>CM034152.1:198477506-201230006 GCA_019776745.2 Taxus chinensis | reverse complement strand
GGTAAGAATTTCCTTTTTTAGATTTAACATGTGATGAAACCAATGAGATCTTCCATTTATATTTTTAGAAACTCTTGAGAAGACCATGACATTGACTGCACATGTTAGAAGTTTTTGATCTTCTTGTGCCTGTGCAGGTTACCTGGTTAGGGTTTGATGTTAATACAACCTTTGAAGCTTTAAACCATCAATTTTGGGTTTGGAAATGGTAAGAGAGCACAGTGGCAAGGTCATTAAAAGGAATATCAAAGAAATTTAGAGTTTCATTGGTTAAATAAGGAGTTATTCTTACTAGTTCACTATGTCTAGGGTGCTATGGAGTTTCAGTAGCATAAGATCGTGTTTAATGTGGGTGGTTCCATACATTATATAATATTTTATGGGAATGGAAAGTCATGGATTTAATAGAAGGAAATCTTATGCCAGAGTGTGACATGAATAGAAAAAACCTTAAAATAAAAATAGGCTAAAAGTTACAGGAAAAGATTTATTAAATTTCAGGCTCTTAGAATTGTTTCATGTTTGATAAAATTTTATGAAACCCGTGATTCCATTACTGATTCAACATAAACCCCTCCATGAAATATTGCCCTATATTTTACTATTCCATTTCCCGCGTATCAAAATATTAATATGCCATGATAGATGGTTCTAGAGAAGATAAAGAGAAAATGGAAAACAAAACAAACCCATTTCAAACATTTATATGAGATGCAAAAAAGAAATACTAGTGATGAAAAAGGCCCAAAACTTCTACGAACTTTGGTGTATAAGGGTTTTTGTAAAATTTGTATTTTTGGCGAGATTCTACATGATAGATGACTCCCATGATGCGTGACTCTGGTGTTTTGGTGAGCTTCATAGAACTTTGGAGCTTCTATGTTTGCCACTAGCTTTGGGGAACTTGTGCAAGCTTCTGAATAATCTGTGATGGTGGAGTGTTAGCCTTGTGAAAGGTTCTGAATGATCTGTGATGGTGGAGTGTGAGCTTTGGGGAGCAAGAATGAGTGGCGACTCTTGGGTTGGTTATCTATCCGACCATGTCCAACATGCCAGCTCACCACACACATTGTCACTTTTTCAGTGACAATTTATGGGGGTGACTAGTTGGTCCAGGAACGTTCATGCCACGTGGGTAGGAGACGGTTTGATATGTGGGGCATGGGTGTTTAGAATGCATGGGCTATCACATGGGGGTCATGTGATCCTATCACCAAGATAACCAAGGGCTTGTAACAACACCTTTGGTGTAATAAGCAAAGCACATTTATTTCAATTATTATTTAGTACACACTACATGCCACACTATCTAATTACATTCAATATGAATGAATGTGATGAGATCATCAAATAATCTAAAATAAATAATATAATGAACTTTAATTCTATATCACTTGACATATGTAGGTATTGTGATATGGCATGTAGTATGCACTAAATAATTACTATTATCAGATAAATTTGTACGTATTGCGGTTGAGCATGCCTATCTTTTAAATCCAACTACTTATGCCATTTTAAAATGTTTTAATAGTGAGAGAGAGAGAGAGAGAGAGAGAGAGAGAGAGAGAGAGAGAGAGAGACGATTCCCATTAGGAGATTGTTCATTGTGATACATGAAAGATGTCTCCACTCGCTCTAGATAGAGGTATTGGAGATATGATATTTATAGTATTTATTCATCTTCATGAGAAGAACTATTATTTTTAATGAGCTTAGAAGTATATGAGGATTGCGGTAGAAATCAAAGGCCTTGATCAAGATCATTGCATTGTGATGTGACAGAAGTCAGAGGTATATAGGTAGATGTTGGTATCAAGGTTGAGTAGGACCCCATTATTGAGGGAGTTGATGATGTGTTGATTATTGAGTGATTGTATATTTATATTGAGATGTTGTATTTGACTCCTTGCTATTGGTTGTACTAGTTTCCTTATGCGTATTAGATGTTATTATACATTTTTATTTTGACATGCATGTGTTGCTATAAGGATGTTTATAGATATTCGGTATTTGAATTATATATTTTGATATTTGATTTAGATAGATTTTGATTATGTGATGTATTTGATTATATTGATGGTTGTCTTACTTATTCACATGTTGTATTTTGAATTCTCAAACTTATGTGTATATTAGTCTATATTTGATTTAATTTCTCCCTCTCTCTCTCTTTGTGTGTGTGTGTGTGTGCGCGCATGTGAGTGCGTGTATTATTATTTAGCGGAGAATTTTTTAGGTATTGCGGTTGAGCATGCCTATCTTTTAAATCCAATCACTGATGTCATTTTTAAATGTTTTAATAGTTAGAGAGAGAGAGAGAGATGATTCCCATTAGGATATTTCTCATTGTGATACATGAAATATGTTTCCACTCGCTCTAGATAGAGGTATTGGAGATATGATATTTATAGTATTTATTCATCTTCATGAGAAGAACTATATTTTTTAATGAGCTTAGCAGTATATGAGGATTGCGATAGAAATCAAAGTCCTTGATCAAGATCATTGCATTGTGATGTGACAGACGTCAGAGGTCTATAGGTAGATGTTAGTATTAAGGTTGAGGAGGACCCTAATATTGATAGAGTTGATGATGTGTTGATTATAGAGTGATTGTCTATTTGTATTGAGATGTTGTTTTTTGACTCATTTTTATTGATTGTACTAGTTTCCTTGTGCATATTAGATGTTATTATACATTTTTATTTTTTCATGTGTGTGTTTTTATAAGGATGTTTATAGATATTCGATATTTGACTTGTATATTTTGATATTTGATTTAGATATATTTTGATTATGTGATGAATTTGATTATACTGATGGTTGTATTAGTTATTCACATGTTGTATTTTGAATTCTCAAACTTATGTGTGTATTAGTATATATTTGATTTAATTTCTCTCTCTCTCTCTCTCTCTCTATGCATGTGAGTATGTGTACATTAGATTCAATGTCTGATAAATTGGTGTAATCTTATGTTTTACATTTCCATTAGAAATATGGGATAAAACACTTGATTTATATAAGTTCTTGAGCTGGTGAATATGTGTACATATGTTTTGTCTTTTGAATCTTTGAACAATGCTTGAGATTTAATTTTCTAAATATTGTTGTTGTGTTTTCAATTTTGCAACAACCAGAGGAAATTTTTCATTAGTTATGTGTCAGGAGTTAATGTCCCTCCTGTATTGTCTTCCTTGTAAGTGAAGACCACACTGGGTGGTTTCACGTAGGAACCAAGGTTTTCTATTGATGGATTGCTTCCTTCTTTTGATTCTCCTCCCTCAATCCCCTTCTTCATCTCCCCTCTTCTCCATATAATGTTTCCATGTCACTCCTTCAACTTTAACATAGGCTACGCCTCCATTTTGGCATCCCCATTATGCCATTCAGATTTGATTGTTATTCTTTCGTCAATTTTCGTTAGGTTTGTCACTTTCTTTCCTTGCCAATCCCATTTATCCTTGTATTTCTCATAAATATGTCTCTAGTGTTCCTCTTCCCCCTTCCCCTTGGTTTCCTCTCTCCTCCCCTATTTTTGTCCCAATATAGAAATGTGACCATTTTTGTAGGGTTTTGACGAAAATAATACCTATGTTCATAGGCAATCCTTATGTTTTTATCTAATGTCAATGTTTTTGGTCATGGTTCCTGTGAGCCCCTTTGGCCATTGTTTTCAATTTCTTTGACTTTAATAACTTTCCCACATGTATTGTGTCACCTTATGCATCCATAGGTGTTAGAGTATGTAATTTTCATACATTATTGTATAATATTAAGATGTTCTTGTAATATTAATTGTAATTTAATGTGGATAATTCACCTATTGGTGTACACTTATCCACGTTTACTAATAAAGAAGAGTATCAACTAAGTTAGTGAATTGATTGGCTTCCACTATTAATAGATTGAAGCAATTTTGTTAAGAAAACTAGCCACTCTCCAATCCTAATAATAACCTCTACTTGTTTTTATAAAATCATAGAGAGCCAGCATTGGCGGATCATATTGTCGAGGAGAGTTATTCTTATCCACTTTTTAAAAAAATTGTGTTGGTCATGCTAATAAATTGGTGTTATGTATTTGTTTTAAAATTTCATTGATTTAATATGTATACAAGCTTGTGAGTGTTCATCTGATGGTTATTTACAATGATTCTAAAGAATACAACACAAATTAAAGGTGAGACCTAATTTGTATTTGAAAATATTAAAGCTAGTATAGATATTTAAATAAATAAATATGAAAAATGCCAATAGATATTGTTTGGCTCTACTTTCTTCACATTTTTTCTATTTACTGGTTATAAATAGCTTCAATCTAGCTACACCATTATGTTTGACTAAAAAAAATCAAGAAAAAAGGACTCCTACCTTCACCATATGTACAAGACATTGTAATTTTTTGATTGCCTTCTTTAATAAAAAATATAAAAGGCCTTACAACAATTAAATGGACATCAAATTTAAAGTCATCCATTTATTATTTATCCATAGACTTTATAGCCCTTACCACCACTACCAATTGCCATTGCACGACATCTGAAAACATAAATTCATAAGTGCATTCAAAAAGGAATCACACATTTAATTTCTATTGTTAGTGACATTGAAGATATAAGTATAATCTATAATATTTCTAAAGCATCCACAAGCCAAAATTCAAGACCAAGTATTCAAAAGTTCATTCTATCATATACTATTTATTACACACATTTGTAAGATAAGTATTGAGACACTCGCATACATAAGATTGTATGTTCACTTGCATCGGGTAATGCTTGTTGTTTTGTCAAATCATGGGGAACATGATAATAATGGAGGGATAACAAAAAAAAAACCATTAGCATTCCCCAATTTTTATGGGTTTTGTAAAGATTTGAAGGTAGACTTGGGTTTTGACAATATAGATCATATTCCCATTGATTTCCAACATAAACAAAGAAACTGAGCTATAATTTTGCATATTAGGGCATAAATAACACATTTGCATTGCCATATTCATTATTGCACACACACTATAATTTTCATAGAGATTTCCCATATCAATAGACTTATGGGATCTACATGGTTCTAATCAATTTGTACAACATTGGTCTATTTTCTGGGTTATTTACTAAGGGTTGATTCACCTTACTTTTTGGACATGTTTTCCACTACCTGTCATTGATTATTGACCTTAGATTTCATTAGGTCCATCATATGTATACCTATAATCCTAACTCTAGTATTTTGACAAAATTTAATTATTCTAATGACTATTTTTCCAATTTCAAAATATTTTATGTGTCATTTCATCTTCGTAGGGTCAAACCTAGCACAACATTTCAGCTTACAAAAGGGTGCATAAGCAATCAAATATGAATTCATAACTCACATGGGACATTCATAAGCTCTTATCGCAAATATCAACACATTTGGATTGGTTCCGCATCTTAAACGACTACCAAGAGTTGTCCAATCTCACCCACACACGCTGATTTTTACTTTTGTTATCGATTGCTTTAATTAACAATATTGCAAATATATAGGGTTTCTAAAATTTTCAAGTCCTTATAAGTTGTTTCGAGGTTTTCTAAGCTAGAGTGGCATACATCAACAAAGATTTCTAGACAAACAGAGAGCAAAAAAAGTTATAGAACCTCATTTAAGTAAGTACAAGACTATATAGAAGAGGGATAAACACTACCATAGTCCATACAGAGTTCTATGATTGTGGATTGAGACAATTTCTTCTTATAGTATCATAAATGAATCATTTTTAACTTTAGATCAACTTATTTACCTAGAAAATACATCCAAATATACTTGAGACAATATTTTTTATCTATCACTGTATCATTTATTATTGTTGCAAGTATTAATGTGTTATTCTACTTGTGCATGGTTGGTTGTAAATATAATTCATAATAACCGCCGTCCTATATATTTTCACTTTGCATATTATATAGAATTTTATGGTGTAAACAATATGCTTATAATTGTAAGCTTCTACAAAAAAAAATCAATATATTGGTTTGGTTTCTCTTTTCCTATAAATAGGGTGCGATTGGGCATACAAACTCCAAATGGGAATGTAAAATTAGAAATGTTATGTACTATTGGTTGATTGGAAAAATTATTTTTTTCAACAAGACTTGTGAATGATTTAGAAGATAAGTGTAGGTGTTTGACATCACTTTAAAATTCCCTTATGGATTGCATTATGTATTGTAGTTACTTGGTTGGTATGTTGAGGAGGTATAACGTATGGTAAAGTTGGCCAAGGAGGCTTTATACAAGGTTTATGAGAAAGATATCAATTCCTAACACATGAATTTGAAGAACTATAACTATGATAATACACATTCATATGTTGTTATAAGAAAACACTATTTTAACCTAACATATTATTACTTTTGAAAATAGAAGCAAAGTTATTATTAATAAAAACATGCCTAGAAAGAATATTGATATCATTGGCATTAAGACAATTTCCATTATTTCCAAATGAAACATTATGAATATTCAAATTCATATCCATGACATAAGATGTTTGATGAACACTTTGTGGGATCATATTGGATTGAGAGAGGGATTCATTGGTAGCATTTACATCCCAATTATAAGGGTCATTATAGTCTTCTTAATCTTCAACATCTAAGAGAGGGTGGGGTATTGTATATGTTGTAACTGTCGTGGGAGTGTTAATTTGGTGTGTGTGTCCTTAAACATACTTGTAAAGAAGATACCCTCAAGAGTGGTTTTCCAACTAGGTATGAGAGACACGTGATATATAAATAGAGGAGATATGTGAACCCCATTACAAGTAAGGGTTTTATCATGGAATTAAATATGAAATTAGAAACCCAAGGGAAAATTAAAAAATCCTTAACTGTGAGGCACGAAGCATTAAATAATTGTTTAAAGATGAAATAAGATCATATTAAAATAATTTATATTAAACATACAATCCTTAAATCGTGTCCAAACTATAACAACAAATTGAAATAATATAGATGGGTTAATTAAGGAAAGTATAAACGAAGGTTACATAGGATTGCACAAATTTAATGTTGAAATAGGGTAACAGTGATTTGAGAGCATTGTAAGAGGGTCGTGTAGGGTGTCATGGAGCTTTCTTAAAAATAAGGGGGTGTGAAATCATAAGTAAGATCAAGTATCCTCTCTTAGACAATATTTCCTAGGTGATTTTGTCTTGTATGAATTAATTCTCCCTTTCTATATATGATTTCGATTATGAATTTTGTATAATCTTTGTTTGTATTTTAAGAGAAGTGTCATATATCTAGTTATCTGAGATCTTGCACTTGTAGATAATTTAAGGATTATTCTTTATCAAAATCCTAAATTCCTCCTTTATTTAAAAACCTTAAAAGGGGGTTAGTTTACAATGTTCGAGCTTCCTCAGGCCTAGTTGAGTTGAGGGTTGCTTATATAACACTACTTCAAAGAGGACTCAAGTTGATGTAGTTATGCCTTCTAATAGACATGTGAGAACATGTGATAATTAATGGAAAACTACATGCAATTCTATAGAACCCAAGGAAATAAGAGGAAATGATTACAATGGACATGCTTAAGATTTATAAATAAGAGTAACTAGTTGTACTTGAGTGCGTAAGACATCTAAGGATTGTGTTTAGTGTATTGATCTTATAATGAGTCCCCCTTTACAATGTTCTTAATATTGTGCTTATATAGTGATCTTGCCTTGCATTTTGAACCTATTGGTGTGTAACTGAATCATATTCGAAGTCAAGTGATGTAAAATAATGTCATGAGCTGATTTTCTTTGGACAAAGTTGAGTGAATATTAAGGGAGGAAAAAATTAGTTGTGCAGGACAAAGCTATTGGGTAACTTTGTTTGTAGAGGTAATCTAGGTCTTGTACAAATAAGAAACAACCTCGATTAAACCACAAGGTGGGGAATTCGTAAAATGACTATCAAACAGATGAATAATGACCAAAGAGGTGTTTAAGAGAAGTCAAAAAAGAATTTGACTTAGACACAAGTGTTAATGCACTAACAATCGCAATCGTCTTAATTAACTAGCCATATGTACAAAACCATCTAAATGCCATTATAAAAACAGTGTGTGCCATTTTTAGGTATCTTTATAAAGTATAGGTTAGAGTTTAGAATCATTGCACTGTTGTATAAGATCTAGAAGTTGAATAAAGGAATAAGATTATATAAATATGTAATGTAGAGTGTTGTTAAGCCATTAGTAAAATTTATAGTGATGAAATTAAGTGTAGGGTAGATTCTCCTAAGCGAGGTGTGAACGTTTGTGAATTTTTTACCTATATGGCCAACTTTGCACTATGACAGTTTAATCTAGATTTGAATTTTGACACCTAAAATCTTGGTATATATGGGTTCCATATCTATGTTCGAATGTTTGTGATCGTGCTTATTGTAACTTAATATAACCTCTTCTTTGGACAAACCCAAGATTTATTTTTAGACCTAAAAGGGGTTATTATGATTATGATAAAATTATCTTGCCCCACCCCCAATGGCGTGATAAGTGTTGCACTATATACCAATACTCTAAAACGAGATTAAGCTGCACATAATTTTCCCACCTGATGAATGTGTGTGAATGTGCAAAAAACAATGTTTTGGTAAAACCCATATAAGGCTTACTATAACTTGACAATGATATTTGTTCTAAGTTCTGGCATGTGATAGTAATCCAAGGAAATAATGTGAGATGTATTCATATTTGTTATCTTACCAGTATGCTTTAAGGAATGTTATTACAATTATAGTCCTTGTCTTTAATGCTTCATTTGTGTGATCTTCTAGATAACCCAAAGATGTAAGAGATGAGGCTCGTATATTAAGTAGGGTGATTGTTCTTTATATATGACTTCTACATATGGTTTTCTTCGTCAATTAACCTTAAGGTGACTTGGGTAACTTGTGTATTGGAAAAAATTTCCATTGGACATGTTTAGAACAAAAATGTCAGTTAGATTCATAAACATTAATAATTTATGCCCCTTTGGAGTAAATTTACCCCAACTTAGTTAAATATCTTATGTAAAAGCACATAAAGCTTGTACATGGTCAAAATAGGTGTTTTGTCTATAGTACAAAGGTTCTTGATGAGAAAATGTTGAGTAATAAGTGTGACCTATTGGGTATGGAGTGTTGAATTGAGCGGGGTGCATGAAGGATCAAGACAATTAACTATATAAATGGGAATTTAACAGATATCATAAAACACTTTTTCATTCAAATCAGTTTGGGACAAACCATACAATTATATAGGTTTCTAGTCTCCTATTAATAATGAGATTGTTATAACAACATACCTCTCATAATATAATGTTAGTGAGCTATTGAAACAACTCACGTAACCACTATTCCACATATTAATTATGTGGCATGATTTTATAGCTCACTTACAAAATATAATGGAGCGCTAATAGATAATTTCCTAACATTCCCCCCCTCAATGCGAACATGGGGAAAACATGCCTTATACTTGCACCTGCTCATGATCTGGTGATTTTCACAGGATGATCACAAACCTCCAGGATGGTTTTGCAAATGGTTGACTAAAAATCGAGAATGGTGGTTTTGTAATTTGTTTATCACAAATGACAAAGTGATGGTTTTACAAATGGTTTACCAACAACCAAGAATGGTGGTTTTGCAATTGGTTTACCATAAACCATGAATGAAGGTTTTCAAGTGGTTTACCTACAACCACATCATGATGTGCCAAGTACTATTATTAGTCCTCATCACATTTCACCGTAGGGAATAACATAGGAAAATTTGCTCACATATTACAAACAAATTGGAAATGGAACATTGGATCATGTTCCCCCCCTCACTGTGACATTTCCACTTATTCAAACAAGAACACTGAAATCTGAAGCACGTTGAAAATGGAACACTGAACACAACGGAAAGCAAACTGCAAAAACTTGAAGTAAATACTCACACCACAAAAATATTACCACATAGAAATGTGGCCCTGTCGTTGGCGATTGATAAGAGGTTCTTGATTGAACTCCAACCTCTGATGCCTCCGTCCTTCGATATGATGTTGCTAACTCAGCTTGATATGGATTTGAGGCTCTTTGAAAAATTCACGCCCATAAAAGCAAACGTCGCGTACAAGTGAAAATGTGTCCAATTATTGAAAAATGAGGCAATATTTTTTCATTTTTGGACTTATTATAACGACAAAATTGACTACTCTTGACGCAACATACACTATAAAAAATGACGCTAATTCTTGAATCAATTGACAATGAGCTTTTGATACTTTTGACAACTCAACTAATGATAGACAAATTTTACAATTCCAAATGAAAAAATTGAATATTGCTCCACAACATATGACTAATAAATTTAGACTTTCTCTTAAAAAAATAAAAAATAAAAAAATGTCACATTATACTGTTATTCAAAGATATTGACAACATTTTATTAACCTTTACCATACCTATTAACTATCGACCATATAATATTACAAAAGTCTTCACTAAATACTCCATGATACGTACCTTTTATAAACAACAAAAATACTTTAAAGGAGATCCTATATACTAGGTATACAGACATAAACAAATCATCACAAATGACAATATTGACTTAAGGCTAATTAATCATACACATATAACTGAATGGTGGAGTTAAAACTTGGATATTTGAAAGGCGAGCCTTGGGACCCATGTAGAGAACTTGATGCAGACCATGCAATGTTGGTGGTAGAGCCTCTTCGAATCCTATGGAGATGTGAGTGACGTTGGTGGCTCGGTTGGAGCGGGTGGCTCGGTTGGAGCGAGTGGCTACTGCAGTGGTCGCATGATGAAATTAAGCATTGTTTGGGAGCTTCAAGCTGTGTGAGTCACCAGGTGTTACCTTTGATAAGAAACGAAATAGAAATCACTATTCCTCTTCACAGTTTTCCACTTCTACCACAGTTTTCCTCTTCACAGTTTTCCAGTTTTAAAAAGACCGCTCATGTCCATGTGGTTGTATTTACTCCACACAACTTTACACAAGCTTAAAAACAATAGATAGAGATGCGCGCAGGTTTGAATGGCCGCGAGCGGTTTCACTTTGAAAGATCCAACTTTCCCAAAAAGGTTGTATACAACGAAAAGCTTTGACTTATCTCAGAAACGGTGTGGGAATTGCATGTACATGAGTAAGAACAGGATTGCATGTACATGAGTAAGAACAGGATGCACCGCCCCTCAATACTTGTTAGACATCCATGTCATATATGCTTAGGTTCAACAGAGCTCTCATACCAGATAAAGAGCAACACTTAGATTTTTACAGAACAATAATTATTCTCCTTGATTGATTCATTCGGGTTCATACAAATAACTAGGTGAAGTTGTTCCTAAAATTTAGGTAACAATTCACAATAATAAACGAGTTGTTTTATCACGTTAATATAAAAACTATATATTAGGTTGTTTATAACAACCTCATAACTCATCAAATTACCCAATACAAATATAAGGCTCACTAACATAAGCACTAAGAAAAATATTCCTAACATCGTAATCTACTCATAATCACATAGAATGCCCCAAATGTATCTCAAAATCATGTGATACATCTATGTAATTTTAATATGACTCAAATCACAAGACACTATAATATATTTAGGTGGAAATACATATAAAATGTTTGGTAATGAAGTATGAACTTTGCTCAATATTCCCTCACTAAATGTTTTAATTAATTTGAGGTGATTTATGAAGGCAAGGTCAAGATTGAAATATCATGTATCATAATTTGTCCCAAATCATAAGATTAGTGCAATTCATTCAAGGGTTTTTACCCCTCTCTCTCTCTCTCTCTCTCTCTCTCTCTCTCTCACACACACACACACACACACACACACACACACACACACACACACACACACAAAACCGAGTATGTATATAAAGTCATGTTTTTTATTATTACATTGCATAATTTCAAAATTATGATAGTATTGAATATCATTTTACAAGTGATCCAATGCAATTGACGGTGCATGGAATAAATAAGCAGTAAGCAGTTCTCTAGATATCATGTTTTTATGTAGGCTTGTATTAATGAGAAGCCCTAATCATTGGCCCTGTTGTGCCATATATTATTTCATATAAATATAATATAATTTTTATTATTAGAAATCATTCATATTTACTTAATTTTTAATTTAGAGGATGATCTAACACCACATCAGTTTGATGGAGAGTTTTCAATGCTTTATTTTCCCATCTTCAAACCACTATCCAAACATAACTAGTATTTATCTTACACCTCATTTTGACAAAAAAATCACTAGTTTGATTTAACATTTAGTTATAACTTCACATTTTATGTATGTTATAATGTTAAGGAACTGCCAGTAGTATCCTAGGGTATCTAATATTATCCACCTTTTGTTGACACTATTCAAAACTCTTTTGGTAATGTTTACCACAACTCTCTCTTCATTGTTTGTTTTATCCTCTGGATGTTATAAACTCATGTATTTACTTAGATTTTTATTTTTATACTTTTGTATTATTAATATACTTTTCTTGACCATAAATCCCATTTATGTCTGTCATTACAGGGGGTATACTTGAGTGCATGTGTTTTGTCAAAGGAAATTTGTGGGTATGATACAAATGATTGACCTTTCTGATGTTGTCACGCTCTCATAAATATGGTTGGCCTTTGGCTATATTGGTTTCCTTAGAGACATACCCTAAGATATGTACCTTGGGACTCCTTTGGCCGAGAGGTGGGAAGTAATCACTTGCACATTCTGGCTCATAACGAGGGAGATGACCTTAACTCTAGGGGATGTATAATATGCCTCACATCTATTGATTATGGGCATATGACCCACGATCCAAACTATGGAGGGACCAATCCCAAAACGGATAAAAAAATGTATATATGAATAGTCATGCTCATAGAGTACATTATCCTATTGATGATTCTACTTTGTTATTATCAGATATTTTATCGTCTAAGTTTCACATGTGTTGAAGTATATTTTTGTAATTTATTACAATTGGTAGTGGCATAATAATTTTTTTATTTTAGATGCATAGTAATGTACATGAGATTGAGAAATGTGGTAAGTTATATATTATTAGGGTCGTTCTATGTTGGATCATTTTCATAGGGAACCATATTGATTTACTCACTAAGGATTATAGTGGTGGATTTGATTCAAAGACTCTTCTTCATATTTGGTCCTACTAGAATATTACTGTCGATATCCCACTAGGATTAAGTCTTGGTTTGTTAGGAACCTCCCTGAATCTTTATAGAATGGTGGTTGAGTGGATTATTTCCTTCTAGGAATATCACCACATGTTGCTCAGCTAGTATTTCAATTTTTTGATATTTAAGATGATGGGGATAATAGTTACTTTTGTAGACACCTAAAGTCTGCTCATGCCTAGCATATCTTCTGATTCAGTTGATTGACAACACTTTGTTAATTAACTACTCTTCGTTACATTCTCAGATGCCCATTTACGACACCTTTTTGGTTGTATTCCTCCTATATTCAACCCATTTTGTTAATAAACCCCCTTTTATTAGCTAAACATCTTCCTATTTCCCTCTAGATCACTTCTATAGGCTTCTTAGGCTATCTATCAATCACATCTAGTTAATCAGACCCCCCTCAACTCTCAATGAGTTTCTAATCACTTTCTAGTCAAGTTTAACTAGCCTAAACCTAGCTTAACTAGTCCAAAGCATGATTACCACTCCTCATCATAAATTTCTTTTGGCTTACCTTTCGTCCCACCTGGCGTGCCAAATGTGAACAAGAAAAAGTTTGAAAGGTTATGGAATGAGGCAAAAAACACTTAAGAATCCCCAAAGCTTTAATAACTTAACTATAAACCATCAGATAAGAGATAAAAAAGATCTATTCCTATGCATGCATTATAACTTTGAAAAAACATCAAACTAACATGTATATTACTCTCTACTCTTTGAAAGCTATAAATATATGAACCTTTGAAGATCCTAGCAATCAGTTGTGATTGTTTGATGCTCAAGGGATTAAGAATGAGAGCTCATCATTAATGGCTACAAGACCATATGGTTCTTCTCATTTACCAAAGCTTGATTTTGGAAAATGCAATAGATAGTGATAGCTCAATAACGATGAAGAAAGCTCTTAATCCTAAACAAAATACTATAGTTTATGCTAGAAATAGAAAAGTGTTCTTAGAAATGGCTTAGGGGTATGGGTCTATTTATAATTTTCTGTTTTCTAGAAAGGGGGGTTTTGGATGCATTTGGGATAAAACGTAAGTCCAAAAAGGTGAAATGAAAATGAAAATGCATTTGGAAAGTGACATGCACTTTTAGCAAGTCAAAGTAAGATTTGACTAGGGTTATAGACTAATTAATCTCTTAGGATTAATTAGGTGTCCCAAATAGGCTTAGGAAGCTTCTTGGGAGAACTAGGAGGGGATTTGGATAGATTTTGGAAGTGTTGGAAGCCGGAGTTAGCTA
This sequence comes from Taxus chinensis, assembly GCA_019776745.2. Classification (NCBI taxonomy): domain Eukaryota; kingdom Viridiplantae; phylum Streptophyta; class Pinopsida; order Cupressales; family Taxaceae; genus Taxus; species Taxus chinensis. Next base: position 201,215,494 of record CM034152.1, on the reverse strand, counting down.
ATGAGAAGATCCATTAGTCAACTGCAAGATAAGAAAGCTTAATCAACATGTATTAGTCAATTAAGGGGTTTTGAAGGGAAATTAAGTCTAATTGATGAAGTGTCGTCAATTTGCCGGAAGTAGAATAGCTAGTGCAATGTTAGGAATAATATTGCTTTGATAAAACTATGGGTATCTATAATTTGGTTTATCACATTGATGAGGTTGACACTACATATAATTTCAGAGGTAATCCTTCAACAAGTAAGTAAGAAGGAAATAATTTGAAAAGAATGAGACCGTCTTTAAGAAGGTTCATAGATTTGTAAGGATATGCCATGTGGGAAAAGACATTGCATCTCAGATCAAAGCGTGTTTCATTGCAATCGGAGCATCCATCACTAATGATTGTGCACTTATAGGAATCTACCTAATAATTAGGAATCACTATATAGTCTTTAACCAACACATGTCATCTCATAAGACAATTTGAGGCCTTAAAAAGATCTACGAATGTTGTGGAAGGAGAAAACTTGCATATGTCTGATGTTTCTATCCCACCATGCCCTCCATCTCATTACCCAATTGATAATTTTGTCTTATCAGTTCATTGAAATTTCATTTACTGTGTACAAGTAAAATTTGTATTTGTTCCATCAAAATGGGAGCACCTATAAATACTTTGATTTTTTATTGGTGGGTTTGTGATGTCCTTTCAAAAAACTCTTCCCTCCATCATTAAATAGAAAAAAAGAAATGGAATAAAATGGTTTCACTCAAAGGAGTGCCGAGTCAATTGATATGGAAGCTAGTAAATCCTTGAATTTGTAGCATTTCTACCTTGCCCTCCTTTCCCCATCAACTCCTCTTGCACCTCCATCTGGGCTTCTGGCTTCAACAACTCTAATGTGATTATTTAATAGATCTAGTGGAAGGGTTTATTTTGGGAGATATTTTCATACCTAGTGATGGTTGGTATGGCAAGATGGTCCCCATGGCTCCTGTAAAGCCCTGGTTGTGACATAGGTTGTAAGGAGTGGATATAGATTAAAGAAGAGCCAATGCTAAAATGAAAAAATCCAATAGGTTCTAGGTTTGAAACCCATATTTTAAGTGTGTGCGCTTATTGTTAAATACCTAGGAAATTTGAACCCTTCGATAAGTGTTGGAAGAAATAATGAACTACAATGAATGGTCTAAATATATTAATACGTCAAAGTATTGTATATGATGAACACCAACCCTGAATTTGTCACTATATGTCAGTGGTGTCCACCTTCTTCCCATAGAACAAAATTATATCATATTAATGAAGTGGTTTATGAGATATCTGCGTAGCACCAAATAGGAAACAATTTCCACAAGTTAGGAATATGAGATGACAAAGATTAAAAAGTTAAATGGAGAAAATGTATCAATGTTGGGCACTGCCTTTTTCTCGGTAGCCAAAGGGGTTCACACTACTCCTCCACAAGACACAATTATTTATATGTGGATGACATGATGACCTTTCCATGGTTTACAAAGGGTTAGTTATTTCCAACGTAGGTAGAACCGAGACACTTTTTAATATTCTAACTTTGATGGGTTGGTTTAGTTTTATAAAAAAAAATTGTTTGATTTTGAGAGGTGATAAATTTGGGAAGATATATAGAAGGTTTGATTAAAATATTTTCCATAGCGAATTCAAGAATGGAAAGTTGGAAAGGAAACTGTGAGAAATTAATACTAACATCACATGTTTTTACATCAACTACGTCCATTTGATCTCACCCAAAACCCACTATGTCCATTTGATCTCACCTAAAAAGTGTGGATTCTTAATTTTTAGAAGAAATTAAAAAATATGGGTTATTTTTTCAGTTGTGCTTTCGTAGACTTTGACACTATAATCATGGTCGTGTGTTTCTCGTAATCGACTCTTATGAGGTTTTGATGTGCCTAAGCTTGCACAAGAAGGGTAGAAATGACATTTTAGGGTGCATATAAATCACAACCAATGCATGGCTACCACATGGACTTATGAGATGTTGGTCGATCAAATTTGTGGAAATGCAGTTTGAAAGAAAGAGAGAATCATAACCGTCAGTTATTGACATTGATGTAGGGAAACAAATATGATAGGTTACCGGATTGTCAAGGATATGCTATAGTAATCGCCGCACTACATCCACTATAACAAGCAACGTAACAAAACACCTTCAACGTAATTAGTGACATAATAAAAAAAGACAACTCAATGAGGATGAGAACAACACACACTGATAAAAACCTAACTCCACCCCTTAATCATAAACACAAAACACTAACACGAAAGCAATTGAGTGGCCCCTACCGAATTGGGTGTCACTCAAATGTTCAAAAATAGAACGTTGTGTAAATGAATATGCTTTTTTCCCCACTACCTTATCGATCAAATAGTTGGATCTTATATATTGAAATGCATTGTGGACTATGAGAGAATTTTTTGTGGAAGACAAGATTTTCATTAACTTTGTAAGTTAGACCATTTTACTCTGAACCCAATTCAATTCATTGCATTGTTAAATAGTTTTGTCAAATTTGTTATTATTGTTTGAATTGATTTGGTTATCTGTTAAATAACATGGTTTGAAATTACATGTAGTTTTCATTATAGATGGTACAATTGTCTAAGGTGAGTAATCTGGTAGACTGATAGGATATTATTTAATAGTGAGGAAATACTTAGAACATTATTGAATGTTCCTCCATTCAATTAAACATACCCTCTCCCAAAAACCAATGTAGAGCTGTCGTCACCCAAATGTATAGTGGACATGTCATATGGCTCCAAGGAAGTGAACATGTGTGAAGAAGCCATATGATATGATGCTCTTGAACCAATAACCCATTTAGGTCTGTGGTACAATTACAACAAGGGCTCTCCCATTTTTCTCCTTTCCTAATTATTTCTCTTTCATTTTTCCATTTTCATTTGTAGTTAAGGATTCATGGGTTGATGAAGATAGTTTGATGGACTTAGGGGCACCTGTGTTATTCTTTTCAAGAAGATTTGTGAGGTAGTCAACATGTTTCTTCAAACATTTGCTTTCATCATGTTTGTCTCTGCAATACCCACATTTGATCTACTTTTTCTTGCACTTAACACTAGAAGAGGATGATCCAGAGTTTGATTTCGAGGTGGGTTGATCTTTCTTTCTCTCACGATTCTTGTTGTTAAATGTTTCTTTTCTTTTGAAGCCTTCTATATGTCATGGCTCACAAGAAGAGCATGCGGTTTAGTGGACTTTTGTACACCCATTTAAATAAATTTATCTTGTTCCCAAGTTAATTCAATAACAAAATCATCAAAAATAGGGCATTGTCCATTGTGCTCCAAGGGTTCTTTTGGTTGCATGGAATGTAGAGACAAAAATAAAATAATCATGACCTAGTTTGGCGAGGACAGAAAGAATAAGTTATGAGTCCTCTTTGTCAATTCCACATTCTTTCAGTTGTATTCTCACATATTTGAACTTGGTGAAGAAGTCCTAAAGTGTGATAAAACTACTAAGGCTAAGACCAATCAACTCATTTTCTAGTTTGTGCCCTCTCATTTCATCTTGTTTCCCAATTTTTTTTTCTAAGGTGTCCCATATTTCTTTCGGTGTTTTGGTAGTAGTTAAATGAAAGCTTAGATCCGGTGACACAGAAAAAGGACAAGAAACAATATGCTTCTTCAAACTTGTCAAACCATTTATCTTTCTCATTTTTTTTTCTATTGGTTCAGTTTGTAAATCCATAATTATCATGTGAAGCTTCTTGTTTTGCAAAACAAATGACATGAAGTTCTTCTATTCGTGATAGTTGAATGGAGTAAGTAAAACAACAATATCCATTTCATATTTGAGTGTGTTTGTAAAAGAAAAGAATGAATGTGGAAGGAATCAAAATATTACACCCCCTGAATTAATATTTTTTGACCCACCCAAATTTCAGCACTTTATAATTGAGTGTGTTTTACAAAATAAATTGTTCCAATGGAACACGTATGAAAAAATATGCACTTTTAAAAGAAAAGACACTTGAATACGAGTTTATGGTCAAAGTCCAAAAAAATAGTTCATGCCAAAATCAAAGAGGGGTTGGACTTAAGCATCGACTAGTAGGAATCCATGTACTTTATCCCCCTTGTGACCACACCATGTGAGTAAGGACTAGTGTAACTCCTCCATGATTAGTGGAAAAAGATCCCAAAATATAATTATAACTCACACACTTGACATAGTCAAACTAAGAGTAACTCCCATTTAGCTAACAAAGACGGCCAAGTGTAACTCCTATGACTAACTCTAGGTGTAACTCCTATGACTAACTCCAAGTGTAACTCCCATGACTAGTACACCTAAGCAAGCTAACTCCTAAAGTGTAGGAATAATACACATAAATAAATAAATGGAATAAATAATATCCTACACCAACAAAACCAACATCCAAAATTAGCTAAATATCTCATCCTTCTATTATAACATCAATTATAACTCATGCAATTTTATAATATCTACTTGTCACAATCAATTTAAAATAAATGTATGGATGTACTTAGATGCCCTAATCACATGGCTTGAATTTATATTATTTTCTTACATTTAAATCCATTATTTGCAAAAATAGTAAACCAAGTTGGTGTTATCGAGGCAAGATTATTTTGTTGTTTGGTGGTTATTTGTAGGATGTTTTGCTGCATTGAACACACTTTTGGACTGATTTTAAGGTTGTAAAGTACTGTCACTAGTTTTGGCCATGTTGTTTATTTTAGTTGAAATGTTTCTCCACTAGAGGTAGGGACATTTGAATCCTATATTTGAGTATGTTGAATTCTAAAATCTCAATCTCTACATTTTTCAATTGTGTGATAAAGTTCATCGACTGATTGTCATGGGTTGAATATGACCTTTTCCTCAATATGCAAGAGTAAGCTTTGTGAAAAGTAGACTTATGAGTTTGGTGTTAGATAATTCATGGTTCACATTAGTGACAATGTTCTTGAATCTAAATACATTTTCACTAATAGGTTCATTATCACCTTGTCTTAGTTGAGAAATTTGTGTAAAGGTAACCTTCATGCTAATGTTCACTACAAAATATGTAAGAAAATCATCCATTAGTGATGTAAAGGTATGTATTGATCCTTGCGGTAAAACATAGAACTAATCAAACATCTAGTATTTTAGGCTATTAGGAAATATTTTGGTTAATAACTTCCTGTCTTGTGCAAAACCCAATCACGAGACATAAAATGATCTAAGGTGATGAGGTGGATCTCCCTTCCTAATGCATGCTTCAAAGTTATAGAGCGGTGGAATCCATTGGGAAGTGTAAGATAATATATCATAGGCCAAAGTATTGAGAAATATTTTTCTTGATCCTATATTATCACTTTGAGCTCTTGAGACAATTCCTTAATTTTGTCTTGCAATTTGCATATATTATTCATCATAATGATTACATTAAAAGGTAGAGAAGTAATAGTGAGTGTGTAGGAATAAATGTATAAGATAAGGAAGAAAATTATGAAGTGTTGGGAGCAAAGGAAGGAATACAAGGAATGTGTGGAGGGATAATAATAAGGGAGTCAATAATAAGAGGCGTAGAATCAAGAGAAACTAGATGTACATTATGAGAGATATGGAGTGGTACGACGTTAGTAGAATGTTGAAATATAACCACATGTGAAATCATAATAGGTGTCTCAATGGGTGATTGATCATTACTTATGTTGAGGTATCCATGATTCACCTTATAATTTTGATACGGAATAATAGGTCCATTAAAATGTTTGTGAACTTGAGTTTGAGATTAAGTATCCCATGTTACATTCAACATATTGACCATCTCACTAGGTTGCTTTAAGAGATTATGTTTAAAAGAAATTAAGTCCTTAAGGTGTGTTGGATCTTCTTAAACAACCTCTTTGCCTTTACTACTTTGAATTTCGATATATATATATATATATATCTTAAGACCATTCAAGGTATTGTCATCCATAGGAGTCTTAATAGAGGTTGAAAGGCATTCATGCTAAGTGTGGGTGTCATCAGGAGTAACTGTCTTCTGTTTCACACAAACCCTAAGAGAAATCAATGGAATTTCTACAAGATTAATCAATATGGATGACATAAATATATAACATGTAAAAAAACAATACACAACCAATGTTACCCACTCAATAGCTAAGACTAAAATATCCAAACAAATATAATAAACCTCGTGACAATGAATAAAAAGCAAGAGAAATCATTAGAATGTAACAAGCAAGGTGATTTACATAAGGTGAAAACATTAGGCTACTTGTAAATTTAGCCGAGTGGGGTTTATACAAAAAGAAACCCTATGTTGATTGCTTGATATAAGTGCATGTTCATTGAAAAAGGAAATCCTAAGGTTACATGCAATGTTCACATTTATAAAATAGGAAACCCTAAGTTTTGAATGTTCAATACAAGCACGGGTTCACTAAAATGTAGGTGCAAAAAGTGATTTTAGATACACAAATGCACTATAATAGCCATATCTAAGTCTGTAATTAGGCTTAATTTAAACAAGGTCAAAATCAAACCTAATTCTAGAAAATAAGGGGTTATTTTAATCTATATTGTAGGATAATACTAAAGTTTGAAATAACTTGGAATAATTCAATTGTGTGGAAATACAAGAGTTAGGATTAGAGATATAAATACGATGGATCTCACAAATCCAGGGTCACTCATCAATGACTTATAATGGAAAATAGGTCTAGAAGGTAAGGTGAGTAAACCCTAAGAAAATTACCTAGAAAGTAATGTTGACCAATTTTGTACATATCGATCAGAATCATGGAGATCCCATAAGTCTACTAATATGAATAATTTATATGAAAATGATGATGCATGTGTAGGGATGCATATGACAATGCAAGTTTATTTTTCGTGCCCTAATTTGCAAAACTCTAGCTTGATCTATCTATTTATGCTAGATATCAATGGGAATATGATCTCCTTTGTCAAAACCCAAATCTACCTTCAACTCTTTGTGAAACGCATAAAAATGGGGAATGTTAGTGGGGGTCTGTGTTATCCCTCCACTATTAATAGGCTTCCCATGATTTGACAAAATTGCAAGCATTACTCGATGCAAGTCAACATGCAATCCTATGTATGCAAGTGTTCCAATCCTTATCTTACAAATGTGTGTAATAATTAGTAAATGATAGAATGGACCTTTATATGCTTGGTCTTGACTTTTGGCTCGAGGATGCTTTAGAATTATTATAGATTATGCTCTTATATTGTTAATGCCACTCATGCAATAGGAATTATGTGATTTCTTTTTGACTGCACTAATGCACTTATGAGTTTATGCCAACAAGTGTCTTGTAATGACAACTGAGAGTGACACTGGGGGTTGTAATGTTCGTGGATAAGCAATAAATTGACGACCTTAAATTTGATGTCCATTTAATTGCCATAAGACAATTTTAATTTTTTCTTAGAGAAGGTAATCAAAACATTACGATGTCTTAGGCATATGGTGGAGTTTGGAGGCCTTCTTTTCTTGAAAAGTTTATTTCGAGTCCAACATAATGGTGTAGCTAGTTTTCATCGGTGTATAAAAACTTTGCGAAGATATTGGAGTCAAATGATATCTATTGGTGTTTTCCACACACACACACACACACACACACATTTATTTATTGAAATATCTTTACTAGATTTAGTCTTCTCGAATTCAAATTAAGACCCTCTTAGCACGCAAGGCGACACACAACATATGAGAAGCCACCAAACTTGGAGAAATTGAAAACAAGGGCCAAAGGGGGCCACAAGGGCCATGGTTAGAAACATAGGGATTGGCTAGAAACATAGGTATCACTTTGGTCAAAACCCTACAAAAATGGTCACAGTTCTAGACTAGGCCAAACATAGGGGAGGAGAGGAAACCAAGAGGAATGGGGAAAGTAGGAACCCCATAGACATATCATGACAAATACATGGATAAATGGGGTCAAGAAGGAAAGAAAGCAACAAAAAACGTAACAAAAAGTTGACTAAAGATCAACGAAAAAAGAAAAACAGGGCAACTCAATGACAATAACAACAAAGAGGAACACATGCCAATAAAAACCTAACTTGACTTCCTAATGATAAACACTAGTGCCAAAGCAATTGAGGGGTCCCCTATCGAATTGGGCGTCATTCAAACATTCAAACAATAAAACGTCGTGTGTTGTTAACGGCTATGCTTTTTTACCCACCGCCTTAGAGATCAGGTTCTTGGATCTTATAAATTGAAATGGATTGTGCACTATCAGAAAAAATGTTGCGGAAGACGGGCATTTCATCCACTGTGTAAGTAATAGACCCTTTTACTCCGAATTTCATTCTATTCCCCGCATTGTTAAACAATTCTGTCAAATTTGGTATTCTTGTTTGAATCGATTTGGTATTCTGTTAATAAGCAAGGTTTTAATTGTAGATGGTGCAGTTGTCTGGCAGTAGTTTTAATGTGTCTGTTGTGGATTTGGACGAGGGGGTCTCCTACAATAGCCCGGTTAATTCAAGTGTCGAGCTAGTCCTAATTTACGTACTTTGATTCGAAATTATAGGTCATTTCGATTGTAGATGGGATCGTTGGCTCTGGCATTTCAGAGGAAGATCAGGGACTTACGTTGTGTCTGTTGAGGTAAGTTTGGATGCTATTTCATACATTTGTAGGTCTTTTGAGGCTTTTCTTTGGAAGTCCAATTAATTTACTGTTTAAGCTTGTCCTTACTAACTTAAGTATGCTTTTTTACGTATTGTCTGATCTGCTCTTCATTTTCAGCAGAACATGGCAACCGCTGTTTTTTTAATTATTTTAGAATCTTCTGAGTTGGGTTTACCCCGAAAGTCCCATTAATCTAGGGGTTTTAGGTCATCCTAAATGATATTAGTTTTATTTGGTACCTACATTCCATTAAGTATTGGCCAATTACTTTTTCTTTTCCACAAAAGTGGGCAGCCACTGTTTTCTTTTTCCCTTTGTACATGATATCAACCTTTTACCTTATGGTGTCATCTAAAGGTATTGTTGCTGTCTGCGTAGAATATTCAGAGTTACCATTGGGATCAGTATTTTGCTGATTCGGATGCTACTGACTGTTCAAATCCATTTGATGGTGACCCCAGCTGTAGATGTTGAGCAGTAACCCTGATCAATCGCCAAACCCTCCTGTTGGCTATGTAGAGATGAGACTATTTGGCTTTTATATTCACAGTGATTCCTCCTATGGTAGGTGTAATCCTTAGTTCATTGAGATCACCTACCTCTGTTGGCTGGTCCATATCCCGTACTAGATAATTTACTTGCACTGAGCTTGAATGTGAGCATCTTCATAAGAGTGGACTAGCATTTGAGACCTCAGCCTCCCCTACATGAATGTGGGTGCCTTCGTAAGAGTGGATTAGTGCTTGAGATGTAAACCTCACCAGATCAAAATTGAAATTGAACTGCCCAAATCTAGACTGCCCTGAAATGCCTGGTACCCCCCGTACCAGGCCTGATACATACCTGGTACAGGTATGGGTACGGGCTGGGTACATTGCAGGTATGTACCTGCAAGCCCCAGGTACAGAAATCCGTACCCGGGACATACCCTGGGCCTGCAGATAGTACCTGCAGTCTGCCATTTTCAACTTAAAAGTTAAAATCGTTAAAAAATAAAAAATAAAAGCCCCTAAATCAATTCTCAAAGTATTTGAAATCTGTTGGATCCTGCATCTTCTCACCTTTGGCCTGTAATTGGTGTTCAATCTTCACTAAACTTCTGTTAATGTGGCTGCGAGTTCGGGAGGAGCTGTAGCTGTGAGTTCGTGAGTTGTGGCTGATGTTTGGGAGGGACTGTAACTTGACCCTGCACAGGAGGAGAAGATAGCATGTGCCTAAAGGAGCCGTCATTTCCCTTGCCGCTGGAGAAAAGCCGACAGTTTTAGGTTTTGTAACTTTAGATTTTTCATTTCCTTCTTTCTTTATTTAATTTAAGTTTGTCACATAGTGCAATTTTGTTATGTAATGTATTTTTTTAATATTTAGAATTTTTTTTAAAACATTTTTAACTTTAAAACATTTTTAAAAAATGATATAAAAATTAAATTACAAACTCAATAATATATTAAATTTATTATAGTAAAAACATTAAATTTTTTTATTTGTAAAATATATTCTTTTTAAATTACACACACACATATATGTATATTACACACACACACACATAAACGTACCCACAGCATACCATACCTGAGGTTTTTAAAAATTTACTGTTGCAGCGTACCGTACCCATACTGAAACAGTCTAGGCCCAAATGGCTAAACCCTTTCACAATGTTCCTTCTGGCCTAGCAGTCTATTTGCTCTTTCAGTTTTCTCCTGCTATTTGGATCCTTGCATGATTCTTTGCCAACTGAGAATGCCATATCCTTCATCTCTTGGATCGAACTTATGAAATTTTTGGGAACTTGTGCTACTTTTTCCTCACCATGAAGTTCCTAAGATTTGGGTTCAGGGGCGCGCTGATAAGAAATCTAATATAATATAAAAACACTGAATAATAAAATATAGAAAATTCAATTCATTTGGGATGTTATTCAATAAGACAAGGTTACATATATAGAGTGGAGTTCTCCTGTGAAAGAGGAGTCAACTCTAATCTTCAACAAACTCTCACTTATCTCTCCCAATCCCTATTCTCACTCAACAAACCTAGAATCTCTGTAAGAGATCTCTATGAGTTGTCACCAACTCATTATTTGCACAATAATAATGTTCACAATATTAAACTATTCCTAACATTCACCCCCTTAGTGTGAACATGGGAAAAACATACACACTCTCATCTGCAGTATGCTCACCTCTATGGAGCATGTCAAACTATGTGACTCATGACCTTGATACTAATGAAGGGAGCAATGCTCAACCTTCTATGGTTTTACAGGTTTACCACAAACCTTGACGTGTAACAGATTCATCGCTTGTCCACCTCGTGTGGTTTTCTGGATCTTCCACAAACCTTTTCAAGATCCATGAATTGTCTTACACTGGTGCTTTTGCTCACCTATTTCATTACATTGGGAGTTACATTCAGGTTTGTTTATACATTACTTTTGAACAATCATTTGTTCTTATTCTCACAAATGTACGCTGAAAGCAAACACACAACTTAAAAACTTGGCCACCAGTTCAATTTCGTGGCCTCATCAATGGTGCCTGATGAGAGGTCGCCGATTGCCCTCCCGCCTCCGTTGCCTTCAGCCTCCATCAGTTTGCTACTTAGTTAGCAAATATATCTTTTAGGCTCATATTACAATTCTCTCGGGTGTCGGTTTCAACCGATAATGCACCCCCTCACTATGGGCGTCGCGTACAAGTGAAAGTGCGTCCAAACAAAAGTGAGACAATTTTTTTTTATAATTTTTTTTTTCCAAAAATGGAAAAATAATATTTTTTTATCTAGCAGCAAAAAGAATAGGATCAATGCGTAGAACTTGAAAAAATACTCATTAAAAAAAAAAAGATACCTCAGTCCGAGTTATCAGTTGAAAGTTATCGTGCTTACAAGTTCTAAATTCAACTTCTTTCCGGACCCTTTCCGAAAATGGCAAATTTATTTTTTCTGCTTGCGTTTTTTTTCAGTATGTCCAAAAATGGCAAAAAATAAAATAAAAAACGCAGAGTTACAAAAACGGCGATACAATACACAGGCCGATCATAGTTACCAGAATGGCGATGCAATACATAGGACAATTGATAGAATGCGCAGGCAGAGGGACGATGCAATACGTATGAACAACTATGCAATGCGCATGCAGAACAATTCAATTCGTGGGCAGAATGCTCCAATACGCAGGATTTTCTGCCTCTCCACGCAGGTGAGAGAAAGAAGAATGTGCAGGCCGTATCACTTCACCAAAGCAAATACCAATTTTGTACTCCAACGCTGAGATAAAAGTATGGACGTGAGTCTTCGCTTAGTGGAGCATGAACATAGAAAGCTTTATTACTGTAGATCAATGCGCCGAAATTCACAACAAAGAACAAGCTTTATTTTCTCATGTTTCGGGAAAATCACAAGATACTTTCCCATAAAAAATCAAGCCTCCATTATTCTAATCTGCTCTGATACCACTATTAAGAAATCTAATATAATATAAAAACACCGAATAATAAAATATAGAAAATTCAATTCATTCGGGATGTTCTTCAATAAGACAAGGTTACATATATAGAGTGGAGTTCGCCTATGAAAGAGGAGTCAACTCTAATCTTCAACAAACTCTCACTTATCTCTCCCAATCCCTATTCTCACTCAACAAACCAAGAATCTCTGTCAGAGATCTCTATGAGTTGTCACCAACTCATTATTTGCACAATAATAATGTTCACAATATTAAACTATTCCTAACACGCGCGTGTGCAGTACTTCTTGATTCTAGATGTGCAGGTATGAGGGGTGCTTGAAATATATGTTAAAAATAATATACACAGAAAATTTATAAATTACTATAGAAAATATAAATAATGAAAATTAATAAAAAACCTAAACTAGTAAACAGATGAAGAACAAAAATCCTTGGTGCAAGTGCAGTATAGGTGCATGGGCATTGTTATTTTGGTTCAGAAATTTGGATTGTTTTCGTCTGTAGGCTGTCCAGACCTCGAAATCTGCTCCACTAAATGAGATTTCATACACAATTTAATCTCTGAAGGCTAACTTAAGGTGGGCCATGACTTGTTAGTACTGCAGTCTATGCAATTCATCAAATCTTTTCTGCCAGTATATAAATTCCATGTCTAGGGCAAAAATGTTATCTAAACCCCTTCTGGAATCCAATGTTTTATGGCAAACTATGGCCTTGCCTAATGGTCATGGAGAAAACTCTAGAATTTAGGGCTGTTTTAGAGTATTGTGTCATATTATAGTCTTGCAAACAACTGGAATCTTGATGTACATCTTGTGGGTGGGATAATTATATCTAGATATCAACATGAACTGAATAACTATGTCATGCAAATGTGCCAATACTGTAAAAAATATGAGTCATAAGTCAAATGCATACATATATTAGTTGTTTGCAAGTTTTTCTTACATTGTATTTATCAACCCAGCCGTGCTCTTCCTTCGAATTTGGGTCATATGCTAATCTTATACATGTATCAATTGGTATCCAGGGTTTAATTTTCTACATCTTATTATTTCAACCTACCCTTCCCTTCATTAGAACTTGGTATAGAGTACCAGGTGGACCTGAATGTTAACCTTTGATCATCTTGCAGAATTAAGGATGAAGAGGTTGAGCCCAAGAATATGTATGTATGTATGGAATGAATTTTAAACTACCGAGCTAGTGGTGCCAGATGAGTATCTTTGTGGCATTATCATTAGGATTTCTGAAATGGTATGTGCAATTTTTGCTGTGCATTTTCAATAGTACTTTTCCTTAATCGACTATGTTCCTGTTTATGTTCAGTGCTGAAATTCCATTAGTTTTTAGACATTATTTTCATTAAACTCATTGACAAACCTAGATAGTAAAATAAGGTTATGGGATAATATTCTGATAAATATCAGCTTATGTTAGAGTTTGCAGAAAATTTAGAGTGGATAGTAAATAATCCCTACCAATTATCAGACACAATTCCCTTGTAATAAAGCAGTAGCCTTTACAAACTCCTATTGATAAAACCTTCCACACTTCTATATAAGCAAAGGAGAAATGCACTGATTTTTTATGTTTATTTACATAGATTATATTATGAATCTTTTTTCATTTTTCATTCATAGTTTTGGTTTTCTCATTTGGATTATAATTTATTTAGATTAGGCCGTACACTAGCTTAGATATTAACTCGGAGGGTTTACTATTTGTATGTAATATTACTTGGATGGCAACCTATTAGTATTGTCTAAGTTCAAACTGGTTGGAATGAGGTATATTGACCGAAAGCCTTCTAGGGGTGTTGTGATCTGCCTCTCAGATGATTTGTAGGACTTCTAGGACGTGGCATAACAACCTTCATAGTCTCCTTACATATCAAAGCATGTGCTTTACTAGCTTATGTTGTCAGCAATGAGGGTCTCCTTACATATTAAAGCATGTGTGTGCTTTATTAGCTTATGTCGTCGACAATGATGGCCAGATCAAGTCTTTCTTATTGACCTCTTCTACGTTGGAGAGAGTCTTGGGTGGGATTAGTCTTTTTCAAATATTTGATGGTTGAAAGGGATATGCCTATTCAATGGAAAGAGGCTTTCTTACATGGGTAAATTAATCTGCTGCTATTGGTGACCATTTTCTGTAACAGGTAAAAATGCGTGTTTGTATTGATTGAAAAGAGAAATTACATACCAAATGTCTCTGAGCACAAACAGAGACCATGAGATTCAAGGAAAAAGGGCTCCCTTACTAAGCTTATACCAAATCATGATAAGAACCTTTAAAACAGTACATAGACTAGAAAGCTAGGAATAGAGAGAAAATGCTACAGATATACAAATATATGCAGGGGCAAAGCTCTAGAAGCTAAATAGTACCCTAGAAAAAATGTGCCTTACAACATATGACAGTTTTTCAAACAAAGATATATTCAGGGGGAAGCCAGATACAAAACACAGTCAATGGGATTGCTTAGTTGAGAGAACAAGGCTGAAAGTTCCTCACCAAGCTCTTGAGTGAATATTATCAATAGGCCTGCAGACCCCTTCCACAGAGCTTGGGCCCACCTGGTTGCCATTATTCAGAATATCAGAACTAGGATAGGTGGGAGGAGTGGTCTTAGCTAGTAGACGGAATACATAGGAACAATCCTATCAATGGAAGCCCCATGTGCACCAATACTCGTGGCTTCATGGGCATTTTAGGAGCAGGCTAATAGCCCTCTGAATATGCTCTTCTTCCATATGCTGCCGAGCGAGATGCCCAAAGAGTAATCTGTTGATGGTGTCAATTATTTGTGCTTCTGCTGGAATACATTAGCTAGATAAATGAAACATATTTTCATGGTGATGATAGTCCCATCAAGGAAAGAAGTTTGGATACCATGAATATCTCTGTTGTTGCTGAGGATTTTCAGGCTTCCATCAATTGAGTGAAGGGCTTTGATCAATGCAATGTTTGTATGGGCTTGGGTGTCCCAATCGACATGGGGAGTGGAGAATTCCATATTCTTATTGGTTTGGAGAAGCTGAGGGTAGTTTGATTCAGATTGCGAGATGGATAGTGTCCTCTGTTTTGGGAACTATTAAAACCAGACAGATCATCGTGCGATTTGAGGTTTAGCATTGAGAGTATGGTGTTGAGGGAGTGAATCAAAACCAGCAGTTGAGTGGCTTTGAGGAATGGTAAATGTAAACTAGCCAAGATCTTCAAAAGATGACACTTTGGCATGTTTTTAAGGGTAAATAGGAGGGCGCTTAGCAGAAAAAATTGTATTATCTTGAACTTCCCTGGCATTGTCTTTTTTTTGATGAAGGAAAATTTTAAATATCTCACTTGATAAGTATTGCAGAAGGGCTTACCTTCCTAAGTAGGGGAAGCAAAAGGCGTGGACTCATTGTCATCAACCAGAATGTTTGGCTGCTTATCATTAAGCTTGTCCTGAGTTAGGGCATTGCCAAGGAAGTGCTGTTTAAAATTTTGACCTACACATGCTTCATTGAATGCATTTATTCAATATGATATAACTACTGAATGGCGAGCTTTAACCAAGGACATTTTTTTGGATGGCCTTTTGGACCTATATTTCCATCAATTGATCTTAAAAAATATACAATAAAGTGCTTAACAATATATTTGTAATTTGGGGGGTTTTATGGCTGTTAGCCATATGTTTACATATGCATTTGATTGGCTCGATGTAAGAGAGTGTTGTTTAACCTGCACCTGCTTCATTGACTGCATATATTCAATTACAAGATGATATAACAGTATCTAATGTATGGTGTGTTTTGACCCAGGACAAATATTTTTTGGATGGGCTTCTGGGCCTGTATTTCAGTCATTTGATCTTAAGAATTATACGATAAAATGCTTAACACTGTATTTGGAGAGATTTATGGCTTTTAGCCATATGTTTATGTATGGGTTTGATTGGCTCAACATATATGGCCATGTTGAAAGCAAGTTCTCATGGATTACTTGTCTTTGTTTATTCTACTCTTTACTAAGAAAGAAAACTTATTGGAGATAGTTAGGGATGTTGTAGTTTTTTTGTACAGTTTACTTGGGATAACTACCTTCAATAGTAGAAATATGTAATGTCTGTCACAAAGGATATCAATGCATGGGTGTATGGGATTGTAACTTGTATGAGGAGATGATCACTTAGATGCAACTCTATAATCACCATTCTTGTATAAGAGCAAAAGCATTGATATATATCTCTACTTCTATAATGTGTACAGATTCTCTACTCACAATTCGTGGATAGTATATTAAGTCATTCGTAGAATTTTATAGAATACAATGGCACGTTAAGATTGAATGTTAAAAGCCAACATTGACATTGGTTTGTTGTTGTTAGTACAGAGCCAGTAGACCTTTGTAAAGTTGGGAAAGTTAAATGCCTTATGCATGTATGGGTGTACTTGTTAAGGAGTAAGTTGCTTTGGGGTTAGATTAGAAAATGTGATGAATTAGAGAAAGTGTATGATATAGCACTAAGGGGAAAATGAGAACATGTCTCATTTAAGATAAATTATAATAACATGTGATTGAAAAAAGCTATTTAAATAGTGTATTCAATATAAATGTAAATAGGGAATGGATCTTTTTGCTTGTTGTGTAGGTTGGATGGACAAGAGTTGAGAACTGATGGAAGAGCTCCATATAACAGCAGTTTGCTTCTTGTAGGGTTTTGTAGAGTTTAGGGGAAGTTGAGAAAAGAAGAATTAAAGTTAAACAGAGTATGGAGTTGATAACTGCACTGAGTATAGGAGAAGAAAAGGAAATTAAGAAATATTGACATGTGAGTATCGAGTTTTGAAGAAATAATGTTATAAGCAATTATAGAAGAAAGCTACTGCAGAAAGATAATAGTGAAACTCAATATTCAGCATGACAATAATACATCATAAAAACTGTCTAGTATGATAATCTTTTTGCAAAAGGTAAAGTATATACATTGAAGGTGTTGGTATCCAAATTGATTCTCCTTTCCAAGCTGAGTAACATCACAGATTTAACAAGAAGCTTAGAGACAGATAAATCTTCATGTATGTCGTTTTGTAGCTGGGGAGGCGATTCAGCTGGCTCTTTGTCACTCAAATGTTGGAGAAATGGATAGCACCTTCAAAAGGATTTGATCTATCCTCACTGCTTTAGGTTGTGCCTTTCAACCAGGGTGAGAGGACCCATTTTGTAACCTCTGTTGGTGAAGGAGAATGAAGATCCTTCTTTGCACAAATTTGAAAGGAAACCTTGAGAAAATATGATCAATGCACCACAATTTAACTCTCATGAGTTGTCACTTCTAAAGAATGGTGATATTTTCTAAACAAGGTTAAGGTTACTAAAGACATTATAGAATCCTGATTGCTTCTGCATATTTTGGTAGTAGAATTTATTCATTTGTGGACATACAGGGCAAACAGGGGTAGTTCAGGTAGGATTCATTTTTTTTGAATAATTTTTAGTGGGAGATTAAGCAGGATAAACTTGATTTTGCTAGATCTTTGAGAACCTTCACAACAATTGGAAAACAAAATGACAGAATGCTTCAGAATAGCTAAAATATTCTTTCAACCAGAAGGTGTGCATCAATGGAGGCCCAAATTTGCACGGTTTCACACAATCTCCAAGAATTTAACACGAAGCCTCGAGCTAAAGACTCAATTAAACATTAAAGACCCTTGGTTCCTCACGCCTAAGATACACTCAAAGGCTTACAGACAATCTTGATCAACAAAATGACAATAAAGTGATTTTAAATTGTTTATCTCATTATAGGATGAAGGCTCTTCTTGTAATGAAATTGCAAATGCCACTAAACTATCATAGGGACGAGATCCTGTGTGATTCAGAGGGATTTTAACACAAGATTGCAATAGGAACAAGAAAAACTATTTGCAGACATTTTTAAATAAAGCAGACACAAATTTGCCCAAGATTAACACAGATTAATTCGAAGTTGATTAGATTCATCAATAGGGAAGGTTTCTTGAACAATCTCAGTGCTTGTCAATCGCTGTACACTTGCAACCAACTTAACATGATCAAATCTAAAACATAAGAGATTAACAGGTTTCTCAGAAGGTCTCTCAGGAAGATGGGCTTTATCAAATTTTCTCGTAAGAATTCAACCCCCGACCTTTTGCATGACTAAAGCATGCTTTTTATAACACTCAATTTACATCCAAGCTTTCCCCCCAAGAAAAGAATATTCGAGGAACCTTTGTTTTTTACATGTTTGATCATGATTTCCAGAAAATGACGTTTAACAAGTTTGCAACAAAAAGTTGCCAGTTGTTTAGAACGGTGAATCATTGCAAATATCTCCATCATTATTTTAATTGGGGCACCCAGTCATTTCCTCTGGCAACACATTTTTCATCCTTTGTGCCTGCAACCTCCATCATTTCATCCTTTTCACATTCCTTCCTCTGCAACTTTGTTTTGCATCTAACTTCTCTGGTAATTCGCGTTTTTACGAGTGCCCGAGCAATTCCAACTTCAAAATATCAACCTTTACATTCCTTGGACTCACAAATTAAGCTCTAAATACATTCAATTTCACTTTGTAGACAAAAAAGACAAGGAATTTCATCAAAAAACGATGAAAAACAATGTGTATTCGCATCTCCAGGAGTCTTGGAGCAAAAATGGCGGCAAAATCAGATGGAATGCACAGGAACCGTTGATTCTGCCCTTTCTCAACTTTAGATTAGAGCCGTCCACGTGGAAAAGTCTGATTCGAAGCGGGCCTGGGGTTGCCTTTTGTATTTTATGACTTTTGGAGAAAATGTGTAATTTTCACATTTTGCTTTGCCCCTCCGCCTTTGAAAATCGGGCTTGACACGTGGCTTAATCTGGGCCTTTGATGGAGTTGCGGCTCATTTATGAATTTTATCCTTTTTTAACAAAAAGGCAAAATTTCCAATTTTCCTCTGCCGACCCGCCTTTGAAAATCGGGCTTGACACGTGGCTTAATCTGGGCCTTTGATGGAGTTGCGGCTCATTTATGAATTTTACCCTTTTTAACAAAAAGGCAAAATTTCCAATTTTCCTCTACCGACCCGCCTTCCGCTTCTAACTTTTGAAATATGCCACATGTCCTTCTTCGGGGTCAAACTAAGACTTTTTCCTTGTGGGGTTGCAGATCAATTCATAACTTTGCTCCTTTTTACAAAAGGGCAAAAAACTTCAAATTGCTCCGCCGACCTGCTTCCCCGCTTGTAACATGAAAAACTGCCACTTGTCCTTCATTGGGGTCAAAGTAAGACTTTTTCCTTACCGCTTCATATTTGCTGAATACCCAATCAGAGACTATCGGGGCAGTAGGGCCAAATTGATCTTTTTGCAAACATAGCAAAAAGTTACAAGTTATAAAATAGACCCAACGTGCCTCATTCAATCAAAAGAGACCACGTAGCTGAAAATGCTGAGATATAATTTGACGGGGAAAACACGCCCGTCGAATAGTAAGATGCAGGGGAACTTCACCATTTGCGCCCAAAATTGAATCTTTTTTCAAGGACAAAGAATTTGCAAATAATTCATGGCTCAACAGCAATCCACGACCATAGAGAAGGATTTACAATAACACCCTGGTAAAGATAAAACTTGTACGCATCCATTCGGGGAGATAGAAAATACAACGAACTAGGCAGATTGGGAAATTTTAGAACAAACGTGGCAAGATCAAATCGAGCACCAACAGAAGGTAAAAGATTACAACAATGGATACCTTCAAGAAAAATAGGTCTTCCAGGCCTGCTTTTCCAAGAGGAGAAAGTCAACCAAAGATCATAGTATCATTGAAATTTATTACAAAAAGGAGTCCAGCAGATGCAGCGTAAAATGATCATTCCCAAAAAGGGTTACTAGTATCGAGTATTGTAGAAAGGTTTTAGCTCTCATGTTTAATATTAAACAAGAAACTTTCTTCATTTGGAGAGCCAGATTCCCAAGCTTTGTTGGAGGAGGCTGCCCATTTTTGAAGGAATGCCTAGTCCAATTCAGGTCAAAGGGAAAAAAAAAGAAACAGCACCTAAGTCAATAAATTTTTACAACCATAAGTCTATTTAGCACCATCAAGAAAGAAGTTGACTGCAAATACCATATTTTTTATCCATGGTTGATTTCAGTGTTGATCCTAGCAAAGCATTGGTTCCTTTGCAAAACTATTTGGGAAGCAAGGAAAATTATTAGTCTGGGCATAGGGAGTGATGAATTTGGAGCAACATTGGTGTGAAAACCATTCGAGAAAAGGACACAAATTGGATAAACATAAGATCATCTAGAATAAGGTTTTATTTATGCTCACAAAGACATTTTGCAAAGCAAAGGCTAAATGATTGTAGAAAAGTACACATCATTCCCATGGGTGAATATGTCAAATCCAAGGATCTGTTGAGTCAAATTTCTATTGGAACAAAAGACAAATTGATGCAGTCATGGTTAGGGAGTCAATTGAACAACCTAGACCGTGCAACCTGGGATCTCCAAACTCAAAATGGACTTAGACAAAAAGTTGCACAACATTGGGACATCACAACTTTAATCTTTGTTCACTTTCAACAGGGAATTACAAAACATACAGGCACTGCATGCCTTGTAGCTTTGTTTTGAGCTACAACTATGCCAAGATACAATATCAGTCCCTAACTAGGTGTGATTCAATTCTACAGTCTATGTGTAGACCTCAGTGCTCCTAGCAAGCTTCTCCTTGTGAGCTAACTCTAAATGTATTTGAAAAAGAACTAGCACTACTGTTTAACCAACCTCTAGTTGACTCAGTTAACCAAGCCCCCCTTTCAAAAATAAATTCCTTTTCCAAATGCCCATCAAGAACTGCTATGGAAGTCTAAATGCTTCAACTTCCATACATGAAACATGTCAGGTCCCCTTTGTGACCGTTCAACTTCTCATTGGTTATTTGCTCAGATTGTCAGGGGTGTTAACGTCTGAACTTGCGCGGACTTATGCTACTGTTCTGGTATTTTGTGGAAGGTGCATGTGACATGTGGAGCTTGCATAGCAGTTAAAAAGAAGTAATGTTGCACATTTGGAGATTGTTTATGCAATTCACAGAAGTTGGTTATTGACATAATCCTTCATATGCAAGTGAAGGCACAATGATAGTCTAATCCAACATGAACCTCTTTGCTGCGCAAATGTATTTTCTAGTGATTGTGCATGGGCCAAATATGAGACTGCATAATGTTTGCTGAATTTAAAAGGCAAAATCTTGTGTAGCAATTTGCATGCAAAAGTTTGCAGAAGAATTCACATGGATTTTGTTGTGTTTCGTACATAAAATCTTATGCAACAATTTGCAGGGCATTGTAGCCATTCGGAGATAGATGAAGGTGCATGTGACATCATGAAACCTTGTAGGATCATGAATTTGCATGGGACTATGCAGTCAAATCGGCTGCGCCGAACTTCGCTCACTTTGCAGACTCTTCAGATAAATGACAATGCACATATGTTTGTAGAGATTTGTAGACAACAAGGCAACAAGAAGTGCATTCCTGATTGTGTCCATAAACTCCAAGAGTTTGGATCATTCACCATATCAAGGCCTACAAATACAACTTATTGCTATCTATGTTTTTGGTTAATGCAAGATAGCTTGGGCAGTCGGATGGTACTGCATCATACGCCTTGGCTAAGTGAAATGAACCGTGAGCTTCTGCTCATGACCGTGAGCTGTTCTATAGAATTTCTATGTTTGCTGATCTCAGATTCACTCATCCACTTCACCAAGTATTACCTATACTCGTTTCGTCTTATTTTCTTGGTGATCCTAGAATCAATCAACATCTCAATCTCTTCTCTTGCCTTCGTAGGTCACTGTTGTCTCCAATCTGCAATTGAAGATTATGAAATTTCTTATCCATAATTCGTTTGTCCCTCATGTTAAGGGAAAACATTTTCCACATTGAATATAGGAGGGATATCAATCCCATTTGAGAGCTCTATGTTATATCTATTTACTGTGAACTTTCTCAAAATCTGGCATGGCCCAATCTTCTTCTACTTGAACTTGTCATGTGTTCCTCTTGAGAACCGTTCCTTTCTGAAGTGAGACAAAACCGTGTCACCAACCCAAAATTCTTATTCTCTTCTCTTGAGGTCAGCATGCTTCTTATATCTCATAGTATTCATTTCCAACTTCTCCTTCACTTACTGATGTAATGTATGCATATCTTTAGCGAAGGCTTCTGCTACAACAATTTTTTCTCCCAAATCACCAATATCACAAATTATGTAATACCTCTTGGGATACTCATACTCAATTTGGATTAGCTATGCCCTTCAGCTTGATGAGCACACCAACAACGTTCATGTGCTTGATGAATCAGATACTTAGGGCCTTTACAAACTCCTTTGTCATTGTCTACTTGGATGAGTTCCTCTTCGATCATAAGGCTTAGGAAGAGCATGTGGGGCACGTCTCATATGTCCCAAACACAGTGCACAAACACAAGTTGCTAGACAACTTAGCTAAGTGTACATTTGACACCACACAAATTCACTATCTGGGCTATATTGTCGATTTTGTAGGTATCCATTTAGATCTAGAAAAGATAATTGTATTCTGAGATTGGCCAAATTCGTGCAATCTCACAGAATTAAGGAGAGTTTTATTGGACTTGCTATCTTCTACCATAGGTTCATCCTCCCATTCTCACACATATAATAGCCTCCTATCTAGATCATGCATACGAAAGCAACCTTCCATTGGACTATTGCGCAACAACATCCCTTTGAGGAGCTCAAACAATGCCTCTACAAAAAACATCATTTGGCAAGCCCTAACATTGTCCAACCCTTTGAGATCCAGATTGATGCATTTGACTATGCACTCGGTGCAATTTTCTCACAACATGGATATCCAATCACCTATTACTCAAAGACATTCTACGACATGTTTCAACGCTACTCCACCTATGATAAAGAATTCTATGCCAATGTTCAAGAAGTCACGTAATGACATTACTATCATGGGTAAGGAGGTGATCACCCATTTTGATAATAAGCTGCTTTAGTTCTTGCACACACAAAACATGCTAGAGAGCGTTTGTCACATAAAGTGGATGATCTACATGGAGTAGTTCCACTTGGTGGTCAAGCGTAAGAAGTTAACAAACCATAAGGCAGAAGAACACCAGTGCAAGGACTGATTGCACTGCTTGACTTGTGCAGCCAAAACATAGTTGATTGGGTATTTGTAATGTCCCCTTTCTAAATAAAACCAATAAAAAAACCTAAGCGCTAAAAAGTAACTTATGATATAAAGGCACTTATATTCTATTAATATAGTGACTTTATGATAAAGTGAAAATATAACACTTATGTTCTAAGTGACTTTATAATAAAGTGCGTTCATAACGATAAAATAGAAATATGGAAGTCACTTTATAAATTAAAAGTCACTTTTAGGCCCACATGGAGTGGCCAACTTGGAAAAAGGTAATGAAAGGTTATAAAAGGAGGTTTGGGGATTCATTTGAGGATCATATATTATGATATGAAATCACTTTTATTGGAGAGTTGAATGCATTGCTTTCAATTTCAGCCATAGAGGACAGAAACCCTCCTTGGTAGGCTATTGGGGACGAAAACATTTAATAGTTTTCAGATTTGAGGATGTAGCCCCTCAAGATCTTCAATGGTGATCTCATACAGAGGTTGCAATCGTGCTTCAATCAGTATTGTCAGAGATTCAGGGCTGTTTTCAGTGCTAGGGCACCATCTACAGCTAGGGCATCAAAGAGAAATCAGATTTTTAGATTTTTTTAGGTGTGGGACAGCCACCGATTTCCATTTGCAGTTGGGTTACAACTTTTTTGGAGCCATTTGAGGGTATTTCCATCTTGGGCGATCCCTTTTGGAATTTTGAAACAACATTTTAGCATGATTTCATTGCTGGAAAATTCTGCCATAATTGTCTATGATTGCTAACATTTCACAGATCGATTTCAGCTATTATGTGAGTTTCAATTCCTCATATTTCTCTAGGTATGAAAATTTGAAGATTGTAGCTGTTTTTGCAATAAAAAAATTCATTCGGTGGCTGGAGCAATCCTTTCTTTGTTCCTAAATACATTATATATATTTCTAAACATTTTGAACCCTTTGGGTATCTTTGGAATTGATTGTTTGGAGAATAAATGAAAGAAATCAGAATTCTGTACTTGCTGTCTTAATTTGGAAATTAAGAGTTTGTCGTCGTAAAATCAGAATTCTGCATTTCATCGAAAGGATTTCCTAGGAATATGAATTGCCCTTAATTTTTCATTTTTGGGGACATTATAGTATTCCTCTACTAAACAAACAAGCTGCTGTCATACAGTTAGCAAATTCCACATGTTCGACAAGTTTCTATACAAGGTTGGACATCTTTGCGTTCCTTATGGCACACCTTGCTAACAACTCATCTTGGAGGTGTACTACACCAAAAATCTGGGATACCAAGGCACTGGCAACAATGCAACAAAACTTCTATTGGCCTCACATGCACACCTACATTGAGCGCCACATCAAGTCTTGCATTCCTTGTTTCATTACCAAGCCCGTGAATAGGCAGCTATGCTTTAAATACCTTTTCCCATTACATCCAAACCATGGGAGTTTATCAACATGGATTTCATTTCATGATTGGATTAACTATGACGAAGCACTAGATGACACTATTTGTTGTGGTGGATAGGTTTTCAACTACGTTGCACGGAAATGGAAATGGAAATGGAAATGGAAACGGAAACGAATACGAAACGTGGAAACGACAATTTTCAAAAAACCTTGGATATGAAATGTTACCGGAAGCATCCATACAATATATTATTAAAATATATATATATGCATAATACTCATTTTATAATTGTAAATTTGTAGACCATAAGAGATAATTGATAAAGCACTCAAAATATTTTGTATTCATTGAAATTTGAACTTCTAAAGAGTCATAACTCATCATTCAACATGGTTACAATTGCAATGATTCACATATACATGATAAAAATCTAGATTCTAGAATATATCATCCAGATTTTTCTCATCATCTCCACGAACACAACTGGTAGCTCCACTCCCACTAGCTCCACTTTCCATCCCTTGTGTAATGGATCACGATTCCTCTTCATCAATACCAAGCAGTGAAAGTTGGCTAAGAGTAGCCGCAGAAGCATCAAAGTCACTACTCTCAGGATCAATATCCCAAAGTTTATTGGGACCTTTACGATAGCCTTCAATCGTTTGTGTGAGGATGCGCAAATTGCAGTGTACATACTCTAAATCCTCAGCGTTCTTGGATCCTAACTTGGTTTCGTTTGGCTGAGTGGATGAATCTATATGTACTCCAATTCCGCTCTACTGAAGAATTGCTAGCCACCTGTTACAAAAATGAAAAATGAAGTTAGAAATTCTCAATTAGAAATAACATTAATTTACTAAGTAAGAACTTCGAACATACAATTTTAATTTTTAATTAATTAATAATAAACAAACTTTTGATTTCATTTTAATATTTTATACCTGTGAGAGGACTTTAATGGCAACAGGTCGTATGTACTTGGCATAATGGCCATGTACATACCATCACATGAATGGGGCCAACTTGTACTTGTCAATTGCTGCATCCATTTCACCCATGCTACCATTAGATGAAGAGACAAAGAACGCCATTTCATAGCGGACCGTATTAGCTATATCTGGATCAGGAAAAGCCTTTGGAATGCTGCCTTAACTCCAATTGCAACTTCGAGGTCATCATATGGTTTTTGCCTACCAGGTAGCGAAATTATTTCACTGCTATAAAATTTGGGATTCAGGGCATAGGCTAAGAGATGCAATGGAGTGGTCATTTTATTCCACCTTCTCATGATCACGCTCTTAATTTCAATGTAGAAGGTTTCTGCAAGATCCTGCTCTTTTTGTTGTATGATGTCTGTAATTTTATCAAGCATAGAGTCAATGCCATCATAGATCTCCCCCATGCAAACGCCATCTGTGTCTGTATATCTAATCGTAGATAAAATAGGCTCAGTAAAACTAAGCAAGTATGCAACCTTTGCCCACCAACTATCATCAAGTATAATTGATTTTACTTTGATGTCTCTTTCTGTGTTTGCTTGCCTCCACACAGACCAAACATCATCAATCACCATAAGCCTTAAGGCTTGTTTTACCTTCACAAGTCGTCTTAAGACAAGTGTGTGAGAGGCAAATTTTGTTTCAACAACCTATTAAAATAAATTAAAACAAGTTAAAAAAATATAAAATTAAATTTAAAAGAAATTCAATTGATAATTTCATATTTCATAGAAAGTTAACAAATAAATATTAAAAATTAAAAACTAGGAAATTGTTTCGTTACCTTCAGCAACTCCAATGTTGAGAACTTCCTAAAGATAGCTTGAGACATATGATGATTTGTGACAAACATTTGAATCTCATTTGCCTCTGTATAAGTTTCTTCTATCCATGGAATTTTGCCAATCTTCTGCAACATCAAATTCAAGGAGTGTACTGCACAAGGTGTCCAAAAAATGTGCTCATATCTCCCCTCAACAATCATCCCTACTGCTCTACAATTTTTGGCATTGTCCGTGATGACTTGGACAACGTTTTGAGGGCCCACTGACTCAATAACATCAATCAAAATATTAGCAATAAATTGAGCATCTTTCACTTCACCCTCACAATCAACAGCCCTTAAGAACATTGCCCCTTTAGGGCACACTGCAACAATGTTGATTAGGGGTCTATTTCGGGCATCTTTCCATCCATCTGAAATGACAGAAACCCCTGAGTCCTTCCATGAATCCCTAATTGGCTGCAAAGAAGTATGTACATGGGCCACTTCGTTCGCCAACAATGATGTTCTCACCTTCTGATAACCAGGGCTTGTATGCCCTTGTAGTGCATCATTAATTCCTCTCACCATTTGTTGCCAATAAGGTGACCACAACACATTAAAGGGCATCCCACATGCATAAACGCATTTGAGCAACCAATTCATCAGCAACATCCCTTTTCTCGTTTGCAAATGCTTGCTCGAATGGGCCTTTGGTACTTATCTTTCGTGACAAGTACTCTCCCTCTGATGGAGTTTCAAATGCAACTTCGATAAATAGATGGTTTGATGGGGTGGGTGGTTTTACAGAACCCCTATTTTGCAAAGGAGCGATTTTAAATCTAGCTCTTGAAGCTGCCAAATCGGCCTCTTGCTCTTTCATATATGCCAATATATGTTTCCATTTATGTTTTTATATCTCAACAGTCAAAGAATCAAGCCTACATTGAATTTTTTAAAAACATAAACTTAGATAACAATAAATTAATATTATTAAATAGAATTTAGAACTACACCCTACATATCCTATTCTGCTTTTCATCACCGAGTTCACAGTATAGGCGCGAGGTGAGAGCATATACACAGGGTTCGGATTTTCTTTAATTTAATAAACACAAAAAAACTCTTAAAATAGCAAAAAAAAACCTATGCATTTGTTGATATGTGAAGTCAACATTTGAATAAGCAGGTTGCGACCAAGCTGGCAGGTGGGACGGTAACAGCCTCGCCAGTTTTTTTTTTGAAAAAGCAAAAAGAAACTTTTGGGGAAGTTAGTACACGTGGTAGGTCACCATATAGGTGCAAGGTGAGAGCATACACCGAGTTTAGATGATATTTACAATTTAAAAAAAACAACATAAGATTTTTTTTTTAAAAACCGCAAAGGAAATGTTACAATTTTATTTATTTTTAGCATAGAGTTTAAAATTAATAAATCAAAACTACATATTGATATTGTGATCAATGATCATGAATGCACACATCATTCGTGATCATTGATCACATTAACATTTTCTTTATAAAAAAACGTGAAAAATTACTGGTTTTCCTTCTTGAAGCTTCTAAATCTGCTTTGAAATTCCTCCTTGATGCTCTTTAGTAATATCATCCACCTCCTGCACCAAATTGGATGGCGGAAGAGTCCTCGGGAACTTGGATGGAGACCTTGGCTTCTTCATTATGCCCACGCAATCTGCTTTGTGTTTCTCCCATCTGTTGCCTGCATCCAACATGCTAATTGCAATCACCACCGTTTGTGTCGGAATCTTTAGACAATAATTATTAAACTGTGCATCCAGCTTGATTATTGTCTTTCCCGCAGCATCCCAGATTGTTCTGGAAAGAGGATGATATGACCTTGCACACTCCATAACAAATTCTGACAACTGAACTGTGACTGAGAATGTTGATGCTTGAATAATTCCACTGCTTTTTATTGCCTGCATGAGAGATGTCGTTCCGGACTTGGATCTGTCAATTATTTTGGAGATTGGTTCAGGGCCTATGTCCGTGTCATTGATATCAACAAATCTGGAAGCTATGCATGATTCTGCTGATCCTTCTCTTTCATCACACTTCATCATGGCTGGAGCAATCTTTGTTTGAGCAATCTTTGTCTAAGCAATCTTTGCTTGTGTTATTTTTCTTTTAATCCTGCCGGAATTCCTTGCAACTGGATCAATTTGTGCAGATCTAGCAATTTCTTCAGATTCGGAAGATATATTCAATGTACCTGACATTGATTTGAACTCCTTTTCACCAGTATGAACACCTGTAACGAATACCTGCAATTATTTCAGACAAAGATGAAGTCCAGAGTATGAATACTTGATTTCTGTCACCAAAAAATCTACTTATGAAGCCTGCTGCCCTAAAATTTGAGGCTTTGTTTGTATGCAAAGCAAGCATAAATATTTTTAAATTCACCTGGGCACTTATAGTAACATGCAGATAATTATCATAGCATAAATCAAGCTATTCCAACCCTAGGCGCCAAAGCTTGAAGCTTCCTGGCAATGAAAAACACCTTCTGATGCACAAATCCTCTTTTCCTTGGCGCCAAAACTGTGTGGGCTGCAATCCTTAGCAAAAAGAATTAATTGCTTCTTCATTATGGCAGCCCATGCTAAAATAACCCTCAACATTCTATTTTTAATAATTGTCCTTCCTATTCTTGGCAATTTGATTAATAAACAATCATGTTTATTCACCCAAATTGGGCGCCCAATTATGCATGCTGCTGGCTGCCTTTAAATAATTTATTCTATTTATTTTTAGCATGCATACATGATTTATTTTTCAGCTCACCCTCTTGCATTGACTTTCATCCCCATTTCTAGTGCCAAAATTAGGCAGAGATGCTATTAATAAATATTATTAAAAGCATTGTTTAATGCCTAAATGGGTCGCACTTTTTGGCAAGGGTGAATGCTAAAAATAAGAAGTCAACTTTGATGGGATTTTCTACCCTGCATTGCAGCTCCAAAAATCCCTTCTTTCACTTAAGTTGTTTGACTTCCATAATGGGGATTTTTACTCTGCAAGGCAGGTAAGAAATTCCCACTTGCCTGCCATTGCCAAAATTCCCATTATTAAATTAAAACATCTCCCAAAAAGTGTGACTTGTATCAAAAGTAGCCTCCTTTGATAAAGTGCGACTTGCATGGGTGAATAAATCTCTTTGGTGGGAAAAGTTAGCCTGCTAGGTAGGCAGAAAATTCCCACTGGTGCTGTAAGTGATTTTTCTTTATTTTATAATAGGAATTTTCACCTTGCAAGGCAGGTAAGAAATTCCTCCCTGCTTGCCGCCTCTAGTTTTCCCATCGCAACTTAAGTGACTTTGACTTCATGGGAAAAAGTATCCTGCAAGGTAGGTAAGAATTTCTCGCTTGCCTACCACTACCAAAAATCCCATTGCAGCTTAAATCCATTTATTCCAAAAAGTGCGACTGGCTTAGGAGAGGCTTTTTTGTGCTGGCTGAATCTTACAAAAATCTTTTTTGATCAGCAGTATGCTTTTTGAGGTTGATTCCTTCCGGTGCAGTGGCCGTAAATGATCTTCAGATGTTTCAGGCAATTAAACAGACTATACAGGACAAAGAACAAACCCAGGGGAAATAAACAGAAAGACCATGGGGAAAACCGGAAAAAATGCGAAAGAAATAAAAAAACAAAAAACGTTGCTATAAGTCACAGACAAAACTCTAAATTCATTCCTAGTGAAAACCTTATTGAGATGTGTGAATACTGGCATGCAAAACATCAACAGGATTCAACCGAAGCACAATTTATTTCAAACGGGACATTATTTATTTAATAAATAGTTAAATAAAAATTTCCCGTAGACAAAACTTGGCGGAGGGATCAAAATGAGTTTGGGCATCTGGGTATTTGTCGAAATTGGCTTCATATGATTCACTGGGAATATCTTAACATAATACACACATCTTCATGTCATATAAAAACACAAAAAGAACTCCGTTATACCCCCCCAAAAAGAAGGCAATTTTTTTTCAGGAATTGGGTAGTCCCAGATTTCAGGGTGAAATCTGGAGGCACTACACAACTAGACTGGTCAATGACTTTGCATCCACACGCAAATGTACAAACGAAATTATGTTAAGTGCACACTTGTTTGTTTTGTTGTCAATGTACAATTATGTGCACCCACAAAATTAGGATGATAACTTGCTATATTTCAAACTTTCCTACAACATAGCCTTCATAGTTCTATGTTAAGATGTTTAGGGTTCCAACTAGCAGCACCCCTATAGATCTCCTATCACGCATCATTTGGCATAGAATGGTGCACCCACAAACATGAAATTGATAAGGTAGAAAGAAAGAAAGAAAGAAATAAGCTATATTAATGGGTAGTTCTATGTTAAGATGTTTAGGGTTCCAACTAGTGGCACCCCTATAGATCTCCTATCACACATCATTTGGCATAGAATGGTGCACCCACAAACATGAAATTGATAAGGTAGAAAGAAAGAAAGAAATAAGCTATATTAATGTCCACAAATGACCAAAAGTAGGTCAATGGGACTGAAGGATACAACCATTATGTGCACCCACGGAATTAGGATGTTAACTTGCTATATTTCAAACATAATACAGACATCTTAACATAATAAGGATACTGGGAATATCTTAACATAATACAGACATCTTCTGGCAATAAAAACACAAAAAGACCCGTTATTTTAAAAAGAACACTTTTTTTTTTCAGATGGGTAGTCCAAGATTTCAGGGTGAAATCTGGGGACACCACACAACTAGACTGGTCGATGACTTCGCATCCACACACAAATGTACAAACGGAAGTTGTTAAGTGCACACTTGTTTGTTTTGTTGTCAATGTACAATTATGTGCACCCACGGAACTAGGATGATAACTTGCTATATTTCAAACTTTCCTACAACATAGCCTTCACAGTTCTATGTCAAGATGTCTAGGGTTCCAACTAACAGCATCCCTATATATCTCCTACCACGCATCATTCGGCATAGAATGGTGCACCCACGAACATGAAATTGATAAGGTAGAAAGAAAGAAAGAAAGAAATTATATTAATGTCCACAAATGACCAAAAGTAGTTCAATGGGACTGAAGGATACAACCATTATGTGCACCCACGGAATTAGGATGATAACTTGCTATATTTCAAACTTGCCTACAACATAGCCTTCACAGTTCTATGTCAAGATGTCTTAGGATCCAACTAGCGGCACCCATATAGATCTCCTACCACGCATCATTTGGCATAGAATGGTGCACACATGAACATGAAATTGATAAGGTAGAAAGAAAGAAAATAAGAAAGAAAAATTATATTAATGTCCACAAATGACTAAAAGTAGGTCAATGGGACTGAAGGATACAACCATTAGCAATAGAAAGTTCTAGGAAGAGAGAATCCTAGATACGAACTGACGAAATAAAGTACAAAAGACAAAGTAGAGCAGCTTGCCACTATCACAATTGACAAAGATACAAATACAAATAGCAATGATTGGTAAATAGAAACCCCAAGTGCATGCGTCAATGAAGATTGGAGGCAAAACTTGTCGAATGTCCCTTCCTGTGCATGAAGTGGAGGAATCATTTGAGCCATTATCGATCACTGTAAGGGATCTAATAATGCTGTTTGGCGAGTATACAGAGTCTAAGGAGCCAAGTTTGGGGAGCCTAGGAGGAAGCAAAAAACGTACTCTAGAATCTCCCCTAGCATCCAAGGCTGGTGTAGCTCCCGTAGTAGAAAAGAAGCTTGTAATATCAGTTTGCCCCTATGGTCTAGGGGGTAGTAGTCAAGTAGTAGTAGATCCGTGCTATCGGAGAGGGGCAAAACCATGTCGACGGGTCTGAGCAAAGCCAAGATGCCGAGAGATAACAGGCCTGAAGATCTGAGTAGTAATGATCCACTGAGAGAAACACTGCCTAACTGATCTATTAACTGTGATGTGTGATGTGTAATGTATTAGTGTTTAAAGGATGTTTAGTGCTGCCAATCATCTGGATAGGATGAAAGAAAGAGGTGATCAATATGGGAGGTCTTGAGCCTCTAGGCTCCTTCTGTAGGGATTTGCGTCAAAAGGTGAAAACCTCATGAAGATAAAGACCCAGGCATCGCTGGTCAGTGTATCTGAAGAAGGTAGCTAGAGTGTTGTTTGAATATTTGTAGAGGAAGTGATATCTTCCCCGGATCTCATAAAAAATGGGACATCTGAAAATGAAGAGGTCCTCGGTCTCCACGTCCTGGAGGGAGAAAACACAACAAATCCGGTCATGACGAAGAATGTGATGGTGTTTTTCAACCCATAACTAGTGGGAGCAAACTCTCATCTGGCCATCAAGGGGAAACCTAAAGCTGTGAGACCAATGGCGTTGGAGATAGTAAGGGGAACGAATAATATCGTCCTCCACTTGTAAGAAATGATCAACATAGAAAGTGAGTTTGGGGTTGAGAGGCTCACAGGGGGAGATCCAGGTGGTCTGGATATACTGTTTGTAGATGTCCTCTCTAGGAGCCCTAATGATGATGTATTTAGTGGGAAGAATTCTGGGATGAGCATCCAAGGAGTACATGAAATAGATGTAATGTCCCTTTTCCAGGGCATTACTAATATATCTGATCATCTCTTTTATTTGCATTATAACCCCTTGGCATGCCTAGCGCTACATGTGGGAATCTCTAGTTAGTTTTAAAATGTGCACATAGGTTAGTTACTCTTTATTATTTATTTAGAAAATAATGAAATGCACATTAAGTGAGTCTTTTAAGTATTTTAATTAAGTTTTATGTTTTCCCTCCAAAAGGAAAGAGGTCGATCATTTGAATGTTGCACCCCTTATGTTATAAAATGAGGTTGCGTGGGCATCATTGATGATGTTGATTTGATCATTTATGTCTCTTCATGCTTGGAGAAATGAGATGTATGCCCTAGCTCTTCATTGTGCTCTCTCTCTCTCATTCGATTTGAAAGTGAAGTAAATTTGATTTTTAGAAGGATCCAAGTGTGAGTGTTGCATCTAGTGGTGCTAGAAGACGTGTTTCCTCTTTATTTATGGTGCATATCTAAGGTATTGTTGCATGATTTGAAAATAAACTTGTTTGGAGTTTCCAGATCTAGGGGCTGTGTTTCGCTATTAATTTCATAATTTTTGGAGATGATTTGATGCCCTAAATGTGCTGGGCGACCTACTTTTTAGGGGAAAATTAGGGTTTTGTGTTTGTTGTGCGAAATCTAATTTTGGAATATTATTTTTCATATTTTTGTGGCCCAAAATCCAAAGTTTGAAGACTTTTGCTTGGTTGGTTAAGTGGGAAATGATTTTAGAAGTTGCAGTAGTCTGGGGTTGGATTATTAATTGTTTGTGACATATTTTGATGCTTATAAATTGTGATTTCAGTTCAGATCTGTTCTTAGCAGCGATGGCCTCGTGAATCAAAAGCAAGCACTTTTGGAGGGTGAAAACTGTTGAGGGAAGTGATGGTTATTAATTTAATAATTTCTGCTTCCCAGCGCTCATAATTTAAAGTTTGGATGCTATTTTGAAGGGGTTTTAGTGCTCAGAAAAAACTCGATCCATAGTTCATTGGAAAGGGAAAAATCTCAAGTTTATTGTGCACTTTGTCTCATCTGAAAAGAAGGAATATTGATTGAGTTATGAATTTTGCTGAAGTTTCTCAGCTGTTTGCAATTGTTTCAAATTAATTCCATCTGCTATTTGTAAAAATCAGAATTGAGAAGAATAAAAATTTGATTGTCTCCAGGGGGGTAATCTAGCTCACTACCTTGACCACTTGCAACTCCATTTGGGTTATAATTGGTTGACATAGGGCTATTTTAGGTTGATTGAAAAGGATCTCATCCTTCTTAGTTCGATTTGTGTTGAAGTTGTTGCAATTTTCTATTTGCCCAAAAAGGGGACATCACAATAGAGATTCCAATAGAAAGGAGTAGTCGAGTCTCAAAGTACCAACAATGCTTACGTTTGGTGAGGACTAGTGAAGCAATCCTCTTTGAAGAGCAAAGTGCTAAGTAAGGATACCTCTCAGGATCCAAAGTTGAGTCGCATAGGGATATGAGTCCGTGGATGTAGAAAGTAAGCCTGAGGATAGTCTCAAAGCATAGTGGGTGGGCAAAAAATTCAGCTTGGACAATGCACCGAGTAATTGTCTGCTTGCAACAAATCATGTGTTGTCCTAGTCAATGGCCCCCTGAGTAGGTCTCCAAAGCTTTGAACCATACAAGATTGTAGGTTAGATGATGTCCTAGAAGTGATGTCCTAGAAGTGGGTTTGGAAACAATAACATTCTTAAATAGAAAGAGAGGCATACCCCTTACCAAGACGTGGTTTAGCGGAAAACTTCATGTTAAAGCATGGGCTAGTAAATTGGACCCCCAAATAAACGTAGGGTGATGTGATCTCAAGAGGTTCCCCTCTAGAAAAATTGGAATTTGGAGAGAGAACGCTTGGAGGTATTGAAGATCACGACCTTGGTTTTACCAAGGTTAACCACTAGTCGTTGGAGTTTGCAGAAGCAAGAAAGGGCATCAAGTTGCTGCTGTAAGCCCTCTACAGAGTGCGAGAGGACAACATTAACAAAAAGGAGGATGACTATAAGCACCTCATGTAGAAGGCAACCATCATCCATATGGGTATGTTGCCGAAGAATCTCCTCTAACTCATCAATATATATGCAGAAAAGGGTTGATGAGAGAGGACATCCCTCTTTGACCCCAATGGTACTCTTCACAAAGTCAGATAAATCGTGAGGAGTATGAACCTGCCTAATGACTGTCTCATAAAGCCTTTAAGAAAGAG
Organism: Taxus chinensis; assembly: GCA_019776745.2. NCBI lineage: Eukaryota > Viridiplantae > Streptophyta > Pinopsida > Cupressales > Taxaceae > Taxus > Taxus chinensis. The sequence continues at coordinate 201,180,130 of CM034152.1, read as the reverse complement.
ACCCTGATCAAAGAAATTAGCAATACCCAAATCTGTTTCAACTGGTATGGCTAGATAAATGTGCATAGCTTTAATAAGACATAGGCATTTTCCTAAGACCATTCTCCCTAATTCAACACGGTGAGGCAGCCGTGTAAAACGCGGTCAACATGTTCATCATGCTCATGTATCAAATGCTAGGAGGAAAAACTTTGACCATACATGTTTTTGAACCAGTAAAGGGAAATAGTTTTGATAACAATGTCAGCAAACTGTTTGGTAAATAGAAAGACTAAATATATGACCATGGCATCTTATTATTACAACTCCTAGACAAGAAAGCACGAAAGAAGTGTAAACCCAATCAATATATTAGATTGTTGTTTACATGCACATAGACACCAAGGCTTAATAGATTCCTTACTATAGCTACTAATTGTAGTATGGTTAGTAAGACAACATTTCCATGGATGAAAAGGCTAGAATTAAGTTCATTTGTTTCAGAGTTCTAATAAGTAGATCTAAGGATGTTGTCAAGAAAGTGAGAAACAATAATGGACACGTGAATCTGAACAAAGTTCTCCTGAAATTTGAAAAAGACTAATCCTGTTGATATACAATTTAGAGGGAGTCCGGGAGAATGAGATACCAAGTCATGCAAAACAAGTTCAATGCTGGTTACAGCATCTGAAAGTAGCTTAAGCCGAAGTTGTTCTTCTTGTAGTTATAGATTGTCAAATATGCTTTAAAGTCTACAAATGTTTTCAACTTCATTCAAGCCATAGAACGTATTACGAAGCTAAGAAGAAAAGATAACAGTCCGGAAATAGCAATGAAGACGTAATATGATGCTCATAGCCAAGTGACATGGATCCAAATGTTTTGGCAGAATTATACTCATTTTGCAACCACTCAACTAACAGTTCTCATCAGTTACCACATAAAAGTCACCCATTGGCTGCAAATGGCTGTATAAAATAAAAAATGAGGTAGATGGCTCTTTAGACAAATACAAAGCCGGGATTACGTGGACAAAGTTGCACAAGGAAGGGAATTAAATATGAAGAAAGTTTTGTTCCTAGCTGCAAAGATCTATCACCATTAAAATTGATCTAGCCATTCTGAACAAACTTGTCGAACATGGAATTCTGCAAGATCCCATCTGTTTGAGCCACAATTTCTTCTACTGTCCATGGTAATTGTAGCAAGCTCTTACCTTAAAGAACCCTCAATGCAGATAGCTTCAAAGCTGAAAGCCAATCAAAACTAGGCCTGAACTTCTCAATATGCTAGAATGCAAAGCGTTATCAGCATACAACAAGAGAAACCATTAACCAAAAAAAGCCTCAGATCTGTTCCAAATCACATTCACTGTTTTATTAATCAGAAAAGCAGAAGCCTATGATGCTTTGGAATCAGGCACTTTGCTAGAAAAAGTAAATGAAAATGAAGAAATCGGTCCTAAGCACTTCTTTAATAGCTGAAGAAGAAAATCTAAAAATAGCCTGGATCCTAAAAATTAGATCCATCCCAAAATTAAATCAAGTGCCTTGATATAATTTTCATCCCAGGGATTCTGAAGCTCTCTAAATAGACAAAGTCAAACATTACAAACAGCAAATTGCTAGATAAGGAACTGTCCCCTTCTAAAACTGGAAAACAAACTACATAAAAGTGACTGCTACAATTCGTACACAGCCAAGAATAGGACTACCAACATTAAGACTATTTTTCTCTATGACTGTATACTCTGTTAAATTGGGCCCAGCTACTGTGCTCATGTCTATCGTGCTCGTCACCAGTTGTTTCTGCTGAACCGATGCATCCTTCATAACCTTTAGACGAGCTGGTACCTCTCCGAGTTGTACAGAAGCTTGGCGAATGATTAGACTCTTCCATTCATTGATAACTTTAACCTAGTTACCTGCATCTTCCACTTCTTGCATCTGATGATCACTCACCTGCTTATGTGCTGAAATGGGCTGAGCGGAAGATTTTGTAACTTTGGCAATAATCTCGCACAACTGAGACACTTGCTTCTGAAGTTCAACTTTCTCCGCCTTTTTTTTGTCAAGCCTAAGGAATAAAGCATCTATCAATGTCTGCGTGTCTTGCTTCAATCCTTCTGTGGTGGCTTGACCTATGGGTACTCTAGTCACTGTTATATCCTTTGGCGTGAGCTCATCCTTCTTCCCTTCTGCTAGAACTGACATCTCAGCGAACTTCTACCCCGACTCCTCAATAATCAACCTTGAAGTCACCTTATCAACTTTAGGTTTTCTGTCTTTTCCGCCAAAACTTAGGAGTAGTTGTAAGTCATGTTCCTCCAAGTTGACCTTCTCTCTAGCCTTTGGGACCTACAGTGAAGCCAACCATTTTAAGAAATTACTTCTCGGAGAATGAGAAATTGCCGAGTGTACCACCATCTCGCGCTCTGATTTCTCTCCATCTGAAACTGCTACAGTGTTGTGGCTACAGTCCTTTGTATTGTCCAAAGACAAAGCTCTTTAAAATTTTGCCATTTGCAACTTCAGTGTTTCTTTAGGAAGAGGTGCTGAACGGAGTGGTTTAGGAGAAAAGACGAATGTTGCCGGATTCAATGGAAGAACGACAGAATCTTGCTGAGGTGCAACAGTCAGTGAAGTACTTGATGCTAGAGAAGTCGGAACTAACACCATAGCAGAAGTGATCTTCTCCCTTGAATGAGACTTTTTGTGCACTTTAATCTTTTCAAGCCTTCTGCTGCTTTCTCGCTCATGCTTCCTTTTGAGGGAATCTCCTGTGTTGAGGTTGACTGTGATCTGATTCATCAAAGCTTCATTAAGGCAATATCCCTTTGTCAACAACTAGTTTGAAGTATTGACCAGAACGGCTGTAGACCTTTCCTTGATCGTGTGGCAGCCATCTATGCTCTCCTGAAGTACAACTATATCTCCTCCCATCTGATGGTATACGTTAAGTAACACAGGCTCATCATCTTTAAGATATGCAGGTATTCGTGCTAATTCCAAAGTCAAAAACTTGCCACGCTGATAACCTTCTGAAATCTTTCTTTCTAACTTCGTACTCACTTTTGCACTTCATCCAGAAATCTTCCAACGAAGGCACGTGTGCGTACTCCTAGGAGATTGTCTTCCTTGCCACCCGATATGGATCGAAGTTGAGTCGTGTTGGGAAGAACTCTTGTTCGTATTCAGAGAACATCTCTGCTTTAATTCCTCGGGCTTTATGAATGCTCTGGCAGCTATAATAGCCTACTGTGATAGGGAAGAAATTCCCGCCTTCCTGCCACTGCCAAAATTCCCACTGACAGCTTAAAGTCTTCCTTCAAAAAAGTGCAACTTGCATGAAAGATAGCTCTTTTCCAAAAGTGCGACTTGCATTGTGACTTTTGCCTAAAAATTGCGTGAGAATTCATCACTTAGGGCAGCGTGGAAATTGGATGTGGAAGGCAGCCTTGAAAATCTGCGATTAGCAACTAAAAACAACATTTCTTTCCTTTCCTGTTGGATTTTTGGTGAAGAAAACACAAGCATGGAATAAAATTTGCCATTTTCGGAAAGGAATCCGTAGAAGATGTAGCAGCAAAAACGTTGACCATGTGTCGTAATCTTTCATTGCATGCAGGCTCCGTTTTAGGTGTCGTTTTCTCTCAAAAGTAGCATATCTTCTCGAGCACACCACGTCTATCCAGCATTGGATGACAGATATTTTTCGAGACTGCTACATTTACCATATACGAAGTCCATTTATTCCAAAAAATGCAACTCTGCCTCAGGAGAGGCTTCGGGAGTTGTGCACGACTTCATCTTTTTAGAGAGAACTCAGACCTCCTATGGCAAATTCCTTCTGGCATGATGTCCATAGATGATCTCCAGATACTCCAGGCAAGAAAACAAACTAAACCAGCAAAAGAATTGACCTAGAGAAATTTCACAGAAAACAAAATGAGAAAAATACCAAAAACGCAAAATGTTGCCAGAAGTCATAGATAAAGCTCAGGATTCATTACTGGTGGAAACCCTACTGGTATATGGGAATATCAACATGTAAGACCACAACAGGGTTTAAACCGGGAGCACAATTTTCCTCAAACAGGGGCTTAAAATAATTAAATAAAAATTTCCCACAGACAAACCCCCAGACGACAGGGATAAAACGTGTTTGGGCATCTGGGCATTTGTCAAAATTGGCGTCATATGACTCTCTGGGAATATCTTGACACAATATAGACATTTTCTGGCAATTAAAACACAAAATGACCCATTATTTTAAAAGTACGATTTTTTTTTACATGGGGTAGTCTTAGATTACAGGGTGAAATCTGGGGACACCGCAACTTTTGGAAATGTAGGTGTCTCAAAACTGAGTGAAAGGCTTTCTTGAAGTCATCAAAACAACATAAGCCTAACACTGGTCAATGTAGGTGTCTCAAAATTAGAGGACTTGTGACGAGCTTCTTCAATAATAGCTCGGAGTGTAAAGATGTGGTCAATAGTTTGATAGTCCCTTCTGAAGCCTGCCTGCCCCATTAGCTCTGATATTATTTCTTTCCAAGTATTTTGATAGTTGCATGTCTAACACTGTGGCATAAAGTTTGGAAAATGTATGCCCAAGCATAATGGTCATGTAGTTGCCAGAGATGGAGTCTCTTGACTTATGAATAGGGTGAATGATGTGTGGGAAGGGGAAATGCAAGGGAATCGACACCATATTTGATGAACTCAACTTTGAGACCTTCGCAATTAGCAACTTTGTTGGTGCGTGGTTTCAAAATAGCTCTCTTGACAGAGGAAGTAGAGAAAACAAAGGAAGGTGGAGGAATGGGGGCAATGGCAGTAGGATGGGTTGGAACAAGGAACTGGCATAACATATCTAAGCTTCGGGTGTGATGTCAGAAATAATGGTTTTTCTTGGGAGAAGAGTACTTCAAAAAGTCTTCAAGAAGTCTTAGGGGTAGGGTGGTGGAGATCAACAATTAGTGAAAGCCGTTTGGATGCAAGAAACTTTTGTTTTTTATGTCGAAGAAGGCAACGATACTCGTTATGAAGGGCAGGCATGGAGAGAGGATCATGGGTTAGGGAAAACTGAATTCTCCAAAGAAGGGATTTACATTCATCATCATACCACTAGTTCATGGGGCAAGGTCCATGATGGGTAGGATATCTAGAGTAGTGAATAGTGTGGGAACATGAATCAAGGGCAACATCCCAGAGGGTTTGATGTACTCATACATGGAATCAGTTGTGGGAGTTAGGAGGGAGTAAAACCTAGACATAAGAAGGGAGAGATGGGAAATGTAATGAGTAATCATCATTAAATTGGATTATGGTGTGTCAAGTGCTGAGGGGTGTGGGGGAAGGTGGGGGCCGGAGCTGTGGGAAGGCTTAAAACCAATATGGAGGGTGAATATCAAGATGGTATGGTCCGCAAGGGGGAGTTGAGGCGAGATAAGGAAGCCATAGATATGATTGATGATGGATTTGCTGGTGAGAACATAGTCCACAATGCTCGCATCAACGCCATGGGGGAATGAATTGAATCTACCAGAGCCAGAGAAGTAAGGAAGCCTATTGAGGATGTGAAGGCTATGAGATTCACCCAATCAAAGGAGGTGTCTCCCATAGGCTGTAACTGTAGAATTCCTATCAGTAGAATCTCTCTGTAAACAAAATTCCTCAAGATCTAACTCACGAAGACATAAATAATCTTGAGCAAGGTCATGAATAGGCGTTTGGAGGCTCCTTATATAGGCATTGAAATTGCTCAAAAGAATGATATCACTAGTAGCGGAGTATCGAGAGATCTCGGTATAGAGGTCAAGATATGGGTTCCCTCAACATGAATAACAAATGAAGATGTGGTTGGGGGATGCAACAATTAACAATGAAGACATCCTGGAAAAGGGTATTTCTCTGAATCTTAAGCCGTATGTATCTGTAGTGGACATCATAAGCCACAAGTGAAACTCTAGACCTAATACTATCTCGAATGATGCAAGCCACACCCCCTGAACCACAAATACCATTTGATTTGCGTGTCTCACGACGAAGGCCAAAATCCATGAGAACCCTGTGACTAGAGGGAGGCCCCGCTTGGGGCTCTCATGGGTTTCTGTGAAGAAGATGAGATCTTGGGAAGCAATAACATCCTGGAAGGTACCTAGAGAAGACCATAAATCTGTTGCAGTTCCAAGAAGCAATTGAGATGCCATCATCACCTGTCGAGATCTGAGAACATTGTCATGTTGATGGTCCAGGGTGTGATCATCTAGGTGGGGGAGAATAATGGATGAAAGCCCTATAGTCTCTGATAACATCCCACTTTTTCTCCTTCATGACAGCTACCACTTGAATACGAGCTTTCGAAAACTCTTCAACTTCTTCTTTATATAGGAAATGGGACCCAAGGTGACCTCCATCACATCCAATGAGCTTCTTTCCCTTCGTTGCACTCCCCTAGGCCAAACTGCATTTTTTAAAGGGGCCTTAGACACTTTTTCTAATTTTTTGACCTCATGGAGCAAGTCGCATTTTCCCTTAGGAATTACAATTTAATTAAGTGCTTTTATTTAAATGTACTTTCCTAAGTTCTATTTTAATGTTAAGTTTATTAATTTATATGTGCTTTTAGAATGTTATATTTTAAGTTTTGCATAATATAATAAAATTAATAAAACTTAAGTCACCCTTGAACTCACCCTTTGGCCGTCGGGTAGACAAAAATGTGCCAAAGGTCTTCAATAAAATTATTCGTCGAGGAGGGACATTACAGTCCTCTCTTCCTAGAATTGCTTGTCCCCAAGCAACTGTAAAGCTGGATGCTGAAGTATAGACTCTCCTTCCCATGTAGCATCCTCCAATGGCAAATCTCTCTACCTAACTAGGTACCTCCTGAATCACTCTACTCGTCAATCTCCTCTCTCTCTTGTCCAGGATCTCCTCAGGGACTAGATCCAATCTCCCCTCCTCGTCCAAGGGTGGCAACTTAGCAAAAGAAACCACATGCTGCTCCAATGGCTTCTTCAAGCAAGACACATGGAAAACATTGTGTATCTTACTTTCGTAAGGTAATTCCAACTCATAAGCTACCTCTCCAACTCTCCTCAACACTCTGTACGGACCATAAAATTGAGGCTTAAGTTTTTCTGCACCACTCTTCTTGAGAGTACTTTGTCTATATGGCTATAGACGCAAAAATACCATGTCTCCCACCTCAAATGATCTCTCAATCCTGTGCCGGTCCGCATACATCTTCTGCTGGTTCTAGGCATGCTGAATATTATCCTTAAGTACCTTAAGGATATCTTGACTATCTTGTAAACACTCTCGAGCCTTAGGAGCTCTATTGTCCCCAATAGCCAAAAACAACGAGAGATGCCCCATTATAACCGTACAATGCTCGGAAGGGTGTCATACCAATAGACATGTGGTAAGTAGTATTGTAGCAATACTCACACAAATACAACCATTTCACTCATGCCTTCTGTTGCCATGGAGACATAATTGCGAAGATAACCCTCTATCCACTTGTTCACAATCTCTGTCTGTCCCTCTGTCTGAGGGTGATAACCAATACTTGGAGTCAACTCTGTACGAACCAATCGGAAAAACTCCTGCCAAAAGGTGCTCAAAAACCTACTATCTTGATCACTAATAATGTTCTTCCGAAGTCCATGCAATCTGAATACTTCACGGAATAGCGGTGCCTTAAAGCTGGTTGGAATAACGAAGAAGTGTGCATATTATGTCAATTTGTCAACCACTGTATAAATACAATTGTTCGCTTGCACTATGGGAAGACCTGTAGTAAAATCCATCGAAATATTTTCCCATTTCTGCTTTGGAATTGGCAAGGGCTGCAATAAACTTGTTGGAAAAGTATGTTCTGACTTGGTTTGTTGACAAGTCACACACTCACGGACATGGCGTAGGACATCCTCTTTGAGATCCTTCCAAGAGAATCTTTCTCTAACCTGCCTGTATGTTTTGAAATACCTTGGATGTCCTGCAAGTGGTGCATCATGGAAGGCATGTAGAATATTTTCCTTGAGCTTAGATTCAGGAGCTAGGTAAATTCTGCCCTTATAATAAATCAAATCAGCCATCACCTTGTATCGGTCATCCTGAATTTTACCATCCATAATCTCACACGCCGAAGTATTTTCGGAATACTCAACTAATAGTTGAGATTTCCAATCTGCAGAAATCTCACTCAAAGAACATAGGGCAGCAAGATGTGGTTTTTTGAAAAGTGCATCGGCCACTACATTCTTCTTACCTTTGACATACTCAATGTCAAAATTATATGCTTGGATTCTACTGACCCACTTTTGTTGCCTCTCATTGAGCTCCTTTTGTTCCAAAAAGTATTTCAAGCTGTTGTGGTCGGTCCTCACCACAAACTTCCCACCTACAAAATATTGTTTGAATTTCGCCAAGGCATGCATAATGGCGAGCATAGTACAACCTCTCATTGTCTCTCAACTTCCTACTCTCGTAGGAAATATGATGGTATTCTTGCATAAGAACTGCATCGATACCCAAACTAGAAGCATCACACTCCAATATGAAGGGCCGAGAGAACTCCAAAAGAGCCAAAACTGGACAAGTGCTCATAACCACTTTGAGCCTATCAAATACCACCTGTGCCTCATCTGTCAATCTAAAAGCCCCCTTCCGTGTACGATCTGTCAATGGAGCTGCAAGCTCAAACTAACCTCTAATAAACCTCTTGTAGTAACCACATAATCCTAGGAATTGATGCAAGTCTGAAATGTTCCTAGGTGGTGGCCAATCCTACATAGCTTGTATCTTTTCCTGATTAACCTTAACCCTGATGGCCCCAATGACGTGCCCAATGTACAAAATCTTTGTAAGTCCAAATTCGCATTTGGATATCTTAGCAAATAGAGACTGTGTCTCCATGATGCTAAGTACCTCATCAAGATGCCTCAAATGCTCCTCCCATGTCCTGCTGTAAATCAGAATGTCATCGAAAAATACTAGCACAAACTTCCTCAACTGTATGTTGAAGAGATGGTTCATGCATGACTGGAATGTAGCAAGTGCATTAATGAGGCCGAATGGCATCACCAAAAACTCATAGTACTTGTAGTGACATCTGAAGGCTGTCTTGTGAATATCCTCATCACGAACAGGAATCTGGTGGTATTCTGATCGAAGATCAATCTTCGAAAAATAGATAGTTCCATGCAACTCATCCAAGAACTCATCTTTGTGAGGGATGGGATACCTGTTCTTGATAGTCTTCTTGTTGAGAGCATGGTAATCAATGCACATCCTCATGGTCCCGTTCTTCTTCTTCACCAATACAACCGAAGAAGCAAAAGGGCTAGAACTAGGACGGATGTGTCCCATATCCAAGAGCTCTTTGATGGCCTTCTCTATCTCATCCTTGAGTTTCTTAGGATGGCGATAAGGCGTAGTAATCACAGGCTTGGCACCCTCCTCTAGCTCTATGACATGCTCAAATCCTCGTCTACCTGGAGGAATGTCACCAAAAAATGGGCTGTGCTTATTTAGTACTGACTGGATATCCACATGAAAGGGCTGTCCACTATCTGAAGAAGATTTGGATGAGATGAAGCATTGGGCTGCCCAAGAAACCTCTCCATGTCTAACAATGGACTCCATCGTATGTGTTGAAACAACTCTAGGCCCACCATCAAAAAGAGCCCTAAACAAAATCTTCTTCCCATCCGCCATAAACTCTAACTCCATCCGCCTGAAATCCTGCACATACCTACGAAGGGGCCACTGAATACCCAACACTACATCAATCTCACCAAGACCAACTACATCGAAATCATCGGCTAATGTGTAGTCCCCCATCTGGATGCTAAGCCGAGGAATCCTCTTAGTGCAACTCATAGCAAATCCGTCTACAACTCGTACATTAAACCCCTCAAAGTCCTCAACCTGTAATCCTCGCTTCACAGCCAACCCCTCATCTATGAAGTTGTGCATAGCTCCATTGTTTATCGAACAAACCATCCACTGCCCCTTGATTACTCCTTTTAGCCGAAAAGGATGGTATTTAGGGACTTCTGAAAGTGAAGCAATAGTAACATTGGATGAACTTGATGCCTCATTCTCTCCAAGCTCCATCTGGGGCTTCTCCTCATGTGCATCATGACCGCTATCGTTGCCCTTAGCATCTGTATCTGGAAAGTGCTCATCATCCTCATCTGAAACCACCTCAATGAGGTGCACCTTGCCTTTACCAAGGTGCACCTTGCCTTCACCAAGGCAGTGATGTCTAGGCTCCCAATGATCCTTACAATGAAAGCAAAGCTTCTACCTCCTCAACTCATTACGAGTATCTTGATCCACCTTAGGAGGGGCTGCGCTCTTCTGTTGAATAGTAGAGCGCTGAAATGGTCTGGAGCTTGTGAAAAACTTCTTATTGGGCTGATAAGAAGTGAGGGATGTGTCTAAATATAATGCCATTTGAATCGCATCTTGCAATGTCCTAGGCCAATCCTCTCATCTATAATGAAGCTCCTCTACGAATAGCATCACTACCTTTTTCTTGGGCTTTTCCGGGACCATCACTGCTATGCGCCGAAATTTGTTGATGTAGGCATCAACATGTCCACTTTGGCGGAGCTGCACCAAATCTCTGTAGTATAGCTCCACGTCCTTGCGATCAAATCTCACAATCAATCTCTCACTGAACTCAATGAAGCTCCTCTATGAATAGCATCACTACCCTTTTCTCGGGCATTTCCAGGACCATCACTATTATGCACCGAAATTTGTTGATGTAGGCATCAACATGTCCACTTTGGCGGAGCTGCACCAAATCTCTGTAGTATAGCTCCACGTCCTTGTGATCAAATCTCACAATCAATTTCTCACTGAACTCCCTGTAAGACCGTAGAAGATCATGGTTTTGTGTGACCAGCCCATGATGCCACCAATCATATGCTATTCTCTCAAGGTGTAGAGTGGCAAACTGAATGGCCTCCTCCTGCATAGGCTTAAGGGTAAGATACGTGTCAAGCTTATGAATCCAAGCTCTAGCATTGATCTTCCCACTCCCATCAAAGGTGGAAAGAGTCACCTTGTCGGTAGCCTAATTCAGCTCCTTATTTGATGTGATCTAGGCCTCCTATCATGTCTGGCCCTCAAACTATCTCTCCTCTGTGCACAATAGTGCGGAAGGGGAAAAACATCCCTCACATGCTGTGGTAAATTCCTCCACTCATCACTAGTTGCCATAACACTGTCCTGGAACTTCAATCTCCGGTGGTGGATCTGATGTCTGGGTAGGCCTCCTCTCATCTATATGAGTGTGCCTCCTCTCACGGCGCAGAGATCCCCTCACACTACCAATCTCCAAAGGTGATCTACTATGCCTCCTGTAACTACTGGCAACTGATATGGATTTGTCTCTCCTATTGTATTTATCTCTTGGCCTATCCAATGCCAACCTATCTAGAGTAGAGCCCATATGTTCCATGGATTGTATCAACCACTGTTGGGTGGCTACCATTGTCCTAAAAAGTTCTCTGTCCGGATCCGCTTGTTCATCTCGGGGAGGGCTATGAAGACCTTCTTGTCTATCATCCATGGTTTCAACTCCAACACCTGTTTCAAGACCAACCTCTAGTAGTGCTCGTCTACGTGTGTAATACCTGTGTGGACCAATCCCTCGTGGTTGCATAAAATCAAATAAGAATCCTACAGGTAGGAGGAATATTGCTCTGATACCACGGAAAGATCCTTACCACCAAACCTGAATTTGTTTCGTTAGAAAAAATGATAAAATAAACCATGCAATACCCAGATGAGACTGCTGCAATAATTTATTGGAAATGGCGACTAGGGTTTATTAGAAAAGCATCCACAAACATTACTCAAATAAATTTATTTCTATAAAAAACTGAATACTAAATTTTTAGCAGCCCAAATATGAATTAAATCTGATTTTTTTGAGGTAAATAATGACTACAAATAGTTCAGAAATCTGTATAAAAAGCTGACTGAAAATACCTCTTGAAACCCTCCAAAAAAACTCTGAAATTTATTCCTCTAGATCCAAAACCAGTAGTACAACAGACGACATACAAATCGGGGCTGGAAATACCTCTAAAATAGCATAGAATACCCAAAAAGTGAGTCGCCCAACACTAGAACAACTGATAACTGCTGCTGTAAATTTATTCTTCAACACACTGCTGGAATAATAAAAATTTGTGAAGATCAATGGAATTCCTTGAATAGAAATCCCTCCCAATGCTCTTGGGGTTTTCGTCCACAAGAGTGATGAATCCTAAGGGTTTTCGTCTTTGGATTTATTCGCAAAAATCTCAAAGCTTCCAATGCAAGAGTGAAATATCAAATGAATCTGGAATGCCCTCTAAACAAATATTTGGGGTTTCCTCTTGCTACTAAACAAAGTAAAGATTGGGAGTGGCTAATAACAAAGATAAAAGGTAAGATGCAAAAATGGACAAATAAATGGCTATCTACAACAGACAGAATGACTTTGGTTAAGGATGTCCTTTAGGCTGTTCCAGTTTATGTTTCATCTCTTCTCAATATTCCTAAATCAGTTTTGAAAAAAATTGATGCTATTTGTTAGACTTTTATGTGGAATGGAACACAAAATCAGAACAAATGGTCATTAGTGAATTAGAACATCCTATGCTGCTCTAAAAACGAAGGTGGATTAGGCTTTAGATCAATAGTTAAACAAGCACAGGTTCTTGCTGGTAAACTTTACTGGGGGCTAATCACATCTCCAAACGAAGTGTGGGTTGTTAATATTAGAGCCAAATATATGGAAAATCATCCACTAGAACATACTATTGGGGGCTAATCACACCTCCAAACGAATTGTGGCCTGTTAATATTAGAACCAAATATATGGAAAATCATCCACCAAAACATACTATTAGATTGTCCCTTCCAAGAAGAGGATTTCCAATTCTGACTGTTCTCAAAATGGGTGAAAGCATTATAAAAAAAAGATCTTTTGGATAGTGAATAATGGAAATGAGGCTTATTTTTGGTTGGATTCATGGGATGGACAACCTCCTTTAATTCAGCAATTTCCTCATTTATATACTCTTATGGCAGCAATGCATCAAAAAGGATGGACAAGAGTCATGCATACACTAAACAAATGTCTCTACCTCGGGAAATAGGTAGAAGTTGGATACTTCCTCATGAATGGCCTATTCCGGTTGGGCAACAACATCAAGTTTTGATTGAACATTTGCTAAACAAATATCCTCTCTCCTCATCTAATGAATCAAATTTAATAGGATGGGGAAATACTTCAATAGGAGAATATATTTTTCATTTAGGATATAAAGCTTTAACTAAAAGCATCTCTCACCCTTTCCAAACAATGTCTAAATAGATATGGCGGCCAACTTTATGGCCCAAGGTCAGTTTTTTTATTTGGTTCTTGGTTTGTGATAGAATCCTAACAGGACACAACCTTATGAAAAGAGGTTTCTATGGACGATTTAGAGGCACATTATGTTGGAATGATGAGGAGATTAAACATCATATTTTCTTCCAATGTTCGTGGGTGATACCTTTATGACAATCTCTTGCTAATATGTTTCAGATACATTACTATACATTTCACTCTTTTGAGCAATTGATGAAAGATTGGCAACAAGGTATACCAAAAGGATTTTCTCCCAGCTCTATGGACATGTATTTCTTTGTTAATTTGGAATGTATGTCTAGCAAAAACCTATAATTAATATGGCATAAACTTTCAAGTAAAAGGTTTCCCTTTCCTACACTCTTACTCCGGAATGGGCTACTATATGTAAGGTGCTTTCTTTACAGTCTATAAGCTCCATTTTACCTGTCCTTAACTTGAAAAAGAAAGATTAAAAAAGGCAAGCATGGATTCCACCTCCTATGCAGTTTGGTAAATTGAATACAGATGGGGCCTCCAGGGGAAATCTAGGGAAGGCTACGATGGGGGATATTGGTAGAATTCATGATGGGAAAGCCTCCTTTATGTTTGCTAAAAAATTGGGTACCACTACGAATAATATTGCTGGGGTTAGAGCTGTTTATCGGGGATTGCAAGAGGCTATTAAGTGTGGGTGGACTCAAATGCAGGTGGAATCTGATTCCAAGATCATTATTAGGATGCTGACCATTACTGACAAACAAAGGAGCTCAAACTGGCAGATTGAGAGAGAAATAAATAAAATTAAAGGTTTGCAGCCAAAATTTATAACAATGCAAATCAGACATATTCCTAGACAAAGTGGTAGATGCATTGGTAAATTGGGCGCTGGATAATCATGATATAAGTTTCTATGATGATCCTCCTTTTTGGTGGCCTCAATGAGACCATGAAGATATGAGAGCTATTATAAAATTACACTGTTCTCAATGATTTCTATTATGTTTCATTTCCTTTATAATGCTCAGGATTGGGCTAATAGCTTCCAAGCTTGGCATAAATGTAATTGTAAAAATATTTTTTCTTTGAAATAAAATCTTTTGTTTTTATCAGAAAAAACCCTAGGTGAAAGAGGAATTCTGGAAGTACAGCACTCTATTGGAAGGTACGAAAGACCCCTGGCAACAATAATAAATCCATGTGAGTGTGATGTCAATAGAATTTTCTGTGAAAAAAATGACTCCAAGGCTGGAAGTGTACAACAGGCTATAATTATAGGCACAACCGTGAATAGTGACATCAAGCAAAAATGTCACTTCTGGAGAATATTTTATTAATTTTTTGAACTATAGCAGCCCCATACACAACTATAAATCAGCTTGTCTGTACCTATGTGATGGATTTCCTCTAAATCTGAAAGCCCTGGTGTAATCCCTAGATGGACTTACCAAATGGGTCTGAGGATTTTTGTCCCCAAGCCCTCACAGACGAGGGTTTTCATCATTTGTTTTAAAAATGGCAGTTGGTGCCCCAAACTTGCAAAACAAGCATTTGTGACATTGTTTGAATGATTGAATGATTCAATTTTTCCCATCAATACTTTTAACAAGCTCCTTTTCATCCAAAACCCTAAAAGTAGTTAAATTTACTTTTAATTAGATATTCACCTTTTTTCCATCCTCATAATTATTTGGTACTTTTGGTCATCTAATTAATATTTTCTTTTTGGTCCCTTTAATAATAATACACTAAGTGTCAGTTTTCCAAGTTATAACTTAAAGTACCTTTTTGGACACATAATGAATTATTAATTCGAGAAAGGGAACATTCTTCAGAGGTTATTGAGTTGGTTCAGAGTACTCTAACCTTGACTTGGTTAAAATAACCCATGAAGAAGAAAACAAGGTAACAAACATTGGTAGCCTGTCACCATTATCAACGACTTTAGTATCGTTTTTCCTAAAGTTACCATGAATTTCACATCTCAGCTAGATTTCTGACAGACGTTCTTCTTAATGCAAACACATACTTTGAACACTAGGCCAGGTGGTGTGGAAGGACGAAAACAACCAAATTGCACTGCTAAATATGATGACCTGCTTAGGAGTTTTGAGACAATGCCAAAATAAGCTAAGCACTTATTGGACAAAGGCAACTTATTTTTGGTTGATGCTAAATAGCCACTTCATCACAAAATTGTCTAGGATTGATAGTGCTAGAGATGATGTAGATGCTTAGTAACAATTATGTTTCGTAGAAAGATTGGTAATGTAAGGAAAACCATCCTGAATATCTCAATCTCAAGGTCTAGTTGAAGGACTGCAAGTTAGAAGGCCAAAACATTAGGTAAAAGGAGAAAGAGAATGCCATTTGAGTTCAACAAATCCACTTCAAATGTTGTCTTGCACGTATTATGGCGCTCCTCTTTATGGTGCCCCACTAGTGCCTTCCATGTCTCATGATGGTGCTGCTAGTGGCTCATCATTTTGATCCAGAGCCATCCACCCCAAGTGATCGGGATCAAACTTTGCTGGTTGACTCTCCTCTACTCCATCTGAGGTTGGATGTATATCATCCAAGACAATGGGATCTATATCAGGTCTTCGGTTTAGCAACTGGTTGTGCCTTAGCTGAAGGTTGTACTGCACAAAGAAAAGATCATTCAACTGTTGTTCTAAATGGTTTCTCTTCTTCGTGTGAATACGCTCAAAGATGGACCAGTTGCGCTCGCATCCAGAAGCACTGTGAGTTTGGCCTAGGATCCGAATTGAAAAACAATGGGATCTATATCAGGGCTTTGGTTTAGCAACTAGTTGCGCCTTAGCTGAAGGTTGTATTGCACAAAGACAAGATCATTCAACTGTTGTTCCAAATGGTTTCTCTTCTTTGCATGAATCCATTCAAAGGAAGACCAGTTGTGCTCACACCCAGAAGCACTGCAAGTTTGGCTCAGGATCCGAATTGCAAACTTTTGCAATTGAGGACACTGAATACTAAGTGAATCCCACCAATGTGCTGCAATAAAAAATGTAAATGTTTAATTATTAAACAATGACGATAAAAAAAGTTAAAAATTAAAAGTAAAACTTATAATTTAAAGCTTTATTCAACAAATTAGATTGTCTTATGCTAAAAATTCATGATTATTCATTATAAAGTTTAATCAAATGAACTCCAAAAAACTTAGAATTGTTAACCTAGTTGGTCGGCATCTCTTGCAATCTTTGCAAAGTTTTTCCCAAAGGTACTTATGGCTCTGCTGAAGAAACTGATCTGTCGGTGAACCTCAAGTTGTTGCCTCTCATCAAGGACCATGCGCTCTAGGTGCTCGTACAAACCATTTTGACTTCTCTTGTTTGATTTTCTCCAAGATGAGCTCTATAATGATATCTTGGGTTCAAGAAATATCCAGCTGCATGTATAGGGCGATGGAGTTGATTGTTTCATCTATTATCTATAATCTCCCATATAGGCCCATACTTAGTTACCCTGTGTTTGTATGCTACCCTTATTTGCTCCTTTGCCTAATTCATAGCCTCATAAATGTAGCCCATGGCTAATTTTTTCCATCCACCAACCGCAACACCTTAACAAGAGGCTCAATAATTTTTACCTCTGCTGTTTTTTTCCAAAATAAACTGTCAAAAACTTTCTTCTTTATGTCTTTCCCATCTTGTTGTGGCTCCACTTTGATGCATTCCATTCATCACTTGAAAACATATTTTTCAAGTTTTGCACTTGGGAAATAAGAGATTGCAACGTGAGGAAATTTGTTACAAATCTCGTGATTATTGGCCTAACAAGTTTTTGGCCTTCAGTGTTTTTCCTCATTAGGTTCAATACCCATGAGTTATTGCAGATGTATTTTGTGATGCTTTTTGCATGCTCTACAGTGTTTTTGATCAAATCCTGTTTTCCTATATCCTCAAGCATGAAGTCTATGCAATGTGTAACACATGGAGTGCAAAATATTGTTTTGTATTTAGTTTTTAACATCTTACCAACAAGAATATAGTTAGAGGCATTATCTGTGATGATTTATACAGCATTTTCCACCCCCAACTCTACAACAACCTCATCTAAAAGCTCAAACAACAAATTTGCATCTTTTACGTTATGAGATGCATCAACTGATTTCAAAAACAATTCCTTGTGGACAAGAGGCAAGAAAATTTATTATGGTGTGGTTCTTGCCATCACTCCATCCATCTGACATAATAGTACATCCTGTTTTGGCCGATGATAATTTACAACTCTTCAAATATTCATCTATGGACGCAACTTCTATCTGCAAAAGATATCCTCTCAAGTCTTACATGTTAGGGCCTTTGAAGCCCTTACCAACAACAACAATGGAATCAAGCAAATGTTGGTAATAAGGTCAGCGGACAACATTGAAAGGGATACCTGCTTCATACCACCATCTAGCAATGTATTCGAAAGCTGCTTCTTTATATTGCTTCTTCCAATGGTTATCTAAAATGGGCTGATTTTTTGTTGGCATGGAGGCACTAGCAGGTGTGGAAGATGGAAAAAAACTTTGAAAATTCTTTCTTTTTTGAGGGCGGTTTTCATGACTATGAGTGGATGTGGGAGGCATATACCAAAAGGGGTCTCTAAGATGGACAGAGTGGTCAGAGAAAGAGCCTTCAACACTTGTTTGGGCCATGACATGTTGCCTCCTCCCTATTTTAACATCCATCTCTTTTTGCCTAGCCCTCTCTTCTTTATGTTTCTCTAGCAAGTTTATCGTTTCCAATCTAATGGCATCAATATCTGGTGCATCACATGGGGAAACTTGGCCTCTTTGAACAACCAAGTGTTGTTTCAAGATCCGGTGCCCTCCTTGATGTGTTTCTTACAATATTTACAAAATACTTGATTATCAACTATGTCAGCATGGTTCCATGTAGAGTCTTTAACTCGGAAGGGGGGGGGGGGGGGGGCGCATTGCAAATGCAAAGAAATATGAAAATGCAAATTAAAGAAATATATTCAGATTTCCTATTTAATAAGATTTAAAAATAAGGGCAAGTTTCAAACTTAACACACCTTTCAACGTGCACACAAATGAGGTCAAGAAACACTCCAAGCTTGTATATGGGTTGCACCCTCCAAATGTAGATGTGAAAACCACCACAAAGATCCCACAAACAATGTCAAACAAATCCCGAGCTCAGTCCAAATCAACACTCTACAATGCTGCCCCAAAGCCTCCAAATTCTTACAAATGAGAGAGGTGCTCACCAATAGAAGCGAGGAAGTCTCTATATGGATGCCAATATCACCACAAAGAGCCCATAAGCAATGGAAAACAAGCTCCAACTTCCAAGCTCACTCCAAAACTAAACTCTTCAATCTTTTGCTCACAACGCTCACAAATGCTAACAAATGCTCAATGAAAGAGGTGTGAGGTGAATATGGGGGGTCTATATAGTAATAAATTAGGGTTTTGGTTGTAGTAAAAGTAGAATTTTTAATTAAAAAAGTGGATCTTTTAAAAACTGCGCCGTATACCTGCATATTGGCACGACTTGGCTGATTTATAGCGAAACCGGACCGGTTTGGTACCAAACTGGTCAAACGATTCGGTTTATCAACTTGTTCAAGCAAAAAATATCATATCGGTCGAACTAGCCGGTTTCGGTTCCTGTTCAACTGGTTTTGAAAACATTGAATCCAATCAAGTGTATAAAAAGCACTCCCACCATGAGCAAGAAACATAAAAATAAGAGCAATGATGATTTGAATCCCACATTGGGCGATTGGTATTTGGAGTCCTAGACCACATATATCACAATATATGGCTCTAAGATCCCTTCATATCCATTTCCCACCTTCCACAATAAGAGAATGTTTTCCTCGTAGTATATTATACCACTCACATTGATGAATCAACAGTTCTTGAAGTATAAGAAAGGGAAAATTTCCACATATATCACAATATATGGCTCTAAGATCCCTTCATATCCATTTCCCACCTTCCACAACGAGTGACTGTTTTGCTCAGAGTATATTAGACAACTCACATTGATGAATCAATAGTTCTTGAAGAATAAGAAAGGGAATTTTTTATATTTTTCCAATCTTTGTGGGAGGCTTGATATTCACTACAAAGGTCAGGATGGGTGCCAATGAAGATTGTCTCCATGATAGTGCTCTTTTGAAATCGCAATGATGGATTTATGATCCCAATGGTATACGCTTGGCCCAATGCAAAGTGCTAGACATTGGGAGTGTCAAAGGTTAACCTTATCCATAAATTTGGCACTTAGGTTTGAAGGAGGTTGATTTGTGTCTGAATAATTGTCTGCATAAGTGATACAGGTGCTTAGGTGAAGTTGGTAAAATTCATGCTTGCTTTGCATGTAAATAAAACATCAAATTTTGGGGCAGCAGGCTTGATATATGCAGATTTTTATGATTAAAATCCATTGTTGATGTTCCGGTTGCCACCTTTGTCTGAATTAAATGCAGGAATTCATTACATGTGCTTTTATAAAAGAAAGGGAGCTTAAATCAATATCCAATACATTGAACATATCCTTCGAATTTGAAGAATTATCTAGATCTGCACCGTTTGTGAAGAATTCCGGCCGAATAAAGAGAAAAGGAATTGTTCAGACAAAGCTAGATATGACCATGACAAAGAGGGATGAAAAAGAGAGCACAACAGAGTCATGCATCACTTCTAAATTTTCAGACATTGGAGACACAGACCTAGGTCGGGAACCTCTTTCCGAATTGATTGATAGATTCAGAGCAGGAAAGACTTCCCTCATGCATGCGGTCAAAAGTAGTGGAATTATTCAAGCTGCAACGTTTTCATTCACAGCCCAGTTGCCAGAGTTCGTTATGGAGTGTGCTAGGTCTTACCATCCATCATATAGATCAGTCTGAGATGCTACGGGGAAAACAATAATCCGGTTGGATGCACAGTTCATCAATTATTGTTTGACGATTCCAGCACGAAAGGTGGTGACTTCTATTAGCATACAGGATGCCGGCAGCAGGTGGGAGAAGCATAGAGTTGACTGCGTGAGCATAATGAACAACAGATACATGAAGAAGCCCAGATCTCCTTCCAAGTTCCCAAGAATTCTTCCGCGGTCCAATATGGTACAAGAGGTGGATGATATTGCCAAATTGTTATGCAGGATAAATGGCGAAACAAACGCTCACACCTTCCGCACATGGATGTATGCTTTCATCAGGACCATTGAAATCAACAAAGCAAATTCAATAATCAATTGGTCGGAAATCATTAGCGACAACATTGGTGAGCAGCTCCGGAATGTGAGGCATACTTTCAGCTTCAAAATGACTTCCTATTTGGTATATGCAGCAGCTTCACAAGGCATCTTTTCCAAGTTGGATAGATGTGGTGTCCTTTTCAAGGACCCTGTTTTTGAGTGCTACCCACAGCTTACTGTACCTACGTGCAAGAAAGATTTCAAAGTGGTCAACGATGGATTCTTCTACGAATTCATTTGTAGGCTGGATGGGGATCTAAAGACCAACAGGGTGAGCAAAGAAGCGTGGGAAGTTGTGTCCAGGATTGGCAGTATCTTCATTCAGTTTTCGAATTTTACATACCTCAGGGTCACCGGCTTTTCTGGAGAACCAGTTAAGCTGCCCAGATATCCAAATGATAGATTGGTCACCATGGAGCTGAGCAGACAACTTGTGGAGATGCGCGACCTCCAGTTGAAACGACACAAGTCTACGGGCTTCTTCCCGATCACTGTGGGCCATTATAGCTGCCAGAGCATTCATAAAGCCCGAGGAGTGGAAGCGGAAATGTTCTCTGATTACGAGCAAGAGTTCTTCTCGGCACAACTGAACTTCGATCCATTTGGAGTAGCCAGGAAGACGATCTCCCAGGAGTACGCACATGTGCCTTCATTAGAAGATTTCTAGATGAAGTACAGAAGCGAGTACAAGGTTAGAAAGAAAGATTTCAGCAAGTTATTAGCGTGGCAAGTGTTTGACTTTGGATTAGCACGGATACCTGCGGATCTTAAAGATGATGGGCCTGTGTTACTTGACACATATCATTGGATGGGAGGAGACAAAGCTGTACTTCAGGAGAACGTAGGGGGCTGCCATACGATGGAGGAAAGGTCTGTTGCTATTCTGGTGAACACATCAAGCTGGTTGTTGGCGAAGGGATATTGCCTTGATGAAGCATTGATAAATCAAATCACGGGCAACTTCGGCACAAGAGATTCCCTCAAGAGGAAGCACGGAGGAGAAAGTAGCAGAAGGCTTGAGAAGATGGAAGTGGACATAAGGTTTCATTCGAAGGAGAAGCTCACTTCTATGGCTATGATGTTAGTTCCGGCTTCTTCAGCACCAAGTACTTCACCAACTGTTGCACCTCAGCAGGACACTACCATTCCTCCGTTGAATCCGGCAACATTCATCTTCTCTCCTCAGCCACTTCGTTCAGCGCCTCTTCCTGAAGAAACGTTGAAGTTGCAGATGGCCGAATTTGAAAGAGCTTTGAATTTGGATAATTCAGAGGATGGCAGGCACAACACTGTAGCGGTTTCAGATGGAGAGGAATCAGAGCGCGAGATAGTGGTACACTCAGCAACTTCTCATTCTCTGAGAAGTAATTTCTCAAAATGGTTGACTTCGCAGTTAGTTTCAGAGGCTAGAGAAGAAATCAACTTGGAGGAACACGACCTGTAGCTGCTCCTAAATCTAAGCGGAAAAGACAGAATACCTAAAGTTGCTAAGGTAACTTCAATGTTGATCATTGAGGAATCAAGACAGAAGTTTGCTGAGATGTCAGTTCTGGCAGAAGGGAAGAAAGAAGATGAGCTCATGGCAGAAGACATAACAGTGACCAGAGTACCCATAGGTCAAGCCACCACAGAAGGATTAAAGCAGGATACACAGACATTGATAGATGCTCTATTCCTTAGGCTTGACAGAGAAAAGGCGGAGAAAGTTGAATTTTAGAAGCAGGTATCTCAGTTGTGAGAGATCATTGCCAAGGTTGCTAAATCTTCCACTCAACCCATTTCAGCATAGAAGCAGGTGAGTGATCATCTGTTGCAGGAAATGGAAGATGCGAGCAACCAGGTTAAAGCTATCGATGAATGGAAAAGTCTGATCATTCATCAAGCTTCTGTACAACTCGAAGAGGTGCCATCCCGCTTAAAAGTTATGAAAGATGCAGCAGATCAGCTGAAGCAACTGATGACAAGCACGATAGATATGAACACAGTTGCTGAGATTAACTTGAGTACTTTGGCCGAAATCAATAAGCTGTTGAGAGAAGTGTTGATTGTGGAACAGATTGTGCCAAATGGATCAGTTATGAAGGGGAAGCAGCTAGAGTTAGCAGTATCTTTCTGTTTGGAGATCTGTAGAATTATGCTGAAGAGGATGCAGACACTTGAGAGTATGACATCATCTTTACCAGACAATGTCATTGCTTTAACTCATGAGGAAGTGGTCAGAAATGTTACTTCATACACACAGATCATCCTGACAGAGTGCCTAATTCCTTGGAAGGGTCTCTTTTGATGGTGCAAGGGAGAATTGATGGAGCCGTTAAGCCTTTCACGATGAATTCCATCAATAGACTGGTGGCACTGTAGTCGGATATTGAGAAGTTCGGGCCTAGCTTGGAGGAGGTAGAAGCATGTATCAGGGTGTTGAACGAAGGATTGCTGCAGTTCAGGACATAAAAGGAAGCTGTAGCTAAGACAGATGGGAAGATGCTGAATTACATGTTCGACAAGTATATTCAGTATCAGAACAAAAAGAAGACATAGATGTTACAACTGGCGTGTTTGAAAAATGCAAAGATATCAACGATGCTACTGACTGTTGGATAAAATCTTTGAGTTGCATGCGCATTCCTCATGCGAACAAGGTGGCGTCTGTAGCGGCACGATTCAGCAAAGAGTTCAAAGGAGTTGAAATTTTCCGAAATGGAGCTGGTCAGAGATCGGTCAGGTAGCGAGGCAGGATCGGCAAGGGCAGCTTCTTCATCAACCTAGTATTCTCTCTCTTCTTTCTTTCTTTCCTCTTCTCACTCTTACCCCCCTTTTTCTCTCCTCTCATGTTATAATTCTTTGTTGGGGTTGCACTTTTTCATAACGCCTTATTTTTGTAATTTAAATGTAACTTTAGGATTATAATGTAATAAGTCACCTTTGTTTTATAAAAAGGGACTCAATATTTTCTAAGAATGTGAAAAGTTTGAAGTTGTGCAAAGGCATATGAAAATTCATTCGGGGGTAGGCGAAGAGTCACTTCTCTTTCTATAAATTGTAAAGGCACCCATTTTCCAAAGGGATGTCATTTTTTGTGAGTTCATGAGAGAGTGATCCTTGTGAAGAAACAAAGAGAACATTTTCTTCTACTTCTAATTTTTGCATTCTTCCCACTCTTGCCATGTACAATTTTTCTCAAACATCAATGAAAGGAGTTTCTGCATTTTTTGACTAGGAGGTTTATTGATACTTTGTGCTCATTAAATCTTAACTGTTCTTGTCGCCGTTTGCTTAATTGTTTCTTCTAAAATTACGTGTGTTGAAATTTCCAATTAATGAGTGTAGGACTTTGATTTTCTACCTACGACATTAATCCCTCTCCCTTTTTCTAGCTCCCTTTCCCAATCTCTTGCAAAGTCCTCTTTAGCAAGTAATTGCTACCTTTGCTGCAGGGCCAGTGGAGTGCACCTGTTGGATCCCCAGCCGCAAGGCCACCGCAGAAACCACTTTTCAGACGCACATGTAAACACGTAGCTACATCCTTCAAGTAGAGGGACTTAGATTCCTAGAGCGTTGGCAAGAAGTCCATCAATTTGTCTACCCGACAATTTTTATCACCAACAGTTTTTGACACCCACCGTGGGGCAGACGTGGCAGCATTTGCACCCAAAATACGACCTCAAGAAAAGACAAAAATTAAAAAAACCCAAAAAGCAAAAAATTGGAAGTTGAAAAGTCACATGAGTCTTATGTCTCAAAACCATGGCTATTTCGGGTAATCCTCCCGTTGAAAGACCTGGGTTATTATTCCATATTTAAGAGGATATTGTTTCAGACTTGAGAGAGGCTATCTGGCACAATAGGCAAAGTTTTACGCAGTACTTCATTGCTATGAGAGTATTGGACCTTGAAGAAGAACGTGCCGTTGAATTAGAATGAGCGAGATAGATTCAGGCACCACAAAGAAGAGCATAGTTTTCCAAGCTGGGGGATTGAAGATACACTCGGCTATAAAGGCAAGGGGGACAAATTGACCCAATTTTCGAAGAACTTCTGCAAAGACAAGAACTGCTCAGAAATCCAATGTCTCCCCTTCGTACAACAACTGCTCCCACTAGAAGTCCAAGTGTTGTCAACCCGTTGGACGTCGAGTTTCTATACATAAACGAAGATCTCGAAGACTTCACTAACGTGGAAACTGAAGAAGAAGCTCTAGCAAGAATTGAAGCTTAAGAAGTAAGAGCTGAGATTGAAGAGATTAAAGCAGCTCAAGCAAGAGCTAATGCCAGAGCAGCAGCCCAAGCCGCAGTTAGAGAAAGGTTGGAAGCAAGACTTAGAAATGAAATGGTAGACCAAGATGAACGCAGACCAATTGTATCAAGGAGTAGGAATACCGACCCACTTGCACTTCCACAACGACTCCATGAGCTACCACGAGGATCAAGGAAAAGCCTTCTAAAATTTAGAGATAGTTCCAAACTCCCTGAAGACATGAGGACGTGTCTGTGAGATTGTTCGTGGAATCATTGCAAGAAAAGGCGGTCGAATGGTTTAGTATGCTACCCGCAAGGCATATCACTTGCTGGAAGGATATAAAAACCAAATTTGAGCATAGATTTAAAACTAGTGAAGACTGGTAGGATCTCTTGGTCGAATTGGTACAGATGAAGAAGGAGCCTACTGAGTCTATGAGTGACTTCATAGCCAAGTACAACCAGATAATCAAAAGAATTCCCGAAGATGTCGTGCCTCCAGGGAATAATTTGAAAAGATTCTTTAAGTGCCCTAGCACCTGAAGCTGGATTCTTCCTCAGAAGATCCCAACCAACTGACTTGAAAGAAGCACAAAATTATGCAATCGAGACAAATGACGATCTAATCTTGTCCGACAAAGTAATGAATCCTAATGGAAAACAAAAAGGTCAGAGTTCAGGCTCAACGCCCACTGATCCAATGATTTAGAAAATGGCTAATGACATGATTACTATATAAAAGCAAATCTCTTAGATAACCATGAGGAACGTGCCAAAGAAGAATAATCCTCCGAACATACCAAGAATCACTTCTCGTAGGCTCGCTCTTAAAGCACCCCCAGTTAATGCTTCATGTAATACTGACGAGCCACAAGATGAAGAAGAGCTGGAAGAGCCAAAAGTAGAGGAAGAAATCCAAGAAGGCCATGCCCTTGAAATTGAGGAGGTTGATGATGATGAAGAAGCACCAAACTTCTCATGCACGGTGTTAATCCGGGCTCAATCAAAGAAAGGAGCTTCATCTTTAGCGGTGGCAACAAAGAAGAAGAAAGAGGATCCTTCTGTCGAGATCCCACATAACAAAATTATTAGTTGAGGATCACCGAGACACCTTCGATCCAAGGAGAAACCTGATTTGCTAGCAAGCAAGAAGCATGTTGTCGTATCAAGTAAGTCCTCTGGTTCATCTCCCATTTCTAACACTTCTAAAGCTAGTCATTCTCCTAGTGCCACCCCTGTAAAATCCTCCAAAGCCTAGATGAAGCTTGCTTCTCTATGTCTTTTTAAACCTGCTACCTCACATACTAAGGAAAAACAAACTCCCAAGGTAGAAACACCCTCACCATGCAAAGCTTGTATTATCCCTGGGACATCAAGTCCACTCCCTATGACCCCATTTGATTATGTGGAACATGCAAGTAAGATCAAGGTCTAAATCACAAAGCTTGAATATTTTCAAACACACTTGACTCAGTTTGATAGGTTTATTGATGTTGTCTGAGGTGGTAGTGCTAAAACAATGAGCTCAAAATTTAAAATCTTACTACCCACACCATCCATGCCTCCCTCTCAGAACATGTTGGCACTCATTGCATCAAAGACTAACAAAGTAGAACCCTTCTACCTATCCCTTCTGGTCAAAGGCTATCAATTGAATAACTGCATCATAGACTCTGGAGCCTCTGACAATGTTATGCCTGTCAAAGTAGCCAATGCCCTAGGACTTACCTTGACTCGTGCGAGCGGCTCTTGCTATTCAATGGAATCCAAAGAAGTGTCGTTGGTAGGTAGAATCAAAGATGCACAAGTGCCCCTAGATGATTTCCCAGAGAAGAAAGTATTGCTCACAATTTTGGTGGCTGACATTCTAACTTCGTTCAGCATGCTTTTAAGCAGAAGCTTTTGCAGAGACTTGGGTGGTGAAATTAAAATGGATTGGTCCTCTGCAACCATACCAGTGAAGGGTGAGACGAAGAAACTGTTGCCGGTATGCAAGATGAAATACACGGTACAAAATTCAGATGAACTGAGTGTAAACATTTTATTCGAAGACAATGGGATGAGAAACTATTTTCTCACATCGAAGAGAGATGAAAATCCGCCCTTCCTTACTGAAGAAGAGGAAGATCAACTTTAAACTATGGAGTTTGATGGAAGCCACTCAAGCACAAGGTCCGAAACCGACGTAGTTTTGACTTCACCTACAGGTGAATCTTTTCCATTTTTGTATAAGCTGCAATTTGAAAATACTAACAATACTGCAGAATACGCAGCTCTTCTCTGAGGGATGAATGTTGCAGAATCGATGGGCATCAAGAAACTTAAGTGTCTTGGAGATGCGGAAGTGATAGTGAAGTAAGTATGAGATCAATACCAAGTGAAGAACCCAAGACTTCGGCATTACAGGAATAGAGTATGGGACTGCATTGAATCTTTCGATGCTTTCTCCATCCAATCCGTCCCTCGGGAGCAGAATGAAAGGGATGACTCCCTCATTGTTTCAGCCTCTTTGGTAACCCCACACTCGTCCTTTGGCAAAGATAAGGTGATAGTGGAAATAGTTTTAAGGCCAAGTGTTGCAGACAATGTGAATCATTGATAGGTCTTTGATGATGATAATTAACTCCTTGCCTTCCTGGAGTAGAAGGATAACTTCAATAGCCTTTTTATGGAGGAAGTGAGAACCCACACAACGAATCAGTGGTGGAAGAATATAAGGAGGTAATCGAAGGAGTAGATTTAGAAGGGGTAATCAAGCTAAAGGGAAATAAGATTCCTCAAGGCCTAGTATCACTTGAAGGCCTGTTTGAGAAGCACAACCGTTTTATCAATAAAAATAACTTGAAAATGAAAAGTGAAAATAATGCAGAGGAGGCCATTGGGGCAAGGTAACCATATGAAGAGAAGATTCGAGTCTAAAGCACGGGGAAGGTGACAATGAGCATTGCGAGGAGAATGAAGTGGTGTGAGATAGAGCCAAAAAGTCCTCAAGGTGCACTGCCGCGTTTGAAAAGGAGAATATTAGAACCTCAAAACAACCCAAAATGGTAAATATTGGCAAATGTTGCTCACCTGAGGAGAAAATAAGGTTCATTTCACTTTTGAAAAGGTTTTCCGATGTCTTGGCTTATTCGTATGATGAGCTTAAATCTTTTCAACCTAAGGAGATGTATCACTCCATCCCCTTGAATCTAGAAGCAAATCCTTTCAGGTAGAAGCAAAGGCCCTACAATCCAAAAATGGCTGACACAATCAAAGAGAAGGTACAAAAGATGCTCAATGCTAGAATCATTTTCCCTATCCACCATTCTACATGGGTAGCAAACATTGTTCTGGTACGAAAGAAGAATGGAGAGATAAGGATCTGTGTAGACTTTCATAACCTGAACCAAGCTTCCCTGAAGGACAACTATCCACTCTCGGTCATGGATCACATCCTGCAAGCTGTCACAGGATTTGAGATGCTCTCACTTCTCGATGGTTTATTAGGATACAATCAAATAGAAGTTGCAGAGGAGGATATAACTAAAACAACCTTCACCATGCCTTGGGGCACTTTTTCCTACAGTAGAATTCCTTTTGGCCTAATCGATGCAGAAGAAAATTTCCAGCGAGTAATGGATTTGGAATTCAAATATTTGAAGTACTGCATTGTAATATATGTGGACGACCTCACAGTCTTCTCAAAGAAGAGATGAGATCACATTCATCACCTGGAGTAGGTACTCATGAGGTGTCAAAAGCATGGTATATCCCTTGATTATGAAGAAATGTATTTTCGAGGTCACCAAAGGTAAACTCCTTGAGCACATAGTGAACAAGGATGGAGCGAAAATTGATCTCGAAAGAATAAAAGCTATTCAGGAGTTGTCCTTGCCCACAAGTGAAAAGGGAGTGCACTCTTTCTTTGGTAAGGTCAATTTCTTGCGGCGCTTTGTTCCGGAAGTTGCCGAATTGGCCAAACATATAACAATCATGATGAAGCCCCAAGCCAGTTTCAAGTGGAGCAAAGAAGGAAAGATGACATTCGATGTAATAAAAGAAGCAATAGAAAAGGCACCTACTTTGGTGTAACCTGATTTTGACAAGGACTTCATCCTATATTGCTATGCTTCAGAGCATACAATATTAGCCATCTTAGTAGAAAAGAATGAGGAAGGTATTGAAGCCCTTATTGCCTTTAGGAGTTCACCACTGAAGAATGACGAGTTGAAATATAATCAATTGGAGAAGCATGCTTATGCGGTGGTCAAGGCAGTAAAGATCTTCCGATTCTACATTCTCAATTCTCACACCATAGTCATGGTGCCTGGATTAACTATCAAATCCATCCTCACTCAACAAGACCCATGATCGAAAAGAGGCAATTGGGTAGCAAGAATCCAGGAGTATGATTTAGAGATTAATCCTTCTAATATGGTGAGGGGAAACGCTTTGTGTAGGTTGATGGCTGAAGACGAGGCTGTCAAAGCTCATCATGGTGAAAAAGAATGCTTTTGTTTTGAATGTTTCAAAGACTTGCCTCAGGTCCTCTTTGTGAGCACTACAGATGAATGGTACGCTGATATTGCTTACTTCTTGACCTATGGTGAGTGCCCCCCCACTTGGATCATAAGCAACGAAGGACTCTCAAGTTGAAGGCAACAAAGTTTGTCATTTGGAACCATGCTCTCTTTAAGAGAGGATTTGATGGGTGTTTTCTCAAGTGTGCGGATAAAGCACAACAAGAGTAGTTGTTGAAAGCATACCACGATCAAGCCAGCGGAGGACACTTTTCAGCAATGGTTATAACTCATAAAATCCTCCAGGGTAAATATTATTGGCCAACCCTATTCACAGATGCTTAGGAATGGGTATCCAAATGTGAAGCATGTCAGCAGTTTGTTGGGAGATCACAATTTACCGCACTTCCTCTCAGGCTAGTAACAATTGAAGAACCATTTCAACAGTGGGGTCTCGACTTCATTAGAGTCCTGAATCCTCACTCAAGTATGGGTCACTCCTATGTGCTCACAGCGACGGATTACTTCATGAAATGGGTGGAGGCCATTCTAGTGAAGCAAGCGAATACTGAAACGGTTTGCAAGTACATCAAGGAGAATATCATTGTCTGTTTTGGTATACCTCAAAAGATTGTGGTGGATAATACCACATACTTCTCTTCAAAGGATCTAATCGAGTTTTGCTACGGGTATAGAATTTCTCCGTTGCAAGCATCTGACTATAAAAACTGTTGGAGAGAAAATTTGTCGTGTAGTCAAATTGATGGACTTCTTGCCAACGCTCTAAGAATCTAAGTCCCTCTGCTTGCTAAGAGTGAAAATTCAACCAAATATCATCATAGAAACCATCCACAACATAGATAAACTCTTTAAGAATATTTTAGGGAACTTTTCACCATGAAACTCAAGGAAATACTCAACTGGAAAGTTAATTATAAACGACAGAAGTGCGACTAATAGAAGTGACCGAACATGGGGTCTCCAAATCCCAATAATGGCAAAATATAGAAGATCCCAACCTTATAAATTATGATAAATCCGAATATCAAATAATAATGAAGTTTCATGTCGTAGAAGGCACCCAAATGAAATCTAACCCTAGTCACTCCCTATGAGAGGGGCTCCAAACAATGTGAAAATCTTTGATATGTCTACTCTTTGATGCCCTGGTTGTGAACCAGCAAGATGGTCTTCAATAATGCCTCCACCACAACCAATTTGGAGAGTTTCTGTTCTCCGATATGCCACAAGGAAGGGTTTCGTCTTCCTTGGATGCCACTATAATGGATTATCGCCCCTTAGTGGAATGGAATTAGAGCAATCAGACCTAACACCAAGGATAAAAGTGTATATGCCAAAATTGATGATCCACATGAGTCTATGTGACTCCTCTTATACCCTTTGGTTACGCCAAAGGTCTAAGGGGCGAATTATCCCTAAACGACCTCTTAAGAGCTTTCTTTATCTTCTATTCTCATGTTGGGAGCTCTCCAACTTAACTGACCTGCCTTAGGGAGGAAAATACAAAAGAAAAAAATCAATAGCAATGAAAGAAAACATAAATAAAACCCAAGGAGTTCCCATGTTCAATTTCTTATTGGCCACAAGAAGAAAAATGGCAAGAAGTCTTAAGTTGGAACTAATTCGAAAAAGTGGACATTACATGCTCATTGAGGATGAAGATTCGCAGGCAGGGGCATATGAATAAAGTCTATGGAACAAAGTAGATGCTATAGAGCAAACAAAAATTCTCATCACTCCTTACAAAAATGCCAATTCGACACCAAATGCATATGTCAAAGAAGGATCCAAAGAAAGACAAACCTCTTGAGAAAGTTACAGAGTGCTCGAATAAAAAAGATATTATGCCTAAATATCCTCTATCCCTTTTCCACATAAGCAAGGGCGGAAGCCCTAAAACCAATTGCCAGAATATGGGGACGGGGACAGGTCCAAGGGACGGGGATGCTAAATGTCATACATTAAATACATGGGTACTTGTAGATGGAAAAAGAAATAGAATAATAATATTCATATATCTAAATATCTACAAATAAAAAAGTAAAATACAATAGATTTTGATTTCATACACATTCAACATTGGAATAAAATTCAGAAATATACAAAATGCATTGAATTTTTTTAGTCCACTACATGAGATTCTGAAGAAAGTAGTTGTAATTATCGCAACCCATAAACTTTAGTAGTTTAAGCTCATGAGACATGATTTCCAAGAGTACATACTAATTTATGTGCCAACAAATTGGCATGCAAAAAATGTGAAACATAAATAAAAGTATGAACAAATCTGAATTCAATCATCTATAGGATCCACTTCTTCGGTGATTCCCTTTCCCATCTCCAAGTCCTTTGCTAGGATACTCTTCAAATAGTCATCACTCTTGAGCTCCAGCTTCTTTGTATGAAATTATATTGTGGGTAAATCATTGAGGCCATCCATTTCAACCATCACATCCTCCAAACCCAACTCATCTTCATCAAATGGAAGTTAGTCTTATTTCAATGAAGAGCCATCCTGGTGCCCTACCTCTTTATGAGAGAAGAGCCAAAGTGTGCTATGGATATTGATTAGGTTCTTTTCCTTCTTTGATCCAAGTGTACTCCTCTTCAGTGAATGAATGAAGCTATAATTTCTAAAATTCCTCTCATGTAAGGAAGAACTACCTACTTTTTCGAGTAACCATATTGCAGATGATGGTAATTCAAGTGCTTCATTTCTATGGATGCACCACCACTCAATGGGGTCGTTCTTTTTATGTTATTATACAATGCTTCAATGTAGGAGATGTATTTTGAAAGGAGTCTTTTGGAGGAGACGTATTTTGAAAGGAGACTTTGGGAGGAGACACAAGAGACTTGAAATGAAGTCTTCAAGACTTGGGGGAAGTCTCAAACTGCATCCTAGGTACCTTGGGATCAAGATTAACTTGATTCATATATCCTTAGTTGAATTTAGACCTAGGATAAAGTCTTCTTATTATGCGACATTATTGGTGCATTTGAACTACAATTTGAAATACATTGCAAAGATTGCTTCTTCATGGGATACCATGATTACTCTCACATCGTTTCCAATATTGGTGTTGGCTCCATCAAAATGCATGGCCCAGAGATTTCCGTAGACTCTACCTTATTTATGAAAGAAGATTCTTCTTCTTCCTCAGAGGCACATCAGGAATAGACACCAAGGTCCCTTTGAGCATAATCTTATCATTTAGATCTTCCATGTGAGGTATGTTTGAGCATATGCCTAATGGCTTTTCCCATGTAAAGGTAGTGCAACATGAGAAATACTAATTTTGGATTTCTTCTCTCATCTAAAAGTGATGATCATCCCAACTAGAATATGTATCAAGTGTAGTTGAAGTCCTATTGCAAGATTGCTCTAATCAATAATGTGTAGTCACCATAAAGGAGCATGCCATACTTGGCTTGAAATGCATGATTCTCCACCTTCCGATTATTATGTGGCTTGGCTTCTAGGTGCACGATATGTTGTCATTTTCTTTGGTATACATGAGCCCTAGAGGTGACAACTGGCATGGTGCATGGTACCCACGTGGTCAACTGAGGTTTGGAATCCCTTTGTTGGAGCCGAGTTGCGTGGCATGTTAGTGAATTGTTGCAATGTGCTACGATGTGTTTCCACTACTACGCGGTATTACAAGGTGTTGTGAGTGTCGCATCCACAAGCAACCACCCTAAGAAAGTGGTAAATACCATGTGCGATCATACAGGGGTTTTTTTTAAAGAAAGGTTCAAGTATTGGTACATTGGTAAGGATTTGTGAGGGACCTGGGGTTTCAAATTCATTACAACCTAAAAATGTCATTCATACTAGTAAAAATTTAATGGGGAGGGGGGATAATATTTAATTGGGGATATATTTTGATCCACCTTATATGTGAATGTTATAAGGGTTGAAAGACAATTCCATGATCATTATCAAAATTGGATCCATTCACAACATTGTCATTCAAAGCCACATCATTCCCAACATTTGCATTATAAAGTACATTTTTAGAGTAGTTGATATATTTTTTAATTCAATTTTATTTTTCAAGCTAGATGTAGAATTAACCTAAGGAATTTGAATAAAATCAATGTGTTCTTGACGAATCCTAGATAATAGTATCCCATGAAGAAGCAATATTTGCATTGCTTTTCAAGTTATAGTTCAAATGCACCAATAATGTCACCTAATATGAAATCTTTACCCTAGAGCTGAATTCCACCAACGATGGATGAATCAAGCTGATTTCGATCCATGAATGTTCAAGGGCCAATTGTCTAGATGAGGAGTTAGATGGGTTATATATGAATTTGGAAATGTTAGTGTTGAATGAAATGATGTAGATAAGATAAGATAGGATAAACATATTAATGTCCAACGAATGACCACAAAAGTAGGTCAATGGGACTGCAGTCAAAATAATATACAAAGTGAGAGTGGGGACAACTCAAACAAGTTCCCAAAAACAAAAGAAAGAAAAAGAGACGAAGTAGAAAGGAAACCCGAAGCCAAATACTCCCACAGGCGGGGGCAATGGAGCAAGCAGGGGAGAAAGACGAGAGAAACAAAGAAGGGAATGAAGGAGGGGGCAAACGAGGACCAGTGGTCTACTCAGGAATGGTAGCCACACACCTCCTAACATTTAAGGCTGACGAAAAGAAGCTCTTGATGGACTGACAACGCGAAGAGAAAATAATAGAATTGAAACACAAGTTATATTAACCTCTGCATTTTGTATATGGCATATGCTAGTTTGATATGGAAGACCTTATGCCCATTCCTTTTCCAGTGGGCATCAAGGAAGGAGGAGCAAGGGAGGGAAACTCGCCATGGTTGTAAGTGTTGTACTTTAGTAATTAATTTTTGATTTACTAATCATGGCATTGGAGTGGTTCGACTAGGTGGTGGAAGACTTGTCAAACAATGCAAGGAGGATTTCTATTTCTTCATTATGGAGGTTGCTTTTGTGGAGGCCTACATGGTGGCTTTAATGTTCATGTCCTTCATTAAGGGGGGTCAGTCTCTCTAGAGGATTCTTTTTTCTCATTGACATCTTCAAGGACTATATAAGGTGGTTCTGTGATGTCCCCTTTTTGGGACATTAATTAATTAAAAATAATAATAATAATAATTATCCACCCCCTTGGATTAAATGATAATTAATAGATTTGTGCTAATGAATTAAAAATTAAATTATTATTTATTTGTTTAAGTCAAAAATAAAAAAATAAAAAGGGGAAAATCAATTTATCATGGGCCAATTAATGATTATTTGGAGGTAGATGGACTAATGGAGGCAAGTCGCATTTTTTTAGAAAAAGATTTATTCATCCTATGAGCACATTTATTAATAATTTGGCATGGGTCGATTCCTTTGGGCATCATTTGTTGTATTTAATTTTACCATGCATTTAATATGATGTTTGGACAATTAATGTTTGCTTTTGAGTGTGACTTCCAGATTATTTTTAAATAAAATATTCTCTCCTAGAAGGTGGCGCCAAAAGGAAGGAAGCTTGGGAGAATGAGCAAGAAAAACTTATAAAAGAAGATGATGGGCACCCCTTTTCGCATGTTGACGGTTATTGTAACTTATCTTCATGTTTGAAGAGGGATGTATGCCCACTTATGATAAAAAAATAAAAGGTGTTCATCAACACCACCCGTTGTGAAGTGTGTGTGCCCTTGAGAGCTTGAATTGATAAGTTATTTGTATTTTTATTCAATTTATGTGAAGTCGTCATTATCGAGTGAGTTTGAGAGCTTATGTGGAGAGTTCTTGAGCTATCTTTTTATCAATAAATTCGAAAAATTGTTGTTAGTTTGTCATGGTATAAATCGACTTATTTGAAGGAGATTTATGGTGTTTTTGAATTGTTTTTGACAAGATTAAAATCTGAATTGTTCTTGCTCATTATTCTATTGCAAATGCACTTTATTTCATGATATTTGAAGCTGCTAACCTTGTTGGAATTTATTCTTAATAAGTCGACTGGTTTGGGTGAATTTCTGTCATATTTTGGAAGGGTTTGAAGGGCTTTTCGATCTGCTGTCATAAAATAATTAATGCAGATTTGAAAGTGGTGATTTTGAGTTTTGGGAAGTGAACAATAATGTTGGAATTAATTTTCTAATTTTCCCTTAACCCTAAAACTTGATCTGCAAATTCAGGGGTTGATTTGAGTGGGTTACAATTGGTTTAAAATTATGATTGTTGGTTCATTTGAAAGATCATAATTTTATCTTCCAACTTCAATTTATTTCAGGCAAAAAAAAGTTAATATTGAGGGAGATTAATTTTTGAAGTTTGCAGTTATTTTTAGCATTTTTAATTTATTTTACTACTATTGCAAGTCAATTGGTTAAAGAAGTGTTAATTCCAACTAGTAAGCCCATTTAAACCCTTGCCTTTGCTCACTCCAACCACATTTTGGTTGTATGGAAACCGACACTGTATTAGTTGAGGTAAACCTAGAGGAGTTTCTCTTCTAAGTTTACTTTCTTTGCAAAATAGTTTAATAAAATTTAATTAATATCCCAAATGTGAATGTTGAAGTACAATGTAATATATTAATTAAATTGTGTTAATCTACTTGCAATGGAAGTAAACTTAGAAGAGAAACCCTTCTAGGTTCACGTCAACTAACCTAGTGTTGGCTTCAATACAACCCAAATAGGGTTGGAGTGAGCCAAGGTAAGGGTTCAAATGGTCTAGTTAATCGGAATTAACATTTCTTTAACCAATTAAATTTTAGAATTAAAAAAATAAATTAAAACTGCTAAAAATGACTGCAAAATTCAAAAATTAATATCTTCTTTAATATTGACTCTTTTTGCATGAAACCAAATGCAGATGGAAGATAAAATTAAGAGCTTCAAAAGAACCCACAATCAAAATTTTCCACCCATTGAAACCCACTCAAAACAGCCCCCGAATCTGCATAACAAGTCGCTAGGGTTAGGAGAAATAATTAAATTTATATCCAGCTCTTTTCCCTTCACTTCTCAACCCATTAAATGTAGTTTCAAATCTGCAATAAGGAAGTTATAACAATAGATCAAAAAAACCCTTCAAACCCTTCCAAAGAACTATTAATAAAGGCCCAAGTAAGTCGACTTGTATTAAATAAATTTCAGCAGTGTTAGCAAACTCCAAATATCATGAAACAAGTTCATTTATCATAAAATAATGAGCAAGAACAGTTCAGATTTTATTTCTTGCAAAAATAACATTCAAAACATCATAAATCTCCTTCAACAAGTCGATTTATATAATGAAAAAACCAACAATTTCCAAAATTAATTGATCAAATCATATCTTGAAAATTTCTTCAAATAACCTCACAAACTCTCTCATTAATGACACCTTCACTTATATTGAATAGAAATGCAAATAACTTATCAATTCAAGCTCTCAAGGGCACACACACTTCACAATGGGTGATGTTGAGGAACCCCTTTTATTTTTTATCACAAGTGGGCATACATCTCTCTTCAAGCATGAAGATAAATTTATCAAACCGTCAACATGTGAAAATGAGTGCCCATCATATTCTTTTATATCTTTTCCTTGCTCAATATCCAAAGTTCTTTTTCCCATTTTTGGCGCCAAAATCTAGGAGAGAATCTTTTTTTAAAATTGCTTGGAAATCACACTCAAAACAAATATTAAATGCATGGGAAAATTAAATCAGATGATGCTCATATGAATTGACCCATGCTTAAAATAAATCAATTTATTCCAAATATTAATTATTAAATAATCCCAAGAAAATGGGACTTGCTTGGTTACTTAATTTTATCTCCAAAAATAAATAATCATCATCCCAAGATAATCGATTTTCTCTTTTATTTTTGATTTGTATACAAAAATATATTTTGATTTTTAAACTCACATGTGCAAATCAATTTTCCCCTTAATTTTTTTATCTGAAAAGGGGGACATTACATACAATTTGCTGGAAATTTCAAAACAACCATCTACATGTAGGAAGTAGATGATGTTTATGGCCTTGGAGAGAACCATGAAAAGGTTCTGAGCATGCATCAACAAAATGTGGATCAAGTTGAAGCAAAATGGACATCACTTGTCGTATACGAAATGTTCAAGTTAGAGGAACTTGCACCATCATTCGAATTTCCATCTACTGATTTTCAAAACAGCACTATGAAGAGTCATGTGATTGAAGAAAATATTGGGAATCACAAGGATAAAAGGGTTGGAGGTATCTCCACAAGTCCCACTTCATCAAAGGAGGACAAGCTTTTCATGGGCAGCCAAAGGTTATAATAATGATCACATTTAAGATTTGTTGATCCTTCCTATGTCGCTGCAATATATTTATCATCATGAACAACAAGCTAGGGAAAATGAGGTGGAAAATACATCTTGTGTTAATGAGCACATAGGTCTTTTTGCCCAAATGCAACCTTGTTTGAGCATAATAGTGGATCCGGGTGTTATTTTGAGTCCCACCAAGGGAAGAATGAGAAAGCCTTTGCATCCCATAATTACACTTGTATGGACAAATGCCTAAATTATTGGGAGAAGTCATCATGCTATTAAGATGCTTTCAGCAGAGGCATTAGAGCAAGTGGAGCCAACTATGGTAGCGGGAGTTACAACAAATAGAGGGCAGGTTTTGGGGACAAAACATTGGTGGGTAAGCCCTACTTTTTTTGTTTTCCTTAAAATAGTCTTCTCATGGGCATTTTCAGCTCCTCTTTGATTTACATCTCCTAGAAAATGTCTTTTAATTGAAATGGATGCTAAGCTCATGAAATTAATGTTGGAAAGCAAGCAAGATGAAAGTTATCTTGTTGTCCCAAACTTGGGAGATCATGAAAGGTATGGTTGTGAGTTGTAAACATGTTGATTTTTTGATTTCCAAGCATGTTGTCATAAGATTTTGTACTGCTGTCATAGCCATTTCCAGCTTGTCTATAATCTTATTTGCTGCCATACAAAAGAGGACAACCATGAGAGGGGATAGTTTCCACAGTTTTGAGGTATTTTCAATCATCAATAAAGTGTTTCCAGCCCCCACTGTATCGATATTGCAAGATTTCATGAGGGATATTTAGTATGATAGCAACTGTACTTGTTTTTCACTTACTGTCCAAGCAATTTCCAAATGCTATTTGTTGTTAACAACTATAGAAGAATTTCTAGCCATTAGGGTGAAGCGTGCTACTAAAAGCAACATGCTTACAACTATCATAAGAGGTATTCCATCTGTTTTCATTCTATTTTTTGAGGGAAAAATGCATGATTACAACTTTGTTTGGGGTAGTATGACTGAGTTTTTGGAAAACCATCACTTGTTCGAAGTTTGTGAGAAGTTTGCAAATAAAAGGAGCTGACTATCATATCTATGAGGCATGAAATGAAAAGAAGAGAGCACATGTTGTCTCTAATTAGTTAGTTCCATGTGTAGGTAAAGGTGTGATGAAGGAAGAGCAACCGAGTTTGCTCTTTTTCCCATACAAATGAAGGAGCAAATGATATTGCAGGTATAGCGAAAGATGACATCATGAAGAATGTCAAATTTATGGTCACATGTGGTCACGCTTTGCAAGAAGAAGAAGCTTCTTCCATACTTGAGTTGAAACATAAAAGAATGGAGACATTAAAGAGGCAAAGGGTAGCAACAAGTATGCAGCCCGAAATTCCTTATTGTCAGCCACAAATCACCATTTTTGGATAACAAAAGAGTTTGCTACAACAAGGTGACTTTCTTGTGTGCTACACATTGGGAAAACCTTACACAATGCTTCCTAGTTCATCTTGGAGAGTAGAGCACCATTGGAGATTTGTGAATGGTGAGTTTATAAAGGCAACCCACTTGAAAATCATAGCAGCACAACAAAAGCAAGGCATGATGATGCATCATTTGGTTATTATTTTTGCAAAAAGGCTCCAACCAAGCATAGGATAAATAAGGGGTGATGTTTGGTTACTCTCAAGTGTTAGAAGAAGCATCCTTATGATAGATATGAGTCTATTTGTACACAATAGCATTGATGACGTCATTTTTGGCAGCCCTCATTCTTTTTCAGTTGCATTCATGTATTTGATTAGAGGGTTTTCTTCTGCTATAGTTGACAAGGGTGAGATGGAAGGGGAAGATGCCACATTGGGAAATGCTTTTGTTGCTCAAGTTGTTGAGCATTTTTCAAATTTTTGCCCTTTGTTTGAGTCATCAACTGGCTGGAAAGTGTTTTGTACAACTGAGTGTACAAGGGAAGAAATTAGTACTACTGTTTTTGAGGACAGAATTGGGACAACTGGTTTTTTCTTCATGGGCTGCCAAGGGACTTCAATGAAGATAGGAGCAGTCATTGCATAAGTTTGTTTTTGCAGAAGTTCCCTCACTTAACAGGCACGGGAGCTAGATTATGGGATTATTGCATCATGTTATTTCACTTTCGCACATTAGCACTTGGGCATAAGAGTTACAATTTGTAGTGCTCCGCATCTTTATGCTAGTCGGTAAGGTTGTGGACCCTCTTCGTAATACTAGGTGTTTTACTGAACATTGCAAATAGGTAAGTGTGTCCCGTTGCAAGTTAACCATTCCGAGTTATCTGATTCGAAACTTCCTTTCTAGCTTACGAGACTTGGGGTAACTAGAAAGTTTCAAGTACTTTTAATCATACCAGGATCATATTTGGCACATGACCATGCGTTAAGGTCTTCGTGGGACGTGAATCGAAATTGGGTATGCCCTACTCTGATGCAAGGCTTTCCAGATCATTACTTCTCACATATTGCTTCAACGGAACATTGTAGCCATATCCTTGTTGCCACTGAGTGGGGGTCGATTGGAGCTCGTGATGTGGAAAATTTTAATGCTTGTCATAAGTAATTTATTTTTATGAGTTGCGTTCACTAGATATTAAATCTTGATAACATAAAATAACATGTCTTTATCAAGCAAATAAAGTCTCCATGTGAGAAGACGGCTGATAAAAAATGTTTATGTCACACTACCATAAAAACCTCGGTCTCGAATTCGATCACGGTAAAATAAATAATTAAAATGTGGAATATGATTAAATAAAATGAAAACGGAAAATCTAAATTTTAAAATAAAAATTACAAGCTTAACAAACAAATTATAAATTTATGAAAAAAATGGAGAAGTGGCGTGGATGTGGAGTAAAGGATGTTGGTGGAGTAGGTGAAAGGAGGAATGGTGGAGTGGATAGAGACGTGGGGTCAGAGTTGTCAGGATATTTCAGAGTGCGGCAGGCATGGACACCCTCACAAGGCAATTACACTGTTCTACTAGACACATCTAACACGCCTTCAACCAATCGGTTCACCCTTGCCAACACTCTTTTTGCCTGCGCCAAAAATTGGGAGCTTGAAAATGGTTCTGGACGTCCACCAAAGGAGGAGTATTTTCTTTTTTTTTGTTAAATGAGGGTGTTGGTAGATATATAGGTACGTGAGCATAAAAATGACATAAAGGGGGTCCTAAAATATTTCCATGGTTACAAGGCATGAAAAAAATGGACTTGTTGAAGACGCCTTAGAAGCTTGCAAGAAAATGCAATCGACATGTGTAAATTCATCCTTCTTAACCTCTATTCTCATCCTCCATGCCTAAGCCAAGATAATAGCTTTGGAACATGTATGGTCATCCATTCAAAGTCTAGGAGAAAATAGTTTGTCATAAATTGTAGTTGCAAGTGCCTGGTACATGTGTATGCAAAATTTGGTTACATACCATTATATATAGTGATTGTGACATCCACATCAATGAAGTACTTTATAAAATACGTGGGAATCCTCATGAATAATTTTTGTTGTTTTGCAAAATGTAACCTACAGGTGTTTTCATAATTGGTTCACCTTCACTAGCATACTCTTAGCCTTTGTTAAAATGGGACCTTTGAAATAGGGCATGGACTTACACCAAAGCATAATGGAGAATGGACCGAGTATTTTACATAT
Source organism: Taxus chinensis (assembly GCA_019776745.2). Classification (NCBI taxonomy): domain Eukaryota; kingdom Viridiplantae; phylum Streptophyta; class Pinopsida; order Cupressales; family Taxaceae; genus Taxus; species Taxus chinensis. The sequence continues at coordinate 201,138,755 of CM034152.1, read as the reverse complement.
GTTGTAGTTACAAGTGCACGGGTAAATGTGTGTGAAATGTGGTAGCATACTCAAGGCATGCAAAGTGATTGACAAAACACCATAAAGAAATGTGGCCTCATGGCCTACAAGGTATGTAGAATACACACAAAATGAGTTGTTGGAAGCATGTTGTCAACATCCATCCATCTTATGCATGTAAACAACAACCTTGGAGAAAGGTTTTAGATAACCATCAAGCATGAAGGGAAGAGGATGTTCGAAAGATATATAAGTAAAACATGGAGGTGTGAAAACTGTTTGATAAAATACCTTAGGGGAATTTGGTATTTTGGGTTAGTATTGTTTTTCGAATGTGCACAAAATGATTGTTGAACATGTCTCGAAAACTTGCAAACCAAATGTTGATGTCGGGTGTAAAGAAATTTCACACAACCTCGGTCAACATTCTTGCATTGTGTGGAAAAATTAAAGCTTTGGAATGGTCAAGTAAATCCATCAAACAATGAATGAAAGTAGTGTTTTTTCAATGAAATAATGGGGAAGACTACACCATGTGTGTAAATTGGTTAACGGATGCCCTGGTTTTGAATTCACTTCTTATGCATGATTAATTAACTTGGAGTCCTTCATACACCTTTGATTCTCTAACAAGAATGGTTTTCTCACCTTAAAATTTCATAATTTTTGTATTGGTGGTTTTCATTTTCTCTACGATATCATATTTCTAATAAAAAATAAGGACACGTTTATGATGTAATTTAATAAATCTTGTTTCAAATGACAAAAAAAAGCCTTTTTCCTATGCAATAGGAATGATTATTTGGCCATCAATTGTACTTGCAACCATGACCTAATACGTTAGAAAACCATGGTATCAAAACTAGATATATGTGTCCACTTGAATTTGTGAGAATGAGTTGAGTCTTCAACTAAACAACACATTTTTATTTTAAACCTTGCAAGTTAAGAAAATGTGATTTTCGGTAACTCACAAAACACCCCTCCAAACCCTAAAATGGAAAAGTCGAGTTGTGACTATGTTACTTGTCATGTGGGGTGTTATATCAAATATTATAATGCCCTCGAATGAATGTCTATGTACTTTTTTTCACCTCTCTAGGAGCCACATTAACCCTTTTTGTGGCTTTAGGAAGCTACTTAAAATAAAAAGTTGGGTTTGGTTTTGGCTTTTTTTTTGCCCTGATTAAAGAAATGGATATCGGTCTTCGTAAACCTCTAGTATTTATCCATGAAAATTACTTTCAACCCTTAACTATGATAAAAAAACATGTCTAGTTATTTTTTGAGGGGGTTTTGTAGGCCTCTAACCGCTTGTTGACCAAGTCAAAACTAGCCCAATCACAACTAGTGATTCCAGAAAAGTAGTCGTCATTTATACCATGTTATCTAATTCTAAGTTCTATAAAATCCTGTGAATTATATATATAGAGGAGATCATATATGATTTACCTCGTGGTGTGTTTTCCCATCAGAAATCAATATTTGAACACAATTTCTTAGCCCTCGGGTTAAATTTGGTCATTTTCGCAAACTAGTAGGTAAATGTGAAAGAATGTCATGGGGCTCTCTCAGGTAAAATAAATGATGAGAAAACTTATAGACACTTATATATGGTTGTATGGAACTTTATTTTTTGGCTTGTTTTGAGAAAATTGGATATTGGGAAAATGGTTTTTTTCTCTCTCCTCTCTCTCTTCTCTCTCTATCTCTCTCCTCTAGTTAGGAAATGAAATGAATATATCTCTAACTCTCTCATGTTTCTTGCTAAGTATTATAATCATGTGAATGCATAACTATGATAACATGAATTATACCAGTTTTTGGGTAGATGTCATGCCAGTAGTTTGTGCTTACCACGTGTTGATTACATGTACAAGGATAAGGACAAATTGAAGTGTTATTGGTGTTTGCATAATAACATGTGATATTGAAAACATTGTATTTGTATATGATATATTAGTGCTATTACAATGAATAGAATTGTCATTCCTTGTTTTTTGTGATGAATACGACATTGTTAGTCTATTAGGAAAGTGTGTTATTTTTTGCTTAGTTGCTCTTTTATATGTTGACTAAATTCCTACTTGGTCATACTTTTATATGTCATTTAGGTAAATTAAGTTATTTATATCATATTTCTATCAAAATTGGTGTAAAAATAAACCTATTGATTGTATTTGAATTCATTAGAGGAGGGTGAATTTTGAAATCTTGTTATTTAAAGCTAATTGTAAAAATGGTAATTTTTGGATGTTGATTGTATTAGTAAATTGGATAGTAATAAATTGATAATGACGTATCTCATCTATTTGCTAGTGATGTGTCGACTTAGAGAACTCTCGTAGTCTCCTGAGAAAAATAACAATCTATAGTAGTGTGTTTTCTTTTGGATGAAATGCAATAATCAAACTTATAGCTTGAAATATTAACCCTTTCTGTAAGGAATGATCCCTTTGAGTTATTTTGTGTTTTATTTCCATAGTAGAACCGAACTTGGTCAACTTTTAATCATGCCATTCCATAGCTATATCTACATTAGGTCCTACTGTATGCCAAGAAAATGAGATTTTCTGCACAACTGAAAACGTAGGCAATCATGAGATAAATCTCCCTTATTTACCGGTGAGGCTCTTGTGTAAGATTTTGTCAGTTTATATGTCCTAATATCTATCTGTTGGTATTACTTTAACTATGTAGCTCATGAACCATAGCTAGACAGTTTTGCAGCAAGTAAGCAGCTGTAAAAGAAAGGAAAAATCTGCAGAAGAGGAAAATAATAGGAAACGGGAAGAAAGAGAGAGGATGTGCAACCCAAGCAATAGTTTACAGAGTTGATTGCATGCACATAGATTAAAACAAATAGATCATTAAACACAGAATTCAAAGCAAAGGAAACTTTCAGATCTAGATCTATAATAACACAAAGTTTATGAATAGATCTAGAAAGAAATAAGAAGCAAAATGCACCATTGACACAAAGTTCTCCGGAAATCTCTTCTCTATTCCTCTGCTTGCAGAAATCAGGGGTTTCAGCTCAAAGTCTGGAACACAAGAATGCTGATTACAAATTCTGATCCTTTAACCCGTAGGTTCTTCCTCTACTTATAGTGTGTAGAGGGGAAATTACAAATGGGAAACTGCAACTGAACTAGAACATGAAGAAGTAGTAAAGGGAACATTTGGCAGTCATCTTCCTAGAATTCCTCTCTTAGTGACATGCATCAGGAGTTGAAGCCAAAAATGTGCACATCTGTCACCTATCTTAAAGAATCTTTCCAAATAATTTAAAGTAATGGTTTTTCAACCAATAACTTTAATTTTACATTTTCATCCGGGAATATAAGAAATAAGAGAAGGAAGAAGAGAAGAAAGAAGATCTGCCAGCTGTAACACTTATACTTTCTTTTTGTTCTGATATTGAATATACTTGTCAAACATGTAATTCAACATCTTCCCATCTGTTTTAACAATAACATCTCTCTCGGTTCTGAACTGTAACAACCCTCTGGACAAAGCAACAATGTTAGCCTTCACTTTCTCTAAACCAGGCATATATCCCTCAATCTGCCTGAAGCTTTATGAGTCTACCAATTGAATCGATCGTGAAAGGTATGGTGGCTTCATCAACTTCTTTCCGCACAACCAACATAAATTCCTCATGGGAAGCAGGTAATTCATCTGGGATGCTCTCCGGCACTTCTCCCATCTTACTCTCCAGCAACTGCATCCTCTTCAGCATGAGCTTGAGGATCTCTACGCGGAAGGAAACTGAAATCTCTAACTGCTTCCCCTTTTCTACCAATCCGCCAGGCACAATCTGCTCTGCAATCAACACATCCTTTGGCAACGAGTGTATCTTAGCCAAAGTATCCAGATGACTTTCAACAACTATGTTCTCATCTTCTATCTGTGTCATCAGTTCCTTTAGCTGAGATGCTGCCCTGTGCATGTTCTCCAATTCAGCCGGTATTGGTTTGAATTGTTCTGAAGCTTGGTGAATGATTTGTTCCTTCTAGTGGGCAATAGCTTTGACTTGGTCCCCTGCATCTTCTACCTCCTGCATCAGATGATCACTCACCTGCTCATGTGCTAGAATGGGCTGAGAGGAAGGTTTGGCAACCTTAGCAATGATCTCGCATAGTTGGAACACCTGCTTTTGAAGCTTGGATCTCTCAGCCTTCTCTTTGTCAAGCTTAAGGAATAAAGCATTCATTAGTGTCTGCGTATCCTGCTTTAATCCTTCTGTGGTAGTTTGACCTATTGGCACTTTGGTCACTGCTATATCAGTTGCCGTGAGCTCTCCCTTGTGCTTTCCTTCTGCTGGAACAGATAACTCAACGAACTTCTGTCCCGATTCCTCAATAATCAACCTAGAAGTCATTTTGGCAACTTTAGGTCTTCTATCTCTTCCTCCCAAACTCAGGAGCAACTGAAAGTCGTGTTCTTCTAGGTTGATCTCCTCTCTGGCTTCTGGGATTGTCTGCAAAGCTAACCATGATGAAAAGTTGCTTCTTGGGGAATGAGAAGTCGCCGAGTGCACCACCATCTCATGCTCTGACTCTGCTCTATCAGAATTTGCCACCGTGTTATGACTGCCACCCTCTGAATTGTCCAAAGATAATGCTTTTTCAAACTCCGCCATCTGTGCTTTCAACTTCTCCGCATGGATAGGTGAAGACCTGAGTGGTCGAGGAGAAAATACAAATGACGTTGGATTCAAAGGAGGAACAACAAGATCTCTCTGAGGTTCCGGGGCTGCTGAAGTGCTATGAGTTGATGTTGGAGAAGCTGGAACTGGAACAATAGCTGTAGATTTGGCCTTCTCCTGTATGTGAGACTTCTTGTGAACTTTAAGCTTTTCCGGCCTTCTGCTGCTTTCACCTTCGTGCTTTCTTTTGCTGGAGTCTCCTGCGGTAAAGTTGCCTGTGATCTGATTCATCAATGCTTCATCCAGGCAATACCCCTTTGTCAGCAACCAGTTCGAAGTGTTAACCAGAACTGCGGAAGATCTTTCTTCAATCGTCTGGCAGCCACCAATGTTTTCCTGAAGAGCAGCTCTATCTCCTCCCATCTGATGATACGAGTCAAGTATCACATGCCCATCATCTGCGAGATTTGCAGGTATCCGTGCCAAACCATAATCAGACACTTGTTGCGCCGATAACCTGCTGAAGTCTTTCTTTCTGACTTCATACTCGTTCCTGCACTTCATCCAGAAGTCCTCCAACGAAGGCACATGTGAGTATTCCTGGGAGATTGTCTTCCTCGCTACTCCATATGGGTCAAAGTTCAGCCGTGCTGGGAAGAACTCAGGCTCATACTCAGAAAACATTTCAGCTTCGACTCCTCTAGCTTTGTGGATGCTCTGGCAGCTGTAGTAACCCACTGTGACTGGAAAGAAACCTGTAGACTTGTGCCGCTTTGATTGTAAGTCATGCATCTCCACGAGCTGTCTGCACAACTCCATGATGACCCACTTGTCGTTTGGATACCTCGACAACTTTACTGGTTCTCCCAAAAAGCCAGTTACCCTGAGATAGGTGAAGTTTGCAAACTGGATGAAAATGCAGCCATGCTGAGATACAACTTCCCAAGCTTCTTTGCTCACCCTGTTGGTCTTCAGATCACTATTTAGTTTGCAGATGAATTCATAAAAGAACCCATCGTTGACCGCTTTGTAATCTTTGTGGCACTCAGGAACTGTCAACTGTGGATAGCAATCAAAGATAGGATCTTTCATCCAGTACGCCTCGTCTATCCAGCTTGAAAAATATGCCCTGCAAGGCTGCTGCATATACCAGGTATGAAGTCATTTTGAAGCTGTAAGTTCACCTCACACTCCGAAGTTGCTCACCGATGCTGTCATTGATGATCTCTTCCCAATTGATTATCGAATCAGCTCTGTTGATCTCGATAGTCCTCACGAAAGCATACATCCATGAGCGAAAGTTGTGAGTATTGGCTTCTCCACTTATCCTGCAAAGCAATTTAGTGATATCATCCACCTCCTGCACCAAGTTGGATCACGGAAGAGTTCTCGGGAACTTTGATGGAGACCTGGGCTTCTTCATATATCGGTTGTTCATTATGCTCACGCAATCTGCTTTGTGTTTCTCCCATCTGTTACCTGCATCCAACATGCTAATTGCAATCACCACCGTTCGTGTCGGAATCTTCAGACAATAATTGATAAACTGTGCATCCAGCCTAATAATTGTCTTTCCCGCAGCATCCCAGATTGTTCTGGAAAGAGGATGATATGATCTCGCACACTCCATGACAAATTCGGGCAACTGAGCTGTGACTGGGAATGTTGATGCTGGAATAATTCCACTGCTTTTCATTGCCCGCATGAGAAATGTCTTTCCAGCCTTGGATCTGTTAATTATTTCGGAGATGGGTTCTGGGCCCATGTCTATGTCATTGATATTAGCAAATCTGGAAGCTATGCATGATTCTGCTGATCCCTCTCTTTCATCACGCTTCATCATGGCTGGAGCAATCTTTGTCTGAGCAATCTTTGTCTGTGTTCTTTTTCTTTTAATCCTGCCGGAATTCCTTATAACTGGATCAATTCGTGCAGATCTATCAATTTCTTCAGATTCAGGAAGATATATTCAATGTACCTGACATTGATTTGAACTTCCTTTCACCTGTATGAACACCTGTAATGAATACCTGCAATTATTTAAGACAAAGATGAAGTCCAGAGCATGAATACTTGATTTCTGTCACCAAAAATCTGCATATGAAGCCCGCTGCCCTAAAATTTGAGGCTTTGCTTGCATGCAAAGCAAGCATAAATATTTTTGAATTCACCTGGGCACTTATAGCAACATGCAGATAATTATCATAGCATAAATCAAGCTATTCCAACCCTAGGCGCCAAACCTTGAAGCTTCCCGGCAATGAAAAACACCTCCAGATGCACAAATCCTCCTTTTTTTGGCGCCAAAACTGTCTGGGCTGCAATCCTTAGCAAAAAGAATTAATTGCTTCTTCATTATGGCAGCCCATGCTTATATAACCCTCAACATTCTATTTCTAATAATTGTCCATCCTATTCCTGACAATTAATTAATAAACAAACATGTTTATTCACCCAAATTGGGCACCCAATTTTGCATGCTGCTGGCTGCCATTAAATAAATTTAATTTATTTATTTTTAGCATGTTCCTTCAGTTCTCTTTGGCTTATCTTCATGCATTGACTTTTCCTCCATCCTGGGCGCCAAAATTAGGCAAAACAACTATTAATAAATATCATTAAAAGCATTGTTTAATGCCCAAATGGGTCGCACTTTTTGGCATGGGTGAATTCTAAAATTAAGAAGTCAACTTCTGGTGGGAATTTTCACCCTGCACTGCAGCTCTAAAAATCCCTTCTTCCACTTAAGTTATTTGACTTTTATAATGGGAATTTTTACCCTGCAAGGCAGGTAATAAATTCCCGCCTGCCTGCCACCTCCAATTTTCCCACTGCAGCTTAAGTGACTTTCTAAAAAGTGCGACTTGTATTAAAAATAGCTTCTTTTGGAAAAGTGCGACTTGTATGGGTGAATAAAACCTTCTAATGGGAAAAGTTAGCCTGCTAGGCAGGCAGAAAATTCCCATCGGTGCTTTAAGTGATTTTTCTTTATTTTATAATGGGAATTTTCACCTGCAAGGCAGGTAAGAAATTCCCGCCTGCCTGCCGCCTCTAATTTTCCCATCGCAGCTTAAGTGACTTTGACTTCATGGGAAAAAGTACCCTGCAAGGCAGGTAATAAATTCCCGCCTGCCTGCAGCTACCAAAAATCCCATTGCAGCTTACACTCATTAATTCCAGAAAATGCGACTTGCCTGGGAGAGGCTTTTTGTGCATGACTTCATCATTTTTGGTCAGAAGCTTGCATTTTGAGGTTGATTCCTTCTGGTGTTGTGTCGGTAGATGATCTCCAGATGCTTCAGGCAATTAAATAGACTATACTGGCGAAGGAATTGACCTAGGGGAATTTCACAGAGAAACTGAGGAGAAAACCGGAGAAAAACAAAAAGAAATAAATAAAAGCGAAAAACGTTGCCAGAAGTTGCAGACAATGCCCTGAATTCATTCCTGGTGAAAACCCTAATGAGATGAGTGAATACTGGCATGCAAAACTTCAACAGGATTCAACCGGAGCACAATTTACTTCAAACGGGGCATTATTTATTCAATAAATAATTAAATAAAAATTTCCCGCAGACAAAACTTGGCGGAGGGATAAAATGAGTTTGGGCATCTGGGTATTTGTCGAAATTGGCTCATATGATTCACTGGGAATATCCTAACATAATACAGACATCTTCTGGCAATAAAAACACAAAAAGACCCGCTATTTTAAAAGAACAATTTTTTTTTAAATGGGTTGTCCCAGATTTCAGGGTGAAATCTGGGGACACCAGTCGGCTCCATCTGTGGACATCTTTGCCCCTGTCAAAAAGACAGGAGTAAAGATGAGATCCCAACATCTCTGGTTTCGTATCTTGTCCATTGGGCTCAGGGTCAGGTTACCAAAACAACACAACACCGAAAAACAAAGAAAAACAAAGAAAGTTTATTTATATACATACATGTTTTACCATGCACTCTTAGATCCAGAAAAGCTTCAAATGTTGCCCGTTGAAAGGCAACGACAATTCAATCCCATCCTGATGAGCAAGGATGAAGCTATCTATCCTGACAATCTTCTTGATCACAAAAGGCCCTTTCCAAAGTGAATCAAACTTCCCGTGCATGCCTTTTGTTTCTCGTCTTTTGTCCCATAAAAGGACCCAGTCACCGATCTCAAACTTTCTTTCTCTGGCCTTTTTGTCGAAGATCACCTTCACCTTCCTTTGATGTTCTGACAATCTGTCGGCTACTTGAACCTGTACTTCTCGCAATTCAGTCAGATACATTATTCTCTTTTCAATGGCATCAGTGAATGTGGCATCCTCCAGAGCTTTAGAAAGTTGTAAAGCAGGCAATTCCAAGGTAAGAGGCAATTCTGCGTCTCTCCCATATAACAGCTGGAAAGGGGACATGCCTATAGCTTTCTTTGGTGTAATCCTATCTGCCCACAGTGCATCAAACAACTTTTTGTGCCAAGTCCTTTGATTTTCAGTCACTAATTTTCACATGATAGTCACCAGATTCTTATTGCTTGATTCAGCCTGGCCATTCCCTTGTGGGTAATAATTGGAAGAATGCACCAGCTGAATTCCATGAGTGTAGCAAAACTCGACCAGCTCCTCAGAAGACAAATTAGGAGTGTTATCTGCTACTATTTTACTGGGCACGCCAAACCTAATAACAATATTTTCCTTTATAAAACTACACACCTCCGCGGAAGTGGCGTTCTTAACAGGAATGGCTTCTACCCACTTACTGAAATAATCAGTAGCTGTCAGGATGTAATGATGACCGGCACTGGAAGCCGGGTTGAGCATACCAATAAAATCCATGCCCCACTGTTGGAAGGGCTCCTCAATTACAACTGGTTTTAATGGTAATGCGGGCAATTTTATGCGTCCGACAAAGTGTTGGCACGCTTGACATCTGGATACCCACTCTGCAGTATCCTGGAAAAGTGTGGGCCAATAATACCTTGCTCGAAGGATCTTGTGAGCTGTGACTCGGGCTGAGAAATGACCACCGCAAGCCAAATTATGAAACTGTTTTAAAAGCTGATCCTGTTGAGCTTTATCCACACATCTGAGAAATACCCCATCAATACCTCTTTTATATAAACCATTATCCCAAAGAACAAAGTCCCTGGACTTCAGTTTAATAGTACGTTTCTCCTTGCGAGAAAGGTGATCTGGGCATTCCCCATAAGTTAAGAAAAAGGCAATATTACTGTACCATTCATTTACCAGATCTATGAAAAGAACCATGGGAAAACTTTCACCTTCTTCTGAATTTGTTGCCTTCAACTCAGTCATTAATTCACACAAACCCCTCCCTCGAACTAACTTTGTGGGTTTTATATCCAAGTCATATTCCTGCACCTTTGTCACCCACGTTCCTCTTAGTAACCCTAGCTCCTGTTGGGTGAGAATAGATTTTATTGCAGTATCTGGAACCAGGACCACAATATGTGAGGCAAGAATATAGTACCTGAATGCTTTACATGCTTTTACCACTGAATAAGCATGTTTTTCCATGGGAGTATATTTCAACTCGTAAGCTTTTAAAGGCATGCTCATGAAAGCAATCGGGGCTTCTACATCCTCTTGATTTTTCTGCATCAAGATTGCTGACATGGTGTGTTCGGAGGAATAACAGTAAAGAATGAATTCTTTACTAAAGTCTGGTGAAACCAAGACTGGAGCTTTTGACAAGGCCTCTTTAATTTTCTCAAATGCTTCCTTCCCTTCGCTGCTCCATTTGAAATCCTGTGTCTTCTTCATCATATTTGAGATATGACGGGTTAATTCAGCAAAGTCAGGGATGAATCTTCTGAGAAAATTTACTTTACCAAAGAAAGAGTGAACTCCCTTTTTGGATGTTGGCAATGGTAAAGTCTGAATAGATTTGACACGCTCGGGATCTATCTTGGTTCCTTCCTTTGAGACAATATGCCCTAGTAGCTTCCCTTCTGTTACAACAAAAATAGATTTCTTAGGATTCAGAGAAATACCATGTTTGCGGCATTGGATGAAGACCTCTTCTAGATCTGAGATGTGCTTGCTTCTTTCCTTGGAAAAGACTGTTAGATCATCAAGGTATACTACTATGCTTTTATCCTTGAGATGAGCAAATGCCAAATCCATAGCTCTTTGAAACATAGCTCCGACATTGATCAAATCGAAAGGCATTTTCCGATAAGCAAAAGTTCCCTAAGGTGTAATGAATGTTGTTTTATATTGATCCTCCTCAGCCACCTTGACCTGATTGTAGCCTGAAAAACCATCAAGCATGGATAATATTTCAGATCCAGTAACGACCTGCAGAGTGTGGTCCATGATGGGGATGGGGTAGTTGTCTTTCAAGGAGGCTTGATTGAGGTTGCGAAAATCAACACACAACCTAATCTCACCACTCTTCTTTCTCACAGGAACTATATTGGCTAACCATTCAGAGTGATGTATGGGGTAAATTATCTTTGCATCTAACAGCTTCTGGATTTCTGCAAAGATAGTCCCTGAAATAGTAGGGTTATGCCGCCGCAACTTCTGCTTGAAAGGCTTTTGTTCTTGCTTTAATGGGATATAGTGTTGTACTTCTGCAGGCTGATATGTCTTTAGATCCTGGTAAGACCAAGCAAAAACATCCATATATTTCTTAAGAAGCTTTGTAAAAGCTTCTCTTTCTACCTCTGAACAACACTTACCCAGATTTACTAATTTGGGATCATTGCTTGCTCCCAAATTTAATAATTGTGTATCGGAGGAAGAACCTTCCTCACTTTCTTCATTCTTTTTAAGCATCTGATCATGTTTGTCGAACATTTCCTCAAGAGATACTAAGCCTTTAGGAATTTTATTTCCCTTCAGCTGAATAATCTCTTGACTTCCTGAGACCTTTGCATCCATTTCTCCCATAGTAGTTTGTCTTGGAGGTGAATTGCTTCCCTCATAGTAGATCTCTTCGAAGTTGTCCTTTTGTTGGAGAAATGCAGCGATCTATTGTCATCATTAAAAACCTGCCATTGTTGGACGTTATCAGGAACCTTCGGGTGGAAGACCATCTCAACTTTGTAATCCCCCTGTCTGAAGAATGTGGGTGGCTGATCTGGATTTAATAAAGCTGCAGTCACTGCAAGTGAATCAGCTCTAGAATTTTGCTCTCTCGGAATATAGGATACTGAGAAAGCCAAAAAATCTAGGATAGCAGAGTAGACCCGGTCTCTATAATGCCGAAGTTTGTCCTTTTTGACTTGGTAGAGACCTCGTATCTGCTTAACAATCAACTCGGCATCTCCCTTTGCGTGTAAGAGCTTGATTCCCATTGTTCTTGCCTGCTCCATACCTAACAACAGTGCTTCATATTCCGCCGTGTTGTTAGTATTTTCAAACATTAACTTGAAGGAATGTGCATGCACCTTTCCCTCAGGAGAAATAAGAACAACGCCTGCACCGGATCCAAATGAACAGTAGCTGCCATCAAATTCCAGAGACCAAACCTTATTATCCAGTTGATGTGGCTCTTGGATCACAGGTTGAATTTCTTCTTTATCCAGTTCTAGATAATAGACTCCGTGATCGGATTCTTGAAACAAGATCTGAGATCTAGGATCCTCAGATTTTGATACTGTGTACTTGGATTTCTTCTCAGGTTCTAACTTTTGATTAACTCCCTTGATTGGTATGTGCACACAAGACCAATCCATCTTGACTTCTCCACCCAGTTCTTTATAGAAGTTCCTACTCAACAGCATGCCATAAGATACTGGGATATCCGCTACAAGGATAGTCAACTTTAATCTTTTGTCTGGGAATGAAGCAAGTACTGCCTGTGCATCTTTGATTTGCCCAACCAGAGGTACTTGTCTTTCCATTGAATAGCATCTTCCAATGGTTTTTGTCAATGTGAGACCCAGAGCATCAACAACTTTGGCAGGCATCACATTGTCAGAAGCTCCAGAATCTAGAATGCAATTACTTAATTTATAACCGTTAATAAGTAATGACACATAGAATGGCTCGATCCTTTCCGATGTAGCAGGAGAAGAAGTAGAAGGAGAAGAGCTTGCAGCCATTATTTGAAGGAGTAATCTTCGGACTAGACAAGATACCCCGTGAAACACTATTTGTTGGAGTATTGGGACCATTACTTTGCACATACTTTACCAACCTATTTAACTGATCAGGAAATGCCCTCAAATACTCAGCTTCTGACATCTGAATTTTGGTCTTTTTAATGTGATCAATAATGTCGAAAGCTTGACTTACTTCAGCCGGTTGCACGTTGGCCCTTTGCTGCGGATTGAAAGAACCTGCATGCTTATCTCTGGGAGCTAATGAAGAAGGTAGCGTACTGCCCCTTTTTAGGATAGTAACATCTGGCCCAAGATCTTCTTTCATCTTCTCTTTGAAGGATGCTTCTTTGGCCATTTGAGGATGCCTCAACATTTTGGCATGTTTGGGACCTTGTGAATACCGCAAATGTGTGACCATCAGAATCTTCAAAAGATTCATAATAGCCCTCATCAGATTCATAGTCCAGGTAACCAATGTTGGAGTCGCCAGCGGGATCTACAAAGTCTTCTTCATCAAATGATTCATCAATGCCAAGATCTTCTTCATTAGTTTCCAAGTTGTTCCTTGGAGCAACTTCAATTGCCAACCGTTGTGGTGCAGCAGTAAGTCTATTTTGATTTTGATTTTGACTGTTAAAGGTCCGAGCAGGAGCTATTCTTGAAGGAGTCACATTTCCTCCTTGAGATATCTGCTTCTTGATTTGCAGCATGTCATTAGCCAACCTTTGCAGCAAAGGGTCAGAAGTACTTGAAGAAGCTCCATCACCTTTGTGGGGTGATTGTCTGATTTTTCCAGCCATGATCAAGTCATCTTCAACCTCTACAGCAACATTTTGTGCTTCTAGTAGATTCACAGGTCTTGCCCTTCGCAGCTGATATCCAACTTCGGGCAACAGAGCGTTTATAAAAAACGTCTTTTGATTTTCATCGCTAAGCGCAACAGAAGTGGGGATTTTATATAAAATCCTTTGGAACCTTGCAATAAAGTCCCGCATGTTCTCATTTGGTTCCTTCTTTAACTGCGTCAGTTGAGTGATCAGCGTGCTAGCGTCTTCTGCAGGTTTGAATCTTTTCAGAAATTGCTCTCGCATGGATGCCCAATTTGTTATAGTTCTAGGGGCTAACCGATAGAACCATTCTCCGGCCAAATCATGTAGAGTCTCAATGAAAATTCTGACCGAGACATCTTCATGCTCCACTGCAAGCACACCACAAGATATGAAGAATGCTGCCAAGTGATCATCTAGATTTTGCTTGCCATCTCCAAAGAATTTCGGGAAATTCTTTCTTGACCCTTTAGGCAATTCGTGCATAGGTGGAGTTAGGTTCAGTGGCCCAAAAGCTGCACCCCATGGGACAGGTTGGTTCCGGTTCAGCATGATGAATGGAACACGTCTCCTCCAGGAGTAGACTTGATAGATAATTCCAGCCGCGGATTATGTTGAAGCTGATCCGGATCCAGAGATGTTTGAACTCTTCTTCCTGGCGAAAGACTAGATCTGCGGCTTCTAACTTGAGGAGGATGATTGAAATTGAATTGCTCTTGCAATCTATAGAAATGATCAGTCCTTCCTTGAGCCTTGACAGATCGGTGAATGGGCATTCAGCCAGGTTGAAAGTTCAGTGGGAACTTGCGCTATAAGTTTTAGTCTGCAAAAAGATTGTTTGTCCCCAGCGGAGTCGCAAAAAACTGTTGGCTAGATTTTCTGCAAAGCTGAAAACCTAGGTAGTCATGAGATAAATCTCCCTCATTTACCGGTGAGGCTCCCGTGTAAGATTTTGTCAGTTTATATGTCCTAATATCTATTGGTTGGTATTACTTTAACTGTGTAGCTCATGAACCATAGCTATACAGTTTTGCAACAAGTAATCAGCTGTAAAAGTAAGGAAAAATCTGCAGAAGAGGAAAATAATAGGAAACAGGGAAAGGAGAGAGGATGTGCAACCCAAGCAATAGTTTACAGAGTTGATTGCATGCACATAGATTAAAACAAATAGATCATTAAACACAAAATTCAAAGCAAAGGAAACTTTCAGATCTAGATCTATAATAACACAAAGTTTATGAATAGATCTAGAAAGAAATAAGAAGTAAAATGCACCATTGACACAAAGTTCTCTGGAAATCTCTTCTCTATTCCTCTGCTTGCAGAAATCAGGGGTTTCAGCTCAAAGTCTGGAACACAAGAATGCTGATTACAAATTCCGATCCTTTAACCCATAGGTTCTTCCTCTACTTATAGTGTGTAGAGGGGAAATTACAAATGGGAAACTGCAACTGAACTAGAACATGAAGAAGTAGTAAAGGGAACATTTGGTAGTTATCTTCCTAGAATTCCTCTCTTAGTGACATGCATCAGGAGTCTAAGTCAAAATTGTGCACATTTGTCACCTATCTTAAAGAATCTTTCCAAATAACTTAAAGTAATGGTTTTTCAACCAATAACTTTAATTTTACATTTTCATCCGGGAATATAAGAAATAAGAGAAGGAAGAAGAGAAGAAAGAAGATTTGCCAGCTATAACACTTATACTTTCTTTTTGTTTTGATATTGAATATACTTGTCAAACATGTAATTCAACATCTTCCCATCTGTTTTAACAATAGCATCTCTCTCGGTTCTGAACTGTAACAACCCTCTGGACAAAGCAACAACGTTAGCCTTCACTCTCTCTAAACCAGGCCCATATCCCTCAATATCTGCTTGAAGCTTTATGAGTCTACCAATCAAATCCATCGTGAAAGGTATGGTGGTTTCATCAACTTCTTTCCTCACAACTAGCATAAATTCGTCATGGGAAGTAGGTAATTCATCTGGGATGCTCCTCCGACACTTCTCCCATCCTCCTTTTGGCGCCACTCTCCAACAACTAATTATCCTCTTATGGCAGCATGAGTTTGAGGATCTATTTCTAACAATTAATTAATAAACAAACATGTTTATTCACCCAAATTGGGTGCCTATTTTTGCATGCTATTGGCTACCATTACATAAATTTAATTTATTTATTTTTAGCACACTACCTTCAGTTCTCTTTGGCTTATCCTTATGCATTGACTTTTCCTCCATCCTGGGCGCCAAAATTAGGCAAAGCAGCTATTAATAAATATCACTAAAAACATTGTTTAATGCCCTAATGGGTCGCACTTTTTGGCATGGGTGAATTCTAAAATTGTTGGCTAGATTTTCTGCATAGCATGAAAACCTAGGTAGTCATGAGATAAATCTCCCTCATTTACCGGTGAGGCTCCCGTGTCAGATTTGTCAATTAAAATATGCTAGTATCTATATGGGGGTTTTACTTTAACTATGCAACTCATGAACCATAGTTGTATAGCTCTGCAGCAAGTAAGCAGCTGTTTAAGAAAGGAAATATTTATAGAAGAAGGAAATTATATAAAAACATAGGGAAGAAATAGGGAAGATGTGCAACCCAATCAATAGATAACAAAGTTGATTGCATGCACATAGACGAAACCAATAGATATCAACACACAAAATTATAAGCAAAGGCAACTTCGGATCTAGATCTAGAATAACACAAAGTTTATAAGTAGATCTGAGATAAAAAGCTAGAAACAAAATGCACCGTGACACAAAGTTCTCCAGAAATCTGCTCCTTTGTATTCCTTTGCTTCAAGTGGCTATCAGGGGTTTCAGCATAAAGTCTGAAAACAAAAATGCTGCTTACAAATTCTGATCATTAACCCTAAGGTTCTTCTCCTACTTATAGAATGTAGAAGGGAAAATACAAATGGGAAAAATTCAACTGAATTGAAACATAAACAAGAAGTAAAGATAACATCTGGCAATCATCCTCCTCTAATTTCTCCTTCAAGTGACACATCTATCACTTAACTAATAGAATTGTTCCACATAACTTAAAGCAATGGCTTCAAAACCAATAACTTCAAAGTTTTACAATTTCATCCGGGAACGTTGAAAATAGAAGAAGAAAGAATAGAAGAAGTCAAGATAGCTGTAACATTTATATCTTCTTTTTGTTCTGATACTGAATATACTTGTAGAACATATAATTCAGCATCTTCCCATCTGTCTTAGCCACAACTTCCTTTTCTGTTCTGAACTGTAGCAATCCTTCGTTCAACACCTTGATACATGCTTCCACATCGTCCAAGCTCGGCCCAAACCTCGCAATATCTGACTGTAGTGCCACCAGTCTGCTAATGGAATTCATCGTGAAAGGCTTAGTAGCTCCATCAATTCTCCCTTGTACCATCAGAAGAGAACCTTCTAGGGAATTAGGCACTTTGCTAGGAATGATTCGTATGTATGAAGTAACATTTCCGACCATTTCCTCATTGAAAGCAATGATATTGTCTGGTAAAGACGATGTCTTACCCTCAAGTGCCTGCATCCTCTTCAGCAGAATTCTGCAGATCTCCAAACGAAAAGTTACCGCAAACTCCAGCTGCTTCCCCTTCTCAGCTGATCCGTCCGGTACAATCTGTTCCGCAACCAACACTTCTCCCGACATCTTATTGATTTCGGCCAAAGTACTTAGGTTACTCTCAGCAACTGTATTCATATCTACTATGCTTGTCACCAGTTGCTTCAACTGATCTGCTGCATCATTTCATAACCTTTAGGCAGGTTGGCACCTCTCCGAGTTGTACAGAAGCTTGATGAATGATCAGACTTTTCCATTCGTCGATAGCTTTCACCTGGTTACTTGCATCTTCCATTTCCTGCATCAGATGATCACTCACTTGCTTTTGAGCTGAAATTGGCTGAGTGGAAGATTTAGCAACCTTGGCAATGATCTCGCACAACTGAGATACCTGCTTCTGAAGTTCAACTTTCTCCGCCTTTTCTTTGTCAAGCCTAAGGAATAGAGCATCTATCAATGTCTGTGTATCCTGCTTCAATCCTTCTGTGGTGGCTTGACCTATAGGTACTTTGGTTATTGTTATGTCTTCTGCCGTGAGCTCATCCTCTTTCTTCCCTTCCGCCGGAACTGACATCTCAACGAACTTCTGCCCCGACTCCTCGATGATCAACCTTGAAGTTACCTTAGCAACTTTAGGTTTTCTGTCTTTTCCGCCTAGACTCTGGAGCAACTGCAAGTCGTGTTCCTCCAAGTTCATTTCTACTCTAGCCTCTGGAACCAATTACGAAGTCAAGCATTATGAGAAATTACTTCTCAGAGAATGAGAAGTTGTTGAGTGTACCACTATCTCACGCTCTGATTCCTCTCCATCTAGAAACTGCTACTGTGTTGTGGCTGTCATCCTCTGAATCATCCAAAGACAAAGCTCTTTCAAATTCTGTCCATCTGTAGCTTCAATGTTTCTTTAGGAAGAGGCGCTGAACGGAGTGGCTGAGGAGAAAAGATGAATGTTGCCAGATTCAGTGGAGGAATGGCAGTGTCCTGCTGAGGTGCAACAGTTGAAGTACTTGGAGAAGTCGGGACTAACATCATAGCCGTAGAAGTGATCTTCTCCTTCGAATGAGACCTTCTGTGCACTTTAATCTTCTCAGGCCTTCTGCTGCTTTCTCCTCCGTGCTTCCTCTTGAGGGAATCTCTTGTGCCGAAGTTTCCCGTGATTTGATTCATCAATGCTTCATCAAGGCAATATCCCTTATGTCAGCAACCAGTTTGAAGTATTGACCAGAACAGCTGCAGACCTTTCCTCAATCGTATGGTAGCCCCCTACGTTCTCCTGAAGTACGGCTCTATCTCCTCCCATCCGATGGTATGTGTCAAGTAACACAGGCCCATCATCTTTAAGATCCGCAGGTATCTGTGCTAATCCAAAGTCAAACACTTGTCTGTGCTGATAGCCTGTTGAAATCTTTCTTTCTAACCTTGTACTCACTTTTGCACTTCATCCAGAAATCTTCCAATGAAGGCACATGCGCGTACTCCTGGGAGATCGTCTTCCTGGCTACTCCAAATGGATCGAAGTTTAGCCGTGCTGGGAAGAACTCTTTCTCGTACTCAGAGAACATTTCCGCTTCCAATCCTCGGGCTTTATGAATGCTCTGGTAGCTATAATGGCCCATAGTGATCGGGAAGAAGCCTGTAGACTTGTGCCGTTTCGATTGAAGGTCGTGCATCTCCACAAGTTGTCTGCTCAGCTCCATGGTGACCAATCTATCATTCGGATATCTGGGCAACTTAACTGGTTCTCCAGAAAAGTCGGTGACCCTGAGGTATGTAAAATTCGCAAACTAAATGAAGATATTACCAATCCTGGACACAGCTTCCCACGCTTCTTTGCTCATCTTGTTGGCCTTTAGATCACCATCCAACCTGCAAATGAATTCGTAGAAGAATCCATCGTTGAACACTTTAAAATCTTTCTTGCACGTAGGTATAGTAAGCTGTGGGTAGCACTCGAAAATAGGGTCCTTGGAAAGAACACATCTATCCAGCTTTGAGAAGATGCCTTGTGAAGCTGCTGCATATACCAAATAGGAAGTCATTTTGAAGCTGAAAGTACGCCTCACGTTCCGGAGTTGCTCACCAATGTTGTCGCTAATGATTTCTGACCAATTGATTATTGAATCTGCTTTGTTGATTTCAATGGTCTTGATGAAAGCATACATCCATGTCCGAAAGGTGTAAGTGTTTGCTTCACCATTTATCCTGCATAACAATTTGGCAATATCATCCACTTCTTGTACCAGATTAGACCGCAGAAGAGTTCTCGGGAACTTGGAAGGAAATCTGGGCTTCTTCATGTATCTGTTGTTCATTATGCTCACGTAGTCAACTCTATGCTTCTCCCACCTGCTGCCGGCATCCTGTATGCTAATAGAAGTCACCACCTTTCGTGTCGGAATCTTCAAACAATAATCGATGAGCTGTGTGTCCAACCGGATTATTGTTTTCCCTGTAGCATCTCGGACTGATCTAGATGATGGATGATAAGACCTAGCACACTCCATGAAAAACTCTGGCAACTGTGTTGTGAATGGAAACGTTGCAGCTCAAATGATTCCACTGCTTTTGACTGCACACATGAAGGAATTTTTTCCTGCTCTAGATCTGTCAATCAATTCGGAAAGAGGTTCCGAACCTAGATCTGTGTCTCTAATGTCTGCAAACTTAGAAGTGATGCATGACTCTTCCGTGCTCTTTTTCATCCCTCTTTGCCATGGTTGTATCTATCTTTGTCTGAACAATTCTTTTCCTCTTTATTCGGCCAGAATTCTTCACAACTGGTGCAGATCTGGATAATTCTTCAGATTCGGAGGATATGATCAATGTATTGGACATTGATTTAAGCTTCCTTTCTCTTATAAAAGCACCTGTAATGAATTCTTGCAATTAATTCAAATAAAGATGGCAACCGGAACATGAACAGTAGATTTTAATAATAAAAATCTGCATATATCAAGCCTGCTGCCCCAAAAATTGATGTTTTATTTGCATGCAAAGCAAGTGTGAATTTTACCAACTTCACCTGAGCACCTGTATCACTTATGCAGACAATTATTCAGACACAAATAAAGCTCCTTCAAACATAGGCGCCAAATTTGGAAGCTTTCAGCAGTAATTAAACCTTCTTCTGAGCAAAATTCCTCTTCAAATGGGGCGCACTTTTTGTTTGGGCTGCACTTCTCTGTTTTTGAATTAATTAATTCATCCTTATGGCAGCCCCTGCTTATATAATCCTCACAATTCTATAATTAATTAATGCCTCTCTTATTCCTGGCAATTAATTAATTATTTAATAAGCTTTACTCTTCAAATGGGGCGCCTATTTTGTGCATGCTCATGGCTGCCATTAAATAAATTAAATTTATTTAATTTTAGCCTTCTATTTCTAGTTAACTTAAGCCTCACAGTATGCTTTGACCTTAGCCACTGAAAATAGGAATTAATTAAATCAATTAATACTTAAAAAAAATATTATTCCTTTCCCAAATGGGGCACACTTTTTGACATGAAGGGGTTGCATTAAATAAATAATATTTATTTACTTTTAGAACTTCTAATTCTGACTTCCTTTGTCCACTTTCCCTTTGTTGACTTTTCCACAAGCCTGGGCACCAAAATTGGAGAAGAAATTAATTAATTAATGCATTTAAAGCTGCCCTTCTTTCCCTAAAGGGGTCGCACTTTTTTGGCATAAGCAGATTTCTATTTTTAAAAGTCAATTGACAATGAGATTATTTACCCTGCAAGGCAGCTCCTAAAAATCCCATGATCCACTTAATTCGTTTGACTTTCATAATGGGATTATTTACCCTGCAAGGCAGGTAATAAAAATCCCATCAATGCACTTAAGTGATTTTTCTTTTATTTCACAATGGGAATTTTTACCCTGTAAGGCAGGTAAGAAATTCCCGCCTGCCTGCTGCCTCTAATTTTCCCATTGTGACTTAAGTGGCATTGCTTCCATGGGAAAAAGTACCCTGCTAGGCAGGTACAAAATTCCCACTTGCCTGCTGCTTCCAAAAATCCCATGATCCACTTCAAACCCTCTTTTTCCAAAAATGTGGCCAGCCCAGAAGAGGCTTTTTGGTGCATGACTTTGTCTTTTCCCAAAGAACCAGACCTCCGATGGCGAATTCCTTCTGGCACAACGTGCTTATGTGATCTTCAGATACTCCAGGCCAAGAATCAAGCCAAACTGACAAAGGAATTGATTCAGAGAAATTTCACAGAAAATGAAACGGAAAAACACAAAAAACATAAAACATTGCCAGAAGTCACAAATAAAGCCTGGGATTCATTCCTAGTTAAAACCCTACTAGTATATGGGAATAACGATGTGTACGATCACAACAGTTTTAAACCGGAGTACTAATTGCCTTAAACGGGGCTCAAAATAATTAAATACGAATTTCCCGCAGGAAAATCCCGACGACAAAATATAACAATTTTAGGCATCTTGGTATTTGGCGAAAATGGCTAATATGGCTCCTTAGGAATATCTTGACACAATACAGGAACTTTCTGGCAATAAAAACACAAAACGACCCATTATTTTAAAAGTACGATTTTTTTTTGAACAGGGTAGTCTCAGATTTCAGGGTGAAATCTGGGGACACCAGCTATGCAATCAACACATCCTTCGGCAGCCAGTGTATCTTTGCCAAAGTATCTAGATGACTTTCAGCAACTATGTTCTCATCTTCTATCTGTGTCATCAGTTCCTTCAGCTGAGATGTTGCCCCGTGAATTTTCTCGAATTCAGCCGATATTGGTTTGAATTGTTCTGAAGCTTGGTGAATGATTTGTTCCTTCTAGTGGGCAATAGCTTTGACTTGGTCCCCTGCATCTTATACCTCCTGCATCAGATGATCTCTCACCTGCTCATGTGCTAGAATGGGCTAAGAGGAAGGTTTAGCAACCTTAGCAATGATCTCGCATAGCTGGAACACCTGCTTTTGAAGCTTGGATCTCTCAGCCTTCTCTTTGTCAAGCTTAAGGAATAAAACATTCATTAGTGTCTGCGTATCCTGCTTTAATCTTTCTGTGGTAGTTTGACCTATTGGCACTTTGGTCACTGCTATATTAGCTGCCGTGAGCTCTCCCTTGTGCTTTCCTTTTGTTGAAACAGATAACTCAATGAACTTCTGTCCTGATTCCTCAATAATCAACCTAGAAGTCGTTTTGGCAACTTTAGGTCTTCTATCTCTTCCTCCCAAACTCAAGAGCAACTGAAAGTTATGTTCTTCCAGGTTGATCTCCTCTTTGGCTTTTGGGATCGTTTGCAAAGCTAACCATGATGAAAAGTTGCTTCTTGGGAAATGAAAAGTCGCCGAGTGCACCACCATCTCATGCTCTGACTCCGACTCTGAGGAACAACATAGTCAATACCACGTAAGATTGTTCGATGGAGAACCCATATAGGAGAGACAAGGGACTCGGGTTTGCATAAGATAAGCCTAAGGGTGTATGCATCCACAATATATTGAGCAAGCTCAAAGTATACCAAATGGATAGAAGTGGGTTTTCAGTTTACATGAGATTCCACTTCTAAACTCGTACTTGGTTCAAGGTTATGGGCACTTGGACTCGCACTTTCTCTCTCCACACATACACTTTTTGTCGATTGTTTCCCTTAGGGTCGGCGAGTGTAGGGTAAACAACATAACACAACTACATTACTAACATAATGATTATTTATGCACAACAATCATAGCATATTACACATGGTATATTTACGGGGTATAACATAACATTATTTCCACAACTTATAACACATCACGTTTTCACATAACGCACCAAAAAGTGCAAGTGTAGTACAATAGGGGTCATAACATCACCATATGCCCCCAAGTCATGACAGGAATCCATCACATAATGCAGGGAACATATGTACGATGAACATAGTGACTATCATCACAACATACAAACAATTACAATACAACATGGTGACAACACGATACATCACAACATGGTGGTAACATCACAATATGATATAAATCATTGCGAAGTAATTTTTACATGCAACACATTAGCACACATACAATATCACAGAATAATGAAACAAAACACTTTCGTAGTCCACAATAACATTTCTTTCACACAACAAGGTGACACATCACATGTGAAGTTCTTATTAAATTCACGAGAGAGAGAGAGAGTGAATATTCTAATCACGAAACACAATATCATAAACAATCCACTCTAAGTGGTATGCACAACAGGTGCATTCATAATATCATAAGTACAACATTGGTCATATCACAACATAATATCACATTACTCTTCCAATTTCTCCACCATCATGCATAATCATCACAACACCAACACTCCTAGAAGTTTGAGAACTTGAACCTCGTTTTGATAGCAAATGTCATGCCCACAAATTAGACACCCAAATACAAACAATAAAATACCGGAATATTTTTTGTCTTACATTACTTGATACACGACACCACATGGGATCATTTAGGATAACTCACAACACATGAGACGTTTGTACAAACATGAACCCACATATATACATGATGAGGAAAGGATAAGCACACAAATAGAGATGACACACATTGCCAAACCTACCTAAGAGGCTTATAATGGGGAGAAAATATATCCACATGAAAACAAGAAGGTCGGCGAATGTAGGGTACAAAACGACTATCAAACTGCAGTATAAACTTACAAATAGACACTTTTCTTTCATGGTTACATATTTATTACAATCCTATTTTATTATTTGACCTTAATTATTTTAAGAACACTCAACATGTAAACTTTCATTCTTCTTAAAACTAGACAACATTATTTTTTATTTCGTTTAACATTCAACTTATATTGGTGTCATTTTTTTTCTTCGTTTCTCCTATTCCAGTTAATTTTTATAATTTGATGGTCAATAGAAAGATTTAAACACACATGAGTCTACCAATACCTTTCTTAAGGATTCATTTCCAAGAATCATATGTACTTAGTTCCGCATTATACTTTCATCACAAGGACGAAGATTTACAGAAGGTTAAAAGGTAGACTAATAGATCTAAGAATAGACAGATTACTGGTTTTTTACTTAGAATAACGCTTAAACACTAAGGATATACTCTATTTACTTCCCAATTATTACAACTATGTAAGTTAACTATTTAGTTTGTATTGCTCGTGACATGATTCACAATCTAATTGCCTAAATAGGATTCCTTGTTTTGACAAATCATGGAAGGATACATTTCACCCGTGTTAACGTTATAGAGGTTTTGCAGCGAGTTTAAGTAATGAATCTCACATTTCACTCTACTTCTAAACCATCATTTTAAGATTTCATTATCGATAGTTACGAGTTAATTATAGGTTTCGGCCATAAATTTTGCTTCCTAAGAGGTTGTAAGTTTAATATAATTCCATTTACGCCCAAGGGTTCTATTTTCTATTACAAGTCAAAACTAGAGTGTGGAATGACCTTAACTCATAAGAATTTCGTAAAAGCCCATGGTATTCCGCTATTACCTGCTAAGGGATAATTGTTTTAACCTTATGGCTTAGGAATGTCGCTATGGGGTTATTTCGTGATAGAAGTTTGGCTCCATTAACTAGTCTTTAGTGCAATACTTGTGAAGGCGACAAATTGGCCCACAAGGGTAGAGAAAGAGCATTCTTGTGGACCATGCACGAAAGATGGACGAGGTACAAAATTTACCTACCCCATAGGCAAGACCTCTTTTTTCGGTATACGGTAGGACCTAATGTCGATATAACAATGAAATGACACGATTAAAAGTTGACCAAGGTCGGTTTGACTATGGAAATAAAATACAAGGTAAAGTAAAGGGAAACCATTCCTTACGGTAGGGTTATTATTTTATGCGATAAGTTTGACTATTTTTTTTCGTCTAAAAGAAACACGCTACTACAACTTATTTTTCTCCGGAGACTAAGAGAGTTTTGTAGGTCCAACACATCACTAGTAATTAGATTACATACACCATTCTCAATTTACTACTATCCAATTTACTAATGCAATCAACATCTAAAATTAGCATGGTACAATTAGCTTAAATAACAAGATTTCAGAATTCACCCTCTAATGATTCAAATACTGTTAATAGGCTTCTTTTTACATCAATTTCTATAGCAATAAGGTGCAAACAACTTAATTTACTTAACCGACATATAAATGTATGACCAAGTAAGAATTTAGTCAACATATAAAAAAATAACTAAGTACATAACAACACACTTTCTTAATAGATCACGGATAACAAGGAACGAAAATTCTATTCATAGCAAGAGCATTGATATATCATACACAAATACAATGTTTCCAAAATTACATGTTATTTTGCAAACACCAACAACACTTCATTTTGTCCTTAACTCAGTACCTGCAACCAACATATCGTCAGCACAAACTGTTGGCATGGCATCTACCCAAAATCTAGTATAATTTATGTTATCATAGTTTTACCGTTCACAAGATTATAATAGTTAGCATGCAACAAGAAATAGTTAGAGATACATTTATTTCTTAACTAGAGAGAGAGAGAGAGAGAGAGAGAGAGAGAGAGAGAGAGAGAGAGAGTCACCATTTTCCCAACAACCAAATTTTCTAAAGCAAGCAACAAAAGGG
Organism: Taxus chinensis; assembly: GCA_019776745.2. Lineage (NCBI taxonomy): Eukaryota > Viridiplantae > Streptophyta > Pinopsida > Cupressales > Taxaceae > Taxus > Taxus chinensis. The sequence continues at coordinate 201,113,021 of CM034152.1, read as the reverse complement.
AGTTCCATACAATCATATATAAGTTTCTACAAGTTTAGTCATCAGTTAATTGACTTGAAGTGGGTTCTACAACATTCTTTCACATTTTCCTACTAGTCTGTGAAAACGTCCAATTTTAACCCGACGGCTAAGAAACCGCATCAAAAAACTGATCTCTGGTGGTTGAACGCACCATGAGACAAATCCTATATGCTCTCCTATATATAGGGAATTCACTAGAGTTGACGAAACTTAGAATTGGTGAACAGGGTATGAATGACAACTTTTTTTCCAGAGCCACGGGTCGTAATTGGGCTAGTTTGACCTAGTCAACTGGCAATTGGAGGCCTACAAAACCCCCTTGCAAAACTAGGTGGCGAAGTATTTTTCTCATGACTAAGGGTTACAAACAATTGTCATGGATAAATACTAGAGGTATACAGGGGCCGATATCCATTTCTTCGCTCAGGGACCAAATGGCAAGCCAAAACCAAACCCAACTTTTGAGTTTCAACAATTTTTGAAAACTGCAAAGAGGGTTAACAGGGCTCATAGAGGGGTGACAACAAGTGTACGAACAATCATTCAAGGGTCTTCTAAGGTTTGATGCAACACCCCACATGATAGGTAACACAACCAAGACGTGACTTTCCCATTCAAGGGTTTGGAGATGTGTTTTGCGAGTCACCGAAAATCGCATTTTATTAACTTCACAAGGTAAACAAAAAGTGGTTGTTTAGCTGAATACTCAACTCAATCTCGCCAATTCAGTGGACATAGACATTTAGTTTTGATACCTTGGTTTTGCAACGTATTGGGTCGTGGTTGTGAGTATGGTTGAGGGTCAAATAATCACTTAGGTTGCATAAGAATCGTTTCTTTTGTCGTTTGAAACTATGATTTATATAATTAAGTCGTAAACTTGTCCTTAGTTTTATTAGAAATACGATTTCATAGCAAAAGGGAAACTACCAATACAAAAATTATGCAAGTTCAAGGTGAGAAAACCATGCCTGTGTGATTTTGCAAGCGAGATAAAAGGGGTTGATGTTACACACGTCCACTAAAAGCTTTCATGTTGCACATAGATCTATCTGGACAACCACAAAATTTGACTCAAAACGAGGAGTTTGCAAGGTTACTGTAATGTCCCAACTCCGGGATCAATGGAAAATATGCAAATTAACAACTTCAATACACCAATCAACAGGAAATAGCAAAAGCTTAATCAACACTTCCTGAACCAGTTGAGTAGATGTCTAAATAAACCCAATAAAAGGGGTTTAATGACTCTAACGAGTCGCTCACTCACAGCTGAAACTATACTCCTTAGAAATCAGACTGCTTTGATTGAATAACCACCAATGAGCCCATGCGATCATCCTCAAAAATCAGCCCTCACAGATATGCAACTATATCAGCCAGAAAAGATTTGTAGTCAAACTATTACCTCAAACAAATAGCACAAATTAGTACGCCCAGCTGAGGTAAGCAAATCAGGTTAAAAATGCATAAGAATCAGACCCCAAATTATCTATACAACCCCAAACATGACTCAGCTGCAATGAAACATGTTGAACTTCCAAAACACATGCCAAATCCAATCGATATGCTTTACCAATGCTATGAAGGAGAAATAGATATTGCTTTTGGACTCAAATCCAGACCTTCTACACAAGACCTTAATATATAATTATATATAAATCTGATCCACAACACTGTAATTCATTCTAACTGGCAGGGGAAACATCTACAGGTTATGCAAAGTACCAGTTGATTCACTCAGGCACATATCACATTGAAATCTGCAATATATTCATCTAAATATTGCTGCAAAAAAGGAACACTTCTACACCATATGAGCATGCAATATTATATTCAACAACTAAACCCAGATCGCTGCCTTGTGGAGTCTTAAAACCATCAACAAATCATGCAATTACCAGTCGCTGGGGCTTGATAAAAATGCACTAACAGTTTGCTGTTTATAGGAAGGTCAAAATGTGTAACAAATATCTAACATTCACTTATAATGAAGTCGTTGTGTAGTGGAGACAATGGCAGATCTCATTTAATCAACATCAGCCTCATATTAATGAGATTTACCTTGCCAATAATTGCCCAGAATAAATCGCTGCCAAAGGAAATAATATCATGCATTTAAACTTGATCAATCCACACCAAATGGAGTAAGCAAACAGTTCACAATTACCATAGAAGAAGTCGCTGTAAATAAGACAGTAAATACCAATCGAATTTCTTCAAAAATGGCCCAAGAGAGTTAACATACAAGCCCAGGTTGGTGCTGCAATTTGTGACACATGAGCAACAGAAATCTGATTATTTACCATTCAAAAACAATCCACAAATACTGAGGAACAGGTCGTTGCAATGTAGGAGTTATAAACCCAAGTCGTACCACTCTCATAATGCATTAAACAATCGTAAGGAATTCGCCGGGGCACAAGAGATCACATAACACCAATCTACTTGCAAAAGCACATGAGAATACTTCCCTTAAATGTCAAATCAGCTCAATAAACTTCCCACACATGAGAGAGAGAAAACATCAATGGGCATGCATCCCAACTCCAAGCATGGAGTATCAAAATAACTTCATCGTAACATAAGTCTAACAATGATCCTAGCACTCCTTTTATAAGCAAGGAGGCACAAAATTCGAAGTCCCTAGGAGAGGGAAATTATTAAATAAAAGTAGTTTATTTTCCCTAGGTGTTGCGTCCCCTTTTCAAAGGGTGATTTTAATATTTAAAAGCCATTTGGGAATTTAATTAAATAATTAAATACATTACTTTCTCCATAAATATTAAATAATTAAATAAATATTGTTTTATAATGTCAAATGATTAAAATCACTCTCTAGGGAATATCATCTAATTATTTAATATAATTTTCCCCTTGCAACATCCCAAAAGCCCACGGGGAATGATAGGCTAAGGGTCTTCAAAAATGGGGACATTATAGTTACCAAGTCCTTTGGATGACTAAGCTTTGATTGGGGTGAAATAAGACCTCGTTCAAAAAGGTGTGGCTATGATGAATCAGACTGAACACCCGCTGGTTGCATTTGGTGAGAAAGTGTCCATGTCATGTTTGGATACCCATGTCTGCGTATGCTGCCAATAGGATATTCCACGAGCCCACATTCTACACACAGGTCTGACAAAATTCTCTTTATTTCATGCCTCTGAAGGACTTTTCAACAAACTCATTTTGTGCATTGCTTGCAAACTCTGTTGCCATTTGAAGGCGTCTCATACGGGTATTTTGTCAAACAGTTTGCATGCACGTCTACCAGGCACTTACAACTACTATGTATAATGAAATTTCTTTATCCATTATGCTTGTTGGATGCCGATACTCTGTTTCAAAGTTCCCATGGTGCAGGACAACAGTACGTTGGCAAGGGTTGAGGCCTTAGGATTTACAATTGCCAAAAAAATCTGCCCTTCACCATGTTTTGGTAGGTGTCTGCGCCCTGTTCCAAAGTTCATATTTTTAACTGAAGCTCCTTACCCAACAGATCCCTTCTTGGCACATATCTTGCAAACATTGTTGGCCTGAGAGATCGCATTAATTCAAGGCATTTTGTCAAACAGTTCAACTGCCAGGTGTAGGCGTCCACAACTTTTTCCTATCCATGTTCCACTGCACTCACAGCTGTATCATTGGACAAAACTCCATCTCCACAGTCTTTTGGTGGGTGTCCATCTCCTGTTGCAAGGCGTTTCAACAAAGCCATTTTGTGCACAACTTACAAATTGCATTTGCATAAATTTTCCAACGCATATACAATCAAAACCCAAACTGTCCATAAACTAAAAACAAACATTGTAGGCCGCATTTCTTCGAGGTAAAAATTCAAACAGTTTGTGTCCCTTGACTTTGGTTTCACAATATGCCCCCACACGTCTACCAGGGGTGTTACAGCCACTCACCTGGTTAAACTTCTCTAAACATGCGTAGTTGGAAGGTAATAAAAATTTAAAAAAAATCTTATGTGATCAGGTTGTGTTCCAGGGGACTGTGACCTTCCCCAATACGCCTTCATTTGAGCATAACATACAACTATAGTTGTTTCCCAAGCCATCTACAACACCAGATCCAAAATCCCTTCTCCATTTACATAAAAGATCCAAAGCTCCCCATTTTGGCGTAGGCTGTCAAGAGAGCCGATAGCAGCGCGAAGTATGCTAGCACATGTGCTTGGATCAATTGGAGACCTGTTTGTTGCCTACAGTGAAAGAATGTAATTGCTTTTGAAGGATCCCATGGCCTGCCACATCTAACAAGGCGAGGCCTCCTTCAACACGCCTCCTCTCGACATCCTCAAACCACCAACCTGCCACTATCCTCCTCTCTACATCCTCAACCATTGTCTTTACCTCCTCACCCACCAACCTGCCACTATCCTCCCATCTCATATTTTTTTCCCTTTGTTTATATAATTCATTCAACATCCCCTTTTTACTTTTGTTTTTTTAATTATATTTATCAATATTTATTTTGTTCGTTTAAATTTTTATTAATTTAATTTATTATTATTACTATTTTCCTTGTTATCATGTTTGAATTTTAACTTGATCCTTTTATTTATTTATTCAAATGTTATATATTTAGTGATGATAATAATATTAAATTATCTTATCAAATGCATAACCGAAACTCAAGATGCGATTTCGAGTTAGAAAAAAACTTGAAAAGTAAGTCCTCACCAAAACACCAACTGGGATGCTTTCCAAGAGGTATCACCATTTATGAGAAGGTTCTTCTCCCTGATCAAAATCAGAGAATGACATGTAGGGGTTAATAAATTAATTAATTTTTATTTAGCTACGTGTTTGTTTGTTTTTTCAAAGTTTTAATTTGTTAAACGTCTACCTTTTGTGTATGCTCTCACCTCATACCATGATGGCGAACATGGTGGTTAGAATGAGAGAATGACGTGTAAGGGTTAATAAATTAATTAATTTATTTTTTAGTTTTATGTTTTTAACAAGTTTCGCCTACGGCCTCTGTGTATCTCTCACCTCACTCCCGGATACGTGGCAGAACTTACATACGTGATCCGTATCAGAGAATGACATGTGCGGATCCGGGCTGTATCCGCCTTCAAAAACGTTTTTTTTAAGTTTTATTTCATTTTTTTTTAAATGTTTGACTTTTCTACTCCCTAAAACCGAACCCTAAACACTAAATGAATAAAATAATACACCCTCTCCCCCACAAAAAGTTATAAAAAGCACCCACCCCTCTCATTTGAAATCACACAAACAATTTCATTGTCTCGCAAGTGAATGAGCAAAGAGCCAAAGAAGAGTTGTGAAGAGCTTAGTGGAGGCAAAGATTGGAAGGAGGTTTTGCAAAGAGCTTAGAGGAGGCAAAGATTTGAAGGAGGGGCAGCGATTGCTTCTATTGTTTGGAGTCCACCATTGCAAGGAGGAGAACTTTGAAGGAGAAGAAGCCATTGTTGAGACTTGAGAGGAAGAGCCATTGTTTTAAAATTTTAGAGTAACTTGAGAGATCTACGATTCTACACTACACTCTACAGGTATACCGTATTTTAATTTTAATTTTATTTTTAATTCATCCTTTCGTTTTATTTTTTTACAGTTATTTATTTATTTATTATGTTGCATTTTTTTAAAATTTTATAATTTAAACACATCCTAAATCTGTGTATGCTCTCACCTCGCACCTGTATGGTGATCTTGGTGATCAAAAACAGATTAGGATGGCATAGTTTAGGGTTATTTAATTTATTAATTGGTAAAAAATCATTTTTTAATTTTAAATGCATTGTTCAATGTTAATGTATATATATTTTTTTTAGCTTCCTAAATCTGTGTATGCTCTCACCTCGCACCTTTATGGCGATTTTGGTGATCAAAAACAGATTAGGATGACATAACTAATTAGTAATTTATTTATGTTAAGGCAAATTGTATTTTAATTTTTTAGACATCCTAAACCTGTGTATGCTCTCACCTCGCGCCTTTATGGCGATCTTGGTGATCAAAAACAGATTAGGATGACATAACTAATTAGTAATTTATTTATGTTAAGGCAAATTGTTTTTAATTTTTTAAACATCCTAAACCTGTGTATGCTCTCACCTCGCGCCTTCATGGTGATCTTGGTGATCAAAAACAGATTAGGATGACATAACTAATTTATTTATGTTAAGGCAAAATGTTTTTAATTTTTTAAACATCCTAACTCTGTGTATGCTCTCACCTCGTGCCGTTATGGTGATCTTGGTGATCAAAAACAGATTAGGATGGCATCAAGTTCTGCTTCAGGTGGAGTGCAAGGCCGAGCTGAAAACACATCAGTTCCTGTGAGACATGATCCTAATTCCCCTCTTTGGAGACATGTGACAGTGGTAGACAACATTGTTGGTGGTGGGTGTCGGGTTTGGATATGTCATGGTTGCCAAACTCAGTACAGATCCTCATATAGTCGAGTGAAAATCCATTTGACTGGTGTTGGAGGTGTGGGGATAAAGAGGTGCCCAAAAATATCAAATGAAAAAATGGCAAAGTACCTAAGAGAGCAAGAGGAGGCTGATAAACAAGCTGAAAGAAATAGAACTAGAACAATTCCTTCGCAAAGAAGGCCTTCATCACTACCACCCACACCTAGACCTACTTCTCATCCTTTCATTCAAACTCAAAGTCAACCATTTGATGAAGAGAGTCCAGAGAGCTCACGAAAAAGGCCAAAAGGAGCATTGGAGAAAGCATTTAATATTGAAAAGAGGGAGGTTGCTGATGAGGTTGTTGCTCGATGCATTTATGCATGTGGGCTGCCCTTTAATGTATTGAGATCTCCATATTGGCATCAAATGGTGAAGGGTATCAATGAAGCTCCACAAGGGTACAAATCCCCAGGTTATGAAAAAGTTCGAACCACACTCTTGGGAAAGGAAGTGGAACACATTCACAAGACTTTGCAGCCAATCAGAGACTCATGGAAGGAAACAGGGGTTTCCATCATTTCAGATGGATGGAAAGATGCTAGAAATAGACCCCTCATAAATGTTGTTGCAGTATGCCCTAAAGGGGCAATGTTCCTTAAAGCCATTGACTGTGAAGGGCAAGTCAAGGATGCACAATTTATTGCTGACATTTTAATAGAGGCAATTGAGTCGGTGGGCCCCCATAATGTTGTCCAAGTCATCACGGACAACGCTAAAAATTGTAAAGCAGCAGGAATGATCATAGAGGGTAGATATGAGCACATTTTTTGGACCCCTTGTGCTGTCCACTCCCTTAACTTGATGCTCCAAAAGATTGGGAAAATCCCATGGATTGAGCAAATTTATTCTGAGGCAAATGACATTCAAATGTTTATCACAAACCATCATATGTCACAAGCCATGTTTAGGAAATTCTCAAGGTTAGAGTTGCTGAAGGTTGCAGAAACTAGATTTGCCTCTCACACGCTTGTTTTGAGACGGCTTGTGAAGGTGAGAGAGGCTTTAACTAGTATGGTGATCAGCAGTGTTTGGTCAGTGTGGAGGCAGTCAAATACAGAGAAAGCTACAAGGGTAAAATCATGGGTCCTTGATGAGGATTGGTGGGCCAAGGTTGAGTACTTGTTGAGTTTTACAGAACCCATTCTCTCCATGATCCGATATGTAGATACTGATGAAGCATGCTTGGGAGAGATATATGATGGCATAGATTCCATGCTTGAGCGTATCAGAGATATAATACAAAAAAAAGGTCTAGATCCAGAAGAGACCTACGGTGAGGTCAAGACTGTGGTCATGAAGAGGTGGAATAAAATGACCACCCCATTACATCTCCTTGCTTATGCACTGACCCCAAAGTACTATAGCTCTGATGTACTTGGGCTACCAAACAGGCAAGCACAATTTTCTGACTCCGAAGTTGGAAATGGAACCAGGGCAGCATTCAGATGAATTTTCCCTGATCCATCTATAGCCAGTGTGGTCAGAAGTGAAATGGGCATGTCTACTGGTTCAAAAGGCGTCATGGGATCGATTGAGGCTCTTTTTGACAAGAGTAGCTTGACTCCAACCACATGGTGGCGTGTACATGGCCATGATGCCAAGTACTTACGTCCTATTGCTATAAAAGTTCTTTCACAGGTATAACATTTATAAATTTTAAAATTTAGAATCATTTCAAATATTTTAAATTTTATTAGGTTAGAACTTAGGATACTAACTTGTCTTTGAATTTCAATTTTCTAACTTTGTTGTAATAGGTGGCTAGTAATTCTTCCGCAGAGCGGAATTGGAGTACTTATAGCTTTATCCACTCAGCTAAAAGAAACAAGTTGGCATCTAAAAAAGCTGAGGATTTGGTATATGTGCACTCCAATTTGCGCCTCTTGTCACACAAGTCTGAGGAGTATGCTAAAGGGCCTCACAAACTTTGGGATCTTATTCCAGAGACCACAGACTTGGATGCCTCCGTAGCCACGCTTGCCCAACTTTCATTATTTGATGGCGAAGATGACGCTCTAGGGAGTTCGCAAGGAGCGGAGAGTGGAGTTAATGAGAGTGGAGCTAGCGCAAGTGGCACACATGAACTTGATTTTGAGGAAAATCTAGATGATATATTCTAGATTTGTTTGTATTCCTATATCATATGTATGGCAGCCACATGAACAATGAAATCATAAATGTAAAATCTTAAGTATATTGTTTGTTTTGAAAATTTGAACATGGATCTAGTTACTAGTATATTTTTCAAATTTCAAGTTTTGTTCGTATTCATGTTAACATGATATTCGTATATCATATGTATGGCAGCCACATGATCAATAAAAATGCAAAGTCTTAAGTATATTGAATGTTTTGAACATTGATTCAAGTTTTGTATTACTATTTCAGTTTTTTATGGACTAAAAAATGAGTAAAATGAGTAGATGTACTTTATATATATATATATATGTACGGACGTATCCAAGACGTATCGTATCCAAGGGTTTTTTAAAATTGACGTATCCACGTATCGTATCTGTATCCAAACCGATACTCGTATCCGTATCCTGGCAACATAAATAAGGAGAAAGGCAAAAGCATATGGACCAAAGTTATCCACTCTAGAAAAATGCGACTTGCATAAGGAAGGCTTTTTTGGGGGGAAAAACATTTAATGATGAAAAAGCTGCTTGGTCATGAAAAGATGCTATTTGGGTCACTTTTTTCTTTAAAGAGGCAAGTCGACTTGTGTTGGAGGCATTCTATTATCATAGAAAATTTTGGGTATTACTTGTGAGCTGAGTATTAACAACTACTTTCTCTGAGGACGAAAACCCTCATGAGAAGTTGAAGGAAGAATGAAAACTCTTCCTTTGAGTTCATCTATTTGTATGTTAATTATTCAAAGAAGATCTACTTGCTGAGGTATAACATATTATCAAGATGGAGCGACCCAGTTATAAGCTGTTTTTGGCATAGATGAAGGATATAAAAATCAGTTTTGATACCTGCTGTTGTAGCTACTTTCCAGTCATCTTTTCTACTTAGTTTGGAGTGTTTTCTGGGGTCCCAAATCCTCAGTTTCATCTGTAATTGCAGATCTGGGTTCTGCAGATTTTTATTAAATAAAATCATCCCTGTTGGAGCTCATAACTGATAATTTCATTCTGCAGATTTAATAAATTAATTCGGATCTGTTTTGCATCATATATCTGCATGTTCTTTCAGATTTTGGCCTTGAAAAATTAGCATTTCAGTTTTGAGTGGAAAAAGTTAAATATAGTGGCTGATTTATATGGGTTTCCCACATAACCATAGTCGCATTTCTCATAGATAAATCTGATTTGCATTGCAATTAAAATTGCTATCTCTTTTTAAAATCTGTATTTGGCGTTTGGATTTATCAAAAATCCAACTTGGGTTCAAGTGTCCCATTTGGGGACACTACATAGGGCCCGAAAATTGGTTTCAGTTTTTTTTTAAATTTCAAAATACCATATCTTATTAACCATGAGACAACTTGAATTGAAACTCAAGTAATAAATTACATTAGGTGCATGGATAATGTGTGCAAGTTTGTCAGATCTAGAAAGCTAGAATTTGAAACTTACTAAAAATAGCTATTGCTAAAAATAGTAAGTTTACTATTTAAATAGTAATTTTAGTCAAGTTTGGATCATAAGTCATTTTTAATTAGAAGTCTTTTTTAATTCGAGTAAGAGGACCTCTGATGTAATTCAAAAAGAAGGAAGTAAGGAGAATTGTGAGAGTTTTATTTGGGAATTCTCTGTGCGTATCACATATATTTGTTGTTAGTTAGGGCTTATCATTCGACAGCTTCCTCTCTGAACATAGTGCTTTGACCAAATAAAAATTCATCAAGCTACCTCCCTAATCCTCATAAAGGTGTAGTTCTCAAGCTGTATTCCCAAGTTCTTGAATTCCACCTCCTCGAACTCTCAAATTACAAGATTGCACGAAATGTTAGACAATCATCCATACTGAGAGCTACTCCCATAGTGCTCTATCAAGTTGTCTCATGACACTCGTAAGGGTAAATTCCCGAGATCCATAGATTCTCGAACTATCTGGGTGGCCATTCATGTTGAGTTTTACCTACACTGGATTCTTTCCTTGTCTTCAAAATGTCGGGATTCTTTGAAATACGTAGTCTTCATCAACAAATTTTTCACCCATTTGGTTTGTTTTTGAACTTTCCTTTTCTATATGTAGAAGGCGGAATGGTTAATAAAATAGTTTTGACATCTTTGTCAATTATTGCAGTATTGAGTTCTGCTCGTTGTCTGATGAGAGTCCTTAGATTGTATATTAGTCTAGAAATTGTGCTTCATCATCCATTTTCACTCCAAATTTAATTTGAGTATGGAAATCATGTCAATAGAGAGAAATATAGTTATAATTTTATCTTGGAAATTAATGTAAGAATTTCTAATTTCTAAATTTGTTCAATGTCACAATCATCTAATTATTTAATGCTTGAATTTGTTCAATGTCATAGTCATCTACAAAAATATTTTGCAAGATAAAATACCATACTAGTAAAAACACGATAAGAATGCCAAAATGTGAAGCCTTTTTTTGTTCCTGAAATTCGCGACTGTGTTTTTCGTGCCCAAGAAATTCAACTAGTTGTTTTGACTGGATGTTTTTCTCGCTCGAAAATTGCTACTGTTGTACATATAGATGTTGTCTATATTTTTCCCTTTTTCAACTATATTTATCGTGCCCTAGACAGGATTGGTCGTAATTTTATTTTACTCTTTATTTTCGACCCTTGCACGACTTATTATACGCTATTCTCTGACTGCTCGAATATTCATGTATACTCTTTGTCGTTTCCCATTTTCTCGTCTTTCTGGCTTTTGCAAACTCATACTACCGATTTTGATGTTGTCAACACAAATCTGGCACTTGGATATATCCCATCAGAAACTCCTTGTGCTATGATTGTTTTAGCAATGCGCAACTTTTGGTTTGGTGCTATGAATCTGGAAACACAACATACAAAATACAAGAGCAACACAAAATATAATATGAAGGCTTGACAATAGAAATGAAATATAACGAACAATATATTATTTTCAAGGTGATTTTACAATCTCACCTAATAGCTACACCGAGTGTTACCATCTCTACTCGCCTTTCCAACACTATTTCTAGGAGAAACTTCTCAAACATGCCTCTTGGTAGTTTCTTTGACACTGCTGCAAAATGGTATGGACTCTTACTAGTTGCATATGCTAATCCTTACAATCTTTTTATGTGCTAAATGGGGGTGTGGCCTCTCTATTTATAGAACTTTAGAGCTTATCCATCCTATCGCTAAGATAGGCTAAGAAATCTCATCTATTCAATCATATTACATAGCTCAACCCTTATTTGTACATGTAGGCTTATCCCTTAGGATAGGATAGACCTTATCCTTTACACTTGAAATTCTACCTTTTCTAGATTTTATCTCTAAATATAAATAAAATATTCAAAATATATCTGACATCACTTATTTTTCACTATAACAAATATAACATTTCTAATTTATGACCATATAGACCCTACTTACCTACTTATTATGACCTTTAACACTTTGATATTACAATGACCACTTATGACAAATATTTATTTTTTATCATTGACTATCACTTTCACAATATTCCTTTAATATATTTTGATTATTATCATAGAATATTTACTAATTACATTCTACCTTGTACGCCGTAATTTATTGATGGGTTTCGTTAACTTCTAGTGGATGCTACCACCAACTACACTTAACAACATATTATAACAATATATACATTAATGAAATAGGAATTTTGGAAGAAAATTCTAATGTCGACGTCTTCCCCCTATTAAAATTCTACTCTTTCCTTAGAGTAGTCTATCACGAACAATCTCGATCTGATGCCTAGACAATATTCAACTTTTTAGTTGGAGTACTATCTAATTCCTCTAGTCAATACGTTCCATTGTCATGCCTTGCTACTATTTTGTAGGGTCCCATCAATTTAGGAAGGAGTTTAATATGTTTCCTCGTTTTGTGTCGGTAATCATATCCTAGGACTAGGTCATTCCCTTGAAATGGAGACCACAAGATCTTCTGATCAAAATACTCCTACTTTATTTCTTTTTGTAGCTTGTCTCCATTATTGTTTGCCACATTTCCTCTGACAAATGAAGATGTATCAACCTTTCCCTTATTATATAACTTTCTTCCATCCTTGCATTACCCATAACTCTCGGGGTAGGAATATCAAACCCAATAGGAAGAACTGGATAAATGTCATAAGCCAAATGAAAGGGTGAGTATCATGTTGCTGATTTTGATGTAGCCTTGTATGCCCACAATGCTGCATGAATCCTTTTATCCCACGTATGAATCTGCAAAGTTGCATCCTTTGCCAAAATTTGACACAATACATAATTTGTTAGCTCCACCTGTCCATTTGTGCTTGGTTTGTAGGTTGTTGCCTTCCTATGCTCGATGGAAAACCCATTCATCAAGGTTTGTACCACCGTATTCATAAAATGGCTTTCTTGATTTGTTACAATCTCCAATAGGTAGCCAAATATAGTGACAATGCATTCATACATAAACCTTAGCACCTCATCCATGGAAGTTGTTTTCAAGGGTCTAGCCTCAACTCACTTGGTTAAACAATTAGTGGCAATTACAATATACTTTTTTTTTCCATGGAGTAGGTGGAAGTGGACTTGCAGTATCTATTCTGTAATGTCCCTTTTTTTGAAATAATAAAAATTGAAGGCTTCTTGCTCAACTTCCTTTTCGTGGGCAAGAAGAAGATGAATAGGGGAAGAACATGAGTTATATTTCAGTTTCTTATTCATATCTATGTTTTTATTTTGTGTTTTTCCTTTCAAGGCAGGTTGGCTGGGTTATATAGCTCCCAACATGAAATTAGAAGATAAAATAATCTCTTAAAAGGTCGGTCTAAGGGTAATTTCCCCTTAGACTTTTGGTGCCACCAAAGGGGCATAAGGGGAGACACATGGGCTCATTTGGAGCATCAATTTTGGCATATACACTTTTATACTTGGTTCTAGGAATGATTGCTCTTATTCCATTCCACTAAAGGGCGAAAATTTATAGTGTGGCATCCAAAGAGGACAAAACCCTTCCTTCTAGGAGATTGGAGGACAAAAACCCTCCAATTTGGTAGTGTTGAAAACTTTCATTGAAGACCATCTTGCTAGTTTGCATCCAGGGCATTAAGGAAGAGTCATACAAGAGCTTTTGTCACCGTTTGGAGCCCCTCTCCTAGGGAACGACTAGGGTAGAATATCAATTGGGTGCCTTCTAGAGCACAAAACTTCATTATTCTTTAATATTCAAATTTATCATAGTTTATAAGGCTGATATCTACCATATTTTGTAATTGTTGGGGTTTGGAGACCTTATTTTTTGTCCTAAAATAAATTGCAATTGGGTAATATTTCAGATTTGGCACGTGTTTTGGCTTGGTAATGGTTCTATTAATTATATATCAATTGGAGAAGCATTGATATATTTAATTTCAACTTGTTTGATGAGTGTTTGATGCCCTAACATACAAATTTCAGTTTGCTACTAGGGTTTCTAGGAATATTGGATCCGCTGTTATAAAAATTAGATTGTATTTAGTTTGGGGTTTGTGTGATTTCCTTGTTTGTGTGTTTCAACCCTAGAAAGGGACATTAGAGTGGTATCAGAGCTTCGGTCTTCCCATTCTGAGGGTTTTCTTGCAAGAAGATCAAATGGTGGATAGAATTTTTGGGGATGTTAGATTTGAAAGGCTTACCCTATGAAAAAAAATATTGGCCAATAAAATGGCTCAGTTGATCCAAATTGTGGAAGGATCTCTTCGAAGGAAGTCAATAATTCTCAACCATCAAAAGTGGACAACATTGTTACATGGTATGAGGAGTATAGGGCTCTTTCGGAGAAGATTTGTGATGCCATATCATTTTTCAGAGTTCATGGAATTAAGCAAGAGAAGATCAAGGTCCAAGCCTAGGTCACAAGCTACACAAGAAGAAAGAGAAAAATCAGATTTACAAGAGGGATTTGAGGTGGAGTCCCAATAAGATCATGTTGAGGGACATGGAAAGGTGTTGCTAAATGAAGAACCAAAAAGGGTTTTTTATGCAGCAGTATCTCTAAAGAAAGAGGTAGAAGTACCTATCATTTTCCGTAAGGACGAGCTCTTGGCTGATTTTACAAACAACACCATAGACACACAAGGATTTGATGAAAGTTTGAAGCATGAGCCTAGAGAGGAAAGAGAAATCATGAAGCAGGAGTCCCAAGGTAAAAATTATTTAATATTTAATGATGTTTCATTGATTTCTAATGGGTGTGTGGCTAAATTTGGAAAAGAAATCAAATTTACATACGGGAAATGAGGATGACAATATGGAAGGGTATGCCCATGACAGAAGGGCACTTCCGGTTGCTCATGATTCCCTTCAGTTTTCTAGAAATTTCCATACAACAGTCGATGGGCTGATTGAGGGAGGTTATAACCTTGGGGAGAGTTTCGTTGATGTTCCAAACAAGGACCAACAAATTAAGGGTGGGATTCTTGTTGGCAGCCCAAGGTATGATAGAAATGATCACATTTTATCCTCCTCTATGCCACTGCCATACTAGTGTCATTTTGGGCAACTTGTTGGTGAGATCGGTAACATGTCATGTTTGATGCGTTGTAATGTGAAGAGCTTATTGAATAACATGTCACATAGATATTTTATGGAAAACTCAAGGTTATATGAAAATAATTGTTTGGGTTTTGGATGATTGTTTAAGTCATAAGAAAGAGGAAAAATTAGATCAGTAGAAGGTTGATGAGGAAGGAACCTCACTGGACACTCGTGTGGATTTTCAACCGGCTGTAAATTCCAAAACAACAGCTGAGGGTAAGCCACTTTATTTTTTTTATGATCATAACATGAGTATATGGCACCACACTAGGTTACTACATTGTTTTAGTGACCCTAAGGAATATTCTAACCACCTTGTGAAGATGAGGAGTACCAAGGGGGAAGAGAGAGAGATGGGTTTACAAAAATTGGGAGTTGAATTTAGTTTTTCAAAGGAAATTAAAGATATTCAGTTGGCTGGACTGTTCCAAACAGAAGACACAAAAGATCAAATCAATGGGGGCACCCACAAAGAACAATCCCAATTTTTTCATCATTTGAAGAAAGGTCAAAATCCTTTGATGTCCTATGACAGTTTATTAAATTCTCAGGGTCACACAGGGAAGTTACATAAGGAAGTCATATCAAATTTACTAAGGATCTATGAGGATGACATCATGTGCGAAAGAAGGGCACCATTAGAGTATTTTTTGATTCATAAGAGTGTTATAGGAAGCCGCAAGTATAATATTATTTCAGTTTTGTTGCTTGTTGATATGTTGCCCTCGCACACAACTGATTGGGTAAGGTGACCAAATTTCGTGTTTTTTATGTCCTCTTATGTCAGAACTGATTGGACATCATTATGCACATCATACTCCATGGAATAACAAGGTAAGTACTTTTTGTTGTGTGGATTCTTTGGCTCAATTTCAAAATTGTTTCTGCATGTGGAATATAGGTGCAATGTTGAAAACATATCTATGTTTGAGGTACCAAGGGCATGTTGATAAGTCTGATTTTCCTTTCCATGTTTCCATGAATATGAAAGAGCTAGAGAGAATATGGTGGAAGTGCAACACACTTACTCTAATGTGTGGTACACAAACTTATCAGCCATTATGGATGAAGGGTCTTCTTCATAACTGAGGAGTCACTATTCTTGTATAAACTGGCACCATCACACCTTGTGCAAGGAAAACAGTACATTTGTCAATTCTCTTGGGAGATCATAAGGTATCTGATAAATTCTGTGATTGAACTAGCTAATGATGAAGTTGTTCTTGGGATTCAGTGGTTGCAAACATTGGGGGAGTCCACCCTCAACTATCACGATAAAGAAATGAAGTTCGGTGACAAAGTTGAGAAAATCAAAATTCATGGCAAAAAGGAACAACGTACGATAGTTGTTTTGGGGCAGCAAGTAAGGCACTTGCAATAAGAGAATTCTCCACAACGAAGATTGCTGACACTTGGTGAGAATATTTATTACTAGGAAGTGAATTCAAAAGAGCATAATGGGGTGAGAAAGACCACTTTCAGCCATAGATATAGAGCTGGTTTGAGTCAAGTCCAAGATGACTATGGCATGAAGAATCTGGATGGTCTTTGGAGATGCAAGGCGGATCACTTTTTGGAATCAAGCTTCACACTTGAAAACAAAGGTATAAAGATAGTCACCATTACCGGGGTAGTGAAATGCCTGATATGGGAAGTGGGTAAGACATGTGATTTTTTTATATTTGATGTCATACAAGTAGATTCAATCATTGGATTTAATAAATGGTTGTTCTTGGGCATTGATGGGACTTATTCCATCAATGTTGGGGTGTTTTCAGCCCCATGTCATTAATAGTGTGGAATATTTTGAAGAGAGGTCATGATTACAATTGCTTTATGCTCTTTTCAACTGCTGGTCACAACTTTTCCAGCCACTTTCTCACTTATGAGACAAAAAAAAGAGCCTCCAATTACAAGGTTGAAGAAATCCCAAACTACTACTAACCTTGGCATATTTGTGGTTGATTTAAGGTGGTTTTCAGCCACTAACATTTTGATTTTTGAGAAAAATGCAAGGTTACAACTGTTTTTGGGACATCATTGCTGAAGTTTGGGGAATCCATTGTTTGAATGAAATTTATGAGATGATGGAAAGCAAAAGTGTTGCTAAGCACTCTTGTTTTCTTTTCTTGCAAGAAGAACACCCTCAAAACATACATTTCACCTCGTGGCTACATCTTCATATATCACACATTACTACACCAAATCATGGTAAAAAGAAATGGGCCTTTGGCACCTTGTTTGAGGGCTTGGAAATTTGGGAAGGGAGGACTGTAATGTTTCTTTGTTCCTTGAAATCCTATAAATTGAATGGCCGTGTCTGGGACAAAACTCACGAATTGTGTCGAAGCTAAACAACAACAAATTGGACCCTAGGCCCCAAAATGATATTCACTTTGTAAGTCGGGTAAGGATCTCTTCTTAGATGCTGGGAAGAAACTATTTTTTAACATTCCCGGGTAGGGCCTGAAAATATATAACACCCGTCACGTAATTAGACTGATGGAAGATATAACTCTGAAGACGGTCGTTCCCATGGGTAACTTTAGAATCTAGACTTTTAGGTTAGGCCACCACAGGGGTCCAAGAGGATACCTAACCTTCGGCGCATTCGGGGACATTAATTTTGGCACTATACACTTCTATACTTGGTTCTAGGGCTTATTGCTGTAATTCCATGTGACGAAAGTCCCGAAATCCATACCCTGGCATCCAAGGAGGATACAATCTGTTCCTTGTACCTTAGAGTATGCAGGACATTTTAAGAACCCTCCAATTTGGTAGCAAGTGATGAAGACGTCAACTGTAGACCATCTTGACCTTTTGCATTCTAGAAAGACGAATCCAGATATGAGAGTTACAACTCAAAATCAGTTCTCATCACGTATTATTTCCTGAAAAAGGATTTAGAGAACATGACAGTTAGAAAAAAGAAGACGGACATGAATGGGCACCAACACAATCCAAATCTAAATAGAATCCCAATAAAGAGGAAATACAATAGACTCCGACGAGGTCCCCAACAAGATGAATTTTTTTAAATATGACATACACCATGCAGTTCTCTAAATTTTTAAGTGAGAGAAAGAACTTGTTGAAAGACGATCCAAGCAGATTTGCCATGTTTTGGGAAGCCCATCACGTGGGATGGAAGATCCACCTTTCTTGATATCCAAGGCCGACTCGTGAAGAAGCTTCAGATAGATATTTCGACTAGTCCGATAGAGCTTGGTCCTTGTACACTAGTATTCCGCTGAAATCTTGGATAGCACTATTAACTATCCTGTATGCCATATAAAAATGGATGTCGGTGTAATCTTTAGGCCAGGCCTAGTATGGGCATGTCTGTGAATGCATCAAAAGTAGAAACCATTGCTTTTGAAGCATCCCCGTGCTGCAATGTACTCCAGATTCTGCTGAAGCGGGGATTGGTCTCACAAGTGTCCTGCTTTTTGCAATGCTCATTGCCTACAACTGCTCATCCAAGATGCATTGTATATACCCTATGGGTTGAGATTCCATGGTCATCAACATGTGTTCCCATAGAGTCTACATCTCGAATATCATTCAAATCCTCCTGTAAATATAAAGCCAGATAACTCTGATTCTCAAACTTGAAGAAGTCAGAAACATCTCAAGTCCTACATAATAAACTTTTGAAATCATCCCATGCTGCATCTCGTAGCTCCAATTATGCTGAAGCATTGGCTACTGTGCCCCACTTTTTGCAATGCCATGCTACAACTGCTGATCCAAGATGCATCGTATATACCCTATGTTAGATTTCATGTCATCGACATTGTTCCCATAATCTACATCTGAATATCAAACAGGTCTGAGGTTGTTATTTCCATGATATTTTAGACCAAAACTTTTAGTTCCTTGAAGTGTTCCATGCTGCAATGTACTCCAATTCTACTGAAGATTCGGCCACCATGTCATGCTTTTTACAACTGCCAATCCAAGATGCATCGTATATACCTTATGATAGTTATCATGTCATTACCATTGTGCTTCAAATTGTTTCATGTTGCAATGTACTCCTATTCTGCTGGACAATCAACCACTTTGTCTTTATTTTTACAACTGCTGATCCAAGATGCATCATATATACCTGATGATAGATCCATGTCATCAAGATAGTTCCCATAATCTACATCTGAATATCCAACAATTCCAAAATGTTATTTCTATGATATTGTAGACAAAAACTATTAGTTCCTTGCAAATGCCTCGAAATTCTCTTTACAGCTAACCAATGACTTTCATGAGGTTCTTGCATAAACCTTGAAAGTACACACACTGCAAAAGCACTATCTGGTCTAGTTGTCATCAAGTAAATCAAATTTCCAATCAATCTTCTATATCTACTGGAATCTACCAATGGTTCTTTAACATTCTTTGGAAACTTCAAATTAGCTTCCACAGTTCTTAATGAAGGCTTACATTTACTCATCTGGAATTTCTTCAACAATTCGGTGATATACTTGGGTTTGTGAGATGAAGATCCTATTTGCTCTTTGGTTTACTTCAATGCCTAAGTAATAATGTAGAGGACCAAGATCGGTCATTTCAAAAGCTTCTCTCAACCCCTGTTTAACATCTTTGTTATGTTTTTCATCATTTCCAATTAAACGATCATCAACATACCAAACAATAATGACAGTTTTGTTTCCTTGCACCCTAGAATATAAAGTACCCTCTAGAAAGCTACTTGCAAAACCAATTTGATGAAGAACTTAATTGGTTTTTGCATACCACGCTCAAGATGTTTGTCGTAAACCATATAAAGCCTTTACTGAATGGCAAACCTTGTGTACATGTAATGTCCCCTTTTTCGAAATAATGTAAATTGAAGGCTTCTTGCTCATCTTCCTTTCCGTGGGCAAGAAGAAGTTGAACAAGGGAATAAATTGAGTTATATTTTAGTTTCTTTATTCATATTTATGTTTTTATTTTGTGTTTTGCCTTTCAAGGTAGGTTGATTGGGTTCTAGTGCTCCCAACATGAAATTAAGAGATAAAGTGAGCTCCTTATGAGGTCGGCAAGGTTGGAGAGTTTCCAACATGGAAGTAGAAGATAAATCAAGCTTAAGAGGTCAGTTATTACCCCTTATAACCCTTGGTGCCAACTAAAGGGTATAAGATGAGTCCATTGGCTTATTTGCACATCATTTTTGGCATATACACTTTTATACTTGGTTTTAGGGCTGATTGCTCTAAGTCCATTCCGCTAAGGGGCGACAATCCAGTAGTGTGGCATCTAAGGAGGACGAAACCCTTCCTTGTGGCATATTGGAGAACGAAAAACTCCCCATGTTGGTGGTGGTGAAGGCATTATTGAAGACCATCTTGCTGGTTTGTAACTAGGGCATCAAAGAGGAGTGATTTCAAGAGTTTTTATATTATTTGGAGCCCCTCTCCTAGGGAAAAACTAGGGTTAGAGATCATTTGGGTGTCTTCTAGGGCACAAAACTTCATTATTATCTGATATTCAAATTTATCTTAATTTATAAGGCTGGTATCTTCCGCATTTTGTAGTTGTTGGGGTTTGGAGACCTTATTTTTAGCTATTTTTGTGGACTGCACTTATGCTGTCTTAAAATAAACTGCAGCTAGGTAATATTTCTGATTTGGCACATGTTTTTGTTTGGTAATGGTTCCATTAATTATATATAAGTTGGACAAACATTTATATATTTTATTTCAGCTTGTTTGATGAGTGTTTGATGCCCTAACATGCAAATTTCAGTTCACTGCTAGGGTTTCAAGGAATATTGAATCTGATGTTATAAAAATCAGATTGCATTCAGTTTGGAGTTTGTGTCATTTCTTTCCTTGTTTGTGTGTTTCAGCCTTAGAAATGGAAATTACATATTCCCCACTTTTCAAAGGGACCAAGTGCAAGAATAGGACACAAATTCGCATGGGATTGACGAATATCACATGTCTTACAATAATTATAACAATCTCTAAAAAGCATTGGCCAATGATAACGTGCATCCATGATCGTCCTTGCTATTAGTTGTCTAGAGAAGTGTCCTCCACACATACCATCATGAAACTCTTCAATTAGTTCCTTTCCCTTGTTGTGTCCAACTGCACTCTTATATCTCCCATCAAACCCTATTTGAAAGAAGACTCCATGCATAATAGAATATGGATGAATTGTTTGGGTAATTTTCCTTGTACTCACAAAGGATTGTGTCAATGGATAACAACACTGCACAACACTCATCATCATCACAAGATGAACCCAAACCATCACAGGCTCAAGAAAGTACATCTGCATTGACATGTTTCTTCCTTGCCTTATCGACGATATCAAATTCAAATTTTTGTAACAAAATATTTACTATATATTTTAGAGCTTGATGATATGTCACAACTATAAATATCTTCCCTAGAAAATAATTTCTAAACTTCTTTACAACAAAAATTATGGCTATAGCCTCCTTTTCAATTACAGTGTAATTTACCTCAACATTGCTCATCTATTTTCTCCCAAAGTAGATCAGATGATCATTTCTATTGTCATCGTTTTGGGCTAAGAGTTCTCCCTAGTGATGGAGCTAAAGCATCAATATATTTAATAAATGGCTTGCTCCAATTTGGATTTCACATAATAGGTGAAGTCACTAAGGCTTCCTTGAGTTGCTCAAAATCTTCATGCACCTTCTTTCCTGGCTCATAAATAATATCCTTCTTTAAGAACTAGGTCAATGGTTGTGCAATCTTTAAAAATTTCTTGATAAACCTCCTTTAGTAACCCATGTGGCCTAAAAATGATCTTAACTTACTTTTGTTCATACGGAATGACAACTGTTTAATTTTTGAAACTTTATCAGGATCAATACTAATACCATCTCTAGATACAACATGCCTTAATAGATACAACATACCTTAATAGATACAACACACCTTTAGAGCATCCAAAAACACACTTTGTAGGGTTTAAAGAGGCTTGTGTTTCATCTAACCTCAGAAAAGCCTTCTTTATTCGGTACAGAAGGTCCACTTTGCTCTCGTAGATGTAAAAATCAACCAAGAACACTCTGATGAAGCTTCCAATATGGGGTTCAAACACCCTATTCAATAGGCACTAGAATGTTGCAAGAGCATTACATAAGCCAAATGACATGACTTTATAAAAAAAATGTTCCCCAAGGAATGGTGAACGTAGCTTTTAGTTGATATTTCTAGGTTATGTGAACTTGGTTATACCCACTATAGCTATCGGTAAAACTATAACATTCTTTGTCTGCTACTTCATCCAAGATCTGGTCCGAGAATGGAAGGGTGTAATGATCCTTCTTCATTGCCTTGTTCAACTTCCTGTAATCAACACAAATGAGTAGCTTCCGTTTCTTTTTTCTTGAGATCACAATGAGAGAGACCCATTCTATAATTCTCTATAGCAAATATGAATCCTGCATCAAGCAACTTATCTTTTTCTTCTTTTACAATCTTGAAAAAATTAAGATTCATTCTATATGGCATTTGCTTTATTGGTTTAACAGCATCTAGTAACTTTATAGAATGCTAAACCTAACTTACTTCATGGAGCTGCTTATAATCAAAAGTGAATAGGTGCATATAACTTGGAAAGAGATGTAGGTAGTTTTCTTTATCTTTTTCCACCACAACATCATCAATTTGTATTTTTTGGAGACGCTCTTCTGTTTCTTTTTCAGGGAATTGTCTAGGTGCATTGGGTGGTGTGACTGGAAGGATATCCATGATTGACACGTCCACCTCACTATCTTCATCATCAATGTTCACCTCACTGGTACTAGAGTAATAAGAGGTGTAATCATCAATTTCATCACTCGAATCCATAGGTCCTGCCATATGATCTTAAGGAATCAAATTTATTTTCACTTTCTCTACTATGACCAAATGTCATGAATCCTTCATTTCAATAATTTCTTGTATGAACTCTCGTGAGCCGTAACCTTCTTTATAAATTTGGGTACGCAACAATACCGTTCTTCATTACCTGAAAGTCAATGACACAAACAACATCCATGAGGAATTTTGCTACATCTGAAACACCACCTTCTCGTTGAGTTTTACCCTTATTTTATGATGTTAACATCACTGTGGAAGGGCGATCAATTTGTAAGCCCAACATATTCATTACAGCCTCAATCATTACATTAATTGTAGTTGTTTCAAATACTTAAACATCATGCATTGAAATTGTATTACTCAATTCCTCGACTTGTGGAGCATAAGGATTTTGTCTTTTCTTGAGAAACGGGAACCTTAACCTCCTTCTGTTGAGCATTGAGGTCGTTACGCAACTTACACCTTTTCTTAGAAGACATAGCAAGAAGTTGACCATAGGTAATATTTGCAAGGCGATTGGAGAGATATTTTAGGATGGAGTACAATCCTTGTGCTTATGAAATTAAAAAATCCTGCACACCCAAATTTCTTCTCATATGTTTCTTATCAGCCTCTCTATTTATTTTCTTATGATCCTTATCATCTTGGTTATCTTTTTCTTTCTTTCTTTTGGTGACAAAAAGCATCTTCATTATTTTTGTTCCTACCCACTAGTACATCAAATGAATTCACAGGTTCTTTTCCTTCATTGTTATCTTTGTTTCAAATATAAATGCTCTATCTAGACAATTGTACTTATAATGACTCTTTTTATAACACCCATAACATACAACTTCAAATAAATTTATTTTTGGACTTCTTTGGGAGTTTTGAGAAAACAATTCCTTTCATTGAAGAAGATTAGTTAATTGACCCATTCTCTTAAAGAGATCCTCATACTCATTGGATGTACTAAAGGGAAGGGACGTGCTCACTATGAGTGGTTGTGGTGCTTGGACAACAGGTGTTGGTGTTGGTGTAGGTTCTACCTTAGTAACAACTTCTTTGGTTTTTCTTCCATACTTTTCCCTTTCCTTCTAGCAATCTCTTTTGCTTGTTTGAGGGTCGTGGTCGGTTATAATTTACTCGTCTAATATTTGGCTTCATCCCAAGGATGAGGTGTTTGTAGAGAGGTTGTCCATGCCATTCATTAACCCATCCGCTAATATTTCTTTTCAGATTTTGGCATTGAGCTTCTTATCTCAAGAACATGTGCGTGATAGTCTAAAATCGTTTCTTTCTCTCCTTGGGATAGCTTTAAGATCTCTATCATGAGGTCTATATACTTTTGTTGTGCACTAAATTCTTCAAGAAAACTTTCAATCAACAAATCCCATGAGTTTCTAACATTATTGCTAAGTGTTTCAAACCACGTAAGAGCTTAACAATCTAAAAATGTAGGAAGGAATTCAGTCCATTGTTCCCTCTTGACGAGACCATTACAAATGCAAGCTCTTTTAAATTCTTGTATGAGAAAGAAAGCATCCTCATTAGATTGGGTTAAAAAAAACAATCTTACCTATTTTTCTTTATATGACAATGTAATCATAATAAAATACCAACCCACAAGTACAATTTGTGTGACTTATTGACAAAAATTATTGGAATAACTATAATGGAAAGTGAATTTATTTTGAAAAGCACTCTTTACGGTAAAAACATGAATGGCCACAATAAAAAGTAAATTTACTTTGGTATAACCTATTCATGGTAAAATTGGATTTACTATGGTAAAAATGAATGACCTTGCCAAAAATTTACTTTACTTTGGTAAATACTATTCATGGTAAAAAGTGACTTTACTGCGGTGAATACCATTCACGATAAAAAAGTGTGTTAAATACTATTCACAGTAAATACAAAGTTACCCTTCAAGTAATTGGTTATTCGGAAATACCTCTCTAGAAAATTCACCAACGAGAAATGATCTTGGCAACGGAACCAAAATGTCAACACAAATCCGGCAACCAAATAATCTTTCACCAGGAACTCCTTGAGCTATGATCTTGGTTTGGTGGTATGAATTTGGAAACACAAGATACACAAT
Organism: Taxus chinensis; assembly: GCA_019776745.2. Classification (NCBI taxonomy): domain Eukaryota; kingdom Viridiplantae; phylum Streptophyta; class Pinopsida; order Cupressales; family Taxaceae; genus Taxus; species Taxus chinensis. The sequence goes on along the minus strand of CM034152.1, from coordinate 201,087,907 downwards.
ACAAAAGTAACACAAAATATAATATGAAAACTTGACAATAGAAATGAAATATAACCGACAATTATATTATTATCAAGGTGTTACAATCTCATGTAAGAACTACATCGAGTGTTACCAACTCTAATCCCCTTTCCAACAGTATTTCCAAGAGAAACTTCTCAAACATGCTTCTTGACAGTTTCTTTGACTCTTACATGATGGTATGGACTCTTACTACTTGCATATACTAATCCTCACAACCTTCTTATGTGCTAAATATGGGTGTGGCCTCTCTATTTATACAACTTTAGAGTTTACCCATTCTATCTTTAGGATAGGATGATAAATTTCTTCTACCCAATCATATTACAAATCTCAACTTTTAACTGTACATATGGGCTTATCCCTTAGGATAGGATAAACCTTATCCTTTAAATATGAAATTCCACCTTTTCAAGACTTTATCTCGAAATATTTAAATAAAATATTGAAAATATATATGGCATCTCTCTTTTTTCATCATAACAAATATAGTTTTGTAATTTATTACCATATAAACCCTATTTACCTACTTACCACGACCTTTGGCACTTTGACATTACCATGACCACTTGTGAAAAATATTTACTTTTTACCACTGATTATCATTTTCAGGTCATTCCCCTATTGTACTTTGACTATTACCATATAATATTTACAAGTTACATTCTACCTTGGGCGCCATAATTTATTGGTGGGTGTCGTTAACTTCCAGTGGACGCTACTACTAACTACACTTAACAACATATTATTACAATATACACATTGATGAAATAATAAATTTGGGAAATTTTTTTAGTGTTGACAGTTCTAGGCCCTTGCATCTGGGTTTTGATGCCAACAAGTGGTGGTCTTGAAGGTGTTTGAAATGATGTTTGCACAACCTTCTATTCACGATTTGCAATCTTCTATTTGAATTACAAACCCTATCGAACACCAAGGCTGCCGATATCAATTTTGGAAGATGTGAACAAAGATTAAAAAAATGAGTGGAATATGCACATTATTCATTGTGTGTCTGTCATTTTATTATATGAGATATGGTTACAAAATGGTTGAAGTGTTACAACTATTTATTAATTAATACTTAACTAATATTGACTTTCCACTAAATTATAAGCTTTATATTCTTACAATGTTTGCATTCTGTAATATCCCCTTCACGGAAAATATATGAAATTGCAACCAACCAACTATAAATCACCCAAAATCAACTGCAAATAGAAAAATCCAGTCAAAATACTTGAACCATTCAAGTAGATGACTCAATAAACCCAAAGATAGGGGTTTAATGGCCTCTATCAAATGAGTTCAAATAATTAATTCTCAGCTGAATTAATGACCTCAGAAATCAGATTTCATTTCTAACCCAGAACGCTGCAAATAAGTCTTCAAACACTGACCAGCTAAGCATGTAAGAAGGGTAGACAAATTCAGATCTAAACTCCCCCTTTTAGTCACTGTAATTGCTCCCAAGAGTAAGAATTAAATCTGAACTTACATCATCAATTGCAGACCACCGTTATTGAGCATTAAGCAAGCATAACCCAGCTACCATACTTGAAATTACTCCCAAATACCTTATCACATATCGCTGCCAGGTATGACCATTTAGAGCATCATTTAAACATGCAAAAATCATGGTTCCTGATCACCACAATGAAGTTGCTGGATTTATGAAGGGACAACAGCTATTAGAAGGGCAAAAGAACATGTATTCTCCCTTCCCAGGCATTCAATATTTTACCCAAACAAACACATTCAGATCGCTGCCTTAAATGGCTCAAAACATCATGAAAATAGCAGCTAAGAACAAATAAATAGTGCCACACATTTCGCTGATTTTTGGAGGTTCCAAACATGCATCAAACACTCAACATTCACCCCAAATGGAGTTGCTGGTTTTAAGGAAAGAACAACTGCTTAATTCAACCCCAAAATCAGATCATGATACATCAAATATTGTCGCTGTAGCTAGTAAATTAAAATCAACCAATTCGTTGGGCATTTAATACACCAAACATGCATTTAAACATTCAAAGAACTATCCAAAGAGGTCGCTGCAGTTAGGAAACAAGGTCACACAACCAGCTAATCGATTCACACTGAAAGATGCATTCAAAGCAGTCCATAAACATTACAAGGCAAGTCACTAGGGCTGGAATGAAGCCTTCAACCAAATCGATTTGCAAAAGCACACAAAAACCATTTAATTGATATCAAAACTCAGTTGCTACAGTGACATTGCTACAGTGATTCGCTACAGTAGAAAATGCAGATTTAACTTGCAAAGTTAACCAAAATATATGCCAAGGCCAAAAACATGGATCTCAAAAATAACTTCTTCAATTTGATCTTCAATAACCAACTACAAAGATCTCCAAAGCAAAGAAAGAAAGTATCAATGGTGGGCATACATCCCTACTCTAAGCATGGAGTCAAATCGATTTCATCCATAAGTATAACATAATAATGATCCACTAATCTCCTTTTATAGAAGTTACAAAATTCGAATTATGGAAGTGATTCAATTCATGATTTCTAAGACATTTTTCTTAAATATGATGTGTTATTGATGTGTTTATCTCCACTCAACTTCTTCCTTCACAACCTTCTCCTTGCATTGCGGACCCTATCGAGCACCAATGCCCTAATTCCAATGTTAGAAGATATGAACTAAAAAATACTAAAGAAAAATTGGAATGCACACATTATTCATTGTGTGTCTGTCGTTTTATTATGTAAGAGACAGTTACAAAATGATTGAAGTGCTTACAAACATTGTTTTAGTCAATACTTAACTAATATTGACTTAATGCTAAATTATAATCCTTATAGCATGTTAGTGAAATGTTGCAATATGCTACGATGTGTTGCCACTACCGTGCAAAAGTGCCAGGTGTTGTAAGTATTGCGTTGACGGGGGGTCACCTTGATTAAGTGGTAAATACTTGTGATCATGCAACGATTCTTTTTAAAGAAAGGTGTAATTATTGGTATATTGGTAGGAATTTTTAAGAGGAAGGTTTTAAATTCATTGCAATCTAGAAATATCATTAATACCAATAAAAGTTTTAAGGGGGGCGATATATTTTGATCCATTTTATGTGTGTAATGTCCCCATTTTTGAAGACCCTCAGCCTATCATTCCCCATGGGTTTTTGAGATGTTGCAAGCGAAAAATTATATTAAATAATTAGATAATATTGCTTGGAGAGTAATTTTAATCATTTTATATTATAAAGCAATATTTATTTAATTATATAATATTTATGGAGCAAATCATGTATTTAATTATTTAGTTAAATTCTCAAAATGCAAATTACAAAGAGAAATTAATTAAATAATATTTAGGTGACTTTTAATATTAAAATCACCATTTGAAAAGGGGACACCACACCTAGGGAGGATAAATTGTTTTTATTTAATGATTTCCCTCTCCTAGGGATTTTGAATTTTGTGTCTCCTTATTTATAAAAGGAGAGCTAGGATCATTATGAGACTCATGTTATGATAAGATTATTTTGATACTCCATGCTTGGAGTTGGGATGCATGCCCATTAATGCTTTGTCTCTCTCTTTCTTGCGTGGGAAGTTAGTGAGCAGATTTGATGTTCAATTGAAGAATTTCTCTTGTGCTTGCAAATCTACTTGTTGCTAGTTTCTTTTGGCATCAATCGGAGAATTTATTATATCCTTTGCAAATCGATTTGTTGGTAATTTCCTTCCTAGCTTTGGTGACTTGAAATTGTTGTTTGTGGGCTATGTTGAATGTCATATCTAAGGTGAAATTTGACCAACTAGGTGTTAGATGATACTTTGAGGTAAATCGACCAAGATCTATATGTTTAATAGTGCCCTTGCTAAGTGATTCATAATAGACAAGTTTGGCGCTAAACATTGGTATATTTTGGGTTGGTAATGGTTGGATTTAAGCTGTTGTCTTCTCCAAAATATGCGATTTCATTTGTGGTAAATATTGACTGTTGAATGCATGTTCGGAAGTCTATATGCCCAGTTAATTGATTGATTATATTTTAGCAACTCTAGCGAATATATTGGGTGTATGTGGACTGATATGGAATATTATTTGGAGTGGTACGACTAGGTGTTTGCATGTTTGTATGGTGTGTTCGCAGTCCTCCTTGGCAGCGACTTGTTCTATTTTGAATGTGGACTGATTTGGTGTGGATCGACCTTACCAATGCATGATTTTAATTCCTTAATTGCAGCGACCAACCTGGGAATGATTTAGTGATGGTTTTGGGGCATTTTTAGAAGCAAGTAATTGGTATTCACAGTCTTATTTGGTCAGCTAACTTCTGTGCCTAATAACTTGAGTTTTTGCATGTTTTGGCTCTCTAAAAAGTGCGATCTGGGTGAGTTATTATTTATTAAATAACAGCGACTCTTTGAGTACCACTTTTGAATGTTTATAGTGTGTTTCGGGCTACCGATGATCAGATATCGTTGGCTGATAATTAAGCTTGCTTCCAACTGATATTTTGATGTATTTTGGGTCTCCTTTAGAGCTGTTTATTTCAGAGGATGGCGAATGGGTTTGTATGCATGTGTTAATCATGAATTGAAGCCTAATGGGCAGCGACATATCCTGTTTGAATATTTCTTCTTGTGATTGGTTCCTTCCATGCATGATAACTCTTCTTTGCATGATATAGAGGTAATTTGAAGATCCTGTAACAGCAAATTATATAACCTGATCTGTATGCAGTCTTTATCACCTATTTTGGTAACAATCCATGCATGAAATATATGATCAGATGGTATAAATGTTTCAGTGGCCTCCATGAGGGCAATAAGATACAGTGGTTTGTCATTTGTTTACATTGAGGAGAATACAGTGATCAGATTTTAATTACAGCAGTATACATTGAAGAATTTAGTTGATGAGTTAATGCCATTAAACCCTTATCCTCGGGTTTATTGAGTCAACTACTCAATTGGTTTCAAGTGGTTTGCTATTTTCAGTTGATTGGTGTATTGAAAGATTGTTGATTTGCATAATTCCCTTTGATCACGGATTTGAGACATTATAGTGGTATCAGAGCATGTTCTTCCGCACCTGTCAGGTTTGACATTGCTTGTGGATCATGGATTTATCTAGTGCATGTAATATGAAGGCAAGATTCTGGAAACTTGGTAGAGAACTCAAGCACCTACCTCAATCAAAGGATGAGTTGCTCAAAATTCTGGAAGAAGCAGCAAGTTGCTTGGCAACAATAGAGCAGGATGATTATGGATCCATGCTTCTTGCAAGGGATTCCTTGGTGATGCAGTTGGCTAAGCACAAGTTGTTGGATCACAAAGATGGGGAAGTCAAAATTATGGTCATCTTCTGCATTAGTGAGGTCATGAGGATTGCAGCCCCTAAATTGCCATATAGTGATGCCATCATGGAGGACATATTTGAGGTCATGGTGGGATGTTTCCAAGGCCTTTGGGACCTTGCAAGCCCTTGCTTTGGTAAATGGGTTAACATTTTAAACACTATGGAAAAGGTAAGATCTTGTGCGATAATGATGGACCTAGAATGTAATGATCTTGTTTCTCACATGTTTGAAGTGTTCCTTGATGTTGTACATGATGATCACACTCAAGAGGTATTGTCTTTGGTGTGAAATGAATATAAGAGTCCCCCACCATAGTTGCTATCACTTCTTGAGGAAGGCTCGAGTCAAGAGGCATCACGTGTTACTCATACACTTGTCAAAGGTGTTCTAGAGCAATGTTCAAATAAAGTGAAGACTATGATTCTCCAAGGTATGAATTGTTTTGTTTTTAATGATACATTTTTAGCATCTAACGATTGCATGGGTTTAAATGGGTGCAAGAAGAAATCAGATTTGGATGATGAGCATGAAAAGGGCATTAATGTCAAACATGTGCATGATGGAGAAGAAATGATGGCTAAAGAAGTTATGGGAGACAAATCAGATTTGACAGATATCATCCACCTTCATCGTGAGCCATGTGAAGGACAAGAAGGGAGCATGAGTCCCATAGTTGCTCCAAGTCATTTATCACATAACATGAGCATTGGTAAAGGAGAAAAAAGGGGTTTGGATGAAGAAAATGATGAGGGAAAGAGTGTTTTCCTAAACTCAAAAATTCTGAATTTTGTAGATGTTGGGGGCAGCCAAAGGTATGATTTTTCATGTTTATTTCCTCCTTATATGTTGAACTTTGATGAATATGGGTATGAGCATGTTAGATTGATGGATAATAGATATTTTAGTCATACTATTGTTGATGTTTTTGCTCCTAACGTTTGGGTGCATAAGGGTCAACATGGCAAAAGGAAATGGATGACTAAGACTCTTTCCACAAACAAAAATCATGACAGTAAGCTTGCTGGCCTGCATATAACAGTGGGTATTAGGGAGCAAATAAAGGTGCATTCTCCTCTAGAATCAAGCTCCAAGGAAGCTCCATGTACATGTCAAATAAAGGTGCATGATTACAAGGTAAGAAGTGTTTTATGGTACAAAAATGTGATGAGCAGCCCTAATCATGATGTTCAGATTTATTTTCTTTATCCATAAAGGAGGTACATGGGCACAATCAAAGGTGTAAAGTTCCTTGGGTTTACTATGATGAGGTTTATGGATGCATGAGTTGTGGTTTCTCTTTTTCTTATATGCATGGTGCAATAAAAATGGTGAGACATCATCACTCTTCATGGTATCGATAAGTAAGTAACAAGTTGTTTGTATTCACTAGTGCTCATGAGATGATTAAGATGGACATTCTATTGTTCTCGTATCTCGATAAAATTCAGTTTTTGATTGTTGAGATCATAAGAGGAAGGTATGAACATCATCTATTCATGTTTGAGTTTGCCTCCAAGAGGAATATGAGTATACTTAACATTCACACTACTGTAATGCACATTTTCGGATTCTTTGAAGACATGTTAGCATGGTTACAAAGGGACGTAGTCACTTGGTATGCTGATTTTGAATTTAGAGCATCATTGATGCATGTTACAGGTTCATTTTTAGGCCTTTTGGCACTTCTTTCACATTGGGAACAACAAAGGGAAAGGTATTATGTTGAGTTTTCATACTATGTTTTGGGAAGTAAAGATACATATGATGCATATTCAGCCATGAGAGAAAGAGGTGCAAATTTTGTCATGGTATTCACTTGGAAACAACTCTACATCATATATGTGAATGTCTTTCAGTCTTTGTTTTCATGGGGAAAAACTTGAAGTTGTCAAGCCCCTGATTTATTAGATTATTATGTTGGGACAGTAGTGAGTTTCTTGGAATTCAAAGAAGCATGGGGCAGCAGTGTGACATTTGGGGGCAACCCATACACGGGGAAGACTCATGGAACATTCGTAACATGGAGACACATTGGAAAAGTGTTCTTTAACACTTATTTTTCAAATTTGTTTTGTTTCATGCATAGGTTTGAGAAAGAAATTGAAATAGACTACACTCCTAACTTTTAGGAGAAAAAAGTAGCCCAAGATATTGCAAATGCTACTTCACTTGAGTGGCATGGGAGCACGGTTTTTGGAGTACCAAACTTTTGGACTTGGACACATGAGCTTGCTATTGTTTGAGGGCAAGCACTCTTGGGAAGGGAGGACTGTAATGTCCCCATTTTTGAAGACCCTTAGATAATATTATTTGAAGAGTGATTTTAATCATTTAACATTATAAAGCAATATTTATTTAATTATTTAATATTTATGGAGCAAGTAATGTATTTAATTATTTAATTAATTTCCCAAAATGCAAATTAAAAAGGGGAATTAATTAAATAATATTTAGGCGGCTTTTAATATTAAAATCACCCTTTGAAAAGGGGACGCCACACCTAGGGAGGATAAACTGTTTTTATTTAATGATTTCCCTCTCCTAGGGATTTCGAATTTTGTGCTTCCTTGTTTATAAAAGGAGAGCTAGGATCATTATGAGACTCATGTTATGATGAGATTATTTTGATACTCCATGCTTGGAGTTGGTATGCATGTCCATTAATGCTTTCTCTCTCTCTCTCTCTTGCATGGGAAGTTAGTGAGCAGATTTGATGTTCAATTGAAGTATTTCTCTTGTGCTTGCAAATCTACTTGTTGCTAGTTTCTTTTGGCATCAATCGGAGAATTTATTATATCCTTTGCAAATCGATTTGTTGGTAATTTCCGTCCCAGCTTTGGAGACTTGAAATTGTTGTTTGTGGGCTATGTTGAATGTCATATCTAAGGTGAAATTCGACCAACTAGGTGTTAGATGATACTTTGAGGTAAATCAACCAAGATCTATATGTTTAATAGTGCCCTTGCTAAGTGATTCATAATAGACAAGTTTGGCGCTAAACATTGGTATATTTTGGGTTGGTAATGGTTGGATTTAAGCTGTTGTAGCCGTCTCTAAAATATGCGATTTCAGTTGTGGCAAATATTGACTGTTGAATGCATGTTCGGAAGTCTATATGCCCAGTTAATTGATTGATTGATTATATTTTAGCAACTCTAGCGAATATATTGGGTGTTTGCATGTTTGTATGGTGTGTTCGCAGTCCTCCTTGGCAGCGACTTGTTCTATTTTGAATGTGGACTGATTTGGTGTGGATTGACCATACCAATGCATGATTTTAATTCCTTAATTGCAGCGACCAACCTGGGAATGATTTAGTGATGGTTTTGGGGCATTTTTAGAAGCAAGCAATTGGTATTCACAGTCTTATTTGGTCAGCTAACTTCTGTGCCTAATAACTTGAGTTTTTGCATGTTTTGGCTCTCTAAAAAGTGCGATCTGGGTGAGTTATTATTTATTAAATAACAGCGACTCTTTGAGTACCACTTTTGAATGTTTATAGTGTGTTTCGGGCTACCGATGATCAGATATCGTTGGCTGATAATTAAGCCTGCTTCCAACTGATATTTTGATGTATTTTGGGTCTCATTTAGAGCTGTTTATTTCAGAGGATGGCGAATGGGTTTGTATGCATGTGTTAATCATGAATTGAAGCCTAATGGGCAGCGACATATCCTGTTTGAATATTTCTTCTTGTGATTGGTTCCTACCGTGCATGATAACTCTTCTTTGCATGATATAGAGGTAATTTGAAGATCCTGTAACAGCAAATTATATAACCTGATCTGTATGCAGTCTTTATCACCTATTTTGGTAACAATCCATGCATGAAATATATGATCAGATGGTATAAATGTTTCAGTGGCCTCCATGAGGGCAATAAGATACAGTGGTTTGCCATTTGTTTACGTTTAGGAGAATACAGTAATCAGATTTTAATTACAGCAGTATACATTGAAGAATTTAGTTGATGAGTTAAGGCCATTAAACCCTTATCCTCAGGTTTATTGAGTCAACTACTCAACTGGTTTCAAGCAGTTTGCTATTTTCAGTTGATTGGTGTATTGAAGGATTGTTGATTTGCATATTTCCCCTTGATCCTAGAGTTGGGACATTACAATGTGAATGTTAAAGGGTTGAAAGTTAATTCCATGATTATTTTCAATGTAGCATCCCTCTTTTTAAATCTGAATTATATAAACTAAAAACTTCACAAAAGTGAACAACAGATTGAAAATAAATTTTATTGATGAAATTAATCACTTTCCAAAATACGCATAGGGCCAAAAACGACGATTTGGAGCCTAAGAACAACTTACAAGAGAAATCTTAATTTTTCTATACTTGTATGAATTTATAAAAATATATCAAGGGCTGAAACATTGTATAAATTAACAGTAGTGATTATTAGTAGAATTGTAGCAATAGAGGGCTGGAAAATGATATTAAAATTGCCTTTATTGAGTCCAAATGTTCTCCAACCACCTACAGACCGAACAACAATGAAAAAACCTTCCAAAAGGGGTCGCACAAGTCTCCTAGGGGGTCGCTTTTTTCTTAAAAGTGCCCAGATCTGTTCCAGCTGCGAAATGACTTGAAAATAATCAAGGTTTGGCTGATCCAAACCTCCCAATCTCACAAATTCAAGTATGTTTTGAAGCTCAACTGAGATAGAGTGAAAACAACCCCAAAATGTGCCATAGATTTGAATTATAACCTTCCCAAAAAATGCAAATTTGAAGTGTAGCACAATGGTAAACCCCGGTTGGATTCATCTCACAAAGTCGAGGAATTTTTCGTTCCCCAACCTTCAAACCTTGAAGGTTTTCATCCTTAGAAGATTTGATGCAAGCGAAATAGCTTAACATGCAATAATAGAAAATAGATTGGAAAACGATCCTCCCCATGGCTCCCCACACCTATATTTATACTTTTTCTCATCACAAACCCCAAGTGAAACACTCATATGGGTCACCCCACATTGTATTTAATATTTTTTATGATTTGCCTCTTCTATTTCTTCATTGACTTTTACAAATTTTCTCTTATTAACTTTAAGTGACATTATTATAAGTTGCTTTATAAAATAAACATAAGAAATGAATTTAGCAACTTAAAATAAAAGTTGCCATCTTTCTCCTCCTTTTCACACCCCTTAGGCCCATGGGAAGAGAATTGGGCTAAGAGTCTTCATAGAATTAATATCGAGATGGGGACATTACATTCCTCGCCTCTCGAAATTGCTTGTCCACAAGCAATTGTAGGTTGGCCTGGTCCAAAATTGATGCACCTTCCTAAGTGGCATCCTCCATTCGCAAATCCTTCCAACAAACTAAATACTCCTTTATGCTCCTATCTTTTACAATCTTTTCTCTCTCACATCAATGATGGCTTCTGGAACCAAAATGAGTTTTCCTTCATCATCCATGGGTGGAAAATTTGGAGAAGGAACTATATGTTGGCCAAATGCTCTTTTAAGGAATGAAACATTGAACACATTATGGATCTTGCTATGTTCCGTTAATTCTAGCTCATATGCTACCTCACCAATTCTTCTTAGCACTTTGTAGGGCCCATAAAAACGTGGGCTTGAGCTTCTCCTTACCACTTTACTTGATAGAAGATTGCCTATAAGGCTGCGGGCCTCAAAAAAATCATGTCATCCACCTCAAAACTCCTCTCTACATCCGCGAGTCTCTGCTGCTCCGGGACCAGATTCTTCATCCCCCTCCGAGAGTCATCCCCACGAGATGAATTATAGCCTTCTTTTCGGTTCTACCTGCAGGTGGAGGAACTAAATGTCAACAGCCTTCTCTGACCCAGATATAGTGCCATAATCAGTTCGTCCCCCGATTGAACTCTTCACATTTCCCTTAGATCACCACCAACTATGAATCGGATGCACACTCGTACCCATAAGGGCAGCCTTGAACTCCGTTCCTCCCCCCTAACCGTCGTTTCAGTCTCAGATCTCAGGAGGGGAGGAGTGTTGTCCGCCCCCTACTTCGGGGTTGCACAGTCCATCAGGAGCTTCTTTTCGTTAGCCTCAAATGCTAGGAGGGGTGTGGCTACCATTCCTGAGTAGACCAGCTGGTCCCAAGTTTGCCCCTTCCTCCCATTCCCTTCGTTGCTTCTCCCGTCTTTCTCCCCCACTTGCTCCATTGCCCCCGCCTGTGGGAGTATTGGCTTCATGTTTCCTTTTTGAATCCGTCTCTTTATCCTTTCTTTGTTTTTGGGAACTCATTTCAAGTTGTCCCCGCTCGCACTTTGTATATTGTTTGGGCTGTAGTCCCTATTGACTCTACAATATTCTGCGGTCATTCGTTGGACATCTAATATATTTATCTTGATCTAAATGCTTATCTACCAATGCTGCTGATCATGCATAGAGTTTGAAGTGGCATGATTTTGGGCAAATGTTGTGAGGTTCTCTAAAGCAATACATTTGTGACATTTCTTGACATTGTTGTACTAAGATCTTATGCCCCGGGCACTCTAATGTTCGTTTAGAACCATATATATGAATGAAAAGACATACCCATAAAGAGCCTTGAAAGAAGTCATGCCAATAGACATGTGACTGAGACCGCCTGTAATAGCAATACTCACACATATAGAGCCATTTTATCTATGAGATCTAACTGTCCTGAAATGAAGCTTCTTAAGTAACCTTCCACGGCATTTATTGATTGCTTCGGTTTGCCAACATTTGTTTGTGGATGATAGCTAGTACTTAAGAGTCCGACTTTGTACCAACTCAATCTGAAGTAATTTCTGAGCCAAAGATTGACTGGCAAAAATCTGCTGTCCCTAATCACTCATAATATGAGTTTGGTAGTCCATGCAATCGAAACACTTCTTTGAAAAAATAACCCACCACTGGAGTGTTTATACTGTAGTTGGAGAGTGGCACCTGAAATGAGCAAATTTTGTGAGTCTATCAACCACTACAAACAAACAACTCCTACCTTGGACTGAGGGCAGCCCCGTGATGAAGTCCATGGATATGCTTTCTCATTTTTGATTGGGAATGGGTGGTGGCTGCAATAAACCACCTGGAAACACATGCTCTACCTTATTTCTTTGGCATGTAAGACACTCCCATATGTGCTGCAATACTTCATCTTTGAGGCCCTTCCAAAAATACCTCTCTCTTACTTGCTTGTAAGTCTTGAAGAAGCCTTGGTGCCCTGCCAAAGGAGAATCATGGACAGCCTTCAAAATTTTGTGTTTCACCTTGGAGTCTTGTACTAAAAAGACTATTCTTATACAAAATCAGCCAATCCACTACTTTGTATTTTTCATCATTCAATGTACCTTCAATTATAGCGGTTGTGAACTCTTAGTCTTGGCATATTCCGCTATGATATGAACCTTCCATTCCGCTGTAATTTCTCTTAGAGGCTTTCAACATGGGCTTTCAAGACAAAGGTTCAACAACTATGTTGTTTTTCCCTTTAACAAACTCTAATATCAAAAGTCATAGGCTTGGAGCTTACTTACTCATTTTTTCTTGTTTATCATTCAAATCCTTTTGCCCCAAAAAGTATCTCAAACTATTGTGATCAGAGTTGACCATAAATCTTCCACATACCAAATATTGTTTAAATTTAGTCAAGGCATGCATGATAGCCAACATCTCTTTATCATCTATTGAAAATTTTCTTTCTGCTTCCTCGAGCTTTCTACTTTCAAAAGCAATGGGGTGTCCCCTTTGTATCAAAACAACTCCTATTCCTTCTCCAAAAGCATCACACTCAAGTACAAAATGAATAGAAAAATCTAGAACAACAAGTACCCAGACAAGTGCTCAAATGCCTTTTTCAAGTTGTCAAATGTAGCTTGGGCTGTTATAGACCAGCTGAAAACTTCCTTTCTTGGTTAAATCAGTCGAAGGAGCAGCAGAGTTTGGGAAAAACCTTTGAAAAATCTCCTAATAATAACTGCATAATCCCAAGAATCCTCTCAATTGTGTAATAGGGGTGGGTGGAGGCCAATTTAAGATGGCTAGGATCTTTTGTTGATCCACATGGATACCCTTGGCATTGATAACACGCCCCAAATATAAAATGTCAAATCACACCAAATTCGCACTCTGATTCTTTGGCATAAAGTGATTGCTGCTCCAAAATTCCCAACACCATCTCCAAGTGTTGGACATGCTCCTCCCATGTTTTGCTATAAATCAATATGTCATCAAAGAAGACAAGAACAAACTTCCTCGAATGTTGACTAAACACATGATTCATACAAGATTGGAATGTAGCCGGTGCATTAGTCAAACCAAGAAGGCATTGCACAAGAAACTCAAAATGCCCAAAATGACATCTAAAAGCAGTTTTATAAACATCTTCTTCTCTTACACAGAATTTGATGGTACCTAGATCTCAAAATCTATCTCGGAGAAATATGTAGCTCCATGTAGCTCATCAACGAGTTCATCAATCCTAGGTATGGGATACCTATTTTTGATGGTCCTCATGTTCAATAAGCGGTAATCAATGCACATTCTCACAGTCCCATCCTTCTTTCTTTACAAGAACAACTGATGATACAAAAGGACTAGAACTACGACCTTATGTAACCCATCTCCAAGAGCTCTTTGATGGACTTCTCAATTTCTTCTTTGTAGACTCTAGGATGACGATATGGAGTAGTAATAACTACTTTAGTGCTTGGTTCCAACTCAATGGTGTGCCCAAACCCTCTATCCGGTGGTAACCCATGAGGAAGATTGTCAAAAACCCTGGCATGCTTGTCATGGATGGCCTGAATATCTTTATTATACTGTTGCTGTTCCAAAATCTGATCTGGAGAGGTTACTAAACACTCAACTGCCCAAGCAATCTGCCCTCTACGAAATGCTCTTTCCATCCTTTTTGTAGTTACAACCATGGGTGCTCCATTCGCCATACCATGTAACACTATCTCTTAGTTTGCTGATTTGAGTTTCAACTCCATTGTTTGATAATTTTGTGTAAAATCTCCAAAAGAGTGTAACCATTGCGCACCCAAAACCAAATCAGTTTCTCCCATTACCAACCACAAAAAAAATCATCTATCACCTTATGCTTACCAAGAATGATTTTTCAGTTGTGCTATCTTCTTGGTGCAAGGGATGGTGAAGCCATCCGCTACTCGTAACATTGAAACCCTTTAAAATCTTCTAATGGCAGCCCCAATTTCTTAACCAAATCAGCATCTATGAAATTATGAGTTGCACCACTATCTATCAAAACAGTGACTCACTTACCTTTTAATTCTCCTCTTACACAGAAGGGATGGTATCTTGGAGCTCCAAATAGTGTAGCAAGAGTACTATCCAAGTGGTCAACTTCTTCTTTCTCTTGGTCTTCATCCCCATGAGACTCTTCCTCTTTTTCTTCTACTTCTTCCTCCACATCTGAAATTACCTCTATGTAGTGGACTTGACCCTTGCCTAAGCAACGATGGTCGAGAGTCCATGGTATCTTGGAGCTTTGGATAGTGTAGCAAGAATACTATCCAAGTGGGCAACTTCTTCTTTCTCTTGGTCTTCATCCCCATGAGACTCTTCCTCTTTTTCTTCTACTTCTTCCTCCCCATCTGAAATTACCTCTATGTAGTGGACTTGACCCTTGCCTAAGCAACGATGGTCGAGAGTCCATGGATCTTTGCATGAAAAACAAATTCTTCTATTATTAATTCATTCCTTGTAATCAGATTCTTCGTTCTTCCTTGGAGGTTCTCTTTGTGGTGTCATACCTTGTTGAAATGGCTTCCTTGCTTCGCTAATAGGGGTTGTTCTTGATTTCCCTTGAAATGGGGCCTAGGCTGATCCAATGAAGTCCCTCTTGGTTGTCCAAAGGGCAGATTTCTACTCTTAACAGCTATAGATTTCAAATTCAGCGATCTCTTGATGACAAACAAACTAAAAATAACTTTTATTGATGCAATTAATTACTTTCCAAGATGCCCTCAAGGTCAAAAATGGCAATTTTGGGGCCTAAGAACACCTTACAAGAGAAATCTGATTTTTTCTACATTTGTATGAATTCTCAATTTCAGTTTTGTTGCACATTGTCTTAAGAATCTCCAAACTAATACCTAAAATGAAATTGAGAATTGCCAAGATCCCAAATTTTGTGAGGCCCTCTAGCATACTCCTCAGACTTGTGTGACAAAAGGCGCAAATTGGAGTGCACATATACCAAATCCTCAGCTTTTTTAGATGCCAACTTGTTTCTTTTAGCTGAGTGGATAAAGCTATAAGTACTCCAATTCCGCTCTGCGGAAGAATTACTAGCCACCTATTACAACAAAGTTAGAAAATTGAAATTCAAAGACAAGTTAGTATCTTAAGTTCTAACTTAATAAAATTTAAAATATTCGAAATGATTATAAATTTTAAAATTTATAAATGTTATACCTGTGAAAGAACTTTTATAGCAATAGGACGTAAGTACTTGGCATCATGGCTATGTACACGCCACCATGTCGTTAGAGTCAAGCTGCTCTTGTCGAAAAGAGCCTCAATCGATCCCATGTTGCCTTCTGAACCAGTAAACATGCCCATTTCACTTCTGACCACACTGGCTATAGATGTATCAGGAAAAATTCTTCTGAATGTTGCCCTGGTTCCATTTCCAACTTCGGAGTCAGAAAATGGTGCTTGCCTGTTTGGTAGCCCAAGTACATCAAAGCTATAGTACTTCGGGGTCAGTGCATAAGCAAGGAGATGTAATGAGGTGGTCATTTTATTCCACCTCTTCATGACCACAGTCTTGACCTCACCGTGGAAGGTCTCTTCTAGATCTAGACCTTTTTTTTGTTTTATATCTCTGATATGCTCAAGCATGGAATCTATGCCATCATATATCTCTCCCAAGCATGCTTCATCAGTATTTACATATCGAATCATGGAGAGAATGGATTCTGCAAAACTTAACAAGTACTCAACCTTGGCCCACCAATCCTCATCAAGGACCCATGATTTTACCCTAGTAGCTTTCTCTGTATTTGACTGCCTCCACACTGACCAAACACTGTTGATCACTATACTGCTTAAAGCCTCTCTCACCTTCATAAGCCGTCTCAAAACAAGCGTGTGAGAGGCAAATCTAGTTTCTGCAACCTTCAGCAACTCTAACCTTGAGAATTTCTTGAAAATGGTTTGTGACATGATGGTTTGTGATAAACATTTGAATGTCATTTGCCTCAGAATAAATTTTCTCAATCCATGGGATTTTCCCAATCTTTTGGAGCATCAAGTTAAGGGAGTGGACAACATAAGGTGTCCAAAAAATGTGCTCATATCTACCCTCTATGATCATTCCTGCTACTTTACAATTTTTTAGCGTTGTTCGTGATGACTTGGACAACATTATGGGGGCCCACCAACTCAATTGCCTCTATTAAAATGTTAGCAATAAATTGTGCATCCTTGATTTGCCCTTCACAGTCAATGGCTTTAAGGAACATTGCCCCTTTAGGGCATACTGCAACAACATTTATGAGGGGTCTATTTCTAGCATCTTTCCATCCATCTGAAATGATGGAAACCCCTATTTCCTTCCATGAGTCTTTGATTGGTTGCAAAGTCTTGTGAATGTGTTCCACTTCCTTTCCCAAGAGTGTGGTTCAAACTTTTTTGTAACCTGGGGATTTGTACCCTTGTGGAGCTTCATTGATACCCTTCACCATTTGATGCCAATATGGAGATCTCAATACATTAAAGGGCAACCCACATGCATAAATGCATCAAGAAACAACCTCATCAGCAACCTCCCTCCATTTGATGCCAATATGGAGATCTCAATACATTAAAGGGCAGCCCACATGCATAAATGCATCGAGCAACAACCTCATCAACAACCTTCCTCTTTTCAATATTAAATGCTTTCTCTAATGCTCCTTTTGGCCTTTTTCATGAGCTCTCTAGACTCTCTTCATCAAATGGTTGACTTTGAGTTTGAATGAAAGGATGAGAAGTAGGTCTAGGTGTGGGTGGTAGTGATGAAGGCCTTCTTTGCGAAAGAATTGTTCTAGTTCTATTTCTTTCAGCTTGTTTATCAGCCTCCTCTTGCTCTCTTAGGTACTCTGCCATTTTTTCATTTGATATTTTTGGGCACCTCTTTATCCCCACACCTCCAACACCAGTCAAATGGATTTTCACTCGACTATATGAGGATTTGTATTGAGCTTGGCAACCATGACATGTCCAAACCTGACACCCACCACCAGCAATGTTGTCTACCACTGTCACACGTCTCCAAAGAGGGGAATTAGGATCATGTTTCATAGGAACTGATGTGTTTTCAGCTTGGCCTTGCGCTCCACCCGAAGTAGAACTTGATGCCATCCTAATCTGTTTTTGATCACCAAGATCACCATAACTACGCGAGGTGAGAGCATACACAGAGTTAGGATGTTTAAAAAATTAAAAATATTTTTCCTTAATATAAATAAATTAGTTATGTCATCCTAATCTGTTTTTGATTACCAAGATCGCCATAAAGGCGCGATGTGAGAGCATACACAAGTTCAGGATGTTTAAAAATTTAAAACACAATTTGCCTAAACATAAATAAATTACTAATTAGTTATGTAATCCTAATCTGTTTTTGATCACCAAGATTGCCATAAAGGCGCAAGGTGAGAGTATACACAGATTTAGGAAGCTAAAAAAATAAAAAACAAAGACATTAACATTGAACAATGCATTTAAAATTAAAAAAAAGATTTTTTACCAATTAATAAATTAAATAACCCTAAACTATGCCATCCTAATATGTTTTTGATCACCAAGATCGCCATAAAGGCGCGAGGTGAGAGCATACACAGATTTAGGAAGCTAAAAAAATAAAAAAAATATAGATTAACATTGAACAACGCATTTAAAATAAAAAATGATTTTTTACCAATTAATAAATTAAATAACCCTAAACTATGCCATCCTAATATGTTTTTGATCACCAAGATCACCATAAAGGCACGAGGTGAGAGCATACACAGATTTAGGATGTGTTTAAATTATAAACTTTAAAAAAAAATGCAACATAATAAATAAATAAATAACCGTAAAAAAATAAACCGAGAGGATGAATTAAAAATAAAATTAAAATTAAAATACAATATACCTGTAGTGTAGAATCGTAGATCCTGGTTGCCTCTAAAAAAATTTACAAATGCTACCTCTTCCTCTCAAGTCTACTCTTCTAGTTTTGATTCTTGAATGAACACTAAATTTAAAATTTTAAAACAATCTCTTCCTCTCAAGTCTCAACAATGGCTTCTTCTCCTTCTCCTCCTTGCAATGATGGACTCTAAACAATAGAAACAATCGCTGCCCCTCCTTCAAATCTTTGCCTCCTCTAAGCTCTTTGCAAAACCTCCTTCCAATCTTTGCCTCCACTAAGCTCTTCACAACTCTTCTTTGGCTCTTTGCTCATTCACTTGCATAAAGACAATGAAATTGTTTGTGTGATTTCAAATGAGAGGAGTGGGTGCTTTTTATAACTTTTTGTGGGGGAGAGGGTGTATTATTTTATTCATTTAGTGTTTAGGGTTCGGTTTTAGGGAGTAGAAAAGTAAAAAAATAAAATTAAAATGAAATAGAACTTTCAAAAAACGTATATACTGCTTGATACGTACCTGATACGTACGGGGTACGTCACGGATACGTCTATACATATCCTTGAGGTATCCTGACGTACCCCGTATGTAACGCTCTGATTTTGCATGTTATCTTGGTGAATGTTTTACATGCTGTTATAACTGCTGGAATGAAGGCAAACATGTTAAGATAAACTCTGATTTTAAAAGAATGTGTTGCTAACTTGGACTCTTGCATGCTGTGATTTATTGTATAGGACAACAATTATTGTACTTGCGTGTTTGCTAATGTGACGACAAATTGTCGTATACTTGCTATACTCTCGTTATTGATTGACAGCATACCTTGAATCAATTCCATTGATCCAAGTATGCTGAGGTCCTCTTGTGATTTCTGTGTCGATTCACACTTGAACAGAACCCGAGATTGTTATGAGCGTGCAACACTTGATTGTAGTTTTGGGCAGCTAGCACGTAGATACCAACAACAGGGGTTCGATTCTTGAACCCTGTACTGTCGAACTTGGGACCTCGTGAGGCAAGAAATGCCTGGACACGGGTGGCTGGATGGAAGTTGTTTAGTGTTAGTGGTTAGTATAAATTGAAAACCTAAACTAATCCTAAGTCCTAACATGCATCCTACACTACTACCCTAAGTGGATTTTTAAATTACAAAAAAAAAAGGGGGGGGAAAATAAAACCTAAGGCTAAACTAAGACCTAGGTTGAACACTTTATGCAACCTAAACTAATCCTAATCTAAAAAGGGCGCGCAGACCCTTGGAAGGAAAGGATAAGGATGGAAAGGGCATTCATTGGCATTTAATAAACAGTCCATACGTGGCTAGTTTTGGCGGGGCAGGTAGGAAATAGAGGCATCTATTTGGAGATAGAGCCAAATTCAGTTTTGTATGAGAAATTTGAAATTTAGAGTTCGCCAACTCAAGTGGCGGTGGCGTGGAAGTTAGGAAAAAGGCAGAGCCTTAATTGCATTGATTATTCTTGGTCCTCGCGACCAGTTTGCCTTGGAAAGTGTATGAGGGAATCGGATTTTCATTTTGTTGATTCGAGTTTTGTTGCAAAGTTGCTCTGCATTTGGTTTTTCTGGTCTGGTTCAGTCGACCCAGCGCTTGGAATTTGACACTGTTCTTGGAGATTTTAAGGCTGTTGCTGAGCCTGAGGAAGAAAAGAGTGTTGGGAAGTTTGTGCTGTCGCTGTGGAAGGAATAACACGGCAAACGGAACTTTCTTCGGGTTCTGGAAAAGAGATTACAGGCATGTTAAGCCCTTCTCTTTAAAAATCTTTGCTTTGATTAAGTGTTTCATTAAAACAACCCTGCTCTTGGGTTTGGATTGTGTGATTGCTGTTGAGTCGATTTGAATTGGATTTTGTCGGTTCTTGCTTCTTTTCTTTGGGAAATGATAAGCGTAATTGCTTCTGGTTGCTCGGCCTTGATGTGTTGTTGCTCGAATCGAGTTGGAATATGAATTACTCTAGTGGTTGTTGACAGTATTGTGGAATGAAATAGACATTTTCTTTCTCTGTACATGTTGTATGAATTGGAACAGGCCTTGTGCGATGTTCTCCTTCTGTGCAATCGTTTCTTTGCTGTTGTATTTGGAACTGCCCTTGCGTGTAAAATGGAAATGGAAATACAGTCGAGTTATATTGCTATGATTTGGGTTCCGTTGACTCTTGCTGTTATTTTGGAAATAATATGAAACACTGTCTTGATTGCTGAGTTTATCTGTCTTTGTATTTCTCGAATGAAATACCTTCCTGTCGTGCTGGTGGTTGACGTTAAATGGAAGTTGAAATGGGTTCTTTTCCATAAGATGTTTAATAGGAACAGTACAGGTAGTGTGAATTGTTTTATTGTTGTGTGATTGTCTTTTGTCACATGAACTTTTGAGATAAAATGGTGAAGGTTGTGTGAGCGGCTTGGTGTCGTTTCTGTACTGAAGTTTCATTGATGGAAATAAGATCTTTTGTTGATTGATGTCTGCTGTTCGGGATTAAAAGGAATATCATTCTTTTCGAGCTTATTGGAATGGGTTTTTCACTGTGTAAGTATTATAGTAAGAACTGGTAGACTGTATGGTTGTTTTCACTACTATGAAAATGCTCTTGTTATATGGTCTTTCGTGATATAATGGTAAAGGATGTACGAGATGTTTAAGGTCGTTTCTATACTGAAACTTCTTTTGAAAAGGAAATAGTTTCTTTCTCTCTCTCTCTCTCTCTCTCTCTCTCTCTCTCTCTCTCTCTCTCTCTCTGCTGTGTTGATTAGGATGAATACAACGTTGTTTTTTTTGTATGAGCATACGAATTGCCTTGGAGAAAGAAATGATAACACGTTTTTGGCTGTTCTTTCCTTTCTTGCTTAAAAAGAAATAAGACTTTTCTCTTCCTTCTGCTGTTTCGGGATTATGAGGAAATGGTATTTTGTATTTTAAAGGAATGGGCTTTAGAATTTTATATGAGTGTTTGTGAGAGTTGGAAAAGAAGTAGTTTTTCCTTCTGAACTCATAGAGAAATATACTGTTTCTTGCTAGGAAGGTATGATGATTAGTTGTGTTTACTAATGCTGATCGGTTTTGTAAGGTCGAACTGTTTTGGTGATTATGACTTAATCTTGGATTGCTGTAGGTAACAACAATGAATAATATGTTATTTTGAATGGGATTACGTTCATGGAATTTGGAAATCATGAGATTAATAGACTGCATGATTGTATAACTGTTATCTGTTTATCATACAGTGAAAGAAATATGGTTTCTTTAAGTATGGTAAATATATGGTCTGCATCCTTATACTGTTTGACCTAGGATGAACATAATGTTGTACTAACCTGTATCGGATTTTTATGAGTCTGATTCAAATGAAGTATGGATATGGATGATGAATTTTTCCCTGTTTTCAATTAAAGCGGATTATAATTGAAATTACTCTTATTGCTGGAAAGTGAATTCTGATTGGATTTTGTAAGTTTCACTCTGAACTGTTATCTTGATTTGTCTTTCGTTTGGATTCCACTGTTAGGATAGTCATGTGGAAAGAAATATAGATATGAATGAATGACTTGGGAAAAATAATCTTTTCTACTTTCATTCAGTTGGAAATCTGTAATTCGTGAATAATGAATTTTATAGTGCTTAGATGGGAGCAACTATATGCATTGCTGTTTGCTTTCTTGTCTGTACTTGATTACTTGGATTCTAATATGATGTATGAACTGAAAGGAAAGTAATGGATTTACATTCTAGTTCGTTTCATCCTTTGCATTCATTGTTATTGAAAGGCGTGGAAAGGATATCAGTATGTTATATATGCAGTAGGCTACTTGTATTCCTAACTTTACAAATATTGTGAATTGATACTTGTAATGATTATGTGGAAATGGGACAACAGTTCCTTTGCTGATTGTGATGATATTTTGATAGTTCAGTTGTTATGCTGATATTTATTTTGTGCCTATTTCGTGATTGATGTTTAACTGTCGTTTCATAAAAGCAGGGTTCTTTTATTGAGACAGTTAGTTGAAGCACCTTATTTTAAGGATAAGTGCTCAATATGCTCAGTTCATTGAACTGACTCGTGTAATTCATTTTGCAGATGAAATTTGATTAGAATGAAGACTTGGTTGTTTTCTGATGCTTCTTGATTTGTTGATGATGTATTGTAATTGTCGCTTTTATTCCTTTTCGAGGAATTGTGAAAAGAAGAAAGTACATTCTTCTATCTATGAGTTGTATGGATGATTTATGTAAACCATGCCCAATCAGCTGGATTGGCAAATGTACGGATTATGAGATGAAATATTGAATACAATTACATGTGTGATATTTTAATGTTTATATCAGTTTGAATTGTAGTCTAAATTGGAAATATAATGTTATTTCTTGATTGGATTTGTTTAATTGTCCTTAGATGGATGTTAAATGGAAACTGATATCTATTCTTACCTAAATGCAACTTTTAAGTTGAAAAATGCAATTAATTCATACTTGGGTAAAGATGAATTTTTAATTGACATTATAAGGATTAGGAAGAATATGATTCCATAATTGGAAGGTATTCAGGATTAGTTTAGGAGCTAAGGAATACCAATTAAACTTCGGAGTAAGCGAACTTCGCTTTCGAGTTCCATTAATGATCTCGTGTGTTAAATTCAGAATAAAGGATATAGGATAAGTATATCCATAACTAATGGACCTTAACCATATAACGTTAAGGAGAACATATGAATACTTTTCTTGGGAATTAGACCTCGTTTAAATGACGTCTAATAAGTTAGAATTCTGAATTTAGTTGCAGTTGGAAAATCTTGGCTAAGTTTAATAGGTTAAACTTATCACGTCCGTCGGTACGGACTGCTTAATCCAATGATTAAGAAGTGAACCAAGTAGGGAAATGTAGCCCTTCGATAAGAAGGAGAAGATGCATAGCAAGCTAATGGACGGTTTAGTCCCTCTTAGCTATATGCAACTGCAACGGAAACGAGGATCAAGGGATCAGCACGAATGCTGAAAGTTGATTTTAATTATTAATTCGTGGCTAAGTCACTTGAGTAGGATGTGTGTTCTCGATGGGTGGATTCTGCAGGACATTGGCATACGCCAGCTACAGCAAGGTGTCTCCATGAAGACGGGGTCTTCATGACGACACAATGTTGCAGCTGACATATAGCAATGCCCTCCCGAATCAAAACATCTAGAATACATAGGCTGAATGTGTAACTCTTAGCGGGGGATAGGATATGATCAGATATACGGAGTGACTCCAGAATACTAAGGATAACTAGACACGGAGTCGTGGGGTAACGACACCATATGTCTGCGTATCTTTAGTTACCAGGAGTGCCTTCTTATATTCGTTCATATTACTAGTTGAAAAACTGGAAGTTTAAAACTGACCTTAAACGAAGAGGACTGGTAGGAACCAGGAAAGATCATTCTAGATAACAGGTGAAGTGAAGTGAAGGACGTATTTTCTTGATGTGTATAACATCCAGGAATATGATCATGCAAAGCATGTGAAAATCTTTGGCCAAAGTATCGCAATTGCTGGTTGCGTTGTCCTTATCACTTAATTTAAGATGCAGGATGTCAGATGAATATCAGTAACAAATATTCAGATAGGCTTCTTAAATGGATCACTTCGATAACCGGAAACGGTTATAAGAACTGGTATATATAATATACCATGCATAAACGAACATGAAGGATCGGTTGTTGCCGAGTCATGAAATGAAGGATCGGTTGTTGCCGAGTCATGAAATGAAGGATCGTTGAAACTCCGAGCCATGAAAATGGAAGATCGGCAGTTCCTCGAGTCATTTACAGCAGCATATAGAATCTGTTATAAGATTGAATGGCATTGAATGTGTGTTCCATATTATAAATATGCGGACAGGGAACATTCGTTTTAAAAAGAAATTGTGTGATCCAAACTGTGTTGTTTGGGCAGAGAACAATTATTAAAACTTAAACGTGTGTTTGAATTTTGTAATTCATAACAGAGAACGTTATCAAAAAAAAAAAAAAAAATTCCCTTGTTCTGGTATTTTAAATGGGGATGTTACACCGTATGTATCAAGTACGTATCCGTATTGTATCCACAACGTATCCGTATCCGATACGTTTCCAAGGGAGGGGGGGGGGGGGGGTTTTGGCGTATCCATGCAATGTAGCTCATTGTAAAATATTATCCAATTTTTTTTTTTTAATTCAAACATTTTGAACATGACTTACAAATTTAGTGAATGTTGAAACATGCAGGTTTGATGATGCAGTTCAAATAATTAAGTATAAAAAAAAATAGCAAAGATTTGAAAATCTACCTAAAAATATTGTTTCTAACACTATTTTGCTACTGCCTTTAGTTTTTTATTGTATTTGTTAGCTAACATGAGGATTTTGGTATTGGTTTGCTACCATTAATTATGTATAAATAGAACTTTCAAACATTAGAAAACACTTAGCTGATTTTTATTTGACACCATTTTATTATTGCCTTCAATGCGTGATTGCATTTTCTCCATAACATGAGGATTGTGGTATTAGTTATCAATATCATAAT
The DNA here is from genome assembly GCA_019776745.2 of Taxus chinensis. Classification (NCBI taxonomy): domain Eukaryota; kingdom Viridiplantae; phylum Streptophyta; class Pinopsida; order Cupressales; family Taxaceae; genus Taxus; species Taxus chinensis. The sequence goes on along the minus strand of CM034152.1, from coordinate 201,062,865 downwards.
TTTTCCATTAAGTTAGAAGGGAAAACTTCAAATGGAAATGGAAGATGTTGCCTCTGGTTTAAGGCTTAAGCTTGGAAGTTTTCCCTAAGGAGAATCTAAACAAAGCTAGATGACACAGAGGAAAAAGACATCCAGCTAACTAAAACTCTTCACTTTTAAAGTTTAGGAATAAACTAGGTGTGCTTGTGCAGGAAAAAAATTACTATGCTGGTGAAAAATTACGATAAACTCTATTGTTCTTTTGGCATTGGCAGAGTTTCCTGATTTTTTACCCTTGATTAGAACAAGGGAAAAGAGCTTGATAATTAGTCCTTAAAATTTAGGTCTATCCTTCAAAAGTTTAAATGATTTCCTATGGCATATGTGCATAAGTCATCTTACTCCTTTTACTTGAGCTTACAATATTTTGCATTTTTTTATGGCATTGAGATTTTATGTTGCACTTCTCTTTCCTTTAATAAGATTGGGAATACCCATTGTTTTATGAAGTCAACTACCTATCGAATAATGTTGTTTGGGTATTCCCCAAAAGAATGTGTGATTTTTTAAGTTAGTATTTTGCACTTTGCATAATTTTTTGCGGTGTCCTATTTCAGTTTCCTTAACTGTACTAAGAGAAGGACAAGCTTTTGTTTTCCAGATCAGCTGTCATGTCCCCATTTTTTAATTAAAATAACTAGGAGACCCAAAAACCTATTTCTTTATTTCCCCTAGGCCAAGGGATAAAATTAGGGAAATAATTTAATAATAATGTTTAAGTTGGACCTAGTAATATTACTTGAAAACATTAATATTATTATTATTATTATTATTAGTTAGATAATTTAAATATTAATTATTATATTATTATTATTAGTTAGATAAAGTGGGCCATCTAAATAGGACATAATGAGGCCTTCTGTAATATTTTATTGAAGTGAGCACTTTGGGGGGGGGAAACTTTCAGAGGGGAAAAGAAAATTCAAAATAAAAGGTGCAAAAATGGATTCTATAAAAGAGAGTCGATTGCTCAAAGAACGGGATGGATTTTTTGTAAGGAGAAAACAGGGAGGATGCATGATTAGTTTATTGATATGGAATAAATCAACTTACAAAACAATCAAGTTGCAATGCTTATATACATTGGACAATTGAATGCGAACAACCATGTGATTGCACATGCATAACAAATTACACGGATGAATAACAAGACACTTATTGTTATAAAACTATATAACAATATAACAATGCAATTAACAATTATTTACCCAAGTAAATTACTGATTTACCTTTAACGTAAAAGAACTAAGGTAATAATACTAGTTACAATGCATAATTACCTATACAGTATGTATTACCTAACATTCCCCCCTTAATTTTGCATTGTCTCAAAAGATGAGGAGATGAACTCTTTAAACAACTTGAATTTGTCATGTGTAAGTGACTTCATGAAAACATCTACTCGTTGTTCAATTGTTGGACAAAACTGAAGTTGTATATTATGTTTCAAAACATGCTCGCGAATGGAATGAATTTGTACATCAATGTGCTTGGCACTCTTATGAAACACTGGATTGCAAACAAGTGACGTAGCTATATCGCTTCGCAGACAACTCCACTTGTAGCACGATATTTGGCCTCTGTAGAGGAGTGGGAAACATAGTTTTGTTTCTTGCTTCCCCATGATATTGGTCCAAATTCCAAAAAGAACACAAATCCAGAAGTGGATTTCCTATCATCAATGTTACCTGCATCATCTGAATCCGAATATCCAGTCAAGAAGAAATGGCCATTCTTCTTATAATCTAGACCAATATCCGCCTCGTTGCTTTCCAATGACAAATTTTGGGTTCTTGCATGAATCGAGAAAGATAGCTAACTGCAAAGTTGATATCTTGTCTAGTATATGTTAGGTAAATGAGACTCTTAATCAACTGTCGACATAGAGTTGTATTTACCATAGGAGATGGATTTGTACGAGATAACTAAAGTCTCGTCTCCATGGGTGTAGCAATCGGTGTGTAATCCATCATCCTGAATTTCTCGAGCTTTGTCTTGGTATACTTCAACTGAGAAACAAAGATATGATTCTCCTTCTAACATACTTCCAATCCAAGATAGTGGTGCATGAGCCCAAGACTTATCATGTCGAACGATCAATTAAGATTTTTCTTCGCAGCATCGATCATCTTCAGTGTGTTGTCAGTGATGACTAGATTGCGACATGTACAACAACTATCACAATCTCTCCTCATTGCCTCTTGAGGTAAAAATTGGGATCATATGGATTTCTCATAAATCCATGCTGAATGAGATAGTCATCAATTTTGATGTACCAAGCCCAAGGTGTGTAGTGCCCCTTCGGCTCGTAGAAATTTCCCCTTGCCACAACCTTGATGGTTTGCGGGGATAGTTGAAAAAAGCATGTGTTGAATCATCATTTTGGCGTCGTTCAGAGCGATAGTGAATAAAAAAATAGTAATAAAAGAAATTAAACATTTGAGATGATAAATGAGAAGGATAAGTTCAAAGTTGTCCTTATGCGGACTAAACCTTTTGGAATCCTAAGAGTGTCGTCATGTCTTCGATTTGTGTGGTGAAGTCGTTCTTCTTGCGATTCATCCAACTCGGGATCATTTTCAAACCTTGAGTTTGAAATATTTATAAATTTCTTTATAACGTTAAACGTCGATCTAACTAAATTGTATTTCGATATCAATAAAAGAATTCCACATAATTTTCATATGAGGAACTTACACGATAGGCGAGTGCTTTAACGGGAGTGGGTGAGGTTTTGGTTAAACTAAATTTTAAAATAATAAAACAATAATGCCAATTGTAGTGCCCACACTTTTTATAGCTCAATAGCTTGTTGTTTCTTCACTCATATACATGTTTTGACAGAGTTGTTATATCATGGACATTGTATTAGAGTTTGATCTTATTAGACAGGGGTGGACATTTAGGCGTATAGCGCCAATTTAGCTTAATTTCTATATTGTCGCATTTTTTTGTTATGTCATGGATACTAATGGTTATGATGTTGTGTTTGGAACATAATTATAATGATGGATAGATGTTGCATGTGGAATTCTATAGTTATATATCACGTATCATCTTGTCTAACTTTTGGAATATTGAGTATAATTGTGCACGTTGTCGCATCTTGATTTCAGTAGGATGTTATGTTAGTTTAGAGTGCATTGATATCTTACTATGTCATTAAATTATCTTGTATCGGATAGGTGCGGTTAATGTGTGCAATGAGTGTGCAGGTGACAAGTTTACAGGAGGACGTGTGATTCAGGCCAGCTACTCAATCTTGCACAAGCAGCCTACGGGCTGAGCCCTAGCCATGTTCTTTGTGTGAAGCCTTAGTATAGGAGATTATTATTGTTGGGCACTATGAATGACCCCAATTCATGTAATATATTGTGCTTTGAATTATTAATTTTGTTTAGGGTTGCTAGTGGAGTTGTAAACTGGTTTTGGGGGTTAATAATCCCACTTTCATTTAAATTTTTGATTTTGTTTATGAGTCATTTTATCACAAGGGTTTAGGGTCACATGTGTGACCCTTGGGTGGTCCCCACACCCTCTACCCTTGTGCCAAAAATGCAAAACCCGAAATTAGGGTATTTTGGGCATTTTTGGGGACCCCTTTGTAGCTTGGGAGTCCCCATAACATAAAAATGACCCCTTGGACCCTACCTAATGGGTAGGGGGACTTGTTTTCAAGGCTAAAGGGAGTTTTCCCTCCCTTTTTACCTCTTGTTTAGTCACATTCATGTAAGGGATGTGGATTTGTGTGTTTATCAAAAGTTTCACTAGTTTTGTCTTGCTAACTTTTAAGGGCATTTGAGAGAAGAGGGCAAAAAAATAATTTTACCCTTTCTCTCTTTTGATTTGGCATATTAGACCTTGATGAGGGAGAGGGGTGACACATGTCACCCCCTCATTGGTGAGGATGCTTGCTTGCTCCTCTTCAAATTCCCATCCATGAGAAAAGAGAGGGACTGTTTCTTGGAACTTCTTGCTTGGGATGCTTGTGGATTTTGAAGCTTGAAGATTGGCTTGAGTCAAGTTGTGGAGAAATTTGAAGTTGGACAACTTTTTGGAGAGCTTTCCTTGAGGTAGGTTCTTAAGTCCTTTTTTTGTGTTATTTTCCCTTTTGGAGGCTAGTTTGGGTGTTGAAAGTTGTTATTGTGGTATGCAGCTTTTAGTTGTTTGTTTGTTTTACTCCCTCCATCATATGGCATGATGGAGTTTTGGAGTGTGGGGAAAGAGGGAATTTTCTCTCTCAATCATCAAGGCTTGATGAACAAGCCTTGTAGGCTCTTAGTATTTCCCCTCAATGGTTGAGGTGGGGAAGTTGATTCATTTGGCTTGAATCTCCTTCCCCATTCTTGGTAAGGAAATCCCTTTGGAGTTTGAAAATCCTTCCAAGGAGGACTTGGAGAAAGGGGGAGGAATAAGGAGGAATTTGATTGAATTAGAAACTATAAGTAGGATATGGAGATGTGTATTTTGTGCAATAATTTTTTATGTATAACTTTGGAGAATTTTCTCCTCTCTTCCCCATTTTTGAGGATGAACATAGGTTCTCCTCCTTATAAATTTGGAGTCTTGTGTTGTTGTGAACTATTTTTGTGTGCTTGTTTCATTGTTGGTTTACCCTCCTTCTTGTGCAAGTTTTGATTAAGTTATCATCTTTCCCATGGGCTTGTGGAAGACTAACATGCATCCCAACCTTGGGATAGGCATGTGATGATGCCTATGGTTGGGTGGCAAACAAGTTCTTTCTCCTTGTTGGTTTTCTTGAAGGCTTGAGGGTTGAAGCTAAAAGTTGGAGGATTGAGATATTGAGATCTTTTCTGTCTTTCTTAATCTTGGTGAATCACTTTTTGTATTGCAGCCACTTAAATATGGCTAGTGGAAGACTTGTACTCTTGTAAAAATTTCCATTTTGTAATTTTGCATTTTGAAATCTTGGGCCATTTTGAGTTAAGTGCTCTACCACAAGTCTTGTAAAAATCTTGTGTAAACCCCTTTTGGGTGGATGTGTATTGTGGTTTATGTGAACTTGGAAATATATATATATTATATATATATATATAAATATATATATATATTGTATTTGTTGTTTTCCTAAATATGATAATCTGATATGAAATCTCCTTTTGAAAGAAAGAATATATATATATTTGAAAATATGCCCTTCTTGTGAACATGTATGTACACTTCATGGTGAATATATTTTCCCTTGTTATAAATCTGAAATGATATTTTGCATTAAATCTGAGATGAAATCCACCTTGGTTATAAAAAAAGTTGTTCTTGTTTTAGCTCTGGAAGAAACTATTTTTATTTGTACAATGCACAACTCCTTTTATATTAATATGGTTATTGAAATCTGTTTTTTTTTCTTTTTCTTCTCTTTTATCATTTCGTGCTAAGGAAATTTTGGCTTGCAAACATGGTAGTTTTCTTGTTTTAAAATATATATATATATATATATATATATATATATAATACATTGTATATTTATAAAACGGATTTATTTAAAAAAAAAAAAATGCTTTGGTGGGGGGGCGGGGCGGGGCGGTGGGGGGAGGGGGGGGGGGGGGCGGGGTACGCACCCCCCCCGCACCCCTGCATTTCCCACGGGGCACAACCCCTGTCGAGCCCCCATCCTACCCCCTGCTGCACCCAAACATGTCCCGCCGCCTCCCCGCCTATGCTGTCCTGCCCCCTCCTGCGACCCCGACTCCACTGCCCTGCGGCCTCCCTGCCGCCTATTCCTCCACACGTCCTTCCACCAGCTGACTGTGCCCCCTCCCCTTGCTGCAGTCTGCCCCCTGTCGACCCTTCCTCCTCCAAGATCTGCCCCCCTTCCTGTCAAATTTTCACAGTAAAATAAAAATAAAAATATACTTTTATATATTTACTCCATAAAATAATAATAATAATAATACAACAAGAGTATTACAAATTTTTTTTAATAAAAATAGTTTTCATAGTTCTCTCCAAACACCTACACAAGGGAAAAGAAAGCAAAATGAGAGAAAGAAATAAGAGGAAGAGAAGAAAAAGCCATTAGAAGATTAGGGCAAGATTTTTAGGACTTATTCCAAATCCAATGGCCAAGATGAATTTAACCCTAGGATTATTATTAAATCCTCCTTTCTTTGTAGACATGGATTTTAATGAGAATTTTTAGCAAAGAGGAAGGATGTGATGGATTAAATAAATTTTGAAGGGGTTGTGGGTAATTTTATCCAAGGGAAAATTAATTTTATTTTAAAAAAAAAGAGTAAATTATTGTTTCTATGACAAATTCTAATTTAAAAGGAAAGAGGTATTTAAGGTGTGCAAGTAAAAGATAAGTAAATAATTAAAACCGGATTTAGGATAATAATTCATTTAATGGGGTAAATTAAATTAGTATAAAAATTAGTAACTATCAAGAAAGAGTGTAAAATATGTATTGGTATTAACTAAACACTTCAAAAAAAAAAATTACCTAAAATTTTAGTCCGTTTGGTGCGTTTTTCGGTGTCCCAGATGGGGCATTACACCAATAAGTTATTTTAAATGTTTGAGAAAATTGAATATTTGATATTTAAAATGTTAACAACAAAGCAAAAAATGAAAATAATTAAATTATCAAATATTTTTAAATCCCTCAATTTTTTGTTGGAGCCTGTGCCAACCTCACACCAAGAAAGAATTAATAAATTTTTGGTTAATGTGAGATTTCATCCGTGAGATAATTTTTGGTCTGTGTGTTGATGAATGAAGAAGGATTATTAGCAGAGGATGGTTTTGGAAAACTCCTTGGTTTTGTTTTAAGCTTTCATGGTGAGAAGAAAAAGTGGATTAGTAGACTTGGATGCAAATTTGGCTTTCCTAATTTTCTCCAACAAATTAAGCACAAACCTTATGAAGGAAGATGCACTTGGATGTCTCATATAGGCTATATCTCTTTCATACTCTTTGGGGTTGTTAAATTTTGTTTTGATTTTATCTTCACCATTTTGGGTTTGGTCTGATTGTTTTAAACACCTGGATTTAATTCTCCTCCTATGTGTCAATAGTGATGTATGTTCTTTTTCAACAAATACATAGTATAGCCTTCAGCTGGAATGCAAAAGACCTCTTTGGCCATGGACCACTATTTTGTAGTATTATGACTTTCTATTTTTGGTTTGTTTATTTGTTTATGTTATTTTTTTCTTAAGCACCTGATAGTATTAAAAAGGGTGAAATATGGGATTGTTTGTTAAATATGACTTGAAATAAGGAAACCTATCAAGCCAACATAGTTTGCTGCATATTATGCCCAATTACTTTGGCTAAAATAGATTTGGGAACTTAAAGCACAATATTAACATGTGTAAATGCAAACTCCATGTCCTCTTTTGGTGTCAAAATTGGGATCTTGGGAAGTAGGTTTGGACACCTCATCAAAGTGCTTTGGAGCGAGTAAGGTCATATATTTTGGTTGTGTGTGTTTTGGAAACACATTATGAAAGTATACGCCTAACACTTGAATTGTTTGACAAAATTTCCCAAGGGAAATGTGCTAAAGACATGTGTGTATAGGATGGATGGGAAGATTAGAATGATGTAGAGAATATTAGTTGGTCCTTCCGTAAGGACTGAGAGGTATTTGCTAAAATGTCAGGAAGAATGTGGTTTTCATGGTCAATTTTGATTGTTGGAAGCACACAAAATGAATTGTTGATAATGCCTTGGAAACTTTTGACAAATGCAAAATTGACATGCATAAAGCTAGACACCACAACATGTCCCAATGTACCCTTATATGTGCAAATAGGAACTATGGAGTAGAGTTTGGAATTTTTGCTTAGCATGGAGGATCAAGATAATTTTGTCAGAAGTTGTGGTTGTTGGTTTCTGATAGTTATGTAACAAAAAAGTGGGAAGCATACTCTGTTTTTGGCAGCACAAGTCATGTGAATTGTTTGATAAAATTCCTTAGAGAGGGAGGTATTTCTCTTAGATTGTATTGGCTATTATGTTGTACATATTTTGGTTGTTTTAAATGCCTTGGTTGCTCATGAAATTCTATTGACAAGTTTAAGCAAAAACATCACAACCTTTCTAACATTCTCCCAACCCATGTCAAGTATAGAGTCTAGAGCCAAACTTAGACAACTGTCAAAGCATAATGGGCAGTGGATTTTGTTGAAAATTTACAAGTGACTAGGAAGATTAGTCTGAAGTCATGGAGGTTAGCACAAGGCTCTTGATCTGTTTGATGACAATCCTCTTCAATGATTGTGGCCACGTAGATCCTGAATGTAGACCAATTGGGGTTCCTCATGCTGCTTCGATTCACAAATAGGCATGGTCAGCTCACTTTAGCCTTACATAATTTAAAAGTTCTAGTTTTATTAATTTGAAGGGATATTTAAATTAAACTAAAGAAGATTAAATTTTGGGTAAACTAAATAAAACATGTTTCCTATAGAAAATTATACCTCTTTATGTCATGCACTTAATGAGTATCCATGAATGTAAACAATACTCTCTCCTTTACCTTGTAAGATGGATGGATAAAATATGATACTAGTTTTAGATTTGGAAACCTTGCAGTTAGTGGGATAAACTGGAAGCTTAGTAAAACTACTTCTTGACGACTTTGTTGTTAATTAGACCTATTTTCATGGAGGAGAAAAACATCCTTATAAACCCCAAAATGAGAAAAGTAAACTTTAGTCATGTACCTTTTCTTGCGGAGTGTTCAACCAAACCCTAGGTTGTACTTTTGATGTTTGTTTGACCTCATTTTGTAATGTTTTTGGGAGCCAAGTGAGCTAGTTCGTATCTTTAAACAACTGCTGAAAGTTAAAAATGCAGTTTGGTTTTGACCTGTTGTTTTGGCCCTGGGTGTAGAAACAAATTTTGGATTCAGTATACCTCTAATATTTTTACGAGACAATCATTTAAAACCATCATTTTGGAGAAAAACATCCCACAAGATAGTTTTCTTGTTAGGTTTTATAGACCTCCGGTCGTTGGGTGACAAGGTCGTTTGGGTGCATTTACAACTGGTAAATCTAGAAAGATGAGCACCTCTTTAATATTATTTTCTATTTTGGAGTTCCATCAGCTTTGAGATCTTCCTTGTATATAAGAAAATAGGTAGGAATTTTTCCCTAATGTGTTTGAGTCCCGAAGATGGTTTTTGAATGTTGATATTTGAGCAACTTGTCTTAACTTGACGTTTTTGGAAACTTGTGAATAATTGGAGAAAAGTGTCATATGACCTTATCCAAGTAAAATGATCATTTGGAAACCTTGTAAGCATAAATACATGATTTCAGGAAATATCCTTGATGCTTGTTTGAAAATATATTGAGTGTTAAAAGAAATGGTGTTTTCTCTCTCATCTCTTTATCCCTGTCTTTTGGCTTAGAAAATGAAATGAAATGGTGATTGCATTCTTACTCCCCTTAAAAGTGTGTTAGGTATTAGTTCATTATTATTAGAAAATTTTGATAATGCAAATCATGCTTAATAACAGTTAGATGCCATGCCAACGACTGTGCTGACCATGTGGTGGTTGTAGGTATGTGGGACATGAAGAAATTTACAGCATACCTACATGTTTTTGTAACAACGAGTTATCCTTGAATTGCATGTAATATTAAATGGATGTATATCAAAACTATGACTATACACATGAATGTTATTTATTGATTATTGTATGATACGTAAGAAATGGTAGTATATTGGTATTCTTGGAAAATGGGCATTCATTTCTAGAAGTGGTTTTGATTATAGGTATATATATTGCTAATGTTATAGATGTACTTTTTAACTGGAAATGAAGTGATCTTGCATAGCGTTCTTTTTATGGGTTATTAATGAATGAACTCTTTTGTGTGTTTCTAATTACGTTGGACTTCGTAGAAGAACTAAAGCAAAAAAACGAGATGACCTTAGAGTGAGACCCTTGTTTGACACCCTCTTGTGCGAGAGCACATTAGCTTAGAAAACTGATAATTATGATCTTTTTCTTATCTTTCTTTAGCATGCCCCTATCTTGAGGTAATATGAGCACAAAAGTAGGATTTTGTAGAATCTTGTCTACTGGTCGACTTTGTCTTTAAACGACCTATAGGAATGGTGATGGTTAGCCACTATTTAGAGTATAAGGGGTTCCTTCTAGGAATTATTTTTATGCATGTTGAATTTGTGTGGAATACTTTAGTTTTAGGCTTAGAGTCACTTTGTGACATCTGGGACATAGGGCCTAAGAAATGTAATTATATAGTTATCTTGAGGTTAAGTATAGAGGGATATGTTATGAACGCACTTGATTCATAGGGGAAGTTAGGAAATGTAATTCCACAACTTTGAAATGTGACCTTTCATTCCTTGGAAAACCATAAAGTGAGGAGGTACCTCACTTAGTACCTCTAATATAATCTCGACTCTTTTAAAATGCGAGTGATATAAGACTAACGCATAAGTGAAACTTGGAGTTATCTTATATCTTAGTTAGGCCCTCTTTTGTTGTTGAAAGTACTTTTAAACTACTCCACATGGGTTCAAGCATATGAGAAACTTATTCTCTTAGCTAAAAAATAAAACTTATGATGTATAAATATTAGAAATGAATCTAACCTATTTTGAATCATAACAACAATATGGGTCAAATGTGAATGTATTTGTTAATAACCTTTGGAGTTTAATTTGGATTCTTGAGTTGTTGTCTTTCTAAAAGAAAGTAAAACTTGGAGGGTTGTGAGTTTTTGATAAAGGCTGTGAAACGACTCCAAAACTGTTTCTTTAGTTGGACGTAGAATCCTTGAGTACAAAAAGAAGTGAATTAAAACCTAGGATATTTTTATAAGATGGGTGCTCGAAACCTGTTTTTAAATTTCTCTTCCAAAAATGCTTCCCTAAGATGTTGACCTTTAAGTAATAAAAATATGAAATCCATTCCCTTTAAATCAATGTTCACTCTTTTCACATGATTAAGTGTACTTGTATAAGTTAAATATGAATTGAAATAAATAATGTGTAACATTATGAATAAGAATGTTTTCTTACGTGAAAAAATAATTTGAGACCTATAAGGTTAAATAAGGGAATTGAATAGTAGTTAAGATGGGACCATATTAAGTTTTTGTTAAATGAAATAAAAGGAAATGAAATCTTGAGAAAGAGGAAAAAGTATGTTTCATATCAAGTTCTCTTCGAACCCTAAAGGATAATAATGAAATTTGATTTCAGTAAAGAGTTAAACCTTAAAATGTGATAGTGTGGAAGGTGTTAATATATATATATATATATATTATATTGTATATATATATTGCTCATGAAGTTCATGTTTTGGTTGGGTTTTGGTTTCATACTTGTCCCTTTACCTTAATGTGACATTGGATGCATATTTTGTCAGCATGATATTGTGTGTTCTTCATATTGGTGTAAACATTACATGTGGTGTTGTGTAATCTCTTGTGAGTCCTTTTGGTGTCACACAATTATATAAAGAAAAGTGAAAGTTTAAAAAAAATCCCTATTATATTTGGTCATGTGTTAGGGTCCCACATGGGTGGGCACTATAGGGTGCATGTTTAAGGCCATACAAAATTTTATGAGTCTACATACCTTTGTTTCTTATCCATGTATGACAAAACCCTCAAGTTGAGTCATGTAGACTTCTTCCTGTAAATCTCCATTCAGAAAGACACTTTTCACGTCCATCTGATGGACTTTGCATCCAAACTGTGCAATTAGAGTAAAGATCATCCTGATCATTTTGATCTTAACTGTGGAAGAAAATGTCTCCTCATAGTCTATGCCTTCCTTCTATGCATGCCCCTTTGCTACAATTCTCACTTTGTACTTGTCAACAATCCCATCTGCAACCAATAGGCTTCTTCCTTGGTGGAAGATAAACAAACTGCCAGGTATTGTTTTTCATCACTAACGGATACTCAACATCCATGACATCTTTCCAAGCTTTTGACTGTAGGGCTTCTTGGACTATAGAGGACTTAACAAATTGAGCAACTCTACTCATCAAAGTAAAATTTACCTCTTCACGAGCTTTATTGAGTTTGTGGTCTAATGGTGGATATATCCGGAGGAACATCCAACTTAACATCTTGAATCATATTTGTATACCACTTAGGCATACGTTGTTTTGTTCTCGTGGGTTGTGATCTTGTTTAATCATCACCACCATCACTTTCATCATCAGTGGGAACATCTGCTTCTATTTTCACAACAAGTGTGCTATTTACATCAAGTAAGTCTGTGGAAGGAGCTTGAACTTGTTTCTTCTCAAAGAACTCAACATCTCTACTGGTGTAGACTTTCCTAGTCTTTGGATCCATTAGTCTGTACCTAAGAGCTTCTTCGTTGTAGCCAATGAAGATGAGTTTTTTTTAATTTCATATTTAACTTCTTTCACTTCTGCTTGGGTATGTGCATGTTGGTTTTACACCGGAATACTATGAGGTGTGTAATGGATGGCGTTTGATTCAACCACACATCATCTAGTGTTACTCTGTCAAGAGCAATTGTGGGCACTTTGTTCAACAAATATACAAGTTTCTTCGCTGCTTTGACCCATAATTTCGTCGTTAGTCCTGAATCATTGATCATGCACCGCACCATCTGCATGATAGTATGGTTCCTTCTCTCAAGAACACCATTGTGTTGCAGTGTATGTGGAGGAGGCATTTGTCGAAAAATCTCGTGAGCTTTTAGATAGGCTTTGAACTGCTGAATTCACCCCCTCGATCTGAGCGAAGAGATATCATTTTGCGACGAGTCTCGTTCTCAATAACCACTTTGAACTTCTTGCAGATCTCAAAAGTTTTACTTTTGTTACAAAGATAAAAAATCCACACTTTTCTTGAATAATCAACATAAAGCATGAAATACTAAAATCTAGAATGACTAGGTTGCATCAGACCGCAAAGAGCAGTGTGAACCAAATAAAACTTATCTTGAGCTCGATAAGTACTCTTTTGGAATGAAGCTCTTTGTTGTTTTCGTACGAAGAAGTTAGGACACTTATCTATATCATTCTTGAGAGATGATAATCTTCTCGCCATATTGTACTGACTAAGTGTATTGAGATATTGAAAACTAATGTGACCAAGTCTTTGATACGACAACTATGCGGAAGAAATATTCTTATCCACTAGTTCCTAATTATCCATATGGAAAAAATCAAGTTGGAACATCCGTCTCACATTTGAAGCTCTTGCAACAATCTTGGAGCTTATGGATTTGTCTTGAATCAAACACACTTTCATACCAGAAGGACTATCAAAATCAATCTTCAGATTATGTTCGAGAAGTTGACTGATTGATAGTAAGTTCTTAGTCAAACCATGGACATACAAGACATGTAATATTCTAGAATTTTGTGAACCAAGAGGAAAAGTAATGTTTCCAATACCTTGGACCGTGTAGGAAGTGTTATCCCCCAATTGAACATGATTTTTGGAGGGTGTTTCGTATTGTGGTGAACTAGTCTCTATGCCCGGCCATGTGTTGAGTGGCTCCCAAATCAACGTACCAGATTGTGTTAGATGACTGGTTACATCACTGGAATGGGCAATGTACAAGAAGTCCTCGTCATCCTAATGGTCTTCTTGCTCAACTACATTGCCTTGTTGATGGGGTTTCTTTGGCGAGTTCCCCTTCTTCTGCCCTTGCTTTTAGTGTGATTGTCCCTAAACTGATTATTGATTGCGAGGTATGGAATTTCTCGATGACCCTTTCTTGTACGTGTTTTACCAACAATATTTCAACTCATGTTCTCTTTTACAAATCCGACGTTTCTTATTTTGCTTGTCCCCTTACTGATGTTGTTTCTGGGACTTTTGGGAAGATTGTACTTTGTTCTTCCCTTTCTGATGAGAATATAGTGTATGTTCTTCTTCATCCTTGTTGTAGAGTGACTCTTCTTGCTGTAACATATTCACTAGCCTCTCAAAATTGATGGTTTGATCTGACAAGTTGATTGTCCTCACAAAAATGTGGTATTAGGGAGGAAGTGTTCTCAATACAATGGGCACAAGAGTAGTATCAAAAATCTCCTCTCCCATAGGGCTAGAAGTGAATCCCTTAAAACTGCAAATCTACGCAAGAAAGCCTCAACTTTCTCATTCGACTTGAATTCTAGTGTATGCAACTCACTTTGTAATTTCAGTATTGTGTTCTTATTTCTGGCCTCGTACACTTTGCTTAACTTGTCCCATGCTTCTTTGGCTATTTTGGCATCTTGAATGTGGGGTTATACGTCATCAGTGACGACGATCAAGATAATTAATCAACTTAGGCCTGCTTGATTGGCTCTATCAAATTGTCATTGTTTGGCTACATCATTTGCTGATCTGGTTGTTAAACCATTCACAATAGAACCAATTTCTTCAAACTCGAGTTTAGTTTGAATTTTGGTCTTCCACAGGGCGTAATTGTCACCACAGAGCAACTATGAGTCAAGCAAGAAGAATTTGGGAGCATTTTTTTCAATAGTGGGTTGTTATATTTTTCCCAACTAGAGGGAACATTAGCACAATACAATGTCAAAAATACACTAAAAATATTGAATGTACAGTTGCTTGTGTAGAAAAATTGAATGACATGCAATTTTATTTGTTTTGCAGGGCCTTGGTGGCCTTCGGAGCTCAAAATGGCTCAAATAGTGAAGAACCTCAAAAAAACTGATGAAATTGACATTTTTCAAGTACCCCTCCTTTTGCAAAAGTGTCCCAAAATCACTTTTTAAACAATGTGGGAGAAATAAATTTGCCCAAAAATAGTGTTTTCCCAGCTAAATTTGGGGGAGTTTAGTTGTAACTATCTAGTTTACTGGAGGTTTTTTTTACCGCTAGCATTGGTTGTTCCTCTATATTCTTCTCCAAATTTCAAAATAAAAAAGGATGGGTGAGGGGGGATTCGACCCCTTACGACCTCTAACTCCCAAAACCCTTATGCTAGACCAACTCATGCACACTATTGCGCATAATGTAATGAAATGAGGGAAAATATATTTAAACCCTTTCAAAATGACTAACCTTGCAAAAATGATGTCGTGGTTGTGATCCGAAGGGCCACATGGTGTTTGGGTAGACTAAGTGGTCTAGGTTTCCCGCAAGAATCAAATCCGTTGTTTTGAACACCTTTGTAAAGTGGATATTGTTTGTTTTTTTACTATACCATTGTTGGTAATTGTTTTCCTTTGATGGATATCTCCACTAGTTGGAGCTGGCTTCATTGAGTGGACGGTTGGGGGCTCTTGCAAAGGTCGAACCAATCTTGGATACGGGGAGCAAGGAACAAATTTGATTCTTTTGATGTATCTTGGTTCACGAGCTCGGTTCTAACATTGGTCAACTTCGTGGGTAACTTTTGTGGCCTGGTCGATATTATTGGAAGGGAGAGTTGAATGTATGGATCTGCTTGGCTTGGTGGATAGGGGATTTAGAGCACGGCTCTTGGGGGCTCTTTCAAGGGTCGAACTGATCTTGGAACGGGGAGGAAGGAACAAATTTGATTCTTTTGATGTATCTTGGTTAACGAGTTCGGTTCTAACATTGGTCAACTTTGTGGGTAACTTTTGTGGCCTGGTCGATAGTATTGGAAGGGAGAGTTGAATGTATGGATCTGTTTCACTTGGTGAATAGGGGGTTTAAAGCACGACTCTTGGGGCTGATGTGTGTTGTGGGCTCTTCCTGAGCCAAATGCAAGAGGGGACTCAACTTGACAGATGTGGGCCTCTAACTCGATGCTAAAACCTTGACTCTAGTTAATGTTCAATGCCCTTCGTAGACCCATCTTGGTGGGTATGGAAATAACTCAGTGCCCAATCCTTGCAACAACACAACTCGCCATGCTCAATGCTAAATATAGCATAAACTGCTAAACTTGGCATTAAGGACCAAAGTTAGTTGTAGCTAACTAGTCCATTAAATTTAGTGGAAAAAACCCCTATTGGGGTAAGAATTTTCTTTTCCTGAAAAATTTTTCAACTAGATTTTGGTGCAGGAGGTAGTGCCTGGGAACCTCCTTTCCTAGTGCACATAAAATATATGCAAACTACTTGAAAATTGAAAAAGTAGATTGTAGAGATGCAGTGGTGGGGTTGGGAAGCTACTAGAGGCAACACATGATCTCTAAGGGGGTATAATTCTTTTCCGATACCTCTCACACACTTTTGTAACGTCTCCTTCAACATCTACTGAATCGTGTAGGCTCCAACCAACTCTGATACCAATGGTAAGGAACAAACAAGGAGGATGCATGATCAATTTATTAATATGGAATAAATCAACTTACAAAACAATCAAGCTGCAATGCTTATATACATTGGATAGTTGAATGCATACAACTAATACAACTATAAGGTTGCACATGCATAACAAATTACACGTGGATGAATAACAAGACAAATATTGTTGTAAAGCTATATAACAATACAATTAACCACTATTTACCCAAGTAAAATAATGATTTACCTAAGGTAATAATCATAGTTACAATGCATAATTACCTATACAATATGTTTTACCTAACATGTTTATGATATTAGTTATCAGATAGCTTGAGTACTCGTGTTCATCTATTTCTCCTAAGGATGAAAACCCTTAGAGTGTGGAGATTTGGAGGACGAAAACCCTCTTGGTCTCCAAGCAAAAGCAAAGGACAAAAACCCACTTTCTCATTGAGGTGGCTTCACCCAAGAATTACAGTTGGGCAGAAAAGATTACAACTTATTTCCAGTTTCAAGTTGGTTAAGGAGAATTTTTAGAGATTTTCAGTTTGATATAGTACTTTTTACCGTTGCTATAGTATGATGTATCGCTGCTACAATACCATCACAACCGCATATTTCATGAGTTGGGGTTTATTATTTACTTTGGTAGTTTGAATAATAAATGAACCACAATTTTCTGGTGTACATCTTTAAGATATGTAAAAAAGAGTTTGCATAACTGTTACTACCTATTTGATATAAAAGATTTAATATTAATATTTAATATTGTTGTCTAGCATTCATACAAGGACATTTTGGCTTATGTTCAATGTTGTGAACGGGTTTCAAGTTTTCATTTTGTCTTGAGAACAACAATAGTGCATGTATTCCAACTATTTGTGGAAGTGCCAATGAATGGTTCATGTTTTCCTATTGTTTGTGAATATGTCAATGAATACTTGTGATAGTTATAGTTGTTTCTAAATTTAGAAATTAGAGAAAATTGCATAGATTATTGGTTTATTTTGGAAGGGACATTACAGTGGTATCAAAGTTGTGATCTCACTAACCTGTGAATGAAACAGGAAATCATGGGAGACAAAAAAAGAGAATGCCTACTAAAGAAATGAATTCCTTACATGAAGCCATCTCTATCAAAGTTAGAGAGATTTAATAACAATCGTCCAAAGGACGATGAAAGAATCCATGACAGAGATGATACAAGCCTTGCAAAATATAAATCAGAACAAGGCTACCCAAAGGAGTCAACCAATTATTCGGCCCGTGTTTCTTTCAGCAAAGTTCTTATGAAGGGAAGGAAACATAGATCATATTCAAAAGGTGTTAATTAAAATACAAAAGGACAAAGAAAAGTACAAACTTGAGGTCATCATTATCCTTGACTAGGACTAAGGGATACTTGATAGTTTTACATCTCAAGTTTCCTTTTATGATTACTTGGAGCTACTTGAAGTGAGGTATCCAAATAAAAGAGGTATGTATGAATACATAAGAAGGTTGAGAAAGAAAGCGGAAAAGTCAAAACTGAAAGAAGTTAAGGAGAAGGAGCCAAAGAACATGTTCATGGAAAAAGAGAGAATGAGAAAAAAATTCCAACAAGATTTTTTATCAAAAAAAAATATTTCATTGACTACTAAGATTAAATGCCATCAAAAAATTTGTCTCAATGAAGTCGAGGAACAAACGTTACTTGTTGAATGTAAAATTGTAAAATATATTACAATAATTTTCTAAGGGTATCCATGAAACACCTCTTAAGCTCAGTAAAACCCCATTATGCTCCCAAGAAAAGAGGCATATACTATTTGGAAAAAACTCAAAGCTTATAGTAGTTATCAAGTCACAAAGCGGCCAAACATCTTAGTTGCAAGCAACAAATCAGCAGCTGCAACAACAAAGCATTCGTTATCAACAAGGTATGGTTCATGCATGGGAATCCCAGAAATGTATGCTAGAACAATCAATTTTTGTTTTGCAAATTTGGTTGATTGATCCTTTACTCCATCCTTATCCCAAGGGACTAGATAAAATTGTGTTAGTGAGACTAACTAGAAATCAACTTTCTAATTGGACCACGAATACATGTGTGTGCCTTTTGGAGGAACCAAAGGAAGCATTCAAGCTATCTAGTTGTAAAGAGAAATTATCATGGAATGCATGGATTACATTATATGCTCAAAATAATTGTAACGAAGAGATCTTGAGACTCGTAAGTCCGATGTAAGGTCCAAAGGCATGTCACCTCACATCCGATAGTACTCTCAAGGCAAGTGACAATAGAGTAACTCAATTACAAGGTAAGCAGAATCATACATATACAATCTTGGTTGGATTCAAATTTGATGTTTGGATAGAGAGTGCAATTGCTAGAACCACAAACATATTTGTGAATGCATGTGACATAAAATTTGTCAGTATGGTTGGTAGTAAGTGGGAAAATGACTATTCTCCATACAGAGTCAATGACATGCTTCGTGGGGCAGGAACAATTTCCTTTTTTCATAATGGTTTTGATTCAATTGCTAGTATTGTTGATTTACCACTCAACATTGGCATAACATTTAACATGTGGAGTAGAATGTATTTATGTGGAAGTAATGGCACATTAAAGAAGATTTTGCTTAACTGTGCTAAGGAAGAAGAAAGTGTTGGTAATCCTTATGAACCACCATTTGTGGTAAACATTCAAGAATTAATTCACTAAATGCTTCTTGGTGTAAACCAACATATGATATTGCACATGCCTATCATAAGGATATTGCACATCATCATGGGAAGCATTCTAATAAAGGTGAAAATGTGAAAGGACACATATCCTTTTTCTCAAAGTAGCTTATGCATTTGGATATGGGATCCGAATGATATTTTGAGACACGTGAAGGATAAAGGTTTTGATGAGTTAAAAAATTATTATTGTTCATAGATTCATCATCCCATGCACCTAGATAAGAAGAATACCAAATTTAACCATGGATAAAATTAAGAAATATGTTAGGAATACTACCATGGTTATGAAAGTTCAGTGGTTGCAATTAATGGGTCAATCATTGGAGCTGACCTTTACAATCAAAAGAAAAGTTATGATGATGAGAGTAGCCACAATTAAGATAACTTTTTAGGAGATCCAAGTTGTCAGGACAACAAGATGTTTAATGTTAGAAAGAATCCATACTTTTTCATTTTGTGGTAAGCAAGATAAACATCATTTTGATATTCAAAGTTTAGTGAATAAGTTTAGTAATTTTCGCTTGGGATCACATATAGATAAAGGAAATCAACATGTCTCAATTTTAGAATCAAGTACCAAGCATGTTTCTGCAATATCCCATTCTCGAAAATAAAAGGTCAAAGACCCTTAGCCTATTCTTTGTTTCTTGACGGCTAAGGAGGTAGAAAATAAGAGAAACTAATCCTAATAAATTAATTTTAGTGCAAAGTGATTTTACTATAAGCATTTTAATTATTTATTAGTGATAAAGTAGTAAAATAAATGTTCACTTTATTTTTTATTTTCCCTAAGGAGAAAATGTGACCCATATGGGGGAATGAAGCAAGTGAAATAAAAATGATATAATAAAGTGACTTTCCCCTAAGTGAAGTGAGTTGATTGGACCTTTTTTTGGGCTCATGTGCTATCTACAATTATAAAAGGAGGTTGTCACACTTAGGAGAGACATCTCTTTTTGACATATTTTGATGTTTGATTTTGGTTTACTTGATTGCTTTTCCATTTTACATTGAAGGACGAAAACCCTTTAATGTATTTGCATTAGAGGATGAAGACCATCTCTTGCAAAGGTTGAAGAACAAAAAAAATTCATATTTTGTGTGAAGAATATCTATTCAAGAGTTTTCTATTGAGTTTTCAAGTACAAAATTTTAAGTCCAACAGTGTTTGAAGACCCTACATTACAGATTTGTGGCATCTCCAACTAAGGTTTGAAGGAGAAGGTGTTGTGGCTGATTTCTATCTACATTTCCAGTTGTTTTCCAGAGGAGCGACCTACTTGTTGGTGGATTCTGATCACCATATGGCACAATTGTTCAAATCTTGTCTCTATCTGCATTGCCATAATTTTAGAGATCATTTTCAGCTTGATTGCATGTGATCTGGGCTTGGGAAACCTCTTTTCTAGCCATTTCTGTACGCTGAAATTATATAGTCTTTTAATAAAATTTCAGCTCTTCTTCTTGGGTCAAAAATTTATATTTTTGGTATTCTTACATATATGATAAATTCTGGTTATTTTTGGCAATTATTGGGTTAAGATTAGATCAGTTTTGAGGGGTCATTAATCTCTAAATCAAGTCACCATTTCTAGAAGAAAATTTAGATCTATATTTTTATCAATTATTGCTTATATCAGTTGCCTGTTATAAATCAATTTTACAGGTGTTCCTTTGGGTTTATAAATTATTCCATTAGGGACATTACAATGGTATCGTAGTGGTGATCCTTGCCGGCCTATGAAAGAGATTAGATTTTGATGCAAAAAATAAAATCACATCAATTTTATCAAAGAAGAAATCAAACTCCAAGGAAAGGAACTATGGATGAGCAAGATCAAAGAGCTTCTCCCACAGATGAGCAACCAATAATGGTGAAGGAAGCTCATCCAAACAAGCAAATACCTCCATCTGTAGTGCCCCCTCTGGCTTGTAGAAAATTTCCCTTGCTCCAACCTTGACGGTTTACAAGGATTATTGAAAAACGCTCGTGTTGGGTTGTCATTTGGCCTCATTTGGAGTTATTGTGAATTAAAAATAGAAATAAAATAAATTAAAAATTTGAGATAATTAAATTATAAGGATAAGTTTGAAGTTTGTCTTTATGTGGACTAACCGTTTTGAACCCATGGAGTGTTGTCGTGTCTTCGATTTGTGTGGTGATGTCATTTTCTTGTGATTCACTCAACTTGAGAGCATTTTCGAACCTTGAGTTTGAAATATTTATATATTTCTTTATAACGTTAAACGTCGATCTAACTAAATCGTATTGTGATATCAATAAAGGTAAGCCACATAAGTTCCAAATGGAGATATTTACGTGATAAATAAGTGGCATATCGGGGAGTGGTTGAGGTTTCGGTTAAAGCAAAATTTTAAAGCACTTAAATAAATCATGAAATTAACAATAGAAAGGAATTCTATTAAATTTAAATAAATCATAAAATATTATTAATATTCCTAAATTCTCCCAATTGCTTAGGGCTTGTGTCAACCCCATTTCAAGGAATGAAATAATGGGATTTTTTGTCACGTAGGTGTATCAAGTAAATGAAAGTTAAAAAAAATCCTAGTATAGTTGGTCTTGTATTTGGGTCTCACATGGGTGGGCACTATTGTTGGTATCAAAGTGAATGTTCATAGTCTTGAACCTCTAGGACAATTTGGTGTTGTGGTGATTATTACTAATGGTGGAGGAGTTGGAAGAGTAATGTGTCATTTTGTTGTGATGTGATACTTGTAAAAGTAAAGTAATTTCTCTTTGTATTGCGAGATTCTGCAACTGTTTTACTTAGTTACTTTATGAAGTAAAGTAACTCCATTTTTCCGGATTACTCCTTTTCTTTTTTCTTCTTTACGGGTTGAAATTATTTTCTTTGTGGGAATCTGACCCCCTATTACTTAAGCGTGGTACTTGTGATTATATAAATGCACATGTTGTGCATACCACTTGGTGTTGACTTGTTATGATGTTGATGTGTTTCTCAATGGGAGTAATATTTCTCTCTTATAAATTCAACGTAAATTACATGTGTATTACCACCTTGTTGTGTGAAGGGAATATTTTGTGAACCACGAGAGTGTTGTGATGTTTCATTTTCTAGTGATATTATATATGTGAAAAAATGTGTTGCATGAAAAAGTGCTTCGTATTGAAATATATCATATCGTGTAACTTGCCACCATGTTGAGTTGTATTATGGTGTTATGTCACCATGTTGCGTGGTATTTAAATGTATGCCATGATTTTAGATCATTGTGTTCATTGTATATATGTATTCAGATGTTATATGATAAATTCAGATCATGAATTATAGGCATAGGGTGATTTTATGACTTGTAATGTACTATACTTGCACTCTTGGTGCGTTATGTGGAAATGTTACATGTTGTAAGTTGTGGAATATTATTATGTTTTACCCCATAATCTTGTCGTGTGTAAGCAGTTATAGTTGTTGTGTTTATACATCATTGTATTAGTTGTGTAGTTATGTGTTATATTGTGTACCCTACACTATTGAGCCCTATGGATAGCACCCAAAAGTGTATGTGTGGAGAGAGAGGTTGTAGACCAGGTGACCATAACCTTAAGCCAAGTACGAGTTAGAAAGTGGAGTCTCGTGTAAACTGAAAACCCCACTTTTATATGTTTGGTATACCTCGAACTTGCTCAAGATATTGTGGATGTACACCACCTTAGGCTCACCTTGTGCAAACTAGAGTCTCTGCTCTCTCCTATATAAGTTGTCCATAAAAAAACCTGTGTTATTGACTATATGGATCCTCGCATGTGTGATTTGAAGATATATTTATCCCGGTTATATGTATTTTGTGACGTGAGGCTTGATATCCAAGTGCCAACAACTCGATGAGTACCCCTTTGGTGGTGACGTAAAGGCCACACAATGATCGTAATGCAAACTTTCTATGTTTATACTTTATTCGCAAATTGACCATCTTTTTTTTAAGAACCAACAATTTTCTTGATTGATACATATTTAAATATTTGGGCATTTAATTTTTTATTATGTTAACATGAGGCCTTTTCATTACTATGGATTTTACCCATTTAATTTACTTATATTAAAATTTGCTTTTGAGTTTAAGAGTTTTTCTAGTGTGGCCCAAGGCTTGGGAATTATTTTCACTTAGCATTTGAATTTGATTGATATGTTGGTTCTAATGTTGTGATATGATGGAATAGGGCTATGAGATTCATCATGGAGTGGTTATACCTATGGATCTGCTCCGTTGTATAGGGGTACGCCCCAAGGGGTTTTATGGGATTGTGTAGTATTGAGCTACAAGTTACTATGTCACTTGGGTGGAGGTGACAGGGTGACCTGGCCTCATTAAATGGAGAGGTAGGTGACAAGACTCTTTGGTGAATGACCCAACATGGAGTAATAAGGTTCCAGGGCTCTTAATGAGTGACTCGATTTGGAGAAATAAGGTGACGGGGCTCTATGGTGAGTGACCTGGCTTAGTTTTGGCACTATGATACTTTTTTCTATTAGGAGGCATATGAAGCTGGTATGCATGATTCATGAGTCACTCCTACGAGATATGTTATGTATTGTGATGTTTGAGGCTTGATGCCCATATTGTTGACATGTGTTATTGGATCTTGCCTTAACACTTTGTGGGTACAGTCATGGTTCTGAGTCATGTGAAATCGTGTGCATATGTATTACCGTGATGCTTTATTGTTAGTTAAGCATGTGCATGTGTTAGATCTATTCCTGGGGCATTTGAACTTAGTTCTATGTTATGTGGGCTATATGTTTCTTCCCATGGTCTAGTTAGAGGTTTTGTGATGTGATTCATTCGTTAAAATGTATTATGTGGGTCGTTCATATTGTGCTATGTACCTTATGCAACATTGTGAGGTCAACTATTTGGGCGACCTACTAGAACTTTGAAATTTAAAATCCTTAACAAGTGATAACATTATGAACATTGAACAAGTAAAGTGTGGAATCAATACAACTAATAAATGGTGAATACCCTTATGAGAAAACACATGCAAATATGTTTAGAAATGAATATCAACATTTGGATACGAATCCACTATGGATTTGAACTGGTGAATAAAGAGGTCTTATGAGCTTTGAAACTAAGAAAATGTATTAAGGAAAATATAATTTGAGTAATAAAATAATGAGTAATGCCAATCTTCACAAAACAATAAGAATTTAAGGAAATTTTAAAATATGCAAAAACTTATTGATGGTTGTGTTTTAAGCAATATAGCCATTTCACTAATTAGAATTTTTCGTTGTTGACTTCCCGTGCTTATTCATTCCTCATAGTGTCTGGAGGGTGTTACATCGTGGACGATACTTTTATAAGGGAGGAAAGATGTAGTGCCCCCTTATGGCTTGTTGAAATTTCCTCTTGCTCTAGCCTTGACGATTTGCTGAGATTGTTCAAAAATTATTGTGTCGGGTTGTCGTTTTGGCCTCGTTCGGAGTTATTGTTAATTAAAAATAGTAATAAAATAAATTAAACATTTGAGATGATTAAATAATAAGGATAAGTTCAAAGTTTGTGCTTACGTAGACCAACCCTTTGAACCCACATAATGTCGTTGTGTCTTCGATTTGTGTGGTGACATTGTTTTCTTGCGAATCATTCAACTTGATAGAATTTTCAAACCTCGAGTTTGAAATATTTATATATTTCTTTATAAAGTTAAACATCGATCTAACTAAACCATATTGTGATAATTAATAAAGGTAATCTACATTAGTTCCAAATGAAGATATTTACGTGATAAATAAGTGGCGTATCAAGGAATGGTTGAGGTTTCAGTTAAAGCAAAATTTTAAAATAATAAAATAAATCATGAAATTAACATAATAGAAAATATTTCATATAAATATAAATAATGTATTAATATTCTTAAATCCGAACAATTTTTTGGAGTTTGGACCAACCTCTTTTCAAGGAAATAATTAACAAAATTTTTGGTTAATATGAGGTTTCATTTGTTAGAGGATTTTGGGGATTATTTCTAGGTTAGGGAATGTTATTTCATTTTTGGGCATGCCTCTATTCCAAAGAGGGATGAGTGGGTCTAGAACTATGCTTTATGGTGAAAAAAAAGCCTTGGAATTGTACCGGTAATGCAAATTGGCAGGTGCTAAGCCAAAGGACCTCAATCCTTGATAGAACCTCCCTGCGTGTGCCAAGAATAGAGCTCTGGTCAAGTCTACAATGGGGGAAGAAACAAAAAAATGCATTTTCCATGGTGTTCCTTATTTTTTATTGATGCGTAATGGGAGGAGTAGATGTTTCATGGGAGATATTGGAAGGATGGCCTGATTTTTTTTTTCTGTCCATGCGAATACCTATGGCTATGCTTTTGAAAAAATGTTGCAGTTCCAAAAGGGAAACATCTACAATGGTTGGAGAAATTCTGAAAATTTGGCTTTGATTTATTATTTTTCTTTCCGTATGGAAATTGTGGGATCCTAGACAGAGCATGTGGGCTCCTTCTAGCTTATGCCTTATATGGAGCTTTGTAACTAACCTCAGCACTTCCATTAAGCACCATTGGAAGTGAATTTTTTTTTGTCTTATACTATGAGATTGTGATTGGAAGTGGATGAAATTGGTATTGTATGATTTTTATTATTGTTGGGTTAAAAACATGGAAACATGCATAATACATGTGAACTGTTTACCTAAAATGCCATAAAAAGGTGGGAACATGGGTTGTTTGACAAATTGGAATGATACATAGAAGGCTAACATGGCTCCTACACAAGGAATGCAGATGTTTGGTTAAATGCCTCACCAAAAAATGTGGTCACTTGAACAACAATGATTGTTGGAATGCCTACAAAAAAAGGATTCGTTAAAAAGGATTGGAAGCCTCTTTATTTAGGAAAGGTTTATAGTGTAGTTTATGTAACATAAAAAAGAGGTTGGAATTTATAAAGTCATGGTGTGGACGAAATAGGCTTGATATTTGGACATGATAGTAATTGGTGTTGACTCAACATATGTATATATGTACCATAGAATTAGTGGCGAGTCATTACAGAGGATTGGAGATCCGGTCCATTTTTTGGTGGAACATAAGGACCATGTAGCTTAAGGTAGAGGCATATCTAAGATCATTGTTTGGCAATATGGAAAAGTTAAGGATTTCCACTTAGCACGCTACTGTTTCACAAAATACCTGAAATAAATGTGTTTAGATGGACCATAATTGTTGTCGGGTAAACTCAAGTGTGGATGTGTAGAGAATGTTCATGAATTATCTGATAAAATGTATCTATTAAATAGTTTGCATGGAATGCAAGAATTGCAGCTTCTACACACATTAGTTTCGTGATGAAGCCATTTCTTTTTCTTCTCAATAAAATGCCTCAACGAAACAGTGTCATAGACTGATATGGTTATAGGATTCAAACAATAAAGGATTTGTTGAAAAGTTTTGGAAGAAATAAAAACATATTGGGCAGAGGGTTTGGAGAGATTCAATTGTTATTGTATCTATGTTTTTAGTTTCAAAACGTTGGAGCTATAGCAAGCTTGTGAGTTGGTTGCAACACATGCCCAATATGGTTTTCTGGAAGGCCTTAGAACCCTTTGGAAGTGGGTTTAGCTCGTGTAGCATCCAACACCAAAGTTTTTGTTCTCCAGTTTGATTATCGGGCATGGTCATCTTACTCTATTATTGCATAAATTTTAACATTCTAGTTTTCCTAATTTCAATAGAGTTGTAAATCAAACTAAAGAAGAGTAAATTTTGGGTGAATTAAATGAAAGGTGTTATCCAATAGTAAATTGTACCTCTGTTTTGTATGCACTAAATCAATATCCATGAATGTAAACACTACTCTCTTTTACCTTGCAAGATGGTTGGAAAAACTACGACATTAGTTTTAGATACGGAAACCATGCGGTTAGTGGGTTGAACATGAAACTTAGTCAAAAAAACTTCTTGACGACCTTGTGGGATCTCAATAAAACTTGTTTTCAATGAGGTGCAAAACATCCCTATAAACCCCAAAATAAGGAAACTAAGTTTGGACCGTGTTCCTTGTCACATGGAGTGTTCAACCGAACCCTAGGTTGTTCCTCAGATGTTTGTTTGGCTTTTTTTCATCATGCATTTAGGAGTCCCAATGGGCTAGTTTCACAGCTTTAAACAACTGTTGAAAGTTAAAAATGCAATTTGGTTTTGACCCACAGTTTTGGCCCTAGGTGTAGAAATGGTTTTTGGCTTCTGCATACCTCTAGTATTTCTCTGTGTCAATCACCAACCCTTAGTTTGGAGAAAATATTTCACAAGTTAGGTGGGATTTGTAGGCCTCCGGTCATTGGGTGATGAGGCCATTTGGGTGTAATTACGATCGATAGCGCCGGAAAGACATACGTCATTTGAACACAATTCGCTAGTTTTGAGTTCTGTCTGCTCCGGGTGTTTCAGTGCATATAGGGGAGTAGGTAGGAATTGGTTTCTGTGTGTGCTTGAGTCTTGGAGATTGTTTTTGAATGCTGATTTTTGAGCTACTTGTCTAAATTTGACACTTTTTGGAAACTTGTAACTAACTGGAGAAAACTGTCATATGACCTTATCCAAGCAAAATAGCAATTAGGAAACCTTGTAAACACAAAAACATGAATGTAGGAAACCATGTTGATGCTTTTATGAAAAAGATATTGAATGTGAAAAGATTTTTTTCTCTCTCCTCTCTCTAGCTCTATCTTTAGCTTTGAAAATGAAGTGAAACAACATTTATATTCCTTACTCTCCCTAAAAGTTTGTTAATGATTATTTCTTTCTTATTGGAAAACTGTGAAATCATAAATTATGCTAGATTGTAATTAGATGTCATGCCAAAAATTTTGCTAACCATGCGGTGGTTGCAGGTACATGAGACATGAAGAAAATTGTAGTGTTCTATATGCTTTTGTAATAACGGGTTATCCTTGAAATACATGTAATATTAAATGGATGTATATCAGCACTTTGTTTTTAAACATGAATGTCATTTATTGATTTTTTGTGATGTGTAAGAAATGGTAGTATATTGGTATCTTTGGAAAATGGGCATTCTATTCTAGGAGTGAATTTGATTATAGGCATATATCTTGCTAATGGCGTAGATGTACATTTTTAACTAGAAATGAAATGACCATTTATAATGTATTCCTATGTGAAAGTAACGATTATGTATTCTTGTGTGCTTTATAAAATACTTGGGAAACTCAAAATAACAGAAACCGCCTTATATAAGAATGATTATAGTTTAACCGCTATTAGAAGGTTATTTTAGAAGTTATTCGAATGACCCCAATCTAACAAACCCTCAAGAAGGTTAACCTTGAGCTTTGTGTTATTCATGCGTCGTTCACCAAAAAAGGGTTTCTTGTGCATGTGGAAATGTGCATGTTGTTGTAGTTAAGAGTATAGTGTCACCTTGTGACATGAATGATGTCATGTTTAACAATGTTTGTTTTAATGGTTGTCTTATCCTAAGCCTCTCTAGAAGGGCTAATCAATGTATGTGTATGGGATCATAAGGGCAAGTAAGGAAGATAATTACTATTCCTTGTAATGTGATCAATCAAACTTTGGTAAACTACATAGTGTGGTGATTCCCTCATGTTGTTAATTATCTCAAAAGAATCTTGACTCAAACTTATTACAGGTTAATTAATTCTTGTACATGAGTGTTTTGGAGAGTCTAGGGTGACACAAGTAGGAGATGTTTGTTGAGAGATCTCTTAGAAGGTTTAGTTGAGGATGAGCTTTGCATTTAGATTTTTCTCTCCAAGTGAGGTTCTTGATTGTCACAATAATGAGTCTAATTTCAATGAGATCATTAATAACCTTTAGAATTTAAATTGTGTGCATGAGGTGTCAATTTTTGAAAGAAAGTAAAACTTGGAGATTGTGAGATAAAGGTGTTTGAACAACTCCAAATTTGACTTTTAGTTGGATGTAGAATCCTTGAGTGCAGATAGAAGTAAATCAAAACCTAGGACCTTTTTATATGTTTTTCATGTTTGAAACCTATTATCAACTTTTTCTATCAAAAAGGTGTCCTTAAGATGTTGACTCTTTGAGTAAACAAAATATGGATTATATTCCCTTTAAACAAATGTTAACTCTATTCGTGTGATTAATGATCAGCGAGTTTAAGCTTTGGGGAGAACATGATTTCTTAATTGGGAGACGAATCTCCTGTCACATAAGTGTTAAAAGGACTAACCAAATTATTGAATCTTAACAACTATAAAAAAGGGAAAATCTATCCACCCTTAAACTTAATATTTCCTTCTTCTTAGCTTCTTGTGAAAATTTTCTTCATTGTAATAGAAGTGAAATAAAAATGCCAAGAAATTATGATTTTTGTTGGAATAGAAACTCTAGTTGAGACCAAGAGCTAGGAGACTCTCACTTGTGTTTTAAAAATGCTTCAATCTAATATTGAGATATAGGAATTTTGGTATTGGAGAAAGAACTGATTAAGTGTATTTGTTGCACGTTCAATCTAAAATGGAATAAATAATATGTATCATTGTAAATGAGAATATATGCAAGTACATGATAAATGATTCCAAGACCTATAGAGTTAAATATGGGAGTTTAAACGGTAATGAAGATGGAACCATCTTAAGTGAAGTATTAAACGAAATCAATGAAATGCAGTAATAAAAAAGGAAAATGTATGTTTCGTGTTAAGTTCTCTTTGAACCTTTAAGAATAATAATGGAATATGATTACAATAAAGAGGTAACCATGAAAATGTGATATTGTGGAAGGTTCTTATTCGTGATGTTCATGTTGTGGTTGGGTCGTGGTTTCATACTTGTTCATTTATATAAGTGTGGCATAAATTTGCATCTTGTGTCCTTTGATATTTGCATGTTCTTCATGCTGTTGTAATTGTTACATGTGGCGTCGAGCAATCTCTTGTGAGAATATATGGTGTCGCATAGTTTTATCAAGTAAATGAAAGTCAAAAAAATCCTAGTATAGCTGCTCTTGTGTTTGGGTCCCACATGGGTGCACACTCCATTAAACCTCCACCTCAAATATTCAAGGTCAAGTTCCTTCAAAAAGAGGAACAAACAATTGAGCTAGATCCACCAAGTGACATTGAAGACATAGAGGCATGGGATAAAGAATACATTGTCCTCGGTTTCAAACTGAGAGATATGTTATCTTTCAGGGATTATTTCTAGGTGAAGAATAGTAAAGGCACGAGAAAGAATAGAAGAGTTCAATAGGAGAAACCAAGAAGAGACATACAACAAAGGTTGGGAAAGGTAACTCTTCCTTCTTATGATGGATCAGTGATCACTCTAGGGTACGACTATTCCAGATCTGGTCTCTATCTGCATTGCCATAATTTTAGATATCATTTTTAGCTTGGTTGCATGTGATATGGGCATGGGAAACCTCTTTTCCAACTTTTTTTGTAAGCTGAAATTCTAGTCTTTTAGTAAAATTTCATCTCTTCTTGAGTCAAAAAATTATATTTTTGGTATTAATACATATTCGATAAATTATGTCTATTTTTGGAAATTATTGGGTTAAGTTTAGATCAGTTTTGAGGGTCATTAATCTCTAAATCAAGTCACCATTTCTAGAAGATAATTCAAATCTACATTTTTTTATCAATTATTTCTTCTATCAGTTGGTTGTTATAAATCAAATTTACAGGTGTTTGTTTGGGTTTATAAATTATTCCATTGGGGAAATTATAGTTTTCCAAGCTAGGATGCACAAAGGAGAATTTGAAGAAGTTGTGAGTTACATTGATGGGATTTTTTTGGCTTCATTGGTTGCAAAATTTGAAGTCATTTTTTGCAACATTGTATGTACTTGGGAGAGGACCAAACATGCAAATTTGAACATATGTTGGGGAAATATTTGGTTTCTCATGTCAATTCACAATAAATATTCTTGCAATTAATCAAGATGATTTTATTATTGCTAGCATGTATCAAAAGATTGTTGAAAGTATAGTTACTATTGAGCAATGTGAAAGTTATGCATATTTTACACTCCTTGGATAATACAATAGAGTTTCTAATATTCATATCAGGGATAAAATTAGCAACAAGTATGATACTACAGTTGATCAGATCCAAAAAAGATGAAGATGAGTAAAGTACAAGAAGAATAAGTTGTAAAAATCAAAGCTGTGCATCTCATTGAAATCAGTGCAAATGTAATCTATGTTGCTCGAGTGAGAAGGAGCTCAACAAAAGGACAAAAAGAAAGATTGGAGCGTTCCAATAAGTTTAAGAATGGGGTAAGCAACAAACTTGAGGAACAAAGAAGGAAACAATTGTTCCAACACAAAGAAAATGAGAGGTTAAAGAACAGACCTAAGAAATTTTCAAAATAGTGTGTAATTTGCAAACAATAGTTTACACAACAGATAAAAGCAACGGAATCCCAACTTGTAGAAGTCAAATTTCATTAACAATCCTTATGCCCATAGGGGCGACATTGTATTAGATGTGGCTCTATCACTAAAATAATGGTTGATTGGTTGTGGGACTGGAATTGCTTTGACGACCCTATAACCCTTTAGTGCCTTACTACGTAGGTCAAACATACCTCTTTAGTGTGTCTTGAATTTACTATAATAACTCTACAAACCTTCATATTTTTACTATCAACGTAACATTGCGCCTCCTTTTGGTGCAAGTGCTAGTTATAAACTGTAACACCCGTACCAGGCACACGAGACCACATAAGAAAACATACGGGATAATTTTTATTTTTTTTTGCTTACTGAAAACATGACACGACACAACATGTTGTTGCCCAGGATACCTCTAACTCTGAGAACCACTAGATACGAGGATGACCACAAAGGTAGCACGGAAACATTCACACCCAACAAGGACAATATAATTTTCTTTGGACAGGACAACATAACAGTCCAACCACATGATACTCTTACAGCTAGGGCAAGCCACAGTACGAAATTATTAAAGGTTATATTTCGGTAAAACAATCTTTTACTCTTAACTTATGTTTTCAGAGAGATTCAAGATATGATTCGCATAATTCGTCTTACCAAACTGAATTCATTTTATTATACATTGCAGAGTCGTTCACTAAGGTCTTCTCCTCTACGACAATTAATTTTTATTATTATTATTATTATTATTAGTTAATAAAGGAGATAATTTAATACCACAAGGTCATCCATCCCGACTTACGTTACTAAAATTCGCTCATTACCTTGCTACAACAAGAATTCGTGTTCAACATAATCAAGAGGAAATTACAAAGCACCCTGGGAAAGAGTTAAGGGAATAAGGTCAAGTTGAATTCCTCTTTAAGACGTCATTAGTTATTACCAAGGTTTAATTGGAGATGAGGTTTTATACGTAATTACTAACGATTTTACTTAGGCTTCACCGAAAGAGCTTAACAAAAGGAAACTATTTACCTTCAAATAGGCTGAGAGATAAATTGAGTGGTTTCTAAATTTTCTTCTCTTACTTGTTAAATCTTATTAGAAACTAACCATTGTTTTCCTTTAAGCTTGTTTTAAGCGTTCACCAAAAAGGAGTAGTGTTCACTAGTTTAGCTAGGGATATCACGTTATATAATTTCACTTTGCAAGGATAGCCTCGCCTTTGATTACTTAAGGCATTGTTTGTTCTCAAGTGGATCTCCTCTACAACAAATCTATTTGAATAAAACTTTAAGGTAACTTCTGTAAGGATTAACCACCCCATTTATCTCACATATAACACATCAATACAAAGTCTTAGAAAGGTTTAACTTATCACTTAATTCTCAAGATCAGAGTTTTACAATACTTATGCCAATGTAAAGATTGAATATTATTTCTCACCAAGATGAGTTACCAGCCAAATTACAGAAAAGACAAAACAACTTCATCACGTAATTCTCCGAACAATCCCAGGCAAGAGATCTTATAAACTCTTTGCAAGCAATGTTACAAAATTTACAACACATTGAACATTTTTACAAGGAACTTCATAATTTGAACTGTTGCAACTTTTACACTCTTTTCTTTTAGTCTACTCACTTAATCCATCTGCACAAATATTAGCTAGGGTCAGTTCGCTAGAACTGAGCATGTTAAGACTACCCATTGCAACAGTGAGCTAACATTTTATAATATCATGAAAGGAAAAATTTTGAATTCAAGAATGAGTCAATTCACAAACCACTAAAACAATATGTTTCACACGATAGAGAGCCTCATACCATCCAACAAGGAGGAATCCCATTAATCAAGTAAGACAGATATTCCAAAATAATTCAAGGTAAGACCAGATTGGTGAAATACAACAAGGCCGAGAGTATTGAGATTTCAATCATGTAATCCGATGGATTACGTGATTGAAATCTAATACCCAATCCCTCCAAAAGAAACCTGATAAGCCAAAACATGCTAGTAACAATCCATGATGCACAACAACACAAGATTTTTCCATCCTTCCAAGAGTGAGGTTCCATAGTGATTTAGTTTTCTATAGTTTTATTTTTAACCATTTAAACTTGTTTAGGAAACATTGATATATATATATATATATATACACAATCATAATCATGTTTACTAGGCCACTTGTCATTCTTGAAAACCGGTATGGTTGCTCACGAGGAAACCAATCATAGACTTAAATTGTCTTCTAACAATCTGATCATTATCCACAATGGACGGATAAATAACAGATTATTCCACCCAGCCCAACAAGAACATGCCATTATAAAAAAAATTCAGGTGATTACAACCGAGAACAAATTAATGACTAACTCAAAATCATCAAGCGTTGATAATTTACAAACCCCAAGGGTTCCAATAGAAAACACAACGAAATCCTTACACCCATATCTTAATTAATTTTTTTTTATATATAAACTTGATACGCATAAAAAAAAATACCCATACGTATTATACCTCAACCCAAACTGGGTTATCTTAATACCTAAATAATAAATTATTCATTTCGGTCTCAACCACGGGAAACATGATCATGCCAATAAAACAACTACCAGAAAATCTGTTGTAAAACCCCTGGCACACACATGTGACATGACCTCCTTTGAACGGTTAAAAGAGGAAGGAAGATCGACCCAAGTTCGCAATCCTCGTCAGTACAGAAACTAGAAATGAGTATTCATCCCATTAATTTATTGGGTAAAAAAAATAGTATGCGTTGTCCTAAAATTCATGCTGGCATATAATCATTTCCAGAGCCCAAAAGAAAAGACTTGGCTACAAACCAAAATCTCATTCAAAACACTCTACAGTGACTGGTTTATGTAACCCAAACAAAAGTGAACTTCAACCCGCATTTAGAAACAATAGAAAATGACTACCCAGTTTGTATTTTCAGACTGTATTCATACTAAAATCAATATATCAACAACATCCCACAAAAACGTTCCATATCCTTATTTCCTTTAAGGAGAGTGATAAAATATAACCAGATAGAATATACTAAACTTCCTTCCCATGAGGCATTCACCCATGCTCAAGCAGGTTACTCATAATACAAGTTGTAGCACATACCCTTTAACGTTATTTCCATAGGAAGTAATATTACAGGAGTCTGATTTAAACCTCATATTTTATCATATTTTCCTCATAATAGAATTTACCCAAACCTTGCAAAAGGGTTTAAAATATACCAATCAAATTACAAAACTCAAACTTATTATGAAGACATATTGGTACTCGGTTTTAAATTCCAAAATACAACCTCCATTGATTTCGAGATCCACATGCATGCCACAACATTGTCAAATCAATATACTTTCCTACCAATCACTTCAAACTCAAAAATGGTCTAGAAGTTCTGTAGCACACTATGCTTAGGCGTCACAGATTGTCATGGGAGAATTGAATTAAAGGAAACATTGGAACCCAAAAACAAGCTTTAACATTCCAACTAATACAACAGCATAGACTATTGATTCACCTAGTTTGAAACAGGGCGGCAGCTTAAAGAAACTGCCAGAAAACCCCTTCAAGATGCCATAACAAAAGAGGAAAGAACATTCATTTCATGTCAAAATAAAATGACTGTTTTAATGCCTCAAATCTGTAACCACGTTAGCCCGAACTCAGGAACAGTACACATAGGTGAAATCCATTTGCTTTGGCTTATTAGATGACCATATATGTCCAGTGGCCACGTTTGGCACATGCAGTGAGTTTTGCGGCCATGGCAAGGGGAGAAAACAGCAAAGGAGGAGCTCCCAAAACCTGCGACTCCATTAGATTGGGGGTTTTCACACCATTCATCACCGAATCCAAACAACAACTCTCCTCCCTACTCACGTGGCCAGAACAGAATATAGAAGGCAGGCAGCAAAGGACACAAAATATTTGCAAATCAACAGAAATAAATGAAGGGAAGGCGGCTGGTAGAGGTAAAGTTAGTGGGAGATGGCCACGCACCAGGACCAGATAGCAGCAAAAAGGGGGGTGAGGGACGGTAGGATAGTAGGCACAAGAAACTAAATTTTGATTTTAATTCAATGTCTCCTCCAACCTGTGCCACCACCTACCTCCCTTCTTTCCCACGCAAACCACTGCATTTCTTTATTTATTTTTTTATTTTTATTTTATTTTATTTCATCTTATATTTATATCTATACATGTGTGTATATATATTTAAAGAATAATAAACCAGTTAGCTTCGTTTAAAAATTCAAACCGAAATGAATACCAGCAACCTAGAAGTACAGATGAACATGCGTAACCCAAAACGTCACAAAGGGTATCCTCCTCTTATGCAAAAATCGATGCTCGCCTGACAGGAAGGATCAAACAATTAAGTCGAATGACTTAATGCAGTTAGTTAGCTATTGCTAACAATCGACAATTAAGAAACGAAAAGGTCACCGAACGATAATAAGTAAATATTATTTTCATTATCATTATCACTTTTTTTTAAAGGATCAACTTAGGGATAACTATTGCAATATTAATAATGTCGACAGTCCAGATCAACACTAATAATAGACGACAATGATCGACTATTCATAACAATCATATTTTTTTTTGTAAAAACAAATATAAGAATCTCTTTTTAAAAGGGACATGCCCTAAAATACCAACCTACCATACAAGCCGTCTACCAGGCTTCGAACACGCAAATTTCCATTAAATAGGGAAGAAGTAATGATCACCGCGGGGCCAGCACGGGAAGCATTGGCAACGACACGAAAGGGGGGGGGAACAAATTAGAGGTTACGCTCAAAGACGAACATGGAGTAAGGACTACCATGGCGCCAAGACAGGAAACCCCTTCTTCAGCGTGGGACGGGGGTTCGTCCTACAACACGATCAGACGAAACAACTAGAAAAAATGCTATAGAGACAATTAATATAAAATATCGATGATAATCGAAAATAAAGGTAAAATAATGATACTTATAAAATAAGGGTCGATCAACAATTAAATTAAATAAAACATTATTACCATTATATATTATAATTATATATAATTTCTACCCACATTAATAATGACCAACGATTGAGCTTAACAATGCGACAGCAAGATCCTCTTGTAAATGGGATAACGCATAGGACATTACACCGTCCACAAACAGAGGTGTCGCTATCGACTCGAGAAAACAAGACGAAGAGGGAAGATGCTAAAACATCATTGAGACATGGTCTAAGAAAATGGATTCACACACAATCGTTCGACACTCAGCAAAAAGGGTCACTGCGACAAGAACCAGGGTAACCACCAAACGGGGCATTACATTCTCCTCCTCTTAAGAAAGCATCATCCTCGATGCGACATAACACAAAGGAAAGAAAAAGGTACGCATCCAAGAACAGATAAATAAGAAAGTAGTCCCTTTGGTTTTAAATTTTCGCTGATTGAAGCATGGCCACAGGGTAGCCTTAGGAACATTTGGCAAACATTTTAACTTTCAAGGTTCTGTAAAGATTGACAGTTCCCTCATATTCGTTATTTCATTAGTCTCTCTCCATTAACATTATTCTTAGTTTAATTTCTTTAAAATTTCATTGTTGAAGAGTTTTGGTTTATTCCTATATTGTAGGTGCCCAACATGAATTGCTAACACAACATTCTACCGGGGTCAGACAAGTCACTACAGTTTCATAACCACACAAGTATATTCTTTATGACTGTATTACACCACAAAAAAAAATTACTCAAATACGGAAGGGGACAAGTGCACTCACATAACATAGTACTTGTCACACAACCATGACTGACAAATATAATAATTTAACAATGTGTACTACGACATCCAGACATCCCTCAATTCCATAGATAAAAAAAAATTCACATAACTCTTGAACAAAAGCTGCAGGTACATAGTGTCCACAAGGGCATCAATGCCATATCCACGACATCACAAAATATATGGAACTGATATGAGTGACACATATATCATAACACAATAACCAAACATCATAACACATCAGCATACTTCCTGAAGCATCGGAAATAACCACTTATTCCCGAGTATTACAAAGCAACTCCATATAACTCCCACAGAGAAAGAAACATAGTGCCAAAACCAAGTTGGGTCACTCAACCATAGGGCCCCATCGAGAATATCAGGTCACTCAACCATAGAGTGCCATAAAGAATATTAGGTCACTCAACCATAGAGGCCTGTCTCCTTTCTCCTTTTAATGAGGTCAGGTCACCCTATGGCCCTAGGCACATAAAGCCCTGTCACCCCCCAACCCAAGTGACATAATAACTCGTGGTCCAACAACCCGCTAGTTATCTGTAACTCCTTGGGGCGTACCCCCCATACAACGAAGCGGGTCCATAGGTCCACCCATTCCATGGTGCATCCCATGACCCTATTCCACACATCATGACACTAGGACCAACATAACATTTCGATCTAAAATGCCATAGTGGCAAGGTACGAAGCCTTGGGCAAGGCGAGTAAAATCTTAAAATTTAAAAGAGGATTCAAAACCAAGAAAACAACTGACCAAATGGCCATAGTTAGTGCAAAAATCCTGAGCGTTAGTACCACAAACCAAGGAAATGCCCAAAGTGTAAAGGCATGACAATCAGGATAATTTGTTAGTCCTTGCAAAATAAAGTAAAAAGCACAATTTACAAAAATAGAATACACTTATAATAATGTGACATTACGATAAGTTGTGTGGCCTTATCTGGCCACTAAAAGGGTACTCAACGAGTTGCTAGCACTCGGAACATCGAGCCTCAGCTCATAAAAATACATAACCATAATGCAACTGTCATCATCTCAAACTGAATCATCTCGCCACAAATTCAACAGGGCTCAACATAGTCAAAATCACATAGGTTAAATCCATACGACAACCATATCGGGAGAGAGAAAAGAGTACAAGTCACCATCTACTGAGCCTGAGGTGTCCGCGAAACACAATATGCATGACACCCATTGAGCAAGTGTCTCACATACCAAAAAAACAAAAGTGGGTTTTCAGCCTATGTAAGGCTCCACTTCCTATCTCATACTCGGCTCGAGTGATTGGTCAACGGTACACATTTTCTCACTCCAAACATACACAGTTTACCGATTTCCCTCAAGTTCGGTTGGTGTAAGGTTCACAACATAACATGTAATCACATCACTAATACAATGGTGGTACACACATAATTACCATAATGTCTTACGTATGGTATGTATACAGGGCAGGTCACAATCAAACATTCACTGGGTGCATTACATCACTTTACCACATTCTGCACCCAAAGTGCAATCACTATACGATTGGGTTCATACACTCACCGTCATGACCCTAAATCACGACATAAATCCTTACATATCACACAAATCATACATATGATGGACATAGTAACATCACAACATATCATTCATTTACTGCATACAAAGGTGATACACACATTTCTTCAAAACATGGTAAAACATCATGATACAACTTAATTCACTTTACATCAGTCCAGTCATACACATATCGATACACCCACATGTCACAATATGCTACAATGCTCCAACACCCCATCATCCACATTAGAATACTTTTTACACATCACAAGCAGTAATTCACACGTGAACTCTTCATAGAATTCACAAGAAGGAGAGAGAACACTCCCTTCCTGAGCACATCAACATGATAACAAATATGCACTAAGTGACATACACATCATGTGCATTCACATTGTCACAATTACAACACGAATCACATCATGCTTAAAGCACATTACTCTTCTAATATCAACCACCATCCTGCAATACCATCACCATCATGCAATGCAACATTATCATATCACGCCATCACCAACATGACTCCAATCTGGCCCATAGGTTTGAGAGCATGAACCTACGCTCTGATACCAAATGTAACACCCGTACCAGGCACACAAGACCACATAGGAAAACATACGGGATAATTTTTATTTTTTTTGCTTACTGGAAACATGACACGACACAACATGTCATCACCCAGGTTACCTCTAACTCTGAGAACCACTAGATACGAGGATGACCACAAAGGTAGTACGGAAACATTCACACCCAACAAGGACAATATACTTTTCTTTGGACAGGACAACATAATAGTCCAACCACATGATACTCTTACAGCTAGGGCAAGCCATAGTAAGAAATTATTAAAGGTTATATTTTGGTAAAACACTCTTTTACTCTTAACTTATGTTTTCAAAGAGATTCAAGATATGATTCGCATAATTCGTCTTACCAAACTGAATTCATTTTATTATACATTGCAGATTCGTTCACTAAGGTCTTCTCCTCTACGACAATTAATTATTATTATTATTATTATTTAATTATTATTT
The DNA here is from genome assembly GCA_019776745.2 of Taxus chinensis. NCBI lineage: Eukaryota > Viridiplantae > Streptophyta > Pinopsida > Cupressales > Taxaceae > Taxus > Taxus chinensis. The sequence goes on along the minus strand of CM034152.1, from coordinate 201,023,084 downwards.
AATAAAGGAGATAATTTAATACCACAAGGTCATCCATCCCAACTTACGTTACTAAAATTTGCTCATTACCTTGCTACAACAGAAATTCGTGTTCAACATAATCAAGAGGAAATTACAAAGCACCCTGGGAAAGAGTTAAGGGAATAAGGTCAAGTTGAATTCCTCTTTAAGACGTCATTAGTTATTACCAAGGTTTAATTGGAGCTTGAGGTTTTATACGTAATTACTAACGATTTTACTTAGGCTTCACTGAAAGAGCTTAACAAAAGGAAACTATTTACCTTCAAATAGGCTGAGAGATAAATTGAGTGGTTTCTAAATTTTCTTCTCTTACTTGTTAAATCTTATTAGAAACTAACCATTGTTTTCCTTTAAGCTTGTTTTAAGCGTTCACCAAAAAGGAGTAGTGTTCACTAGTTTAGCTAGGGATATCACGTTATATAATTTCACTTTGCAAGGATAGCCTCGCCTTTGATTACTTAAGGCATTGTTTGTTCTCAAGTGGATCTCCTCTACAACAAATCTATTTGAATAAAACTTTAAGGTAACTTCTGTAAGGATTAACCACCCCATTTATCTCACATATAACACATCAATACAAAGTCTTAGAAAGGTTTAACTTATCACTTAATTCTCAAGATCAGAGTTTTACAATACTTATGCCAATGTAAAGATTGAATATTATTTCTCACCAAGATGAGTTACCAGCCAAATTACAAAAAGGACAAAACAACTTCATCACGTAATTCTCCGAACAATCCCAGGCAAGAGATCTTATAAACTCTTTGCAAGCAATGTTACAAAATTTACAACACATTGAACATTTTTACAAGGAACTTCATAATTTGAACTGTTGCAACTTTTACACTCTTTTCCTTTAGTCTACTCACTTAATCCATCTGCACAAATATTAGCTAGGGTCAGTTCGCTAGAACTGAGCATGTTAAGACTACCCATTGCAACAGTGAGCTAACATTTTATAATATCATGAAAGGAAAAATTTTGAATTCAAGAATGAGTCAATTCACAAACCACTAAAACAATATGTTTCACACGATAGAGAGCCTCATACCATCCAACAAGGAGGAATCCCATTAATCAAGTAAGACAGATATTCCGAAATAATTCAAGGTAAGACCAGATTGGTGAAATACAACAAGGCCGAGAGTATTGAGATTTCAATCATGTAATCCAATGGATTACGTGATTGAAATCTAATACCCAATCCCTCCAAAAGAAACCTGATAAGCCAAAACATGCTAGTAACAATCCATGATGCACAACAACACAAGATTTTTCCATCCTTCCAAGAGTGAGGTTCCATAGCGATTTAGTTTTCTATAGTTTTATTTTTAACCATTTAAACTTGTTTAGGAAACATTGATATATATATATATATATACAATCATAATCATGTTTACTAGGCCACTTGTCATTCTTGAAAACCGGTATGGCTGCTCACGAGGAAACCAATCACAGACTTAAATTGCCTTCTAACAATCTGATCATTATCCACAATGGATGGATAAATAACAGATTATTCCGCCCAGCCCAACAAGAACATGCCATTATAAAAAAAATTCAGGTGATTACAACCGAGAACAAATTAATGACTAACTCAAAATCATCAAGCGTTGATAATTTACAAACCCCAAGGGTTCCAATAGAAAACACAACGAAATCCTTACACCCATATCTTAATTAATTAATTTTTATATATAAACTTGATACGCATAAAAAAAATATACCCATACGTATTATACCTCAACCCAAACTGGGTTATCTTAATACCTAAATAATAAATTATTCATTTCGGTCTCAACCACAGGAAACATGATCATGCCAATAAAACAACTACCAGAAAATCTGTTGTAAAACCCCTGGCACACACATGTGACATGACCTCCTTTGAACGGTTAAAAGAGGAAGGAAGATCGACCCAAGTTCGCAATCCTCGTCAGTACAGAAACTAGAAATGAGTATTCATCCCATTAATTTATTGGGTAAAAAAAATAGTATGCGTTGTCCTAAAATTCATGCTGGCATATAATCATTTCCAGAGCCCAAAAGAAAAGACTTGGCTACAAACCAAAATCTCATTCAAAACACTCTACAGTGACTGGTTTATGTAACCCAAACAAAAGTGAACTTCAACCCGCATTTAGAAACAATAGAAAATGATTACCCAGTTTGTATTTTCAGACTGTATTCATACTAAAATCAATATATCAACAACAACCCACAAAAACGTTCCATATCCTTATTTCCTATAAGGAGAGTGATAAAATATAACCGGATAGAATATACTAAATTTCCTTCCCATGAGGCATTCACCCATGCTCAAGGAGGTTACTCATAATACAAGTTGTAGCACATACCCTTTAACGTTATTTCCATAGGAAGTAATATTACAGGAGTCTGATTTAAACCTCATATTTTATCATATTTTCCTCATAATAGAATTTACCCAAACCTTGCAAAAGTGTTTAAAATATACCAATCAAATTACAAAACTCAAACTTATTATGAACACATATTGGTACTCGGTTTTAAATTCCAAAATACAATCTCCATTGATTTCGATATCCACATGCATGCCACAACATTGTCAAATCAATATACTTTCCTACCAATCACTTCAAACTCAAAAATGGTCTAAAAGTTCTGTAGCACACTGTGCTTAGGTGTCACAGATTGTCATGGGAGAATCGAATTAAAGGAAACATTGGAACCCAAAAACAAGCTTTAACATTCCAACTAATACAGCAGCATAGACTATTGATTCACCTAGTTTAAAACAGGGCGGCAGCTTAAAGCAACTGCCAGAAAACCCCTTCAAGATGCCATAACATAAGAGGAAAGAACATTCATTTCATGTCAAAATAAAATGACAGCAGAAGATTGCAAGGGGCAGGTTTAACATGCCTGTTTTAACGCCTCAAATCTGTAACCACATCAGCCCAAACTCAGGAACAACACACATAGGTGAAATCCATTTGCTTTGGCTTGTTGGATGACCATATACGTCTAGTGGCCACGTTTGGCACATGTAGTGAGTTTTGCGGCCATGGCAAGGGGAGAAAATAGCAAAGGAGAAGCTCCCAAAACCTGCGACTCCATTAGATTGGGGGTTTTCACACCATTCATCACCAAATCCAAACAACAACTCTCCTCCCTGCTCACGCGGCTAGAACAGAATATAGAAGGCAGGCAGCAAAGGACAAAAGATTTGCAAATCAACAAAAATAAATGAAGGGAAGGCGGCTGGCAGAGGTAAAGCCAGTAGGAGATGGCCACGCACCAAGACCAGATAGCAGTAAAAAGGGGGGTGAGGGACGGTAAGATAGTAGGCGCAGGAAACTAAATTTTGATTTTAATTCAATGTCTCCTCCAACCTGCACCACCACCTACCTCCCTTCTTTCCCACGCAAAAAACTGCATTTCTTTATTTATATTTTATTTTATTTCATCTTATATTTATATCTATACATGTATATATATATATATATATAAAGAATAATAAACCAGTTAGCTTGGTTTTAAAATGCAAACCGAAATGAATACCAGCAACCTAGAAGTACAGACAAACATGCGTAACCCAAAACGTCACAAAGGGTATCCTCCTCTTATGCAAAAATCGATGCTCGCCTGACAGGAAGGATCAAACAATTAAGTTGAATGACTTAATGCAGTTAGTTAGCTATTGCTAACAATCGACAATTAAGAAACGAAAAGGTCACTAAACGACAATAAGTAAATATTATTTTCATTATCATTATCACGTTTTTTTTTAAAGGATCAACTTAGGGATAACTATTGCAATATTAATAATGTCGACAGTCCAGGTCGACACTAATAATAGACGACAATGATCGACTATTCATAACAATCATATTTTTTTCTGTAAAAACAAATATAAGAATCTCTTTTTAAAAGGGACATGCCCTAAAATACCAACCTACCATACAAGCCGTCTACCAGGCTTCGAACACGCAAATTTCCATTAAATAGGGAAGAAGTAATGATCGCTGCGGGGCCAACACGGGAAGCATCGGCAACGACACGAAATGGGGGGGGGGGGACAAATTAGAGGTTACGCTCAAAGACGAACATAGAGCAAGGACTACCATGGCGCCAAGACGGGAAACCCCTTCTTCAGCGCGGGACGGGGGTTCGTCCTACAACACGATCAGACGAAACAACTAGAAAAAATGCTATAGAGACAATTAATATAAAATATCGATGATAATCGAAAATAAGGTAAAATAATAATACTTATAAAATAAGGGCCGATCGACAATTAAATTAACTAAAACATTATTACCATTATATATTATAATTTCACTTTGAGGTGCTTTAAGTCATGATTTATAACTAAATTGAAATATTAATTACTATTTTATAAAGTGGCATAGGAAAAAAGTGGAGGATTAGGGTTTTAAAGGAGTAACTTATAAGGATGAATTGTGTATTAAAATAAAAGTTATGTTCATTTGTTATTTTATTTGGAAACATTTTGGTGAGGTTGCATGTTCAATTCTCTTTCTCAAGGAGTGAAATCCCTTAAGATACCTGGTTTCGATGTAGAGGTGGCTTTGGACCCTAGCTGGAAGGGATATTTTGGTGAGAGGATTCATCCTCAATCACTAGTAGTTGTATTTACATATTTTGAAGACCATTTCCTATATAGTGGAGTTTATTTGTGAGTATGACATGGTAATTTCAAGAAAAATCATGGTTTTATAATACCCATCTATTACTAGGTTTTATTACTTAAGAAGTAATAATGTAGTTTTAAATAAAAAATTAGATTGTTATTACTATTGTACAAATAATAATTCTCAGTTATTTCAATTATAATATTTTCTAAATTTATATATGTCGTATAGAGCTTTTCTAAGTATTCATATTTAGTTTTATATTTAATAATTCATTGCAAAGGACTAATTTTTTTGTTGTACAACTCAACCTTACTTAGTTGTAAAAAGGAATATTAATTTTTGAGTTTCATATGAAATGTATGCTAACAACATGGATTACTACACTCAAAAATATATTATCAATAACATGTGTATCATTTAAGATGTCTGAAATTATTAATCTTAACACTATATATTGGAATTTTTTCTTCATCTAGATGTATCGTACATGTTTTCTAAAATGTATTTTCCTTATTCTGTATTTTTATAACTTCTTATGAGAGTGTCAATGACAATTCCATCTCAATACAATGATATCCAAATATTTGATGGAATGAAACTATGTAACATTTGAATATTTTCATGATTATATGATGGATTTATGATCATTATCTTAGTTTTTCTAAAAATTGCATGCAAACTATGTGATAAAATACCTACAAGTTAAAGGTCAAGAATTTTTCTAATTGTCAAACAATATATGCTAGTTGGGGATATTTCAGTTTAGAACCTCAAAATTTTATCAACAAGATTAAAAATCATTTTGGGAACAATGAAAGTGTAATGGTGCATTTATGTAGACCACTAAGAACAAAGATAAGGCTAAAGTACACACATAACATATTTTTAAACAAGACAAGGCTTGGATGCATGGATAAAGGGTTGTTGGAACCAAAATGACATGGGCTAGAATTTTTTTATAAAATAGATCTATGAAGTTCCTTAAATTGATCATGTGGAACAAAAATAGGGTAAACGGTGACCAGTTGAGAATTTTTCAAATAAATGGAGTGTTGAAATCGTGTTGGTACTAAAATAGAACCAATGAAGATCATTTTGATGTTGTGTTGGTGTCTATACTTGAAATGCATTTCTCATGATATTTGAAAACATTTGAGTATAAATTGGAATGTTTCGAACAACCCAATTTTTCCCATGATAATAGTTGGCTCTTTCTACGGACATGCCTTGGATTGGGCATAGACTATGTGGAGAAAAAATAGACATAGCTTATAGTCCAAAGTTTTGGGGTTTAATAGACATGTACTTTATACATAGGGAAACAAAACCAAACTCAAAACAATTATGTAGGGGATATCTCTAACTGTTGCAGCATTTATTGACAACACATACAAACACATAGGGAAATATAAAGGGAAGAAATCCAAAAATTAGAAACTATGTACAAGCGGTAGAAGGGGAATACACAATTTTATATAAACCTAACAGTAGGTTAAGACAAGTATTCACCATTATGGTACAATATATATAATGCATGAAGTTTATGAGTACTGAAGATGTTCAAATTATCATCCAAAAACTTTGTGCTAGCTCCACATGTCCTGAGAAGAAGAATAAAAATTATAAATCCATATTCAAACTAATACTGAACTAAGTAGTATCTTGAACCCATTGTCCACCTTGACACTTATTAAAAAAATTTACTCCTCTTGCAATGATAAATTTCTTAAATGAAATTCTCACTTTCCTTCCAAATCCAACAAAACATTGACCTACATGGGAATTCATCACCATCCAGTTCATGATTTTCATAAAGTAATTTTTCTTGAATATTCTTCTCATGAAAAGACTTGACCACCACAACAAACTCTTCTTGTCTCATTTTCATCCCTTAATTTTATACACACACACATGTGGAATAAACCAATTTTCAATTCTTATTTTCTATAGAGATTAAGAAAATCTAAGACATTCATTTACATCACAAAATGTTTCTATCATTACAAAAATAGAGAGAATATATTTTTCTTCACAACGATCCTCATTCTCACTACCACTCACTCTAATAATTCCCATTTTAGTAAGGGAATACATGGAACAAAACTCTTTTCATTAGAACATATATGCATTTATTTGTGTGGAGATTGATTAGAAGTATCACTATTTTTTTCTTTTTGTACTCTGATATGATAAATTTGAAAGAGTCATGTATGATGAAGATACCCTAGAAACTTTGACTCACTCAATAAGATAATGATAACTTCACTCAACTAATACCATGTTCTTATATATTTTGTTAATATTCTAGAATGAATAATCAGGAAAAACTAGCTTTTTCCACCTTAGCACATTTCTCTCATGCAAGTGTCCTATTCGTTCACATAATTTCATGCCACAACAATCAACATTTTCAATGTGAATTATACCAAAACCTTACTTTCCTTGAAATTTTCCTTTACACTTCTTCACTAGACTTTAGACCAACATATGAAATTGTGCTTCTTTAGCTAATGTTATCCCTCACCCCTTTTCTCCCTATTTATACACTTAAAACAAATTTACTGAATCCACACAAAATTTCTTCAAACATTCCAATATATCAAAACTCTCCTCTTGTCAAAATTGGTATCTTTATTCCCTTAAGACATGGTTACTTAGATCAACCAAGTATATATACTCCGAAAGGTGCCCAGAAGATTCAAAATTTTCAATTGCTCACTCTCATCTATATTGAGATTCTCCTACATTATTATGTCTCAATTCCACACACAACTCCCATTAGCTCAAATTTTTCAATTTTTCAGTAAGGACTATTAAGATAAATTTCTTGGGTCATAGGTTTCAAAGGGTAATACATAGGTTTTTGGAAACCCATTAAAGTATTACACCTTTCCTAGAAGTTTCACTACTCAACTCTCCATAACAAGGGGCATTCCTTTATAAAATTCCTCCTCTAATTAGCCCCTATAATATGTGTAATCACCTTCCTCAACACTATCAAACAAATATCCTTAATTATCCATGAAAATTAAAAAAATTCTCTTGAATATCTTAGTGTACTTGTCATTAATAGTCTAAAATTTTAGGATTGTGCTCCATGTTTTGTGCCTCCAAAATATAATCCCTAAATTGGTTTGCTAGAACCCTCACATTGATCCCAAGAGGCAATAATTCAGTACAAATATCACTCAGATTTGATTTAAGGATTCAATTCTCATCTATATGCATGGTTTGATTATATGCACGTGATTCCTTTTAACAGATAGGTTAGTAAACACTTCAAGACTCCCATGTTGTTTTTTTTTCCTTGCTAGGTTGTTCTATAAGTACTCAAAGTTACAGTTTAGGGATGACATTCTCCTTCATAAAGCATAATCATCAAACCATCCACAAAATATTACCTCATTTTTCAATTTCATTGATGAGCTAATGCTCACATATTGCATGTAAAATTTCATTTCTTCATACACAGTGGGTGGAAGTCATAATATACATTCTTAGTTCTTTATAGAGGTTCATCAAAAAACCTACAACTAAGTAACTTAGAAGTCCTAATCTCAAAATGTAATAGTGTTCACCTTATTAATAAACAACCCCTATAAATTCCTTCATTTACACATCACAATCCAATTACATCAATATTTATTTTAATCAAAATCATAATGGCCTACACACACAATTTATACCTTTATTTTTTATTCTTATACAAAAGAAATCAATCACAAATTATTGTCTGTCCTCAAATCTTATAGAATTACAAGCATAAATTGTAGTGCCCACACTTTACACACACAAATACAGCAGTAAAATACCAGTATAATTTTTTTTTTTTGACTTACATTGCTCACTACACACAATACAGTAAGGGCTCCAAGTATAGAACTCGACACACATGCAACAATCACAAAGGTCATCATCTCACATAGACACATGAAAACGACATAGGCATGTTGATGTCACACTTTTCCTAATGAATGAATAATAGCAAAGACCCAACCACAAGAATCGTGACTTTAGAAATGGCAAACCTATGACATATCAATACTTTAAATGTATTTTAATTATGTCTAACTTTCCAAGATCATTATTAGGTGAGCATGATTTTCTCCCTGCATGTTCTGAAAATTCATTTCACAATTCACATATTGTTCAACCATTTAATTTGTTGTTTACCCTTATGACAAATCTTCATGACTTACATAAGTATTCTCCATATTTCAAAATGTCTACAAGATTCTAATTTTCTCATTCTTATGTTAAGATTTTGCTTCTCAAACCTTTATTTAATGTATAAAATTTACTCTTGCTACACAAGAGATTCTAACGTGACGTCCAGATGAGCTATTGAGATTAAGGAAGACATAGAGTCGAGATAAATCCCCAAGAACATCCATCGATCACGGAATAGTTATTTCGCTATCCTAGTTAATGAAGTTCAATAACATATGGAATGTTTTTATATATATTTATATATTTTTTGTTTGCTCGAAGTTTGGTCACACCAAGATAATTTATAGTCTTTGCAATGCATGAAAAAGTTTAATTAAGTTATAAGGACTCTAAGATTGACCTTAATCCTAATCTCAAATCTCGTGTGCAGCATCATATGATATGCTCTTATATCGCACCAAGGTCTCGTTCTTAGCATCATCTTAAAACAAAAGAGTTACGACAGCACTTGTCTGACTTCTTGAGGAATGACAAGGCTAGGAGCATTAAAACTACACATAATCACAAGTGGTCTATGTTCACGAAGATCCCATATCCTTGCATAGCATGTTTCCACATAAGAAATATTCTTTATTCCTTAATGCCATAAAATGACATAACAAGGGATTATGAGACTAGAATTCAGTTTCTAAGGTTCTCCAAAAAAAAAACATCTTTCAACACAATTTCGTAGCAAGGAGTTAGATTATGGCTTTCTAACCACAAGTGAACATCCTAGTCAACTAGGGTTTAGTTCCATTCCAATTTTCCACTTAGGGCTTGATGCTCTCTTAAAGATTAGATTAAGGTTTCAAACATATTCACCCTATAAACCCTCTGTAAGAGATCAAAGCACTCTATTGTCACTAGCCAAAGATGGCACCTATAGCTAAGAGGATTCTATCTCACGATAAGAAAAAATTTAAGTGATAGAACAACTATTTCCCATAGCTCTATGATGTCATCTAGATCTGGACAATAAATTCATTCGATGTAGAAGATTTATTTGACTGTGTTGCTCCTATGTGTCTAGTTTATGTCGATGTCACTAAACGTACCTATTAAGACAATAAACCCCTCTTCTTGGGATCTTCTATTTACCTAAACCAAGATGCTCCATCGGGGTAAAGGTTAAGTTCGTTCTACTGGTTTTAAACTTCTTATAAGGTAAAAAGGATCACATATGCAGGAAAGTTAAGCACGAATATTTAATTAAAGTTGAGTGTTCCCATTAACACTCTTTATTATGTTTGCAAGGTAAGAAGATAACCTAGTAATTAATTTAATCGTTTATTGAATACTGAGAAAGTGCTACAATATATTAGCTTCAATTTCAAATTTACTATGTATAATTCAAACCCTTTCTGCCATACACAACTAATAAACAAATTGAACCGGTGATTAGATGCACATTTCCTAAGTATCCCTAAAACTAGCATATCATGCATGTTAACAAATCTCAATTATAAATTTTCTGTAACAAAAGACTACATTTGACAGTTATTCATTTTACAATGACCTATAGAAATTACAATAGTAATAATTAAATTACACATCGCCTTTTTCAATGTCGATTCTTCCATCCTGCAAAACCCACGTGAGCATGATATCAATGATAAATCGCTGGCATGGCATCCACCCTAAAACAATCATAATTATCATTTTTCAGTTTCCCATTTACATCTGACAATAATTACAATATGAAATCGAAATAAAAAATTCTAGAAACATGTAATCATTGCATTTCATTTTTCTTCATTTTATAAACCCAGGAGAGAGAGAGAAAGAAAGGAAGAGAGAGAAAACATCATTTTGCCAAAAGTTCTAATACACACAACAAGTTTCATTATAGTGTTTTAAACAGTTATTTACGTGTGTTAAAATGTTTCCAGGGTGATTTGGCAACCCTACGAGGGTCCCACAGCTTTCTATTTTACATTTTCTCACTAGCTGCAAAATGTACAAAACGGGCTCGGAGGCTAAGAAAATTCTTCCAAAGGTTATCTTCTGATGAGCATGCACATCACGATTAAATTTCTACATGTCCCTAGATATACCAAGAGTTCATAACAACTGACAGAAACGAAAAAGAGCGACGGGTTTGCGTTTGGCGGTTAGTTCTCCGGGGCCACTGGTCGTAGTTCACCTAGTTGTAAAATGTCAAAAGTTAGCTCGAGAGCCCAGAAAACGCGTCCATAACGACGTTCGATGGAGGAAACACGCAACGAGACATCTCCTACTAGTTCCCCTATATAAGGAAGAGAATTCATCAGAGTCAACGGGACTGAGAACTAGAAACCATTCTTCAAATGGCAACAAGTTTTCTGGAGCGACAAGATGAAATTGGACCAGTTTGACCTCGTCAAACTGCGATCGGAGGCTTACAAAATGGCTTCGCCAAACTATCCCAACAAGTGCTCTTTCCTATGCTAAATGTTCCATGCATTTGACTAGTATAAACGCTAGAGGTTTGTGAAGACGGAACACGATTTCTCTTTCCGGGTTTCAAATGGTGGTCCCAAACGAAAGCCAACTTTCTAGTTTTAACAACTCTCTACTGTTGTAAACCGGTGTAACAGGGCTCCTAGAAGAGCGTCAAAAGGATGTCATATGATCGTTTCGGGTCAAACCAAAAATCAAGGTGACTCCTCGTATACCAAGGTACACGAATGAAACTTCACATCTCGTTTCTAGAGTTGCGAAGGGTACTTGGTGAGTCTCCGAAAATTGCAAAATTTAACTATTTAAAACCAAGAGAAGGTCAACTTTATCAATGAGGAGTCAAATTCATCTAGTCGATAAAACGATATTGGAGCGATCAAGAAGGGTAAGAGTTTTCTGAATCATCTCGAAGTGAGGGTGATAGTTCTTGGTTTAAAGTAGGCAAGTTATAACGACGTCGAGAGTTGCGACACGACGATTTATTGTTTTGCAATGAGTTGAAGGGACGATTTAACTATATTAAAAGTTCTAATGAGTTTAAAATTCTATTTAATTGCCAAAGAGAACTAAAACACGAGAGTTAGGAGAGGTAAGGGAAGAAGGACCATGCCTGGGGAACGAACTCGGTCGAGGCAGAAGTCGAGGAGTTGACATCGCACCGATTGATCGGGCACTTGCTTGTAGCCAACCGATTCAGGAAAACCCAAAATCTAACATCCACAATAATGTCAAAATCGGTGGCCGATTCTACTTGGAAAATCCTTTGGTGGCAAGAAAGGAACAACAAGTTGCCTCCAATTTTCTGAGATTTTTAACATAGCCCCTTCGGTAAAGAGGCTTATCAGTGTGTTTGGGATAGCAAACAATGTCATGTGTACGGGGTGAATCCATTATGTGCATAGTCCTAGCAATCCTGGCATTCCATGAGACAACATTTCTTTGACGCATTCTCCCAAACAATTCATGCACCTTCTCAACAAATCCTGTACATATTCAAATGTATTCAAGGGAAAAGTTCATATGCAGCCCATGTATTTGCAAAGGTTATCCCAAAACGCATATACATTCCATGAGATGAAATAGCTCAGGCATTTTGCCGAACAAATTCACATGCCTTGAATGAGCACTTCCAGCATGTTTGTAACAAAATATCAACAACTTGCATCCATGTCTAACATACCCATTTTGTGCAAATACCATGTTCCAATACTTCATTTTGGCACAGGCTGGAAGCACGCTGACAAAGTAAACTGCATTTGATTGGAGCCTTATTCTATCGACATATGGTGAAGCAGCGTGACTGTCTCATGAGGAAACCCATGTCCTCTGTACACTGCCGCCACCATGGCATTCCAAGAAGGTTGTCTTGTTCTTTCATTGGCCAAATACAAACACCAGCGCCCAAGGTACATTGAAACTACCACATCTGACAAAATTTATTCTCTTCCCATGATGCTTTGATGGAAGTCCACGCATTGTTCTAAAGCTCCCATTTTGACACAGGCTGGGAAGATATCAACAAAGGTTGTGGATTCTGGCTTTACACAGACCAAATGCATTTGCTTGAAATTTTCCAAGGCCTTTTCAACAACCTCGTTTTTTGCACATCCTGCCATCATTACAGTTCGTAAGACACATTTCTTTCAGGGTATTTTTGAACAATTCGCATGCTTCCACATTTTGCATATGCAAATCTACTAGGGCACGCGCGACTGCAACATCTAGTAGAGTTCCTCTATTTTTTCTTTGTTTGCTGGAAGCCCCATGCAGGTCTGGGCGCGGTTGGGAGGACGCTAGCGAAGTGGCAGACCAAACACACAATAATACTCCTCCTCCTTGCTTGATCTTCCCACGCAGGTGTGGTGCGGCCTGGGAGGATGCCGAATACAACTATGGAGTCCGGCTATGTGTGCATTTAAAACGCATTCCTTCCATGCATTTAGTCAAATGGTTTCACGCGCCCTATTTCGAAGCTCCTATTTTATACACAGGCTGAAGATTTCTCCCCCCTCCCTCCAAGGCGACGGTGCTCACTCCCCTTCATAAAAAAAACAAAACAAAACTACAAAGGCACTCTTTGCCCTAAAAACCGCCCACCAACAAGAATCACGGGTTTTAAATTTTAGTTCATTTATTTTATTTTTATTAGTATTTTATTATGTATTTATGTATTTATTTTTTATTTTTTAAAAAAATGGAGGCATTACAATACATATATGTTTCAAACTTCAGGATTCACAAATGCTCTCGAGTGGAAAAGATTGTAAGAATAATGGCATCGCCACACTGATTGAAGACACGAAGATAGACTTATTCCACGAGGGACAACTTCAATGTTACCCTTATTATTTTATTAACACAATACTTTAATTTTATTTCATTGCCCGTTTTATTTATGATCACTCTGTCGGGTGGTCAAAATGAAAACCCAACACGAGCCCAACATTCAACGACCATTCCACAATCCTCGAACAAGGGTTCTAAAAGCATTTAATCGACAACCGGGATAGGGTTATCCTGATCCCCACGACACATGGTGATTGGTGATAACACAAGCACGGAGGGAGCACAACACCAACATATTATATAATTTACTTCTAATTTGTTTAAATGAACTACAAAACAACTCTATATTTATTTTAACTAGATCAAATTAAACCCACTCAAGTCTTTTAGAGCTAACACAAGATTCCCCTCGGTGCTCCCTAATTTCAATATTATCATATATCTTGTCAATACCAACAAAGATGATATCAATAGAACCAATACCCTTTTCACTAAGAATACGAAGAGAAATCTGAAATGCCATTTCATTTAATTCCACACTTCTTTCAGTGTAATTAGATAACTTCTTAAGATAATAACCTCTATATCCTTTAGTGTTCTCATCATAGCCAACACATTTCTATTCAATAGAGCTTTGATTTTTATTTTGTATTTGTATCAACATAGACATCACAACATCACAATATGCAATGGAACCAAAAAAATAAAAATTTCTTAGCAAGACCTTTTCCCACTCCAAATTTCTTGAAGAACCACCATAACTCAAATAATTTGCAGTTATGGAGGCAAAAACTCCCTAGAGAGGATGGTGACACCAGTAAAGCTTCAACACAACAATGGTGAAGCAAGTGACATTCTTGGTAACAGATATGAATAGATACAGCAAACTATATTAGCAGAAGAGCAAGGTAGTTTTTATTCTCATTTTAAATGGTTTTTGACCTGTAAAAATTTGTTTTGTGTGAATGGTTCATTTCCTCTGCTATTTTATTTTCACATATATATTTGGTTCTCTAATCATTTCATTTGATTTCTGTAAACATTATATCAAACTTCTTAGACAGGCGTTCCCCACCGAACATATTGCTGACATGATGTCTGCAAGAATAGTTAAGTGATTCTAACAAGACTAAAAAATAAGCCTAACCCTACCATGATTTTTCAGTTCAAGGGGCTACCACAAATTAAAAGAGTAATTGCATCTTGTGTCACAATTAGTGTCATGAAGATGAAAAAACTCGAATTCCACTTTTGAATCCACTTGCATACATATAATGTGTAGTACATTATGAACCATAAATGATTACCATACCTCATTAAAACATTAATTGTTAAGGGAGCTAAAACCCTGCATTATCGTCTTGATCTCTGATATGTTATCTCTATGGAGATTAAGGAACACATTCTCTTTATATTTCGCCAAGTTTTGGTTGTTCACAAAATAATATGCTTGCCAAGAGGGTTGTTGGCTATGTATTTTGCCACTTTTTTTTTTTATATTTTCTTACATGTTCATGTATTCAACAGGCCTCAACGACATCTAAATAACAAAGAATGTCCCTGACGATAGGCACAAGCTACAGATTCCCGAGTGCAGTCTCAAGTAATTCAGTATCTCCACGATAACTTTACCAAGTCCTCTTCGAAACTTTATTTATTTCCTAAGGCTTTTGCATACCGTTCATTTGAATTCCAAGAGACATGCATTTCAGATAGTCGTCAGTGCTATCTAGATATAGCAGCAATACCAGCTTAATCATGATTTCCATGAGACACTCAATCTAACTTAATTTTTTCCCAAATTGTTCGTGGGGAGGGGATCGATTCTTGATTTCCACATGATGTCTATCCCCGTGAGATGAATTTTCAATACCAAAATTAAAGAAAATTAAATATGAATTTTCAAACAATTGCACATAGGAGCCTCTACACCTTGGTCCTAATAAAAGAAATATTTTTTTTCAATTGCAAAGTTAACATGCACTATCGCATAAGTACTAACAAATTCAAACCAATCGATCAATACTAACTTTTTTTCTATTACGTTAAGGCAAATGAATAAGCTACATGTTGAATATTGAGTAGAAAAGCAGATAAATATGCCCATATATTAATTTTTACAAGTCATCCCATGTATATGAAGCCTGATCAACAACTAGATAGTCTCCTCGAATATCCTTTGCAACACGAATTTTTTCATCTAAATATACTGTTTGAAACCTGCAAAAAGTACCAAAGATTTGGTCCAAGGGGCAAGATGCTAAGCCCAAGACAAGTTGAACATTAGATTTTACATATAATGTTTTCAACGTTTGAGGGCTTATATGTGTATGCCAATACCTTATAAAATCAAAATAATTTTTTATTTTTTGGAGATAAAAGATGTGTATGCCCAAAAGAATGAAGCAAAATTAGGTACAAAAGTATCACTATAATTTTAATTCCATGCACTCTTTATGAGGTTGATGTTCATGCAATTGACAGTTTTGTGTCTATCATCTTATATGATTCCATCCATAATCTAACATGCAAACTGATTTTTGGAATACTAAACAAGTATGTGAGCCTTCTAATCTACTTAAATCTTAGACATATAACTAATCATAGAGGTAAGGTGAGGCCTCCTAGATAATGCATCAACAACAACATTATCCTTACCTTTGGTGTACTCTATGTCAAAGTCATATGTTTGCACCTTGTTCAACAATCTCTATTGGCAGTCGTTGAGATCTTTCTACCATAGGAATAATCTCAAAGTGTTGTGATCCAAACGAACCACAAATTTTCTACCCACCAAGTACTATCTAAATTTGGCCAAAGCATGCATAATGGCCAACATCTCCTTGTCGTAAATTGAGTACCCCTTCTCTACAGAGCTCAATTTCTAACTCTCGTAGGTAATGAGATGCCTATCCTACATAAGAACTGATCCAATGCCCTCATCTGATGCGTCAAACTCAAGTATGAATAGACGAGAGAAATTTGACAATGTAAGAATGAGACATGAACTCATCACTCCCTTAAGGTGATCAAAAACTTGCTGTGCTGATTCTGACTAAGAAAAATCCCCCTTCTTGGCTAAATCTGTCAATGGTGTAGTCAAGCGAGAGAATTTCTTCTCAAACCTCCTGTAGTACGTGCATAGCCCCTAAACCGACTCAACTATGTCAATGTCCTAGGTGATGGCCAATCTAATATTGCCTGAATCTTTTTCTTGTCAATCTTGATTACACATCCACAAATCTCATATCCCAAGTACAATAATTATGTCATACCAAACTCGCACTTAGAATATTTTGTGTATAGCGAGTTATCTTCTAATATAACCAATACCTCATCAAGACTTGCCTAATGTGATCCTCCCAAGTCCTGTTGTAAACCAATATGTCGTCAAAGAAGACCAATACAAAATTTCACAAATGGAAATTGAACACATGGTTCATACAGGACTGAAAAGTGGTTAGTGCACTAGACAAACTGAATGGCATCACTATAAACTCAAAGTGACCATAGTGACATCTAAAAGTTGTCTTATGCACATCCTCCCCTCAGACTTTGATCTGGTGATATCCAGATCGTAAATCTATTTTTGGAAAATAAATTGCCCCAATAGCTCATCTAATAACTCATCAATGTGTGGCACTGGATATTTATTCTTGATTGTCTTCTTATTCAATGCACGATAGTCTATGCACATCCACATGGTCTCGTCCTTCTTCTTCACCAACACTACTGAAGAAGCAAAGGGACCAAAACTTGGTCTAATATGCCCCATATCTATGAGCTCGTGTATAGTCCTCTTGATCTCATCCTTAAACCATTTAGGATAATGGTAAGGAGCAGTAAACATATGTCTACTATGCCCAAGCTCAATCACATGTTCAAATTCCTTGTCTAGAGGCACACCTGGAGGTATATCACCAAAAACTACACTATGCTTGTCCAGTAAGCCCTAGACATCTACGTGATACTCTGGTCATCCATCCTCTGACCCCTTGGTCATAACCAAACATTGTACTGCCCAATCCACCCCGTTGTGCATGCAAATCCTCTCAATCCATTTGGTCATGACAACCCTGGGTGCATCTGTAGATAATCCCCTCAAGATCACATTCCTCCCCTCGGACTTGAACTTTAGCTCCATCTTCTGAAAGTTAGTCCGGAACCCACCAAGAGAATGAAGTCCTCTATACTCTAAGCACAAGGTTGGTCTCTCCAATACCAACAATATAAAATTCATCGGTAACTGTATAGTTACCCATCGTAATGCTCAACTATGGGACTCACTGTGTGCACCTCATAAAATCTCCATTGGCTACAACCACATTGAAGCCCTTAAAATCCTCTACCTACAATCATCACCTCTCAACCAATGATGTATCAATAAAGTTGTGGGTGGCCCCACTATCAATGAGCACCACTACTCGCTGACCCTACAAAACTCCTATGGCCTAGAATGCCTTGTACCTCGGGTACTAGAAGAAGTGGAAATAGTCTCCTAAGGGAATGTCTCGTCCTCCTACTCAATACCAACATTGTCTAAAGCCTCCCTATCTCTATCATCCAATCCCTAAGTTCCCTGCTCCTCATCTCCATCACTATTATCTACCTCAAAGACATCAATGAATTGGGCCTTTCCTCTACCTCTACAATCATGTCCTTAGAGTCCAAGGTGTGTGGAAATTGAAATATATTTTCTTTCACCTCAACTCGTCTCCATCCTCTCTAGATATGAATGGTTTCTTAGCCATATCTTGCCTAGTTGGAGGCACCTTTTGCTGAGAGCCATCATGTCTAGATGGAGGTACCCTCTACTGAACTCGAGGTGAAAACCACAACTTTGGAGTAGATAAATCCAAATCCCATGCTTTCCTAATAACATCATGTAATGAAGAAGGCTCGAGTGCCTTCATAATTCCTGCTAATGCATATGTCAACCTGGATATGAAGAGTGAAGTCAATCTCATCTCTGAAACATCAGGAACCATGACTAACAACCTTTGAAAGTTTGCAATGTACATGTCCAAAGAACTTGTCTGTCTCAAATGAGTCAACTCTCTGAAATACCTGTCAGGATCCCTCCTGTCAAACATGTTCATCAACCTCTGTGTGAACTCCGCATAGGTATCAATATGCATGTGCCCTCTGTGTAACAAGACCATGATGCCACCAGTCATGTGCATCTCCCTCAAGGTGTAGGATTGCAAACTTAATTGCATCCTCTTCGTGCATGGGATTCAAGTCAAAGTATGTCTTCAACTTTTGAACCCAAGATTGCGTTGTACACTTCTTGGACCCATCAAAGTGTGGAATGGAAATCTGTCCCAATCTCCTCTGTAACTCTGGAACCTGAGTAGTGTGATCCTCTTGGGCCTACTACCGATCTTCATCTTGCAATACTCAGTAAAAGGCATGTTAGCTTTAAACCCTTCACTCAAGGATTCATATTTCAACCAACAAGTCTCCTCATCAAAAATCTCTTATTGTTGTCCCATTTGTGTATTTTCTGGATCTTTCAAAAATGTGGGCTCATGCATGCTCGCATGTGTATTATGGGAACGGGGAGTGTGCTTTCCCGGAGTTGTTATTTTCACCTCTTTGACCCTGTTGCCCCATGTTACTATTTTCTCCTCTTTCCACATGATTCTCAACTCTGCCATGCATTAATCTTTTGGTTAGCTGGATCGAATAAAGACAAGTGGTCTCCTGATGTTTAACCATATTGATAAATATTTTTTTCATCATTTCTTTGTTCAACTCATCTTTGTCACCCATTTTCTGCCCTTCTTTTTGTGGTGTATTTCTCCTGGAATAAACTTTCGTTCACACCCAACAGACTAGAGGAAAGTCGGCTCTAATACCACTGAAATATCCCTTGTGGGATATCAATTAAAAATCCACAAAATATATAATAATTTGCAACAAATAAAATTCTGATTTTTCTGGAATTAAACCCACTAGGGCAGCAAACTGAAATTTTAAGATAACTTGCAAAATACTTGTCCAAATCACATGAAATTTTATAGAGAGCTTGCTAAGATGGAAACAAAGACTAGAAAAATATTTTTATATTTTTATGAATAATATATGACTGCTAGTAATTTTCAAAATGACTTAACTGCTAGAAAAACTTCAAAAATTCATAAGTATGTGAATATAATGGATAAAAATATGATTTTTTTAGAAATAACATCTACTAAATATATATGGAAATGATCCCAACCTCCAGATCTGAAAATGGACACCTGGAAACCCTAAAAAACCACATGTTGCAAATCTCTTACAGAATGATGTCACTATATAGAAAGGGGCTGAAAATCCAGTTGAAAATCTTCTAAAAGGTGTGAACAAAATTTGCCTTAAGTGTTGGAAAAAATATGAAATGCCAAGTGGCTGAAACTCTATGAAACGGATCTTCCACAACCTCTGTACTCTCCAAAATGGCCTCTGAAACCTCCTATAAAATCTACCTGAATAAATGGGCTCCAAAATAGACAAACTAGGGTGGATCTTTCACCACTGAAGAGTGCCCTGCTAGCTAGGAGTGGATCTCTCACCACCGAAGCTAGGGTTCCTATGGGATTTTACTCCACAAGCAAAGAAACATGCAAACAATAGTTGCTCCAATATCAATATATGTGTGAGTGTAAGAATGAATCATTTTCTCCCCCAAGCGCTTCCTTTTATAACTTTTCATTACCATTTTTCCAAGCTGGGTGCTCCATTTGGGACTAAAAATGACTTAAGTGACCCCAAACGAAGAAATATAATAATAAAGTTACCATTAGCCCCTCCATGCAACGCAAAATATAACTTAGGTAACCCCCAACGAAGAATGCCCAATAATAATGTACCATATAGTCAAACGACATAACAATTATTACCACCAAGTTGCCCAATAATTAATGTCAACAGACAAAATATAACATATAAGCAAGGTGGTAAATACTAAACAACCATCCATACCCAATAGCCTCCAACGTCGTTAGCCCCTCGGGTATGACCAACGCTAAAACTGAAATGAATGAGCCTCCTAGGCCATTTGCTCAAGGAATTGGGGACAATACAATTGGATGCACTTTTGATACTCCTTCAGTCGTGACATGAATTTCCTGCATTGGACGACGCCAGGTGCCAGTCTTCTTGAGAGGTATATTTCATCTGGATCTTCGAGTGACTTTTCAGTTATGTTAACAGATACTCCTCGATCATGACAACTAAGGTAAAATTTGAGTCCAGAGCCATCCTTCTGAAGTGTAGCTAGTTTGGTGAACTCCAAAAAGTCAACTTGTCCAATGTTCGAGTAGTTGGTGAATTTGTCCACTCATACAAATTTTGATAGCGTCACTCAACCCATTACAATGCCAGTATCCTAAGGGGCGAGGCCATGCACAAATTGACCAAGTGAAATTGATAGAAGTGTCGTGTCATCTTAGCCTTGGAGATTACCCCAAATAAAGAAGTGCACCTCATCTTCTGGTAGTAGGTTGAATTTAAAGTTTTGTGAACTCTTGCACTATCGACATCGCAGGCAGTCTCCATGCATGGAGTCATTCAGAGCAAACTTACAATGTTTGAGCCTAAAATTCTACTCAGTTCATTGTGGAATGATCAAGTAGTGACTAGTCCAAACGCACTAGTGCAGAATTGAGTGTCTAAGTTTCTAACGCTATGTATTTTTCTTTCAAACATTTCTTTACTCCACAGCTTCATGCAGAACTTTAGCTCTCAAGAATGCATGTTCAATGGATTTTCGAGACTTTGGCAGTGCTCTTTGTACATGATCGTAGCATCCCCAGCACCTGTCAACATTTGTAGCTTCGGACCACGTGTTCTCATCAAATCTTTTCTGACTTTTGATCCATTGAGTGCACTTATGTTTGGTGGGCTTCATTCCATCTAGTGCAACTACTTCAACATTGTGGTTAGTCTTTGAGTCGTGCTTCTTGGAAAGCCTTGTGGCATAAGTTCTCGCTCCACTTTAGTTGTTGCATTATTGGTTATCGGGTGCCTTGCGGTGATACATTTCAATTTTGAATCAGTTTTGGAATATTATTATGTCCACCATATTTCATGTATGCTTGAAGTACGAGCAAAAGACCTGCATAGTTTCAATTATGTCACAGAAAATTTGTTCAATAACTACTACCAATTTAAAAATAATCTAATTTGGAAAAGTAAATTGAAATGCAATTTGGTAAATACCATTGGTTGAAAATTAATTCAATTAAAGTGAAACACAAATAATAGATATAGACCAATTCATGGGTCATATGGGATAAGCTCAAGTTGTAAAAGTATCTAGGCTTCTATAAAGAAGCCTGAAAATGCACCAAACTCGTTGGAGGTAGTTTACCTCAATAGACAAATCTAGGTGTACAAGTCTAGGTGAATTTAATAGAAGAGATACCTCTCAGTTGTGGTAACCAAGCTAAAGGATACCCCCAAAAAAAGAGAATTTACTGAATCAAAAAAGAAAATAGACCACTGGGAAATCTAGTGAATTTGATGGAAGAGACACCCCTTGGTCAATGCCAACTAAACCAAAGTCTATCCCGAAAGGTTTATTTACCAAATAAAAAATATACTAGACCAGCAAGTCAGGTGAATTTGATGGAAGAGATACCCCTCAGTCATGACAACAACATACTCCAATGGACAAGGCCAAGTGCAAGTCCCATGCCATTTTGATGGAAGAAATACCCCTTGCTCCTTCCAACTAAGTCAAAGGCTACCCCAAAAAATGAATTTACCAAATCAAAAATAAAATAGATTGGAAATTCAGGTAAATTTGATGGAAGAGATACCCCTTGGTCGTGAGAACAACTACTCCAATGGACGACGTCAAGTGCAAGTCCCCGAGTGATTTTGATGGAAGAGATACCCCTTCATCATGACAACTAAACCAAAGGTTGGTCCAAAGACAAGAAGAATTTACCAAATCAAAAAAGAAAATAGACCAACAAGTTTGATAAATTTGATAGAAAAGATACCTCTCAGCCATAACAATTCCATATCTGAAAGGGTGAGGCCATGTGCAAGTTCCATGTGAAATTGATGGAAGATTCGTGACAACTAAGCCAAAGACTACCCCAAATAAAGAAGTTAACGAAATAAAGAATAAAATAAATAGTAAGTCAAGTGAATTTCACAAAAGAGATACTCCTCAATCATGAAAGAAAATAAACTAGAAATTCGGATGAACTTCATAGCACACCCAAATTGTCGGACCAAAAATTCTACTCAATTCATAAAGGAATATAAAATACTTGTAAAATAGACCTTACCTTGTGTTATTAGTCACTCGCACAGTCAGAGTCATTATATTGTTCTTACGCTTCACATTTTTCTTTCAATTTTCTATACTCCACAGCTCAATGCATAATTTCTGTAAAATGCATTAGGGTTCCATGTTCATGATTTTCGAGATCTTGGGATGCTCTTTGAAATGATCGTGCAAAAGGATTCCTTGAAAACAAGCATTATTTTAGGAGCTAGTATTTGCCAAATGGCTATGTTTACTCGAGGCTTGGCAACTGATCATGGTGATCATGTTCTATGACATTATTTACCATCTCACCAAGAAAATGAGGATCGCTTCTTTCCTTGCTTACATGGGGAGATATTTTTCGTGTAAACATTATGCTCAACTGATGTGGATCATCTGTCCTATGGAGTAATAAAAGATGCATTTCTTCAGAAAAAAAATAAAGTAGGAATTTCAAATCCATTTTAAAGTCCATATTACCTGAGCGTGAATTAAAAAAATTGAAGCAACTAACAAGACATCGGTGTTGCTGAATTAAGTCTTATGAGATTCAGGATAAAGATAGGAAGGAGGGTTTCCATGTGGTCCTGTCGGCATACAAATTCACTGCAATTCCCAATGGAGTTTCTTGTCCTTAGACAATTTGTGGATTACAATGGAGGAGTAAAATACAAATGGATATTTCTAGATGGTATCTTCATCTAGATGGTATGTGGAATAAAAATATTGGAATATATGGTATGTTGTCTTTTGGTCTGCGCAGACCATAACTATTTATTGTTGGAGCACATTATCTTTTAATAAATTTATTCCAACACCCCCCATAAATTTATTCTTCTATGTTCACATAAACTTTGAAAAAAACCCCCACACTTTATGGGTCCCACATGCCTCTATGGGTCTTATGGTTTTTTGGCACCCATTTACATAATTTTCTTGACCCCTAATTTATCTCTATATTTTTACTAAGTTTCTTTCACTCAATGTTTAGGTGAAAATATATGCAACTTGGTCCTTGGTAAATTACTATCTCAAAAGATAATGTTGTGGTAGACAAGTTGAATCACATCATTTTGAATCAATTCTCAATTACAAAATACTACAAAATACTCAATTCCAAAATTTTGATTTTCTTTGATATATCTCAAAAGTATTTTGGTTGTTTTCCAATGAGGAATTTTATGAGATGACATAAACCTTAAAACTAGACTAATTGCATAAGCAATGTCAAGCATGGTTATTGTCAGATAAATAAGCCTTCCCACTAAATTTTTATATAATGTGCCATCTACATATTCTGAGTCATAATTTGTTGATAACTTCATCCCCACTTCAACTGGAATAGTAACAACTTTACAATTTTCCATCTTAAACTTGACCAACAAATCATGTACATATTTGGATTGAGAGAGTAGTACCCTGTCATCTTTCTATCATCCTTGTATGCCAAGACAATAATGAAGCAATCCTAAATCAGCCATCTCAAATTTTTCCATCAATATTTTCTTTGTATTATCAACTAACATGTCATGATTACTTGTAATTATTATATCATCCACATAAAGAACTATAATTACTATTCCATCATCACTCTTTTTAACATACATATTGGGGTTAGAGGGACTTGTTACAAAATCTTATTGTTTGAAATACTCATCAATCTTTGCATACAATACTCTTGGTTCTTGCTTTAAGCCATATAACAGTTTCTTCAATTTACAAACAAGATACTCTTGTCATATTCTCATAAATCCCTATGGATGTTCCATGTACATCTCCTTCTGTAGCTCACCATTGAGGAATGCATTCTTTACATCCATTTGATGAACCTGACATTTAAAGTTAGCAGCCAAAGCAAGAACATACTTTATTGTATTCATTTTTGCAACTGGAGC
Source organism: Taxus chinensis (assembly GCA_019776745.2). Lineage (NCBI taxonomy): Eukaryota > Viridiplantae > Streptophyta > Pinopsida > Cupressales > Taxaceae > Taxus > Taxus chinensis. Next base: position 200,998,323 of record CM034152.1, on the reverse strand, counting down.
AAATTTCTCACTAAAATCAACCCCTTCTTTCTGAGAAAATAATTTTGTAATAAGACTTGCTTTGAAATTTTCAACGCATCCATCAAATCTAAACTTAATCTTATAGACCCATGTTTAGTACCAACAAGATTTTTACCTTTAGGAAGTTCTATCAATTCTCATGTATTATTTTTCATAAAAGATTCATACTCTTCTTACATTGCATGTTCCCACTCTTTCTTTCCTTTTACTTCTTCATAAGATTGGGGATATTTTACTTTCTCTATTCTAGTCATCAAGGCATAGTTAACATGATGATCATTTTCTTTAATTTTCTTAATCTTTTGATAAATTTCTTGAAGACTTTTTATTTTTATGGGGGGAATTTTCTCATTATCACTATTTTATTCCTTTTCTACATCTTCAACTTTAGAAACTATCTCAAAAGTAGATGTAGATTCCTTATGAAGACCTTCATCAAACACAACATCCCTACTAATAATTACTTTTTGAGTTTGAGGATCATATAACCTGTAGCCTTTATATTGTTCATTATAACCAATGAAGATACATTTCATGATTTTCTTATCAATTTTCTTCCTTAATTCATCGAGAACATGAGCATAGGCATTACATCCAAACACTCTAAAATACTTGACTGATGGCTTATTACCATACCATGCCTCATGAGGTGTCATATTTCTTGTATCTTCTGTGGGAGATCTATTTTATATATAGGCAACAGTAACTATTGCTTCAACCTAAAAGGAATTTGTGAAATCCTTAGTCTTGAGAATTCACCTAGCCATTTATTCTTAAGTTCTCTTTTCCCTTTCTACAACCCCATTTTGTTGAGGTGTGTATCTAACTTTTAACTGCCTTTTAATACCTACATTATCACAAAAAATTTGAAACTCTTTTGTGATATACTCTCTTCCATTATATTTTCTAAGAACTTTAATTTTTCTCCCACTCTCATTTTTCACTAGAGATTTAAATGTCTTAAACTTTTCAAATACCTCACTTTTGTTCTTGAGACAATAAATTGAATTTTTTCTTGAAAAATCATCAATTAAAGTCAACACATATTTTAATCCTACAAAGGAAGGAGTAGGAAATTAACCAATAACATCACTATGCACTATCTCAAGTTTTTCTCTTTCTCTATATGCTCCATTCTTCTTAAAGATCTATCTATTTCGTTTCACATACAAACATCCTTCACACACATTTGAATTTGAATGAATTTTTGGAAGACCATACACTATGTCCAATTTATTTATCAAATCCAAACATTGATAATTAAGGTGCCTAAATCTTAAATGCCATAACACACTAGTATTGTCATGTGATGCAACAAAAGCATGTGTACCTATACTTCGTACATAAAATTTATATATTCCCCCATCTAAAGTACCTGGTACAATCACTTTGTAACCATGTTTCATATCCTTAATTAAACAATAATCCTTATAACATTCAAATTTAAAACCTTGCTTTGTGATTTGACTAACTGAAAGAAGATTCTTCTTTAAACCAAGTACACACTTCACATTAGTAATATATTTTAAATCACCATTATTCATCTTAATAGGAACATCACCATGACCTTCTATATAATAAGTATTATTTTCACCAAGAAATATCTTTTCACTTTCATATTATTCATATTTTTCAATATATTTGAAAGTTTCTTTCTTAAAATCCATATTCTTACTTTCTCCTGAATCTATATACAAAACATCATTTGAAGTATCCTTGAGTAGATAAGGATGCAATGAAGAGATTACCTTCCCTTTGTACTTGATTTGTCATGTTGTTGGTTTAATTTCTACACCAATTTTGCATCTCTGGCTTCCTTTTGGTACATTCCCATTGAAAATTTCCTAATTTACTGCAATTGAAGCACTTCACCTTATGCTTTTTCTGATTTATTTTATCTTCTCCTTGCTTCATCCTTTGGTTGGATTCTATAGCCATCTTGTCTCGACTTTTCAACTTGTTACCTCTGAATCTACCTCTTGAAATGTAGGATTTCTTAGTAGAGTTAGTTTCATCAAAATTCCTTCTAACTCTGTATTATTCTTGCAACAAATAACCACTTAATTCTTCAAATGTTAGAGTATTAATCTTATGAGCACCTTCTAATGATGTGATCAGATATTCATACACTATGGGGAGACTATTAAGAGTTATCTTAACTAATGATTTTTCTTCAACATTCTCTCCCATAGCCTCTAACTAATTATTTATCTCCTTTAATTTTTTAAGATGATCTGTCACATCTTGATCATTTGTCATTCTTCAATTATGTAATTTCCTTTTTAGATGAAAAATCATAGTCTTTGTAGGCTTCTAAAATGTTTCCTTAAGTGTTTACCAATCATCATTTGCATTATTAATATCTTGAATTTGTGGGATGATTCCATCAGCAATAAACATACCAATAATAGCTAAGGCTTCATTATTCATTTCTTTTAAATTATGACTAAATCTTTGTAATCAGCAGGGGCTTCTTTCTTTTCTTCTACAAGTTCCCACAAATCTTTTGCAACCAATACATTTTTTATTTTATATTTCCAAAAAAGAGTAATTATTCCCATCTAATTTGAAGTCAGGAACTAGAATGCTTGCAGAATCCATCACACAATAATAAATAATTCAACAAGATTTCAATCTCAGATTTCATTCACCCAACAAAATCAATTCTTCAATAAGAGAAATCCCCAAATAAGATTGTTAATGTCATACTAAAAAAAAAACACTAGATATGCGACCCTTTTAATTTACAAAAAATAAAATAATCTTGCACATCCTTCTCTGTTGTGGCAACCACATCAATCTCAGTTTTCCTTGCAACATCCTCTTTTTTTTCAAAAACATTTTTTTTCAAAAAAATAAATTGCTCCTTCACTACTAAAAACATCTATTTTTCTTACTCTTATCCACTTTTGGATTTCTTATACCAAGACCATTTACAACCAACTCTGATACCATATCAAACATACACAAATTGTTGATATATTAGACATACAAGCACACAAGTAAATCTAAAATGAATTGATTGCCTAAGGCTTTCATTCAACTAGTATTTATAGATTACAATGGAGGAGTAAAATATAAAAGGATAGTTCTAGATGGTTTGTGCATCTAGATGGTATGTGTAGTACAATAATATTTGTTGTAGGTCTTTGGTCTGTGTAGACCATGATTGTTCAACTTTTAAATAAATTTATTCCAATAATGAACATCACCATAGGCAGATGAACCATAAATTTATACTTCCTTGTCATAATGAAACATACAAGATACTAAAGGGTTTTAAAAGAGACATAAACACGAAGGTTATGGTAGGTTTTGAAGAACACAACCTGTAAAAAATGTAAGAACCATGAGAGGGGGGGCATTTATTTTTTACTAGCCTTACTCCCCATGAAATTCCAGAAAATTATCCTAGCGGAAAAAATGAGCATAGGTTAGTGGGCTTTCTTTCAAAATTAGAAGTTTCAAAGAAATTGATGCATCTTTAATATTTTATTATTTTTCGATTTATAAGTTTTTTTCGTTTGGTTTTATGTGTAGACATAAACTAGCAAAAAGAATATATATTAATTCATATTTAGTTGATTTGTTTTTTAATATATGTGATTTTTTCTTGAACTTCAAGAGTCCTATAATTCATTCCGGTTCAAGGGAAAAAATAGTCTTCGGGAATCACTCCTCAATTCTAGGTTCAGGTTGATAGGATAACCTCTAGCAACAATTAGCCTTTTAAGCTCCTCCCCAGTAAAGACATCGAGAAACATAAACTAACAAGTGATAGCTCCAACAATATTGATCCCGCCATTTAAGGTTATAATCTCTAGGGAATGTTGCTTGAGGAAACTGGTGATCTCCACTCATCTATGTGTAGGCCTCACGGTAAACTACCATGTTATTGATAACAAGGGCCAAGTAGATGAGAAACCTTTCTAGCAACGCCTTTGAAAATAAGGTTTTTCCCTACATGACTATGTGTTAGCTCCATAGCCTTTAGTTTATATATACAACTAATTGAAATAGCCTTTAATTTATGTATTTTCATTTTGGTTGAAGAAATAGAGGTATATTACTCCAAAAAAATATTATGAACTAGTCAATAAAACAGGGTGGTAGTATGAAATCACATCACATCATCACTGCATTAGGCAATAAAAAAGTATTGAAAATAGAAAACAAGAACAAAAATTTAGAGAAAACTAATTGAACAATTCATTAAATTAAGTAGTGACTAGTTGTAGCAAAGGCATTTGAGGTATGTGGATTATATTTCCATATGGCTTGCCTCAATCAACATCATATAGATATTTCCCCTTAAGCACAAGGTCCCAATCAATTTTGGCATTGCTCATTGTGTTTGTATATTCTTCAGTTCCCTTTTGAATGCGTAGTGGATTTATTCGTGAAAGTGAAATCAACAAAGACTAAATGAGGAAACTTATTTGAGTGTAGCAAAGGTGTCTGACCATCACAGTGAGATGAAGAAGAACTCCAATAGCCTTTGATTTTCATTTTTAATTAATTATTTTTTTGATTAACCTTTATTAAGTGTTACTGGTTTTGTTGTTTAGACAACTTTTTGGGTTTTGGTTTTGTGGTTGGTTGTTCAATGTCTTGCCTTTTCGCTAAACTTGAATATGGGTGAGTGGCCTTCCTCTCATTTATATAGTAAAAGAATAGCATATGATTTTTAGAAATGACTTTTTATAAGGTAACAAGAAAGGCATCATGGTCCAAAATCAAAATAAAATGGCAAAATATTGAATAAGTTACAAATTTGCACAACAATTTGAATAAAAAACACAAACAGACATAAAATAACAATATGTAAATGTGCAAAGTTGTTTTACGCTAATAATACAAAGTAATTGATCACATTTATCTGTTAATCTAATATTGTATATAAGATAGAATTTTTGATAGGATCCAGGATTGCTATAATAATCTTAAGGCAAACACCCACATAAATGCATATACATGTGAATACATTAGAAATAAAATTATAAACTCAAATATGATCGAGGCATGATTAGTATTTATAGTAAGTTCAAATGTGAGTGAGGGCCAATAGCCCTCCTCACAAGAGTATTACAATGAATCTTCCACATTGAGTTTCCTCTAGCACTAGCTCTTTATGCTTATATAAAAATAAGTAGAGACTATTATTAGGTTTCCAAAAAGTAGTTAGCTTGTAGAGCAAGTTTGTTTTAATTTATTTATAAAATCCATTAATAGTTGCTTTAATTTTGGAACCCTACTTCTTTTATAGAATATGGAGTACAATCTTCCTAGTTCTATGTCTCTAACAACTTACAACCTCAAGGTGTGCATATTTAGTATGGCCCCTCTCATTATCCTAGTCTATATTACCCATTATAGAGAGACAAAGAAGATGTTTTGTTAGGCCATTCTTTATTTGCATACATATCCTACCTCAGCTATTTTATGACACTTAGCTCCATCGAAGTGGAGGGTCCAAGTATCCTTGTTTGATGGTAGTTTCTTCTCTTAGATCTTAACTCATTTTTGTTTTAGGTTCTAGTTCACTTACTTTGAGGGTTGGAGCCTCAAGATCAGCAGTGAAGTGGTGAAATTATCCTTTGAGGTTGATTTCTTGGTCCATACCATTGATGATAAGTACATATTCATTAGGTAAGACATTTGGGATATGATAATTAGAAGGAATGAGAGTAGAGGCAAGTTAATCATTTGTTACTAGCCCCTTGACTATTTTTTGTGATGATAAAAAAGTCAAATTCCATGAGAATGTTCATCCATTTTAAAATTCAATACATAGCCCAACCAACTATATAAAAGAAATGATGGAGGGGATCACTGTGGAAAATTACATAAGTTGTTTAGTATAACATGTAATTTTGGAGCTTAGTGGAGAATATTTATATAGCCAAACATGTACGCTATATGCGAGTATACTGCATCTCATAATCAAAGAGTTCTTGAATAATATAATATATGTTTTATTCCCTTTTACATCCTCTTGTGCCAACATTTCCTCAAAAAATACAAGGGTAGATGAGGCATAAAGGATGAGGGGGAAATTATAAGTAGGGGTCCTAATATACAAATGTTGAGTAAATATTCATTCATAGAATCAAATACTTGTTGGAAGACCTTATTCCATTCTTGTTTAACACTTGTTATAAGGATATTTTTGATATAGTACATTTGATAGGTGATTTCAGGAATGAATCGTCAGATTAACACAAACACTCCTAAGAAGGTGTGAATTTTGGGAATGGAAGTAGGATGAGGCATCTTAAGGATAGCTTGTATTTTTTCTAGATCTGTGTGAATTCCTTGTTTAGATATTAGGAACCCTAATACCTTACCTTGGGTGACTTATAAGATGCACTTCCCTATATTAAGGTAGACCTTGTGTTTTTAAATGCGTTTAAAGGCTTCACCAAGGTAATGATTGTGATCTTCTATGTGTTAATATTTAACTGGAATATCATCCAACTAGACTTCAATAGTTTTGTGGATAAGGTCATGGAATATGTGAGTCATTGCATGTTGATAGGTTTCCTTAGCAAAATTTTAAGGTCAAAAGGAATATTCATATAGAAATATGTGACACACTCAATTGTAAAGGTAGTTTTATATTTATATCCATGAAAGATGTGTATTTGATTATAGATTGAGAACATATCCATAAGGGATAGCATATCATATCTAGATGTAATGTTAACTATAACATCGATATATGGTAGAGGGAAGTTATCCTTAGGAAAAGATAAGTTAAGGTTGTGGAAGTCGATGCAAATGTGGATGGTTAGGGTGAATTTCTTACAAATGGGTACAATACTGGAGTCCCATTTAGAATAATCAACTAGTAAGATTAAATTAGCATCTAAGAGTTTGATGAGCTCTTTGTGATAGAGTTTAGAATTTTAAGGGGGGAATTTCCTAATATTTTTAAAATGGGAGTGACGTGGGGGTAAGTGACGATTTTATACATAAAAACATCAATATTGATTCAAGGCATTTCATATTAACCCCAAGTGAAGATATTTATGTTATTTAGAATAACCTCACTGTGTTGTGCATGAATATGAGGGAAGAAGTCACCTATTATAACTACATGGGAGTCTACATTATCAAAGTGGATGTTAATGGTATCTTCCATGAGCATAAAGTTTCCATCTTAGAAATGATAGGGGATTTAGATAGTTTGGATATTTCTTCGCTAACCAATTCAATGGTAGCAAAACAATTGTTAAAGAGAGGAGGGTTTTTAATGAAATTACTAATTTTATGATGTTGGTGAGGTAATTGATCATTTTGATCATGAAGTAACCTAAGAATGGCCTCATCATTTTCGGATGTAGGTAATGGACCACTATATCTGACCCCTATTTCAAGGTCTACATGTCATTTACCATTATGCCATTGTTTGAATCTAATTTTCCTAACATTTCAAACTCAAGCATTGATAGTGATTACAACTAGCTAGGAAGAAGAGGTAAGTGGGTTTTAATGATATTAGCCATGTTATGTGTAGATTGGCCAATGAAGTTCGTTCTAGCATGCTATAAAGGAATGACATTGGTTTTATCAATTGGATGGTTGATGTAGTATGCAGGGTAATCTTTTCTCTAATGACATCAAAAATTTTGGGAGTAAGGTTCGATACAATAAAAAGTAGCAAAAATATTTAAGATTTTGTTTATAAATGAATCTTGAGTTTTTTTTATGATATTTTTGGGAGTAAGGTTCGATACGGTAAAAAGTAGCAAAAATATTTAAAGTTTTGTTTATAAATTAATCTTGAGTTTTCTTGATGATCCAACCAGTATTTTCAAATGGATAATTAACTGGAGGATGGAAAGGTGATGTTTTTGTAGCCTTATCATCACTAGTGTCATGATGAGAGGATCAAAATCATAATAATTAGCCATCATGTTATCTCCAAAGTTGAAAGCATACATTTGAGAAAGAACCTTTTGATAATTGAGTACATCAAGATGGATTTCTTTAGCATGGGATATGATATAATTTTCATCATAATAAGGAAATATGGTATGTGTTCATGTGTCACCATGATCAGAAGAGGAAATTGCTTCCTTAAAAACTATGCCAAGGTTGCTAAATTATCTAAGAGAGAGAGAGGTGGATGCTCTTGGAACATTTTGGAAATTCCAAAACTCATTATGTTCATAAATATCCTCCTTAAGTTTGTAAGGGGAGTCATTAACATTAAAAGGAGGTTCTTTTTCAATCTCAAGTTTAAAAATGGATGGAAATAAATAGCAAAGTAAGAGATATGGTGGGAGACAATCCTTAATACATTATGTTAATATGTTCTTGTTACATGGAATTTATAGTTCGTTAAGATCACCATCATTGAACTTGGTGAGAACAATGTTAAGTTCGGGTAGACCTATAATCATAGACTTCAAGATGAGGGACACTATGACAATTGGTGTGGTAGGAATCTAGGAAGGTTTTTTGGAATGAGGATGGGGATGTCCCATGGGTTGGGATCATCCCCATGTTTGTATTTCTATTTATTTTAGATGAATTTCAAGCATTATCTTGCAAATCAGGCAACCATTCTCATGTCATGTGTCCATGGTTGGCCTAGAAGAAGTTTCCAAACTTGGTATAGTTTTTAGTCCCATAGTGATTGGGGTCCAAATAAAACCAAATGTATTTTTATGATTTTTTAAAAAATCCATTACAAATGAGTTGTGTGTGTGTTTTATGTTGTGTGCAAGAAATTTGATTTTTTGGATTAATCACCAAGAGATGATGTTAAATAAAAAACATTCATCCACCAGGACCTTCCTTATTTGGATATCTTGTATAAGGAAACTTATAAGGAGGGAAGGATTATTGACATGAAAGAGGATTTTTTCACTTATTGTGTCATCTTTAGGGAAATTTATGGTGAGTTTTTTGTTAGGCTGAGGAGAAGGCATGATTTCTATAACTTTTGGATTGTGAAAATATGAGGAGGTTGAAGAGAAGGGTCTTCTTCAATGGTTCTAAATAATCCTATAACACGTGAAGTTTTTAATAAGGAATATAGGATGTTCAGGAGAGGTTTGTATAAGTTCCATAAGGGGATTCATATAAGGCAAGACATTGAGTTTAGTAAGGAAGTTCCATTGTTCCCTTTGGTAAGATCCATAACAATATTTAGGCTAAGATGAGTTATAAATGGTTGGATATTTGATAGTCGTAGGAATTTCATTATGTAAGGACATTTTCCTTAGGTTGAGGAATAGATTACTTAGGTTAAAGCTCCATTGGTGAAGTGGGATTTTTATTAGTCGATTGATCATTACAAGTATATTTAAGCCACATCTCACCTTGAGAAGGATTTTAAGAATTTTGGACCAGATTCTTATGTGTGGGATTTCATCTAGCTCACTTTGGCCACATTCGCATATTGGTAATTTATGATATTATAGTTATAGTACCATTTAATGGTTCCTAAAAAAATTATATGGGTTCCTCCTTGAGGTTAAAGATTTGTCAATAGTTTTGTTGTTTATGATTTTTATGGGATTGGAGAAGAGATTGATATTTATATTTATGTTACTTAGTGTTAACAATAAGATAAAGGTTAGGACAAGAATAAGTCACAAAAGGATTTATGAAGATCATGATAGTTTTTTTTAGAATGACCCGCATTTGCATGCCACCAAAAAAAGGTTTGGGTCATACGAATTGGGTAGAGGTTTAGAAGAATCGATTTGAAAGATTTTGGGAATTGGCATTAATTGTTGTAATTTTTGATAACCCAAGGGTGCACGGAGAGGGATTAATTGAGTGGTTGAATACCATGCATTAGAAATGGAAGAATTTAATGTGATGATTTACCCTTAGAATGGACTTGATTTTGAGAAGGATTCATAGCATTAGTGGTTAACTTGAAAGGATTTTTTTATTGATTTTTGAGGTGGTTTGAATTCCTTCATAAGGTAGTCTTTCCTCTTAGATTGTTCAAAGGCTTCTTCCAATGTGTTGGGGGAGAAAGACTAGACCTTAAATTGGAGAGTGGGATTAAAAGCTTGGAGAAAGATTTGAAAGAGATGTGGGTTGTCAAGAGTATAACTATATTTATTTCCCATGACTTTTCATCTCATTATGAAGTCATGTGTTGATTCATTAGGATATTGTTTCACGTTGAAATTTTTTTGAAAGATATTTTTGGGAAGTGTAATTTGTTGAAATTCCTTCATTAATGGATTAACTAGATCTTTTAATTTGGTGTTTGAATGTTGAGGAAATTTATTATGTCATTCTAAAGCCTCATTTGTTATGGGTTTACTTAGTAGTTTGGTAGTTTCATAGGTATTGTTTTGGATCCATTCCTTGTAGAGGCTTATAAAATTCATAAGATGAAGGACAAGGTTGGTTGACATATCATAAGAGATGTATGGTGAATTCCCCCCTATATCCATCAAAACGATGTAAGGAGTTAGGGGTTAATTTTATGTGATTTATAAAACCTTGTTGTGAATTAGAGGGTGGGGTATTGGGTTCCCAAAGGAATCTAGAAAAATGGAGGCATAAAAGAGGGATCAATCAGTCCTACAATCATTTATGGTGGTTGGGATGGCATTTACAAATTATGATTTTGGTTTGGGGTCATATTTTGATTAGTTATTGATTGTATATGATCTATTTCCCCTAACAATTGAACCATCAAGAGGTTTCCATCGATCAATGGGGTTTAGATAGAAGCATGAAGATGATTGGAAGTGTTATTGGAAGCATGAAGATGATTGGAAGAATTTGAAGGATTGGAAGGAGGATTTTTAAGAGGAAATTTTGGATGATTTTTAAAGAGATTACTAGGGAAATTTAATGAGGGATTCGCTAAGAATTTAGAGGAGTTTAATTTCATGGGTTCTCCTATTTGAAGAACTTGGAAAAGGACACCATCCTTATTAGGAGTAGTAATATTCCTTGAGTTTAAGTCCTGAAAGAGAATATTATGATCTATATATCTATTTGGACCATATATCATTAATTTTTTATATTTGGTTGTGGCCATGAGAAGGTACATTGTGAATGATTGTTTTAAAGGTGGACATGAGAGGGAAAAATGAGTATCCCATATAAAATCTAAATGGGTTAGTATTCACTATTAAAAACCTAAGATGGGAAGACATGATCATAATATAAGATTGACAATTATAATGATATCTTTTGAATATTTGAGTAGTTTTTATAACATGAATATGAATCACTCAAAGTGTGCAATAAGATTCACATAGCTTTCACTAGAATGTATGCAACCTAAGAATGGTCTATAAAGTGCCCTCTTTCTCTTCTTCATAATATATATTAGGATAATAAGGGGACCATTCTAGGGCCACACACAAGAAGGTTGTGAGGTGCTAAAGTTATGGATCTAGAAGATGGTAATTTACTCTCTATCAAAGGCATAGGGTTCCAAAACTTATGTCTAGGATATGTGATGGTTTCTAACTAGTATCTTGATTGTAAATTAATTGTAAGAATTTTATATAAGATGAGATAGCTAAGCTAGGTTTGTAAACATGGATTTTTAGGATTGATAGGTTATAAATCCCAAATAATGGATTATAAAGTAAGGATTGAGAGATAATAATGCAATAGATTCATAATCTTCTACTTTATTTTAATCTATGTGTGTTGTTAGAATATGTTGTATATTTTGCATATTCTATACCAAGAGTACTGTACACATCTTCCATGAGTGTTATTTTCCTAGGAGTATAAATATATGATTTTTCATCTATACGTGTATATGGGTGGTTTCGTAACCCATGACTTATGGGGAACCATTATGGGTTTTTTTTGTTAGCCCATGGTTTTGTTACCCGTTGTATTGTAAAACCGCTTTGACGGTTTCCTATTGATGTGCTTACATATAGCTGGACATGTAGTAGGGTAGAAATGAACTTAGAAGTACATTATTGTATTGTAAATGGTTAAGTTAATGCAATAAGAGAGAGAGAGAGAGAAGTTACTGTGTTGGGTTTTTTCCCAAAATGGTTTCCCAAGATAAATCTTGTGTATTTCATTTTTATTTCTTTGTTTATCTTATATATTCTATTAAGTATAGCTTCTCATTTATTTTTTTATTGGATCGATTCTTTTCATGTGTGACCAATCAAATAATAAATAAAATTTGAAATAACATAAATAAAAATAGAGGTTAGAGATACTTACATTCATGTATCCACACCATTGGCCCATTAACTTCCCCAAGTTTAGAAACACCTTATGAGAGAGTTGATTTGGGAGACCAAAAAATAGATAAGAAGAAGACCTAAGTAAATCACAGTTAGGGGCTCCAAAGACTTGGTGTACCTCGTTGGTGTAACTCCTATTATTGAGTGTCCTAAACCCATTGCTCCAAGAGTAGGCTCCAAAAGGTAAGCAAGGATAAGTTCTAAACCTTTATTACCTTTGAGAGCATCTTGGTGAGTGCAAATAAAATGAATGATAGATGACGATGTGATATTAATTTTACTCAAAATCCATTTATAAATAAGGAACATGATTAGCTATTACAATTTCTGTTAGCAAATGGCATCAACCATTATTGATGCAATCAAATGTCAGAAATAGAATCCATATGGTATCAACCATAGTTGATGTCACTTGATCTAGGTAATAACATGTCATGGGGTCCTAGAGGATGGTTTAGGATGATGAAGGAAGACTATGGATCTAATAAAAGGTAATCTTACCTAGGTATGAGTGGGTTGTAAGTGGATATGTAGGTGATCATAGGAGGATATTAAGGCAATGTCATAAGGAGGCTATAAAAGGATGACTATTGAATGTAAATTTTAAGGTAGCATGAATTGCACTTTTAATGTATCTCATAAATACCGCCACTAACTAGCCCATCCTAGTCTCAATGTAATGCCATAACATATTACTCATGAGAGGTTAATGTGACAATGGTACATGTGAAGATAAAAAGTCCTTATGAGTGAAAATAAGGTGTATACAAGTTACTAATGAGGTGTTGATGGGTTGGTAAAGTAGGTTGGTTGTTTCCCACTCCACCCAGGTTCAAATCTCACTAGGCACATGCCCTATTGGGCAGAATGATCTTGAATTGATGTCAATTATGGATGAATAATGTGAATTAGTTAGGGACTGGGATCCTTTATTTTTCCTAGATGAATGGGAAAGGGCCCCTCCAACCCTTTTTTACAAATAAAAAATGGTGTATACAAGTTGTTCCAATGGGATGAATTGATTGGGTTTTATTATATTTGGTTGATCCTTATGAAGGCAAGGCAATATTTTATCATGAGGCCCAACCATATTATACAACAAAAAAGGAACACCATCTTCTAGACATGTGTAAATAATTCCTTCATGCATAAATTTCAAGCATTTGTGTAAGGTAAAAAGGACAACTCCAATGTCATGCATTGAAAGTCTTCCAAGAACAATATTGTGACTTACATTATCGTATATGAATTGATATTCTATTGCTATTGTTTTTTGGCCCAATAGTTATATTTAGTGTAATTTCTCCAATGGATCTTCATTCTTTATTTTCAAATCACTTTATGATTATATTTGAATCAATTAGGTGATCTACCAACACCAAGTTATACATTAATACGTTCACTAGAAAATTCAATCTTGAACCATTGTCAACAATAACTCTTTAATCCATGTATTATAGATTATAACTCGAACTTGTGAAAATAAAAAAGAATTTTCTAGGGCAACTTAGAACTGGGGATCAAGAAAAAAATTGCATTTCATATCTAACACAATATGACCAAATATCAAATCCTATGAGGGGTGTAACATAACTCAAATTTTCCAAAATATGATATGAATAAATGGACTTCAATTAAACTACAACATAAATACCTAATTAGTTTTACTATCACAGACATAAATTAAGCCTAATTAATTATTTCCAAAATTAGATAGGGTTTCATGCAAGCTTTAGAAGTGTACCTTGAAATTTGTGAGATCTAGTGACAAGGATTAAATTATGGCTATGGAAATGCACACCCAAAATAATAGAACCCTCGCCTATAAAATTAATAGTGAATATAACAAATTGTATGGAGGATGGGGGATGCTCGTGGAAAGTACAAAGAGTAACAACACTCGTGGCTAAGTGATAGCCAATTGTGAAACAACAACTACACTCACCTACTTATGATCTCTCGTTCTTCTACTTTGATGCTTACACTCTGACACAAACACATGTAAAATATAAGTTATCTCATCCTTCCCATGGATTGAAAACAATACTTGAAACCTTAAGGAAAACAACAATAACAACATGTGTTGCATATTAGCAAGGTTTTAAAGCACCACATGCTTATCAATCTCTTACACAACAACAACATCGAAAATAGTAATTATGCCATAATTAAATATATATTATGGATGTATCAAACACTAGAAGTATGCGGCTTGTGATATGACTCTTTTGAATGATTTCTTTAATATATACTTGGGTGTTGTTTTAATCATTGCTTGGTCTTTTTAGAATGTAGCGTGTGAATGTTTATTAGATTTTCTAAAAAATGTTCGGTGTGTTTATTCTTATTTTTCAAATAAAATACTATTTTTGCGTATTTACAAACAAATTGGATTCAAATTAAGACCTTATTAACACACCAAATGGTTTAAAATTGAGAGCGGTAGTATAAAGGGAGCAAATGTGCACTTGACCAAAAGCAACCGCCCAAAAACCTAAGAACGAAGAACATTCCTACAAACCCAAGAGCCTAAAAAGTAAGACTAATAAATTATATGAGATGAAGAGATTTAACGAAAGAGAACAAAAGAACTATAAAATTTGAGAAAAGGGATGAAAACCATTAAAAATGGCAAATACACGAATAATGTATAAAAAACACTAAAAATCATACTATTTAACAACAAATAAAAAACACAATCATTGAATATGTATTGAAAACTCTAAATATTTCATGATGAGGGAACCTAGTACGATAATTATGTTAAAAGTGGATAGAGATCATTAGGTGATGCACAATGTTTTGCACTCAAACCAAAGATTTAAGATTATTCCACTCCAAAATGTGCCCCATTTGTGTTGTAAGTGCTTTTTCACTATCCCAATAATTGAATCTAAATTTGAGACCTTTATGATAGTGGGAAACATTAATAAACCACCTTATTCTTTTCACCCAATATGTTTCCCTAAATAAAAAATACTATTGTCCTTTTTACAAGTAAATTTGCATAGTGTAATGTTTGCTTCTCATTAAAAAAAACCAACATTATTTACTCTTATTTCAACAAAATGCCAAATGAAGCATCAACTTGCATTTTTACTTTTTCCACGTTGGTACTAAATCATATAAAAAAATCTCTATT
This sequence comes from Taxus chinensis, assembly GCA_019776745.2. Classification (NCBI taxonomy): domain Eukaryota; kingdom Viridiplantae; phylum Streptophyta; class Pinopsida; order Cupressales; family Taxaceae; genus Taxus; species Taxus chinensis. The sequence continues at coordinate 200,982,948 of CM034152.1, read as the reverse complement.
GCTCTCAAAAGTGGCCAACATTATTCCTCTACTTAGTCTAAAATTTTCTTTCAACAAAACATTTTATATTTAAAAAAAAAAAAGAGGAGATCTTTATTATTCCCCGTACCCAATATATTGGGCAAGTGGAAACTAACATCATTAGTTGCCTTACATATATTAATATAATGTAAACTTTCAACGATGTAAATAATTATAACATTAAATAATAATTGATTTATTTTTTCAAATTATCAACATACATCACCATCATGAACCTTTGGCATCGTCAATAGTTTTCTTATTATTTATTTTAAATAGTTTTCTTATTATTTATCCAAAATTTGACAAACCAATCCATGTCCAAAATATACCTCGGTATCAAAAACAAATTCAAATGCATAATAAATAAATTAAATCAAAAAGTCCAACCCCACCTCCAAAATCATTCTTTTTTCTTATTTTTTGTTGTTTATTTGCATCCATACAAATAACATTGTGGAGCTTTACATAAAAGAAAATGTCCCAAATTTGATAAAGTTTCATGGAATGAAGTTTTTCACATTTTATGGAATGTAAGTGGGAGAGGTTATTAAATTGTAGACATTTAATTTTGGAACGGATTAGTTATTAGTTATAAAATTATAAATATATTTTTAATTTAGATTTGTGTTTTTGTTGATTATTGGTTTATATTAGATTTTTAATATTGTGTTTTTGTATTTATTGGTTATATTTTAACATGTTTGCTTTTTTTCTCTCTCATGATTTCTCTTCTTATTTTGTTCTCCCTATGTATTGTTATCTTATTGTTGTGGGCTTTTCTATGATCATATAATTAAGATTTTGATTCCCCCACAACCGTAATTATACGGTTTCGAGGCCGTTTGTTCTATATGTCTATTTAGGTGCACCAGTGTCATGTAGTCCCTTCTTTTTCATTTTTTCTTATTCATTGTGTGTCGGCATACTCGACAATAGATTCTCAATTTGAATTCAAGAAGTAAATATAAATATGTAGGTTCATTAATCCATTTAGGACAAGAAATGATTGTGTGATAAAGAGGCATCTCCATCTTAAAAGCAATCATTTAGAGCACACATTCAAGAATTTAAGGAAACATGAAAAAACATCTAACAATTATTGCATGTTTTATCAAAAATGCATTAGAGCATTGAAAGTGATATGGAATTAGGACTGGTTAATAACATGACACGCTACTTGTTGAACTATGTTATACTTGTGTATTGGCTTTAAGTAATTGTTCCAATTTAGGGTCTTGATATTAATAGAGGGATAACAAAACTTCTCCAAAAGACTCCACATTTTCTATTGTGTTTTTTACAAATTGTTGCTCTTTTAGGGTCCCTAGGAAGAGATCAACTTTTTATAGATATGCATGACACTAAAAATTATTAAAAGGTTTTTGGAACCCCGAAGATGACAAAACAACCCTTTATGAAATCATATTTGACGTAGCAAACAGTTGTTAAAATAGTGTTTTATTAATACTATAATAGTATTATAAGATTTTGGAAAAGGTTCTTTGTTCAAGCTAATTTTTTGGGTCATCTTTTCCTTGTTATCTAGATAGGTGCCTTTCATTGTTTGTTTATAATTACTATCTCCATATCTGTGATAAATTAACCATTGTTATTATTACTTTAGGATTATTAATTTATGCAATCAGGTCTAATTTTGTTGGTTTAAATTTGTTTAGCATAATTGCAATGTTTATGGGGGGATGTGCATTTTGATGTCAAAATTGTTTTCCCATAAATAGTGGCAAACTCGTGTCCATGAATGAAAGAGTTATGTTTGTTTATTGTCTTTTCTAATACAAAAACTTAGACATTATATGTTCAAGAATGAAACACATGTCATTGCTAAGGTTGATTCTTTGTACTACATTATGTCTAAGTCATATTTATCAGAAAGAATAGCCAAGTGGGCCTCGTTGCTAATGGAGTTTGATCTTATGTTTCAATCAAAAGAATCAATTAAATGGCAATTATCACAAATCATTATTTGATGATCCCTTATTAGACTACACTCCTATTGATGATACTTTTTCTAAATGAGTTTGTCGTGTGTATTGATAAAAGTAAGAAACAAACAATGTATTTTTATGGTTCCAAACATGCTTCATAAGTGGTATGAGGTGCGAGGGGAAATGATTATTTTCATTACCCCCAGGGAGAGACCATGTCATTAACTTATAAATTGATTTTTATATGTACAACAATATTTTTGAGTATTAGGCATTAATTCGAACAATATTTTTGAGTAATAGGCATTTATTATAAGATTCGTATAAAATGTGTATTAAAAGATAAATTTATCAAAGTGTAAATAGTGAATCCCAACTCGTGGTTAACCTAGTAACATGACCTTATCAATCAATGAAGATAAATCAATCCCATGTAGAGGTTTGGTATGCCATTTGATAGCCCAATTTGATGAGTTTGAGATTAATAATATCCTTAGAAGAAATAATTGACAGCTGGTGGATGTTGATAATGCTAAAATGAAATATTATAGCCTAATCTAAATGTTATGGCAACAATAAATAATGAAATACATAAATAATACCTGAGCAACTAATAAATAAATAATGAAACCCTGATTGAAAAGAGGGTTAGAAGAGCCTTAGTTGATTCGCAAAGGTTGTTGGACTGTGTCGCAGTGGGGACCGACTAAACAGAGATGGAAAACCGTCACACAGGAGCCTAGAAAATTACAGATATAGAGGATTTGACTAGACTGGGGCTCCTGGAGAGGGATGGAGGCACATGTCAGCATCGTGGTCTTGTTTCTAGGTGCCCCGGTCTGCGTAGATGCTCAGAAAACCTCTTTTAAGTTATTGCAAGAGGTTCACACTTGTTCCCCTTTTTTCACGTGTATGTCACACTTGGATTGTCGAGATCGCTGTAAACCTGCAATGAAGAAAGCACCTGTAAAACCCTCAAATAGACATCAAATCCTAAAAAAGAAAGATGCAAAATGAGGGGTTAGACTATCCTCAATCACCACAATGGTGGACTTACAACTAAGCGCTACACTACATCTCAGACCCAATATAGTTATATGTGTGTGTGTGTGGAATTGTGCCCTAGGTTTCTCTTGTGCATGTCACACTTTCTAAGTAGCGAGAAAGTAGCTAGATGTATAATGTAAATAATGTGTTCATGGAAACAATAGACTCCCCTCCTATGAAGTGTGATGTAGAAGAAGCAACCTTTGTCCCTTATGATGGATCTAGATGGATGCAAATGGAGCTCTAGATGTGGTGATGGATGCAACCTTAGGTGGTGATAGATAGTACTTAGTGTTTGGTCCCTTATTATGATCACATAAATTTATATTTATACGATTTCCTTTCTTGAATTTAGTAATTAACCCTGAAAAGGTCGACTAACAAAAAGATAAGATACTCAAACGGCTAGAAAGGACCCTAAAAGTGTGACCAAAGTACAAAGAGGACAAGGGTGCCTAAAGGGGACGGGGGTTCCTGGCGTTGGCGTCCTGGTTGGGAGCTGGTGTCTAGAATGACAAATGTCAAAAGGTGAAAAGAAAGACTGAGCAAGTAAGAGTGCAAGATTGAAAGCATAAGCATAAAGAAAAGAAAGGTGGCCAAAGACATGGGTTAATCGTTACTTTTTGTACTTAGGAATCATGTAAATACTAGTATGTAATCAAGACTAAATAATTACCCAAAGTGCATGATTTCATGTCCACATTTACCCCCACTTTATGTTGGTGATAATAACGCTCGGTAATATAAATTAGATAGATGTGAACCTGATATCCATGTAGATTGATGTAGAAAACATGTTGAGGGACTAAACAAAACGTGGCGTGACAAAAAGATGGAGTGTGGAGACTAAAGACGAGAAAGTGTAAGAGGTGATGAAAATGAACCTAGGGCAGAAACGTGTGTGTAGATGTCGGTGTGTGTGATGTACCTGTTGTTGGTGTCGATGTGCATGATGTTGTTGCTTTATGTTGACTACCTGCTTCCCATATGGATGAACCTGTAAAAGAGAAGATGATCAAGTATTCAAATACACATGTATATGTATAAAAATCATGTAAGGAAGTATGTAAAAGAAAATGCTGAAAATGTGAAAAAGGAACATGTGCACCTGATCTGTGATGAGGAAAGAGTGTATAAAGGATCATGTAGATGATGTCTATGCACGTGAGTTTTTTTGGCGATCTCATGCCAATGTAATGGAAGAAGTGTAGGGAGAAAATTTCTAGTGTCATCCTCCAACCTTTAACTACTTCCCGTTGTATAAAACACCACTACAGATGGTGTGTACAAGTGCTAAGGACTGTCTTCCCTGTAAAATCCATTGTGTATGGAGTTCTATAGATTGTGTTGAACTATCAATCACTGTGTGATATGCCCCATGGTCTCAAGTAATCCAGGAAAGGCCGTTGTGTGATATGCCCCCTGGTCTCAGGAAATCCAGGAAAGGACACCATGTCATGGACCCAAGTCTAATTTTGAGTCCCTAAAATCTAAAAACTATATGTACTATGTTGTGTTGTGTATACTCTATATGGGGTGAATGATTCACCCAAATGATGCCCCCCTTGTTTGGGGTGCATGCGACATCATTGAAGGAGTATGTGGCCCAAAGGAAAACTGACCGCTGAAATTGTACCTTACAGGGGGAAGGGGATGTGCTTGGTAGAAACCAAGGCACATGCAAACGAGTGGCTAGGAAATAAGTGTTAGTACAAGCAAAACATACAACATGCATGTATAAGACAAAGTGTAAGTCTAAACAAACAATGTGTAAGATAAAACACACAAGAAGAAAATGTAGACCATGAAAAAGTCAGGTTGCAAACATGGGACACCACTCATGATGTTGCAAGACAATCAAGGCCATAGTGGTTGCAAAAGCAAACAAGTGTGCACACAAGACAAAGGGAAAATCACGCAAACAATGGCATACAATGACAAGAAAGTACAAACAATGTAATAGATAACCATGGTGGCAAATAGTCTTGCAAAACAAATGTTGCACATGAAGCACCCATTAGCATGTTAGAAAGATAAAAAAAGTATGTCAAATCATGTATAATATGATAAAGTAAAGTGTTAAGTACAAAATGAAACAATAACACCTGTAGTGTATGAAAGTGGATGCCCCCAGGAGCCATTGTGGGACTAGTACGAGGTACTACGCCAAACATCCATGCTACGTGTAATGGATCTGTATAATCTGCGATCACAACTAGAAAGCAAGTGAACGCACATGTGTGTATGGAAAGATAATGACATACAAGATATCTATCTAGCATGTGTAATGGGATGTGCTTGTAACAAGTAAATGTAAACAAGAGTAAATGCAACCAAGATATGTAGTATGTTGTGGATGAGATGAAATGGAATGCAATGTGAATGATAGGAGCCGCATGCCCCCCGAGTGAATGGAATTGTATGTAGTGAGGTTCATTTGTTATGCCCCGTCAACAATCAAGAATGAACGTAAAAGAGAGTGCATCATCGGGAAATGGTCGAACTATGTGTTGTGTGTATCGTAGAAGTGTGACATAGAATGTGTAGTGATGATATGTTAAAGACATAGAGATGAGGTGTTGAAAATGTATGTGATGATTTAGCCTAAAGCATATATCACAAGATGATGTAGAAGAAGTGATGATGTAGCCTATAGTGTATATCACTAAATGATGCTAGACATAAATGATGATGTAGCCTATAGTCATATATCACTAACCTAGGAATGTCACAGTGAGAAAATAGATTGAATAGTTGAATGTAGTGAGTGTGATGTGGTCCATTTGATTTATGTATACCCTCAATAGTCCAATATGGACCTTGTGAGACTAGAGTGCGTCATAGAGGTAGTGAGTGAGTGCTTAAAAGGAGATGAGTGAAATATGTGTAGTGAGGAGTGTGTATTTAATGCAAAAATATGCATGTCATGATGTAGTATGTGTATGATGTGTGGAATATGGTGTAATGTGTAGTGTTTACTGTGTGAGTTTTTGTGTTCATATGTATGAGGATGCCCTCAACAGTCAAATGTGAACCGTTTAGAACAAGAGTGTGTCATCAGGTAATGATGACCTCATAGCAAGTGTGTACTGAAGATACAAGATGTGAGTCAGAGTAGATGTGTAAGCGGTGTGAATGTTGTCATATGCAAAATGTCGAAGATGCGTGGATAGGGGGAAGAGATAAGTGTAATATCCCCTCCAAGTATGTGGTGAATGAATGAACTATCCGATGAAAGTAAAGGATGAAGTCCCTCTACCCGATGCTGGCAGTGATGAAGGTGTGTGATTGCACTCTAAGAGTGGTGGTATGTTAGATCAACGTTGTGTGGGTGAGTAAATTCTATGTGCATGCGATGGATGAGTAGATGGTGGGTATCGCGGTGTAACAAAATGTGTAGGTGATGGAGACCTATGAGAAGCAGATCACGGTGGTGATGGACACCTACGTGGAATAAAACGAGGTGGTGATTTGTCGACGTCTAGATGCAATAACTATGTCCTAGGAATGGATCCTATACTAATGTATTGGACTGGTAACAAAGCGATGAGGCCGCATGTAAGGCCATGTGTGCGATTAGGTGAGCTAAGAGTTAGATTGTGCTTTAAGTGTTATAGAGTCCGTGGCGTACTAGATGTAGTAGATGATGCATTGACAACCATTACGAGGGGAGGGTGTGACCATGGAGTAGATGGAGGCACACCATCGATATAAATGACTTGATTATTATGAATAAATTTTGGACACAAATGATTAATGGAGATTATAGATTGAGACCAAAGAATAAAATTGATCCCTAAAAGCATGTCACACCCGTCAATTGCTTGTCTGACAAGGAAGGGTACAAGCATAGTGAGAGGACCTACCGTAATGTGAAGTTTGACAACACCATATGAATTGTTCATAGGGATATGAAATTTATGATAGTGGATAACTAATAGTGATGAGAAGTGGAATAGAACATGCTCCGATGGGCCAAGATGGATCAACCTTAGTATTATTGATAGAGGCAGATCCAATAGAGACATTAATATATAAGTCATTAGAAGTGAAATGTCCGCATGATAATCATGGTCAAAGAAGGAAATGATCGGTGGAGAAGTGTTGGTATGTGCAGCTAGAAAGCCAATAGCTCCTGATGCAGGAGGAGGCACTCCGTGATATACATAATTAGTTGAGGATTCAACTTATCTCGTGTCATGTTTTGGTAGAGGATTGTTAAATATATCGAGCTTATGATTTTCATTGACAGGTGCAAGAACCGTAGGTTTTCAAAGCTCGATTTTACCATTGTCAATTAGGTCCTAAATAAGAATATGGAGCTTGAAACTATGATCTGTGGAATTCCCTACGCACTGATGATACTCGTAATGAGAGTTTTCCTTGTAATTATGCCCTTTTGGTCAAGATGGATCTAATTGGAGTGGAGGAGGAAGTTTGATGAGGTTATTATCAACAAGTTGTGGTACTGGTATGTGGAGGGACAATAGAAAATGTGGCGAATTTTTGATAGTGAACTTAGTTTTGGAAATTGGAAATGGCTATTTTTCAGCAGTCAGTTCCCGTTCGCCTAAAATTTCCATTGATAAGCTCATTTATATGGGTGAATTCACCTACTATTTACATGTGGAATTAACTTATGGTGGATAAGATTACTGACAAATTGTGGTAGTAGAATATGTGGAGGGACAGTGAAGCTTAGTTTGAGGAAGTTGTGATTGAAGCTCTTTAGTGGTGGATACAACATTAACTGTAATTTTTGTGTCAGTTGATTTAGTTACAAACGGTTTGAATGTTGACTTGCTTTGAAAATGTGTATAAGATGATGCTTTCTCTTGATACTTAAGCTTACCTATAGATAAGAGCCTGGTTTCATGAAGCTTAAGAGTATGACAAATTTGATTGAATGAAGAAGAAGTTTCAAAGAGAACACTCTCATGGAGAGGAGATAATAGACTCCGGATGAATAAGTCTCGAAGCTCAGAGTCTGTAAACACATTTGACATCTTAGTTAAGTTATTTTTGTATCTCAAAATGTAATCTGCTAAGTGTTGCTACAACCTTGTTTGAGTTGTGCCAGTTGTGCATATGAGATCTTAAAGCCGATATTGATAGAGATGTGAGTGAGAAAAAACATTGGCCAATTGTGTGAAGGATGTTACCAAGTGGACATGTAGGTAATAAAACTAACGCATCACATAATCTTGTAAACTACGAGGAAAAAGATTTGCTAATATGGTATGTTCATCTGCATAATCGAGGCATGCCACATGAAAAGCTCAGAGATGCTCTTGGGGGTCACCATGGCCTTTAAATATGGGTAACCTAAGGGAGATGAAGTTAGGTGGTAATGGATAGGTGGAAATGGTGGGTGTGAACGGAGTGTGCAGAATCGAAGTGGAATCTAAAGATGGTGATACATGAGAGGCAACGAGTTGGAGCTGGTGAATTTGTGTCTGTAGATCCTGATATAAGGAAGTTAAATCAAGGGTATTTGAAGAAGAGCTAGGTTGTGCATTGGGAGTGCTAGGGTGAATGATAGGAGCGGTAGTGGTAGGAATGGGAGATGAAATATAAAGGGGTTGAGTGGAGGCCATGGGAGCTGAAGAGTGTGCAATAAGAGGTGTCGAAGCATCGCAGGTGTTCTTAGCAGTAATCAAGACATGTAGAATATGTAGAAGATGAGTGGGATTATTTCGCAAAGCCTGTCAAAAATTAGTGAGCATGTCTAATTTTTCTTGGTCAACATTGGTATCTTCATCGTATGATTTTTCATTATTAGATGCTTCTATTTTGGTAAGAGGAACATTGCGAGAATAATCCAATGGATTTTATGTTGTAGCCATTGATGTGGAGATATCAACCATTGATTTGGAAATTCTACAGGCAGATGAAGGAAGCTCACAATATTGAAAAGACCCAAAATGACCACTACGGGTGATGGGCATAAGAAGAAAGAAACCCTAGAGAGAAGGTGGATTCGAAGATTGGGTTCACCAAAATGTAAATAATTATAGCCTGATCTAAATGCTATGGCAACAATAAATAATTAAATAATGAAATACAAAAATTAACCTAAGTAACTAAGCAATAAACAATGAAATTGTAATTGTAAAGAGGGTTAGAAGAGTCTTAGTTGATTCATAGAGGTTGTTGGACTATGTTGCAATGGATGAATTGGCTAAACAGAGATGGAGGACCATCACATAGAAGCCTAGAAAAATACAAATCCGGTAAGTGATTTGACTAGACTGAGGGCACCTGGAGACAGGATGGGGCACCTGGTCCTGGTTAGTTTCTCGGTGCCATGGTCTGCGTAGATGCTCAAAAAACCTCCTTTGAGGTGTTGCAATAGGTTCACACTTGTTCTCCTTTGATAACTTCATGTGTCATTGTAAGATCACTTGAGGTCACTGTAAACCTGCAATGAAGAAAACACCTACAAAACCCTCAAATAGACATCAAATCCTAAAAAACAAAGATGCAAAATGAGGGGTCAGACTATCCTCAGCCACCATAATGATGGACTTACTACTGATTGTTGTACTACATCTCATACCCAATGTAGTTGTGTTGTGTGTGTGGAATTGTGCCCTCTCTTGTGTGTGTCACACTTGAAGTAGTGAGAAAGTAGCTAGATGTAGAATGTAAATAATGTGTGCATGGAAACAATAGACTCCCCTCCTATGAAGTGTGATGCAGACGAACCAACCTTTGTCCCTTGTGATGGAGCTAGATGGATGCAAATGGAGCTTTAGATACCTTGATGGATGCAACCTTAGGTGGTGATAAGTAGCGATTAGTGTTTGATCCTTTATTATGATCACATAGATTTATATTTTTATGATTCCATTACTTGAATTTTGTAGTTAACCCTGGAAAAGGCCGACTACCAAAAATATAATATGCTCAAAGAACTAGAAAGGACCAAAAAATTATGACCAAAGTACAAAAAGGAAAAAGGATGCCCAGAGATTGGACGAGAGCACCCGAGCGTTGGGCATCCTAGTCTGGGTACTAGTGTCCAGACATGAAAAATATTAAAAGGTGAAAAGAAAGACTAAGCAAGTAAGAGTGCAAGACTGAAAGAAGAAGCATAAAGCAAATAAAGGTGGCCAAATACATGGGTTAACCATTACTTTTCATACTTAGGAATCATATAAGTAGTAGTATGTAATCAGGACTAAATAATTACCTAAAGTGCGTGATTTTTTGTCTACATATGTTATGGCTAGTGTGACTTCTTTAGTGCTTATCACTATTAAAAATGATAATGTTGTATTAGTTATCAATTGATTGGCATAACCTAATGTTCATATTGAAAATTTAGACTCTAAGTGTACAAATGATTCAAAATGATCTATGCCATTATGTATACTTATTTATCCCAATATATTTTCCCTACACACTTTTAAAGAAATGATAGGAGTGAATTTCTCTAAGATTCCCCTAATATGTACTAGTTGGAGATGCACTTTTGAAAATATCCTTTAATGTGAAATTACTTATATGTATTAGACACAAAGAGACTGAAATTGCATCACAACATGTTTTTTATAGTCAGCGTGATGAACACCCTAGTGGAAATTATATATCATATAAGTTGCTTAGAATAGGCTACTATTAGAACACAATGGAACAATATTGTCATGAATATATGAAAATATGTGTGGTGAATGTTAAATATATACTATCCTTACTCATACTCCATCTCAAGAGTTAAATCCAATTATTTTTCTATGATCATTTTCTACATGGGGATTCAATCTAAGAGGCATTGTTTACTATCCATCATCATAAGATCACAAATTCATTATTACAACAATTGAGTATTTTTAAAATTGGGTTGAAGTTGCACCCTTAGAGTCCACCATAAGTGAGGATATTTTCAAATTTATCATGACACATTATTTCCATTTTTTCCTATTAGCTTCCATTACTGTAAATAATGGTTTATCTTCAATGATAAGGCAAACCATATTTTTGTGACAAAAATAAGATTAAACATACATGATCAACTCCTTATTATCCATAAGGGAATGCCAAGTTGAAGCATCAAAAAAAAAAATGTTAGCATTCACTACTATACTAAGTGTAATTTGTAGCTCCTTTTAGGTCATATTTGTATTAGATATTGACTTTTTTGATGAGTTAGAGGGGAAAATCTAGGATTTACATTATTTTAGTGATGCAAAACAAAATCAACACATGCAATTAGTTTTAGTTGTATTGAATTTACATTACAAAAATGACAACTATGAATGAATGAGCATTGAGACATTAATGCAAATAATATACAAAATTAAAAATACTATTTAATATTATGTATTTTTAATTATTATAAAATATATTATATTATAACTCATAAATATATTATATAAACGTTCACAAGATAAATATTACAATTCAATAAAAAACAAGATATGTATTATAATTTAAAAATGGTGTGTGTGTATAAATTCATATATAAATACACACACACACACACACACACACACACACACACACACACACACACACGTGTGTGTGTGTGTGTGTGTACATTTATTATACCTAGATATAAATGTGTGTGTAATCAAAAATATAATATCACAACTTGAGAAAATAAAAAATTCAATATTTGAAACCATTATATATAAACTAATGTCTTCGATGAGAAAATAAATAATTTATCATCTATAATACACGTTTCTCTATAATCATCAATCTTATGTCGGAGGAATTTACTAAAGGTGTCAACCATAAATTTAGTTTATTCAATTATGGCCTCCACTTCTCATGTGTCCTTCCTTATTTTTTTATAACGGTAAAAGGAGGATTTTTGAAAGGTCCCTAACACTTGTATAAAATAAAAGCTAAAACATATAACAATACAAGGCTCATAATAAAAGTGTGGCTCCTACTCCAAGGTGTCCCCATGACCACTTATTGAAAGTGTCCAATGAGCTCAATGGGAAAGAAACATAGGCTGGTGATTATAAACTACTTGTAACTCACTGATAGACCAAATCCTTAAGCCAAAATGTTGGATGGTAAATGTTTTATTATATTGGAGCAATGAATTAGAGTGGATTAATGGAGGAGAACCTTCTCAAAGTGGGACATGAGAGTGGGATTGGTTCGTAATGTACTAACCTATATGTTCCACTTGGTCTATAAGGAAAAGTGTAGCCCCTACCTCAAGGTGTTCCCATTGCCACTTATTGAAAGTGTCTAATGGGATCAACGAGAATGGATATTGGGTTGGTGATTAAAAAAATTGTAACTCACCAATAGAAAAACCCCTTTATCTTGCATCCTTCCTCATTTTTGTAGGTGGAGTGAGTAGGTTTTCTTCCTTCAAAACGTTAAAATAAATGTTCCTTCACTAAACCTCTGGCTTCATTACTCTCTTCAAGTCTCAATTATTTCATTTGTATGTTACTTCCACTATCGGTTCCCCTACAAAAGTATATTTTAACATATCCTTAAAGAGATTAACTATGTGTTGGGATTTAGTGCAGATGGATTAAACATAAGCATTGATATATACCTAAGCATGATTGAAAATAGAAATATTGGGATAACATGTACCATCAGAAGGGTAAAAAATAGATCAAAATACAAAATATGGATCAAATGTCATGGGTAATTTTGTATCGCTCACTTTATTCATTTTCTTGGTATAGAGGTAAGGATTTTACAGTAATAGAGTTACCAAACAAACAATAGTTATATAGGATTCATGGGGATGAGGTACAGATAATACAAGATTCGTCTTAATGTCAGGCTCTAAATTATAACTTAGGGAATGAGAACATAAAGTAAAATAAAATGAAGTTTGGTGATTAAAAAGGTTGTGAAATAAGGGTGTGGTAGAGAAACATGCCTAGTTAATGGCTTGGAACTATAAATAAAAGTTACATGAATTTATAAGACTTGATAAGAACTAAATTATTAGAAAATATTGATACAAAATTATCAGCGGGTTCACTTATCTAGCTAGTATCAACATGCAACAATGATGACATGATTGGAGGAAAGAAAACAAAAGTTGGACTTACTAAGGGTGCCTTTTCTTGAAGGGGTTTTACAATACAAAGACTAATTAATGATGGGATGATGTCATGTGGGCTCCTAATTTGCAATAATGTCACCCCCTTCTAATTGTCAATATATCCTTCAAGTCATGGGATTCTCTAGTTAACCTGTCTTTTAGCTTTATGTGAATGCCACATGCCCATTAATTCCATTCTCTATATCATCTCCTCATGTCAAAAAAAATGAGATGTACATAATCATCCTCTAGTAATGCCTCATGATGATATGATGGATTATTTGAGTTTTTTACTATATCTACATTTTCTCCCATTGTCCCACATTTATTCTTAATGACTGGGAAAGATATATGTGAGCACCTCAGTAACTCATGAGTTGAGTGTAAGCTAGTGAGAACAAGAACTATCCACTATTACAAAAGGTAAAGAGGGGTATGAGGATTGTTTACTGCCTTTAATTCCGAAGGTTATATTGATGGTGTAGTGATAGCAAGCCTCCCTTTCAAGAAATTTATCTGGAATGTAACAAGTAACATGTTGGGTGAATTTAATATTCCATCCTTTTAAATAATAGTTCCATACAAAAATAAGTGCTAACCCAATAATCCTTCACAGAGTCTTCATCGCTAAGGTGGATAATTTTGGGCATGGGTTTGTCATATATCTTCCAATACATAAAAAGTTATAAATATTCACAAATTTATCGGTAATTGTAATTTTATTTCTTCATCCATTTTCCAAAAGGCCCATTAGACACCAACCCTTGAACTATGAATCCATTTGGGATTGTTTTTTACTTATTGCACTAGGAATATACCAAGTAAGAGGTTGTGAAAAAATCATTACCTCGCGTGGCTAATCCAATTTCCTCTTCAAGTTATTTGATATGATTCTCCCATATTTGACAATAAGGGAATCCATTCTTCGTGTATGTTTTCCATATCTTTAGCGCCATACAATATGTTAAGGTTTACCATAGCTACCATGATCTAACTCTTTAAGCTCCTCACTAAATACTAAATAACATCAACATATTTTGTAAACATGTCCTTTTATCAATGTATCATCACACCATGATTCTAGAGCACCCCATGAAGTACCCATCAATTTTTTTTCTTCTACATCATATAGGTCATATATGAAGGTCAAGTTGGAGAGTTGATAAATCTCCTTGATTATAATTTTTTATTAAGTACACATGATGCAAAGGAAAACAATCAAATCAAAACTAAATAAGAAGTTAGATAAATACTTGTAACAATTAACCAAACCATGAAATTTTCAACATGTCTCAAGAAGCCAAAATATTTATTTTCAATACAAATATTATCTACAATTGATTCAAAGGTCAAGAATGCTTTAGACCTGCTTGAATACATCATACAACTATGAAAAATAATTTAAACAAGTTACAAATCTTCAATTGTAATCAAACTCCCTTTTAGCCCTCAAATTGCTTGTAGCCCTGTAATCTAGAAAATTTTGATGAAACTAATTTTTTTTAGACTCGTCCTTGATTGTCAAAATTTTCAAAATACCCTTTTTTATCTTTTAATAGATTCCAAAGTTTCAAAAACCAATTCTATGCCAGTGCATTTTTATTCTCCCTATATTGTTTCAATTAGGTCTTGGTTTAACTCTTTTTGCCTCTCAGGCCTTCATGTATGGATCAATCCACCAACATTCAATCAAAATTATTTAGTGTTTTGGATACCCATTATTGAGATCTTGGTGCATGGTAAATATCATGGTATAATTCAAAGTACAACTCCTCCAACTCTCTCTTCACTTCTTGAACTAGGTCACCTTTAAGGTCTAGGTTGGGTTTTAAAGCAACTTACTAGGGTTTGGTAATTTCCCACTATTTCCAACCTTGGTAGAACCTTAATCCACTCATAACATATTTTTTTATTCTATTCCCAATGCTTCCTTACTCCTTTATCATTATTTTGGCTAGATTCCAACTTTGAGCTTCTCAAGTATTATCTTGTTCTTCACACCTCTTTTGCTACTAAACTCATTTTTTGATCATTTCCTTGGCTTGGTTTAAGTATCATGTCACTCATCTTACCACTATACCTTCTCTCTCCTAACTAACCATACAATACCCTCAAAAATCTTTCTTAAGACTCCTTTCCACATTTGTTCACTTGTTCCTCAAATGTTTCTCAAGGGGACTGTCACAAGACATTCATGGAATTTGCTTGTTAGATGGATTTTATATACACTCCACACCTTTTCAATACTTCATCATAGCCTAAAAACACTTTGAAAACATTTTTTGCTAATGATTCCTTTCCAATTTCTTATCAATTGTACTTGTTTGCATTGACACCAATAGGAATATCACAATTTCACACATATAGGTACGTGCATGCATTTTACATTTTTTATCTACTAAAATCTTCTAGAAAACATTATTACACTTCTTAAACATTTCCACAACTATTAATACTCTATATAGTTCCTTAATTATGGAACAATAACTTTATACCAAATGACTTCCTTCTAGGCCTTTCAAACTGTGCACAACCACTGTCATACATGAGTTATACTTGAGTTTTACTATTTTGATCTACAAATATTCTTCCTACAATATTGATTCTTCCTTAGCACTTAGAACATGTTCCGAAATCTTTGTTCACTTTTTTTATAAGTTATAATAGCCTCCCCCAGTTTTCAAATAATGTGTTTAGTCTTAAAACCCCTCCTTAAACCCTAAAATAGGGTATGCCAAAAACTACAAGAAGATTTATAGTTTGGTTCTCTTGTTTTGCAATCTACAAGGATTTCCAAATTATTTATAGCTTACCAAATATATTGTAGTAACTTTATCTCATAAATTCTTCTATGATATAGAATATGATTCACCAGACATCCATTTAAACCCTGTCAAATTGTGTATATAATTTCTAGATAGTTTTAATCTTTCAAACACAAAAAAATTATTCAAATGACTATCCTTTTCATTGCATAGATTAAGAATGAAAAAATTAATTCCTTCATATAATTTCCATTCACCTACACATTCTAATGCCTTTTACTCATTCAAATTCTCATCCTACACACATACCTTAAGCACAAAGATCTACAAACTTGTATAAGATTGTTTCCTTATCACTAACACCTCCTTAGAATCCTTCATGACTATTTTTTTGGTTGTTCCATTCTCGTTCATCTGTGAAACATTCATACAATCTTTTCAATGAGTCTCAATCATAAATTCATGGACATTCATTTCATAATATCTACATAAAACCCTCACACACAATTTTTTCCTATTTTAAATAATCTTTTATTTGATCAACAATGGAATTACAAAGCTTCAAGATCCATTCGGGATCTGATCCATAGATTAATCAACCACACACACTTCCCTAACTCTCCACACTCTCATATACGCTTCTCCAATTCAAATACCTCTATACAAATGAGGCGATAGGAGGTAGTTAGGTTCTAACTCAACTAACCCTAACTATGATTAGACTAACTTAGTGAGGTTTACACCCTATTTAGGTCAAGTAGTCATGTTCTTATGTGAAGAGTATGTCTCATGACCCGTTTACACCATTTATTAATCCTAAACTCACACCTAGGCTTATAATCTACTAATAAGACAATTTGAATATGAAAACCTGTGGTTTTGGAGGGAAACCACTTATTATAATGCAAATGAGTCCAAATGTATTAGTTACATCACATAGACCTCCAAATGGACCCTTCACACACCTAAATAGCTAGGAAAAACCAAAATTACATATTTGCAAATATTCTCTTGCATCAACACAACTTGCCCCTATGAATTTCTATGGTATCCTCATTCTCCTCACAATCTAGGAACACACTTAATAATATCCTTACAAGGGAAATTGCAACACATAAACACATATATTTTCAATTCAGATATGTCCTCTATTTGAATCTATTCTTCCTAGAACAATTCTTCTCATTATTGAACTGAGGTCCACTTTCCAATAAGTCATATATCACTTGGTAGTATTGAAAATGCACAACTTTGGACATGAACTATGTATCCTTGAAATGTTGTAATTGTGGAGGAGTAAATGAAACCCATTTTCCTTTACTAGCCATACATAAACCTTATCTCTTTATATTCCTTCCTAAACTTGAACTAATATTAATTTAGGTGATTTTTGAGGGATATTGAGATTTGAATCATCAATCCATAATGATTCAATGTGAGGCCTCACATCAGGCATAATAGAATATAACCAAAAATATAAACAGTTGGAACCTAGTGATGAGTGTTGATGATTATTCCTTGAACAAGACTAAATAGTGTGCTAACACAACGCCCTCACTTATTTCACATACCTAGGAATTAAATCAAAAAATTCCATGTAACCCAATTTAGAGCAAGAAATAAGACATTAGCCTTGTGTGCACGCAAATGTACCCCTTTCAGAATTGTGATGACAGACTCGTCCCTATAAAGTAGGGAAATGTAACATCACAAGTTCATTTTGTGATTATGGCATCGACTCCTAATTTGTAAACATTTCAATGCCTAGATATGTTAATGTGAATGGTATGTTGAATAAACATTCATATTGAGTGATTATGACGTAGTTACCAAGTCTCAAACACAAAACACCATTATGAATTGGTATCAGATCAGGTTATATCTTCGTAAGAAAGCCAAAGCTAATCATGTGAAGATTTGTTCATAGGAAAATAATGATTTAGATCGGGAGGCATCTTTATATTGTTTTTGTTGCCCGAATAGCATGAATTTATTTACCATTTGCATATAGAGAGCAGCCATTTGTTTTTGTTTGTCAAAGGTTTATGTGAGTGTATCAATAGTTTGTACTATGATTTATATTTTGTTCTAGGAAAAACATGTCGGAGCCTTGTTAGCTAGGGCTTAGCTAGCAACCAATGATATCCATATAATAGGGTATTGCATATAGGAGGCGTCCAAGCTCTGGAAATTCAGAAGAAGTTAAGGCACATGGGCAGATCTAGAGAGCACTCAATAGAAACATTCATTTGTAAGGTGTTTATGCATTCATACATCAAGGTGCCTCACAAAAATCATGGTCATGCCCCTTGTAGTACTGTTGCATAACAAAAAATAACAGCTCAGCCAAGAAAATGACATTGTGAGCGTTCAGAGTAACTGACTGAAAAATGGGCTACCGTCATGCGCTCTACAGACGAAAATCCAACCCAGGCATTAGTTTCAGTGATAGAGATATAAATGCGAACAGCTCGGAGTGCACCATCGATTTTCAAAACCATGATTTCTGGGCATGATGTGACACAACATCGAAGGGAGGCAACTTTCACTTGTAGGTCAAAGAAGCTTTCAAGAGTTGCTTTCTACAAAGAATGGTTACAGTGTCATTGACATTCAATCCAAACGAACTCCGTCATATCACTCACGATAAAATTATTCCAAAATGTAGCCATCTATCCTTAAAGTTGAGGTTGCCACCTGATCACAGATCCAGTGTAAATGCCAGCCACTGCACAGACTACCATTCTTGTGCATTTTCATCAATTTACATGATGGACATGTTTCCAACTCACATCAGTGTTAGAATGTCCCAATAATTCATCCACTACAATTCAAGTTTTTGACACACTGATCCACAGTATAGTACAATACTGGATGAGTGTATCATGGCAATTTTCAATACATGAGTCTAACATAGAGTACCACGGACTGCAACGTAATGGTGGATACGTGCTTAAAAGAGTCTGTAGAGGTCAACAGTCTGCTTATCTCGAGGTCCAGTTTACATCTGGAATAATAAGATATGCCCTTTTTCAAGAATGAAATCAAGATATTAAAGGTATATCACATTTTTTGAAATCATGCTTGAATAAGAGTTTTTTAGTGGACCTCAAGGCCAAATCTTTGAATACAGGTATAACTAGTCCTATGGAATGATGTGCTTGGAAGATCCAAAAACTCCTATTTGAAAAGTTGAAAAGACACTTTTGATGTTCTACATGGTAATAAACATTGCTTGGAGCAATTTGGATACTTCAAATGGGGCTTGTGTGTGAGCCATGTTGAGATCTATGAAGACCTCATCCTGAGGCAACCTCCTAGGAAGTCTCTCAATAATACTCTGTGTGCTCAAATCTACATCTACTTGAATGCGATAAAGCTCACAAGGATTGGCTTCATGATAAGATTCTTTTGGACTGATTAATAATAGACTGTAGAGCGTGTTCCTACTATAAGAACGGATCTTGTTGATCTAAACAGGGGTAGCATGACAAAAACCTATGGGAATATATTATTGGTCATAGTGACATTTGACATTTGTCTTCACCATCATATCTCTGACTTGAGAAAGGTCCTAGAAAAGATATATGTGAGGGGGGTATCTGAGGACTTTAAATGAACACACTAGAGCTTTTTATTCCAATGGGCATAACGGTGTGGGGTCTAGTCCATAGCAATTGAGCATTTGAAGACACAATCTAACTTATAATGGAGGAGATTGTTGTATTACAGAATAGGACATAAAATCTGGATAGTGGAGTCAATTCAACTTCACACATGCTAATGAAGTATAGTTCTCTTCATGGACACGTGAAACATAGATAAAGGAGCTTGTGAGACAGTTTATAGGATCATGAATTGTTCCTATGAAAGAATGATTTTGTTCTAAGTGATCACACATAGGCTCTCCTTTTAGGGGAGAAGGCGGCATATCCAATGTTGATGGAATTTACAATGCTTACTCTTCAGTTACACTTGCACATGTACTCTTCATGTCCCATCACTTGCAAGTTTTGAGAGCTCCCTGGGAATGAGACAAAGGCAGCACCTCTGGCGGTTGACATTTTTGAGAGTCACAGTTGGACATTACAAATATTTTATCCTATCATCGTCAATTTTTTGGATGACACACTTCGGTATGATTCCATATCATTGAATCTTTAGAAAGGATGCACAGAAGAGGAGAACTAATGAACTGAGGAGGGAAATTAGTTTTGCTCTACAATGGTTGTATACAACAAGCTCCGCAGCTTGATGAAATGATTTTATACAACATGATTTCGATAAGGAAGATGTGGTGAAACCGATCCAATGATGAGGGCATCCACTATGTTTAGCAGTGAGTGACTAGTTCTGGTTGCAGTGATACAACGTATCAATTTTGTTGGCTAGATTTTCTGCATAGCTACAAAACCTAGGCAGTCATGAGATAAATCTCCCTCATTTACCGGTGAGGCTCCCGTGTCAGATTTGTCAATTAAAGTATGCTAATATCTAAATGGGGTTATTACTTTAACTACTGCAGTTCATGAACCATAACTAAACAGTTCTGCAGCAAGTAAGCAGCTGTTTAAAGAAAGGAAATATCTTATAGAAGAAAGGAAAGGGAATTATATAAACACGAAGAAAGAAATGAGGGAAGATGTGCATCCCAATCAATAGATTAGCAGAGTTGATTGTACGCACATAAAAGAAACCAATAGATATAAACACACAGAATTATAAGCAAAGGTAGCTCTAAGATCTAGATCTGAAATAACACAAAGTTTATTAACTAGATCTAAGGTAAAAAGCAAGAAACACAATACACCGTCGACACAAAGTTCTCCAGGAAATCTGCTCATGTATATTCCTTTGCTTCAAGTGGCTCTCAAGGGATTTCAGCACAAAGTCTGGAACACAAGGTTGCTGCTTACAAATTATGATCCTTTAACCCGAAGGTTCTTCCTCTACTTATAGAATGCAGAGGGGCAATTACAAGTCGGAAGCTTTTAGTTGAACTGGCACATGTGGAAGTCAGAAAAAAAAACAACTGGCAATCTCCCTCCTGGAATTCCTCTTTGCATGACATGATTTGCAACTGCAGATAAAACCTTCTATTTTGCACGTCTGCCATCTATCTCCAAGTAGTTGACTTCTTCAAGTAATGGCTTTTAAACCAATCGCTTAAGTTGTATAATTTAATTGATCGCTCAATTAGTTTGTCGAAGGAAATAAGAGAAAGAAGAAGAAAGAGGAAAGCTGCAGTCTTGTCCTTTTTCATATTCTGCATGCAGCTGATTCTTTTGCCTTTGATTCTTACTAAACTGGATCTGGAAGCAAGTGACTATGATTTTCTTGTGGGTATTGCCTTTGACATGTCTTCCCTCTTATCTCTTAAAGCTTTTGTAGTTCTTCTCCAGTACATGCATCAGTGCAATGTTGGCTGTAGACAACTCATCATTTTTATTTTTAATTGCATATGAGCAATTAAAAATTTTGGAAAGCACTCTGGGTGAATGCAACTTCAATGAAGGCTTCAACTGGAATATTGGAAGCACATGCACAATATCCTAGAAGGAATTTTCCACGCACTAACTTTTTCACGGGCTGCGTTCGAAACAAGAGGATGAAGCCTTTGCAATTATCGGATCTAGATCTGATCTATGCACATGATTCTGCTGAGCTTTCTCTTTCATCCCGCTTTGCCATGGCTGGAGCAATTTTTGTCTGAACAATTATTTTCCTCTTTATTCAGCCGAAATTCTTTACAACTAGTGCAGATCTGGAGATTTCTTCAGATTTGAAGGATATGTTCAATGTATTGGACATTGATTTAAGCTCCCTTTCTCTTATAAAAGCACCTATAATGAATTCCTACAATTAATTCAGACAAAGATGGAAACCGGAACATGAACACTTGATTTTAATTATAAAAATCTGCATATATCAAGCCTGCTGCCCCAAAATTTGATGTTTTGTTTGCATGCAAAGCAAGCATGAATTTTGTCAACTTCACTTGAGCACCTATACCACTATGTAGACAATTAATCAGACTTAATTCAAGCTTCTTCAAACTTAGGCGCCAAAATTTGGGGCCTTTCGGTAGTAAAAACACCTTATGTGCAAAATTTATCCTTAATTGGGCGCCAAAATTGCCTGGGCTGCACCATTCTTATATAACCTTCACCATTCTATAATTAATAATTGTCTCTCCTATTCCTGGCAATTAATTAACATGGCTTTCTCTTCAATTTGGACACCTATTTTGTGCATGCTCATGGATGCCATTAAATAAATTAAATTTATTTAATTTTAACTTTCTACTTCCAATCCACATTGACTTCACAATGTGCTTTGACCAAACAAACCAAAAATAGGAATTAATTCCATTAATTAATACTTTAAAAAGTATTATTTCTCCTCAATATGGGTCACACTTTTTTGCATGAGAGGGGGCTGCATTAAATATATTACATTTATTTAATTTTAGAATTTTATTTCCAATCTTCTTTATCCTTTCATCATGCATTGACTTCTCCTCATGCTTGGGCACCAAAATTGCGTGAATAAATATTATTAAATGCATTATTATTCACTCAATGTGGGTCACACTTTTTGGCAAGGGTACATTCTATTTTTAAAAGTTAATTTCTAATGGGATTATTCACCCTGCACCGAAGCTCCAAAAATCCCTTGATCCACTTAAGTTGTTTGACTTTCATAATGGGATTTTTTACCCTGCAAGGTAGGTAAGAAATTCTCGTCTACCTGCTATCTCTAATTTTCCAATCATGACTTAAGTGTCTTTGCTTCCATGGGAAAAAGTACTCTACCAGGAAGGTACAAAATTCTCACCTACCTACTGCTACCAAAAATCCCATTGTAGCTTAAAACCTTCCTTTTCCAAAAATGTGACCTACCCAGAAGAGGCCTTTTTGTGCATGACTTCATCTTTTTAGAGAGAACCAGACCTTTTGTGGCAAATTCCTTCTGGCATAACTTCCATAGATGATCTCAAGATACTCCAAGTAAGAAATTAGACTAAACTGGAAAAGGAATTGACCTAGAGAAATTTCACAGAAAACAAAATGGGAAAACACCAAAAACGTAAAACGTTGCCAGAATTCACATATAAAGCCCATGATTCTTTCTTGGTTAAAAACCTACGGGTATATGGGAATATTGACATGTAAGACCACAACAGGGTTAAACCATAGCACAATTTGCCTCAAACGGGGCTTAGAATAATTAAATAAAAATTTCCCACATGTAAACCCCAGCGACAGAATATAACAATTTTGGGCATCTGGGTATTTGACGAAATTAGATAATATGACTCTCTAGGAATATCTTGACACAATACAGATAATATCTGGCAATTAACACACAAAACGACCCATTATTTTAAAAGAACGATTTTTTTTAACATGAGGCAGTCTCAAATTTCAAGGTGAAATCTGGGGACACCAATTGGCTCCATCTGTGGACATCTTTGCCTCTGTCAGAATGACAGGAGTAAAGATGATATCCCAGCATCTCTAGATTTGTATCTTGTCTATTAGGTTCGGGGTCAGGTAAAAAAAACAACACAACACAAAAAAATAAAGAAAAACAGACAGATTTATTTATATACATACAGGTTTTACCCTATATCTCAGTTTCTAAACAGCCTCAGATGTTGCCCGATGAAAGGCAATGGTAACTCAATTCCATCCCAGTAGGCAAGGAAGAAAGAGTCCATTCCGGCAGCTCTTTTGATCATGAAGGACCTTTTCCAGAGTGAATCAGATTTGTCGTGCATGCCCTTCAGTCCATGTCTCATGTCCCACCAGAGTTCCCAGTCTTCGATCTTGAATTTCCCTTCTCTAGCCTTCTTGTCAAATATCTTGGGCAGGTCCTTATCAACTTCATCTGGTGGTGGCTCATCCTTTCTTCTCTCTATGGTGGATAAGTATGCATCAAATTCCTCCATTCCCAGATTTATTTGCAACATTTCTGAGGATTCACCATCACCATGTTCTTTGTTCTTATTCAGGTACCAATCATGCTTGTCAAAAGTCTTCACTAAGGAAACTAAACCCTTGGGGATTTCGTTACCTTTTTGGTTGGACTATTCTACTACTGTCATCATAACCTAGATCATATTTTCTTGTGACTGTTTTTTGTGGTAGTAACTTACTCCCTTCAACATACAACCTGTCAAAGTTATCTTGCTCCAGACATGAAGATGTTTGTTTGTCCTCATTGAAATTTTGCCACTGTTCAACATTATCAGGGACTTTGGGGTGGTAGACCATCTCCAGTTTATAGTTTCCTTGTCTGAATATGGATGGTGGTCTATCTGGATTCAATAGTGCAGTTGTGACTGCCAAAGAATCTTCCTTGGAGTTCTGATTGGTTGGAATGAATTCAATAGAGAAGGCTACAAAATCCAGTGTGGCAGAAAGGACTTTATCTCTATAATGCTTCAGCTCATCTCTTTTGACTTGATTTTACCCTCGAACCTATTTTACTAGAAGTTTAGCATCTCTTTGGGATTTTAGGAGTCTCACTCCTTTCTTTCTAGCTTTCTCCATTCCTAGTAGCAATGCCTCATAATCCACCATATTATTGGTGTTCTCGAACATCATCTTGTGGGAGTATGGAAATATCTCATGATCTGGAGATATTAGTAGAACGCCTGCTCTTGATCCAAAAGAACAACATGTTCCTTTAAACTCCAGATTCTAAAAATTTTCTTCTTCTTTTGTTGGCTCTGGCTCTGGTCGAAGTTCGGGCTCTGGAACTTCTTTATCCATTTCCAAGAAATAGACCCCATGGTCACATTCCTAAAAAAGAATCTAAGATCTAGGATCCTCAGATTTTGTAACCATGTACTTGGACTTCTTTTCGGTCTCTAGCTTATGGTTAATCCCTTTGATAGGAATATGTGCACAAGACCAATCCATCTTTACTTCTCCTCCCAACTCTTTGCAGAATTTTCTACTCAGCAACATCCCGTAGGATACAAGAATATCTGTAACTAGGATTTTCATCTTTAATCTTTTGTCAGGAAAAGATGTTAGAACAGCTTGTGCATCTTTAATTTATCTGACTAAAGGGACTTGTCTCTCCATGGAATAACAGTCTTTGTCAAGGTAATCCCAAGAGCATCTGCAACTTTAGCTGGCATGACATTGTCAGAAGCATCCGAATCTAGAATGCAATTGCTTAACTTGAAACCATTAACCAATAAGGAGACATAGAAAGGTTTTACTCTTTTAGAAGATGATGAGGATTTAACAATTGTAGTGCTGTTCTGGGGAGGAATATCCTTGGGCTTAGGTAAAATACCTTTTAATGCATTAGATGGTCTTGGTGATTGCACATATTTGAATAGCCTATTTAACTGCTCAGGAAAGGCTCTCAAGTATTAAGTTTCTGACATTTGAACTCTAGTTTTCTTGGCATGATCAATAATTTCAAAAGAAGGTATAGATACCTGAGCTTCTTTCTGTGGTTGAAATGAAGAACTAACATTCTTATCTCTGGGAGCTAAGGAAGAAGGCAAAGGGCTGCCCCTTCTTTGTTCATTAGCTAATGCTTCAGCTTGGTGAGTTTGTGATATTGTAAGTACTGCATATGCATGACCATGATCGTCTTCAAGAAGCCCCTCATAGTCATGTTTAAATTTTTAGTTAAGGTAATTAATGTTGGATTCGCTAGCAGGACCTACAAAATCATCATCCTTGAGCTGATCAACGTCATCTTTTTGGTCTTCTTCATTCATCTCCACGTTGTTTCTGGGACCAGCTTCAATTGCTAATCTTTGGGAACCAACAATGCGGTTTCGTTTGTTGTTGAAATTCTGAGCAGGGGCAATGTTGTTGCCTTGAGCCATTTGAGCCATTTGTTTCTTCATCTGCAACATCTCATTTGCCAATTTTTGTAATAATGAATCGAAAGTAGTAGCATTGGATGAACTTTCAGCTCTAAAAGTGTTGCTTTTTATCTTTCCAGCCATGATGAGGTCTTCTTCAATCTCAACTGCCATGTTTTGAGCTACTAACAAATCAGCAGGACGTGCTCTTCGCAGTTGATAGATTACTTCAGGAAGCAAAGCATTGATGAAGAATACCTTTTTATTCTCGTCATTTAGAGAAGCAGAAGCCAGAATTTTGTACAGTAATCTTTGGAATTTTGTAATAAAATCTCGTATGTGATTATGTGGTTCCTTCTTCAACTGAGCCAGTTGGGTTATCAAGGTGTTGTAATCTTTAGTTGGTTTAAATATTTTCAGGAATGCATCCTGCATAGTAGCCCAGTTGGTTATGGTGCCAGGAGCTAGCCGATAGAACCATTCTCCTGCCAAGTCATACAGAGCCTCTATGAAGAGCCAGACAAATACATCTTCATGTTCGAAGGCAAGCACTCCATAGGATATGAAAAACCAACCAAGTGGTCATCTAGATTCTGCTTTCCATCTCCAAATAATTTTAGAAAATTATTTCTCATCCCTTTAGGTATATCATGCATAGGAGGAGTCAGATTCAAAGGTCCAAAAGCTACACCCCATGGAACAGGTACTATATGGTTCTGATTCTGATTCTGCATGATGAATGGGGCACGTCTCCTCCTTGTGTAGACTTGATGGATAAATCTAGCTACTAGATTATGCTAAAGATGATCCAGATCTGGATGAGTGTGTACTCTCCTTCTTGGTGAGAGACTAGATCTATAACTTCTAGCTTGAGGAGGATGATTGAAATTGAATTGCTCCTGTAATCTGAAGAAATGATCAGTCCTTCCTTGTGCCTTCACCAGATCGAGTGAATGGACATTCATCCAGGTTGAAAGTTGAATGGGAAACACTCTGATATGTAAGAAATAAGCGTTGATCTGTGAAGATAGTTGTTCCCCAATGGAGTCGCCAAAAACAGTTGGCTAGATTTTCTACATAGCTGAAAAACCTAGGCAGTCATGAGATAAATCTCCCTCATTTACCGGTGAGGCTTTCGTGTAATATTTGTCAATTAAATATGCTAGTATCTATATGGGGGTATTACTTTAACTATACAGCTCATGAACCATAGCTGTATAGTTTTGCAGCAAGTAAGCAATTGTTAAAGAAAGTAAATATCTAACGAAGAAGGAAATAATATAAACATGGGAAAGAAAGAGGGAAGATGTGCAACCCAATTAATAGATTACATAGTTGATTGCATGCACATAGATAGAACCAATAGATATTAACACATAGAATTATAAGCAAAGGCAGCTTCAGATCTAGATCTAAAATAACCCAAATTTTATAACTAGATCTCAGACAAAAAGTTAGAAACAAAATGCACCGTCAACACAAAGTTCTCCAGAAATCTACTCCTTTCTATTCCTTTGCTTCAAATAGCTATCAAGGATTTCAGCACAAAGTCTAGAACACAAGAATTTTGCTTATAAATTATGATCCTTTAACTCGTAGGTTCTTCATCTACTTATATCATGTATAGGGGAAATTACAAATAGGAAGCTTTTAGTTGAACTGATACATGTGGAAGTCGGAAAAGAAACAACTAGAAATCTCCCTCCTGGAATTCCTCTTTGTATGACATGCATGATTTGCAACTAGAGATAGAACCTTCTATTTTACATGTCTGCCACCTATTTCCAAGTGGTTTACTTCTTCAAGTAATGGTTTTTAAACTAATCACTTAAGTTTTATAATTTAATTGATCGCTCAATTACTTTGTCGTAGGAAATGAGAGAAAGAAGAAGAAAGAGGAAAGTTGCAATCTTTTCCTTTTTCATATTCTGCATACATATGATTCTTTTGCCTTTGATTCTCACCAAACTGGATCTGGAAGCAAGTGACTGTGATTTGCTTGTAGGTATTGCCTTTGACATGTATTCCCTCTTATCCTTGAAGCTTTTACAGCTCTTCTCTAGTACATGCATCAGTGTAATGTTTTCCATAAATAACTCATCATTTTTATTTTTAATTGCATATGAGCAATTAAAAATTCTGGAAAGCACTCCAGGTCAATGCAAATTCAATGAAGGCTTCAACTGGAAGATTGGAAAAACATGCACAAGGTCCTGGAAGGAATTCTCCATGCACTAACTTCTTCACGAGCTGCATTCGAAATAAGAGGATGAAGTCTTTGCAATTATGGATCTGGATTTGAATCCATGCATGATTCTGTTGATCTTTCTCGTTCATCCCACTTTGTCATGGCTGGAGTGATCTTTGTCTGAGCAATTCTTTTTCTTTTTATTCAGCCGGAATTCTTTACAACCAATGTAGATCTGGAGATTTCTTCATATTTGAAGGATATGTTCAATGTGTTGGACCTTTATTTAAGCTCCCTTTCTCTTATAAAAGCACCTGTAATGAATTCCTACAATTAATTCAGACAAAGATGGCAACCGGAACATGAACACTTGATTTTAATTATAAAAATCTGCATATATCAAGCCTGCTGCCCCAAAATTTGATGTTTTGTTTGCATGTAAAGCAAGCATGAATTTTATCAACTTCACTTGAGCACCTATACCACTATGTAGACAATTAATCAGACTTAATTCAAGCTTCTTCAAACCTAGGAGCCAAACTTTGGAGTCTTCCAGTAGTAAAAACACCTTCTGTGTAAAATTTCTCCTTAATTGGAGCCAAAATTGCCTAGGCTGCACTTCCTTGTTGAAGAATTAATTAATTCATCATTATGGCAGCCCATTCTTATATAACCTTCACCATTCTATAATTAATAATTGTCTCTCCTATTCCTGGCAATTAATTAATTAATTAATTAACATGGCTTTCTCTTCAATTTGGACACCTATTTTGTGCATGCTCATGGATGCCATTAAATAAATTAAATTTATTTAATTTTAGCTTTCTACTTCCAATCCACATTGACTTCATAGTGTGCTTTGACCTTATGCACCAAAAATAGGAATTAATTCCATTAATTAATACTTTAAAAAGTATTATTTCTCCTCAATATGGGTTGCACTTTTTTGCATGATATGGAGCTGCATTAAATAAATTAAATTTATTTAATTTTAGAATTTTATTTCCAATCTTCTTTATCCTTTCATCATGTGTTGACTTTTCCTCATGTTTGGGCACCAAAATTAGGTGAATAAATATTATTAAATGCATTATTATTCACCCAAGGTGGGTCGCACTTTTTGGCAAGGGTGAATTCTATTTTAAAAAGTCAATTTCTAATGGGATTATTCACCCTGCACTGCAGCTCCAAAAATCCCATGATCCACTTAAGCTGTTTGACTTTCATAATGAGATTTTTTACCCTACAAGGCAGGTAAGAAATTCCCACCTACCTGTTGCCTCTAATTTTCCCATCATGACTTAAGTGACTTTGCTTCCATCAGAAAAAGTACACTGTCAGGCAAGTACAATATTCCCACCTGTCTGCTGCTACCAAAAATCCCATTGTAGCTTAAAACCTTCCTTTTCCAAAAATGTGACCTGCCCAGAAGAGGCCTTTTTTGTGCATGACTTCATCTTTTCAGAGAGAACCAGACCTCATGTGGAAAATTCCCTATGGCATAACGTCCATAGATGATCTCCAGATACTCCAGGCAAGAAATTAGATTAAACCAACAAAGGAATTTACCTAGAGAAATTTCACAGAAAACAAAATGGGACAACACCAAAAATGCAAAACGTTGCCAGAAGTCACAGATAAAGCCCAGGATTCATCCCTGGTTAAAACCCTACTGGTATATGGGAATATTAACATGTAAGATCACATCAGGGTTAAACTGGAGCACAATTTGCCTCAAACAGGGTTTAGAATAATTAAATAAAAAATCCCCGCACGTAAACCCTAGCAATAGAATATAACGATTTTGGGCATCTGGGTATTTGGCGAAATTGGCTAATATGACTCTCTAGGAATATCTTGATACAATACAGACACTTTCTGGCAATTAACACACAAAACAACCAATTATTTTAAAAGAACAAAAAAAATTAACATGGGGTAGTCTCAAATTTCAGGGTGAAATCTGGGGACACCACTTTTGAAAATTTCGCCCCTTCAAGACATTCCTAGAATGAAGATCCTCTGTAGCACATTCAAACTCATTGAAAGGAGAGGTGATGAAAATTTGACCACTAAAGATAATGAAGGATGATTTACCTCACTTGAAAAACCTATCCAACCTTTGAAACATTGACATGCCTCCAAACTACCAAGTTTTTTATGCCACTTGAGACCATTTCCTGCACAATTCAACATGATGATCCTAGCCCTTAGGAAATAGAGTGATCAATAATATGATGCAAAGAATATTCCAGCCATTAGATGAATGAAGGTGGGAGATTAGATGGAATATTATTCAATCCTTTTATTAACCCATCCGATGAAGTGAGAAGCACACTAAGACCAAAATACACCGTTGTGACCAAAATTAGGGACCAAGAGAGCTCCTCTTCTACTTAAGAAACAATGCCACTACCCACCCGTTTGCAAGCATGATTTTATCCTTTGTGAATATTTGGATTATTGAGGAATTTGAAGGAATAACAACCATGACCATCTTCAGATTTTTCTAGACACTTATTATTTTTAGTAAGTTCTTACTGGGTGACTAGTTTTGGAAATTTTGTCGAATTGTCACTTTTGAGCACTTTTCCTCTTAGGAAATGAACTGAGTGTATTGAATCCATTCATACTTAGGACTAAATATTCTTAGTATGTGTCTTGAATAGGTACTTACTAAAAATATACATTGGCCATGGAGTTTCGGATCGGAGTGAAAATGGTTTTAAAAAATTATACTTCATATCGAGATGTTTTCCTCCAATTTTCGGGGGTTTCTCTCGGTCATATCTTCGTGAAAACGAAAATTAGTTATTTGTTTTTTTCTTTAGATAGGGTAGAATATAAAAAAAATTATTCATCCATATCTTCAATCATACTAATTCTCATGGGGCAAGTAAGTGATTGTTAGAAATCTATATTTTTTCAGATCACCATCTCCGATTTTGAGGCAATTTGGATCGCTACAACTTCATAGATCTAAGGAGGAATTTTTCACCGCTAGAAATTTTTTGAGGCTATACAAAATGAATGATAGAATTAATGAGGACATGTAAACACACATTCTAAAGGCCTGTTCATGGGGAATCCACAATCCAAGTTTCAGGGCCATTGGAGGTGGGGTTTCCAAGCAATGATAAAAAAAATGTGTTTTTGGCCATGGTGGATGTCTGGAAAAATTTGGGCAGCATAAAAACATACCAACAAAAATGAGGGGTGTTAAAAAATGAAAAATTAGTTTTAGATGGCTAAGTTTGAATATTATACTCACCCCTCCTTCAAAAACCTAGCTAACTCACTTTTAACTAACCCTGTTTAACCCATGTTAAATGAGATGAGAACATGGGGTTAAAACTTACTAAATGGGTCTCAAACCCCCTTATGTCCCTTACCACCTTTAGTAAGGGAAAAGGAGAAAGAAGGGGTGAAAAAATGCACCGTGGGTAGCCTCATCATGAGAAGGGGGCATGAGGTTGTGAGGTTAAAAACACTTCCCTAACACCCTAGTTTACAACTTAAGTGACACAAAGTCTCCCTCCTCCATGGACATATTACTAAACAGGTCTCAGACTCCCTCCTTTTCCTTACAAAATTTATTAAGGGAGAAAGGTGAAAAATAGTCTCAACAACTGCATTCAAAGTGATCTCTTTTTTATAATCAAAACTGTGAGGAGGTAAGTTTGCATGTAATATCTGGCTCTCACGCTTACGCATGGTATATTTTCCCTTAACCATTATCCTACCAAAGGAATGATGTTATCTTGGAGCAGAAACTTACAAACCTCCTTCAAGTCATCAACATGTTTATGAGGAAGCTCAACTGATTTTGCGTGCTCTATCTTCCATGACTACTCCTTTAAGCATTGTATCTCACCTTGCAAGTTTTAAATGACCTCCATAGTCTCCTGATAGACTTCCTTCTGATGGGAAAGATCTGGATACTTTACATCCAATACTTCTTATTTTTTAATAACATGTTTTTGCTTCAGAGTTTCATGAGCATGCACAGCTTCATCGCGTGTAGTAATCAACACAGGTACTATTTAAGGATCAAGAGTTAACTTCGACATCCACTGATCTTCAAAAATGCATTGTACTCTAACCATTCCCACACACTTATCCTGCTTGTGTTGTTTGCTCATGTACTCATACAAATCCGGGTATTCTTCATAATTGTGACTCTTTCTATACCAGGAGAAAATAATATTATGAGGGAATTCATGCTTATAATGATTATGGGATTGACATGTATAACATGTTCCTCGTGGGAATTCACCTCTTCTACCACTGCGACCTTGGCCTTTTAATCCTCCATGCTAACATCTACCTCTACCTCCTCCATCAGAGTGCCCTTTATTGTGATTATGATTATGATGCTCACCGTTCTCCTTAGAGTTTTTTGCATCACTGGTCTGACGTACACCAATTTTAATAACATCATGAATCTGATCAATCAATATGAAATTCTCTATATCATGGGTGGTAGACTTATAAATATTACAATAACAAGACATGTTCTTCCTTATCATGCATTGCAGTAGGGGGAACCTACTTGACTCATGGTACAAATGATAGATCTCACAATATAGCAACATGGTGCACACCGATTTACGAGGGAAACTATCCTTGGTATGTCCTTCAACTTCATAGTTTGTGCACCAAATACCACTATGCATCTCATGGGATGAATTCGCTGACAATTTTTCTAAATTTTTTTTCCATAAATGAGATCTGAGCTTCTAAAAATGGGCTAACTCTAGTGTCTACAATCCCAACTGCCTCAGTGCGCAGAGCAGCCTCAAGTTCCTTGTGTGGATCTAAAAAAGTATTATGTGAGAGCGCCCTCCTAAAAGGTGTGATCAAACCTCTAACGAATCATTGAGCATGCTGACTGGGGTGAATATCATAAGAAAAATTCAATAGAAATGTTTTAAAGTGTGCATCATACTCCCTTATGCTCTCACCCATGCCTTGCTTAATATCCTTCAGTGCGCTAATGCTCTTCTATTCAAACTCAGGTATATTAAACACTTCTAAGAAAGCATCACGTAGTGTGGTATAGTCTACATAAGTCTAGTTCGGATCATACTTCATGTACCAACTATGCGTGTGCCCTTGCAAAGTAGTAGTAAACTAACTTTCCTTACGCTATAGAGATGTAATCTCCTTAGCACGCCATAGTATCTCACACATATACACATGCTCAATCGCATATTCAATTCCTTTGTATTCTGGTAGTAAAAGAGACATCTTGTAATAAACTTTCTAGTGTTGGTGTGGGTCGTGCCCACCTGATCCATAACATGTATTACCTCATGTATTCCCTCCACCTCTAGAACCACCAGATCCATTAGATCCTAAACCACTTGATCCTCCTGATCCTCCTCCGGAAGTGGGCACCAAACTAGAGGATGTGCTACCTTGTGTTCCAACACTTGTACTAAATTGAACTCCCACGGTCTACGTAGTTGTGCTACTTCTAGACTTAATACCAATGTTCTGGGTGCCCGCATTCTATGTTGAAGATGAGCTAGAAAATATACCTCCAATTGGACCCCCAAATAACGAGGACGACGTCTACACCACCATAGATGAATGTGCTATCTTATTAACTCCTGAAATTAATGGAAAATGAAATCTATATGTCACTATTCTACCACCCACAATAGCTTGTTTATTCTGACTGTCACAGAAATAAAAAAAACCAAGCACAAGGGCTAGGTCGATAGAAGGGATCAAATGCTCACCCGTAGTCCTTGTTGTTTCAACCAGCGTGCTCTCATCTAAGGCTAAAGAGGATTCTTTGTCATGCTTACCCAAATGGGAGAGTTCAAGATGCTCCAGCTCCACATATTCTACATGAGCTTCAAATCCTTCAAAATCCATCTCTCTCTGCAACACCATTCATTCTACAACATCACATTGCTTCACCAAATCACTCACGTGTGCCTCATTAAACTTAAGTCACCTTTCTTCTCTTTTTCTCTCTACCTCTATGTCCACCATATTTCACCGCACCTGCTCCTTCCCCCACACGTGGTGGGATCTAGCTAGCCATAGGACATTCTTCCAAATTCAGAGTCACAATCAAGATCTTAATCGATAAAGGGATAGTGTACATATAAGATCCTCAAGGTTCCCACAATAACTAGAACTCAACAACCTCTGGATAGGAATAAGTAGAAACAATGTACTCCAAGGTGTAACTCTACAAAACACCACTCCATCAATGATCTACAACGTATTTCCAAGTCCGATCGACATCATGCAAATTCTTGTAATCTTCCTGTGTCCAAACAAGTACTCTATACCTCTAATTTCTATTCGATGCATATGCTGCTAGCCATTTGTACAGTTCTATAGGGAAATAAGAAAAGAATGTCTCATAGAGATACCGATACATATATTTTCAAACCACACATGTGCATCAAATTCAGGTCCAGTGTTAAATCTCTTAGCAAGGTTTTCCTCTAAATTCTCTACCAAATCCTCAATATTAGCCAAAGTCAACTGGTACGTCTTCATCATGCAACATCCTTGAAAATATCTTGAAAAGAGGTCTTGAAAATAGAACCAAAATGTAGTCTTTTATTTTACCAAAAATCCCAAGGTGCGCTGGCACATCACTCAACTAGAACTGAGCACTCCCCCGAAGCACGCAAGGGTACCGAGTCCCTCTATTATGGCAGATTTGTCAAGGAGTTGGCATGATAAACAAATATATAGATATATTCTAGATCCATAATAATAATGCAAGGATAAACCATAACAGATATTGATCTTAACCATATGCAAGAAAAACTTATACAAGAATCAAGACTAGGTTTACCATGCAATAACAAATCCCAGATATGTCAAAAACCAATAGCCAACCACATAGATCCATTATATTACTTACTGTAAAACATAGAAGCTGAGTATATACAAAACAATGTCACCATGAGTCATGTGCACACATAAACTAGCAACATAACTCTACTACAGAACAAACTTCACCTTCTAAACCTTGCAAATCAATACATATATAGGGGTGGGGACTTTCCCTTTACCGCATATTCATCCTCAAAATAGGCTGCATGGTAAGAATAGCCATGTGTCGCTTATAAAAGATACAAGGGAACATGCAATATCTTTTAACAATAGTTCATCTATAGATAACTCCAGTTCCAACCCTATTTTTAGCCCAAAACACTTCATGTTGTTTTCCTTTCCATTTATCCCAAAATAGCCGTGTGTATTCTCTAAGGATTCATACTCTAGTTCAAACTGCTAGTTTCCTACTCCAAAAATAGACACCTCCTATATGGATTCTTCTCTAGCATGTTTCCTACGCCATCTCTAGACTTAGCTTCATGCCCTAAAATTGACTAACTCCTCTTTCCTTTTGGAATCAACCCTTGAGCTCCCTTTTTTGTTGTCCACGTGTGAACACTGATAACCCTGTGTGCATTCACCATTTTAACACTGATAACACATAATCACTTCCTTCAAAGTACAATTGTTCAAAATTATCCCTCTTTTCTAAGAAGGCAATAATTTGTTGATCATCATTAAATACTTGCCAATTTTCTACATTGTCAAGAACGCTTGGCCTGAAAACCATATCAATGGTGTATTTGTCTTTATCAAACTCTGAATGAGAAATCATAAATGAAGCTGAGACTACTAGAGAATCTGCTTTGTCATTTTTTTCGGGAGGGACAGATTTTATAGAAAAAGCATCGAAAGCTTCTATTGCATCCCACACTTTATTTCTGTAGTGTATCAAACGATCATTCTTTACTTGGAATTGATTTCTTACCTATTTCACAATCAATTATGTATCTCCAAAGACTTCCAAATTTTTTATCCCTTTCTCCTCTGCAGCTTGAAGGCCAAGGATTAATGCCTCATACTCTGCAGTTTTGTTAGTATTTGAAAATTCAAGTTTGTAGGAAAAAGGAAATATTTTGCCATTTGGAGATATGCGCTGTCATCACCAATCCGGTACTATGATAATTCTTCACCGGGAACTCCTCGTGCTATGATTATTTACTAATGCACAGCCTTTAGTTTGGTGGATGTAATCTGGACACAAAATAACAACCGAACACAAGAATACCATCGACTATGATAAGACAGAATGATGACAAATCTGAAATATCAAAGTAAATTATAATATTAACATGAAATTGTTACAATCTCACCCATGAGGTACTTCAACAAGACTATGGGAGAAACTTTACAATTACACCTCTCGATGGCTTCTTCAACACACCTTTAACTGATGGCTTCCTTTGCACACTTCCTACAATATTTCTCACTACTTCTTTCTATGCTAAATGAGGGGGGTGGCCTCTCTATTTATAGAACTTCCAGGATTATCCATCCTATCTCTAAGATAGGATAAGAAATCCACTCTGACGAATCATATTCCATACCTTAACTCTTATCTGTACATGTAAGCTTATCTATTAAGATAAGATAAACCTTATCATTTTACATGGGTTCCACATTTTTAGACTTTTTACAAATAAAATACACAAAATATTTATGACCTCACTCCTTGTCTTTATTACCAATATAATATTTCTAATTCCTAATCATGTAGACCCTACTTCTCTAATTACCCAAACTTTGACATTTTAACATTACCGGATCACTTACGAAAAATATTTACTTTTTACAACATTCCTATTGTACTTTGACTATTACCGTACTCCACATTATTGGCGACACCGTACTGACGGCGCCGTTATCTTCTATCAGAAGCTACTACTAATTATACTTAACAACATCCTATTCCTAATACATACATTAATGAAATAGAAATTATGGAGGAAAATTTTAGTGTCGACAGAGCACCACTCCTGCACCAAAACCCGTTAAACAACAACTTCCATCGAAATCAAGAGTCTATATCTCATTAGAAACTTGGCAAGTGATCTCAGGGGCATGAGCTTTTGCAGTCATCAAGTAGTTACCCATACCCAAGCCTTGGAACAAGACCTGTGCACGGAGATAATCGGTTTTCATCACTATGAATTTTTCCTGAGTTTCTGGCATAAGCTTCTTCCTTTCTCCATTGATAGGGATCATGGCATGAGACCAGTCCATTTGAATATCACCACCCAAATCTCTGCAAAATTTCCTGCTCAACAACATTCCATATGAGGCGGGAATATCAACAACTAAAATAGTTACCTTAACTCACTTTTGAGGGAATTGGGCTAAAACCATTTGGGCATCTTTAATCTGCCCGATGAAAGGAAATTGCTTTGTTTCAATGGAGTAACACGATCTGAATGTTCTTGTACAAGTCAAACCAAGAGAATGTGCTACTTTTGTCTGGCATCACATTATTCGAGGCTCCAGAGTCTATAATGCAATTACTTAATTTGCATCCATTGATCAGAGAGGACACAAAGAAAGGTTCAATCTTTTCATTTGAAGGTGTAGTGACCTCCACAATATTTTGAGTTTTCCCATCTTTGGGATTTTTCATAATCCCTTTGGAGGAATGAACAGTAGAGTCACCTTTGATAAAATGGACCAATTTCTTGAGTTGATCCTTATTAGACTTCAAGTACTCTACTTGTGACATGGAAATTTTTGTTTTATTGATATGATCAATGATATCAAATTTGGGAAAAGTAACTGTACTTGATGTCTCAGATACTAGTTCTTTTGAACTTGATGATGGCACACTTTTGACCTTTGCCTCAGGCTGGGTTGATATGGACGTGGAAGAAGAAACTGTCTTTGTAGCGAATTTATCAATTGATTGATTTAACAAAGGCCCTCCTTTCTTTAAGATAGTTTTGACCTTTGAAACCTTAGTGACCTTGGAATATTTAGGAGTCTCATTTGTCTTGGATTCTTTGGAAGTTTCCTTAGTCTTAGATTCTTTTTGAAGTTCCTTGGAAACCTCTTTATCTCCCACCTTAGTGGTATCCTACTGCTCCTTTTTCTGAGAGCGTGTGAAGACATCAAAGGAATGACTATTCATATCTTCTATAATTTCTTCGTATTCATCTTCTTCTTCTGAATGGTACTCAAAGAAATGATTATTACTTTCTCCCTCAGGATCTTCAACTTCAGGTTCAGATGTTCCAGAATCTGGCTCTTCCTCATCAACCTCGACAACTTCAACTTCATCATCGCTTTCTTCAATAACATCACATTTTGAGTTAGTTGCGGGAGCTGCTTCAATAGCAAGCCTCGTCGGAGCACCTTGCAATCTTGGCTTTGTTGGGAACGTATCCTTTTCTTGGGATGTCTTTGTAAGGAGCAGGTTTACTACTTTGAGCAACTTGCTTTTTCAAAGCCAACACATCATTAGCCAACTTAGTAAGTATAGCTTCTGAAGCATTGGGAGTTTCTTGACTCTTTCCCTTGAGGGAATTTTTCTTGAATTTTCCTGCCATGATTAAGTCATCTTCAATTTCTATGGCCAAGGATTGAGCAAGTTCCAAAGTAGCCACTCTATCCCTTCTCAGCTGATAGCACACTTCTGGTTGTTGTGCGTTAATAAAGAAACATTTTTGTCCATCAAGGTTTGGATGAATCCCGGCGGGAACTTTGTTCACCATTTTGTTGAATTTAGCCACAAAATTCCTCATAGGTTATGTTGGTTCTTTCTTCACCTGAGATAATTGGGCAAGAAGAGCATGTTCATCTTCTGTCATCTTGAATCAATTTTCAAACTTAGTTTTCATATCATTCCAATTTGTGATACATCCATTAGGCAGATGATGAAACCAATCTGCAGCAACATCATGCAATGTTTCGACGAAGAGGTGAATAGCAAAATCTTCATATTCTACTAAAAAAATAGCACATGCAGCAAAGAAATCAGAAATGTGGTCATCTAGTGATGTCTTCCCATCTCCATCGAACTTGGGAAGAATCTTCCTCGATCCTCTTGGGAGGTCATGTCGAGCTGGTAGGGCCAATGGGCCTATGGCATTTCCCCATGGTACGTTGACTGCCATTTTGGGAAAGGTGGTATGCAAAGGTAAAACAACATGAGCAAGGACAAGTGCTTGACTGGTAGTGATTCCTTCCTTGCTTGCTCTTTCAGGACTTGATGCAAGGCTTGCAGATCTACGAGGTGTGTTCTTCTTTGGAGGAGATAACTTGAAACCAAACTTTCCTTGAAAGTCAAAAATGGGATCAGATCGACCTTTAGCTTTTTCTCCTCACGTAAACCTCTTTCCTTCTAGTTTGAAATCTTTATTGTGAAGGGATCACTGGCATGTTTTGACTGGCTCTAGTTTGTTTTCTTTGCTCTCTTTCTTGAGCTATTTGCGCCTGAATAGATCTAGCAAATCTCGTGGCTTTCTCTTCTTTTTTATCTAGTACTGATGTGTGAGATGAAAATGATAGTTATTCGTGTGCTTTTCCCAAATAGCTTGCCTCAAATCTGATGATACATCTTGATTATCTGTAAAAACAAGATTTGGTTGTAAGATAGGTGGGTTACCTATAATATTCATACAACTTATTACCTTGGTGGAAGAGGACCATGTCAGTGAACAATGATCAACACGTATCCAAGAGGTCTTCTGGCCACAAGTGTGGGTGCTCTTCTTCTAAGGTCTTTAATGTAGATTTCTCTGTCAATGGCTCTATCAACAGCCAAAAATTGTTGTAAGCTTTCACGATTTCCCAAGCTACTATTCGAAGGTTGGTAGAAATGTCTCCTTGAAAATCTTCATCGAGTACAAGGTTTGGTTGAAGAACTGGAGCTTGTGCAGAGGGGATAGTCATAAATATTTAACCAAGCACTGGTTAATGATTCCTGATTCCCCATCAGAGTCGCCAAAAACTGTTAGCATATGGATTTGCACGCATGCAAATGACATGCAACAGTGTGGGAACAAAGTCCCTCCTCAATGAAGGTGAGGCTTCCTTTATTGAAAACCAAAACTGTATTTACATCTGTACATTCAAAATTGTATGTGGGGGGTGTTTTGGAACATCAATGGAAAGAAAAAGTGAATGAGGGAGATGGAATGGAATGAAGGAAAGGAGTGGAATGGAATGAATTGAAATAACATGCAAGAGTTAGGTAAAAATAGAGCCTAATATCACATGAAGAGGAAAGATGAATAACTAACACAAATAAAATGGAGTTTGAGTTAGCTAAACAAGAATGTGTAAAAGGGAACACACGTGAGCAAGTAGATAATCATAGCTTGATCACTGTGAACAAGAACAACAACTTAATAACATTGACAATAAGATCAAAGATAATATTTGCATGCAAGATTCAAACACCTAACATCTAATGAACATAAGAACATCAAATGTTACAAGAGACAATGAATGAGACACAAAGTTCATATTTCATTAACTCCAAAATGTTTTCACAAAAGAACACAAAGTTTCTTCCTGAAACAAAGCTTGCACACAAAAGTATTTCTTCTCCTCTCTCAAAGTCACCCTTACAAATGAGCCCCTCACTTCCTTTTATAACCCAAAATTTGGTTACAAAGTAGTTAGGGTTTTACATGATCATTAAATAAGGAACTTAAGTGACCTTTGACTTTTTCTAACCAACTTTATTAAAGACAACCAAAAATAGAAATCACTTAAGTTATCCATAGTTACTCGAAAGCAAACAAAAACATCCTTTTCTTAAAAATCCACTTTTTAAAATATACAATAATAACCAGTGCCTTATCCATTGAAATGGGGTCTGCCTATCTCAAGCATATGAGAAATGGACTCTCCCACTTCGTTAGATACCAAGAAAATTATCTCCCTGAACCGCCAGTGAAATTAGGATCTGCCACTTTTGCCAGTTGAAAGGATCTAAACCTTCCCAAAGTTTCAAACATCTTTTCTTCTTCTGGAGGTTCATTTGGTCAAAGAATAGCCTCACAAAATACCTGCAATTCAAGAATCCTACTTGGCATATCATTTAAATTAATAATATTTGATTGAGCATTCTCAAATAAGTTCTTTAATTTGATGCACCACTCCATTGAAACTGATGAGAAATTGTTGGCGGGGAGTGTACATGTCCTTAAACAATTGTGAAAATTTCTCTTCCACCTATTCCGATGAACACCTTTGATTATGCTCATTTACGAGGTTGCAAGGAATCTCAGCTATGAATTCTTGAATCAAGGTGAGTGAAGTGAAGGATTCATTGCATATGCTCTCATAATGGATCATAGAATCCTTGAGAAGCGTCTTCCTTGATTTGAGATGCAGACACCAAAGAAAATGTGTCCCTCGATGTTCAAATTTGAGAATTCCTTCAATGGCTAAAACTGAGGATTCCATACTCATCATCTCCTGCAAACTGGGCAATATCTCATCCAAATTTGATATATTAGAAACAAAAGTTTCTTTGAAAGAAAGAATTGGATCAAGATACGCACTGACATCTTCATGAAGCTTAACCGCGGTCTTGATCATCCCTTGGCCTAAAACGAGAATCTCTGAAAGCCAAGTTTTAGTGACATGGCCTAATGTGTTTATTTATTTTGACAAATTGAGATTTTCTTCATCAGGGGCAGCCACTGCATCAGGTACTGGGAAAGTGGATGATATGGGATTTATCAAATGTTGAACATATTCCACCAATTGATTCTTTTCGGCCTTGAGCTGAGAGTTCTGAGACTTATATTTCTCAAGTCTCTTTAGCATGATATCAATTGAATCTCAAGCCATCGCCATGTCACTTTCTAATGTAGACCTCCCAAGTCCAAGTCTGGAAACTTCATAATCAGCAAGTGTCATGGCATCACGCTCCTTATCAACTTGTGGGATGGTGAGATCTACAAATCTATTTCCGTCATTATCCACCATTATTCAAGAAAGCACCTTAGGCTTCTTTGGAATGACATCATTTGAAAGTTTGAAAAGGGCATCAAAATCAATGTCAATTGCCTTGACAACCCTCTTCCTTTTCTTAACCTCAGAATCAACCCAGGAAGGAGTATCATGCACTATTTCCACATACA
Source organism: Taxus chinensis (assembly GCA_019776745.2). NCBI lineage: Eukaryota > Viridiplantae > Streptophyta > Pinopsida > Cupressales > Taxaceae > Taxus > Taxus chinensis. The sequence goes on along the minus strand of CM034152.1, from coordinate 200,941,143 downwards.
AAATCCTAGAGCTCGAATCAATATTCTCATTGTTCTCGACATCATGAGATCCTACAAGAATCCTATCTATGACCTCGATTTGGGGAGAAATAACCTCAATATCCACCTCCTGATTATTTGGGAGATTTTGGGAAATCCCTTCATGAACTGCATGCTCCGAAGTGTTTGATATTTGGACTACCTGCACCTGAGTGGATGCTTGTTCAAAGCATGGCTGAGGATCATTTTCCACGAGCTTCTGAGCACTATTAACAATGTGGGTAGAAGAATCTCTACTTGAGGTAGAAAATCCTGATACACACTCTCTTCCTTCTTCGGGGTTAGGGTCTTTAGATTTTTCTCCTCGTGACACGTTACTTGGCGAAGTGGATTTTGGCAACCACTCCTTTCTTGCTTGTTGTGTATGATTGGATGGTACAGAGGTTGATCGAGAAGAGGCTTTGGTTGAATGAAGGCCTCCTCATGTTGGAAATTTTGTGATCCTGAAGTATGATCTTGAATTGATTGTAACTTGGAAAGTTCTCTGTCGTACCAAGATATGCTTCTTTCAAGAATCGGTTGATTCTTGCTATCAAGAGAAAATTCATCTCTTTTGGTCCAGTCAATTCGAGGCAATGGGGTAAAAGCAACTACATCATATGAGGGATCAATGACATCTTCATCATCATTTATGAATGAATCGGGAGGGTTCTTGATGCAGAAGGCCTTGATCTGAGCAAGTGTTAGGTGAGAAAACTCTCATCTTCTTACTTCATGTTCATCTGAACAGGCAGCCCAGAAATCTTCCATGGTAGGGTTATGTTGATACTTTGCTCCAAGAATCTTCTACATATATCCATTGATATCAAACTAGGCTCTCTTCACATATGGATGGATTGTGATGAGAGAAAACTCTTTTTCCATGAGTTGTGCACTGAAAATATTTGGACATTGGTATTCCCCGATTTGGATTGGGAAATGAATTCCTGAACGGTGCTTGTCACTGAGAAGACAGTGAACTTGGAATAGTTTTCGTGCAAGCTCCATTAATGCCCATCTGTCACTGACATACTTAGGAAGCTTCCATGGAGTACTAGAAAAACCACTCACGTGAATGTAGGAAAAGGATGAAAATTGAATAAACCATGTTCCCCATTGGGAAATGACACTCATGGCTTCTTTAGAAAATCTTTCCTCTGTATTCTAATTCAGGTTCTGAATCACGTGGAAGGTGAATGCATCATTGACTCTTCTAAAATGGTGAGAGCTATTTTTGAAACTGAGTTGCGGGTAATAATGAAAAACACTATTTGATGGCCCCATGACTCCTCTTGTTTCAAGTCCCAAAAATAGCTTTCTTCTTGCTACTGCATAAGTCAGATACAATGTCATGTAGAAGCATCCAGTCATCTTAACTTCTATCAATTGTTTGTGAAGGGTATTACTGATGATGGTGGCCCAATCCACAAACTCTTTCTTGGCAAGGATGATACAGATAAACTGATACATCCATGGGTGGAAAATCCTAGCAGAGGGTAAACCAAAAACTTGACTTAGGAGAGTAATCATGTCCCTGATTTCTTCCACGAACTCAACGCGGTACAGTTCTTTGGGAAACTGATCAATTCGAGGCCTCTTGGTCACTAACCAATTGTTATTAACCATCTTGCTCCATCTCATGGGTTCTTCATCCCAAAATTCTTGCGCTGACTGGTGAGTGATATCCACATTCTCAGGAAAGTCAGGTATGTTGAGAAATTCCTCAATGTGCTCTGGTGTGATTAAGAGGAAAGGCTCACGATTATCTTTAAAAATTCCTCATCTCTCAGGATCATAGTGCTCCGCACAAGTGATAACCAACTCTGGACACTTGCACCGAGATAGGAAATGTTGCTGCTTGAGGTAGACCACTATGGTAAAGCCTATCCAAGAATATGGTTTTGCCTTCAGTTTTCACCCGTTCACAGAATTGTTGCACATTGATGTGACCCAAATTTGTATCAGTTATATTGTCGTATGCTGATTTGATAGAACTGGGAGGAATGATTCCTTGGAATTCGTACTTGAGTGTGGACTTATTCGATTTCTCCACTGGCTTCCTTGATCTTCCTATGGATTTGTTAGATTTCTCAGCCATTATGAATTTCATAGAAGAATGACTCAGGCACATAAAACAATGCAAGCGAAGTTGGGTCTCAATCTCTGAAACCCCATCAATGCAAGAAAAATATGACTTATTATTATTATTATTATTATTATTTTAAAAATAATAATAATAACAACCAGTCCCGGTTACAATTTTTTTTTAAAATACAAATATATCGAGACTAAGCTCGAGTTCCAAATCTGGTGATACAACGATATATATATATATATATATATATATATATAAAATTAAAAACTCCCAATTTTAACATTCTGCATGGATCGATTTATTTTTATTTTTTAAATATCACCTTGCTTCTTTGCGTGCCTGATATCTTTTGATTGATGCGTGGAAATGCATAAAATTTCTTCTGGCTTGTTTGGATGAACCTCCAGTAGTTTTTGTTCGGAACATATTTCCTTGGGTCTGTGAATCTTCTTCTTAGCTACGTTTTGATGTATTCATTTGATTAGACTCCTGGGAACCTACATGGAAATATTTATCTTTGTTGAAATCCTTTGTTTTATTTGCTGCTCTTTAGAACATGGGAACTCTGTTTTTTCCTTTCATGGAGACTATGTCTTTTGTATTTTTCTTCCTTTGGTTAAAAAATGTCGTGGAGCTGTATGGATTATCTTGTCTAATGCATGGAAAATTTTTATGCCTTTGGGTTGCCCTCCTTCTCCAATGTGTGGGAAAATATTTATCTTTCTTGGTTGTGTATCTTGCTAAAACCTTAGGTGCATGGATTTTTCTTACCTGCATAGTTGGAAAGTTTTATGCTTCTTTGTAAATGCATGGACTGTTGTTTTTGGGCTCTGCTTTCTTGTCCCTCCTTGGGCTCCATGTTGAAACTCTTGTTCTTGTTACTTTGTTTTCCCCCTCTTCCAATGCGTGGAATGACCTTTCTTGTCTTCTTTTTATTTTTGGACTGTCCCTTACTCCATGCGTGGGAAATGTTTTGTTCTTGTTGTCTTTTTTTCTCCTGCGTGGGAAAATGGTTTTATCCTAGACTCTTTTATGCTTGGAAATGCTGAAATATTGTTATGCTTTCTTGTTGTTCCTTTCTCCAGGTGTGGAGTTTTACTGTCTCCTTGCTATGTTTTTGTTACTCTTCCTTCTTCAGTGCCCAAGCTCCTTTGCATCTGATTTAATTTTTGATTTCTTTCTTTATTGAAAATTGTCCTCCTTCTATAATGTTGAGTGGGCTCTTATTTTCCTATAGCATTGGACTCTTCTCAGGGAAATGTGTGGAAAGTTTCTCTCCTCTGCCCTCCCTCCAATAGCGTGGAAAAATGATTTTTGTTTGTCCCTTGGACTGTTCCTCTTTCACCAATTGCATGAAAACTAATTATTTTGGTTGTTCTCTCTTTCTTGTATTTTCCTTCACAATGGCGTTCACAAACTATTGTTTGAGGAATGTGATAAAAATATTATTATGTTCTTAGAAGAAGTGAGAAGAAATTTTAGAAAGCCTTCATATGACTCTTTCCAACGAGTTCGACGGAGGAATTTATGAGGGTTAAACCGACTTCCCCTCTTCCCGGGTAGTGGAATTAATTGCCAGGGGAAATGGGGAAAGCAACGGCCAATTGCCAACAGAATGGCAAAGTGGGCTGGTTATCTCCATTCAATTTCCCCATGTGGGAAATTGGGATATTTTTTTCCCATTTGCCAATTTATTAATTTGGAAATTGGGGGAAGAAATCCCACGAGCGGGGATTTAAAACAATTTTTCCAGGAAAGGGGAAATCCAGGGCCCAGGAAGCCAATTTGGCATCCCGGCAATGGGAAGCGGAAGCTTATTTTTCCCCCGGCAATTAAAATAAAACTTGTCGAATGAATTTTAATTAATATTTATTTAATTAAATACTCCAAAGTTATTAAAAATTAATTTTATCAAACAAAGAGTAATTAATTAATTAAATATTAATTAATTAATTTTTAATGTGACTTGAGACCTGGCGGGAGGAGTTCTTGCCCGAAAAGGATGAAACGAAGACCGGAACGATCACAAAAATGAGATGGTCGTGATGAGAGTGATAAACCACACAAAGTAACACTTTTGAAAAATTACAAAATTTCTATTTTTATTTTATGTATTTATTATTATTATTTTTTTAAATTGCGCAGTCAAAATTGGCTGATATTGTTGTCTTTTTCCTCGAGTGCCCTTAGGAAAACCCACAGCAAGGCACAACTCTCCACCCATGATCCCTTCTTTTTCTATGCTCTTATATTCTTCATTTATTTCTTGTATTTCTTCCTCCTTGCTCCACACAACCTCGTGCTCCACAAAATGCTCAATAATCTCCATGACCTCTCTCTCCATTATGTGCTCAAGTTATGGGTTAGGAGTGCACTTATCTTCAGGATCCTCTGTAGGGTCTGAGTTCTCCTTAATCACCTATGTGTTGGCCAATCGAGCACCCTCTACCTCCACATCCATGGTACGAGCATCTTCATAGTGTTTGTCCTAGTCTTCTTCATTTGATTCTTCTATTGTATGCACTTGTAGGACTTGAATTCTTAACCATAGTCTTCTTCACTTTCATTTCCTTCTTCTTCCTAGCTCTCAAGTATTATCAGAATCTAAGCAGTGGACTATCCTTTGTCTCTTCTGTACTAGATATCTCCTTATTGCATAGGCTTCCTCCAGACATAAATGTTGGTTCCTACCTCCTTCCTTTCTGAGGTTTGTCTTAGTGGCGTACGCTAGAATCTAAGGGTTTTATCCTTAACCACTCCTTGAATCGGTACTAAAAATAATTTTCTCTTTGTACACTCACACTTCTTCAGTTTTACCTTATTACGTGTGGAGGGCTCCTCAAAAATTGCTTACATCATCTTCTGTGAATTCTACATCCACAAATCAAGGTCTTAGATAAATATATATCCTTGCTCACATCCACTGAAAGCTATTAACAAATTTATTAGCTTCATCAAATGTATGCTCTTTGATACATACTTCTCCTCATCAGTGTGCAATTATTGGGGTAGATAATTTTTTGAAGCATCTCATGGTGCTCCTTATTTACTTCACTCAGATTGTACCTCAATTTCTATGCACTTCCTTGAACCTATTCACTACATCCTGAAATTAATCTCCTGAAAAGGAAAAAATGGAAGTTTGCATCTATGGGATCTTAGTGCCATCAGTCAACATAAACCTCCAAATGCTAGAATAGTAGATACACAAAAAAAAATTGTAAGTCCATCCACAAGAGTGGGCATACTGCTTTAGAAATCCTCCACTCAGCACCAAATGCATCACTGAATTTTTTTGTACCATTTATCTATACATTACTTGTAAAGCTATTGTCATTGTGTCATAGGTATACTTAGAAAAAAAAAAATGCAAGGAGAGGGATTCTCTGTAGGATACTCCCATATCTTGCCTCTAGGTCCATCAAGCACCCCAATCTCTGAGAACACTATTACTAACAATATGTTCCCAAACATGATACTTATCACAATCAAATGCAACATCAATAATATCTTACGCTTATAAAGGAGGTGATATTGTATATGGTTCCTTCCAATATTTTTTTTGCATACTGTAAAACCATCTCTTGTTCATCCTATGTCCATCTCTCCTTCTTGCTTATCTTTATGAGAAACCATGTGGCCATCCTCATGACAGGATCATCAAACTTCATAATATTAAAGGCATTCGTCCTCCCTTTTTGAACTCATACTCCTTTGCTATTTTCTTCACCTCAATATAATTACCTAAGTCATCATCTAAGGAGTTACCAATATTAATGAATCTAGTGTACTTATCAATTGACTGCACGTTGATGCATATCCTCCTACCTGAAAAGTCGAAGTGGTCTTCATATACACGTGACATTAACCATTGATATAGTCTCTAAGTCTTCTTGAAGAACATAATCTCATACAGCTACAATAGTCCAATATTCTTTAGTACCCTTTTTACCTTGTCATCATACATTGGTTTATCATCTGAGGTAATTTCCTCTATCGGCTAGACAAGCTCTATTGTCCATGTCACGCACTGGGGTTAGGTCTATGTGCGATGGTTGTAGTCATTAACCAGTATGCTCCTAACATATGGGATTCCCACTCTTTTCCCATTAGCACACCATTAGGGTACTACATTTCTGAGTATCATTCCTCCTAAACATCAACTGTAGGGTGTAGGTTTTTACTTTCCCTTGCCTCTTATCTTTGGTGACACGGTCGCATGTTTCCTTAGTGCCATTGTAAGCATACAAAACCAAATATCTACCTTGTACCTTTATTTTCTTGACACTTAAACCTCATGTGATGAAACCCTAGGTGTAATATTGTTGTTCTTTTTCTTAAAATCCTAAATGCCATGCCCTAGTTTTGCAAAACCCTAACCAAATAAACTTAAACTCCTCATTACGTCCATCTAATCTACAAAATTCCTCTGAAATGAACTCTCCTTACTCAGCCATGTTCTATTTTTCCCTCTAGTGCATGATTTTTTAACTCTACACTAAATTTCTCACCTCAAGCATGGAAGTGTGCCCTAGTTCTTGCAATCACTCTTCAGAAAATTTAATCAAGGTAAGGTACAAAATGATTTACCATAAAGCTCCTTTTATAGTATTTTGTTTTTTACTTGACATTTAATTATTTCCACCTACCACTATATGACTGCATTTTTTTATGATTTTCCACTTTTCCCAGCATTTCCTGTAGTCCCAATCATGCCCTTCCCCTACACGTGTCCATATGCATGTAACCTCTACAACCTTTCTAGTACGTAAACTACACTAACCAAAAACCTCCTTACGCATGCTCCCATCACCGAAGTACATCAACCTCTGTTTCCTATTCCAAGTAGTTCTCCATGCCACTTCCTACCTCATGTTGTTCTACGTGTTTATTCCTTGTATGTGAAATTTCCTATGGCATTGTCCTTATTAACACCATCCTCTTTATGACACCTTGTCATCATTTTTCATACAACCAACATTACCTTTTCTGATGCACGCCCTTCTGTTACTTAGGAATCCTTATGTGTGCTCTATGTTTTCCTTCTACCCCACACTAATGATATGCGCAGTCCTCTACATATGAACCCAATGGATAGTAATCAGCAACTGGCGTCCAAGCACACTTATTACAATAAAACACTAAACTAAATTGACAAAGCATAGCAACGTTGAAATGAAATACATATAAGGGAGTGCATTAAAAATAAATTTAATCTAATGGATAATACTTCCATATTACAAATACCAAGGAAGAAATATTTATAGTAGGGATTCAACCTACTTCCCGTTGAAGTAACCGGGAAACCGTGTCCCATCCAACACCTGTACATGGAAAGTGCCTGAATCTAGTATGTAAGTCACAACATACGGTCCTAACCAATGCACTTAGAACTTTCCAGGGTGCCACAAAAATTTTTAATCATACAGAAGAACCATCTATCCAATTTCAATCTACTTGTTTTTAATATGCCTATTATGCCATGCCTTTTTCCTGGCATTTTTTGTCTTCTGAACTCCATCTAGAAATGGTGCACCTCTCATCTAAATACATCAATTTATCAATGCACTCTTCAAGTGCTTGATCATAATCCAGACCTCCTGTGTGCACGTAATACACAGAGAAGGTAACATAAATTCCATGAGCAAAACAACCTCCGCACCAAACACCAGCTGAAAGGGTGTGGTTTTGTTTAATATTTTATAAGTTGTTATATACGCCCAAAGTACAAAAAAGACTTTTTCATCCCAATCATTTCTTCCAACGTCAAAAATATTCATCAATGTATGTCCCAATATCTTGTTAAAAGCCTTAGCAGTGTCATTCGCTTGGGAGTGATAGGGTGTTGTCTTATGGTGTGCCACCATAAATTGTGCCAATAATATCCTAATGGTATCATTAACAAAATGAGTGCCCCTATCACTTGTTCAAGCTTAGTGGTACATCCATACCTGCTAATTATGTTCTCCCATAGAAACCTTGTTGTTCATAGCTACCATGCAATCCTTTTTAGGTGTTGCTTCTGCCCACCTTGTAAGATAATATATACAAGTTATAATATAACGTGATCCAGTCCTGTGCGTGGGTGGGGAAATAGGACCCATAAAGTCAATTTCCCATTTTTCAAAAGGTTTCTACACTAGCAATAGGCCTCAAAGGAATTTCATCTCTATTACCAGGCTTTCCAAGGTGGTAACGTTGTTCACAGGCCTTAACAATATTCAATACAATCCTTATAAATTGTTTCCCACCATAGGCCTACCAATAAAATCTTGCACGTGGTAGCATTTCCTGCATAATGTCCACCAGTAATTACATACCATGAGATTCCTCCATGATGGCAATATAGCTCATGCTCTAGTACACATCGGTGCAAAACCTCATCTAGACCTAGCTTGTATAAATATCTATTGATCAACATATAAGCGCATGATGGGTATGGAAATTTATTTCTTGTCAAAGTTCTTCATCCCTTCATGCACCACACCAGTATGAAAGAATACCCACCAATATATTCTAAGTCAGAGGGTGCACGGTTCAATCTGGAGAGGTATTCATTCAACATTGTGTGCTCAATGCTTTCTGTGTTCCTCACAAAAATTAATCCTTGACAAGTGGTCTAGTCCTGAATTACTCTTTCCTAGATTTACCACAATTGTAAAGTCAAATTCCTGAAACAATAGAATCCAACACCATATGCGCCCCTGTAAAATGGTCTTGTTCACCAAGTACTTAAGTGTCCATTTGATCTATATAAAAGATAAAAGGAGTTTCCAGTAAGTATTGTCGAAACTTATGCATCGCGTAAATCATGGACAATGATTCATGCTCTATAGTTGTATAATTATGTTCATCTAGGGTCAATTTCCTACTTGCAAAGAAAATAGGATGATCAAAAATACCTTCTCCAGGTTGGGCTAATATTACACTAATGGCCATGCCAGAGGCATCCACATGCACATGAAATGGTTTGGTCCAAGAAGGAAAGTGCAGAATATGTGTAGAAGTAAGTCTTTCCTTCAATGTCTCAAATGCATGTGCTATTGTGCTTCACCCCAATGGAAATTTCCCTTACTCTTCAATAATTCCTCTAAGGGTGCGGAAATCCTAGCATAACCTTTGATAAAATTCTTGTAATAACCTGTGTGCCCCAAAAATCTACACACCTCACTCTGGTTAGAAGGTTCCTCTAAACCCAAAATAACAGCAACCTTGGCAAGGTTTACCAACAAGCCTTCTTTATAGATAATATGTCCCAATAGAGTCCTAAAGGGTGTCGAAACAACACACTTCTTGATATTTAGAGAGATACTCAATTGTCAACACCTCTCAAACATAAGTCTTAAATTATCACAATGATATTTCACTAGCCCATAAACTGTCCAATCATCCAAGTAAACCTGCAAAAACTTATGAATGAAGTCCTGGAATGCTTGCACAACAATGCATGAAAAGACTGCATAGGTGCATTCTTCAATCCAAAAGGCATAACTATGTATGAAAAAATTCCCCATTCAGTGGTGAAAGTTTTCTTTTTCCTGATCTTCTTTAGCAATCCTGCACCTGATGATATCCAGAAAATCCATCAGTGAAGGAGTAGATCTCATGCCCTGGTAACGCCTTCTAGAATATCCTCAATAAATGGTGTGGGAAAGGGATCTATTACACATGTAGCATTCAACTCCCTATAATCCACACAGATCCTTATCCTTCCATATTTATTTATGCTTATCACCATAGGGCTAACCCATTCTGACTCCTCAATGGGCTCAATGATTCCATATTTCAACATCTTATCAATCTCTTCCTTTACCTTGATGTGTAGATTAGGATTCATCTTATAAGGCCTCTTCCTAACCGGGCACGCACCTTCCTTTAACTTGATCCTCATCTCACCCAAAGAGTGATGTACCCCTTTCAACTCATGATAACCTCTAGGAAATAAGTCCTAGAAGTCACATAATAGCTCAATTATCTTTGTAACCTCTGAGTCAGACCAATAATCACCAATGATGGCCTCCTTCAGTTCTGCATCTGTCCCAATGTTGACCTTATTTATTTTCATAGGCTCATGATACATGTGTTCCTTCTCATATGCACTATCTAAGACCTTGTATGCATACCCTCAGTATGATCAAAATCCATATATTCTCCACTTCCTCATCATCAATCATATAGAACCATTTTTCCTTTTTCTTTTTCTAGGACAGGTGCACACCAAGTTGTTCTTCATCTATCTCTTCTTCTTCAAAGTGTGCCTTTAGATCTGACTCACCTAGTAATTCCTGAATAATTTCCTCAACCTTTGCACTATCTCCCATAGTCAAGCACTTCATAACCTATAATGCCTCATTCACTGGAGGTTTAGTAGAAAAATAGTCAAAGGTCTGAATCATACCTGCAATCAATTCTCACTAATTCAGTATTTCTCTATTCAATTCCACATAAACATACCAGATGCGCACATAGTCACACAGATTGAAGTAGAACTTTTGCACCCATAGTGAAGGTGGTAAGGCCTCCTGACCCTCTGTCTAGAGTCTCTCACACTTCTGAACGTGATGCGAACTAGAATCCTTCCCATGAAATTCACATGTCTTAGTAGGTGCATTGCTCCTAAGAAATCTAGAAGAGAAGGTGATTCTCACCTCTTGTCACTCTAAAAGACTATCTCTGTGTACCATCCACCAGCGTGTTGCTGTCCCACACAAGGTATATACCAGCATATTCCTTCTTTCCACTTGATTTGTCCACTAGGATTCCATAGCACACATAAATACTTCAGGATTTCCTTTGCTAGTGTACCTTGGTACCTGGTTACTACCTAAACTCCTAACACAACGCGGCCTACTTACGTGCGTAACTGCACTCTTCATCTCACGCCCAACCATTTCATAAGTCCCATGCACCCAGTTGTCACAAGCAATGCTGGTTGTATCACTCATAGACTGTGCATCATCCCATTGAATAAATACTTCCTTTGATGGCTCAAGCACTTCAGGATCTCTAATGGTGCACACATAAATTATGTTCAAATCCTCTTCACTCAAAAGGGATCCACATAAGGTACAACTTTTCCATCTGTCAAAGGGATGATTATGTACTCTTCTTTGTTCTCAAAAATTATGTAATCTTTATTGAAGCAAAAATCAACATTATTTACATAACACCAAGGGCACCTAATTAAAGCTAGAAAATTGTCTACTTCCGCAAGTGCCAAGACCTCAAAGTCCCCAGTAAACTTGGCCCCTTGTATAGTAATAATGACATCCTTCAAAACTCCAATGGGTGTGGCTTTATTTTTGTTCGCCATATACAACATGTTTGAATATTGTTGTAATGGTGGCCTCCCTATCTGATTTCATGAGTCCAAGATTAGTACATTCACCTTTGTACCCATGTCAATCAAAATGTTATTGAGCAACCACCCATCAACAACTACATTCAAAGTGATCTCTTTTTCATAATCAATATTGTGAGGAGGTAAGTTTGCATGTAATATCTATCTCTCGCTCTCAACTCCTAGAGCATGGTATCTTTCCCTTAACCATTCTCCCTAACAAAGGAATTATGTTCTCTTGGCACAACAACTTACAAACCTCCTTCAAGTCATCAACATATCTTTCTGAGGAAGCTCAACCACTTTTTCCTGCTCTAGCTTCCGTGACTACTCCTTCAAGAATTGTATCTCACCCTACAAGTTTTGAATGACCTCCATAGTCTCTTGATAGAATTCCTTTTGATGGGAAGGATCTGGATATTTTGACATGTAATACTTCTTGTTTTAATGACATAGTTTCTACTTCAGAGTCTCACACATGCGCATGCGCCAGCCTCAACACGTGTAGTAATTAACACATGTATTATCTCAAGTTCAGGAGATAACTTCGACATCCACTGATCTTCCATAGTGTGTTGTACTCTAACCATTCCCGCGCCCTTATCATGTTTTTGCTACTTACTCATGTGCTCATACAAATTTGGGCATTCTTCATAATTATGACTCTTTTTGCACTAGGAGCAAATATTATTCTGAGGGCATTCACACTTATAATGATTAGGGGATATGCATGTATAACATGTTCCTCATGGGAATTCACCTCTTCCACCGCTGCGACCTCAGGCCTCTGAATCCTCCATGGTAGCCTCTACCTCTACCACCTCCATCAGAGTGCCCTTCATTGTGATTATGATTATGATGCTCACCTTGTTCCTTAGAATTATTTGTAACACTGGTCTGACGTACACCAGTTTCAATGACATCATGAATATGATCAATCAATCTATAATTCTTTGTATCATGAGTGGTAGACTTACAAATCTTACAATAACAAGACATGTTCTTCCTTATCACACACTGCAACAAGGGGCACCTACTTGAATCATGATCCAAATGATAGATCTCACAATCTAGCAACATGGCACACACCAATTTATAAGGGAAACTATCCTTAGTATGTCCTTCCACTTCACAATCCATGCACCAAATACCACTGTGTGTCTCATGGGCTGAATTAGCTGACAATTTTTCTAACTATTTTTCCATAGATGTAATTTGAGCTTCCAAAAATGGGCTAACTCCAGTGTCTACACTCCCAACTACCTCAATGTGTAGAGCTACCTCAAGCCTCACACAGGATCTATAAAAGTCTTGTGTGAGAGTTCCCTTCTGAAAGGTGTGATCAAACCTCCAAAAAACCATTGAGCATGCTAACTGGGCTAAATATCATAAGACAACTTTGATAACAAATTTTTAAAGAGTGCATCATACTCCCTCATAATTCTCTCAGCCATGCCTTACTTAATGTCCTTTAGTGCGCACTGATGCTCTTTTGCTCAAACTCAGGTATATGAAACTCTGCTAAGAAATCATCACACAATGTGGTATAGTCTACACAATTCTGGTTTGGATCATAATTCATGTACCAACTATGCACGTGCCCTTGCAAAGTAGTAGAAAATTGACTTGCCTTACGCTTAGGAGCTGTAATCCCCTTAGCACACCATAGTATCTCACACATATGCACATGCTTAGCTACATCTTCAATTCCTCTGTATTATGGTAGGTGAAGAGACATCTTGTAATAAAATTTCTTGGGTTGGTGTGGGTCCATGCCCACCAGATCCAGAACCTGTATAACCTCATGTATTCCTTCCACCTCCAAAACCACCAGAACCACTAGATCCTAAACCATCTGATCCTCCTTGATCCCCTCCTGGTGTGGGCACAGACCAAAGGATGTACTTCCTTATGTTCTAATAATTGTACTAAATTAAACTCCCACGGTCTACGAAGTTGTTCTACTTCCATATGTAATACCAATGTTTGTGTGCCCATATTCTGTGCTGATGACACACCAGAAAATATACCTCCAACCGGACCCCCAAATAACAAAGACGAGATCTGCACTACCATAGATGAATGTGCTATCTGATTAACTCCTGAAATTAATGGAAAATGAAATCTATCTGTCACTACTCTACCACCCACACTAGCTTGCTTATCAATGACTGTCGCATAAACTTGAAAACCAAGTGCAAGGGTGCTAGGTTTCCATTAGGGATCAAATGCACCCTTATGGTCCTTGTGGTTTCAACTCGGTGACATGCTCTCATATGAAGCCTGAAGAGGGTTCTCTACCATGCTTACCCAAATGGGGGAGTTCCAGATGCTCCATCTTCCATGTCTTCTATGTGAGCTCTAAATCCTTCGTGAGCCATCTCTCTCTATAACACCATTTGTTCCACAACATCATGGTGTTTCTCCAAATCCCTCTCATACACCTCATTAAAATTAAGCCACCTTTCTTCTCTCTTCCTTTCTACTACCAAGTCAACCATCCTTCACCACACCTTCTCCTACCCCCACATGTGATGGGGTTTAGCTAGCCATAGGTCACTCTTCTAAATCCAGAGTCACAATCAAGATCTTAATCACTAAAGGGATAGCGTAAATAAGATCCTCTAGGTTTGCAAGAAATGGAACTCAAAACCTTCTGGACAAGGAATAATAGAAACAAATAAGTCTAAGGTGTAACTCTACAAAACACCACTCCACCAATGATCTACATGCGTGTCCAAGTTAGATCGACATCATGCAAATTCTGGTAATCTTCTTGTGTCAAAACAAGTTCTCTATACCTCTTATTTATCTTTGATGCGTATGCTACCAACCACTCATATAGTTCTATAGGGAAATAAGAAAATAACATCTCATATAGCTCATGATATAGATTTTGTTCAACCCACACATGTGCATCAAATTCAGGTCCAATGTTAAATATGTGAGCAAACTCTTCCTCTAAATTCTCTACCCAATCCTCAATACTGGCAAAAGTCAACTGGTACATCTTCATCATGCAACATCCTTGCAAATATCTTTAAAATAGGTCTAAATGGAACCAAAATGTATTATTTTATTTTACCAATTAGCCCAAGGCACGTTGGTACATCACTTAGTCAGAACTGAGTGCTCACCCGAAGCGTGCAAGGGTACTAGGTCCCTCTTTTATGGCAGCTTTGTCAAGGAGTTGGCATGATAAACACACATATAATCCAGTTCCATAATAAACATGCAAAATAAATCATAACAGATCTAGTGCATAAAGAATCAGACAATATTAATATCAAATTACCATACAAGAACCAACCATAGATATGTCAATAACCATTATCCAACCACATAGATCCATTGTATTAATTAGTGTAAAACACATAAGTTGAATACATACATAAAGAATGTCATCATGAGTCATGCGCACTGATAAACCAACAACATAACTCTACTACAAGAATTCATGGATTCTCTTGAAACTATGCAAATCAATACATATATATAGGGGTGGGGACTTTCCCTTCACCGCCTATGCATCCTCAAAATAGGATACATGCTAAGAATATCCATGTGTCTGCTTACAAGATAAATACAAAGAGCATGTAATTTCTTCTAATAATAGCATCATCTATAGATAACTCCTAGTTCAAATCCTATTAATAGCTCAAAAAACTGCATGTCGCTTGCCTTCTCTACTCATCCCAAAATAGCCTTGTGTAGCCTCTAAGTCTTCATACTCTAGTTCGAACTGCTAGTTTCCTACTCCAAAAATAGACACCTCTTGCATGGATTCTTCTCTTGTGTGTTTCCTATGCCATATCTATACTTAGCATCATGCCCCAAAATCAATTAAGTCCTCTTTCCTTCTAGAATCAACCCTTGAGTGCCCTTTTTTGTCGGTGCATGAACACTGATAACCCTGTACGTGTTCACCATTTTATCATCTACGCATGTTTCTCCTATTAGTCCTATGAGTGTGCTCTCCAATACTTATATTTTTTCAGGGCACAACATGTAACAAAAGGGTTCTTCACGGGAAGATGAAAGGGGTTTCTAAAAGCTAGAAACAATATTCCCATGACTTCACTTTTATTGCCTCTCCAAGGCTCAAATTCAAACTCAAACAATTTCCCTCCTTTTCCTTGACCCATGCATCATATAAAAATTCTAAATTCAAATCATAATGGCCACAAGTGACCAAAGTTTGTCGGCCTAGCCTAAACCATCATTTCATGTGCCAAAAATGGCTCAAAACCTCATGGGCACAAAGATAAAAATACCCTTACATAAAAACCATCCTTTTTCATGACCCATAAATCACAAAAAATTATTTAAATTAACATTTAAACATCATAAATGGTCACAATTAATATCAAACAATCAAATCATTTTGTTTAATGGGCCCAGAGCTATTTGTATTTCTCAAAATTGTTGTTTCATGCACCCTTCAACACCCTAGAAACTTCATTAGGTCACCAAATCACTTTAACATGTCCAAACCATAAAATTTCAAAAATAAATGTAAATTTTAGAACCTTTATAACACTTCTAAACAAGTTATAAGCTATGAAACATCCATCTCTTCAAACCACAGCTACATTTTCCTTCACCAGAACAACCTACCAAAAACATTCTTTCCAAATATTAGATCATAAAATAATTTATAAATACATTCAATACCTATAAATTGATTTATTGTATCTCTAATTAATCCCTCTTCACATTCTATGTGATATGAATAATCAACCAATCCATATCATGCTTAAAATAACACCAAACTTTCACTAGAACACATATTGTCTTGAACTGTAAAAACTATTTATGTCCAAATAATGACCTATAAAACCTTAAAAAATTACCTCATCTTGATAAAAAAATCATCTCAATATAACTATCTCTGAATCCTCTTTCCAATGCAACTTGAATCACCTTCAAATTCCACCTGTAGCTCAAGTTATGGTCATTTTACTGGACCTTGTTATTTGAGATCTCAAAACTGCCATTTGACCAGTCAACATGTTTGGACCTCAAAAAACCATTTACCTTTATTATATTTATATAAAAATTTATTTAAATCAATATCAACTCCCATTCATCAAGCACCATCAATTTTGCATGCTACTCTTTTGGACCATCTTGTCTT
Source organism: Taxus chinensis (assembly GCA_019776745.2). Taxonomy (NCBI): domain Eukaryota; kingdom Viridiplantae; phylum Streptophyta; class Pinopsida; order Cupressales; family Taxaceae; genus Taxus; species Taxus chinensis. Next base: position 200,924,553 of record CM034152.1, on the reverse strand, counting down.
AAAACCTTCTTCATAAACTACTATTTTTTAGGTGGGGCCCACTCATCATCATGACCTCAACCATACATTTCTTGAAATAATGAGGATTCCTATACAATCATCAATTTTTACTAATCAATCAAAACTAGTTCAGTATACTTTATTCTCTGTAAACTGCTCCTATCTAGGGTTTAAGTAGGGTTTTAGACCACTTTTCCTTCTTAACATTCGTTCATAAAAACCTGAGGATCAACTGACCTGATTCTATTTTTGAAACCTTATAAACTTACCATATAATCTTCCTTTAAAGGTATAAGGTTCCATGCAAAGCACACTCTTCACAATGAGCATCAAAAGTTGCACTTCGAGCTGGAAATACACTTGTTGTTTACCCTATCTCACAAAATCAGTCATATATGGAAAAATACACATCATGGGTACCTGAAATTTTTCTCAAAGCACTATGACTCATCCCTCTAACATCTAAAATCATCTAAATATCAATTCCAAACTTCAATCTCTCTAGCCTATCTCATTTAGATAGCTTCTCCTTAGGGATTCTCACTATAGAAGCTAGGGTCAACTGAAATAATCCAATAAATGAACATTAAAATTTTTTAAATAACCCAAAAATACCTCATATTCCATGATACACTTAAATTCATGCTTTCATGAGCTCATATATCTCCAAACCACACTATCACACCTCCAATAAAGCATACCTGATCCTAATGAACACCTGTACATGTACTATGACACTACTTTGAATGCTCAAGATCCCTCAACACATTCTATAAATCATGTCAACATGCTTCCCAAGCATCCAAGAAGCTCATACTGTCAAGTTGCATCTCCTAGGCACCTTTATGGGCTTGCTAGAGCAAACACACCTCACTGAATCTCAATGTATTAGCTCAAATACATTTGAACCATCATGTTAGCACCATATACATTATCATAAGAACACAATACAACATCCACTTTGTCATTAATGTGGTTTTTCATTAATGACAACACTTATTATGACCACATGCCAACAATATCCTCCTTTGTCATTGATGGAAAACACACTGAACTTCTCCCCCTTTTTACATTAATGACAAAGGAATACTTGTAGCTTAGTTTCTTCACATACCTCATCTTCATACCATCATGATTTGGTTATAAACATCAACCAAAGGTCTCAAACATGCTCCATCTCTTGATTTTTGCACAAATATGATTCTTGTCTTCATTTCAAGCATGAAAACACCATGCTTCCCCTAGAACAAATACTTCATACATTTGAACATCATCAGTCAATCATGAAAGAAGCATAATCATACCTTTTTAGGAGCCAAGACATCATATTCCACCTCATAAGCATGCAAATATTGTCAATTTCCTCCTCAACCCTATTTTGACCTTCAAGAAAAACACTACACTACACCTATACTTGTACCATATTCTTCATGATCATGCCAACAATGTCATCTATGAGATACAAGGTCAACCATGCCTTCATTCAAGAACATACATTTCTTATCTAGGCCCAATTTTAGCTTAGCACTTAACATTATTGACTTTGAGCCATTACCAAGACTAATATCCTTGAAGGAGCATTTCAGTAACTTTACATCAACTTTGACAGTTTTTAGATAAGCTATGATACCTTTGCCATGCATATTATGACTCCCCCTGGACTGAGGACAACCAACTATAATTGAAGACACAAAAATTTGTCTTCATACCATGATATCTTGTGTGAGAAGATACTCTTCAACTTTGATAAGGTCTTAAAGCATTTCTTCAATCTTTTCATCCTTATACAAATCCAATTCTTACTACTTTGAATCAAGAAACTATTTTCCACTAGTTATGAACAAGAATACCAATAGTAACCTTACCATTTATGCCTTCAAGTTTATCAAAGCTTCTTGGAGAAACACAAGAAAGGTCATAATGTATAGACAACCTTCTCATAGAAATCATGCCAAGTTCTTCATTTCTCATGTATCTCTTCATAGTATTCAAGGTGTCCATACCTTTAGATAACACTTCAAATACATGATCACATAAAAAAAAGACTTTCTTAAGCTTAGTGACATTTCATCCTATATGTAGAAGCTCATACTACATTCTCATCTCACTAAATCCTCATACTTACTGCTCTTAGCAACTTAGGACACAAACACTTTTTCATATCTATAATATTCCTTCTATAACAACTAGATAATCTCAAGAACCTCTCAACAATATTCATACCTAAATATATTTTCATGCTCTGCCTCTTCCTCATTCACTGTACTTGTAGCAAGGTATTTTCATTCATGGAGCAAAAAGAGTATCATACTTAATCTATCAAAAACTGAGATCACCTTCCTTACAAAAATCCATGGATCATAACACCTAACATCATGAGATGTTCCTAAGAGCATTACCTTGTACCTATTAAAAGAGACCTCAAAATTCTTTAAGACCACACACACAGAACCTACATACAATAGCCTTGAATTTTAAACCCTTACACAAATCTTGAAGTAAGTATTCAAACCTATGAAACAAAGTACACAACTCTACTTACTTGTAACTTGCGATTTCATAGTCATTTCTCCTTAATTTGACATTCCTGATGGAGAAGCTTCACTTTTTAATGCATTCATACATTCTTTAGAGCATAAAAAACCCTCAAAATACCATGCACAAGTGTATAATCTTGATAACCACTGTGAGTCTTGATCATAACTCATACAAATCTCTCAAATTTAGGAGTGTACTACTTGAATCCATAAACCTCACCATTTTGGATCACTATGCACACTCAGGAAGCCCTACTTGAGATCAAGCTTCAATCATTCTCAACTAGGATACCTTATTTCAGTCTTCAATGTACACCTTCAGCTTTGTAAATACTCATGCCAGACTGAAATACTCTATCAAACCTAAAAATAACTTCTTTACTCAACTTCAATGCCCATAAACCTCATCACATAAGCTTACACATGTCCTTGAAGCTCAAACACAACACAAATTTCAATATATGTATGTCCATACCTGAAGATGCACAAAACTGGTCTATAGCACAAATATGCATTGAATTCTCTTGTACCCTTATTCATCGTGGCTCGTCACTTGGATAGGAGAACTTCAGAGGACAAAACTTCTCATGCTCAATATTTAATCTCAAATCTATTTGACTCATGCTCAATCAATTTGAAGGATTCAAAAACTTATTAATGACAGCAAATAGACTTGTACTAGTAATACACACTCAAACATAGATTAGATGCTTCAAGATTACATAGGAGAAAACCATTTCTCCTTTTTACCTTATACCATCAACTTGCACTTACTTATATGTTTCTCATTATTAAACATGTATTATAAGTTTTGAGAAACATCAACAATTCACTATCCTTCTTCACATCACCAAAAAGGCACATACACAACTAACGAGCCCTAATTTATGAATGGAATCACAACTAAATTTTGATGTAGAAACTTTTATAGTGAAGGATTACTTGATAAAAATACCCTTTTGGAAATTTAAACTTCATCATGAACCTTGAGACCTCACTCCAAAGGAAACAAACTCAGTTTGTAAAATACATGTCCATAATTATGTCTCTATAGCACTGAGACTATCATTTTGAGCTACTACCAAATATTCACAAGACTCTATACACTCTTAGATCCCAAAAACATGTGTATCATTTAGTCAATCATGTCCATATGATATGTTCAAAATTTCAGTTCCAAAGACCACTATTTGGTCATCCAAAACCTAGTTTCCAACCATACCATTCAATAATATTGTGAAAACACAGTCTAGGGTAGGGGAGTAGCTAAAATGCACAATTTTACTCTACATACCTCAAAGATAGATCATGCACATTGATACTAGCCTTTACAAATTTGTGATCCCCTTTAGATATTGATTTGAGATCTTGAACAACATCTGCATACATGGAACCCTACTTGAGTTCACCTGGTTTGACCTCAACACCACTTTAGACCATTTTTTGAGTGAAATACTGATCAAGTCAATATTTTTATGACATGCTCCATATTAAAACCAACTTCTCAAGTAGTAGAGCACTTGAAATTATGATACAAACTCATACTCAAAGCATTGAGACTTAGACAACACTTGTGAGACCATGACAAGTCAATGAATGATAATACACACCATAACACACCTCTGACACCATGATTTAGTTTTTATTTTATTTTAAGACCATTTCAAGCTTCAAACACACCATATATACTTGGAAATATATGGTCCTTTATTTTTAATCTCATGAAAAAGACATCATATACCTTTGACTGAGAATTGACACTATGGTACACCACATACTATAGACTCTTGATAATTGTGCTATAAACTCACTGAACCTTCTTAAAGACACTTTTCATGAATTTATGATACCACAAACCCCCCAATGAGACATCAATGTGACTCTTGAATACACTAAGTCATCTCAGACTGAGGAATCTATGTGATAATGAAATTACTAGCTTGTTTACACATTCATACTCCAATTTGAGACAAAAAGACTGAGATCTAAGACAACACAACTGAATAGGCCATATGAACTCACAATACCATGCACAATACCATGAAATGACATACCTTAACACCATGGAGAAGACACATACTGAAAAACACATCTCCCCCTCACTCGAAAGATTCTTTTACACCTATACACCTCTATGAAGCCTGGTAGAGGCATATGTTACTATGGAGAAGCTTGGTGAGAGACATAAATAGGTCTCAAGTCTTCTTATTGTACCTTTAATTCTTCCTCTTTATCTGATTCTACATTTTTTGTAGTAGAATCCTTCTTTTGGTTAATCACACTCTTTGAATCCTCTTGAGCATTATGACTAGATGTATCCTTCTTTTTATATGTTTGAACTTGTGGCTTGGGTATTTTAGTCTCTTTATTCAACTGACATGCATTACAAAACCTTGTAACATGCCCTATCTTGTGGCACCTAAATCACTCCCCTAATCTTCATTTGCACTCATAAGCCCTATGTCCATATCCATTGCAAGCATAACAATAACCAGTGAACTTGTTTACATACCTTCTTGTGTTTGATGGCCCATTTTTGCAATAATTTGTAAAATGTCCTCTCTACTGACAATGATAACATTAAAATCCATACCTTTGACCTACTCTTTGCTCCTTCTTGTCTTGAAATTCCTCTTCCTTCTTTTCTTCACAATGTTCCTTCCATTTTCCATCATCCTTATTTTCAACCTTGGGACAACAAAAACTAGCCCTATGTCCATAAGCACCACATTTGTAACAATTACCATGAAATACATCATGCCTATATGCATTTGGTTGTTTAATAGGTGATATTCTATGAGGTGGAAGCCTTGAACTTTCTCCCTTTCTTGGTTACATTCTTTCATTTGATCCTTGACTTGACTCTTCTTCATTCTTCTCTGATTTGGATGGACTCTCATTGAATCCTAGACCTGTTCTATCACCATATGCCTTTTGAATTTCCAACATCTTACTTATATTTTCTGAAATCCCTTGAAAGGATAATAATTTTCTTGTCATGGTGCCTAAATCTTTCTTCAAATACTATGTTTCTTTCCTCTTGATCTTCAACTCGGTTTGTGCCTCCTCAAGTTGATTTGTTAGAACCTTGACTATTTATTCTTTTTCAGTTGCATGTTTGCTACATTTTTCTAGTTGAGATTTTAAAACATTGAATACTTCTTCATGAGATGCAAGCAACTTGTTAATCCTATCAGCATTCACACTTGTTGTGTTCCTTATCATGAAGGTATTAATCTGAACTATTTCTAAATCTGCAGGTGCCATCTTGTCACCAAATATCTCCCTCTAGATTAGTAGGCTACTTCCAAGGGCCTGCTATGATACAAATTTTTGGAGGTGACAAGGACTGAGAGGGGGGGTGAATAAGTCCCCAATAAAACCTTTTCCACACTTGTGCTTCAAACCCTAACCACACATGCTCATATACAACACATCAAAGCATACAACCTTTTCAATGAAGTAAACTCAATGCAAGGAATATAATATGATCTCAAACACACATATATTGATATCCAAATCAAATTGTGTGTGTGTGTGTGTGTGTATGTACATATATGTGTGTGTGTGTATCCACACACACACACACATTATATATATATATATATATATTCATAACCACGCACTGCTCATATATAAAGCATACAACCTTTTCATATAAACTCATGCAAGGAATATAATATAATCTCAAACACACATCAGATCACAACTTATGACATACATACATATATATACATATACATATACATACATGTATGTGTATATGTATACTTCAATGTGTGTGTGTCTAATATATATATATATATATACATATACATATACATATACATATACATATGACACACACACACACACACACACACACACACACACACACACACATCAAATCAAGAGTAGTGTCTTCAATAATGAAGATGTATTCTCAAGACAAACAATGTCTCATGAATACATAGGAAGATATACAACAATGATAATGTCTCCAACTTCAATATAAGATCTGAAAGCACATTATAAACTTGAAAAATAAATCAAAGTGCTATGGTGATAGAATCCTAACACAAGCATTCAAATCTTCCCTCCTTTTCTAATTCTCTCTCAAAGAAACAACACCAAATTTTCACTTGATAAAATTATCCTCATGAAAACTAAAATAGAAGTTATCCTAGAATGTAATTCCATGTGTTTTGAGCTAGGCCCAAAGGCTTTTTCTTTGCAGAAAAAGGGTTCTTCAAAGGAAGATAAAAGAGGTTTCTAAAATCTAGAAACAATATGCCCATAACTTCACTTTCATAGCCTCTCCAAGGCTCAAATTCAAACTCAAACAATTTACCTCCTTTGTCTCAACCCATGCATCATATAAAAATTATAAATTTAAATCATAATAGCCACAAGTGACCCAAGTTGGTAGGCCTGGCCTAAACCATCATTTTATGTGCCAAAAATGGTTCAAAACCCCATGGGCACAAACATAAAAATGCCCTTACTTCAAAACCATCCTTATTCATGATCCATAATCACAAAACATGTTTAAATTAGAATTTAAACATCATAAATAGTCACAATTAATATCAACCAATCAAATTATTTCGTTTAATGGCCCCAATGCTCTTTGTATTTCTTAAAAATATTGTTTCCTGCACCTTAAAAACTTAATTAGGTCACCAAAACACTTCAACATGTCCAGAGTGTACCATGTGACCACTCAATGGAAATGTAAGAACCTTTATAGCACTTATAAATAACTTATAATCCATGAAACATCCATCTCTTCAAACCATAGATACATTTTCCTTCACCAAAATAACTTGCTAAAAAATTATTTCCAAAGGTTAGCTCATACAAAAAATTATACAGAAATTCAAGACCTCAAAATGGATTAATTTGATGCCCAATTCATTCCTCATCACATTACAAGTTATATAAAGCATCACCCAATTTGTATCATGCTTCAAATAACACCAAAATTTCACTGGAACATATGTTGTCTTGAACTGCAAAAAATATTTCTACCAAAAGAATAACCTAGAAACCCTTTAAAATGACCTTATCATGAGTGAAAAATCATATAAATGCAATTATATCTTAATCATATTTTCAATGCAACTTTAATCACCTTCAAACTCCACTTTTAGCTCAAGTTATGCTCATTTTACAGGACCCAGCTATTTGAGATCCTAGAACGGCCCTTTGACCAGTCAACCTATTTGGTCCTAAACAAACCATGTACATGTATTATATTTCTCTGAAAATTCATTTACATCAATATAAACTCCAATTAATTAGGCACCATCAATTTTTCATGCTACTCCTTTGGACCATCTTGTCCTAAAACCTTTTTCTTCAAAAACTATTTTTTTAGGTGGGGACCACTCATCACCATGACCTCAACCATAAATTTATGGAAATAATGAGGATTCATCTACATCATCCAATAATAAATTTTTATTAATCAATCAAAACTAGGTCAGTATACTTCATTCTCTGCAAACTACTCCTAGCTAAGGTTTAACTAGGGTCAGTATACTTTTCCTTCTTAAAAACCTAATGATCAACTGACATGATTCTATTTTTTAAACCTTATAAACTCAACTTATAAGCTTAATTTAAATGCACAAGTTCCCATGCAAATCACACTCTTCACAACAAGCATCAGAAGTTGCACTTTGAGCTGGAAATACACTTGTTTTTTACCCTATCCCACAAAATTAATCATATCTGGAAAAATACACATCATGGGTACCTAAAATTTTTCTTAAAGCACTATGAATCATCCCTATAAAATATCCAATCATCATAATGTCAATTTCATATCTAAATACCTCCATCCTATCTCATTTTCATAGCTTCTTCTTAGGGATTCTCACTATAGAAGTTAGGATCAACTGAAATAATGTAATAACTGAACATAAAACTTCTAAAAATGACCGAAAAATACCTCATATTCCATGATACATTTTAATTCATGCTTCCATGATCTCATATAGCTTTAAAACACATTTTCACACCACCAAGGAAGCATACTTGCTCCCAATGAGCACCTGTAAAAAAGTGAAACAATTGTACTTGTACTATGCCACTACTGTGAGTACTCAATCTCTCTCAAAAAATTTCATACATCATGTCAACATGCTTACCAAGCATCCAAGAAGCTCATACTATCAAGCTACATCTCCTAGGCACCTGTATGGGCTTGTTAGAGAAAACACACCTCATTGAATCTCACTGTATCATCTCAAACACATATGAACCATAATGTCAGCACCATATACATCATTATAATATCATAATACAACATACATTTTTCATTAATGTGGTTTTGCATCAATGAAAACACCTATTAGGACCACATTCCAACATACATAACTTGTTCCTAAACCTAATTTTTCTTCCATAATTTTCCTAAATCACTTCATTAAATATTGTAGCTCCTCTTCAAAACTCCCAAGTGGGTTGTTCCTCAACACTCATCTTTGGAGGGGTGTCCACCAATGTGAAAAATCCTAAAAATAGGCCTGTTTGGGCCTCTAGGAGCAATTTCTTTTAAATGGTCTTGAATGACTCCATGAATCACCTACCTACACATAAATTACACTTAAAAATTACATCATCACATTCCTCCTAGACATTATGAGGGTAACACAGTAACTAAGTTGGCTAGAGGATAGGTTTATATTGACCTAGAGAGGGATTTTCAAATGAGGTCTAGGTTGTCATGATAAAGTTTTTTATTCTTTCATGCTAAAAAATTACCATGATAACAAGGCACCGAACAGAAGATGCACACAACCACTAAAAATTAAATTGTCATGTTGATAAATTTTAGAGCTTCCTCAAGATAAATAGCTCAGCTAAGACTTCCAACCATGCAAACATAATGACCAAATTAGGCTTAATGATATAAGAGGCATTAATGAAGAAGGTTATAGAATTATATAAAAATCATAATATAAACGGATAGATATAGGAAAAAGGGATCCATGTAGATCCAAAAGGAGAAGGAGAAAATAATACCACAAAGGAAAGTGTGTACAACAAAGAGAAAGAGTTTTCCAAGAAAGATGAAGAGGAGAAAATCCAATAGACAAAGAGGAGGCCACAAAACAAAGAGGTGAGTACATGAAGAATAAAGCACATAACCAGAGAAGAAGGTGTGAGAAAGAGTGCTCCAAATGAATGAAGGATAGAGTGCACCAGATAATGGAAGAAGGTCATAGATCCATGAAGAGAAAGGAGTAAATATGTGGACAAGGAGAATATGACCTAGTGTTTTGTAGGTCATACAATATAGTTAAGCAAAGATGGATGGATTTTGGTTCAATAAGGGTCAAGAGAATGAAGGAAAAGAGAAGATCCCACAAAGTGATAATGAGAATGAATATATATGGCACACAAATAGGTAGAGTTGCATAGAATGATGCCCTATAGAAGATAATGTTGGGTGAAGAAGAGTCAAGAAAACAAGATGAATAGGTGGATGAGGGAGGCTGAGATAAAAATCTTAAGGCAAAAAGAAAGGGGGAATACCTTAGAGGAGTAGGTCGGTCTATGGTGGGTCTAAACCCAAAAATGTGCATAATGCATTCTAGAGTATTCACAATAGGAAGGTGACAAGAAGATAGGAAAGGAGAAAATGCAAAAGGAGATCCAATAAGAATGATAAAGGTGTAAAGATAATAAGCATAGGGATGAAAATTCATGTAGGAATGAGCATACATAGGACGAGAGCCTAGTAATGATATGGGCATGGAAGAATATAATCCAAAACATTTCTAGAAGGATGATGATGGATAAAGGTGAGATGGAACTCGTATAGAAAGGAAGAAGGAGAAAAATTTGGAGGAAGTGGTGGGTCTATGGTGAGTTGAATCTCACAAGGATGTGCAAGGCAATGTGAGATATTCATGATAGGATTGTGACAAATAATTAGAAGAGAATAAAGAATCAGAGGGTCCCAAAATAGGATCACTCGATAAGAAATCTTAGACTATCAACGTTAATAGTGAAAAGAGTGATTATACCACTCACTTAATCCACTTAAGATAGAGATAAGATTTTAATCACCTATGATATGTTTGATGTAATATTATCCCAAGTTCAAATAAATATTGAATTTTTTTGCTAAGTAAGGGAGAACGCAAGGATAATAATTATAAATACAAGGTGGGGATGGTGCATGCGATAATTTGGGTGTGATACAATATATTTTTGGCAGAGAAGTGTGATGATGAATAATGCATAATGGAGTTGAGTGCAGTGATTATGAATGGGGTATCACGGAATGGCACATATTGTAGAGTGACATGTGGATTACTCTAGGACAAGTTGAGTGCATAGGTGTGCACGAAGGATTTTTCAAGGGGCATGACAAATTTTCACTTAGTGGTGTATGAAGAATGTGTGGATGACTTGCAAATTGGAAAGACATGTTAGAGGAGTGACATGAAGTTAAAACTTGTCAGTCACAAAAGCAATCCAAAAAAATTGTTAACCAATCACCCGATAAAGACCTAAGAACAATCAATCCCAACTACCAAGTTTTAATTGGTCCAGTATAGGAGACCCTTGGATGGCATGGTAGCTTGTTGCATTAATTGACCCAGTTCAAATTTGAGCTAACTAGGAAAGTGAGGAATCCTCTAGAAGAAGTCCAACCCACCATGAACACCATTCAAATAGTAGAAAGAGTGGGAACATGTGTGTATAAAGGTAATATGAGCTCATCATTTCAGGAAATTTTTAAGAGAAGAAGGTTAAACAATGGAGACATATGAATAAATGACATGGAAGAGAAGGTTTAATCCAAAGTGGAATACAATTTGAGATAGGTCCTTAGGGACTACACCAAAGTTAGATAGCTTCAGAGAGTCTATAAGATTCGTAATTGAGCAATATATGTATGTAGATGATTTTAAGGCTTTTGAGATCAATAAAATATCTTGTTTATTTGTGAGGATCTGCTATGTACTCTAAGAGATGGCCAGGATTTCTTAATTGTGCCCACCTATCATCAATCCTTCACAAAGTTTTCATCACTAAGGTAGATAATCTAGGCATGGGTCTTTAATATGTCTTCTGATACATAATAGGTTATAACCATTCACAAATTTATTGATAATTTAAATTTTATTTCTTCATCCATAATTCCCAAAATTTCATTGGATACCAATCCCTAAACTATGAATCCATTTAGGATTGATTTTTTCCCGATTATATAATGAATATACCAGGTAAGAGATAATGAACAAATAATTACCTCTCTTGAGTACTCTAATTTTCATCTTCAACTATGTGTGATGATTCTCCCATAGTTCATCTCATAATTATCTTCCATTATTCTAGATAGCGAGGGACTCTATTCTTTATGTATGTGTTCCATATCTCGAGTACCATATAATGTGTAAAGGTTGACCATAGATACTATGATCTCACTCTCAAATTTTCTCATTGAATACTAATTGATATCATGATATTTTAGGTCTATCTCCTTCTATCATCATCCCCTCATGATTTTAGATCACTCCATGAGGTACCCATCAATGTTTTTTCCTCTACAACCTATAGGTCATATGTGAAGGTCAAATTGAAAATTTGATACTTATGGCACTCAAGATGGTGGTATTCAAGGGACCACAGATAGGAATTTCCATGTGCAGTACACCATCGGAGGAAATTTATCTGATGCGTTAGATCTCGACATCATTCTTGTGGAGATGGATAAGATCATTATAGGAAGCTTCTACCTCATGACACATCATGCATTCATCAAGAATGTGGGAGAGAGACTTGAACTCAATTTGAAACATGGAGTTTTCCACTGGTTGGATTACGAGACCTGACATAGATATAGCAACGAGTCGTCAGGATCCTACTATCATTTGGGAAGAATCTCGTTAAACTATCATTTGAGTGGAATCTCGTTAAACTATCATTTGGGAGGAATCCCATTAAAATATCATTTGGGAAGAAGCCCATTAAACTATCACTTGGGTGGAATCTCGTTAAACTAGCACTTGGGTGAAATCCTGTTAAACTATCAGTGTAATAAAATGGTAGCGTATTAGTGTTTGACATTTGACATCGGGTCAGAACATCACTCTATGTAAAGGATGTTTGTGTCCGTGTAGCAAAGTGGTACCTAATTTTCATCATCATTTGGAGACTTAGTACTATACACAAGTAGAGGTCATGTAATAGGGTAAAAGTCACCATCAAACACTTCTTATTATAGTGTAGAGGTAGAGGCCATACAGTCAGTGAAGAAAAGTGCCTTCGTCAAATGACACCAAAATTCGTTCTTTGTAGAGGCGTAGTCCACGTGGAAGGATGTAGATTACCAGGAGGTGTCAACAGCATGGTGTAGGTGCCACATGTCCTAGGATTGATCCATCAATTGTCTAATTGTGGAGTAGTAGTGAACTACGTAGATCTCTTCTCAACAACACTAGGTTCGGGATTCACATAGATTTTTGTGGAAAAAAATCCTTCTCGCTAGGGAGGTGTGATCCGAAGGAAATTTTAGGATGTTGAGATTTCCCTAAATCTCCCTAAACCATAACAGATTCGTATATCATTTAGAGATATTTTTGTTGGTACCTAGAATGCGGATTACAGATTTCTTGTGCTTAAGTTATGGCTAGTCAAATTTTGGTTGCAGTTTGGACTTGGCAGAGTCAATTGGCCAACATGTCAATGACACGTGTGGAAGCAGAGTGTAAGAGGAGGAGAAAAAAATATTGGTTTTATGATGTTGGTCTTTGACACTCATATTCGGACAGGTGGACCCCACATTTTTTTGGCCAGGGGCCCTCGGCTAGGTTTAACACACTCTTTTCATGGAGGGGTGCCTTTTTCCGCCCTGATCATAATTTCGCTGCATAGTGGGTCCTTAGGCCACCAAGTGACCTACCACCATGATGAAAATAGAATTGAAACGGAGCCAACTTGGTCGAGTCATTTACCATCTCAGCAATGCATGGAAGGGCGAGTTCACATATTTGGGGCAAGCTCATTGGTTAGCTCGGCTCGGCGAGCTACTAACTATATTGGGCGAGCTACATTTCATGGTTCAGGCTAAAACATAGTCCACTTGGGGAATTCACTTCCCACATTTAATACTCCACCGACCACACTTACGTGTAATTAAAACTACCACCGTTATATTTCCCACACCTCCATATAGAACACTATGGACAACCGCCTACATGGCATCCCGCATTATGCACATCTCCATTTATATATATGCCACACCACCCACATTAATACCATCGATGAACTATTATGGAGGCAACCACCCATGTGGAAAAATTGTATTGCATTTCCCTTGCCACGGTTATGTGGAGTGGTCAGTGTTTAATAAACACCACCCAAGCTATTACCCCCACCAATGTGGGATTTAAAACCCACCACCATGCAATGCAAAAGGGGGCCAGTTGGGGAGATTTGAGCCACCAACCACGTGGGTGCAAACTGAACTCCCCACCACTCTTCCATAAGAGATCGGTGAGTATATAAACGAGCTTGGTGGGTGATAATGTACATAGGCCTGCCATGGTGATCTAGTCTTATTATAAGTTATTTTGTAAATGGCCATTTTTGGGGCACTTAGGAGTTTTTCTATAACTCAGTGTGAACTAGAAAAATTTCCAGTACCCCAAGATGCTCTTATTAGACCTCTTGTTTTCCCAGTTTATCTTTCCAATTGGGAGTTATGGAGAGAGGTCCGATCATCGTTCTATGTATAAGCCATGTTCTTAAGGGGCATCCTATGGATATCATTATTTTAGGAGAACCTAGAGGAAGAATCATCCTTCCGTGTAAACTAGAGAAATTCTTAAAATTTTGATACGCTCTTGATGGTGTACTTATTTTCCTAATTTGGAGGTTTTGTTATGCTTTTTTACCCTATGGAACTAATTTGAGCACTTGGAGTTCATCTCGAGCCTTCGTCAAGCATGCACCTCTTTGAAGGAAGACATCTAGAGACCTATTCTTCTACAATGATAATTTATAATATGAGTTTTTACTACTTGGTGGACTTAAAAGAGATATTGTCTTAAGCTTTTCTGGTTTGGATTCATCTTAAATCAACTGGATATTTGATCACCTTTTTATCTGGTTCGGATTGATTTTGAATCAACTAGGTACATGATCACTTTTTTTATCAATTTGGATTCGTTTGAATTAACGAGTATCATCTTGGTTCAGGTTTCACCTTCATAACATCATTTGTAAATTTTACTTGTTTGCAAATCGGAAGTGGAATGAATCGGTTAAACATTTGAACCCAGAGACGTATTCATTTGCCAAACTCCATTATCAACTTATTTGCAATGTGTGTGTTCACTTTCTTTACATTGCATTTTCATTAAATTTGATAATATTTTTGGAGTAACATTACAAGGACCTATAGGGGTCCAAGGCCAATTGAAATTTTTGTCCCTATTTACGGATCATCTTCCTAGAGAGTATATATAAGGGAGGTAAATCCTCCTTACGTGATAATTTGAGAATTATTTAATTTATTCCTCTAATTTTTCATCCCTATTGAGGCATGGTAGGATATAGAAATATCTTCCACCTCAAGTATTTGTGAAATATTTTATTTATACCTTGTGTGTAGGATTTCCTTTGAATTTTTTAACGTTCTTAGGAGTTTATTTTGATATTGGTTCATGATATTTGGGCAGCTCACCTGCACCATCAAGTCACTATATGCAACCTCTCAATTCTCATATGACCTTTGTGTTTATTTTATGATCACTCATATGTATGGGATGGAAACAAAGTAAATATTCATGGAGTTATGCTAGTCACATCATGAAAATCTCATTTTGTAACATTTTTGAATAAAGAAAAAATTATCTTTCTATATTTTCATTTATATTTTTTCATTTTTTATACATGCATTTTATTTTTCTACAATATCTCACATTAACGATTTTCATTAAATGAGTGAACAATTTTAATAATGTCTGTGGGATCAAACCATTTATAAAACCCAAAAAAAATTAAGGATAATTAAAAATGAGACAATATGTTTCATGAAAAAACATGAGTAAGTTTGACAACCCCTGGATTCTTTCACCCTACTACAATTGTTTAGTAAGTTTGAAGGTTTTTTATTTGTATTTTTTTGGTATATATTCAAACATAACATGGAGAAATTTTAATTATTTTAACCATATAATTTTTAACATTCTAAGTTTAACCCAGTTCCTAAAAATCACCTAAATTGTAGTGAACGATAAATGAACTTGAAATGGTGATAAATCTTAATGAGTAAATGGGAACATCTTAAAAAGGTTAAGAGGAAAATATAATTCTATAGAAAATAGGAAATATTTACAAGTTGTATTTGTAAGGCCAGGTGGGTATGTGGAATGAAGCTTGCAACATGTCATGTGAATGAAGGTTCCTATTTACATAAGCCCTGACTAGCACTTTAGGCATAAACTTTTAACATCCTTCCTTTGGCTCTTCACCTACTAATGCTTATATGTATTGGTCACAATAGTGGTCACTTGGAAACACCTTAGGATAATAGTAAGAATTGATATATATATATATATATATATATATATATATATATATATATATATATATATATATTGTAAAGGGTTGATTATTTCATTGTTTAAATATGAAGTATAATTGTATGTTTTTTCCATTTGAGCTTTGGTGAATCTCATGGATAGTTGCATACCCTATTCATGTAAACTCATAAACCACAAAGGTAAGAAAAAAATATGATTTTAAACCTATTTAGAGTAGTCTTGTGTAAGAAATTATTAGTTGCAGTGAAAATGTGTTGGTGTTAATCCAAACCAAACCATTAATAACGCCTTTCTGGGTATAAGTCAAAAGATTTGGGGTTTTAAAGTAAGGATAAGCCATATCTAACACAACATGGTCACTACAGAGATTCAAACCCAAAAATCACACTTTTAAAGACAAGAAAAAAAATCCCAAAATCAATATCGAGTGTGCAAGTAAAAAGGATGGACTTATAGCCCCAAGGATGGCTACAAAGGTGTCAAAACTCTCATAAACCCATTATGTTGATTTTCATATCCTAATTTTTTATATTCCTCTTGATAACATTTTGATCTACCTCTATGATTTTTTTTAGATTTTCATCATGTTTTTTAAGCATGGGAGGATGTTCATCTCTCTGACCCGAATCTAAGTCTATATTTTATTTATTATCATTAGAAAAAAAATGATCTAATGCAATAGTAACATAATTTAGAATAATTTGGTTTATTAATTATTGTTCAAATTATCCTCATTGTTGTGTGTGTGTGTGTGTGTGTGTGCGCGCGCGCATGCATGTGTGTGTGTTAAGGCAATATTGCTTGAAATGTATGTCACAATATAAGGAATATATTTTTGTATAGTACATTTTAAAAAAAGATTGGGAGTGTTATCAAGAATAGGATTGCCAAAGGAAATTTCTGTAATTAATTATTGATATTCATGTCATGTGTATTAGATTAGATATATTGATTAACAAATGTTTAGGAATTGTCCCTAAGATTAGGGAGCTATTAGGTGTTTATGAAAATATGCATGCATGTAATGACTCTATAATTGTGTCATACTTTTATTGATTTTTATGATGCCTCATATAAAGTACCAAACCACATATATAAAGATGTAGGTGATATTTATAAATGTTTCTTCAATAAAGATGATTTTTAATTTGACAATTTACAAAAGCGTTTTTTTTTCGAAGACAATTTTTGGAATACAAATTGGATATCCAATTTCTAAGATATTGTAGTTTCCAATTAATCCTATAGTATATTATAGGAATCCTTTGTTATATCAATCAATTTCAAGGTATAAATAAGTTGAATTTATATTTTTTAAAACTTGTTTCACTTGATTGATTTGTATTTTTTTCTCTTAATTATCATCATGCCTACCATTTCAACCTGACACGCATAAATAAATGTGTGGATTGTTATTTGGGATCAAACATCTCTTGTGTTTTTTAAAATATACATTTTAAATCCATTTTTAGTATATTTTAAACGTCAAAATTTAAATTTTTAGCATTCTAAAGCATATTAGGATTGATTTTAGGATTTTGAACCTATCTTAAGTCCCACAAACAAATCCATATTTTTATAAACCTTTCCAAATTCATATGGGCATGTATGTTGATAGTGACCTTTTTTCTATGAACCTGTCTTCTATTTTTTTAATATATATCATTAATTATGTATTCTCTTGTTTTCGTGATATATTTCATGCCATATAATTGTCTGAATACACTTCTTATATTTTTGTAGGAAAATGTTCATATGAAGAATGTTACATACATGGTCACCATATGTAGACATGTAGACACTATGTTTTCAGCCAAAGGATTAGGATATCATAAAAGTCATGTGTTTAGAGAGTCTGATCTGACTAGGTTAAATTCTATTTTATACACATTTTCCTACTACATTGGCAAAGAGATGGGACCTTAGAACTTGTACATTTTTTACGCCTAATTGTGAGGATATATTCACATTTGAGGATGTACATATCTTTCATTTATCCATTGTTGGTCACTGAGTTTCTCATACATGGTGTGAATCACCAATCTGCCCACACATGCTTTACTAGTCACCATCAAGTCTAGACGAGATGTCAAGATAAGTTGACCATTATTCTCAATCACATTATTCCTTATACCATTTTGTGGCTACAAATATGCTTATATGTTTTTAATAACTTATTTCATGTTTTTTAGTAATATAGAGTAGCATACTGTAAAGTATTTGTGGAGAAGACTATATTGGTTCATTTATATAGGGATTTTGATCGCTTCATCAAGGAAGAGCCTAGAAGTGGTACTTTCACCATTACTTTGCTATATGTTTGAGGATATGGTCACATTCTAGTTTTTTATAATGTGGCCCCATTATATTCATGGTTATCTAATCACCATTTTGCAAAGAGGTGGGTAAGGTTGCCCCTTAAGTTCTTTCACTCCACTACTCAGTGGTAGCATATTCTAAATTATATATCCCCTACATAGTTATGGATACATTATTAGAGTTATAAATGATGTTAGGAGGGCTTTAGTAAATTCCTTTGTTTAAACATTCATGAGTGGTAATATGAATGTATGATAAGGTTGTTGAGTTATTCCATTACGAGCAAGTTACGTAACAACTTGGTGTCATTTAGGAGGTACCCATGGACACATTATCATGGAATAATATTGAGTAGTGTCCAAGAAGACAAGGAGAGAGAGGACCTCATATTTATGTATATTATGTTATGATAGATAAAAATGAGAGAGTTGAGGCCCTATTGGGAAATTGTTGTCGATGAGATTGGATACATTGTTGGATATACTCAGTGTTGGGGATATAATTAATTTCCCATGTTCTTTAGTTTTTTTGTTGATGTTTTGATCCAAAATTTTGCAATGATGATATGGATGTGATTTAAGGAGCCAATGTAGATATTATTAAATATATGTTAGTTATATCTATTTCATTAGTTTTAATTAGACTTATTTTTTGTATATTTGTTTATTACATTTAAAATTTTTATTTTTAGTTACTAGACACTGAGTGATGGTGATTGAGGAGTCTCCTCACATACATACTCAAATTTTTATTAGTATTAGAATGAATAGATGGGTAGAGAGAGTGATGGTAAAGGTCAACAAGTTTTCACCCTTGTTTGAACTTGTCACGTATGTTGTACTAATGTACATACGTGAGGCTATTCATGCAGATGGCCTTGAAATTGAGGCTATAGCTTACAATAAGATTTTTTTATTGTGTGACATGCCTCGTCTCATGGATAAAAATCTTGGGAATCACACACACGCGCGCGCGGCGCGCGCACGCACGTACACACACACACACACGCACACGCACACGCACGCACACACTCACACGCACACGCACACACACATGCACACACACACCCACACCCGCACACGCACACACATTGCACACAATCACACACACACACACGCGCGCGCACACCCACACGCACACCCACACACGCACACGCACGCACACAATCACACGCACACGCACACACACACGCACACCCACACGCACACCCGCACACGCACACACACGCACACATGCTCGCAGGCACACACACATGCACATGCATGCCCACACACACGCACGCGCACACACACGCATCTGTACGCATGCACGCACGCACCCACACGCATGCACCCACACACAAGCACACACACACGCACCCACACACACGTGCACACACACACACACAAATGATTTTAAAAGGCATATGACACACACGCACCCCCACACACACACGCACACACACACATGCACACGCACATGCACGCACACACACGCACATGCGCGCGTGCGCACCCACCACACACGTACACGCGCACACACACACACACGCGTGCACGCGCGCACACACACACCCACACACGCGCGCACACACGCGTGCACACACACACACACACACACACACACACACACACACACACACACACACACACACACACACACACACACACACACACACACACACACACACACACACACACACACACACACACACACACACACACAAAAGCTTTTAAAAGGTATTTGTGGATCTATCTATGTTTTGAGATTAGGAGCAGAGACAAAAGGGTCAATCAAACTTGTAGTCTCACAATGATAGTTTAATCATTCAGACATGGTACCTATTGATAAGGAGATAGACTTGAAGGCCTCTAATAAGGATGATATATGTTTTCATGGGATAATTTTTTTATATTTGATTTATTGTATTTGAGATTGAGTTGTGTTCATAAGTATTGGACATATTAAATGTTGACATTAGAGATATGAAATTTGAAATTCAAAAATTGATGATTGGTGTATATATGATGATGGATTTATCGCCTAGATGTTTATTTCTTTATATGTTTTTTTATTATTGCTCATATATGTAATGTTCTTGATTTCTTATTTACATGCATGTTTATACTTTGATTATGAATTCAATGAGTAATGTATACAATTAAGAAATAACATGAGATATTTCAATGAGGCACATATAGTTGTTGATAAATATGGTTATAAGTATATTTGAGTTCTCTGTATTCTATTATATGGGAAATATTAATCATAAAATATTTTCTTATTGGATGCACTTGGCTCATTATAATTAGGTGCATTTATGATGTCTCCCTTTTGAGTGACACCACATAGTGTTACTTCATTATGTGATTTTTTTCACCAAATACTTAGATTATATTTGTCCCCTTAGAAATTGTCATTATTTGTTACTATATTTGTGTTAAAACTAAGCTTTCTTTCTTTATTATCATTATTGGTGATGTACGTTCTTTATCTTTAACCAGCATTGGTAATGCTTGCTCTTTAAAAATGTATTGTGTCTAATTATCTTCTATATTTTCCAATGCCTTTATTATTGAATCCCTTGCACTCGAAAAAGTGACAGTATACGTTGTGGTCTATATAGGATTTTGACACATTCTCTCTCATTGTAGATTGATCTTGTTGTCATCATACTTGAATGTGATAGTCTCTTTTTTGTAATCTATCGTTACTCCCATTTTCCCTAACCATGGATTTCCTAATATTTTTTGAACTTGTTAATAGTTGGTAATAAAAAAATGTTTCACCTACCAGTTTTGCAAAAAAAATTATGGGAAGACTAATAATCCCTAATACTCCTTTATATTGTATGATGTGTTCCGATTTATCCACCTAGTTCCTTACCTATTTGAGATTTTTGTGACTGAATTTATTATATTTTTTTATCCTTTTTTATCACGATTCCTTGTCAATATTCATTTTTATAATGATTGTGATAACCATATGTTCCTTTTTTCATTTCAAGACCCATACTATAGAAAATTATGTGTGTATCAAAATTATGAGGTTTCTCCACTACTAAGAAGGCGTTTCAATCAATGTTTTCACCTTATATTTATCTATAATGATCACACCATCATCAATAAGCTCTTAAATTTTATCTTATAAAGCAAAGAAGATTACATATTTATGTCTATTGATTCTATGGTAATCACAAAATAAATTCTCCATATGTCATCTTAGATAGGATATCAAATAGAAGCAAGTCAACATTTTTCATTTTGGCTACATAAGTCAACATTTTCTAAGGGAAGTTATGGGTCTTACAATGAAAAATATGTTTTGTATAGCGTTAGAAAAGCACGTAGAAGCGATTTTTTATTGGATGTCTCTATACAGCCTTTTTGAAATAAGGCATGGGAATATTTTTTGTGAAAACCATTTTTTTAATTTTTAATATAAACGTGTAAGGGGCCCTCCAACCATTTTTAATCCATAAAAAAAATTGTTTTTAATTACAAATTAATTGCTACATAACATACCTCTTTATGATTCATACATATAGTGCGACAAATAGTTTGTTAACTTTTAAATGGTTATATAATTTTTTTAAAACTTATATCTCAATAATCTACACTTTATTGACTACACTTTTTAAGATGAAGTTAAGGTTAATTTTTTGTCCATACACTTGTAATATCATTTTTCCAACTTTCTTGACTTGTAATTTAAAAAATATGTAATATTAATAAAAAAAATACGATAAATTATCACCAATAATCTTCAACATTTTCTTTATCCTTATATGTGATTTCATATAGAAATTTATTCATTTTCTCCACATACAAAAGTGTGTTCATACAGGTAAGACATCATTTCTTATAAATGATGGTGTTTTTGCTTTAACCATAGGAGGGGGATGTGCGTCTATATCAACATCTAACTCTACAAAGCTAGTGTTAAATTATTCTTCATTTGGAATGAGTTCAAATAGAGTCAGCATATGATCACCATGCAAATTCACTGTATCATCATGCTCCAATACTTCATTAGGGATAAGTGTTTCATTATGTTGTATTTCTCCATGAGTTTCACCATTCATTATAAATTCATTACCATGTCCTACATATTCAATTTCATCATTTGGCAATATTTTTCTTCTCCACCCTCAATTGAATATGTTTGTAAATTTAATTCTATTGAATTAAACATGTTATTCTCAATAGAAAAATTGTTTATTGTATAAGTACCTTGACCTTCATTAGAACCTTATTTTACTTTGTTGTCTTAATTGTTTGTTTTTTCTTTTTATTTCTCTTTGAACTTCAAGTTCTTCATCTGTTTTCTCTTTAATTTGTCCTTGATATCAACTACCGGAACTCGTGGTTGATTTTTATACTTTTTAATTCAATGAGGATGAAAATTCTTATAAAAAAGATCAAATTTGATGTTTCAAACAAGATAAAAATGGAGAATTTAGATGTTTGTTATGTGTAGAGTGAGTTCAAAACCCATACAATGTGAAATTTGTAGTGAAAATGATAAAGTAAATATGATTTTTTTTGTAATTCTACGAAGGGGGTATGTCATTTTAAAAAGTGCATACACCCTTTGCAGATGTAGATGCAAATCAAAAAATTAAACAAAAAAATCATCAATGCACTTACCATTTACAAAGGGCGTTTGCCTTTAGTTTTTTAAAAAATAAATAAATGTTTTTCCCTCCTAAAAAATCATGGATCTTGGATAGGGAATCCAAACCTCAAGTTTGGACCTACATTTGATTAGCCAAGAAGGATTTTTAAGGATTTTGAATATTTTTCGCCTTTGGAGGCACACAATTTTTGTCATTTTTGTATATTTTTAAAAAATATGGGTTTGTAGAGGGGAGAATCTAGTTTTTAAAAATATAATTTAAAACAAAAATTAATTTCAATTACTACTTAATTGTTACATAATTTTACTCATTATGATTTATTTATTAGTGTTACCAATAGTTTAATAACTTTTTGATAATTGACCAATAGACTACAACACTTATATCTCAACAATTTACTCATTATTGATTATTGTTTAATATATATTTTCAAATATATGAAGTTAAGCTAAAAAAGGTGTGTCTGTACATTTACATTTTCATTTTTCCTACTTTCTTGACTTGTAAAACCATTTAAAATTATTGTATTTATTGAAAAAATATTCTCAACAATATTCATCAATTTATGAATCCTTATATGAAATTTCATTTAAAAATTCATTCGTTTGCTAAAAAAGGTGTCCATATACATGCACTTTTTCTTATGTTTACACAAAAATTATTGTCACTATTAGAAATGAGTAACTTTCACATACTTATCTCATCTAGTTATTGCGGAGTATTACATATTTAAAAACTAGATTCAAAATGTCACAATTCATCTTCTTACGTCGTCACAAAATTATTTGACTAGGTTCCTCTAACAATCTTTCCAATGTCATGTATTGCTATTTTAAAGAAAAAGTGGCCACTTATGCCCCCCTTTTGACCCCCATTATCCTGTATCTACCTTATTTAACTAAGGAAAAATGAAATTATTTTAATATATGTTAATAGTTAATTTCAATTTAATTTTTTTCTAATTTATTGATAGATTTGTTTGAAGTAGATGTCGGTTTGGGGTACATCAAAGTAAGAGTAGAGAGAGGTTGGGAAGGCTACATTGATGGCCATTCAGTTTGGAAAGAGTTTCTTTGTATGACAAGCTATTTAATTTGAATTCAGATTTTTTGTTGTATATTTACTTGGTTTTCAATTAAAATGTTTATTAGCAACTACATTTCAATTCAAATTTTGTAGGTTGGTGATGAATCTCCCTTATTACAGATGTACAAATCATATTTAATTAGGACACCAAAACATCATCGACGTAGATTAGTAACTATTAATTAATATAAGGTTTCAAACTAAATATTTGTTTACACTACATAGTTTCTTACATTTCAAGAAAGTAACATAAATGGTATTATGTGAATGCATGCTTTCAAAATTACCTCATTTTATTATTACTTTCCTCATCTTCTTAATCCTGACAACTCAAGTATTCCTCCTCTTAGTGGCTCAGCTATTCTCCTCTTGGCAACTTTATTATTCCTCTTCCTGAATTATTTTCTCCACTTTCTCCCACCTTACTTCATCCTTATCCTATAATAATTTTATCATTTATTAGTTTGTGAAATTTATGTAAGAAATGTATTTAGAATTTTGAAAATAGATGTTGTTTTGGGGTATATCAGAGCAAGAGTGGAGAGAGGTTGAGAAAACCACATTGAAATCCATTGAATTTGGAAATACTTTCTTAGTATGAAAAGTATTTTAGTGTGAATTTCACATATATTTTGCTATATATTTAGATAGTTTTAAATTATTTTTTATATTTTTTAGATAAGGTAAAAAGGATTTGGTTTTTAAGGGACTAAAAAACCTTGTACAAAAAGGAATCCCGGCAAAAGAGAGCACACCAAAATATAACACAGGGTACCATGTCAAACAGACTTGACCAGAAAGACACCCCACAACAAGGTGAGACCCAAACCAAGTCTACAAATTTATATAATTTTTTTGCAATAATATAAAATATAAGCTATATGCGTGAGAAAAGAAAAACTAACACAAGGCCCTTAAAGAAGGGTGGCCAAAGGGTCACCATCATTTCACTTTGCTGTAGGAATCTCTACTTCTGGTCCTCACACTTGGGCCTCTAGCCATAGCTCCAATGAGATAATCCTTCAAATAAATTATAATTTTTTAGGAGTATTCTCAGTGGGATATTTTCCATCAGTTTCCATGGCCTCTTCATCCTCTGAGCTGCTCATTACAATATGCATTTTTCCTTACCCCGCTCAGCTTCAGTCTTGGCAATTTGGTCTTGCAGGATAGAAATTATTTTTTTCCTGCATGAAAATTTCCACATTCAACCCTCCAATTCTTTTGTTCTACACCTCAATTTTTTTGTAACAATCCGTAATATCTTGAACAATATTTTTGTTGAGCAAGAGGATCATATCAGCAGTGGATTCAACCCTCAACACACTAGCTTCCTAATCAATCAAATTTATGTCCCTCTCCTTACTAGTAGTTCTTTCCCCAATATCATTATCACCCTGTTTCAGATTGTAGAGGATATTCATGGAAATTACATCTCTATTATCCCTCATTCCTCATTTTTCATTGAGTTCATTCTCTTGGAAAGGTTTTCATTTTCTGAGTCCACATCCATATGATTCGGGGGCTGGTAGGGATAAAAGGTTTACCTTTCTGGTACATTAACATGATTAAACCCTTATTCAAAGGAGTTTTAACTTTCTCATTTTGGTAATCTTTGATAGAGGAGGTAAGGGATCTTAGCAGAAAGTAGGGTAAGCTCATATGTTGATTTCTTCATTGGGAATTGAGGATATAGAGGTGATATGAAAATATTTTTCTAAATTTTCCTTCTAGGGTAAGGTACTTCATTACCACCATGCATACATCTGGAAATTGATCGGGGAGGAAAATTCTTACAATACCATTGTCAAACATGAGGATTCTTTCATCCAGCCCAAAAAAAGTGGAAATTTCATGCTTGCGCCTGGTCTTATCCTTAAAAGTTTTAGGCCTTATAAGGATAATCATGTGGCCTCAAAAATAGACTCCTTTGTGACTGAAATCTCCATACCCCTCAATTTAAAACACCCCCCTCCCAAGCATTTCTGAATTCAATAACAAGTTGTGATTCGTTACCTTTAAGACACTTGATGTAGTTTGAGAAGCCACCTCTTCATAGAATCCTTTATAGGGTAACATACCTCTTAATATGAAGGTAGGTAATTGGCTCAATATGGACTCTGTCACCTCCCATTCTTAACTAGTCACTCTACAATATATTGAGATAAGGTAAAGTGAACTTGTAGACCCAGAACAGAAAAACTAAGCACAAAGTGGGGTGGTTAATTTCCCCCTGAGAAATAATGGACCTTCTCACGGGGCTGATCACGTGAATCCTAGAGACCATCATACCAAATCTTGTGGTATCTTTTCATCATTAACTATTTTTAATATATTACTCTGTGGTATTAGATCACCCTACCATGTCATATTTTCCAACCTATCATTCCCATGATTAGCTAATCCGTCAATAGGTTTATTATCAACCCTATAAACACGATTAATCTCCACTTTCTCAAACAAGGTTAACAACCTCTTAGCCTCTATAAAGATGGTATTAAGCTTCCAACTGATATCCCCCCGGTCCTTAAGAGCATTGACAACATATAGAGAATCTCCCCCTATGAATAGGGAGTTAACATTCATGGTAATACATTGCTCAATATCCCATAACACAGTCACTGCTTCGGTAAAATTGTTTGAATGATTTCCTAAGGGTCCCAAAGAGCAACGTATACACAACCCTAAATGATCTCGAATTAAATTTCCTCCCCTAGATAGTCCCTCCAAAGGTTTAATAGATCCGTCAAAATTTGACTTGAAACTACCCTTTGGCGGACATGCCCATTTGATATTTTTATTCATTCCATATCTTTCTTATTATCCCATTTAGTGGGACAGATATTCATGCCATTTAAAATGGATATTTCAAAAGAAATACATATCTTAGAGGATTTTATTTTGTAGATCTGTGAATTTTCTCTAAGAGTCTGACCAAATTTCCTATCTTTTTTAATACTAAAAGATTGATTAAAAAAATTCAGTTGTTTCTCTCCACCCAGATGCCCCAAAGAATATGGAGTGGAACACATTTCCAGACTGCTTTTATGAATTCATTATGGAAATTGAAAAAACATTTTTCTAAAAGAAGGGATACATCCCTAGGAAGGACCAATTGAACCCTAAAAAATTCAAGAACAATAGAGAAGACCTGGAAAGAAAAAATACATTCCAGGAAAAGATGATTGGCGGTTTCATCTTGTTGTTTGCATAAGCTACATCTATTTATAAGTATCATAACTTTCTTCCTAAGTTTTTCCATAGTCAATTTTTTTTTAACCACTTCCTAGAAGAAGAAGTTGATTTTAGGAATAAGTTTTTTGTTCCAAATTTTCTTACAATAGCCATTAGATTCCTTATTCTCAAAATTCATAAGGTAACCATAGTTAACCTCATAATTCCTAGAATCCATTCCATGCCATATCAATTCATCATGACACCACCTATGAGGCATGTGGCATTCCTTTAGATCTTGATTTAGAACTTCAAAATGATGTTGTGGACCTGTATAATTTGGAGGAAGGATTATCTGAATCCATCTTCTCTCCTCATTCCAATAATTACACACCAACTCACTAAATTCTTGGCTATAGAATAGGATAAATTTCATCCATGGCTCTTCCGTCTTAAGGGGTTTATTTATAATCCAAGTATTATCCAAAAATTTGATGTTTTGACCATTCCCTAGATTCCATTTTGTGCCCTTGACTAACAATTTCCTAGCTTGGATGAGGTTGTTCCAAAAAATGGAGCCTTTTGGAAGCTCATGATCAAATAAAAAACCCAAAGTGCCACCAACATTTCACAAGTATTTCTCTTTTAAAATGTCAATCTAAGTACCTTCTTCTTTGTAAATTCTCCATCCATTTTTCACTACTAGGGCCTGATTCATAATCTATAGGTTTTCAGACCTAGACCCCCCAATTTTTTGGTCTAGTAACCTTATCCCAAAGTATCAATGATATCCTAGTCCTATCTTCCAAACCAAACCATAAAAAAACTCTTTTGAATACTCTCAATGGATTTCCTAACTTTTTTTGGAATAATGAAGATAGACATTATGTAGACATTAACTCCCTACAAAGATCTTTGGAGAAGTTGAGCCTTTCCTTCCTGCGAGAACAAGGATCCTTTCCAAGAAGCTATTTTTTTAATCCACTCAATAAGTTTATTCCAACCAACATCTTCCATTTTTCTACCACAAAGTGGCATACCTAAGTAATTGTTCGAGAGATATTTTATGTTACACTCCATGATAGTGGCCAGCCTAGTTTGTTGTTCGCCCTTGATATTGATGAAGAAACAAAACTTTTACAGAAGTTAACTTGTTGACCTGAAACTTATTCATATTGTCTAGTGATGTTATTGAATGCACAAACCTCCTGAACAACCTCCTAACCTAGAAGCATCATGTCATCCACAAATTTTTGAAGTCACTAATTATCCATATTGTTAGTAGCCTTTACCCCTTCTAATCTTCCTTCATGTTTTATCTTTTGAATGCAACCTTCTCAAGGACTCAACCACAATTATATAAATAAAATGGGGGAGTGGGTCCCCTTGCCTTAGACCCCTTTCCACTGCGAATAATCCTTGGGGTTTACCGCTAATGATTACCAAAAAACTAAGATAAGAGGTATAGGCTTGATTCATTTTGATAAAGTTACTAATTAAATCCCAGTTTGTGCAAAAGGAAAATCATAAAATTCCTTGAGACCCGATCATAAGAATTTTGCATATATAATTTAACAATCATAGCCTCCTTGTTATATTTCTCCACTGAATGAATAGTTTCGTGGATAGATATGATGTTGTCTAGAATATGTCTACCCAGGAAAAAAGCACCTTAATTGGGAGAGATAAAATTTCTTAGAACCTCCCTCATCCTGAATGCCAAGATTTTTGAAATAATTTTATACACAGTATTACATAAACATATGGGTTTGAAATCTCTCAAATATTTGGCACCTGTTTCTTTCGGTATTATGGCTATGAAGATCTGATTAACTTACTTGAGTAAGCTACAAGATCTAAAAAAGTCTTGAACCGTAACAACCACCTCTTTTTTTACAATATCCAAGTAAAGCTGGAATAAAAAATCACGAAATCCATCAGGCCCAGGGGTTTATCCCCTTTCATTTTAGAGACAATGGCCTTGATCTCCTCCTCAGAAGGAATGGCTATAAGGTCTTTATTTTCCATTGAACTAATGGTTGGATCAAAAAGGTTAAGGGTCTCTATGACTGAATCTCTGGGGGAAGGATTACCTTCAACAAACAGATTTCTGAAGAAGGAAATGATAGTATTCAAAATATTAGAATCCTTTGTATCCATTTCACCATCTTGTTTCTTTATTTCTTGTATTCTCCCTTTGTTTTCCTTTATAGTAGCTGATATATGAAAGAAATTTTTATTTATGTCTCCCTCTTTGAGCTAATTAATTTGGGACTTTTACTTCTAGTAAATTTATTCCTTGCTTAGGATAGTATGTAATTGTGATAAAAGAATTGTTTCCTTTTCTTTTTCTTCTTTACTCCAGAATCCTTCCATTATTTCTTCCATCTCACGTAGTTCCTCAAATATTTTACTATTTTTCGAGAAAATACTTTCAAAAGTGTCTTTGTTCCATTTTTTGATCTTGGATTTGATGTTCTTTAATTTTGTCGTCACTTGGAACATGTTATTTCCTCTGGTTTTTATGTTCCATTAATCCGCAATCATTTTTTCAAGTTCTGGATGGGTGGTCCACATATTTTCAAACCTAAGGGTCTACCTTTTGTTTGCACCATTTCACCAAAGTTGAGAATAATCAGATTATGATCAGAATTAATGCGAGTTAGAGAAGATAGAGAATACAATGAAAGTAAACCAATCTAACAAAAGTAAATGTTTTTTATCTTTTCTAGTTTTTAAGTAATGTGTTCTAATCTAATAAACAAACTAAATATCAGTAACCAGTTAGATGTATCCGATTACTTATGCTAGTATGTGAATCTAAATCTAAAACAAATAACCTAATTTAATCAAAACCCTTCAAACCCTACCTCAGAGGTGAAGAACAAATCACGACCCTAGAAGAGTTATTGTTCCCCACGACTTCCTTGGTAATGTCAAAGAGAAAACTTTCTAATATTTGATCTACTTGTAATTGCCTAATCAATTGAAATGAATAGTGTTACTACTCTATTTGATATGCAATTGAAAACTAATGATTCAAAATTGACAATTTGTCAAATGAAGAAAACAAACAAGTAATTCCAACCTAGATAAGCAAGAGCTTTGGAAACTCTGGTTGAATCTATGTTTGTCCCCTCAGTTTTTTCCTTTCTTTCTTTTTGTGTTCATTTGAGTCAAAGGAATTAGGAATGCAAGAACAGCAGTAGAAGAAGACGCTTGAGAAATGGTAGCTTGAAGGCATTTTGGTTGCAATGCAAGTAGAAGAGAGATATCACAAGAGATCTAAGCTTGGCTATGCAATTCCTAGCAGGATTGTGGCAGTAATACTATGCAAGATACACAAAAAAATTTATCCTTTTGCTTGAACACAAGCATGGAATATATAAGAATTGGGGTTGGGATGTGCCTTCATGCACAAGGAAAGAAGAGGTAGTTCCAACTAACTAAAGCACATGCAAAAATAGAAGAGGGAAGGAGAACCAAGCAATCAAAACTATTTTTAGACAAATCGGTTCACAAACACATCCTAAAAGTGTAGTTAAGAGAATCGTCACATGTTAAAAACATGCATGACGGAATATCAAAAAATCGCTCAGGACCTCTGCCCTGTGCAGGGCTGTGGTCCTGGCACTAAAGGCAAAAACATGCACAGAATAATGTGGGAAGTTGGAAAAAATGTGAAAATATAAGTGACAAATCTAGGCTATAAATATACACTGTAGATGGGTTTAGGAGCTTGAACACCTTATGAAAGGACATGAATCATCATTGGGGACTTTGTAACTATTTTTTGATAATGTAGCACATGTAATTTTGGGTGCGTACAGTTTTCATCAATAGTACTAAGGTTGACCCATCATGGACCATTAATGCATGTTCTATTCCACTTCTTAAGGCCATTGGTTACCCTCTATCACAAATTGAATACCCTATGAACAAACCATGTGGTGTCATTAAACTATATGTTATGGTTGATCATCTTATTATGCTTGTACCTTTCCTTGTTGGAAACACAGTTGATGGGTGTGATATGCTTCTTGGTCTCAATTAGATTTTTTGGTCTCAATCTATCATTTCTATGAATCAATTGAGACTCAAATTTATTCACAACAACTAGGTGATTTTTATTGATGATATCCCTCCATCTACTCCATAGTGGTCACCTCCTCGCACATTAGTTAACACACCACCTACTTCCTCTAACACATCACACTCTATGTTACTCAAAGTGCAATCTACTCCTAGTGCACCTACTCATGCATTGTCTACATGACCTCACCACTCCACTAGTCCTACATAGGTATATGCCCATTCATAGGACAGTTATTACATCTAGACATAGGCCACCACCTCGGTTTATTCCACGTGGGTTTCCATCACCTCTGCACTCAGCATCACGTAGATCACCATCACCAACACATGTTTCTATGACACAACATTCATCATATATTCAACCATCACATGCACATATACTTCACTCACCTACCCAATGTTTGTCTACTATACCACCATTATTAGAGCATGGTCATACGCTTTCGTAACCACATGCATTGGATGGAGGACCTTCATCCTTCACTATCATTGGATATTTCCTTCATTCACACACACTTGGGGGGCATAACATCCAACACATACCCCCCATCACATTAGTGTCAGTGCATCTACCATATTTGCATTATCATACATCAATCTCCTAGCCTAGACATACTCATCACATGTTTTAGCCTTTCCATTACCCGATGACACACTCTTGTGCTTTGGTTCACACTTGCCTGTTGAGGGTATATTACACATGAACCCCACACACTACACGCTAGATACTACAAATGTCCACTCTTCATACATCTCTTCTCACATGTCTTACATCATACACTCTACATTTATTCTACATATTTTCACCATTGGCACATCTATACATCATACATCATATTAGTCTTCATCATACGTCTGTCACACCCCTATTGTCTACGAGTCTAGAATTACATAATACTTATTCTACATACTACATATTGTGTATCTTACACTACACATACACACTCATCATAATGTGTTAGACACACAAAACATACTTCGACCATTTCCCGATGACGTAATCTCATTTACGGTTCATTCTTTATTACTAAGGGGGAAAACTAAATGAACCTCACTGCATAAAATTCCATTCACTTGGGGGCACACAACTCCTATCATCCATCTTGCATTCCATTCCATCCATCCACAACATATTGCATATATTGGTTACTTTTACTCTTGCTTACATTTTCTTGTATATGGTCGTTTTATTACACATACTAGATAGATATCTTATATGTCATTATCTTTACCATACACACATGCGCGTTCAATCCTTTCTCTAGTTGTGATCATAGATCTGGGTCTCTTACACATAGTATGGATGCTCACCTTCTACCACTCCTACAGCAGTCGTCGAGGGAATCCACATTCGTCTCTTCCAGCTGCTATTGTTTCATTTTATACTTTTCACTTTTCATTACTTGCTTATACACACTTTTGACATATTGGTTATCTTTCTAACATGCTAACATGTGTTTCATGTGCAGCTTTTTTTCATAGTATTACTTACTTCTATGGCTATCTGTTATTTGTATTTGGTTATTTTGTTTGTTATTGTATGTTGGTCTTGCCCTTTGTTTGGTGTGCACAATTGTTTGTTTATATTCGTCCAATATGTCCTTGAGTGTCTCACGACATCGTGAGTGGTGTCCCATGTTTGCAACCCACTTTGGAGGTCTATGATTGGCTTCTTACTTGTTTACTTTCTTTCTAGCTTACACATTGTTTACGTAGCATACACTTGTTTTTACCTACATGTTTGTTTGTACTAACACTTGTTTTCTAGCCACTTGTTTGTGTATGCCTTGGTTTCTACCAAGTGCACTCCCTTCCCCCTACAGGGCATAATTTATGCGGTTGGTCCTCTTTTGGGGCCGTATCTGCGAAGAGGGGGTCATCATTTGGGTTTTTACACACTACACAATGCTTTCTACAGATACAATTCAGTTTAATTTCTATCCTTGACAATGTGGATTATACATCGAGTGGGTTCATATCAGTCTATAAACCCCATACATGACGGATTTTACAGGACATGGTTGTCCTTAGAATTTTGGGGAGAAGTTACAGGTTAGAGGATACAATGGATTTCCTCTCTACACTACTTCATCCAGTGGCGTCGAATCACCCTAAAAACCAGGCAGTACAAAGATCTCTTCATACATCTTCAGGGAAGCAGTTACAGGTTGGAAAATAATGTAGCTTTCTCCCTACACTTCTTCGGCCAGGGTGGCGTGAGATCTCCCAAAAAACTCATAGTACAGGATAGCCTTCAACACCCTTTTCTCTCATCACTGATCAGGTGCACATGTTCCTTTTACATTTTTCATTTCCATTTACATAATTTTTACTATATACATGTATTTTTGACATATGTACATTTTTGACTACTTGATCGTCTTCTCCTTTCAGGTCTGACCATATGAGAAGTAAACAGCCAACAAAAAACAACAACAACAACAATGATGACATTTTACGATAGCACACGCCTCATACTAACATGCAGGTACATCACACACATCGACATATACACACATGTTTCTACCCTAGGTTCACTCTCACCACTTTTTTCACTTTTACATCTTTAGTCTCCACTCTCCACTATTTTCTCATTCCACAATTTGTCTAGTCCATCGGCACGCTTTCTACGTCACTCTACGTAGACATCAGGTACACATCTTTATCTACTTTAATATGTTACCGAGCGTTCTGCTCACCAACATAAAGTGGGGGAAAATGTAGAAAAAAAATCACACACTTTAGGCATTAGTTAGTCTTGGTATAATGATATTATTCATATGGTTTTTTACTGAAGAAAGTGCTAATTAACCCAAGTCCTTTGGCCATTTTACTTTACTTTCTATCATCGTTGTTGACCTTCAACACATACATGCCTAGTTTGTTTTTTTCATTTTACGTCATTTTTCCTCTAACTAGGATGCCCAACCCCATACTGGGGTTCCCTAGGTGCCCCACTCCCATTTGGGGTGCCCTGAACCTTTTTACACTTTCCCGCTCCTTTTTGAGCACTTTCTAGCTGTTTGAGCTTCCTATCTTGTTATTGGTCAACCTTTTTGGGGTTAATTACTAAATTAGAACAAGAGAACCATATAAATATAAAGTTATGAGACCATAATGAGGGACTAAACACTAAGCACTACTATTGTCACCTAAGGTTGCATCCATCAAAGGCTCCATTTGCATCCATCTAGCCCCATCACAAGGAATAAGGATGGTTCATCTACATCACATTGCATAGGAGGGAAGTTTACTCTATTCCATCCAACATTTTATTACATTTCTACACATAGTTATTGCTCACTAATTTCACAAAGTGTGACTGGCACAAGAGCACCTAGGGCATAATTACACACACACACACACACACACAGAACTACATCGTATCTGAGATGTAGTGCAACGCTCAGTCAGTAAGTCCACCATTGTGGCTGCTGAGGAAAGTCCAACCCATTTATATGCATCTTTATTTTTTAGGGATTTAATACTCGTCTTAGGGTTTTGTAGGTGATTCCATATTGCAGGTATTGCAACAAAATTTGACGTAGTTTAGTGAAGTTAGTATGACAAAGAGAGAACACATGTGAACATCCAATGACACCTCAGAGGATGGTTTCAGGCTATTTCCATAGACCATGATGCCCATATCTCAGACCAGGGCACCCATGGGTGCCCATGTACCTCTTCAAGTTCCCCAATTCAGTTAGAGAGCTTGGGTCTATGCTTCTCAGGTTTCTATGTGGTCTTTTCCTCCTATTTTCCTGGTTCACACTGCAACATAGTCTTGCACCTTTTTCGAATCAGCTAAGCTTTATCTAACCCTTTTTACACTTTAGGGTTTTACATTTCTACTTTCTTAGTTGCTTGGGTCACTTTCCTTATTTAGTTTATAAATTTATTTCATTGTTTTACTTCTTAGATTAACTCTTAAAATTCATATTTTAGTTAATCAATGCCTTATGCCTTTAAACCCTAGCTCTTTTCCTTGCCTACAAACCCTTCACCTCCTAGCTTCCAATTCCTCAAAGGAGTTGTTTATTCTCAGGGTTTTATTTATGTTCTCTCTTCTTCACATCTTCATTTATCTCTAGTTCATACTTCATACTAATTCTCAAGTTCGAAAGAGCTCTCTATTGCACTAGTTATTAAATAGCAAAGTAAGAATGACTTCATTCGCACACCCTTTATATATTTGTCAATTTTTACCCTTATTAATTACACTTCACCTACCATAACTTTTTATATTTCAAGTGTTTTTTATGCTTTTATGTTTTTCTTTGATTTCTCCCACATGCGGTAGTCCATAACATTTTGGCATGCTTCTACTTTCTAGGCTGCAAAATCTTATGTGTGCATCCTCATGCGCTACACACATTCTTCCTCTATGCCACTTGCCAAGTAGTTTATCTCTGTGCTGCCTCCCTCACGTTATACCGCACATTACGTCCTTCATCAAAGTTTCATGTGAGAAATATCACCTAGTCAAGCATAACTGAGAAAATCCACTAATCCACACACTCATGCCTTGTTAATCCAATACAAATAATACTTTCCCCGTTGTTTTTAAATTTCTTCTAAGTGTGTGTCTTTCACCTTTTTCCATTTTGCACTTAAACTTCCTATCCCACACTTAAAATCATGTGTGGTCCTCTGTGCATCATTCTAGAACAAATATCATCAACTCCTATGTGCAGACACACTTATTACAAAAAACAAAAAAAACAAAACTTGAAATAGAATCTAATCTATCTGGAAATAATACCTTATTACACACATAAAAAAAGAAGATTATTTATTGTAAGGCTTCATCCTATTCCCATTTAAGTAATCAGGAAACATGGTTCCATCCAGCGCTTGTAACATACATGTTCCTAATTTAAGTATCTTTGTTACTTTCAATGGTGCCAACCAATCAATTCTTGTCTTCTTAGGACTACATGTAAGCTTGGATTCATACAAAAGCACCATCTTCCCCATAGTAAAAGACTTATTCTTAAAGTGATTATCATTTCAATCCTTTTGTCTCAGTTTTTTTGAGTGTTGACTCTATCCCGTAATTTCATGTCGCTCATCTAATTACATCATTTTATCAATGTCTTCCTCCACTTCCTTCTCATCAACAAGTCCTCCTATGTGCGTAATACGTAGGGAGGGTAACATGAATTCAACAAGAAAAATTTCCCCCGTGCCAAATAGCAATTGAAAAGGTGTGGCTTTATTCAACCTCTTGTATGTAGCCATGTATGCCCATAAAATAGTTGATACTTTTTCAACCCAATCCTTTCTACCTACATCACATATTGTCATCAATGTATGTCCCAAGATCTTGTTGAAATCCTCTACAGTTACATTGGCTTGTGGGTGGTAGGGTTAGTCTTATGATGGGCTACCATAAACTCTGTCATTAGTATTTTGATTATCTCATTCAATAAATGTGTTCCCTATCACTGATGAGGTTCAATGGGTAGACATACCGACTAATGATGTTTTCTCATAAAAATCTTGTTGTTTTAGTTGCAATGCAATCCT
Source organism: Taxus chinensis (assembly GCA_019776745.2). NCBI lineage: Eukaryota > Viridiplantae > Streptophyta > Pinopsida > Cupressales > Taxaceae > Taxus > Taxus chinensis. The sequence goes on along the minus strand of CM034152.1, from coordinate 200,887,642 downwards.
TTGTATGCATTGCTTATGCCCACCTTGTCAAATAATTTGTGCATGTGATAATGTAATGTGTGCATATCCTCTATGCAGCTAGTGTAATTGGGCCAAAAAAGTCTATTTACCACTTCTCAAAAGTATTTTTGCTTGCTATAGGTCACATCAGCATTTCATCCCAGCTCTTTGGCTTTCCTATTCATTGACAATGATCACAGACCTTGAAAAAATCCGTAATATCCTTGCAGAGTGTCTCCCACCATAATCCAACAAATAATATCTTGTGCGTTGTAGCTTCACCTACATAGTGACCTCCAAAAATCCCACCATGCACATCTTTCATGATGGCATTGCACTCATGCTCTAAGACACACCTATGTAGTACTTCATCTCTACCTATCTTATAGAGGTATCCTCTAATTAGCTGGTAGGGTGCAGCATGAATAGTGAAATGTTTCTTCTCTAATGTCTTCATTCCTTTAGGTTTAACTCCTATGTGTAAGAATATTGTAATGTCTTTTAAATCAGCGGGTGCACATTGTAATCTGAATAATTGAGCATTCGGCATAGTCTCTTCTATGTTATGCATGTCCTCGCCAGAGTTAATTCTTGATAAGTGATCTGGTCCCAAATAATTTTTTCCAAGATTTAATATAACTGAAAACTCAAACTCCTGGAACAAAATGATCCAACAAAACATACGCCCTTGCAATATTGGCATGTTAACCAAATATTTAACTATCATTTGATCAATGTAAAAGATAAATGGTGTTGCTAGTAGATATTATACAAACTTGTGAATCCCATACACCATTGACAACACCTCACACTCTATAGTTTTATAATTCTTGATCTGGAGGACATAATGTTCACTAAATCTCCTAGGATCACTAAAGTGCGGGACTTGAGACAGATATTTTCGTCGACTATACGAACACAAAAAATGGAGTCCATACATTCAAATGGTGGCTAGTCAAAGTTGAAGTCAACCCTAGATGGGACCAGGTCAACTAGCGAGTCACTAAACAGTGGAAAAATAAAAGATCGTACAAAGGTGATGAGTGCAGAGTGATGTTTCAATCCTCTATTCTTCAATGCTTGATCAAATTCATCTTCGGTTACGATCAAGAAAATAATTAGCCACATGGTGGGTCCTCAGGCCACCATGTGGCCTGCCACCACTTCTTCCCCAAGTCAACTCAATGAGTTATGAGGCAAGTTGAATAGCGAGTTATGCATCAAATTATACTACACAAGGGGCGAGTTGGGAATCTATACAACTCGATGAGCTAATACTTGGGTGGATCGAGAGATGCATAATAACCAACCAACCGAGGCATAGTTTTGGATGACTAAATGCATGGAAGGATGTGGCTTGATTCCACGATGGAAGAGTTGGTCAAAAGGATATTTTAAGCCTTATCTTCTACACCCCCCTTTCGATATGGGATAATCCATATCATCTCGAGCTCAACACAACAATAATGGAGGCCTTGCGGGTGTAAAATGGTTTGTGGCTTGGGTGAGAAGCTTGTGGATATGGCGAGGTTAGGTTGTTGGTGATAGTGACGGTCTCACAGTAACACGTGGTTTCCCCATAGCAAGGCTAGGAGGGACGTGGATGGTAGAAAGTAATGAAAAGGCCGACAAGGTTAGTGACAATGAGGAGATAAGCCTTTGGCACAAGGAGAACACTAAGTCGATAGGGTCATCAAAGAACAATGCCGATGAGATTTGAACCCCAACCACCTCCCCATGAATGGAGCTCCTTAAGAAATTGGCCAACCGAGATGGCTATATGGGAAGTTGGAGTGATAAGGGGTTTATACACATCTTTCGGTGCCCTTTACCACTTTATAAAGGGGCCTGAAAATTCTCCACAACACACAACCATAGCTCATTCTTAAGAGCTCGAAGGAGTAAGCCGAGCTTATAGAGAGTGAAGGAGCCTTTTTAAAAGGAATTAGTTGTGAGTGAAAGTCCTAATATTATTTTTGGAAATTATTGTAATATTGACCTATGATTTTTATAAGCACATTATTATTATTGGGAGTTATTTAATACTACCCAATAGGCCCATAGTGCCACACTTCATTCTGCGGAGTCTAAAAGATTGGCATGTATTTCCATACAACATCGTAATAGCATCTGGAAGATTGGTCGAATTTCCATATGCCTTTTTGCAGTGTAAGAGAGCAATGTGATCGAACCAACTTCATAAGCTAAAAATCACACTGGTGATCGTGAAAAGTTTCTAGTTCCCTTTTGTAATTATTTTATTCTACTTCGATTGTAGTTTTGCATTAGGATTGCAATCATTGAAGTAGATAATACATTTGTTCGATTACGAACCTAGAGCGTAGGATATTACCAAACTCCATTATTAACGTTGTGTTTTGCATTGTGGTAGTTACTTATTGTGCATTACTTCATAAAGTTGAATTTTTAAACGGAGTAATTTTTTTGGCAAATACTAATAGCCTATAGGGGTCCAAGGTCAATTAAAAATTTGACCTAGATTTTCAGATCAATTCTTCTCGGCCAGTGTCAACTTACTACTTGTAAAAAAGATAGGATGGTCTACATTACCTTCCCCAGGTTGAGTCAATATAGCGTTAATTGCAGTCCCAGAAGCATCCACATGAATATGGAATGGTTTATTCTAATATGGGAAGCGTAAGATGAGTGAGGTGGTTAGCTTATATTTTAAAGCCTTAAACATTTGTTGTTACGCATCACCCCAATAGAATTTTCCCTTTGCCTTCAGTAACTCCTCTATTGGCTGTAATATCCTCTTCCCATTCGAAGACCTTTAGCCTATTTTGTCAACCCGACGGCCAAAGGAAAAATATAAGGGTGGCTTAAGTTATATTTAATTATTATAAAGTGTCATTAATAAAAGAAAAATATATATAAAGCACTTATAATAATTTATATGACTTAATAATTATTAAATCAAGGATGGAAAAGGCCCAAATATAAATTGTTATCCATCCTAGGTGAAAGGTGACTTGCCTTAGAAGGGGGAATGGGAACATAGAAAGGATAAATGCCCATTTTACTATGTATTTCCCCTAGAAAAATGTGACTTGCATTAAGAGAGAAAAAGTTGTTGGAAAAAACATTTAATATGGGAAAATATTAAATGCTTGCATAGGGAAAATCCTTGGGAACTAATTGGATATTGTAACGGTTGTTTTGGGTCTCTTCTTCCTTTATAAGGAGAAGTCGACTTGAAGGGAAGGATATTTCCATACCATTTGATATTTTCTAATTTGTGTCTTAAGCTTGTAGCTTATGCATATTCTTTCATGTGCAACTGTTGTTTGCAAATATCCAGCTTGTGGAGTAAGATCCCACAGGAACCCTATCTTCGATGGTGAGAGATCCATCCCTAGCTAGCAGGGCATTCTTCGGTAGTGAGAGATCTACCCTAGTTTGTCAATTTTGGAGCTGAATTGATGCCCTAAATGTGCTGGGTGACCTACTTTTTAGGGGGAAATTAGGGTTTCATGTTTTTTGTGTGAAAAATATTTTTGGAATATTATTCTTCATATTTTTGTGGCCCAAAATCCAAAGTTTCAGCTCATTTGGACTTCTCTAGCAAAAGATATTAATTTTAGAAGTTTTCAGTTGTTTAGGGCACGGTGTAAATTTCTGGCAGCATTCTGTTATTCGAAAAATTTCAAAAATAATTCTATGATGTCTATTATTGTATTAGCAAGCTCCATTTAAAATTTCAAGAGAATTGAGCAAGTATTTTTGGAGTTATCCATTATTTTCTGTTCGCTGCCCTAGATTTAATTTTCTGCAAAAATCATATTTATGTTTGGCTGCAATTTGTCTGTATTTTACATATTTAAAGTTGGGATTGCCTAAAATCCGTTTAGGGGTAAAATAATGTCCATTGGGGACATTACAAATGGTATCAGAGATGTTGTTCCTCTAGCTTGTGTGGGTTAAATATGGCAAATTGGAAAGATTTCAATATGGATTTTATGAAGGAAATGTTCACCAACATGGTGAAACAACAGGAAACCACTAACCTTTATTTGAGCCAGCTCACTCAGAATTTAAATCAAAGCAGGTCTTGGGACAATCAGGAAAAAGGTGAGATCAATTATAAATGGCATCCAATAGAGGTGATTGATGAGGATTCTTGTTGGAGGAAATACCAATCTTTGAGTAAGGGTTTCAGAGATAATATGTTATTTCCAGATTATTGCATGATGAAGATTGGTAGCAAGCCCAAGCGAGGTCATCATATGCCGGTACCTGAATTACAAAAGAACTCATTTGAAGAATAAGAAGCTTATAGAGAAAAAGGTATGATTTCCATTGAGAAAAATAATTGCATTAATGAAACTTTGCTTGTTAGAGAAATTATTCCAGCTCAAGAGAAGAAATTTGTATATGCAAGTAAGGAGGATGTAATGGAAACTCTAAAAAGGTGTGAGGAGTGGAATAGGAGAGCTAGAGCTGCTAAATTGATAGCCGCTCAAGCAAGACAACACCTACAAGAGTTCAAGGAAAAGATGTCTTCACTTAGTGGGCAGCAGGGTATGAGGAATGTCATTTCTCAAGAGAGGGCAGCCGGGAGCATGGAAATACCTTTCAAAGGAGGGCTGATTGCATAGATTAAAGATGGTGTGGAAGAAAGTATGCCATCTCATTTATTAAAGTAGCTGATTTATGAAGAATTTCAGCCCATTGTAGACACGAATACTCAGATTTTGGGGCAGCAAAGTCAAGACATTTTGAAGACCAAGATTGGCGAGGATGTTGGTGATATTCCAAGGTATAAAGAGCATACTAATGTGTCTTATTTATTGTTTCCTATTTATTTTCATCATGAGATGCATGCCAAAGTTTACATTATGGAGTTTGATGAATCATTGCTCCAAGTATATGTATGTGAGCATCTTGTGGATGATATATGGTGGCAAGTTTTAGTTCACTTGACAGGAACAGGTGACAGGCTTGTGGATCACTTCAGTGTGTTTTGTCTCTTGTGCATGACACTTGGACAAAGCAAGATCAAAATTGCTTGAGGGCAAGCAATTTTGGGAAGGGAGGATTGTAATATCCTCTTCCCATTCGAAGACCTTTGGCCTATTTTGTCAACCTGACGGCCAAAGGAAAATAATAAGGGTGGCTTAAGTTATATTTAATTATTATAAAGTGTCATTAATAAAAGAAAAAAAGATATAAAGCACTTATAATAATTTATATGAATTAATAATTATTAAATCAAGGATGGAAAAGGCCCAAATATAAATTGTTATCCATCCTAGGTGAAAGGTGACTTGCCTTAGAAGGGGGAATGGGAACATAGAAAGGATAAATGCCTATTTTACTATGTATTTCCCCTAGAAAAATGTGACTTGCATTTAGAGAGAAAAAGTTGTTGGAAAAAACATTTAATATGGGAAAATATTAAATGCTTGCATAGGGAAAATCCTTGGGAACTAATTGGATATTGTAAAGGTTGTTTTGGGTCTCTTCTTCCTTTATAAGGAGAAGTCGACTTGAAGGGAAGGATATTTCCATACCATTTGATATTTTCTAATTTGTGTCTTAAGCTTGTAGCTTATGCATATTCTTTCATGTGCAACTACTGTTTGCAAATATCTAACTTGTGGAGTAAGATCCCACGGGAACCCTAGCTTCGGTGGTGAGAGATCCATCCCTAGCTAGCAGGGCATTCTTCGGTAGTAAGAGATCTACCCTAGTTTGTCAATTTTGGAGCTGAATTGATGCCCTAAATGTGCTGGGTGACCTACTTTTTAGGGAAAAATTAGGGTTTCGTGTTTGTTGTGTGAAAAATATTTTTGGAATATTATTCTTCATATTTTTGTGGCCCAAGATCCAAAGTTTCAGCTCATTTGGACTTCTCTAGCAAAAGATATTAATTTTAGAAGTTTTCAGTTGTTTAGGGCACGCTGTAAATTTCTGGCAGCATTCTGTTATTTGAAAAATTTCAAAAATAATTCTATGATGTCTGTTATTGTATTAGCAAGCTCCATTTAAAATTTCAAGAGATTTGAGCAAGAATTTTTGGAGTTATCCATTATTTTCTGTTCGCTGCCCTAGATTTAATTTTCTGCAAAAATCAGATTTTTGTTTGGCTGCAATTTGTCTGTATTTTGCATATTTAAAGTTGGGATTGCCTAAAATCTGTTTAGGGGTAAAATAATGTCCATTGGGGACATTACATTGGCATAGCAATATTGGCATACTCCTTAATAAATTTTAGGTAATAACCAGTACGTCCAAGGAAATTTTGCACTTCATGTTAATTAGTTGGTTCTTCCAACCCCAAAATAACTGTAATTTTGGAGATATCTAGCAACAAGCCTTCTTTATAAATTATGTGTCCAAGAATATTACCAAATGGTGTCGTAAAAATACACTTCTTAATATTTAAGGATATGATAAGTTCTTTGCATATATCAAACATTAACCTTAAATAGGAACAATGTTCTGTAACTAGCCCATAAACAGTCCAATCATCCAAATATACCTAAAGAAACTTGTGAATAAAATATTGAAATGCTTGAACAACAATGCGTGAGAAAACCACTAGCGCATACTTTAGGCCAAAGGCCATAACTGTGTAAGAAAAGAACCCCCATTCAGTTGTAAAAGATATTATCTATTGGTCTTCACATGCAATCCTTACCTAATGGTAGCCTAAAAATACATCAGTGAAAGAATAGATCTCGCACCCCACAGCACCTTCTAGGATCTCCTCAGTGAATGGTGTGGGAAAAGGATCAATCACACTTGAAGCATTCAAAACTCTATAGTTCACACAAATCTTTATCATGTCATCCTTTTTAGTGCTGATAACCATTAGGATTATCCATTCTGACTCTTCAATGGGCTCAATAATGCCTAGCTTGAGCATTTTTTCAATTTCATCCTTCACCTTGACACATAAATTAGGATTCATTCGGTAAGGCCTCTTGCAAACCTGTCACACGCCATCATTGAGCTTGATTTTCATTTCACCTAATGATGGATGAACACCCTTTAACTCATGGTATCCCCTTGGAAAGAGATGTTAAAATTCTTATAGTAGTTCAATTATTTTTACAACTTTTTCCTTAGACCAATAGTCAACAATTCTGACCTTCTTCTTCACGTCTTCAGTCCTGACATTAACCTTCTTTATTTTTAATGGTGCATGATATGTGCGTGCTTTCTCATCTTTATATTCTAATACTTCATGCACTCCTTTTGTGTTCTCAATGTTAAGGTCCTCAACCTCTTCATCATCTATGCGATAGAAAATCTTTCCTTTTTCCTTTTATTTCCAACCACGTTCTAACAGGGTCTCATTAGTTTCCAAATTGATGCACATGTCACTACTTTATTTAAGGTCAATCTCATTATACATTTGAATCATGAGTTCTTTATCCCTTACGCTATCACCCAATGTAATGCACCTCATAATCTATAGAGCTTCATGAACATGAAGCTTTGTTCAAAAATAATAAAATGTTTGAACAATACATGCAATCAAGTCATCCCAATTTTTTGTTTCATGTCTCAACTCCGCATGGACATACCATGTGGGCACACATTCACACAATGTAGAATAGAATTTATGTACCCTGAGAGATGGGGTAACTCGTATTGGCCCTACATCCAATTCCTTTCATAATTGTGAACATGTGTTGTGGGGGAAGTCTTCCATCATAAACCTGCATCAATAAAGGGGAACTATTTCTGACAAACCGGGTCAAGAATGTAACTCTTATCTCACATCATTTGATCAGGTTATCAATATGTGAAGCCCACTAGCATGTTGTTGTTCTCCTTAATGAATAAAATAACATATTTCTTTGATCCCCATCATTTTGTATCAGTGCCTCGATTATGTGTAAGAAGGAATCAGGTTTCTCTTCCCCAGTGTACTTTGGCAAACTGACCTTTCCTAACCACCTAATTGGTCATGCTCTTATCATCCATGTTACTCTTCCCCAAAAATCACAACCAACCATCTCGTAAGTGTCATGATCCCAATTGTCAAATGCCACACTGATAGTATCTCTAATAGACTATGTGTCTCCCTACTAAAGTACTCCTTCCTTTGATGGCTCCACATTCTCTGGATCATGCATCGTATGTGCGTACATCTTATTAATTCTTCATTTATTGGTTCTATGTAAGGTATAACCTTAGTTCCATCCATAGGTATTACTACTCATTCATCTGGGTTCTCAAAACTAACATACAGCTTGTTAAAATGTAAGTACAAATTATTTTCATGGCACTATGGTTGGTCAAGTAGCGTAGGGAATTTTTCTGCCTCTATTAATTTGAGTACTTTAAAGTCTCCAGTGAACTTTATGCCCTAAACCATGATGCTTACATCTTTCAAGATGTCAATGGGCATAGCCCTTGTCTTATTTTCCATATACAAAAAACTTGAAAATGGTTGTAATGGTGGTCTTCCCATTTGATTCCAAGCATCGAGACTGAGGAAATTGACTTCCACACCTATACCAATCAAAATGTTACTTACCAATCATCCATCTATAACTGCATCTAGGGTAACCTACTTATCATACTCATAATCCTGAGGTGGAAAATTGGCGTGAAGGATCTCGTGCCCTCTTTCCATAGTATCACATAGAACCTTTTCTCTTAACCATTATCCCAACAGAGGGATGATATTTTCCTTTTTGAGCATTTTGAATACTTATCTAAGATCATCAATATCCTTCTGATGTATCTCAACATACCTTGTACGTTATTTCTCGCGCATATATTCCTTAAGATGTTATATCCCCCCTGAACCTCCCTAATTACACCCATTTTCTCTTTATATACCTCTTTTTGTCTCCCAAGATCTAGATATTTTGTTGATGGATTCACTTCTTCCCTTTTGATGAGGGGTTTATTCTTCCTTTCTTGCAAGCACGTGAAGCTTCGGCATGTGTAATGACCAACAACAGATTCTCTATATCTACAAAGGTCTTAGGTTTTCATTGTTCCTATAGAGAACGCTCAACTTGAACCATTATTGCATCCTTATCCTTATTATTTTTACACATATACACATATAAGTCAAGGAAATCCTCAACCTTATGCCCCTTATCACAGTACACGCAAGACTAGTTCTTCAAACATTCATGTTGATAATGGTCTAGTGACCCTCATATGTAGCATGTCCCATGACTGAATCTACCTTCGCCACCACTAGGTCATTTATTGTGATATCCTCCTTGGTATCCCCCATTACCATGATTTCCTCCACCTTTATTATGTCTAGCTCCATTATTCTCATTGTCTCGTTCACATCCTTGGGAGCTACTTTTTATACTATCCTGTCGTAACCCCATTTTACAAACCTCATGGATATGATCAATCAACCAGAAGTATGTTGTGTCATGGGTGTGTGTGTCACAAATTTTATAATACATTAACACCTTTGTGTGGTACACTGTAGAAGTTGGAAATCTCATACATCATGGTTCTTATGACATATCTCGCAAGCCGAGAGTAGCGTACGCACACTCTTGTGCAGATAGATATCCTTTATGTGCCCTTCTAAGTCGTAATCTATGCACCATAATCCACTGCAAGTATTGTGTGTTAAGTTAGTAGATAAATTTTCTAGCTAAAAATCCATGGCTCCAATCTAAACTTCAAGGAACAGACTTACTCTAGTATCTATGCTCCTAACCACTTCTATGTGCAGTGTTGCTTACAAAGCCTCACGTGGGTTTGTGAATGTCTTGTGTGATAACTCCCTTCAAAAGGGTGTCAACAAGCCTCCTAAAAACCATTGTGCATGTTGACTCTAATGAATGTCATAATAAATCTTAGACAACAAATTCTTGAAACATGCATCACACTCTCTAACACTTTCATCCAAGCCTTGTTTAATGTATTTTAATGCACTAATATTTTGCTGCTCAAATTCAGTTATGTGGAATTCAACCAAGAAAGCAACACACAATGTATCATAATCCACTATCATCTAGTATGGATCATACTTCCTATACCAACTACTTGTGCAGCCTTGAAGTGTTATAGCAAACTGACTAGCCTTCCGATCTTGGGTTATTATTCCTTTGGCCCTCCACAAAATTTTGCACTTATGTCCATGCTCTAATACATCTTCCACACCTTGATACTGTGGAAAATTAAGGGACATCTTGAAAAATATCTGAGGGATTTGTTGTTGTGGTCATTGTCCTAGAGTAGGGCTAAACCCTAGTCCTAATCCTCCACCAAGACTTCCTCCACACGGGGGAGGTTTTGAGCCTCCCAAGCCTCCTAGTGCTACTTGAGGACATGTAGAAGTACTGCCTTGTGTCCCTGTAGTAATGCTAAATTACACCCCAACTATTTTTCCCACTATTCCATTTGTAGGAGTACCTCCAACGAGTAGTGTGCCATTGCTTTGTCCCAATGTTGTGCCAACCATATTACTCCCAAATAAATTACTCAAATACAAGAGTTTGTTATGTTGCCATATATGCTTCCTTTATTTTTTGTGCCTCCTATGTTGATACCAAAATGTGCCTGCCTATATCTCTAATCCAACGTGGTGATCCTCAATTACCTTCTTATTCACCATCACTACGTTGGCAAACTATCTTTGGCCTTTGTCTTTGTCTCTTATTTTCTATTTGGTCTCACACACCCTACAACCCAGTTGGAACTTAACTTATTTATCTTTTATAACTTCATACACCATCACCTAGCTAGGACAGAAGCACCCAGGTGCTCATGTTCCTCCTGGGCACCCCTGACCCTTTCTTACCTTACTCACTCTTTTGGGGTCTCTTTTATATTTTGGGCATCTTTTTTACTTATAGGTCATTCTTATAGTTTTCAATTATGAAATCCAATTAAGGGAATCATATGAATACATAGTTATGTGTTCAAATCAAGGACCAAGCACTAAACATTAATATCATCACGTAAGATTACATTCCAAAGGCACCAAATAAATCTAAAGGCATACATCTAACATCCATTCAAGGGACAAGGGCTACATACTTCTACATACACTGCATAGAAAGGGGAAGTATATTCTATTCCATCCTCACACTCTACTACATTGCTACATTCTAGCTACCTCTCGCTATCAAGTGCAACTTACACAAGGACATCCTAGGGAATCATTCTTACACACACACATAAGTACTACATGGAGTCTGAGATGTATTGCAGTACTTGGTTGTAAGTTCACTCTTAGGGTGACCGTCACGTTCAGCCCAACTCCCCATTTTTCATTTTCCTTTTTTTAGGTTTAATGCACTTTGTGAGCTTGTGCAAGTGAACTTCTATTTTTTAGGTTACAGGTATCATAGAAACTATGAGAACATTAGGTGATCACTAGAATAACTATGAAACCCTAACAACATATGAGAAACCAGATCTCAAGCATTTATACAGTCATCAGCAACCAGATTCAATCACCAGCACTCAAGTTCCTTTGTGCTGCATTGGGTGCCTCTCTCTGGCATTATTCTCATGTTATATAATTTACATCGAGTGGTTATGACACTTTTTGCATCTTGCCCATCACTTTACCCTGCACAGATCACTTCTTGTTTGCTCATAAATCAAATAAGTTATTGTATCTCTCCTTCTTGCTTAGGGTTTCATACTTTACATGTTATTTTGTTTGTGTCATACTGTATTTTAGCATTTGTATACAATTAGTTACTAATTCAAATTAAATTAAATCATTTGGTGAACCCACTCACTCAAACCATACCTTCCTTATTTTTATGCACATCACTCGTAATGGTCATTTTGGATCTATTGAGCACACTAAGATTCCTCCATTTACCCATAGGATCTTCAAACCAATGGCTGAATCTGACAATCCCCTGCTCAACTCATCCCGCATCCCCCTTGAGGACATTGAAATTTCTGATAGTGAACAATCATATGATGAAGATACTAATGTTGATTAAGAACAACTAGATAATCTCACTAATTTTCCTCAAGCCTTGCACACCAACCCTATGCATATTCTGCATGTTCTAAATGTTTTTCTCACTACTAAACACTCTCAATATGTTGCTTCTAATCCTCTCATCGGCTCCTCCTCAGCTTCCATGGCCTCCACACAACCCCTTAACATTCCTACTTTCATTGCTACAACTACTGCTCCACTCATTACTCCTAATGCCTCTAATACACAACATGGTTCCTCTTCTGACACTCAAGATCTCACTTCTTTATATCAGGATCAGTAAATTCAAATCTGTCAGCTACAACAAGCTACTTCACGCTCCTCTCCATCTCTTGAATCCTCATTACTCATTCATACCCCTTTCACACCTTCCATTTCTACTTATCCACTCCCTCCTAAATTTTTTACCCCTAATCTGCCCACCTTCAATGGCCATAGTGACCCTCAAGAGCATCTCTGATATTTTCGTGTGGTATGTCTTGATTATGTGGATGATCATACATTGGTATATAAGATATTTCCTATAAGTCTTCAAGATTGCACCATGTGTTGGATTTATGATCTACTTGTTCATTCGGTAACTTATTTTACTCATCTAGCCAATGCTTTTCTTTCTCACTTTTCTATCAGTATCGCCACCAAGATATCTTATGCATAACTCAATCAAATCAAACAAAGATCTAATGAGCATCTAACTGACTATGTTTTGCATTACAAGAACAATCTAGCTAAGACGACCAATGTACTTATTGATTCTGAATTCCAAGATATTTTTTTTCAAAGCCTCTTACCACCACTTCAAGAAAGTGTTATCTTTGAGACTTATCCTTCATTTGATTAATTATGTCATAAACTCAAAATGTACAAATTCAAACTCCTATCTATGGGAAAACTAAAATATCATGATATTCCTTCATCTTCTTCTAATAGGTTCCAAACTAAATCTACATTCTAGCCATCTCCTAAGCCCACCGAATCAAAGGCAACTGTTAATATTGTCTCTCCACCCGAAAAGCTTCAATGGCAACCTCCAAAGTGTACTTTTACGAAATTACCCTATGCACCCTAGTTTCTATTAGCTCAACTTATCGAAAGTAATCTCATCACTCTGCCACTGCCGCTCAATCTCAACCCCTTTCACCCCGTGGCCACAATTATGATAAAAAAAAATCACGATGTGATTATCACTAGTCTATTGATCATTCTAGTGATCGTTATTTCAAACTCAAGCATATCATTCAAGATCTCATTGAAAACAATTCACTAGAGGTCCCTAAGACATCTACTTCTAAGTCGGACAGTGATAATAAAAAGATAAGAATCTTTAATAATCCTTTTCCCAAGCATGACACGCAAGCTCTTGATTCTTCTGCTAATCATACATATCGAGTTGAGCCTCCTCCTTCATCGGGACCCCTTGACTTCCTTGTCACTTCTGTTGATGCATCACCAACATTCATTACATTTTCGGATCATGATTATCATGCTACATTTACTTTTGATTCCTTATACATCAATGCCTCTATTGGTTCCTATAATGTTAATAATACTCTTATTTATCCAAAAGCTCCTATGAACGTATTCTCCATCCCACTCCTTCTCGCTATCAAATGTTTGCTGCCTAATATCACATTTCTAGTTCCCAATTATTTTGGTTACATCAAGCTTCCCGTTACTATTGGCTATCTTACCATATTTGTGTCATTTGTTATGGCATATTTAATCAAAGGTTCTGACATGCTCTTAGGTATATCTTGGATCCACACTTCCCAAGCCATTCCTTCCATGAATCATTTGTGCCTCAAGTTTATTCACAATAAGCAAGTTATTACTCTCAAAGGCATTCAACCATGTACACCATTGTCTTGACCTACTATTGATGATATTTATACACCAGTGACCACATATATGCCTCCTCTTCCTATCAATTCTTAAGCACACTCTACACCTAGTTATCCTATTCATACATGACCTATGTCATGACCATATCATCCTCATCAATCTTTTAGTCCAAATCTTTAGCCTGCGTCCCTTGCTTGGGTAGACCCTTCACATAAGTGTTTACCGCCACCTTCACCACATAGGTATCCTTCGTGTACACATCATTACCTTATTAGACCACTGATCTTAGAGAATCATCACATGCCTTTATCTCCTCAGACATTGGGTGGAGGGCCCTTCCCCTTCACTAATGTCGGATAGCTTTCTCTCACTTACACACTTGGGGGCATCATGCTTTCTTCCCCCCATCACTATCAATTTTATTTTATAACTACTACCACACTTTATGCTTTGTTCCTCATAAATTTTACATACTATCATACCATTTGATACACAGTCAGTACCCTATGATGCACTTTAGTTCCATTGTTCATACTCGACTACTAAGGGTCTACTTCTGAAATGAACCTCACATCCACTACACATTTCACGCTTTGTGCCTCACAATACATATTTGTAAATTCTTGACTATTTAGGGTTCCTATAAATGAACCTTGTCTCATACACATCCACCGAGGGACATGTTACTCCTATCAATTTCACACTTTTCATTACTTTCCATCACACTCATACATATCATCTACATATTTTGGTTACATCTGATCTTGCTAAAATTATTCTATTTACATGTTACACTTTGTTTTCCATGATAAAAGGATACTTAGTATGTCATTATCATTCTATATATACACATGTGCGTTCACTTGGTATTTTAAGGTGAATGCATATTTATTACTGGTTCTTACATGATGCAATGATGTTTGGCATTATTCCTTTTACTTCATATTTATTACTTCATTTTAGCATGCAATTGGAACTTGCTAGAAAAGATAGTAACTGACATCAGTTAAGGGTAGATCGGTATTAGATCAGGGAAGACTGATATCGGTAAAGGGAAAGTAGGAACCGGTGGCATGGTTAGGAAGAATCAGCGTCCGTTACTTGTGTGACGAAGTTTTAATTAACTCTTGGGAATTATATCTATTTTTAGCATTAAAATAGATTTATTGATTATAATTGCATGGCTAAGTGCCCTAAGTCTATAAACATGATTATATAAGAAACAAAAGCTAGAGTTTAGAAGTGATGATAAACAAGAATTAGAAAGAACTTGAAAAAGGTTGGCGAGAGAGAAATTCTTGGTGGTTGAGCAAAAAGCTTCAAGGAAGAAAGTACTGAACATATTAGAGGGTGTCGAAGATTGTAAATATTCATTGTATATCTTGTCAAAGCTTTGGATAATAGATTGGATTGTTTCTTGGTGGACGTAGCCCACATTGGGTGAACCACGTTAAATCTGGTGTTGATTTATGTCTCTTGTTTGGTATATTTCTTCTAGTAGAATATTTACTTTTATTTGCATGTATGCTTAGATCTAATATATTATTTGTACAACCGTTGTGCTAACCCCAACAACTAGTATCAGAGCTTGGTTTGAGTGTTTTTGTGTTGAAATATTTACTCATAGAGGGTTTTCTGATTGAGTGGGAGCTATAAAAATGGCAGAAGATAATAAAACAAGGTAGATAAATTTGATGGCCAAAATTATCAATTATGGAAGATGCAGATTGAGGATTATCTGTATCAAAGAGATTTGTACTTACTGTTGGATGAGAAGTCTAGATCTATGAAGATGACTGATGAAGAATGGAATATTCTTAACGAAAAGGCTTTGGGATCTATACGATTGAGCCTGAGAACATCTGTGGCTTCCAATATTACATAAGTGGCTTCTATGGCAAACTTAATGAAATATCTTACTAATTTATATGAAAAACCTAATGCTTCAAACAAATTTTATTTGATGAAGAAAGTATTTAGTTCTAAGATGTATGAAGGTGAATCTGCTTCTAGTCATTCGAAAGATTTATGATTGATTGTAAATAATTTAAAATTAGATGTTATACCATTTGATGATGAATGTAAAAGCACTTTTATTCTTATGTTCTTTTCCTGATAGTTGGGACAACTTGGTACTTTTATTCTTATGTTCTTTTCCTAATAGTTGGGACAACTTGGTAATGGCTGTTAGTAATATAACATCTGATAATAATATTTTGAAGTTTGATGATGTGATTAGTATAATCTTGAATGAATAAATTTGTAGGAAGAGTATAGAGGAAACATCATCTGGAAATGCTTTAAATGTAGAAAGACGGGGCATGTAGAAGGAGAGATCCAAGATTAAGAGTAATGGGAAATCAAATTCAAGGGAAAGCAGATCTAAATCCAGAAGTAAGGGAATTACTTGTTGGAAATGTTAAAAGAAAGGATATGCAAAGAAAGATTGTTGGTCAAAGGATAAAGAGAATCAACAACCAGACAAAAGGTAAAGAGATGAATCTTTCTTCATCAGAGGTAATGCAAGATGCTCTTATTATTTATTTGGAAAATAGAATTGAATCATGCATTTTAGATTCAGAAGCTTCTTTCCATGCAACCCCTAATAAGGGTTACTTCAGAAATTATGTTTAGGGTAATTTTGTGCATGTTTATTTGGGTGATGATGAACCTTGCAGTATTACTGGTAAAGGGGAAGTTAATCTAAAATTGCAGAATGGAAATACATGGGTATTGAAAGATGTGAGACATGCGCCAAGCCTTAGGAGGAATCTTATTTCTGCAGGGAAACTAGGTGAATCTGGTTGCATTGTTACTTTTACAGGAGACTCTTAGAAAGTCACCAAGGGTAATTTTGTTGTGGCAAGATGTAAGAAGGTAGGAACGTTATATTTATCTACTTGTATTACTGATTCCTTTTTTGCATTATCTACTTCAGATTCAAATGTATGCATGTGGCATAATCAACTGGGTCATATGAGTCAAAAAGGAATGTAGATCTTAAAGGCTAAGGGTAAGTTATCAGAGTTCAAAGATTTAGATCTTGATTTATGTGAGCATTGTATCTTTGGAAAGAAAAAGAGAGTGAGATTTCTCAAAGTTGCAGCAGCTAACAAGGAGATGAAATTGGAGCTTGTACACTTAGATGTATGGGGACCATCTCAAGTAGTTTCTCATGGAGGATCCTAGTGTTATGTTACTTTCATTGATGATGCTACAAGAAAGGAATGTGTTTATTGTATTAAACATAAATCTGATGTTTTTCAGACTTTTAAAAGATGGAAACCCCTTGTTGAGAATGAATCAAATTCTAAGTTAAAGTGCCTTAGATTTGACAATGGTGATGAATATTGTAGCAAGGCTTTCAATGATTATTGTTCAGTGAATGGGATACATAGAGAAAGAATGGTTCCAAGAACACCACAAGAGAATGGTGTTGCAGAAAGAATGAACAGGACAATCATGGAATGTGCTAGAAGTATGAGGATACATTCTAGATTGCCCTTGCAGTTTTGGGTAGAAGTAGTTGATACAGTAGTTTATTTGATTAACCATGGCCCTTCAAGTTCACTAGATGGAGGAATACCAGAGGAAGCTTGGACTGGAAAAGAGGTAGATATTTCTTTTCTTAAATTTTTTGGTTCAGAAGATTTTGTGCATGTTGATAGGGAAAATAGAAAAAAGTTGGATGTAAAATCCAAGAGGTGCACTTTCATTGGTTATGGATCTGGTGATTTCAGTTTCCATTTTTGGGATTTAGAGAATTCTAAAATTATTAGGAGTCGTGATGTTGAATGGAATGAAAAGAGAATGTACAAGGATCAAATTTTGGTACCCAAGGATGAGAAAATTGAGAAGTTTATTGATGAAAATGAACTCTCAGGTTTTAAAGAAACACCTACAGAAATACACAGTAACCGTGGTTGGTTAGTCCCTAACCGACATTAGTCAGATGAACTAATAACATTTACAGATGGTTACAGAGGATCAGAACCGACATCGGTTAGCAGAACCGAGCGTCGGTTAGAGGTGACTGACATTGGTCACTGTCAGAAGTTGCAATACTAATGTTCAGGAGGCCCAGATAGAGCCTCCGGTACCCCAAACTCCTGTGAGAAGGTCAAAAAGGGTAAGTAAACTTCTAGAAAGATTTACACCTTCTCTATTTTATTTATTGTTGACTGATAGTGGTGAACCAGAGAGCTTTGAAGAAGCAATGCAGGATAAGAATCACATTCAGTGGGAGCATGGCATGGATGAGGAGATGGACTCCTTAGAACAAAACCAAACTTGTGATTTGGTTAAGTTTCAGTAGGTAAGAGGACATTGTAGAACAAGTGGGTTTACAGGATTAAGGAAGAAGAGGGTGGACAGAAAAGGTACAAGGCAAGGCTTGTAGTAAAGGGATTTACACAGAAAGAAGGTATTGACTTTGGTGAAATATTTTCTCTTGTTGTTAAGATGACTTCTATTTGTACTGTATTGAGTTTAGTTGCAGTAGAAGATTTGCATTTAGAGAAACTAGATGTGAAGACGGCTTTCCTTCATGGTGATTTGGATGAAGAAATTTATATGCAGTATTCATTTGGGTATGAAGTCAAGGGTAAGGAGAAACTAGTGTGCAGGTTGAAAAAGAGCCTATATGGGCTCAAGCAAGCTCCAAGGCAATGGTACATGAGGTTTGATAGTTTTATGCATGAGCATGGTTACTTGAGATGTGAATCTGACCATTGTGTTTATTTCAAGAAGCTTGAAAATGGGAGATATATTATTTTGTTACTGTATGTGGATGATATTATTATTGTAGGATCTAGTATGCAGGACATTGGTGAGCTTAAGAGAAATCTAACTCACACATTTGCTATGAAGGATTTAGGAGCTGCAAAAAGAATCCTTGGCATGCAAATACATAGAGACAGGAAAAACAAGAAATTGTATTTGTCTCAAGAGGATTATATCTACAAGGTGTTAGAAAGGTTCAACATGTAGAATTTAAAACTTGTTAGCACACCTATGGCTGGACACTTTAAATTGAGAAAAGATCAATGTCCTTCATCACATGAGGAGGTCAAATACATGACATAAGTGCCATATGCTTCAGTAGTTGGAAGTCTCATGTATGCTATGGTTTGTACTAGACCAGACATTGCACATGTAGTGGGAGTTGTGAGTAGATATATGGCTAATCTAGGTAAAGATCATTGGAAAGCAGTCTAATTGATACTCAGGTATTTGAAAGGGACATATAGCATGCAGTTATGTTATGGAGGTTCAGATATTTCATTATGTGGCTATGTTGATTCAGATATGGCTGGAGATCTGGATGGTAGGAGGAGCACTACTGGATATATTTTCACAGTAGGTGGAATGATAGTTAGCTGGATTTCAAGATTGCAGAAGGTTGTGGCTTTGTCTACTACAGAGGCAGAGTATGTTGCAGCTACATAGGCTAGCAAGGAGATGATATGGATGAGTATGTTCATGGAAGAGTTGGGAAAGGAGCAAAGTGATTGTAAATTGTTTAGTGACAGTCAGAGTGTAATTCATTTGGAAAAGAACTCAATGTTTCATTCGAGAATGAAAAACATTCAGTTGAGGTATCACTTCATACGACAGGTATTGTAGGATGGACAGTTGAATCTAGAAAAGATTCATACGAGCAAGAACCCTGTGGATATGCTAACAAAGCCATTAGCAAAGGAGAAGTTGGAGCTACACTCCACTTCTGTTGGTCTTCGAGTTTGAGACTTGAAGAGGAAGAAACAAAGCTAAGGAAGGATCCAAGAATGACGTTGTACAGGTATGGTGCAGTAATTAAACTCCAAGTGGGAGATTGTTGAGTTGTGGAGCTTAATTACTTCATTTTAGCATGTTAATTGGAACTTGTTGGAAAACACAGTAACCGACATCGGTTAAGGGTAGACCGACATCAGTCACCCAAGACCGGCATCGATCAAGGGCAAGTAGGAACCATGACATCGGTTAGGCAGAACCGGTGTCAGTTACCTGTGCATGAAAATTGTTTTAATTAACTCTCGGGAATTATATCTATTTTTAGCATTAAAATAGATTTATTGATTGTAATTGCATGGCTAAGTGCCCTAAGTCTATAAACGACTATATAAGCACAAAAGCTAGGGTTTAGAAGTAAGTATTAGATTAGAATTTGAAAAAGGTTGGTGAGAGAGAATTCTTGGTGGTAGAGTAAAATCTTGAAGAAAGAAAGTACTAAACATCTGAGAGGTGTGGAAGATTGTAAATCTTCATTGTATATCTTCTCAAAGCTTTGGATAATAGATTGGCTTGTTTCTTGGTGGATGTAGCCCACACTGGGTGAACCACGTTAAATCTGGTGTTGATTTATGTCTCTTGTTTTGTATATTTCTTCTGGTAGAATATCCACTTTTATTTGCATGTATGCTTAGATCTGATATATTGTCTGTACAACCAGTGTGCTAACCCCAACACAAAGTAAAATTATGGTTTTAGGGTCGTAGAAATATATTATCAAGCTACCAGATGAAGGGTGACAATATTCTCATTACATTCTCTATTGACAGTTGGTTAGAGTGTTTTTAAGATTCATGTAAAATATCGAGATTTGAAAGTGCATACAGAACAAGCTCATTTGTATGAGGAAAAGTTTGAGGTAAAACCTATCATAGGAGGCTACGAATGTGTCCAATGTTATTATGAGGCGAGATATTATTATGGGATAATTTTATGACTTGTGTCATTGTATACATATTAATTATCTATATTGGATTAAAGTGATGGTAGTGATATGACTTGATATTAAGAACTTCTCCTTGCTCATTGGATTGAAAACAAGTTGGTCATCATTTGCATTGGATTAACCTCACCATAATGACGCCCACCAATGTGATGAACACTACACTACTATACCAATAATTTAAAGAGGTTTCAAGACACACATAGTTATCTCGAAGATATGATGATATGGATAGTAATAATTGCAGGATGTAAACTCTTCCCAGATGGATTGTGTAATAGGGCTCTCACACTTGGAAATTGACATTTGACTTAGTTGTATCATATGGATGTTTGATCTAGGGAGATCATCCCTATTATAATTTATGTATCTTTGTTATAGGTTGTTCTTGAAGGAAGAGGTAAGTAAATACCTTGCAAACCAACACTTATTAGAGTGTGATTCTTTGATATGGGATCCTTAGATACCCTTAAAATCCTAAGGAAAATATGTTTATATGAAAAACCATTCAAATTTAATCCCTCTCAACCAACCCAAAAGCAACACATGTACCCACTAAGCTGAGTTGTTCACTTGAAAATATGACGGTTGTAGCAAACACAAGGGATGGACTTCTAGTGCATGGACATGTTTATTGATTGAACCTGTCAATGGGTGGCTCACAAACTTATCAAGGATAAAGATGAAACTAATTTTTAAATGTGAGATAATTTGTAGATGTATTCTATGAAGTGTGCAATGATTCTTGAAGTACATACGTTGGATAATAGACCTGTGACCTAATGGACTTAGGGCACGGGATGCTTTGAGAAAAGAAGTTTTAAGTTGGTCAATTACATATATAAATGAAATCTTATCGGTGCTAAGAACTGCCAAAGTGATGTTGTGAACAAGACCAAAAATTGGGTACTACAATTTCCCCCCTTTTAATCTAGTATTGAAAAATACCTTGATTAAAAGTAAAGAACAAGTAAATACAAACCTCACATTGGTCCATTTATCATATAGATGATAGTGTGAAACTGGTGAATGTTTCCTGAAGATGTGAAACCTAAAACCCCATGGAAAATGCATGTTTCAATGCTAAATATGATATACAAATCAATATATGAAATATGTAAATTGAAACAATACATAGAATGAGTAAAATAATTGGTAGTGGTGAACCACGCCCACAATGTGTTGTATGAAAGGTTTACACCTAAGATTTTCCCCATGCCAACTAGGGGATGAAAATTTGTAATATATCTTGTGATCATCAACCTTTGGATATTGGAGCCAACATATCTATCATTGGTTTGTTGAGAAACCCAAATTAGACTTAATTTTTTTAAGGATTTAGACAAGTCTTTATCTACTTGTAGACACAAAATCACTCACTTGGGTACATTTCTAGGTCCTACTAGCATTCACATTATTCCTAAGAAAGAAAACTAGTGGTTAATAACTATATTTGGCCTATCTTCTTTATCTCTTGTTTTCTATTTGGTCTCTACACACCTTATAGCCTCGTTGGAAACTTTACTAATTTATCTTTTATGGCTTTAAACACCAACACCTAGCTAGGACATGGAAGTGCCCAGGTACTCTTGTCCCTCTCTAGTCACCCATGACCCTTTCTTATTTTACTCACTCCTTTTGGGTCTCTTTTACCTTTTGGGAATCTTTTTCAACTTATGGGTTGGACCTTCTAGCTGCCAATTACAAAATCCAAACAAGGGAATTATATAAATACATAGTTATATGTTTAAAATCAAAGACCAAACACTAAACATTACTATCATCGCCTGAGCTTGCATTCCAAAGGCACTAAAGCACTCTAAAGGAATCCATCTAGCATTCATTCAAGGTACGAGGGTTGTATACACTATATAGGAAGGGGAAGTCTATTCTATTCCATCCAGACATTCCACTACATTGTTACATTCTAGCTACAACCCGTTATCAAGTGCAACTTGCACAAGGGTATCATTCTCTCTCTCTCTCTCTCTCTCTCTCTCTCTCTCTCTCTCTCTCTCTCTCTCTCTCTCTCTCTCTCTCTCACACACACACACTCACACACACACACACACACACAAGAACTACATGGAGTTTGAGATGTAGTGCAGTGCTCAGTCATAAGTTAACTCTTGGGGTGATCGTCGCAGTCAGTCTGACTCCCCATTCTATATTTTCCCTTTTTAGGTTTGATGTAGTTTGTGGGCTTGTGCAGGTGAACTTCTCTTTTAAATGTTATAGGTATCATTAGTGATCATAGTGAAAACATCAGGAGATCAACATAAATCAACTATAAAACCCTAGCGACACAGGAGAAACCAGATCCTAAGCATCTATATAGTCACTAGCACCTAGATTTAGTCAGCAACACCTAGGAGCCCGTTCCCTACATTGGGCACCCAAGTCCAACATTATTTTCAAGTTCCAGAATTTACATCGAGCAGTTACGACATTGTTTGCATCTTGTCTAGCACTTTACCCTACACATATCACTTCCTGTTCACTCAAAAATCAACTAAGTTCCTCTATCTCTCATTATTGCTTAGGGCTTCATAATTTGCATGTTATTTTTCTTGTAGCATGTTCTATTTTAGCATTTTTATATCATTAGTTACTCTGCAATATTAGATTTAATTCAAATTAAATTAAATCATAGGCCTTCTAGATCTTTATCGGGACTTTTTCTGAGTTTGCAAGGTTTTAGATCTTCACTTGGGTCAAAGGATTCTATACTCTCTTTATACACCTTATAAAAAGTTCATACAAGCCCCTTTCAATGCTCAAACTCCTCTCTCACTTCTAAAATCTTTGTGTCCACTTTCTTGTTTTCTTGTTCCATTAACCAAGGTTAGGGTTTGAATGTTTTCTTGATTTTTGGATCTATAAACTTAATAACATTACCTTATTAACCTCTTACACACTTCTTTCCACCTTTGATCAGTCTCTAGTGATGATATAAGACACCTTTTGAATAAACACCTCTAACCTTGAAAGCTTGCTTATGACTATCTAGAAAAATAGAGTACATGACTTGGTGTCTCCAGATTTTACCCTGAAATCTGAGACTACCCTATGTTTAAAAAAACTCGTTCTTTTAAAATAAGGAGTCTTTTTGTGTTTTTATTGCTAGAAGATATCTCTATTACGTTAAGATATTCCTAGTGAATCATATGAGACAATTTTGACAAATACCCAGATGTTGAAACTCATTTTATCCCTCCGCCAAGTTTTATCTGCGGGAAATTTTTATTTAATTATTTATTAAATAAATAAATCCTCGATTGAAATAATTTGTGCTCTGGTTGAATCCTATTGAAGTTTTGCATGCCAGTATTCACACATCTCAATAGGGTTTTCACTAGGAATGAATTCTGAACATTGTCTACAACTTCTGGCAACTTTTTTCGTTTTTATTTATTTCTTTTGCGTTTGTTCTCCAGTTTTATTTGTTGTCTGTTTGTTAAATTCCCCTTGATCCGTTCTTTGTTTTGTATAGTTTTTTAATTGCCTGGAACATCTAGAGATAATTTACGGCCTTGGCACCAGAAGGAAAACTTCTAACCAAAAAAGATGAAGTCAAGCACAAAAATCCTCTCCTAGTCAAGTCGCACTTTTGGAATAAATAGATCTAAGCTACAATGGGATTTTTGGTAGTGGCAGGCAAGTGGGAATTTCTTACTTGCCTTGCAGGGTACTTTTTCCCATGAAGTCAAAGTCACTTAAGTTGCAATGGGAATATTAGAGGTCGCAGGAAGGTGAGAATTTCTTACCTGCCTTGTAGGGTAAAAATTCTCATTATTAAAGAAAAACACTTAAAGCACCAGCAGGAATTTCTTACCTGCCTTGTAGGGTAAAAATTCTCATTATGAAAGTCAAATAAATTAAGTGGAAGAGGGTATTTTTGGAGCTGCAATGCAGGGTAGAAATTCCCATTAAAGTTGACTTCCTATTTTTAGAAATTACCCTTGCCAAAAAGTGTGACCCACCTTGGCATTAAATAATGTATTTAATGATGTTTATTCATGGCTTTTTCACCCAATTTTGGCGCCATGTATGGAAGGAAATTCAATGCAGGAAGATTAGCTAAAGAGAAGTCAAGGAAGCATGCTAAAAATAAATAAAATAAATTCATAAAAAACAACAAGCAGCATGCATACTTGGGCACCCAAATTGGATGAATAGACATGATTATTTATTAATTAAATTGCTAGAAATAGTAAGAGACAATTATTAAAAATAGCATGTTGGAGGTTATATAAGCATGGTATGTCATAAGGGAGAGACAGTTAATTATTTTTGATGAAGATTGCAGCCCAGACAGATTTTGGCGCCAAAAGAAGGAGGTTTTTGCATTAAAGTTTATTTTCCATTGTCGGGAAGCTTCTAATTTTGACGCCTAGGGTTAGGATAGCCTAATTTTTGTCATTTTGAACAACAACATGCATGGTATATGTGCCCAGGTGAATTAAATAATATTTTTTCTTGCTTTGCATGTAAGAAAAACCTCAAATTTTAGAGCATCACGCTTTATATGCAAATTTTGGTGATAAAAATCAAGTATTCGTGCCCTGGACTCCATATTTATCTGAATTAACTGTAGGTATTCATCACAGGTGCTCATATAAGTGAAAGGGAGTTCAAATCAATGTCAGATACATTAAATACATCTTCCGAATTAAAATAAATTGGCATATCTACACAAATTGATCCAATTGTAAGGGATTCTGGTAGAATTAAAAGAAAAAGAGCTCAAACAAATATTGTTCCAGTCATGATGAAACATGATGAAAGAAAAGGATCAGTAGAATCATGCATATCATGCAAAGAGTAATTCCAGAAGGAAGATTTCCAGCTATCCCCTTTTTTATAGCTTCCGCATGCGGGAATTCATTTTAAAGCTTCCTATTTGTAATTTCCCTCTATACATTATAAATAGAGGAAGAGCCTATAGGTAAAAGGATCGGAATTTGTAATTAGCATTCTTGTGTTCCAAAATTTGAGATGAAACCCTTGATATCTTTTTGAAAGCTAAGGAATAGAGAGGAGGCAAATTTACAGAGAACTTTATGTCAACGGTACATTTTTTCTTATTTCTTTTTAGATCTTTGCATAATCTTTGTGTTATCTTAGATCTGAATCTGAAACTTTCCTTTGTTTTTAATTCTACATTTCAAGATCTATTTGTTTCATCTATGTGCATGTGACCAACTCTGTCAACTATTGGTTAGGCTACACATCTTCTTTCTTTTATACCCGCATTCAATTATTTCCCACTTCTACAAATATACATTTCTTATAGGTGCTTACTTGCTGCAAAATTGCTCAGCTATGGCTCATGAGCTTTGCAATTAAAGTAAAACCCACAAACAGTTACTCATATCCATTATTGATAAAAATCATACATGAGAGCCTCACCGGTAAATGAGGGAGATTTATCTCATGACTGCCTAGGTTTTCAACTATGTAGAAAATCTAGCCCACATGACTGTATTTTCCTATATTTCTCCTCAATCATCTTAAGATTACGTGTACCACCTTATTTCCCACTTTTTTAGGTCTTCTTACAACTACTTATACATGTTTCAACAAACTTTTAAGAGTTTCAATGATGCTTTTGTACCCCTAATAAGTTTTACTCTTCTTTCTTGGTTTGACTGTTACAAGACAAAGTTTAAGACTATATTTATAGTTTTTCTTCCTTAAAAACTTGGAAATTCTTCCTCACAACTAATTTTACACCTAATTTTACACCTTCATAGGACTATCCTTCATTTATTATACAAGTTTCACTAATAAATACAAGACAACCTTGATTATTTCAACAATTACTTCATTTAAACCCTTAAAATGGGTTTCTTATACATTAACAATCAAATTTTTAAACATTTTACTTAGCATACGTAGTCCATTCATCTTGAAACTTAACAGAACCCTTCATTTCATATAAATCCACCTTCTCACCAATTTGTATCAAATTTTTCTTTTTCAACTACAAGTTATGATAATTTCATGTTTTTTAAACCTTAGAACATGGTTAGAAACAGAGAGGGTGATATTTAGGTTTATTTTCAATTATTTAGACTTTTTAAGCTTCTTGGTGGCATGAAACATGGCTGCAAACTCTTGATATAACTTACCAATATCATTCACTCATTAATAGACCTTGTGATATTGTTTATTATTACAACCTTTGATTACTCTGTCCTCACCACTATATAACATTTTTCTACTAATTTTAGACTCTCCTTTCAAATATACACATGGCTATCAATATACATCCTTTCTTGACTATGCCAACATTTTTCATTACATTTCTAGATACTTATAGAGTCTCCTCATTCATATAGCAAGACACAATACAAACCTCTTACCTCATACCCAAATAATGTCAACGTTCCTATGTAAATATGGATTTACTGATAGTATATCTCCCTTAAGCACTTATTTCACCTTCTTCATGAACCTTTACAGTCATTTCATACTTGTAACAACATATATTAAGTCATATACAACAATTATCCTTCATTATTCATCATTCATTCATATTTTCATCACATTTTTATAAATATAACTCAATAAATCCTTCATTAAGATGTTTATCATGAAATATTACATGAATCCTGAGCTCTTGGCTCTATAAGAACCTTCTATACTCTCTTAAAACCCCTTCTCTACCTTATTTTATCTCCCATATTTGAATATCTCCTCTAAAATGATCAAAATGAGGTAGTTAGGTCCATAGTTCACCTAACTTAAATATGGTGAGAGTGACCATAGTAAGTGAAACCAAGAAAAAAGCATGTGGACACATGGATTAGGCGTATTCATGCTCATTGACATCCATTTATAACATTTATTCAACCTATCCTATCACCTAGACCCCTAAGCACAACATATGGAAATTCAAATATTTGAAATGGTGGTTTTCGAGGGAAACTCCAAAATCACATTATTACAAGACAAAAGGGACCCATATGGACTAGAATCCATCCCAAAACACCTAAGAGGACCTCCTACACTTAACACACTATAAAAAATTTGATATGTACAATGAAATTATGCTATTGCATCATACATGATAGGGGATTGACAACTATGATGGTTTTTAATGTTCATGGATGGAAGTCAATTGTCAACGTTTATGATTTGAGTAGTCAACTAGAATTTATGTTTCATAACAACAATTTGAAAGGTTAAACATTATTCTTTTCATGACTCTTCCCATTTTTAACCTATGAAGAGCTTGGATTTTGAATCGACTCTTATGTTTAATACAATGTTTCCCCTGCTAAACTTTGTTAACCTTGTGTATTGTTTATAACAAAAGTTTGGGGTCTAAGTTATGCTTCTCAATCAGAACATTAGAAAGATAATCTAGCAAGTATCTCAACATGAGACTCTCTTTCACATAGGAGCACTGACTTTATAAGAAAATGGACATTCCTAACTCCAACTAGATGTTGACTATGATTTTGTTAGTGTTCTCATCTACTAATGGAGATGAAAAGTTAGAGGTTGAGGATGATATTGATGACATGGTCGGAAAGTGTGGATGGGAGATTCATACATTTGACATATTCCTACATGTATGCACATGTTAATGAGACTCTACAAAACCTTCAAGGGTAGGGAGCATGTGAATGTCAAAGGAAATGGTTCGAGGTTTTCCCCCTTCTATACCTGCAAGCTCAACCTCTGCTTCCACCTTGAACTTGATGTCATATTACACCTTAGTATTTAGATCATTGTATTGAATTCTGTTTTCAACCATCTCCATGCATGCACATATTATAACAAGTTTTTATAAAAAACTAAATTAATTCACATATATTTTTTTACTGCGTCTCTAAAAACAATATTTTTATAAGTTCTAGGCATGGAGATTATTTGTGCATGTCTCTCCTTTTAAATTTTTTAGCAACATTGAAATCTCATTTTGGTAAAACATTTTTTCTTCTGCAACATCCATTAGTTTTGTAGTTAATGTATCTTACGTTCCAACATATTCAACCTGTATTTTCGTAATTATATTTGAACCTGTAGATTTTCCTGTCACCCTTACTATATGTGTTTTGATTTGTTCCTAATATACCTTTTTTGTTACAAAGTTTTTTTTTTCATTGTCTTCAATTTTTTTTTTGGTAACCATTTAACACACATGATATTAAACACATAATAATCTACTTGTGAAAATCTAAAAAAATTACAAATCCTTTGAAAAGGAAGTCTTTATAGGTTGGTGACTATTAGGATATGTTTAATACTATCCAAACACGCCTTCGATGGTCTTCGCTAAGACTAAGAGAGAATAGGACAACTCAATAGGAAGACTAACTTCATATACTTTATTTTCCATGCCCACTTCCATGCACGCTACAACTTTTAGCTATTTACGTCTCCTATAAATGATTCCAACATAATACTTGACTACTATCTTCGGATTTCAATCCCAAGCTTGTGTTGGCAATTAAATTAATATATTTATAGTGTTGATAAGCCACAAATAATTTTTTAATGATTTAAGACCATTCAAGTATTAAGGTATGAAATTATCAACATACATATTATCCTGATAATGGTGTCTAGCTTTGATACTGTTATCCAAAATTCACCCTCAAGGTAATTTTGATAACATACATCAAATTATTCAGTCCTGAGCAAGTAGATTGATTCAAGGCCCGAAATCATGTTTTTGGGGGGCCCTCGGCTTTTTTCTAACTCCCCCACCCAAGAAGAAATCCCAACAGGTTGAGAAAATGGAAGAAATGCAAAAAATAAGGTTACAGGACTGTGTTAAGGCATTTCGGGTCTGAAGGGTTCGGGTCATACTGAGGTTCGTTGTACCAAGCTTGGGGGCCGAAAAAATGAAGAAAATCAGCTAAGTCCTAGTCCAGGCGGTCTGCGGGAAAGTTGGGACGTCGGGACGCATGGGACGTGAAAAGCCGAATCGGCCGAAAAAATGAAGAAAATCGGCTAAGTCCTAGTCCAGGCGGTCTGCGGGACAATTGGGATGTCGGGACGCGTGGGACGTGAAAAGCCGAATCATCCGAAAGAGGGAAAAATTTTCCTAAGTCTTTTGTTTCACGCGGTTTGGGACAGCTAGGCCAAAAGTACGCACAGGACGCAGATCGGCCGGTTTGGCGCAAGTCGGTCCATTTCGGGTGGTTCATAGATATTTGTCCCAGACAATTTGGGACATTCAGGCCAAAAGTACGCGGAGGACGCGAACCATCCGAATTGGCCGAAGCAGGAGATTTTCATCTGGGACATCTGGGCCAAAAGTACGCGTGGGACGCGAGGGACGCGAAAAGCCGAATAGGCCGAAGGCAAAGAAGAAAAGTCAACATTTCACCTGTGAAACTTCAAACGGCCATAACTTTTGACTCCGAGCTCCGATTTTCACAAAATTGGACTTTCTGGAACGAGCACGACGTCCTCTATGCCACAAAAATTGATTTCTTATTTTCAATGAGGGTAGATATATTTAATTAAAATAAACATATTCGGCTCCAGTCAGTTAATGCTCATTCCCGTCAAATGACAGAAAACGCCTGTCAGACCCAAAATAGCTTCCTGTACTCAGAAGGCCATAACTTTTGCATTTTTTAACGAAATCACACAAAATTGGTACTGTTGGAATCGTGGATCTGAGCCCAAAGCATAGCAATCAAGAAATTTCAGATTTGGTGAGAGATTGATGGATATTTTTATAAAACGTGGCCGGGTTCATAACAGTGTTTTATTTGGTAGTTGGGAGTGCAATTAAGAGGCATGGTCATCATTCTTTCTCTGCTACAGCACATGGGACAGTATGGGGAGCCTTTCACAAGTAATATATAATCATTTTACTCCATTTAATGCCTCTTACAAGTGGTTGAAGGACAGATTTCGGGATTTTCATTTTTTCCCCTCTCTCTCTTTTCATCTTTTCTATAAATTGGAGTGTTGGGCTCATTGTAAGGGGAGGTAGTTTTTGTAGCAAAACTCTAATAAAATTACTTTATGAAGCCAATGTGTTGCAGGCCCTTGTTGTGGACTCCTTGCATGGTGATCCAGGCCCTTTCCTTGTAACCGATTGAACTGTGCATATCAAGAAGCAATAAAATATAAGTTTGTGGATGCATCTTCCCCTATTGTGTTTTCTTGCATTCTTCTTGCCCCTTCAACCTTGATTACAAGAATATTGTGTCTATTATTATGTTCATGCAGGGATCCATTATCATTGTGTATGTTTGAAATATTGTTGTGAATGCGTTTTGCTAGATTATGGAGAACTGTCATCACCTCTTCTAGTGTGCACTTTGCTTCTGTATTTCACGCATTTAAAGACTACTCTCACACCCTCATTTTCTGGTGTATCACCGCTTTAGTGTAGGATTTCATTTTATGCATTCTCTCTCCCTATTCCCTTGGAAATTTAGATTAGAATAGTTAGTTTCCCCTGCATTAGAGTAGATTGTGGCAGGTAGTTTAGGAGTAAGAACCAGCTTTCTCTAGAGGTCTATCTCAAGTAGCAAGTCCCACAACTTGGAGATAGTACCCATGTTATCCAATCACACCGTGAGTTCAAGTGTATGCACTTGTATAAGCATTAGGGTGCTGTGATTCGGTGATAACAGATACATGATAGAGGATTGACAACTATGATTTTTTTTTTATGGATGGAAGTCAAGTGTCAAAATTTAGGATTTGACAACTATAATTTATGTTTCATAACAACAATCCGAAAGGTCAAACATTATTCTTTTCATGACTCTTCCCATCCGTAACCTATGAAGACCTTGTATTTCAAATCGACTATCATGTGTAAGAAAGTGTTTCCTCTGTTAATATGTGTTGACCTTGTACATTGTTTAGAATGGAAGTTTGGGATCTATATTATGTTTTTCTATGGGAATGATAGTGAGATAATATAGCAACTAGCTTGACATGAAACTCTCCTTCACATAGGAGAACCAACTCTATAAAGAAATGGACATCCAAAACTCTAACTACAATGTTGACTATGAATTTGTTAGCGTTGTCATCTCTTATTGGAGATAAAAGCTAGATGTTGATGATGGGATTGATGACATGGTGGGAAATTGTTGATGAGATATTCATACATTTGAAATATTCCTTCTTGCATGCACATGTGAAGGAGATTCTACGAAGCCTTCAAGGGTAGGGAGAATGTGGATGTCAAATGAAATGGCTTGAGGCTTTCCCCCTTCTGTACATGTAAGCTCAACCTCTGCTTCCACCTTGAACTCAATGCCATATTACACCTCAGTGCTTGGATTGGAACTGTATTGAGATATGTTTTCAACCATCTCCATGCATGCACTTATTATAACTATTTTTTTATTAAAAAACTAACTTAATTCACATATCTGTGGGAAATATATATATATATATTCATGAATAAATGACATTAACTTCTGTAAGTGAGTTATATATAATTTCTAGGCATGGAGATTATGTGTGCATGTCTTTTCTTTTAATTTTTGAGGAACATCAAAGACTCATTTTGGAAAATATTTTTCCTTCTGCAACATCCATTGGTTGTGTTAGGAGTTAATGTTTCTTACGTTTGAACATATTCAGCCTGTAATTTTGTAATGATATTTGAACCTGTAGATTTCCTATCACCGTTACAATATGTGTCCCAATTTGTTCCTGATATACCTTTTTTTGTTACAAAGTATTTTTATTTTCATTGTCTTCACTTTTTTGGGTACCTGTTTAACGCATATGCTATTAAACACGTAATAATCTACTTGTGAAGATCTAAAAAAGTTACAAATCCTTTGAAAAGGAAGTCTTTATAGGTTGGTCACTATTAGGATATATTTAATGCTATCCAAACATTGTATTATATTGGATAATCGTACATATCAATTAGAACTAGCTAATTTTGTAAGTACGCAATTGCAATCAATTATAAGTATTCAATTTTACAAAGTTGAAAAGTAAGTTTGTAAGTACACAATTACCAACATGAAACTTATAACACTTTCTAGAACATTCAACTTGTAGAACTAATGAAAAGAAAATGGAAAATGCTAAATGTTTGATATGCTTGAATATTCATTATTGCAATAGAGATTTACTTTTTGGAATTGAATTTTTTAGGTATTAGCTTGGAAAATGATGGTTTTAATAGCAATTTTCAAAATTGTAATTGGTGTAAATGCTTTCTGCATTGTACAAAATAAAAAATTATTTCCTATGAAGTATTTTGAAAAATTTCTAGGCTTCTACACTTAACTTCTTCAAAATGAAATTATGTGTTATTGTACATTTTAACCTTGTAATTGAAAAAATATGTTGGCTTGCTTTGTAGTGTTCCATGAATGCCTATGTGTTTTCTTTTAGAACAAAAATTGTTAAACTTGAGGGCGAGTAGGTTTTTTCCACTAAATCAGAATTTGGAAACATGTGCCTTTGTTAAAGTCAGCAATTGGTGTGTGCGGACAGGTTTCATACTCGGTTGAATCCACACCAATACATCTTAAGATGGATGGTAGACTATGTCGTAACAAGGTTTCAAAATTTTCCTAATGAGTAGCTCACTTCCAGGAAAAAAATATATGTGTCTATCATTTGTGTTTACAACTCATCACATGATGTTAATGTATTGTAAAAAATGTATGGTGCATGCAACAACATATAGGGTGTTTCATATAATAGTTAACAAACTTAGATCCATGATTGCATTGCATATACCATTTTTTTGCTAAGAATTTTTCATGATGTAATTATGTTGTTAACAAAAAATAATCCATGATGCACTCTCTTATCTTTTATTATTCATGTTTCCCCCCTTTGTTGTTCCCATTCATAGAATAGTATTGGTTCGTGGTAGCGTGACAATTCTTGCATTGCATCTCCTTCATGTTTATTGACATATTCCCTTTCCTTTCAATATTTATGCAAAAATGGAGACACTCCATTTGATATGTTTACCTTTTTCGGTGAACTTTCTTTCAAACCCTAAAGAAATGAATGCTAATGATCCCATATGTGGGTTTGACTAAATCATCCTCCATTATTGCAAACAATAGGTTGGTCAAAGGATTTGCCCATTTAAAGAGACAAACTAGAGTTATATGAGATAAGGCGTATGAACATATAAAGAGATCTAGACTTAGGGTTTTAATAAATAATAGGGCTTTAGGAGATAGATTGATATTACAAAAATGCAATAGACAAGCGCACCAACAACAATATTAACACATTTTTTGAACACCTAATTATATAATAAATAAAACCAATGTAATATTCATGTTTTTGCTAGTGCAAGATATTTATTTTCCTTGTATTTGTTTATTTACTTGGATTTTTCCTACACTCATGGGATACGCTTGCTTAGTTATAGCAGTTGTGTTCAGTCAACTCACTAGTTATGTGGAGTCAACTCTACTGCTAGTATCAATTAGTGAGATTTATTCCCCACTGATCTAGGAGGAGGTTGCACTTTCATCACCTATATGTACTTGACTTGCATCAGTCTATCTTATGGAGAATATGGAGCATGAAGCATTGAGTTGACTTGGAGTCATTCGCACCTTATGAGTTTTCATCATATTGCATCTTATTGTTAGTTATTTAGATTTCTACAATTACTCGTGCATTCATTTTTCATCAGAGATCCAAAAACTATAATATGGTATCATAGTGGTTCTGGTGAAACATTTTCCATTATTGAGTTATTTGCATTTTTTAAATATTTCATCTATGAAACTAACAATTCATGTGCAAATAGATTTGACTCTTTGATTTAGTGCACGTGTGAGTTTTGGTGTAAATTTCAAGGGTTTACAAAATATTCTAAAAAATAATTAGGGGTTTTTTCAGAGAAATTTGTGTGGTGCCTTAGTTTATTGCATTGTTGGCTTGATCAAAGATCCAGGGTTTGGCCATACAAGGTTAATCTAAGCTTTTGGTTTCAACAAAGACAAACTTGGATCAACGTGGCAAGATCCATGAGTTCTGGCTCACAAGAGGGTATTCTCCTCTGCCACAATGTTCAGGCTCACTCATGTTCCTGCACAAGCCTAGAACAATCTTGAAGATGTCTGGATTTGATTGCAATGGACATTTTTTGGGCCCATATGACCTTTATTGCTTGGATCTAATTGCATTGGGCATTTTTCACATGTCTGAGGTGTTTTCTCCTAGTTGAGACATTTTTTTAGCTTGCAAAGGGCATTTTCACTAATCTGATGGGTGTTTTAGACCCCCGAGGAGTTGTGCAGGCCCCCATGGCACGTTTGAAACCTCTATAGTAGCAGCACGGCCCATTCAGGGTGTTTTCAAACCCCTGGAAAGAGCTTGGCACCCCAAAATTGCTTGCACTCTCCTAATGTGGGTGTGGATGGCATAGATAGTCATTCGCTAGCCTGGAAAAGCCTTCCAA
This sequence comes from Taxus chinensis, assembly GCA_019776745.2. Taxonomy (NCBI): domain Eukaryota; kingdom Viridiplantae; phylum Streptophyta; class Pinopsida; order Cupressales; family Taxaceae; genus Taxus; species Taxus chinensis. The sequence goes on along the minus strand of CM034152.1, from coordinate 200,852,737 downwards.
CAACCTTTCCTTTTTACTACACTCCCTAGTTTTCTCCTTATTGAATTTTCCTTGAATGGTGGCACTTGGAAATAGCAAACAACAACAAAACATTATGTTTTTTTAGGTTTCCTTAAACCTAAATCAGCACAATGTATTCTCCTTTCTTAGTGGATGTCACGTCTAAGTGGAAAAATGACCATATTATCCAATTTGAAGTTTTATTATTCCAAAATTTAAGCCTTTATCACTTTGGAATGCAAGTCAATTTGGTTTTATTGTATTAAAATGAATTTAAGTGGTTTTTTAAACTTGTATTTTTGCCTGACGAAGACGAAGGGTGGGTCATGGGTTGGCAAGAGGTCAATTCCCCCTCACAAATTAAACCATTGTGTTCCTCATTCTATCTCAGTTCCAACGAGTATACATACAACCGCCTTTCCTCTCATTTATGGCATTTTTTAATCAGTTTGCAAAATTTTACTTAAATAAGTCATTATTTACGGAAAATTGTATTTGTTATAACTTTATATTTGTAGCTTGAATTTGAGAACTGTGTTGGTCAAAAGTGCATGTTTTCTTGTGCTATACATGATGGATTATTTATTTTAGTAAACGCACTACTTTATAAAGTGCCACATTTTGGGGGGTTCTTGTAAAACTCAATGGGGACTTGTACTTTTCACACTAAGTTATAAAGTGCCATCTGGGATAATTTTGGGGGTTTATCCACATTATGGAGTTTCACTTTCACCATTCTATTGTTATGCTCCACTCTAGGAAATTTCTATCTTGGAAGGCAAGCATTATCAATCATTGCACTATGCATGATTTGTTGCCCTACCTCCATGGTCTGGTTCTGGAGCCTAATGATCTTCTACATAAGTATGAGTGGTTTAAACACAATGATGAGGTATATGACCTTCTTGTTCTTACTATTTATAGGGATACATTTTGTTTGTTTGAGCACAATGAACATCCTTGCACTTCCTGGACCATTATTCGACAGTTGTATGGCGACCTTATTTCACCATCTGAGAGCGGCACTTCCTTAGACCACTCTAGTGCCTCCATAGATTCTCCCCCTTCTCACATCCATTTCATTGTTGAGTGGTCCTCTACACCTGTTGCTACTCATGAGTCCCATGTTGACCATTCACCACAGGATCTTGTTATTGAGCACACTCTCCCTGTCATTGCCTCCATAGAGCTCATAGGCGTTCATGTTCATGCTTCCATTCACTCTTCGCAACATTTTTTATTGGAGAACCTTACTCTGAGATAGATGTGACCATTTCCTCTCATGCTCCATTACAGCTTGATTGTTTAGTTCATGACACTCCACATACATAGGTTATTACCTTTGAGTGCAGTGTTGCTTCATCTTGGACTTCTAGTAGTTATTCACAACAGTCTTCTCCTCCTACTTCATGTTGTGATGTTAATACATTCTTGTCAAACATTGTTCTAATTGAGCAACCCAATTGGGACAAGTATCTTCCTAACCTGAGTTGTCTATTTACATATTCCACTTATGTTGTATTACAGGAATATGCTCTGATTGAGTGATCACGCATTCTGGAGGACCCATTCATCTCTCTTGTTAGGAGTGCCCACCTTGGGACATTTGTCACTTCCACTATTTCAAAGATGTTTCATGATCCACCTCTTCTTGTGGATCCCTTTGTGAGGGTTATTGGGCCCCCACCATCTTCTCTCTTAGACACGTATATTGCATTCGCATTACCATTGTCATTTTTGGACACATTTTCCAGGCCTATGCCACCTTTTAGTTGAAGACTAAATGCAGAGATCGGAGTAATACATGCTTTTTCTTCCTTTGTGGAATGGGTTGACTTTCAATGCTCCTTTTATGTCTTTCCCAAGGGTAGACACATTGTTCAGTGCAGGTGAATTATCTTCATTCTTTACAGGGAGGACCACATCATCGACACTCTTCTTAGAGAACCTTCTTGTCCTCACTTCTTTCTCTCTCTACTCTAGAGGGTGATCATTATATGTGGGCACCTCATCAGACCGAGTTATCGAGACCCACTACTTCTTCTTCCTCTCAAGTTTTATTGATTGAGTTTTATGTCTCTCTTTTGGGGTGAGACATCTTTATCAACAACTATATGTCTCAGTATTGGCTTACAATACAACATAAACTATCAATTATTTTCCCTTTCTAGATTTGAATACAAGAATTTGTGTATAGACATAGTTAAATGAATGTTTCAATTCATATGTTTCTCCATATGTAAGTATAGTATAAAGACATTTTTTACTAAAAGCACTACCTTTCTTAATCATGTATTTCCATAGGAAGTAAATATTAATATCTTTTTATACACAATTAAGAGTCTCGAACCTTAGCCGATCCGATGATCTAGAATCATCTTACAAACTTCACTTTTAAAAATCTAATTTCAAGTCCATAAGAACTTATGTTGTCGGCCATCAAAACCATCGTCGTAAAGAAAACCACATTAATCCCATCATTTTGGGTGGGAAAAAAATTTTAAACTGCAACCCTTCAATAAAATATCTCAAAATGAATATTGTTTTTATTATAGGTAAATGATTTTGAAGGGACCATACCCTGAAGTACAATAAAAAAGGCTCAACAACCAAGATATATATGAAAGTAAAATGTGGTTTTTTAGAGACATGGGTGTCACACCCCATCCAAAATCCAAAAAGCAAGATAGAAATATAATAGAACAAAGGCAGGGGCCAACTACCTACAAGAAGCCCAACAACAGACTAACAACAACAAAACAGTAGCTTAGAAACAACATAACAACAACTACACTGAGAACACAAGATACCAAAGACACTAAATCATAGATTTTCCATAAACCTTGAGAGCTACCCTAAGTTCCTTATAAAGAGTCATAACAGCCCCAATATTAGGGTCAATATGGGTCTCTTTGAATAACTTCTTAGTAATTTTCCCATTCTTCCATGTTGTAGTAAGAATTCCACTTACATCACAAATCTAGTTGATATGCGCATGTAGGAGGTCAAGAAAAACTACGTGGATGGAAATTTGGTTGTTTTATTTCTCCTCAAGAGATTTGATTTGACTAATAAGTGATTTAACTTCCTCTTGCATGGATGGTAATGGAGGCAAGGTTTGTGGTCTTGCTACCAGCTTTTAAGAGATGATCAACATTATCTTTAACATTTTTCAGTGCGTCATCCTGTTGTTTAAAATTTTCCAGAATGGAAGGTGTGTCCTAAGCACTAGGATTATCAAGGCTGATCTTTGGAAAGCTCTCAGCTTCAATTTTCCCCTTATCTTTAATAGAGCTTATGAGAATCCGCTTAGCAGGAGGAGGTTCAAACTTATGAAAGTTGGGATTTTTTTATCTAATATGGGGTTGTTGGGGAGGAGGAGGAACTAGAGAAAGATTGGGATCATTTGTAATTACATCCAAAATGAATTGATTGATAAGGAAGATGACTCCTTGATGGATATGTAGTACCCAATGGATTTTTCTAGCAAATGCAAAATATAATACAACAAAATTACCTTTGCATCTCTCTGGAAGTGATTGAGTAGGACAAAATGGTGTAATAGAATGGTGGAGAATCTACCTTCAAGTGTTATGTAGTGAACCACCATGCGGGACACCTCATCAAAAGGCTATGGAATTGAGGAACACATGATACCAGCATGTTTTGTTTGAATTTTTTATTCATCATCCAAGAATAACCTTTCCTCGGCATCCTTATCAAACTTATTACAGAATAACTTATTTCCCTCCAAGCTTAAACTCATGATGAAGGATATGAATTGGTCTGAAATGTTGAAATATTTTCCCTTGAATTCAATGTTTCTATCTCTCTAATTAGCTACAAAGTGTAGAGAGATATGTTGATCATGGTCCCTAATCCTTTGAATGAAGTCTGTGAATCCTCCAACATTTAGGGCTTCCCAAAGTGCAATATTATTTTGTCATTGGGGGTCAAACATTGGTTCCACTCTGCATAACGACTCTCTCGTCATGAATGAAAATGGAGGCAAATCGATAATAGACTGATGGCAGAAACAAACTAGCCTTTTGACAACAAAATGGTAGCCATGAACTGTGACCCAGAAAAATCCCTTCTCCTTACTCCAACTCTAATTTTCAATAAAAATGTCCTTAGCATTCGAAGGAGGATTAAACTAATATCAATCTATTGAAAGTCCTAAGAAGGTAATTTCCACACATGTGTAGGTCACCACTTAAGTTGCAATGATGGTTTAGTCCAAGGCTTCATTAATGATGATTGATTGAGCTGTGTAGGGGAGGCCCATGTCACTATGAAATTCAATATAATTATTCATGTGTACACCAACATTATCAAGTGCATATGCGACTCTATTTCCCTCCCTATACACATGATGGATGATAATATTAAGACCATTACAAATCTTAATGGCTTCCTTAATTAAATCATTGATGGTCTTATTGGGTGTTTGGGTACAAGAGAGGTTGTTAATTATATTTAGAGAATCCCCCTCCACAATGACATTGTTAACCTTGAGAATCCTAGCCATTCTGATTTCCTAGAGAGCAGTTAGGGCCTCAGTAAAGTGATTGGATTGCTTCCCCATGGGGCCTACATAAGTAGTAATTAGATGACCTTATTGGTTTCTGATGATACCTCCTCCACTTGTTGCCTCGAGTTTACCTTTAAAGGCACCATTGAATTTTAACTTATACCAACCATTATTTGGGGGAATCCACTGAACAAGAGATCTGTCAATGTTGGGTAAGGAAGTTGAAAGTTGTTGAACATTAATATTCCAGGCCTTTAAGTATTTATCCTCTTCTTTAGGATATTGAGATTTTTGGGGGGGTTTAAACTTCAGGATGTTTTATTTTTCTACAATTGTAATTTCATTAAGAATGTTTTTAATAGTTTGGTTAGTATCTCTGAAGATAAGGGAGTTGCGAGCCTTCCAAATTCTCCAAATGGTGTGGGGAAAGATGAGACTCAAAAGTCTACAAAGTAAAGCATGTTTGAAAGGATGTTGCCACTAAATCCAGTCATTCGGGAAAGACCAACTAATACCAAACCTTTTGAAGATAAGCTTCTAAAGAGCACCAGCAACTAGGCAGTGAAAAAGGAAATGTTGGATGGTTTCATTATCTTTTTTAAAATGGTAACATCTATTTAGCATGGTGGATCCCCTTTTGATAAGATTATCAATGGTTAGAATGCCTTTATTTAGAACCATCCACATAAATTGTTTATTTTTGGGGTAAGTTCTTTGAACCATATCTTGCTCCAGGGAAAGTTGCAAGCGGGTTCATTAGCATATAATTGATATCCTGATCTCACCATGTTGTTGCCATCAAAAGAATGAGACCATATAAATTCATCCTTGGCCTAAATTTGACTGATAGGTACATGCCTAAGAATATTTTGCAGTTCTACTAGAATATCCTTTTGATATGGAAGAACATACTCAAGATCTCTCCAATGCAATCTTCCTTCTGTGTTCTGAATATATTCGTTGACTTGTTCTCCCAAGCCTACTATGAGGCTGCTTTTAAGTTGGTCCCAATGGCCATTGTTATTCAGATTACTAAAATCAGCCCATCTATCATTCCAAAAATTTATGTTTTCACCAATACTAAGAATCCATTTACAACCTAGAACAAGGTATTTTCTTATCTTAACCAAATTCTTCCAAAATTTTGAACCATTGGGATGAGTAGCATTATTTAAGAAATCTTACACGCTACCTTGGTTTAGATATTTGTCTTTAATAAGGTCTTCCCATAGATGTTCCTCCTTAATTAATCTCTATCCCATTTTTGAAACAAGAGCTGCATTCATAGTCCTAATTGTTTTAATTCCAATACCTCCTACTTTTTTGTTGTTGCAATCCTTATCCCATGCTACCAGGTGAAATATATTTTTCTCTTATGTACCTGTCCAAAGAATTTTTTTTATGAATTCTCTCTATTTTCTCTACAATGGCCGTAGGAATGAAGAATAGAGTCATGATATAAATTGAAAGGTTTTGAAGTGTGATTTTGATAAGCAAACATTTTCCCACACTAGATAGGGTAGCTCCCTTCTAACCAGCAATCTTTCTTTGAAACCTGTCAAGCAAAGCATTTCAAACACTCATGTGTATCTTGTTAATACTGAGAGGAAGACCAAGGTAAGTGGTGGGTAGTGATTTGATATCACACCCCAAAATTTGAGCATTTTTTCCTTTGTCTTGCAGGTGGAGTGTTAAATAAGTAAAGAAAGCTTTTATAAAATTTATTATGTTGTCCTGAGGCCTATTCATAGAGCTGAAGGATATGCTTCATCATTTCAAATTCAATAATAGAAGCAAGAACAAGGAGAATAGTGTCATCTACAAACTACTGATGAAAGACCATAATCTCTAGAGACGTAAGCTTAAAGCCATGCAGAAAACCCAGGGAAACAACTCTTGTTATGGTGTGGCTAAGACTATCCACCATGATAATGAAAAGAATGGGAGAAGTTGGATCACCTTGGCAGATGCCTCAGCTACTTGGAAAGAAATCCACAGGAGTACCATTAACAATTAAAAATAATCTAGATGAAGAGATACAAGTACAAATGATTTTTCTCAAGTGGACATCAAAACCAAAATGTTCCATTACTTTATCAAGGAAGATCCATGACACTCTGTGAAAATATTTGTTCATATCCAACTTTAATACCATGTCCTCCTTCTTACTTTTTTCCATTGAATGTATGGTTTCATGAACCATAACCACTCCATCCTGAATAATCCTTCCTTTCAAAAATCCACCATGTTGGCTAGAAATGATGCGAGGGAGTAGCGGTTGAATTCTAGAAGTAAGAATTTAAGTGAAGATCGTATATAGGACGTTAGTAAGACTTATAGGTCTGAATTTTTTGAAATCTTTGGTCCCAATCTTTTTAGGAACAAGAATAATAATTCATTGGCTGCTTTGAGAAGATCATCAACATAAATATCCCAGCATTTTTGATAGAAAAAAAGTAGAAAAATTGTCAGGCCTCGGGGATTTGTCTCTCTCCATAGAAAATACCACCTTTTGAAGCTCTTCCATAGTAGTTGGTTTGTTGAGAATGCTGAATTCTTCAAGCTTCACAAGATTATTAGGAGTAGAATCCAAAAGATTATTTGTTGCTTTAGTTGACAAGAAGGGAGTGTCATTTAATAGGTTCTTATAAAACTTAACAACTTCCTCTTTAATACAGTTTGGATCAAAAGTGGTATCTCCATTTTGCATTGTAACTTCTGAAATCCTATTGTGGGACATATGTTTGAGAGTTGTCATATGGAAAAAATTTGTGTTCCTATCTCCTTCTTTAAGCCATACTGCTCTGGATTTTTGTCTTCAAAAGGATTCTTCTCTTGCACTAATAGTGTGGAAATCCGCTAGAAGAGATTTTTCATGAGCCTAGCAGGGATAATTTTAGTGGTGAATATTCATATTATGGAAAATAGTCCAATTTTAAAAAATTTGAAAAGGCAAATTTTATGGCGCAGGTCAATGACCTGTTCGCCTAAAAATTATAGTTAATTTTTTTTTAGGGGTCAACTTCGCCTACTCTTGAAACTATCCTCTGTATAATCCTAGATTATTCACCAAGTAGAACACTACTATCTCATGCATACCACCTGGGGGCATATTTATTATCAAGTACAGTAAATGCACGATAGGAGGGCGGAGGCTGCAGACACATGACAGAGAGTTTGTTGACGTGCGACAAGGAGATTTTGTTGACGTGTGACAGAGAGATTTTGTTGAGGCCTGACAGGGAGAGTTTGTTGATGCGCGTCAGGGAGAGTTTGTTAATGTGTGACAGGGAGAGTTTTTTGACACATGATAGAGAGAGATTTTGTTAACATGTGACAAGGAGAGTTTGTTGACGCACGTCAGGGAGAGTTTGTTGACGTGCATCGGGGAGAGTTTGATGACGCGTGTTAGGGAGATTTTGTTAACATGCGTTAAGGAGAGTTTGTTGACACGCATCGGGGAGCTTTTATTGACGTGTGACTAGAGGGTGGAAGCTACAGATGCGTGATAAAATATTTGTTGTGGACAGCACCCTTGCTAAAGCGCGTCAACAAGGTTGTTGACGTGCGACAACAAGTTTGTTGTCGCGCGATAACAACCTTGTTGACGTACGATAGGAGGTCTGTTGTCATGCGACAATAAGTTTTTTTCCATACAACAAACAATCTCCTGTCGCGCGCCTGCAGCCTTCTGCACACCACTTGAAAATTAGGTGAAAAATTTGCATACAACCCCCAAAAAAATCACCTTCCCACGAAACTAGTTCCGAGGATATTCGCCAGGTATTTTCCACCTCTGATTTCTAAGAGCTCTCTTAAAATGAACCCTGGAGCCTAGTCCTCTAGATTCATACCAAATTTTGTAACTTACATTTCCAAAGCTTTAATATCCTCTTTGATTTTTTTTCTAAGTGATGACATTTCCAAAAACTGTTTTATTCTAAGTCCTCACTTTCCTTTTTATGTTTTTAAGTTTTTGCACAAATCTGAATTGGGTTGTCATTTATACCTACATGCCTCACCATTCCTTGATTATATCAGGATATCTGGATGATCCAACCACATTTTCTCAAATTCAAATGAGGGATGTGTACGTCTCTCATTATTCAACATGTTTAGAACTATGGGATTGTGGTCAGAGCCAATTCTGGGAAGAGAGGAAAAATGAAAATCTTGAATTAAGATCCACTCAGCTAAGATGAGCACTCTGTCAAGGCGAACTTGAATAAGATTGTCTCCAATTCTATTATTGGACCAAGTGTAAGGATTCCCATGGAGTTCTAAATCAAAGAGATTAGAGTGTGAAATAAATCTCACTAAATCATCCATTCTTGTTGTATGATAAGTAGTACCACCACTTTTCTCTCCAATGGAAAGAGGTGTGTTAAAATCACCCATGAGGATCCAGTTCCAACAAGAGTAGTTATTGTGGAAACTTTGAAGATCCTTCCAGAATTGTCTTCTACCATGTAATGTGTTAGGAGCATAGATGACCGAAAAAAATCCAGCTATACTTGTTATCAAGAGTGTGAAAAGTAAGAGCAAGGTGGGAATGAGAGGAAAAAATGCCTTTACCCGTTATCTTGCTTGGGTCCCAAAAGACAACCATACCTCTTGAGGCTCCTTTTGAGTCAATAGCTGCCCAATCATCCTTTTTCCAAAAAAATTTACAACAAAAAATTAAAGCTTTAGTACTCATTTTGGTTTCTTGAATAGCCATAATATTGGGATTGCAGGTCTTCCTTGAATCTTTAAGAGTATGTTGCTTTCCAATTCCATTAAGGCCTTTGATATTCTAAGAAACAATCTTCAGTTAAAGATGCGGGGGGGAGAATGAACTACATGGTCTAAAGAAGAATGAGTACCATCTATCAGTGCCTTATTGATCTCATTTTTCCTTTGATCATTTTTAGTGGGCCTACCCTTTGTAGTGTTCACCCTTGTGTTTTTTTTCCTTATAGAAGATATAGTCACCCTAGAACTGGAAGTTGTACAGTCTCCTAGAGACTTTTTCTTATCAAAAAATAGGACTTCTGGTATGTTTTCATAACCTTTAGATTTTCTCTTTTTGTTGTTTACCAAATTATACTCAAGAGAGTGAGTATTAGTGTAGTCCTTCAGAATGTTGATCTTAGTAGGAATTAGTTCACCCTCTTCCTTATCTAGGCTAGGGGAATTTTGTAGTCCTTCAATGGTTCTCTTTTAGGGAGATGAAGGAGAAGCTGCAAAATTGTTGAAACACCATTGAGCAGAGTCTACACATGGGAAACTACTCTCCTTTACTTTGAAAAGTTGAGGTGACTCAATTCATAACTTGTTAATAGAAGAATCCTCTCTAGAGAGGAGTTTTGTTTTTTCCTCCACTATTGAAAATAACAAGATCCGGAACTGGGTTGCTAGCCTTGTTAGTTTCCTTAATGGAAATTTCAGATTTAGTTGGAATCACAGGTTACTCTAGTGTTGATGTAGGGCTGCAACGCAGAGTCACAACAACTTCTGGGATAACCTGAGGGATAAAAATTTCTTCTTGAATTGGATTCAATCCCAGCTTATCAATTTGACCTACACAACATGGTTTAAGGAAGAAATTTACTGTTTGAAGATCCTCAACTACCTCTAAGTTGATATCTACAAGTTTTTCACATGAATCCTCAGCAACAATAGATCCCTTATTAAGATCTACTTTCTTAATCAGAGTTTTGGGAACCCATAGAGTCCTTTGAACTGGTTTTTTCTTGACTGGAGTTTTGAAGACCTTCTCATGGGTTTGTTTGAATGGGCCCTTTTTTGGTTTATTTTCATTCTGAATATGAGCCATTTTTTATTTTTATTTCTTCCAGTAGGGACTTTGAGATCTTGACATTTCCTAGTGAAATGACCTAGTTTATGACATTTTGAGCACCTCATCTGAAAGGATTTGTAGATCACTGCCTAGTTCCAAGGTCCCAGCCTTGTTTGAAGAATGATTTGATCAAGGAGCTCCTGTTCCATATCAGAAGAGACATAGAACCTTGCATAAGCTAACCGCAGTCGATTTCTTATAGAATTATCTGGTCTAATGGGAGATCCAATCAGTTTAGCAATGTTTAACAGAATCTCATCATCCCATAACTAAATTGGGAGATCAGGGAGTCTATACCATAAAGGTATGGTGTTGATATTTTCCTTAAAAGAGTCAAAACCAAGGTACCAACATTTTACAAATAGACCCATGTTACCCAAGCACCAAGGTCCGCCCAAAAGCATAGTATCAATGTCTTCTTCGAGAGAAAATTTAAAAAAGAAAAATTCATTGGCCATGGATGAGACCAATACATCCCCTAAAGGGTGTCATTTCCTTAAAGACCATCTCCTAACAACATCAATATTGGGTCTAGGTCCCAAAAAATTACCTATTAGCGCCATTTGATTCTTTTGATTTGCTATATTGAGGCAGATCTCAAGTATATTGATGTGATGGATTCCTTTTTCATCCTTTGAGCTTCAAAAAATAGAGGGGGCCAAGGGAACTCCAGTACCAATGGGGTCCATGTTCTAACCTAAAGCTTTCTTGAACAAACCCACCCACGTGCCTGGCTTGGTCAATGAGGGGACAACTTTCCTGTGACTATCCACTTCGTTATTGTTTGTGTTTTTCTCCACCTTACCTTTTCCAACAATCTTCAGCAGAGAAACTGTAGACATTGCTTTGGAAAACCTGACGGTTTCATATTTCTCATTGTTTGATACATCGGGCCCCTCAGATAGAGGATATTTGACAATATCGACAAAAATAGACATTTCAGAAGGCTCTGCAGCCATCCAAAAACTCTCAGGCACCTCCAGAGCAGCGCCATAGCGGCCAAAATTCAAATTTTTGGCCGTTAGAAGGGAAGAAACCTCGCTTTCCATATTTATGTACTATTTGAAATGAATATTGTTAAATAACATAAAATGTATTATATAAATATTGTAGTTAATTATAACAATGGTTATAATTTCAAAAAACAAATATAAAAAAACATTCATATTGTATCATTAAGAAATGAAATGAAAGTATGGTAACTCAATAATTTTAAAACAATAAATATATCTATCTTGAAGTGCATTTTTTCCTTGACAATACATCTCGAAACTTAAATCGATATCTTAGTCCTATGTATTTCCATTTATATTGTAAGATTATTTATTCTCATTTTTTAAGTCTAGGAATTACACTCAAACAATAAATCTATCTCCATTTTAAAAACATGTTTCTCATCTTGATTTTAATATTGAGAGTATTTAATGTAGTGTAAGAATTGATGATGGCATAACTAAAACATAGTGTTATAGTTTAGATTTAAATAATTATGTGTGCCTCTTGAGCACGCTTAAAGATATCTTAAGATAGATTAAAATAAGGACCCTTCATCAATGAACGTTTTTTAAAATAAATAACATACTTGATAATAATCAATTAATTCAATTATTTTTTGCACTAATTTATTTTTTATTAAATTGAATTTCATCATATGGTTTCTAATGTATTTTTTGTTTACAATTTTCAAATAAACAAATTATTCTAAAACTTGAGAAATTAGTTTCATTTTTATGTTCAAAATATTTATAACATTTTCTTTAATATTTAATATGTTAATTTTATAAGTGCCTCTATAATCTTCAATCACATCGGGAAAAACAATATAAATAAATGTATAAAACTATAAATTATGGTGAAACAAAGGTCTTACATTATGTTACGAAACAAGAAACATAATTCTCTTTAATTAGTGAGGCTATTAAAAATCTCGCAATATTATTTCTGGAAGCCCAACATTAAGGAAACCTTCCAATCTTTCTCGAAGTCCAACATTAAGGGAACCTTCCAATTTCTTATGTCTCATATTAATTGCACTTATAACACTTTCTAGAACATTCAACTTGTATCTAACTAATGAAAAGAAAAAAGAATAAGCTAAATGTTTGATATTTAAACCCTCATTAAAAAATAAGTGTATGTTATGATCTACTTGAATATGCAGCAAGTTGGTGGACAATTAAGTGGACATAAAAACCTAAAATTTAGGTACCGCGATCACAGTTTTTAAACCACACTCACAGAATTGTTTTTTATAGGTTTGGTGATTTCCAAACCTAAAACTGCAATCACGGTTTGAAACTGCGATCGTGGTCCTCTGAGACAAAAAAAAACAGACCCGTGACTCCTCATTTTCCCCCATTTTTCCTTTCAAACCATGATTTCTCCTAGACCTTTGGCACTCGCGCTTTGAATACCCCCTAAAAATTGCTCTTCAGACTTCTGGATCGCGATAGTTTCAACCATGCCACTAAGACAAAGAGGTAAGCCCTCGATTTTGATCATTTTTTTGCATTTTAGGTTTTTTTGTGATTTTCATGGGTTTTTCAATTTTTTGTTTATGTATACAATTTTTGTGTTTTTTCAGTTGCTAGGTAAGCTCGTAATCCTGCAAACTGTCGAAATATTCCTCAAAACCCTCCAAACATTCCTCAAAACCCTCCTCCAAACATAAATTTGCCTCTTGTGGCTCCTTTTGTCCCCACGGAACCAACAGAAACATAAGCTGATATCATTGGAAGAATCTGACAAAATAAAATTGTCATTGAGAACCTTATTCAGACTATAAGACAAAATCATGCCACAAATCCGTCCCGCATGACTTTAGCCAACACATTGCAAACATTGATTGGCAAAGTTGACTCCGCAACCAACCAAATAGATAGATGGAATACCTTTAGAGGTGATTGTAGGTGGTGGTATGCAGATAAATTATCCCATGCGGCCGTAAAAGACAATTTTTTTGGAAAATACCACATTTGTGCATTATTTACTGACCCAAGAACCAATGCCCCCCGCAACTACTTGCAAACGGTTCCCAATCCATTGGTGCCACAATGACCGAATCAAGAACAATTTTTGGGACCAATGGTGGATGGTTTTTTATTATCCACCATGCAACAACAATGAGGTTCCTCTCTATTTTTTGAAGAAATTATATTGCGAGTTCATGCTTAATGAGGTCCCAAATTATTTTGAATTTTCTGAGTTTTATGGGTGAGGAGGTGGCTCTGCACAGAGTAGACCTGGTGCACGCGTAGGTCAACCAAGGATCCCCCATGCCCCAAAACCCCCACTGCCTTCAGTTATCCCTCCTACAGTGAAGGAGGTTGTGGAGATTGACACACTACATGCATTGAGGGAGCTCACTGACACTCTGACCCAACATAGTGACCAGATTGCATCTGGTGATGTTGGTGGAGGTGTCAGTTCTAGCACACCACACCACTGTGGATCATGTGGTGCCGTATGCACTGCAGGTGAGACATCATTTGCTGGATCACATGATTTCTTTTCTCTAGATGAGATGATGGCGGATGTTTTTGGAACTGGTGCAAATGATCTTGGTCTTTCACAGGTAAATGTCAAATAAATATTATATATATATATATATATATATGTATACAATAGTTTAATTCATGTTTGAGATTTTAATATATATGTATTTGATTGTACATCATGTACATACATGTAAAAACTAATTTTTTATTTTATTTTAAATAGCAAGAGCCGGTGAAGGAAACATCGGCATCGACATGCTAGCTACTGCAGCTGGGCATGTTACAAACATAAGTTTCAAGTTGTACTTAAATTTCAAATTTCATTTGATTGTGCACTTTTATTATTATAATGTTTCACGTGTACATGTACATATTAATATATGTTTGTCTTTTATACACAGGAGCCTGGCGGGTCATCATCTGCTCTGGGAACTGAGGCTACTGGCACACCTCACGTGACTTTTACGCAGGTTAGTTTCTCTTTACACTTTGTTTCTAATTGTGGAAGTTCACGTGGATTATGCTTTGGGTCTGTTATGTGGCAGTCATGTAGATTAATATTGATTTGTACATGTTTTTTGTATAGCTTATGACTACCAGAGAGACTCCTCCATATATGCAGACTGTGGAGGCTGCTGTAGATACTGCCATAGCATCTATAGATCCACTAACTGAGGTACAATTTTTCAAATTTGTTAAATTTTGGAGGAATTATTTCTTATTACTTAAATCTACAATATCAAATTTTGTACATGAAATATTTAATTTGAAATTTAATTATTTGTATGTAGCTTACCCCTCGTGAGTCTACTGTTGTCCCTACGACGCGTCAACAACAAATTGATAGGGATCATGACATTGCGGTAAGATTTCACATGCATTTTAACTAAATTCTAAGTTTCTAAATTTTGAATGTATTTTAAAAATTTGGGTGTTAAAAACTTGTTGTTTATGAATGTGCAGGTTAGGTTGCAGGCCTGCTTAGAGATGCCTAGGACCACATGGATGAAATCCATAGTGGCATCTCCCTCCACTACATCCCTAGGTCATGGACATGCTACTTCTAGCAGGGTGAAGAGAGGGAAGATGTTTCATGATTAGATTCATAGGACCTGGATGTACATAGATATGTGTGTGTGTGTGTGTGTGTGTGTGTGTGTATGGGCCATCTAGTCCTAGTTCATAATTATTTATATAGTCCATTGTATATATAGCCTTATGTGACCGCATGTGGTCCTATATGTATGACACACTTAGTTCATATGTACACATGTTATGAACTTATATTTTCAGTGCGAACCGCATGTGGTCATATATGTATGAACACACTTAGTTCAAGATGTACACATGTTATGAACTTATATTTTCAGAGACGTGCGTCCAACACACTTAGTTTGATACATTATATATCCATGTGTTGGTTTTCATAATGATATTACTTCTATGTTTGATTCGATTTCATTGCACATGATATCCTTCTATGTATGTATGTTCTATGTATATTAGTTCTATATGTATGTTTGATTTAAAATTAAAAAACCACGTCCCAGAGCACTACATGGTACAATTGTTAAGAAAACCTATTCCATTAAGAAAAACCTATGATAACCATGCTAGGTGAACTACAAAAGGGAAATACGTAATTACTTTTTTCACAGTAATTACGTAGGGTGTATGTGCAACTCTAATTATTTTCCCGCCTCCTAACAATGTGCACATCTTTGAAAGAATGGTTGTGAGGGAATTTCTATAACTAACATTTTTTCTTTTAAAGCTAACACTCATCTGTTGCATATCAACTAATGCGAACATTGTTAGAAATAAGCGAGGTAGAGTTCATCTTGAACTATATGAATATAACGTTACTATGGTGCAACATTGCATGGTACAATTGTTAAGAAATTAAGGGAAGCATTTACATTGTTTTAGAGATTATCCCATTAATAGGGCTTATCCCATTGATCAATAGATACACCTTATCTCTTTATAATTTGGTGTTATGCCAATCAACTAAGAAGTTACACATGATTTGATTATCGTAAGTAGATTCACTTCCCTATTAAGTCCTATATGTTTTTGTATTTAAGCACACACTTTAAAAACCCCATTTTTTGTATACCCTACAATCCTTCTAGTCCAAAATACACATTTTTGTGAGGGGGTTTGTCAAATAATTCACATCCTTACCATTCCAAGGTATTTGAAAAAATTTCAAGGTTCTTCAATGAATTTTAAAATGATATATCAAGGAATTTGTGAACATTCTTTACATATTTATTTAGGATGTTTGTACATATGTTACGACATATCAATCTAGATAAGAACACATAAATATGTATGTAATGTATATTGTCAAATAATTCACATCCTTGCATTTTAAAGATGATACACTGACAATTTTTTAGGCATTTCAAATGCTAGCAGGTATCCTTGTCATATTTATTTGAAACCCTAACATCTAATAAAAATCTATTTGTTTAACATTTAATTTTGAAACTAAGATATAACAATCGACACATATCATATATGATGTTATATGTTATATAATGGTAAATTGAAGGTTCTTAACTTAGTTGGCAAAAGATATGCAAAAAATATTCTTAACAAGTTCTATTGTGTATTAACATGCTTAAAAAGAGATCATTTAACAATCATTAGAGTATTTACATGGTAATGTGTTAACCTTGTTGCAATCTCATTGATGCTAGCTGAGTAGCACGAGAAGTCATGCCCCGGGACGTCGTGGTCCAACAAACTGTCACCACCAACACGTTTGATTGGGGGGGGGGTATATGCCTTCAGGTGCTATGGCAGGCTCTAGGGAGGCCCAGATTGGAGTCAGACCACCTGATCCGGAGCCTTGCTAACATTCCTTGAGACTTCGTGGCATAAATGTTTACAAATTACCTTTTCTAGGAAGTCCTAGGAAATGAACGGAGGTGAGTAGTGAGAATTCATGCCTCGGGATGTCGTGGCACCAAACTAAATGCACTGACACATTTGGGTGGCTAGGTGAATGCTAGAGGAGGTGTCGTTTTGGTGCGCGACAACATCGTTGCTTCCGGGCTACTTCGTTCAGGCGTAGTCCCTTAAGAGCCCTGAGACCAAAAAAATCATTCAACTTCAACGGGTAGCACCTAGAGATGTCTCGTCTAATCTTACACCTCAGTGTAGGGACCCTCTACAATAGCCTATCTCAGTTTTTTCCTTCTCCAATCGGTGCTTTCTCTGCCCTATTGTTTGCAAACACATGAAATAGTGTAGTTTGAGCCAGTGTAAGGCTGTCAAACACTATATTTTGCAAACAGTGGGTCATGGCACCAAACTGAATGTGCCAACATGTCTGGGTGGCCAGGTGAATGCTAGAGGAGGCATCATTTTGGTGTGCGACAACGTCATTGCTTCCGGGCTACTTCGTTCGGGCGTAGTCCCTTAAGAGCCCTGAGACCAAAAAATCATTCAACTTCGACGGGTGACTACTCGGACTCCGTGGCACCTAGAGATGTCTCATCTAATCCTACACCTTGGTGTAGGGACCCTCTACAATATATTGTCTCAGTTTTTTCCTTCTCCAATCGGTGCTCTCGTTGCCCTATTGTTTGCAAACACGTGAAATAGTGCAGTTTGAGCCAGTGTAAGGCTGTCAAACGCTATATTTTGCAAACGGTGGGTCGTGGCACCGAACCGAACTACGTCGACATGTTCAGGTGGCCAGGTGAACACTAGAGGAGGCATCATTTTGGTGTGCAACAACGTCGTTGCTTCCAGGCTACTTCATTCAGGCGTAGTCCCTTAAGAGCCCTGAGACCAAAAAATCGTTCAACTTCGATGGGTGACTACGCGGACTCCATGGCACCTAGAGATGTCTCGTCTAATCCTACACCTTGGCATAGGGACCCTCTACAATATCCTTCCTTGGTTTTTTCCTTCTCCAATCGGTGCTCTCGCTGCCCTATTGTTTGCAAACACGTGAAATAGTGCAGTTTGAGCCAGTGTAAGGCTGTCAAACGCTATATTTTGCAAACGGTGGGTCGTGGCACCGAACCGACTGCGCTGACATGTCTGGGTGGCCAGGTGAACACTAGAGGAGGCATTATTTCAGTGCACAACAATGTCATTGCTTCTGGGCTACTTCGTTCAGGCGTAGTCCCTTAAGAGCCCTGAGACCAAAAAATCGTTCAACTTCGATGGGTGACTACTCGGACTCCATGGCACCTAGAGACATCTCATTTGATCCTACACCTCAGTGTAGGGACCCTCTACAATATCTTGTCTCAGTTTTTTCCTTCTCCAATCGGTGCTCTCACTGCCCTATTGTTTGCAAACACGTGAAATAGTGTAGTTTGAGCCAGTGTAAGGTTGTCAAATGCTATATTTTGCAAACGGTGGGTCGTGGCACCAAACCGACTGTGCACACACATAGGGATGGTCTTGCAAACACTTGGGGAGGTGTCATTTCATTTCTCTAAGCTCTAGGTGCTTCTAGGCTACCTCCTCCGGAGCCAAGAACCCCTTCCGTAGGTACATAAATCGTTGTTAATTGCTTCTCTTTTCTTGTAAAACAATGAAAGCTTCTCTTAGCTTCAAGAATTTACAATTCTCTACTAATAGTGCCAACCACATGAAGGTGGAAGCTTTTCTGGCACCACTAACCTACACATAAAAGTGTTAGTCAAAGAAATTTAAGTTTCAAATCAAAACCATACTAGATATATACAAAATACACAAATTTAATAAAATATATGAACTTAAATTTATCTAACTAACAAATTTATATATACCAAAGAATTTATATCAAAGAAATTATATATACCAGACATGAGCATTGTAAATTCATTCCAATGAACTGTCAGGATCGGATCTACTCTGAATAGCGGACATGATTGCTTCATGATCTGACTCTCGAACCTTCCAAAGAATCTTGTTATTAGGCCTTCCTCGATATCTATACAGCTGAATATTTGTCGCTAGAACTAGATGCGAATATAAGAGTATTTTCCTGTGTGTCTCAAAGTCTTCAAACACCCAAACAAAGGAGTTTTTTAATGGATACCGTCGAAGCCAAGTTCCAGTAACTACCACTGACCCTGTAGGGTACTCAATATCTTCACCATCTATAACAAGAGAAGTCAACTTCTTTCTTTCCTCGATGCAATGACATAAGAAATAGTCTGTTCCTTCTTCATTGTCTTATGTCGCAATAACTGCAAACACATGTCCTACAAAAAAAAAGGTTTCAACTCAAATTTAAATTACATATTAAAATTTTAATGGACATAACTCAATACAAAAATTGTAAATAACCATAAATACCTTGTCGCACCAAAATCAAAATTTCGTCAAAGTCCTTGGATGTTGCAACTTCATCTGTAGAAACAAGTTGTAATGCTTGTGGAGGTTGATAACTAGGAAGCAGGAGTTAGAGGCCTACAAATCCATCCATCCACCCATTCTTGTGAATCACACTCAACAGTGACAAATTCAATACAAGATGCACAAAAACATGTCAAATTTCTTGTCCATGTGGCCCACGAAGTAGCGTCTGAGCTACAAAATGAGTGCATATCACTGGACCCAGTGAGTGTCATACAATCCTCGTAGTTAGCAATTTGTTGTTCCTCTATCAACCAAAAATATCTGTGAACTATGGAATTTTCTTGAGAACCTCGGGCCATGTTGTCAATACACCATTCCACTATGCTCTTTGCATCTTTCAATTTAGCACCATCTTTGTACTTCAACTCTTCTCTTGTAAGAGCTCTTTTCACACATGCCCCTGCACCGTCATGCTCTCCTTTTCCATGTCCAGCCTCAGTGAAACTCCAAATATGTTGCACACCCATCTTGACGTGCATCCTGCTCATCCAATAAAACATTCGTGCATTCTTAAACTGAGACATGTAATTATCTGACCATATATAATGTTGTTTGAAGTGGATGTCCCTATCAGACAAGTTTCCATAAAATAACTGGAAACACCCTTGCACAAATTTAGTAGAATGAGTACGATCATCACTGATATAAAAGTGGTACTCTCTTAAAAAAATTTGATCATTCTTTGTACTGTCAGGAGAATGTATAAATTCTATATGCACAAAAATGACAACTTGTACTGAGTTGTAATATTGTGATTGAACCTCCATTTGTGGTTGCAATGTGTAATTCTCTGCAAAATCGACCACTGAAACAATAGTACCAATAGGAAATGTGTCCTTGCATATCTTGAACTATTCATCCAACCATCGAGCTCTGTGTGTATGCCTAGCATACTCATAAACAATTTCATCCTTAAATTTTCTCATAAATTGAAAAACAGGCATATGTTCTGTAACTAGCTCACACCGTTTAGACTCTTTTCCATCTTTCAACTGGTATGCAACTAATTTATATTTATCAAACTCAACTAAATTATGTCCTATTGCACCTTCAATTTTCTCATGGATGCAACTTTCCAATTTAGGTAATCTGCCGCATGTACCACAACTTCCATCTAAACAATCCTGACTATAAAAAAATTGTCCAACTTCTTTTTCACAAAATATCGTAGGAATGAAATCCCTAGAAGATATTGGTGGAACTTGAACACCACATTCCAATAACATAGTTTCAGAATGAAAATTAGAACGAATACGTAAAATTTTAGCATAATGCATCACAAATTCAACATGTTGCCTACAACAAGTGGTGCGAGCATGGTTGATTTTCACATAGAATGGTTTCAACATTTCAAAAAAATGTTGACTAATTTTAATTTCCAGATGCTCTTGTTCAAACTTATGAAAAAATTGAGTTTGAGTCATATCTAAGAAATGCTTTGGATGTGGTTCGCGATTAGTAGAACCAACTCTCTATTTTACAACATCTCTTGTATTAGGTGAAACTCTAGTGTTATCATGCCAAAATTGAATAACAAATTCTCTTATAGCATTAGAATTATCTTTGTCCTTACGTGGTGCTCTAGCAGAAAATGCCCAAAAATTAGTGTTATTGAGTGATTGAAGGATATTACGTCTTTCAATTGCTTTCATTAGATTTTTTCAATTAACTTGCAACATTCGACTTGTTTGCATAATCAAACGTTGTTTTTTTATTGATTCACTTACAACACTAGTAGCAAGTACACGATGCACAATATTATTATCCCTAGTGCGTCTCTTGCCACCAACAATGTGATATGCATCATGAAGGTTTTCAACAATTGTAGAGGTTTGACCACGTATATTAGATGTTGTCAATCCTAAGGTGTTTAATGTAGGTCTCATTTTAATCAATTTCATCAAACTAACCAATAACTGACATCTTTGGGAATCATTTAAAATTTTAAAATGATTATCCCAAATTTCAGTGGCTTTTCTTCTTATTTGTCATTTAGAAAGTTTGTCAGACATTGGTTTCAAATTGTTTTCATCAATTTCAATAAAATAATTAGGTTTCTTACAGAAAATCCTAGGTGGTGTTTTTGTCAAATTTTACTTGTCTACAGTTTCAACCTGAATTTCCTTATTCACATTTTCATTGTCTCCTTCAATTTCAACATTTGCTACATCACGAGTATTTAATTCTTCTTCAACATTGACAGTAAAAACATCTTCATCACGAGTATTTAATTCAACTTCAACATTGACAGTAGAAACATTACTTGGTTCCTCATTGCTTACAATAGTAGGGGTTGAAGATGAACCTCTTCTTGATTCATGAAGATTTCGCATTCACTCAGCATTTTGAAATCTGTTTGCCTCTAATTTGTTTGGTGTTTTTTTACTTAATGACTTCCTTTTTTGACTTTGTTTCTTGTCTCCCATGATGTTTTGCTTCTGGTGATAAGAAAAAAGTGTAGAAAACGACAGAATTTCATAGTAATTCGTATGGTAAAGTCAAACAGTAAAAATCACATGGTAATTATAACATTGGGATGTGTGTAAATATGATTTAAGAACCGTGATCACGCTTTACAAACCACGCTCACAGTTTATAAAGTGCGATCGTGGTTCTTGTTATAAAACCCGCAATCATAGTTTATAAACCGGGATCACGGTTCTATCTATATCATCAAATCCAACCCTAAGGCTCGGGAAATCTTTGTTTTTCCCCAACCAAAGCTATGGAAGGTCATTATGAAGTGTAAAAGGTCAAAAAAACTTCAAATTTGCTCTTCCACAGACTTGAACCATGCTGAAAAACTGAAAACATTTCACAAAAATGGTGCCATCGCGTAGGGGAGACTGATAGCTTCGTAGAAATATTGATTTTAAAGTGAATAGAATAAGATAAATATCATTTTATAATTTTTTACTAACAATAGGTCTTTAAGACATTTTTTCCCGCGAATGTTCATGTCTACGTTTAAGACTGCAACTTTTGTTTCGCTTATCAAAATGTGATAAAAATTATACCATCCCAAGCATGGAGAAATTCTATACACATTAAAAAAAATGATTTCGATATTTTTTGATATAGTTATGGCGGGAAAATGAAAAGCGCTTTGTTTTCTAAATCTTTTCAAACCACTTTCACGGAAAAAATCATTTAAAAAAATATTGCTCGAAAAAAATATAAAATAAAATCCATCCCAAGATAGATAACTACATCTAACTTTTCACCAAATGAAAAAAAAAAAAGATTTGGTCATCCAAATTGAGGGCAAATGGACTACAATCTTATAGGTTTTTTCAAAAAAAAAAAACCCAAGTCATATAATTTTAAGTGTTTAATATAGCTAAACTTGTCTGTCTTTAAAAAAAATAGTAGTTTAGAAACTAGATTCTGGATGCTATGATTCATATTTATATAATTTTTTCTAATTTTGAGTGCGCGTATTGCTAATAATCCCTACAAATTGAGATTTCGTATTTTTTGCAATATGACGTCCACTTATGACCCTTTTTTGTCCACCAACTTGTTGCACTTACCCGATATTTTTTTTAAATGTAACTATTGTAAATGTTTTATGTATTTTGCAAAATGAAAATTTATTTCCTTTGCAGTATTATGAAAAAAATTCTAGGTTTCTACAGTTACCTTCTTCAAAATCAAATTATGTTCTTTTGTACATTTATACCTTGTAATTGGAAAAAATATGTTGGCTTTCTTTATAGTGTTTGATGAATGTTTATGTGTTTCCTTTTAGAAAAAAAGTTTCTAAACTTGAGGGTGAGCATGTTTGTTCCACTCACTCGAACTTTGGAAACATGTGCCTTCATTAAAGCCGAGAATTGGTGTGTGCAGATGGGTTTCATACATGTCTAAAGCCACACCAATATGTCCCAAGATGGATGGTAGACTGTGTTGCAACAAGGTTTTTAAATTTTCCTACCGAGTAGCTCACTTCAAAAAAAACATATCCATCTAGAATTTGTATTTACAACTCGCCATGATGTTATAGTGTTGTAAAAGAAAAAATATTTGTTGCACTCTCTTTCCTTTTTCAAATTTAAGCTTATGAATTTTATAATGCCATTGTAAGGGTTACTTGAAATGTTTGTCATTTTTCTTATGCTAACAATTTTTCATGATGTAATTATGTTGTGTAGAAAAATTAATCCATGAAGCACTCCCTTATCTTCTTTTATTGTAGGTTCATGCTTTGTATAATGCTTTCATGAGGGTTGTTTAAAATGATAACGCTCCTTTCTATTATTCATATTTTCCCCCATTTTTTTCTCATTCATAGAATAGTATTGGTTTATGGTTGCATGTCATTTCTTAAGTTGCATCTCCTTCATGTTTATTGGCATATTCCCTTTTTGTTCAGTATTTATGTGAAAATGAAAACACGCAACAATGTTCCTCTACTCTTGGTCAGAGTAACATTGACAAGCCCACATTTGAAAAGGGAGGAGATTTTTAATCGAACAGAATTTTTAGTGAATGTTTTACATTACAGGCAACACAAGCCCCCCAAGCCAATAATAGTTGAGCTTTCCAAAGAGTGATTCCAATTTCTAGAGACATGTGACATGTACCTTTCAATGTTTCGAACTGTTAGCCCTCACTCGAGAGGCTTTGGTGTTGCCTATGATACAATTGCAAATGCCATAAAACATTAACTTGCTTACAAATAAAAAATATAGGTATTGAACCTTCAAAGCCAAGAACAAAAAAAGAATGTCACAATTGTGCAACAAAAATACCCAGAGCTAAGAAGACAAAATTTGTAAAAGGAAAAAAATAGAGTTGTGCCACTTTTGTTTCTTTCCATGCTCAAACAAGTATTTTTGATTTTGTGGAGTATAAATCGGACTTATTGTCATATACACTGGTTTTTTTCTATGTTGATGTAAATATCATAATCAAAATGAAATTATATATGTTGTTTCTTGTCGGTTCCCTTATTTGCTCTATATGCGCTTTAAATGTCTCTTCCTTCGATTAATGCACCTATGTGAAAATCAATTTATTTTCGTAGAACATTTAGCAGTATGGTTTTCATTTTTCTTTATGCCTTTCACTTTGTTGCTTTGTTGGTTTGATTGGCCATTAAAAAATTGTTTTCTTTTAGTTTTAGATCAAAACTTGAAAGAGGAAATAATGGAACTATTCCTTCTTTAGCTTAAACACAATTCCAACAAAAAAGCTTAATTGTTCCTATGAAAATCGTGTGTGCGTGTGTGCGTGTGCGTGTGCGTGTGCGTGTGCGTGTGTGCGTGTGTGTGTGTGTGTGTGTGTGTGTGTGTGTGTGTGTGTCTGTGTGTGTGGTGTGTGTGTGTGTGTGTGTGTGTGTGTGTGTGTGTGTGTGTGTGTGTGTGTGTGTGTGTGTGTGTTTGTGTGTGTGTCTGTGTGTCTGTGTGTGTGTGTGTGTGTGTGTGTCTGTGTCTGTGTGTGTCTGTGTGTCTGTGTGTGTGTGTGTGTGTGTCTGTGTGTGTGTGTCTGTGTGTGTGTGTGTGTGTGTGTGTGTGTGTGTGTGTGTGTGTGTGTGTGTGTGTGTGTGTGTCTGTGTCTGTGTGTGTGTGTGTCGTTATGGTTTTCATTTGCATTATATGTTTACCTTAAAACAAGGAATAAATACTTTTTGTAGTTGAAAACACATTCTCCTTTCGCTTGAAAAATAGAATTTCAATAATTTCCTTGTGAAATTTTAAGTGTACTTTTACATACAATGCTTAGTTAGAGTATGTCAATTAAAGGTAGCAGTAAATTGATACAACTAGTTTTCATCTTGGCCTTGAATAATTTTCTGGCCTTTTTTCTTTATGCATCCCCGTGATGCACTTGTGTGGAAGATAGCCTTTGTTTTCCTACATTCCCATCATTTTCCATTAAAAAGGAATATCAATGAAACTATTTCTTATTCTTAGTGAAAAGGCCTATTTTCCTTTTGGTTTACTCTGTAGTTGAATTTCATATTTATCCTTGGAATGATTCAAGTGTGCATTTATATATGTTTTTTAGTGGGATATTGTTTAAATTTTGTGCAAGTTGTTAACTTCATCCATTTCTTTTGAATTTCCTTTTGTGTCTTTACTTAAATAATTGTTTTCCAGCCACCTTAAAAAAATGTAGGTACTTACAATCGACATTAGAGAGACACACCACATGTTCATGTGTTCCTTCCTCAATTTTCCTCACATTTTTCTACAAGCCCTTATGTCGTATTCCTATAGAAGATAGGTTTTCTGTCACTTCATTTATCAAATTTTCCATCTTTTATAAAAAGGGATCTATTGTCTTTCCATGGCGACCCTTCTCACTGAAGACGGATTTTTTTGAGTTCTCAAAGGCAATAATGAGGTGCAACCCCTTGTACAACTTTTAGACCCCCACCCTATACGCTCAAGCTTGAACTCAAAGGTCTGGTATTGTGTAAATATGTTAAATAACTATCACTTGCATCCATCGCTGTTGCCCTCTAAATTCCACATGCTTGTGCTTTCATATACATATATTACAACATTGAATTTATAGTGATTCAGATGATGCAAATCCATAATACATTTTTGTGAGAGCCGAAATATAACCATTCATAAACCATATAAGTAGACAATTAACATGCCTTGAGTATCCTAACTTCAATATTTTTCACACACTATATCTTTAATGGATTCATTTGACATTAGTTTAGACAGGACTAAACAATGAAACATCCCTCTTCTGATCAAAAGTTGCTCACCTTCTCAGCGTTATTACATCAATTGTAAGTACCATCTATACTTTTCCTTATTTTGTATGCTTAAATGAACAATTACATGTTCTACGTATTATACAAATCCTCTACTAAGTGAGAAAAAACAAGTCTTATCAGGCCCAACATCCATTTTGTTTTGGCTTTCCTAAAGGTGACATATGGACAAACTTCATATATTTATCTTTACAGAAGATTGACATGTGTCCCTTCACATCAAGGTCCCGAGCTCTTGCAAAAACGGATCATTGAAATAATTGCACTACACATGATTATTTGTTGAATGCGTACATTTTTGCTTATTGATTGCAATCTTGTTCTTCTAGTAAAGAGGGATTGAAATCTGTATACGAAGAGAGTTCAATGAGGTTCCTTGGTAAATTGACATAGGTGCCAAATTGAATCAGGCATTTGTTTTACATTGTATGCATTATGTAAAAACTCAGAGGTAGGATTAAGGTTTTGGAAAAGGAGATTGATCCATTCTTAAATGATTCCTCAGGGGTCAAAACCTAAAAAAGTTTCATTAGTTTTCCCTTTGCATTGATAAGGGCACAAATATTGCCCTTGCATGTAATCAGTTTAGCCTTTGCAATTCAATACAAAAAATCCCTGGAGTTGTTTCCATAGATCTTTGCTTGTCTTTATTGGAGTTTTTCCAGTTTTGTCAGCCCCTACATTTTAACTGTTTGTCGAAGGGATGAATCATAATACTTTTTTGAGGATCATTGCTTTTGATGGACATCTCAGTTTTCACTATCTAATGTCACTAAATGGGGTCTATTTTATGATCACTTGTCACTAAAATATGTCTGACAAATTCACCTAAAATTGCCACATAGTTATTGTTATGGCAATATAGGAAGGACTTTAGTCTCTGATTATCATATGGTTGAAGAGCTTTTTTACTATAATCTAAATACCATTTATTTACTGCAATCAAATAAATACACATTACTAATTCAATCTGTAGGAACCTTCTATGGGAAGAGCCTTGCTTTAGAATCGTGTATCGCTTCCCTGATAACTCTTCAAAGAATTAACCTTTTCGACCAGTCAACCTGTTATGACTACCTCTAAACAGGTGATGTCTCAACATCGACGCCATGTGGAGACCGCAACCCCATCTCCTACCTCCTTTCATGGGTTGTCCAGTGACGACCAACCATGCCACACATAGCCCTATTGACAACCCTTCTTCTATGTTTGGCATGTCCTGTGATGCGTGGAGCCTTAAAAATGTAGGAACCTCCTTGTAATGAATGAAAGGGATCAGTCTGGTTTTTTCATCAATGACACCAACAGAAGTAGGAAAGTGCAATTACTGATATGCACTCCACCATAGAATCTAGGATGGAGCGGCCATAGCATTATACATGCCATCATTTTCCTATCAACACTCTCATCCCAAGTGCTTGAGAGTCTTAATCAGGTTTAATGCAGTATCCATCTGCTAATTCAGGCTTTGCACTCTTATAAGCTAAAACACACTTGAGGCGACTATAACAACTATTATATAGCATGTGTTGTTGTTTAAACATAATACAATTCATTCTTTTATCAATAAACTATAAATTAACTTATGCAATTGCAAATGAGTTGCAAGTTACGCCGGAGAGGGCTTGAATTTTATGTGTATAATATAGTTTGGATGTAAAATATATTCTATGATCTATGATAGATGTTTGAGTGAAGAACATAAGTTACATTTTGTCAAACAGTTCACATGTCTTTATGTAAGGTTCCACATTGAAATTGCATACATGTCTATCAAAACATTTGCAACTATATCTAACAAAATTCCTCTATATTTTGGCACAGGTTGGGAGTACCCTTGGCAAATTTAAACTAATTGGGTTGGAGCCCTGTTTGTTGCATATGGTGAAACAAGGCGAGGAGTATACTGGCAAATGTAAACAGGAGTAGAATCAGATGGATACTGACAAAATGGGATTGGTGTCTACGCTTTGGGAACATTTAAATGCCAAAATATGAACTTTTGTAAATAATCGCCAAGTGTTCAACCAAATGATACAACATGTTATCTTTTAAATGAATATCATAATTGTATCTTACATAAGACATGGTCATCGTCAAGAGACATTGTGATTGTTTCATCAAATAAAACAACTGTATATTCACCCCGATCAACTCAGCTATACCAACATACGTGTGGCGCATAACAAAATACGAGCTTTATAGCAACGTACGAACATCCATCAAGGCATAGTAAGCAATGTTTTTTTTGTTGGAAGTTACTATATTGTCCTCTCCCCCATCACACAAACTTAAAATAAAAAAATTATAACTCCAATAAACTAAACATTGTTATCCTCTCCGGCGTAAATTGCAACTCATTTAGAACTGCATCGGATTCTTTAATTGACTTCCAGAGAAAATGCTTTGGCTCTTAATTAACCTTGCTTCTTCACATGATCTGACAAAAAATTCTCAGTGGATACATGATCTCTAAAGATTTGGTTCTGTTTTTTGTTATATGGAATCATTGAAACAGTCTCCCGTGGGCTTGAATGTCTAGTGTGCGCCATTTGTGAGAGCCCTTTTGAAAGGGGCTAACGGATCAAATTGCCACATATCCTTAAAATCTGGGCTTTTTGGGACAAGGCTCTTCAAGACACACAATGCCTTCCCTTCCAAAGTTTCTCAAGTGGCTCACAAAAACATAACTCATATTGTTATGCAAGACAGCGCTGCAGGGTCATATGCCACATCCCTTGCAAAACTGGCCCAGTCTGTGATGTCCCTAGATGCCATCAGTAGAGACTTTCAAAGAGTTTGAGACTGTCTACAACAAACTGACCGACACAGAGTTGGTAGGTGTGTCTTCTGTAGTCAAGCTTGAGAATCAAATTTCTCTTGGTCCTTCACAAAATCAATGCAATGTATTTTGTCAATTTAAGTCATATCTTCTACTAGAGTGTCTCCTTAATGGCTTGCTTAAATCTGTTCGGCCAAAATTCATCTATTGTTGCCCTGCACTCTTCCTCTAACAGAGGAGTTTGGGATTCTTCTACATGAGCGACACCTCTGTCAATCATAAAAATGTTTTAGCGTCCAAAACAAAACAAAAAATATATTCATGTCTTTATTTTTTGATTTATCATCAATTTTCTAATCATAACATACATGATTAAAATTATTCAAATTGATGAAATATCTATGATAATAGTTTAAAATAGGCAGGTTATATCAAGGAAAAATCCTTAAACATTACAAATCTCAATTCAATAAAGGAGAAGTGACCTTCTTTTGGAAAAAAAAAAATATTAATTCCATGATAGAACTGTGTCAGGAAAAAAAGAATAAAAATAATACAGCAAAAAGGGGATCCCTTCTAGAAACACCGACGGGCCTGTAAATCAGTCGTAATTAAAACAATTTCATTTCGTAAATCACCGGGACCCATATCTACTTTTCCCCTAAGCGGTACCCCATGAATAATTTCAGTGTATACGGACCATAACTACTGTAACGAAATGCCACCATCCTATTTAACAATAAACCTGAAATGGACTCCATTGTGGTAGCTTATCTTCCAGACTTATATAGACTGGATAATCAGACAGTCTCGTAAGAAAATCATTTTGTAGAATTATCTTCTGTTTTGAAAATATGTCAAAATATTTGTAGAATTATCTCCATACAGTTACAAAATGCAAGTTGCCGGTTCCAGACAACCAATTATTTCTCCATCAAAATAAAATATGAAATGCATTTTACAAGATCTGCAAGAAATAAAAAACCAGCAAGAAGAATTTATACGGCGATGGCACCCCATATAATAAATCAAACCAAAGTATTATATTTAGCATACGCGCAAATGAGTACAAGCCGTAATCTAGTAGCAGCGCCAAATGGGAAAGAAATGGTGAATGATCCATCGTCTAGCCTAATACAAAAACCAACCAGCCACAATGAAGAACAATGTTTAATGCGTAATGGAGCTTCGCTCGGAGGCGCTGCGGGCGACGAGGATGAAAGGGAAATAAATACAGGTTCGAACCACGCTAGGTAATTTTAAAATAAATTATTGCTCGCTACAACTGCCACTGCATGAGCGAATTAAGCGAGCCTGCATTTTTGACGAAGAACACGTTTGCCTCGAATTAGCGCAATAAAGTATCTGTCACTTGACAGAACTTGGTTTCCCAGTCAGGAGGGCGAACTGCCTCGAAACCAAGACCGGGAGCCCTGTCCTGTGACCCTAGTCCATTCTTCCCCTCTTTCTAGTCAACCACGTACGTAGGCGCTCGTCTCCTGAGCTTTATTTTGAACTCGCTCCACACCTGGTATTTGTAGTGGTTAATCACCGCCTCACTCGGTTTGACGCCCACCGTTTTATAACCTGGCTTGAGCTCGAAGTGATGTACAACGTCATTCATCAAAGACAGAGAGGACGCCTCCAGCAGCAGGATGGACTTATGACGCCGCTCTTCTCTTTCTCTGCAAGTGTAACCCTGCATCACCCCCGCCATCGGGTGCTCCTTCATATTTGACGCCCCAAAGTTTCTGCATTTCATGGATACTTGACCTACCCTGTTGGAGGAGGAGGTTTTATTTAAAAGCATGATTTTCAGGGCATTTGAGGAAGCCGCTAGATCCTGCAACCATCCATGGGAGAATACGAACTCGTCGACGTCGGTGAACATCACCCATTTGCATTTATTTGCAGTTGCTAAAGAGCAGTGAGCGAATCCGGCTTCCTGCGTCTTAGCCCAAGGCCACAGACGCCGACTCACGTTGTATCCGCTCTGCACAGACTCTGTTATCACTTCCTCCAGATGGTCTTCGCTGCTATTGTCGCAGATGAAGAATTCATCCAGCCCCACATGAGAATGATAAATTATCCACTCTTTCATGAATTTGGCGGCGTTGAAGACCATCGTGCAAGCGCACAATAATTTGTTTGGAATTATATCTTTTTTTGCTTCCGGGATATTATAATACGCAGCCGAAGGCATGATCTGAGATGGCAGCAATGTTTTCAGGGTGTTTTTTCCGCCGGAAAGCTGAGATTGGAGGTGTTGCGGCGGGTGGGCGCACTTGAAAACCTCCTAAGCTGAGACCGTGACGGCGGTTTCAACTATGTTACTGAAGATGCAACGAAGGGTTTACAGTGCGGTGTTGGTGCCCTCTCTTGTGTTGATTCCTTTGGCGAACAAGACCACGTCTGTCTCACTAACCGCGCTCTCATAAACTATGTGATTCCACTTCAGTACGGGACGATCATATGTCGTGCTCCTTAATACAATATTTGTGGGTTCTGTCAATGCAGCTGTAACATCTACAGAATAATGAGGTGGGATTTCATGCAATCTATCATGTTCTTCCTCGCTCTGGACCAGTGCTTTATCATGGCCGCCAGCATACTGTAATTGCAAGGACGTTTTCTCCAGCTCGAACCTGGAGAAGCCCCTGAAGGAGTTGGAGTGAGGGTTGAGGAGCAGGTGCGCAGGTGCGAGCTCGGGAGACGGGAGGATCGTCCACCAGAGTGCTCATGGTGTGTTCTTGCAGAGTAAGAATGACAATGGAGTTTCGCAATGGCAGAAAACAGAAGTAAATGTCGAAGACCATATATTTGTTCCTTATATTTCTCTGGATCTGATATCATTCGATAACTATGTGGAGGAATATGTATCAAACATGCATTTGAGAAAGCTCTCTCCCTCTCGCCCTCTTTGGGAGTTCCACTTCCATAACTGCAAAACGAGAGCCACAGTCATTCTGAATATACATCACATGCTGGGAGACGGTGTTTCTCTCATGGCTTTGGGGATGGCCTGTTTAACAAGATCCAAGCATCCCACCATTCCACCATCTCTGCCTCTCTCTTCCCACTGTAAACGGCGGCCTGCTGGAAAAACCCATGAAAAGTCACACAAGGGTTGGCTGGGGTTTAAGTTTATGTACTGCAACATGGTTTTTCTTGGTTTGATTCACTAACGACCACATGCTTCTCATAACTCAAATTTGTACTTGGTTTTAAAGATTTTTGAACTGACCCAATTGAACTGCTGCAGATCCAAAACAAGCGGAAAATTTAAGAGTTACAGCTCTGGGTCTGATAAACACAAGATCGGAGCCTGGGATTAAGGTTTTGCAAGCAATGTTTTTTTATTATTTTCCGCGGTTGACACAGCTCTGAGCTCTTTCTTATTTCTCTGTAAAACGAAACGGTGCAGAGTCTCAAGGAAATGACAGAATCGAAGACAGGAGACTCGTGGGGAAATCGCTTTTCATTTTTGCAGCTGTCGGTGCCCATGAAAAAGCTGAATAATCCTTTGGAATATGTGACAAGGGCAAAGTATATGATGGATCAGATGAAAATGTTGGTGGCGTCCTTTTTAATCAATAGAGTGATGGAGTTTATCACACGATTCAGAGGTCCACTGGTAGTCTTAAAACTGTAGCACACCTTGCCACTTTTGAAGAACACACCTGTAAAGTTACAAAAATATTTAGGACTTACAAAAATATCTAAATTCCGGCAACCGGTAAAGTTAAGCCACCAGAATTTGACACTTCCCAGCAATGCCTTCTTCAAAGTAAACGCCTCCGGTGAATTATTTAGTGGTGGAGAAAAGCTAAAAAAAAAAGTGTTCTCTTCTAGCCTTTTGAAAATGTTTTGCTTAGGTTCAAATTACTATATCACATTGACTCGCTACAACTATGTGCTCAACAAGTTGCCACTTCTTGTGTTTTTTTTTCATGCCATATGAACATATTCTCCTTAGGTTTGAAATATTGTATCCCTTAAGTTCACTAGACTCATCATATGTTGTTACTCTTTTTTAAAATGGATAATATAATAGTTTGAATACTTTTCTACACATATTATATCATCGTTTAAATTATTTGGCTTTGGCTAATAGTTTGCTTGCATTTTTAAAATGCCTCTTGTTGCGTTAAAAGATAAATTAACTCCTTTCCCTTCCCTTGTAATATTATATAGATTTAATTTATTCATATTGAATTTTATTCTATTAAAGGGAAACAAATTTTGTTTACATTTTAATCAACATAACATTTTTAGTGCCTTTTTATTTTGTAGGGTTCTTTATTACATTGTTTTTCTTCCACACAAGATGTCCACATCCGAGGCTAGATCCCGAAGGTGTGAGTATTATGCACATTGTAGACATCTAAAATGTTGACATGAGTAACTACCATTAATTTGTCCTGCAACATCATCTAAATCCATATAATAATTAATCGCAAGATTAATTATTATTATTAATCCATTTTATCATATTTCCCTTTTTAATCATTTATCAAGTATCCCAACATTTCATCATTAATCATTTTAATTCATCCAATATCTCATTTTTCTCATTAATCTCATTAATCCATTATTATATCGTATTATCTTATTTTAATCCCCATCAACATTTTATAGGAATTTAATATTCCTACATCTCACCTACCACCTACCCTACACATCCCTACACTTAGCCTTTCCATCAAATCACATCCCTAATCATCATTTATTAACTCTAATCCTAATCGCATCCTCACCTCTAAATCTAGAGGCTTCTAAATCTAGATGAGTTCTAACATTCTCCTTCCATTGAATTTATTAACTCTAGTTCAATGGAAGCTTCTTCCCTCCATGGCATTTGAATTCAAATTCTAGAATCCTCTAATCCTCTCATAAATTTCCAACCATTGACCATCATCTTACTTGGATCAATCTCTACCCTCCATTCTCCCATCCACAAGCTATAAATTGAGCTCTCCTCCTCCATGAGATCTAGTTTTTGAAGCTAGTAAGCAATTCACAAATCCATATCAAAGCTCTGCCATTTTTATCACTCAATCAATCTATCAATCCATCTTAATCCATTTACAATCAATTTATCATCATCTTGATCAAGAAAATCACCATTCATCAAAGAGGAGGTGTTGCCCAAGTGACTCCAAAATCTAAAGCAAGCAATCAACAATCCAACTTCCATCCAAGAGAAAATCCAACACATCAAAGGAGGAGCTTTGCAACTTGTAGGTAAGTGCAGGTATTTTTCTTCTCTCTCCTTTCAATCCATTGGTCTATCTGAAGTTTTGTTTGAGAAGATTAGCATAGGAGAATAATTTAGTTGTTTTCTTGCATTTTCACTCACTAATCTTTTCTTACATTACACACATAATCGGGAATGCATTACTGCTAGCCAATGCAAAATGTACCATGTGCATCATATTGTTCATCCTTTGCTTCAACAACCACGTACACAATTTCTAAACAATGTACACACTTCTCTCTTTACCACTAAGAGGAATCTCCCCCCATCCCACCATCCACGTATCATGAGTCCCATTTCCCATTTCCAAAACCTTAAACACCAAACCATATATGTTTCTTCTAGACCACATGAAATGCTACAACACACTTCCTCCCCAATAAATCTCTCACATACAAATCCAAGTAATGTGTTTCATGCATCTCCATTCCTTTAAACTATTAGTTCCTCCTCCTCTCAAAATCCTCAAGGATTTCCACCCTCTTTACCATAACCAACCCATACACCTCTCTCTTCCTTCCTTCTTCCTTAGAAATACATTATACCCCTCTAACCTTCTCTTTCCCTACAAATGAGCATGTTATTGTGAAAGCTACAACTGGCTTTGAAGCAAAAATGCACTTTCAAAAAAGGATAAATCTTCTTAGCAATACAAACACATTCTCGGAATGCCTTGAGAACTATCCTGGGATAAAAACCAAAATGTCTAATGGCTTTTAGAAATACACTAAATGATATGTGGAACGCAATGGGCACTGCTTCTCAAAGTGGAATAACATGGACCCAGGTCAACAACTAGAGGTCTTATGATGCCTTACACAAGTAGAGGAATTGCTTATTACAAGAGTTAATCCTATTTTACAAGTCTCTCATGTACGTGGAGGATGATACAAATACAATGGTCATACCATTAGCTTCCACTAAAATATATCCTTCATCTCCAAACACCTCCCCCACTCTGTTTGTGAGCTTGACATTTTTCTTATTCAATGATAGGGGCCTAAAAAAAACATATGATTTTTTGTTGGTAGGAAATGTGTGCTCGATGCCTTAGAATACAAATTAGTAAACGATTCATACTAAAAAGATGTCTTATTAGATGAAGGTGTTGTTTCCTTTTTGTCTAATACACCTACAAATGTTTCAACTTTGATTCGCAACATACAGATTTGACATTCCATGAAAGTAATGCAACAAACTTGTCACTTCTTGAATGCAACATTGGGTTGGGTGGTATGAAGATATTTTCCCTTCCTCTTTTGTGTCAATTATGCCTAATATTGGAATAAATTCTGAAGATATCATAAGCTTCTTTCTCTTTGCAGGCACGTCAACTATGCCCTCTATAACATGGCCTGAACCGAGTCTCTTTCTAATAAATGAATAAAACACATAATGGTTGTTTGCTATGGATTTTCCATCATTGTTTCCAATGGGACAGGAAATTTTTAAACAACCTCACATCAAACAGATCCAAATGCATGAATATGCACTTCATTTGATGTGTTACCATGATGGATGGTTTGGTGAAGCCATCCCACTTCAAATATTTCCTGCTAAACATAATGATGCGACATAGAAGATAGGATACTTTGGACTATTTTTGTGAAACAAAATGTTGATAATGCTCTTCTACCAACTATAGATGACCTTCTGACAACAATTGATTTCATCTCTAATAGACATACTTCCAAATAGTTTGATGAGATTTGGGTCCAACTTTATGTACGACATAAGATCATACTGGGGAAAGACCCATGTGCAGAATTGGTCGACATGATTAATCAAATTAGCTTGCCAACTCTTTTCTTTACTCTCAATGTTACCGACACCTAATGGCTTGACCTTCACAAAGTCATGCCAAGAAATCCCCCTTGATGCAAGTGAGGGTCAATTTTGGAGAATACATATGTTGTGGATCATCTTCATATTGTATCCACCTAATTGCACCAAAGTTTCATAATATTTCGTGAAGAGGTTTTATAAAAACATTTGGGGGATCATGAATATTGGCATAGGTAATTCAACTACCTTATTTCCTTTTTGACAATTCAACATCATCTTTACCTCACGAATTTTTCTTTCATCTCACTTGATTAGGTATGAATGACAATATAGAGGGTATGACCATGTTCATGGCTTCTTGTGGCTTGAAAATGTACCCAATGTTGACACACTAGACTGGAGCAACACAAATGAAATCACTCAAGATAAAAACATACTTTGAAAAGTATGTTACTGCATGGAATCCTCGTGGACCCTTCAACATAAATGAAACATTACACCGACCCATTTTTGATGATCCTTTCCTTTTAGAAACCTCTCATTTTTTTTCTGGCACGTACTCAATGGGACTATCAAGGACTACTCAATTGAGTCCAACGCCACACTAAATGATCAGAACATACTTGTGAAAGACAAGATCTACCACAAGTTGTCGATACAATGTACCTTGGGAGCTAAACCCATAATCATCTTTACATTAAAGAAAATGATGGAAAATTAAAGTACACCTTGGCCCACAATGATGATAGGTTGAACATACACAACAAGTCCATGCTTAGTCAATATGGTGAGAAAATGTTGACTGCTAATCATGTTCTTTCACACCATGTTATACTAAAATATATTGCAAAATATGCTTTAAATGCATAAAAATGCTTTGAAACATATCACCAAATGCTTACATGGATTTCCAACAATAAAGACTCACAAAGCCCCTCCTCAATTGCCTTTAGAAAATTGATGTAGGAGAGTTTAGTGTAACATGACATCAATGCACAGGAAACTTTTCATATGTTGCAAAAATTGCCCCTTATTATTTGTAGTCGTATGTTTGTTTCACTGAATGTGGGTAGAAACATTATGTTGCGTGTGTTGGTTGGCGTTGATGCTCCTTTAGAATCATCATCCTTCCTTGATGCATATAAAAAAAAACCCTCCTCACTTGAAATCTTTTCGCTCATTGAGGCGACAAACACATGGTCTTACGACACACATCGTAAAGGAAACATGTGGAAGTTGCGACAAGAAAATGCCATTATGCATTTTATGTCACAATTCAATATTGTTCCCTCTACAAAATCATCTTATTTTGAGCTTTTTTGTTGGGTTGAATTGCTTATTTATAAGCCATTTTGCACAATAAGCTCAGATATTAGTGGCAACACAACTGAAGATTATAAATAATTGGGAAATAATGCAGCCCTATTACCATCCTTGGCATGTAGTTCACAGCTACCCTGAGGAGTGTGCTAGGGTCCGATAGTGAATCTTCATTAGACAAGGGTTGCACATGATACACTGCCGTATTAGATGAATGACATCTTCTTTCCCAACTCCACCCTTGTACCAATATGGAACTTAATGAGCATGATATGCTTGGGTGGCGTGACTTTGACATCAAATTCAATTGGAATGCAAACAACCTTCCAACATCCTTTCAAGAAATTGCTCCTTCTTTCATTGACTTCAACAAGGGTACATCAATCCAATGTGTCGTACAACATTGTTCCACTACCATTTATAGTTGATTGTCACATGAACAACAAGTTGCATTCCATACTATTGTTCAACATAGTGCTTGCAACAAAACTCTCACCCTCCCTTAAAGCTCATCATTTAAGGGACAATAGAGACAAGAAAAATTTTCCTCATCAGTGCACTAACGACAATATTTCCTCCATCTGACGGCACAAATAATTATCCTCTCCTTTTCCTGGCTCCCACATGTGTTGCAACTTTTAACATTTCGGCTACTACAGTACATGCATGTCTTAGGATACATATTAGAGAAATGAAACCATTGAAGGGCCATTCATTGGAAACTTTTCAGGAATCACTCAAACATGTCCATTATATTCTTATTGATGAAATGAGTTTTGTAGGACCAAAATTGCTTTCCCTTGTTGACCTGAGGCTCTGAGAGACTTTTCCCCATCATAGAAACATAGCCTTTGAGGGCTATCATCCTTGTTCGGGACCTTAGCCAACTTCCTCCTGTAAAGGACATACCTTTGTATGCTAGCCATTCTTATAGCTCTGCACTATGGAAAGGATTTAAAAAATATGTCACCCTTCAAACCATCTTTCACCAACAAGGTTTATACCCTTCTCAAGTTTCCTTTCATAAAATTCTTCTCAAAATTCAAAATTTAAATCCACAATTCAATGACTGGGAAACACTGATAACACACACATATAAATTTCTTTCTGTTGAAGAGATACACGAGTTTTACACTTCATTGCATTTGTTTGCAATGAATGATCTCATTGACCGCCAAAAAAAATTAACGCCACACTCTCTTTGCATGCCAATTGCTCGTTGGAATGCAAAATACACACGCCATGAGAATTACTACATCTCGGATGATGACCAACTACAACCTACAGTTCTTCTCTGGATTGGCCAAAAGATGATGCTTACTTCCAACCTTTGTGTACAGATTCGACTTGTCAATGGATTTATTGACGTTATGGCTTCAATTATTTACACATTGGGGTCACGACCACCTGAACTATATCTCTTTGTTGTTCTCAAATTTGAATGTTATATTGGCCCTGCGTAGGATCCAGACAATCCTCAACATGCTCCAATATGCCCAATTTCCCGAGGATCTTGACATCAACTCCTACTTAAGATGGCTTAGGCACCAACAATACATAATATTGCAAGGGCTCACTTTGGACAGAGCTACTGTTAACATTGGAGATTAAAAAACGACAAGATCTAACTTTCACATCATTTTCTAGAGTTAGAATCCTCAATCAACTTCGAATCTCTCCTCCTTTAACCTTCCAACGATACTACAATATGTCACATGGCACGTACATCCATATCCATATAAAAAAAGAACGCCTTCTCGCACTTCATCCTGAACGACCCTCTTCAATTGTTTAGGTTCCTTCCTCCCTCGACCTGCAATTCCATTAATGTTTCCTAACTTTTGTCCACCAATTTTTCATCCAATATTAAACTTCGTCGCTACCTTTCCAATGCTTCCATTTCCCTCTTGTCCCCTTATCATGCAACACATCCTATCGACCGTTCCCATTGCACCCCTTAGTGCGATTTCTAGTATTACCTATAATTAAATGCAAACATTTAGAAAACTTTTTTGATCACTTTACCAATAAAACTTCCAAGACAATGGCCAAACCTCCCTCATGAAATGAACACTTGAGGTCAATCTCATAAATTATCAATAGGAGGGACTACTTACTTCCACCATAAGAAGGGGAGGTTATATACAACATAGTATCACTTTAAGATTCGAATCTAGTGAAGGGTCAAAAATACCTAGTCTACGAGGAAGGAAAGTGGGGTAGAAAAGGCCATGGCGAGAGCATCCAAAGTAATTAAAACAAATAATCATAAAAAAGCGTTATCGGTAGACAAGGGGAAGGAGTATAATAATCATGCACACTTTTTTACTTTATATTTCCGGCTCTACTCGTTTGTCTGTACCTTCACATCTTTAACACGAGGTAGAAGGTCCTTGGCAGAGTGGGGGTGGTATGTATATTGTAGCTCTATTTTGGCTGCTCTGTCAGGAAATCTATATCTAGGTATCTAACAATCTGAATTCTACATAATAAAAGACAGATAGCAGAACTGAGCAATTGTAGATAGATGTGCTGAATCAGGCCGTATATGGTTTTGTAGTGGAAACAGTAGCATATGTGTTTTAAGCCAATGTCTGACTGGATAGGGAAAACCTTATACAGAGAGCCATGGTTAATGTCTCATTGGATAAGACCAACTCTCTTATTGGGTATGTAGAGAGGTAAGATTAATGTCTAACTGAGATTGATATTTCTACTGGCTTGGTTTTGAACATTTGAGTATTTAATTGTTAGATGGGAGTAATTCTCCATTTGGTAGGTTTTCCTGGTGAATAGAGTGAGACTATTGGTTTTTTTTTAATTGGGTAGTGTGGAGAGGTGAGGCTACAGGTTTTTTTTTTAAATTTTGTTTGTTATTTTTTTGGTTTGAGGTGATTTATCTTGCAATTATATGGAGGTTGAATTTTTATTGTTTGCAAGGTTGGAGTAGAATTTTATTGTTGGAAAGATTAGGGTGAGTTACAGGTTAGGGGTTGGTTTATTGGGCTTAGTCTACCTTTTAAAGTAGTTTAGGTCATTGGTTTAATTCTGGGATTAGGCACTGTGGTGGTGAGTGATCCACTGTAGTCTATCTGAAGTTATAGGGGGTTCACTCTATGTTAGAGTTCCCGGTTCGGAATTGTTGAGTAAACTTTAATTTCCTCTCAGTACGATTCTGGTGGTGAGTGGCTCACTTTACCTCTGAAGTTATAGGGGGTTCACTCTGTGTTAGAGTTCCCCAGTTGTTAATTGATTGTTGAGTAACCCTCAATTTCTTCTGAGTTATTAAAAAAAAAGAGCAACAAAAGATTAAAATGATTTTTCTTACTATCAGATAAACTTTTAGTATTTGCAGGGCTGAGATATAATATAATTATTAGAAACGTTGGTGATTTTTGAAACTATTAAATGTGTTTGTATGATAAGTAGGAGTGAGACTGGTAGGCTTTTACTGTTTATTAGACCTGGTATGTATGTAGAGGTGAGAGTTGTAGGCTTTCACAGTTCAAAATGTTGAGTAGTTGCAATCTCAAGATCACCAAAATCACTGGGTGCAATCTGAGGGTCACCCCAATAATCCTCATTTGCTAACTCTGATTATTCTGTGCAAGAAAAATCTTAGTATTCCCTGTTAGTGAAATCTTACAGCCAGGATGAAACTCAGCATTTAACTGTTGAATGTGCCTGCCTTATTCGCGGGGTGGAGACTAATGGGTTTTCTATGGTATGCAGAGGTGAGACTGTTGAGCTTTTATTGTGGCAACTGAGCTTTTCCTGGTTGACAGGCTTGCCTTCTACCTACATAAAAGGTGAGATTATTGGGTTTTTATTGTTTGACAACCTGGCTTGGATTGCAGATGTGAAATTATTGAGATTTTACTGTTTATAATGGGTGATTGCTCTCTCGATCAGGTGCAAAATAGTAGCTGCATTCGCTTTTTCATTAAAATCACTAGTTGATGTCAACATTTGCCTGCCTGCTGTTACAGAAATTTAGTAGCTGAGTTCGAACTAGTGCAATCTCTGGATCCCCAATATTGCCTGCGAAGATGAGCTCTACAGACCCCAGCCAAGCTTAGGTATCAAACAAATGTAAGGGTTGAAGCTTAAGCCTGGGCAGAGAAACGTTTGAATTTCAGATTTAAGTCTCTGTTGAGGAATGCAAAGTTTGCGATGATGGACTGTGGATCGAGATCATTTGCTGAGAAAGTGAAGGTGAGGATGACAATGAGGAGTTGCAGCAGCTTGAATCCATGGCAAATACTGCGCTTTTGAGGGCCTTGTAGATTACAAACCATCAATATATTTTGATTTCTGGACGCCATGAGCACCTCCCCAAATTCAGTAGCGGTCGCAGTTTTACAGCACCCCCACAACAACAGCAACAGCAGCAATAATTCTCTTGCTCTGATTTGCTTACCGGAAATCGAGCCGGAGGAGGGTTCGAACACCAGACCTTTGGTTTCCCTGGCTGCACAGCCTCTGTCCTCATGTGCGCCGCCGGGGGTTTCGAACATGGGACCTTCTCTGTACCATCATCATGAGACAGAGAAAGAGAAGGAGAAGCAGAACAAGAAGGGACGGTCCAAGAACTGGACGCGTCAAGAGACGCTGCAATTAATCTCTCGGAGGATAGAATTAGAGCCCAAATTTGCACGCTCCGGACGCAAAACTGAACTGTGGGATGAGATTTCTGAGACCCTGAGACGGGAAAAACTTTTCCGTGATTCTCAGCAGTGCAGGGACAAGTGGGAGAAATTGATGGCCAGTTACAAAGAGGTACGTGACGGGCTCCGTCACAGGGATGAGAATCCATTTTTTGATGAACTTGACCCTCTGCTCTCTGTCAAGTCGACGACGGCAAAACATAAAGACAAAGAAGCACCTGCCCCTGTTAACAAGTAAGGGATATGCCACTTTCTTTCAGTTGAAGCTTGTAATTTTTTAGAGATATGTGACCTAGAAACAGCTCAAGCATGGCTGAACAGTACTGTTATTGGAGAGATAGACCATGGTAAAACATCTAACATAGGTGCTTGTTTTGGGATGCAAGGCCTAAACCAAGGTCCATGTGTTAGTATTGAGCTTTGGGACCTAAATCCAAAGACTGTTTCTAGATGACAAGGCTTTAAGTGTTGTGGCACTGTGCTGAATCCATCAAGTCTTGGAACTTGTTTTTAGATGCCGGTGGAAGGTTCAATGTATTAGCATCCATAGGTTGTCTTTGGTAGCCTCGTGGACGTTAAAATATCTTCCAACTGAGAAAGTTGCATCCCAAAATCTGCTTCCCGAGTGACAAATATTTTAGTGTGGGTTGTAGTTTGATGCAAACAGTAGCAGCCCTTAGAAGATCGTTTACTGTAAACCAGAAAATTATCCAAAAATGAATGCAAAACTTGTGTTTCGCATTCATTTTATCGACAAAGTAAGAGTTACGCATATTCTAGTGGATGTGTCTGTGTCTGCCCTGTGTGGATTATTTTCTAGGTTTGACAAAGCTTGAGTAGCAGCCCTTAGATGATTGTTTGACTGTAAACCAGA
This sequence comes from Taxus chinensis, assembly GCA_019776745.2. Classification (NCBI taxonomy): domain Eukaryota; kingdom Viridiplantae; phylum Streptophyta; class Pinopsida; order Cupressales; family Taxaceae; genus Taxus; species Taxus chinensis. The sequence continues at coordinate 200,810,064 of CM034152.1, read as the reverse complement.
ACGTAATCGCCAAAAATGCATTTTTCTTAACCAAAAAAGAAAAGAGTTATATCCATATCCTAGTGAATGTGTATGAGTCTGGTGTGTGTAGATTGTGGATGTCTATGAATCTTGTATGTGGGTTATTTTTTGGTGGATGTGTACGAGTCTCCTGAGTGTGGATTATTTTCTAGTTTACAGTAAATGATCTTCTAGTGCTGTTACTCTCAGGGCCAAGTGGTACTGAGTACGGTGCATCGAACTGCAGGATGCTTTATAAGCCTTTGTTGTGCTGCCAATTATCTCAATAAACTCCACAACCAACATTTGTTTTGCAGAAATTCTTCTGGTGACAACAATTTTCCATCAGATGATGAAGAGACGGCAGAGGAGGGGTCCCCACCCCCACCAAAGCGGAGAAAGGCGATGGCGGCAGGGGGTTATATGATGATGGAAGAGTTGGAGGCAGTGACAGAGCTGCTGGAGAGCCTGGTGAGCCGCCAGCAGCATTTTTTTTCAGAGATGCTGGATTCCATGGAGCGTAAGGAGCAAATGCGTGAGCAAATACGCCAAGAGAAGGAGGAGAAGTGGAGAGCAGAGGAGAGGGCACAGCGATGCATTTTTCATAATGCTATGATTTTGCTAACAACGAAGCTTATGGATGGCAGTGAGGGTTTTCAGCCACCGGGGTTTGAACTTGGGCCTCGTCAGAAAAACCACCAGCAATTTGGCAGTGGCAGAGAAGGGGCACGTATTCCTGTTTCTGTTCTGAGACACCCCCACCAAGTTGATGGTGGTGGAGGTGGCAGCGGCAGAGCTGGTGATGTAGCCACTTGTGGTGGTGGCGATGGAGTGGTTACTGTATGTATGGTGCCAAAGAAGAGGTCTAAGAACTGGAAGAGGGTAGAGGTTTTGCAGCTCATAAAGTTCAGGGCAGAGATGGAAGTGAGATTTGGAAAGTCCACACGGCGAGCAGCATTGTGGGACGAGCTGGCAGGGCATTTGGGGGCTGAGGGGATTAAGAGGGATGGCAAGCAGTGCAGAGAGAAGTGGGATAAATTAATGGCAGAATTCAAAGATGTGAGCGATGGTAAGAGGGACAGAAGTGAGAGCCCTTATTTTGCAGAGCTCACTACCATCATCGGTCGCTCTGCTGAAGCAGGGTAAAATGAAATTGAAATAATGGGTGAGAAAAGTTTAAAATTGTCAGGATTGGGCATCAGAATACGAAATTTTCAGATTTGTATCAGAATCTGAAAATTAGGCTACAAATAGTGAAGAATTTTAAGTGCTCCATAAAACTCTGGTTTGGTTTTTTTGCATGAATTTACATATATAAGAAAAGTAATTTGAGTATCAGAATTTGCAAATATTTAGAATTGGGTATCAGAATTCGCAAATATTTAGAATTGGGTATCAGGAGTATCAGATTTGGGCTCTGATTTTACTGGCCAGGGGTGAGTCTGATAATCGTAATGTGTGTATATGGGGTTAACCAGGAAAATTTGCGGGTTCTTCTATTTCCGTTCTGGGCTATAGAGAGGAATTCTCTTCTCGAATCTCCTCTTTATTTTGTGAATTTGGAAGTTTTTAAAGGCATTTTAGCGGGTGATTTTAGAGCCTCAAAATCTGTCTTATAAGGCAGTTTATGATATGATAGGTCTATACTCTATATTCACAAGTTTCTTTAAAAGAAAATCTAGCAATTTTAGCTATTGGCAAAATATTGCTTTGCTGCCATGTTTGGGTGCTTGATCTTGGTTGGTTGATTGTATTTATATTATCTTTTCCAAAAGTACATGGCTTCTAAATCTGCATTGTTTCTTCCTCTGTGACCAAGAGGGCTATTGATGTATGTTTATTACAAGGCGTATTTACAAGCTTCCTGGAAAGTGAATTTAGAAATTTAGCCTTAAACAAATAAATGCTTGCTGGCATTCTGGCATTTAGTTTTGCTGTGTCTTCGAGATTTCAGTTGGTTCATAGATGCTGCATATTTTAAGTTTTCCAAATTTGGATGGAATACAAGATGGGATTATCCTGGATATTTCATGTTCTCTGAGGGAAACGGAATTGACATTCATTGATTTCTCAATTGCATATGGTTTCTCCACATTGGTTTTAAAATTACACATAAAAATAAGAAGATGGGTTCATTATTTGATGAGAATTAGGCAGGTGAATTAACTGGAAAACAACACAAATGAAGAGATGAATTCTAGGAATTATTATACATTATGTGCTGATATTTTTAGTCTTTGGCTATGAATTCATAGTTTAGGGGCAGCAACTGTTAGAATTAGGAGGTTAATTTACTGACCAAGATTTAGAGAAAATTGTAGCCGATCCATTAATGTAGGGATAAATTTGTACATTTGATGTGGGTCATTTTGAAAGCTTTACAAGTTGCTCATTGCGCCATGGAGCCAGTAGCCACGTGTCCAATGTTCAGGCTGATTATGATGAAATGAAAGATTTTAATGACGTCCATGAGATTGAAGAGTCCATGGGACCAACAGCTGAGACATTAAGATGATTTCAGACTCTTTTCAATATCAGATCTTCTACTATGAATCTTCTAAGATGAAGCACATGCACACGCCCAAGGTTCAGATAGATTTTCATGACTTAAATTGTGTCAGAGATTCATGTCCAGATGTATTGGAGATTAATGGAAAAAAAATGTCAGCAAATTTTATGTGGAAAGCAAAAAAAATGGTAACATGGAAAAAATATTGCACCACAACAAGGGTGCAGAGTAATTCCAGTCATGTGGGGAATGATTTAGCAAAGTTAAGTTATTGCATTTGTTCCGTAAACAGACTCCTGCATTATGATGATGGTTTATTTTGTCAAATAATTAGATTGTGGCAGGTATAACTTGATAACATGAAAACTGGATGGGGTAGCCAAAGAGGGGACTGGATATTTCCACTATTCACATAGAAATGGTGATTCATTAATTCGCCAGATGTTAGATTTTGTTTCTCTGAATTAAGTATGCTGAATAGCCATTTAATGCCTACATTGATTGCAGAATTAGACAGAGACTTAAAATTATGGGCTGTGGTAACTAAGATCAAGTTTGTGCAGGTCTAAATGCTGAATATATGGAAAAACTAAAAAACTGTGAGACCCATGAATTATTTTGAGATTTAGCGGTCTTCTTTTAGGGTCGAAATAGATTACATGGAGGCATCAAATTGGCCCAGGTCGAAGAACAACTTAGTAACTCGGCTATGGAGTAAATGATAGCTGATTTGGTCCGTTTACAAGAATGATGAAGTTTTGCAAGCATTCAAAATCCTACATTAAGTGTTAAGAGTTTACTATATTTGTAGGAAGGAATTTGCAAGACATATTTGAAGCATTGCATTTGTATATGTGTATTAGAGATTTTATTAATATTTCGGAGATCAAAATAGTTAATGGGATCTCAAACAACTAAAAGTATAATCAAAAGAGTAAAGAAGTCGACAAAGAAAGAGAAGAATTTAATGGTTACATTGTAATTTTGTAGAATTTCTAGTGTGAATGTGGTCATTCTGCATCCAGAAAAGCTGCTCAAATGTACATGTATGCATGGCATCACATGCACATTTACAAGGCTCAAATATGAGATGGGTTCAAATAAGCTTTGATGACTTCAGTTGTGTGAGAGAATTAGATATATGTCTTTGAACTAAGAAGGTTGAATAATGAAAAAAAGTTGTTGGCATCAACCAATTTTATCTAAAACGCAGGGTCAAATGTAAAAATTCAAATTCACTTTTTAAGGGAAGCGTCAATACTTGAACATAGTTCAATAGTGGACATGGGTCTTGATCACACAATACCATATAATTGTCACAGAACCAACTTGTTGTAGTACTATCTAGTAATTATTTAATTTTAACATAATAATGATGTAGAATAATCAACTATATCATGACATTTAAAGCTGCAACTCAAGTTTCTTATTTTAAATCAATTTAAAAAGACTTTTCATCCAAATCAACACTATAAAAAATAATGCAAGCTAAAAAAAATTGAATTACATGGTTGTGTAAAATTTACAATCCTACATAACATACTATTAATGTTGTAGACTGAAACTTATAATACATCATTACTAACCCCTTCCCTATTGATATTTAATACAGCTTGTAATTTTAAATTTATTTTCTTAATACTTCACTCCAAATATGTGATAGTTGATTTGACAATAGTAATTCACAGCTGCAATTTTAGATTTCTTTCTTGAATTATCTTCCCTCATACTGTAGTGATTTATTTTGTCAACCAGTAAATTAGATATCTAATTGACATGGGTAATATATAATTTGCCTCCAAAAATGTGAGTTGCCTGGATTATGGACATGAATGATTTTCTATTTAGTCTTAATCTTTACAAGGGAGAGATTGTGCCCACAAAAAGATACAAAAGAATTTTTCAAGTTAGGCTTCAATTTCTTTTTACAATAATTTACAACTTCATAATCTTAAATCTTATTGTTAAGATTTATGACTAAATATAATTATTCATGGTCGATAACTATAATTATATTTAAGTTCCAAGTGTAAAATTAGCTCATGAGATTAGAAAAATATAATATAAAGTAATGGAAAGGGAGTGCAAGTGTAACTATCTTAACCTTAATAAAGAACAAAAATTAACAAGGACATGCATTTAAGAGAAAACTTGTGAAAACAATCATATTCTATTATGCTTTGGGGATTTCATCATATGGTGTTGGCTATCATAATGTTGGGATGCACATATTTATGTGTATGCCTTCATAAAATACATGTCATTGATATAAGTCAAATCAGTTGAAAAGTCAAACAAATAATAAATAATGGTTCGTTAATTTGAATTACACTACAAAAATTATAAATTTAACAAGGAGATGATGAAGCAATATCTACAAACCTATGACAAGGGTGTTTCTTATAAGTCCTCACCAACAAATACTAATGCAACCATATTTCTTACCACCTTTTATCTTATATTTAATCTGTCCACAATCCTACCAATCAAAAACTTTATTATTTTTAATGGATTGATTGGTTTAAAACGTTTGAGATGTTATTCTTACTTTCACATGTAATTGAAAACGACATCATTTATGTCTTTGCGATCATATATATTTTCTATCAACAATTTCAATATGTAAACTCTTAAATTATTAAGCTATTGACTATCTTGAAACATTATATCACTTAAATAACATAATACAATGATTCATATAAAAAACAATAATTAAATTTAGATATTTTATTTTTGGAATCCTTAACCACATATAGTAAACAATCAATTATAATTGATTTTTCACAGATAATTAGTAAGTGGTAGTAATTTCTCAATATTATTTTCCAAATTGTGTTCAAGAGTGTTGTTAGGTTATTACAATATTAATAAAAATAATGAAGTAGTTTTCATTTATTTTTAGAGTTTTTAATATATACTTGTGCATATCAATATTATTTTGATATTATATGTCTATATCAATATAAAAGAGAACATTTTGTGGTAAATCTTTAAGTTTAAGTAGTCTACAAATTTTTAAAAATTGAAAGTAAAAAAAAATCATGTAATTGTTCAATCAAATTTAAAAACATTGCAATATCAATTTTTCACTCATGTCAATTACAAACATTCAATCCACCCAATGTTGTATTTTTCTTCCTTTCATCCCTATAATTTAAAAGTTCAATTCTATTCTAAATTCAAACTAGCTGCTACACGGCCCTTGTTTAATCTTGACGAAGAAATAAGGTGAATGAACGAAACAATCTTCCACTTGTAGCGTTGCAAAAGAATGTCTTTGACAAGATATCGGCAAAAATCAAACATCTCTCAAAAGAAAAGAGCCAAGCATCTCTTATCCACAAAAGCTAGAATTTGGAGAACATTATTTTAGTCTCCAAATAGACAAATCGCCTCCTGCCCTCATTGTGTGGCCATTTAAATACAAAATGTTCCTCACTTTCAAGTTCCATGGACCAAATTTGATACATACGATGCATCTAAACAATATGATCTATCTCTGTCATGGAGTAGTATAAGTAAACCCTGAATTTTTTTAAAGTAGTATAACCTAGAGGTCGAATGAGCCCATTCAAAGTGAAGATATGAACTTTAGCAATGTCAAAGCTTGGAAGAGAGGAGTTCTGAAGGCTCTAACTTTTGGGCCATAGTCAGGCTTTGTAAATATCATCTTTGGTATCCCTATTTATCTCTTTTTTAAATAGATCTCGTGCATCAATTGAAAAATTATATGGGCGAAGTCTGTCCATCCAAGCCTTGTAGAACGGATGCCTTTTCATACCAGGGAGAGTAGATCTTCCACTGTGCCAACTGCAAAGAGAATTTGAACGTCTAATAAAAATATCGGAAAAAATACAATTGAAAACCTGGTCATCCATCAAACCTATATATCATAGTCACCACTTCAAGATCATAACAGTAATAAGTAGGGCTGTACCAAATTCAACAAGAATGATGTTAGAGTTGTGCGAAAAGAACTTATGAATTATAAACAACCCATAAATGTACTACTCGCTTAGGTGTAGTAAGGTGTAGTAATTCTGCAGTTAAAGTGTTGATCCAGTCGACATCAGAATTATCTTTAGGAAAATCAATTTAGTTCAAGAGGTGACCGTCTGATTCAATCCTGAAGCCTGTTTTCCTGAGGTATGCTCTTGCCAAAATCCGGAGGTGCCATTGTACAAGGATGACGCAGTTTATCAGGTATTCAAAATTCCCTCATGAGCCATGTAATACTTTTCAATACTGTGCAGGAATGAATTTCAGTAAATACGTCCATATATGTAGCATCTTAGCTTCAATACTGGATATGACCAATCCAATACCAAAGTTAATCTGCAATTAAATTGGGAGCTAAACTGTAAATAGAATTCGAATAAGTTTAAATTTATGCTCCTTACGTTGTTACTAGTATGGGAGAAATTTGTAATATAACTTGATGAGGATATAGCATTACAGACATTGGATAGTCAAACAAGAGTAGATATATCTTAATTTTTCAAAATAAAAATTAGTCGATATGTTAAAATGAAAAAGTTTTTGCCAATCAAAGGGATTGTAGTCAGTGAAGGATGGTATGTGACAATTGTTATGCTATCTACTAAAATATAAATTTTTGAACTTCAGGTTCTACGTAAATTTGACTAAATGGATATCCTTCGATTTTTGACATTAAATTAAAAAGATCAATTATTCAGGCACCCAATTTAGTGAAATGAATATCCCTCAATCCTTATGATACAAATCCTAAGGAATATCCGAAACCCTCAATATTTGCAATACACCTCTTCAGAAATCCTTAGTCCTTGATATTACACTGAAGGAGGTGATTAATCTTACACTCAATTTGACGGAACAAATTCTCTCTATCCTTAACACTAAACAAAAAAAAGTTGATTATTCCTATACCTAATTTAATAGAATATATACCCCCTTAATCCCTAACATTAAACCAAAGAAAACAACTATGCATACAGTCATCATTTAATTAAAGCAAATCCTTGTCAAATCAATACGCAAGGCATATCACTCGCTCTACGTTCTCTTAATAGTTCCCACAACATGGCTCACACTAAAATACTTAAATCTACTTTCATTTCTTATCGCCACAGAGAGTTTTAACACTTTACTTAACGGTAAAGAAAGGGAATAATTTTGCATTAAAATTCTTAACATATTTGAAAAGCATCACAAATAATTTAAGGTGAAAGTTTATGCATAAACTCAAGTTGTTAATTACTCCCGGCATTAAGGTACCTATAATAGCCACATGAATTACCACCTACATTACCATACTACAAATTGGTATATAAAGGGTTTGTCTAGCTATATGCAATTAACTAGCAATCATACTTGAAATGTACGAAGGAAATGCTGGAGAGAATCTTTTGGAGATTCAAATTGGAAGGAGAAAAACATTGGGAGAGGACGAAGGGTGAAGATGAATGGTTTAGGGGGGGTGGGGAGAGGGGGCGGGTTGCCTGAGAAAATAGAAAATGGAAACAATGTGAAACTCAAACATCGAACAACATGACGCCATATACGGTAATCCTTTGAAGTACATGCTATGGTTTGAATGTATAGATCCTTATGCCCTGAATGGTCTCTATAGAGCATATGGAAGGTACACTCTAAATAATACTCGAATATGCAATTGGATGAAAGGAACCTTGCTTGACGACAAACATGCATGGTATTTGGGAGAGTGGTCGAGTGGTTGTGTGATGTGTAAACCATTACAATGCTCTGGTACAAATGACACCACCATATGGTAATGAAACAATACTTTTCATTTAAATGACATGTGCATTTTTTTTAATACGAATGTTTTGTGTCACGTTAATTTCATTTCAATTAAACTACATATCTACCATGACATTTTAGGGTTTACGTAAAACACAAGCATCTATAAGCCATGTTATCCATTTTTAAGACTTTGACGTGCGTATGAAGTGTATACAACATTGGTTGGTTGGTTTGGTTTGCGATAACATATAAACCCTAATATATCACAATCCTTATGTCTATATTGGTGATGCTAGTATGACACCACAATGGATGTGGACCTCTTACTAAGATAATGGTTCATTGGTTGTGGGGATGAGTATATTTGTTTACATGGCCTTCCCAACTCAACTCTAAAATCCCTCATTACAATAAATTTCTAAACTATAAATGCACTTTAACTACGGGATAAAATATAGCTTGATTAACGTTGCATGTATATAACCATGGTAGTAAAAAAAGTTACAACTATAACTATGTTCATATATAATTCATAGTTAAACAATACAATATATATTGTTCTTACATACATGAACGTGTTATTTTTGTACTATGGTTGTCTCCATCGATAGGAACGATATATAAACCTTGAACTTCCCTTACTAAAGAATTAAGAGCTTCACATGTCCATGAGTCAAAATTGATAACTATGGTTGAACTATATTTTCATTGTTCCCTGTTATTTAAGAGTGAAGCAAAATTAAATTATACATTATTTGTTTATCGTGCTCACTTTGTAAGAAAATTGAAGAATAGAAGAGAAATTTTAAAAAATAAGAGACAATACATTCAAAAAAAATGGACACCTCACATCTGGTTGCACCTTGTGATTTTTATTGATTTTTAATGTTTGAAAATTGTGTAACCTGCACCAAATTCATAATTGGAATATAACAATTAATAAATACCACACCACCTCAACAGAAAGGGGGTGGAGTATGCCACCACTACAGGGAGAAGTTGCGGCTGGTCCCTTTAATGTTATGTCATCTCGTTGGCCTTCTTATTTGCGAGCAAAAAAATTCATAGGCTCCACCGCCTTCTAGGTGGGGAATTATGATTTATCATGATACCTAATACCCTTTGGATGGTTGGTTTAATGTTCAAGACCCTCTCGATGAGTTGTCTACCATTGGAGCCCTTCCTCCTCTATCCAGCGTTGTGAGCCCATGTACCTACATACTTGCAAAGTAATATTTTACTAACTAATTATTTCATCTTTTAACAGTTTTTTGGGTCATGACTTTATCTGGCTACTTTAATCGTAACCTCTTGTTATAGGAATATAATTACGATAATGGAGGGGATCTTTTGGAGGATTCATATTGGAAGGAGAGAAACATTGGGAGAGGACGAAGGGTGAAGATGAAGGGGTTAGAGGGTGGAAAAGTGGGGGGGGGGGGGGGGGGGGGGCGGCTAAGAAAATAGAAAATGGAAACAATGTGAAACTCAAACGTCGAACAACATGACACCGTATACAGTAATCCTTTGGAGTACATGCTATGGTTTGAATGTAAAGATCCATATGCCCTGAATGGTATCTACGAAGCATATGGAAGGTGCACTCTAAATAATACTCAAATATGCAATTGGATGGAAGGAACCTTGCCCGAAGAAAAAAATGCATGTTATTTGGGAGAGTGGTAGAGTGGTTGTGTGATGTGTAAACCATTACAATGCTCTGGTACAAATGACACCACCATATGGTAATGAGACAATACTTTTCATTTAAATGGCATGTGCAATTTTTTTAATAAGAATGTTTTGTGTCACGTTAATTTCATTTCAATTAAACTCCATATCTACCATGGCATTTTAGGGTTTACGTAAAACACAAGCATCTATAAGCCATGTTATCCATTTTTAAGACTTTGACACATACATGCAGTGTATCCAACATTGGTTGGTTGGTTTGGTTTGTGATAACATATAAACCTTAATATATTACAATCCTTATGTCTATATTGGTGATGCCAGTGTGACGCCGCAATGGATGTGGACCTCTTACTAAGATAATGGTTCATTGGTTGTGGGGATGAGTATATTTGTTTACCTGGCCTTCCCAACCCAACTCTAAAATCCCTCATTATAATAAATTTCTAGACTATAAATGCACTTTAACTGCGGGAAAAAATATAGCTTGATTAAACGTTGCATGTATATAACCATGGTAGTAAAAAAAGTTACAACTATAACTATGTTCATATATAATTCATAGTTAAACAATACAATATATATTGTTCTTACATACATGAACGTGTTATTTTTGTACTATGGTTGTCTCCATTGATAGGAACAATATATAAACCTCGAACTTCCCTTACTAAAGAATTAAGAGCTTCACATATCCATAAGTCAAAATTGATAACTATGCTTGAACTATATTGTCACTGTTCCCTGCTATTTAAGAGTGAAGCAAAATTAAATTATACGTTATTTGTTTATCGTGCTCACTTTGTAAGAAAATTGAAGAATAGAAGATTTTTTTGTAAAAATAAAAGACAATGCATTCAAAAATGATGGACACCTCACATATGGTTGCACCTAGTGATTTTTATTGATTTTTTGTGTTTGAAAACTGTGTGACCTGCATCGACTTCATAATTGGAATATAACAATTAATAAATACCACACCACCTCAGCAAAAAGGGGGTGGAGTATGCCACCACTACAGGGAGAATTTTTGGTTGGTCCCTTTAATGCTACATCATCTCGTTGGCCTTATCATTTGCAAACAACAACTTTCATAGGCTTCACCGCCTTCTAGGTGGGGGATTATGGTTTAGCCTGATACGTAATACCCTTTGAACAATTGGTTTAATGTTCAAGACCCTCTCGATGAGTTGTCTACCATTGGAGCCCTTCTTCCTCTATCCAGCGTTGTGAGCCCATGTACCTAGATACTTGCAAAGCAGTATTTTACTAACTAATTTTTTCATCTTTTAACATTTTTTTGGGTCATGACTCTATCTGGCTACTTTAATCGTAACCTCTTGTTATAGTAATATAATTACGATAATTCCACTATTAAAAAATGGTAATGAAACAATACTTTTCATCTAAATGGCATGTGCATTTTTTTAACGAATGTTTTGTGGCACATTAATTTCATTTCAATTAAACTCCATATCTACCATGGCATTTTAGGGTTTACGTAAAGTACAAGCATTTATAAGCCATGTTATCCATTTTTTTGTGTTACAATATCGCTCAATTAAATTAGATTCAAAGTTTCACAAAACTAAGTTGCACCAAATGTGAAAGAGAAGTTTTAGTCCCGTACAGAGCTCTATTGTTGTGGATTACTTCGAAATCAAAATTTTCTATCCATCCCTCGCGTAGGCCATATATTAATTAATATATCATTAATGATGTCACTCAATGGATTTTAAATTAAAATGGTGAATATATTAATCAATCTAAGGAGTATCTATATGGAATGTGCTAAAAAATAAATTTAAAATGTGTCCTACCTCTGCAAACCCTAAATTTCTTACATTAAAATTGTCTTATTAAGAAAAAATTGATGGATGCAAATAAATCTAATGTCGGGAAACTGCCACCAGCACGTCGTGGGAGGGAAAATAGTCGTGTGCGGCGGGTGGAAAGACAAACCGTTGGACGAGGTTAGCATCTTCGAATCGGGCTCATATAAGTGGTTTTCTAGGCTGCCCGTGTTGTCGTTGCAGGTGCATTTCGTTAGCGGCACGTCGGCGACAGATTATTCGTGCAGGTGCAAGGAGGGGTGTTGAGAAAGACGTTGGTTTTGTTGTCATATTTGTGCATGTTGAGTGCCCTGAGGTTAAATACAGGGTTTTTTAGTGGCGAATATTCGTAATATGGCAAATATTCCATTTTTGAAAATTTTGAAAAGGGGAATTTTGTGGCGTGGGTCAATGACCTGTTCGCCTAAAAATTACAGTTTAATTTTTTTTATGGGTCGGCTTCACCTACCCTTGAAAATATCCCCTATATAATCCTAGATTATTCGCCAAGTAGAACACTACTAGCTCACTACTACCACATGGGGGCATATCTATTATCAAGTACAACAAACTTGCAAAGCAACAGAGACTAGTACACAAAGTGTAGTTTTTATAGATACACAAAGTGTAGTTTTAAAGATATTCATTAGATTTGCAGTCGGGTGACAAATATTGTTCTCAGACGCATGATAAGAAAGTTCCACTGACGTGCAACAAGGAGAATTTGTTGACGTACGACAGGAGGATGGAGGTTACAGATGCGCGACAAAGAGTTTGTTAACGCTCGATAGGAGGGCAGAGGTTTGTTGTCGCGTGACAACAAATATTGTTTTCGCATGACAACAAATATTTTGTCGCACGTCTGTAACCTTTCTGTCACACGACTTGAAAATGAAAGCTTCTTTCAGGTGAAAACTTTGCACACAAACCCCAAAAAAATTGCCTTTCCAGTGAAACCGGTTCCAGGGATATTCGCCAGGGATTTTCCACCTTTGATTTCCAAGAGGTCTCTTAAAGTGAACCCTGGTCGAATATGTTGGAGTGGCCTCACAGACCGCATGTTGTTGTGGAGGATCAGACATTGTACAGGGCAGATGTTACTCCACCATTGGATTTCAACACCTCTGACAAATGTAATCTCAATCAGCCATTTTCTGACATCTGTCAGATTTAGCAAGGAGGCATCCAATTGGGGTATGCCTTCCGGCGTAAACTAGTGGTTCCAATGACCTTGAGCATTCTCAATAGTAAAATAGTATCAATATATCTATGTGCTCTAAAGAGAAGGTAGGTGTCACCCATATGCACTTACTCATGCCAGCTCATTGGCTCACAAAGTGCTTGTATGTCATGGACATCTTATTGAAAGAATAGATCACGCCAAGTGATTTGACATGTTGATGGTTAAAAAATATTATCGCATAAGTCTTTTTCACAACAATTATTTCTAAAATTGTCAAGAAGCCTTTCAATATGTAGTTAAGATTGAGGAAAAAATCAAAGGTATAGGAAATAAGGACTATTGTTCTACCAACATGTCACGTCCAAAGAAAGGGAAGGATGACACTGGACAACAAGGGAAATATGCATTATGTAAAGGCAAGTCAAAAAACAAACATGGAAGAAAAAGCCACAAAAAGAGATAAACAAACGGTGTGAGAACACGAGTAAGTATAATAACACTAGAGACTACCAAGCTAATTAGAAATCATTTTGGAAGAGATGAGGGAGCCAAGCATAGTAAAATCCCTTTCGTCTGCTACAGTAACATGTGTGCATATAGAAGGGAATCACAACATGGATGAAAATCAAAACTGCACTATTTCCACTGCATAAAGAACACCTCCACGAAAGGAGGACATAGAGGCCCTACTCCACTCACAAATATGGGTGGGTGGAAAGGCTCTCCATCCATTGTAGACAACTAGAGTCAGAAAAAATTGATTTCTACTATAGTAATGTTGAGGCTAAATTTGACATCTTACCCACAACTTTGATTTTTCAAACTAATCAATTAAGGCATAAACATCTATGCCAATTGCCAATGTTGCCTACGATCTTCCATTAAAAGGATGAGGTGGTTTGTGACGTGGCACCCTTTGAATCTTGTGATGCACTTCTTGGACAACTTTACATGTGGATGTGCCAAGGTGTCTAAGATATTAAGCCTAGGAGTGACTCTAGGTGATGAATGCTACCATATACTAGAAATGACCCTTTCTTACTCTGTAGCCTTGATCAGTGTGAAGAAATGTTTGTGTGTGATTGTTTAGATCAGGAAATTTTTCCTACTCGTGATCAAAATTGAGGAAAATTTGGAGTTCGCAACAACCACATCAATATAACATGTCGAACAATACTAAAAAGTTGGTGAACCAAATGGTATCAAAATACATAGATGGCATTACCTTGATGGCGTGTACCTCTGCACTATCAGATGAAACATTTAATTGAATTAGTATCAAAAACTCCACAACCAAATGGACCATTGTATATGTATTTATAATGTCCCCTTTCCTACGCCAAAGTCCTAAGGGGCAAGTCGAGTCCAAGCCTTGGTCATACCCGCAGGGCTGTGAACGCTAGTAGCTATTGGGTATGAATATCTAGTCCATCTTGTTATAATTCTTCGTTGACATATGCAACAAGGTGTGGTTGGAAGGACTAGATGTTACGTTTTGTCATTAGGAAGGGGCCACATGGTACTAATATTGAAATTTTGCGTTTTGGGGGTCACTTTTGGACCATGGCGATTTAAAAAGGAAAATGTAACTTAAGTTACTTTTTATTTTATTGGCCCTTCCATGGAAAGAAATACATCTAGGGTTTATTGGAGCTCTTTTGCCTTGGAGAAGTATTTAAGGAGCTAGGGGAGAAAGGAAAAGACACTTTTGCATACATAATTATTTTCCTTCACGTGCAACTGTTGTTTGCAAATCTACAGCTTGTGGAGTGAAATCCCACAAGAACCCTAGCTTCAGTGGTGAGAGATCCATCCCTAACTAGCAAGGCATTCTTTGGTAGTGAGAGATCTACCCTAGCTTGTCATTTTGGAGCCGCTTTCAGGGATGTGTTACAGAGATATTATCAAAGGTTTCAGAGGAAAGGTTTTGAGGGTTTTGGGGGCATTTGGGGAAGATAATCAGAAGGTTTTCAGATCATATTTATGGTAGCCATTTGGGCAGGGCTTACCATCACTTTGAAGGCATCTTCATCAAATTCCAACCCTTTTCCAAGCTAGGCGACTTGCAACCTTTATTTGGAGGGTTTCCAGTTGGCCATTTTCAGATCTGTAGGTTGAAATATCATTTCCCATATTTGTTAATGTTATTTCCAAAGTCTCATAATTTTTGCTCTTGTATTTAGAGAGTTACGAATTTTAGAAGTTTTCCAGCTATCTAGGGCACGCTGTAATTTTTTGGCAACATTTTAATTTCTGTAAAACTCCAAAAACAATTCTCTTATGTCCTTGATAATATTAGCAAGCTCTCTTTAAATTTTCAAGTGATTTGAGTGGGTAATTTGGGTAGTATTAATTTTCTTTAGTTCACTGCCCTAACTGTAAAAATCTGTAAAAATCAGTATTTTATTTCGCTACAAATCTTCAATTTTTTGTGCATTTTTAAGCGGTATCCCACAAGGGAAATTTCAGTATTCACTACTCAAGGATTATGAGATTGTGTGTCACATTCATGGACTAATCTAAAAGGGCCACATCAATCTAAGAGCCTCACCTTGTGGTATCCCAAACATACTCACCCAAAAAATGATGGAACATGGTGTCTATACATTAATTATCACACCCTAATCAAGATTATGGTCAAGAACCAATACCCACTTTCCCCGATTTATAACCTCTTTGACCAACTCAATGTAGCTAAATATTTCACCAAGATTTATATGAAGTGAGGGCATCTCCAAGTTTCCATCAAGCCACTTGACATTTGGAAGGCCACTTCAAACCCAATGAGGGCTTGTTGGAGTGTTGGTCATTCCATTTAATGTTACAAAGGCCGAGGATCATGAATGATGTCCTATGTCCCTTCATTTTATTTCATAGTTGTCTACCAAGATGACATCCTTTTTTTCAGTATAACATTGGAGGAGAACATGAGCATGTTCAACAAGTTATTTACACCTTGAATCATTTAACATGGATAAGTGTTCCTTCAATATAGAAATTATCCAATATTTGGGCTATATCATCAACCAGGATGATGTAAACATGGACTTAGAGAAGATCTAGGTCATCAAGGACTTATTAGTCCGAAAGACTAACAAAACTCCAAAGTTTCTTGGGACTAGTAAATTTCTACTGCATGTTTGTGCTCATATTCTCTCTCATTGCATGGTCTTTGAAGAATGAAACAAAATAACATATGAAAAAAATGTATGGACAAAGACACAATGTCATCTATTTGTATAATTGAAAGTGGAGCCAATACTTGGCTTGTTGAATCTACAACTATCATTTGAGTGTGAGATAGATTCCTCAAAGTATGCACTCAATGTAATCATCACAAAGCATAGACACCTAGTTGCATAACACAATGCCTTCGCTAACACAATGTGTAGGTATCTGACAGATGAAAATGAGTTGTATGTGATTGTGTGGGCATGCAAATAATGTAAACCCTATATTATGGGGAAAATATGTCATACATATAGAACATAAGCCTCTACAATTAATGGTGACCCAAGGCAAGTTGTACAATTACCATCATCATAAACAGTCCACCCATCTACTACAATCTACCTCAACAAGTGATAATGGAATCCAAGTGCAAACCATTATGTTTAGATGAGGGACACATCCATTTAGACATCACCCCAATTAGCATAAGGGTCGTGGTATATTGGGTTTATATGTTGTTGTATACCAAACCTACTCTATACACCTAGTTTTTGCTTATTAATATTCACTTTTGCAGGGCTCATCACTGAATTACTCTCCCTGAATGTACATCCTAAAGATTACATCTGAGATTAAGGTGGGCCAACTTGTAGCTCTTCGCAAGAGATTAATTATGGAATACCCTTAATACTACCACCCTATTTATTGATCGTATTCCTACATTTTTCTAGTACTTAGTTGATGTCATTAGCACATTCAATGACATCTCGTATAGAACTGCCTATTTTGGCCAATGACATCATCCAAAACTGAGTTACGACTTATATGGTGTAAGTCCATATTTATAAGGTTCCAACATCAAACAATCATCTCTCCTCACATTTACAAATCCACCTTAGTAAGAAGAAGACTTAGGGTTTTGAGGAGCTTGCTTAAGGAAGACTAGATGAAGCATATTGGGTCATTGAAGATACCATGAATAAGAGTTAAGCCAACAAGGTCTGCCTTAGCCTTTGGAGTCCTGATTATGAGGTTTACTTAGGTCTTGTATCTTTCTATCTTGGCTTCACCCACAACAACCTCTTACAAATTGATGCAAACCAAAGGAAGAGATTAATGTGTTGACAAGTCAACCCCAAGCAAGTTTCCCTAACCCTACCTCTTTCTTTGGTACATTGGTCAATGATTGTTATTTGTATAATGTATTATATATGATAGAGTAGCATATTCTTGTTCTCTTATTGCTATCTTTATATTCTTGTCATTTATGGTCATAGCTATCTTTGTACAACATTTGCATTAAATAGTTATTTTTTACTGCCTAATGGCACCTTATTACATATAGCTCTTGCTTTAATGTCTAAAGACACAATGTCCTACACCTTATACATCTTTACTGATTGTGTGTAGATTCCTCTTTTAGATCCATTATAACCACTTGTGCACACATCCTTTGTTTATATCCCTACACTACTTTATGGCCCACAAATGCATGTGCCTATTGAGTCTATAATGGTCTTCTACATTCTCCTAATTTAGAGGCTCCTTCGTTGGTCATTCTTGGCTTACATACATTCTGGTGAACGCGATATGAATCTCACCACAAAACTAGTTGGGTCATTTTCATGTTTCCTTTGTTTTAGCTTTAAAGATTATCCTTTAACTATATTCCATTCATATTCAATCATGTCACCTCTCAGGGTTTTTTAAGCTAGTCTAAACCCATATAGATTCTCTATGGTTGCTCCTTTATCCCTTCCGTACACGCTGCTGAGGGAAACACCTCATAGTATAATTTTTCTCAACCTCAACCTCCACCAACCGTCTAATATAACATGGTCAAAGATCCCCATAATGAAGATCTTCCAATATTTGATAAAGATCCACAAGATCTTCTTGTATCAACAAAGGGAGTAAGGAAGATCCTCTTTACAATGCCAATAAGACCTCCTATGATTATGATCCATTCCAATACAACCAAGTCAATTTTCACTCTGGTATTAGCACTATTGTAATTGCAGTTATACTATATAACCCGACCACACTACCTCTCTTGGGAGACACAGGATACATCATTCAACAAATTTCAGATTATGCCAAATGTTACCCACGCAGAGCAATCTATGAAATAATAGCAAAAAATCATACAAATTAGATGCCATTGGCCCATCTAATGTTGTTTAAAATAAATACAAAAACAATTATGACGTCAGCGATGTTGATGATGTTCAGTTAAAAGCAAAAAATTCTATCACCATTGGTCCAGCTTATGACGTTCAATTGCCATCAAAACAACCTAGCGTTGTGTTAATGATCTTATAGTTAAGCATAAAATAGTTAAAAACTAATGTGCATTTCAGACTATAGAATATAAGTAGTCCCAATCAAATCTGAAATATAATACATATGTAAATATGGATAGTCTAAACATAGTAAAAGTTACAAAGCGAATACATTTCCTCCATAAAATACACTTGGTGCTACATTTTCTCCTTGATAACCTTTACTTGTTCATGTTTTAAGTAATTCGCCAAATAGGATTGGTAGTAACAAAGTTTGACAAGTTACATATTAAAACTACTTATGCGAAATGGGAATTAAGTTTACTTATTAGCAAATCTACCACTTAAGATCATCTTTTGGGTGATGCAAGATTTTTTATACCGCAATGATTTATCCACCATCATGTTCCTACTAAACATTTACATAAAATTGTTGCATACTCACTAAGGCCTTGGAGAAAAGATTGGAAGTGGTTTGTTGGAACTTTTCTCAATTACACTTCAATAGAGGGCATGTATGGCTTCCTCCTCGGCTATCCCAAATTCAAAAGCTCAACAAGAGATGGTCTCTCCAGTCTTTTTCTTATGCTTTGGGGTAGGAGGTTCTAGACACATTGGAATGTCATTCTCAATTCCAAGCTTGCCCCTTTTGTTTAGTGTTTGATTTATCAAGGCTTACCATTACAAAGCCCCTTTGGTTCACTTAGATGTATTTCATCCCAAATGCCATTTTTGTACCCCTTCTGAGAAAGTTAAGCACTTACTTTGGTTTCACATTAAAGCTCACAAGCATGGGCTTGGATTCATGACTCCTTCAAACTCCTTACATCAAAGTCTTCACATGAAAATTTATCCTCCTAGAAGAATCACTTAGGCTTCCATCAAAATGCAAGATAAATTGGCAATACTTTTTGGGGGGTGTCTGGGGGGCGGGGGCGGGGATTTTTTATATATATCTGAAAATAAAGAAATTCCAATATTTTCTCTAATTCTTCAATTGATAAAAAGTTCTTTTCAAATGTGTTTATGTAGATTCAAGGGTCAACAAACAAATTCACTATGTTGGTGGCCCATCCTCATAACTTGTTGGCTCAAGAGCCATGCAATGTGGCACAGGTTTCGCCAACTTTGTTGTCGAGAGAACAAAATCCAAGGGGATGTCATTGTAATCACCATCGCAAATGGTCTGACAACTATGTTGGTTGCTCATTGTCATCATGAAGACATTCACCACCAGCCATACAACATGATTGGACTTTTACCATTTGCGCTTGACAAGTTCCCACGTATGTCATTTGCAATTTTCCATCACAAAATTTCTTCCAAATTGTCAATAGGACAATGCCCCCCAAAACACAGAGACCAATAATGAGAAAAAGACAATGCTAACATTGGGAACCCATCCGTGATTGTGATGACCTCCATGATGTTAGTTGAGACTCCAACCAAATACCCTGTGATTTGCATGTCACTAGCCTTCTTGCCCTTATTGCTTTAGCACACTTGAGACTACATTTCCTCGTTTATAGCCTCGGCTTGTTCATGTTTTTAATGACTCGCAAAATAAAGATAAATAATAACAAAATTTGACAAATTACATTATAAAATATTAATAAGATCATAATTCTTACTTATTATCAAATCTATCACTTATAATTATTATCTTTTGGGTGATGCAAGATTATTTGTACCCAATGATTCTCCATCATGTTCCTACTAAACATTTGCATAAAATTGTTGCGGACTCACTCAGGGCTTTGGTGGGAAAATTGGAAGTGGTTTGCTAGAAGAACTTTTCTCATTTACAATCTAGTAAAGGGTGTGAATGGTTTTCTCCCCCAACTATCCTTGGTTCAAAAGCTCAATAAGAGAGTCTCTTCCATCTTTTTTCTTGTGTTGGGATAGGAGTTTACAAACACATCGAATGTCATTCTCAAGTCCAAACTTGCATGTTTTGATTGGTGTTTGTTTTATCAAGGCTTGCCATTGGAAAGACCCTTGGTTTAGTTGGCGTCTTTGAATCCCAAATGTCATTTATGTGGCCCTTTTGATAATGTTTAAGCACTTAAATCCTTTTTAAGTCAAAGTCGTTCACATCACATTATCCTCAAGGAAGATTCACCTAGGCTTCCATCAAAATTCAAAAAAGTCGAGCATACTTTAGAAGGAGATTCTTTCTTTATCTAAAAATAAAGAAATTATGCCATTTTTTCTAATTCTACAATTGATAAACAATTCTCATTAAAAGCTTGTGAGGATTTCAAATGTGTCCATGTAGATTCAATGTAAGCAAATAGGCTTTGTTGGTGGCCCATCCCCAACATTGTGGCATGGGTTCCACCAACATCACTGCCATGAAGAGATCAAACTCCATGTGTAGGCACCATCATAATCACTCTCACAAATGGCTTCACAATTGTCATTTGTTCGTTGTCGTCATGACGACATTCACCTTCAGCATTGCAGCAATAGGAGTTGACTTGCCATTTGGCCTCAACAAGTTCCCACATATGTCATTTGCAATTTCCCATCACAAGGTTATTCCAAATTGCCTACAAGCATATGCCCCCTAAAACACACAGACCAGTAATGAAGAAAATAATGCCGACATTGAATGGGAATCCATCCCTAAGGGTGATGACCTACCTGATTTTAGGTGAGGCTCCAACCTAGATGCCTTGAGATTCACATCTCACTAGCCTTCTTGCCCTTACCACTTGCGGTTTTGTTGCTTCTATAATTTTTGGATGATGATCAATTGTTTAGACTGCTTTGTAATGTTGTTACTCGATCATGTGACAAAGTTTGTTTTGGCTTTGGGGGCGTGATTCCTTTCCACATGCTTTTTTCTGAAGTCAATAAATCCCCCCCTTTTTTTTGTGAAGTCATATAATGCTATTTCATCCAAACAGGAAGACAGAAAAATTGTTCCCTTACATTTCAATCTCATAATCAAGCTCAAGAGGAAACTGACTTGCCAATCCACCTACACCAGGAGTTCAATTCACTTTGAAACACCATCAACCAATGTCTGATTTCCCTCTTGGAAATGCCACAGTTATCAAGGTCACATGGACTGAATATTCCCACAACATGTAGTGGAGTAACTCCAATGCTCAAAAATATACTGGACAACTCTTGATATCACTGTCAAGATTGGGATGGTTTTCATAAATCTCTCTCATTGGCAGAGCATATTTCTATGCAGTTTTTAATATTTTTCTCTCTTGAAGTGTAATGTACTTACCGATGCAAACATATCTGTTCTGGGATGTTCAACACCGTTATTGAACTAGAGAGGCCTAATTCTGAAATCTGTGCACTTTAAAATTTGTTTCACATAAGTCTGCCTCTATAAATTTACATTTTAGAACTAGCGAAATTCCAAATATTCAAAACAGACATGGAAACTAAAAGACTGCTCAATCAAACAATCATTCAAACTTACTCTTTGACGATACTGGAATTGTCTCACTGGCAATCCATGAAGATTCTCATGTATCGTGTAAACCTTGAGTCCAAAATCTGTCCAATGTAGGTCGCCTGAACGTGTTGCACTTGTACAAATATTCAGCGTTAAACCATTACACTATAACCCAACAAACCATCTAATGCCTCATACAAGCATGAAGGAAAATAAGATTTGAAAGATGTAGAAATTCAAGCAAATGGTTTTTAGTAGTTTAAACCTAACCTCACTTTTGAGCCTAATCTTCTTTTCACAGGTACTGAATCAAAAGCCCCACCCAATAACCTGGACATAATTCTTGGAGAGAACAAGTCGCAGAATATTGTTTCAAAACTAACCTTACATTGAAGCCCTTTTTTTCATAATCAGTTTATTGCAACCCGAAACCATGCCCGCAACTGAAAGAAACCTTGAAACTTCCTTAATTGCATATCCCCACTAGTCCAATGAAGGATAGATCCATTTCAAGGTCCATTCAATCTTTCATCTTTTGGCTAGAAGAATCTCCATGGCCATACAGTTAAACAATATTTGAATTGGAGGTCAAATAATTTCAGTCTATGTTGCCAGGATACAGATACGATACGCGGATACGTCAATTTTAAAAAACCCTTGGATACGATACGTCTTGGATACATACATACATATATATATAGATGTATGTATATACATACATACATATAGATGTATATATATATATATACATATATATACATATATATACATATATACACATATATATATAGATGTATATATGTATGTATCTACATACATACATGTATGTATATATAATATATATATATATGTATGTATGTACATCTATTCATTTTACTCATTTTTTAGTCCATAAAAAACTGAAATAATAATACAAAACTTGAATCGATGTTCAAAACATTCAATATATTTAAGACTTTGTATTTTTATTGATCATGTGGCTGCCATACATATGATATACAAATATCATGTTAATACAAAACTTGAAATTTGAAAAATATACTAGTAACTAGATCCATGTTCAAATTTTCAAAACAAACAATATACATAAGATTTTACATGTCATTGTTCATGTGGCTGCCATACATATGATATAGGAGTATCCGGGCAACGTAGATTTCAGTCCATAAGATAAAGAATAAACATTAATGATAACACTGGGTGATCCAACATCATGATGAAAAGAGTATCAATTGTGGATTAGGCTCCTTATACCAGCCAACTAGAGCCTAGAGGTAAATGCAATGACTTCCTTTAATCAAATCTACTGAGCAAATTGTTATCAGACAGCCAATCTGCTACATATTACTCACAGGTCACAACAATTGCCCAAGCAGCAGTAAACTTCTGGCAATAAATATTATTCTTTAGCCAACATAATAAGTTTATTTAACCAGAATCCAATTATTATGAAGACTTCCTTAATCCAAAATGCTAAATGTAAAATTTTAGTATCAACAATCCAACGACTCTGAATAATTCCTATAATCCGCACTATTAAACCTTACCCTTGTAATCTTCAAACTGTGAAAGTCAAGGGTTGCCCTCCTCCAAAAAATTTCTGTGACGAAGAAATTTATTAACAGTTATTCTCTTTATCAAGTCACATGGCTCAACCAACAGCCTTTAGCCGCTCGACTGCCCTCTTCTAGGGTTGGGGGTTGAGAGGGAGGCACTCCTCTGACAGCATACGGCCTGCTATGCCATATATAGCCGAGGGAAGATGCCTTTAGGCTCCATGTAGGAGGGAGAGGGACTTCCCCGACCTGTAATGAATGACTTTATCAGCATTTATCCGCTTTATCAAGTCACGATACTTAGTCCATCCACCCACAAGTTACGAAATACTTAGCTAAAAGTTAATATATGAGGGAATGAATAGAATGATGTAACAATTTATATGAAGAAAAAAACATATTATGCTATATGTTGGAACTTGGAATGTTCAGAACTAAGTTAATAGCGAGGCTAATTTCAGAAAATACTTGATATAGCTCGTGATTTTCAGAAAAAGGGGAAAAGACATTGCCTTTATCAGCTCCATGAACATCCGAAACAAGGTCAGAAGTTAGAACTCCCGAGTTCTCAATTTACAGAAAGAAAGGGAACAAGTGAGAAGAGAAAGTAGAGAGAAGAATGTGCCTGTCATTAAACAACTGCATTGCTTGAATTCATCTTCCAAAACATCTAAAAACAAGCTTATATGGAAGTTATCTGCCATCTCGAGGAAACCATAAACACAAGCTTCATCCAATCACCAAGACCAGGATAATCACAAATCAAAATTACAGGGCAAGCAAGAAATTTAGATTTAATTACTTTTTGAATTTAAGCTTTGTAATGTCCAAGTGTTTAAACAACAATTGCCTTGTAAGGCAAGGGTGGTGAAACTCCTGTACAACTCTACCAATTTGAAAAAAGTGTGGACAAGAAATTCTGACGGAAAGTGAAGGGGCAACCCATGCTCATCCTTTGATGGTTGATATGGCGCTTGAATTAGAATGAAAATTCGATGCCCAATGTTGTTGTTGGTACAAGCTCTCTCTCTGTTGTTTAATATGTTGGCACACGAGAAACATTCTGCGATAACAACATAACTTCAATACCCTGCAATATACAATGCATGTTGTCTTCAAAATGCCCCACTTAAAAATGCCTAGCATGATTCATGTGACATCTTTAACATGCATAATTGTTAAAGTCTGTTGAGCAAAGATTATTTAAACTTTTAACATCTCAACTTGTGTAATGGCCTTATGAGTTTGGATTGTTGTTTGCAATCCAATGACATAAAATTGGGCTGAGCCCATCCTGGGGGAAAATAGCACCACATTTCAAGGTGAAACATCTGCAAACATGTGAGAATGAATCAGCCTAGGCAGAAAAAATGCACCATGTCAATAATACATAGTTAATCAAACCAATACCACCAAAGATGTGACCGGGAAAAAGAGCAAGGTCCCAAAAAATGTAATTGGAAAACCTAACAAAAGGGGGAAATTTAATTCAGATGAAATTTGATTTTATAGATGTTAGAATGCTTTTTGCCATGTTTTTCAAATAATTGCCCACATTTAAAAAATCAACACTTCTCAAAATATCATCGAGTTTTAGGGGAAAAAAAATTGCCTCAACATTTTCACAGCAAATGGCCCTGGCGAAAATTTGCAATTTTATGTTTTTTTAAATCACGTTCAGTCACAAATTCTGGTTAACAGAGTTCCAAACATGAGGGAATTGATAGGGACAATTGATAATTTCATACAGTGCAATTGTTTCCACCACCTTGGTACCTTAGCCATCCCTTGCCTGTTTGGATCTTCAACAAATTTGAATTCTACACAATCAACTACTGATTTTGAATATTCCACTTAGGGCCTTGCTACAATGACACATACTAGAAACTTGGCCCATTGTCAATACTCTAAAACCTCTATGACATGTCCATTGAGTTATGAGCTACCTCATTGTATTGTGCATATTTAAACACTTGTCACTCTCTCTACCAATGCACTCCTTTACCATTGCACCATAACACTTTTGACAAACATAGAATCAATTTATTGTATCAATTATCTCTACATATAATGTATGAATGGTAATTACGATAGGTGGGAATGGCAATGCCCAATTTACTAAGAAGATATGTTAAATGGTCGAAAGCTAACAAGTATATGCATATATTTGGTAAAGCAAAACATTCCCTTGTTCTCTCAAGTGTCACATATGCAAAATGGTATGATGGCTAGATAAAGACCTAAAACCTTACCTTTACCTATTGTCCTACTGTTTTTTTTAGACAATTTGGTTTGAAAAATGAGGCATCATTGGCATCTTGATCAATGAAATACCTCTAGTATGATACAATATTATTTAATGCTGAGCAAGCCATTGATTAAGCTGCCAGCATTTCTCAATTTATAACCAGATACCGCTCTCCCCATGCACCATCAGCAAAGTGCATGTTTTTAACACATTCTTTCGAGACATCTCTTGATTCATTCCCCCACGCAGTTCACAACTCTAATCCAGTTCGTCCTCCTATTTCTTGCCCAATGAACCATTCTGATAATAATATAATATGTGCAATTCTATATACATCGAACTTTTGAAGGCTTTGTTTCCTCCTAGCTCACGACCCTCCATCTATACCTTCTATGTGCAAATATTGTTGTCTCCTTCGATTCATGAGACATGCGTTCCTTTCAAGGTGTGCCCTTCTTCCAATAGAAACCCCTAATTTAGACAATGATCCCAGGCTTGGGTATTCCTATGCTAGTGCTCTCTATAATATCCCTCTTGCCATTTATTTTTCTACAAGTAATGTCAAGAGAGCTATTTGAAAGCTTTGTACCATGTTATGAGAGTATTCAAGCTGAATTCTTCAAATATGGTGTGCATTCACTCGCTTTTATTATAATAGATCTATTTAACGAGGTTGTTTGCTTGGGGCTTCCACCCTTCTAGACACAACATGTTATCCACCCCATTCACAGGTTGGGAGATAATATTGACCCAAGTAATTACATTACTATGGCTAAGACATTAAATTGCCAAACTTTGTGCCTCGTGATGCAGAACATAGAAGGATTTCTGGACTATTGATCACATCTTTAGACATTGGTCTATTATTGAGGAGCCCCGTTAGCACCATTCCAAAGTTTTTTGCTGCATTCCAAAAGACTTTAGAAAGGCCTTTGACATTGTTCCAAGATATTTGTGTTTCCATAAGTTGTGGGCTACTGGTGTTCCTAATTTTTTAATAAGTATCATCACTAAGCTCTATCATAAGGTTATTGGCTAATTTTGACTTCTCATGGCTTCTCTTAACTTTGTGACGGGTGTCATCATAATCAAGTAGTTCCCCACTTGCCAAATATTTCAGTATCTACAAGTAAAGTCTTATTTAGTCACCAGCAGAGCTCCCAATGGAGTATTTCTTGGCAGGCCGCAAAACTGCCAGTATTTGCAGAGCGTCAGTTGACAATTTTATAACCACTGCGTCAGCTTCAAAACCACCAATCTGCACAAACAGGTGGTCTCCCCTGTTATAACCACACAAGACTAGTAACAGTTAGAAACATTGAGTAGGGCACAAAAGTCTGTCTCCATGTATGTTAAATATGAGGTATGAATGTTGAGAAGGCATCAATGATTACAGTAGATGTTCAGTTAGTTGTAGGAAAAGGATTGGATTAAAGGAACAGAGGGAGGAGCTAAGTGAGCAAGATAGTAAGAGTGTTGTGTATGGTCTAATACTCTTCGTAATCCATCTTTGCCCGTGACATGATAGGAATCTAGGAAATTGCCACTTCCAACTGGTTTTTCCCCATTTTGGGGTTTCCTAGATTAAAATCTCGTGTCTAGGTCTTTCTGATTTCATTTCTCATCTACTTTTAGCGTTCATAGTTCAATCGTATATAATACTATTAATTTTTTGGCATCAATTTTGTACTATTCTAAGCATCACTAGCATCCAGCACTGCCATTTTGAAGTAGTTTCAAAGTAGAACATGGTGCGATTTTATGAACTAACAACATAGCATGATTTGTGAAATAAACAGACTGCGGTTTTGTGAATTAAACACAGTTTGATTTTGTGAATTCAATAAATAATCTCAGGAGTTTACAACTCATTTTGTTGAAATGATTAAATCTTTGGGGATTGTGAAAAATATTGGCTGATTTGTATGACAGTGACAAAATGTAATATCCATTTCAAGGGCTGAAACTGATAAAGAAAGAAACCACACAAACCCAAGTGAAATGACATCTGATTTTTTATAACAGCAATTGTAATATCCTTTAAAACCCTAGGGCGAACTGTATAAGAGCTTAGAATTCACCAAATAACCATGCACAACAGCTAAAAATACTTCTAAATACTTAGAAGCATGTCATAGTGTATTTAAAAGACATTTTGGTTTTTTTTGCTGAATGGGAAGAACATCCAACTCACTTGAGACAAGTCTTGAAGTGTTTACAAAAAAACTATTATGCAGCATGAAGAAATGTGAGTTTGCAAAACAATCACTAGTTTACTTGGTGCATGTGGTTGGAGGAGACCCACAAAGGTTGAGGCTGTCACTACTTGGCCTATGCCTAAGAGTGCCACGAAGACCAAGAATTTTACTCTATTCGTCTCTAACATTGTCCCACCTCTGCACACAGTTGCTAAAAGTGGTAAGAGTTTTCATTGGGGTAAGGAACATACTAGTGTTTTTGGTTTAGTGAAAAATAAAATCACCCATGCACTAGTGTTTGTTCTTCCTAATTTGCAGAAATCATTCGAAGTTGAAACAAATGCAAGAGAGTATACTATGGGGGCAGTTTTGTTGCAAGTAGGTAACCCAGTTTATTACCATTCAAAGGTATTTATTTTAATAGCAAAAGGATATTATGTATGATAAAGAAATGTATACAGTAGTTCAAATAATAGAAAAAGGAAACATTACTTGTTGGGTAAAAAAACTAGTTTGTACTAACCAAAACCCTTTCAATATTTGCAAGCATAAAGAAATTGTAATATGCAAGGCACTAGAAGTGGACGGTTTCTTTCAACAATTTCATTAGAGATCAAGTACAAGAAAGAAAGCACAAATGTTGTTGCAGATATGTTAACTAAGCCACTAATAAAAAAACAAGTTTCAGCTTTTCACAAAAGAGTCTTATTCAAAGATTGATGCACAAGATACAGATTTTGGGGAGACATTCCAGCAATTGCAGGTCAAAGAAGTTGAGAATGAAGGAAAAGATGGATGCTACCTCAAAGATGGGTTATTGTACAAGTAAAATAAATTGTGCGCGCAAAAGGGAGAAAGACTTCTATTGATGAGGGAAGTGCAAACTTCTCAAGTATCAGGTCATTTTGATGTTGGTAAGACCATGGTTGACTTGCAAAGGTATGTGTATTGGCCCAATATGCATAAGAAAGAGGATGTAAACTTTGTGGTACAAGTAAGCTTAAGGTTAAGAAAGAAGGATTATACACATCTTTATTGGTACCTAATAGACCATGTGAAAACATCTATACAGATTTTGTAAGAGGATTACCTGCCTAAGTATGGTCAGGACTCGGGACTATATATTTGTTGTAGATAGATTCAATAAAATTTATATTTTGATTGCATGTAAAAATACAATAAAAGGGCATGAAGCAGCTGAAATATTCTTTTATAATGTTTAGGCTCCATTTGGGTTGCTTACGCCCAATGTTTCATATGGAGATTCCAATTTTTTGGGCAAAAATTGGACCACCTTGTGGTACAAGCCATACAAGATGGATACCAAACTCCAAAAAAGCACCGCACCATTCTCAAATCAATAAGCAAATGGAATTTGTAAATAGGACTTTGGTACAGTCCAAAGGAGTTATAACACCAAGTATACAAGTACTTGGGTGTAACGTCCCCAATGGAGGATTTTCAAACCCCAAAGAAAACACCTGAAATTCCTGATTTATTGCAGCAAACTGGTTGATGAAAACTTATGATAATAATGCAGTTTATCCTCAATTTTCAGATCTGAAACTACCCTAGAAATGGCAAGCTGATCTAGAGATCAATAACCCTCAAATCTGATCTAAACTTAATCAAATCTTCGCCAAAATAATTAGAATTAATGATGCATGCATGAATACCAAAATATATAACTTTTGGACCCAAAATAAGTGCTGGAAATTTATTAAAAATCTGCAGGACAGCTTACAAAAGTAGCTGAAAAGAAGTGATCCCAAGCCCAAATCCACTTAAACAAAGCTAAATATGGCCTCTGAAATTATGACAAAGCAAATGATGTATAGATCTAGAATAGTTGTGCCCTATAACGCACCAAACTCCACCCACAAGGGTGTAGACAACCCTAGATATGGCTGCAAATCGTGCCCTAGTTGTCCCCTGCTTGAAGCCTTGACAGATGTCTCTCCACTGGCTGAATTTCTTCACTTGAAATGCAGATCTGAAGTGAAAAATGTAGAAAACGTGCTTGGAAAATACGCCCTAGCTCTGAAATTCTGTCTTTGCGCCCAAATGTGACCTCCGAATGAAGTCACCCAATAGATGTTGAGGGTTTTCATCCTCAAATCTGAATTCTATTGAGGGGTTTCGTCCCCAATAAGATACCAAGGAGGCTTTCCGTCCTCTATGGTTGAACGTGAAAGCAAATGCATTCAACTCTACAAAGTGAAATTAGATAAATGACCAAAGATGCCAAATGAATCCTTCTTCACCTCCTTTTATACTTTTTTGCCTCTATTTTTCAAGGGGGTGTTTCATGTGGGATTAATAAAGTAACTTTATTTTCTATTTTAATATTACTTTACTTTTTTCACTCACCTTTAATAATTAATTAAAGTACCAGTAATAAGAATTAATTTAGTACTAAAATTAGATTATTAATTCCTCCTTTATTCTCCCTTTAGCTAGTTAAAAACAATGGAAAAATAGACTAAAAATGGGTCTTCTACCTGCCAATATTTTAAAATACATTTTATTCTTATAATAATATTAATAAGTTACCCCTAGATGATGAATTGACCAGGCCCGACATAGATAAATTATTAATGTCCATAATTTGAAAAAGGGGGACATTACATTGGGACGAGTCTTTGAAATATATCCAACACTCGAATGATTGGGAACTGCACACATCTACAAACAAGTCCCGTTTTGAAGCATGTTTGGGTTTATGTATTAATCCACTTGATGTTGTAATGGGACAACAAGGAGAAACAAATAGGCAAGATTTAGAAGTGACGCGAGCCACAAATTTGATTGAGAAGAACAAACAAATTCATCTCAAAGTAAAAGAACAATCGGACAAGTCCCAAGCCAAATATAAGGCTAGGCATGACCAATTCCACGAGAAACATACACTCAAAGTGGAAGATAGGGTATGCTTGCACTTGAGCATTGAAAGAATTCAAGGACAAGCTAGGAAGTGCAAACCTTTGAGGTATGGAACATTCACCATCTTAGAGCAAGTTGGAGACAGTGCTTTCATGGGGTGTAATCAATAGTAAATTGTGATAATTTGCACTTATATGAGTTATCCAATACTTTTCTCTATAGAAGACATTGTCGTGGATGCACCAGGAGATTTGGAGAAGGATGAAGTGTTGTAACGAAAATCAAAGATACTTGTAAGGACCATAAGAATATCACAATGTGGCATAAAGGGCAAGACCCCAATGCAAGCAAGATGGACCTCAAGGGAAGGAAGATGGTACCTCAATGAGAAAGTGGGAGAGTTGTTCCCACATCTCCTCCCACAATGAGCTTTTGTGAGGCCAAAATCCTTCCAAAAGGCAAGTATGATCCATAAGGATAAAAAAAACTATACCAGGTCATCATCCAAACAAAGAAAGTTTGATTTCAATCAACAACAAGGCTCCAAAAGGCATGTTTATTGGTAAGGTTGCGAAACCACTGGTTCACATAGAGCAACAGTTGTATAACCGTGGGTGTGGTTGTAAAACCGCCTACGTGGTTGTAAAACCACGGGTGTGGTTACATAACCACTTGTATCCATAGAGCGGTGATTATGCAACAACTGTGGTGGTTACAAAACCATCAAAGGATTGTGTAACTGCCAGTTTGCACAGCTTAAAAGGTTTTGTCCATTATGACCACACAGGCTTAGTAACGGCCAAAAACATTCTCTTTAGTTTCATAGAGTCTTGGGATCCTTTAGTGCACAAAAGGGCATCTCCAGGCATGCTAAATACGAGATACAAATGCAGAGAAGGCAGTGATGATTACAGTTGATGTTCAATTGGTTGTAGGGAAATAATTGTAACAAAAGGAGCTAAGTGAGAAAGATCGAAAGACTTTTTTACTTGTGAATGCTAACAATCATGGATAGAAAATGAAATAAAAAATACACAGATAGAAGAGATTCTAGTCTTTAAAACCCCAAAATGGAGAAACCAATTGGAAGTGGGAACTACACAAATTTTTATCTTTTCATGGCCAATGATGGATTACACTACTTTTCAGTTTCCCACATCAATTTTACACTATTATAAGCATCACTAGCAGATGTTCAATTGGTTCTAGGGGAAAGAATTGGAACAAAGGGAGGAGCTAAGTGAGAAAGATAGAAAGAATTTTTTACTTGTGAATGCTAACAATCATGGATAGAAAATGAAATAAAAAATACACATAGGGGAAATGAGCCAATGATCCTGAACTTAAAGTTAGGGGGCTGCCAAAGCCACTTAACTATTATATAATTTTTTTTAAAAATACCCTTGAAAAGATTATGATTTTTTTAATGTGTGGATTTTCTTTTGTGCATTTAAATTATGCGGAAAATATAGTTTTAAGAGATTTAAAATATGTACTTTCGAATACAAAGAAAATTAATATAAGCCCATGTGAATAAAATCACCCTTTTGGGACAGCTGACATGTCACCATTTTATTGGTTGATTTGCAGATGTGACTTGATGTGACTTGTGTTATTGGCTACCTTTCTTCTAAATTTTAAATGTGAAAATGATAAATGTTGACTTTAATTTTGACAACCAGTCGTACTATACTTCACATAACTACTCACAGTCATTGGCTTATACATGGTTATTGGCTTCTTTCCCTTACTCTAAGAAATTTTGGTCTTTACAACCCCAAAACGGAGAAAACCCAATTGGAAGTGGGAATTTCCCAACTTTCTATCTTTTCATGGTCAATGATGTATTATAGTACTTTTAAGTTTCCAACATCAATTTTACACTATTATAAACATCACTAATATTCAAAACAAACAATTTGAAGTAGTTTCAAAGTAGAACTGCATATTGTGATTCAATGAATTCAATAAGTAAGCAATCTTAGGATTTTGTAAATCACTCTCCATACTCATGCAATACATCAAGTTTTGATTTCTATACACTTTTGTTTCAAGGACATTTTCTTCCTCACCTAATTGGCCACTGGATTACAAATGTCTAGCTTGATGGCTTTCCTCATTTTTGGATCTTTGCCAACTTGTGGTGAACGTTAGCTAAAACTCATGTCAGTGTTTTCAAAACCTCCACAGATTCTCTCTCTCAATTTCAATTTCTCTATAAAGAACCCATAAAAATCATAACTTATATATACTTAGGAGTTCAATTTTCTCAACCATCTTTTAGTATGAAATTGGTCTATTATTAGTGACTTTGCAAGGGATATTCCTCACTTTCTATCCTATAATGCTCAAGCTTTTAGGTACATTTCATAATATGCTCAAGTTTTGATTTCTATACACTTTTTTTTCAATGACATTTTCTTCCTCACCTGCTTGGCCACTGGATTACAAATGTCTAGCTTGATGGCTTTCCTCATTTTTGGATCTTTGCCAACTTGTGGTGAACGTTAGCTAAAACTCATGTCAGTGTTTTCAAAACCTCCACAGATTCTCTCTCTCAATTTCAATTTCTCTATAAAGAACCCATAAAAATCATAACTTATGTATGCTTAGGAGTTCAATTTTCTCAACCATCTTTTAGTATGAAATTGGTCTATTATTAGTGTCTTTGCAAAGGATATTCCTCACTTTCTATCCTATAATGCTCAAGCTTTTAGGTACAATTCCATAATATGTCTTTGATGACGCGCCTTTTTAATGCAATCATTAAGCCTATAGTTTTGTATGGTTAGAAGGTTTGGAGCCCAATTTGAAGCCTAATGACTAGGCTCACATTGAGCAAGTCTACATGCTCATTGCCAAGCAGGCGGTTCCCCATATCATCATTCAAATCAAGTTAGTTGTCAAGACTCTTCTTCTTTAAGAATAACTTTAGGCTTATTTTTATATATACATATTCTTGGGTGACTCAACCTTGGGTTGAGAGAGGCACATAGCCATATTTGGCCCTTATTATTCTGAGACAATTACCTCTTTAGGTACTCCTTGCCTGCTTCCTTTGAAATTGGTTGGCAGCAAAGTCATCAAACACAATATATATTAAAAGTACATTCAATTTTAGTGTATCTCTTCCACAATCATTTCGTATTAACTTGGCTTTCTATGTTAAACATTTCTTACATATAATTGAGTGGGTCTAAACTCTCATGCTTGAATGTTCGATTCGTTGCCAAGGTGGTGGGTTCCCTAATGCATCATTGAAGGCAAGTTGTTTTCCAAGACCCTTCACCTCTAAAGAATAGCTTTAGGCTTTTTTTATATACACATATATCCTTGGGTGACTCAAACTCAGGCTAAGAGAGCCACAACCATATTTGGCCCTTTTATTCCAAGGCAGTTAGCTCTTTAGGTAGTCCTTAAATGCCCCTCCTCACCTTCTTCCTTCGAAAGAGGTGAGCAACAAATAATTGAGTGGGTCTAAACTCTCATGATTGAATGAAGAGCTTTAGGCTTTTTTTATATACACATATATCCTTGGGTGACTCAAACTCAGGCTAAGAGAGCCACAACCATATTTGGCCCTTTTATTCCAAGGCAGTTAGCTCTTTAGGTAGTCCTTAAATGCCCCTCCTCACCTTCTTCCTTCGAAAGAGGTGAGCAACAAATAATTGAGTGGGTCTAAACTCTCATGATTGAATGTTCGATTCGTTGCCAAGGTGGTGGTTCCCTAAGGCATCATTGAAATCAAGTTGCTTTCCAAGACCCTTCACCTCTAAGAATAGCTTTAGGCTTTTTTTATATACACATATACTTGGGTGACTCAAACTCAGGCTAAGAGAGCCACAACCATATTTGGCCCTTTTATTCCAAGGCAGTTAGCTCTTTAGGTAGTCCTTAGATGCCCCTCCTCACCTTCTTCCTTCGAAAGAGGTGAGCAACAAAGTCATCAAACACAATACATATCAATAGTACATTCAAGTATTATGGTATCTCCTTTACAACCACTTAACATTAACTTGGCTTTTTATATTAAACAATTCTACATGTTGTGGATGGCATCATCATGTAACCCTGCTATTTCTAATGCCATTGGTCGTATGATTTGAGGATTACCCTTAGATAACTCTAATGAGACTGACAACCATATGATTCGCCATTTATATTTTATTTAGGAAAATAGAGATTGGAGAACACTTTATTTTGAAATGTCCTATCCATCATGAGTCAAAGAAAAGTAACATTGTTTGAGTATATAAACTTGAGGAACCTGGAATTAAATCCATGAAATGGATTTTTCTCCTCATTAGTAGTAATCCATCTAATATATATTTTGAGATCACCTCTGCAAATCCCCTAAACAAGTCTCTCACTTTGTGTGGAAGTCTTTCTTCCTCCCCTGTCATTGCATTGTCAACTTGCACATGTTTAACGATGAATACAAAACAACCGCTCTCCTTATTTGCCTCCTTCACGAATTGTTTTCCCCAAATCTTCAAGATCTGCAAACTTATGTTCAACTCCTCGCTCTTTTTCTTCTGAGAATTCAAAGTGTGTCTCCCCATCCTTCACCAATGTGTAGATGGACCATCATGATGTGCCTTTTTATAATATTGCCAAGGTCTACTAAGAAAAAAATGACAAACATCTATTGGCATCATGTCACACATTACCTCATCTTTGTATTGACCAATCTGGAAAATTACTAGACATTGTTTATTTAACAAGATTTGATGTCCCCTCGACAACCAAGAAACCTTCTAGGGATTCGAGTGTGTATCCTCTTCAAATCAAATTTATCTACAATCTCTTCCAAAATAAAGTTATCAATATTGTTGCCATCCACAATCATCTTGCAAATTTTTCCTCTTGACTTGCTCAAGGTCCTAAACAAATTCCTTTGTAGTACAAGACCATTCTCTTCTTTTTTCAATTTCAACAAAGCTCTTTTCATCATAGGAGATTCTCCAATATCCAACTCATTAATGTGATGCATTGAGGCAATGCACTCATCATCAGCTTCCGTGACATGCACAGTGGCATTGTTTCTTCTACTGCCATTATTATGTGCATGTGGACACTCAAATCTCTGTTTAAAAAATCGTCATTATCGTTGATAAATTGTGATTCTGACCCTACATGAATTATCTTTAAGAAAATCACGAATTTCGTTATGCCGATAAAATATCGATTAATTTCACCAAAAAACGCCCAATAAATCATTGAAAATCATCAAAAATCGTCATGAAAGTGTATAAAACATCTAGAACAAACAAAAAGTTGTTTTATATTATTTTTTGATGTTTTTCTCTCCAAATGTCTCTGTGAAATTAGTGACTTACTTGTTAGGGTTTTGGGCCTATCATTTAACTATGTTTTACATTTACTTTTTAAGTTTATTTTATGAATTTAAATGTTTTTTAAAGTACCGATAACCTTACTAATTATTGCCGAGAAATTGTCGATTTTTTGGTCAAATTTTGGGTTGTTGCGAACGATGTTTTGAGCTACAACTCAAAGGCTTTATTATGCCTAACTTTTCTGCATTTGAAATAGATGTTTATGATTCCATGTCCATTGCCTCAACCATAGGACCCTCTTCCTTGGTTAAAGTTTCCTCTTTTTGTTTGCGCATCACTGCATTGAGTTGTGCTCGCCTCGCCTTCTTGTAGAAAATTTCCTATGTCGCCACCTTGTTAATGGCCAACGTGAACTTTCCTATCCCTCGTGTTCTTCCATGTTGCTTGTGCAATAGTTTTTCTTCCACCTTCAACGCACATCTAGACTGCACTGATACATCTAGTACTAGCCCGTACCAGGCCTGAAACGTACCAGGTACGAAAACCAATATTGGTACTCTATGGGTATGTACCCATAGGCTTTGGGTACGTGTCGGGTATGGAAAACCGTACCCAGGGCTTGTGGATACGTACACACATCATACCACACGATTTTTTTTAAGTGCAAAAAAATAAATAAAACTTGAGGGCTTTGACTGGAATTGAACCTTGGAAGGTTTGTGTGAGATTCAATATTGCCAATAGGCTTCAAAGGGTCGAGAGAGATGAAAAGGACTTCATTTGGTTGACTTACTATTTGGAGGATTTCTTGTTGCTCCTCATTGGTCCTTTATTCTTCTGTCAATTTGGAAGGTATGGGAACAAGTGAAGCGCTTGGTGGTCGGGCAACCTATCTTCTCTTCCTTTGACACTAGGTGCCAAGCCTACAAATTGATTTTGTTGAATATGAAATAAAATGACAAGATCCTTGCCTTGACAAGAGGTTGCTCTACCCTCCTTTGGTTTGAGAAAGGAATTAAAATATTTCATGACTTGTACAGCTTTGGGAAGTAGATGGAATGGACAAACCTTAAAAGCTTTCTATAAGCTTCCTCAATCTCAGTTCAGAATGTATACAATGCTTTCACAACTCCCTCTACAGGACTAATTATGGAGGATAAGAATGACTTTTGGAATACTATGAGGTGGCTCAAAGGACCCCCTCTCCAAGAGACTACCTCCAAACAACTCTATGAAAAGATTTCCTTCTCCCCAAACCTTTCCCTGGGCCTTAACAATAAGAGGAATGTTTGTGAGCCCATTAGTAGATGGACTCATAGATTTGATGTTTTTTGGTCTTCTTGTATTCAGTCAAAGAACTCTTGATTTATATGGCTTCTAATTCATAAAAAGCTTCTTGTTGGCTTCTAATATTTTATAGGTTATTGAGACTATAAGCTTGTTTTCTTTAAATTTGTATATATATTTGTATTTTTTACTTTTTAAAAATATACTGTATGAACATACCCACAGCGTACCGTACCAGAGGTCTTTAAAAATTTGTCGTTTCAGCATACCGCACACGTACTTGTATCCGTACCCGCACCCGTACCAAAAAAATCTAGATGCGCATTGATAGGTTTCCTCAATCGAATATAATCTAGTCATCTCAATTTCACCGTGAATTGTCATGCACAATTTATTCACACAACGTGAGATCTTCTTTGTGTCATCTTCAATGTTGGTTTGTAGAACTCTTTTTTGTAATCACTTACACTCATATCCCTTTGTCGCAAGTTTCGGAGCTTCTTGAACATACTAATGTGATAATCTTATAGAATGAATTTTTCCATTAATTTCCCAACAAATCTATTCTATGTTGATTTATTATTTTCCTTTGTGCAATCTTTCAACTTGTGCATGCACCCACCATAAGAATATGTGACCTTTTAATTTTGCATTAACCAACTCAACTCTTTGGGGATCTTCCATGTTCTCATATTCAAAATTTGTCGCTAACTCAATGATCTAACCATTGAATTCTTCAAGATTCAAACTTATAAAGTAACTTTGGGAGAATCCAACTTTGGTTTACTTAATGTCCTTGTGGCAACTTTCAAAAATTTGCCTTCATGTTCTTCAACTTCTTCCTTTACACCCTAGTTCTCAGGTACTTCTTTGACTTCAATGTCATTAGTATAATGAACAACCACACCTTGGCATTGCACTATCTCCACAGCCTCCAAATGGGCTTGTAAATATCTCATCAAACCTGCCAGATCTGCAAGTCTAACTACTCATCCACAGTTAACTCCTTGTGGTCTACTTCCATGTTACCTCCTCTTTGTGTTATTCCTTCTTAATCAAAGAGTACCCTTGTGCTGGTCTCCTTTGCACCTTCTATCCAACTCATTCATTGGAAGCTGCTTTCAACTGCTTTCTATCGGCACTGGAAAATATGGAAAGCAACAATCAACCAAATGATATTTTTTAACTGGATGACACCAAATGATGTATGGAAATACAAGGATTAAAAAACTTGATCTCTAATACCAAAACTATGCAGCCATGGTTGAGGGTCTCAATTAAGCGATACCCTATACCATGTAACCCTCAAAGTTGCAAAATGTAGTGCAAGCAATTAAGATCAAATTCCCACACTTTATTGATCATCAATAAACAGCAACATAAGACTGATCACCGACGATACAATCTAAGGAGATACAGCAGTAGCAGCAGCAACAATGACAATCTGTGAAGATCAAGCAATGATGACACCTAACAACTCAGCTATCAAGCAACTACTATCCCCAAAATAGTACTGAGCTTGAGTTGATCTGAGAAGAACTTAGAAATAATTTGCTTGCTGCTGACTTGCTAACACAAGCATAGTGGGATGTTTTCTAGATGCAAGACACACCCATTTAAAACATTATCTCAAGGCTCCAAGTGACCCAAATAATATTGACTAAAGCCTCCCTAATTAAATGTGTGTCACAATGCTCTATGCAAGATAAGGCCCAAATGGTTCCTTAACCACATTTACATACATAACACAACTCAATGCATATGAGTCAGCTTAATTATTACAATCGTGGGTTTGTGAATACTTATCAGTGACTTCCATATATTGATCAACAATGTTGTATTTGAGACTCTGAAGATTACACACATGTACCGCCACATCCAAGAGGACTCCTTGCACATTGCTTCAAAAGAACTCCAATTGCCTCACGCTTTCAAGAGTAGATGCCTGCCATTGAGATGAACTCCCATTGCTAATGTGAACCCATGAAGATGAAATGTGATACCGCACATAAAAGAAATGATTCTGTAAATCAAAGTGCAATGTGAAGTAATTGTTTTAAGTCTCCCGCACTTGTGCCAAATGATCCAACCTTACGCTACGCATCAAAGCATTGCACCATCTATCTGAAGATGTGTACATGACATGAAGATGCCACAGTGCATTCTGAACCTCTATTTCCTGTGCAAAGCCTTTTCTGCTGACAAAAACATTTCTGTCTCTATGTCACACCATTCAAATACTTACTTCCACCAAAATCTGAAACGTAATCTGGATTCTAGAAGATATTGCGGACTTATTAAACTCCCCCAATCATACTGTAAAGTACATATTTAGTTGATGCAGATTGCCTATGAACCTGGATGCTACTACATTAGATAAGCTTGCATTTATTAATCCAAGAACTATGGATGGCCTATTGAAGAGATTCATGAACCATGGTATGAAAAAACCCTAGTTTGGATGGCTGACTTGGTATTTGTCTAGTTTCATTTGATCATTTTCTATTGCATGGCAAGGTGAGCTTGGAAGTGGAACTAAAATTCTGCCTAAGCGTGAATATCGTTGTCTTTTTGGCATGAAGATAGACTCGGTCTTACCAGCATTTTATGGAGAATGTATTGTGGAATGTTAAAGGCTATCGTGGTGTTTTACTACCACAAACCACTAATTTATTTCTAGTATTTCTGGTTATAAATGGGGAAGTAATAAGGAGGAAGAAAAAGTTGGAAGGATAGTTAGAAACCTAGAAGGATGTGGGAGAACGAGGAGGGAAGGAGAATGTTTTGCTAAACAAATAGCACTCTGTGAATCATAATCTATACTTGAACTTTCAAACGAACTCAATTGAGGCACACAACTTTCAAAGCCAAACTACTTCCTTGCACACATGTGTAGTTGTCATGTACTGAGCCTCTGTGGTGGATATAGCAACACCAACTTGACGCTTTCTCATCCAACTTACCGCTCCACCGAACAAGTTGAAAACATCACCACTGGTGGACCTTTGCAGATCAAGATCACCTCCCTTGTCAGAATCCACAAATCCCTACAAACTCACTTCTTTGCTTACACCAAGATTTCATGGTAGTGATAACTCCCCTGGATCTCAAACATAGCATGCTCAAAAGTACCTTGTAAATATTGAAAGATTCACTTTATCGTGCTCTAATGTTCCATGCCCGAATTAGACATATATCTACTAATAACTCCCACTACATAGGCAATATCAAGTTTTGTGCAAACCATTGCTTACATTAAGTTCCCCACAACATTCTGATATGGAACTTATATCATGTCCGCCAACTCCTCTTTGGTCTTGAAACATTGTCCGACTAAGAGTTTCTTACCACCTAGAAAGTGTGTACATCCCAGCTCGCATTCTTGCATCTTGAACCTTTCCAAAACTTTCTTCACATGCTTTGATTGAACCAAAGCTTTATGTTCACACGATCCCTTTTGATCTCCATGCCCAAACTTAACCTTACAACACCAAGATTCTTCATGTCAAACTGCTCAGAAAATTGAGCTTTCACCAGTTTGATCATTTCCTTCTTATTGCCAACCAACAACATATCAAACACATAGAGCACTATGTTGATAAACTTATCCCCTTCTTCGAAGTACACACAAGGATCCGCCTTGCTTCTTTGAAGGACGAATTTACAAACACCCCTGTCAAACTTCTGATTCCACATCCTTGGCAATTGTTTCACGTCATACAAGGACTTCTTCAGGCAACAAACCAAGTCCTCCTAACCCTTGACTCTAAAATTGTCAAGTTGTTTCATATAGATTTCTTCCTCAAGCTCCCCATGCAAAAACGATTTTCAACATCTATCTGATATATCTGTAGAACATACTCAACAACAATAGTGAACAGAAATTTGATTGAGTTCAATTTTGCAACATGAGAGAATACTTCACCGAAGTCAATCCCTTCAACTTGAGAGAACCCTTTTGCAATTAAACGAGACTTGTATTTCTCCAAATTTCCCTGCGCATTGAACAATTTCTTGAAAACCCACTTGCAACCTACTAGTTTTCTTCCGAGACATATATGTACCAAGTCCCGTGTACCATTCTCCTTAGAGACTCAATTTCCTCCTTCATAGCCTTCATCTAAAACTGACTCTCATCTGAACCGAGAGCTTCCTTTAATGTCGTTGGATCCTCATTATTTGTCACCGATAAGAGAGAAGCAAAATGTTAATCGAAAGGGCTAAACTACTAAGGTGCTCTTCAAACTCTTATTGACCTTCTAAGTCCCAAAGTAGTAGTTTTTTCCTAGTTTTCCTGAACTGGAAGAGTTCCTTGCTCAGGTCGGTCAGGGGCAAGCGTAGTCTTTGGGAATCACCCCTTGATTTCAATTTCTACAAGTTCGATAGTGCACCCAACAGTGGGACCTAGTCTATGTCACTCCTCCCCGCGAAAGATACTGAGCAACAAAGACCCTCTGTTGTTTACATCTAGCGATACCGACCCCACCCAAAAGGCTTAGAGTCTCTAGGAAATGCTCTTGGTGCAAACTGTTGTTCTCCACCCAACTATAAGGAGGCCTCACAGCAAGCTCCCCTGTTCCTGAGAATAGGGGCTGAGTGGAAAAGAAACTCTTCCAACGACACCCCTGACGAGAAAGCTTTTCCCTACACAATTGTGCATCGGCTCGTTAGTGGTTAGGTATCCCCGATCCCCCGAAGGGATAGACTCTGTCATTTCCCCCTCTCGTCCATCTCTATAGGGCCTTCTAATAGAGAGATAGTACCATAGCCAGGAAGTTCGCCACAAGCGCAAAGCTTGCAGTTCCCCTCTGATGCGAGCAATTGCCCAACCAATACGATAGATGATGTATGCCACACTCCCCACCAAGGAGTATCGTGAGCAAATCCTTCACCGGCATCCACAGGGGCAAGGCAAAAAAGCTCCTGCAATACGTTTCAAAAACCGGCCTGCGATCTCTTCTCTCGTAGCCTAATATGTTGGCACTTAACAAAGAGGTGTAAGAGAGAGTCCCCTCCAATATCCCCACACAACGGGAAAACACAACCTAGGGCCAAATCCAACAACCCAATTCTAACAACACGACCACTTAGGACAATCCCTCCCACTCTAGCATTTAGGAGCCAATAGAAAGCTTTAGCCAACACACTCTTAAATCTCTTGGTCCGCTTGATGAAGCTTTGAGTCTCGCCAAAATTACCTTCCTTGTAAAATTTTAGGGAACCCTAGAGTCTGAACTTGTTCTCCCAGTCGTCCCATGCTTCTTTACGTACCAGGTGACTATTGCTAGCCCTTCGTACATTCTTCTTTAACCGCTTCATAGTTTTATGGATCCAAGTCCATATCTCTCCTACCCTACAAGGCGGATTGTAGTTCACAATATCCGCAATAATTGTCATGATCTGAAGTAGCACTACCCCTAAATCAGCTTCTAAGTTTTTCCTTGGCATGATTTTCGAATCAATTATTGATTGAAGACCTTGTTCCAGCGAGTGCTCCTGACTTTCCTATATCACTTTGTTACCTCTGAGTTGTTGTGGTGACATCTCTTGACCATTCTTATTCTCAGCTCTCCTAGCCTCACCTTCATCCCATGGCAAGATCACCTCGGGAGATTCTAAATTTGGTTTCTTTACCTCTAGAGTTGTCTTCTCCAAATCCCGCTCTAGTGAAAAATTCCAACCTTTCCATTCTCTAAAAACAACATTTCGGCAATACAAAACCTTTTGGAGTCATAGATTCCACAACTTATAACCTTTGACATTACTTCCCTACCCAACAAAGATGCACTTTTCAGATCTGTAGTCAAGTTTAGTTCTTTTTTCCTTTGGGATATGAGTATATACTTCACACCTGAAAACTCAAGTGTTTAACCAATTGCTTCTTTCCCATCCAAGATTCATGTGGGGTCTTACCCACCAACACCAATGTGGGCGAACTGATCACCAAATAACACGCAAACTCTATTGCTTCAAGCCAAAACTTTATATCTAAGCCAACACCACATAGCATACTCAAGGCCTTATTTATCAAGGTTTTATTCATGCGCTCTGCCACTCCATTTTGCTCTAGAGTATAAGGAATATGATTTTTTATCTTATTATATCTGCAATTTTCACATAATTCATCAAATTCCTTCAGAACAATACTCATCATTCATTATTTTTGCGCAAAACCTTTATCCATTTCATCGAAATGGATTCTCAACTAAGTGCCTTGAACTTTTTAGAAGTTTTGAACACTTAAACTTTTTCCTTGAGAAAATATATCCAAGCTCTTCCTATAATAGTCATTTATAAAAGACACATAAAATATTGACTTTCCATGTGAGGGAACCTTCACTAATTTGAATGCACATCATTGTGTATAAGATATGCAAATATTCCAATTCACAACGAAGTAGAAGCAGGAAAATTTTACTATTGTTTTTTTTCCGTACACACAATGTTCACAAATGTCAGATTTTGAGAGACAACTTGAAAAACCTTGTACCATGCCTTTTTATTGCAAGGCATGCAGCCCTTTTTTGCCAATATGGCCCAACCTTTCATGCCAAAGCAATACTTTTTCCTCTAGAAGCAAATCTTTCTTCTTCACCAAATCTCATCATCACAATGATTCCCCCAATAGTCTTAATTTCCCCCACCAGAACTTGTTGAGTTGATTTTTTCTTTGGCCTTTCCTTAAACATATTTTTCCCAAGTTGTCGCATGGGGGTGAGAACTCCCCCTTACTCGTTGTGCCTTCCTTGAGATCTCACTTATGTAAGTACTCTTTTGCACTCACCTTCGAGCTCCCTACAAGATGTCTCTAAGGAGGTATTTCCTTTGCCTTTTGCCCTTAGACTTTATGATACGTCTCTGAGAAGACATCTTAATTTCCTGCTTGCCAAACCCCATAAGATGTCTCTAGGGTGAGATCTCAAGTGATTGTTTCCTCCTAAACTCCGTGAAATGTCTCTGGGGCAACATCTCAACTACTGTTGCCCAGACCCCATGAGATGTCTTTGGGCAACATCTCAAGAGCATTGTGCCTCCCATCTTCTGCAAGCTGTCTCTGGGGTAACATCTTCGGCCTTGCTTTCCCCCAACATTTCCAAGATGTCTTTGAGGAGATATCTCATCCCGTTTCACGAAGTTTTTCTTATCCAATTCTCGTTGCGGCGAGAATTTTTCTTCTTTTTTTCACCGATACAGTATTGGGATGCAATTGCAGACCTATCTCCTCTCAAACAACAGAGTTATTGCTTACACTTAGTGTCGTGCTCGCATCAACTTTAAACATAGTTTTTGTGCATAGTCCCCTTGCCAAAACCAAAGCGCCACACACCATTTTGCATCCATTTTTACTAAATGAGCCTTGTACCCCATCATCATTCATCTTGCTCAGTGAAATCAGATTTCTTACAAGGCCTCGTATA
This sequence comes from Taxus chinensis, assembly GCA_019776745.2. Taxonomy (NCBI): domain Eukaryota; kingdom Viridiplantae; phylum Streptophyta; class Pinopsida; order Cupressales; family Taxaceae; genus Taxus; species Taxus chinensis. The sequence continues at coordinate 200,765,339 of CM034152.1, read as the reverse complement.
TACAAAACACCAGGGAGTCTTGGTCCTCTCATCTCTAAACTTCAACTTCACTTTTCCTCTCCTCATAATTTTGTTGATCAAATTATCACCCAGAAACACTTCACCACCATCATACACCTCATTTTCAAAAAACCATTTCCTGTGAGGGGTAATATGATATGATGCACTTGAAACAATTAACCATGTATGCATGTGTTCAAGGCAGTAATATAAGCATCTCCACCTTCATATGTGCTTCCACCTCTATCTTCAGAACACACATCAATCTTGGTTTTCTTTTTGTCCCTTTTCACCTTGCAATCCCTCTTAAAGTGCCCTATTTTACCACAGTTCCAACACTCTTTATAACTTCAATCTAGAGTCTTGGATCTATTTTTAGACTTGGACCTTTTATTCCCTGATTTTTTCTTCTTGTCTCTCTCTCCTATGAACATTGAAAGCTTATTTGGAATGATAGTCATCACAAGACTTCCTCCCCATATCTTCACACAATAAAGTAGCAATTATTTCCTCAAGCTTCAATGTTTTAGTCGTACTGCTAACAGCGATCACCAAATGTTCCCAAGGGTCTAGCAAAGAACAAAGAAGATTAATACATTTCTCCTCATCATCCATCTTCACATCTATGGACACCAATTGACTTATGACATAATTAAAGTCATTTAGGTGCTCTGAAATCGAGTCACTATTATTCATCTACAAAGAATACAACTTCTTCCTTGGAAAAAACTTGTTCACCAAAGATTTGACCTAATATAGTGTTCTTAGCTTATCCCGCAACTCTTTTGTTGTTTTCTCATCATAAACATTCAATTAAATAAAGCTTGTTCACCAAAGATTTGACCTTATATAGTGTTCTTAGCTTATCCCATAACTCCTTTGTTGTTTTCTCATCGGAAACATTCAATAAAATTGAGTCAGAAACATATACCCTAATAATACTCTTGGCTTCCCTGTCCCACTCATCTCGTTTCAAATTTTTAGGAGCCATCTATGTCACAACAATCCACTAATCCTTGAATATCAAACTATCCTCCAATTTCAGCAACTCAAAAGTTTTTTCCATTAAACGTATCAATCTCAACTCTTGTGCTTCCAACAATATTAGAGATTCTACGACAAACCAAATTTGCAACTCACACACCATTTAAAGCAAAGCAAATAGAAACCCCACCAAGTTTGCGACCTTGACTCTAATACCATATGTGGGGTTTTTAAGCACATGAAAGCAATAAACTAAACCAAAATAAGCAGAAATAAGTAGATCTGAAATCATGTAAAGCATGCAAGTGAATACTAACACAGTGTTTACTCTCAGAAAATCCCTTAGGGTGAAAAACCCGGTAGAACTTCGCTTCTTGTATTAGCTTAAATTTGATCCAAATATAATAACCAACATAGAAATCTCTAGCCTTCGACAATTAAGTCTTCTAATCATACCTCTCACAATGAGAGCATGTACTCGTATAACCAAAGCACATCTTATACATAACCTTTGAAAGCAAGTAAAAGTATTGAAATAATACTTTATAATAGAGCCACTACTTTTTACAATGAACTGAAGTTACAAAGTTAAATTATCTTTTCATTATATTTAGTTGCTTTTGATAGTGAAAACCATACAGATCACTATCATTTATGATTCCATATGGCAAGATAATAGATCCGACAAGGAAACATTAGACTGGAACAATGTTGAAGACGTCAACACTACCAGATCTTACTTCAATAGTTGTGTCACATCATGGAACCCTAGGCCAAACTTTACCACTTCCAATATGGCTCGCTCAAGATTTGATGATCCATGCTTACTCCCTTCTTCAGCTATAATATCTGCCAACAATGACACAGAGTATGAAGAACTGGTTAACTATGTATAGCATCGTACCAAGTGCATTACATCTACATGCCTACGGAAAAAAGGATCACAACTACAATGTAGGTACAAATGCCCTTGGCCTACTGAGAACATCTCCACACTGTGTCTAAACATACATGGGGAACCGGTGTATACTCCAGCTCGTAATGATGACAGGCTAAATGTACACAACCGAACCATGCTAACAACTTGGCAAGAATATATTGATTGCCAACCAGTTCAACGAGTTGTTTCCCGCCATGCCGTTTTAAAATATATAGCAAAATACACATATAAGGTAGAGCAAAAATCAACAAAAAATACCATCACATGAAAGGATGGCAGATAACACGGCATCTGAAAATACTGTAAAGGCAACATACAACAAGCTACTTTTCGAAACAATTGTTGAACGAGATATAGGTGCACAAGAAATGTTCCACATGCTACTGAAACCACCGCTATCGGTATGTAGCCGTACGTTTATAACTCTATCTGTAGGGGAAAAAATCTATAGGCAAATTTTGCAAAAGCAGCCACTACCGGGATTACTATTAACCTTTATTGATGTGTACATGAAAAGGCCCACCTGTTTAGATCCCCACAACTTAATAGTTACTACAAGATCATGGTCATACGATAAACGACAAATAATACATCAATGGAAATAAAGATCGAAAAAAGCAATTGTTAGTGTTTCCTCGTATTGCAATCACCCTTACTGTTGGGTCATTAGCATATAAAATCTTTTGTTTTAACAAGAGCTTTTGCTATACAAACTATTCCGTAAGATTCCAGTTGACATAAGCATGTGCAAAGAAACTTAATCCATAATTGGGCTATATTCCTACCGACATATCAACCTTGGCATATAGAACGTGCAACTCCTAATAAAACCTACATATTGGATACAGCTAGCTCTGGAGGAGATATGCCTAAAACAGGATTACTACAAATGGAGGAATGGGAATTGTTATCGTGACTACACCCAATAGGGACCCTCAACATCAGTGACCTATAACTACTTGGTAAACGTGATTTTGATCTTTAGTCACAATTGGCCACAAACTGAAGCGAATCAAGCCCAGATTTCATAGAAGCTACCCATATCACCAATCCAACCACTCCCACCATGAATCCCTCCATCAAAAATGCCTACAACTTATCAGTAGAGCAGAGTCGAACACACCAAATAATCATAACACGTGCATCTGAAGAGCCCAGCTTAGCACCCCTCTACATGGTAATCCAAGGCACAGCTGACAGGAAAATCATACTTAATACAACAAATTACAAATGAACTCCACATGCTGCCCAATTCACATACACGTCAGTTACTTCTTTTAGCTCCCATGGGTATAGCAGCATTTAAGATTAGTTTCACCACTATACATTCCACTCTTCACATCCCCCATCTTAGAGGTTACTTCTCTCCGAGGGCCGACACTTTCTGCTTTCCAAGAAGATATGCGAAATGTGAAATACATTCTGATTGATGAGATGAGCTCTGTTGGGTCAAAGTTGCTAGGCCATATAAACAGTCGCCTACTAGAGGCATTCCCTAGTTGTAAGTGCAAGCCCTTCGGGAGCCGCTCAGTCATACTCATTGGTGACCTAACATAACTACCCCTGATTAAAGATACTTTGTCGTACATTATTGACACTTACGGACACATGTTATGGTTACAATTCACAGCAATAGTAACTCCAACCACCAACTTCCGACAAGACATTAACACTACTCTGCTCATTTTTAAAAACTTGCTACTTAATATTAATAATGCAATTGCCACAAAAAAAGACTGGAACCTTCTAATGTCTAAAAATCCAACGTGCATTTCCCCTATAGAACAGGAGCATTTTAAAGATGTCACTACCTGTATGCTACCAAAGCGTTGGCCACTTTACACAACAAACACAATGCGGGCCCTCAACATGCCAATTATATCAAGCAAAAAAAAACAAAATCGGCAAAACAAACAATATGCAACTAGAAAGTACACTCCTTTGTGAGAGTGAAAAATCCATGTTGGCTGCAAATTTATGGGTGCAAACCGGCTTTGTCAACAACACTCGGGGCCTAGTCATTACTAAAATGTATGGCCCATGCTGCATACCCCCAACTTTGTCATTGTATGTAGTCTATTTCAAAAACTACACGACCGCCATGGAACACCACAAGCCCAGCACACCTTCCAGTTCCACAAATAACAAAAGGCACACGCCGTCAAGTACCCCTAAAAATGTCGAGGGCACTAATAATTCACAGGGGCTCACCCTCGACAAAGCAACCACTGATATATGACACACAAAACAACAAGGTCTGAATTTTACATACCTATCGCGTGTACGTGCTCTTGAAGAATTAGAGATTTCTCCAGCATTCTCCTTCGACCAGTACAAACGCCTACAGGAAGATGCACGTGCCCAAGCTCAGATACAGGTAGGGGCTCTCCTCCAACACCACGTCTCCCCCTGCACACCTCTTGTAAGTGAATCCACTAAACCATACACTATTACACATACCTTCCATGTGCATTATATGCATCTCATTACAGAGTCCAAATACTTCAATACATAATATAAAGTTATGAGTTTGTTTAACATGCCTCACTAACATACAAACTCTTTCCATTGAATATACAGGGACCTTACAAATGGCAGACAACTTCTACAACATAGTTACGCATATTGACAATGATAACAATTACCTACGACATCTAATATCTAAATGTGTAAAAGACCACTACCAAGATGACACAATCGTGGCAAAAGATACAAGTTTCACAATGTTGCTCACTCAAAAAGATTAGAACAAACACAACAAATGTTATAACAAACAATAATTGCAGTGGAGGATGCCAAAAAAATCTTAAAGAGAAATTTTATATTCAATTCTATAAAGAAAAATGTATAAATAACCACTTACAATGTACAACTCTATTAGCCTTCTCATATGTATACCAACAATTTTGTAAATGTAAATATATTTGCCCTTCACTTAAGAATAGTTTTTCTATTATATAACACATATTTGCAAACAACCAATAAGCATGACATTAAATGCTACCCGCCTTCAAATCTTCACCTGCCTTTTAGATTACTCCTTCATAACTTACCTTTGTTACATGAAACACTTCTTTTTGCTTATTTAAATTTCATTTTATTATATCATTCAATTCATTCACACGTGACAGTAATTTTCAAAAAACTTAATAAAATTCCCATAAACTTTTATTTAACTTTCACCAACCTTGTACCCCTATAAATCCATAATAACTGTCAAGAGGATGTAAATCGATATGAGCTAAACAAAATATAAAACAAGAAAAAAACAGATTACAAACCCAAAAAAATCTAATTCCAAGTCATAGAAATATAAAAAAGATAATTTTTCACATGTATTTTGATTATCACATGTATGATTTCCAACATTTTTTGCTAAATTAAAAAAAAATCCAACAGCAATATCCTTGTTGTAAATGAACAGTGCAGGTTATATGAGGAGAGTTTCAACTATGTATTATTTTACTTGAATAATATAACACATTTGTTAAGTCTACGAATTTATCGCATCTTCTAAATTTAATGCATTATCTCGACTTTCATTGAATGTTTGCAAGGTTTAAAAAACCTATTTGTAAGAAAAAAACATTTTCAAATTTAGTGTTTGTTTACTGAATTGAAAACTTTACTAATACGCTCTAATATTAATAACAATACTATTAAGACTCTTGGATATAAAGTTATGGAACGTAATTTTATCGACTCAACAACTTTTCACAATTTTTGTTTCTATCATAAAGCATTACAACACAGTTTTCATTGTGGTTTGCTTCATATCTGACAGATTATTTCCATGTTTGAATTTTGAAGTTTTACTTCTAGGCTTAGGCTTAAAACCCTTCCTCCATTGCAACCCACAATTGCAAGTTTCTCCATCTTGTTGGAGTGTCTCCCTATCGTAATCTTGTCAGCAGTCTCTTCGTGACCATTGCATCAACTGAAAAAATTCATATTATCCATGGCAGAGTTGTGCATGGGAGCAGCTTAACAAAAAACAATGGACATGTCTAAGTTTACATTGTACATATTTTAAGTTATATTTCCATGGCATCTTTTGTTATATGTTATATTTTATTACACTATTACAGCGTAGCCAAAAGTGTCTTACTATATGCTACAGTTATAATCTCAATTTGTGATGCCTATACAACCAACAAAACTATACACAGCACAACAGTAATGGATCATATTACTCCAATGGTTTTGACATTATCATTTTCAACAACTGTTGATTCCTCAAACTCAACTGAAATCTGAATGCAAAACTCTTTCATGAACTACATGTTGAAGATGTGCACCATCCATAAAGTTGAGTATGACTCTACTTTAGTATGTTTTTTTTAGGTGATCAATTTTTTGAGATTGATCAAGCTATTGGAGTCACTGTGAAAGCTAACCCATACATGAGTCAAGTTGTGAGTGAAGAAGGAAATTGTAGGATTTAACGGAGGCCCTTGTGGTGTGTCATGTTGATCTCCAGTTAGACATCTCCAAAAAATATTTCAAGAATCCCAAGGTAAAAAAACATCAAGTGCATTTTTCCACCATGTGATAAATGATAGTGATCTGAGTGTATCCCTGCAATTATGGATGCAATTTGTTAATGATATAATTACAATTGATGTTGCAATTATGGATGCAATTTGTTAATGATATAATTTAAAGGTAGAAAGGGCTAAGAATGTAGTTCATGAAGGAGTTACGCATGCATGGCTATGTTGTTAACATGTAATCTTTGCATGTAAATGAGCCAGCTATATAAGCAGAAGAATAAATAAATCAAGCTTTTGCATATAGTAAAAGTGGAGTAAATAACTTGTTAAGTATATGGTCATAACATTTACACTTGCTAAGAGCATATGTAGGTAGGGTTTAACTAGGAAGAATCGCAGATAGATAGTACACCAGTTGAGTACCTTCGATTGCCTACATCAAGCGGGATGTCGATGGTGGGGGAGTACGGCGGGCTTGGAAAAGTTGGGCCTAAACGGGGCAGTCCTGTTTTTTTATTAGATAAGGTTTACGTAAACTAATAAGTCAAGGCGCACTATTACTTACCGCAATGGCCGTTTATGGGTTAGGTCATATATGGATGGGGTGTAGGGCATCCCATCTAATATATTGGCTTCCGGTAATTTAAGGTGAAGGTTTAGTTGGGGGTTCTTTCCTATTGGGGTTTGCTGCCCTAATTTCTTATATGTAGATGGGGATGGGCATCTTTAGCATTCAAAGGCGCGAAACATATTTATATATAAGCACACACATATATGCATATACATATACATATACATGTGTACATATACATACATACATATATATATATATATATATATGAGTTTGGTACATGGGTTTGTTATATTGAAAAAGTAAATGGCTGCCAGGGGTTTTTTTGGGGGGAGGGGGTTTCGAGTTTTCATTTTAGTGTTGAGGCAGCATGTATGTGACAGTTAAATTGAACTTACATTAGCGATTTGTGTATGCTTAGTAATTGTAGGTATTTTATTTACAAGTACATTGCTATACTTATTTACATCATGTTACAGGATTGGCATTTGATTTAGCTGCACGTTTTCTATTTACAAGACAGCCCTTATTGCAAATATGTACATCATATTACAAGGTGTCGTTATTCAGTATGTATATATATGTTTTAATCACATTGTGCTATTTTATTCTGAAGATTCCAAAAAAAAGTTGTTAGCATTTTTGCATGGCTTCCATCTGCTTGCTTACAATTGAGTTGTGTATAGTACATGATATTTGCTCTTTACCATTGTAGGTACCTATCAAAACAGAAAGGATGAATTTGAACCCATGGAAGAGAACTCGTTTGATAATGTCCCACACAACACTGGTACCTATATCTAGTTGTTTAAGAGCATCTACAGGCAAGCCTAGAAAAGCTTTGGCCGCATCATCGAAAGTTGTTGCCCATATAGTCCCAGTTGGGTCCTCCGGCATCATGTGCAATTGGTGTCCCCAGATTTCATCCTGAAATCTGCGACTACCCTATCCGAAAAAATTTCGTACTTTTAAAATAATGGGTCGTTTTGTGTTTTTATTGCCTGAAAGTTCTTGTATTGTGTCAGGATATTCCCAAAGAGCCATATTAGCCTTTTTCGCCAAATACCCAGATGCCCAAAATTGTTATATTCTGTCGTCGGGATTTGTCTGCGAGAAATTTGTATTTAATTATTTTGAGCCCCGTATGAGGCTATTTGCGCTCCGTTTTAACTCTGTTATGATCGAACATATCATTATTCCCATCTACCAGAAGGATTTTAACAAGGAATAAGTTTTGGGCTTTATTTGTAACTTTTGGCAATTTTTTGTGTTTTTGTGTTTCCCCGTTTCGTTTTCTGTGAAATTTCTCTAGAACAATTCCTTTGTCGGGTAAGCCCGATTCTTGGCCTAGAGCAGCTGGAGAACATATACGCACGTTATGCCCAGAGGAAGTCACCATCGGAGGTCTGGTTCACTGGGAAAAGGCGAAGTCGTGCACTGAAAAGCCCCTGCGGGGTTGGGCGCATTTTTGGAAAACAAAGGATTTAAGCTGCAATGGAAAAATAGAAGCAGCAGGCAAGGTGGGAATTTTGTACCTGCCTAGGCAGAGGGTACTTTTTCCCATGATATAAAATTCACTTAAGCTTGCAGTGGGAAAGTTAGAGGCAGCAGGCAGGCGGGAATTTATTGTCTGCCTTGCAGGGTAAAAATTCCCATGATGAAATAAAAGAAAAGTGACTTAAGTGAAATCATGGGATTTTATTGCCTGCCTTGCAGGGTAAATAATCCCATTGTCAAAGTCAAATCACTTAAGTGGATCATGGGATTTCCGGGGCTGCCTTGCAGGGTAAAGAATCCCATTGTGAAAAATTCTTAAAAATAGAATTATATTATGCAAAAAAGTGCACCCCCTTTGGAGAGATAAAGACAACTTTAAAGTGGATTATTTTAATTGTTTCTTCTTCTAATTTTTGGCGCCCAGGCATGGAAGAAAGTCAACAAAGCCAAAGTGAATAAAAGAAATAGAATTAAATGGATTAAATTGATTAAATTTGATTTATTTAAAGGCTGCCCCCTTCATGTCAAAAAGTGCGCCCCATTTAGGATAGATTTAATGTTTTTTGAAGCATTAAATCATTAAATAAATTCCTATTTTCAGTGGCTATGGTCAAAGCACACTGTGAAGCTTAAGTGAAGTGAAGAGTGGATGATTAAATTGATTAATTTAATTTATTGGATGGCTGTCCTTAAACATGCTTATTTTTACACATCGGTTAAAGAGAGAAGCATGATTTTTAATTAATTAATTGTCAGGAATAGGGAAGACAATTATTAATTATAGAATTATGAGGGTTATATAAGCATGGGCTGCCATAAGGATGAATTATTTAATTCACAGGTAAAGAAGTGCAGCCTGGAGGAAAAGTGCGCCCCATTTGAAGAGGATTTTTGCTCAGACAAAGGTGAAAATCAAGGCTAAAAGCTTCCAATTTTGGCACATGCATTGAAGGAGGTTGATTTTGTGTTTGCATAATTGTTTGCATAAGTATTACAGGTGCTCAGGTGAAGTTGGAAAGATTCATGCTCTCTTTGCATACAAATTAAACATCAATTTTTGGGGCAGCAGGCTTGAAAAGTGTAGATTTTTACAATTAAAATTCACTATTCATGCTCCGGTGGCCATCTTTGTTTGGATTAATTGCAGGAATTCATTACAGGTGCTTTACAAAGGAAAAGGAACTTTAATCAATGTCCAATACATTGCATATATCCTCCGAATCTGAAGAATTATCCAGATCTGCACCAGTTTTGAAGAAATCCGGCCAAATAAGAAGAAAAAAAATTATTCAGACAAAGATAGACAAAGCCATGGCGAAGAGAGATGAAAAAGAAAGCACAACGGAGTCATGCATCACTTCCAAACTTGCAGACATAGGAGACACAGATCTAGGTCCGGAACCTCTTTCCGAATTGATTGATAGATCCAGAGCTGGAAAGACTTCACTCATGCGTGCGGTTAAAAGCAGTGGAATCATCCGAGCTGCAGCCTTTCCATACACAGCCCAGTTGCCAGAGTTTGTTATGGAGTGCGCTAGATCTTACCATCCTTCATCCAGGTCAGTGCGTGATGCTACGGGAAAGACAATAATTCGTTTGGACGCAGAGTTCATCAATTATTGTTTGAAGATTCCAGTGCGAAAGGTGGTGACTTCCATTAGCATTCAGGATGCCGGCAGCAGGTGGGAGAAGCATAGAGCTGATTGCGTGAGCATAATGAATAGCAGATACATGAAGAAGCCTAGATCTCCTTCTAAGTTCCCAAGAACTCTTCCACGGTCCCATTTGGTGCAGGAGGTAGATGATGTTGTCAAATTGCTATGCAGGATTAATGGCGAGGCGAATGCTTACACTTTCCGTACATGGATGTATGCTTTCATCAGGACCATTGAAGTCAACAAGGTTGATTCCATAATCAATTGGTCGGAAAATTATTAGCGACAACATTGGTGAGCAACTCCGGAACGTGAAGCGTACTTTCAACTTCAAAATGACTTCCTACTTGGTGTATGTTGCAGCTTCACAAGGCATCTTTTCCAAGCTGGATAGATGTGGCATTCTTTCTAAGGACCCCATTTTCGAGTGCTACCCACAGCTTAATGTACCTACGTGCCAGAAAGATTTCAAATTGGTCAATGATGAATTCTTCTACAAATTCATTTGCAGGCTAGACAAGGACCTAAAGGCCAACAGGGTAAGCAAGGAAGCATGGGAAGCTGTGTCCAAAGGTTGGTAGTCTATTCATTCAGTTTGCAGATTTCACATACCTCAGGGTTACTGGCTTTTCTGGTGAACCGGTTAAGCTGCCCAGATATCCGAATGATAGATTGATCACCATGGAGCTGAGCAGGCAACTTGTGGAGTTACACGACCTTCAGTCGAAGCGGCACAAGTCTACGGGCTTCTTCCCAATCACTGTGGGACATTACAGCTGCCATAGCATTCATAGAGCTCGAGGGATGGAGACGCAGATGTTATCCGAGTATGAGCAAGAGTTCTTCCCTGCACGGCTGAACTTCGATCCATTTGGAGTAGCCAGGAAGACGATCTCCCAGGAGTACGCACATGTGCCTTCATTAGAAGATTTTTGGATGAAGTGCAAAAGTGAGTACGAGGTTAGAAAGAGAGATTTCAGCAGGCTATCAGCAAAGCAAGTGTTTGACTTTAGACTAGCGCAAATACCTACGGATCTTAAAGATGATGGGAATGTGTTACTCGACACTTGCCATCAAATGGGAGGAGATAGAGTCGTACTTCAGGATAACGTAGGAGGCTGCCATACAATTGAAGAAAGGCCTGGCACTGTTTTGGTGAATACTTCGAGCTGGTTGCTGACGAAATGATATTGCCTTGATAAATCATTGATGAATCAAGTCACGGGCAACTTTGGCACAGGATATTCCCTCAAGCAGAAGCACGAAGGAGAAAGCAGCAGAAAGGTCCGAGAAGTTGAAAGTACACAGAAGATCTCAATCAAAGGAGAAGATCACTTCCACGGCCATGACTTTAGTTCCATTTTCTCCAGCATCTAGTACTTCACCAACTTCAACTGTTGCACCTCAGCAGGAAACTTTCATGCCTCCACTGAATCCAGGACGACATTCATCTTCTCTCCTCAACCACTCCGTTCAGCACCTATTCCAGAAGAGACGTTGAAGCTGCAGATGGCAGAGTTTGAAAGAGCTTTGTCCTTGGATGATTCAGAAGATGGCAGCCATAACACTGTGGCACTTTTTGATGGAGAGGATGCAGAGCGGGAAATGGTAGTGCACTCAGCGACTTCTCATTCTCCGAGAAGTAACTTCTCAGAATGGTTGGCTTCGCAGTTGGTTCCAGAAGCGAGAGTGGAGATGAACTTGGAAGAACACGACTTGCAGCTACTCCAGAGTCTGGGCGGAAGAGACAGAAGGCCTAAAGTTGCTAAGGTAACTTCAAGGTTGATCATCGAGGATTCGGGGGGTAGAAGTTTGCTGAGATGTCAATTCCGGCGGAAGGAAAGGAGGATGAGCTCACGGCAGAAGATGTGACAGTAACCAAAGTACCCCTCGGTCAAGCCACCACAGAAGGATTGAAGCAGGACACGCAGACATTGATAGATGCTCTATTCCTTAGGCTTGACAGTGAAAAGGCGGAGAAAGACGAGCTTCAAAAGCAGGTATCTCAGTTGTGCGAGATCATAGCCAAAGTTGCTAAACCTTCCATTCAGCCCATTTCAGAGCAGGTGAGTGATCATCTTATGCAGGAAATGGAGGATGCAAGCAATCAGGTAAAAGCTATTGACGAATGGAAGGACCCTGATTATTCGTCAAGCTTCTTATACAACTTGGAGAGGTGTCAGCCCGCCTAAAGGTTATGAATGATGCAGCAAATCAGCTGAAGCAACTGGTGACGAGCATAGTAGATATGAACACAGTTGCTGAGAGTAACCTGAGTACTTTGGCCGCGAGATCAACAAGCTGCCGGGAGATGTATTGGTTGCAGAACAAATTGTACCGGATGGATCAGTTGAGAAGGGGAAGCAGCTGGAGTTTGCAGTATCTTTCCATTTGGAGATCTACAGAGTTTTGTTGAAGAGGATGTAGACACTTGAGAGTAGGACATCATCCTTACTAGATAGTATCATTTCTTTCACTGAGGAGGAAGTGGTCGGGAGATGTTACTTCATACGTGCGGATCGTTCCTAGCAAAGTGCCTAATTCCCTGGAAGGGTCTCTTTCTGATGGTACAAAAGAGAATTGACAGAGCTACTAAGCCTTTCACGATGAATTCTATTAGCAGACTGGTGGTGTTACAGGTAAACATTGTGAGGTTCGGGCCGAGCTTGGAAGATGTGGAAGCGTGCATCAAAGTGTTGAATGAAGGATTGCTGCAGTTCAAGACAGAGAAGGAAGCAGTGGCTAAAACAGATGGGAAGATGCTAAATCACATGTTCGACAAGTATATCCAATATCAGAACAAAAAGAAGACATAAATGTTACAGCTGGCATGACTTCTTCTTCTATTCTTTCTTCTATTTTCTATGTTCCCTGATGAAATTGTAAAACTTTAAGTTATTGGTTTTGCAACCATTACTTAAAGTCATGTGGAACAATTCTATTAGTTAAGTGATACATGTGTCACTTAAGGAGAAGTTAGTGGAGGATGATTGTCAAATGTCATCTTTACTTGTTGTTTATGTTTTAGTTCAGTTAGACTTCCCATTTGTACTTTCCCTCCTACATTCTATAAGTAGGAGAAGAACCTCCGGGTTAATGATGAGAATTTGTAAGCAGCAATCTTGTGTTCTAGACTTTGTGTTGAACCCCTGAGAGCCACTTGGAGCAAAGGAATACAAAGGAGCAGGTTTCCGGAGAACTTTGTGTCACGGTGTACTATGTTTCTTGCTTTTAATCTTAGATCTCTTAATAAACTTTGTGTTATTTTAGATCTGGATCTAGAGCTGCCTTTGTTTTAGAATTCTGTGTTTATATCTATTGAATTCTTCTATGTGCATGCAATCAGCTCTGCCATCTACTGATTGGGATGCACATCTTCCCCATTTCTTCTATGTGTTTACGTAATTACCTTCTTCTATAACTTTTCCTTTCTTTAAAACAGCTGCTTACTTGTTGCAGAACTGTTCAGTTATGGTTCATGAACTGAGTAGTTAAAGTAAAACCCCATTTAGATATTAGCATACTTAAATTGACAAATCTGACACGGGAGTCTCACCGGTAAATGAGGGAGATTTATCTCATGACTGCCTAAGTTTTGTGCTATGCAGAAAATCTAGCCAACAGCATGCATATTTATATTCGCATAAGGTTGAATCCAAGTTGCATTTTAAACAATGCCAAGAATCATCTGTATTTATAACCATTTTTTTACGGCATTGGTTACTATTAACCATCCGAGAACAAGAAGGATAGCAAAAGTTAGTCATGTTGATATGAATAATTGTTGCAACAACTGCAGCCTATTGGAATGGGTTTTGTAAAGCGGACACCTAGATGTCAGCAATTATTTTGCTAACCGCTATTTTTGCACTCAGTGTAACTGAAGCATCTGTTATTCATGTGGTACCTACCCAAATACAGAGGGCTTCTACTTCCTCTACCAGGGGCGCATAAAAAAGTTGTGATTGGGTCCTATGGTTAAGCTTCTTTGTCTAAATATGGTGACCTTGTATTTCTTAATAGTTAATATCGGTATATGTATGTTGTTTCCATCATGTTGCGGTTGTAACTTTTGTGTGCTCTAATCACATAATGTTCCTCACAAGGTTATAGCTATAGTATATCTTGTCTGGTCTTTTATGGCAATAGTATACCATTGCGTACAACTGCCATCTTTTTGGGTAATGGTAGAAATGGCGGATGTAGACGTTACAACACCAATAACATCAACTATAGAGCTAAGTGGTAGGTGTTGGATCACAGTTATAGTGGTGAAATGGAAATGGAAATGGAAATGGTAGAGCGGAATTTTTGTTGTAGGTTGTAGACACAGTTGAAGAATAGATTCTGTATTCAGAATGAGCTCCCAGGGATTGCTAGTGTCTTTATACTCTGGTTTGTCATATTTTAAGGTACCTTTTGACATGGAGTAAACCTTGCCAACTTGAACCCTGTCATTGTAATAAGCAGCTGCATTTTCGAAGCAAATAACGTTCATCACTGAGGGCATCAAATACATTGAAATTCACAACCTTACCCTCACCTTTTTCTTTGACGTAGGTGTGTACTGCTCCTTTATGAGTTACTCTACCCTCGATCACACAATTCATATTGTATGGATGCAATTTGTTAATGGCTGTGGCGACAAGCTGCAAGGGTCTGCTAGTCATAACTAGGACATCATCACTATCATTTATGATCTACAACAATTATGGTGTAAATTGTAAAGTCAAGGCAGATTAGATTAATTCCACTAACTATGACTAGTTTGTCGCACCTTATCTACTTCATACCCCAGACAAGTCATGTTTGCACATCTATCGAAGTACATTTCTACATACATTGATCTAAATGCAATCATTACATATGAAGCAAACAAGTCTTTGTTGGAGAATGTTCACATTAGGTAGTGGATTATTTCTTTTCCTACCTAGTTTCTATTGTCTTCACACTAATTAAGCTCATTATGGGGAGTTTTGTTATTAGTTAACAAAGTTGTTTTTTTACAACTTTGTTTAAGTATTAACATTTGTTATCATTTAGTTACAACAAAATTGTTATTCATGGGTAAATTCCTAGTTGTGAATAACAAATTGGCAAGCCTATTTAATAGGCACTATTGCATAATAATAGATTAAAGAGTGTGAATAATTAATACAATAAGATTTTCTTTTTATTGTGAGCTTACACTTCGTGTTTGGGAGATTCACGTATCAAATTGAAATCTTAAACCTTAACAAGTTTCTACTTAAATCCTTCATGCTCATCCCTATATGGTACCATAGCTTTGGAAATGTAGAAGAAACATAACCTAGACCAAATATGCATTGAAGAAATTGTTTTGTAGAGCTGAAAATTCTACCCCCAATTGCAGAAATTAAGCCGACTTTGGTTCTGCCCTCTTGTAAATTTGTAAGGAAAGTTTTTTGTCGTCAAACCTAGGCGCTGGAATGGTATTTGTGGAAGAATCTATATCTTAGCAAGGTTGGTTCTATTTATTATTTTGTGTTGGAGACAAGTTTTCTTATACAATAATCCACTTGGGCACCATCTTCAAGCTTATTTGTTTTTTTGGACTCAAGACTGACAGTTGCTACTGGTGAAGCACGTCTATGTCGATAAGATCCCAGTCCTTTTGAAATAGGAGGGCTGTAAATTTAAGTTGAGTTTGAGGAATCAACAGTTGCTGAAAATGATAATGTCAAAATCGTTGGAGTAATATGATCCATTATTGTTGTGCTCTGTATAGTTTTGTTGGTTGCATAGGCGTCACAAATTGGGATTACAACTGCAGCATATGGTAAGGCACTTTTGGCTACGCTGTAATAGTGTAAAAAAATATAACATTTAACAAAATACTCCACGGAATATATTCTAAAATATGTACAATGTAAACTTACACGTGTACATTGTTTTTTGTTAAGTTGCTTCCATGTACAACCCTACCTTGGATAATATGAATTTTTTCAGTTGATATGGTGGTCACAAAGAGACTGTTGAATGGATTACAGCAAGGAGGCACTCCAACAAGATGGAGAAGCTTGCAATTGTGGGTTGCAATGGAGGAAGGGTTTTAAACCTAAGCCTAGAAGTAAAAAACCAAAACTCGAACATCAATGTGAGATTGTACACAGACAGTAGCAAACTTGGAAATATTTTGTCATATATGGAGCAAGCCACAATGAAAATTGTGTTGTAATGTTTTATGATAGAAGCAAAAATTGCAAAAAAGTAGTTGAGTCGACAAGATTACATTCCACAACTTTTTTATCCAAGAGTCTCAATAGTATTGTTATTAATAGTTGAGCGTGTGAGTAAAATTTTTACTTCATTAAACAAACACTAAATTTCAAAATGGGTTTTTCTTTTACAAATAGTTTTTTTTAACCTTGTAAACATATGAAAGTGGAGATAGTGCATTAGATTTGGAAGATCTGATAAATTCTTAGACCTAAAAGGCGTGTCATATTATTCAAGTAAAATAATACATCGTTGAAACTCTCCTCGTATAACCTACGTTCATTTACAACAAAGATATTGTTGGATTTTTTAACTTAACAAAAAAGGTTGAGAAGCATACAACCGATAATCAAAATACATGTGAAAAAATATCTTTCTTATATTTCTGACTTAAAATTATATTTTTTTGGGTCTGTAATCTGTTTTTTCTTTTGTTTTGTATTTGTTTGGCTCGTATCAATTTATATCCTCTTGACAGTTATTATAGATTTATAGGTAAAATATTGGTGAAATTTTACGGGAATTTTATTAAGTTTTATGGAAATTGCTATTATGTGTGAATGAATTGAATGATAGAATTAAATAAACTTTAAATAAGGAAACAAGGAGAGGGGTTTCATGTAGCAAAGATAAGTTATGGAGGATTAATGTAAAAGGTAGGTGAAGATTTGAAGGCAGGTAGCATTTGTTGTCATGCTCATTGGCAATTGTTTGCAAATGTGTTATGTCATGAAAAAGTTATTTCTTAAAAAAAGGGTAACGATATTTACATGTTACAAAATTGTTGATATACATGTGAGAAGGCCAACAGAGTCATACATTGTATGTTAGTGATTATTTATGTGTATTTTTATAGAATTGAGCATAAAACTTCTCTCTGAAGATTTTTTGGGCGTCATCGACTGCAATTATTTCCTGTTATAACATTTGTTGTGCTTGTTCTAATCTTTTTTGAGTGAGCAACATTGTGAAAATTGTATCTTCTACCACTATTGTGTCAACTTAGCAGTGGTCTTCTACACATTCAAATATTAGGTGTTGTACGTAACTGTTGTCATTGTCAATACGTGTAGCTATGTTGTAGAATTTGTCTACCATATTTAGAGTACCTGTATATTTAGTGGAAAGAGTTTATGTTAAAAAGGCATGTGGAACCAACTCATAACTTTACATTATGTACTGAAGTATTTGGACTCCGTAGTGAGATGCATATGACACACATGGAAGGCATGCGTAATTGTAGACACCTAAAATTGATTATCCAATTTAGTGTCCCTCGTGCGCGTTTGCTCTCTCAGGTAACCTGGGGCACGTTTATATCACCACTATTCCCTTGGGATATTATTCAATTTGCATTTTAAACACCTATCCTAAGTTTAATTCACCCCTTTATGTTTTACCCATGAGTAATTAAATATTAACTATTTAATTACACCTTTTCACATGTATCCTAACCACTTATTTACCCCATATCTATTCTATCCATGTGTCCCTCCTATTTCTCCTCCTCACAATCAAGCAGCGGGATATTTCCCGTATTTGAGGTGGAGGGATAACTCTTATCTTTCTAAAAATCGTTCATTTTGGCCATCTCGGGAGTCTGTTCCTCGATCGGCGCCGACCGGTACGGTCGACGCCGATTTTTAGGAGCGGCGCCGATTATAAATAGAAGACCAGAACTCAATTCTGGGGACGAAAAGGACGCACGATAGGACGATGAGACAGAAACACAGATCGTGAAAGACACAGAACAAGAGATCTTTGCGCATCTGGTGTGAACATTATCTATCGAATGAGAGCGAATCTTGTCCAAATCAATCCCTGAGAGGAGCACCGTTACTCTGCTCTTATCACATCAACATCACATGTCTCCATTGATTTTCTGCTGACTCTGTTCCTGCACCCAGCATCGGTGCAGTCTTTCCAGTATCTCTCCGGCTTCTACAGATCCAGCAGACATTGACGATCTTGCCTTCATTTACGATCTTGCCTTCATTTTCCGATTTCCAAATCCTATCGCACTTTGTCTCCAATCGACGCCGATCTAAATAATCGACGACGATTTTAACCAGTCGACACCGATTTTAAAAAGCGACGCTGATTTTAAAAAGCGACGCCGATCTACATAATCGACGCCGATTTTAACTAGTCGACGCCGATTCTACATAATCGACGCCGATCATCCTGCAAACAGGCGAAAGGACACAGGTAACACAAATCCAGCTTTGTTTTCACAGTTCCCTGTCTTCGGTTACTTTCTGCCTGCTGTTTAGATTCTGTTTATTACTTTGATCAGAAAATCTAGTCTTGTACGTACATCTTTTATCATGTATACTTCTTTACTTAATTGAAAACGTGGACTGACATCCGCCGAGGAAGCTTATCGCTTCCCGGACCCGCTTCTCGGGCAGTCCACCCATATATCTTTTAACGCCATCTTTTTCTGTCAAGCATTGGTGTCTTCCAGGTTACTCGGATCTATTGTGCGAATTGCTCGTGTGCGCCCGTCTTATCTACATCAACCTCCTTAGCCGTCTACATCTTCGGATCTTGTCCATCAGGTATCGATTTCATTGGAGTTTTTCAGGGTTTTTGTGTTTAGTTTGGTGCATTAACTTGGACAGGTAACAAGCGCGAAATCCTTGATCTACATTATGGCACGCCCGGTGGGACCCAACCAAAGTCCCTTATTGGTAAGTTCATCTCTTTTCTAGTTTTGAGCTTGGCTCTTTTTCCTCCCTGATTTTTATCAGTTCTGCTTGAGCGTTTCTTTTCATTGTTTCAATCTTGCTTTTTATGCGGAATCGTTGTCTTGAAATTTTTCTATTTCCTTGAAATAGAAATTTTTCGTCTCACCATTATCCGGATATATCTTTCTGGGTCTTGTTTGTTGTTTGCTTAACCTTTTCTTGCGGAGCACTTTGCTTGTTCGTGGGATTATTCGAGGGGAAGAGCTCAACAACGCGCTTTTTGAAGTCCACACACCTTGGAGAGCTAAATCTACAGGTATTTCTCTTTTGCGGTGTTTTCTCCTTTTTAGGATTTCTTTGTTTGTTGTCTATCACATCCAAACATTTCAATTTTTGGTGCTTAAAAGGAATTTAATCGCATTTGGGAAAGAATCTGTTTGACTTGTCTTCATCGAAATCAAACACTTCGTTTTTAAGTGCTTAAAAAGAACTTTTTCTTTGTCATTGTTGTTGTATGTTTCTCATCTAGTTTTAATTAGGCTGGAAAATTGATCAAAATCGGTAGTGACACTATTTTATTTTTATTTTTCACCCTTGCACACAAAGCCAAAATCACTAGGTATAAAGCATTTAAACAAAAACTCCTTCCCTGGCCTCGCCTACTTGGAAGTGATATCCAAGAGGAAGAGCCTACGCGGTACTCAGGCCGCGCTATAAATTCACGGAAGTTCTAGTATATATTGGCAAAGCACCCGACTCCCTTATCGCAGCGGTGTGTGAAGTGCGGGGGTAGGCCCCTATATCAAGCCACGTACCGGTCTTTTACTGAAGTGCCTTCGGGACTCCTCACCAAACATTCCCCAAACCATCCTTAGTTTGGCTATCTGAGTAGTTCCTGTTCTAAAAAGCCTTCCCTAATATTTTCTTTCTTAAAAGCATCAAAACTAAAAGGAGATAATCACCTACGCTGCTTGAATTGTCTGTGCATTATTTAGGTCAATCTTCTTTTCTGCGTGTTTATGACGGTTATCACTCGATTACAATCTAGAAGAATGGCTCAGCTGGCCCCTTCTTCTTCCGAGATTACCACTAGTGTGGATGTTTCGGCACCCCCCAAACCTTCCTCGGGACCGCTGTTAGTTGGTTCCCCATCCTGGTCATATAATCCTTTCCATCAAGCCAAGGCAACCCCATCACATCCAGCTTCACCTAGTCCTTCAGAAACATCATCTGACTCAGAGTATGTTCCTCGCGGGGATCCTGAATTTCAGGCTTTCCTCGATCGCAATCCGATAGCCCTCATGGACTACCTAGTACACAAGTCTATTCAAATATCTGATCAAGGACCACCAATCCAGCAAGTGTACGATTATCCTCGTGGACCATCCCAGGCCTTTGGAGAACAGTTTGCATCATCTCTCTCGCCTCGAGCCACGGAGAAGGGCGACGCCCCTGTGCCCCGCTTTTCTCTTCCACCGACCATATCGACTAGTTCTCAAATAGTCTTACCTATTCCTAACACCGCAGTTACCTCGAATATTCCACAACCTACTTCTGAGAGGTCCTCTGCCCTGGCTATAATGAATGCGTCTGCGCACCCGCATATTGCTGTTAATTCATCTATGTCGTCCATTGTGTCCCAAGGTCAGTACCCCTTTATGAGTCAACCCCCTTCGACTAGTCAGTTGGTTCCTGCTTCTCGTCCTCCAGTGGGTTTTTCTTCCAATGTTCCAGCAACAGTGACCTTCGCCCATCCTCTTGCATCGACACCCTTAATAACTAATCTGGCAGTAAAAAGCCTCTTTTAGGTCTTGTTCCCCAATATGTCCAATCAAATCAGGACCCATGTTCCTCAATCTGTTCCAATTCAGTCAACAAGCATAGGAGTCCACCAATCATAGGCTCCGTCCGTCATCCAACCTTCATTTTCTCAACCACTTATTATCTCACAGCCTACCTATACACAGGCTCCTTCACAGCAAATACCCCACCAGGCGTCACCCAGAATGCCAGGTTACTCCTCTTATCATCCTATCAATCAACAGATGAATCCCCCGTTGACACCTCAACAACATCCACCATTTGCTTCTTATGTAGGAGATGCAAGTGTGCCTCCTCCTCAATCTGACGCGGTTCAAATTCTTTTCAAGAAAATCGCAAACATGGAAGCCTCCACGAAAGGGGCTCGTCCTTCATACTCTTTTGAAGAAGTGTGTAATGAACCCATTCACCCCTTAGTGGCTTTTAAGCCTTATCCTCCCCAATGGGAATTTCCTAAATTTTCAAAATTTCATAGTCGAGAGAACCCTCAACAGCATTTGCGAGCATTCAAACATGCTTGCTACCTCATAGTCCAAGATCAGGAGCTTATGCTCCATAGTTTTCCTATGTCTCTAGCAGGTCTTGCTTTAGACTAGTACAATAACATTCCTCAACATTCCTTGTTTTCTTTCTCTCAATTGGCCCAGATGTTTGTTGAAAACTTTTCAATAAATATCGCGCATAAGATCTCGATTATAGATCTTTATAGCATTCGTCAATTCGATGATGAGTCTATTGCAAAGTTTGTTGCTCGTTGGAGAGGGATAATAAACCAATTGTATTTCTCCCTTCCTCAATCCCAACAGATCGAGTTGTTTACTCGATCTTGTGCTAATCATATTTCTTCGACTTTAAGGATCCAAACCTTTCATACATTTGAAGAAGCCTTTACGATGGCACGCAAACTTGAATCTCGCGCCATTGAACAAGGGAAGTTAAAACTTCGCTCTAAATCTAAACCAAATTTTTCTCGGTTTACCAAATCAAATCCTTCCACTTCTAAAGACAAGAATCAGGGATCCACCAATGCTATCATATTAAAAACATCACGAGCCGATAACACTTCTAATCAAACACCACGAAGAGACTCCTCATCTTCTCGAAAAGGGACTTCATCATCTCGATCCTTCGCTCCATTGGGGGAATCATATGCCTCTATCTTAGAGAAAATGTTGGAAGTTCGCATGATCGAACTTCCCCCTATTAGGAATATCGATGAAAGCCAAGAACGTCCATTCTGGTATAGGGAAAATGATTTCTGTCATTATCATAGAACCAAAGGTCATGACATCGAACGATGTCAGACTTTCAAAAATCTTGTCCAGAAACTTATTGATAAAGGCGAGCTCATTCTGGATAACCCAAATGCTCCCCCAAATCAGGCAATGGATGTTTTTAAACAACCTTTTCCCAATCACTCCCCGAATCATAATGCCTCAGAGTCTCAAAAACCAAACACTCATACTATCAACTTCATCTCTACTGAAGAATCTTCTTCTGAAACCAAGCCATCTGCGAACACATCAATCGAATCAGAACCTCCTTCCACTTCGCCAATCACTGAAATTCCACCATCTTCCGATAGCCCGTCTTTGAATATTCCTACATTGCTAGATACGGGTTCATCTCTCTCCACTCCTTTGTCTAACCTTCCATCCATACCCGAGACAGTGTCATCCTCATCTGTCTCATCGTCGAACATTCTTTCAATGCTCGAGGCGATTACATCCCTTCGAGTTTCCACTACAGGTACATCTACTTCTATTGCTCCCATTCTCGCTGCAACTATGCCCCTGGTGAACGTACCTATAATTGTGCCAACTCCGACGGAAGCATCTTCGATTTTGACTCTTCCTGTCTCTTTTCCAACAGTAGTTCCACCCATAATTACTGCACCAGAAGAAGTCCCTTCGCAAAGAACTACTTCTTCATCACTCACTTCTTCCACCACTAGTGCTGCTTCGCCCATTAAAGGAAAATCAAAAGAAGTAGCACCAACACCTATACGCTCGGTTCCTGAACTTAAACCGAGACAACCAAAATCTAACATTGCGCCATCAGTACCTCCCCACTTGCTTCCTCCGAAAAGGTTACAATCACCTTATGCCATTGAAGTTGTCACCATCCCTAAAAAAGGAAAGCCCATATTTTAAACCATCAAGACTCTTGGTGCTTTCCCGCAAAAATATCTCTCTGCGCCTCATAAAAGATTGGATTTGTCCACTGAGAAGGCGTCTTCTTCTACAAACTTATCAAAACCATCATCTTTTTCTACAACACATTCTTCACCAGCACCTCGAAAAGTGGGACTTACCTACTAAAAAGACGTCACCTCTTTTATCAGAATCATCATCTTCATTACCAAAAACTAGGACACCCTCTGTTCCTCTGATTATACCTACTTTAGAAGCTTCTCCCTCATCTAAATCGACATTATCTAAATCATCATTAGTTTCGACCAAGCAGCCTCCCTTATCTCTGAAGACCACAACACTTGTCACATCTCCATCATCTTCAAAATCTATTTTAGGGGCTCCTCCTCCATCGAAATCAATCATGTCCCACTTACTTCCATCTCAAGTGCCCAAGGCTACTCCTCCAGATGTCCAAAAAAACAAGATGATCCCTAAAAAGACTGTCAAACCTAACATGCAGGGTCTTTTACCTCAGCAGTCTGTTAAAGTAAAAGAGGCGCCTTCATCATCTCTGTCCTCATCTTTGTCTACCGGGTTCTATACTGAAATCCTTCGCCAACTTATCCAATCTTCATCCATATCTCTTCCACCGATTAAACCCTATAACCCTAAAGGATTTAAACCTACCTGGTTTAACTCTGATTTGATTTGTGCTTACCACCGTACCCTGGGTCATGATACCGAGGGATGTAAAGCTCTTCAATCTGTCGTCAACAACCTTTTGGAAGAAAGTGATCTTTTGCTAGGAGGAGGAGGAACAAGTATCTCCTATCATCTTATCTCCATCTGAGCACCAACGATCTACTCAGACCTCTACTTCTAGTGATTCCACTCCAAATGATCTTCCACCACCTCAAATCGACACAATTCATATTGCCACTAGAACCCAATAGTATGATAATCCATCCTCATCTACAGTATCTCGACCATGGGTTGTCATTTCTACAGCCCCCGAAGGAGTTCCTCCTTCCTCATTAGCCCCGACGACCTCGGGTCTCTATTTGTGCTGCACCTCAGGCTCAAATTCCCGTGTCAGTTGAGGAGAGTGTTATGAAACAACTCACCCAGGCTCCGGTCAAAATGTCTCTTTTTGACCTCATTCAATCCTCTCCGCAACATCGCCAGGCTCTGATTGATAATCTGCATCACATCGCAGTGAATTCAGATGAGCCCCAGCCCTTCGAGATGGTTGTTGGATTGAATAGACCATCAACCACCATTTCTTTTGAAGATTCAAAAATTCCTTCCTCTTTCTTCCGAAGACTTGGAGGCTCCCCTCTTTATCACGGTCCAAATCGACAACACTACATTAAAACACATTATGATCGACAGTGGTGCTGCACTCAACATCATCTCCTCGCACACATTCGAGCAACTTAAGTTACCAAAGAACGTAGTGTCACCCCCACCTTTCTCTCTTCGATCATTTAACGATCAGCTAGCAGTTACTTTAGGAACTGTGGTCCTACCCATTCGAGTAGGTAAGAAGCTGCTTCACGAACTCTTTTACATTTTTGAAGGGAAATTCCACTATAATATGATCCTCGGACGCTCCTGGATTCGTGCAATGCATTGTGTCCCATCCACCCTCCATCGATGCTTAAAATATCAATATGAGGGAAAAATCTATACTCATCCAGGAGATCCTTTTCCTTCCGCTGAATGCGACATGACTACAGGGTCTGCCCCTCTAAAGGAAAATGTTTGTTCTCCTCACGGGGCCTCATCTTCTTCCATACCTACAACCAAACTACCGGATTTACAAAATTTAGAAGAGACATTGCAGCGTTTCTCACTGGGAGAGCTTCCTCTCCTTTCTTTTGACACCCATCTCAAACCTAGTGAGTATGTTAGACCAAACAAACAACCTAAATATCAGCCAGGTCTTGGTCGCATCATCACCATTGGTCTGCCCAATCAACAGACTAATTTAATTTACGGTGGTCTTGATACGCCTCACTATCGCCTGATTCTCCTCCTAGGACCAAACCTTATTTAACAGGGTTCGATTGTCTACAGAATCCCACATTTGTAAAAACTTATTTATATCGATGCGCATGGAAGGGCTTTGGCTTGGGTAAATATGAACAAGGTGTGCATGACCTCGCATCCATTCCAACTCTCAAGCCACATCAAAAATTTGGTTTAGGATTTAAACCTCTTTCAAAAGCCACCGTCACTGTTCTCGATGAGCCTCTTCCTATTGAGGAACCATCTTTTCCCACTAGGTCAGAAGCATCACTCGATGTGGACGACACCATTTCCATCTCGTCTAACTTTTTTTTTATTCAATACCATTTCCTTAGGGCCACTAGCCTATAAGACTAATGATAGGTCCACTTCCATACCGTTAATTTTCTCTAAAATAGTTGGAGACGACTCTCCTACTATCAACACTATCCACTGTGCGGATGATGATTCTGTCCTCACCTATATGGGGGTAGAGGATTCCTATCTTCCTAAAACCATTCCTTCTAACATGTCTACGCTTCTCAACGAAGCCACTATCGACCTTAATATAGGGACTTCTAAAGACCCTCGCATCATTAAGGTCGGCCAATCCCTTAATCCACAGGAGTTAGGAGACTTTAACACTTTTCTTTCCAACCATCGTCAAGCCTTTGCCTAGGCATATGAGGATATGCCAGGACTCGATCCCGATATCGTGGTCCATAATATCGTTACTCTTCCCGAACATCAAACCAGTTAAACAAAAATTGCGTAAAATGCACCCTAGAGTAGCCCTTCTTGTTAAAGAAGAATTGCAGCGCTTGCTCTCGGCTAACTTCATCCAACCCATCGATTATCCACAATGGGTTTCCAATGTAGTACCAGTAACTAAAGCTACTGGGAAAATTTGAATTTGTACCGACTTCCGGGATCTTAATCTTGCTTGTCCAAAAGATGATTTTCCTCTACCTAATATTGACCAACTCATGGATTTAACTACGGGTCATGAGATGCTTTCTCTTATGGATGGTTTCTCTAGGTATAATCAAATTCTCATCGTACCAGAAGACCAACATAAGACTTCTTTCATAACTCCTTGGGGGACCTTTTGTTATCATGTCATGTCTTTCGGTCTTAAGAATGCAGGAGCAACCTATCAACGAGCAATGACCTACATCTTCCATGATCTCTTACACAAAACTATGGAAGATTACGTCGACGATCTCCTCGGTAAATCCAAACTTCTTCAGGATCATATTTTCATTCTTGCACCTCTCTTTGAGAGGCTTATTCACTTTTGTCTTCGTTTAAATCCATCTAAGTGCGTGTTTGGCATTCTCACTGGTAAACTTTTAGGTTTTATTATTTCCATTAGGGGTATTGAAGTAGACCCCGCAAAAATAAAATTTATCCTTGAGATGCCTCCCCCTTCTAACTTAAAGCAACTCCGTAGTCTCCAAGGACGTCTTCAATCAGTGTGTCATTTTATCTCACAATTGTCAGACCGTTGTCAACCTTTTCATCATCTCCTCCGTAAGAATGTTCATTTTGAATGGGATGAGCATTGCCAAAAGGCCTTTGATGATCTCAAAGCTTATCTTCTTTCTCCACATGTGCTTACACCTCCATGCGAGGGGGAGCCTTTTTATCTTTATATCTTTGTGACTGACCATGCTCTAGGAGCCATGATCTCGCATTGGGACGCTTGCGGTAAAGAACAAGCTGTCTATTACATTAGTCGCACCCTCCATGAGTATGAAACACGTTATTCCGAAGCTGAAAAGCTGTGTTGTGCTCTCTTCTTCGCAACTTCTAAGCTTCGTCATTACCTCCTTAATCACAAAACTTACATCATCACAAGTGTCAATCCACTCAAGACAATTCATGCGAAGCCTTATCACAATGATCGTATCACTCGTTGGCTCATGCTTATGATAGAATTTGATCTCGAGTTTATCCCGCAAAATTCTATCAAGGGTCAGGTCATTGTAGATCAATTAGCTAATGCTCCTCTTCCAGACACTCAAGTCCCCCTTGCTCAATTCCCTGATGAATATATCCAACAAATTGATTTTGGTCTGTCTCCATTTAAAGTAAAGCTCTTCTTTAATGGATCCAAATTCCAGCAAGGGGGAGGTGTAGGTTTCGTGATGATTCCTCCTTAGGGTACGCCTATCCCAGTCGCACACAAACTAAACTTTGAGTGCACCAATAATATTGCTAAATATGAAGCTCTTATCTTGGGTTTTCAAAATGCCATTAATCTCGGCGCTCGTCATATTGACATCTTTGGTGATTCTGAACTCATCGTTAATCAAATCACGGGTGTCTATCAATGCAAGAATGATATCCTTCAAAAATATCATGATATCGTTCTCGTTCAACTCCAATCTTTCGATAAATTCACTATCCAAGCTATTCCTCGCACTACAAATCGATTCGCAGATACAATGGCTTCGTTAGCCTCACTTATCCCGCCTTTTACCAAGGACTCGCGACTTTATGTGGCTGTGCAACGATTAGATCAACCATCTCATCTTAGGCAACTAAATTCAATCCATGCTATCACAACCCATACTCAGGATGAGTGGTATCAACAGATCGTTGATTATCTATCTCATTCAGTGCTTCCTACAGATCCGACTTCCAATGGTAGAAGATCTTTTATCCTATGCACTAATCGCTATACTATTCTAGGTAGGATCCTCTACAAATGTGGCTTTGATGGTATTTTGCTTCGGTGCCTCAAAACCCTTGAATCATCTAAAGCTATCCCGGAGGTCCATGACGGTATCTGTGGTGGACATTTTAGTGGCTTGGCCGTAGCTAAATGCATCTTACGTTTGGGATATTATTGGCCTTCTCTTAATTGAGATTATTGTGAATACACTAAGAAATGTGTCAAGTGTCAACAACATTCCAATCTCACACATATCCCTAGTCAAGCTTTACAACCTATAGCGGATTTGTGGCCGTTTTCGCAATGGGGTCTTGATCTCATTGGTTTCATCAATCCCCGTTCTTCACAACGTCATCATTCTATCATTACTACCACTAAATACTTTACTAAGTGGGTGGAAGCTATCCCTCTTTCTTCAACAAAAGCTAAACCCATAGTTGATTTTGTCTATCAACACATCATTTGTCGCTTTGGTGTTCCACACAAACTCATCACAAATAATGGTAAGTCTTTCAAGAATGTTGATTTGCTAAACCTCTGTGACGCTTTCAATATCAAACTTAGCTTTTCTTCTCCATACTATCCTCAAGCTAATGGTCTAGGCCGAAGCTTCCAATAAAACTTTGCGTAATATCCTCGCAAAGGTAACTAGTCGAGCTGGTAGGGATTGGCATTTACATATCCCTTTTGCTCTCTGGGCTTATCGGACTAGCATTCGTACTCCTACTGGTGCTACTCCCTTCTCTCTCATCTATGGGTCTGAGGTTGTTCTTCCTTTGGAAGTCCAAATCCCATCTCTCCGTGTTTCTCTCAGAGAATTTGTCTCTGATGAAGGCTATCATCAAAATCGTCTAGCACAACTTGAATTATTAGATGAGCGGTGTCTCAACGCTCTTGAACATCATCAAGTCTACCTTGAGCGTGTCAAACGTGCTTATAAAAAGAACTTGCAGCATCGTGACTTCAAAATTGGTGATCTTGTTCTTAAAGAAAACCAAAATGTCACTGCACTTGAAAGGAGTCATCGTGGTAAGTTTGCTCCCAACTGGATGGGTCTGTACGTTATCATTCATAAATATGGGTCAGGGGCTTATCGTCTATCTTCCATGGATGGTATACCTGAAGTGGAATCTCTTAATGCCTTGCATCTATGGCCCTTCTACTATTAAAATCTATCTTACACAAATCTAGTCGCAAGACAGATCTTTCATCCCTCTAACAACCAGTCATATACTTTCATGGTGATTCGAAACTATGTGGTTCTCCACCTATTGTCTTTTTTACCTTAAATATGAGTATCATGGCTCTACTCATAACATTTTTCTTCTGGATATGTTTCTCCTCATGGTAGGAATACCTTAATCACCGCTTCATTTGTCCCAAGTGCTTATCTTAATCGGATCTACTCGGGGCATGTGTGCGTGCTCTTTATACGTTTTCTTCCCCTCTATCTGATCTATCTAGGTCTAAACTCAACTTCTTCCAAAAAAAATCTTACACAAAAAAAAAAAAAAGAGAGAGAGATGCTATCCAAAAAAGATAGACTGATCCCTTGAAGGACAGTTATCCATACATTATCAAATGAATCAAAAATATATATATATATAGACCATACCCTCGAAGGATGGCTATCATTAAAATTCAAAATACAGACCGCTCCCTTGAAGGATGGTTGTTTCTCAAAGGAATACTCAAGGCTTATTGCAATTGATCAACCTTTTAGTCAGTTTATACACTTTTTAGCATCACTGAAAGACTTCCCGTATTGATCAGTCTTTCCATATCTAGCAAACTTCCTGCATTGATCAGTTTGCTTTTCTGCCAGAAATCATGACGCTGAGATATAAGACCTTTTGTTGATCATATGGAGAATCTTATTTTCCCAGTATAGAACATGTATTCTGTCCCTTTTAAATTTCGACAAGATACCTACTTACTGCTCCTTCCATTTCTCTCCTAAATCTGATTTGCGGCTAGTTAGTGTCAGGTTTATTTTAACTTCATATAGGGCCTTGTATGCATGATCTTTTGGTTTTCCTATCCAAATTCTATTTATGGTCAGTTGAGAGTCCAGCTTATCATTTTCTCTTCTTATAAGGGTGTATTTCCTTTATTTCTAATCAAGGTTGTTTTCATTACGTCCTTGACTCTCAGCAGAGAGTATTTCCAATTATTCTTTGTTTTTCATCCAGTTAAATTAACATTTAACATGTTAATTTAATCAAACTCTATCATTTATCTAATTTCATCTGATCTATCAAAGTATGTATTGTCCAGACACATGTGGATCTGGCTATCTACCTTCATCAAAATTAAATTAACATCTCAAACATGTCGAATACATCAATCACATCTATCCATTTATCCATCAAAACATCTAAAAACTTAAAAATCTCAAGTTACACTACATCTATCTATATCTATTTTTCATCAAAATTAAATCCATACATCAATCACATCTATCCACCTATCCATCACATCATCTAAACACTTTTCCATCCAAGTAACATTCCATCTATCTATATCTATTTTTCTCATCCAAATTAAATACTACATATCAATCACATCGAAGTCACATCTATTTATATCTATCTACATCTATGTCTATCCCATCACATCTGTTCATCATCTATCAGTCTATGTCTATATCATCATCTATCATCTATCGATTTATACTCATTTTTGCCCGTGGATTGCGGTATCGCTTCTCCACGTCGTTTACTTCCATCTGCTAATCTCTTTGCCATAGTGTTGATGCTTGGCTTATTTATCTATCTGATCATTATGGTGCGTTGAATGTTGCCTTTTGGCACATATTTTCGATATCACCGTCCATTTCAAGTTTGTTCTCTTTGCATGGGGCACTCATACTTTTTGGCAGCTTAGAGTTAAACGGGTCTATAGGCACTAACGTCGTCTACTTTGCAGACCGTCTAGTTGTCCCTACCAATGTGTCTCTCTTTAGATGCTGGCTATTTTGCAGCCCTCCTTACACTCATGGGTCTGTAGGTACTAACGTCGTCTCATGAGGAGACCGTCTAGTTTGCCCTACCAATGTGAGTCCTTTAGGTTGCTGCCTTTTTATTTATTTTTATGTGTCATCAATGATCAGATCTACTCCAAACGTCCAGCTGGGGCATCCCGCGTTTTAATCTACCCTTTTTTCAAACTTGGGATCGTTTGTTCTATCATCCATCCCATCCCTAGTTTGAGGGGGATCGCATCATCACTTTTTCTTCCTTTCTTCCACCTCCTTGTTTTTGTCTCACAACCTTGCTTTATTCGCAAGTTACTCGACAAAAAGGGGCAAAATGTAGACACCTAAAATTGATTATCCAATTTAGTGTCCCTCGTGCGCGTTTGCTCTCTCAGGTAACCTGGGGCACGTTTATATCACCACTATTCCCTTGGGATATTATTCAATTTGCATTTTGAACACCTATCCTAAATTTAATTCACCCCTTTATGTTTTACCCATGGAGTAATTAAATATTAACTATTTAATTACACCTTTTCACATGTATCCTAACCACTTATTTACCCCATATCTATCCTATCCATGTGTCCCTCCTATTCTCTCCTCCTCACAATCAAGCAGCGGGATATTTCCCGTATTTGAGGTGGAGGGATAACTCTTATCTTTCTAAAAATCGTTCATTTTGGCCATCTCGGGAGTCTGTTCCGCGATCGGCGCCGACCGGTATGGTCGACGCCGATTTTTAGGAGCGGCGCCGATTATAAATAGAAGACCAGAACTCGGTTCTGGGGACGAAAAGAACGCACGATAGGACGATGAGACAGAAACACAGATCGTGAAAGACACAGAACGAGAGATCTTTGCGCATCTGGTGTGAACATTATCTATCGAATGAGAGCGAATCTTGTCCAAATCAATCCCTGAGAGGAGCACCGTTACTCTGCTCTTATCACATCAACATCACACGTCTCCATTGATTTTCTGCTGACTCTGTTCCTGCCACCCAGCATCGGTGCAGTCTTTCCAGTATCTCTCCGGCTTCTACAGATCCAGCAGACATTGACGATCTTGCCTTCATTTACGATCTTGCCTTCATTTTCCGATTTCCAAATCCTGTCGCACTTTGTCTCCAATCGACGCCAATCTAAATAATCAACGACGATTTTAACCAGTCGACGCCGATTTTAAAAAGCGACGCCGATCTACATAATCGACGCCGATTTTAACTAGTCGACGCCGATTCTACATAATCGACGCCGATCATCCTGCAGACAGGTAAAAGGACACAGGTAACACAAATCCAGCTTTGTTTTCACAGTTCCCTGTCTTCGGTTACTTTCTGCCTGCTGTTTAGATTCTGTTTATTACTTTGATCAGAAAATCTAGTCTTGCACGTACATCTTTTATCATGTATACTTCTTTACTTAATTAAAAACGTGGACTGACATCCGCCGAGGAAGCTTATCGCTTCCCGGACCCGCTTCTCGGGCAGTCCACCCATATATCTTTTAACGCCATCTTTTTCTGTCAAGCATTGGTGTCTTGCAGGTTACTCGGATCTATTGTGCGAATTGCTCGTGTGTGCCCGTCTTATCTACATCAACCTCCTTAGCCGTCTACATCTTCGGATCTTGTCCATCAGGTATCGATTTCATTGGAGTTTTTCAGGGTTTTTGTGTTTAGTTTGGTGCATTAACTTGGACAGGTAACAAGCGCGAAATCCTTGATCTACAGTAATGGTGTAGGGTTTAGTGGATTCACTTACAGGAGGTGTGTAGGGGGAGACACGGTGTTGGAGTGTTATGCCTATATCCGAGTTTGGGTATGTGCATCTACTTGTAGACATTTGTATCTATTGAAGGAGAATGATGGAGAAATCCGTAAGTCTTCAAGAGCATGTACATGCAATAGGGCTGTAAAAGTTAGACCTTGTTGTTCTTTGCGTCCTATATCAACGGTTGCCTTGTCGAGGGTGAGCCCCTGTGACTTGTGAATTGTTAGTGCCCATGCCATTTTCAGGAGTTCTTGATGACGTGTACCTCTTGTTATTGGTGGATCCGGCAAGTGTGTTGTGTTTGTGGTGTCCCATGGTGGTATCGTGTACTTTTTGAAATTGACAACTACATATAATGGAAAAGTTGGGGGTATGCAGCCTGGAGCATACATTATAGTAATGCCTTGGCCTCCAATGTCGTTGACAAGGGTGACTTGCACCCATAAATTTGGGGGTCAGCATGGCTTCTTCATCCTCACAAAGGAGGAGTGCAGTTTCGAGTTGCATATTGTTTGTTCTGTCTACTTTGTTATGTCGATTTTGCTTTGCTTTGCTCAATGCAATTCGCATGTTGAGGGCTTGCATTTTATGTTTGTTGTGTAAAGTGGCCAACGCATTAGTAGCATACAGATGTGTGGCATCTTTAAAATGCTCTTGTTCTGTAGGGGACATGCACGTAGGATTTCTAGACATTAGAAGGTTCCATTCTTTTTTTGTGGCAATTGCATTTCTTATATTGAGTAACAAGTTTCTAAAAATGAACTTAGTAGTATTAATGCAGTGTCGAAAGTTGGTGGTTAGAGTTATTATTATTGTGAATTGTAACTATAACATGTGTTTATAAGTGTCAATAATGTACAACAAAGTATCTTTAATCATGGGTAGTTGAGTCAGATCACCAATGAGTATGACTGAGCGGCCCTCAAAGGGCTTGCACTTACAACTGGGGAATGCCTCTTGTACGTGATTGTTTATATCGCCTAACAGCTTTGGCCCAACGAAGCTCATCTCATCAATGAGAATGTATTCCACATTTCACGTATCTTCCTAGAAAGTAGAAAGTGTCGGCCCTCGAAGAGATGTAACCTCTGAGATGGGGATTTGAAGAGTGGAATGTATAGTGGCGGCACTAATGTTAAATGTTGCTATACTTGTGGGAGCTAAACGAAATAATCGACGTGCATGTGAATTGGGCAGCATGTGGAGTTCATTTGTAATTTTCCGTATAAAGTATGATTTTCCTGTGCCAGTTGTCCCTTGGATTACCATGTAGAGGAGCGTTAAGCTAGGCTCTACAGATACATGTGTTATGATTCTTTGGAGTGGTCAACTCTACTCTAGTGATAAGTTGTAAGCATTTTTGATAGATGGATTCATGGTGGGAGTGGTTGTATTGGTGATATGGGTAGCTTCTATGAAATTTGGGTCCAATTCCTATTGTTGCTTCAGTTTGCAAGTAGTTCTAGGTCTGTCTGACAATAATAAAATGTGAGACAAGTTATATATACAAATGTTTAAAAGCAAGTGCAGTGATTTCTAAGTAGTTGAGCTTAAGAGTGGCTATTGTCTAGTGGATACAAGACAAGGGATAGCTCTGTGCTTTTATTTCCCTCTCATACACGCAATGCACTTAATTCCTTAACATTACACCAAACTACCAACTGAACCACATTCACCAGAACTGTAACCATACGATTTTGGTAACTTTTTTTGTGGGCCCTTCTAACCCTTGTTTTGAGTCCTCCAAAGTTTTGACCCTTCTTTGTTGATTTTTCTCGCCCATTGTGTGTTGACATGAACACTAATATAGGGTCTTAATTTATATATACATAGGTGCATTAGTGCATTTAGAGTATGGAAATGAAAAGGAATGAAAAGATGGGCATTTATTTATTATAGAAGTATGCATTTAGTGACCGTTAGCTCATTAGTTTGATTCTTGATTTACCTAGAGCACAAGTGGGGCATTTGCAAGCCACCCGGTGATCATAGTGGCCATTGAGACACATTGAAATAGGGGTCACACTTCTCCATGTGGACCAAACAGAATACAATAGAGCACTCAACCAATATTAAAGACTCAAGCCCACCCACATGTTGCACTATCAACATCATTTTTAAATATTTTGTTACATTGTGGTTGTTAGGTCGTGGTTTTGATTCTTAATTTCCTCACGACATATGAAGTGGGACATTTGCACATCACACGGGGGTTATAGTGTCCATGTGGACACACCTTAAAATAAGGGTCATACTTCTCCGTGTGGACCAAACAAAACACAACATAGCACTCTTAAGTGTAAATCACTCCACAAACATTAAATGCCCAAGCCCACCCTTATTTCACTATTACCATTATTTTCTACTTTTACTTACAAGTTGTGGCTTTGTAAAAAGAGTGAAATACTTAATCTACACTCACTAATAACTCTAGCACCTAAACTGTAATCATAAACATTTACTTGTCAAAAAATAATAATATACAACTAAGTATTTTATTGAGTTAAATCTATTCAGACGTAATTACAATGCATTATGATTACTTAGTAATGCATTATTAAAAAACCACTTTCCACATCCGAATTAAATCCATGAAACAATAAACCACAAAAATCAAAAAAAGTTTGGGGATTTAATTTTAAATATAATACCCACGGAAACTTTTTTCAATACATGACTTTAGTATTTTCTATGCGAAAAATCATGGAAACAATTTTCCAGATACGTAAATACATGAGTTTGGTACATTCCATGTTAAAAATCATTGCGAGCATTCATTTCAATTTTATATTTACTTATTATTTACAGATATTAAGATTTTATTTGTGTTTGTTATTTTAATATTCAAAATAGGTAAAACATGACTTTGATATATGTTATAAATCATTTCCATCATCTCTTTCAATTTTGTTTTTTTTAATTATTTTAAAGTTTTTTTTTTTTGTTTGTTATTATTCATGATTAAAAGTGGGAGGAGTTTGTAATTTTGTTTCCATTTATAATTATTTATTACTTTATTCATGATTAAAACTGTGAGGAGTTTGTAATTTTGTTTCCATTTATAATTTTTATTATTTTAAGATTTTACTTGTGTTTGTAATTATATATTTATGATTAAAACTGTAAAGAGCTAATGATTACAATGAGAACTCCAAATATATACTTTAAATAATTATTGATTTAAATTTTCAATTATAATTTTATAATTATTTATTATTTTAAATGAACTCAACTTCAATATATACTTAAAACAACTCACGTATATCCTTCGAGGTAGGCTTGCGAATTATTTTAAATGAATTCAACTCCACTATATACTTTAAACAACGCAAGTTTTTACTTCCAACAAGGCTTGAGAAAATATAGTTTATTCCAAATTGATTTGTAATTGGTGGATATTAAATTTAATGTCCAAAATAAAAATGTAGAATATCCAATTTTAAAAACTTTAAACTGATAGTTAAATTCATGCAAAATTTGATGTACAAAATAAACATATATATGATTCAATAAAAAAATTAAGACAAATTTAATGTACATAATTACACTGTCAAATTCCACCTTAATGTACATAATCACACTATCAAATTCCACCTCCTACTACCATTGTAGAATACCTATAATAAAAAAACAACTAATAGCAATCAATTATTTCATAATATTTTTTTTATTAAAATTAACTGATTTTTTTTTTATTTTTTATTTTGGAGATAAAGCCAAACAACTCTTTAAGACACAAATAGGATCTCAATCCTCAATAAATGATCACAACCAGCCTAAAATTAAACATAAGCATCCCTAATGCCCACAACTAACATCAAAGACTCAACAAAACTTGGGCTACTTGGGTACAACCAGTGCACTTAACCAACCAATATATGTCTCATAGGTCACTATTTTCTTATTACTTAAAAGTTCTATTTATGATTTGATATATATATATATAAGGTCACTAATTTCTTATTATTTAAAAGACTTACAATCATTTATGATTTGATGATTAATTATATATGTATGTGTGTGTGTGTGTGTGATTGAGCAACTCAGGAAGGAACATATAGATCCAACAATGCAAAGTAAGCGAACAAACTAAACCAATAAATACAAGCAGATATGGGTGAGGGGGACACGATCCTGGTCTCAACCATTTGACTCTCTGTATCAAGTGACTCCAGACCTTGCACTCAACAAGACTTAATCCGTGGTAGGCTCATTGAAAGCCATACATCAACACCAATAGACTAACGAGCCTTTGACAATTTATTATTTATTTGTCTTGTAGAAACATTAAAAAATAATGGTCTTACTTGAAAAAAATTGTAATATTTTAAACATAAAAATGGAATTTTAATGGCTTTCTTTTCTTGAAAACATTTTTTAAACTCTAAAATAATGGTATAGCAAGAAAGCAATTAAAGTCATTTGTCTCACAAAGAAAATAACAAGTATCAGCAATTATTAATGTAGTATGTGACAAATTACGATAAGCGCGTAGCTAAATTAAAGCCATTTATTTAAGTAAAAAGAAAATAGGAAATCTAAATAAATAATTACATGGAAAGGCATTGCCCTTATGAGAAAGAGCCTCTGGTCGTTCACGTCCAAATCCCCAAATCAACAGTGGTCGTTCGCGTCAAAATCACAGTTGGCGAGCCAATCAAAATCGTAGTTGCAGTGAACTCACAGTTGCAAGTTATCTACAGCACTGATCTCACAGTTGTGTGCTTTGAATGGGGTGTTGATATTTATGCATGGGGTGGGAGATGTACGCAGTTTTTTTGGCATAAAGAGGCCTTTCAATGTTATTGCCTTTTGTATTTCCAGTGGATTTCTTTTGTTTTTCCTCTACTTACCTCCTGGTCTGGTCACTGGTGGAGCCCTGATGATTATTGCCCGACAACAATCTCATTCAGTGATGTACTTTGCACAGCAACAGCAGAGGCTCTGGCAATGGGGAAAATTGTAATTTGTGCAGATCATCCTTCCAATGAATTTTTTGGGTCATTTCCTAACTGCCTGATGTATAAGACTTCTGAAGAGTTTGTTAACAAGGTCAAAGAAGCATTAGTAGCTGAACCTGCACCTCTCTCTGCTGAACAACAATATCGTCTATCTTCGGAGGATGCTACGGATAGATTCATTGCCAATGTTGATCTGTACAAAGTTTCAAATAGTAGAGACAAAGTTATAGGGCCTAGAGGATTGCACCAAAATCTTACAGTCAGTTCCATGCCGAATATTAACACTTGGTTGATAATGGTCTTGCTTTTGCTCACTATTGTTTAACTGGGAACAAGGCACTAAGACTCTCTACTGGAGCCATACCAGGTACACAACATTTTGATGAACAACACTGCAAGGATCTGCATCTTTTGCTCCCTTTTGTCCAGTACCCTGTTTATGGTTGGTAGGATAGAGGGTTGTATGATTATTTGTATTATTTCGATAATCAACTATGTTTTACCCTTATGAGCTCTTTCATGTATAAGTAATTTGATGAACAAGTGGAAGTAAAAGATCTTGATAATCAACTATGCTTTACCCTTATGAGCTCTTTCATGTATAAGTAATTTGATGAACGAGTGGAAGTAAAAGATCTCGATAAATAGAAATTTCAGTGAGAAGTCTCTCTATTTCTTCATGTTTGGTAGTTTGAATGGTCAACGGTCATTATCATTCTAGAACTATCAAAAGTTTAATGCATCTAGGTCTTCGGCAATGTGGGACATAATAAGGTCCTAGTATTAGCGATGTACTTTGCACCGCAATGGTGGAGGCTCTGGCAGTGGGAAAATTGTAATTTGTGTAGACCACGCATTCAGTGGATTTTATTTGGGTCATTTCCCAGCTGGGTGATGTATAAGACTTCTGAAAAGTTCATTAAGGTCAAAGAAGCATTAGCAGCTGAACCCGTATCATTCTCTGCTGATCAACAATCTCATCTATCCCGGGACAATGCCACAGGTCTAATGCCAGTGTTTATCTGTACAAATTTCAAATAGTAGAGACAACGTTATGGGTCCTAGAGGATTGTGCCAAAAACATAGAAAACCAGTTTCCCTGACACATGTTAGTGCTTTGGTCCCAAACTCATAAGTGTATTAACATGCACTTGTACTTGAGATTTAGCTCAACATTCAATCTAGGGCAGCAATATGCATGACTTCTAATTTGTAACTTCTTGTGATGATATGTTTTAAGGAATAAGGTAACTTGGTGCTTCTTCTTTACCTTTTTAGGGTATGCCTAGATCCTTTCCGAGTGTCTCAATGGTGTGTTAGGCGTCCCTAATAGTTTAGGGTATGTTTATATTTATATGTGACTTTTTGTTAGTTGTCCCGTTCAACCAACTAACAAAAGGCTCTCTTACGCCAACTAAATTAAGATACCCTTTTTAAAAATGTGATGATTCGAATGCTTCAAAATAATTGAACCTATCCAAGACCTACAAATCTATCCAGGGAGTGACAGAAATCAAGTTTGAGACATAGAGGTTTATACATATGTTGAATAGCAGGTGTAGTGATTTCTTAGTTGAGCTAGAGAATGGCTAGCATCTAGTAGATACAAGGTGCGGGATAAAACAGGAAAGTGTCTTTAAATGGTCAAATAATGTGTATACGTAGTGTCTATCATAATATGTGCCAAATGTTATATTGCCAAGTCCCCAAACCAAATTTATGGTATTACAAATATCTTATTATATATACATTAGTGTTTTTATTTTCCTTTGATACGCATGATGCACATTATTCCTTGCATTACACCAGACTACTAGCTAAACCACATTCACCAAAACTATAATCATACGATTCTAATCACTTTTTATGGGCTCTTTTAACCCTTGTTCTAGGTCCACTAAAGTTTTTGGGCTTTTTTTGTTGATTTTTTTCGCCCATTGTGTATTGACATGAACACTAATAGGATCCTAAATTATATATACATAAATAAATTCATGCATTTAGGATATAGAAATGAAAAAGAAAAGTAAAAGCTTAAAATTCATTTAATATACATGTATGCATTTGGTGACCATTAGGTCATTCGTCACATTCTTGATTTATCCGCAATATATGGAGTGGGGCATTTACATGCCATATGGTGATTATAATGGCCATGGAGACAACTTGAAATAGGAATCATACTTCTCCATGCAAACTAAACGGAACATAATTGAGCCTCGTCGGATATTAAGGACTCAAACACACTCATGTGTTACTCTATCAACATCATTTTAAAATGTTTTATTGTATTGGTGATTGTTAAGTCATGGATTTGATCCCTAATTTACCAGCAACGTTAGAGGGGCATTTATACATCACATCGTAGCTACAATGGCCATGTAGGCAACTTAAGATAAGGATCACACTTCTCCATGTGGACCAAACAAAACACTAAATACAAATCGCTCTGTAAACATTAAGTACCCAAGTCTATTTTATATTCCACTATTACCATCATTTTCTACTTTTTCCCACAAGTTGTAGCGCAATTAATAAAATGAAATATTTAATCTACATTAGGTCACAAGTTCAATCCATAAATGTTAGGTCCCCAATAATTCTAACAATGATTCAATTTAAAACTTTAATTATAAATATTTAATGGAAAAAAATAATAATAATATGCAATTAGTCTTTTATTGAGTTAAATCTATTTAGACCTAATCAGAATGTAACTATAATTTTACTTGTAATGCATTATTAGTATAAAACCACTTTCCACATCTTGAGTTAAATCCATGTGAAAGCACCCTAAACTTTACAAAGCAAATTGCATGACTAAACAAGGAAAGCTAACACCATTGTCATCCATCTAGCCAAAGTTTTAAGTCTAGGAATGTAACGTTAATATAGAAGCTTAAAAGCATGCTTAACTAATATGAAAACAATACAAAATCTAACTAAACATGCCTACTAATATGCTTGAATTACCTAACATGGACCCAAATAGACCTAAGAGGGCAATCAAATGGTTATGGTTGCTACTCTAAACAAGGTGAAATGGCCTCTCCAAATGACTACTTGGTCATTTTGGTTATCCATATACTAACCCCATTGAAGGCTTTAGGCAAGGATTGAACTTGGCCATATATCATATTTATTATATGAGATGCAAATCAAAGCATGGTGTAAAGTATAAAGGACTGAGATACACCTTTTTTATAGTTTTCCTTTTGGGAAAAACTTGGTTTTTGGTGTATGTGGAATTAAAAGCCCCAAATTAGATTAGAATTGTTAATCACAATTAGTGAATTACCAAGTGATTAAGAGGTGTAGAGCCTTAATCAACCGCTTAGGGTCAACTAAGAGAGTCGGATAAGCTTTTGAAGCTTGTTGAGATGTTGTGGAGGTGAATGGGGTGGGGTGATTTTGAGTGGTTGGAAGAGGGGTTTGAGTCAATACTATGGTATATTGATCAAATCAAGGGTAAAATAGGCTTAATTAACTCATAATCTCTAATTGTTTGTTTTGAAGAGGATTTTGGCTTACGATTCGTCGTAAAGTGGCATCCTGAGTGCGAAAAAGATTTGGTGATCAACGAAGTACTTGTTAATCGACCAAAGTGACAAGAAACGTTAGTTAATTAGTAAATAGCACTAATTATAACGGAATTGGGAAGAATAAGAGTGATTTACATGTGTTTCAACAATAAGATTGCAAAAGCGGAATTTAGGTGTCGACACCATGAAACAATTAACCACGGAAATTTTTAAAAAGTTATGCAGATTTTATTTTAAATTTAAATACTCATGGAAACATTTTTCAATACATGACATTGGTAGTTTCTATGTAAATAATTTTCATGATTAAAACCGTGAAGAGTTTGTAATTTGGTTTTCATTTATAATTACGCCGAAGGCGTTACCCCTATGGGAAAGGGCTTTGCAGACATTAATAGGACTGTGTCAAATTTGACGGCTTAAATGACGGTTTTGCTATTTTTAACAATTTTATTTTTGTTATTTTTAACAATTTTGTTTTTTGTTTTTTTTATAATTTTACTTTTCTGATTTGGCTTTACTATTTTTAAATTTTATTTTCTAGCTTTTGCATGCATTAACCTTTAAATACTGATCACCGACACTATAATTTCATTCTTCAGGCTCTCCAAGTTCCAATCGATCCCATGCATTAAAAAGAATTATGCAGGTATGCATTTAAATTCATAGTCAATTGGCTAAATTCATTTGATCTCATGCGCCTTAAAAGTAATTCTTTCTAAAAAAAGATGATTAAGATTTAGATTAACGTAGATTCTTTCATAGGTTGTGACATTCATAATTAACTCTTTGGCATGTATGGAAAGCATTGGAATGACAGGTTGTTTAAGTTCAGATGGTGAGAGTGGTCGCAAAATAAAAAGAAGCAAATAATCCTCAATGCCCCTCAATTGCACACCATTTATCTGTCAAGTCAATTGCAGACTCGGACCATTTATCGTGATTCAAGGCCCCTTTGTCCAGCAAATAAAACACAGTGGAATTGCAATTGTCATCCTACCCAGTGACGAATATCTTATCACGCCAAACCATGGCACACGACAGAATACATCCATGAATTCCTCGAGGAAGAGGAAGAGGAAGAGGAAGGTCATAACTTTCAAGTACCCATTGATTTCGCGTCCAGTTAATTGCATAAGCATACACTCTCTCCATGGAAAATTCATACCTGTCTAAATGCAATTACACACGGATCGAATCTTTCCCCAATTTAGTGAGACTTTCCGCTAAAAGAAACAGTGGCCGCCGCATCTCCTTCATTAACGCCAGGAAGAATCTCCCACTGGTCATCTCCTACATTATAGAGCATGGGTTTTCTTCCTTGCAGCCCCTCTTCACTGCTAGCAGCTCCTTACAACATGAAAATCAATCCTCGAGCTGACACCGCGCACAAGTGACCCCACACGTGGCTTGGATTGTCGACGCCTCGCTGTAATTTGCAAGAGATTAAATCATATATCAAAACACTGCCAGTTAGCGCTTGGTTGCTCTCATTCATGAACCCCATCACAAACAGTTTATAGTCGTAGTATACACAGTGAGAAAGAATATTGTAGCAAAATTGATGTTCAGAGGGGATGGGAGGGTGCCTCTTCCACGAGTTGTCTACAGAATTATATATGATTACTCCCCTGGGGAATGGCTTTTCTGTCACAGAAGGTCGCATGGCCGGGAGCCAGTTAACATGCTTTTCGTCACCTCCGATTAAAATGATGGCTTCCTCACACTTTCCAAAGCGTTCCCTGTCTTCGTAAAACAGGGGACTGCTTACCACTTTCTTCCAACCATTACAGACTTGCTTAAGCGTTGACTTGTTTTAGCAGGCACTCTCTACCTAATTCATACGGAAACTTGGGAAAAGGATGAATGACTGTATTAATCAGAGCTCTTTTACCCATTTCCCCAAACTACACAAATCTCTATAATCTCTTCCAAC
Organism: Taxus chinensis; assembly: GCA_019776745.2. NCBI lineage: Eukaryota > Viridiplantae > Streptophyta > Pinopsida > Cupressales > Taxaceae > Taxus > Taxus chinensis. Next base: position 200,722,433 of record CM034152.1, on the reverse strand, counting down.
AAGATTTGCGAAAAACAATGAGTATGGTTATACTTATTTGTGGAATTCCAAAAGTTTGGAAGCCTTACTTATTTTGTGTTGTTGATCGATCATGTATATGATGATTGTGGAAGGGTTATGTCAAGCACATTAAGCAAGCATATATAATTCAACCATGGTCTAATGAGTCTAACAATATTATGTTATTGCTTTTACACAAATCTATCCTTAAACAATATTAAGGGAGCAAATCTGATAGAGCTAGGCTATATTATAAGTTTAGATACACTGTGAATTCAATTACTTTTTATTTTTTGGTGATACTTCTAATAGGCTATTAAGAATTGTGTTTGGAGAGAAATTTACTCTGTAGATGACAGTTGTGAAAGAATTCCAAATTTTTTGTTGATCTCTGTTCTGGCATGAAATCTTAGGGACCTCTCTGATAATAAACTGTGGACTCATTCCACGATCTGGGGGGGCTTTTTAACATCTTTTGAAATTATAAGCCTTATCCATATAAGATTTTATGGAGCATAAACAAGAAGTCCAATTTTTATTAGTGAACATTAAATTGACTTGATGATTCATCTCAATTATAAATTCAAGGAATTTGAGCGGAAATAGGTTGAAAGGGTTTCTACCAGAGAAATTTGGAAATTTGAGGATTATAGTGGATATGTAAAATGATCCCCTTCAATATATTTCAATCCACAAAACATAGAAGCATAAGATTGGACGACCCTTGCAAGAAAAGACTTGTAATGCTTCATCTATATTCCTGCACTTACAAAATCAATCACACTCCTCATCAACATCAACTACAAAAATAATAACTATCCCTTCAAATAACATATACCGTTCGACGTTCACATTGCATTGTACACATGCAATTGCTAATTATTTATTTATGATTAAAACTGTACCCGTCTCAAGTATATAATTTGAGGGAGGCTTAAAAAAATACATGGTCTACTCTAAACTGATTTGTTTTAACAAGTAGAAATATCCCACTTAAGAAAATACATGGTCTACTCTAAACTGATTTGTTTTGACAAGTAGAAATATCCCATAAAAATACATTGTCTATTTCAGTTTGGAGATAGATTGTCTATTTTAAATTGATTTGTTTTGTTTTAATTAGTAGACATGAAATAGATTGTCTATTTTAAATTGATTTGTTTTGTTTTAATTAGTAGACATGAAATTTGCCCATTTCAAATTGATTTGTTTTGTTTTAATTAGTACAAATATTTAACATTTATTTATTTTTGAAATGTAGATAATGTGGATACATATGAATCTCCAAGGTAGTCTATTCCAAATTGACTTGTTTTGATTAATACAAAAATATGATAGTTTGTTTTTGTTTAAAAACAAATAAAACAATATATAAAACATATTAATCTCTAAGGTAGTCTATTCCAAATTGACTTGTTTTGTTTTAATTAATACAAAAATATGATAATTTGTTTTGTTTAAACTAATAAAACAATATATAAATATCAAGATTTTTATCTTGAAATAAAAAATAAAAAAAACAAAACAATCTTAAATTGTATCATATGATTAAGATATTATTATTTTTGATAAACTTCTCAAACAAATAAATTTTAAATTTTTTAAACCGATCTTACATAAAATTAATATTGTGTATAAAATATGATAATTTGTTTTGTTTAAACTAATAAAACAATATATAAATATCAAGATTTTTATCTTGAAGTTAAAAAAAAAAAAAACAAAACAATCTTAAATTATATCATATGATTAAGATATTATTATTTTTGATAAACTTCTCAAACAAATAAATTTTAAATTTTTTAAACTGATCTTACATAAAATTAATATTGTGTATCAATTTTTTATTTTTTGATGAAATTTTAAAAAAGAAAAAAATCTTAAAAGTGTATCATATGATTAAGATATTATTATTTTTGATAAACTTCTTAAACAAATAAATTTTAAACTTTTTAAACTGATAAGACATAAAATTTAATGTTGTGTATCAATTTTTTATTTTTTGAGGATGGGGTGAAACAACTCTTTAAAACACAAACGTCTCAATCCCCTACCAAGGGATCACAATCAACCTTAACCAACCCACTTATGTCTCATTACGTCAATCATTTATTATTGTTTAAAAGATTTAAAATTTGATTTTATGATTTGATTTTTACTCATTAAAAGATTTAAAATCTCATTTTATGATTTGATTTTTAATCATTTTTATAAATTAAAGGCCTTATTTGGAAAAGAAAATATTTTAAACATAAAAAAGGAGTCTCGAATCTCGATGGCCTCCTTTCTTTGTAAGTAATGGTGTAACTAGATTGAGGCAATTTGTAAGATAAATTTCTAAGTATGTCCTTAAATTAAAAACACTTAAATAAAAAGAAAATTAATATTCAAACAAATTGGATAAAATTTCTTGAAAAAAAGGTACAAAAATTCCTATGTAAAAATAATAGATAAAATTTGAATATTTCTATAAAATCTGATGCACATTATGAAAAATCTAAGTAATAAATATAATAGGCTTATTAATTAATGTGATATAAAAAAATTTACAATAAAACTTTGAAATTGATATCTAAAAATGTAATTAAGATATATCCCAAAGAAGACAACTTGGTCTAAATTAAAAGTCATTTTAATTATTTTATCCTTTAAAGTTAAATTGAATAGATGAGATCAACAATTACAATAGTCGAGGTCCCTAAGTTCAATCATTGATTTCCTTGTAGAGTGGAACATTTGCATACCACTAGGTTATATGGATGATTGAATAAATCTAACGAACTTTTAAGTTGAACCAGAATGAACAAAACTAACCCTAATAGTTTTGCCTAGAATCTATATAGTTTTTTGTAATTTTAAATGTGTTATGAATCTTCACCAAAAAAATTCATTGTTTTGACCAATCTTTTCTCCTCAACCAAAGATGTTAGATTGTCTATATTCTCAAATTGTCCTTGTATCTAATGCAAATATTATTATATACTATGCATTCCAAGATGTAGTGTCATTTTGTTTTCTCTTCCCACTCTTTATTATAAAATATACACATTTTCTCTTCCCACTCTTTTTAGGAGACATCCATGAATTAGTTTCGCGCCTAGATGATGTGAACTAGTCCTTAACCGGACTATCAACATTTTTAATTTCCATTTAATTTTTACCCCTAAGTAAGTCTTTTCGTTATGGTCGAAAATTAGATTAAATTCTTTGATATAGTATTCTTTCTTCCACCTAGATTGTTGTGTCCACATACTTATCCCAAAAAAAAGTGTACTTTTTTATTTCTTCATTAGTATTTAAACACTCTTACATTTGTTTCATCCATGAATCATTCCTCCTCCCTCATTGTTCCACAACCATTCTAGACCACCTATATAAACTTTCATGTCACCTATAGACTTTCATGTTTTGGACCTTTTAATGTTGATACCTCTAAGGCGAGAGTTGGGTCGCCAATTCCATGTGTTACTATTATAATTTAGGTGGGTTAACGCTAAGAAGGTTGGGTTGCCAATTCCATTTGTTACTAGAACAATATTATAATTTTAAAAAGCCAGTCTATTGAAAAACGTTAAAATTCAGTTTATTTATACCGTGGGCAAAATGCATCTACTTTATAAAATAATTTTTAAAAAACTATTTTCGAAGAGGGGCCGGCAGGACAGTAAAATACGGTAAATTACTTGGCGCGGTAAACTAGCCGTTCATATTCCATCGTTTTTTACCCCTTCCGACGCGGAAGATGAAAAGTCAAGGCTGTAGCAACAAACAAAACTGCAGGCCCGTACGTACAACAAATAAAGCGGTTGGTCGCGCCTGAATAAAACAATAAAAGAAAAATGCGATATTCAAGACAAGAGCATGTGACCAGGGGCTAATGATAAAAAAATACAATAATAAAAACAGTTAATGATGCCGCGGTTGCTACCAGACAACAATTTTTAACTCTTCACTATAATTTGTGTCCCTGCCTACATCAACCACAGGTTTAACTTGGGTTCAAAGTATAGTTAAAGCTGTGAATATATTCCACTTTTTAATATACACATATTTACCTGGCTCCAAAATTTAGTTCTCTGGCTGTACCCATCATGTATACTGTCAGCTTTTTTATTTTTTCTCCTCTATAAATAGCCCTCCTAATTTCTGAATACCTAGTTTTTGTTTTTGGCCCTTCTTTCCTCCATATTTAGTAGCTTGGCTTCTTCACTAGGACAGAGGGAAATCACTATTTATTATGTGTGGGGCAAGTGGAGTTTTTAGCAATCTTGGTGATGGGACAAGAGGATTTTTGACTAGAGGGTCCCATTGCAGATAGAAATGGTTTAGGTAGGTATATATATATCACATACTTGTTTCCAGATCACAAGAAAAGTGACGAGGTATAAAAAACAAATGGTGGAAATTTTTGGTGTTGCAAATCCCAATACAGATAGTCTTTGAATGCTAGGTGGACAGCACATCCAGATGTGATGTTTGATGACTACCTAACGAGTCTCTAGTGAGGGAAAGTTCCAGTGCCGAGTGCTTGCTTAATGAATTCATTTAGTGGTTTGGTTCTAATCCTGATGTTGAAAGCAACTGCCATTAAATAAAAATGAAAAGACAGGCCCCTACAAAATACAACAGATAAAACAGGGCCCTGATAATGCAATCAGATTTGAACAGATAAAACAAGGCCCTGAAAATAAAATCAGATTTGATTGTTGTTATAGCCCCACTAAAATTGTCAGTCTAGTACATTGGGACTCCCTACCCATTTCTCAGACAAGGTTGCAGGGGAACTAAGATGTGCCTACCCATTTCACAAAAAATGGTTGCAGAGAATTGAATAGTCCTACCCATATCAAGAAAATGTGCAGAAAATTGAGAAGTCCACACCCATTTCAAGAACAGTTGCAGAAAAATTGAGAAGTCTCTACCCAATTCACAAATTTGCAAGAAAATTGAGAATTCCATACCCAATTCACAGAAGCTACGGAATTGGAAGTGTCTCTGGAATGGCAAACCATTAAAAAACAAGCTTCAAAAGTTCAGCTAATAAGCTTGTCTATGCCTATCAATCAAACCAGAAAAACAGATTAAAAAAATTAAAAACCCTGAGGGCTTTGGTTCAGTTGTAGGGAGCAGGCTTCTACGCTGTTGGATCACAAGTTAAAGTTATCGATGGCTTGAAACAATAAATGTGGCCCCATACAATGCACCAACAAAAACTTTTCAAAATCAAATAAATACAATGCACCTACCCTGTGCAACATATACCCATCACCAAAAAAAATCCGGATGATAGGGATGTCTGAAAGTAATTGACAGTCATGTAAGAATTTGTATACATCCGTTGGGTTTTTGTTAAAAACATTTAGCCAGGTGGTTTTGATAACTGCCAGTTTCTGATGATAACAAGGACTGAACAAATGCAAGAATTGCTCTAAACAGTTGCAATCTTATTTATAAAAAAATGCAGAATACCTATCGATTGTGTGTCACAAGAAGGGCCTCAAAACAATTGTAAACAATGTAAAAAATACTGTAAAAAAATGCATCATTGAACATATTTAAGTGATACGAAAAGCCTGAAAAAAAAAAAAAAAAAAAAACCGAGGTAAGACTTAGTTGACATGCTAAACATGAAAAAAAAACAGATTATACTGATTGCAAAGCCTGAAAAACCATTGGAATAAACTGTCAGAATATACTGAAAGCAAATTTTGAAAACCATACGATGAATAAAATATGCATTGGCTATCATAAAATACTGAAGCTTGAAACAAATGAATACCGCACAAATGATGATCAAATAGGTTTGCATGACAGTAAAATAAGAAATCAATTGGGAAAACAATCGTCAGAGTGTATTCTGTATTTTTTTTATTAAACTAAAATAAAGCTTGAAAGTAATTATTAGAGAAAACTGTACACATGATAACTAAGCATACTTCCACGAAAGTGATCTGAAATCAAATGAAAACAAGAACCACAAAAACTGTTACATATCCATTGGGTATTTGAGAAAAATAAAGATTGAAAAGCTTACCATTCAATCAGGCTTGGCCTGAGAAGCCGGTGAAGCCATGAAATGCAGAGCAGGAATGGGCTGAACTACAGAAACGGGGATAGTTGTGGGAAGAAAATGATGAGGCGGCCGAGGATGAGATGTTCCTTGCATTACAGAAACAGCAGGCGGAGGCATAGGCATTGAAGCATGTGGAACAACGTTGCCATTATAGTGGTGACTTCCATTAGAAGGCATATAATCAGCAAGGTTTTGACATGGAGCACAATTCAATGCAGTAGCCATAGTCACAGAGACCCCATTCCTGCTGGGAGAAGAAATAGCACCAGCAGCAGAAGGGCCTGCAGAGGCTTCATGCTGAGTAGCAATGTCAGCAATAGCCGTACTAGCACTAGTAGTGCTAGTACCAGTAGTACCACCTGTTTTCTTCTGCAGTTTCTTTTTCTTTGTCTTCCCAGATAAAAGTTTGGCAATTTCCAACTGGGTATTCATAATAATCTCAGTTCTCTTTAATTCCATATCCACTCTCCTGGCCTCCATCTCTGCCCTGATTCTCTCAGAGTCCTTGAACATCTCCATTTTAGCCCTCTCTAGCTTCAATATAGAGTCTGCAAATGACCTTATACTTGCAGCCACCTCCTTGCTCAGATACTTCTTATGCTTAATAATAGATTTATTAATACCACCAACAGTAGCCTGCAAATGAGCTGATTTACTTCTAGGGGTGCTGGTATCGTCACTCTCACCGAGGGGTTTTTTGTGGGGCAATGTATTGGATGCATCGTCGTTCTGATTATCATCCTCCCCATTGCCATTGTCTTCACTATTATTTTCATGGTGGTGTTCATGATTGTTATTATTATCATCACTAGTTTTGCTATGAGACGCTGGCCTGTGTTGTTGTTCATCAACATTACCCTCAGCACCATCAAGAACACCACCACCACCACCAAATCTTACTCTATGTCGTTCTTCTTCATTACAAAGAAGAGAGCCCGCTCCAACAATTCTCATTCTGTGTTGTTCTTCCCCGTGGGAGAGGACACCACCTCCACCAATTATGATTCTGTGTTGGTCTTCCGCATTGGCAAGAAGATGACCACCATTGCTACCGCCGCCTCCACCAGTTCCACCACCAGCAGTTCTCATAACTTCCTGCTCGGAATCCCCACTCTGCAGTCCCCCCTGCAGCCTCAAATCCGTCACAGCCACCTGAATAGGTTGAGGATTAGGAGACCTTACCTTTAGCATGATATCCATGCGGCCAAAAAAGGGCCACCTTGAACCATTGGCTCCATTAATCCCCTGCAACAGGGTCTCGGATCTGTATTTCTGTTTCATACTAGCAACCTTGTTCTTGCACTGAAATGGAGATTTTGCAGACTTGCCACCGCCTCCTCTAGCACTCACCCTCAACGCTACATCTTCCCAGTCCCCTCCTTTTAGATTTCCCCTGTTTCTGTGATTCCATTTGGCTTCATACACATCTAGCAGGTTGTTAATTGCATCTGTACTCCACTCATCTCTACGAGAATCTTCCATGTTATTATTGTTATTGTTGTTACTATCTTTCATGGCTGAAACTGCTGCCTTTTTTGTTGTTCCCTTCTCTACAGCAATCAATTGCGCTTGGCAGTTCTGCACGGCAAGCTCCAGATTGGCCATGGATCAATGGCCGACCCTGATCCACCACACCAATGCATCAATCAACTCCCTAGAATGAATTTTCGAATACTTTATGTTTTGTTATCCTAACATCTTCTGTCAAACTGCGTCTGAATGAAAATAAAAGCAATCAATCACCCAAAAATTACAAAGATTAAAAACTACCCCGCTCATAGGTTTAGCAGGCGCCCACAGAAATTTTACAAGGACCTTTCAATCAATTTTTCCCATTTTTTGATTATCTCCGACCTGTTCTCGATTTCCACTAGATGAAATCAGAACCACCCAACGACAATACAGAAAAAAACCACTGCCTACAGACATTTAGAGAAGAAGTACTAGGACCACCAAGGATGAACCCCAAGGCACATGTGACCATGCTAACTGAAGCCCCTATATGTAGAGTATAATATGAGTCATAAAGGACTCATCATAGAATGCAGTAGCCAAAGAAAATTTACAGGCACCCACAGAAGTTTTACAGACACCCACAGAAGTTTTAGAGGCACCCGCCAGAGAAAACAATAAAACCACAATGACCTGTAAACCAGACTTGCCCAGTTTTGTATTTTTCCAAACCTGTTGTCCCTTGCCGCCTCATGAAATTATAACGAACCAATTACTGGGTAACTACACGGATGACAAACCGCCACCCCGAATAAAAATTTCCCCACACCCAGAAAGTTTTCAGAGGCCCACAACAATTTTACAGGCACCTGCCATGGGAAAAAAAATAAAACCACTGAGACACAAAAACCACGCTGGTTCCGACTCTGAAAGGAATCAAAAAAGGACCAACTGTTTTTTTTTTTCTTGTTTTGGGCAAGAAAAATCAGAAAAAGGAAACTTCCTCTGCCTGCATGAAAACCACCCTCCGAATTGCTACTGCTTCCTCTACAGTTCGGAGAGAGAAATGGAAGGCTATTGTAATCAGTTTAATGGTTCAAAATCACAGAAGAAACCAACGGTTTTAAGACTTGAACCCAAGATGGTGGGAGGGAATAGAGAAAGGAGGAAACATGAAATTTTTCAAAGGGCCAAGGATGATTGTGCTGACAGAGAAATTATTTAACATCAAATGTGGTGAAATGATAGGAGTTGTTAGACTTGATGAAAATGGCAAAAAAAATTAAAAAAAAGGATGGGACCATGAGTCCTTTGGTTGGTTTACAAGGTATGAAGTACAAAAAGCATGGAGGCTTATGCACTAGACGAGGACCCACCTAATATCCTCTTCAACTTCCCTTTTATCATCATTTCCCTCGATCAAAATCACAAAATGGTGAGTGAATGAATGAATCCATTACAGCCTGCTCCCAATGGGGTGGAATGAAAGGAAAGGGCAGGGAGAGGAACCCTACTGTATAATGTGATGAAGACAAGGCAGAAAAGAAAAAAACAGAGGAACTAACTATACCATTATGAATGGTAATGCTCCAAGTATGGCCCATTTAGCAGGGCCCTTCTTATAGTTGATAAACCATTGCTCCCTCCATTCATGTCTGCCATTTGAGTTGAATGAATGAGCTGTTTTCTGAGCTTATGGGCATTTAATGTCATACTTTATCTGGTTATTAATGTTTGCTGGCACGAGGTTAGGACACCATTTAAGCTTGTTTCATTGTGGGGAGTGCCATTGTGATGTGTGTTGGGCTTGGTATGCATGCCATTTGGCCCTCTGTGATCTATGCAAGAGAGGTGAAGTGTCATCGCCACAGATGCAACCAATGCGGTGGCAGGTCATATGTTGGCCTAGGAATGTAACAAATGCAAGCATGGGAGTGGTTGAGCCGGAAACAGAGGTGAGCTTCAACTAGGATATTTTTTTTTAAGGGAAGATTTAGTTTGGAAACCCCAACCCAAGGGCATATTTCGCGGTGTGCTTTTGAGGGTTCCTTCTTTTCCAAGACTTGTTTTGTTGTGGTTGTAGACCTAACCACTTGGTACAATTCTTCAAAATGAAATTATGCATACGGAAAAAGTAAGTGTAAATAGCATTCTTGATCATTTTCTATAGCATTCTTAATCATTTCCATGGGGGTGTGAGGAAGGCATGGGTGCATATATGGTCCTAGCCGTGTATTTATTTATATGTTTTTTAAAAAGGGTGTATGCCATAAATGTGAGAGAAATAGTAGTGGTGGTCCTTAAGAAGTCTCCCAAAGGAGACACTCTCCAAAATTAGGGATTTGTTTTTTTTTAAGTGTTGAAGGTAAGGTGTTGGTTAGAATATGTAGTTCTTTTGGGAGACATGGAGTTTGGTCTTGGTTCAATAATTATATAAGAGTTTTTCATGTAACGGGTTTTTGGGGTTATCACTCATCTCTATCAATATATTTATTATATCGGAGTCGTTTGATGGTGAAATACCATGTAGGATGTCTCTAGTGTGATAAATATATATATAGAGATGAGAGGTAAGCCCAAAAAACCCCTACGTGACAGAATTTTATGCAATTATTGAACTAGAACCAAACTCTATGTCTCCCAAAAGATAAGTATTCTAACCAACACCATGTCTTGGGCACTTTCAAAAGAAAAATCCCCAATTTTAGAGATTTTCTCTTCTTTTGGGAGGCTTGTTAAGGACAATCACCATTATGTGTCAATTTTCTGACATTTTCTGATACATCTCGTTGTTGAATATTTACACTTATCTGCAATTTTCTACACAAGTTTGCATATAAATGGATCATTTAGTATCAACACGATGTGTTTGGAGCAAGCAAGGGTGACAACCTGATGAAAGATTTTAAAATGCCACAACTCTTCAAATACTCACCTCCATTAATACACGTCCAAACAATATGACAATGTTTATGCTTTCCCGACATGGCATCATCTTTCAAATCTATCGCAATCATTACTTAAGCACCATCATTAGTCGAATATTTATGTTCCTTTCCCGCTAAGTCACCGACTATATTTGTTGATGGCTTCCCTACAGATATATATCTACATTCATTTATTATCGTATAATATCTCCATCAACATGAAACTTTCATGTGTGTGTGTACACATGTATATATACATTCAAGTAGAGGTTTACTTCAAAAATTTATGTTCATTTCTTACTAAGTCACAAACAGTATTTATCGGCGGCCTCCCTGCAAATATCTACGCTCATTTATTACGAGATAATATCTCCATCGCCATGATTTTCCTACATATATTCAACTAGAGGTTTACTTCAAAATTTAACACCATACAGAATAGATAAGGCGACATACAGTCTACTTCTGGAACCAGTGGATATGTACTTGATTGCATGGAGCATATTAGCCTACCCACCTCAGGTATGCATACCATATGATACAAAATCTAAGTAAGCATTACATCCATCAAGATTGAATGTAGATATATGCAATACATGTATTCAATTGCAAGTGGAAATTTGTATCAAATGAATCAATTCTTAAAAGTTGTTGACCTAATTTTCGAGTTAGATGTATATACTCATTTAAGTTAGTCAAGAGCTCATGCAGTCAAGGTATGGGGTCTCAACCGAATAAAATCCCAACCTTGTAGCTATAAAGAAACACAACAGTTTCTAATGCACAACAACATTATTTTTATTAATTCGAGCCTCGATGGGCATTACACCATTCAACACACAAACTCAATGGACTATGTAATCATGTATACAACATCTATGAACCTCAAAGGGTTATACAAACACACATAGACTTTGCTTTTATACACCTTCACACATAACTAAAACCTTCAGACACAAATAACTCTTTAATTATTGTTTTACAAAAACATAGAGAGGTTTTTAATCATAAGATCAAGATGAACAAAAACCTCTCTCAGAATTTCAATCAGGGCATTTTGAAAATTTGGCTTTTATATGCCCTCTTCTCCAACTCACGAGTCTCCCCTGCAGCTGCTCTCTCTCCTTCTCAAACTATAATAACATGCAATTATACTAACCAACAAGAAAGACTCCTAATTTGAATTTCTAATTATAAATATAACTAACAAGCTACAACTACTCCTATAAAACAAAGTAGTTATAAGAAGTTTCAAATTTAGGAGAACAAGCTCCTTAAAACTCTCAATTGTTTCATTTAGCGGCTATACATATTTAACTATTTTTTATGTCATGAATCTAGATGTTCCTGCAATAGACACCCATGTAAGATAATTTGAGCTCCTGCTCAAATAAAATAAGTGGTAGAACCACTCTTTTGGTCATGAAGAGTAATGACCAAGGCATTCCCTTCCACCTTGTTAGGTACCATTGAAGATTATTCTTTTGTTTCTTTCTCCATTTCCAACAACATATCGGTCCATAAATCATCTTCATCAACATAACTATGATATATTGTCTCTTTACCTTACCCGTTTCTTGGGCATAGTCATCCATCCACCTCCACCAAGATGCTTTATTTCTCATCTTCAATCCTCTTGTGGGATTTGACCCACCACTATCTGACCACCACCACCAATTGTATTCAACACCATTGTTTCTCAATCCTTCATGGACTTTAAACCAACTGTCTCTTCCTTCAATAAAGCATGTAATGCATGCTCTATCTCAAACCATCTCCTCTTCACTTCTCTCATGGATTTCCTATCAAAGAATCCATCACATACATACTTCATCATATATGCAACCATATTACATATTTAAACTCCAAAGGCCAACTCAAATGAGTTCTTCTTCACAACATTCTCTTTTTTTCCATATATGCAATCATTACCTGTAAAAAAATAAGTAGCCCAAGCATTTAGAGATTCAACGATATTCATAGGGTGTGGGATATTCAACATTCCCACTTCTGCAACATCACGCTTCAACAACTCCTCTTTAGCTATAACTTGCCTTTCTACACTCCCAATTTCTCTTGATTCCTTAACTATTGTAACAAACTTAGAATACGTGATATCATGAGAATTGTGCATTCTCATATGGATCTTCTCTAATGTCCTCTCTACTACAACTTTAATCTCTTATTCTCTACTTAATTCTTCCTTCAAATCAAGATCATGTGCATTTACTGTCACATCCTTCTTCTCTATTTTCATGTCTTCCAAAAGACACCATTTAGCTACAACATTATCCTCTTCCACATATGCTTCGAATGATAACAACACTCGTACCACCATATCATTCTCTTTCCTTCTCCTCCTTTCTTTGTCTTCTTAAGCATCACAAGCATGTAGTGTGTAAAGAAACTTTCACTCCCCTTTTCTATATCAACATAATGTAACTCTTAAGTCAGAAGAGCCTCTTTTACAATGCCTATGCAGGTTGTTCCCACATATGTGTCACCATGATCTTCCTTCATTATTTTCGATGGAAACATATTCACCATCTTTATCTCCTTCTTTGAATCTATGCCACATGACTAAGATTTGGATGCTTCTCTCATCTCTTCTTCTTCATGTGTCCATATTTCTTGTAGAGACATCTCTTCCATCTATCTTTCTTAATCCTTTGTCATCTTCTAAATTGCTAGATTTTCCAACTCTTCACCATTCTTTGCATTCTTCACATGGAATGTAGTTATGTGATGGACTATCAAAGTTCCATTCTCCGTAACTTCTAATTTTATTACAATACCATTCTTCCCTTCATTTTCATCCTCCACTTCACATAGAGGGTCTTCAAATATACGCTCTCAAAGTTCATCAACTAGCACTTCCTTTATTTTTATAGTTTTCTTTATGGAAACCTACAACTCTTCTTTGTTTTCCTCTTCATTATTCACACGTATGTGTGTTTCTCCCACATTTCAATCTTTTTATGAAAAGTTCCATGGTTGGACTACACATTGTCTCCTCAATCTTCACTTTGTTTTGTTCTACTTGATGTGTGGTCTTCAACCATACTCACCTCATGTGCATGAACTTGCACTTCAACCACCTTAACTTCTTCTTGGTTGCCCTCTTTCTTCACCTCTATTTTTGCCTTCATGGAAACATGCATCTTTCATTGGTTGTCCTCAATCCTTCTTCCCTACAATTTATTAAATTCAGAATAATTTCCTTTCCTTTCCAATGAAATTTCATCCTCTCTCCACTTGGGAAATACAACACACTCTTCCCCATCATCCAAAAATGGGTCTCCTACTTGAGGTTTGCAACCCATCACTTCCACATCATCATCTATCTCTTCATGTGCATTTGATATGAGAATAAACTCTTCTCTATTATTGGTTTGCATGTCTTTGTCAGGTGCTTCAAAGAACATTTATGTTGCTCCTCTTTGTTGTATTAGTTCAAATAACTCACTCTCAACCTTTGTTCTCATGAGTCCTCCATGTAACCCATCTTTCTCACTCTCGAAGGCTTTATCAAGTTCTTCCTTGTCAACAAGTAAAAACAAAAACAAAATTAAAATAGTGAGACAAGATAACAAGTGCTTTCTTAAATGGTACCTCCTCTTCTCTCTTTTCTTCTTCTTTCCTTCATATTTTTCTCTCTTATGCCTTCCAAAAGGCACTTTTCTCTTCTAATCTCAATCTATTTTGCCCCTTCTAGAGTTCTTTCAAATGCATAATATTGCACTTCTTGCTTCACCTTCTTTTCCTCTTGTTTTTTTTCTTTCGCTTTCTCTTTTTGTCCTTCATCTCTACTGATGCTACTTTGTTTTCATTAATTTTATCAAGTGCCCCTATTGACACATCCCTCTCATTTCACTTTGTCCCATCAAGTGCCCTAGATTGATATTTGCCCATCTCCTTGTCTAAAAATGGAGTGTCTCCTTCTAATCTTTCTCTCCTGTTATAATTCACAACAACAAATCATCCTCTTCTTCTTGTTCTTCACTCACTTCAACATAAACCCTGAGCTCCAAATGCAACCAATGTGGTGGCATGGCATATGTTGGCATAAGAATGTAATAAATACAAGCATGAGAGTGGTCGAGCCGGAAAAAAAGGTGAGCTTCAACTAGGATAATTTTAGGGGAAGATTTACTTTGGAAACCCCATGGCATATTTTGCGGTGTGTTTTTCGGGGTTCCTTCTTTTCCAAGACTTGTTTTGTTGTGGTTGTAGACCTAACCACTTGGTGCAATTCTTCAAAATGAAATTATGCATATTGAAAGTAAGTTTAAATAGAATTATTAATCATTTTCTTGGGAGTGCGAGGAAGGCATGGATACATATATGATCCTAGCAGTGTATTTATTTATTTTTAAAAAGGGTATATGCCATAGATGTGAGAAATTTATTGATGGTTAGAGGCTCTAAAATTGGGGATTTGTCTTTTGAAAGTGCTTAAGGTGAGGTGTTGGTTGGTTATAATACGTAGTTCTTTTCTGGAGACACGGAGTTTGGTTCAGGTTCAATAATTGTATAAACATTTTTCGTATATGGTTTATTGGGTTTATCTCTCGTCTTTATCTATATATTTATCATGTTGGAGGCGTCTTACGGTGAAAGACCATGTTAGACGTCTCTGGCATGATAAATATATAGACAAAGATAGGAGGTAATCCCAAAATAAACTTATATAAAAAAATTATGTAATTATTGAACAAGAATCAACTTCAATGTCTCCCAAAAGAGATACGTATTTTAACCAACATTTTACCTTGGGCACTTTCAAAAGAAAAATCCCCAATTTTAGAGACTTTCTCTTCCTTTGGGAGGCTTGTTAAGGACAATCACCATTGTTTGTCAACCTTTTCCTGTAAAGATTTCTCTTACATTTTTTCGATACATCTCATCGTCAAATGTTTACATTTATCCACAGTTTTATGTACAAATATGCATATAATTAACATACCTATCTTAGATAAATATATCTAAAATACGTTGAGAGGTATCATTCTCAAGGTGCATATTTCACTTATGTTTAAAATTCAATATAAGCGCCTCAAGAGTGATATTTCTCGACATATTTAAGATAGATTTATCTAAGGTAGGTATGCTCTTTAAATTATTATTTCTACAGCTAAAATAAATTTTGAATTCTATTTCTCTCCAAATATTATGGAATCAACAAATTTGATGTTGTACAAATACACATCCTATTCTTAATTGTTAAAAAAAATCAATTTGTTTATAATATTCAAGTCATGAGTATTTTCCTCAAACATTATTTAAAAACTCAATTATTTTCTCTCTATTTTGACACGACATTTTTAATCCGTCACAAAATAAAAGAGTGATTGCCAACAATGATGAAGAATCCACTACAAAAGACAATGATATGGATTGTAACTATGTCTCTGTAAACCAAGACACCTCTATAATATTTTAGCATCACCATTTTCAATCTATAAGTAAACAAAATCATGAAAAAAAGATATAAAAAAATAGAACTTGGGATGTCAAGTTGAGCCTCCTTATCATAAAACAACATTTGGTTAAAATAATAACAAAAACTATAAATTTGTGTATCAAGGGGTGGTGAGATGACATTGATTAAATAAAAATAAACACTTTGTCAACTTCTTTTTCACTCCTATTTTCTTTTATGCACTTCTCTACTTTTAGCTTTTTTACTATTTATATTTATCATTTTGATTTGATATTGTGTATTTTTTATAAATACATTGATTATATATTTTATTTTGAGTATCAAATATGATTCGGTGTCAAAGAGTTTTTATATAAATTTGAATATCAAACATCAGTAAGTTGTTATTGTGACAGTCGAATGGATGTCAATTTTAATGTCAAAAATAAAAGTGAACTACTTGCTCCATTACACCCCTAGTTACCATTGTAGGAACACCTCATGATGTAAATAAATCACTTAGTATCAACATGATGTGTTTGGAGCTAGAATGGTTGACGTCATAATGTAGGATTTTAAAATGCCACAACTCTTGAAATACTCACCTCTATTGATACACGTCTAAACAATATTATAGTGATTCTATTTTCCCGACACATCATTATGTTTCAGGTCAGTCATGTTCATTACGTATGCACCATCATTAGTTGGATATTTATGTTCCTTTACCACTAAGTCACCTACTATATTTGTTGATGGCTTCCCTACACACACATATACACTCATTTATTATTGTATAATATATATATATATATATATATATATATATATATATATATATATATATCAACATTAAAATTTTGTATATATATTCAAGAAGAGGTTAACTTCAAATTTTTATGTTCATTTCTCACTAAGTCACCGCCAGTATTTGTCAGCAACCTCCTTGGAGATATCTACACTCATTTATTACTAGAAAATATCTCCATTTCCATTACATTCCTACTTATATTCAACTAGAGGTTTAATTAAAAGTTTAACACCATACAAAATAGATCAGGGGACATACAAATTACTTCTAGAGCCCGCGGATATGGAATAGATAACATAAAGCATACCCACCTGCCCACCTCAGGCACACATGCCATATGATACAAGTTCTAACAAAACATCTCATCTATCAAGATTAACTACAAAGATATACAATATACATATACCTAATTGCAAGTGGAAATTTGTATCAAATGAATCAATCCTTAGAAGTTGTAGACCTAATTTTCTAATTAGATGTATATACCCATTTAAGTTAGTTAATATTTAATGCAATTAAGGTATGGGGTCTCAACCAAATAAAATCCCAACCTTGTAGTTATAAAGTAACACAACAATTTCTAATGCAAAACAACATTCTTTTTAATTGATTCAAGCCTCAATGGGCATTACGACAATCAACACACGGTCTCAATGGATTGTATAATCACACATACAACAACATTGAGCCTCAAAGGGTTTATAAACACATGTGTAGACTTTTCTTCTATACACCTTCACACAACTAAAACTTTTAGACACACATAAGTCTTTGATTCTTTTTGTTGTATAAAAAAGAGAGAGATTTTTATCATAAGATCAAAATGAAAAAAAACTTCTCTCATAATTTCAATTGGAGAATTTTGAAATTTTGGCTATTTTTTATGCCCTCTTCTCCAAATCACGAATCTCCGTTGTAGTTCCTCTCTCTCCTTCTCAAACTAGACTAGCATGCAATTATACTAATCAACTAACAAGAAAGACTCCTAATTTGAATTTATAATTATAAATATAGCTAACCAACTACAACTGCTCCTATAAAATAGGGTAGTTACAAAAAGTTCCAAATCTTGAAGAACAAGCTCCTTAAAACTCTCAATTGTTTGGATTGATAGTAGTACATATTTTATTATTTTTCTTTTTGTGATGAAATATCACTCATGCATTAGGATGTTCTTACATCAGACACCCATGGTAAGAGAATTTGAGCTCATAGTCATATAAAATAATTGGTAGAACCATTCATTTGGTTACAAAGAGTAATGACCAAGGTGCTCCCTTCCACCTGATTAGGTACCACTAAAATTTGTTCTTTTGTTTCTTTCTCCATTTCTAGCAACATGTTGGTTCATAAACCATATTCATCAACATAGATTTGATCCCGCATCTCTTTACCTTACCCATTTCATAGGCATAGTCATCCATCCACCTCCTCCAAGATACTTTGTTTCTCATCTTCAATCCTATTGTGGGATTTGACACACCACTATCTGACCACTACCACCAATTTTAGTCAACACAATTGTTTCTCAATCCTTCATGGGATTTGAACTAATTGCCTCTTCCTCCAATAAATGCATATAACTCATGCTCTATCTCAAACCATCTCTTGTTCACTTCTCTTGTCAATTTCTTGTCAAAGAATCCATCACATACACATTTCATCATATATGAAACCATATCACATACTTGAACTCCAAAGGAAAACTCAAATGATCTCTTCTTCTCAACATTTTCCTCTTCCTATATGCATTCAATCATACCTACAAAAAAATTAGTAACCCAAACATTTATAAAATCATCAATTCTCATATTCTCTAGCATAGTCAACATTTCCACTTTTGCAACATCACGCTTCAACAATTCCTCTATAGCTACAACTTGTCTTTGCACACTCTCAATCTCACTCCACACCTCAACTTTTATAAGAAACTTAGAATACATAATATCATGAGAATGAGGCAATCTCTTATGGACCTTCTCTAATGTCATATGTACTACAACTTTAATCTCTTACTCTCTAGTCAATTCTTCCTTCAAATCAGCATCATGTGCATTCACTTTCACATATTTCTTCTCTATTTTCATGTCTTCCAAAAGAAACCATTTAGCTACAACATAATCCTCTTCCACACATGCTTTGGATGATAATAACACTAATTCCACGATCTCATTATATTTTCCTTCTTATTTCTTCATCTACTTAGGCATCACAAGTGTGTGATGTGTAAAGAAATGTTCACTCTCCTTGC
Organism: Taxus chinensis; assembly: GCA_019776745.2. Classification (NCBI taxonomy): domain Eukaryota; kingdom Viridiplantae; phylum Streptophyta; class Pinopsida; order Cupressales; family Taxaceae; genus Taxus; species Taxus chinensis. Next base: position 200,703,497 of record CM034152.1, on the reverse strand, counting down.
CTATATCAACATAATATAGCTTTGGAATCATAAGATGTTCTTCTTCAACTCTTATGTGGGTTTCTCTCAAATGTGTGTCACCATGGTGTTCCTCCATTCTTCTTGATGAAAACATATATGTCATCTTTATTTCCTTCTTTGACTTTATGCCACATAAGTGACATTATTTTTCTTCTCTCATCTCTCTTTCTTCATGTGCCTTTATTGCTTATACAAACATCTCTTCCATCTCTTTTTCTTCATCCTTTGTCATCTTCTTCATTTGTTGATTGTCCAACTCTTCACCATTTTTTGCATTCTTCACATGGAATGTAGTCACCTGATGGACCATCAAAGGTCCATTCTCAATAACTTTTATTGTTTTCACAGTACCATTATTCCCTTCATTTTCATCCTCTACTTCACATAAAGGGTATTCAAATATTCTCTCCATAAGTGCATAAACTAGCAATTCCTTTGTCTTCATAGTTTCCTTTATGGAAACCTGTAACTCTTATTTGTTGTCCTCTTCAATATTCACACTTATGTGTGTTGCCCCCACATCTCAATGTTCTTGTGCGATTTTCATTGTTGGGATACAAATTTTCTCATCATTATTCACTTTGTTTTTTTTTTCTTCACATGTATCCAGTATTCAACCATACTCACCTTGTGTGATATGATATTTACATATAATAAATGAATAATATGTAGAAGATAACACAACATAAGAGATAATAGTGGACCAAGATGCCCAAATATTCAAATAAATACCCTTAGGGTAAGGCATCACCATAAAATTATCCTAAGGAAGGATTAACTCCACAATCTCCCAAGATGGGAATCCACTTCAAGGGGGACACCTCCAATATACCTCTACCAAGTAGAAGAATCAACTCATACATGGAATGATATATAATGATATTCATCTACTTTATATAGGCATACATTACTCTTAGTGGATGGGTAACACGTAGTCCCAATTTAGGCTAAATCATTACATAATATAACTAATTCCTATGTGAACCCATATATTATAAACATATAACTAACTAAGGGGGATGTGTGCCACATGTCGGCATCTTCATCAACCCATATACATTAAAATATCATATCCCAAGGTGCATAACATGCCCTCCCTCCTTGACATGTTTCATCCTCAAAACATGAGAAGAATCCATATATTGAGTGTGCTTCAAATTATTGCATACTTGTCACCATGCTTGATCATCCAACCACCCATATGATATCTTAGTGGGTGATACATCTCTAAACCTAGTTCCATAATATATTATGATACTATAATACCATCCTTTGACCCTTCATGGCATCCATGCATATCTATATTGATTCCATGCATAACCATAGTGATTGATCCTCTAATTACCTATATATCCATATAGATTGTTGTCCTCATCTTTCCTAAGATGCCTCTATGATTTTTTCCTATGATGATGCAGGTGTCTATATGCAGCAAATTTAGTAACCTCAACCTTATAAACATTTTCCTTAGATTTATTTTCCTCTTCCACCTTGTTGTTTGTTATTTATTTTTTCTATTTAGAAGATGAATTACTTTCTTATTTTTCACCATGTTCTTCATGTGCTCCTTCAAAATCATCCTTATTCCCTTCTTCTTCATCTTCAAATTTATCCTCATGCTCAATCTTAACATTTCTGTGTTCCTTGTTCAGTATGATATATTGTAAGGTAACCTTATTTATCTTGTACCACATCTTCATGATTTTATTTTGCACACTAATATTAATTGTTCCCAAGGTCTCTAACCAAGGAAATCCAAGAACAATATCCATATCATCCATATTTAACACATTAAAATTTGAATGAAAAATATATTTATCCATAGAGAGCTTTAAATCTTCAAAAACTTGAATATGCTTACCATCCACTTGAGATTCCTTAATATGTTTTTCTTGTACATGTAGATTTTGAGCTAAATCCATATTGATCAGGGTATATTTGCTGCTAGGTTTTATGGAAAAAATTACATTTTTCTCTTTGAGTCATAGTCACGGATTCAAACTGAAATATTGAAGCTTCCTTCTTTAGAGATGCACTATCTGTGTAACAACTTCATCATCATCATTGCTCCTTCTTCCACGTGTAGCCTCTTCTCCTAGCAAGGGACTTCATCTTCTTCTTCTTAACATCTTTCATACTTCCTCCTCCTCCTCTTCTTCTTCCTTATTTGAAACATTCCTCAACATTCTATCATTAAATCATCATCTTTTTTGACTCTCCATCGTTTCCATGAAAACTTGGATCCAGTTCCTCCCAGGACCTAAATCTAGATCCCTTGTCTCAATTCATTAAACCAAATCTCATTGATGAGACCTAATCCTGCTTAATTTGAAGAGTACCATTAAGATTGGATGTGTAAAGAGAATTTTGCTTTAATTTGGTATCCACCTATTCTTGTAGCATCAATCCTGTCATCTCGCCAGTAAAAAAGTTATCATCCCCATGATCCACCACTCTAGGGTTTTAGTGAATAGACCCCCTTTAGTTTTATCAAAACCCTTGTCCATTTCCTACCTATTGGATATAAGGTAGGAAAAAAATCAGAAATCATATAGACACATAGATCCCAATTATAGTTTTGAGATATTTATGAAAATTGTAATAAATTAAGAAAATTTTCCTCAATAATGCTTCATAGCCAATGGAGATCTCATTTGTGAAAAACCACCTAAAACTGTAAATAACTCGTTCAAAACAGATCCTTTATTCTTCAAAAAAAATTCCAGGCGTTATCTTGAAATATATACACTTTAACCCAAGAAAAAAAAAATCACCAAAATTCTTAAGATATAGATGAAACAAGAAAATTAGGGTTTTAACCCTAAAACTGACATATCTTTCACAAAATAGCTCCAAAAAATCTGAAATTTGGAGGGAATATTCTTTGAATTATTTCTCCACTTCAAAAAAATCTCTAACAAATTCAAATTAAATCTTAACATATAGGATAATCACTAAAATTAGGGTTTCATTCCACAAATTGCCTAGATCAATATTCTTGTACCACTTGATAAGATCTTTGCATATAATAAATAAATAATATGGAGAAGATAAAATAACACAAGAGATATTGGTGGGAAAATATTCCCAACTATTCAAATAAATACCCTTAGGGTAGGGAAACACCATACAATGCTCCTTGAGGAAGGAGTAACTCCACAATATCCCAAAATGGGAATCCACTTTGAGGAGGACACCTCTAATATACCTCTACCAAGTAAAAGACTCAACTCATAAATGACATGATTATAATGATACACATATCCTTTTGTAGACATAAAAGCATGCACATGGGTACATTTCTAGGTCATTAACACATACTAGAATTCATATGATTCCTCAGCAAGAAAACTAGTAATTGATGATTGTCCTTGGCCTCTTTTCTATATTTCTTGTTCTTTATTTGGTCTTACACACCCTACAACCCAGTTGATATTTTAATTATTTATCTTTTATGGCTCCAGACACCAACGCATAGCTAGGAAAGGAGCGCCTAGGTGCCCCTATCCCCTCTGGGCTCCCTTGACCCTTTCTTACCTTACTTGCTCCTTTTGGGTATCTTTTATCTTTTAGACATCTTTTCCACTTATGGGTCAACCTTCCAGTTGTCAATTACAAAATTCAAACATGGAAATCATATAATTAAATAGCAATGTGTTCAAAATAAAGGACCAAGCTCTAAGCATTATTACTATCACCTAAGCTTGCACTCAAAATGCACCTAAAGCACTTCAAAGCATCCATTTGGCATTCAATCAAGAGATAAGGGAGTGCATTTTCTGCATACATTGTATAGGAAGGGGAAGTTCATTCAATTCCATCCACATATGGTATACATTATTACATTCTAGATCTAGCCCACTATAGAGTGTAACTTATACTAAGGCATCTTAGGGCACAATCCTTACACACACTCACAAGAACTACATGAAGTCTGAGATGTAGTGCAGTGCTCAGTTGTAAGTTCACTTCAACAACTCGAGTGACACGCCGAGGCCAGGATCTAAACTCCCCATATTGCATCAATTTTTTAAATTTGATGTGGTTTTGAGGGTTTTACCTAATGTGAACTCTCAAATTTGCATGTTACAGGTACCTTTGATGATCATTGTGTGATTATCGAGTGATCAACATGAAGTAATTGTGAAAACCTCATGACACTTCAGAAATCAGATCTTGAGCTTCTGTGTAGTCACCATCACCCAGAAGAGGTCTCCAACACTTAGACGCCCTTGCCCTATCCCAGGCGCCCATGTTTGGATTCATCCTTTCCTGTCAGAATTTACTGGGTGTCATAATAACAATCTTCCTAGTCTATACATCACTTTTCTTGATTCAGATTAGTCTCAGAATGAGCATAAATCAACTATGTCTTCTTTCTCTATCTCTTGCTTAGGGTTTTCTCCTCGCATGCTTTATTGCTTGTGTCATACTGTATTTTACAATTGAATATCACAATGTACATTTAGTTACTCTGTAATTAAGGTTTTACAAAATCATATTTTTGTTAAATAATTTGGTGAACCCCACTCGTGATCGGTCTTTCGAATCCTTATTTTTCACATTTCCTTTTCTTTCATGGCTCCTAAGGTTTCTCAAGTCTCCTTACATCAATTGCTCCAAATGCACCCATATTGCAAAGATGTTCTCCCAAAAAACCCTAGACACTATGTATCTCCCTCATAGTACGCCAACCACTCAAGTGAGTGCCATTTTCAATATTTTATTTGATGAATCTATCACTCCTAGTCCTCCATCCAATCAACCCATCTTAGAGTCCATTCACTAGGAATCCACATGTTTACATTCTTTATTTCAAGACATAATTTAAGCTATGGAAACAACAATTACATCTCTTAAAACTTAAATTCAACACCTCAAGGATGCTTCTCAAGCCCATGCTAGTTCTTCTTCTACTCCTCATCCTAATTTGCTAAGTGGACTACTGACTTCTACATGTGCAAAAATTAGTGAACCCCAAGTATGCTACCATTCTACCGGCACCTATTCATGTAACATCCCCATTTTAAGACACTAGAACAAGGGAATTTTTTTTATATATATAACGTTCTTTGTTCTGAATTATGTAATTCAAAACACACGACCAAGTTTTAATAATTGTTCTCTGTCCAATTAATGTAATACAGATCACATAATTAATTTTAAGACCAATGTTCTCTGTTCACATATTTATAATATGGATCACACATTTAATGCCATTCAATCATATAATAGATACCATATGCTGCTGTAAATGACTCGAAGAACTACTGATCTCCCATTTTATGGCTCAGAGTTTCAACGATCTCTCATTTCATGACTCGGCTACTTACTGATCCTTCATGTTAATCCATGCATTGTATACTAAGTATACTTGGTTCTCCTTACCATTTTCGGTTATCGAAGTATTCCATTTAAGAGGCCTATCTGAATATCTATTACCGATATTCATCTGAAATCCTGCTTCTTAAACTAGGTGATTAGGACAACGCAACCAACAACTTGCGATACTTTGGCCAAATATTTTCACATGCTTTGCATGATCATATTCCTAGACATTATACACATCAATGGAATACGTCCTTCACCTCACTTCGTCTATTATCTAGAATGGTCTTTTCTGATCTCCGTTAGTCCTCTCGTCCAAGGTTAAACTTTAACCCAAATTAGCAATATGAAAGAGTATAGGAAGACACTCGTGGTGACTAAAGGTACGCAGACATACTTTGTCGACCCTAGACAACTGCGTGTGTCTAGTTACCTTTAGTCTTCCTGAGTCACTCCGTATACACAGTCACATTCCTATCATCGTCCAAGTAACTTGGTCCCAGCTTATGTAAACTTGATGATTCGATTCGGGAGGGCGTTGTAACATGTCAGCTGCAACATTGTGTCGTCATGAAGGCCCCGCCTTCATGAAGACACCAGATTACAGCTGGCGTGTGCCAAGGTCCTACAGAATCCTCTCATCAAGGGATACACATCTAGCTAGAAGTGTGATTAGATTATAATCTTAAGTATTTTAAGAATAAGCTTCAGCAACCGTGCTGATCTTCTAACCTCACTGTTTGTTACAGTTGCATAGCTAAGAGAGACTTAAATTGTCTTAAAGCTTAATATGCCTTTACTCCTCCTTACTGAAGGATTGCTTAATTCCATCTTAGTTCCTTAATTTAAGCTTCAGACTAACAGTCCACTACAGCTTAACGTAGTAAGATCAACTTACTAAACTTAACCAAGTTTTATTCGCAACTGAATTTAAATTCAGAATTCCATCTTATTAGACGTCATTTAAATGAGGCCTAATTCCAAATGAATGTATTCATTTATTCACTATAACCTTACTTTAGTTAAGGTTTGTTACGAGGAGATATGATTCCTCATACCGAATATCCTCTGGATCAAACATCTCAAGGATATTAACGAAATCAGAATACAAGATTCAATTGTCTCTTTTATTTATATTCATTAGCTTATATACCAGTTCCGAATATCGTTCATTTAAGAATTCATATTCACTTAACTCTTTTCAAATGTCAATTTAAAATCCATATTAACCTAAGTATGAATTAATTGTACATTCCAACTTAAAATTTGTATTCAAGTAAAGAATAGATATTATGTCCTTTTAAAATCTATCAACCATCATTTGAATATATCCAAATTCAATGAATAAAATTTATATTCTCAATCTTATTCAAACAGTTCCAAGGCGGTACAACCATTAAAATAACACACCTTTCCTTTGTACTTAATCCTCAAGATTAAAATTTATACAATTTACAAGCCCATACAACCAGACTTCATTCATGCCAAACAACATTAACAACTCATAAAGAAGAAGAATACAACTTTCTCTTTTTCCATTTCCTCGTAGAAGAATAATAAATTCTCAGATACAATCCATCCTTAGCTAATCAGAAGAAGCATCAGAAAACAACATGTCTTCATTTTTACTCATGGAAACCATCTGCAAAATTTACTTGCACGGGTCAGTTCATTGAACTGAGCATATTAAGCACTTATCATTAAAATGAGGTGCTCTTAATTAACTGTCTCAATAAAAGAACTCTGCTTTTATGAAACGTTTATAAATTGAGATGGACATCATCTACGAATTAAGTGCTGATAAGGATGAACAACTTAACAACCCAATCCCCTAATTACCATCACAATCAGACAAAAAGATTTACTAACTTTCTCCCAAATAATTACTACAACCCACAACACTTTATTCATATTTCCTTACTGTTTTTATTCCAATAACACAAGGGGGTTCATTCCGTATTTAAAACAATTACTACCAGAAGTAATTTCCTCTAAATAGTTCCAGATTAAAAACATCTGTAAGAGCTAATACACTTATGTATATAATGTTGTTCTAATGCAATTACTATCAATTCCATTCCCTTATAATAGTTGAAATTTCAAGAGATGAATTTTAATTAAGAATTCAAACAGAACTACTTCCCTTTCGTACTACTCATTTAATTTCAACAATCAAATGCAGAAGAGAAAAGTAGTCATTCACCATGAAAACACTAGTGTCCTTTCTCAGAATTCAACAAGTAGCATAATACTTCTTTCAAATCAGAAAAGAAGGAAAAACAACAGTTAAATGCAGATGCTTACACCTAAGGCAGTAAGAAATTCATTCAATATCAAATATAGAATTTCAACTAGATAAGAGAAGAAAATAATTATTACTTCCAATTACCCATCCAATATTCCCTTTCTTTTCATCACAACTGCATTGGATGATTTAAACAAGAAGTGATATCAATCAATGATAACAGCCAGAGAGAGAGAGAAAATAAAGTCAATAATCGAATGAAAGGAAGAAGAATCATATTACCTCTTCTCACTGCCTAGCCGAATATCAACTATTTAGTACAGACCTGATCCAATAGGGTGATTCCTTCTGAACAAGTCTATTTCAGTATTCAAAACTTACTAACTACCATTCCAGGGAGTATGCCAGAATTCATTTGCATCTGGTCCGTAAGTATCAATATCAACGACACCTCTAAATAAAATCATTTCCTTTAATTTTTCACCCAACAGACATTCTCATCCAGAACAAACAAGTAAGAGTGTACAACAAACAACAAATCATGTTTTCATCGTAATAATAAAAGGATTCGTTTTCCAAACACCAAAGTAAGAACCCAGTTTCGATTCAGTTTTAATGCAAGCAGCAAAGAAGTTTAAACTGCAGTTTGTATGTGTGTGTGTGTGTGTGTATATGTGTGTGTGTGTGTATATATATATATATATATATATATTCACCAAAAACGAACATTCCCAGCTAGGTCTAAAACAAGCAAGAATGTACAGCTAACAACAAAATCACAATTTTTATCATAATAATAAAAGGATTCGTTTTCCAAACACCAAAGTAAGAAATCAACTTCAGTTCAGTTCTAATGAAACAATGAAGAAGTTTAGACTGCAGTTCGTTTATATATAATTATATAAATTCATCATCAAATTCAAAGGGGAATAAAATGATAAGCTCTATTCCATCCAACAGATAACCAGATACTCTGCTCCAGATTTAAGAAAATCATTCCTAAAAATCATTCATGGATTTCAAACCAAATAAGGAGACATTGAATCATTTTTAAATCACGCAAGGGTAAGATGATGGAATGAATTCACTGTCCCTGGTGAAATCGTATTCTATGCAATGTAAAGCAACTAGGATAATAACTCACACAACCAGTTTCATCAAGTATTCTCACTATTTTTCCCAAATCATTTACACGCACAGAACGTCAGAAAACAATATTCACATCGCTGGTACATTCATCAACTCAAACCCATAATGGGTAATAAAACATAATACCCAATACTATCAAAAACTCATACAACAAGGATAGATTTCATTTCATTTACTCTTTTTGCAAAGAAAATACACAAATCGTATTCATCTCCAACAGACAACTCAACCCAGAAATCACATTAATTATATCAACATTTTCATTTTACAAAACACCCAACATAAGAGCAGAGTTCTTTTAATGAAGACGCTTAACAAAGAGCAAAACAGTTTAAAGAGAAGAGCTCAACATGCCTGTAAAATTTCTTGTGGCTTGAAGAAAACCACGTCCACACCCTCAGGAATTCTTCTTTTCCACGGTGACAAACAACAAGTTTTCTCCAACGATCTCCTTACTCCCACAGGCTCCAAGATAGCCGTGGTTAATCAAAACAACAACTACAATGACCAGAATGGTTACAAGTTCGAAAGAACCTCAAAAGAAATGCAGAGCAAATACGAGAAACCCAAATGAACACAATAACCACAAAATTTCCTCTTTCCCCTTTCCAAGGTGAGCTGGTCACCAAGACCGAGATCAATAAATGCATTGAATTTTTTTTCCTCTATCTCCACGCCACCACCGACTCAGGTTTGGCGAGTTCCACCTTTAAATTTTTGCATGTAATTTCCTTCTTAGCTACATTGCTAGTTGGATATCTCCAACTTTCCATGTTCCCACCAAACTTGGCGTTTAAAACTTCAAGGACATCATTTAATGTCCTTTATTAAATTTCTAACCTTCCCTTCTTATCCGCTCATCAACATGTGTCCATAGGTCCCCTCCTTAGGTTAGCAATAGTTTAGGTTGCATTTTCCATAGCTAGGTATTCACCTAGGTCGCAAATCATTAGGATTTGCAATATTTTACATCCTATCTAATTTAAAATCCACATAGGGTAGTAGTTAGGTTATAGGCTAAAACATAGTTATAGGTTCAAACGTAGCCGTAGTATTTTAATTAATGGCTTCTTTTAGTAAGTTTACCAACTTACGTTTATATCCAGCATAATGCAGGACGTTTCGTCCTATGCTCGACATATACCTGGCTCTCTTGCATCAAGACTCTTACTGCCTCACACTTTCCGGCGTTACAATTTGTATGTAGTTCGGAAATCGAACCTTTTCCATTAGCATCAAGGTACCAAATAATTATACCTGTAACCGGGTTCTGTAACATTTATAATGACCTTCAGTCTGGTTTCAGACTTCATTCCATATAGAAAGTAAATCGACAAAGTGATCACAAAGAAGGCCGCATCATACCTTGGATCAATGGAATTGATTCAAGGTGTGTTGTCAACAACAATATGAGTTCATCAAACATAAAAGCAAGTCTGTTGTTTCACACTTTGCAAAACACAAGTTATAATGACCTCCGTCCCAAGTAAACAAGTTACCGTAAACAAGGGTTCAGATCAGTAACACATTATTTTTAAGATTAAAAGATATATCTTAACATAATTATCCTCATTTCCACAGTTACAACATCATGAAAAGAGGTTATCATAATAGCTTCTAAAAATCAAGACGTTACATCTCAAGTTTGATTTCAATGCTAAGCAACATGATATTATTCCTCAACTTCTCACTCACTAGTTGATCAACTTACCATCCACTAATTTTTACCCTCCTTATCGGCTTGCTAAATATCAAGGTCACCCATATTGAAATTATCATTGAATTAATGGACATAATGACAATGATTGTTATGCTCTAAAACAAAAAATTGGCCACCTTAAGCATTATGTTCTCATTTCATTTGCTACACAAAATGTTGCTACATGTTCATCTCCAATTACTACATCCCACTTGGTTCCTAAATTTGATTCATCTATGTCTAATGAGCATCATGATATCGTTACTAATGTTCCTTCTACATTAAGTCAAGATCCACCTAAGAAACTTCCTCTCAAAATCAATCCAACCCCCTCTCCTCTCAAGTCTTCAACTACGTCACCAACTCCTAAGAAATTTCCTCTCAAAATCGGTCTAACACCTCCTCCTCTCAAGTCTTCTACGACTTTATCAATCCCAAATAAGCCACCACCATTCAAGGTCCCTCTCTACATTCCACTTCAACAGCCAATCACTTTTGTTAAACAAGCTAATCCTTATAATGATGGTCGAGACACATTTCAAACTCCGCCACCTTGACAAGATCTCTTTAACATCATCGACTAAATCTACACCTCTCACACACTTGGGGGGAATCACACTTACTCACCCCCTTATAATATCATTAATTATCTATCATTCCTACTATTACACTTTGTGCTTCATACTTCCTATTTCTAAGTATTCTTACACAACTCGATACATACCTTGTATCGTCATTACCCTATGATGCACTCTAGTTCTACAGTTCATACTCGACTGTTGAGGGTCTAAATATAAAATGAATCCCACCACATTCACTCTTTAACACTCTATGCTTCATGATATTTCTTTCTAGCACACACTTTCAAACCATTTCCTAATGACACACTCTTTTTCTATGGTTCATTCTTGACTGCTGAGGGGGCATTTATAAATGAACCTCATTTCATCCACACCTATTGGGGGGCATGTTGTTTCCTATCTCACTCACACATTACATATCATTCCATCACACTCATTCATAGGATTTCCATATCTTGGTTGCACTTACTCTTGCTTGCTTATGCTACTTACATAATGTGCTTTGCTTACTATGTTAGCTAGATACTCAGTATGTCATTACCTTTATCATATACACATGCGCGTTCACTTGGTCTCTAGTTGTGAATGCATATTATTTACAAATTTTCACACGTTGCAATGATGCTCGAGACTGTATCCTTTTCCAGTCCCACTAAGGCTCTTGAGGGCATCTACATTTCCTACTCTCACACATTACAGGTGTTATTGTTTCATCATTTACTACTATTTTCTGGCACATTACTTTGATATATACATGTTTTGACATACTTTCTAAATTTCTAACATGTTAACGAGTGCTTCATGTGTAGCATTTGTGTTGCAGGACTATTTTCCACCATGGTTTTCTAATACATTTTACTTTCCATTGATTTCTATTATATGCCATTGTTTGCAGGCTATGCCCTATGTCTTATTTGATCACTGCTTGTATGATTTGGATGCTTTGGTCTTGATTGTCTTATGAAATTGTGAGCAATGTCCCATGTTTGAAACTTACTTTTTGTAGTCTATCTTATATGCACATTTTCTTGTTACATTGTTTTCTTATGACATGTTTGCTTTGTTTGCTACTAACACATGTATCTAGCCACTTTATTTGCATGTACCTTGGAATCTACCATGCACATCCCCTCCCCATGTAGGGATCCATTTAAGTAAAACATCAAGCCCTCTCTTTTGGGCCGTATTCTCCTATCGATGTCACATGTACCCCAAATGAGGGGGGAATACATTGGGTGAACAAATCACCCCATACATCATCTCAGAGCTATAACACAATACAATACAACACAAAATAAGTATGACAACATAGTTACATAATGACCCAGAATCTGACTTGGGTTATCAGAACAACACAGATACCAACACCCTGATTCAGATAGTAACGCATAGGCACCTTTGTCCTCCCTTGGACACTAATGTCTCGGGGTCACACACAATCATCTTATCATATCAACACAGTTTACAGAATCCTTTAGAGAATTTTTCAGTATTAGGCACAGTCCTCCAACAACAAAATGCATTTTATCTCCATTTCAATTAGAACAAATATTACAATCGGAACTAATTCAAGACAACATGAACAAAACATGGAAACACCATATGTAGTGGTGTTTATTGGGTAGAATCATGGAAGGAGAGTAACACTAGACCTCTCTCCCTAACACTTGCTCCTTGGCATGAGATCATCCAAAAAACTCGTACTAGGCATGAGATCACCCAAAAAAATTACTCTTGGCGTGAGATCACCCAAAAAAATTACTCTTCACAACATTTCAGGACACTTTTTTATCCCTTTCACTCTTTTACATCAGGTGCACACTTTCCTTTACTACTACTTTTACACACTTTCACATACTTATACACATTTTTCTCTGATTTATCATATACAGAACTTTGACTACTCTTTTTATAGTCTTTTATAGGTATGTCCTTACAAGAAGCAACCACAACAACCTACAACAATAGGTACAATACAATGCATACACTTCATTTTAGCATCATTCCACGCTTCACTTGTCCACTCAACATGTTCTTTGCTGCACACTCTACATGGTTATTAGGTATGCATCTCTTATCTAATTTATGTTATCGAGTATTCACTCAACAACATAAAGTGGGGCCAAATGTAGACAAAAAATCATGCACTTGGGTACATTTCTAGGTCCTAAACACATACTAGCATTCATATGATTCCTAAGCAAGAAAACTAGTAACCTTTGCATCTTTTCTATCATTATTGTTTTCTATTTGGTCTTACACTCCCTACAACCCAGTCGGTATTTGTCTTATTTATCTTTTATGGCTCCACACACCATCTCCCAACCAGGATAGGAGCGCCTAGGTGCTCTTGTCCCCTCTGGGTGCCCTTGACCCTTTCTTACCTTACTTGCTCCTTTTGGGTCTCTTTTATCTTTTGGGCATTTTTTCACTTATGGGTTGGCCTTCTAGTTGTCAATTATGAAATTCAAGCAAGGGAATCGTATAAATATATAGCTATGTGTTCAAAATAAAGGACCAAGCTCTAAGAATTAATACTATCACCTAAGCTTGCACTCAAACAACACCTAAAGCACTTTAAAGCGTCCATTTGGAATTCAATAAAGCGATAAGGGACTAAATTTTATGCATACATTGCATAGGAAGGGTAAGTTCATTCTATTCTATCCACACATGTTATACATTGTTATATTCTAGATCTAGCCCGCTATCAAGTGCAAATTACACTAGGGCATCCTAGGGCATAATCCTTACACACATTCACAAGAACTACATGGAGTTTGAGATTTATTATAGTGCTTGGTGTTAAGCTCACTCTGTTAGGTAACATTCGGGATCAGTTCTACTCCCCATATTGCATCTTTCTTTTTTAGATTTGATGTGGTTTTGTGGGGTTTCAAGTGAAACTCTTTTGCAGGTTACAAGTACCTTAAGTGATCATTGTGCAAATATCAGGTGATCAACAGGAAATAATTGCGACAACCTTGCAACAGTTGAAAATTCAAATCTTGATCTCTTGCACAGTCATCGATGCCCATAAGAGGTCTCCAGCACCAGACGCCCTTGCCCTATCCTATACGTCCGTGTGTGGCTTCATCGTTGCCTGCCAGAATTTACTGTGTGCAGTAGTGATGATCTTCCTAGTTTTTACATCACTTTTCCCAATTTAGATCAATCCCAGGCCGAGTGTAAATCAAATAAATCTTCTTTCTCCATCTCTTGCTCAGGGTTTTCACCTTGCATGATTTATTGCATGTGTCATACTGTATTTAGCAGCTATATATCATAGTGTACATTTGATCAGGGGATCAATTTCAGTGTTAAATGTTCCTAAAACTTTCCTAACCCATGTCATTACACTAGATCCTTCAGTGAGCTTTCCCACGACTGTAAGAATGTGAAAAACAGACACTCTGAGCTCAAGATATGTCTGGTCAAAGTTCAATCAATAGGAAAGTCAACTCTGGTCAACATGTCAATAATGGACCAATAGCAATGTGAAACGTTGCAAAAGGAGAAAAGGGAAAAATGAAGGGTATTCGAGTTGTTTGTAACCTCTGGTCTTCGACACACGTAAAAGCGGGCCAGAACAAGAGGCTCAACTTTTGTTACGGAAGGGAGCCCGACCGCTGTGAGGATGATTATATTATTGCCGACGTGGTGGGTCCTCAAACCACCACGTGGCTTGCCACCACGAGTTCAATTTTTGAATTGAGGATTGACAAGTAGTATTTATTGCCATACTTCATTTGGAATATCACATAATATTACTTGGGTCGAATTTCATTTTATTACCTTTGTAATTATTTGGCATATTAACCTCCATGTCATTTTCTATGTTTTACTGTTATCTCCTTGTAGATTGGGAAAGTCAACATTTCCACATTATCTCCCAACATATCCTCTTATTTCCAAGTAACTCAGCGGTTAGCTAACCCCGTAATGCGCATGGTCAACCCAACAACGTACAGCTCACCCCAAGATTTGGCAGATAACACACCATTGCGTGGCCCAACAAAATGGTGGCATGTGTGGCCAAAACCACGATTGAATAGGCGGCCCCTTGTATTTTTAAACCACACAGTCACCTTTCACGCCAAAGATGTGGGATCTTCCCACGTATGAGATAACAAAGGCCGCATCAAAATGAAGACCACCGGGTTTTGAACCCACGACCTCTACTCCAAAAGATTTATCGGCCCAACCAATTCAGCTACAAGCTCGGATGAGATGAGACAACACTCAATTCTATTTAAACAGCACTCATGCAGAGACTGTGGAGGAGGAGAAGGAGGTAGATCTCAGAAAACACCATTTTTGAAGGCCTTGCACTTAGATTGGGAACTTGGAGTAAAAAGGTGAAATGGAGGGAATTCTGAGATGATTTCAATGATGTAAGATTTTATGTTTTTTGTTGAGTTTTAACCTATTTTTGGAAGCTTTGAATGCAGTTTTTAACAGGGATCTACAAGACAGCTAGTTGGAAAACACAAATTTCAATGCACTTCTGGTCTGAAAAGTGACTTGGTGTAAACATGAAAAGTGTTCAAAATTCAGAGATGATCTCAGATATATGATTTGTTTTCATAGAATGTTTTTAAATATCCATTTCTAGGTGTTTTTCTAACGCAGTTGCAGGGAGATCACATTGTGAAAACATTGTAGGAGCCACGGATCGTTCTTGGGATAGTTTTATGCTATTTTTCAGAGTTCTTGGGACATTGATCAGCTCATTTGTAGGTTGTGATTCATTATTAGTTGTTTGTAAGAGTTATTGTACTTACATTTCAATATTATTAATGGATCAGTTCAATCCGAACCCGGGGACGTAGGAATTTCTGAACCCCGTAAACAATCTTGTTTGTTATCTGAGAGTTTTCAATTTTTTGATTATTTATTTGCTACCAAAATTTTTCACACTTCTATGGATGCATAATAATCAGAATTTAATCAATTTGTGGATTTTAGAATACTTAAAATTGGTTAAGAAAATCACGATCTTTGGAAACTTTTAAAAGTAAAAAAAATACAACACACATTTTCATATCAACATTGAGTTACTCTGCAATTAGGGTTTTATAAAATAATATTTTTGTTAAATCACCTTTATATAGGCATACATTACTCTTAGTGGATGTGTAACACATTATCTCAATGTAGGCCAACTTATTACCCAATATAACTAGTTCCTATGTGACCCCATATATTATAAACATATAACTAACTAAGGGGGACGTGTGCCACATGCCGACATCTCCATTAACTCATATACATTATAATACCATATCCCAAGGTACATAACATCATGTGCATGAACTTACACTTTAGCCACCTCAAATTCTTCTTGGTTATCTTCTTTCTTCACCTCTCTTTTTTCCTTCATGGAAGTATGCATATTTCCTTAGTTATCCTCAATCCTTATTCCCTATAAATTAGAAAATTTAAAAGTATTTCCTATCCTTTCTAATGAAATTTTATACTCTTCCCACTCAGGGATAATAGCACATTCTTCCCGATCAACCAACAACAAGTATCCTACTTCAAGTTCACAAGCCATCACCTCCAAATCCTCCTCTATATCTTCCAATGTATTTGTTGATATGAGAATCAACTCTTCTCTATTCTTGGTATGCATGTCTCTATTAGGTGCTTCAAAGAAACTTTTGTTTCTCCTCTTTTTTGTATGAGTTCAAATAACTCATTCTCAACCCTTGTGCTCGTGAGTCCGTGTAACCCATTTTATCACTCTTAAAGGTGTTATCAAATGCCTTCTCCCCATAGAGAGAGGGGAGGCCCTACCCCCCGATGGTGGCTCTCTATGGGAGAGAGGAACATATAGAGATAAGGGAGGCCCCCCGATGAAGGCCATAGACCATAGATCTATAAGGGCATCTCCATATCTATATAGAGGGACATAGATAGGGGGCTCGACTCTCTCATATGCATCTAGGTGGGTACTCACTAGACCCCTATAAAGATATACACGAGGTGACTACATATAGATAAATAGGGTAGCTATATAGAACAAATATTTCAGGGAGGGGGCATCTGAGACCCCCTAGAGATATGGGTCTATATTGGTTGACTATTTATAGTCAATCAAGAGTCGCCACCATATCTATATAAAATAGATATGGTGACAACTCCTCAACCCCATTTATTAAATCTATCTATAGAGCCCCTCTTGGACGAGAGCATAAATGCCCTTTGTCACCATATCTTTATATATAATATAGACATGGAGGGTCCCCTCCCCCTCCTCGACCTTAGGAATGACCATGAATTCACTAATGAGCTCATCCTCCTTAATTCCCCCCTCTATAGATTAGAGGGGGGCCAATGTAGGGGCGTCAATAGCCATATATGGGCATAAGGGTGAGTGTAGTAATCAATTTATGCTTGCAAAACTATCCACATACATGATCTCCCTAATCATTATGGGGTACTCGCCCGAAGGCAAAATATACTCTATACAGGTGAGGGACCCTATCTAGAATAGAACATGCTGAATTATAAAGATCTCGACCCTAATAAGATAGTTCAGGGCCATTCTGGGCCCTGACCTCACTAGATATTAGGTCAGGGCCTTGGTTTAGTCTGTTCATGAAGGTACTGGGGAGAGAGAATGGGTGGGAGGAAGGATTTACTATAGAAATAATTGTAGATGTAATATCAGTCATACTACGTATGTAATATAGTTAGTGATGTCAGATGAATGTAATTGGTTTTACATAGAGAAAGAATAACAATTCGATGGTCACTAATCAATGGCTCTATTTGGCACCCCCTATATATTATTTATATTTGGGTTGGGGCCTCGATGGTGGTTCTATATGGGATGGGATGGGATATATAAGTTCTTAATCCGCCTATATAGATGTATGAATGGGGCCATAAACCCATACAATTGATGGCGACATATATCTTTCTAGTTATAATATAATAATTATAACTGGTACTCCTCATACCCCTACCTATAGATATGTGGGGCAGGGAAGCTATATAGAGTCAAAAAATCACCATATAGAATAGATATATAGGGAGGGGGCAAGTGGAAAAGTAAGGAAAGGGACTTGAGCTGAAGTTGGGGCATTTCTTTATGAATCGAAGGCCTCTGCTTCCCTAGATGGCCTACTCTCTATAGCTGGGACCTATATCCACTCACTCGCCCATACATATCTATCTATCTGGAGGGTGAGGGGTGAGCTTAGTGTAGTGGATAAAATAACTTGATTTATAGATCAATCGAGGAGGGAGCGTAGCGAACCACTCACCCAAATAATGAGGGCGAGGACTATCTGAACTCTTAATGGGACTATCTGAACTCTATATCTATCTCTATCTTAATGAGACTATTTGAACTCTGAATGAGATCTAGGAGGAGAGCACATAAATTATCAATGACCTTACCAGTTTAGGCCCGGTGGTCGAGCCTGAGCCAGGTCCTTGAGAAGAGTAGTGCCCTCTCCTATATATATATAGAATTGTATCCCTACGCATTACAAACCAATAAATACTTCGTGAGGGACCATTTAAGTCTTAGATCGTGATGCCTCCATAAAATCATATTTCAAATATGGGGGAGTTCCAATTCCTAATAATTAATGATAGGTTCCCTCTATCTATATTTGATTCTCTACTCTAGAGAGAGTCTAGATATATAGATAGAGGATCTATATAGTAAAAAATCTATAGAATATAGCCGGAGGGTATACGACACCCTCTTTGGGTAGGCCAAAACTCAACCTGGACATAGAAAAATTGGGCAAAGGTGGTCCATATTATTTGGGAGTGATCCTCACCCTCTGGACCTATAGAGAGAGAGGGGTAGGTGAATGCCCCATTTATCTATTGGTAGTTGGGATGAGAGAATAATCTAAAAGATGGTTTAGATAGGGGTGGTAGAGACCCTCTCTATTTACTCTACAATTCATTTTGGTATCTAGATTGTAGTTAGAGATTAGATACTTCCCTCTCGCTCTATCTAAATACTCCCCTGCCCCTGAACTATTTGGAGGGAGAGGAGGATGGGAAGGTATACCTAGATAGACACATATATAGATAGGGTGACCTACTCTAATGGAATAAATCCCCCTCACCCGATCATATCCCCCGAGTGGTGATCCCATCGCATAGAGAATATAGCCCCATCTCTTTATCAGGAACTTTTAGTGTCCTGATTGTGTATATTCTGAGTCTCGAGTCAGTCCAATCATGGGATGAGGATGGACACTCTTTGAAATCCATGATCAAATTCTATAGGAGATATGATCCCCTACCTATATATTTATCCCAACTATATATCATCCCACTCTCTCCACTGCATCATGTAACTAAATATATGATGACATCCCTAACTAAATATATGATGACATCCCTAACAAAATAAAACGATCGACCCTGAACTTCACTGATAGGCCCTTCTAGGAGAGGTGGATCCTTTACTGGTAGGTAGACCCTCTCCTTTATGGAGGGATGAGGGCTGGGTCATCCTGTTTATCTAGAGAGCATATATATTTCTTAGGTGGGTGAATGGAGGGGCCTTTCTATCAGATAAGATCTATAATGCAGGGATACTATGGTGATTCATGCACTCAAGTTCGATCAGTCATTTGCATTGGAGACAAAACCCCACTACCCAAAGTAAAGTGAGCACATCCCTACCTTTTCTTTAACTGATATGCAAAAGAGGGAAGACCCCTGTCAACCCCTTGCAGTGAGGCGAGTATACTCCTTGTCCTTTAGAGATTGGTTTTCGGTAGAGGTGAGGTAGAAGATTCATCAATTGTATCACGTATATAATATAATGGATGATGCATGAAGGATGACCTAGCTCGACCCCCTCTATCTCTATCTGAACCATGGGCCCCCTATCTATACTCTATATGGCTTTAGTCATCACCCTCATTTTTTTGGGGAGAGAGCCAGGGAGATATAAATAACCTCCCCCTTGGCCTCTTAGAGAACTAGATATGGTTGGGAATATAGATTTCAATTGGCACGAGTAGAGATAAGGGCCCTTGGCCTCCTAAGAAGAGAAGTTGACATGAAATATTTGAGTACTCAACCGGTCTACTTCCTGGAAACACAGAGGGTGCCAATGGTTTGTTAGTCGAGTAACATCCCTGATCCATCAAGCCCATGTGTTATTTCTCGATCTATATCCCCATCGTCTCTATAAACTCTAGATAGGCCCCCCATCAAATAGGTAGGGGGTTACCCCTCATATAGATAGAGGGGGGCCCTCGACAAACTATAGATATTCTATCCCACCCGAGATGGATATATAGCCGCTTGTAGACCCAAAATCACACACTTGGGTACATTTCTAGGTCCTAAGTGCCTAACTAACATTTACATGATTCTTAAGCAAGAAAACTTATGGTTGACAACTATCTTTGGCCTTTTTTCTCCGTTTCTTACTTTCTCTTTGATCTTACACACCCTATAGCCCAATCCGTATTTTACTTATTTATCTTTTATGGCTTTAGACACCAACGCCCTTTTCTATCTTACTTGCTCCTTTTGTGTATCTTTTATCTTTTGGGCATCTTTTTCACTTATGGGTTGGCCTTCCAGTTGTCAAGTATGAAGTTCAAACAGGGGAATCATATAAATACATATATGTGTTTTTAAAATGAAAGACCAAGCACTAAGCATATACTACCATCACCCAAGCTTGCATCCAAAGGTAGTAAAGAACACTAAAGGCATCTATCTAACATACATTCAAGGGACAAGGGTTGTATACAACTTTGCATACACTGCATAGGAAGGGGAAGTTCATTATATTCCATCCAAACATGCTATACATTTATACATTCTAGATCTAGCCCGCTATCAAGTGCAACTTGCACTAGGGCATCCTAGGGCACAATTTATACACACACTCACAAGAACTACATAGAGTTTGAGATGTAGTGCAATGGTCAGTTGTAATTTCACTCTCAAGGTGACTGTCAGGGTCAGTTTAACTCCCCATTATGCATCTTTATTTTAGGATTTTATGTGGTTTGTGGGCTTGTGCAAGTGAGGTTTCTGTTTGCAGGTTACATGTATCTTCGGAGCTCAAAGAGTGACCATCAAAAGATCAAGAGGAAGTAATTGTGACACCCTTATGACACATTATAGATCATATTTTGAGCTTCTACTCAATTACCAATGCCCAAAATCATTATCCAGTGCCCATACGCCCTTGCCCTAGTGTGGGCGCCCATGTCCAACTCTATTCATTGGTTGCATAATTTATCCTGAGCATTTACGACATTCTTCCCAACATGGTCAACACTTTCCCCAATCTATATAAATTCTAGATCGAGCGTAAATCATCTAATTCTCTTCATATATCTTCTTGATTAGGGTTTCATATTTTAAATCTTAGTTTTCCTGTGTCATTTATGTATTTTATCATTTATACATCAATTACTCTGTAATACGTAGATTTAATTAATTCAAATTAAATTAAATCGCCACCCTATAGAGTATATAGATATCTCCTCATGTCTCAATGGAGAGGGATCCCACCCCCTCCATTGAATATAGGGGAGATATGGCTAGTCTCAAATCAATGGCGTTATGCCCTATCTCTCTATAGGGTAAGGGGTCAACCCGACATAGATTTGGGCAGGACCATCAATTCATTGATGACTTATAAAGATATATGGTCTTACACACATGGGGTATGTATAGATATTTGGGTGATTCGAGCACCATAGGATCTATTGGGGCAGGATGATGAATATTCATATTCCCATCGTCTTCATGGATAATGCCCTACAAATAGATAGTTCATGACAGTTCCACACCGATGCCCCATATATTTTTAATGGTGTCAGATTCATCATGATGGGTATGGGTAGATATAGCCAGGTTAGATCTTAGAGTAGTATAATCCACTATAGAGAGGGAGAGGTGAGACATATATAGATTTTCCCCCTCTTTATATGGGGGTTAAAGTGGGGGCACTTGCCTATAAAGAGCCATAGCCACCTCGGGCCATCAACCGGGTTGGTGGCTATGGCCACTATATTGAGAGATGCCCCCTATATAGATATCTTTATGGGTGCCTTATCTATATATGGGGGTTGACCAGAACTCAGGATCCCACGACATATCTGAAAAAGATATAGAGTCGGGTCGCCCTATCTATATATTAGGTCAACCAGAAGATCAAAGGGCCATATCTAGAGTTTAGGGCCAGAGCCTGCCTCATAGATGGGGCCAAACTCTTAAGGGGGGCCCACCCACCTTCTCTTATGTATCTCAAGCATGATACCAAGTACCTCCCATAGAGATCTATAGGGTGAGAAGTAGTATTTCCAACCAACCTGTATTCCATATGGTTGAGTACTATCCTATATGGTCAAGTGTTATTATGGATTAGATCATAGATATGACACCCTTCTATTTGGGGGAGGGCCCCACAGAGAGAAGGGGGCACTTGCTCGCCCTTCTATTTTATCTAGAGGGTGAGGGCCCCCTTTATAAATATGGGCTCTCCCCCACCCCTATAGAGAGATCTATCTAAAGGGGAGGGCCCCCAATCTCTCTATTTGCACTCACCTTCCCCTAGATCTGTTAGTTATCATATATGTACATCCACAACTAGAAACAAAATCATAATTAGAATAGTGAGACAAGATAACAAGTGTTTTTTTAATGGCACCTCCTCTTCTCTCTTCTCTTCTCTTCTTATTTCTTTATCCTTTTCTCTCTTATGCCTTACAAAAGGCGTGTTTCTTGTCTAATCCCAATCTCTTTGGCCCCTTCTAGAGATCTTTCAAGTTCATAAGCTTGCACTTATTAATTCACATTCTTCTCCTCTCATTTTTATTCTTTCACTTTATCTTTCTCTCCTTCATCTCTATTGTTTCCACCTTCCTTTTCACAATTTTTTCAAGTGCCTCAGTTGACACTTCCCTCTCACAACTCTTTGTCCCACAAGTTCCCTAGATTTCACTTTCTCCATCTACCTATGATTAACATGGAGTTTCTCCTTCTACCCTTTCTCTTATGCTACAATTTGTAGAAAAATATCATCCTCTTCATATCGTACTTCACTTGCTTCAACTTGAAATTTGAGCTCCACAATCTCTTCTACCTTGAGCTCCTAAAAAACTTTATCTTTCTACTTGTGATCTATAGTGACCAACATTTCTATTGCTACTACTCCTCTCTTAATGTGGGTTATTTTAAATTTTGCAAATATTTGTACAACCTCCTCA
The DNA here is from genome assembly GCA_019776745.2 of Taxus chinensis. Classification (NCBI taxonomy): domain Eukaryota; kingdom Viridiplantae; phylum Streptophyta; class Pinopsida; order Cupressales; family Taxaceae; genus Taxus; species Taxus chinensis. The sequence goes on along the minus strand of CM034152.1, from coordinate 200,680,250 downwards.
TCATGGTTGTGAAAATATCTCCAATGTTTATCTATTTTTAGTCCTCTTTTAAGAGAATCTATTCCTATTTATCTCCTTTTAGTTGTTCACATCTTCCTCATGCATCTAACATTTCACCTTCCTCGGGGCAAAATATTTGGTCTCACCCTCAACTTTCCACTCTTGAATTTCTTCATTCCATTCTTCTTCCTCTTCTTTACTCAAGAGGGACTCTTCTTCATCTTCATAGTCTTCTTACTCATATTCAACTTCTACGATCTCCATAAAATCTTGTATTTTATCTAAATCTCTTTTTAGTGCTTCAACCTCTCTCTTTTGGACATTATTGACTTGTCCATTTTCATCCTCATTTCTTCTACTCCAACTCTCACTTGCAAGTATCTAAATTCAGCCTTCAACTTCTCTAAATTCTCCATTTCTCTTTTCTTACTTCAACAAAGCTTCTATAAGATTTTTCGTAAAACTCACTTCTTAGATCACTCACATACCTATGCAACCCACTACTGCAAAAAACCTTATCTTTTCTCTTTATCGCTCTCTAGGGATCTCTCAACGCCTCTTCTACTTTGTTTCTCAACCGCAACTTCATATGTAGTCCACTTTTCTCTCAAATCTCTACAAGTTTCTTTCTCACAACTTTCCCTCTTTTAAGACTTCTTTTTAAAAACCTAATCACACCTCTCTGTGACAACACTTAACTTTCTCCTCTCTTAAAGATAAAAACCACAACCCTTAGTCTGTTTAAAATGTACTTCCCTCTCTATAGAATCTATCAAGCTTAACTTTCTTCTTCACACTCTTATTGTGCTTCATTGGCCCTTTAATATCACTTGAAAACTTATCTTTCATAGCTTTCTTTTATTCAACATAAGAGTATCCTTCTCAATTTTCACACTTTTCAATACTTTTCTCTTATCAACAAAGCTTCTTTTACATATCATGCACCAATCACTTGAGCTTCCAAGAGCTCCTTCATATTTACTCATGCTCTCAACTCTTTCCAAGGATTATCTACTTTCTCTTAAGCTTCAATGAGTTTTTTTCTTCTACCCTCATACACAAACCTATAAAAGACATTCTACACTTTCTCTTTCAAATTATACATATGTAAACTCTTTTTTGACTATGCTCTAGTTATATCTCTCACACACTCTCTCCAAGAGATTTTAAGTTACTCTGATACCGATTAATGCAATCAAGGTATGGGGTCTCAAATGAATAAAATAATGATCCTGCAGTTACATAGTAACATAGTGGTTTCTAATGCCGAAGAACATTGTTTTATTGATTTGAGCCTCAATGAACATTACAACATTTAGTACACAGTCTCAGTGGACCGTGTAATCACACATACAAAAAATATAATCCTAAAATGGCTATATAAACACATGTCTATACTTTTTTCTATACACCTTCACACACAATTGAAACATTTAGACACAAATAAACCTTCAACTATTATTATTGTACAAAAACAAGGAGAGGTTTTTTAATAATAAGATTAAGATGAATAAAAAATTCTCTTAGAATTTCAACAAGAGAATTTTAAAAAAATTGTTATTTTTTAATGCCCTCTTCTCTAACTCATGAATCTCCCTTGTACTCCTCTCTCCCCTTCTCAAACTAGACTAACATAGAATTATACTAACTAACTAACAAGAATACTCCTAATTTGAATTTATAATTCTGAATATAGCCAACAAGCTACAACTGCTCCTATAAAACAAGGTAGTTACAAGAAGTTTCAAATTTAGGAGAACGAGCTCCTTAAAACTCTAAGTTGTTTGGATTGAGTGTTATACATTTTTTATTATTTTTCTTTTTTGTGATGCATGATCACACATGAATCAATATGCTCATGCATTAAGACATTTTGTGTATATAACATGTCAATACATTTTCTCTTGTAGCTTCATTGTGATCTATGGAGTGTTTCCACTCGATAACAAACAATAATCTCCAAATACACATATTTACATACAAAGGGATCTCCAAATCATCTACAATCTATTCAATCTACCAAAACTTTCCCCACATCCTTATGCATCAACCATAATTTAACTACATGCTTTTTGGCAAGCAAGCTACGTAGCATATGTAATTTCCTCAAAGTTTCCTACATTATTGAAGGTTTCAATCTTGCATCAATTTCCTTGTTTACAAAATGTCTTCAATGTTTAAATAACCCCCAATGGAAACATGTAAAGGTTTACATTTCCTTTTCCTCTTTAGCTATAAAATATTAAGGGCTCCAATTTCATAGTGAAATGAGTTGTCTTAGTTGAAAATATTGTATATGGTTAACCACCGACTATTAATTCAAAGTGTTGCTTCCACATTTGAATATACTCTAGATTTTTTAGTTGTTAAAGTAATTAGGAGTGAATCAATTGAAAATATATCCTGTGGTGATCCATGATATCTTAATTTCACTTTCACTTCAAATTTTAATTGCTACATTTATTATTGCCTAAGAAACTCTCAATTTCGTTCAAGTGTATTCCTCTCCTTATGTATTTATTAATCCTTTTCCTCCCACTCTAGAGTTGTATAGTACAATGTTACCACTCCTATATGTTTTATTAATTTATTTTAAAAACTTTAAACATTTATACGTGTCACACTTGAGATGACGAAATAAGTAAATTTTCATAATTCTTTGGGAACTAGAAATTACACACAACCCACTTCTTGTTATTTTATTTTCAAGTAATGTTATTTATTCTAATATTTTTATTCCTCATGGTCAGTTATCTCATGCTCTTTTTATTTGTAACATTTATGCTATATAATCGAAGTACAACTATTGGTTTTTCTTGTTTACTTGAAATTTTTTATTTTCTTCATCTACATTTAACCATAGTAAATTAATGTGACATATAAGATAGGCTTAAGTGTTAACTCAAAGTAAGTAATTATTGAGACATTTATGGAAAATGAAAAATAAATTAGAGAAAAAAGTCCATCAAAAAGAAATTGGCATCATATTTTAAGTGCCATATTTACCATTCATTTCAAGACTAGACACCCATTATAAAACACTTCAAAAGGACCAATGCAAGATTTATTGATTTAATAGAGGAGGATGACATGGGTCAAGTGAGTTAGGTTGTGAAATGCTTGACAAAATTAGGTTACCTTTTATGCCTCCTCTCTTGCTATTCAAGGAGTTGCCTCTATTAAATAAGTTAAGGAGATGGTTGGAAGAGGATAGATTCACTCACATGACCACCATTCAAAGGGATTATTTTCCTCACAACCTTCTACAGATATATCATACTTTATTACTTGATAAAAATGTTTTATTTATATTTACATTTACTTAATTGTTTGAGCATTTCATATTTGTTATAATATTTGAGAAGATATATTGACACATTTTCCTCTCAAATTCTTATTACCTCCCCCACATCAACCATTAACACTTTTTTTTTCAAAATTTACAAAACTAACTACATAGTTCTCACATTTTTCAATTTTCCTTTTTATTCATGCTTTTTTAACATTCTTCACATTTCTAATCATAATTTTTTTTCATTTCTTAAGTTCATACTATAGATCATAGAGAAGGATGGAAACCCATGAACAAGTGTGACTATATCGATCAATTTTTCTAAATAATGCATAGACTGGTGATAAGTAATCATGTGACCAACAAATGTAATGTGCAAAAAAATGCACCAAATCAAAACATACAAAGCTTTGAGAGCATAATCAAAATGACATCGATCATACTTCAATAACTATAATTAAATATTAGAAGCTCACGTACAAACACAATTATCTTACCAATAATCCTATAGTTAAATTACATGATAAAGAGGAAGTTGGCAATAACTTCTAGTATATAGACATAAATGTAGAAAGGTGAACGTGTATTTACTTTTTATGTATATTTATATAAAAAGTGTGATTGGTTATAAATGTTCATATCTATCCACATGTAGACACTCAAGTTTGGTAACTTATCCTTTAGTAATTACAAGTTTGGCTATGCTCCCTTACTAAGAAAAATACTCACATTCTAAGTCCAATCATTACATATCTCTAACTCTTTCTTGAATTTCTCATCTTTACACTCCATTGCATTGCAAACTCAAGAAATAGTAATCAATCAAAGTAGTAAATCATCCATTTGAACCATCTCAGAAATTTCTATTTCGCATCACATGCTTCTTGTCCTAGACCATACAATTTGGTCAACATGTGCTATAGGGCTCTAGATGACTTGATGGTCCTAGATATTATTATCTTGTGACTCTGATTTCAATTTGAATATCTTTATTACATATTTTCATCTTCCTAGGGTTTGCCTTATCGTAATATTTCACCTTTGAAAACTTATATAAGCAAGTCAATATCACTTTAATACGCACAAGGCACTATTACAAGATCTTATTGAAAATATCATTCTAAAAGCACTTATGGATCCCCTAAATCTTCCCAAATCAGTTGCACATCATTTAGAGTAACCAATACTACATGTCTGAAGCACTTAACCATGTCAAAAAGTATAAATTCTTCTATTTCCAAGCATGCAAAGGTCATAGAGCCATATCTTAGCAAGATAAAATTCACTCCATAAAATTTCAAAGGGGTTCAAGGGATAAAAGGTTAGGTCATACAACTCAAGCACACTAATACCATGTTAGGTACATTATCTATTCTATAGTTATCCCACTATATTTATGTTAAGAGACACAAGGGAATTCATAGAGGGTTGACTTAGATAATACTCACACCTACACATGTACCTAAGATAATTACATGAGGTTTGATCCCACATGAGGGCATTTAGTGTAGTACTTGGATTGATTCAACATTGTCAACCATTAATGGTAGTCCACCCTCACCACACACACGATTTATCCTTTTGTTATTTAATAATTAATGAAGGGTATTGTAGGTTTGTATGGTTTTTTATTTGTTCCAGGTGATTAAAATTTGTGTTGAGGTTATTTGAATAAGAGAGACATAAAGCAAAACACATTTCTAGGAAAGCAAAACATCTAAGAAGTTTCAGAACCTAATTGTAGAAGGTTCCAGGACTCTAGAGATCAAGTAAGAACCATACAGTTCCAAGGAAGGACAATATCATAGTTTTTCAATCCTACACTAACACAATTTCAAGTTCTAGTATTTACAACGAAGTATTTTCAATCTCTGCTCTATCTTTTCCATATCCACATCTCCTTTGTTCTGACCTGCACAACTAATTCTTCATCTCCTCTTGTATATTTGATATATCGCTTTATTGTTTATCATTTATAAAAGTGTTAATGCATTATTATGGTTATGCATGGTTAATTTTTAATTAATTAGATCAGAATAATCTCATATAACTAAACCTTTCATCCTACATATATTTTTGTGCGCTTTCCATAACAACATTTAATTAGGGGTAAACACTAAATATTGTTTTTTATCTAGGAAAAATAAAATATGTCATGAAAATTATTGTTCTTTTTCATGTAATTTATACTTGATACTTATTCCAACTTTTTGTAACTACTTTATAACCATAAACACAAAAAACATAGAAACAAACATCAAATATAAACCCTGCATTTTATAAAAACTAAATGTGTTATATCTTTCACTGTTTTATTTCATATATATTTTATTGAATGGTGTGCCACCACACACACTTCTTGTCATTTTAATTTACATTATATACATCTTATTAATTTTTTTGACTAATTTAGTGTATTGTTTTTACTCCTACATTTGTATGTTTCTCTACATGTATTTTACATCTTCAATTTATATTGAAATATTTTCATTTATGTCTTTTGTTTTCATAGTATAGATCCTTCACAAGTCAAAAATGAGTTGATTATCATGCATGAAACAATATTGTTGGTTGGAGTTTATGTCACTAAATATTCCCAATGGAAGTTCACAAAAACCATCAACAGTTAGGGAAATTCACCTTTAGATAGGGTGAAGTTCCTCTACTTTTTGAGAGGGGTAGTTCCCTCGCATTATGGATTTTTTTATATTTTTGGTGCTTTTAACTGTAAAAAACAGAGAGGAAACAAAAATGGGAAAGGAAAAGAAGGAGAAAAGGGTAAAGAAGAGAAGAATGCAATAATGTAAGCCTCTGGAAAGACTGATAAACTTGAAACACAAAGTACTACAAATCTATCTATCAAGGATATAGAGTTCCTTCTTGGTCATACAAGATTACCATACTTACAAAGTTTCAAAATGAGAAAGATAAGTGTAGATTGTAAGCAGAAGACTAAACAAATGGAACTTCTATATTTATCACAAAGGCATACAATGAGCGTGAAATCTGAGAAGAAAAAAGGCTTCATCTCCTTCAGAATATGCTGATATGGCACAAAGTCCATGTACCCTGATATCCAACACAAAGTCTAATCACTTGAGCATCAATCATACTATGAAGGAATAAAAAAATTAATAACTCAATCACAAGAAAAATGGTATATTTTGTAATTTGGAACTATTAACACAACAATAGGAAAAACATTGTATTCATAAGGGAAAATTTGTGTATATAAAGCTACAACAATATAATCCAACAGAGGCGGATAAAAAAGTTCCCAAAGAGTAAGAATGGGAATTAGAAGAAAAACCCATTTACAATTACAGTACAACATTTTATAGGAATTATGCTCCCAAAAGTAGTTATAAAACTACCTAACCTATCTCTAATCTCAAAATGACTCAACTTGGGTTTTATATTAAATTAAATGTAATATTTAATTAACTTGATGAAAAAATTAATTAAATATTGAGTACACCCTTTTCCTCCAAAAGTGAATTTTCATTATTGACCGAAGGATATAATATAATTGGCCTATGCTTATTAAATTCTTTATTTGGTAGTGGGAGCAATAGATTATCACATACGAATCCAACCATCTTCTTTCCATGAGCCTATTTCTTTAGTGTTATAATAATGGTTCATGTAGAGGAATTCCTTATGATAACATTTCGAGTGCCACATGATATTCAATCTTCTTCCTTGACCTAGAAAATATTAGAGCCTTAAAGAAATTGAACTTGAATTTATAACGCTCTAGATTATTACAGTAAGCACATGACCTATATTTTGAATAGAATGAAGTGTCCATTATCTGTGATAATACCTAACGACCTTCATTATTGAGCTTCAATAGTTTCTCTCTTGTAGGGAACTCTGATCCTTGCCTTATTTCATAACCATCAACTTCATTAACTGCTACATTGGTATTCCCCACACTTGATCTCTTTCAAAGACCAGTGAATCTCTCCTCTATCGCTTCTTGTCTTTCTCATTGGAATCTACAACACCTATATGGCCAACATAGGATCTAAAGTGAGGTATGGCTCATAATGGATCCAACTTCTAGTAAGTAGATGAAGGAATATCAATTATGGGGAATGATACTTGTAAACATAACCTATTTTAATTGTATCAAGAAACCAATTCCTTTTGACATCACTTATTGTATGGCACAATTCTATGTCAACCTTCATGAGAAGTCTCCAGATATCATCATTCAAGAGATAAGATCAAGCTCTTCCTAGCTCTGAGTACTGTATGCTATTATTGAGAACAATCCTAGCCCTAGCAAAAATTACTTTCCTCGCCATAGCTGTGCATTTATCTCTACATAATCATGCCCTATAACCTAGAGAATATCTAGAAGCCATTCTTTTAGAGCCTCCAGAAGGAACTTTATAGCCTGCGACCATTTATCTTCATCATTTAAAACTCAAGTTGTTTCCGTGTCATCACTAAATAATATGATCACATCACTTCAAACATCTCCAATGTTTTGAGAAAGTAGTCTATGATTTTAGCACCCTCAGCAACCACGAGTCCAAATATACTAAGACCAAATATTGTAATTGTTGATACAAATTATACCTGTGCTCATTTCTGGATCCTAAGGAATCTACCCTATGATTAGTTGGTTTTAATTTTTCTACATCAGGGTCTTATCTGAACTCTTTATTCACAAACACATTACAAGTCTTGTCATTGCTTTTATTTGATTCTCTCAATTTATCTAGAGCTACTTTTACAATTGCATCCCTTACACTAGAATAATCTGTATTGGACAGACTAGGTTGGCTTAATGCTTTTATTCCATCTGATGTGTAACTTTTTAGAAAAGACAAATGAATATGAATATTTGTATATTTTAATATATTGAGCCTTTGGTTTATTATATAAGTTCATAAGAACTCTACAAACTTCACCAATTTCATGTTTATTAACATCAAATATTTTCCCCCATGGAGGGTTTTCAAGAAGGGGGATATGAAATCGATAAGAATATACATAAACAACTCCATATGCTACTACCTCACTCTTGAGATGGATTAACAATGTTGTCTGCGAGCCATCATTTGACAAATTCCAAGCTTACTGCACCAGTTATGGAGGGGCTTCAACTTGAGCCAAATAGTTCAAAATGAATTTATGAGAATGTTCAACATGGAAAATAAAGCCTATCTCCTTCAAAAAGTGACGTTTTGTTCTGTTCAAGTCCATGTATATTTTTTCTCCTTAGAATATCATGATGGACAAAATCACATGATAAATTTATAAGATGACCAACCTAGGTTCATATTGAACATGTATATTCATCTAACTTGTGAAATTGAGTATAACAGATATATCACCTCTAACTAGATATGATTCAATTAGTGCCTCAATAGATTCTGCAATTGTTTTTTTAGAACATCCATGTATGACCTTTGTCACAAGTTATTCCAACCTTGACAACCTTTCCCTCCATCTGAACAATGCTCTTTACGATTTTTTTAATTACATCAAAAATGGACAAATATTTTGCAGTGTGCTCTAGAAGAGACATAATGGCTAGGATTGAATGGTTCATCTCTTATATATCCTTGCAAATTATGAATCATAACTAGAGAATGAAGGGTAGAATTGAAAACTACCAAATATATATGCGAGCTTAATTTCCCTTCATTCTTCTTATCATATTTCAAGTAAATATGGCAGCTAACAATGTATTTCAGAAACTAAATCTCCTAGTAGCTCCAAATGATCAAATGAGAAACTTTCCAAACACCTCATAGTTGTCAATTCTTGTATAATTAGTGTGGTAGAAATTAAAGGGCAATTTGAGCAGTCTTGTATTTCCTCTCGTATTTGAATTGCCAGCATCAAAGTATTCATGTGATGCAGTACAAAAGGAAGCAAATATAGTGATCTTAGTACAACTAATGTTAAGAACCTTGAGACATTTTTTCAAACGGTTGACATGCAATCTCCGTTCTAACTTCATGAGGCACAATTCAAAGAGTTGAATAGTTTGCGCTTTGACAATTTTGGAGATCCATTCATGTCCATGGTGTTTATAATGTGCCTAATAAGGCTATAGAACCAATTCATTCCCTCATCTTGTTGATAATAGCTATGATGAAATAAATTCAATTGATTTGATATGCTTTGATTTGATTGGGCCAACGGAGTTAACATATAATTTTCGAATCATCCTAAATGTATTTTCCCTTATCAATGATGAATATTATATCTAGGATTCACAATGAATTACAATGGCATAGATTTGGCAACTTTTATGTAAATTCAATCATGTTGGCTTTGTCAAAGGATCGGGGAACTTATGTGAATATGGAACTATTCCATGAGTTCACGTGACTACTGTGTTTATAGAACATAAAGCCTAGTCATCGACCACATTAGATTTCTGGAGCACACAAAAAAAAAAAACTATTCCATGAGTTCCCTCAAAAGCTGACCTAACCGGTCAAGCTTCCATATTTTATTTGGCCACTGTAGACACCAAAATTGGGTCTTACTCCCCTTAAACCTTGTTAATTAAATTAACCATATCCTAGTTGTTCATATCCCCTAGTGCACATGTTCATTAAATTAATTATCTTAATTAAATTAATTAATATCCTCACCTAGCCACCTCACTCAATAACCTACTCAAATCTCATTAATGACCTAAGATCGAGTCTAAACTTATCCTAACTAACTTGGAATTAGTCTAAACCTAGACTTAACTCCTATTAAGAAACCTAAAAGGAATCTTAGTTATCTTGCCATGATCTATCACTCAAGACTTGGAAAAAGGTTGGAGATCACGCTGAAAATAACAACAATCTGGCTATTTTTGGCCAACCTAGATATTCCCGCCTTGACCGACACTGATTATATCTCAACCGACACCAGTCACCTAACTTGGGTCAGTTAGATTAAATACATTTCCAAAAGCCTTAGCCTAGGTTGGTCATTCGATTTAGGATCTCATTCTTCCAGAGACTTGAAGCACTCAAATTTCTTAAGCACTTAGGAAAAAGAAGACACATGGGAGCAATACCAACATTGATCACAAATTCACAACAAAGAGGCACAGAGGTCTGAACTGCCGTGGCATGAATACACCGACTCTTCTCTCTGGATCTCTATTGTCACCGTGTTCATCACATATGTTCTCCAATCTACTTTCTAGTAAGTATTTAACATCTCCACACTAAATCTCTAGTTTCCTTGTGTAGATTTAATTATTCATTACTATAGTCTATTTCTCTCCACACCCATATACCTCCATCCTTCCATCAACCCATCACCTAATCATACTCGTAATTTTCACCCATTTTCACCCTCTCTTAATCATCTCAAAGTCTTCATAACCATTTTACAACCCCACTCTCACCATTTCCAACCTCTGTGCAATCACAGGGAGTCTGAAAAACCAATTCTAAGAAATTTCTGCTAATTGCCCCTACCGACGTTGATTAGCCAACTGTCATTGATCACTCTTCCTAACCAGCATCGATTAGTCATCCAGATCTAGTTACTGTGTCTGACAATATAGATCAGACCAATGAGCTAATACTCACTTCCTAATAGCCCATAACCATTTCTAATCCTTACCAAACCTTACCTAGAGCCTATACCATACCTGCAACTCAACACCAGCCCAATCAACCCTCCCATTTTGACCTTGAACAACCTTTTGCATGACCTTTCTTATTATTTTTAACGAGATACCTAAATCATTTCAATTCCAATAGGATCTTTACTTCATGTATGATTTAACTAGCATTAATATTGTTATATAGAAGTGGATTGAGATCTTGTTAAGGAAGTATCATGCTTCCTGGATCTAGCTTCCGCTACGCAGTCCACTCATTATTTTGTTTAAATATATTTAGTGGTATTGTTTTGTATCTATAGGTAGTTCCTCCTAGCCAAAAGGGAGCTCTCACATCCGTTCTTATCCAGAAGACATTTATGCACGCATTCAACCTTCAGCTGATATTACAACAAGTATTCCTCCTTGTCCTTCTACCCTTATCTGTTTCATTAATCTACTAAGAATCTGGTGAAACAACCGTATCAGAGGCACATAAAACTCAGGGAGCCATGGAGTTACTTAGGTTTCTCATTGCAAATCTGCAATGTTGTCAATACTATATTATCATAAATTCTTAAAAATGAAACCTGTTGCATCTATCGAGGTTTCTAGGAACTTAGGGAACTATGGAACTTGTGGAGCATTCCTTTAGTTCCAACAAGAACTGACTTAGCAGATGTAATTTAATTTTTAAGCTTAAAACCATTTTTGAAGGAAGGATCAAAGAAAACATGATAACCAAAAAGAATTATGATATCATTTGATCAAGCATAAGGTTTCATATGTCGGGGAACACCACAAAATTCATAGCTCCACATGCAACGAAGATAAGGTGAGGATTTTGATAAGGATAATTAAAGATTAGAGGGCCGGATGAGAAAATGAATAATTTGTTGGGACCAAGCTACGATTATTTAAAATGACATGTCAACTATGAAGTTCTTACCTTTCATTTTTTAAAAAAATATGATTTTATCATAATGGAAACAAAATTTTAAAAAAATGGACAGTCCAATTTTTCAGTGACAACAACTGACTCTGTTTAGGGACGTGACTTAGATTGGGCATAACATAAAAACGTCATAGCTCAGAATCCAATTTTGGTTTGAAATAGACCAGTGCCTTATCGAAAAAGCCAAAGATTAAAATGTAGGGATTCATTCTCAACAATTTTTTGCACCAATGGGACACACACACAGACACACATAAGGATACCAGTAGGGAAACAAACTAAAACTAGGATGATATTTATAAGGAAGAAAAAGTATTTACAAAAAGGAAAGGGAATGTATAAAATTTACACAAATATGGAAATAGATTGGGAAAAGTATGTACCTTTGTGAAATAACACACTGAAGGTACGAGACATCCAGAAATTGAGAATGAACAACAGGGCACACCAATTTTTTGTGGAATTATGATTTGGATCAAAAATAAAACTGGAAACAAGAATACAATCCAAATAATGATACTCCATTATAAAATTATCTAGTTCCAATGAAGAGTTGAGTATATATATGAAATGTATGCCTTTTTGTAAATGAGGAAATGGAGGAATAGAACCGTGCAAAGGCTTGTAGGACCCTTAATTACACCCATGTTGATCTATACATACCATTGAACTTTGAAAACTGGATTCAAGAGAAATCTTGATCCTTGCAGCACCGACTTCCTCCTTTAATGAAGTTCTTGTAATACCAGTGTGAGAATTGCAACAATCATTACAACACAACACTTGAAACTCATGCACTTCCACAGGATCTTCCTTATATTCAATTTCAAGAGGAATTGGAAAGTAAGCACTAAATTATTTGTCATCTTAATTTTCTTCTATCCCTTCAATTTTTATCTTATTCGTGGAAAACAAACTTACTATTTTTGTAAAATCAACACTCTTACTTTCAATTTCCAAAATATCCTGATCCTTAGACACAAATTGCATTGTTGATTTAAATTCAGGATAAGTAGGGGGTTCAATAGATGTGAGACTAGATACAAATTGATTAACAATAACATCCTCTTCCTCTTGTTTTCATTCTAAAGAATGAGCAACAAGGGTGATATGAGGATTGGTGATCTCATTGACTTGTTTTTCTTTTAGTTCAGACACTTGTTTTTTGTTAAAAGAAATAAATAAAACAAGAAGGTTATCAAAAATTACATTGGTTTTACTATGTTGAAGTTATTCCAACATAGGAGAGAAATTATCTTTGTCCATGTTTCCATGATGAGTATCAACCTCCACCAACATAAGATCATTTCTTTCAAAACAAGGACATTCAACCTTGATGTATGATATATCTTCCAAGAACTTCATTTCGGGTTGGAATGGAGCCTCAATTTGTTTGTCTTCTTCATCATTTGAAGGAATATAAAATTGACATTTATTAGGTGGGGAAAAAAGAACAATTTCATTAGTGAAATTGAAGTAGCGTTGAGGAATAAATACCTTACAATGTGAAGAATCATCATGAGCAACTTTTAGAACTTGAATGTTTTCCTCCTCATTATGAAGTGTCTTAGAATCATTCACTGATTGTTCTTCAATATGTTTTTCCTCCTCACATGCTTACAACTTCATGTATTGTATTTTTACTTCTTTCATCAACTGTATAGAGTTTTGATCATTTGTAGGTGCTATTTTCATTTTTTCCTTTTGTAGCACTCTCTTGAAACTCAAGCCACAAAGTTTTAATCACTGGATCATCTAATGTAACAAAATTTTCCAATCTATCCATCCTTTCTTGCACTTTTTTTTATAGATAATACAAGTGTAGTGGTGGATTTATTATTTGCATATGGAATATTAGAACATTTTGGAAATGTCTTTATTACTTTCTTGTTTCTTTCTTTCTTGTGTTCAACAAGTTTACGAAGTGTTTGTGAATTCATACCTCTGTAGAAATCCCATAAAAACTAGGCTTTCTCTAGATTGTCTGGATCTTGAAAATTTTGAATAGGGATATCTCCATCTTCATCCTCATCACTATCATTGTCACTCGTTGACGCAGGCCAATAAGTGGTTGTCATCTTAACTTCATTCCTAGGAAGGTTCTTGGATCAAGGGAATGAACATGACAAAATTTCGATCCTTAGCGGAGTCACCAAAAACTATTGATTGGATTTTATGTCACTGAATATTCCTAATGGAAGTGCACAAAAACCAACAACAGTTAGGGAAATTCACCTTTAGACAGGGTGAAGTTCCTCTTCTTTTTGAGAGCGGTGGTTCCCTCATATGATGGGATTTTTTTATATTTTTGGTGTTTTTAACTGGAAAGCACGAAAGGGTAGAAAAATTGGGAAAGGAAAAGAAGGAGAAATAGGGAAATAAGAGAAGAATGCAACAATGTAAGCCTCTAGTAATACTGATAAAGTTAGAACACAAGGTTCTGTAAATATATCTATCAAGGATATATAGTTCCTTCTTGGTCATACAAGATTACCATACTTACAAAGTTGGAAAGATGAAAAAGAGAAGTGTAGATTGCAATTAGAAGACTACATAAAGGGAATGTCAACACAAATCTAACACTCTGATAATATTTCACCTGAAACTCCTCGTGCTATGATTATTTCAGTAATGCACAAATTTTGGTTTGGTGGTAGTAATCTGGAAGCACAACAATAGACATAACACAAGAATACCACAGAGTATGACATAAAATAATGATGACAAATCTGAAATAAAACTATAAAATATATTATTAACATGAAATTTTTACAATCTCACCCATGAATTACTCCAAGTGTTACCAACTCCACTTGTTTTCCAATAATAGTTATGGGAGAAACTTCACAATTACTCATCTTGATGGCTTCCTTAACACACCTTCACAATGAATCCTTTATTCATAAAATAATTATTACAACTTTATTCCATGATAAATGAGAGGGGGTGGCCTCTCTATTTATAGAAATTTAGGCTTATCCACCCTATCTGTAAGATAGGATAGGAAATATCTTCCGGCCAATCATATTTCATGCCTAAACTCTTACCTTTACATGTAGGCTTATGTTTTAAGATAAGATATACCTTATCATCTCACATGGGTTCCACCTTTATAGTTATTACACAAATTTAATATACAAAATATTTATGACATCACTCTTTGTCATTATTACAAATATAATATTTCTAATTCTAAATCATGTAGACCCTATTGACTTTTGACCCTTTTAACATTACCCGGACCACTTACGACAAACATTTAGTTTTTACCACAACATTCCTATTGTACTTTGATTATTACCATATTGTACATTATTGGCAGTGCCATACTAGTAGCGTTGTTATCTTCTATCAAACGCCACTACTAATTATACTTAACAACATCCTATTCCTAATACATACATTAATGAAATAGAAATTACGGATGAAAATTTTAGTGTCGACATCTTCCCCCTCCCTAGCTTCTACTCCATCCTCAGAGTAAACTATTATGGACATTCTGAAGCTAGTGCCTGGAAAATCTTTAACTTGTCGTGGTTGATCCATTTTGTAATGGGAGTACCATCCAATTCCTCTAGTCGATATGTACCATTTTCATGCACAAATACTATTTTGTAGGGCCCCATCCATTTGGAAAGAAGTTTTCTATGCCTCCTCTTTTTGTAATGGGAATCATTTACTAGGACCAAGTCATTCACCTGAAATGGAGACCAGAGGATATTTTGATCAAAGTACTCCTAATTCATTTTCTTCTTATAGCTTGTATCCTTCGATATTTCCCTCATTTCCTCTAACAAATGAAGATGGACCAACCTTTCCTTTACCGAATCACTTTCATCCATCCTTTATTTTTTCAATAACTAGATCAATGCCATAAGCCAACTAAAATGGGGAGTATCCTATTGCTGACTTTGATGTTTCCCTATATGCCCACAATGTTGCATGAATCATTTTATCCCAATTATGTACTTTCGAAGCTACATCTTTTTCTAGGATTTGACACAATACATAATTTTTTCGTTTCACCTGTCCATTTATGCTTGGCTTGTAAGTTATTGCCTTCGTGTGCTCAATAGAAAACTATTTTACCAGGGCTTCTACCACCCCATTAATGAAGTGGCTTCCTTGATCTGTTACGATTTCTAATGGACAACCAAATTTGGTGACAATGCGTTCATACATGAACCTTGCCACTTCATCCATGGAAGTTGTTTTCAAGGGCCTAGCTTCAACCCACTTGGTTAAATAATCTGTGACAACTACAATATACTTATTTTTACGTGGGGTAGTTGGAAGTGGACCTATAATATGTATTCCCCACTTTTCAAAGGGACCAAGTGAAAGAATAGGGCATAATGGAGCTGATGAAGTCTTACAGTTCCCATGTGTTTAACAAATATCACATGTATTACAATAATTATAACAATCTCTAAAATTGAGTGTGTCGGTGATAACCTACATTTAAGATCCTTTATGATGTAAGTTATCTAGAGAAGTGTCCTCCCCATGTACCATTGTGGAATTCTTCCATTAGCTCCTTCCCTTGATCACATCCAACTACCCTCTTGTACTTTCCATCAGGCCCTATCCGAAATAATACTCCATGCAGAATAGAATATGGACGAATGACTTGAGTAATTTTCCTCTTAGTCTTTGCATTGACACCATCAGGAAATTTGAAATCATTCAGATAATTCCAAATATCTATATATTCACTAGGAATTGTGTTAAGGGATAACATGTTGCATTTGGGAAAGCATCATCATCACAAGATGAACCTAAACCATCATAGGTGCGAGAGAGTGCATCTGCATTTCCATGCTTCTTTCCTGGCCTATCTATAATATCAAATTCAAATTATTGTAGCAAAATTATCCATCTTGTTATCCTTTTTGATGGGTTAGGCTTATTTACAATATTTTTTAGAGCTTGACGATCTGTTACAACCGTAAATTTTTACACTAGAAAGTAATTTCTAAACTTCTTTACAACAAAAATGATAGCTAGAGCCTCTTTTTCAGTTAAAGTATAATTTTCCTCAACACTGCTCATTTGTCTTCTTCCAAAGTAAACTGGATGATCATTCCCATTTTCATCCTTTTGACTCAGAGTACTTCCTAGTGCTGCATATGAAGCATAAATATATACAATGAAAGGCTTGCTCCAGTATGTATTCTTTAAGACAATGAAGACACCAAAGCTTCCTTTAGTTGTTCAAAAGCTTCATGCTCCTTATTTCCTGGTTCATAAGTAACATCCTTCTTCAAGAACTAGGTTAGTGGCTGTGTAATCTTTGAGAAATTCTTGATGAACCTTCTATAGTAACCCACATGGCCTAAAAATGATCTCAACTTGCTTATATTCATAGGAAATGGTAACTCTTTGATTTTTGAAACTTTATCAGGATCAATACCAATACCATATCTGGATACAATATTCCCTAACAAAAAGCCTTTAGAACATCCAAAGACACACTTTGTAGGGTTTAGTGAGGCTTTTGATTCATCTAACCTTTGAAATGTTGTCTCCATCTGGTGCAGGTGGTCCATTTTTCTCCCATAGATGTAAAAATCATCCAAGAATAATATGATGAAGCTTTCAATGTACGGTTGAAACACCCTATTCATCAAGCGTTGGAATGTTGCTTGAGCATTACACAACAAAAATGACATAACTCTATAAACAAACATTCCCCAAGGAGTGGTGAATGTAGTCTTCAACTGATCTTTCTACGCTATACGAACTTGGTTGTATCTTCTATAGCCATCTGTAAAACTATAGCACTCCTGGCTAGCTACTTCGTCCAAGATATGATCTAAGAATGGAAGAGGGTAATGATCTTTCTTTGTTGCCTTGTTGAGCTTTCTGTAATTAACACAAATGCGCAGCTTCCCATTCTTTTTTATCGAGATCACAATGGGAGAAACCCATTATGAATTCTCCACAAAAAATATGAATCCTGCCTCTAGCAAATTATCTATTTATTCTTTTACAGCCTTGGAGAAATTAGGATTCATTCTATATGGCATTTGATTTATAGGCTTAAGACCATCTACCAACTCAATCGAATGTTCTACCCAACTTACTTGACAAAGTTCCTTGTAATCAAAAGTGAATAAGTGCATGTACCTTCAAAAGAGCTGGAGGTAGGATTCCTTCTCACTCTCCATCACAACATCACAAATATTTATTTGTTGCAGATGATCATCAATTTATTCTTCAGATAATTTTATGGGTTCATGATTCAGTGTGACTGAAAGGATATCCATGACCGAAACATCAACCTCACTTTCTTCATCTTTTGTGTCCACTTCACTGGTACTAGAGTAATTAGAGGATGTCCAATCATCAGTTTCATCACTTAAACTCATAGGTTTTTCCATATGATGCCGAGGGATCATGTTTATCTTCTCCCTCTCTCTGCCACGTCCAAGTGTCATGAAACCTTCATTCCAATAGTTTTTACATGAAATATAATTAGCCATGGCCTTCCCAACAACATTGGGTACGCAATAGTACTATTATTCATCGCCTGAAAGTCTACCACCCATGATAGATATTGCCACATTTGAAACAAGACATTTTGGTTTAGTTTTTCCCTTATTTAATGACCTTAACATAAGTGTTGAGGGGTGAGTAATTTTTAAACCCAACATATTCATTACAGACTCGGTCATTACATTAACTACATCACCTCCATCTACTAAGACATCATGAATTGAAATACCATTACATAATACCTCAGCTTGTGGAGCGTAGGGATCTGCCTCTGCTTCCAAAATAGGGACCTCAACCTCCTTCCTTCACCGAGCATTGAGTCCACTTTGTAGTTCCCACCTCTTCTCAAAAGACACAACAAGAAGTTGACCATATGTAATATTTGCAGGACTTTTGGACATATCTTATAAGATGGAGTATGGTCCTTGCCCCTGTGAAATCAAAAAATCTTGCACACCCAACTTTCTTCTCCTATGTTTCTTACTAGTCTCTCCTTTCATCTTCTTAGGATCATTTCCATCTTGGTTATATTTTTCTTTCTTTTTGTTACAAACACATCTGCTTCATTATTTATCCTCCTATCTACTACATCAAAAGAATTCACATGTGCTTTTCCTTTATCATTATCTCTTGTACCAGATGTAGAAGCTCTATCTGGATAATTATACTTATAATGACCCTTTTTATAACAACCATAACATACAACTTCAGATATATTTATTTTTGGACCTCTATCTCCTCCCTGGGAACTAAATTCCTTTCCTTGAAGAAGATTAATAGTTAATTGGCTCATCTTCCTAAGGAGATATTCATACTCAATAGATGTACTAGGGGTGGATTTTTTCTCATCAATAATGGTTGTGGTGTCTAGACCAAAGGTGTTGGTGTAGGCTCCACCTTAATAACAACTTCTTTGGGCTCCTCTTCCATGCTTTCTTCTTACCTTCTTGCAATCTCCTTTGCTTGTTCGAGGGTCGTTGGGAGGTCATACTTCACTCGTTTTCTGATCTTTGGCTTCATCCCATGAATGAAGTGCTTACAGAGGAGATTATCCATGCCATTCTTCAACCCATCCGCTAATCCTTCCTTCCGGATCTGGGCATCGAGCTTTCTCCTTAACTCCAAGACACGAGCATGATAATCTCTGATATTCTCCTTCTCTCCTTGGGCTAGCTTTGTGATCTCGATCATAAGGTCTGTAAATTTTTGTTGTTCACCAAATTCTTCAAGAAAACTTTTAGTTGATAAATCTCATGAGTTTTTAGCATTATTACCTAGTGTTTCAAGCCACCTAAGGGCTGAACCATCCAAAAATGGTGGAAAAAGTTTAGTCCATTGTTCCCTTCTTATTAGGCCATTACAGATGCAAGATCGTTTAAATTATTGAATGAAAGAGAGAGCATATTCATTAGATTGAGCTGAAAAACTAAGAATCTTTCCCACTTCCAAAAGTAACCACAGTGAAATACCACCCCATAAGTACAATCAACAAGACTTATGTACACAAATAATTGGAATTACCGTAATAGAGAGTGACTTTACACCTTTCTACAACAAAATAGGAATGACCACGATAAAATTACATTTACTATGGTAAAACTTGACTTACTGCGGTAAAAATTGACTTTACTGTGGTAAACATTATTCACGGTAAAAAGTGAAGTTATTATGGTAAATATTATTCAAGGTAAAAAGTAATTTTACCATGGTAACTGTTATGCATGGTAAAAACAAGGTTACTCTCCAAATGATTTATGACTAAGTGACAATATTTCTCCAGAAAATCCACCAACGAGGAATGGTCTTGGCAACAGAACCAAAATGTCAACACGAATCTGACACTTTAATAATATTTCATCGGGAACTCCTCGTGCTATGATTATTTCAGTAATGCACAAAGTTTGGTTTTGTGGTAATAATCTAGGAACAAAACAATAGACATAACACAAGAATACCATAGAGTATGACATAAAAGAATGATGACAAATCTGAAATACAACTGTAAAATATATTATTAACATGAAATTGTTACAATCTCACCCATGAATTAATCCAAGTGTTACCAACTCCACTTGTTTTGTAACAATAGTTATGAGAGAAAATTCACAATTACTCATCTTGATGGATTCCTTAACACACCTTCACAATGAATCCTTTATTCATAAAATAATTATTACAACTTTATTCCTTGATAAATGAGAGGGGGTGGCCTCTCTATTTATAGAAATTCATGATTATCCACTCTATCTCTAAGATAAGATAGGAAATCTCTTTCGGACAATCATATGCCATGCCTAAACTCTTACCTTTACATGTAGGATTATCTTTTAAGATAAGATATACCTTATCATCTCACATGGGTTCCACCTTTATAATTATTACAGAAATTTAATATACAAAATATTTATGACATCACTCCTTGTCATTATTACAAATATAATATTTTTAATTCTAAATCATGTAGACCCTAATGACTTTTGATCCTTTTAACATTACCCAGATCACATACGACAAATATTTACTTTTTACAACAACATTCCTATTGTACTTTAACTATTACTGTACTGTACATTATTGGCGGCAACATACTGGCAGCGCTGTTATCTTCTATTAGACGCAACTACTAATTATAATTAAAAACATCCTATTCCTAATACATACATTAAAAAAATAGAAATTACGGAGGAAAATTTTAGTGTCGACAAGAACTTCTCTATTTGACTTAAAGACATACAATGAGTGTGAAATCTAGTAAGCAAAAAAGTCTTCATCTCCTTCAAAATATACTAATATGAAACAAAGTCCACGTACCCTGATATCAAGCACAAAGTGTGTTCACCTTAACATTAATCATAATATGAAGGAACAACAATATTAATTGTAGACATTTGAAATGTCAACATGCTTTATTTATGATTAATCTATCCTGTAAATAACATCATTACTATCTAAATCCATATAATAATTAATCACAAGGTTAATAATTATTAATAAATTTTATCATATTTACCCTTTATCATTTTATAATCATCACCATTCCATTATTAATCATCTTAATCCATTATTTTATCCCATCCTATCATTAATCACTTTAATTTCATTATTATATCATATTATCATATCATAACCCTTATTAGCATTTCTAGAAATTTAATATTCCTACACCCACCTACCCACCCACTCTACACATCCCTACACCTATCCTTTCCATATAACCCTACCCCTAATCATATTTATTGACTTGATCTAACTCTAATCCTTATCACATGCTCCACCTCTAAATATAGATGATTCTATTTCTAGAAGCCTCTCTAACCTTTTCCTTCTATTGAATTTTTAATTCAATGGAAGCTTCTTCTCTCCATGAATTTTGAATTCAAATTTCTAGAATCCTTCATTCTAGAATCCTCCAATCCTCACATACATTCTCCACCCTTGATCAAAATCCAAATTGGCTTCATCTGAGCCATTGAATCCTCCACTCTTTAGCTATACATTAAGCTCTCCTCATACATGAGAGTCAAGTCATAGAATCCATAACAAACCTCAGCTATTTTGTTTCATCATTCATCCATTTTATCATCTTATCCAATCAATCAATCCATTCCTTCAATCCAATCTATCATCCATCAATTGATCTTCATCAAGCAATTCAAAGGGGAGGTGTTGCTCATGTGACTCCAAAAAAAGTTAAAGCAATCAACAATCAATCATGAGAAAATCCAACATAACAAGGAGGAACATTGCAACTTGTAGGTAAGTGTAGGTATTGAATTTCTATCCTTCATATCCTTTTCTCAGTTTGAAGTATTTGCTAGAAGGATTAGAATAGGATTACAACTTGTACTTTGTTTTCTTATATTTTGCATACTAATCTTTCTAACCAATACATTTTGGCACCCACCATGGGGCTTACCCCCCATTTTTAATCACTTGCCATCTTATTTCAACCCTTGAACATGATGTCCAAGTTTCAAGAAGTTTCCATTGTCATTTACCCCTTTCAAATATTGGATTTTGATTTGGGTGCTAATAGGGTCATAATTTGAATGTATTTTTTCGACAGATATATAGGAAATTCATTTGCTCTGTTATAATGGCACCTAAGTAATAAAGAATTATATATATAAATTTCCCTTGAAATGAAACCTTTACCCTAGGAATTGGTACATAGACATAAAATAAAGCTCATTTGCCGAGACATGCAGAGCCTTTATTTTAAACACAACAAAACTACTAGTATTTATGCCTCTATTGGACCTTGTTATAAGCCTTTTTTCAGTAGTTCAGCGTTTATTCTATATGTTTATCTTGCATTATAACCTAATAAATATCAAGTATGTTTTACTATTTATTGCCTTTATTCATACCACAAAAACCCTATTTTTGACATTAAGTTTTAAAATCGTATCATACCCTATTAGCGCATAAGTTGCAAAGAATCATTTTCTTTGCCCTGAAGTGATCACTAATTCATAACACTCTAGCATGAATCATTTGCCATACTTATTGTAACTATGCCCTGTAAAGTCAGTAAAGTCACAAAATAATTGCAGAATTACAAGTATCTATAAGACATTAACAAGCTACAAATGTTAACCCTCTAATTATAAAGTACTAAAATTGATGAGATAAGGTTATATGTGCTAACATGACTATTTTGGATAAGTAGATACTCGCTCTAACAATAGGAGGGTTCGATAAGTCTATCTATGTAATTCATATGTATCTAATACATATTTGTATTTTTTTGTAGGATCACTTTACTAGAAATCCTTTTAGGGAGCAGGATGTTTAGTCACTATGCACCCTAAATTTAGGTTGCATGATAGCCATGTACTAACACTATATAGATTTATGTAACGACAACTCCTCTTGAATACCCCATTATATCACTTGCATCATGTTGACTAATTCATCTTGTATCTGGGAATATCATTTTTGTTGAAGTATGTTTTAAAGGAATGTTGATTAACTAAAATAAGAAATTATTTACTTCTATTCTAGTGTAATCATACGCTATGCAATGCAGTAAATAATAGCTAAATAAATGAAGGAAATGACTCAAAAAAGTAAGTAGAAATGTAAAACTCTAATGTGTAAGAGGGGTTGTGAAATCCTTATTTGATTCGAAGAAGGTGCAAGACTGCGTCGCAGTGCCAACTAGGTGAACAGGAGGAGGAAACAACCACACATAATCCTGAGAAATAATAGATCTGAGTTCTTTGACTGGACTGCAGCACCTGGAAAGGGACACGGGCACCTGTGGACACCCTAGTCTGAGAACTAGGCCCTGGTGTACATGGAAATGGCCTAGAAAACCTCCTTTGGGGTGTCACTAATGTTACTGCTTGTATTCACTTCTTGTCACACTAGCTTTACATGAACTGCGTCGGATGTTGTGTAAATCAAGGATGAAGGAGAATCACCTACAAAACCCTAAGTAAAGCATCAAAACCCTAAAAAATAAATATGCATATGAAGGGTTCAGATTGCCTCATCCTAACGACCACAATGGTGGACTTACTAACTAAGCACTATTACATCTTAGACCCAATACATGTGTGTGTGTGTGTAGTGTGTAGTGTGTGTGTGTGTGTGTGTGTGTGTGTGTGTCAATCATGCCCTAGGTTTGTCTTGTGCCAGTCACACTTTCTGAAGTAGCGAGCAATAACTAGATATAGAATGCAATAAATGTGTGCATGGAAACAATAGACTTTCCTCCTATGAAGTGTGATGCATATGAACCAACCTTGTGTGCCTTCTGATGGAGCTATATGAATGTAAATGTAGCTTTAGATGCCTTTAATGGATGCAACCTAGATGTGTGATAGTAAGTGCTTAGTGTTTGGTCCCTCATTATGGTCATCATAAATTCATATTTATATGCATCTCTTATTCTAATTTCATAATTAACCCGGAAAAGGATGACCACTAAAAAAATTAAAATCTCAAATTCCTAAAAAGTACCCAAAAGATGGAAGAAAAGTACAAAGCGCATCAGGACGCCCAGAGGGTACCAAGGCACCTCGGGTGCCCCAGTAAGAAGTAGTAAAACATAGAATGAAAAAATAAACTTAGAAGTGTAGGTGTAAGATATTAAATATGACAACAACCAATATAAAAATGGCCACAGACATGGGTTAATGATTACTCTTTTCACTCAAGAACCATATGAATAGTAGTATGAATCCAAAACTAAATATTGACTCAAAGTGCATGATTTAGTGACTACATTTTCCCCCAATTTATGTTGGTGAGTGGAAAGCTCAGTAACATAACAGTAGATAGAGATGCATACCTGAAAATCCATGTAGAGTTATGTATAAAAACATGGCGAAGGACTAGAAAAAACTTGAAGTGACAAAAATATAGGAGCATGCGAAGACTAAAGATGAAAAACATGTAAAAAGTTATGAAAGTGAACCTAGGGCAGAAGTGCGTATGTAGATGCCGATGTGTGTAGTGTACTTGTATGATTAGTATCCTGTGTTATGTAATCACCATGTGTGTGTTGTTGTTGACTGCTTTCTTCCCATACAGATGGACCTACAAAAGAGAAGACGATCAAGTAATCAAATACCAATGTATATGTGTAAAAGTGCATGTATATAGTAAAAAGATTATAAATGAAAGTACAAAAAATGAAAAAGGAACATGTGCACCTGATCCATGATGAGATAAAAAGGGGTGTAGAAAGGATATCTTGTAAATGTCAGTGAAGTGCGAGTTTTTTGGGAAATCTCACTACATTGTGGCCGAAGAAGTGTAGGGAGAAAGATATGTTATTCTCCAACTTGTAAGCACTTCCTTGATACTTAGTGAAGATATCTCTATACTGTCTGGTTTTTTGTGCGATCCGATGCCACTAGACGAAGTAGTGTAGGGAGTAAATTCTGTTGTATCTTACAACCTATAACTACTCCTCAGAATGCTAAGGACAATCTTCCCTGTAAAAGCCACTGTGTATGGGGTTCGTAGACTTGTCTGAACTAACTCACTAAAACTGTAGACTGAGCTATATCGGTACTGTGTTTAAACCCCAAATGAAGCCCCCCCTCTTTGGGGGTGCATATGACATTGCAGATAGGAGAATGTAGCCCCAGAAGAGGACCAAACATGTAACTGAAAATATACCCTGTAGGGGGGAGGGAATGTGCTTGGTTGAGACCAAAGAACACATAAAAAATTGAATAGAAAAAAAGTGTTATTACGAAAAAACATACATATAGAAAACAAACAATGTGTAAGATAGA
Organism: Taxus chinensis; assembly: GCA_019776745.2. Lineage (NCBI taxonomy): Eukaryota > Viridiplantae > Streptophyta > Pinopsida > Cupressales > Taxaceae > Taxus > Taxus chinensis. The sequence goes on along the minus strand of CM034152.1, from coordinate 200,654,667 downwards.
ACATAAGAAGACAATGTAAACACCCAATAAAACAATCATAGACCATGCAAAGTGGGTTGCAAATATGGGACACCACTCATGATTTCACAAGATGCTCAAGGTCGTCATGGCCGCAAAAAAAACAAGTATGTATATACAACAAAGGGAAAGGCTCACAAATAATAACAAGTAATAGAAAAAAACAAACAAGTATGGAAGAAAATATCCCTACATAACAACTACTACACATGAAGCACCCATTAGCATGTTAGAAAAATAGCAATTATGTCAAAGTATGTATAACATAATAATAGTAAGTGCTAAACAAAATGAAACAATAACACCTATAGTATACAAATGCGGATGCCCCCAGTAGGTAGTGTGTCAAGCATCAATGCTACATGTAGAATATTCGTATATGTGATACAAACTAGAAAAGGATGTGAATTCACATGTGTGTATGGTAAAGATAATGACATGTAATAGATCTATCTAACATGTGTAGTAAAGTGAACATGTAAAGACAAGTGCAAGCAAGAGTAAATGTAACCATAAAATGTAGTATGTTGTGGATGGATGAAATGGAATGAAAAATGGATGATAGGAGCCATGTGCCCCCTAAGTAAAAGGAATTGTATGTAGTGAGGTTCATTTAGTATGCCCCCTCAGTAGTAAATAATGAACCAAAAAAAAGACTGCATCATCAGGAAATGGTCAAAATATGTGTTGTGTGTAATGCGCTATGAGGAGTGTGTAGTGATGAGATGCGACATAATGATGATGTGCGTGTGACTCTATAGCCTAAGCATATATCATAGAAAAATGAATAGAAAAGAGGTGGTGATTTAGCCTAAAATGTATACCACTAAACAATGTAAGTGAGAGTGGTGATGTAGCCTATCATGAAATGATGCTAAAAAAAGTGATTCTATAGCCTAAAGTGTATATCACTAATCCTAGGAATGTCACATGAGAGAGAGATTGAATGATGAAAAAGTAATGGTGATGATGTTCATTTGTGATGTATACCCTCAACAGTCCAGTATGGACTGTGAGACTAGAGTGCGTCATTAGGTAATAAGTGCAACATGTTTAGGTGTAATATTTCTTAAGGTAAATATCATTGAGTGGAGTTTTTGAGTGGTTTCCATAAAAGGGTGGCGAGATGGTAAACTCCATCATTGAGATTGTTAGTGACAACATATGGGCCAAGCCAATTGGGCTTAAATTTACCTTTAAGAGGGGCGTCAACATTTGTATTTTTCTATTTTTCTTTTAAGATTAGATCACTAACATTGAATTCGCAGGAACACATTTTATGATTATATGTGTGTGCAATGTGATATTGATAGGCGCATAGATTCTCAAGTGTTTGTACTCGACATGAGTCCAAAATTTATAATTCATGTAACCAGTTTTTGTGACATTCATTATCTTTGAAGATACCTTTGAGTGAAATGTGTAAGGAAGGTATTTCAAGTTCTAATGGGATGACGGCCTCGACCCCATAAACTAATGAAAATTGAGTTGCATTAGTAGGTGTGAAAATGATAGTGTGGTAGGCCCATAGGGCATATAATAGTTGGTTATGCCAATCATTGCCATTAGAATCTACTGTCTTGCATAATATTTTGACAATCGTTTTGTTGGTGGCCTCATCTTGGCCATTGCCTCATGGATAGTAGGGTGTAGAAAAAGATTGTTTAATTTTTAATTTAGAACAAAACCTCTTAACTTCCTTATTTTTAAAAGAGGATCCATTATCAGTGATAATAGTAGAAGGCATACTAAATAGTGTGATGATGTGTGTAGTGATGGAACCATAGATGTTAGTACCAGTGACTGTGCGTAATCGAGCTACCTTAACCCATTTGGTAAAATATTCTATGGTAGTAATAATGAATTTATGTCCTTTGACAAATTCGAGATTGATCATAGTGATGAGGTCAAGTCCCCAAAGAGAGAAATGCCATGTTGGTGAGATATCTTGCAGGTCATATGCGGGTTCATGCTAAAGGTTTCTGTGCTTTTGGCATTTCTCACAATGGGTGGCATATTCAAGACAATCCTGTTCTATTGTAGGCCAATAATATCCTCGATGTAAAATATTTTATGACATATATTTTCAAGAAAAATGGCATCCACACATGTTGTCATATATCTGTGAGATGACAATAGGGATATTTGCGAGTCCTAAACAATATAGAGTCAACCATCAATTGCATTTTAAAATATTTTTGTTCCTACAATGACATAGTGAGTAGCCTCACATTGTAAATGTCAAGCCTCACGAGGCTTTAGGTTATCAAGGATAGTATGTTTGTACATGTAGTTGTAAATTGGTGTAAACCATTTAGAGTTATCTTGACTGTGTGTTATGGTGCAAGATTCAAGAGGTAACGTGAAAATTGAGGGATGTATAAGGTGTGTTATGATGAATTTGTCCTATTCATCAGTAATGTCTTCTGGGATAAGTTAGGCTGCACTAGCCATGGCATTTGCATGATGATTATCTTTGCATGGGATATTAGTGATAGAGTAAGAGTATAAGGTTTCTAAGAGATCTTTTACGAGCGTGTTATATGGGATTATATTTTCCTCCTTTGTGTGGTAGGTATCATGAAATTGATTTATGACTAACTGAGAGTCACCATGAATAAAAAAGTTGCGAATGAGGAGATTTTGAGTGGTGAGAAGGCCAAGGATGAGAGCTCATTATTTAGAGATGTTTTTTATACAGAAAACCCTAAGCAATATACAAAGGGAAGTGGATAACCCTGTGGAGTAAAGAATTATATGCTGGTCCCAACACCAGAGTGGCAACACGAGCCATCAAAGTACATCATCCATGTATGTGGTTCAACATTATAAGTGGTAAAGTCATCACAAAAGGAATTAGAGATGGGTGAAGTGTTTAGAAGGGTTAAGATGACTAATTGATTGGATATAACTTGTCCTTTAATTTATTTTTGGGGTATGAACTTGAAATCAAATTCAGTAAAAAGCATAACCCAATGTGCAAAGCATCTCGAGAGATGCATGTGGGACAAAAAATATTGTAATGGGTTGACCTTGGTAATAATATGTACCTCATTATTAACGAGATAGTGATGAAATTTGTCCACAACAAAAACAAGGCCAAGACATAGCTTTTCAATGTAGCTATAATTATATGCGTAAAAGAGAAATGTTCGGCTAATGTAGTATATTTATATTTCATGCTTATAATCATCGTGTTGTGTAAGAAAATCCCCAAAGGCATGAAATGTGGTAGAAATGTATGATAATAAAGGCCAGTTGGCTAGCAGAGGCACTAAGACGGGTGGGTTTAGAAGACATGCCTTTATATCCTCAAATTCTTGTTGGCATTTCTCATCCTATAAAAAATTAGTATCTCTCTTCATAAGATGTGTAGATGGTTGAGTTTTATCAAAAATTTGTGAAATGAATCACCGAATATCTTGTATTTTTCCTTGCAATGATTGTAGTTGATGTAGATTTTTAGGTGGAGGCATGTCGACCATGGCTTTAATATTGTTGGTGTTGATTTCAATGCCACATTGGGAGATAATATATCCCAGTAGTTTACCAGTTGTGACCCCAAAAACACATTTTTTGGGATTTAGACGGATGTGGTATTAATGTAAACACTCAAAAAACATGCATAGATCATGTGAATATGTGGAAAGATGTCTATACTTAGCTAAGATTTCATCAATGTAATCTTTGATAATCTTGTGAATATAACCATGAAATATATGTGTCATTACGTGTTGATAAGTGTCCTTGACATTCTTAAGGAAAAAGAGCATGACAGTGTAACAACAGTTTCCCTAAGGTGTAGTAAAATAATTATTATCTTGATTATCAAGATTAATTTTGATTTGATTGTATCTTATGAAACCATCCATGAAATAGAGGATGTCATAGCCGACAGTAGATTCGACAATAGCATTAATATGAGGTAATGGGAAACTATCCTTGAGACAAGCTTTCTTTAAATTGAAAAAGTTTGTGCAACAACAGACACAACCTGTAGACATGTAAAATATTCTTACACTTAGCATTTCCTCCAATTCAACCAATTGATGGCACTTCGTTAATCAACCCTTCTTCACTCCATTCTCAGATGCCAATTTATGACACCTTCTCAGTCGTATTCCTCCTATAATCAGCTTATTTGGCTAATATATCTCTTATTAGCTAGACATTCTTCCTTTTGACCATTCAGAACCTCCCTAGTTCTCTCTAGATCACTTCTGTAAGATTCTTAGGCTATCTATCAGCCACAAATGTTTATCCAGACCCCTCCTAACTCTCAATGAGTCTCTAATGACTTGATAATCAAGTTTAACTAGTCTAAACCCTAGTTAACTAGCCTAAACCAAGCTTAACTAAGCCTAAAGCATGTTTATCCTAATCTAATCTAAAAGTGATTTTTGAGCTTTAGTCCCACATGCACCCAAATTCCAATCTCTTGCAAACCAAAAACTATAAATACAAGGCTAGGCCTACTCATTCAAACTTACAACTTTACACAACACAAAACCAAAATAAGCCTAAGAAAGCTTGGATCTCATTTGTATTAGCTTTAAGCTAATTGTAAATTTGATCTAAAGTTTTCCTCCTCCATTGACCTTAAGCTAACACCTCCATTTGTATCCTTAAACCAAGTTTTGAGTAATACAGAGAAAACCATCGGCCTTGAAGCCATTAATGGTGAGACTCCATTCTTGAAAGCTTGTAAACCATAAACAACTAATCACACCTTTGATTGCTAAGTTGATATTTTTAGGTTCAATTTCTTAATTAAGTAATCTAAAGAGTAGAGAGTAGTATATATGCTAGGTTTTGATGTTTTTGTTAAATTTATGATGCATGTATAGGATTAACTCTTGTTTAGCTCTTATCTCATTGTGCATGGTTGAGTTTAGTTAAGCTTTGAGGTTCTTTAGCCTCATTCCATAGCTTTACAACTTTCCATTATATACACAACCATATGGTTTCATTATGGGTACAATGTTACATACCCATTCGAGATAATTGAGGATAATTGATAGCCCGAATAAAACCATCATAAAACAACTTTTGGATTTCTTCCTTGACTAAGAGTGCTACCTTCGGGTGCATTTTGTGAACTTTTTGTTGTATGGGTTTGACACTGGGGTTAAGGAAAATTTTTTGCATGGAAATGAATGGGTTAGTACCTGGAATTTCATTGTAGTCCCATGCAAAAATTCCAAATAAATCATGTAATAATTGTTTGATGTCTTTTTTTTTCACTACATGTAAGAGAGGAAGCTAATAAAACTATAAGTGGGATCTCAAATGTTGCTAGGTTATATTGTATGGTTTCCTCATTAAGAAAGGCATACCTACCTTTGATTTACGTATCTTTAGGGATAGTGTTTAGAGAATCATTGTAATCAAATGCTATGTAAAGAAGTAACTAATAACTAAATAAATAAAGAACGTGACCCAATCAACTAAGTAAATACAAATGTGAAACCATAATGTGTAAGAGGGGTAAATAAATCCTTAGCTAATTCAACAAATATATCAGACTGTGTTGCAGTGCCAACTCGGTGAATAGGATGAGGAAATGAATACACAAAAGTCTGAAAAAGAAGAGATACAAGCTCTCTGACTAGACTGGAGCACCGGGGAGGGTACATGGATACATGTGGGCACCTTAGTCTAACTATTGGGTGCCCTGGTCAGTGTAAATGGCCTGAAACCCTTATCTAGGGTGTCATTAAGTGACTTCCTGTGTTTTCTTCTTGTTGCACTAGCTTCGCTGAACTACGCAAAATGTTGTTGTGAATCAAAGATGAAGGAGAAACTTGTAAAACCCCAAGAAAAACATCAAAACCCTAAAAACGAAAGATGCATATGAAGGGGTCAGACTTTCCTCATCTACCACAATGGTGGAATTACTAAATGAGAGTTGTATTACATCTTAGACCCAATTTAGTTCTAGGTTTATGTGTGTGCAATTCATGACCTAGGTTGCTCTTGTGCCAGTCATACTTTATGAAGTAGAGAGAAATAACTAGATGTAGAATGAAATAAATGTGTGCATGGAAATAATAGACTCCCCTCCTATGAAGTGTGATGTAGATGAATGAACCTTGTGTGCCTTGTGATGTAGTTAGATGGATGCAAATGTAGCTTTAGACACCTTTGATGGATGCAACCTAGATGTGTGATAGTAAGTCCTTAGTGCTTGGTCCCTCAGTATCATCTCATAGATTTATATTTATATGGTTGTCTTGTTCTAATTTCATAATTAACCCTGAAAAAGACTGACCACTAAAAATATAGAAAGCTCAAATAGCTAGAAAGTACGTAAAATATGGAAGTAAAGTACAAAGAGGATCAAGGCGCCCAGAGGGGACTAGGGCACCTTAGGCACCCTAGTCCTAGGCTGGGTGCCCCAGTCAGAAGTAGCAAAACATAGAATGACAAAAATGATTGAGAGAGTGTAGGTGTAACTTATAAAATATGATAACAAGAAATATAAAAATGGCCAAAGACATGAGTTAATTATTACTCTTTTCACTCAAGAACCATATGAATAGTAGTATGAAACTGAGACTAAATATTGACTGGTATAAAAATTCTTGGAGATCTATTGTTATTGGCTAAGCGCTTACTTGTTTTAAGAGCGGCATGAATTAAAGGGATTCCACGTCCTAATACACAGGACTTAAAAAAATCCTTACAACATGGAATTGGGCCCCATGTACCACAAGGTATATCAAGGACTCCCTTAGTGAGCTCGCATATCCTAGATTAGGCAACCTTTTAGCCACATATCAAGCTATAAGGCCACACTCCCTAAGATCACTTGCTATCCGACCCCACATTGACACACATGTGGAGAGCCAGTTGTGGCACCATCATCTGTGTGTGGTATTGAAAGTGGGATATAGATTGATTGAAATCCCACTTGACTATTTAGGGTGTGTGTTGCATGTTTTTTACTCACCTGTGAACACCCTTAACCATCCTTATCACATTAAAAGTTTAATCAATAAAACATCATCATAATTAACCATACTTAATCAAACAATCCCAATCCAAATCCAATCACCATCCTAATACAAAAACTAATCACCCGCACATCCTATCAAACCACGACATTTGATCCTCAATCCCCATCCTCTCCAAACCAACATCCAAACCCCTACCTCTTTTCTAAACCCATTAACCAAGTCAACCATCTCGCTTTGATCATGGAATCCCACACACTATCCAATACCTTAATAAAAAATATCAAACCTCACATCCTACCTCAACCAATCCCCTCCTTTCCATCCATATCAACCATCCCATGTTTATTCTAACATCCTAAAGACCATCCAACAACTCAATCAACAAGTATCCAATCTTAAATCGTGTATAAACCAATCACCTCCTAAAGAAACATCTTCTAATAAACCCCATCCACAATTTCCCCTTCCTAAGATCCATACCCCTCACCTTATTGACCCCCTCTTCGAGGAACCCAAATAATCTCAATCCACACCCAACCGAATCAACATAAACCACTATCCCCACAAGATAATTATATCTACTTTGACTACCTCACTAACTTTGACCTAGACTAGAAGGACCTCCTTTATGTCCTTGCTAATCTAGGTACCCATCTCAAGCCCACACATCCATCCCAAACCCCAACCTCCAAATCCCCTATCAATCATCATGAACTACACCTTCCTCCCATAAAAAATCATGTAGATAATCCACCACCATCCAAAATACGGCTTCCTAAATCTAATCATCGTAAAACCTATAATCGAGTCCCATTCACATAGCCACAACAATACCAACAACTTAACCAAAAATTATTATCATCCACATCTCATATTATTCTTCCATCCTCATCATATTCATCATCCCAATCCAATCCTATGGACTTTCTCTTAGATAGTCTCACATCCCTTTATCCACCATCAAATTCAGCCTGTAAGCCTATTTCATCCCCTCCATTACCTAAGCCCAATCTTGTCAAAACTATCTCACCCACTATTGCTCCTACACCACCCTCATCCTATTTATCAACACCTAATCATATCTTACCCCCTTTATCACCTGAAACTAACACTATCCTATCCTCTAATGTTATTTCAAACCCACCATCCCCAAATCCTAAAACATCTAACGTTACTCCTAATTCACCAACTCCTAAACCTAACAAATCCAATACCAATCCTCTCCCCACCCCATCTCCTAACCAATCTAATGAGGATCCTATGCCACATTCATCTACTTAATCCCCTAAATTGACCAAATCTAATGTGGTTCCTACACCACACCCATCTCCCAAATCTCCTTCAGTCCCAACATCACCCAAATCTAATGTGACCCCAATATCACACTATCCCCTTCATCTAAATCTACCTCATTCCCTTCATTTAAATATACTAATCCCAAAGAATCTAATCCTTAACCAAAACCATCTACCTCAAAACCACATATTCCAACCAATCCAAAATCAACCAAATATACTTTGGCCTCCATCCACTTCGGCCCCTGGGCCTAATCCATCCTCTTAATTTTCAAACCCACGACAATCTAATCACACCCTTAAATCCAAATCAACAAAAAGATCTCATAATCCAACTAATCCTACACCTCTACTTCCTACTCCCCCAAAACCAATTAACCCAAAGCACTTCACTCCTTTAGGAGAATCCTTGAACACCATCTTCCATCGTCTAAAAACCTTCAACATGATCATCCATCCCCCAATAAAATCACATAATAAAAAACTTACCAAACCATCTTGGTGTCGAGAACACTATTATTGTGACTTCCATCGCAACCATAGACATTCAACCAATTGTTGCATGGAATTTAGGTCTTCTGTCCAAAACCTCATTAACCAAGGGATTCTTGTCCTTTTACCTCTTTATCTACCACCCTTCCATCCCAATCCTATCCTTAACCATCTTTCACCATCCAAATCTCAGTCGAAATCCAAACATCGTCAACCAGCCAAATATCATTGTACATCCAAGCATCCCTCAGCAACTAAAAACCAAAACAAATCTTAGCTCCCATCCTTTATTAAGTCTTACCTCTTAGCGAATGACGAAACTACAACCCCTAATATCATGATGACCACATGGCATCATCTTTCCCATCCACTTTATATCCTATACCCAAAAATATTTTCACCAATATGAAACATTGAGGTAAAGGCTTAGGAATCCATGAATAAGGAATTCATGATCCCTTCATCAAAATCTAGGTCATTTAGGATTAGGGTATAAACCTAAAACCGACAACATCCTTCCCACCACTCCATCCCAACCCATTTTTACCACTCCTTTTGTTGATCCTACCATATTAACCACTCAACCCAATCCTAAATCATTTAACCCCCCTACAAATACCAAACATGTAAAAATGGATTGAGCACATAATTCGTCACATGCACATAGATATTATTTCCTTCCCACCCATCCTCCTTCCATCCAACATATACATCCATTTGCATCTAATCCATTCTGATAATCACATCCATTCATATCCTCTTCCAATCCATTCATTTGAACACTTGATCAACTTGTTGCTATATGTTTTAAATCAATAGTACCTACTGTAACTGTGTGACCTTGGTCTCTCATTACCTCCAACATTCCAACACAATTTTCCTCCTAGAGATCCACACACTTTAAAAAAGTTAATCAACTTGTGGTGAAGACCATTGGGTGTGTATTTTTACACTCTAGCCAATGTCATCTCCACACTCATTTCCATCCCCCCATAAATTCACTAGCAATTCTTAACCCATTGAGAGTTTTCAAGATAGTGGAACCTCCTTATGTAAAAACAAATCCAAATATCAAAAAGAAAAAGATAAAAAATAATGTCAAAATTAAAAAATCAAATAAAATCCACTTCAAGACTCTCTCTTGGGGTGTTTCCAGCATCTCTACTGGGGCTATGGATTCCTGGATGGTAGTAGAGAAATGTTGTGATAAGAATCAGATGCATCTTTGGTGGGATATAAATGCTTGGCTGACAGTGGAGCAATGCATGACTTATCCTTCCATTCACCCTCCATCCACCTATTTGAATTAATCACTCCCTACACATTGGATAGTTTATCTTCATATACTACCCATTAATTCTTCACTTCAAGCGGTAATTAACCATCACAATCATTTGATCTTGCAGAAACATAGGGCTCGCATGTTACCAAGTATTGTTAAGACCTTGGTAAAACTTCTATTTTAATCCAAATCTTACCTTACAACATGTGTCTTTAGGCTCATCTTTTGTTCATCACTGATGTTATTCCATCCATCACATCCACATATTTTTTCCCTTGGATCAAACATCCGTGAACATAAGATGATCATTTCCTTTCCATCCAATCCTCCTCATGTCCCTTTCGAACTGTCATCATCATGATTGGGGGAAATATTACTATCCTCCATTGGGGTAATCATCCATTTTAGATACCCCTCACTTCCCATCCTACCCTCCACCCAAGGGAAAATTAAACCCATCTATCCATCCACACAGGCTACCCTACTTTACACTTGGGGGCACACCACATATATGCCTCAATCCATCCCTCATATACCTAGGAGAATATCTTATCATCTTTGATATCCCCCATCTTATCCTATACCACATCCCTCATCCTATCTATCTATCTCACATCCCACATCCCTATCCTAATCCTAAACTATCAACCAATCCTTATCCTATCCAACCCATCAAATTTCCCTCAATCCTTCCCTTTCATCCTACCCAAACATGATCTAGGACTTATAGGAGAAATTCACATCCCAACTTACATCCCTTCCCACCCCCATGAGCTATCCCATCATGAATCCTTTCATCTTACATAATATCACCATTTCCACCCATCCCAAACCCAATATCTCCACATCCAACATCAAATACTCTAAACATCCAAAATCCAAAATCTAAAAATCAAAACATTCAAAAAATACAAAATGCAATGTGTGTGTTTTTTTTTCTTGTGTGTGTTTTCTTACTTGTCCGCTTTTACATTTTGAGTGATGATATGAGGCCCCCCTTTTTTTCCTTTTGCATGGTCCAATGATATGAAGACCCTATTTGTTGTATTAATTTGTCCAATGATATGAAGACCATATTTTTTGTATTAATCGGTCCAATGATATGAGGACCATCTTTTTTGTATTACTCTATCCAATGATATGAGGACACATGGCATTTGGAAATTCAAGCATCATGGTCTTTATACTTTGGTGCATTTTGCTCTAATCCACATCCATAACATTACTAATGATGATAACAATGGGAAATTTATGGTAGCACACCCCCTTCTCTCATCATATTTTAGCATTCTCATCATCAATCCTCTCCTCATCAATGTCATATCATCCAAATTGATCCAAAAAACCAATCCTTATTCTCTCATCCAAACATCGTCAATCTTATAATCCTCAAAATCTAATATTTAACCCTCCAAATCTAATTAATCCTCAAATATAACATCCTCAACTCCAACATCCTCAAATCTAAATCTCAAATATTCAATCCTGACCCCTTGACTGGGGCATCCTCTACTCCAAAATCCAATCCTTTAATCTCCCACTCCTCTAATACTCTCCTAATCTTCTAATCTCATACTCCTCTACTCATCTCTCCTATCTTCTAATCCTATAATCTTGCATCCTCATCAACAATACTTCTCTCCTTTAATCCTCAAATCTAATATATCATAATCCTCAATCTTCTAATCATCTAAATCCTCAATCATCTCATCCTCTAATCCTCTCTCATCTACCAACTTGGGCCTCTTCTCTTTTCGAGAGGTTACTTGACTCGTTCCTCCCCACCTAACCCCTCGAAGGGGCATCATATCACCATAATAACATCTTTTCTTCTTTTTCTTTGAATGGTCATTGCTACGCAATAACCATTTAAAGAGGGGAAAAATGTAGACATCTAAAATGTTGACATGCTTAATTACAATTAATTTATCTTACAAATAACATCATTACTATCTAAATCCATATAATAATTAATCATAAGGTTAGTCATTATTAATCCATTTCATCATATGTAACCTTTATCATTTTATCATCATCATCATTCCATTATTAATCCTCTTATTTCATTAGTTTATCCCATCATATCATTAATCACTTTTATTTCATTATTATATCATATTATCATATCATAACCCTTATTAGCATTTCTAGAAATTTAATATTCCTACACCCACCTACCCACCCACTCTATACATCCCTACACCTATCCTTTCCATATAACCCTACCACTAATCATCTTTATTAACTTAGTCTAACTCTAATCCTAATCACATGCTCCACCTCTAAATATAGATGATTTTATTTCTAGAAGCCTCTCTAACCTTCTCCTTCTATTGGATTTTTAATTCAATGGAAGATTCTTCCCTCCATGAATTTTGAATTCAAATTTCTATAACACTCCATTTTAGAATCATCCAATCCTCACATGCATTCTCCACCCTTGATCCAAATACAACTTGGCTTTATCCTAGCCATTGAATCCTCCACTCCTTAACCATAAATTCAGCTCTCCTCCTCCATGAGAGCCAAGTCATAAAATCCATTAAAAAAACTCTACTATTTTGTTTCATTAACAATCCATTTTATCCTTTTATCCAATCAATCAATCCATTCCTTCAATCCAATCTATCATCAATCCATTCATATTCATCAAGCAATTCAAAGGGGAGGTGCTACTTGTGTGACTCCACCAAAATCTTAAGCAATCGACAATCAATCAAGAGCAAATCCAACTCAACAAGGAGGAAAATTGTAGCTTGTAGGTAAGTGTAAGTATTGAATCTCTATCCTTCATATCCTTTGCTCAATCAGAAGTATTTGTTAGAAGGATTAGAATATGATAACAACTTGTATTTTTTTCTTATATTTTGCATACTAATATTTATAACCAATACATTAATAACTCAATCACAAGAAAAATGGTGGATTTTTTAATTAGGAACCATTAACACAACAATAGGAAAAACATTGCATTCATAAGGGGAAATCTATGTATACAAAGTTACAACAATAGAATCTAACAGAGGTAGATAAAAAGAGTTCCCAAAGAGTAAGAATGAGAATGCGAATAAGAACCCCTTTACAATTACAATACAAAATTTTTGTAGGCATTGTGCTCCCAAAGTAGCTATAAAACTACCTAACCTATCTCTAATCTCAAGCTAACTCAACTTGGGTTTATATTAAAAATAAATGCAATATTTAATTAACTTGATAAAAAATTAAATATTGAAAACATTCTTTTCCCCCAAAAGTGAATTTTTATTGTTGACCAAAGGATATAATATAATTGGCCTATGCTTCTAACATTATTTATCTGGAAGAGGAGCAATAAATTATTACTTACAAATCCAGTCATATTTTTTCCATGATCCTATTTCTTCAGTCAAAGTTGTAATAATGGTTCATGTAGAGGAATCCTTATGATAACATGTTGAGTGCCACATGATAATCAATATTTTTTGTTGACCTATAAGAGATTGGAGTCTTAAATAAATTGAACTTGAATTGATAATGCTCTGGATTATTGTAGTAAGCACAAGGACCATCATTATCTGTGATAATACAACTACCTTCAATGTCGAGATTCAATAGCTCCTCTCTTGTAGGGAACTCTTATCCTTACCTTAATTCATAATCATCAAATCCATTAACTGCTACATTGGTATTCCCCACTCTTGAGCTTTTTTGCATACCAATGAATCTCTCCTTTACCACTTCTTGTATTTATATATGGAATCTACAACACCTATACAACCAACATAGGATCTAAGGTGAGGCATGTATCATAAGGGCTCCAACTATGGATAAGTAGACCAAGGAATCTCAACGTCAGGGAAGGATACTTGGAAACACAACCTGTTTCAATTGTATCAAGTAACCACTACCTTTTGACATCACTTGTATAGAAAAATTCCATGGTAACCTTCATGAGAAGTGTCCAAATATCATCATTCAATAGATAAGATCAAGCCCTTCCTAGATATGAGTACGATATACTATTATTGGTAACAAACCTATCCCTAGTTTAAATTACTTTCCTCACTGTAGCTATGCATTTATCTCTAAATAACCATGACTTGTAACCTGGAGAATATCTAGAATCCATTATTTTGGAGCCTACAGAAGGAACTTTATAGCATGTAACTATTTATCTTCATCTTTTAAAACTCAAGTTGTTTCCACATCATCACTGAATGATATGAACACATCACTTCAAACATCTCTAATGTTTTGAGAAAGAAATTCCTGATTTTAGCACCCTCAACAACCTTGATTCTAACTATATTAAGACAAAATATTCTATTTGTTTATACAAATTATACTTGTCCTCATTTCTGGGTCCTGATCAATCTACCTTGTGATTAGCCAATTTTGATTTTTCTATAATAGAGTCTTCTCTTAACTCTCCATTCACAGAAAAATTATGAGTCTTGTCATCACTTTTCTTTGATTCTTTTAGTTTTTCTAGAGATGCTTTCACAATTGCATCCCTTCCTCCAGAAGACTTTGCATTGGACAGACCATGTTGGTTTGATGCCTTTGTTCCATTTGATGACTTTTTTAGAAAATATATATTGAACCTTTGGTGTCCTATATAAGTTGATAATAATTCTATAAACTTCATCAATTTCATGTTTATTAACATCAAATACTTTCCTCCATGGAGGGTTTTTAGGAAGGGGGATCTGAAATTGTTGAGAAACTACATAAACAACTCCACATGCGACTACCTCGCTGTTGAAATGGACACAAATTTTTTTCTGCAAGCCATCATTTTCCAAATTCCAAGCTTCTTGCCTCAGTTTTGGAGGGGCTTCAACTTGAACTAGATAGTTCAAAATGAAATTATGAGAATGTTCAACATGGTAAATAAATCACATCTCCTTCAAATAGTGACATTATGTTATGTTCAAGTCCATGTATATTTTTTCTCCTTAGAATATCAAGATGGAAAAACAAATTCTCAACTACTAAGATGACCAACCTAGGTTCATATGCATCATGTATATTCATCCAACTTGTGAAATTGAGTACAACAGATAGACCACCTCTAACTAGATATGATTCAATTATTGCCTCAACAAAGTCTGAAATTGTTTTTTAGCACATTCATCTATTACCTTTGTCACAAGTCATTCCAACCTTGACAACCTTGCCCTCCATGTGAATAATGATATTTACAAATTCTCTCATCCACAACCTGGTTAATGACTTGGGTCATTTTTTGTAGGACATTTCACAGTGTGTTCTAGGAGTGACCCATATTAGTCTTTATTGATCAAATGATTTATCTCTTATCTTTCCCTGAAAATTCAATGCTCTCCTTGACCACACCATGAGAGGGAAAGTAATGTTTCTTCTATGTCATTGGTTATATTCTCAAATGACATTGGACTTGCTTTTTGTTTCCATCTCTTTATTCCTTTCCTACATTCCTGCATAACCCTTTCTAGTGTGCAAATTTTTCCAAGGGAAATTGGATAAAGGACACCTGGATTTACTCTCGAAGTTTAATATTCAGCCACCTAAGAACATTTTTTCCTCTTCTTGCAGTACAGAAAGGAATCAGCTCCTCAGTAGATCTTCATGTACAGACTAATGATCCTGATGACCTTGAGACATTATTTTCAAACTGGTTGACCCTTCTTAGAGTCCTTCCAACTTCATGAGGCATAATTAAAAGAATTAACTAGTTTATGCTTTGATAAAATTCAAAGCTCCATTCTTGGGAAACCTAGTCTATAATGTTCCCTAATCAGTGCTATTTAGACTAGTTCATTCAATCACATCCTTATCTAATAGCTCTTGAGGAGGTGTGATTCAATTGATTCTGACTTTTTTATGTCTCTTGTTTGGCCAATGATGTTCTACCTCTCAGTTTTCTTGTATTGCAACCCTTTCAACTATATTTTCATTTATTTCCTTTTCATGAATATTGATATCCAGGAAATTTCATAATGAATTACCAAAAAGGTCTTGTACAATAGTTTAAGAGTTACTTCCTAAACATCTGTAGTAGCTTCAATCTTCTCATTTTTCCCTTGGAAGGAGTCAGGAGAACTCGTGGTCTTGATGGTTTCCTAGGTGGTTCCATGAGTTCATGCAGGTGTACCACTATTCTTGTAGAACATCCCATGCCTAATTATCTCCTGCATCGGATTTCCGGAGCACAGCAGGAAAAAATAAACTATTCCCTGTGGTTTTCATATTTGTTGACCTAGATGATATTACTCATCCAACTTATGTGAGTTACTAGAAATTTATCATTTACATATACTTCATTGCTATCAGTATGTAAATTATGATAAATTCCCTTTAAATTGATTCTAACCTGTCGGGTTCCACTCAGGGTTTCTTAGGTCATATTTCCTTGCAAGGTGCTATGGTAAATTGAAGGAACATTCCTTTAGTTGGAAACTAACATTGACTTAAGATGATGGCCATATTTTGAATTATATACATCTCACTACCACCAAAAAGGAGGGAATGGGTTCTTATATTCTTATCCTTACACATGATTGTCAACTCCCTTACAGAATGATGAGATCAGTTAATTTCCTACTCATCCAGCTTATCATATGCACAGGAATACCAGGAAATTCATAATGGTGAGGATTTTATCAAGGATCCTTCAATCATTATCACTTTCTATTTGGGATAGAATAAATCATTTCCCATTTGTCTAGTAGAGTAAGAAACTTTTACTTAGAAATTTTAGGTCAACTATGAAGTGCTTATCTTTTAAATTAATTTTAAAAGCTGATTTGATCATAATGGAAACAAAATTATAAAAAAATTAGACAGTGTAATCTTTTAACCTGATAGGAAATATCAAGTATGACATTTTCCTTATGTACTTGAAACAAAGGCCAATGAGGGTTCCCAAGGAGTTAACACAAATATAAGGATCTCCCATAAATTGCATCCAGTAGGTAACCATGCCATGAAAAATACATGTGTTCTTGTTACATTGGACAATCGAAGAATCCCTCTGAGGTAGATATCAAATCTCTGATGTAGCCAATGCATTCCCTATGTGCAAGGATTTTGTCATCATTTTATAAACTAGTTCAATCAATATTTTACGTGAGCACATATACATGAGAACAGGGAAGCTTGGTAAGTGGATGTGGTTATCTTATGAAGAAGGTCCAAGGAGCATATATAGAACCAGAGAACATATACATATTTCTACGTGAAATGGTTTACGACCAATACTATGAAGGGGGTGGTGATAGGCATTCATTACAAATACCTTTAGGAATGATTTAACATAGTAAAATAGTATATCATAATTGGAGGACTAAGATCAAATGAATACAATATTAATAAGAAAGATCTATCATGTAATAGTACAAGAAAGTGTGTACTATAGTGAAATAAGAGTGACTTAGCTTGTATCATAGGAGATTTGTACTAATTATAGGATAGGGAAATACATGCTGAGAAGGCTAGATATAAACTATGCTATGCTTTATTCTAAGAAACTAAGATCTAAAAAACTCTTTGGATATGACCACCCAAAGGATGATAGGACAGTACCACTTGGGAACTGGTGTTTTATATTGGGCACTAGTTTCATGTAAAATGACTCTGCTTATAATATTTTTATGATTCTAAACTTGGTCTTCTTCATTTCAATAGCTCTGTCACATTACACTTCATTTTAGGGTTCACGTGTCACTACCTGAACCTATCAAAACAAACATTAGATACATGTACAAGGCTCAAGAAAACATTATATTTAACAAATAATGCATGTGTCTTGAGTCAGATTGGCCTTGATGATCACTCCAATGTGATTGTCACTAAGCATTTACACTACATTTCAGACTCTATGTAGTTTTGGTGTGTGTGTGTGTGTGTGTGAGTTAATTTATGTCCCTTGAAGCTAGGTTTCCCTTGTGTCAAGTCATACCAAGATAGCAAGATTACAACTACTTTTCCCCCAAGATGAGATGTGTGAAATGGAATTACAAAAATAGTCCCCTCTTATATAGTGAATAATGCATACCTAATGCAATCCTTGAATGTTGCTCTTTTGCCCAAGTAGTAGATAGTAAGTAATTATCTCCAAAATTAGCCTATCCCCTCATAATGGTGAGTAAGTCACGTATATATATGATTCCCTTGTTTTAATTTCAACATTAAAAACCAAAAAGGCCAGCCCAAAGTGATAAAAAATACTTCAAAAAATATAAAAAATGATATGTCATTTCAAACTTAGAGAAAAGGAGGGAAAAAGACAAAAGCACCCAAAGGGGACTAGTAGCTCTTGGGGCACTCTTCAGTCCCTAACGGGTGGTAGTGTTTCCAGGATGCTTGGATGATATATATATATATATATATATATATATATATATATATATTGGTCCTATGTTTTCTAATGTCCAAAAGTAAAGTGACCATTCGAAAAAATAAAATAATCAAGAGTATTAAAAGGGATAAAGAATACGTTAAATATTAAAACAAGTGTCTATTAATGTATAGATCTTCTTACTTAGCAATCATGCATATAATGAACATACTTAGAGATGCATGATTTAAATAGAAAGTGTTTGATTTCATGACTACATTTTCCCCTACTTTATGCTAGTGAATGAATATTTTGTATCGTAAAGTAGATAAGAGGAGCATACCCTTGTGGAGAGATCGAATGGAGTTGTAACTGATATCATGATCAAATGAGGCTTGTAGTTTGATATAGTGTTGACATGGAGATTATAGAATGTGTATCGTGGAATCTAGAAGAAGATAAGGATCCTAGGGGTGTCCTCGTGTGCATATTAATAAATGATGCTATGCATTTTTTCCTTAGATATTTCCTTTTCTAGAAGTGTCATTGAGATTGAGATTGTTCCTTGTTCTATTTGTGTGTTGTCTATCATCAGAGTAAGGTCATGGACCTACAAAATAAGATAATGTGTAGTCAATTTTCATGATAAATGAAATTGAACTTTAACTTAACAAATGTCAAAATATAAATGTATATTGAAACAGAAGTGAATCAAAGATAGAGTCCACATGTGTGCCATGCGAGAAGAGATATAATTATTCTTGTATGTTATGATTTCCTCAGAGATGGTTGGAATAGCTATTGAGAATTTAGGTGTCTTATCACCAAACTAACAATTTTAAGTGCATCCTATCACTAAACTGAGTACTTAGGCATTCTATCGCTATAGCCAAGAGTATTGGGAGAGTTGTAAGAATCATGTCACTCAAATTGAGGATTAAAGCATCATGTCCCCAAGGGATATAGTATTGGGAAATCTATAGATGATTTTACTCTCTAATTGTTAATACTTTCCCCATAGGTGATACATTGTTTCAAACATGTAGATAGTCCTACAAATGCCTCAGGTAGCCAACTAATTACGGAGGATCCTAAGTAAAAACAAAGTAATTAGTTCCCTTTTTAAAAGTGTGTAACTTGCCACTAACTGTGTTCCTATTAATTTCTGATAGTAACTTGTAATTGAGCATGTGTCTACTAGAAATTAGAGAATAAATTTCACTGAAAACATGTTAATTTTATAATGTACCTATCTCTACCCCCAGGATAAGAATAACATAGGTGAGACACTAGTACCCATTATTCTTGTATTCTGATTTGGTAACTCTCTATCCGTAGGATATGATTTTAGTCCCAAGTCTAATTCTAAACCTATTTCTATAGCTCTTATTTCCATTCTAATTTTATTATGTGTACCAATTATGTATGTCTGACTATTTGAACTACTAAGAGAGTGGAATATTCACCCAGTGATGATTTCCCCCACTCATTTGGGGTATGTGATATGAACCAAGGTGAGTGTGTCCCAAAAGAGTGAAATCCAGGAAACTAATTTTCATATATAAAATAGGACTCCAACATGGGGAATAGGGAATGTGCATGGTGATAGCCATGGTGCACATGAAAAATAATGGGAAAGGCTAGCTAAAAGTATTATTCACTAGACAAACAAGACATGATGTAATAGAAACTAGTCAAAACATGCATGGTAACATGGTGAAAGATACATACGTAATAAGTTGGTTGATATTCATGGGACACCACTCAGGATGTCACAAGACAATCGAAGCCTTCAAGTACTATAAAATCAAAACATGTAATCAAGAATAGGGCATATCCCACAAACAATTAACAATCAAGACATAATCATAGACAAGATATAAGAAAATCAGATAACCATGGTTAGAAGTATGCATGTAATACAAATGCTACACATGAATCACCTATTATCGTGTTAGAAATATTGATAGTATGTCACAATTTATATAGCCAAAAATATAGGAATTAGTAGTAACATACATTACAATAATAGAACCTGAGTATAGAGAAATAGGAAAGGTAGATGCCCCTAGGATCCACAATGGGACTGACAAGGAACAATGTGCCAAGCATCATGCATCATGTAAGAAACCTATAATTGATATACATTCACCTCAAAAATTACCATGTGAACATGCATGTGTGTATGGAAAAATGATAAAGCATTTTATGAATCAAATTAACATGGTAAGAAAGGTACAACATATAATAGTATAAGTAAGCAAGAGTACATCCAATCAAGATCTAAGCTATAATTTTTAATTTTTTGTAAATATGTGAATATGTAATAGAATAGATATGAAATGGGAGAAAGGTTTCCCCAAGTTAATGTTTGCAAAGTGAGATCCATGTAGGTAAGTACCCCCTCCATAGTCGTGCTTGAACCTAGAATAAGAGTGTGTCATCAAGCAACAAGGGGGGGATTAGTATGCCCCTAATGTGTTAATCTCATGCTGATCCAAGTGATATCATAAAGAGAGTCATCTAAATCTGAAATATAGCCAACAAGGTTCAAATTATATGCATAATATGCAAATGATTTTGATTTATTGTTGAAGAAACATGTGAGTCATAAGTCATACATGATCATGACATATTATTCATCAGTAAAAGGTGCATCAAAGCAATTCTCTGCATTCCATTATGATAAATTGGAAGTATAATAAAGGAATGCATCATTACAAATAACAATGGTCTTGGAGGCCATATGATACATTAGAATAGTATTATGTATATGAATAGTTCCACTGATGTAATCTAGCCAAGAGTGCCCGCGTATAAGTAGAAAAGGTCGGGGGTCAAGTGAAACCCAAAATTACATATGGAATACTTAGGTACCATAAGTTTTTAGGATAAATATATAGCCTTGGTAGTCACTATGTGGTTTAAGAAAAGTGATGATATCGGTAGGAGTGAAGCCCAAGTGGGTTAGAGCCTCATAGGTACATATTATTTTTGATGCAGGGGCATCACCACTAGTCCTAATGTAGGATGTGTGTCATCAAATTTTAGTTCTAGGTCCCTTAGGTTGTCTTAAGAGTCATTAAGTGGTCCATGTATGCTATAGAAGTCTAAAGTTAAAATAAAGAGGTTTCCCTCCATTTTGTTTAGTTTAAAAATTTGTATGTTGTTAAAGCCACTTATGAGCTTGTTAACATGTGTAGGTGTCTTAAGGGTTTGAAAGGATTTCTAGAGGTTTGTAGAATCGTAATTATTGTTAGGAGAGCTCCATCATGGTTTTTGGAATAATTTATAACTCCTTCCTTAATTTGTAACTCCTTCTTATGTGTAATCCACATCATGTTATCATCATGAGTTTGAAGGGGCAGTTACACTCAAGGAATTTGATTAAGGATGCATATATTCCATTTTGGTAACTCTTTGTAACTATTTATCAATCAATACAAGAGTATTTTGGAGCTCCAAATAAGATTCACCTCGAACTTGTATATATACAACTTCTTAAAAGGGATTCATGAATTGTGTGTGATAGTGAATTGAGAAGAATGAGCTTCCCTGAATGGTTCATAAGCTGTAACTAGTTGATAGGAGTGTGATGAACCCAATTGAGGTTCTAAGTAATGAGGTTTAGATTTTTGAATGGATTTAGATGGAAATGGCTGAGAACTCAGCGACATACCACAACATGTATAGGTTTTTGTTATTCATTGAAAGAAATATTGCATAGAGAGGAAATCCTGAGCCTATTTTACTTGCTAAACATTAGGAGGATTTCCTAATCCTTATTAGGAGTGTGCAGAGTTTAAGAAGAACCTATATGTTATTTTAGACTGGAATAGAGAACTTAAAGAAATTATGGACCTTAATACACCAGGTTGTAGAGAACTCGAGGAGATAGTTCAAGGAGGGTTAGAAGTTTAAAAGATTTTTATATAGCCCATTCACCCTTTAGGATATTTTGAATTTGAAAAAGATCAAAATTTGAGTAAAAATAATGCAATTTTTACCTCTTGGGATTTAACAGTCGTTCATACCTTGTAACTAGGGTTTCAAGGAAAAAATGTTTATCTCATGTTTTAACTAATGAAAAATGCTAATTTTTTGAAGTAATCATCTTTAGGGAATTGTGAAACTAATGGAAAAATAATCAAGTCGATTCATTATAATTCAGGGGATATTTCTATGACAGTTTGAGATCGTAGTCGTGTCAGGTAGGGAAGACAAAGTTTTAACAACAAAGGATCATTTTTAAAGTTTGTAGAGCCCTTCAATCCACTACATAGTTCCAAGAAGTCAAGAGGGGAGTGAGGAACCTCTTTTATAAGTTTGAAGGTGTTTGGAGATCATCAAAACGTTGACAGTACACCATTATACGTCAACATTGAGCTAGTTTGGGAGTGTTATTCAACAATATAGGTTTGTAAGGTGAGTTCATGAACTTAGGTTCCTTTTATGCTTGAGAGTACACCACTAGGGGATTATTATTGTGTTATTAAAAACATTAGAGTGTATTAAGAAGATTTTCATAGATCATTTAATCCATGAACTTATATTTGAAAACATTGGTAACATAGGTGAGTTATAAGCTTGGACTAAGGGTGAGTAAGCTAACCAATCCTTAGGATTTCGATGACCTAGGTATTTGAGATAAGTTAAGTCAGGGATAATGAACATGATTAAAACCTTGAAGGAAGAAATTTGACCTCATAGGATAGTTAGTGTGACTATGGTGTTTCTAGATTTGAGAAAGGAGTGCATTTTTGCAAGATTTAGATTGAACTGAAGTAGCTTGTCTAACCCAAGTTGTAGAGTGTGTATGAAATCCCTAGATTCTCTCCATCAGTTTCTAAGCACTAAGGATCATAAGGTACATGTTGTAAATACTCACGTTTAATGTATTATGTGTAAGTAAATCTATAAAAAGAGGAGGATAGCCTAAAAAAATAATGAAGAATAGAAATAAGAACTTGGTTGATAAGCATAGGATCTGGAATGGGTTCAAGTGTGTGCACGGTATTATGATAAGGAACCATAACCACACTAGTAGCCTATGGAGATGGATATTTAACTTGGTATTCACCGAGACCTATACAATGTAGTGGTTATTAAATAAGGATTCATAAAATTTCATGGCCCGGTAAAGTCTAAAGTATGAAGAGTATTATTAGTAAGCTCAATAGTATCATCATCATCATCATCAAAATCATTAGTCTCAACATGGAAGTATTGCTCATAATTTTCTAGGGGTTTGGGAATAAATGTAGAGGGTGTATGGGAGGTAGTGATATAATAGTATAATTTTTGGGCTCCCCAATATCATGTGTATGAAGACAATGTGATGGGATTGGTTGAGATGGGGGAATAACCATAGAGGTGGTAGAGTCCATGTGATAATATTTGAATGGTTCAAGATCAACAGTAACAATATGTTCATAGCCGTTAAAGATAAATTTGACAAAATGATGGACTATAGAAGGGATAGCTCGCATGTCATGGATCCAAGCTCAACCAAGGAGGAGATTAAATTGCAATGGGGAATTTATGACATAGAAAGGAGTAATGAGCTTGTGGGGTCCCACTTACAATTCCAATATCATAATGCTTATACATGCACGAGTGGCATAGTCATAGCCACTGATGCATGAACATCATCTCCATCTTGTAAATATGGTTTATAGTCATGTAATTTTTGTTTGAAGGTGTGTTAGTAGGTCTAGTAAGTCCTTGTGAGTTGCTTAGGTGTGTTAGTTTGAAATTTGGATTTTCAAAATTTGAAATTTGTACTTTCCCTCCAAAAGGAAAAATTCAAATTTAAAGAACATTTTTGGGTTGTGTAGGAGATTTTTAGGCTACTCTCTAGGGGGGTCAATTCATGGAATGTTTCAAGCATAGATTAAGGACCTATAGAGGTTTATGAGTACCATAACATAGTGTGTTAGGAGTTAAAGAGTTAGCTTGGTAGGCTAAGTAAGTCTCAATGTTATATACTAAGGAAATCTCATGTGACCATGGGTCTAAACTACTTCCTATTCAAGTGAAAATAAATTGGAAAGTTATATCTATACCACTATGTAACTATTTACCATTTATCATTCAAATGATCAAGGACTTGGGAGTGAGGATAGCTCCAATATTTTAAGACAGCTCAATTTGCAATGTGTACTGTCTAGATGGTTAACAATGTGTGTATGGTACTTTAAATGATTGTATGTGAATAATTCTTACACAATTCTTGGTGATTACTAGTTGCATGCATGTGGTCTCTTCGAGATTGGTAAGGATGACTAAGATACATTTGAGTATGCATTTTCATTGCTTTCTTTGAGATTACATAATTTTGTGTACATACTTAGTCCTTGTTAGTACCGGTCCAACATTTATTAGAGTAATTTGTGGTAAGAGCTTACTTGATCTCAAAGTTACAGGTTAGGAGACAAAATAATGAGTTTATGAAGAGAGAATATTATGAGTCAAAGGAGAATTACAAGGAAAAATCATGTCTAAGGCATACAAAAATTAGAGAACCTATACATACATACACAGTGACAGATGGAATGTGTAACTATGGTATAGAAACCCTGTTAAGACTAAGAAAACTCTGAGTTTTGAAAGGAAGACCTAGGTGATTTTTGGGAAATCTTTGATCAAAGGTTGTTGCATGTGAAAAAGACAGTGTACTTTCATCATCAATGCAGACTTGATAATAATCCTATAAATACCTGAGGTAAAGGAATATTTGAATGTAATTGATCTTAAGACATAAGGAGAGAGATTAGTGTATACCTTCTGGTCTTGTAAGCTCATGAGCACGAAATTATCCTAGGGTTTAAGAGAAGGCAATCGATTTAGGAGGTATTTTACGTGGTTGTATTGTCTAATAATTTTCCATGAAGTATCTTCATAACCCGTGATCTACTAGACATGTCCAAATGTGATTCGAACTCATTAGAAGGAGATGTCAGATAGTAAATGTTTGGGTGACAGAGTTGGACTACTGTACTCGGGTTAGCACTGATAAACCCTCTTGACAAGGGTTTTTCAATTAATGCATTGAAGGTGGATGTATAAGAGTGAAACACCCATTCAGTGCTTAGGAGCCTCATTTTTAGTACATCTATAGATCCTATGAAGAGTGCCATAGTTAAGGAATATCTTGAGTGTTGGAATGTTTGTAATCTTCCACACCTTTGTTTTTCATTGAACGGTTACAACCTAGTAAGGTACTGAGGAGATTGAGGAACATACACTGTTGGATAAATAAGAAAACTGCACGGTTTCTAGATAGCAACCCCACATCTTAGTTTGCCAAGAATGAACATCTTAATAAGAATCATCTAAACAAAGATTAAAAGTTTGTCTTAAAGGTGTGGAGTTGTAAGTGATGATAAAATTTCTTCTTCTTTTGAGACCAAAGTAGACTTACTAGACCTAAAGAATAGGGCATAAGAAGACCTAATTGCAGACTTGAGATATAGGATAATTGAGTATAATTTGTACTTAAGTAACCTCAAAATGAAATTTTTCACAAAAGATGAACAAGCCAAAATGGGTGTTTCTAACAAGTGCATTAGTTTGTATGAAGGAGAAACCTCTGAGTGAGAACTTAAGGGTATGAAAACCTGTTTTTTGTTGGGTTATTAGAATAGAAGAATATTGCTAACATGGAGTGAAGTTTAGTTAAAAGAGTTAGATTATTAATGGAGTTGAGAGATTAAATTTTGTACACACACCTTGTGGGACCTAAAAGGGTGTCTAAAATAGGTCTACACATTATGTCTGGGGTAGTTGTAGTTCCTTCCAACGACCACCCTACCAGTGGAAATTGACTAATAGAAGCGCTAAAACGGTAGTTTTGGCAAAATTGAGGTAACTTGTTGAATTATTTTACATTATTTCAATTTGATAGATTGAAATAGTCATTAAATATAGGTGTCCTAAATAGGGATCAAGATGAATGCAAGCTCATAGTCAGAGTTAGAAGGCTAAAATTTGGCTTATAAAGGAAGTAATTAAAGCCTTGAGAAAGTGAGTATTTTAGTTTAGAAGAAGAATTGTACTGTTGGAAGATTGTGATCAAGTTGAAATTTTCAGATTGATTGCAAAAATGATATCAGGATTTTCATCATTTGGTATTAGATCAGAAAAATAGGATTGAGAGAAGTTGAGAAAAATATTTGATACAATGTAGAAGAGAAAAGAGAACAAGATGGTGCAAGTGAGAGAAGAGAGAAGACCATCCTTGGAAGAGAAATTGGATAGAATGATGGAGATTTTGATGAAGAGGTTGAATGATATAGAGGAAAATCAGAGAAGGATAAGAGTAAAGACAAGTATCTTAAAGAGAAATGGAGTAAATAACAAGGTCAAGTTAAAATTTAGAGGAAGGTGTTACAAGATGTCAAAAATATGCACGACACATGCGGCTTCTGAATGCAAAGAGATGGAAGCAAAGATGAAGACAACTGACAAAGGTGCTGATATTAATATTCAGAACAAAGGTAAGTATCTTTTGGTTAGAATATTTTTGTGGAACAACCAAACAAGGAAAGTGCTATGATAGGGCTCAAATAATACCCTTGTTTAGAAATAAATTCAAAGTTAAGGGAAATTGTTGTGATTTGATTATATATAGTGGGAGTACATAGACCTTAGTTTCTTTTGAAATCGTAGAGAATTTGGGATTGAAAAATACCATGCACCCTAACCCACATCAAGTTTCTTGGATGTAAAAAAGGTCACCATGTTTTGGTTATGGAACAATGTCTAGTTGAGTTTTAGATTGGGAGATACATGGATAAAGTATTGTGTGATATAGTGCCTATGGATGTGTGTAATTTATTATTAGGGAGACCATGGAAATATGACAAGAAATTTGCGCATGATGGAAAGAAGAATGTATATGCTATTATGTCAAATGGATAGAGCCACACACTTTTTACCCTTACAAGTGAACAAGAACAACAAACATGAATAGTAATGATAATGTCAGTAAAGGAATGCTCGATAGAAATAAGGATGGTATGCAAAGAGACAAAATTGAGGGCTGTTAAGCCTTATGATTCAAATCTGATAACTGATTGGGATAAAGAAGAAGCAACAAAAAATATGATAAAAGGATTGGTAGAGCTAATAATCCATAAGAAGAGAGAACAAGAAGAAGAGAAGAGGAAGAGAGGAGAGAGAGAGAAGAGAGAGAGGAGAGAGAGAGGGAGAAGAGAGGGAGGGAGAGGGAGAGAAGAGAGAGAGAGAGAGAGAGAGAGAGAGAGAGAGAGAGAGAGAGAGGAGAGAGAGGAGAGAAGAGAGAGAAGCAAGAGAGAGAGAGAGAGAGAGAGAGAGAGAGAGAGAGAGAGAGAGGGAGAGGGAGGGAGAGGGAGGGAGAGAGAGAGAGAGAGAGAGAGAGAGAGAGAAGAGAAGAGAGAGAGAGAGAGAGAGAAGAGAGAGAGAGGAGAGAGAGAGAGAGAGAGAGAGAGAGAGAGAGAGAGAGAGAGAGAGAGAGAGAGAGTTGTGGTTTCGGTAGTAGACCAAAAATTTTAAACAAGAAGTATAGTAGCTGATGGTATACATGGAAAGAGAGAGAAGAGAGAAAAGGAAATAAACATGGATAGTATTGAGAAAGCATTCTAAGTGGACAATCAGGTTGCTTGTGAAGAAGAGGCAAGGAATACAATTGAGAACACTGATAAGGAAAGAGGAAAGAAGACAAAGGAAGGTGGAAAAGATAATGGGTAAGAAAGAAAGAGAGGTGATTAAAAATAGGGTGCAAATAGAAGGCAAGAGTGAATATGAAGAGGTGATATAGGAGTTTTTATCCTCTCTTGAGAAATAAGAACATGATGATGATAGTTCTTATATAGTGATAGAGGAAGAAGACTTGAAGAGGAAACAAAATGAAGTGATGTCATGGGAAGAAGAACCTAGAGGGGAAGCCAAGCCTCACAATTTTGAGTCTAACATTTTGTGCAGGTGTGTGATTGTGTGATGCCCGTTAAACAACCCACTTGAGACCCAAGAAACAACCTAGGGTTAGTCAGGAAAATTATGGAATATTTTTTTTGATTAGAAATGTCTACAACTAGGTTGCAAGACAATAGTTGACACTAATAGGTTCCGAAACAAGTTTAATTTGCTAAGAAAAACTTTACTTTTATTAACAATTATCAGAGGTCACAATGTCAAAATTTTAGGGTTAGAAGTTTTAGTTAGGTTCAGGGGGTAAAATATCACCATACCCACTCTCTAATAGGCTCAGAGTTTCAAATTGATTTTTCTCACCCTTAACACATTCAAAATTTTCCTAAATCATTCACATTAGATAGGAAATTTTCTCACCTTTCCAGTGATATAAAGAAGTCCTCCTAACTCCTTGTAAAACTCTAGTTATGGGTCGACGGACCTTAAGGGTCAAATTTTCCCCCAAAGGGACACGCGCCGAGTGGGGAAAGAAGCCCATTTGTTGGGTTGGCGGGTCGCGGGGTAGTGTTGAAGTTTTGTTCTTGCGCGGGAGAAAAAACCAAATTTGTGCCATGCACCCATGGGTCCACCAGGGACACGTGGTGCCCAATAACCATGGCGTGGAAGAAAGGGAGAGGGAAAGGGGGGGCAGCACAAGAGTTTGGGAGGTTTTGCCATGGGGGAGAAAAAGGGAAGAAGGCATGAGTGAGGCTGCACGTCTGCGGGGGGATAACACCGAGGCGAGGGTGGGAGTGCGGGGGCCATGGGGGATTTTAAACAAAAATTTCAAAATAAAAGATCACGAGGGTTCCGCCCCCTCTGCCAACACCCCATGCTACCATGTGGCAGTACCCGATGGATGTAGGATTGCGGGCCGACAAGGAAAGAGGTAAAAATTTCCCAAAGTTTTTAAAAAGGCCCCAAGGACAAAAAAGATGCCGCGCCTCCGTAATTGCCTCATGAGGACACGTGGCAGTATTTGATTGGCTGTGAGCTGGTGGAGGAAATTTCAAAAAAATTTCCCCAATAATTTTCAAATTTTTTTTTCTAAGGATTTTTCAACAGCAATTTTTCGGGCCGCGGGCCCGCTAGGGAAAATTTTCCCAAATTTTCTTGCCAAGGCAGGAAAACTTCAAAGGGCCATAAATTTTGCTAAAAATATTAGTTTTGGGCAAACAAGGACTTTCTGGAAAGCTCTCAATGTCCTCTTTGCACAAAAAATCATAAATTTTACATTTTGATAAAGTTTAAGGGGTCAATTTTATGAAAACGGCCTGCAGGATTTTAAATAGTAAACTGGTAATTTCTAACTTATAAACTTGATTCAATTTGATCATCTCCTTCGCTCAACATGCCAAAAAGACATGGAGGATTCTTCTAGGAAGGAATTAGAATGTTTTAGGAAGGTAAATTTGGTCAATTGATTCCAATTTATATTTTTCCAACAATTGACAGAAAAACGATTGTGAAAGGGATTGGGCTCGATTTTGCAATGTTTAAATTGTTTTCTTAAGTCTTCTTTGTCAATTTGAGTTCATTTATGTCATAGCATGCTAAATTATAACATTTCCAAGTTGATTATTATGTGCAGGTCTGAACTGTACATTTTAATTAAAATTTATTTGCCAGTTTTCAATTTACAACAGAGATCCATTTCTAGAAAATTCCATATATCAATTTCATCATTTAAGTGTGGTATTTCATTTCTAATCTAATCTATTACATTCAGTTGTTTATAAAAAAATCATTTCAAAGCTGAATTGCAAAGTTTGATTTCCAATTTAATATATTTCTAAAAGGGACAAAGTAATATAATTCCTTCATATGTATTTCTTCTTTTTCCATTTTTCTAAACAGGGATTTCAATCACAATTTGATATTCCAATTCAACACAACATTACAAATGAGGGAAAGTCTTTCAATTCTTTATTGACTTCAAATATAAAACTTTACTTCTTTCAATGTTTGAATGTAACAAACAAATTTCTATTTCTTTCTTTCCAATGTACAAAGTAGAAAATAAATATCTTTCACATTTTGAATATACACTTTCATAATCAATTACATACATATTTTCTTCACAAAATACATTACAATTTCATCCACTTCAAGTGGGAAAGGTTACAAATGATTAAATTTCACAAGGGATTGTCAAAATTGTCTTCTTCTGCTCCAGAATAGCAACATGTAAGTTTTCTTTTTCTTCCAAATTAATCATGACAAAAGTGGGGGAAAGGCAACGCTCTCCACCCAACCAAGAAATCTAATTAAAGGAGAATCCATTCTTCATCATTGGCCCCCAAGCCCCAACCACAAAACAATAAAAGGTGTGATTCAACCCATGGCAACAACTGGCTTCCAAAAAACACACAACATTCTTTCAGCATGCATATATCAATATAAGACACAGTCCAAACAAAAACAACAATTTACAATTGTATTTGAAAACTTTCAAACAGAATTCAGGCTTGGTCCTGCAAGCCAAAGGAGCAAGGACTATGGGAGAAGCTACTTATGCCTCCCAATGGGAATTGGGCATCCACCAGTAACAAACCGCCAATACATTTCACCACACATATCCTTATGCACCCCCCCCCCCCCCCCCCTCCCCCCCACACACACACAATCCCTCCTTATGCCCCCCACAAAGTAAGAAATGCAAGCTATTTATTTTCCATGGTGGATCCCAAACCCAAACTCCCTCCACAAGAATTCTTATGCCACTGGTATTCCCTTATGCCCCCCACATGGATTCCCCATAGCCTTCTCCTACACCATCCCTATGGCAGTCTACCCAACTAGTCAACAAATAAATAAAAAACATGCACCATTCATTCATAAACAAAAGAAATAACAATCACAAAAGAAGAGCTAAGCTCCTACCTCTCCATGGTAGCTTTTGTTTCCCAAACAAAAATCTTCAATGCCAAAACATAGTCCCAAAACAACAATACCAAGTATGAAATTATCTCCAATCTCCTCCACAATCCACAAGAGCTCCAAACAACAAAAATGTGCCCCTAAAGAAGTTTGCAAAATGATGCAACAACCCAAAACAAGTAAAGAGTTTGAATTTTATAAAATGTGGATCCATGTAGGATGCCACATCACACATCCTCAACTCCAAACACAAAAGACAAAATTTCATTCTCCAAGGCACAATAAAGAGGTGGGTGAAAATATGACAATTTACTTGCACACTCCAAAAAAAACCCACACCCCAAAGGACTGCAAAATTAAATAAAATGTAAGAGAGTGCAATCAAAACATGCAACATGATTAATAAAATGCATTATAAAAGTCTAAAATCACCCTTCCAACCATAAGTATGGTTGGTAAATTAAACTGAGAGGTATGGGAAAATTTTTACTTGTCCCACAAGCCTCCAAAAACAGCCCCCAAGGACAAATTCGAATTTCCAAGGAGGTGGAGTATTTCATACTCCAAAATCAGACTTACACACTCTTACACAAACTTAAACATCCCTTACATAATTAATACAAAGCGTCAACAACTTTCATTATTACTTTCCCATATCCCAATTTGATTTATTTAAATTTTTACCATATGATTTCTCACATTAATCTACCACAATTTTAATTAAAAAAAGAAAGGGACACATTACTAATAAAATACATACAACAATAACAAAAAATTTAACCACATTAATAAAATATACAAAATCCATGGTCACATATAAAGGTAATCCCCCCATGGGAATCCCTAACAAAATACAACACACACACAAAAAACATGTTGCCATGGTGACCTTGTTGAATTCACCTAGAATTCCATTGTGGTTGGTCTCCAATCCCCCGATGTTTGTTGTGATATTAACTTGTAAAACACAAATACCTCCTTCGGCCTTGTGGCCATATCAGAACATCCAAAACAATATAAATATAATCACAAAATCATCTAAATATGTGAATCACAACAATCATCAAAGCAATTTAACTAATTCACTTTTAATTTATATCAACAACATCAAAGTAACAACTATATCATCATCCTATAATGTCCATTTCTATGTCTACTCACAATATCCAAAATCACATGTCAAATAGTATATCATCATCCACGTATGAGTGTCTCTAATAATCATCATGCATCATAACGAAATCAAGATCAACAATAATCCATGACCAATGTCTAACATCATACTAAACTAAAACATGATAATGTCCATAAAGTAATCAACCGTATCAAAATAAGTATCAACAGGTGTCAAAGGGAAGTGGGCACTATAGATTTCAGGTATGAAAAATTAACTTGAAAAGGATGATGAAAAAATATATATAAGGGACCAAGAACAACAAGTAACCAATGAAGAAGAGTTGTTACTAGAGTGTGTGTTTGTTTATGAGAGTTGGGAGCAGTAGTCAGAGATAACAACCTTGGAGCATGCTATATATGGAGAGGAATCATGTGAATAGTAGACACAAACCGGTTCAAGGAAAGAGGAAGAGAAGTTCCTAGAAGTTCATAGCAAGAGGATGGAAGAAAATGTCAAAGAGATAGAAGGAAGAGGAGAGTAGCAAGTACGTACCAACAGAGAATGAAGTATATGGTGAAGAAGATGAATTCAAAGATGAGCAGAAATTACAAGAAGAAGATTGGATAGGTGAAGAACAAAAGAATGAAGAGGAAGAAGCTTATGAAGAAACTCCATTAGAAGAATACCCCAACTATAAAGATCAAGTGAAAATTTTTAACCAAACAAAACATAAGATTAAAGAAATGTAGGGTGAGAAGGTTGAAGCTAGAGATCATATTAGAGTCAAGATGAAGAAGCAAAGAAACTAGAAAGAGAAGAAGAAAAACAAAGCTTGGAGCTCAAATATTTCTTACCCTCAAAGTATGATGTAGGAGCATAATCTCCATCTTATAAATATGGTTTTTAGTCATGTAATTTTGGTTTGAAGGTGTGTTAGTAGGTCTAGTAAGTACTTGTGAGTCACTTAGGTTTGCTAGTTTGAGCTTTGGATTTTCAAAATTTGAAATTTGTACTTTCCCTCCAAAAGGAAAAATTCAAATTTGAAGGCCATTTTTGGGTTGTATAGGATATTTTAGTCTATTCACTAGGATCCTTCATGGAATGTCAAACATAGAAATGACTTATAGAGGTCTAGGAAATATAATACAGGTTTAGAAGTTAAAGAATTATCTTTCTAAGTAAGAATCTTATGTTAAGTTTAAAGGTTTCTCATAAGACCATGGGTCTAAACTATTCCTACTCCAATGAAACTGATTTGGGAAGGTATATATGATATGATATAACTATTTTCCATTTGTCATTTGAATGGTCAAGGATTGGAGAAGGAGATCTCAGGAAGAAAGAAGCTAATTTTGTTGTGTATACACATTGTAATAGTGGTATTAGTTATTGCATGATTGTTTGTGATGATTATTACACAATTCTTGGTGATTACTGGTTGTATGCATGTGGTCTCTTCGAGTTAGGGGATGGTAAGAGACATTTGAGTATGTATTTACATTGATTTATTTGAACTTACATTTTTTGTCCACAGAATTAGTATTGAAGGATTGTTCCAACATGTAGTAGAGTTTATTAAGAGCTTAATAAATCAAAGACATGGGAAATGACTTTAGAGGAAAGAGATTGAAGTTGAAGGAGATTATATTGAGTTTTATAAGGCATACCAAACTTTGAGAGCTTGTAGATCCCTACATAGTGACAAGGAGTTTGTAACTTTGGTTTAGAAACCCTAAAGATTGAGAAAAATATGTCTTTGAATGAAAATGAGTTGAGTTCTAAGTAGTTAGCATAGTTGAAGTGAGTAAGACACTTTACTGTCATGATCATGTGCTTAAAAATGCTTTTACAAACCTCAGGTAAAAATATTGAATCTTGATATTGATCTTAGTTAATGATAGTGCAAAAATTCTACCCTGGAGCTCATGAAGAAACCCTCCTAGGGTTTAAGAGAAGGAAACAATTTAGGAGTCTTTCACATGGTTTCAGGAGCTAAAAATTTGCATGAAGTATATTCATAAGATCTACTAACATTTCCAAAAGGAATAAAAAGGAGATCTGAGATAGTATATTTTCATAACAAAGTTCACTAGTGAACTGTAGCCCAAAGTTTTGACAAGGGGTTTCAAAAAGAGATTGAAGGTGGATTTACACAAATGAAACATCCATTCAAAGCTTGGGAACCTATAGTTAACATATATACACCTATGGGAGGTATAATTAAGAACTCTTGAGGTTTAAAGGTATGCAATTCATTCTCTTTTGTTGAAAGTTTACTCGTAGTTTTGTATAAGGAGATCGAGGTACAAAGTTTGGAGAAATTAGGTCATGCACAGTTTCCAGAGAGAAATTAAGCTCAGTTTGTCAAGGTAACATCTTCAAGGAGTTATAATATTTTTTTAAGGAATTTTCATCCATAATAAGTTGACAACCTCAAGTATTTTGAGACATAGTTCTTAAACTCCTAGATAAATCCCTTAAGACCTAATTGGAGATATGAGATAGTGTGATTGAGGCATTTTTACCAAAGTAAGCTACCTTGAAATTTTGTGTGGAGATGAATAGCCAAAATTGGTACTCTTAATGGGCCTTAGTTTATCAAGAAAACCTTTTAGTGAGAAATTAAGGGTAAAAAGCTCTATAAACGAAGCTAGAAGAATACAAATAAGCCAAAAGGAGGAGGAGGAATTGATAGTTATCAAGGGAGTTGAGATGAAATATTTACCACACCTAAAGGGAGTTAAAGAGTGACCAAGAAGGTTTTTATTTTGTTTCAGGTAGTTGTGGTTAGTCCCAACAATATAAATCACTAGTAGTAAGCCTTAAGAAGCTATTCTAGGGCAATTTTGAAAAAATAAGGCAACTCATGGATTTATTTTTCATGGTTCCCATTTGATGATTGATTTAACATTGAATAAGGTGTACTAACAGGGGTTTTATAAATGAAAGATCAAGTTGGGGTTATAGGCTATGAAGAGGATAATAAAAGAGTGAGTAAAGCTTGAGAAAGGGAGCGTTTTTGCTAGAAAAACATTGTTGTTAGAAGTTGTGATCAAATTGACATTGTGATATTGTTTCCAAAAATGATATAGCTTTGCATCAGCCACATAAAACAAGATTAGATTGTAAATATTCAATACATAACCACTTTCAATGAGTACATGATTAATTTGGAAACCCTAAATTTGAGCCATGATAAGGAGAGGGGGAAAATATTCAGATGACTAGTGTGAAATATCCTCATCAGAAAATGTAATATAATTTCTAATGTTCTTAAAAGATTACATGACACTGGAAAAGGTAATGGGAGGATCATCAATTTGTATTTGAATAGATCGCAATGAAGTTTCTAGAGTATGATGACAATACGGGGCCTTACATAAGATATCAAAGAGAGATATATTAGATGGGGTATTATTTAATTTCTCTCTGATATCATAGTAGTTTTATGAAGCAACAGGTTGATGAAGTAGTGCAGTAAGAGGAGGGGGAAGAGAAGTAGGAAGCTATAAAGGTTACCTATTCTAACGAGTGGTGACAAAATTAACGACAGGGTTGGTAGAGGTATTCATGAAGTGAGGAGGATGTTGAGCAATGTCAAGAATATAATCAACCTAGATGGAATCTTACTAATAAACATGAGTAAGAATGAAAGAGGAAGAATTATCCATAACATCAAGAGAGGAAGAAGAAATGAAAGGGATTTAGTGCATGATCACAATTTGGGTTCACAAAAATGAATTAAAGAAAATATTAAATCTTAATCGGGGGAATGATATCAAACAAATATAATAATATCAAGAAATATATAACATGAAAAGTATAAGCAAGTGTTTAAGATAGGAGATAAGAATGAATTAGCTTGTATTAGGAGATCTTGACTGATTCTAGGTTGGAAAACATGTTGATAAGGTTGGATCTAGACTATACAGGCTCTATTTGAGAAACTGGGATTTGGGAACTCTTTGAATAGGACCGCCTTGGGCACTAGTGTTTGATCTAGGTGCTAGTGTCCTATTAAATGTGCTACTTCTGGTCTTTTCAAGGTCTAAACTTGGTTTCTTCCTTTCATTGTTTTTCACATAAAATAAGTTGTAGGGTTCCCGTGTCGTACCTGAACCTAAAAAATAAACCCTATCTACTTGCAAAAAACTCAAACAAACATTAGATGAAACAAATAATGCATATGTTTGAGTCAGACTAACCTTGACGGTCACCCCAATGTGATTGTCACTGAGAAATGCACTACATTTCAGACTCTATGTAGTTTTGGTATGTGTGTGATTGAATTTGTGTCCCTTGAAGCTAGGTTACACTTGTGCCAATCACACCAAGATAGCGAGATACAAATACTTTTACCCTAGGATGAATGCGTGAGATGGAATTTAGAAATAACCCCTCCTATGTAATGAACAAAGAATCCCAAATGTAGTCTTCAAATGTTTCTCTTTGCCAAAGTAGGAGATATCAATAATTAGATCCAATTACCCATCCCCTAATAATAGTGAGTAATTTATGTGTATATATACATACACACACACA
The DNA here is from genome assembly GCA_019776745.2 of Taxus chinensis. Classification (NCBI taxonomy): domain Eukaryota; kingdom Viridiplantae; phylum Streptophyta; class Pinopsida; order Cupressales; family Taxaceae; genus Taxus; species Taxus chinensis. The sequence continues at coordinate 200,617,832 of CM034152.1, read as the reverse complement.
CACATATATTTCCCTTGTTTGAATTTTTTCATTAACAACCAAAAATGCCGACCCAAAGTGATAAACGAGACTTGAGAAAATATACCAAATGATGTGGAAATTCAAAATTATGAAAAGTGTGGTAAGGGACTGAAGCGCCCAAAGGGTACAATAACGCATGGGATGCTCCTGTCCCTAAGAAGTGGTAGTTTCCTAGATGCTCAGAAGATATAACAGTCAATACAGAGATGGGTCACATGTTGTCTAGTGTCCAAAAGTAAAGTGATCATTCCATAAAAGAAAATAATAAGAATGTGGAAAAGATAAAAGTAATGAAATAGTAAAATGAGTATGTTAATGTCTAGTCTTCTTTCTTAGGAATCATGTATATAGATACATACTTAGAGGAAACGATGTAAGTAGAAAGTGGGTGATTTCATGACTACAAGGAATTAGCTTAACAACATATAGTGTTTTGTAATTGACTACTTATAATAGTGTCTCTTCCACACGTTTTTGCACTTTAGGTGTTTTTGAATACTTTGTTTATGTAAGAAAGAATTCTTCCTCACACACCCTCCACACTTTCATACCTTATTGTTACAGATATATTATACATGGAAAAATAAAAATTTCAATACAATTTCTATCCAAACATATCAAAAACCAAAGTTGGCCATTTTTTTTGTATATAGGATGGAAATTATTTTCAATTTCTTTTTTGGTCCTTTTCTTATATGGCTTAATTTCATTTTTCCATCTTCCTTAAATACTTACTAAAATATTTTGAGTGTAGAAGATAATATTATACAATTATTCTACCCCTTTACCACTTTCATCGTTCTACAAAAAAAGCATTCTTGTTATTTAGGTAACAATCATAAGATGCACTATTCCCAAGTTCTCTAAACGCTTGTTTCAAAAAATTCATTTCTTGTTTGAAAATGGAAACTATTGCATATTTTCCTACCAATGAAGATTTGTTTATATCTTCATAGGAAACAAGCCAAATAGAGGTGGTGTTGATCACTACAATAAAGATAATGAATTATCACAATAATGGCCAGATGGTAGAAGGTAAAATCATAAGAAAAAGTATTTCTTCATACACACAAAAATAAAAAATTGCAAGGACAAGTTTTTAGCTTTGAACTTCTAGATATGGAAGGTGAAGATATAACTATAGCTTCTTTTGACAAGAAACAAAATTTTTATACAATCAAATATAGTTTGACATGATTTACACAAGATCATAAGGAATATTGAGGTATGTAAAAAAATAATAAAACAATACAACAACTTCATGGGAAACAATTCTTATCTCGCTATATTCTTTCAAACTTATCCCAAAGGAAGATAAAAGTCTACCATTATAATAATTTCAATATAAATAAATTGTAGAGATCATAACATCATTTTATAGCTCTATGATAAACATCAATTTTTTTGTTATGTCTATTACTTAAACGTCCAATATCATAAAATTAGATGGAAACAACAACCAAATAAGAATAATAATCCTAAAGGATAGTTCAAGATATTGGATTAACACAACCCTTTAGGGAATTTTCTGTGATGAGGAGGGTAAGATCCTCATTGATCTATGTGCATCTAAGAAAGCATCAAATCCAATACTTGTAATCCATAGTAAAAACTATGAGGAATGGTTCAAACACACAATACTTCATCAACCTAGATATAGAGGAAGGGAGTAAATTAAGAAATTGGTATGATTCTTATAGTTCAAAGTAACATCTCCATCATTGGCTATAGATATTATCAAGTTGAAGGACATTGTAGGCATTAAATGTTTAGCAATTATAAGAAAAATAAATACATTTTCATTTCCACCAATAATAATCAATGTTAAAATGGAGAATTTTTGTAACCTTGCTTTTAATTCTTTAATAGAGAATTATCAATGTAAGAAAAAACTTGTTCAAAATATGGAAAATTCGTGTTATTTTTCAGAAATGTGATATAGATGTGGATAAATATGAATATAAATTTGCATTGAATTTCATAATAGAGGAATAAATAGGTACAATATAGGTAATTGTTTTTGAATATGTTACTATAGAAATCATAGGCATCAAAATGCAAAATATATAGATGGTATAATTAACACCTAGAAAAGAACAAGATATTGTTAAGTTGGTGCTCTTTTATGAGTATCACTTTATGATTGCAAAAAAATTAGAACCGTATAATGAAAAGAATAGGTAAAATGTATCATTGTAAAGGTGTGGAAAGATGAATCATCGCTTGAGAATGTGACATTTTAAGATGCACTTACCATACTATCTAGATATACATTGAAAATTGTAGTTTTTTGGATATTACATTTGATTTCTTGCATACAATGTAAAACCTTACTTTTCCACTCAATATACGAAATATACATATGCTAATTTCATTTCCTTCATCACACTATTCTCCATGTAGACATAAACATTAGGTAATTATGCATTATATATTGGTAATCTAGCTCATATCCCTTAATCATGAGTTTCACATACAAAAAATCTCAAATACATTATCTTACTCTCTCTTAAGGCTTACAAACACTTCATATTCTCCTATTATGCTCCCAGTACAACTATACGAATGATCTCATTTCTCACATATCGATTATACCTCATGTCAATATTTTTCATATTTCCACTTACAGTAGTTTATGCTACTAGACAATACAATAGAATATAAGTAGAACCATCATACAATACTATCCCATGTTCCAATGTTTTGTCCTCTATGTGTAGAAAATCAAATATTATTATGTTTATCTTTATTACCCTCTTAGGTTGGCCTTAATGTGAAATTATATCTTGTGGAATGGTATATTTTTTTGGATATCATATGCTAGGATATAATTCAATCTCTAATTGCTAGTTCTCATTTTTTTAAACTGCATTTACAAAGAAATATTTATAGTTATATGTGTAAATTATAAATGTAAAGCAATATTGTAAGTAGGTGAGTATTACATCTAAATAATAATTCCCTACATTTGTGCTAGGGATGACATAGTTTTTGTATGATCATGATAGATATACGTTCATAGAAGTGAGAGATAGATCTATGCTTTCAAAGTTCATGAGTTAGGAACTAGAGATATGTAGATCTAATGTTGTAACACATCTCAGTTTTGAGATTTCATGTATTTTTGCATTATATTTCTTGATATTGAATAAATAAATATCATAGTTATATTGCATTTTATTGTATATTTTTTTTATGTATTATGAGGGTTGTGTGCTATAAAAAATATCTTAATTAAGAATCATAATATTGATTACATCATTTAATATCATAAGAAGTTTTTAGTCCTTGTATATTATTATTGCTTTCCATATTGTTGATAGAAAGTATATATCGACATATTCCAATGATATTTTTGTAGGTGTAAAACAAAGAGGAATTTTTGTTGGTGTGAATTCAAGAACATCGGGGGTGGATAGATCACCAAGACTTACATATCTCCTAGGATAGATAATAGATATGCTAGTTCATTTAGAGGCTATTAAGACAATGTAATTTTGATGTGTTGTGGTAATTGAATATTCAAGCAATAAATAACCCACCAAATAAAGACGTAAGAAACATGTTTTAGAGAGATAAGATGAGGTTGATAAACAAGAACAAAAAATCTTACAAGATGTCATAAAAATATCTAGCATACAAAAGTTGTATTCTATAACTTATTTTAGAAGTTTGAGTCCTAATTAACTTATTGAATTTATTACTTAGAATATTGTCTTGAGTATGAAAGCAAGAAAATATCCCAAATGAGTAAATTTTATTGATGTTATCCACAAGATGAAATATTACACAAGGTAAAAGAGAAAATTAAAATTTGGAGTAGATTCATCATGAAATTGAAGATTAAATCAATTCCCGAGGATTATTACCAGTTTGTTCAAAAATATTAAAAATTTGGGATAAAGTGAGACAAATGTAGATGATTACATTGAATAATTTTATAGGATAATTTATTAAAGTGGTTCATGTTGTATATGACCTCAATATATCCAAGGATATGTGAATGGATTAGATGTTACAATTAAATATAATTTTGGAAAGATATGATTGTGATTTATTGAATAAACCTATCAAGGGGTGATAAAGGTGGAAGAAAATATATCATGTTGATAGTAAGGGGGAATATGAAGAAAAGGAAAGTTCATATGTGGATGTGGATTTAGAGGTGGAAGTGGTAGATTATTTGCAAACAAGAAAGGCCAATACTTCATAAAACAATGACGTTAGTACACAAGGAGACAAATGTAATTCCATAAATAAAAATCATGTGGTGAGACTAGACATAGGAAATTCGAGTGTCCACATGTGTATATAAACACATCACACAAGTGGAAAAGGAAAGTGTTGTGTTAGTGTATAAATACAATGTGAAATATAAGCTAGAAAAGTTATCAGTATGAAGAGGGTATTTTTCAAACACTGAAAAGAGGGTAATACTCTTATACAAAGAAATACTTATTTAGAACCATTTATAATTTTAGAGGTAATATTACAATTTTATTTTTAATAATGGTAGACATATAATATTATTTTACAAGAGATGGTAGATAATCATGGTATGGAGCAGGAGCGCGGGAAGGACGAGTGGGAAGGATGAGCAAGAGCGCAGGAAAGATGCGAAGGAAGGCGAGATTGATGGGAAGGATGATCAGGATGAGGAGGAGAAAGAAGGGCTGGACAACGATGGTAGGGAAACTGATAATAGACATATCCTGCTTGGATTCTCAGATACGATGGACCAATCCTCGAGGGAAAAAGGTATGAGAAAAACCCTTTATCACGTGGTGCCTGGGTCCCCCAAGACTTATACGAATATTTTGAACTTGGAGAAAGAGAAGAGTCTTGGAATCATCCCTCAGCTCAAACAAGATGCCTTAAGTAATTTTCTAGAAATACCAGATATCATTATTGACCGAAATCTGAGCAAAATGGAGAATGCTTTGATAGGAAAACTGGTGGGAGGGCATCCTAATATTGACTCTATTAGATCTTGAGCTGGTGCTAAATGGAAACCTAAGGGGCACATGGATGTCACTGCCCTTCCTAATGGCTTTTTCCTATTTAGTTTCAACAACTCCGAAGATCCTCAGAGGATACTCATTGAAGGCCCTTGGTTTCTTGGGAAACTTGGCCTCTTTTTTAGGAAATGGTTTCCAAATTTTAACCTTGAAAAAGAGAATATTAATCAGTTCCCCATATGAGTGAGACTCCTAGGTCTTCTTCTGGAACTATGGAATGTAGATATTATTAAAGGAGTTAATAATACCCTTAGAACCTTTGTGGCCGTGGATAATGCGACATTTACTAAATCTAGAGCGGTTTGTGCGAGATTTTGTATTTATTCTCTGATGGGATCTTCCCTTCCTAAATCCATTTCTCTACGCTCAAAATTGGGAAGCTGGGAACAAAAAATAGATTTTGAAAACTACCCTCTAAGACGTGAGAAATGTCAGGGGTGGGGGCATGCCAAGCACTAATGTAAAATGACTATCTCCAAGGTTTTTAGAGAAAAGCATCCAAAGGATATGGACAAAGGTAAAGGAAGTGACCCATTAGCTACTCCAAAAAAGGTAAATTCATTTAAGGGCATCCAAATAACGGAAAATAATGGTAAGGAATCTAGAGAGGAAAATATCTTGAAACTTGTCTTTATGGATGAAGAAGGTTTCATAGAAATAAGGAATAAGAAGTTCCAATGGAATGCCCATTCGGAACCCCATTTCCAAAAGGCTATGACCCATGTTTAAGCGGAAAAGGATCTGTCCACAAAAAAACAACTGGAGAATCTACTGAAGGAAGTGGAAATATTTCAATAAAAAGATCTGAGGGCAGGAAACCTCAATGAGGCTTTAGAATTGTGCTTAAATCCTTTTGAAAATCTTCAAAATGAGTAAAAGGAAAAGGATATTGTGACTAATGAAAACCAACTAGTTTTAAACAACAATCATGAAATCTTTAAAGAAAAGGTTTCTTCTCGGCTTGTTGAGGTCCCAGAGTTGCTCAAGCATGGTAAGGAGGACTTTAACCTATCTATTTTTTATTCTTCTTTTACTCCTCTCAAAGGGGAAAAATTTGAAGGGACCCCAAAAAAAGATGAATCTGGGTGACCCTCCAAACATGTGGCGAGAAAGAAACAAATTCAAAAATAAATAGATGATATTGCCCGATAAAAACTGGATCTAAGGAGTTTTAGAAGAACTAAGAATGAAATGACTAAATGAATATAATATCTTGGAATATCAAGGGTTTGAACAACCCAGTCAAGTGGAGATTGATAAAAGATCTGGAGAAGAATCACAATTTGGAAACTAAGATGTTGGAGGGCCCTTTTCTTGAGACTTGTGGTAGGTCTTAAATTTTTTTTAAGGGTTTTGTTGTTAGTTCGATAGGAACAGCCGGGGGCATGGCTGTTATTTGGAATGAAGAAAAAATCAAAGGTACGAAGTTCCTTAACAAAAAAAACCATATGGCGGTACTTTTTCAGGATAAAATATCTAAAGAGTTTTGGATCTTATCTAATATCTATGCTCCTAATAGTAAAAGTGAAAGGAAAAAACTGTGGGCTGATCTATCCAAATTTCAGAATGTAATCAAAGGCATGAAATGGGTGATTTTTTGGGATTTCAACACTCCTCTGTGTCCAGGGGACAAAAAAGGGGACATATAGATCTAACTGAAAGTATGGAAGACTTTTAAGATTTTATCTCCCTCAATAATCTTATGGATGTTGAGCTTAGAGGAAGTAGATTTACTTGGTCTAATAGAAGGAAGGGTGACCAGCTGATTTAGGTTAAACTTGACATAGTTCTGATCTCTTGGGGTTGGTTGAACAAAGAAGCTGGGTTGTTTTCCCTTCCTCACATAGGATTTGATCACAATCCTATCCTTTTCCAGATCAAGGCAAAGGAGAGGAGGAGAGTCCCGTTCAGATTTGTAAAGATGTGGCTACTTGATGAGGATATTACTGAGATGGTAGAGAGGTGGAATATAAAAATCAAAGGTAAGGCTTTATTCAGAATTGTTTAAAAACTTTCTCATGTTAAAAAAATTGAAAGAATGGAATAAAAAAAGTTTTGGCAACATTTTCGAAAAGAAGCAATCACTGGCCAAGGAGATTTCTTCACTCTAGAAATATTTGGAGTCACAGGAGGGATGTAATTCTATATTTACCCAAAATAATGAGAAGGATTTACTGGCTGAGTATTAGAACATCCTCTGGAAGGAGGAAATTTTTTGGATACAAAAATCTAGAGCCCTTTGGCTTAAAGAGGGTCAAAATAACACAAGGTTCTTTCATATCTCTACTCTCAAAAGGAGGAGCTCTAATATCATTCTAAGTATAAAAAATGGAGAGGGAGTTATGATCAATGACTATGTGAAAATTCAACAAGAGGCGTGTTCTTTCTTCAGTAGGCTTTTGACCTCTTCTCGGGTTCCTAACAACACTAAGGAAGATCAGTTTCTTGACGTGATTCCCCATCTGATAAATGATGAAGACAATATCATGCTCACTAAAATACCTTTGATGGAAGAAATTGAATTCATGATGAAATCTCTAAACCCTGATAAAGCCCTGAGACCTGATGGTTTACCGGCTTTCTTCTTTCAAACTTTTTGGGATATTGTGAGAGATGATATTTTTCAGTGTTATCAAGGAATTCTTCAAGAACAAAAAGATGCTACAAGAGATTAATATAAATTTTCTAACTTTGGTTCCTAAGAATCATGATCCTATGGAGTTTAAAAATTTCAGGCCCATAAGTCTATGCAATTGTGTTTATAAAATGTGCTAAAAAGTTTTGGCCTTGAGAATTCAGATTGTGCTACCTTCAATTATCTCTGATCAACAAGGAGTTTTTGTTATGGGTAGACAAATCCAAGATGGCATCATCACCATACAGGAGATCCCCCACTCCGTGAAACATAACAAGAAAGAAGCTATGTTCATTAAGCTGGATATGGAAAAAGCCTATGACACAGTCTCTTGGTCTTTCCTTCTTAAGATTCTCTCAAGATTTGGATTTGGTGAGGATTTTAAGGAGATGATTTTATCTTGCATCTCCACTGCCAAGTTCTCGGTCCTGGTTAATGGGACTCCTTGTGGTTATTTTAACAACTCACATGGTTTAAGACAAGGTGATCCTATATCGCCCTTTCTTTTCATTATTTTGGCCGAAACCGTAAGTAGAACTCTTAATAAGGCTACCATGGAGGGCAGAATCAGAGGTATCTCCCCTGCTATAAACTGCCAGAGGGTTTCTCATCAACATTTTTGGGATGATACCATGTTAATCAGAGTGACTTCTATCCCCGAGGCTAGAGAATTCAAGCAGATAATGATGGATTATGAGGAAGCTTCGGATCAATTGGTAAATTATGGGAAAAGCTCTATCTTCTTTATCAATACCCCTGAAAGAAGAAGCATCAAAATTGTTAGTATTCTTGGTTGCTCTTCAAAAACCCTCCCAACCAGATACCTTGGTATGCTTATTGGGATAGAAAACCAAATAATGTTGAATGTAATTTCTTAATTGATATATTTTTAAAGAAACTTGAAGGGTGGAAAGGCTCGCTTCTATCTCAAGCGGGAAAATTTTTCCTTCTTAAATGCTCTATACAGAATTTACTGGTTTATACGATGTCTATCTATAGATTACCCTTTGAGATTGCATGCAAGCTAGAGAGCATACCAAAAAAAATTCTATGGAGTGGAACTGAATCAAAAGACAAAATTCCTCTAATTTCCTGGGATAAGGTTTGTTTCCCCAAAAAAATTGGTGGCCTAGGTATCAAATATTGGAATAAAATGAACAAAGTTATGCTAGCCAAAATGAGCTAGAGATTGTTAAAGGAAGATAGTGTCTAGACTAGTATCATAAGATGTAAATACTGGCCCAACCTGATTGCTAATGAATGGTACTTTTGTACCTAAAACTTTAATGCTTCTTCTTGCTTCTGGAAGTGCTTAAATTGGGCTAAACATGTGTTAATTGAAGGATGTAAATGGATTGGTGGAAATGGTCACATAATTAACTTCTAGGAGGACAACTGGCTGGAGAATTTTCCTCTCAAGACTATCTTCCCTTCTATCTACAGAGACTCTGTGTCCAAGTATGGAACTAAGGTGAGAGATTATTTCAATATGGATGATCCTTTGGGTCAGTGGAAAACCATTATCTTTGGATCATTCTAATAGCTTAGAGATCTCTTCTATTAACAACAAATTAAGAGGAGTTATTATTAATAGAGAGATTCCTGTTGAAGATAGCTTATTTTGGTCTAAGGAATAAAATGGTATTTTCTCAATCAAAAGTGCCTACCACTCCTTCTTTCATGAGGAGAATATAGGTGATCATTTTAATTGGGGGAGCATATGGATCAAAGTAATTAATCCCCAAGATTAATATGTTTTGGTGGTGGGTTATTCATGATAAGATTCTTATTGTTGGCAATCTGAACAAGAGAAATTTCCACATGGTTAATAGATGTGTTTTGTGTGAATTGGATTGTGAAGATGCCTCACACTTGTTTATGAACTTCCCTTTCCTTGTTTCGGTTAGGGAAACCATCCTTAACATCTTTGGTGTCAACGAGGTCTTCCCGAGATTCCATAAAGTTGTTATGGACCCAATGGACTAGTCCTTTTAAGAGCCAAGGTCTGAAGTTCTTATGGATTTTCATCTATAATTCATTTGGCCTGGGAAATATGGAAGGAAAGAAATAGAAGAATATTTAAAGGGGAAAAAGAGTCCCATGTTAAAATTGGAGCTTGTTGTGTGAGATCCATCATGGCTAACTTTTCTATCTTGAACTCCTATAAGAAGTCTTGCTCTCATCAGGAACTTTTTTTCTCCATGAAGTGGGGTCTGGGTCCTTCTACCCTTAGGCCCCCAGGTCTAAACCCTACACTTAATGGATGGGTCAAACCTACCAAGGATTGTTTAAAATTAAACTTTGATGGAGCCTCCAAAGATAATCCTAGGCATGTTGGATATGGTGAGGTCTTTCATGATTTTGAAGGAAATTTTATTCTTGGATACTTCTATAATTTGGGCACTCAAACAAATAATTTTGTTGAATCTGTTGGGGTCTTTTGGGGTCTATCTATAGCTCTCCAACACAACTTTGTTAATCTGGAGGTGGAAGGTTATTTCCTGAACATAATTAATAGCATAAATAAGGATGGTCCCATCTCTATTGCCAATTTCAACTCTATTAAGAGTATTAAGTAAATGGCCCATTCTTTTAATTTCATCTCCTTTAAACATGTGTATAGGGAAGCTAATGTCGTGCCAGATTTCTTTGCTAACATGGGGGTTAATGGGCATGATTTGAAACTTTTGAGGGAGATTGAAATTCTCAATCCCAAGGTGCGGGCACACTTATTATAAGACACTAATGCCCACATATAAGGTCTATTCATGGGATGACTATCCTATCATGATTTTTTGTTTTATGATGAATTGGACATTTATTTCTCAATTATGAGAAGGTCGGGGTGGTGATTTGCATGTATTTTTGGAGAATTTTATCTGGAAACTGCTACTATAGAATCCTTTTTTTGTGTGCGATTAAGCTCTCGGCTCTCTGGTTTCTAAGTCGTTTTGTGAATAGGAATTTGTTGTTTAGCGGTATGGGTGGGGATCTCGTCAGGACTGAACCTGCTGACCTCGCTGGGGTCACTCTTGATGTTATGTCCCTATTTGATAGTAAGGGTTTTACTCCTTTTATAAAAATCTTTGAAGGGCACAATGAGAATATCAGCAAAGACTTTGTTAGCACTTGAAAGGTGACCAAAAAAGGTGTTGTTGTGAAGATGAAAGGGATCAGTCTAGAAATCACTGTGGATTATGTGGCTAGAGTTATGGGCATTTCGGTGGTTAGTAGAGAGGTCTACAAACCGAAGAAGGAAGCCTTTGAAGAACTGAATCTATTTCTTAAAGGTAATGAGAATCTCACCTCCCATTTTGCTGGCTATCTTAGAATGTCTTTACCTAAACCTTTTGATGAGGTGGCTCTCACCTTAATTCAATTCTTAACCTTGGAAGGTCACCACAAATGTATCTATGCTTACCACCTCCCAATGCTAAACCATTTTAGACTCGAGCATGCTTTTAGTTTCCCCTATTTCTTGTATCATTCTTTGTGTGCCTCTATCTCATAGTTTAAATTGCATAGGATCCTTGTCCCTCTCCACCAGGTCTTTATCCTTGCCCTTGTCAAAAGGGAGGCCTTGGACATTGATAAAAATGGTGCTCTCAAGCTAGCTTTTGAATCTTCTGCAGATGATTTGGAGTCTGTTTCAAAGGAGGATTCGAGTGATGACGAGGATTCTATGGATGACAACACGGAAGAGGATGAGGTGGAGGTGGTTGCGGCTGAAAACCTACAAGACTTGAAATCGAAGTAGACCTCGAACACTGAGCCAAACACTAAGGGTGAGTCTAGAAAATAGGGTATCCCGACTCCTATAAAATCTCAATTGGAACAACACTATGATGCTATGGGTCAGGTCATATCAATAAATGGGGACAATTACTTAGCCAAGATGGTGGCTGATATTGATGAACTCAAGGGGGACATGCGGCTCACTAAGAGCTCGGTCCAGTTTCTTTCTAATGATTGGCACAAGATGAGGGAACAAGTGCAGGAAGTTGTTAGCAATGGGTAGGGTGGCAAGATCAAGATCCTAAAGGCCAACATGGGGGCCATTACTAGGGATATGGATAAGGTTAAAGCTATCCTCCATAACTATATGGAATGGAGCATCGTGACTGTTAAGTTGACCCTGCTGCACCTTCAAACTTTGGGGCAGCTTGCCAATTCTTATTGTGCTATGGATAGTCAAGGAAGGAAACAAAAGGTGACCTTGGATGGTTTAGACCTGGGCTCTTTGGCTGTTAATATTGATGCTATTGCTAAAGAATGGGCTAAGGTGCTAGAGGGGCTTGAAAAATCCTACAAATGAATTTGGTGCGGGGTGTTTTGTTTTTTCACTATCTCTGTCTTTGGCTGTTAGTTTTGTCAATGTTGTTAGTTGCAATATGGTTTTTTTCTTCTGTTAGTTTCTCTTATTAGGCTCCTAAGTGCCCTTATTACTATGAAATTTTATACTATGGTGTTTTGATGTTATTATAATTTTGCTTAATCTGCTCTCATGGAGCTTTCTGGTTATACGGGGTAGGGTCCCCTTAACTCTCTTTTTACCACTAATAAAAAAAAGATAATCATGATACAGAGAGAATTATGTATCTCAATCCATATAATATTTCTTGGTTTCTAAAAGGACATCATAGTTTGGTAATGAGAAATGTCTGGTAATTTTTTGAAAGGAAAACTAGAATGAACTCATGTGCAACATAATGCCCATGGATGTTTTTTCATATTTTAAAAAATGCCTTGTAAGTTTGACCAAAAATCACATAATGATGATCATTCAAAAACTTATAATTTGATAAAAGATGGAGTGAGACACAAGTTGAGTCCTTAAAATGATAAGGGTGAAAAAACAAAAATTAGTTATAATTTTTTTATGATTTCAGGAAAGCAATTATCAAGTGTAGTAAATGAACATACATATTTTGTGCCCATAAGAAAGCATGTGCATGGTTTGGGTGTAGAAGAAAAATAAGAGACATATCCACATGAGGTGAAGGAATTGATTTATGAATTCATATAGATTATTTTAAATTATCTACTATGCGTATTAGCACCCATTAGGACTATAAATCTTGAATGGATTTGATTCCATGTTCTAGTTTTACCAAATAAAGTGGCATATAGATTGAAACCTACTAAAAATGTAGAGGTGTATAAATAGGTTAATTTTTTTTTATATACATGATTAATTCATGAAATTTTGAGTTCATGCACAATTTAATTAGTATTTGTGCCTAAGAAGAATGGACAATGAAAATTTTCAACTCATTCTAGAGCTATAAATAAGATCAAAATTAAATATGGATTTTTATTGCCACACATAAATGATTTAATCAATTTATTAATTGGAGTAAGTTACTTCATAAATATTGGTTTGAAGAGTGGATATCATGAAATTCGTGCAAGGAAAGGAGATGAATGAAGACTACATTCAAAAATCAAGAAGGATTATATAAGTTTTTGGTTATGTTGTTTGTGATAATTAAAGTGTCAAGTGCATCAAAAGACTAATGAATGAAGTTCTTAATCCATTTTTAATAATCATTGTATATATAGATAACATATTTGGAAAACTTGTGACATTTTCACAAAGTGCTATAAAAATTGTGAGATGGAAAATTATTTGTGAATTTGAGGAAATGATGTTTTCGCAAAGGAAAAGTTGGTATACTTAGGATTTGTAATTTCCAAAGAAGGTTTGAAGATGGACCTAAAAAAGGAACATGTAATATGGATTTTCCATCACCTATGATTGCTTTTGAAGCATGAAGTTTTTAAGTATCAACAAGTTTTTTAAAAAAAATCTTCAAGAATTTCTATGGAAGAAGATCAATGATTACTAAAGTATTGAAAAAATATAGAAAAAAGTTTTTTAAGGAGAACAAAGGTAGAACAAGGTATCCATTTCTTGAAGAAGAAAGTAATTGTGCAGCTAGTGTTGGCATTATGTAGTATCTCCTCTATTTGGAGTTATGAATAACTCTATAATAAGTGTCTAGGAGACACACCTATTCTAATGACATCATTTGTGGAAATTTTTGTTGTGTTATTCATTATATATATAGAAGTTACTGTTATTAATATGGGCATTGGACAATTAGACATATGTACATGTTTATTATTGTGGGATGTTGTGTTTTGGATACATATTTATATACACATGTTCTCTAATCTAATTTCAATTGCTCAATTGAGACACTTTTGTAACTCCCTACCTGTATAAGTAGGACAATATTATTTGATTATATATAGCTAATTGGGTTTCTTAGTTATGAACATATATTCTGGATAACTATCTTGTTTTAGTCTTATGGACGTCCCTTGATGATTTTAGGTACTCCAAGGTGAAAGGGACAAAAATCTAGGTGGAGTAACATGATAATTCCTCACTAGACATGGATGTAAACCTTCAGACACTAAACTGCCTCATCTTTGCATTTTATCATGATACATTCATAGTGTATCTTGTGTTGAGTTTACTAGTAACGTGATCTCATATATTTTCATGTTGGTTGATTGCGAGTTTTTATGCTTTGTGTAGGTTTTGGTTTACACCTTAGGTGGTTATATCCTATGTGAAAGAGATGGAATTATAAAAAATGGAAATAAGAAGTAAGAATGAATGTTACAATAATATTGGCACCATGATGCACAAAATAATTAATATAAAGGGTATGTGGTTATTATACCCAATTTGAAATTAGAAGTGTTGACTTAGAAATTTCACAAAAAAAGTTTTTTAGAAATACCACCAATGTGTTTCAATTTTTTTTTTATTAAGGGAAAATAGTTTTGAAGGGACTATACCCTGTATACAAAAGGCCTCAAAAGCCAAATACCAGAAGTGAGAGAAACAGCCAAGAGAAGAGCAAAACAACCAACCTCAGAGGGCTCAACAACCAGATAAAACAACATATTAATAGAAAGGATCTAGACGTACAATGATCCAAAAAATAGCAGAAGAGATCAAAAAACAAACAAGAGATATCTATCACAGAAAATGTGTTTCAAAATTAAGACAAAGTATTTTTTATTTTCCCCAACCTTTGAATTACTCTTTTATAATTAATGCTACCTTTTTGGAGTTTTGGGAGTATCAAGTGTATTAGGGTTTTCACTTAGACAAATGTGGGCTACAAAATGAAAATTTGGAAGAGGAGACGAGAAATCATGATGCAAACGTGGATTTTTATATGATTTCTCTCACTCGTTACCATTTATGGTTGAAGAAGAAAAATATAATAAAAAAAGGCAAGGACATACACACAATTCAAAACTTTCAAAAGGAAGAGGTTTTTAGAGAAAGAAATATTTGGGATCCTCTAAACTAAGGATTTGGTTACATTTTGACCAAGTAATTAGTTTTATTCTTTTGGGTTTTAAAATAAAATGAAGTGAGGAAAGCATGGTGTTCTTGCATTTCTTTCCTTAAAGGGGACTATGAGTCATATATGTAGTTGAATATTTTATGGATTATTACTACACATGTAAAGTATTGTTTTTCTATTAAATATAAGTATGTAATGAGTTGTGAGACAACCCATTACATGATATGTTCGAAGAAGATAATGTAGGAGAGAACAATATTCAGATAAGATATGAAACCTTCATTATAGGATCAAGAAAATGTTTTAAAAGTATCTCCACTTTATTGAATAATAACCAATCAAATGAATCTTTTTTTATGCATACTTTGACCAGAGATTGCATTTTGTATTAGATCAGGTGACCCCAAAATTTGTATATGGGAATTTGTAGCATTTGGTATCATCAAGTACTCATACTTTAACAAAACTTGGTTTGTTTCTTTAGTTTAAAAATATTTTAGTAACATCACATAATTTCCTTTCTAATTTTTTTTATCATTTTCATAAACGAGGGAACATATCTTGTTAATTTTTTGAATAATCATAAAGTGACTCTGTTCAATATTATGCTAAATATGGTCAAGACTGCATAAATATATCTAACTCTAGGTAAATTCATCCACGTCTAATTTTTATAGAAAGGATATTAAACCTTCAACCGTGTTATGAAAATGAACACTTTAGGGCCCATAAAAAAAAGTTAACCAATAAATAGAAAATAAATGCATTGTAAGATATTCTCAAAATACCTAATTTATAATTTAGAATGCACTGCACTACATCATTCATAACTTATTAATCTTCAAATAATCAGATGAATACCATTTGTATGGAACAATTTTACATATAAGAAAGTAGAGATTTTTTAATAAACCTTATAATACAACCACATGCTAAATTATTCTCTAAGTTCTTATATATTTTTCTCGATTCTTGTTGTATCCATATTAACATTCATAAGACACAAAATTAGGATATTCAATCCATTTCGTAAGATACTAACAAATATTTCTTTCACTTCCCAAATTACCATTCAATATTCATCATTAATAAATCAATAAGAAGTTATATCCAATCAACAATAAATTTTAAGTATCCACTGCAAAACAAGACCCAATGGTCACGAATAAAACTATCATGCTATGAGGAGTAAGATACCTAGCACAATAAATTTAGAGTTTAAATTAAATAAGAGCACCATACAACACCAAAATATTGACATGCAATAATGCCAATTACAAACATGAAGAGGAAGAACATGTATGTCCACAATAAAGGTGCTTCACAATCATGTCCTCATTAGTAGGGAAGATAATACCAACTCTAAAGTGAATCCACATAAATTTTAGAGGAAATTTAGTACTGACTTCAGATTGAAAATACTTGAATTCCTATCAGTTCCCAAAAATAAATGTAGAAAAGTACTCATGCCATTAATAAAATTATAATCCATGTCTTCTTACCGAATATGATTGAAATTCCAAAGAAAACATACACCATGGTAAGTGACTTAATTTGATTCATATTAATTAAATCTGATTACAAAGTAACTATTGTTCCTACTAATGTACAAAACGATAATATACAATAAGATCCAAATAATAAGAAATCAATAATGTAAAACCCTAGGCAAGAAGGAGAGGTGAGAGGACTTAGCTAATTTCTAAATAGACACAAAGTGATCTAGGTAGGTGCAAATGATGAAAAAATTGCAAATAGGTTCGTCATTGGTCACTCAAAAATATGGAATGCATGAACAAAGCCAGAAATGGGCGCCCATAGTAGGACATGGGCACCTGGGAGCTGGTGACCGGTCCTGAGCATTGGTGACTACGTAGAGGATCATAATATACTTTTTGTTATGTCAAGGGTTTCAAAATTGATCTCTTTTGATCACATGATGTTTGCATTATGATTGCCGATGATACCTATAACCTGCAAAAGATAAGTTCACCTGGACAAGCCCACAAACTGCATCAAACCTAAAAATGAAAATGTAGAATGGGGAGTCATACTGACCCCCATGGTCACTTCGAGAGTGAAATTACGACCGATCACTACACTATATCTTAGAATCCATGTACTTCTTTGTGTGTGTGTGTGTGTGTGTGTGTGTGTGTGTGTGTGTGTGTGTGTGTGTGTAATAATGATGCCCTGGGATGCGACTGTGCAAGTTACAATTGATAACAGGATGTTGCTAGAATGTAGTAATGCAGTAGAATGTGTGAATGGAAAAGAATGAAATTTCACTTCCTATGTAGTGTATGTAGATTTGGTGTTTCCCTTGTCACCTTAATGGATGCTAGATGGATTCCTTTTGAGTGCTTTAGTGCCTTTGGATGCAAGATTAGGTGATGATAGTAATGCTTAGTGCTTGGTCCTTGATTTTAAAAACATAACTATGCATTTATATGATTCCTTGTTTGAATTTCATGATTGAAAATTGGAACGCTGAACCGTAAGTGAAAAATATTCCCAAAAGATAAAAGATACCCAAAAATAACAACTAAGGTAAGAAAGGGTCAAAGGCGCCCAAGAGGGATAGGAGCATCTATGCACTGTTGTCTTGAATGGGTGCTAGTGTCTAAAGATGTGAAATATAAATAAGTAAAGTTTTGAATGGGATGTAGGGTGTGCAAGACCAAAGAGAAATCAGGAAATCAAGAAAAGAGGCCAAATATAGTTTTTAACCACTAGTTTTCTCACTTAGGAATCATGTAAATGCTAACATGCTTTTAGGACCTAGAAATGTAGCCAAGAGCATGATTTTTTGTCTACAGTAAGAACCCAATAGATATAATAAAATTCATGGAAATACTGGTACAATACATACATAAGGTAAAATCCCTTATCCAACAATAATGCATTTAATAACACCCTTGCATATGAATCAACAATGACATGAAAGTGGTACATACCTACTAGGTCTCCATAATTACCAAATTCACACCATAAGGAACACCACAATAATACAATCTTAATCACATTGAAATAGAGAAGAAAACATTTTTATAACCCTAAATAGAGAAAGAGAGTGATAAACCCAACATGTCACAATATCTATCTTCCACATATGCTAAGCACACAAAATGCCAATATGCACCTCCTAAGTGTATCATTAGTGCTCAGATAAATTTAAATAATGAGTAACAATACCATTCCTCATGATAAACAAAAAAAGACAACTAAATTCAATGAACGTGTAAGTGCATGGAAATGGGGAGCCAAAAGGGGTTCTTAAGTGGATGATTTTTATGAAAAACAATAAACCTTAACTTGTACGAATTATTTGAGATAGCTACACACAAAGTTTTAAGATGTTATAAGAACATGAATTATATAATTTTGAGTCTATTTTCTAAACTACTAACTTTGTTTGAAAATGGTTAACTGTAAGTGGGTCAAAGAGCTAAAATGCTACAAAATGCTCCTATTTTTTGAAAAAATATTGTAGAGAGACTATCGTGCCCCCCTCATTTTTTGAGAACCCTATAATATTTTTAAACACCCTTTGGTGGAAAGATGAATATGACAACCTAATTTGGGATATATTTTTTTCATAAAATTTTAGTGATTTTTTTATAATTTTCCAAGTAAAAGGATTTTCAAATTAAAAAATTAGAGATAACCGACGTGCCCCCCTAACTACCTAAAAAAATATGAAAATTTAGATTTTTTTGAATATGTATAAAATTAGTCCTATTTTGGGATTGTATATTTTTTATTCAATTTGGATGAGTTAAAAAAAGATACATGATGAAATACAGACATGTATAATTAGAGGTATAAAAGACATAGTTTGAAACAAATATAGATGGAAACCTTACAATAGTCAAAACAATTGAAAATTTATATATTTAGAAAGAGGATAGTTTGTTTGACATTGTAGGCATATTTTTTTTATAAAGATATCGATAGTTATTATATGATTTATCATGGTGGAAGATGAATTTAGACATGTTTTAGTCCAAAACACATATCTTGCTATGCTTGAACAGTTGCAGGCCTTAGGCTTGGAGAAATAAAGCATTTATGAGGCTAGGAGGTCTTGGTTTATGTGAAGAAATAATGGAACACATACACGCTATAACACGTAAGTGAAATAACACGTACGCATCCCTATGGTTAAGGAATGCCTATGTGTTCTTAGTATTATAAATTTTGTAAAGGTTCTTGATGTTGTAGGTGAGGGAAGGGAGCATATTTACTAAAATACATGTTAATTATAAGAAATTTTATTTTAAAGAAATTTTATTTTATTATTTCTTTAAAATAAAATTTCTTATACTTAAAATTTATTTTAGTAAATATAAGAAATTAGGGTCACTCTGCACCTGATAAATTGGGTCTCGTAGCTCCAACAGTTATAATCTCGAAGATAGTTTTTCAAAAGCTAATTTGGCTAGTACGTACTCATTTTTTAGCATTTCAGCAAGGACCTAAAGCTTTTAGGGCATAAAGATTATATTCGATGTTTGTTTTGGGGAAACATATTATTGTTTTGTAGGTTTTTTGGCCTCTTGGATTGGTCACTTCAACATTTATTGGAGTTTTGGACGTGTCAAAATTGAATTTCACAAACCTCATAGCTCCCAATATATTAACATTTACTTGAATATATAGACACATGAATTGCCTTAGAATCAAATTATATCCACACACATATAGTTAGTTTATATAAATTTTAACATCCTTAATGACATCTACAAATACTAATCCAGGGTTCATTATAAGAGGCCTCTTAGAAATCAGAGGTGGAAAATACCTGGCGAATATCCCTGGAACCGGTTTTGTGGGAAGGAAATTTTTTTGGGGGTTATATGCAAAATTTTGGCCTAATTTTTAAGTGGTATGATAGAAGGCTACAGACACGCGATAACAGATTTGACGTCACATGTCAACAAGGTACAACATCCTTACTAATGCAGGTCAACAAGGTTGTTGTCATGTGACAACAAGTTTGTTGTCGCGTGTCAACAACCTTTTTGACATGCGACAGAAGGTTTGTTGTCGCGTGATAACAACCTTGCTGATGTGTGACAACAAATCTTCTATCGTGCATCTACATCCTCCTCCCTATGGTTGCATGACAACAAAATCTCCGTGTCACGCGTCAACAAACTCTTCATCACGTGTCTTCTTCCTCCACACTCCTTTCATGTGTCAACAAACTCTCCTTGTCATGCGTTTGCAGCCTCCTCCCTCTTGTCGAGCATTTGTAGCCTCCGCCCTCCTATCACACATTTACTGTACTTGATAATACATATTCCCCCATGTGGTATGAGTGAGCTAGCAGTGTTCTACTTGGCGAATAATCTAGGATTATATAGGGGATAGTTTTAAGGGTAGGCGAAGCTGACCCCTAAAAAAAATTAAACTACAATTGTTAGGTGAACAGGTCACTGACCCGCACTAAAAATTTGCCTTTTCAAAATTTTCAAAAATGGAATATTCACCATATTACGAATATTCACCACTAAAATTATCCCTGTACTAATCCCATTATCAGGACTCTTATAAATAAAATGAACTAATATCCTAGACCTATTATAATGGTGTTTCTCCAGGACCCTTCACAAGATTCACTTGTTCATTTCAGATTGGTTCTCTTCTCTTCTTTTCACCACTCAACCCCCTCAAATGGTGAACTTAACTCCCTTTATATTTTATCATGTTCTATATATTTTTCCATTAGAAGTGAGTTTAATAACTCCTCTAAAACATCACATTGTCTTTTTGCATGACATACTACATTTTTCAGATTTGGTGGTTCAAGATAATCAATCCTTGAGATCTTGATATATATCTACAAGATAATATGTGAGAGTTGCATATATGTTGACCTTGTTTCTTTTGGTGATGCATGCCCATATATATATTTTCTCCATGAACCTTTTTCACTCCAAAAAATTTTCCCCAACAAGTTATATCATTTGTATACTATTATTAGGCGTTGGTTAGCCATTGACCTAAGAATTTATGCTCAAACCACATGACTATATCATGAAATTGTGTAAACATTGAGAAAACACCACAATGAGAAACAATATTCCTTTCCCTCATAACTTCATGGAAACATATTCCTCTTTACCTTGAGAAACTAACATGCATTGTGTAATCAAACCATTGCACAATACATCTACACAAGCCCTATGCACTCATCACCATCTCCCAACTTCTACGTTATACTTTCCTTGCTCCATTTTCTTAATTACCATCCTAGTGTGTGCCCTTACTAAGATAAAATATCAATACTCATCCAATATATCTAATTCTCTCATATTGTTCTTATGATGGAGTCTTAATGGTTGTGGATCTCACCTTCTAATACTTGAACATGGGTTAATATCTAAGTGAAGATAATGATCAAAATGAGACTGTCACTATTTTAAATAACTAAATAATGGGGTTTTTCAATCAAATAAATCTTTAGGAATTCCTATTTTTGTGCGTGTTCTTTCTCAATTGTTCAAGTGGGAGTCTCATGTGAGAGAAAATAATTTTATTATTACACCATCATACTTGTATTCATTTCACACTTTTAACTGTAAATATGGAGGTGTTATCTCATACACAAGGTACTGGAGAATGAATTTCAAACAAGGTTCTTGATATTTACAATCATTCTGTATTTACTATTGGAGAAACAAGGATTCAATATATTTAACTCAATTACACCCACCCAAACATCTACCTTGATGAATATGCAATGCCTCTGATTCACTTCTAAATGACTAAACAATAAGTTCGATTCAATCAAGTGTCTTGATGAGAAGAATTCATGTTGTAATATTTTTTACTAAATGCATGATTTCCATCATATATGAGATTTTATACTTTTTAAAAAGTCTATGTTGACCCTTAACCAAGTGTTTATAGTGATCCAATTGAATGTTCCTAGTTGACAGTAGTTTCAATTAGTTTCCAACCTCAAATCAGGGTTTATACTGAGACTGGAGTAGAAAACAAAGTTATTTATGAAATCATACCTTAGACTCTTGCTACACACCCAATGTACCTTCTAACTTATGATTATACTCTAATAATAACTCTTTTTATTAGGATCAATGATAGAATATAATAGAGAAGCATAAATAGCTAGATACAGACATGTTATTGTTTTGGTAGAGACTCTACAGGTTGAGAACTTTCCCTTGAGACATATGGAAGGTTCATAGAGATTTCCATCAAACCACTAGTATCTACACTCTTAACCATTCCTAAGGGAACCACTTACATCAATAGGTATATCAAGAGAAATTTTGAAGCACCACATAGTCATGTTTATGTAAGAAATAAAAGTTTGATGAAATTACAAACATAATCGTTGAGTAAAAAAGAAAATACAAAGCTAAATCACTGTTATTAAATCCTTGACATATTTAGGAAATTCCTCATGGGCTTCGTAATATATAATTGATACAAAATTGTATTCTTCCAAATTTTTAATCCTTCTCCGTTCACATCGATGAGAGTTCACACCCCTCCTTTTTCAAAAATTTACTTACAAGGTACGTAACCACCTTTATTTTATCAACCCAATATGGTAACAATGGGGTTTTTTTAGGTTAGTACATTTGTGTGCAAGACACAAGGTGATAAAACATTCTTATAAATTTCAATAGATTTCTTGAGTCAAGTGCTATGAAGTAAACATGTAAATATAATAAGATTTAGACCTTAGAATGTCCTCAAATCATAGCTTACAAGTTTAAAAGTCAAATTCTTTATTTTGGCAAGAAAATTGATTCAAGCTAATTTGAGATCTCTAACAAGGAGAAAAGAAACTACATGTCTTATTGGATAAAATAAGGTCCTAGACCTCAATACACCAAAATTGCACTTATAAACACCTTGATTGCCCCTGCATCAAAAATTTCTTCTTCTATTTCAAACCAATTAATTGATTAGTTAATTTAAAGTTGTAATTAGGGATATTAAGAAACAAATCATGTCGTAAAGTTCCAATTAGTTGCAAATGGCTAAAATTAACCCATATTTCCTCTCTTTTTTAATAAATCAAGTAACTATGCAATTCATGATATAATTAGGGGACTAATTGAGTCAAAAATCACAACAAATAGTCACATATATGATAAGTGTGTCACATTGGCCTAAATTGACACTCTAGTTGAGAAAATCAACTAATTAGTATGGTAATTTGATGAAGTGGGGTCAATTTATCCCAAAATCACATTTTATATAGCCACAATAAATTTCATGGGGCTCTAATGGCCTAAATTCCCTCTCTGATTGAACCATCTCACTATTGTTTTCAACTAGTGGTGCAGATAGGGCCCATTAAACCCCAAATCACATCATATAGTAACAATTGATTTAATGTGAATGATGTTATTGAGGTCAATTCATCTCCAAATTACATCAAATCATCATAATTGAGTTCATAGGGATTTAATTTTCCAAATTACCCTAACCATTTTAGGTTTTAGAGTTTAGGGAAAGGAAATCAAAGTTTGGAATATCTTGCACATTTTCCACAAACTCCTACAACGACTTTTATTGAAATTTATATAGATTTCAATGTGATGCACTCTTTTAGTTTCCAACTCTACCATTTATCTATTGTTCTTATTTTTAATAAATCAAAATGTCATGGGGTCCTTAGATAAATCATCTTATTGCTCAACCCTCACTAATATATATTATCAAGATCAAATGATTATATTTGTGCATGGATGGGCACCAAGATCACTCCCCTACATTATTAATTGTGAATATTATTTTTATGGGCATGTTAAGTATCACTCCAGATTGGAAAGTATAGTGTATATGGTAAGTATAGTATATATGGAAACTTCAGCTCCAAATTCAATATTGTGGCTCAATCTCTGGTTAAATTTGTGGCTCCCTGGCATAAAGATAGACCCATAGTGCTTATGTGTACCTCCGTGTCTATGTATTATTTCCTTCAATTAACTAAATGCACGCCTATATCTATATAAGGTATTGCCCTGCCTCCTACCTTATTTATAAATAGCTAGTGACCGACCCTACCCTTATGTCTACGTGTCTCAAAGTAGTCTTATTTAAAAATTTATAAAGTATGGACCAACTTTCAAACTTGGTACCAATTGGAACAAGGGTGGGGATCCTATCTCTATATGTCTAAGTGTAGCCTTCCTCTCCTCATATGGTGCAAAATAACTCCATTGATAAAATATCTTAGGAGTCATCAACTTTTTATCCCTAACATACCTTTGATCAATTAAAAGAATCAAAGGAGGGTGGTTCTGGATTTTATATAGTCAGTTGGAAATCCCATGCCCTTATCTCTCTATCTAGTGGTTAGCCCAAATGTGTGCACCCCTATATTTACTCATTATTCCCCACCCTTATCCTCAATTTAGATATGGGGTAAGCACCCCTGTATATAGATATGGGGTGGGCTCCCTATATTCTATCTAACTGAAATATCTATCGAGAAAGAGTGTCATTTTTTGGGTTTGAGTATGTTTATTCATTATCAATCCCTCATCTCATATGGGAAATATCTCTGACTCCCTCCCAAGATGAATGCATGGATTGGTGTGGTGAGATATCTAAGATCTACTTTACCTATTAGACTATTTATATAATTGATTAGATAGTCCCAAGTTTTTAACTATGTACTCATCCCTGATACGATGCTACCCTTCTTCCAAGATGAAATTAAGGCTTTAACTCCACACTCGTGGGGAAAATCATGATTCCATATATTTAAGCAAGTGTCATTATATTTGGGAGTTGTACGGTTTATAAGCTTTAATTTTGACACATCCAAAACTCTTACAAATGTCAACAACCAATCTAGAAGGCCAAAAAACCTACAAAACAACTATATGTTTTCCCAAAACAAACTCTGACTATAATATTTATGCCCTAAAAGCTTTAGGTCCTTGTTGAAATCCTAAAAATGAGTAAGTACTAACCAAATAAGGTTTTGAAAAACTATCTTCTAGATCTATAACGTGTATTTGTTCCTATGGTTAAGTAATGTGCATGTGTTATAACATGTACATGTTCTTAGTATTATGAATTTTGGAAAGGTTCTTGATGTTGCATGTGAGGGAAGGGGACACATTTACTAAAATAAATGTTAAGTATAAGATTATTTTATTATTTATTTATACTTTTATTATTTCTTATAGTTAACATTTATTTTAGTAAATATGCCCCCTCCCTCACCTACAACATTAAGAACCTTTCCAAAATTCATAATTCTAAGAACTCGTGTGCGTTATAACGTGTGCGTGTTCCTTAACCATAGGAATGTGTACGCGTTATATAACACACATTATTCTGTGTACACACTATAGCGCACACACACTTTTTGTTCAAAAATATCAAACTTGAAAAACAAGACCACATACACGTTTTAGTCGATTTCATGTTTTTTGCCTCCATCTTCATGCACTTACCTGAACAATGAAATGAATTCTAACACTCAATGTACACTACAATATATGATAGGGAACCAATGTTATTTAACTAACGCTCAAGTTACTATGTAATCGAATGTAGACCCAATAGGTCTCAGTATTCATGAATTTCAACGATTAGTAATAACCAGAGAGTACAACATATAGGGTATAACATAGTGCACAATATCACTATCCTATCCACTTTTGTAGGAGTATTTAATCTTTGTGCCAAAATTAGTAGGCATGCAAAGACTACAAGAGGTAAGAGCATAATTACTTTATAATTAAATAACATTATCACTTCCTTCTTACACTTAACCCCACCTATAAAAGAGGAATCCTAGGTAAATGGTTAGATGTGACTCCATATGATTTTGTGAGGCCTTTTTATTCCTAAAGGAAAAATAGATCATAAAAATTGAGGTATAATACTATACAAATAATGTGCAAGAAATAATAAAAATAATTTAACCAAAACCAAATTAACACCAATTTGTTTTATTAAAAAGTATAAACCATAACATGCCAAAGGCCTAACTGTAAAATAGTGCTTAACGAGAAACAAAACATATAAAATATTATCTAAGTCCATGTTATCTCAACTTTGTAGTGTACATAATTGTTTTAGTATATACAAGAGTTAATATTGTATCCTCAATATTTCCAACATGCACTTGTTGTCAGGGCATGTGGCCTCAAAATAAAATAGTAACTATTCATTCAAGAGACACATTTTCTAAAATATAATATACAATTTACACATAGAAAATTATACCAAGAACTGACACTTTACTCTCCACTCCTTATCATTTTCAATGATCTACTTTTTTTTTCACAACATTATATGAAATATGTATACACAAGATATTTATACTAGACAATATTCATTACACAAGAAGTAACTTATAATCAAGAGAAACCTACGAAGAAGGCATATGACCTTACTATCAAGAAATGGTCATCAAAGTAAAGAGACAATCAAATAATTTACCCATTGTACCTTTAAATTGTGAAACGGTCACACCATAAAAGTTCACCTTAAAGAGTATAATAGAATCAATACCTAACATAATCAAGATTCACATTCTTACTTCCACCAATCTCCGTAATAGATTCATAGCTAAACTTACACATATTACAATATAATGTAAATACAAAGGAACTCATTTCCACATTTAATAGACATATCCATACAAGATATAAATTAAAAAACCTTATTTATTGACACAAGATTATATTTACCACTTAGTTCCAAAATATATAGTTTGCTAGGTGACAGAGTCCAAAGATCCTATTAACAACAAGTCTCGATTATTCAATCCATTTTTTAATTAACATAAACCATAAAAGTAATACAAAATTTAACAATCAGCCTCATATATACAATGAAATTAGTCCATTAGAGCTATTATAATATTATGTTAAATCATCTCAAGAATAAACTGGTCATAGTTCCTAGGTAATGGTCTGTTTGTTTAAAATTCATCAAAACCTACTAACTATGGAGTTCTCACATGAAATAGACTCAGTCAAAATCACATGTTCTAATTCCAAGTAAAATATATGGCTACAATCCCAACTAAGTTCTCCCAAGAAAGGGGATTATTCCCCATATTTTAATAGCAAGTATGTGAAGTCTAATTACCAAGAATTTCTTCTTTCTCCATTTAGGAAGAGAACATTGAGCCCTCCATGAAAGTAGATGTAAATATCATTACCTTCCACATCCATAAAAAAAATTGGCATAAGAGATCTTAAGAGATCCAAAAATAAAGTGAAGAAAAAAACATTTTTTTATCTCTTTCCAACAAGTATAAACACACAAACACAATGGAAATAACTAAATGCAACACATTACAAAGCTCTTAAAAACCATCTAAGGGGTTATACATATAAATTCCTAAATAATAGTCATATAATAACGTAATAGTGGGGTGACAAGAATCCATGTTACCTTTTTTTACAGAAGTTAGAAGTTGGTATTATATGCACCCACAATTTTCACAATGCAACATTCAAAAACCCAGTGATGATTCTAAGAACTCTAAAAAATATTAATAATATATTTCCAAAATGTTTAGACCCTGCCATAATTTTTGTATTTGTCTTAGTTTTCTTTTCTTCTTGTTGGCTAAATTTTTTGTATAGTTTAAAACCTATGCAGTCATAAGATAAATCTCCGTCATTTACCTATGAGGCTCCCATGTTAGATTTGTCAATTAAAATATGCTAGTATCTATATGGGGGTTTTACTTTAACTATTTAGCTCGTAAACCATATTTGTATAGCTATGCAACAAGTAAGTAGCTGTTTAAGAAAGAAAATATTTATAGAAGAAGGGAGTAATAAAATACAGGGAAGAAATGGGTAAGATGTGCAACCCAATCAATAGATAACAGAGTTCATTGCATGCACATAGAAGAAACCAATAGATATCAACACATATAATTATAAGCAAAGGCAACTCCAGATATAGATCTAAAATAAAACAATTTATTAGAAGATCTAAGATAGAAAGCTAGAAACAAAATGCACCGTGACACAAATTTCTCCGTAAATCTACTCCTTTACATTCATTTTCTTCAAGTGGCTCTCAGGGGTTTCAGCACAAAGTTTGGAACATAAGAATGTTGCTTACAAATTCTGATCATTTAACCTATAGGTTCTTCCTCTACTTATAGAATGTAGAGGGGCAATTACAAGTTAGAAGCTTTTAGTTGAACTGGCACATGTGGAAGTTCGAAAGGAAACAACTGGCAATCTCCCTCCTTGAATTCCTCTTTGCATGACATGCATGATTTGCAACTAAAAATAGAACCTTCTATTTTGCACGTCTGCCACCTATCTCAAAGTAATTGACTTCTTCAAGTAATGACTTTTAAACCAATCACTTAAGTTGTATAATTTAATTGATTGCTCAATTACTTTGTCGGAGGAAATAAGAGAAAGAAGAAGAAAGAGGAAAGCTGCAGTCTTGTCATTTTTCATATTCTGCATGCAGCTGATTCTTTTGCTCTTGATTCTCATGGAAGTAACTGGATATAGAAGTAGTTAGATCTGGAAGCAGTTGGATCTAGAATTTTTCTTACGGGTGTTGTCTTTGCCTTGTCTTCCCTCTTATCCTTGAAGCTTTTGCAGTTCTTCTCCAATACATGCATCAGTGCAATGTTTCAATTAAAAATTCTAGAAATCATTCCGGGTGAATGCAAATTCAATGAAAGCTTCAACTGAAAGATTGAGAGCACATGCACAATATCCTGGAAGAAATTTTCCATGAACTGACTTCTACATGGGCTGCAGCAGAAACAAGAGGATGAATTTTTGTCGGAAGCTTTTGCAATTGTGAGATCTGAATCTGGATTTGGATCTGGGCATGGATTTGTGTCTCCAATGTCAGCAAATCTGGAAGTAATGCATGATTCCGCTGATCTTTCTCATTCATCTCGCTTTTCCATGGCTGGAGAAATCTTTGTTTGAACAATTCTTTTCCTCTTAATTCGGTCGGAATTCTTTACAACCGGTGTAGATCTGGATAATTCTTCATATTCGGAGGATATGTTCAATGTATTGGACATTGATTTAAGCTCCTTTCTCTTATAAAATCACTTGTGATGAATTCTTGCAATTAATTCAGACAAAGATGACAAACGAAACATAAAAAATAGATTTTAATCATAAAAATCTTCATATATCAAGCCTGCTGCTCCAACATTTGATGTTTTATTTGCATGTAAAGCAAGCATGAATTTTACCAACTTCACTTGAGTGCCTGTACCACTATGTAGACAATTATTCAGACACAAATCAACCTCTTTTAACCTTGACACAAAATTTGGAAGCTTCCAACATTAATTACACCTTCTTCTGAGCAAAATTCCTCTCTAAATGGGGTGCACTTTTTGTTTGGGTTGCATTTCTCTGCATTTGAATTAATTAATTCATCCTTATGATAGCCCCTGCTTATATAATCCTCATAATTCTATAATTAATTAATGCCTTTCCTATTCCTGGTAATTAAATTATTTACTAAGCTTTACTCTTTAAATGGGGTGCCTATTTTGTGCATGCTCATGGCTGCCATTAAATAAATTAAATTTATTTAATTTTAGACTTTTGCTTCAAATTAACTCAAGCCTCACAGTATGCTTTGACCTTAGCCACTGAAAATAGGAATTAATTAAATCAATTAATAGTTAAAAAAATATTATTTCTCTCCTAAATGGGGCACACTTTTTGACATGAAGGGGCTGCATTAAATAAATAATATTTATTTAATTTTAGAATGTCTAATTCCAACTTCTTTTATCCAGTTTCCCTTTGTTGACTTTTCCACAAACCTGGGCGCCAAAATTTGGAGAAGAATTTAATTAATTTATTGCATTTAAGGCTGCCTTTCTTTCCCTAAAGGAGTCGCACTTTTTGGTACGAGGGATTTCTATTTTTAAAAGTCAATTGATGACTGAGATTATTTACCTTGCAAGGCAGCTCCGAAAATCCCATGATTCACTTAATCTATTTGACTTTCATAATGGGATTATTTACCCTGCAAGGTAGGTGATAAAATCCCATTAATACCTTAAGTGATTTTTCTTTTATTTCACAATGGAAATTTCTACCCTGCAAGGCAGGTGAGAAATTCCCGCCTGCCTGCTGCCTCTAATTTTCCCATTGTGACTTAAGTGGCATTGCTTCCATGGGAAAAACTACCCTGCTATTCAAGTACAAAATTCACACCTTCCTATTGCTTCCAAAAATCCCATGATTCACTTCAAACCCTCTTTTTCCAAAAATGCGGCCAACTAAGAAGAAGCTTTTTGGTGCACGACTTCGTCTTTTCTGAGAGAGCCAGACCTCCGATGGTGAATTCTTTCTGGCGCAACGTGCATAGGTGATCTCAAGATACTCCAGGCCAAGAATAAGGCCAAACCGGCAAAGGAATTGATCCACAGAAATTTCATAGAAAACAAAATGGGAAAACACCAAAAATGCAAAACATTGCCAAAAGTCACAGATAAAGCCCAAGATTCATTCCTGGTTAAAACCTTATTGGTATTTTCGAGAGAACCAGACCTCCGATGGCGAATTCCTTCTGGCACATTACAGAAACTTTCTAGAAATAAAAAAACAAAACGACCAATTATTTTAAAAGAATGAAATTTTTTAACATGGGGTAGTCTCAGATTTCAGGGTGAAATCTGGGGACACCAGTCGGCTCCGTCTGTGGAAATTTTTTCCTCTGTTAGAATGACAAGGGAAAAGATGAGATCCCAGACATCTCTGGTTTAGTATCTTGTCTTTTGGGCACAGGGTCAGGCAAACAAAAACAACACAACACAAAAACAAAATAAGGGAAAAACAAACACAATATTTATATACATACAGGTTTAACCCTGTTTTTCAGTTTCTTGAACAACCTCAGATGTTGCCCGTTGAAAGGAAGTGGTAACTCAATTCCATCCCGGTAGGCAAGGAAGAAAGTATCCATTCCTGCAACTCTTTTAATCACGAAGGGCCCTTTCGAGAGTGAATCTCAAATTTGTCGTGCATGCCCTTCGATTCATGTCTCATTATCCCACCAGAGTACCCAGTCTTTGATCTTGAACTTCCTTTCTTTGGCCTTCTTGTCAAATATCTCTGGGCAAGTCCTTATCAACTTCATCCTGTGGTAGTGACTCATCCTTTCTTCTCTCTGTGGCGGGTAAGTCTGCATCAACTTGCTCTATTCCCAGATTTATTTGCTATATTTCTGAGGAAAAACTATTACCATTTTCTTTGTTTTTCTTCAGGTACTGATTATGCTTGTTGAAAGTCTCCATTAAGGAAACTAAACCCTTGGGGGTTTTGTTACGTTTTGGTTGGATTACTCCACTACTGTCATCATAACCTGGATTAGCTTTTCCCGTGACTGTTTGTCGTGGTGGTAATTTACTCCCTTCAACATGCAGACATGCAGATGTTTGTTCAGGGACTTTGGGGGCGGTAGACCATCTCCACTTTATAGTTTCCTTGTCTGAATATGGACGGTGGTCTATCCAGATTCAATAGTGCAGCCGTGACTGCCAAAGAATCTGCCTTGGAATTCTTGATTTATTGAAATGAAGTCAATAGAGAAGGCTGCAAAATCGAATGTGGCAGAAAGTACTCTATCTTTGTAATGCCCCAGCTTATCTCTTTTGACTTGACTTTGCCCTCGAACCTGCTTTACTAGAAGTTCATCATCTCCTTGGGCTTTGAGGAGTCTTACTCCTTTCTTTCTGGCTTGCTCCATTCCTAGCAGCAATGCCTTCATACTCTGCCATATTATTGGTGTTCTCGAACATCAACTTGTGGGAGTTTGGAAATATATCATGATCTGGAGATATTAGTAGAACGCCGGCTCCTGATCCACAAGAACAACATGTGCCTTTAAACTCCATTGTCCAAACTTTTTCTTCTTCTTTTGTTGGCTCTGGCTCTGGTCGAAATTCCAGTTCTGGTACATTTTTATCCATTTCCAAGAAATAGACCCCACGGTCAGATTCCTGAAAAAGAATTTGAGATCTAGGATCCTCGGATTTTGTCACCGTGTACTTGGACTTCTTTTCCGGCTCTAGCTTATGGTTAATCCCCTTGATAGGAATATGAGCACAGGACCAATCCATCTTTACTTATCCTCCCAGCTCTTTGTCAGAAGTTTTTGCTCAGCAACATCCCATAGGAGACAGGAATATCTGTACAGCTAAGATTGTCATCTTTAATTTCTTGTTAGGAAAAGTTGCCAGAACAACTTGTGCATCTTTGATTTGTCTGATTAAGGGGACTAGTCTCTCCATGAAATAACACCTTTTTATAGTCTTCGTCAAGGTAAGCCCAAGAGCATCTGCAACTTTAGCTAACATGACATTGTCAGAAGCGTCTGAATCTAAAACGTAGTTGCTTGACTTAAAACCATTAAGCAATAGGGAAACATAGAACGGTTCCACTCTTTCAGAAGATGGCGAGGATCTAACAACTACAGTGTTGTTCTGGGGAGGAGGTAATCCTTGGGCTTAGGAAAAAGGCCTTTTGATGTATTGGATTGTCCTGGTGATTGTACATATTTGACTAGCCTGTTTAACTGTCTCAGGAAAGACTCGCAAGTATTCAGCTTATGACATTTGAACTCTAGCTTTCTTAACATGATCAATAATGTCAAAAGAAGAAATAGATTCAAGATACCTGAGCCGCTTTCTGTGGTTGAGATGAAGAACTTGCATGCTTACTTCCGGGAGCTAAGGAAGAAGACAAAGGGTTGCCCCTTCTTTGCTCGTCTGCTAATGCTTTAGCTTGGCGAGTTTGTGATCTTGTAAGTACTGCATATGCATGACCATGATCGTCTTCAAGAAGCTCCTCATACTCATGTTCAAATTTGTAGTTTAGGTAATTAATGTTGGAGTCGCCAGCAGGACCTACAAAATCATCATTCTCAAACTGATCCGCGTCAGCTTCCTGGTCTTCTTCATTCATCTCCACATTGTTTCTGGGAGAAGCTTCAATTGCTAATCTTTGAGAACCAACAATGCGGTTCTAGTTGTTGTTGAAACTCCGAGTAGGGGGCAATGTTGTTGCCCTGAGCCATTTGAGTCGATTTGTTTCTTTATTTGCAACATCTCATTTGCTAACCTTTGCTATAGTGAATTAGAAGGTAGTAGCAGAGGATGAAGTTTCAGCTCTAGAAGTGTTGTTTTTTATCTTTCCAGCCATGATGAGGTCATCTTCAATTTCAAGTGCCATGTTCTAGAGCTGCTAACAAGTCAGCAAGACGTGCTCTTCGCAGTTGATAGCTTACTTCAGGAAGTAAAGCATTGATGAAGAATACCTTTTGATTCTTGTCATTCAGAGAAGCAGAAGATGAAATTTTGTACATTAATCTTTGGAATTTTGCAATAAAATCCCACATGTGCTCATGTGGCTCCTTCTTCAACTGAGTGAGCTGGGTTATCAAGGTGCTGGAATCTTCAGCTGGTTTGAATCTTTTCAGGAACGCATCCCGCATAGTAGCCCAGTTGGTTATGGTGCCAGGAGCTAGCCAGTAGAACCATTCTGTAGCCAAGTCATGCAGAGTCTCTATGAAGAGCCGGACATATACATCTTCATGTTCGACTGCAAGAACTCCACAGGATAAGAAAAATGCAACCAATTGCTCATCTGGTTTTTGCTTTCCATCTCCAAAGAATTTCAGGAAAATTCTTTCTCGTTCCTTTAGGTAGATCATGCATAGGAGGAGTCAGATTCAGAGGTCCAAAGGCTGCACCCCATGGAATAGGTGCTGCAGGGGCAAGTGGTTGATTCTGCATCATGAAAGGAGCACGTCTTCTCCGAGAGTAGACTTGATGAATAATTCCAGCGGTCGGAATATGCTGAAGATGGTCCGGATTTCGATGTGTTTGCACTCTTCTTCCTGGTGAAAAACTAGATCTGCAGCTTCTAACTTTAGATAGCTTTGGTATGCTAATTTGTGTTATTCCCCAACGGAGTCGCCAAAAATTGTTGGCTAGATTTTCTGCATGGCTGAAAACCTAAGCAGTCATGAGATAAATCTCCCTCATTTACCGGTGAGGCTTCCGTGTCAGATTTGTCGATAAAAATATGCTAGTATCTATATGGGAGTTTTACTTTAACTATTCAGCTCATGAACCATAGATGTATAGCTCTGCAGCAAGTAAGCAGTTGTTTAAGAAAGAAAATATTTATAGAAAAAGAAAATAAGAAAACACAGGGAAGAAGTAGGGAAGATGTGCAAACCAATCAATAGATAACAGGAGTTGATTGCATGCACATAGATGAAACCAATAGATATCAACACACAGAATTATAAGCAAAAGCAACTCCAGATCTAGATATAAAATAACACAAAGTTTATTAGAAGATCTAAGATAGAAACGCTAGAAACAAAATGCACTGTGACACAAAGTTCTCCAGAAATCTACTCCTTTGTATTCCTTTGCTTCAAGTGGCTCTCAGGGGTTCAGCACAAAATCTAGAACACAAGAATGCTGCTTGCAAATTCTGATCATTTAAGCCGTAGGTTCTTCCTCTACTGTATAAAATGTAGAGGTGCGATTGCAAGTCAGAAGTTTTTAGTTGAATTAGACACATGTGGAAGTCAGAAAGGAAACAACTGACAATCTCCTTCCTAGAAATTCCTCTTTGTATAATATGCATGATTTGCAACTGAAAATAGAAAATTCTATTTTGCACATCTGCCACCTATCTCGAATGTAGTTGACTTCTTCAAGTAATGGCTTTTAAACCAATCACTTAAGTTGTATAATTTAATTGATCGCTCAATTAGTTTGTTGGAGGAAAGAAGAGAAAGAAGAAGAAACAGGAAAGTTGCAGTCTTGTTCTTTTTCATATTCTGCATGTAGCTGATTCTTTTGCCTTTGATTCTCACCAAACTGGACCTGGGAGCAACTGGATCTGGAAGAAAGCTGGATCTGGCAAGCTGTATCTGGAAGCGAGCTTGATCTGGAAACTTGCTTACGGGCGTTGCCTTTGCCTTGTCTTCCCTCTTATCCTTGAAGCTTTTGCAGTTCTTTTCCAGTACATGCATTAGTGCAATGTTTCAATTAAATTTTTTTGAAAGCACTCCGGGTGAATGCAAATTCAATGAAGGCTTCGACTGGAAGATTGGGAGCACATGCAAAAGATCCTGGAAGAAGTTTTCCACGCATTGACTTTTACACGGGCTGCATCAGAAACAAGAGGGTGAATTTTTTTCAGAAGCTTTTGTAATTATGAGATCTAGATCTGGATCTAGGAGTGGATTTGTGTCTCCGTTGTCAAAAAATCTAGAAGTAATGCATGATTCCACTGAGCTTTCTCGTTCATCTTGTTTTGCCATGGCTGGAGTAATCTTTTTCTGAACAATTCTTTTCCTCTTTATTCGGCCTGAAATTCTTCACAATTGGTGCAAATCTGGATAATTCTTTAGATTCAGAGGATATGTTCAATGTATTGGACATTGATTTGAGTTCCGTTTCTCTTATAAAAACACTTGTGATGAATTCCTGCAATTAATTCAGAAAAAGATGGCAACCGGAACATGAACAGTGAATTTTAATCATAAAAATTTGCATATATCAAACCTGCTGCCGCAAAATTTGATGTTTTATTTGCATGCAAGGCAAGCATGAATTTTATGAACTTCACCTGAGCACCTGTACCACTATGTAGACAATTATTCAGACACAAATGAACCTCCTTCAACCTTGGCGCCAAGTTTAAAAGCTTCCAGCATTAATTACACCTTCTTCTGAGCAAAATTCCTCTCCAAATGGGGCGACACTTTTTGTCTAGGCTGCACATCTCTGCTTTTGAATTAATGAATTCATTCTTATGGCAGCCCCTGCTTATATAATCCTTATAATTCAATAATTAATTAATGCCTTTCCTATTCCTAGACAATTAATTAATTATTAAATAAGCTTTACTCTTCAAATGGGGCACCTATTTTGTGCATGCTCATGGCTGCCATTAAATAAATTAAATTTATTTAATTTAAGAATTCTACTTCTAGTTAACTCAAGCCTCAGAGTATGTTTTGACCTTAGCCACTGAAAATAGGAATTAATTAAATCAATTAATACTTTAAAAAATTATTATTTCTCTCCCAAATGGGGCGCACTTTTTTGACATGAAGGGGCTGCATTAAATAAATAATATTTATTTAATTTTAGAATGTCTAATTCCAACTTCCTTTATCCAGTTTCGCTCTTGTTGACTTTTCCACAAACCTGGGCGCTAAAATTGGGTGAATAAATATTAATAAATATTATTAAATGCATTTAAGGCTGCCTATTCTTTCCCTAAAGTGAGTCGCACTTTTTGGTATGAGGTGACTTCTATTTTTAAAAGTCAATTGACAATGGGATTATTTACCCTGCAAGGCAGCTACGAAAACTCCCATGATTCACTTAAGCCGTTTGGTTTTCGTAATGAGATTTTTTACCCTGCAAGGCAGGTAATAAAATCCCATCAATGCCTTAAGTGATTTTTCTTTTATTTCACAATGGCAATTTTCTACTTTGCAAAGCAGGTAAGAAATTCCCGCTTGCCTGCTGCCTCCAATTTTCCCATTGTGACTTAAATGGCGTTGCTTTCATGGGAAAAAGTATCCTGCTAGGCAGGTACAAAATTCCCACCTGCTTGCTGCTTCCAAAAATCCCATGATTCATTTCAAACCCTTTTTTTCCAAAAAAACGGGCCTGCCCAAGAAGAAGCTTTTCGGTGCACGACTTCATCTTTTCCGAGAGATCTAGACCTCCGATGGCGAATTCCTTCTGGCACAACGTGCATAGGTGATCTCCAGATACTCAAGGGCTAAGAATCAGGTCAAACCGGCAAAGGAATTGATCACAGAGAAATTTTATAGAAAACGAAACATGGGACAACACTAAAAAACAACAAAACATTGCCAGAAGTTACAAATAAAGCCCAGGATCCATTCCTGGTTAAAACCCTACTGGTATATGGGACTATTGACATGTACGATCACAATAGGGTTAAACCGGAGAACAAATTGCCACAAACGGGGCTGAAAATAATTATATACAAACTTCCCGCAGGCAAACCCCAGCGAGAAAATATAACAATTTTGGGAATCTGGGTATTTGTCGAAATTGGCTTATATGGCTCCTTGAGGAAGATCTTGACACATTACAGAAATGTTCTATGGCAATAAAAATACAAAACAACCCATTATTTTAAAAGAACGAAAATTTTTTAACATGGGGGGTAGTCTCAGATTTCAGGGTGAAATCTAGGGACACCAGTCGGTTTCGTCTGTGGACATCTTTTCCTTTGTCAAAATAACGAGGGAAAAGATGAGATCCTCACCATATCTGGTTTAGTATCTTGTCTTTTGGGCTCGGGGTCAGGGAAACAAAAATAACACAACATAAAAACAAAACAATGGAAAAACAAATGAAGTTTTATTTATATACATACAGGGTTTACCCTGTATTTCAGTTCCTAAACAGCTTCAGATGCTGCCCGTTGCAAGGAAATGGTAACTCAAGTCCATCCTAGTAGGCAAGGAAGAAGGTATCCATTCCTGACAGACTCTTTTAATCAGGAAGGGCCCTTTTCAAGAGTGAATCAGATTTTTCGTGCATGCCCTTTGGTTCACGTCTCATTGTCCCACCAGAGTACCCAGTCTCCGATCTCGAACTTCATTTCTTTGGCCTTCTTGTCAAATATCTTAGGCAAGTCCTTCTTCTATCTCTAACTTCCTTTCTTTTGCCTTCTTGTCAAATATCTTGGGCAAGTCCTTATCAACTTCATCTTATGGTGGCTCATCCTTTCTTCTCTCTGTGGCAAGTAAGTTTGCATCAACTTGCTCTGTTCCAAGATTTATTTGCTGCATTTCTGAGGAAGAACTATTACCATTTTCTTTGCTTCTTCTTCAAGTACTGATCATGCTTGTTGAAAGTCTCCATTAAGGAAACTAAACCCTCGGGGGTTTTGTTACGTTTTGGTTGGATTACTCCACTACTGTCATCATAACACTGGATTAGCTTTTCCCGTGACTGTTTGTCGTGGTGGTAATTTACTCCCTTCAACATGCAGACATGCAGATGTTTGTTCAGGTATTTTGGGGCGGTAGACCATCTCCACTTTATAGTTTCCTTGTCTGAATATGGACGGTGGTCTATCTAGTATTCAATAGTGCAGCCGTGACTGCCAAAGAATTTGCCTTGGAGTTCTTATTTATTGGAATGAAGTCAATAGAGAAGGCTACAAAATCGAATGTGGCAGAAAGTAATCTATCTCTGTAATGCTCCAGCTTATCTCTTTTGACTTGAATTTTCCCTCAAACCTGTTTAACATCTCCTTGGGCTTTGAGGAGTTTCACTCCTTTCTTTTTAGCTTGCTCCATTCCTAGCAGCAAGGATTCATACTCCGCCGTATTATTGGTGTTCTTAAACATCAGCTTGTGGGAGTATGGAAATATCTCATGATCTGGAGATATTAGTAGAATGTCAGATCATGATCCAAAAGAACAACAGGTGCCTTTAAACTCCAGAGTCCAAAATTTTTCAACTTCTTTTGCTGGCTCTGGTTGAAATTCTGGCTCTGGAACACCTTTATCCATTTCCAAGAAGTATACACCGTGGTCAGACCCCTGCAAAAGTATCTAAGATCTAGGATCTTCAGATTTTGTCACTGTGTACTTGGACTTCTTTTTCGGCTCTAGCTTCTCATTAATCCCCTTGATAGGAATATGAGCACATGACCAATCCATCTTTACTTCTCCTCCCAACTCTTTGCAGAAGTTTCTGCGCAACAACATCCCATAGGAGACAGGAATATCTGCAACTAAGATTGTCATCTTTAATCTCTTGTCAGGAAAAGCTACCAGAATAACTTGTGCATCTTTGATTTATCCGATTAAAGGGACTTGTCTCTCATGGAGTAACACCTTTTTATGGTCTTTGTCAAGGTAAGCCCAAGAGCATCTGCAACTTTAGCTGGCATGACATTGTCAGAAGCAACCAAATCTAAAATGTAATTACTTAACTTGAAACCATTAAGCAATAAGGAGACATAGAAAGGTTCTACTCTTTCAGAAGGTGAGGATTTAACAACTGCAGTGTTGTTCTGGGGAGGAGTAACTTTAGGCTTAGGCAAAAGGCCTTTTGATGTATTGGATTGTCCTGGTGATTGTACATATTTGACTAGCCTATTTAACTGATCATGAAAGGCTCTTAGGTATTCAGCTTCTGACATTTGAACTCTAGTTTTCTTAACATGATCAATAATGTCAAAAGAAGAAATAGATTCAGGTACCTGAGCCGCTTTATGTGGTTGAGATGATGAACTTGCATGCTTACTTTCGAGAGATAAGGAAGAAGGAAAAGTGATGCCCCTTCTTTTTTCCTCAGCTAATGCCTCAGCTTGGTGAGTTTTTTATCTTGTAAATACTGCATATGTATGACCATGATCATCTTCATGAAGTTTCTCATCGTCATGTTCAAATTTGTAGTTCAGTTAATTAATGTTGGAGTCGCCAACATGAACTATAAAATCATCATCCTCGAGCCGATCAACGTTAGCTTCCTGGTCTTCTTCATTCATCTCCATGTTGTTTGTGGGAGTAGCTTCAATTGCTAATCTTTGAGAACCAGTAATGCGGTTCCCGTTGTTGTTGTTATTTTAATTCCGAGTAGGGGCAGTGTTGTTACCTTGAGCCATTTGTTTCTTCATATGCATCATCTCATTTGCTAAATTTTGCAGCAATGAATCAGAAGTAGTAGCAGAGGATAAACTTTCAGCTCTAGAAGTGTTTCTCTTTATCTTTCCAGTCATGATGAGAATGGCTTCAATTTCAATCGCCATGTTTTGAGCTGCTAGCAAGTCAACAAGATGTGCTCTTCGCAGTTGATAGCTTACTTTAGGAAGTAAAGCATTGATGAAGAATACCTTTTGATTCTCATCATTCAAAGAAGTAGAAGCTAGAATTTTGTACAATAATCTTTGGAATTTTGTAATAAAATCCCGCATGTGCTCATATGGCTCTTTCTTCAACCAAGTTAGCTGAGTAATTAATGTACTTGAATCTTCAGCTGCCTTGAATATTTTTAGGAGTGCATCCCGCATACTAGCCCAGTTGGTTATGGTACTAGGAGCTAGCCGATAGAACCATTCTCCAGCCAAGTCGTGCAGAGTCTCTATGAAGACTCTGAAAAATACATCTTCATGTTCGACTGCAAGCACTCCACAAGATATGAAAAATGCAGCCATGTGGTCATCAGTATTCTACTTTCCATCTCCAAATAATTTCAGGAAATTCTTTCTTGTCCCTTTAGGTAGATCATGCATAGGAGGATTCAGATTAAGAGGTCCAAATCCTGCACCCCATGGAACAGGCGCTATTGGGGCAAGTGGCTGATTCTGCATCATCAAAGGAACACATCTTCTTTGAGAATAGACTTGATGAATATATCTAGCTACCAGATTATGCTAAAGATGATCCAGATCTGGATGTGTTTACACTCTTCTTCCTTGTGAAAGACTAAATCTGTGGCTTCTAACTTGAGAAAGATCTGGTCTGTTACTCTGTGTTATTCCTCAACGGAGTTGCCAAAAATGGTTGGCTAGATTTTTTGTATAGTTGAAAACCTAGGCAGTCATGAGATAAATCTCCCTCATTAGATAAATCTCCCTCATTTACCGGTGAGGCTCCCGTGTTAGATTTGTCAATTAAAATATGCTAGTATCTATATGGGGGTTTTACTTTAACTATTCAACTCATGAACCATAGCTGTATAGCTCTGCAGCAAGTAATCAACTGTTTAAGAAAGGAAATATTTAAAGAAGAATGGAATAATAAAACACAGGAAAGAAATGGGGAAGATGTGCAACCCAATCAATAGATAAAAGAGTTGATTGCATGCACATAGAAGAAACCAATAGATATCAACACACAAAATTATAAGCAAAGGAAACTCTAGATCTAGATATAAAATAACACAAAGTTTATTAGAAGATCTAAGATAGAAAGCTAGAAACAAAATGCATCGTGACACAAAGTTCTCTGGAAATCTACTCCTTTATATTCTTTTGCTTCAAATGGCTCTCAGGGGTTTCAACTCAAAGTATGGAACACAAGAATGCTACTTACAAATTATAATCATTTAACCCATAGGTTCTTCCTCTACTTAGAGAATGTAGAGGGGAAATTACAAGTCGGAATCTTTTAGTTGAACTGACACATGTGGAAGTTGGAAAGGAAACAACTGGCAATGTCCCTCCTGGAATTCCACTTTGCATGACATGCATGATTTGTAACTGAAAATAGAACCTTTTATTTTGCACATCTACCACCTATCTTCAAGTAATTGACTTCTTCAAGTAATGACTTTTAAACCAATCACTTAATTTGTATAATTTAATTGATCACTCAATTACTTTGTTGAAGGAAATAAGAGAAAGAAGAAGAAAGAGGAAAGTTGCAGTCTTGTCCTTTTTCATAATCTGCATGCAACCGATTCTTTTTCCCTTGATTCTCACCATACTGGATCTAGAAACAACTGGATTTAGAATTAGATGGATCTGGAAGCAGTTGGATCTGGAATTTTACTTACGAGTGTTGCCTTTTCCTTGTCTTCCCTCTTATCCTTGAAGC
The DNA here is from genome assembly GCA_019776745.2 of Taxus chinensis. Lineage (NCBI taxonomy): Eukaryota > Viridiplantae > Streptophyta > Pinopsida > Cupressales > Taxaceae > Taxus > Taxus chinensis. The sequence goes on along the minus strand of CM034152.1, from coordinate 200,576,214 downwards.
TTTTGTAGTTCTTCTCTAGTACATGCATTAATGCAATGTTTCAATTAAAAATTCTTGAAAGCACTCTGGGTGAATGAAAATTCAATGAAGGCTTCAACTGAAAGATTGGGAGCACATGCACAAGATCCTGGAAGAAATTTTCCACGCACTGACTTCTACACAAGCTGCATCAGAAACAAGAGGATGAATTTTTTTCGGAAGCTTTTACAATTAAGAGATCTGGATTTGAATCTCAATCTGGATCTGGGCTTGGATTTGTGTCTTCAATGTCAACAAATCTGGAAGTAATGCATGATTCTGTTGAGCTTTCTCATTCATCTCGCTTTGTCATGGCTGGAGCAACCTTTGTCTGAACAATTATTTTCCTATTTATTTGGCCGGAAGTCTTCACAACCGGTGCAGATCTGGATAATTCTTCAGATTGGGAGGATATGTTCAATGTATTGGACATTGATTTAAGCTCCCTTTTACTTATAAAACCACCTGTGATGAATTTATACAGTTAATTCAGACAAAGATGGCAACCAGAACATGAACAGTGAATTTTAATCATAAAAATCTGCATATATCAAGCTTGCTGTCCCAAAATTTGATGTTTTATTTGCATGCAAAGCAAGCATGAATTTTACCAACTTCACCTGAGCACCTATACCACTATGTAGACAATTATTCAGACACAAATCAACCTCCTTCAACCTTGGCGCCAAATTTGGAAGCTTCCAGCATTAATTACACCTTCTGATCAAAATTCCCCTCCAAATGGGGCACACTTTTTGTCTGGGCTGCACTTCTCTGCTTTTGAATTAATTAATTCATCCTTGTGGCAGCCCCTGCTTATATAATCCTAATAATTCTATAATTAATTAATGCATTTCCTATCCCTGATAATGAATTAATTATTTAATAAGCTTTACTCTTCAAATGGGGTGCCTATTTTGTGCATGCTCATGGCTGCCATTAAATAAATTAAATTTATTTAATTTTAGACTTCTGCTTCTAGTTAACTCAAGCCTCAAAGTATGCTTTGACCTTAGCCACTGAAAATAGGAATTAATTAAATCAATTAATACTTTAAAAAGTATTATTTCTCTCCCAAATCGGGCGCACTTTTTTGTCATGAAGGGGCTGCATTAAATAAATAATATTTATTTAATTTTAGAATTTCTAATTCCAATTTCCTTTATCCACTTTTCCCTTGTTGAATTTTCCTCATGCTTGGGCACCAAAATTGGGTGAATAAATATTATTAAATGCATTATTATTCACCCAAGGTGGGTTGCACTTTTTGGCAAGGGTGAATTGTATTTTTAAAAGCCAATTAACAATGGGATTATTCACCCTACACCGCAGCTCCAAAAATTCCATGATCCATTTAAGATGTTTGACTTTCATAATGGGATTATTTATCCTACAAGGCATGTAATAAAATCCCATTAATACCTTAAGTGATTTTTCTTTTATTTCACAATGGAAATTTCTATCCTGCAAGGCAAGTGAGAAATTCCCGCCTGCCTGCTGCCTCTAATTTTCCCGTTGTGACTTAAGTGGCGTTGCTTCCATAGGAAAAACTACCTTGCTAGGCAGGTACAAAACTCTCACCTGCTTGCTGCTTCCAAAAATCCCATGATTCACTTCAAACCCTCTTTTTCCAAAAATGCGGCCAACCCAAGAGAAACTTTTTGGTGCACAACTTCGTCTTTTCTGAGAGAACCAGACCTCAGATGGCGAATTCCTTCTGGCACAACATGCATAGGTGATCTATAGATACTCCAGGCTAAGAATTTGGCCAAATCGGCAAAGGAATTGATCAAGAGAAATTTCACAGAAAACAAAATGGGAAAACACCAAAAACGCAAAACGTTGCCAGAAGTCACAGATAAAGCCCATGATTCATTCTTGATTAAAACCCTACTGGTATATGGGAATAATGACATGTACGATCACAACATGGTTAAATCGGAGCACAAATTTCCTCGAACAGGGCTGAAAATAATTAAATACAAATTTCCCGCAGGAAAACCCTAGCGACAAAATATAACAATTTCAGGCATCTGGGTATTTGTTGAAATTGGCTTAGATGGCTCTTTGGGGATATCTTCACATAGTACAAAAAAATTCTTGCAATTAACACACAAAATGACCCATTATTTTAAAAGAACAAATTTTTTTAACATGAAGTAGTCTCTGATTTCAGGGTGAAATATGGGGACACCAGTCGGCTCCGTCTGTGGACATCTTTTCCTCTGTCAGAATGACAAGGGAAAAGATGAGATCCCAACATCTCTGGTTTCTTATCTTATCTTTTAGGCATGGGGTCAAGCAAACATAAACAACACAACATAAAAACAAAACAAGGAAAAACAAACACAGTTTTATATACATACAGGTTTTACCCTGTATCTCAGTTTCTGAACAGCCTCAGATGCTGCCCGTTGAAAGGCAATGGTAACTCAATTCCATCCCGGTAGGCAAGTAAGAAAGTATCCATTCCGGCAGCTCTCTTAATCACGAAGGGACATTTCGAGAGTGAATTAGATTAGTCCTGCATGCCCTTCGGTTCATGTCTTTTGTCCCACCAGAGTACCCAGTCTCCGATCTCAAACTTCCTTTCTTTGGACTTCTTTGTCAAATATCTCAGGCAAGTCCTTATCAACTTCATCCTGTGGTGGCTCATCCTTTCTTCTCTCCGTGGCAGGTAAGTTTGTATCAACTTGCTCCGTTCCGAGATTTATTTGCTACATTTCTGAGGATTCACCATCACCATGTTCTTTGTTCTTATTTAGGCACCGATCATGCTTGTCGAAAGTCTTCACTAAGAAAACTAAACCCTTGGGGATTTTGTTACCTTTTAGTCGGATTACTCCATTACTATCATCATAACACGGATCAACTTTTCCTGTGACTGTTTGTTGTGGTGGTGATTTACTCCCTTCAACATGCAGACATGCAGATGTTTTTTCAGGGACTTTGGGGTGGTAGACCATCTCCACTTTATAGTTTCCTCGTCTGAATATGGATGGTGGTCTATCCGGATTCAATAGTGCAACTGTGACTACTAAAGAATCTACCTTAGAGTTCTGATTTATTGGAATGAAGTCAATAGAGAAGGCTACAAAATCAAATGTGGCAGAAAGTACTCTATCTCTGTAATGCTCCAACTTATCTCTTTTGACTTGACTTTTCCCTCAAACCTGCTTTACTAGAAGTTCAACATTTCCTTGGGCTTTGAGGATTTTTACTCCTTTCTTTTTAGCTTGCTCCATTCCTAGCAGCAAGACTTCATACTCTGCCATATTATTGGTGTTCTCGAACATCAACTTGTGGGAGTATGGAAATATCTCATGATCTGGAGATATTAGAAGAACGTCAGTTCCTGATCCAAAAGAACAACAAGTGCCTTTAAACTCTAGAGTCCAAAATTTTTCAGCTTCTTTTGTTAGCTCTAGCTGAAATTCTGGCTCTGGAACACATTTATCCATTTCCAAGAAGTATACACCATGGTCAGACCCCTGAAAAAGAATATGAGATCTAGGATCTTCAGATTTTTTCACTGTGTACTTGGACTTATTTTTCAGCTCTAGCTTTTGATTAATCCCCTTGATAGGAATATGAGCACATGACCAATCCATATTTACTTCTCCTCCCAGCTCTTTGCAGAAGTTTCTACTCAGCAAAATCCCATAGGAGACAGGAATATCTGCAACTAAGATTTTCATATTTAATCTCTTGTTAAGAAAAGCTGCCAGAACAACTTGTGCATCTTTGATTTTTCTGATTAAAGGGACTTGTCTCTCCATGGAGTAGCACCTTTTTATGGTCTTTGTCAAGGTAAGCCCAAGAGCATCCACAACTTTAGCTGGCATGACATTATCAGAAGCACCCGAATCTAGAATGTAATTGCTTAACTTGAAACCATTAAGCAACAAGGAGACATAGAAAGGTTCTACTCTTTCAGAAGGCGAGGATTTAACAACTGCAGTGTTGTTCTGGGGAGGAGTAACTTTGGGCTTAGGCAAAAGGCCTTTTGATGTATTGGATTGTTCTGGTGATTGTATATATTTGAGTAGCATATTTAACTGATCATGAAAGGCTCTCAGGTATTCAACTTCTGACATTTGAACTCTGGTTTTCTTAACACGATCAATAATGTCAAAAGAAGAAATAGATTCAGGTACCTGAGCTACTTTCTGTGGTTTAGATGAAGAACTCGCATGCTTACTTCCGGGAGCTAAGGAAGAAGGAAAAGGGATGCCCCTTCTTTGTTCCTCTGTTAATGCCTCATCTTGGCAAGTTTTTGATCTTGTAAATACTGCATATGTCTGACCATGATCATCTTTATGATCTTGTAAATACTGCATATGTATTACCTGTAAACTACTTTAACTTATAATCTAAACTCCATTTCATTTATATGCATTCAATTTTAGATATTGATTAAGATTAATCTCTCACTTAGATTTAAATCAAATTCAATTTAAATCATTGCCTCTTATGTTATAAAAAGGAACTATGCATTCATTATACAAGGTCAGTAATGGGATTGAGAGAGTCAATTGGAAAGATCAAGTTTTTAAGAGTTTTCTTTCCATTCTAAGCACTTTTATATTTGTTTCTTCATCATTATCAATTTACAAGATTTTTAATTATCATAAATTAGTGGTAAATCTTCAGATTTGGTGTTAATTACCTCCGCAAGTATTGTAAAAACTAGTTTTTCTTCCTTCTTTCATGAAAGGAAAGTGTGAATGAGATCAAACCAATACTTTTGATCAATTTGAGCCAACCACTGCACTGTTATAACTTGTTCTCATACCCACCCACTTGTTCTCCTTCGTCCTTCATCAGTGAAAAACTTGGGTTGATTGATAAATCAAAGAGGTAGCATGCTAATGGTGATTTGCAATAATTTTGTTTTTAATTATTTTTCTTTGCTTTCATACTTAAGATTTTTTTTTGAATCTTTGGAAATATGCAGAAAATCATTGGAAAGAAAGGAAAGATAGAGGTAACAATAGGGTGAATCAAAACAATCTAATCCAATTGTTTCCTTCTTTATGGGATAAGAAGTTGGATTTTTTTTTGTTTTTTTATTTGCTTTCATAGTTTAGATTTTTTTTTTAATCTTTGGAATTTTCATAAAATCATTGAAAAATGGGAAATGTAAATAAATTTTAGTTTTTTGTAGCATAGATTCATTCTCTTGCTATGAACTAACCTTATGTCAGAGGTTAGTTTCATATTTGTGCTCAAGTTCATTTTTATCCATCAAATCTAGGGTTAGTTTTGTTATGATTGCATTATCATATCATTTAAATTGAAAATTTTATATAAAAATACATCTTACATTGTCATTACATTTAAGTATAGGAAAAATATAAGTATATTTCTTACATCTACAATAGGAAGATATAACATTGAAATATAAAAATCATATTTAATTTTTAAAAGTTAGAGTAGTTTTCTTAATATTTCATTTATTAGAAAAAAACTTAGAAAATAAAAATTAAATTTTCATGTGCATCTAGTTTATAATTTCTTTCAAGCTTTCCATTGCAAACATGTTACAATTGAATTTTATTGTTTAATAGAGTATAATTCTATCATCTTATAGGTTTCATATTTGAGTTCATAAATCACATTTAAACTAAAAGAAATGTTGTTCCACCTCTACAAATCCATCATATAGGAAATCAACCATTTTGCACATACAAACAACCACACCTATTGTTGTAGCTTAATTTGTGCATACCAAAATAAAAAACATCCACTATAAGAGATATTTTCCAAATAGCATCCAAACAACATTAATTTAGGCTATACACACGTACATAACTCCCAAACTTATCTATCATAAATCACATTCAAACTAAAATAAATGTTGTTCCACCTCAAAAAATCCATCATCTAGGAAATCAAACATTTTACACATCCAAACAACCACACATGTTTTTGTAACTTATTTTGTGCATACCAAAATAACAAACATCCATTCTCAGAGACATTCTCCAAATATAATCCAAACAACATTTGTTTAGGCTATACACACCCACCTAACTCCGAAACTTAGTTATCACAACTCCTTATGCCCTTAGATGACACTTATTAACCAAGTAATGCAAGGCATGGTAGGGAAACTTCCTCGAGCACCCAATCCACTTGAGTGAGATAGCTTACAAGAAGACATAAAATCCTAGTTAAGATATGAATTCTTCTAATCCATGACAATACCAAATTTTATTGCTCAAAAATTTCATATCCTTCACCAACAAGACTTTCTAAGATGTGAGAAAGCACATCCAAAAATCTACCTCCTTAGAAATATGTGGGATAGCCTTAGTATTTGAGTCCCTTCTTCATCCTTGGATCTAGCCTTGTCATATATTTTATTCATTATCCTATCTACATGACCATCCTTAGCCAATATTAACCTCAAATAAACCAATGAATCCAATTGTTAGTCCAACCATATTTTTATCCATTCACAAATATAAACATTGATCAAGATTTGTATATTTTTCTCTCATTGAGACCTACTATTGTATAGTATGCATTCATACTCAATTGATTGGATTGGGAAAATAGTTTAGGGAAGCAAATAAATAACTTTGGGTTTATCTAGAGCATACACGTCTAAGAAATTATTCACACACCAATTATATTGGCCCAACCTCGGGAAGTTGGGTACACACGTGAAATATTTAACACTCTTCTAATCTGTATAAATTATGTGAATATGACATGAAATTCTAGTTCTTTTTCAATTTCCATTTTTTCTTCTTTCATGTCCCATATTTTTCCTCTTTTATTTTTTGGGTGTCCATACCCCCAAATATGTTAGGAAGATATTTTGATGGATATTTAATATTTTAATCCCTTTTCAACTATAATTAGTCACAACAACCTCCTTCAATTTTTTAGCTAGGGTGATAGCACACAACATTGTACTTCCTCTAGTTATGTTCGTCGATTCATATCTCACATTGAGATAGAGGAGATACAAAACCTATGTCAAAATCTAGCTAGTCATCCCAAACCCAATCACACAACTTCCTCTAAAAGACCAAATTTTATTAACACATAATGTCAAGGCCTCAAATTATCCCTCAAACACTTGATGAAGAAGTCCTCATAAGAATCAATCAAAGTAATTATTAACCACTTATTATTGATAAATGTATCAATCCTAAATTAATTAAATGGAGTTAATATAATAACTTTAAATAGGATTGAATATATGTTACATGAAAATGGATAATTCAGATTACATTCATTAACAATTACACAATAGAAATTGATGTATTGTAATCATGCCAAATTGATAAAGTAATTTCAATTACAATTATGGTTTTAGAAGTGAATTATATGGTTCATGTTGACCTTTGAATATTTTGTTACTAGATCTGAAAATGATGAAGAATTTTAAACGTTCCTAAAATATTTGTTTCTTTGCAAGAGAAAAACCGTACAAAGGGGAAGGACTAAATTTGACAAATAAACCATATGTATGCTCTTGGACAAGTGAGTGGTAGGATCCTAGTTTTTTATGTGTTTCTTCATCATCACGCGTGTTGCACTTTGATATATTTGGATTCACTTATAACCCTATATTTCACATATATACTTGTAAAACAAACAAGTTTCTTACAGGAACCTCAAGCACACATTAGATAAAAAAATATAAGATGCAAATGCTTGAGGCATATTGATCTTGGTGGTCACCTAGTTTGTGAGTCACCAATAATTGTGGTACATTTATAAGTTAATGTAGTTCTCCTAGTGCGTTATGTGAGTTTGAATACAACTAAAACCATTGACCTAGATTTTCCCTTGTTCTTCCACACCTATAACATGATATACTACTTTTATCCGATAGAAACCCTATATGCAGATGTGTTAAACACATTTATGCCCTCCTGTGTTGTGATATATAATATGAAGATAGTAACTTTTGAATTTAAAAATATGTACAAAAATAATAGGAGAATATTGTAGTTGATTCCCTTTCTCGACAAAAAGAAAAAAAATTACTGTTTATTAATTGCATCCTAACTAGGTAGAATCAAATTAAGTATAAATATTAGACTAAAAAAGGACAAATGATTAAACTAAACCAAATTCTTTAGATAAATATGTTTGGAAAGGAGGCTCCTTATGATATTAAGACAAAAATATTTTGTGCAAAAATTCAAAGTTGAAAATTAGTTTATTATATTAAATGCACAAATTTCCTATAGGAGAACATTCTAAGATCTTAAAGGATTATCACTTATATTAATAAATTTTATTTGGGAATGAATATGATCTAGAGATTCACCCAACCAAGATTTTAAGAGGGAAATGATTATGTCAACTTATTGTTGAAGATAATGCAAATCTAAGTGAAGAAATGGAGCCAAATTCACAAATTGATATCTCAGATGACAGATTGCCTACAATACTCTTTATAAGTACCACCTCTGAATGATATTATGACATTACTTATTTCTTCTCTTGATTTCTTATCTCAGTAGGTAGTACTTAGATAAGTGATTGATAGATATATAATTATTAAGGTGAACACACAGACACAAAAAAACACACACACACACACACACACACACACACACACACACACACACAAACAGACATACACACACACACACACACACACACACACACACACACACACACACACACACACACACACACACACACACACACACACACACACACACACAAGAGTATCTCACTTTGATATTTAAAACTTAGTGGAAAAAAAATGATCAAAAGCATAACAAGTGAAAGAGAAATGGGTAATGAAAAAACTTAAGTCATGATGAGAAATGAGTAGTATGGTCTTGATAAATATGTATGGTCTCGGACTAAAGTCATAAAAATTAAAACAATAAAATAAAAAGGATAGATATAATTTTGACACAACATAAAGACATAAACAATATAATCAATTACATCACAAATCAAAAGAAAATCAAGTGATATAAAAGTGAATCACCAAGCACTTGAAAAATAAGACTTAGATTTATCGTTCAAGACCCACATATATAGATTTTTCCAAAAGCATGATGTGAGGATGATTTTTTTGTAAATTTTAGTGTCTATATTTCACCACTTTATGTTAATGAATAAAATTTACTATTTTGAAGGAAAAGAAGAGTATGCCTGATAATGCTGAATAAAATAAGGTTATTCCACATGTTGATAAAGTGATCAAAGTGTGACAAAAAAAATGGGCCATCGGTGTGCCCCATGCAAATATAGAGAGTAGTGTTTTGTAATAATTAGAGAGTGAAATAGACATAAAATGCATATTGTGAGATATGGATATTACACTTGGAATTCACAGAGAGTTGGGTGTGATCAATCCCTAACATGTGTTTGATAACTAGGTGGGAATAGGGTGTCCCTAATATAAGGGAAGAGTGTCACAAAGATTTATGGTCACCCCAAAATAATGCTTCCAATTTTGCACGACCACACCACTGCAAACAAATCTAGGTCACAAAATTTTGAAAACCATGAAAAGTCATCATTATGCATTACACATGTATATTGTAGTAACTTTAGTATTGATAATTTTTAATTTCAAAAATTATTTTACCCCCTGTGTTCGTGATAAAGGTAGTGGTGTGATTGTTTGTAGCTTAGTAACTTAGTATTCAATGCATCTTTATATCCAGAGTTGATCATTTGGTCATTAGGTTTCCACATTGATTTTTACAAGAGAGGGTGACATTGCATATCCAACCCATATAATTTCCCCCCTTTCGACGAAAGGGATGATAAAAATAAAAATTTCTTGAGATACAAATTTTTGTTGGTATAAATTTGAAATGTGTTATTAGAGTTGAATAGAGTGCTAAGAACACCAAAATTGTATATAGAAATCAATATGACATTGTGTTTCTTATGAGTTACCGTGATAGAAATACTAAGTAGATACAATGAGTGCTTTGGTAGAAAACACAAAGTATAGATATTGTATCTACATAACAAGATATAATAGTATAAAAATAATAAAAAATAAGAAATAAAGCATGTGTTTGATAGAATAGTATTGAATTTGTAGAAAAAATAAATAAATACCATGTTTGTATATAAGGATGTGATAGTATTGAATTGGTGACAAAGAGTGACCTAGAAATAAAAAGTTGTAGTAATCAAATAGGTGTATAGTGTGTAAATAGTACAGTGTAAAAAAAGGACCATGGGATCCAAATAGATAGAGAATATGGTGGGTTCATGTATTAGTATGGAAATAGGGGAAATAACAATCCCAATGCCATGAATGGTGTAAAAATCAGAGAATTATGGACCAAGATATGGAATGTATAAACTTGAGGTATTGAGGGTTTGATTGATGTTGGTCAGGATATGTATTTAGATGCCCAAGAGGCCATTTAATATAAATACTAAGGTTGAAAATTCTAATAGTAATTTTATTGTTACAGTTCTTGATAGCGATTTGTGTTCTGAAAGCGATAGGATTTCATGTGCTAGATATGCTTTATGCTTGTGATTTGACTGGGTGGTGTATGCCATTTGGTTATAGACAGTTGATGAGATGGTAAGTGTTTACATCTTGTATTTTACTGAAATTAGTATTGGTTTTCATTTTTTTTGTAAAATTATCGATTTTAATAAATTTAAGATTGCCAACATAGATAGGCCATAATGGTCTAGTTTTGAACACAAGGGAAAATTTGTATAATTTGGTATGATATTAACTCAAATCCATACGGTTTTTATTGTATTCACATGGTCCTAGCCCAATGTGTAAAACAATTGGATGAAATTGATGTATTGTGATTTTTTATATTTTAGTATATTTGGTTATTTTAATAGAGTTTTGATTGATAATAAAAGATATAATACATGTTATGTTCGATTGGTCTATAATTACAAAGAGATATAAATCTTAGAAAGTTCTATGGTGGTTACCATATGGAGAAACTTATTGTACCATGTATATATTAGGAGGGTTGAGATGTATTGGACATGGTTGAATTATGTCATTTAGTTAGATTAGGGGAAGTGCCTCTATATATTCACTTGATCACCGCATTGTGTGAGTGATGGAACCCAAACACTTTCTCATTTTGGCTACCAACAGGGGAAATGACTGTGACACTAGATGATGTATATCGTATTCTAAGGATTTTTATATTGGGAGAGAAGGTATATGTGTTACCGGTGGATGTTTTGTATCATATACGTAGGTGTTGGCATATAAAATTTCACTTCACTTTATTTGACAATCCCATTGAAACTTTTGCACCTTTTTGTCAAATTGGTCAAAATTGCCAAAATTATATGTTTTCAAAGTTCAACTTCTGGGAAAGGTTTCAGGAGCTTCAAAGCATTTTAGAATCCCTGGTTATAGTCAATAGAAATTTATTGGATTTTTCTCCGTGATGTTATGATTTATAAATAATTCTAGGAGCTTCTGAATGGCCTTGGGAAATATTTCTTCTTTGGCAATTTTTGAGAAAAAAAGAGTGTGCATGCTTCATTAAAGACTCGATTTCAACGAAGGGTTTTAGGAATCCTATGTGGTTTTGGGAGATCATATCCTAGGAATTGGAAATGTTTTGGAGCCTAGTACATGGTGGAATAATTATGGTGGAGTTTTGAGAGTATAGAAAGCGGAAACCTTTATGACACTCACACAAGGTGGCCTTTTTACACATGAATTTTGCACTGAAGGTTTTGGTCACCTCGAGTCGAGTTGGGAGCCTAAAAAAACTCAAGTGAGAATAAAATAAATACTCTTCATGACCCATAAGTTTTTTTGAATCATATTTGTTAAAAACCCTTCTTGTAACTCAACTCATTGACACACCACCCTAAGAAAAAATGGAGGTACAAGAAAAACTTATTAAATAAATCATGTTTAGGATTCCTAAATAGGTTCATTGGATTCATTGGCCCATTTCCATGAAAAATCATACATTACAAAAATAAAAATTAATCAATTATGGACCTTGAGGCAAATGAACATTTCCGAGAACAATGCAAGATGGTGCAAATGAGGTTTCAAAGTGCGCTTGGGCGCACTTGCACTATTGCACATTAGGCACACTTTGGAGGTACACTATCACCCTAAAAGTGCACCCCTTTCTGATTGGTGGAGAGAAATAAAGAAAAAAATTGAAAAGTGATGGTAAAGCCAAGTGTGCATGGCATGTGGACCCCCACAACTTGGTGGAAGTACACATCTTAACTACATTTACACCTTGTGCGTAATTTTGTGAACACTTCTCATGTGCATTTGCACCATGTATCTCCACTTCCCATCTCCACCAATCAACTTGTAAATAAGTTATTTTCCCTCCAAATTGCCATAAAGTGCATTCAAAAACTCTTTGGTAGTCATTAAAACACACTTGGAGCTAGTTTTTCATCCTTTCATGCCTTAAAACTCTTCATGTGCCCTATGTAGCTCAATTTTTTTTTCACTTATATCGCATGATCCCATTGGTAGAATTACTAAAAGTTTGACCATCTAATCCTCTTAAGGGTTCCTTTTAGATGATGTATGACTCATAACAAGTAGCCCCCCATAAAAAATATATTCATTACTATTTTTTCAACCATTATACCCCTAGTTTGCTAAAATCACCATTTTTGCAAAGAAGATTATGACAAATCCCCACGAGAGATTCATTTAAAACTTGTAACATCTATTTCTCTCATCAATCCTATAATTTTTAGCTATTGGATATAATCTAAGGGTAAAAAAGGTTGTTCCTATGATCAAAACCATCATTCATTGCTAAAATTACTTGTAAACCCTATATACAAGCAAAATTTGTTTTGTCATTTTATCTCAAACCTAGCAAGAGAATCATTTCAAAATTGGAGAACAATTTACCCTCCTCGATACAGTTCTAACGAATCAAAAATCAATCAAATCGGATAATAATTTCTCCCAGAATGACAAATTGAAAATTTTCCCTTTCCTCCTTTAATGCCAATTTGCAAGCCTTCCACACAACCAAAACTTATTTTTGAAATTACCATTGATTCCAATGAGATAATCTCACCAAATTTGGAGAATATATTTATCTTGGGAATATATTTCCAATGAATTGAGTCGCATCTAATTTGGGTTTAATTTTCTCAGATTTTTCCTGAAATACCAAATCAATTGTCCATAACACTAAAAGACACTCAAATTTGCATATTTTTGGAAACGGTTGCATAATCAATTTTTTCTTGCACCATAGCATCCTTGCCACTTTCTTAGGCCAAAAAGATCATAAAAACACATGATGAAGTTCCATTATTCAGGATATGGGCTCATTTTCCTTCTGGTGTCTGAGTACACAAACATTGGGGACAACAATGTGGATAACATGTACTTCGATGACCTAAGGCAGAGAATGGAAGAAGGAACACATATACTCTTGGATGAGCTTATATTCTATAGTTCGTTATACCAAGCTGTCAAATTCCCTTTGTCCCTTTAGGAATGTGAATTTGTTCTGGCATGTGCTAAGAACTATGAAACCGAGAGCCAAACCATCATTGCATGAGCTTCAACTAATCATCTTACAACTTTTCCATTTTAGCAGGATCTCTAATCCCTTTGGTTTTCTATTCTTTAGGTGTTAATTTTAGCTTTATTTTAGATTTTTGGAGAAGGAATGACTATAATCAATTCAAGGATATCATAATAAAAATATATGAGAGTAGCCATATTTGTTTTATTGAGGCATGAATAAGATAATGGATTATAAAGGAAGCTATCATGTGAGGTAGAAGTATATTCACCCAAATTGTTAGAATATCCATTTGGTAATTAGGTGTACAATTATAATGTGTAGTCACCAAAGCATTTGGTTGTAAAATCATTGTGGAATTATGTATTTATATACATTCAATAAACTTATCTAATGTTGTTTTTTTCAGATTATAAGTTATGATGGTATGATGTTTTGTTAGATATTATTGTATGTGGTCTAATGAGTGTTTGAATTGTGGGGAGATATAACAATTATGTAAAGTGATGCAACTCTTGTCTTATTATTTACTCCTTCATCTCAACATTGTAGATTTGGCCTAATGGGTCCAAGGCACACATGAAGTTAGAATGATAAACCCCCCTCTCTTAATTAAATCATGTTGTATTACCCTTCTTGAAACATCTATTCATCCTGTAGAGACTTAGAGGCTTATTTGATATATCTTTGGATTCATCTTTATCACAACGATCTATTTATCTATAATGTTTGTCTAGTTTTAAGTAGCTTTATCATCCTCTCACTAGTGACAACCTATTGGGCGATGGATCATAGCGGTTGGGATGCTTATCTAGGTCTTCTACTCTATATTTACATTATATGTGTTATTTGGTGTCACTTTGGGTTGCTTTAGGGTCAATCCTCTAGGTTTCATAGAGCCTAAAGATTTGGAAGCTAACCACCTTCCTATTTTTTGACCTTGAATTTTCCATTCTTGGTGATGAAGAAAACAACTAAAATGAACTATTCCACCCTTCTACACTCATCTAAAAAGTGGAATAGATTTGAGATCCAACATGGTACTCATAGGAATGGTGGACACTATTAATTTGTTGGTAGATGAGGTCCTATATGCGGGCTCAAACATAAGAGTTGTAGTTTTTCCTACCTCATGAAATTGTTGCTAGTGTAGTTTTTTGGTCACAGTGGTCCATATGTTGATGTATGTTTATGAATTTATACTTTCCTCTAACATGTCCTTATATGTGGTTGTGGGTTGAGAGTTGGTAGTACCATATTGTTTTATCTATGGATTGACACCAAAAACAAGTATTCAATAAGTTGTTGTATGATACACAAACTATTATCCTCTTATAACCAATTTGAATATAAATGTTTTCTTTGATGCACTTAAAGTGGTCTACCTCCATGCAAACACTGTGTTTTTCCTGATTACATAAAAATTGGTTTGTTAAAAATCTATGAAATGACTAAGTAGTTTTATCAGCTAGTCTATGAAATTCCAAACTGGAGGTGGAAGACCAAGAAACTTAATCTACTCAAGGGTTTTTAGTTTGGATTGTTTAAAAAACAACAAAGTCCCAAGTCTAATAAAAAACACTACCAATATTTTTTGAATAAACCATGGGACATGGGAAAAAATAATCATGCAGTGTTTAGGGTTATTAAATCTAAAAAAAAATCACTTTAGTCAAGTTTTACATGCCTTCCACCTTAACTCAATGGGGGAACAATTTATGCATGTTTACCCTAGCCTTCAAGGTGATTTATGGGGAGCTAGGCCAAAAACATATGTTATTATTGTAAACTTCTCAAAAAGGTTGTATTCCTTATTAAATTTAGGAAAATATAACATTATTTGAAATATAATTTTAGGGTTTTGTTCATTATCTCATGAAATACCTCCAAAATAAACTTCCCAGGTCATTTTGGCACCATTTGAAGCAAAAATTCGATTGGAATCACCTCTAGATATTACTATAGGATCTAAGGAGGGTTACTTGGAGAATAAAGGGAATGATCTTACTTAAATACATATGAGAAATATTTCCCTAACCTCTTGGTAGTATGAACCCAATTGTTGAACATCTTTCTAATAGATAATGTAGTTTCCCTTGAATCTTTAGTATTTTGTGTAGGAAAACAATCTATGGGATTTAATAAGAAATATTTTATCTAACCTCCCATAAATTTCTCAATGAGACAAATGGTAATTATGGGAATACACCCTTTTCCCTATTACTCTTATTACACAAATAATTATATAACATAATATTTTTACAATGAAAATGATAAATATAGATGGATACCTTTCCATTGGAAGGAGTGTTCTTATTCATTTTTAGAAAGCACAATATGTTTTGGAAAATTTGATCTATAAATAAAATGATGGGAAATTAAGTGGATAAGAAAAATGAGTTTTCAAGAATACTTAGCTAAGATATCAACCATTATCTATGCATAAATATACATATCATATTCAAAAAGGTTATCACACATTGTAGTTCACATCCACATGTCATATTTATTTAATAAATTGAAAATGCTATCAATGTTCAATGATAGATACTTCAAATTCATACTTTAGTTATCTTATAAGGTGATTATAGAAGTATAAAATTTTGTTAACATGTTAAATGAATAATAGCTATCAAAAGTTAGTAATGCCACTTCTACAAGAATTAATCACATAACACAATTTTATTACTTCAATCATGTGCACAATGCATCATTACATTAGGAAGAGGCAATTTTTACCATTACAATCTTGGAAAAGAGGCTTAAGAGTTCCCACATCCACAATAGAATAACTTGTGAAAAGGGAGAGGAATTGAAAAAATTCTAACCCCTTGAAATGGATTTCTCATTTACATTTATAGAGAATCCCCTTGTGAGAGAAGAGAGAAGAAATCCTAAGCCTTTGGCCAAATAATAGCACATGATGGCCTTAATTACATCATTAATTGCACACCCAAGAAAATTCTACCACTATTTCTCCATAAACTCAAAAATTTGAATTTAATCCTCCATTTTAATAAAAATAATATTTTTCATTAAATATTTTACTAAAAATAATATTTTAGATAAAATATTTTAATAAATATATTGTTTTAAAAGCATCTCAGCCTTTTTGGAGGTTTTCCTTGGTCCATTAGTGGGATGTTCCATGGTAGACATTAGATGGCGGATCCTGCGTTATGCATTTTCCAGAACACCAACCACTTACGTTACCTCAACCAATGACTCGGTGATCTTCACAAGCTTGTTCTCGTATTCCTCTCCGTACATGACACAAATCACCTGATAACTTGGTAATGGACTCAGGCAACCATGACACAACTTTTCGGGTGAGTTCCATCGCATCACCCATGTATTGGTACATTCATTCGGTGGGCCCAACGTCCTTTGTAGGAAAAATAATCCAAGTTGTCTTGACTCAAATCCCCTCAACACGGCTTGACATCTTACCCTAGCGCATCTGACATCCTAAAATTACTCAGGTCAATCACAGATTTTCTCGATCCCTTTGAATCCCTGATACTTCACACAACAGCTAAAACTCCCCATACAAACTATTAGAGTGTGGGAATTGGGTGCCATTTTGCCTACTTGATTGGAAATAGATGAAAAAAAATTCCCCATAACCCACATGCTTGACCTAGCTCCTC
This sequence comes from Taxus chinensis, assembly GCA_019776745.2. NCBI lineage: Eukaryota > Viridiplantae > Streptophyta > Pinopsida > Cupressales > Taxaceae > Taxus > Taxus chinensis. The sequence continues at coordinate 200,559,062 of CM034152.1, read as the reverse complement.
TTGATGTCCATCTACCAAGTTTCACATCTTTCTCATAGAGGAACTAAGTCACTCCTTGGCCTTAACTTGAAAGTGCATGTTCACTGAGTGGCTCGATCTCAACTCGATTCCACCCGAGTTATCTCCTCCTCTTTTCTATACTTCAAACCATGTGGACTCACTATTGGTTTTAGCTTGGTTGACTTGGAATCCTAGAAAAATTCATTAACTCGATGCTTGAATTGGTTCATGTTTGCGTTGCCTTCACCACTTGGATTACATCATTGATCCCAATGAGCTTGACTAGCTCCTTAACATGCTGTAATGCTAAGATTCATCCATCAATAATTCCAATTACGAGCTCATTGGAATGGCTTAAATTACATTTTTATAACTGCGAGTCTCATGATGAGAGCTCATCAAGATCTGCTATTTGATGAACCACCCGAGCCATGAGCTGATACTTCCTACAATCCATTTCTCAAACTTAACATGCGATCACCCTAGTCCTCACAATAAAATAATCTAAACGTCACCTCAAGCTATCCCCATTTTTGGTCAACCTCTTATGCGATCTCTCCTCAAGCTATTCCTTTCGTATAATTGATTTCCTCATGGCTCAATGAGCCGAGCTAAATCAACTTGTCGATGCATGAGCCACCAAGCTCACCCTCTTTTGTTTCCAAGTTTTTCCATTCTGTGATCTTGATCTGACCATGAGCACCTCACATGCCAAGCCCATTGGCATTGAACCAAACCTCACATTCCTATTCAATCTCCATGTTCCTTTTCAAAAATTCAAGCTTCTTTGTACCTTATGAGTCAGTCTCCTTTGCTTGAGGTATACTTTGATCTCATCATGAAATCTTCCACTACAAACACCTTGCCACGAATGAGTTGCTCAATGACTCATCCTCTGCTAGCTAGGCCAATCGACTTGGTTCCTAAGCCAAAACATGTATGAGGCCCTACGACCTCCAAATATCTCTGCATTGAATCTAATAAGTCCACACTGCCACCTTTGTGACACACTAAGATCTTCACATTCACATGAGTGCTGAGCTTACAAATTATTATACTAGAGTCATTCCCTTAGAACAACTCTGAATCTAGACCCAAGATAATTCATTCATGACATGCCATATCAATAAATGAAATGCCTCCAACTGACTGTAGTACCCAGCTCCTTTCATCTTAACTTCGGATCCCAAATTGAGTTCACATTTGAGTATGTCACCGAATCCATGATACGAGCTACTCCCCAAATTTCCAACTAATGCCTTGGATCACCTAATTTACAAGCCATTATTAAGCTTGATTGAGATTTTCCATGTATACTAATGTGAGATCCCCTTCACATAGCAATCCTAACCCATATGAGAACATCCTTGTCAAGTAATACGCCAAACTGGCTTACCAAGACGTTTCACATGACTCGGTATTTCTGCTCAGCCTGATCGTTAACCTAGTGCTGAGTTTCTCTCTTCAACTACCAAGCTCAAGCTATAAAATGAGCCATAGGTCATAATTCACCCCATGCATTATTTATCTTGATTGAGCTATATTAGAGATCGATCAATCTTATGAATTGTATGAACTTTCCGAGTAGCACGCTGAGCTGCTTGGTGAGTTGTTTTGGCCTGAGAACTCCTTTTAACCTACGTTAACAAATTTTAAAGCCTTGCACTGACCCTTTTCAAATCTTGAATATTTTTTGTGAACAAATGGATCTTGGAGGTATATAAAGACATCTAAAAATTTGTATATCAATTATGACCATTTTTCCCTTATTGGAAAAATATGGGACCACTGAAGGCAATCCTCATGTTCCAAGAAATTATTAAATTTCCCAAAACTTAGAAAAGAAAAGGATAATCTAAGATAACCCCAAAATTTCCTGTAACATGTAAATATTCCCCAGAATATAAAATTTTTACCTGTAGACCTGAAGTTATCCTATGAATCCCTTCTTGGTTCTAGGGTACAATTTCTTCCAGATTCCAATTTTATCCCAAGGGAAAAATTGGATAACTTATTTGGCAACCTCTTGGGGATGATTTCTTGCTAAGCACCATTCTAGTAGCCTTAAGCCATCCATTGGGAATGGATTCAATGTTGGAATCCCGAACGGATGTGATGTTTGTGATGGATCTTGAAATATTCTTGAGTACTGTTGAGTTTGGAACATCATGGAATTCTATGAAAATTTGAACCTTTTCACCCTCCTAAAAAATTTCTGCCATCAACACATTATACAAGAGCAATGAAAAAACACAACACACATGAAAATAGGGAAAATGAAACACAACACAACAAACAATGTGCAAAGCACTTGGAGGAAAACACCTAACTAAACTATATAGGGGTGGAAAGCTCTGAAAAGAACGCTTTGAGATGTATCCCATTTACATGAATGGGTAGTTCTTCTCCATTGAGCCTAGATAGACGAAAAAAATTCATCTCCTTACAACTTGTGATAATGTATGGTGCACTCCAGAGAGCATCAAACTTGGCGTGTATGCCTATTTTGGCTCTGTCAACATCCCATTTAAGAACTAAATCTCCCTCTTGAAATTCCTGTTATATGCCTTCTTGTAGAAAGACTTCTTAACCTAAGCCTAATGTTTCTCCAAAGTCTCATAGACATGTTCCACACTTCTTCTAACTCCATGAGTTGAATGAACCTGACTGTCATAGGATCACTCTCCATAACCTCAAGTTGATGTGCTAATTCCAAAGAAGGTAACTCCAAGGATAGCGGAAGTTTTTCTTCTCTTCCATATACCAGCATGAAAGGTGAATTTATGATGGCCCTTTTAGGTTTGATCCAATCTACCCATAAATTAGTCTTAAGTTGTGTGTGCCAAGTCCTCTTATTGGTTTCCATCATGCATTTGATAATCTTTATGAGGTTCTTGTTGCTAGAATCATCCAATCCATTTCTTTGCGGATAGTAATTGGATGAAGTTTTGAGGTAAACCCCATTCTTAACATCACATTCACTCAGCTTTAGACTGAGAAAGGCCATTGCATTTTCTGAAATGTTTTTAAATGGGACACTGAACCTTGTCATTAAGCCTTAGAGGAAATCAAGAACAACTTTTTTGTTACCCTCCTTCAATACCACTGCCTCTATCTATCGATTAAAATATTCCATTGCAGTAAGGACCCATTTATGTCCATCACTAGATGGAGGATTGATCATTATAATGAAATCCAACCCCCATTGAACAAAATGTTGATCAACTTAAATTGGATGAAGTGGAAGGGTTGCCAACTTCTATTTCTTGGTGAAAAAGGCACATTCCTTGCACTTCTTTACCAAAATATGGGCATATTTGAACAAATCTGACCAATAATAGCCAACCCTCATGATTTTTGTAGTAGTTGTTCATGCAGAATAATGTCCTCCCGATAGGTCGTTATGAAACTCTTCCAATATCTTACTTAGTTTGGTCCTATGCAGTGAAGGAGAACACCATTCAAATCCCGTCAAAAGAGAACATTATCTACCAAAACATAAGGAATAGACTGAAGATGAAAGTGTCATCTTTGATTCCTATCCATGTAAACAGGGTATGTTCCTAAGAGAAGGAAAGCCTTCATCCTGGATAACTAGTCAACCCGATCATCTCTTTCATCACTATTTAGAAGTGTCGTGTCCTCATCACCTTTCAATTCCAAATCTATAGCAAGTTGTTGACACAAACCTTTACCTCTGATTAGCTTGGTAAATTTGATGTCCACATCATACTCCATTACCTTGGTAATCCACCCAACACATTTATCATTCATATCTTTGTTCAATTAAAAATCCTTAACGCTTGGATGAAACAACGTCAAATGAATCATGTTGTTGGACAACATGTGCCTGAATTTTTTCAGAGCTCGAATGACATTAAAGACTTGATTTTCAACAAATGAATATTTGAGCTCATAGTCTTTTAGGGATTGGTTGTTCCATCAGATCATCATTTTCTTGAGTGAGGATCCTAGAAATACGCTCTTGACCTACAAAAGCATAAAGAATAAAATCCTTATCAAACATTGGATTCACCAATGTAGGCACTTGAGAAATTGTTGTCTTAATGGCTTCAAACCTCTCCTTTCCTTCCTTCTCCCATGAGAATGGCATATTTTTCTTCAACATGGTTGTTAATGGTTTAGCCAAGGCCACGAAATGAGGGATAAATCTCTACAAAAAATTTATCTTTCCTAAAAAACTCTGTAGACCTTTCTTGTGATTTGGGAGAGATAGGGAGAAAATTGAACGAATCATGGCTAGATCAATCGAAAATAATTTCATTGAAACAATATGTCCCAACAAATTTCCCTCGTGCACTGCAAAAATGCATTTGTTTGGGTTGAGTGGAACCCCAAATTCTCCGCATCTCTTGAAAACCATCCTTAGATGTGCAATGTGATATTCTACATGCTTGGAGTATATAATTATATCATCAAGATACACCAAAATAATTTCATTGATGAACCCTTTAAATTCCATGTCCATAGTTCATTGGAAAGTAGCTCCAACATTAGATAATCCAAATGGCATCTTATTGTAGGCATATGTGCCCCACTTGGTAGTGAAAACCATCTTGAATTGGTTAGATTCTTTGACCAGAATCTGATTGTAACCCAAGTATCCATCAAGCAAAGAGAACCTTTGCACTCCAACCAATATTTGAAGGATTTGCTCCATTGACAGAAGAGGATAATGATATTTTAACAAAGCATGCTTTAAATCCCTAAAGTCCACACATAACCACATCTCCCCATTCTTCTTTCTCACATGAACTAGGTTACCAAACCAAGAGGAATGCTTGATTGGAAAAATAATGTAAGGATCAATAAGCTTGGTCATATCCTTTCGCATTAGTGGCTCAATTTAGGGATTAATCGACCTCTTTTTTTAATGGACTGGCTTAGCATTAGGATCAAGTTCAATGGTATGATGTGCCAAACCTGGGTCAAAGCCACACAGATATTTATAACTCCGTGAAAAACATCATTATACTATTGACAAAGTTTGAAGAAAAACTTTTTCTCTTGTGGGGTACAGACTTTTCCGATCTTTAGAAACTTTTCATTTGCTACCTCGACTTCTTCAAAATCATCCTCTTTGATTACCATGTTAGAAATTTATCTTCTAGCTTGATCATTTGAATTCAAAATGGAATCAAGAGTAACCAAGCCTTTTGGTAGCTTATTTATTTTCAATTGTATAATTTGGTCACCATATGGTTCCTACAACTAATCTTGATTTTTCGCAGCAAACTTTGCCTCTTCGTGCAAAAAAAGAATGATTTATTTATCACTATTGAAAACTTGCCAACTATTCACATTATCAGGAACTCCAAGTCAAATGACCATTTTATCAGGCTTTCACTCTTCTTTCATGATATCAAAAGGTACATCGTATTGTGATCCAATAGTAGCAATCCTATCAGCATCTTGATTTTGATTTCTAGGAACCGTGTGGATCCCGAAAGCCTTGAAATCTTCAATCAAATCCCATACTCGGTTCTTATGAGATCTTAGAAAATAATTTTTGGATGCGCTACGTGCTCTTACTTGATGTAAAACTAATTCACTGTCACCAAAAAAATCAAGGCTTTAATTACCTTCTTTTTATCCAACTCAATCATTTGCACAAGAGCTTTATATTCAGAAACATTATTGGTGCAGCTTAATTGCAGTCAAAAAGATGAGAAGTAATTATCTCCTTAAGGATAAATTAACATGAAACCAACACCTGATCCATTCTTACTCTTTGAACCATAAAAAAAATAGTTTCCAAAGCCCTTCAGAGCTGCTTTATTTTTTTAACAAGTTGTGGTATGACTACACCTTCTCTGTGAATAAAATACGTACCCAACCCCGCATCTTCTAAAAGTAACAAGCTAGCTTCTTCTTCCACTAATGCCTCAGCATAGGGATCATATTGATGGTCTACACTTACCTCATCTAACATAGTATCAAGGACAAATTCCACAAGAGTGGCTGGTTTGTGATCAACATCTTCTTCCTATGGATCATGAATGGTATAATTCTCATTTATAAGACTAGCAGTATAGGGCTCCACATGATTCTGACAAATTGGTTCTGCCATTATAGTCACCTTAGTTCCATATTGAGTCCTTAAGATCATATGTGACCAATTAGTTGATAGGTAACCGACCATCTTGGTAGTGAAATCTTGTGATAGGAAAATGACGAAGAGAGATGGAAGATCGATAACCAAAATGTCTTATGTAAACAAAAAACTAGGACATGCACAGATAGTAAGCTGGATTCCTTTGATGATTCCAATAGTCTAAACTATTGTACCATCCAACTGAACAAATCCTCTAGAGATTGGTGTTTATTGGATTCCCAACACATTTGTAATTTGCATGGGCATGGTTGAACTGCTGGCACCAAAATTGATCATGTAATTATGTACCAAATGATCACCAATGATCAACGAAATATAAAGTGGTGGTGGCTTATTCACCTTAGGAATAATTTTCCCTTTCATTTGATATAAACTTGTAGTAGTTTCTACCCCATGACCCGATGCTTCATCAGTTGTACAAAATTTTTTAGAGCCTCTTGTTAAAGGTTTCTTTGAGAGGGAATTGAGAGCGCATCCCACATGCTAACATTTAGGTTGGTCTTCTTCATCTGTTCTACAATATTGAAGGGAATTGCTCCTAATTTATTGAAATTTTTTTGGGTGTTATAATCCTCTTTTGGAAAGTGCTTGTTGGGTACTGTGATGCTTGAAGAACCTTCTTTCCTTACCATCTTACTGGGCTACATTTCTGGAAGTTTCTTTTCTACATCTTTATTAACCACCACTTGTGGCCGAGTTTGTGGAGTGTATACTTGATCAAATTTGGAAGGTTGAGATTCCGTTGCCCTCTTTTTGGAGCAAGTATTTTTTTCCACTGATGAAGAATTTATATTTAACTGGCATAAATCTTCCTCTTTCCAATTTAGCAAAGTGGTTTCTTCAGGGGCCTGCAATTGATTTGTTGTTTCTTGCATAGATGAAATTTCTGTTGGATTTGGTGGAGTAGAAACTCTTTAAGCCATGAGGACCTTGTCAAGAACACCATTACGGAAAATATCCTAATTATGAGGCTGAGAACAAGGATAGCACCAATCATAATCTTCAACCAAGTTATTTTGCACAGGAACCAAATCTCTGGAGGAACTTGTGGTAAAGGAGGGTTTAACATTTAGAGGTTTGACATTAGCAACCTTATTTTGGGCTTGAGTGTTATTATGAAAAGGTTGTCTATTGGATTGATATTGTTGGTTCTAAGGTTGGTAAGGGTGACCATACTGAGATTGTTGTCGCTTAAGAGAAACGAGTTCATTTCCAAAAGTTTGGAGTGGATATTTTACCTCATTAATCTCATTTGAAAGGACTGGTGCAGTCACATATGGTACAGACATAACTAGTTGGCTAGAAGTTGATGGAACATGGAAAATGGTTGGTTGATTACTTAAAATTTTATCAAAGGCATGGGAGGTTTGGGTGCAATCTTCCCTGCTTGGATCAAAGAATTCTTGGCTCTTATTGCAACTTCATATGCATCAAGTAGTGTGGTCCCTCCCATGGATGGGATCATGAATGCTATATTGTTGTTCAAGGTTCGTAAATAATACAAGAATCCATTATTAGGAGAAGGCTTTATGATTTCCGGAATTCTATTCGAAGTCTTTTGGAATCGGAAAATGAAGTCACTCATATACTCTTGAGGATCTCTCTTTATGTTAGTGAGTTGTTCCATGAGTGATAGGTGATCACTCTTGTCTCAAACTGTTTGAAGAGCTTCTCTCCCAACTCATCCCAAGTGGTTATAGTACCAGCTTCTAACCCAAAAAACCAGTGAAGTGCTTTTCCTTTGAAGGAACTAGCAAGGATTCTAACTACAATGTTGTCTTCTATGATATTATCTATTGCAAAAATGATGGCCACATCAAGAATGTGTTCCACCAGAGCAATATGATATTCCCTTGTGTAGAAGGGAAAATTTTGAGTGCCGTGGTGGGTAGGGGATCACGTTGAGCTAATTAGAGAGTATTAGTTGCATTGAAAGGAGGAAAAAAGTGGTTCCTTGCAGACGATGCCATAGTGATGAAAGGTTGATTGTTCATTGGTGGAGGAAACCTTCTGTAAGGAGAGGTTGAATGACCCCTGCGAGGTGATGTTGCAACTGGTGATGTTGAAATGCCTCTTCGCCTTCTCCTTAGAGGAGACAAGGATAAATCTATATGATGATAATTTCATTGCTTTGAAGAAGCTCTTGTCTGAATTCTTCGCATAAGTTAAAACATTGAGATTTGAAATCCAGAGGTATGAAGTTGCCAGTTACTTTGATTTGTGCAAGTGTGAAGAGAAGTACCAACTTTATCCCACCGGTCATGCCAAAAACTATTATCACCAAATCACTGCACCCTCAGAATGACCAAGTGATGTATAGGACAATCAACATGATTGGGTAACATGGGATCACCTCAAAAACTGTGGGACTTACAACTTGAGGTGAACCTCTAGAGAAGGTCGGTTTCCTCTTTCTAAACTAAACACAACACTACTTCTAATGAAATAAAACAAATAACTAGACCTATAATAACAATTTCATGGGATTTCGGGAGAGAGATCTACAAGAAGTAAAACCTATACTAGAAGTGATGATGCACCAAGAAAGGGTGTTCCTAGAAAAGTTTTCAGTTTTCCAGTGAAGAAGGATGAAAGTGAGAAGGATGAACAAGCAACACATCCAAATTGCATACAAAACTTCACTCCTAGATAAGAAAAAAACTCCCAAAATCTTCAATGGAAACTTGAAATTGCACACTATACCTGCATACGTGAGAAAGGCACAATGAAGTAGCTAGAATGATTAAAGGACCAATAATTAGTCACAGAACACAATTTTATTACTTCAAGCACATGCAAAATGCATCATTACATTAGGCAGAGAAAATGTTTTCCATTACAATCTTGGAAAAGAGGCTTGAGAGTTCCCACAATCCACAATAGACTAACTTGTGAAAAGGGAGAGGAATTGAAAAAAGTCTAACCCCTTGAAATGGGTTTCTTGTTTAAAATTATAGAAAATCCCCTTGTGAAAGAAGAGAGGAGAAATCCTAAGCCTTGGTATAAATAATAACACATGATGGCATTAATTACATCATTAATTACATACTCAAGAACATTCCACCACTATTTCTCCAAAAAATTGAATTTAATTCTCCATTTTAATAAAAATAATATTTTAGATAAAATATTTTAATAAAAACATTATTTTAAAAGCATCTTAGAATTTTTAGAGTTTTTCCATGGTCCATTGGTGGGAAGTTCCACGGTAGGCATTAGTTGGCAGATCCTTTGTTATGCATTTTCCAGAACACCAACCGCTTACCTTACCTCAACCGATGACTCGATGATCTTCACAAGCTTATTCCTGTATTCCACTTCGACCATGACATGAACCACCTAATAACTAGGCAATGGATGTGGATGACCATGACATGACTCTTTGGGTGAGTTCCATCACATCACTCATGTATTAGTACATTAATTCATTAGGACCAACATCCTTTATGGGAAAAAGACTCCAAGTTGCCCTGACTCGAATCCTCGCAACATGGCTTGATATCCTACCCCAGTGCACTCGACATCCTGAAATGACTTAGCTCAATTGTACTTTTTCTCGATCCCTCTGAATCCTTGATACTTCCCAAAATGGCTCAAAATCCCCATACCAACTATTGGAGTGCGGGAATCAAGCACCATTTTTCCTACTTGATTGGAAAAAGATGAAAAAAAACTCTCTGTAACCCCCATGCTCAACCTAGCTCCTCTTGATGTCCATTTACCAAGTTCGACATGTTTCTCATCAAGCCACTAAGTCAATGCTCAGCCTTAATGTGAAAGTCCATGTTCCTTGATTAGATCAATCTCAAATATACTCCACCTGATTCATCTCCTCCTATTCACTCTACTTCAAATCATATGGACTCACCATTGGTTTTAGCTTGGTTGACTCAACATACCAGAAAACTACATCGACTCAATACTCGAATCGGTTCATGTGTGCATTTCCTTCACCACTTGGCTTGCATCATCAATCCCAACGAGCTTGAATCATTCCTTAACATGAAACAATGCTAAGCTTCATCCATCAATAATTCCAACTACGAGCTCATTGGAATGTCTCGACTTGCACCATTCACACCATGAGTCTTGTGATGAGAGATCATCAATATTTTCCCTTTAATGACCCACCTGAGCCATGAGCCGATACTTCCTATGAGCCATTTCTCAAAATTGACCTATGCTCACCTTGATCTTTGCACTAAAATAACCCGAATGTGACCTCGAGTTATCCCCATTTCTGTGTGACCTCTTGTGAGCTCAATCCTCAAGCTCTTCCTTTCATAGAATTGATCACCTCATGGCTCAACGAACCGAGCCAACTCAACTTGTCAATGCATGAGCCGCCGAGCTCACCCTCTTTTGTTTCCAAGTTCTTCCATTTTGTGAGCTCAATCCGGCCACGAGAACTTCACCATGTCAAGCCCGTTAGTGCTAAGCCAACCCCCGCATGCCTATCTGATCTCCATGTTATTTTTCATGAGTTCAAGCTTTTATGTGCCTTACGAGTTAGTCCCCTTTGCTTGAGCTATAATTTAATCTCATCATGAACTCTTTCACCGTAAACACCTTGCCACGGCTGAGTCGCTTGATGAATCATCCTTTTATAGCTAGGCCCACCAACTCAATTCTTGAGCTACAACATGTATGAGGCACATTGACCTCTAAATATCTCCGTTGAATCTAATAAGCCCACCCCTGCCTTTGTGATGCACTAAGATCTTCACACGAGTGTTTAGCTTGCAAATTCTTCCACTAAGTCATTCCCGCATAACACCTCAAATCCAAACATGAGTCTATTCATTTGTTACATGTCATATCAATCAACGAAAGGCCTCCAACTGACTGTAGTACCCAACTCCCTTCATCTTAACTCTGGTTCCCAATTTGAGTTCACATTTGAGTATCTCGTTGAATCCATGATACGAGCTCCTTTCCAAATTTCCCACCAATGCCTTGGCTAACATAATTTACAATCCATTATTAAGCTCAATTGAGCTTCTCCCTATATACTAATGTGATCTACCCTTCACACAGTGAGGCTGACCCATATGAAAACGTCCTTGTCAAGTCATACACTAAACTGACTTACCCAGATGTTCCGCAAGACTCGGTCTTTCTCCTCAGATCAATCGTTAACCTAGTGCTGAGGTTTTCTCTTCAACTACCAAGCTTGAGCTCTAAAATGAGCCATAGGTCATAATTCACCCCATGCATTATTTATCTCAACTAAGCTATATTAGAGATCGATTCATCCTATGCATTGTATGAACTTGCTGAGCAGTTCGCTGAGCTGCCTGATGAGATGTTTTGGCTCAAGAACCCCTTGTAACCTATGTTAACAAATTTTCAAGCCTTGCACTGACCCTTTTCAAATATTGAATTTTTTTTTGAACAAATGGATCTTGAAGGTATACAAAGACATATAAAATTCTTTATATCAATTCTGACCTTTTTTTTCCCTCATTGGCCAAATTTGGGCCCAACGAAGGCAATCCTCATGTTCCGAGCAATTCTTGAATCTCCCAAAACTCAGAAAAGAAAAGGATAGTCTAAGATAACCCTAAAATTTCCCTCAACATGTAAATGTTCCCCACAATAAATAAAAATTTCCTGTAGACCCGAAGTTCTCCTATGAATCCCTTCCTTGTTCCATGGTACAATTGCCCATGGATTCCAATTTTATCCCAAGGGTAAAATTGGATAACACCTTTATAGAATCCTATCATGTTTTAAAAATATAAATCTTTCAAATAATTATGTCATACCCTTAAGTAATGATAAGTCAAGCTTATAGAAATGAAGAAGCTTTGATATGCACCCAATGTCCAATCTACACCCAATACCTAGTTTCTAAGTAAACAAGGTTTCAAAGCTAAATATAATGATAATAATAATTAAGAAAATGTAATATCAAATATTATATATCACCCAAATAATCTTCAATTGCAATCCCCTCATAAGTGAAAACTCACACAACTTCCATCACCTTCACATATTGTATTCAAGCACTTACTTGAGTGTAACCTTGTGTCACTCCCTCTTTTTATGTAGGTGATGTGAGAAAGACTCAATCAATATATTTTGATGAAAATATATATTATGACTATCATCATTTTATAGGTCATTATAAAAATTGATATGTCAAGCTAAATAATATAATTTAAAATCTCGTTGATAGTAAAAAAAATGAAATTGACACAAATCAAGTAGATCCTAAGCTAGAAATTGATGAGAATGTAAAGTTAAAAAAAAATTCAATGATATATTACCTCAACAAATTAAAAATTCAAAAAGTAATCCTAAGGTTCATCGTGTCTTCAACATGTATCCTCCTCTAACACTCCATAGCCATCCATTGGGTTCCATCATTGGATATATTACTACTAATCCAGCTTCACATCTTATTATTTCTAGTGATAACAAAGTTACATATAATGTTTTAGATAAAATCACACTATATATTCAAGACTATATCAACACAAATGTTATTTGAAGTGTTACATTTGATAATGGTTCTTATGAAAATATATATACTATGAAATTTCGAAAATCTTTGGGACATGCTGGAAAAATATTTTGTTGGGGAAAAATATGGGTTTTATAAACACTCATAGGACTAGGTCCCTCTATTACTAAATGGGGTGGATCCCATTTATTGAAATCTAGAAATTATATACACTAATTATTATCTTGAGGGTGTTCAAAGACCAAGGAATATGTAGGTATGCCCTTATTGTAGTTATAAAGATAGATTAGAGAAGGAAGAGTTTGCAAGTAGGAGAGGAAATAAGTGTTGGAAAAGAAAGGGAAAGTAGGAGGGGAGTTATGCCAATGAGAGAAATACATATTTCATTAACCAATAACTAAAAATAGTTTTCTATATTAATTAGAAGAGATAGGAAAACATATGTTATCAGATAATGATCATGTAACAATAACACAAATTGACACAATGTTCATCAAGTTATTCTCATTTCATTTCAGTAGGTGCAAATCCATTACTTCCTTATAAAACTTGCAATATGTTTGTCTGAGTATCAAGAGGAATAATGGAGGAAAATACTCCGGAGAAATAGAATAATAAAATATTCTAGGGAGAGTGTATAAAGATAATTTGGATCGAAGAATTCATTTCAATATATAGTCTTTCTACATGACTTTTCATTTTCCCATGTGACCTTTCATATTCCAGAGAAAAATAAGAATTTTTTCTTTATTTTAAGAAAAGTAATTTTATAATAGACAAATATGAAATCACTTAAGCGAGTAAGACAAAGTTAGAAAAGTGCACCTCCAATGATGAAATATAAATCACAAAGTGAACAAGGTCACTTTTACAAAAAAAAAGTGATTTCTTCATGAGAAAATAGAAGGTGGGGGGAGAAGCAAGAAGCGAATGGAAGAAGAGACTATCCCACAAATGGATATCATGAAGATGAAGACCCTAAAATGAACTGCACTAAAGAAAAATTATGTCCTCTCACTTCTAAACTAAATATTAACACTGCATTCATAATTTTTCTCTCAAGTGGAATCACGTGTTTCATCAAAATGTCTAACCAATGATCAACGACAAATTACATTGATATGTAATGATCTATCCATCTTGGAATATTAAAAGTTGCATTAGAAATGGTGTTTCCTACTTGAGAAAGGATGTCCATGAGTTGAATACTATAGTTTTATGGATTTAAAAAATCTCCTTAGATAATACTCCAGAAGTGTTCACAGATTTCTTCCATTGTTGTCTAACTAGAATGCAATGATGGACACCTCATGTTCTTCAAGTCAGAATCGATTTATCCCTTAACCTATTAGACCTTACTAATACGATTTGAGAAATATTCCAAGGCCTCACAAAGAAATTTCATCTTCCAATCATCACTTGGACCCATGTTCAATAATAGTTATCTTCCTGACTCACAAACACCTTTTTTCTCAATAACAAATTAGAATAAGTAAGACTCATTTCACAAATGATCTGTAGGAGATCCTTCTAATTTTAAATTTCATCTATAACCATGGTGAAGAAATCTTGTACCTTTTCATTTGACATGGTGGAAACCTCATACATCTTGATCATTTCTAGAAGAATATGACATCCCTTATGTAGAATAGAATCGACCCATGTCTTTGCTAACCTTCCCAATTTGTTGAAGCATTGGGCCTTTTGTACCACATGTGGATTAAATGATGCATGTGGATAAACCATGATATTGAGTTTCTTTTCCTTAGTTAGAGTGACTAACATAACAACAATTTATTTAAAATTATGAATGTCCCCCTCATGAATTCATTCTCCAAGAGGAAACCTAGTCATCTCATAATTAAATATCAACATTTTAGTTTAATCTTTTTCAACCCTTGGAATATAAATATCAATGATTTGAGATATGATAGTATATGATATTAGTCGAGAAGTGACCTTAGCCTTCTGAGGAGTAGGTGTGAATTTCCAAATCTCATGATAGATTTGGATAAACATATTCCTATCTTTGGTAACATCTTATTTCTGATCACTTATGAGGCTCTAAACCAAAGATAAAACAACCCACATGAATGAATGTGAAGCTCAAGCTAAAGATCTTACTATTTTTGAAAGAGGAACCATATCTTGACTGAGAACAAGAGAAGGTTCACAAACATTTCCCATGTGAGATTACATGGAAAGTATAGGATACTTCGGATGGGAATATGTTAAAGGCTCATGAGACCTATATTAGCTTATAAATGTTCATGCAATGAATTATATAGGCTCAGAAGTAGGATTTTCCATCCTTCTTATTGGTAAACTCTAGTGAGAGGAATCAAATTGAGGTACTATAAGTGAAACATATTCATAAATCTATACCTCTTTAGAAGTTCCTTCATTTCTGGGTACCTATGGAACCTTGATATACACCTTATTCCCTGATATTTCTAGTTTCTAACTAGAAGATGAAGTGACACAATCACTTTTAGTAACAATGAATTTAACAATATTTTTTAGAAACCGTCTCTTTGATTGTTGAAGAACTAATTTTTTTGGATTGATATATCTAAAATTTATATCACTAACCAATTCATTGGTGGTATAGGATAATTTCATATGGATTTCATATAACCTAGCTCATATAGGTCACTATAATCATTAGTTAGGATCTCAATGACCCACATTAATTGGTAGTATTTCATTTTTGGGACTTTCATCCTCATGAAGTCCCATTTTTGAAATTCCATTTCATCAATATAGTCTTCCCATTATTCCTTCACCTCAAGTTGATGAGAAATACTAATATTTTTATGTTCAACCCCCAAATATTATTAGGTGTTGGAAAAATGTTGTGCACAGTAAGGATGCAAATTAAATGAACTCAAGGATGACTCAATATTATGAGAATTTTTCTAAATTCATGCACAAGTATATACCTAGATTTATCAGGAAGACCACCCCCTCAATATTTTTCTCTTTACATTTAAGATGGACTCTGGTTAGTTTCTGAGTCTCATGGGACAATCTTCAAAGCCACCAACATGGATATACAAGAATATTTTGAAATGTATGAAGTGGCTTCCATACTTCTTAACCAATTCACTAGCCTACCTTGACAATATTTAATTGATATTAACTTCTAATATACTAATGAAAAACATGGAAAAAACATCATTTTCCTTAGTTTAGTGTTGCTTGTACTCAAGGAGAGTAAGTTTTGGATGAACCTAATACACTATAGAACTTGAGGGAACATTTATATCGGTAGATAGACTGAGATAATTCTACAATGATGTAATAGCATGTACTAGATATGAATTCATTGTGAAATTCTTGGTCCTCTCTAGATTGACCAGTTCAGAGTGCAAGTTGTCGCTTATGATTTGAATCCAATGCATGTTTTGAGTACCCTTTATATAAATCAATATCAATTGAGCCATCCATAGACAAAATTCCTTAGTAGTTACTTCCCCATTAACTAGTTTAGCATGATGATGAAATCCAAGACATCCTCTATGAAATTAGAGTGGGAGAAGGTATTGGGGAGACTAGTGAATTTATTAGATGTTTCTAGCAAGTTGTAATATAAAATCCTTGCAAATAGGAGTCTTTTCTTTCCCATTCAAGTATTGCATCTGATATGCTCAGGATGACTACATTTTTACGTTTAGGAATACCAAGGCATTGGGAGATTCCTTTTGGAGACAATATAGCCACAATGGAACCATCATCCTTGGTGATTTTGTAACTATATGGTTCATAGTTGTAGGAACAAACATGAACAATGTCAGTGTGTTGAAGAGATAATGGGAGTCCTGCAACTTTATAAAGACCACAATAGTAAATATTGTCAACCACTAAACTTTGAGTTCCCTCCTCCATCCTTCTTCTAGTCTCTTTAAAATACAGGTTATTAATTAAGATAAAATGTGAATCTATATGCCTAATATGATTTCTATTGTAGTAGTAAATGAATAAACAATTAAGTACAAAAAATTACCTAAGAAATAAAGTATGAAACCCTAAGTGAAAACAAGAGGTAAGATGACTTAGTTATTTCGTAGTTGTTCCTAGGATTTGTTGAAGTGCTGATTGGATGAAAAGAGAGGGAAAAACGTCGCACATATCCTCAAAAAAGTGTGGGAGCTAACGATCTTCCTGGACTGGGGTGCTTGGAGAGGGATAGGAGTGCCTGCAAGCTCCCTATACTGGTTCCGGGGTGCCTATTTGTGTAGAAATGCTAAAAAAACCTCCTTTGAGTGGTCATGAGGTATTCACTATTTTTCACAGTTTATCACTATGTGGCCACACAATGATCACCAAAATCACTGGAAACCTACAATGAAATATTGACTTGCAAAACCCTCAAAGAGACATCAAATCTTAAAAAAGAAAGATGTAGACTGAGGGGTTGAAATGTCCTCACCTGACACAATTATGATCTTACGACTGAGTGATGCACTACATCTTAGACTTAATGTAGTTATGTGTGTGTGTGGAATCGTGCCCTAGGTGGATCTTGTACGTGTCGTACTTGATAACGAGTAAATAAGCTAGATGTAAAGAAATGTAATAAATGTGTATATGGGATAGATTGAACTTCCCTCCTATGAAGTGTTTATGTATATTAACCATCCCTTGTGTCCCTTGAATGGTGATATATACAAGCAATGAAGCTATTAGATTATCGATGGATGCAACCTTATGTGGTGATAGCTAATGCTTAGTGCTTGATCCTTTATTATGATCACATAACTTTATATTTATATGATTCCCTTGCTTGAATTTTGTAATTAACCCCAAAAAGGTTGACTACCAAAAATATAAGATGCTCAAATGGCTAGAAAGGACCCAGAAAGTGTGAACAAAGTATACTGAGGTCAAGAGCGCCAAGAGGGGACGATGGCACTTGGTGCTGGTGCCCTAGCTAGGTGCTGGTACCCTAGCTAGGAGCTAGTGTCGAGGATGATAAATTAAAGGGTATGAAAAGGAAGATTGGGCAAGTGAGGGTGCAAGACCAAAAGTGGTAACATAAAGCAAAAAAGGTGTCCAAAGACATGGGTCAATTAGTAATTTTATTACTTAGGAATCATATGAATAGTAGTATGTAATCAGGACTAGATAATTACCCAAAGTGCATGATTTTGTGTCTATATTTTCCCCCACTTTATCTTAGTGAGAAGAAATCTCGGTAACATATAGTAGATAGAGATGCGTACCTAATAACCATGTAGATTGATGTAGAAAGAACGTGAAGAGGAATAAAGAAAAGCATGGAGTGGCAAAAATATGGAGCGTGGATGCTAAGGAGGAGAAAATACAAAAAATTAATGATGGAAATGAACCTAAGGGGGAAACGCATGTGTAGATGTCGTGATGTGCCTGATGTTGATGTTGATGTTTTTTGTGTGTGATGTTAAATGATGTTGACTACCGCTTCCCATACGGAAAAACCTGCAAAAGAGAAGAACAAAAAAGTATTCAAATACACATGTATATGTGTAAAAAAGCATGTAAAGATGTAAAATAAAAAATGTGAAAAAGGAACATGTGCACTTGATCCGTGATAAGGAAAGAGTGAAGAAAGGATCCTGTAGATTTTGAAAAATGAATTTTTTGGGCAATCTCACGCCAATTATGATGGCTACGAGTTTTTGGGGTGATCTCATGCCAATAATATGGAGGAAGTGTAGGGAGAAAAGTACGGTGTTATCCTCCAACCTTAAAATACTTTCTGAAATGTAGAAAAGACTGCAGATGGTGTGTAAAATTCAAACAATTCGATCCAACACAAAAATATGTAGTGTATGTATGCCGAAATGCTAAGGACTATGTGCCCTATAAAATCCATTATGTGGAGTTCTTTAGACTGTGCTGAACTACCAAATAATGTGTAACTATCCCATGGTCATAGGTGTCTAGGACGGGTCAGGGTTTCCCAGGCGGTATTGTCCTGGTTTGGGTGCTAGTGTCTGTGTTATACTAAGGACCCAAGTCAGATTCTTAGCCTTGTGTGATACTAACGATTGTGTTGTACTAGCACTATGCGGTGCTGAACTATGACTATATGATGATGTATGGGGTGATTAATTAACCCAAATAATGGCCCCATTGTTTTTGGGTACATGTGATATCGCTGAAGGAGTATGCAGCCCAAAGGAGGACTGATAGTTATGCTAAAACTATGCTCTACAAGGGGAAAGGAATGTGTTTGGTAGAAACCAAGACACGCACAAAAAAAGTGGCTAGGATACAAGTGTTAATACAAGCAAAGAAAAACATGCATGTAGAAGACAAAGTGTGTGCTAAGTAGACAATATGTAAGTTAAGATGTAAGAAGATAATGTAAACATGCAAAAAGACAATGTAGACCGCAAAAAGTAGGTTACGGACATGGGACACCACTCATGATGTCATAATAAAATCAAGGTAAAGTAAGCCCAAAAGCAGACAATTGTGCACAGAAGACAAAGGGCAAAAACCCACAAACAATGGAAAATAATGACAAGAAAGAAAAAACAATGTAACATACAACCATGGTGGTAAATAGACCTGCAAAACAAATGCTACACATGAAGCACCCATTAACATGTTAGAAAGATAAAAAGTATATCAAAGCGTATATAATATAATAAATTATTCCTAAGAATTTGATATATAAGTATTCATATATAAAGCACTTGTCCTAAGAATTTTTATATGGGAATATCTATATGATTTCTCTTGTTTACATGCTAACCTGGATCATTGTTAATGATTTATGGATTTGTAAATACTTTTGTGAAAAATATTATTTTACATATTTTGTTTTTTCTTCCCACTTAACATTAAGGGGAAGTTTTGGGATGATAATTTCAAGTGGGGATACCATTTAGGTGGACCACCACTTCTCGCCCCATGTTATTTTAAAGTTTATTTAACAAACTTTATTATGTTTGTCTTCCACAAATTTAAGAGTGAACGGTATGACCGATCACCCATCATACATATATAGGATGATCCCTCATGGGATTGGCATCGATTCAAAAATATACTAAATGCAAAAGAAACTACATCTATAGCACAAATTGCACCTTTAAGAGGTGGAAAATGAGGTAATTCATTAAATGGTTGAGGATCATTTGCAGTATCAACGTGTGGAATAAGAAGAGTAGTATTAGAATATCAGTCACAATATTTGTATGCATCACAGTCGCGAAGTATTGCATATTCAATGCCTTCATGTATGAATTTAACACAATGATGTACGATAGAAACAACAACTAACATACCATGTAGACATGGTCTATCAAGTAAGTAGTTGTATGAGATCAGAAAGTCAATGAAAAAGAATATTGTATTGAGAGTTTTTGGCCCTACAGTGATAAGAATAACAATGTGACCAACACATGGGAAAATTGAACCATCAAATGCACCAATATTTTCAAGGAATGACATAGGAAAAAGATTAAGTTTAGATCCATTATCAATTAAAGTGCGCTTCATACCCACATTGTAAATGTGAATCATAATAAACAAGGGTGGGTCTTTGTTAAAAGTGTTAAGATCAGCGGGAAGGTTGGATTTGAATGTTATGTGTTGAGAAAATGCATCTACGAAAGTTTGATATATTGAGTAAGGATGCATATCAGAACGAATGTGAGTAGTAACAAGAAGATGTCATACTTTATGCCTTAAATCAGAATTTACAAGAAAATAATCATTAATTGAAATACTAGTGATGACTATACTCTAGGATGATAAGAAAAGAATGAGGACCCTAAAAGTGTGAAGATCGAGTACAGGTTCACTAAAAATGATTAACTAAAATAGAAATTATTCTAGTGTAATCTAATGTTATAAGAGCATTAAAATAACTAAATAAATGAAATAATACAATACTGAAATGATACCCAAACAAAATAAGCTAGAGAATATGAAACCCTAATGTGTAAATAGGGGTTAAGAAAAGCCTTAGCTGATTCGATGTTGTCGCAGGACCGTGTCATAGTGTAGACTAGGTGAACAGGAGGAGGAAACCATCACACAATAGCCTATAAAAGTGTAGATCAAGAATGGTTGGCTATACTAGGGCACCTGGAGAGGGATATGGGTGCCCATGGGCACTGTGATATGAGATCTGTGAGCCCTAGTATGCAGAAATGGCTAGGAAACCTCCTTTGGAGTGTTGCTGTATGTTCACTTGTGTTTGATTCTTGCCATGTGAATGTTGTTATGTGATTGTTAAAGCACTGATAAACCTATAATGGAAGAATCACCTACAAAACCCTAGACAAAGCATCAAAACCCTAAAAAAGAAAGATGCATATAAAGGGGTTAGACTATCCTCACCTACTAGATTGATGGAATTATCACTCAACATTGCACTACATCTCAAACCCAATGTACTTCTAGGTGTGTATGTGCAAATAGTGCCCTAGGTTGTTCTTGTGTCAATCACACTTTGTGAAGTAGTGAGCAAATAACTAGATGTATAATGTAGTAAATGTGTGCATGGAACCAATATACTCCCCTCTTATGAAGTGTGATGCAGATGAAGCAACCTTTTGTGCCTTGTGATGGAACTAGATGGATACAAATCTAGATGGTGATAGTAGATGCTTATTGTTTGGTCTTTTATTATGGTCTCATAACTTTATATTCATATGGTTATCTTGTTCTAATATCATAATTAACCCCAAAAAGGTCGACCACTAAAAATATGGAAATCTCAAATGCCTATAAAGTTCCCAAAAGATGGAAGCAAATTGAAAAGAGGATTAGGGAACCCAGAGAGGACCAAGGAACCTGTGGTGCCCCAGTCCTAGTTGGGAACCCCGGTCAAGAATAGGAATAATAGAGAATGACAAAACAAAATGGGCTAGTATGGTCGGAGGGTCGGAAGTGATGACAAAAAGTAAATTAAAATGGCCAAAGGACATGGGTTAATTAGTACTTTCTTCACTCAAAAACCATATGAATAGTAGTATGAGACCAGGATTAAATAATACCCAAAGTGCATGATTTAGTGACTACATTTTCCCACACTTTATGTTGGTGAGAGGAAAGCTTGGCAACATAAAGTAGATAGAGATGTGTATTGAATATCCATGTGGAGTGATGTAGAAAATGTGTTGAGGGATTAGAAAAATCATGGAATGAGAAAATAGTGGAGCATGGAGACTAGAGATGCAAAATGTGTAAAAAGAGATGAGAGTGAACATAGGGCAAAAGTGTGTGCGTAGATGCTAATGTGTGTGAGGTACTTGCATGTTAGTATGAGGTACAAAATGTTGAATGATGCTATTTTTGGTGTTGCTTTTGACTGCTTGCTTCCCATACAGATGGACTTGTAAAGGAGAAGATGATCAAGTAGTCAAATACACATGTATATGTGTAAAAACTACATGTATATAGTAAAAAACCTGTAATGGAAATATGAAAAATGCAAAAAAAGGAACATGTGCAGCTAATTTGTGATGAGAAAAAAGGGTGTAGAAAAGGATATCATGTAACTGTCGGTGAAGTGTGAGTTTTTGGGTGATCTCATGCCACTGTGGCCAAAAAATTGTAGGGAGAAAGCTATGTTACTCTCCAATATGTAACTGCTTCCCTAAGAATATGAAGAGATATATATATATATATATTATCTAGTTTTTTGGGCGATCCGAAACCACTATTTGAAGAAGTGTAGGGAGGAAATTTTGATGTTCCTCCAACTTGTAACTGCTCCCTAGAATGCTAAGGAAAATTTTCCCTACAAAATCCCCTGTGTATGGGGTTCGTAGATTGATCTAAACCCTCTAAGTATATAACCCACTATGTCATGGATGAAAGCTATAAATTGAACTATATCGGTACTGTGTTGTGTAGTGAGGAAACCCAAATTATTCCTCCCTCTTTGGGGGTACATGTGACATTGTGGATAGGAGGATGTGGCCCCAAAAGGAGACCGAATGCATAAATTGTGACTCTTTCCTGCAAGGGGAAGGTAATGCGCTTGGTAGAAACCAAGGTACATGTAAACAAGTGGCTAGAAAATAAGTGTTAGTATGAACAAGCATGCATGTAGAAGACAAGTGTAGGCTAGAATGTAAGTAAACATGTAAGAAGCCAATCATAGAATATGAAAATTGGGTTGCAAACATGGGACACAACTCACGGTGTTGCAAGACACTCAAGTCCATAGTGGTTGCATACAACAAAAAAGTGTGCACACCAAACAAATGGCGAAGCCCATATACAATAACAAATAATAACAAACAAGTATGGAAGAAAATATCCCTGTATAAAAAATGATGCACATGAAGCAACCGTTAGCATGTTAGAAAAATAGAAAGTATGTCAAAGCATGTATAATCATGATAATGGAAAGTGATACCTACAAAATGAAATAATAACACATGTAGTGGATGAAAGTGGATGCCCCCAGTAACTATTATGGGACTAGTAGTATCCAATCATCCATGTTGTGTGTAAGAGACTTGTATCTATGATAAAACTAGAAAATGACGTGAACACGTATGTGTGTATGGTAAAGATAATGACATATAAGAGATCTATCTAACATGTGTAGTAAAGTGAACATGTAAAATCAATTATAAGCAAGAGTAAATGCAACCATAAAATGTAGTATGTTCTGAATGGATGGAATGGAATGCAATGTGGATGATAGGAGCCATGTGCCCCCCAAGTGAATGGATTTTTATGTAGTGAGGTTCATTTTGTATGCCCCCTTAGTAGTCAAGAATGAACTAAAAATAAGAGTGTGTCATCAAGAAATGGTGATACTAGGTGTTGTGTGTAACGCACCGTGATGAGTGTGTATTGATGATATATGACATAGAGATGAATTGTGTTTGACTATGTAGCCTTAGTGTGTATCATGAAAATGTGGATAGAAAGGAGTGGTGATTTAGCCTAAAGCATCTACTAGTCAATAATGTAAGAGAATAGTATGATGCATCTTATGATGAGGTGATGCTAGAAAAAATGACCCTATAGCCTAAAGCATCTATCACTAATCTTAGGAATTTCGCATGAGAAAAGTAATATTGAATGATGAATGTGTGAGTATGATGAGTTCCATTTGTGATGTATACCCTCAACAGTTAAGTATGGACTATGAGACTAGAGTGCATCATCATGTAGTGAGTGCAGTGCACATAGGAGAATATGCAAGATACATAATGTGCGGAATAGGATATCTGGAATGCAATGCAAGATGCATGGATGACCTAAGATGTGTATCATAGTAGATGTAATATACAATGTAAGATGACATGTATGAGTTGTAAAAACACACAATATGTGATAGCTATGGGGTGATATATGTAAGATAATATGTAGGATGTGAAATGGAGAATGTATTAAGATGGGTAATGTCTATAGCCTATAATGTGGTGTGCAATACGTAGATGATGTAGGATGATGTGATGATATGGAGTGTATAATGTGTAGTGACTACTATGTAGTGTGTGTGGTTCATGTGTAGAGAATGTCCCGATAGTCAAGTGTGAACTAAAGAAACAGAGTGTGTCATCAGGTAGTAAAGATGTTAAGACGCATCATGAGTACGCATACGTGAGTAGATTGATTTATGATAATGTGAATATGAGAGATATGATGATTCTAAGAAGGGGGGGGGGGTTGTGTGGGTGTTGTGCCCCCCAAGTGTGTAATATGAAGAATGTGATCATGTTAGGTCATGTTTGATGGTTAACCTTGTTATCTCTTTGAGTGGAATAATTTCATCTTCCATGAAGCAATTTTTTTGTGTATCCTCCTAGGATTGTGATCTCTTAATAACTTCCTTACTTTTTTGTACTTCTTTATCATGTAGGACTGGTCTGATTTCCTTAGGATCCCATTCTTCACTACTGGATGAATCTTCTTCTTTGGGTAACCTGGTAATTTTATTTTTCCCTGGTGTACGCTCTTTCTTAACAACACTTCTAGTTACTATGGCCCTATAATTTGGTTCTTCAAGATCATGATTTGGTTTAGGGGATTTCCTCTTAAAATAGTTCTCTTTAGATTCTTCCATTTTCTTTTCCTTTTCTAGTTTACTCTTGGAGCTAGATGTTTTTTCTTATCTTCTATTGCTTCATCCTCATCCCATGGTATCTTAGTGAGGTGTTGGAAATTTTTCTAAGAATCCCTACATAATGCTTCTATCTTTGTACCTCCATTTCAATAAAATTTTGCATCTTTCAGATAACTAAATGATTCATTTCCTCATTCGTGATAGAATCAACAAGGTTTAGGCTCTGTACATTTTCTGGCGAAGTGTCCATCTTTTCCCCATTTATAGTAGTGCACAATTATTCTATCTTGAAATCCAACCCCTGATTTTTTGTGGTTATCCCTACCTTGGTATACTTGATACCCTTGATATAATTTACCCCCTAGTAATTATTATATCCACCTCTAAATCCACCTTTCTATCCACCACCATTATATCCTTAATAGTTTGGGTTGTAGTTATTTCCTTGGTAACCACCTCTAAATTGAAGTTGTCAATCTTGATAGTTTTTATATTGTGGGGGAGTAGTAATTTATGGAGGTGGAGATTTTTGAATTTTATTGTGGGGGATGGTTTTTTTCATGGAGGCGAGGGTGTAGGTCTTAGATTCTGCCTAACTGTCATATCCTTACAGGTATTATATTCTGTTAAATATTCAAGGGAATCAACTAAGGTATAAGTATGATGGTAATGATTATAGGATCCACGATTTGTACAATACATTAGTTGATTTGTAGGAGGGGATACTTCAAATAATGGGAAAGTGTCTTGAGTATGTTGATCCCATAATCTGCAAATCCTGCTGCAAGTTCTCTCTGTTGGAGTTATTGTACTGGAGGGAGATTTTTCTGATGAATTTTTCCTAATAGTTGTAACCATTTTTTATTTCTCTAAGTAAGGGCAATATGTTTTGTTACACCCTTCTGCATAACATATTATACACCAAATATGTGTTCTGATATTATTTCTTGGTGGGGAGCTATTTCTGAAATCTTCCTTTCATTAAATTTCTGGTTGGAGTTTTAGTGTAGCCAATTGTAATTATACTCTCTCCAATTATATTTTAAGTGAATTTTATGCTTCTCTTCACTAGGTTTATGCTTCCAATATTATGCACATCTTTATTTCATCTGAAATTTTTTGGAATGGATTTCTATCTAAGTATGTTCATATGTAGGGTAGTAGTCCTGAAGTGAACCATTCAATTTGTTGCTTAGCTGGCATTGGTTTTTCCAACTTTATTGTGACATTATTAAATATATAAATGAATTCCTTAACTATTTCATATTATTTCTAAATTATCTCTCTCATTTTTCTAACACCCTATGAAGATGCCTCTGGAAAGTGGAGATCTATCTTGATTACCTTTTCAATTGTATCCCAATATTTAGCACCTTGTGTATTTGTTTTCATGTACCATCATAGGGTATACTCTCTCAAATATCCTATAAAATAATATAACTTAGTTGTAGTATCTATTACATTATTTCTCTTCCAGTATAAATCCAAAATGAATAGGTGTTCCTTCGCATCTTTGGTATCTTTTCCAAATACTAGTAACATAATTTTATGAGCCATCTTTCTAGCTGGTTATGGATTTGATTGCTACTGAATGATTGGTTGTTATTTCGGATGTTTCACTTTCTTGGATTGATTATTTTATTTATGCAGATTACCTTTTCTTCCTTTATCTCTAGATAATTCAAAGTATAGGTATCCTGATAATTCTCTGAAATATCTTACAATCTCTTCTCTTTTCTTATTCTCTTCTTGTAGTTTTAGATATCTTTCCATCAAAATTTCTCCTTATACTTTCCAAATAGGTATGTAAAGAGGCATGTGGAATGGCAGTCAATTTGGGGGGTCATGTCCTTTGGGCTAGTATGATGGTTGGTAGAAACATCTTTTATTGTCAACTTCTCATAATTATCTTCTTACAAAAATAAATTCCTTCCCTTAACATCTCTTAACCTAAATTTTTTTGTAACCCTATACAACCTTCATCACTCCTCCTTTTATTATTTTTCTTCTCTAACTCTTCTACCTCCTGTTCTTCCAAACTAATTTGTGTGGTTTCTTTATCTTCTATTATTTCCTTGTTTTCTCCTAATTCCTCAACCACTTCCTTTACTCTATTAACCTCTTGTTCTTCTTCACCTTTTTCTTTGATTAATAAAATTATGTTTTCCTTTGATTTCTCTCCTCTTTCTGCTCCTCATTATTGTTTACCGCCTGATTCCATTATATGTACTAATTCATGTAATTCCCTCATTAAACTAGCTTGATTTGATAATGAATTTTGTATTGAGTTATCTAAGGGACATTGTACCATGGGTAACCAAAACTTGTTGGTATCTGTCTAGTGTAGGAATGATAGAAAGACTCTAAGTGTCTGCCTTCATCTCCGGGGTAGCCAATTGTTGGCCTCCACTTGAAGTGGGTTTCTCTTTCTTTCCTACTGGCTGAACTTTGTTTAGTTTCTCTTTTCTTTCATTCAAATTTTTAATCCTTTATTATCATGTCAATATTTTTTATCTGTATTTTTCTCTAATTATTTCTTCTCTACAACTATCCTATCCTTCTCTTCTGATCTCCTCATTATTTTTTATTTTTGTTAGTATAATAACTTACCTAATTCTCTTAATCTTTATTTTTTCAGCTGTATAATTGTTTTTTATTTTTCTTTTCTTCATGTCACCCTATTTTTGTTGTCCCAACCATCATCCCATCAATTTTGATCAATTACATCTCTTGGATTGCCCCCCTTCACATACGCCATCTTGGGGTGTTTCTCCCCTAAAGTAACTTTTCTGCACTTTTAATTAATCCTTTCTCTATTATTAAAATCTAGATTAAAAATGGAATTTGTTTGAGAAATTTTCCTCTTGTTCCACTTAGAACTTCATCCTTTTTATGATCGAAGCTAGTCCAACCCTAGATGGCCCAAGTAATTATATATGAGTCTAATGTGATCTCAAACCAATAGTCTATTACTCTAGTCTAGGGTTCGTCAAGATCAGGGAAAATTTTAGTGTCGAATTTTCGTAAAATCCCGAATATTTGGGATTTTGGAAATTGGAATTGGTGAATTTTCAGTAGTGAGATGCCACCCAATTCACCTAAAATTTCAGTTGATGGGTCATTTTATGGGTCAGTTCGCCTATTATTTATAGTTAAAAATGAACTTATTCATGTATTTCACCAACGTTTGTAATCAAAATGTGTAAATATTTGTTGAGGTATAATACATAGCCTAGGGGGTTGGATGGATGACCGATGGATATCGTCCAATGTGTAGTGGTTTTCTTAATGAAAAATCATCCAATTGAAATGGACATCTGTTTAATATAGATGTCCAACAAAGAGGAGTTGGTTGTCCAACCTAGGTTAGACGGTCATCCATTTTATGTCATTCAACCTTGGTTGGAAGATAGAAAATGGTCGGTCGTAAGGTTGGATGACATATAATGGATGGTCGCCCAACCTAGGTTGGATGACCATTCATTGTATGGCATCCATTATCTACCATCCAAATTGGGTTGGATGGCCATCCATTATCTATCACCCAAACCAAGTTGGAAAAAAAACAATGGACAACCATCCAACCAGGGAAGGACGACATATGTCAATAGTCGTTCCCTATGTTGCAAAATTCAGGAAAATTGTTCCCTGCCAAATTTCCTTTGCCACGAAACATTTTTTCAGAAATTCTCCATCGATTCGAAAGTTGATTTTGGAAATTCGCCACCCATTCTAAACCAATTTTTTGAAGGGGGTCTTAAAATGAACCCTGGTCAAGATCTCTGAGTATGTTTAATTTCTCCTCAGTCCAATTGAATGGTTTCCTCAAATGTAAACATGACCACTCTGTCATTTTAGCATGTGCTAATATGCAAGGCCACATTAAATATGGAAATTAAGACCATAATTCCTCTCTATATTCTCCAAGTACTTTGGCTTTAGTTTCTTTGTATGATGCTTTAAGTCTCTTTGTTTCTCCTTTGATAGATATAACAATCTCGTTCTCCCACCAATCCTCAATCTCTGTCAACACTGGTTTCCAATATCTTTGTGGTGAAGTTTTTCCAAACATCCACTTAACAAAAGGAACCTAGGTTCATACACCAAATATTGACCTTAAACCTCAAAAAAATATTGAGGGTTAAGAAGTTCACCCTTTTGTTAAGGATGTGCAAGGGAAAAGTAAAATAGATTAAAATGACGAACAAAAAGAATGTAAAATACCAGATTGAGATTTTTATCAACCATTAGTCTTTATTCATATATAAAAATACATTACATTAGTCTCATACACACATACTTTCTCTCTATTCTCTATATCTCATACATTTCTCATCTATGGAACACATATCTCATCTCATGTGGTACACTATATTCATTTGATTGAGTACAATAAATATCTTTCTCACAAAATAAGCCAAAAGACACTTATTTTGGTCGTGACTCTGTCAACTTACACCTTACTATATTCATGTCCTTCTTTGGTTCACAGCTATAGGTAAGATTCTACAAATTTCTACTGTGTTCAAAGGCTTTTTATGTCTTCAGCAGGTATATTTATTCTTCGATGGCTTTCCTTCTTTGTTTGTGGCTTGTTCCTTACTTTTGCGGGTTTTCTTTCACTTAGTGGATTGTTTTCAAAATTGATGAAGAACCCTATCAATAGTATTCAACTATCAATAATTCCATATAGTGGAGGAATTAATTTAATCTCAAACTTTAAAAATATGTTAGAAGGTCTTAGGACAGAGGTATCCTCCAAATTTCATAATTCTTTGCTGATGGAAACTCCCAGAAAACAAGATTTATCTTACAAACCCTAGTTTGAGGGTTTCAACTACTCGAGAAGGAGGAATTTTGGTTTTTAGGTCTATCTTGGAGTTTCATGGAATAGTGTAACCTCTATTATGCTTTTTCTAATGTGATCTAGCTATCCCACTCACTTTCCTTATCAATTTAAACTTCTTTTATGATTCCTAACGTACTTTCTCAGAAATTGTGACTGTATATACTTTGCCTATGGCTGAGAGACTATTGTAGGATTTTTTGAGGATTTTATTCATGTTTGGATAACCATGAATAATTATTAAGGATTGATAAATCAAAATACAACTCTTCAAAACAAGACTCCACTCAATTTATCGAATTTTCACTTTCTACATGATGGTTCCGACCTAACTATAACTACAAGGTTTTGTTATAGATCACTTCAAGTGGTAACAGTAATATCAAATCAAACTTCACATAAATAATCAAAAAAATATAATGTAATACTACATTACAGTAAGTATAATCACTTCTCAAAAATCAAATAATGATTTCTTGTTCATTAGAACCACCATGTAATACGATTAAGCTTACAACTTGTAACGGTTTTCCTTGACATACTACCCTGAGATTATTAGAGCCTTCTTCTTGTTTTCCTTCTAATATAATGAATTAAATTTATTTACAATTACATTATATCTCCATAATTCAGTTCTTCCTTGATTTAAATCCTTTAATCCCTCAAAACACACACATTTTACCTTAATTACATCAACAAGAAGAACCATTCAAGGCTATAACCTAAAGTATTTAATCCCAAACAATGATTATGAATTCAAATCCTTAATATGACCTTTCACAAACTTTATACATGTTTTAATTCTCCAACGTCTACACCTAATACCAAAAATTAGCCAAAATTCCCATTATAAACTCAAATTTTCTTTTGGAGAGAAAAACAAAATTTAAAATTTTGTAGAGGCTAGACCTAAACTAAACACACAAAAATTATTGACTATGACCTCCTAAATAATCCTAATCCATCCTAACACACTTCCAAATCAAAATTGAGAAGTAAAAGAAAAATTCCAAGTTGGGAAGAGATGCTCCTACATCACCAGTTCTTTCCTACTGAAGATGAATTTGTAGATATATATTTACAAATCCATTATGTGCCGTGAAGTTTTATAAGTTTTTTGTAATACTTGGAATTTCATAGTTGACATTAAAGGGGAGTGTGCATGAAAATTATACCTCCTAATGACTGGCCATGTGTTTTATTCTTCACCTTTATACTTCTACTCCAATTAAATCATTGTAAAATATCTTGTTATGATATTAGTAAACTTGTCACTCTAAGTTTATTGTGTAGTCTAGTAATAAATCATCATGTTTTAAATGAGGTCCTTAATTTATAAATGGATCCTAGAGATTTTTTTATAGATTTTCCATGATAAACTATGAGACGCAATCTCACAAATCATGTTTAGCCTAAATCATCACTTTTGATTTATGTATTCCAAATCATTTTGTACCAAAAGGTAATTTTAGCATGATGGTGTATAAATCCTTCAAATGTGATATGCTATCCTGAAGAGGGTTTAAGGATTGTAAATCCTATTGTATAAATACGTAATGTTTTCATATAAACCCCACTTAATATTAAGGGGGAGTGTTAGAACATTAATATTAAGTAGGGTTTATAACCCCTCTTAAGTGTTATTATGCTATAAAATCTAGTTTATAATTAGTTAAATAAAAATATATAATATTTTTATTTTTTGAATATAAATTTTAAGATGTGTTAATTGATTATTAAAATCAAGTTATTGAAGTGGTAGGGTGCTTCACGAGAACTCGCGCCAGTAAAAACAACTTATATAGGGCTCTCGGGGCCTGATAAAATTAATCAAATTGAAAATGTTGAAAAAGGGAGAGAAGTGGTGAAGTGATGCATAATTATCTTGTATATATTCAATTTTTGGTTTGAACAGGCTTAGTAGGGTGTCTTAGGGTGTTTAGGAGGTGTTTTAGTCCTTTTGGACTCATGAAACTATAATATGATCTCATAATGGAGTTTCCCTCTAAAATGGATCATTTAAATATTTGAATTTTCAAGTGAGCCTAGGAGTGAATATGTGATGTAAATCCTCTTAGCAATTCATGCACTCAATAAAACCTTTGACTTAAAACTACTTCAAATCTTCCTCTTCATCACTCTAAACCATTCAATCTTTAAGCTTTAACTCACATAACTTGATCATACATGCCTAAACATGTATAATTCATCCTTGTTATGTTTGTGGAGCCTGTTTTCATGTTAGAGTTTGGTACACCTTCCATGTGTTACACTCAGATATTTTTACGGTGGTCCCGCTCACTGGTGAGCGGGTCAAGGGGGTTCGGGGGGGTGAAGCCCCTGAAGCAAATTTCCATGTGTGGTTTATTAACCCATGGGTAATGGGTAACCATTATGGGCTAGTTTTGGGCCCATGGCTTTTTGGTACCCATTGTTTTGTAAAACTGCCTCTTCAGCTACCTATTGATGTACTTATATATAGATGGACATAAAATAGGATTGATTATGAGTGTTTTTGTGAAGGTGAATAGTGTGTGTGAATTCAAGTGCGAATTTGGGAGGGTTTGTTGAGCGCAGCTCCAAACAAGATCTGGTTATTGTAATTGTGAAGACTGTTGGCTTGTCATAAAATTTGAGCAAGTGTTCTTGGTGGATGTAGCCCACATTAGGTGAACCACGTTAAATATTGTCTTTGTGTTTTGCATATTTCATTTCTGTAATTTCTATTCATACTTCTTATTATTGTGATTCTGAGGAATTATTCCGCATTAGATTCTATTAATTCCTAGCAATTGGTATCAGAGTCTGGTTTGGTTTGCTAAAGTGTTGAATCGTAGGGAAATTTTTTTAGCTTGAGTGGGAGCTATGGCAGATGATGGAAGATCAAGGGTTGATAAATTCAACGGGTAGAATTTAAGTCTTTGGAAGATGCAGATGGAAGATTACCTTCATTAGAAGGATCTTTATACTCCGTTGTCTAAGAAGGTGAACACACCCTCGAGTATGACAGATGTGGAATGGGATTTGTTGGATCAGAAGGCACTTGGAATGATCTGGTTATGTCTTGCATCTTCAGTATTATTTAATGTTTCAAAGGAAAAGACTACAAAAAATCTAATGGATGCATTAGGGAAGTTGTATGAAAAACCCTCTGCCTCTAACAAGATATTTTTAATGAAAAAGTTGTTTAATATGAAGATGTCTGAGAATAGTTCAATAGCAAATCATTTAAATGATTTCAATACGATTGTGAATATGCTAGCTTCAGTTATAATAGAATTTGATGAAGAAGTTAGGGATTTATTAATTCTGTGCTCTTTACTTGAGAGTTGGAATAGCCTGGTAACGGCGGTAAGCAACTCGGTTCCAGCTAACTCGAAGTTGAAGTTTGAGGATGTTGTAGGGGTGATTCTAAGTGAGGAAATGTGAAGAAAAAGCTCTGGGGAATATTCTACTTCAAGGAATGCTTTGACAGTGGAAACTAGAGGGAGACAGAAGAATAGAGGAAACCGTGGAAAATTGAAAGATCGGGCAAGGTCAAAATCCAAGAGCAAGATTGTATGCTAGAATTGTGGAAAGTCTGGGCATGCAAAGAAGGACTGTTGGGAGCTTTGGGATAAGAAGAAACAATAGGAAGAAAATAAGGAGGAAAATGTGGCATCGGGTAATGTATGCTAGGATGCTTTGATTCTTTCTTTGCATAATATTACTGAATCTTGGGTTTTAGATTCAGGGGCTTCTTTTCATGCTACTCCACATAGGCATTATTTTGTTGATTATGTTCAAGGGGATTTTGGGCATGTTTTTCTTAGTGATGATGAGCCTTGTAGTATAGTTGGAAAAGGTTCTATTCAGGTTAAGATGTAGAATGAGAATACATGGCTATTGAAGGATGTCAGAAATGTGCCTACATTAAGGAGAAATTTGATATCGGCAGGGCAATTGGGAAGTGATGGTTGTACTGTGATATTTACAGCTAACTCTTGGAAGGTTACCAAGGGTGCTCTTGTGGTGGCAAGAGGTAAGAAGGTTGGAACCTTGTATTTAACCATTGATAGTACTAATGATTGTAATCTTGTGGCTTCAGATGCAGATACAACATTATGGCACTACAGGCTCGGTCATATGAGCCATAAGGGCATGGACATCATAAAGAAGAATTTGCCTAGATATATAGAAATAGGTTTGGATTTTTGTGAGAATTGCATATATGGGAAACAAAAGTGAGTAAGGTTTCTCAAGGTTAGACCAACGAAGAAAGAGATTAAGTTAGAGTTGGTACATTCTGATGTGTGGGGGCCGGCTAAGGTATCATCTCTTGGGGGTTCAAGTTATTATGTTACTTTTATTGATGATGCAACAAGGAAAGTTTGGGTTTATTATATTAGAAACAAATCTGATGTATTTTATACTTCTGTTAAATGGAAAGCCTTGGTAGAGAATGAAACATGTATTAAGTTAAAATGTCTCAGGTCAGATAATGGAGGGGAGTATTACAGCAATGAATTTGATGATTATTGTTCTAAGAATGGAATCCACAGGAAAAAGATGGTTCCAGGAACCCGTAGCAGAATGGGGTGTCAGAAAGGATGAACATAACAATAATGGAATGTGCTAGGAGCATGAGGATATATCCAGGATTGCCTCTTTATTTTTGGGCAGAAGCGGTGAGCACATCTATGTACTTGATAAACAGAGGACCCTCAAGTGCCTTGGATGGAGGCATACCTGAGGAGGCTTGGTATGGTAAGAAATTTGATTACTCATTTCTTAGAGTCTTTGGATGTGAGGTGTTTGTTCATATTGACAAGGATGATAGGACTAAGCTAGAGGCTAAATTAGAAAAATGCAATTTTATTGGTTATGGTGGTGATGAACTTGGATTTAAATGTTGGAGTATTAAGGACAAGAAAATCATTCGGTCTAGGGATGTGGTCTTTAATGAGAAAGTCATGTATAAGTAATAGTTGTAGGAAAATAGGGAAGAATCAAGGAAAGAATATGCAGTGGTAGAGGATCTTCTGGAAGGGACAGTGACTTATGAATCAGTTTAGGAACCTACTCAACAGGAACCCCAAACTCCTATAGTGAGGAGATCTTTTAGGGTAAGAAAAGAACCTGAATGTTTTTCTCCTTCTCTTTATTATTTATTACTCACTGATAGTGGAGAGCTAGAGAGCTTTGATGAAGCAATGTAGGTAGATGCCAGTAAGAAGTGGGAGCAAGCCATGGATGAGGAGCATAAGTCTCTCATGGAGAACTAGACTTGAGATTTGGTGAAGCTACCGGAAGGTAAAAGAGCATTGCAGAACAAGTGGGTCTACAAAGTTAAAGATGAAGAACGAGGAGAAAAAATATATAGGGTCTACAGAGTTAAAGATGAAGAACGAGGAGAAAAAAGATATAAGGCCCGGTTGGTGGTTAAGGGGTTTACACAGAAACAAGGTATATATTTTGATGAGATTTTTTCTCTTGTAGTAAAAATGACTTCTATCAGAACTGTTCTTGGAATAGTGGCAGTAGAAGACTTGCACTTAGAACAGTTAGATGTAAAGACTGCATTTCTCCATGGTGATTTGGAGGAGGAGCTATATATGCAGCAACCAGAAGGATATGAGGTCAAAGGTAAAGAGGAGATGGTGTGCAAACTGAAGAAGAGATTGTATGGCCTGAAACAAGCTCCACGTCAATGGTATAAGAAGTTTGATAGCTTCATGATGGAGCAAGATTATATTAGATGTCATTTTGACCATTGCGTGTATACAAATAAATTTGAGGATGGAAGTTATATTATCCTGTGTTTGTATGTTGATGACATGTTGGTTGCAGGTAAAAACATGCAGGAAATAAAAGTACTCAAGAAACAGCTAAGTGAATCCTTTGATATGAAGGATTTGGGGGCAGCCAGACAAATCCTTGGTATGAGGATAACTCAGGATAGGAAGGAACGGAAGATAACTTTATCTCAGAAAGAGTACATTAAGAAGGTATTGGATAGGTTTAATGTGCAGGATGCTAAACCGGTTGGGAATCCTTTGGCAGGCCATTTTAAGTTATGAAAGGATCAGTGTCCCAAGACAGAGCAGGAAAGAAACCAGATGTCCAAGGTGCCTTACCCATCAGCGGTTAGTAGTTTGATGTATGCTATGGTATGCACTAGGCTAGATATTTCCCATGCAGTGGAAGCAGTGAGTAGGTTTATGAGTGATCCAGGAAATGAGCACTGGCAGGCCGTAAAGTGGATACTTCAGTATTTGAGAGGGACCATGGATATTGTTTTGTGTTACAGTGGATCATACACTAATTTGTGTGGATATGTTGACTCAGATATGGCTGGAGATTTGGACAACAAGAGGAGCACAACAGGGTATGTATTTACTGTAGGTGATACAACAGTGAGTTGGATTTCACGGTTACAAAAGGTTGTGGCTTTTTCAAACACTGAGGCTAAGTATGTTGTTGCTACAGAAGCTAGCAAGGAGATTATTTGGCTACAAAAATTGCTTGATGAGTTGGGGCATAACCAGGAAGTTGGAAATCTATATAGTGATAGTCAGAGTGCTATTCACTTAGCTAAGAACTCTACTTTCCATTCTAGGACAAAGCATATACAGTTGAGATATCACTTCATCAGGAAAACTTTGGAGGAAGATAAGTTGAAGTTGGAGAAGATTCATACCAGTTAGAATCCTATAGACATGATGACCAAGGTGGTCACAAGGGATAAAATAAAGCTATGTTCAGCTTTGGTTGGCCTTCATGGATGATAGTGAAGGGTTGAGAAGCTTGCTCAGTGGAAATTAGTTTCCAAGTGGGAGATTGTTATGTTTGTGGAGCCTGTTTTCATGTTAGAGTTTGGTACACCTTCCATGTGTTACACTCGGATATTTTTATGGCGGTCCCGCTCGCTGGTGAGCGGGTCAAGGGGGTTTGGGGGCGAAGCCCCCGAAGAAAATTTTCATGGGAGGTTTATTAACCCATGGGTAATGGGTAACCTTTATGGGCTAGTTTTGGGCCCATGGATTTTCGATACCCATTGTTTTGTAAAACCACCTATTCGGCTACCTATTGATGTACTTATATATAGATGGAAATATAATAGGATTGATTATGAGTGTTTTGTGAAGGTGAATAGTGTGTGCAAATTCAAGTGTGAATTCGGGAGGGTTTGTTGAGCGCAGCTCCAAACAAGATCTGGTTATTGTAATTGTGAAGATTGTTGGCTTGTAATAAAATTTTAGCAAGTGCTCTTGGTGGATGTAGCCCACATTGGGTGAACCACGTTAAATATTGTCGTTGTGTTTTGCATATTTCATTTCTGTAATTTCTATTCATACTTCTTATTATTGTGATTCTAAGGAATTATTCTACATTAGATTCTATTAATTCCTAACAATCATTTTTCTCTAAATTATACACTTTTAAATTCCCTATCCATCTACTCATACTTATTCTCAAGCCAACAACTTTGTTTTATCTCTAACTGTCATATATGGTTCCCACTAGTTCTTGAACTCTTAAGATGAGAGTCTTCAAATCAGGTACAAATTTGGACTTTTGATCTCACTAAGCTCTTCCAACTATTTCCTCATTCCCTTGAACCTTCAATCAAGCTACTTCATCCATCAAAATGACCAAACTTAGTCAAAATTTTCAAACTCACTCTTCTTCCCTAAACTACCCTTCTTGTGCTTCTTAAACAAAGTCCTTTGAACATTTCATGGTTAGAACATTATATTATTATTCCATGAAAAATAAGGACACCTCCAAATACCCTTTTCCTCAATGATGGTTCATGTCAAATTTGGTCATCTTACTCCTTGTTTAGCTGTCATTTCTACCATCTCCTCTCCTCGACTGGTTTAGCCTCTTACTAGCCCTGTCTGGGTAGTTTTTCTGTTGTAACTTTGGTTAGGTTCACTCAATCATCAAACTAAATACATTTATTTACACCCATTTGGGTATTATATTTTCATGCAAAGTTTTATATGGTCTTCTTTCACAAAAATTTCCTTAAACACACTAATCTTGGTATATAATTAGGTCTACATAATCTACACATGATTGGTTACTAAACTTCCCTAAACTGTGAGAGTTATTAGTGAGATCCAAATATAAAACCACTAAAATAATTTAAAAGGTTCAATCATAATTTTTTCAAATTTTCAACACCTAACTCCATCGTTAGGGTCCTTAACCCCAAACCCTCATTAAACCCTAGTAGGGTTTCCTACATACCAGGGGGAAGGCACTTTTGCAATAAAATGATAAGAACGTAATTTTAAAGCTCACAATCTTAACCAAACATAGGCCTTACCTCCATGCACTTGTTAGATCTAACAGTAAGTCTTAGATCATCATAAACCCTTGAAAATGACGACATAAATCTCTCCTCAGCTCTAATAAACAAGATTATCTAACTTGTATCAGTTTTCCTCAAGAAAATGAATCTTTACTGAGATATGCAAGATCTTTTATGATTTAAAATGGTCTTGTGTATCATCATTTCACCTCTATTGATAATGCTTCACTCTTTTATATAATCCTCTCTCTCCAAATATGTCAAATTTAACTTATTGGACTTTCAAATATCCTGCTACAGTTCTATATTGTTGTCTCAAGCTTGTATTTACACTCAATCACTGGAAATATCTCAAAAACTAATGCAACGACATAGTATCGGCCTTCTCACTTTTCATAAACTTCACTTTAAGTCACAATATCCCTTAAATTCTCAAACTCTTTCAGTTTCTCATTATCTCCCCTTTACCTTCATTAAAAGACATGCACAGGTTTCATTAGTCATTATCATGCACAATATTACTTATAAAAAATCACAAAGAGTATATACACACAAGAAATCTCATACTAACTTCCTTGAAGCTTCTTCTTTATTCTCATTCGAATGGGAATGAGGAGAAATCAATTACATTTAGTAATTTATAATCTTTCATTCAGTTATCCACTAAATACAAGCCTACATCTACCTTTTTTCACTTGAATAAGTTATTGTTGCTTCATATTTTCATGGGAGCATGTGACCATGAGCTTAAAACCTATTTGTAACATATTTACTCCTTAAGACCATTTCAAGCATGAAAAAATACCATAGCTCCAGTTTCAACACTAAACCAAACCAAACTACACAATCAATCCAAATAGACCTTACAATTCAAATTTTTTGCATTTGGAGGGAAAATGCTCCATTTAGATTTGTGAAGGTCCAAAGCACAACTAAAAACCCAAATTGAATCCTAATGACCTATAGGACCTATAACCACACTTTCAAACTAAAATTTATGATAACATGACATATTCACATGTGTGGAGTGATGCTCCTGCATCATTATGTTAGTGATTTAAGTGTTATGTTAGGCTTCATATCAATATAATAAGTTAGACATGGCATAAAATCACTCTCTTGACCTTATCAAGGTGTAAAAATTGCTAGAGTTATTAAACCATGTATGAGTTAAGAAATAAAAACCTAAATACTTCCCCCTCCTTGATAATGTGCATAAGGAATTCAAATGGGAAGTTGTTGTTGTTGAGGGAGTAGAGGTTGAGGTAGAAGGTTATCTTTGTAACAAAGCCTTAGCGATCTTGAATCTTTGTAAATGAGCATGGGTAAATCAAATGCAAGCTTCTAAATTTTTAAAATACTTATTTTAGAGAACTAATTGATATGGTGGATTTCATGTTTATAAGTAAATTAATTATTCTTATGAGGAAATGTTGTGCAAATGCTTTTTTACAGGTTTAGAGGGTTTGATAGTTTCAAGGATGGAGGAAATTTTTTGAAGAGATGATATTGACGGTGAGGATTCTTCATATATGAGAAAAAAATTATGGTCTTAAATGAGTGGAGGTAAGATTGTGAAGGTATGATATTGAATAAAGTATGAGAGTATTTAATAAATATTCATTCAAATCTTATGCATGCAGAAATGAAAGGTAAATTCTTATAAGGATTCATTTATGGGAGTTGATAGTCCAATATATCATGAAGATAACATGGAATTTGATGATTGTATAAGTGAATTAATGAATTATAAATAAAAACAATTTGGTGAGCTGAAAGTGTGTATGCAGGGCTCTGCATCATTTGGTATAAGAGCATGAAGATCTATGTATTGAAGTTTTTTTGTTAATGAATGAATTCAATTTGATATGATCACTTGTATATAGTCATTTTTGTGAATGTGGTTGATTTGATTGAAGTTATTTGATCTGATAAATTTCCTTCTTGTGAGTTGTGTGTATATGAGGTTTGAAAAAGTAACATGTTTCTCCTTTGACAAAGTAAGAAAGAATACTCAAGAAAGTAGTAAATAGAAGAAAAGAAAAGTCAAGAGACTAGGTAAGAGAGAAACCTAGGTGAGACTTGATAAGGTGAAAGAGACTTTCTAGAAGAAAGATGTGGGTAGAAATAGAGAGAGAGATACTTTAGTTGATGAAGAATGGAGAAAAAGAGAGAAAAGAGAGAATAAAATAAAAGAAGAAAGAATGAGAGAAATAGAGAGGAAAAGAAGAATGTAAGAAGAGAAATAGATTAGAGAGTTGAAAAGAAGTATGCGGAAACTATATGTTTTCGTGAAAAAGGTAAAAAATGCAAAAATAAGTAATGAATATAGTGATGAATAAGGTGGTGAAGTTTCCCTTAAAGTCACTCATGGAGAAAGAAAGAAAAGTGTAGTTGAGAAAGAGAATAAGAGAAGAATAAAGAGAGTTAAAAATGATGAAAAAGAAGGCAAAATAGCAAGAGAGAAAAGAAATCAAAGATATAGTAAAGGAAGAATTCAAAGGAGAGCAAGCTGAAACTAATTTTTAGTTTCTTTATATAAATCAAGAAAAATTAGAGGAAATTTTGTGGGCACTTGAATGTGCTTTGAATGGTGAAGGAATAAACTGCGAGGAAGAGAAATTTGAGCAGATGAAGGAAGAGACTGAACATGGAAGAGAAAGTGAAGAGGAAGATAGTGAAGAGACACA
This sequence comes from Taxus chinensis, assembly GCA_019776745.2. NCBI lineage: Eukaryota > Viridiplantae > Streptophyta > Pinopsida > Cupressales > Taxaceae > Taxus > Taxus chinensis. The sequence continues at coordinate 200,518,588 of CM034152.1, read as the reverse complement.
AAAGTCTCTTGTTTTTAAATCTAAGGTTTTGTGTTCATGTTTGATTGCAGGTACACTTGATGAAGAGATGGAAAACATTGAAAAATAAACTCATCTAAGAGCTCAAATGAAGAGAAAAATATATGAATACCTCATTTGTTAGGACCAGGATATGAGGAAGAAGAAGAAGACAAAGGAGGATGATAAATAAACAATATGCTGAAGAAGATGAGAAGAGAACAACAATAAAGAGAAGAATCTTACAAGTGGAAACCAATTAGAAGAAAACAAAGAAAGATAATTTTTGTATATAGCTCAAATATCTCCACACGGGGAGTATGATTGAGGAATATCTTGTATATATTCAATTTTTGGCTTGAATATGCTTAATAGGGTGTCTTAGGGTGTTTAGGAGGGTTTTTAGTCCATTTGGACTCATGAAATTGGAATAAGATCTCATAATGGAGTTTCCCTCCAAAATGGCTCATTTAAATATTTGAATTGTCAAGTGGGCCTAGGAGTTAGTATGTTAGTGATTTAAATGTTAGATTAGGATTCATATTAATGTAATAAGTTATTCATGGCATAAAATCTCTCTCTTGAACTAATCAAGGTGTAAAACTCACTAGAGTTACTAAACCATGTATGAGTTAAGAAAGGAAAACCTAGCTACTTCCCCCTCCTTCATAATGTGTAGAAGGAATTTGAATGTGAAGTTATTGTTTAGGGATTAGAGGTTGAAAGAGAAGGTTATCTATATGATAGAGCCTTAGAGCTCTTGAAATTTTTAAATGAACATGGTTAAATCAAATACAAGCTTCTAGATTTGTAAAATATGTGTTTTGAAGAACTATTTGAATGGTGGATTGAATGTTTATAATTAAATGAATTATTCTTATGAGGAAATGTTGTGAAAAATATTTGTTACAAGTTTAGAGGGTTTGATAGTTTCAAGGATGAAGGAGAAATTCTAAAGAGATGAAAGTGAAAATGAGGATTGTTTATATATGAGTAAAAATTATGGACTTGAATGAGTGGAGGTATGATTGTGAAGGTAGTATATTGAATAAAGTGAGAGTATTCAATAAATATTCATTCAAACCTTGTGCATGCAGAGATGAAAGGTAAATTATTCTAAGGATTCATTTGTGGGATTTGATAGTTAAATATATATTATGAAGATAACAAGGAATTTGATGATTGTACAAGTGAATTAATGACTTCATAATGAAAAAATTTGTGGTGAGTTGAAAGTGTGTATGCAGGGCTCTACATCATGAAGAAGGGTTTTAATAGAATGTAAAGATTCATGTTTCTCGTAAATGTAAATCTATCTTTTGACCGTGATTTTTACCTCGAATGAGGTTTTCCACGTTAAATATGTGTTCAATGTGTAATTTTTTCATTATGTTTATATTGTAGTTTGATTCGTAATATTAAAATAACTTTGCAACATTTGATTAATGGCTCAGACCTCGACATTCATAGGTTCAAAAATGTATGAATTAGTACAAGATTGTACTACAACCCAACATGATCTGTACAGTTTCGTACAAGTTAGTTTCTAGGCACAATTACAAAAATGAATCATTTTTAGCTTTGGATCACCCGTTGTAGCTAGTTTGCACACCCAAATCATTTGTATACCTCTCTACATAACTAAATTGTTATCCCTTCTTGTGTTTTATGTTATCATTTCATTGTTATATCATCCTTTATTGTATTAATAGATATATTATGGATTATATGGTTAATATGGATTCATTTATTTATAATATTCTACTTGTAACATACCTTACATCCTTTTCCTATAATATTTTGAGAGTGTAAACACCAACAAGGTTTTAATAACTAGTTTTCAAGACAAAGTGAGTTCAACCCACTTATAGTTTGTTTACCCCGAGTCGAAATTTAGAACATCTGCAAGACATCTAAACGATACTTCAATATATATTCTTTTGTTATACTTTATTTTTGCATGATATTAAACAAATTTTATTTCTTTATTAAATTTACATGTTTTGTCATATCTGAATGTCACTATATTTATTAATAAAATATGATGTATTATTAGTCTCTATATTTATAACCTAATAAGGATATTTACCCTTATATATTCTAATCAGGGTTAAATCAATCATGTTATGAGTCCTAAATGGTCCATTGGTAATTAAGTCACATGTATAATAACATACTACTTTTTTGTTTAGTCGTACCTCTTAGCTATTAATTTTTATGGACTTATAAACATTATACTTACCCATGTGATGACACACATACTACTTGTCCTCTATTGATTATATTTGATGCACATTACTTTTATAGCCATGTTTGAATACATGTGTGATTTATATGGATCCTATACTATATTCATTTTTTTATAAATGTCACAAATAACCATTTTTCTCTTTTGAGACAAGTCATACATGGTGACATCTCTTATCTTAGAAGGAGGAATATTCTAGGGTCTTCCAAAATTTAACATAGATCATGGCTAAGCACCACATAATAGGTAGGGTAATGGTGTTTCACAGAGGTTAGATATGGGTATATAGATTATATATTAAAAAATTGGTGATGAAATTTATCATATTTACTTAAACTTTATACAAATTTATTATTATAAATTATGATATTATAGGTTCATTTATGAAATTTATAAAATTTGCATGGACTTGGTATAACTTCATCATTACAGGTTCAAATAGATTTATGATACTCATTCAATTTAGATTAATTTACATGGACTTGGTATAATTTCATCTTATAGATTTAGTTACTCCTACAACATCTATTTAGTTCACATTAACATGGACTATGAATAAGTCCATCATCTAGGCTCATGTCATATTTTTATTAGCCCTGCCAAATACATATGAATCATTCAATGGCCAAATGTTTGATACATCTATCTCACTTGGTGGTACAATGGTTGATACATATAGCTTTCTTATTCTCCCCTTGTATGATACACTCATCTCTCTCAATGGAATAATGATTTCTATCTTCATCCCTCTTAGTGACTCAATAGAAATACACTAGTTCCAACAACCCAATGCTAGTTTGATATAAGATATTTATACACTTTACATACAACACATTGGGGTCATGGTTTGACATGAACAAATAGTTTTATTGTTCTTATGGATTATTTCACCTTACACATATAACAAAAATCTACTAATTTAATATATGTATTAAGTATTACTACGCACATTCTCCATGTGGTTGAAAATTTCACATTGGATTGGAACATAGGTATAGTCATCAATTTCAAACTATATGTCATATGATTAAGGTGTAATACTTATGTTCACTTCTTAATTTTATTTTATTCAAGCATTTTCATTACTAGATTAAAATAGGAAAAGTGTCCCAAATCTTGGTTCTATAGCACTTGGAAATGTTAACTTATAATTTAGTCTAACATTATCCCATTTACATACTTATTGACCAAATAAAATAATCTTGCTCTATCACATATCTTAAGTCTACTAAGTCACAACCACTTCTCCAGCTTAGAAATTTATCAATCACTACACATTCTACAAAATACATCTCTAGAATATCTATAGACTACCTTATATCTTAAATGTGATTCCAAATTTAGCCTATATAGGTTTGCGGACCCATGATAGGTGCATTCAGTGAACTTATCCAAAAGATGATGAAATTGTTCCTTCCACTTGGAATGGTCATATTTAAAAATGAACAAATTACCCTAGTTGTCTTAGGGTCAGTTGAGTAGAAAAAATATTTGAATGGTCATCTATATAAACACATACATCTTAACCCATTTTAGGCATCTGAGATAAATTTATGTGATATTATATCAAACACACTCTATGGTAAGGTCATCACATATAATAAATGAATAATCCAAATCATATGCATAGTATAATAAATATAAAAATAACACAAGAGATATTTCTACAACAATATGTCCTAATATTCAATATGGTTAGAAATATAAGATTACCATTAAGGTAAGGAAATACCATACAATACTTTTAAAGGAATGAATACTCCATGATCTCCCAATACATAAATTACACTTTGAGGGGGATACATTCAATATCCTTATATGCATTAGAATCCTTAAATCATACATTACATATCTCATAATGATATTCATATTCTCTATATAGGATTATATTACTCTTATTGGGTGGGTAATATATAATCGCAATGTATGATGACTCAGTACCCAATATAACTAATTCATATGTGATCCCATATATTATAAACATATATATAACTAAGAGGGATGTCTGCCACATGTTAGTATCTACATCAACCAATATACATTATAATTATATCTCCCTAAGTACATCGCATGCATTTCCTCCTCGATAAGTTTCATCCATGAAAAATCAGAATAAACCATGTAATGATGATGGCAACCCATAGCTTTTCTCCCTAATTTATTCCTCTTATGTAGCATTTTAATATTTTGAACTCATCCTCCATGAACTGAAACAAGGTTTAGTAGCACAATTTATTGTTACAATATCACTTTAGGTGTTATTCAATTTTTAATCCCTTTACAAGTATGTATTCACACACCCCCAAGTCCTTAAACTATGGTATACCAATTTTATTATTTTTTTATAACCGAGAAATGGCACAATCTTTGTTCTCTGAATATGATAAATAGTTCTGAATGAACAAGGAACTTATTAATGATATTCACAGACTCCTCTTCTTGGTTCAATAGACCCTTCAATGAAGAAAATATGTTACTGTCATAGAATTGTAATCAATCTTCTTGATTGAACATGGGACTATATTTTTCAAACATGTACCCGAGATTAATAAATGAAGTGCAAGATTTAGCACTCTTTATAGATATGCTTCAATGAACTTAATCATGCATTATTTTCCTCTCATTCCTCATGATTTCATGTATCTCTCCATGTTTTCTTACCTACACAGACTTTAAATATTTCTAAACATAAGGAATCTTCAACAATAACATTTCCAAAGCTTGCATCCATAGTAAACAAAAGATTCTTAAGCATTCTAAATTAAAATGTTGATTCAATAATAAACCTATCAATTCAAAAATTATATTTCATTCTAAATTTAATTTCCTCAGGTCTTATTCTTCCACAAGGGATAATATTGATAAAGGTTAAGAAACTAGTATGATTCCAATAGACTCACACCGAGTGATGATATTTTGATGTAATCAACTCTGTTCCTAAAAAAATACAAGATTGTGACGATGATTTTACTCTCAACTTCACTATTACAAACAGGTTACTACAAAATAGAAATTTCATTGATATAAAAATACAGAAGACTAGGTTTCTAAGATTGTTAAGAACTCCTTACTCTTACCACTCTAACTCTTCATCTCTTTGTTAGTCTTGTAGCTCCACTTAGAATCTAGATAGTTCACCAACAAGTATATTCTTTCTTTACTTATCTGAGTATGAAGTACCGAGATTCATCTCATAATTTACATACTCACCACCAATTTCTTGATGTTCTTAAACACCTAGGCATAGAAAAGGCCATAAAATAACAAGTTCAACCATTTCCTAAACTAAGACAATGTATAATTGTATAATGTAATGGTTTTCAATAATTTTATACTGGAAAAATAATGTAGGAGCATCATAGAATTAAGATCATAAAAATGATAAGCATCCTTCTTATCATGATCTTTAGCTATTGGAGTGTCATATAGGTCTTAGGGAGATAATGTAAACCATTTCAAGGTGTTAAGAACGCTCAAAATTTTAATTGTCTCCATATGTCGTTTTCCCCTCAAAATGGGAATTTGAGTTTGTAAAAGATTGAAAGTGAAGGAGGTGGATTGTGAAGTGGAATAGAGGATGTTTTAATGAATTAAAGGGTGTGTATTAGGTGTCTAGGCATGTTGTTATAGGTCCTAGGTGAGAAAGAAGTCAATAAATGCTTAAAGTTTGTCAAAAATGCTTTATAATATGTGTGTATGGGAATATGAAGGGTCTAAGAGTTAGTTAGGTTTAAAATAAGGAAGAGGTATAATGGATAAAATATCTAGGAAGAGATATGGTTGGGGGATTCTTTGAGAGAAGAGAGGTCTGAGGAGAGGTAATAGGAAAGAAACAAGAATGTTTGTATGAATTATGCAATTAATATGAACTCTATGAATAGATCTTCTTCTTGAACAATTCCAAGTTTTCCTTGATGTGCATGGCCATTCTTGTGTGTGGGAGAATATTAGTGATGAATTTTAATATGATATAACTCTTCTTGTAGACCAATAATAGTATAAGGATGTTGATTTTAAGGAAGTAACGCCTTGTTTCTAGCTTGAGGAATGAAGAATTGACTATGCATGATAATATGATTGTGTCTTTGTAAAGTTTAGGTATGATCATGTTGAAATATTTTTGACAAGCCTCCATTGGTTGCATAATGATGTAATAAGTGTTAACAATAGAGCCTCGGGGCTAAATTCTTATATAACCTCTTACATGCTTAAACAAAACCTAAGAAACCAAGTCCGGTACAATGTTTCACAGAGCAAGATAGGGATTACATGTTTTTATTTGCAAGGAATGTATGTTTCAAGACTATATGAGGAGCATTCTTAGGGATAAAATCTCCAAGAAGAAGGTAGAATAACCATTCTTAAGACTTTGTCTCTTGATATAAGACTAAGATGAAATCCTGATTTCTTAACCAGTGATAGATTTCTTCACGTGGTTCTTGTTGATTCGTGATTAATAAAGCCTCGCCAAAGGAACAAAACTAATGATGGGTATATAATGGTCATGTCAACCAAATTCTGATCCTTTAAATAGAGAGTTGATCATTTTATAGAGATTTCTTTCTTCTTGGGCTTACAATATAGTCACAGTTAGGGTTTACTAAAGGTTTGGGTTTTAAAGCACCTACTTATTGAATTTTGGACTAAATTTTGGTAAACGACATCATTTTCATTCCTTATAAATGATTATAGAGGATATTGAATTGTTTGATGGCTAAGTTTCAAGAAATTCTTGACAGTTTTCCAAAGAAACCATGTCACGACCAAAAGGGCTAATTGGTAAGGTTGTTTTGTAAAAGAAGTAGGTCTTTGAGTTTGAATAAAGTCTTGAAACCTCATCTACAGTTAAAAAAAGGAAATGGGTGCTCAAAAGTGTGAGGAAATTATGTTGAAACCTCCAAAGTAAGAAGTTAAAGCTTAGAAACCATTGAGGCGAGGCTAGTAGAGGATTAGGCCACTGAGAAGGTGAAAGAAGAGATTAGGTGAGAACCAAAGAGAGTTAGTTTATAAAATTTTGGGTACACCATCACAAGCCAAAATGGTATTAGAAAATGTCATCACCTTGTTGTGGGAATTTACAATTTAGTCAAACCATGAAATCTCCATGAATATTGTTCTTAAGAGATCAAAGGGCAGTTTTGAAGGAAATTGAAGGGGAAGTTGGAGTTTGATCAAATTGTATCCACCTACTTAAATGATGTAACATCATTAGGAAATGAGAAATATCGTATAAGGATTGAGCAATGCTAGTTAGGCCTATAAGCCATGTTTTTGTTTGATTTGTGCAAGACCATTAGTGGACTAATGAATGACAACAAAGGTAAAAAGAGAAGTTTGGTTGAATTCCTTTTCTTCAGTTAAGATGATGACTGTGATAACATATAATGGCATGAGAGAATAGGGTACATGCATGGGATGAAGGATTTATAATGTATGGAGGAATAAAAATTACAAATTAGAGTCCAATAGACCAATAAGCCAAATATTGACAAACATGGTATTTAATGAATGAAGTTGACTATATCTTTATGATTGTTTGATTGTCCATTGAATGTCATTTTAGCTCTACATCATTTTTGGTATCATAGCGGAGGAATGATTTTTTTTTGTTTCTAACAGCGAATTTGAGTGTTTGATTAAGATTAACATGTACAGGTAAAAAGTTGAGAAGAAGTGAAAGTGAAGTGGCTAAGAAGAAGCGAAAGAGTGAAAGAAAAGAGGAGAGAGAGACGTGCCAAAAGAACAGGTCAGAATCCTAGGTGAGGTGTGAGAGAAGAAAAGAGGAAAGATGGAAAAGGAAGAGTTAGTGAAAGAGCTAGTGAGGATGTTAAGCCATAGGAATAAGAGCCAAGATGAGAGAAAGAAGAGAGAAAAGGATAAGAGGAAAGAGGAAGCTAGAAAGCTGAAAAAGAGTTGAGAGAGCTTAAGAAATATGTATCAAGATTTGAGGAATTGATATTGAGTATGCAAGAAGAAGATGCAGATGAAGAAGTAAAGTATGAATTGGAAATTGAAGAGGAAGATGAATAAGAATTCAAAGATGAAGAGGTGACCTATTGAAGGTGATTTACTTGAAGACGTGGATGAGTTAGTAGAGGAAAATTAAGACAAAGAAGAAGATGTAACATCAACAAATCAGCATGATGATGAGGTATGTGAACAAATTGGTATGCCTATTGAAGTTTTCTTGTTTGCAAATACACAAAAGGAAGATGAAATAAGAATTTATGGTCCAATATATGATGGGGATAATAGGGAAATGGATTATTTCAAGCTAAAATACGAAATGAAAGTGCTTGATGATTTGTTTTCACATGTGGAAAGGAAGGGAAACAGTTGGAATGAGCTGAGTGGGGGTGAACAAGAGTTGGAACAATATATACAAGAAGTGATGTATGCATGTGAGCAAGGAAAGGTAAAAATAATTGACTCAAAAATTTATTATTTGATATCTGAAATTGATGTTTCATTAGGTGAATTCCTATAAATTGTGGAAAATGAGTCCATTTATGCATTTGGAGAGAAAAAAGAGAATGGGATAAGAAAGATTGAGTGGAGTAATGAACATGGTGATCAATTTTTCAAAGGTGAGGTGGATGATTTATTAGAAGATTTATTATGTATGACGAAAGAGTAAATAAAGGATGAAGGTACAACTGAGAGAATGAATATTTATTGGACAAATGAGGATAATGAAGGTACATGTACAAGTCTAAAGAAAGTTGAGATGCTGATGAATATGAAGGAACAAGCATAAAAGCAAGAAAAGGAAGAATATGGATAGTTTTCAACCCTTTCAAGAAAAGTAAATGTTGAAACCATGAGGAGAAAATGGTATATAGGAATGAAAGACATGAACAAACATGAGGAAGAATGTATATTTGTTGTTGTTGTTTTTATTTGTGTAGGTACATCTAGTGGGAGACTAAAGTTGAAGAAGATAAGGATGTAAATCAAGAAGAAGAGAATAAGATTCAAGTCAAATGTAAAGATGAAGAACACTATATGGGATCTAGATGGTTGTGAGATAAGAAATGGAAATAGGGTACAAGAGAAAGGGTAAGAACAATTCAAGAAGATCAAGAGACATAATAAGAAACCAAATTGTAGTATATGGCTCCTTTTCTCCACCTTCGGAGTTTGATGTAGGAGCATCATTAAATTAAGAGAATCCAAATGATAATCATCCTTCTTATCATGATATTGAGCTACTGGAGTGTCATAGAGGTCTTAGGGAGATAATTTAAACCATTTTAGGGTGTTAAGAAGGCTCAAAATTTGAATTGTCTCCATATGTTGTTTTTCCCTCCAAAATGGGAATTTGAATTTGTAAAATATTGAAAGTGAAGGAAGTGGCTTATGAAGTGGATTAGAGGAGTTTTTAATGAATGAAATGGTGTGTATTATGTGTCTAGGCATGTTATTATATTTTCTAGGTCAGAAAGAAGAAAATAAATGTTTAAAGTTTTTTAAAATGCCTCATAATGTGTGTATTGGCATACGAAGGGTCTAAGAGTTAGTTAGGGTTAAAATAAGGAAGAGGTGTAATGGATAAAATCTTGAAGAAGAGATATGGTTGGGGGATTCCTCAAGGGAAGAGAGGTCTGAGGAGAGAAAGTAGGAAAGAAACAAGAATTTTTGTATGAATTATGCAGGTAATATAACAAACTTTGTTTTTACTCTATGAATGGATCTTCCTCTTAAACAATTCTAATTTTTCCTTGATGTGCTTGGCCATTCCTACGTGTAGGATAATATTAGTGATGAATTTTAATATGATATAACTCTTCTTGTAGACCAATAATAGTATAAGGATGTTGATTTTAAGGAAGTAATGCCATGTTTCTAGCTTGAGAATGAAGCATTGACTGTGCATGATAATATGACTATGTTTTTAAAAAATTTAGCTATGATCATGTTGGAATCTTGTTGAAAAGCCTCCATTGGTTGCATAGTGATGTAATAAGTGTTAACAATGGAGCCTCAGGGTTAAATGCATATATAACCTCTTGTATGTTTAAAAAAAACTAAGAAACTAGGTCTAGGACAATGTTTCACAGAGCAAGATAGGTATTACATGTTTTTTGATCCAACCCAGAATTCACTAGTAAAAGCATAGGCATGCTAGCACATCACTCATCCTAGACTGAGTGCTCACCCAAAGTGCACAAAGGTATCAATTCTCTCTTTAGGGTTGTTTTTTCAGGATGTTAGCATGATGAAGACTTAAATCATTCATATCCATAACTAATATATCATTCTATAGTGCATGTTCAGATCTAGATCTTAAAGTATCATAAACCAAACAATAATCATAGTGAAACCATTCATGTAGTAATAAAATATAACCATGATTAACACCTTGGTTCAATCAATAACCCCCGTTATATTAAATACAATAATACACAGAAGCTTCCTTATAATAACAGTAGTATACGCTCATGCGCGTATCATATTTGATAGTATATTTTCACAGTAATCTAGTCCTTACATACTATCTCTGTATATCCATGCTACACAGTTCCTTACATACTTATAAGGGTGGGGACTTTCCCTTCACCGCTTATCCAATCCCAAAATAGGTCGCATGCTATTATTAACCACGCATCGTTATAATAGTAGCCACACATGCAAGTGTGCTAACAATAGACTTATTCTAGTTAATTGTTAGTAGTAAACATATTCTCAGCCTATATCCATGCAAAGTGCTTCGTATCTGATCCTCCAAAAATAACCAATATGTGTCGCGTAAGTATCTAACCAGTTTGTGTGTTTGGCATGCTATCTCCAAAAATAGCTCATCATCGTGAAAACAGCTAAGTATTGAATGTGTCTCTGTCCTCAATGCATGATTCCTTCCTGATCCTTATGCGCATTTGAATGTGCTCTTCTCTTATGTGTGAACCTTCTATATGTTCTTCGCTAAGTACCATATTTTGACTAACCAACATTACCCCACGCTAAATGTATTGCCGCCCCAGAAATGGTTGTCTCCAAAATGAATCAAAGAATATAAACAAAAGAATAGAAATAATTTTGATGAATTAAAGAATCTTTACCCTACAACATCTTCTACTTCAACCTAAAGAATCAATTCTATATATTATTATTTTATTCCCACCTCTAAAATTTGCCAATCATTTAGCGTGGCCTCTACCTTTTCTAGGATATCCACTATAATTGATTCTAACTCATCTTTTGCAATCTCTCCTTTCTCATTCTGTAAGACCAACACAATGTTTGACATGTCATTCATTCTTCCTTTTAATAAGTCCATATTTTGCACGATGAGTTTCCCAAGCTCATACAACCTTTCCTTGTGTGGTTCTTGAGTTGCTATAAGGGCCTCAGACTTCTACTTGACAAGCGCTAATCATTCTGCACAGCCCAAGGTCTCATCTTTCATGGTCTTCAGAACTTCACTGTCTTCCAACATGGTCCTAGTTCTTATAACAGATTATGGGGTTGTACAAATATTCAGTGCTTGATCTGCTTTCTTTAGGTCTTCCTACAAGCTCTGAAGCAACCCTTCATATGATGCAATCTTTCTCATCACCGAAGCCTTTTCTCGCCCTACTTCCTTCTCAGGATCCTTTGGTGTTGGCATGCACAGAGGTTCATCTTCAAGCACCAAGTCTATCAAATTTTGTACATAATGCATTGCTAAAGGGAACATTTTAGGTACCTTAGGCTCTAAGTGCAGCTTTGATTTCATGATATTGTCCCCAATTTTCTTTGCCATGCTGATGAAAACAACGTTCTTCTTCTATGTCAAGTCTTTTTCTTGCTTTAGGCGTGCTATTTCTACATCCTTGGTTTTGTGCTCTTCTCTTAGCACCCTAATTGTTGCAACCTTGTCCATATTTCACTATGCCACCTCTGTTGAGACTTTTACCAAAGCATTTCTCACTTGTTCATTTGACATAACAATAGGCTTTACTGTTATGTGTTTGGCCTAAGGTGTCTTCTTTAACCTCCTTGATACACATGACTCTTCACATACATCAAAGTCTGGTTTGTTGATGTGTGTGTGCATCAACCATAACAGTTGATTCCTTGTGCACATGGTTGCCATATCTTCATCCATCAGCTCCCACCCATACAACTCCTTTAGTGGCACTGTGCTTTGAAAATTGGCGTGGAAAATTTTACCTATGTCCTTAGCATATCCCATAACTGGTGGAACATATTCTCCACTTGTTCTCTTTGATCTTAGCCCCTTAGGAATGTGAGCTTCAATATTCGGAGCTTGTTCTGTTGTACCTTGACCAGCTTCTTGTGTTGTCTCATCTGCCTCTTTTTCTCCTCCCTCTACATCCTTCATACCTTTTTCTTTTGGTTATTCCACATCCTCTGGAGGTGTAGGAGATTTGGGCACACTCTCCTCAGACTCTTCCACTTCCTCATTCATATTCAACTTCCTTCTTCTCTTCTTAGTTTTCTCCTTCTGTGGAGAGATTTGAGATGATATGCGCACTGATTGTGGAGTAGCACCTTGGTTCCTTGTTCTCCTAAATACTCTTTTGAAGCAGCACTCTCCCTGTACTACACCTAGATCCTCATCATCTCCTTCTTGTGGCTAGGGTAGAGTAGTCGCGTGCTCAGCTTCTTCCATATTTGGAGGCTACCTCTTACCTCTGTGCTCCAAACCACCACTATCTTCATGCTCCTCTTCTTCATCATCTACTTGTATTATCTCTGTGGGTTTAGGTGTTGGAACATTTTCCATTGTATGCTTACCCTTTGGCGGCCTTGGGAGCGCAAAATCATTCTCCACATACTTATTATTCTCCAGTTTGGGCTTGAGTTGAAGGTATAAAAGTGTTGCTCCGGTGTCCCTAACTGCTAAGCTTACAGGATTCATGTTTATAATATCTGAGATAACCCTCTCAATGTAGGCATTCCACCCTACATATACATATTTCTTTCTCAGAGTGTGGTAGTTGCAATCTACCTTGTCTACATTGAAGGTTAGGCAACACACATCTAAAAACTGGTGAACTATTACCGGGAAATATTATGTTGTGAAATAATATGGTGATTTTCACCATGGGCTCCAAGCCCCATCTTTCATGGCAAACCTCGCGATGCAAAAGTGCTGGTATACCATGAACTGCAATGCCTTCCCTACTACTGAAGGTAACTCCTTGGGTATGCACCATTCTTCTTCGAACAATGCGTGGAGCCTATCATATCACTTCTCCACCCTTTTCTTGAATGGTCCGCTCATTGATACTTTGCACAAGTACTTTTGAAATCTTTCCGCTAGATATTTTTGTTCCGTGGGGTACTCCCAAATCTTCTCCTTTGGCCCATCAGGCACTCCAATCTCCATAAACACCAAAGACAATAAAATAGCACCAAAAATAATTTTGTCACTTGTCCTCGCTTCTTTAATTATTGTATTTTCTATGTGATCTGTGATATTGTAGATCACTCCTTGAGACATCTTCTTTGCAACGTGAAGCCAAATTGTGTTTACCTGTGACCACCTTTATTAGTCATTCAACTTTGTTACAAGATGGACAGATGCTTGTACGATTGGGTACTTCTTTAATTTTTTGATGTCCATGCCATGTGGACCTTTGATATACCCCAAATCCTTCCTTATCTCTAGGATTGTGGCCTTATCAATTAAATTGCTCTCCAGATTTTCTCCTGAGGCCCTTAGTTCCGTCACTATTGAAATCAAGGTAGTTGTGATTCTTACCCTCTGTCCGGTGAAGTAGAAGAAGTCCTCATGGACTCTGCTCATCAACCATCGATAAAATTTTTTATACTTCCCAAAGCATGGTAGCTCATATAACTGATAGACTCCAATTTGCTTTAATAGCTTCTCACCAGTGTCATCGTACACTGGCATCTCTTCTATTGTGCGCTTGTTCATTTTGTACTCAATAATGTATCTAGATCCTTCTTATTATCTGATGTATGATGGTTGTAATCACTTATTTTACATTTCCAGATGTGGGAATCCCATTCTTGTCCCACAATCACACCCTCTGGATACTACATTTCTGAGAAATTACTCTCGGGAGAAATTTCTTCTTCCACTTCGACCTTCTTCTTTCCTTTTACTCCTGCTATGGGTGCTTTCTTCAGTAACATTTGAAAAATATCTCTTTTCTTCCCTTTGTAATCAAGAAATTTGAAACCTTAGTTCAAATCTTCATACCCTAGTGGAAATCACATACTCTAGCTCTTTTGTAACATGCTTGCTTCATTCAAACCCTTCACCTATGGTAACATAAGCTTCTCTTATGCACAAATCTTCTCTCCATGTCTAGTTTCACACTCTTTGTACCTCAACACGGTTGCTCGAATCATTTGCACTTAGCTCTTTTCAAATTCTCTCAATTGCAATGGTAAAAATGAACTCGCGTCTCGTGCTTATATATATTTTCAAAAAGTTAGTGCATTTATTACTCCCTCACCTACCAACAATCCTCTCATTAATTGATCATTTTCATTCTTTCTACTTGATACATCTTCGCGCCCAAGCTATAACCTTCTAGCGCACCTTCCTACCTCCTATCTGTGGACTTCTCTTCAGCGTGCCTCCATGCGCCCGAGTACCTCGCCACTGCTTACCTCACATTATACTTGTTTCTTCATTCATTTCCATCTATGGTCCTTGTTTCCAGAAGCAATCTCTTTTTCCAATTCTCCAAATTTGAATAACACCCATAGTAGTTTGTTCCTTTCATGTGGACTTATTTTCAACAGTCCTATACCTAGATATTAATAACCTATCCCACACTAAGGGTATGTGCAGTCATCTGCGCATAGAAATAATTCAAATAGTAATTAGCTTCTGTGCATAAACATGCTTATTACAAAAAAACACAAACTCAATTAACAAAGCATAGTGATGAAGAAGGAAACACATTAAGGAAATGCAGAATTCAAAACCTAATCTAAATGACAACATTTCCTTATTATAAATAGCCAGAAGACTTATTTATAATAGGGCTTCAGCCTACTTCTGTTGAAGTATCCGGGTAACCGTATTCCATCAAGCATCTCTAATTGACAAGTGTATATTTCAAGTATGTGAGTTATAACATACAGCCCCAACCAATGTACCTTGAGTTTTCCTAGATGGCACAAAAACTTAGAATCATAAAGGAGCACCATCTGTCTAATCTCAAACTTTTTATCACTGATGTGCCTTTCATGCCATGCTTTCTTTCTAGCCTTTTATTTTTTTTGACTCCAACATGCTATGGCTCATTGCTTGTCTAGCTTTATTAGCTTTTCAATCCGTTCTTCTAATGGTTTCTCATCAGCTAGACCTCCAGTGTATGCAATACGCAAATAAGGTAGCATGAATTCTATAGGAAGAACTAATTCTTTGTGAAATAGTAATTGAAATGGTGTGGCTTTGGTCAACCTTTTATATGTTGTTCGATATGCCCAAAGTACTACAGACACTTTAACATCCCAATCCTTTCTTCCAAGATCACATATTTTTGTCAATGTCGAGCTCAAAATTTTGTTGAATGCCTCAGTAGTTCCATTAGCCTAGGGATGATAGGGTGTTGTCTTATGGTGTGCAATCATGAATTCATCCAATAAAATTATGATTGTCTTATTAAGAAAATGTGTGCCCTATCACTGGTCAAAATTAAAGGACATCCATACCTTGTAATAATATTTTCCCATAGAAACATGACTGTTGTAGCCATTGTACAATCCTTTATAGGTGTTCCTTTTGCCCACCTTGTAGGATAGTCTGTGCAGGTAATGATATAGCACGATCCAGTTCTGCGTGCGGCTGGTGAAATAGGACCCAAAAAATTGATAGCCCATTTCTCAAATGGTTTTACACTAGTAATAGGTCTTAGAGGCATTTCATCTCGTTAACATGGTTTCCCTATACACTGACAGTGGTCACAAGCCTGGAAATATGCCTTACAATATTTATATAGTGTTTCCCACTATTATCCAGTGAAGAGAATCTTGCGAGCAGTGGCATCAACTGCATGTTGGCCACCTGTAATACCACCATGAGCCTCATCCATAATATTTGTGCACTCATGTTCCAGTAAAAAAAATGCAATACTTTATCATAGCCTAACTTGTACAAGTCACCACCAATTAGCATATAGGCTGTCACGTGTATAGCAAGTTGTTTCTTCTCCAAGGATTTCATTCCTTCTGATGCCATACCTATTCATAGAAAGACAACAATATCCTCTTATTCCGATGGCACTCATTGTAACCTGTTTAACTATGCATCAGGCATGGTATCTTCAATGCCCTGTGCTTCTTCTCCTAACTGTATCCTGGATAGATGGTCTGGTCTAGAATTACTTTTCCCTATTTTTACCACAACTGTGAAATCAAATTCTTGAAATAAGAGTACCCATCTGCATATGCACCCCTGTAAAATGGGCTTGTTTACTAAATACTTCAATGCCATGTGATCTGTATAAAAGAAAAATGGTGTAGCTAGTAGGTACATTCGGAATTTATGTAGCACATAGATCATTGATAAAGCTTCATGCTCTGTAGTGATGTAATTCTGCTCTGTAGGAGTCAACTTTATACTAGCAAAATAGATAGGATGATCTATAATATTGTCTTTAGGCTGAGCCAATACCGCATCAATGGTCATGCCAAAGGCAGCCACATGTGAAGGAAAACACAGAATATGCATTGTAGTAAGTTTCTCCTTTAATGTCTCGAATGCACGTTGTTGCGGTTATCCCTAGTAGAATGTAACTTTTCCTTTCAAAAACTCCTCCAAATGTGCGGCAACTTTGGCATACCCTTTTATGAATTTTCTATAATATCCTATATGACCCAAAACTTCACGCACCTCACTTTGACCGGTAGGCTCTTTTAGGCCTATAATTACTGTAACCTTTATCTAGATCAACCAACAAATCTTCGTTGTAGATTATGTGTCCTAATAGTATTCCAAATGGTGTAGAAAATATGCACTTCTTGATATTCAAAGAGATACTCAACTGCCTACATGTTTTAAACATTAAGCACAAATTGTCACAATGATCTTTAACAAGTTCATACACCGTCCAATCGTCTAAATAAACTTGCAAGAATTTGTGAATAAATTCCTTCAACGCTTGAACAACTATGTGCAAAAATACAGTAGGAACATTTTTCAGATTGAAAGACATCACAGTATAGGTGAAGCTACCCCATTCAATAGTAAAAGTAGTCTTTTCTTTATCCTCATAGGAAATCCTAACCTAATGATACCTAGATAACCCATCTGTAAATGAATATATTTAGCACCTTACAACACCTTCTGGTATTTTCTCAGTGAATGTCGTAGGAAAGGGATCACTCACACATGCAACATTCATCTCCCTATAGTCCACACAAATCCTAATATGATCATCCTTCTTGGTATTGATAACCATTGGACTAACCCATTCTGACTCGTCCAAGGGCTTAATGATTCCAGACTTTAACATTTTGTCAATATCTTCCTTGACCTTTTCGCTCAAGTTGGGGTTCATCCTATAGGGTCCCTTTCTAACTAGTTACTAGGCACGCACCCTCTTTAAGCTTTATCCTCATCTCCCTTAATGATTCATGCATGCCTTTAAGTTCATGGTACCCCTGAGGGAATAAGTCCTGATAATCCCGTAGTAACTTTCTAATTTTTGTCACTTCAGAGTCTGACCAATAGTTTACAATTATGGCCTCCTTAGGCTCAGTATCTGATCCAATATTCACTTTCTTTGTCTTCATAGGTTCATGATAGGCATGTGTGGTCTTATTTGCACTGTCTAACACCTCACGCCTACCTATTGAATGGTTTATATCCAAATATTCTACTTCTTCGTAATCCAATAAGTAGACCATTTTTCCTTTTTCTTTGTCAAGGCAAGCACACTGAAGTAGTGTGGCATTGGCCTTTGTTCCTTCAAAAAAATGCACTCCTGAGTCTCCTTCATCAAATAACTCTTAAGGAGTTATCTAGCCTTGACACTATCTCCCATAGTTAAGTGATTTATGACATTTAATGCTTCTTCCATTGAGGGCTTGGTAGAGAAGAATTCAAACGTTGAGGCCATTCCTGAAATTAAATCCTGTCAATTTCCAGTCTCTCTATGAAGTTTGGCATAGACATACCAAGCACATGTGTAGCCTTGTGATGTGGAATAAAACTTGTGCACCTACAGTGAAGGTGGTAAAGCTTCTTGCCCCTCTATCCAGAGTCTCTCAAACTTCTGAATGTGGTGCTGAACATGTTGATTACCATGATAAGTACCTATTTGAGTAGGTGCATTTCTCCTATAGAACCTAGAGGCAAGAGCAATCCTAATTTCATTCCATCCTACAAGATTATCCTTGCGGACCACCCACCAGCATGCTGTTGTCCCACATAGTGTATATGCTAGCATATTTCTTCTTTCCAGCGGGTCTATCCACTATTCCTTCATGGCGCGTAGGAACACCATATGATCTCCTTCTCTAGTGTAACAAGGTACCGAGTTGTTACCTATTCTCCTGACATAACGTCATTTTTTTCCCTTAGGAAATATGTTCTTTACTTCGCACCCTACCAACTCATAAGTGTTATGAGCCCAATTATCACAATCAACACTTGTAGTATCACTAATAGATTGTGCATCCTCCCACTGAAGGATTCCTTCTTTACATGGCTCAAGCACCTCTAGATCTCGGATGGCACGTACATAAATCCTATTTAGGTCTTCTTCACTTAAGGGCTCAACTTAGGGCGCAGATTTGTCATTTGTTAAAGGGATAATAACTCTTTCCTCCTTATTTTCAAAACTGATATAACCCTTGTTGAACCGAAGATTAACATTATTTGTATAGCACCAAGGACACCCCAATAGAGCTGGGAATCTATCTGAATCTGCCAGCACTAAAGCCTCAAAATATTCAGTGAACTTGGCTCCTAGTATGATAATGGATCCATATTTCAAAACTTTGATGGGAGTGGCCTTGGTCTGATTAGCCATGAATAATACATTAGAGGATGGTTGCAATGGAGGTCTCCCCATTTATACCCATGCATCTACAGTAAGAACATTAATTTGGGTGCATGTATCAATCAATATATTACTTAATAACCACCCATCCACAATAGCATTCAGATTGATTTTCTTTTCATACTCTAGGCTATGAGAGGGAATATTTACATGAAGGATATGTCGTCCAGTCTCATTATTTACGCGTGGATTAACTAATTCCGTAATAGTGGAATGATATTCTCCTAGCACAACATTTTACACACTTCTATCAAGTCATCCATATCAATTTAGACCGTCTATGATGCTTTCTTTTGCTCCATCTTCCGTGATTTATCTTTTAAATATTGCATCTCACCTTGAAGGTTCCTAAGTACCTCCATGGTTTCCTGATAAACCTTCTTCTGATGGGCAGGATCCGGGTACCGTGCATATAGAACCTCCTCCCTAGTGATGGTAGACCTCTGCTACAATGCTTCTTTGGTGTGTGCTGCTTCAGTGTGAGTCATGATCTTTACTTGCAATGCCTTAGATTATGGTTCTAACTTGGGTATTCAGTGATTCTCCATAGCACATTGTATACTAACCATCCCTGTGCCTTTTTTTTTCCTATCTATGTTGCTTGCTAAGATGATCATATAATTCTGGGCACTCCTCATATCTATGATTCTTTCCATAGAAAGAACATGTAATATTATGAGGACAGTCACACATTTAGGGGTCAAGAGATCCACATGTATAACACATTTCGTGAGGTAACTCGCTTCTTCCACCACCACAGCCTTGTCCTCCAAATCCACCATGGTATCCTCAACCTCTGCCACGACTTCCTTCAAAATTCCCTTCATTCCGATCATAGCGCGCCTGATTATGATCCTGATCTTGATGCTCGTTCTTGCCTTTAGATTTATCTAAAACTCATGTCTATCGTACACAAATTTCTATAGTGTCATGGATCTGACCAATCAGTCGGCAGTCTTCCGTGTCATGAGTCACGGACCTACAGATTTTACAGTAACAAGAGATGTTCTTCCTTATCATGCGTTGTAGAAATGGATAACGGCTAGCATCAAGGTTTAAATGGCATATCTCACAATCCAACAATAGTGATTACACTAATATGTGGGGAAAACTATACTTTGTGTGACCTTCCACTTTGCAATCTATGCACCAAATCCCTGTGCACATCTCATGTACTAAATTTGTTGATAGTTTCTCCAAAGTTACTTTTACATAGTTGCGATCTATGCTTCTAAAAATGGGCTCACCCTAGTGTCTATGTTTCTAATTACCTCAGTGTGTAAGGTTGCTTCAAGTGCTTCACGTGGATCAGTGTATGTATTATGTGATAATGCCCTCCAAAAAGGGGTAATCAGGCCTCCAACAAACCATTGTGCATGTTGGCTTACGTGAATATCAGAAGAAATCTTAGATAACAATGTTTTAAAATGGGCATCATACTCTCTAACACTTTTAGTAGTGCCTTTCTTAATATCCTTGAGTGCACTTATACTCTTCTATTCAAACTCAGGGATGTGAAACTCTTTAAGGAATGCATCTTTCAAAGTTGTATAGTCTACACAAGTCTGATCAAAGTCAAACTTTTTGTACCGGCTGTGTGTGTGCCCTTGTAACATAGTAGCAACCCTACACTCATAAGTCATGATTCCTTTGGCATGCCATAGTATTCCACACATGTCTACTTGTTCAACATCATCTTTTATGCCCCTATATTGTGGAAGATGAAGATACATCTCCATGTAAATATTCTAGGGTTGGTGGACCTTGCCCACCTGATCCAGAATCTCCTGTGTTTCCTCTGCCTCTAGAACCACTAGATCCACCGCAGCTAGAGCCACCTATACCTCCTGATCCCAAACTTGTAGCTAGGGTTGGAACAGAAGATGTACTACCCTATGTCCTAACAGTAGTACTGAATTATACCTTGATGGTCTATGAAGTGTTATTACTCCTAGAAGATAATCCAAAAATCCAGGTGCTTGAATTCAGTGAAGATAATACACCTGAAAAGGTACTCACATATAAAAATGAATCCGTTTGTGCTGCCATCGATGTGCCTCTTATAAGGCTTGCTCCTACTCTCCCACTACTTGATTTAGCTTTTTAACTGTTTGTTGTACTAGATGCTAGAAAACCAAGCGCAAGGGAAAGGTTGTTAGGTGAATTCAAATGCGTGCACGTGGCCCAGGTCATCTTGGCTGGCATACTTCTACATGAGGCCGAGGATGGTTCCCTATCTTGCTTTCCCAAATGGGGGATTTCTTGATGCTTAGGTATTAAAACTTAACAAAATTAGGTAAATTTTGGATGTCCTGTGCCATGGTATATTTAAACTCTTAAAAATACGTGTTTGGTCATTTTATGTGTTTGGTCATGTTTTTGTTGTTGGACAAAATTTTCTAAAAGTATAAAAAAAATTAAAAAGTGGAACACAGTTATATGCTTTGATCCTCATGTGTGGTGATTTTTAAAGATTGACTAAAAATAGTTTTGGTGTAAGTGGATTTTTCTCATTCCAATAGTAGGGGTTTTAGACACTTTGGTGCATGATAAGTATTTTTGGCTTGTCCAATCTATTTGGGTAATTTGTGACTGATGTAATGAGTTTATTTGAATTTTATTAATATGTATGGGTCGAATAAAAGGTTTAAGACCACCCTCCTTTGAGTTTAGATCAAGAGAAACATGTAAAAACATGTTTTTGGGTCATTTTGTGAGCTAGTCTTGTATGGGTCAAAAGTGTGACCCATAGGTGAGTGAATTGCATGTATGAGGGAAGTTTTGAGAGTTATTAATATGAGTTACATGTTGAATATTGATTGAGAAGATGTGTGTAAGATTTTAGAGAAAATAAAATTCCAAGAAGATTTAGAGAGAGGGAGCTGAAGAAGGTGTGATTGAGAGAGGGTTTGAAGGAATTTAGAGCTGAATTTTGGGATCACTATCAACTGTGATATCATAATATTTTCAGTGCTCCTACCTCATCAAAATCTTTTGTGATGAGTCTTATTCATGTAATTCTCTTGTTGTGAGTAATGTCAACAAGGGTTTAGGGGTTGGTGCTCCTTATGGGGTTGGTGCCTCACTAAAGAAATCTCTTGTGATGTTTAATATTCATTTGATTATTTGTTTTGTGTAATATCAACAAATTTTTCAATGGGTTTTCTTCCCCTTGATGGTTTCCCACTTATATCTAGTGTCATGGTGTTGTTTATCTTGCTCATGGTTATTCGAATGAATTTCGTGTGTTGTTGTGCACATACTAATGGATAACTAATTGATAAATGGTTTATGTGAGTGATATGAAAGCATAATTAAATTATAAGGACTGATTCACCCCCCAGTCCATTTTACTTCTAACAACAATGCATAACCTTGAATCCAATAGAGAAAGGCATAGAGATAGTAAGAGGCCCAACAATGATTGGGAGAACTACATGCCCATGAGAAGTAGGTGATCTAATTTTCATCTGGGATAATGGAAAGCCAATATATCATAAGAAATATGATGAACATGTATTATTCTTGAAAGTAGGATGTACTATAACATTATTAGCAACATGAGTACCAACATAAGCATCAATGTGTAATGAGAAAGAAGCATGAAAATATGCATTAGTAAAATTAATAACAAATGGAGGAATATCAGTAGTACCAACAAGCAATCTAAGAGGATGATTAAAATATGATGTTGCATGCAGGTGGAACCACATGATAAGAATGATTGGAAGAAGACTCAGGAGATACTTTTTCATGTTTGGGTAACAGATCATTGAAAATATTAAGCTTACCATTATCATTAGTAGATTTAGAAATATAAATATTTGACTCAGGAAGCTCAATTTCATTATTGTCAATCAAATGTTGGATCAAATGTATAAGCTTAAAACATCTATCATTAGAATATTCATTACATCTATGATAATCACAATGTTCATTTGAATCAAAACTCTTGTCATGAGGATGATTAGAATCTATCTCAAGAGGAGATGTAAGATAAATCAGATTGCTTTCAATGAGCTGAGTCAACAACATACAGGGTGGATATGGAAATCCAGTAAAAGTGCACCATGTAAGCTATATGTAGAGCTTTGTATGTTGAGATAAAACATTGACAGTAGGCTTATACTCACTAGGTTTTCCTTTAAAGGAAACTTTGGTTTGAAATTTGTTAGTAGATTCAATGGAAATATTGTCACTATACTTAAGCTTTCCCATAGAAAGTAACTTATTTTCATTTGATTTAAGAGTATGACATAAATGATCGAAAGAATTAAAATAATCAAAGAGCACACATTCTTGCAAAGGATGCAATAGAATTTGAATAAATAGATATTGCAATTCAGATTTAACAAATACATTATTCATTTTAAAATATTATTCTTATAGTGAAAAACATAGTCACTAAAATGCTCTTTAGATCCTTGCTTCATTTTATCCATTTGTGCATATGTAATTTTAGTTCCAATGTTCATCAAAAAGTGGGCCAAAAAAATATTTTCTAAAGGAGTGAATGATCTATAAAATTGTAAAGGAAACTCATAAAACCATCGCAAAGTATAGTCTTGTAAGCTCCTAAGAAAGAACTTGGTCAATAATGTATCATCACAAGTATACTCCAAGCATGCAACATAAAATGGTCTAAGATGACCTTGTGGATATCCACATCTATCAAAAAGAGGAAACTTACCTAAAGAAAAGTTGGGTAAAAGTGGGTAAGATGAATCTTTGAGTGAAAGAGGATTATGTAGGAGAAGTGAATAATCGAGAGATGGAGAAGAAGAAGATGCATATTTTAATTGATGAATTTGAGCTTGTAAATCATGGTACAAGGAATCTAAGGCATGAGTTCCGGAAGAGTAACTAGGTTAGATATGAGAAATGATGGGGGAAGAAAAGTGAGTAGTATATGTAGAAATATGCATTTGGATTTTGCATTCCCCTGTATTGGTGGGAGGGGATGAGATTGGAATAGAGGATTATGGGGCTATATTGGACATAACATTAGTTTCCATAGGGATAGATGTAGAGATACACTGGTTTTCTTCACGAGCAACAAATAAAAAGAGATCTAGGTTCTCAGGATGGTCAACAATGTATGTATTTAGGTCATTAAGGTTTTTAATAGTAAATTCATGAGAGGTGCTAGCCATGCTATAAAACAAAAATATCCGATAAAGGGTGTATAAGGATTAGGTTCACTGAATGATTTAATTGAAATTAAATCTTAATGATAGAACTGAGATAAATCAGATAATATTATAAATTCATAAGACCTAACATGCAATGGAAAATAGATACAAGTAACAAAAGGATGGGAGTGACTTAGCTTGTATATAATTATATGGGATGATTCTAGGTTGGAATCGTGGTGGAAACAGATGGATCTAAGTTGTATATGTTTCGTGTAGAAAACATATATATGTAAGTCTTCTGGATAGAAATGCCTAGAAGAGGATAGGACTGCCCCGGGTGCTAGTGTCTTGGCAGTAGCTTCAGATTTGGTATTTTTTAGGGTCTAATCATGTCTTCCTCTCTTCACTCTTTATCTCCACGACGTACCTATACCTTTAAAAAAACCCTAACTACCTACACAAGGATCAATCACACATTAGATGGAATTATATATGCATATGCTTAAGTCAGAATGACCTCGGTGGTCACCCCAATGTGATTATCAATGAGCACTGCACTACATTTCAGACTCAATGTAGTTCTGGTATATGCATGATAGAATTATGTCCCTTGAAACTAGGTTTACCTTATGCCAGTCACACCAAGATAGTGGGTTACAACTATTGTGTCCCCAAGATGAATGTGTGTGATTAAATTCAGAATTTTACTTCTTATGTAGTGAATGATGCATTCTCTTTTGTCCAAGTAATAAATAGGAAGTAATAATCCAAATTGCCCCTTATAATAGTAAGTAATTCATGTGTGTGTGTGTGTGATTCGTTTACTTAAACTTCATCATTAACAACCATAAAATATGACCCAAACTGGTAAGAATATTTTTAGAAAATATTATGGTCGATGTGACATTTTAAACATAGGAGAAGAGGGAAAGAGGATAGAAGCGCTCAAAGGGGATATCAGCACCCAATCGCTTATGTATCTATTGGGTGCTATTGTATGAAAGGCTCAAATCATAAGATAGGAAATACTGAGATGGGTCACCTACTATGCAATGTCTAAAAGTAAAGAGATAGTTGTGGAAAAGAAAAGGACATAAGTATAAAAGTATAAAACAATGTAAATACAAAGAAAACCAAGTGTTGTTAATGTCTAGTTATCTTGTTTGGGAATCATGCATATAATCACATACTAGAGGCGTGATGTAATAATAATAAGTGCATAATTTTCTGTCTACATCAATAAACCTCATCCTTTAGTATATATTCATGTTTATTCAACTCCCATTTGATCACAATTCCCCCATAATACAAATAAATCCTATAACTCCACAACTAAAGAAGACGAGAAACAAAACATGCTAATGTTTTTTGACAGCTAAATTCAGCCTTCAGTTCCTTAATATTATGATTAATTTCTTTTAATCCAACCCTCAATGCCTAATTATGTCATTTCTTTAAAGTTTTGCAATATACTTATTGATAATATATTTCAAAAACCCATCCACAAACTCCAAATATATCTCATCACACACTTAAAAAAACACAATCCAATCTCTATTTAACTTCAACAATCATTAATCCAGAACCACCATCCTAGAATTACATGATACCACCATTTACCATCTAATATACCCCCACAAGCCTAATCAGGTTAATGTTTAGAAACATAATTATCATTCGCATTCCTTATTCTAATCATTCAATAGGTTCAAATAGCCACCTCCCAAGGAAAATGACAATTATAGGGTTAATATGAGGAGAGAAGTACCTTCATCTAAGACTTGGTGAAAATGTGATCCAAAGTATGTTAAGACCTAGATCAGGCATCTTTCATGGTATCTTTGTGAAGTATTTCTACTTAAATTTCATTCCCTTCTTATTATTATTCTTGTTAGCTACATGGATATAATGGCGAATAAGTACTAGCTATGAGATTTGAAAAACTACTAATACTGCAATTTTTCCCATCAGATCCTCAAAACATGCTTCTATAAAAATTTCCTCACTAAGAAATCAGAATGAATCATTAACATCTTATAAGATCAAAATATATTTATCTAAAGGCCTTATTGAATCCTCTAAATATCCAACAATATAAAGAGGGGGCATATAATGAATTTTTCTATCATCTTGAAATATCCATGGTCTATTAGCTTCATTAGTAGATACCAACTACCTTTTCTACAACATCAGCTCCTTAATCTTTGAGAAGTTGCCTATAGCTAGAGAAAAAATAGGTAAATTGTTATTGATGCCTCACTCATCTAATACTTTTCCAACCCCAAGGTGTGACTTCCACCAACTTCATGAATTTTAGGATCCACGTGTGCTTTCTTATTTCTCCACTCCAAATGATGTGAGGGAAGACACTCTTTATACCATACGAGGTCCCATTTTGTTTCCTTAATACCTTGATCCCATTATCTCCTTTAGTGTTTACAATTCATTTTACCTTCTTAAATGAATCACAATTTTTACCTTTCACAATCCATTTATATTCCTTTTCCAAGTGACCAAAAACTAAACATGAGAAATATTTCTTCTGTGGGAATTCATTATTTTTTGGTGGAAAAATCCTTTTTTTTACTTATAGGTAGATGTAATTCAAAAGAGGCTTAGAAGATCCACATCTACCTTCATTTTGGAAAATATCATACTCTTTATATTCCTTATTTTGGGGTCTAAATAATATAATTTACCAAAAGATTTATCAATTTATATTAAAAAATCAATAGTCGAATCATCCATTGGCACAATTTATACTCGTATCCATACCTCTTTAAGTATCCTTTGGAGGTGATTCCATTGATAGTATTCCTATCAAAATTGTATTCCAATGGTTAGCACTTCTTCCATCCAATATCCCTTTACCGATATCGTATCTTGGTCACCATTATTTTGGAATTTCAGTAGGAAATCCCTTTTAGATAGAAACCACAAGTGATGAACATATGCACCTTCCCTTTCACCCATTTTTTAATGATTTTTTTTTTTCTATAACAAACTTCTCACTAAAATAAATGGTCCCAAACTCAAGATCCTCCTACCCCAACTTTCCTTTAGGATTAAGATCATGCTCTAATATCCTCTTCCTCACCTCCTTGGCCCTTCTGATCCACATGAATCCCCAACTTAAGGACAAAATTAGTTTGTAAGGTGGATGATTATCATATTTATACGTCTCTTTTTATAAAATAAAAAATTATTATAAACATAACAAAATTAGATACAAAACCTTTTCTTAAGATATGAAAATATTCTATGAACGACGTATGAGAAAATATCAACACACTACAATCTCCAGTTCTTTCTCCATTTACAAAACCAAAGTATTGAGATATACATTATGATCATCTTTTTTTAAATCTTTCTCATACCCTTCTGCAAAGCATTTCTCTCTATTTTGAATATCTTCATCAAATCCCTCTTCAAAATTTCCTCAATCACAAGTATAGATGTTAGCCTTCTTGTCCTTATTAAGCCTCACATTCTTGTTGTTCTCCTTCTACATCTTCTTACATAGCTTCTTCCACAACATCTTCCTTGATGTTGTCAAAAGAATCAAAATTATAGGATTTTTAAGATCATCTAACACTTCAATTCTATTATTAAAACAGTTAGCTTATAATGTCTTGGGCCAAACCAACCCATACCCTTAATGATATCAAACCAAGCTTAGTTTAATGAAGATACACATTAGTCTTAATATTTTTCCAAACTAGCAATGTTTGTTGAATACTATTGTTTATTACATATTTCCATACATTTATATCATCAGTATTATTTTTATATCAACAACCATATATGTCTTGTATTTTACATATCATGTTACAACTCGAGAATATACATAATGTCTCAATACACTACAAAACTAAGGGATATGATATTTGGTTGTGTCTTTATTTCATCCATGTAGTTTGATCATGCCATGAAATATTATGAGATTTCGAATATATTCAAAGCCAAGTTTGTCTCAAATAATATATTTGTCGCTTCTCTTTTCCTCCATAAAAGATATTTTGAATATCCAAAAGGATCATAGAAAACAATATTATTACATTTCGATGAATTATAAATATTTAATTTGTTTGTTGAATTGGCAGGGATTTATTTTTTCAAGATAAATAAATTATATTACATTATCTCAACAATTAACTTCATTGATAAATCATATCGAAAAATGAATTACATTATATTATCTCAATAATTTACTTCATCTATAAACCACACCATAATAACACTCTAAATATTGATATAAACTTTCACATATACAATCCTTTTAGTTGGTATACCCGTTCTCAATATATTCATCTCACTAAATGATTTGTATTATTAAAAATTTTGATGGACCCCAAAGTTTATTAAAAAATTAACCAAATTATCTCAATCCTTTGAGTGGCTTGAATAATTATTGCCCACATATTTTCAAATTAGTTTCCATATCTTTACTTTTCTTCTCATCTAATATATAATATAAAAATACCAAAGAATTATCATTTTAAACGACCCCTTAATCTTATTTTAAAACGATAGTGGAATATAATCAGCTTATATGTATATCCACTCGATAAAAAGAGACATATAATGATTAATATTATTGATCATTGGCCCATTATCACACTAAAATAAATTCACACCATCTTTTTGAAACTTATTTCAAATTAAGAAGTGGATATACCACTAAAAACAATTATCAAATAAAACTATTAGTTTTGTATCACATCATTATTAAGAATATGGTGGAGCCAATTTCACTCGAACTTGCATTATGTTGTTTGAGTATATTATTTTATCAATGGTTGCTTTATTTATAAGTGGATGGGGCTTTAATTTATGATGGCCATTTTTAACCCTTTATAACCCTCAAATAAAAGATAAAACACATTCTCAAAATCATGGATTGTGATTTGGAAGAAAAAAAATGTCATTTATATATTACCATATAGAGAATAATACAACTAACGGTTGTTGCCACAAATGGGTAGGAATAGCATATAATAATTGAAAAATACGCTTATTATGGTATAAGGAAAGTGTTATGTGCATGGCAATCAGGGAAAAGTGTAAGTATGTGCATGGCATATCAGGGATATATAGTATATAGTATATATATATATATATATATATATATATTTGTTTTGTGTATGTGTATTTATTGAAAGTAGAAGGAATTATAGATTTGATGGTTACAAATTGACAATGTAGACAATTTAAGAATTTTTCTATATTTTATAGACACATAATTTTGGTAATTTAACAACTTTTTTATATTTTATAGATACATAATTTTGGTATGGGATTAGTTAATTGTTATGGTGCAAGTGTTTCTTATGTTTATTGATTAATGGTTTATATTAGGCTCTTGTTGGTACATATTTTTTGTGTTGTTCAATTTTAACAAATTCTCTTTTTTTTTGTGGTTTTTGGCACTTGTGATTACGTATTTCTCTAGTTGACTCTCTATTCTTTTCTATCTAACTTTTTCCATTCTCCTTCCTCTTATATTCTCTCTCCTTCATTAATGTAGCCAAATTCTAAACAAACTCAATGTACTGCAAATAATATGAACTCCAAAAGAAAATAGATCTCCTTCTTCGTTATTGAATCATGAATTACAATGTTTCCTGAATAGGAAAACAACTCCCAACTCGAGTTGCCAAGCAAACTCTAACTAACTTTGACTAAATCTACTCTAGGTGGTGGAAATTACTATTTTTAGCAGTTTACTAGAACTTGTTATTCTTAGTAAGTTCGCATGCTTATTCGTACAAGCACAAAAATTGCCACGCATCTTCTACATGCCTAAATTAGAGGAATTTCCAACTTTCCAACTCATAATGCAACTAATAGACTAAAAGATGCCCTAAAATAGGAAAAAACCAAACTACAACTTAAATTCTAATTTTCAGCCTTAAGATGGTAGATTTCGGGCCCAAAAATGTGCCTAAAACTTGCTCCAACCAATAGGGTTGGTTGACCAGTGCGTTCATCTCATCGAAACATGTGGTTTCAAAAAAAACGGACTCAAACGGACACTTGGAGCACAAGTTATGACCTTTTCAAGTTCCTACTAATTTTGGTGCATCAATCTCCCCTACTTGAAAAAACCGCAGCTCCTACGAGTTATCTTCTTCAAACTACTTCCAATTATCTACATCCAACTTCTTAATCTCCCACTCTATGACCCAAATATTGTCCTCTTATTCCAGTCCTTTCCAATGTACCAAATATTTGTTGTATTTCCCATGTCATGTGTCCGTTGTTATCTTATCTAGAATCTGATCCACTTCTTATTTCTTTTTCACCAGAACCTACTACCTCCAATCTAGTACTTCGTTAATAACATCCCCTTCTGTGTCATCCCCATGAAAAGGATACAAATTTGAAACATTATAAACACTGGAGAAATATAAAAATTCCCTAGAAATTCTACCTCAAAAGCATTATCATTTATTTTTTTCGCAAATCTGTAGGGACCAATCTTCTTGTACTTCAGCTTGTTATAGGTTCCTTTTGGAAACCTTTCGTTCTGTACAGGTATACCATAACCAAGTTAGCAATTGTAAGTGTAGACACCTAAAATATGCTGGAGCACTATAGCATTGTCATCCAAGAGTTCAAGACTATACATGACAACACTTCGTTTTACTATTCATGGTTCTTCACTCCATAGTTCTAGGATGACCATGGTTATGACTATTCATGGTTCTGGCCCAGTCGTATTGGCCTCATAGTAATTTAAGCATAATTTTTTCTGTATATCTCTCTTATTAGCTAAACATTCCTCCTTTCAAACCATATCTTTGAACCTGAGGGAGATATGATAATAATAATACCACTTCATATCGTGAATTCATGTAGTGACTATCTGGATTAGTCACAATTGGTTGATCCAGACCCCTCCCAAACATCTCTGGGCACTGAAGAGGTCTCTGAATTCACTTGCTGAATTTAGGGGAGTTTCGTTGAGCATAACTCTAAACCAAGCTTATGGGTATTGCCTTGAGAGAGCATGTTTATCCTAATCTAATCTAAGCAAGTGCTTTTTGAGCTTTAGTCCCAAATTGGGTGACCCAAATTCTAATACTCTCCCTTTGTGAAAAACTATAAATAGAAGGATCACCCCTCCCTCTCAAACACATGCCTAATATTTTCATAACAAATTAGTCTCTACCATTGTGATTTTTTGAGATATTGTTCCGCATATTCTATCCTCATTTGCATTAGCTAAGATAATAGGCATTTGATCTTGGCTATCCTGGTTATTAAAAGAGCTTCAGGGTCTTGCACCCATGATTTTGTTAGTAATAGAATAGCTAAACATGTATGCCATGTAGCCAGGTTTAGTGAGATTCATTCACCCTCATGTGAGTAAATCACAGGAATACTAGATTGCTTAAGTCTTTTAGTAGGCATATTTTGTTAAGCTTTCAAGAATAGAGGTTAATGCTATTTAATTACAATAACTTGTTCATCGGTTCAAGTGGTGAACTGGCATGTAAATAGGCATTTGTTGACTCATGGTCGGTTATCAGGGTAACCGTGGTCCAGTTGCGGGGATTTGAACAAAGTCAATTACTGGGCAACCTAATTATCCCCATATCTGATAGCTCTTGCAGAAGACCTTTCCTTGAACACATCTTGTTTGCTGAGGTGCTCCTGGTTTATAGAGGCACAAGCATGTAGGTCAGATTGCAGATCCAGTTAATGAGAGTCAATTTGAAGCTTTTATGTTAGTATTGCAGTGCTAATATTATTTCTTAGTTTTACATGCATGTTCTAGGATTGCAGATTTCAAGCTTTTTAGATTAGTTTTTCAACAGTTTTTAATCATTAGTTTCAAGTTAGATGCATGGGCTTCACTAGAGCTTTTTGTATTACATTAGCTACAAAATCAAGACAGGTTCTTCCATCTAGTTTAGCTAGGATTCTTCTTGATTAAAGATGCTCTTTGCAGGATCAAAGTGCTGGTAAAGTGCTGTGTTTCAAAATTGAACCAGTTATTATTGCAAAAAATTGACTTGTTGTTGATATTTTTTTGTGAAAGGTTCCCATTTTTCTTGAAATGACTGGCTCAACAGGGAAGGGCGTGCATACACATTTCTTCCAGACGCAGGCACCTGGTTTGGTGACCTATGCCATTTTTTGACAGAGTGCACATAGGTACAGCTAAACCGATGTTGATCAGGTACATCTACATCTTGGTGCACATACACTAATCGGTATTGGTCACACATACACTGATTGTCGGTCTCAATGTACAACTAATTTGCACATGGTTTCTTACAGTACACTAGGGCATTGTTGGTATAGTGTACACTAACTGTAGCGTAGGATACACCAATTTCTGGAACAGTGTGTACACTAATTGTGGCAATGCACATACACTTCATTGTTTGGATCACAAAGAGTACGGACTTGGCTCTGGTGCAGGTACACTGATACTGTGGCACACATGCCCAAACTCTATATGCGTTCAGGCATCATTAGCAATCTTTTGGAGGCCATAACTTTTGATTCCCAAGCTCGAAATGACTCTTATTTCTTGATTGTGTTGGAAAGGTATTGAAGATAAGGATACATAGTGGAATCATAAGGACGAGGATTTTGACATAAGGAAAATTTATGGTTAGACATTAGTTGCAGGTAACTAGATCATTTTCTAATGTATCTTAAATGTCTGGAAAGAAGGTGTTTTCTTGACCTACCTCATAACACTTTAAAAGGTCTGTGATGTAGACACTAATCTCAGTTGGTTGTAAGGGTTTTGTTTTTTTATTTCAACTTGCATAGCTCAAGTGTTTTCATTTCTTATCTTGACATATTATCTTGTAAAGCTTCGTGTTATGCTCTCTGCTCGTAGGGGATTTGGTGATCAGTGGAGATCAAAAACATGGTTGTTGGCATTACATGATTGGATACATGATGCACATACAGAGTGAAAGGAGACTTTCCACTATTCATATGATGCTAAAAAAGTAAAAGTAGATTTTGGAGGGCAGTCATGATTTTTCTTAGTGGAATTTTCAGTTTATTGCATATGCTGATGTCACTTCTGCGCCTATTTTGGTGATGCTTAGGATATTCCTTAGGGAAGGAAAATGATGGTAAATTCATCTGGTTCCTAAGTTTGCAAATAGAGAAACTATTAAACTCATTGAAGGGTGCAAAAGGACCTAACATCTGGTAGTCTACAGAGACAGGTGTTGGTTAGACAAAACACCGTGGTCGGTCATTTGATAACACATGTTTGGTTAGGCAGGTTTCCAAATGGTGTGCCACTTAAAACCACAGGTAAATTAACAACAGATAAAAAACACACCATATTCAAATGGTGCCCTTGTATTGCTTTCAGTCTTCGGAAAAGGCTACATCCCTATCTACTCAATTGATGAACATAATCCCTTTGGCATAATGCACTTAACCTATAACAATGGGATGGTTATACCATGGAACCCTAAAGTTTGTCCACTACTGTGTAACCTCATGGATGAGCACAAGAAGCGCATCCACTTACCCATTTGGACTTAGTATGCGTCGTAGAGTTAGAGCTTACTGGAGAGTTAGTCTGATATCGCGATCCTCATAAGAGTACACGATGGATGCATTTATTTCCCACTATACTTAGATTAGGGGGAAAATCTGAGATACTCCCAAGTTAATGTCAAGTCTTAGATGGCTTTGTAACACCTGAGTTGAGAGATCTTATTAAGGAGGTCATTCTATCTTGGATCCCACTGTTACTCCAGTCCTTTGTTGTGTCAAGCCATCATGAAGTGATAACTTGTTTGACATTCAGAACCTTATTTGTTTGATGCAAGGCAAATAATCCACTTGCAGATTGGATCTAGTGTTTGCCATTCATCACGAAAATTATGAAGACGTTTGTGGACTTAGCTTATCTTCTTTCTCACCTATCGGACGAGGTAGAAGCTCGCCCCAAGTGGCGCTTAGTTTATTTTTCAGGATCTTGTTGATGCTATACCATATTACAATTTGACTTGTCTTGCCCATTTGGGGCAACAGAAGGAATCTTTCAAGAGTGTTTTCATAGATAGATGGATGGAGACACATTTTTGTTTGTTTATGCTCAGGTCCATGTGCTGCGGCTGATTTGATTAACACATCTAAAGAGCATGGTTTGAGTGGGAGCTCTTGCAGGTATCTTAGTAATGATGCCACTTCATGCATTGATGGTCACAAGATCATCATCATAAGTTCAAATTGATTCATCATTTGATCATGGTCTTACATCGAAAACTAGTCAAGGGTTGAGACATACATTGCTCATTGAGGTGTACTAGTCTCCTTGTTGGAGATTGGATTTGTGTTGTGACACTTGCATGATTGCTCCTGTATGGATCATTCACCTAGAAAACTTGTTTTCATAAGAAAAAGTCCTTTTACTGATGTCATCGAGATTATGTCCCATGGTTTTACTATTCATGGTTTTGGCCCATAGTTTTTGGATCTTAGACCTTCTTCGTAAAAATCCTGCATGCAAATCTCCATACTTACAACATGTCTAGTTGATGATGGAGATTATGCTACTCGAATCGACATGTCACTTCAAATGTCCCTAATTGATATGTGATTTCCATGTGTGACACTATCTAGGTCTAGAAATTTGTTGAGCATTAGCTTAAAAACGATGCCAACTGAGGACTAACTGATCACATGGTGTGTATCACACTTAGGTGTGAATTATGGAGACCTAGGTTTAGCATAGCTCCAAATCAGATATGGGTATTGTATTCCCAGAGTGGTGGATTGTAACTAAACCTCATTTGGTTCTTCGTGGACGTAGAGAACCCACACCGGGTGAACCACATTCCCCACCTGTCTGCTTATAGTCGGTGGTATGGTACTGGATGCACTTCTATTTGAGATCTATAATATTATTATTCAGGTTCCCCCCACTCTTCTTCTGATTCATGATTCTGTAACGTAAAGTGTAAGCATTTTCTTTCCCTTGAACATAATAACATACCTTTCTCCATCTGTGCACATATGATATTTCCTTATACTTATCATTACTATTCTACAGACTTCTTCCACACTTCTTCCTACAATTGTTGTATATGTTCGGAAAATGCTTTTGTATAATCACTGACTCTACCATCAATTGGTAGTTGTACGAAATGTAACACCCCATTTGTTTTACTCCCATCCACAATCAAAAATAAAGACTTTCATGTGGATCTATTTATAGAACTATTATATGGAAACTCTAGCTTGTGATATTGTTAAGTCCCATTGTTTCAGCTTTTCCCCAACTATGCACCTTAACAGGTTTCCCAAACTCCAATTTACCACCTCTATTTTCCCATCTATCTGAGGATGATAGGCACTATTGAACTATAGTTGAGTTCCCAACTTCTTCCATAAAGTCATCTAGAAGTGACATAAGAACCTTGTGTCCCTATATGAAGTAATCATTTTTGGAACACCATGCAAATGAAAAAATTGTTTGAAAAACAAATCTACTATGCTTGTTGCATAACTTGTTTTCTTGCAAGAAAGAAAATGAACCTTCTTAAAAAAACCTATCAACAACCAAAAAAATTGAATCATTACCTCATTGTCTTGTTGGTAATCCAAAAACAAAATCCATGCTCAGATCTATCCACCACCCTTTAGGAACATGCAACGACATATAAAACCCTATATTTTGTGCATGGCTTTTCGATACTTGACAAATTCAACACCTCTCCACATATCTTACCACATCTCTTTTCAGATTTGGCCAACAATATTTCTCTTCTACCAAGGCTATCATCTTATCTTTACCAAAATGCCCAGCCAATCCCATGTTATGCAACTCTTTCACTATATTCTCTCTCATAATCCCAACTAGAATACATAATTGGCGTCCCTTGAATAAATAGTCATCCTGTAAAATGTACTCATCCTGGACATCTCCTGCATTGTCTAACAATGGATGATTAACCTTTCAACAATATTCTTGAAATCAAAATCAAAAGAATACAAACACTTTATTGCTTCAAAACCCACCACCTCATTTTCCGTAGTGGCAAAAAAAGTCACACAGCTACTCAATGCATCTGCAAGTTGATTATGTTTTCCTGATTTATGTTTTAGAGAAAAAGTAAAACCCTGTACAAATGATACCCAATTTGCAAGCCTACCATTCAACTTCATTTGCATATTTACATACTTCAAGGCTATGTGGTCTGTAAATAACACAAACTCCTTAGGCACTAAGTAATGCCTCCAATGCCTCAATGCTTGTACAATAACATAAAATTCCACATCATAAGTAGAGTACTTCTTTGTTACCTCATTTAGGCTCCCACTAAAAAAAGTTACCAGCTTTCCACCTTGACTTAGAACAACACCAATACCCACATGTTAGGCATCACAATCAACCCAAAACACTTTATCAAAATTTGGTAGTTCTAAAATGTGTGCCTCCGTCACCTTCTTCTTTAAGAACTAAAAACTATCCTCAACTTCCTTTGTCCATAGAAACTCCCTTCCTTTTGTGCAATTTGTTGTAGGTACTATAGTACTATTGAAATTTTTAATGAAATTTTTGTAAAATGTATCTAGACCATGAAATCTTCTTACCTTTGTTATACTCCGTGGAGTAGGCAATTCAATAATTTCCTTTATCCTCTCTAAGTCCATCTGTACCCCATCTGCTGAAATAATAAAGCCCAAGAATACCAAAATCTCTTGCATAAACGTGCACTTCTTCATATTTGCATAGAGTTTCTATTTCCTTAACACTTCAAATATCACCCTCAGATGCCTCAGATGTTCTTCTTTAGTTTTACTAAAGATCAAGATATCATCAAAATAAACCACAACAAACTTACCATTATACTCCCACAACACGGTGTTCATCAGTCTCATAAAAGTACTACGTGCATTGGATAACCCAAATGGCATCACCAACCACTCATATAATCCATTTCATATCTTGAATGATGTTTTCCACTCATATCCTTCTCTAATCCAAATCTGATTGTAACCAATTTGAAGATCAATCTTGGTGAAATACCTAGATCCAACAAGCACATCCATCATATCTTTAAGGTGAGGTATTGGGAACCTATACTTGATTGTAATTTTATTGATTGCTTTGCTATCCGTGCACATTCTCCATGTTCCATCCTTATTTGGTGTTAATAAAGTTGGGGTTGCACATGGACTCATGCTCTCCCTTACGGCGCCCTTTTCTCACGAGCTCTACCACTTGCCTATTCAACTCTGCATGCAATGTCATGCTCATCCTATAAGCCACTTTATTTGGGAGTGAAGACCTTGGAATAAAATAAATATGGTGTTGAATATATCTTTTGGGTGGTAATTTGTCTGGTAGCTTATCAGCAATAACATCAGGAAATTCTTCTATTAATTTTGTTGTTTATATTGGTATTTATGCACTTGCAGGTTCATCCTTATTTGCAGCTAGTGCATAAAAAAAATGATTTCCTTTGCCTCCTTCACAAATTCCTTTCTAGAAAGCATATTTCCAGCCTTCCCCTCTTCCTTAAGAGGTAGAAAAACTATTTTTGTGCCATCCTTCAAGAAATTATAAGTATTCTTTCCCCCGTCATGAATAACTTTTCTATCAAATTTCCATGGTCTTCCTAGTAGCATATGACATGCATCCATAGGAATAACATCACACCAAATCTCATCCTTGTAACTGTTCCCAATAGAAAAACTTATTAAACATCTCTTATCAATAATAACTTCATTACCCTTCTTAAACCATGCAATACGGTAAGGGTTAGGATTCTTCTCACAATGTAGACCCAATTTCTCAACCATCTCATTTGAAACCATGTTCTCACAACTACCACCGTCAATAATAACATTACATACCTTTCCTCCTGAAGTGCATCTTGTTCTAAAAATATTTATATGCATCCATGCATCCCCCTTGATATCCTTTCTTGGAGCAATCATCATCCTCTTGATCATCAGATTTTCTCCAACAACTAGTGGAATTTATAGGTCCCGTTCATCTTCTACTTATTCATCTTCGACAAGATTTACTCTTAGAGCATCTACTTTCCTCTTGTCATGTGTATAATAATGTGGGAATTCAAAATCTTGATGCCCCTCTTCACCACATATGTAACAAACAAATGGTCTTCGTGGAGCCTCCCATCCTCTATCGCCAGCATATCCTCTACCCCTAAAAAATCCTCTGCCTCTTAGTTGATTCTGGGAATCTTGTCTCGAATCTTCTTTCTTTTCCACTCCACAAGGTGATTCTCCCCTACCTTAGTTGAAACCATCTCATCCCTTAAAGAAAGATGAGGCCCCCCTATTCATTCCAGGTGATCTCCTAAAACTTTGACGACTTTATTTTTCCTCAACCTTTAAGGCTAATTGATAGGCATCCTCCATGCTCTTAATCATGTGCATACTTATCTCATCTTGAATAGAAAACTTTAATCCATTTGCATACCTTTCAGCCATTGGTTCCTCAGTTTATTCATTCTCTACATGAATGGAAAACTTCTAGAATTTGTTTGTGTATTCTTGAACTATTTGTAAGTTATTTCTAAGATTCTAAAACCTACCGTAAAGGGTTTGTGCATAATCCACAGGGAGAAATTTATCTTTCAGCTTCTTCTCCATCTTACTCCACGTCCTAATTCTTTCTTTCCCCTTTCTTGACCTCTCTTTTTGTAGGTGATCCCACCATAACATAGCATGACCTTTTAATTTTGTGCATGCAAATTTTACCTTCTTTTCTTCTGACATAGCCTTCCACTCAAAAAATTTCCCCATGCTAGTCAACCAGTCTATCAACTCCTCTAGTTTTAGACTACCCCCATACTCTGAAACATTAACTCTTATCCCATAATTCTTTCCTTCTAATGCTCAAAGCATCCTTTCTTAAAAATCTAAGGGCGGCACTTGTGTTTCCTCCTCTTGACAAACTTCTTCTTCATCTATGTCATCTCCACCTTGATTTCCTCTTTGGGTTATCATTCCAGCAAGCGCAATAACCTGCCTTTGTATATCTTGCATATTTCTATTCATCTGGGCAATACCACCTCCTCTTCCTCTTCCTCCCATTTTTTGTAAGACTCGAACCAACTCTGATACCAGATAATTTAGCCAAATTCTAAACAAACTCAATATGCTACAAATAATATGAACTCAAAAAGAAAATAGATCTCCTTCTTCATTATTGAATCATGAATTACAATGTTTCCTAAATAGGAATCCAACTCCCAACTTGATTTTCCAAGAAAAATCTAACTTTGACTAAATCTACTCCAGGTAGCGGAAATTACTATTTTAGCGGTTTACTAGAACCTGTTATTCTTAGTAAGTTTGCATGCTTATGCATACGGGAACAAAAATTTCCACACATCTTCTACATGCCTAAATTAGAGGAATTTCCAACTTTCCAAGTCATAATGCAACTAATAGACTAAAATTAACTAATGCCCTAAAATAGGAAAAAACCAAACTACAACTTAAATCTTGATTTTCGGCCTCAAGATGGCAGATTTTGGGCCCAAAAATGTGCCTAAAAATTGCTCCAACTAGTAGGGCGGGTTGACCGGTGCGTTAGTCTCATCTAAACATGTGGTTTCAAAAAAACAGACTCAAAAGGACAACCAGAGCACAAGTTATGACCTTTTCAAGTTCTTGCTAATTTTGGTGCATCATTCATGGTTTTATCAACCTCCTACATTGATACAATTATAATAGTCTGCTTCTAGTTTACTATCATTGTAGTAGTATGATTTTGGTCACCTTCTTGATGGGCCCCTTTGAGCCTTGCTCGGGTGCCCAAGGTTCTTTGTCCTTCTTAGTTAGTTTTTCCTCCCCATTATGTGTGCATACCAATATGGTCTTAATTTGAATTCAATAAGTCTAGGGATATATAAATACATTAGTACATTTAAGATGTTCATTTATACATAATAAATATTGCAATTATAATGAGTTTATTGTTTCAAGAGAATCCATGTGCCAAAGAAGAATTAAAGCATTGAAAGAAGAACATCTAATATTAACTACTTTTTGTATTGATTAGATCACTGAAAGGATAAGTGTTTGGACACTTGCATTACAACAAATTGACTGGTGAATTACATTATACTTTTGTGTTAATTTATGATTGGTCAAATTCTTTGGGATCTAATAATTAAGGAGGAATACCACATTCCCCATTAACTCTCCAACTTTAATGATTTTTCAAGGTATTTGTGGAATTATTAGTGTTTGAAGGAAGGTGAACCATTTTTCAGGTGGTACAAAATTTATAGAAAAGATAGATTTATTTTCATATCCCAAGAATACAGGAACATGATCTTCAAATAAGTTTTTGACAATATCCATAATTGTAATACTACAATGTTGGTTGTGTAGTTAAAGGAGTGTTACAGATCTAGACAAGGGTCTTTATTTCAATTAATTTTTTTGGGTCTATTTTTCCTACTATCTGTTGGGTTTTAGATTTGCACTTGGAATGAAACC
Organism: Taxus chinensis; assembly: GCA_019776745.2. Classification (NCBI taxonomy): domain Eukaryota; kingdom Viridiplantae; phylum Streptophyta; class Pinopsida; order Cupressales; family Taxaceae; genus Taxus; species Taxus chinensis. The sequence continues at coordinate 200,477,729 of CM034152.1, read as the reverse complement.
ATAGTCAGGAGACTAGCAAGTCCCTCCTCTTTAATGGGAGAGGTTCCCTTATTGAAATCAGGGGCAAAACCTATGTAAAAATGCATAGTCTTTCATTCAATGGTGGTTTCCCAATATCCTAAAATGTGTTTTAAGCTTGGAAAGTTATCAATACATGAGGATAGAAGACTTTGAAGAGAGGAGGGAGGTAGAAGAAGACAATACTTTTAGGAAAAAGAGAGATGGCAGAGAAAACCCTTATATGTATTATGCAAATGAGATACAGAATATAACCATCCATGTTTATAATGGGACACAAATCCGCAGACTCAAAGTTCTGGAAATTGTACAAACTAGAACACAAAGTTTCCAAGTACGCAAGGATTAGATAATTCACATATCAGAACTAGAAAGAAAGAGAAAGTAGAAGAAAAGGGGAAAAACCTTTGTATTGACTTCTTCCAATTTGAAATTACAGTTCCAAAATAATCAAAATTCCAACCCGTACAATGGATTTAAAAGCCCATGATATAGCTCACAAGATATGGTTACAAATTCCTCCAAAAAAAAAAGAAACAGTTACAACTTATTCTAATCGTTTGCGCCCATTTCAAATTCTTGATTCGTAGAGAAATGTTAATGGCGGAAAAGAACAGGTTCAAAAATATACGGCCGTTACATTATTTTTCGCTAGTTAAAACCTGGGCCTTTCAATTTGCTTTTACAACTTCAAATTTGGGTCACCCACATGGGAGAAATTGACTGGAGTAGGCCTACAAACACCTTGACTGTCTACCTTCTGTTTGGTGGGGCCGTATATCTGACCCTAGACGCGTGGCGGGCCAGTACTCATTGGAACCTGTCTCTAGATTTTGTCCTTGAACGCATGCGCCAGAATGACTTCGTGGAGGCTTCCTGTTGATTCTTCAAACTTAGCCAATCTGAGGTCTATTTCCTACTTGACCTATGTTGACCCCTAGACACATGGAGAGCTGGCACTCATTTGAGTTTCTATTTTGGAAACGCCTTCTAAAATTGCATCAAGCTAACGCATGTCTCCTTGCGCCAACCTCAGACTTTTCAACGACCAACTTTGTCTCCCCATTGACTTTAACCACGTGGTGAGTTGGCACTACTTGGAGATTGACCCTTTGATTTCACTTCCAAAATTACGTCATTAAGGCATGTGGAGACTTCCGCCAACCCACCCATACTTAGTCAATTTTAATGATCGACTCTTTCTCTTTTAGACCTGGGATACGTGGAGGACTGGTGCAAGTTTGAGAACTGCCCCCGGATTTTGACCCTTGAAACTACACCGATGAGGCACATGACGACTGTCCGCTGAAACTTCAATACTTAGGATATTTTAGCTTATTCTGTCTTCATTTTGAACTTGGGACACGTGTGAAAGGCTAGCACTTATTTGAGGACTGTCCCTTGGACCCTGCCCTTAGAGTTGCACCATTTGGACATGTGGAGGCTTCCGTTAAACCTTGAAATATTTCTAGACTACATCCAATCAAAGATATACATGTATTACCCATGGACTCTGGGGCAAAAATTAACGGGGAAAATATGCGTGCCATTCCCAACTGCAGTAAGAAAATAAAAAGAAGGGAAAAGACTTCACTATTATGCCTGATTTTTTTTAAACTGTTCTCCATGAAATGGAAAATTAAAAACAATACTAGGCTCGATGTGATTCAATACTCCAAAGAACAGACTCAAGATTTTTGAAAACTGACTCCAAAAGAGGGGAATTTTTTGGGCTGACAATAGTTGGCTCTTTATGGGGATGACTTGGCTTAAAACGAAGACACTTAGGCAAAATCAAGAACTGGAGATAACTTTGGGGAAAGAGGACTAGTGACTTATCCATTGGGAAAAGGATCCGAAAGAAAAACCAATACAAGGCAACACACACAACAAGGAACAAGAAAGAAAACAAGCCAAAACTAGGAAAGACCCAAAACAAAACACAAAAGAATGGCTGAAGCCAAAATACTGTACATAATATACAAAAGGACTTCCTAGTCACCTAGGACTTGAACAACTTAAGATACTACCCACTATAAGGAAGTGGGAGAGGAGAACCATCCATGTAATCTAGATAAAAAAATTTCTCCAGCAAAATGTCTGATTCTAAAAGGACCAAGCCAAAGAGAATCAAACTTACCATGGCTTCCTCATGGCTCACGTCTTTTGTCCCAAAGTAGCACAATGTTTCCCACTTGGAAGAATCTGGGTTTGGCTTTCTTGTCAAAAAAATCCTTCACTTTCAACTGATGAGCTATTATCCTGTCCACCACTTGCAATCTGTCTTCATTGAGCTTCTGAAGGTACACAATTCTCTTATCTAAAGAACTACTGAAACTTGAATCTTCACCATAGTTTTCATCAGATGTAAGGCTGGAAATTCCACCATGATTGGCAGTTGAGATTCTACACCATACACCACTTGGAAAGGGGACATGTCGACACTAAAATTTTCCTCCAAAATTTCTATTTCATTAATGTATGTATTAGGAATAGGATGTTGCGATAAGTGTAAATTAGTAGTAGCATCCGACTTCAGAAGAGGGGAATTTTGAGCGCCGTCAGTACGGTGCCGCTCAATAATGTGGATGTACTTGGCTTGGACAGTCAAAGTACACATAGGCAATGTTGTAAAAAGTATAGATAACTCTGTCGTAAGTGGTCCGGTAATGTTAAAATGTCAAAGTTTGGGTAATTAGAGAAGTAGGGTCTACATGATTAGGAATTAGACCAATATTATATTGGTAATACAGGACAAGGAGTGAGGTCATAAATATTTTGTGTATTTTATTTGTAATAAAGTCTAAAAATGTGGAAGAACATGTAAAATGATAAGGTATTATCTTATCTTAACCAGATAATCTTAAACACTGTACAGATAATGATTCGTCAGAGTGGATTTCTTATCCTATCTTAGAGATAGGACTGGAACAAGCCTCAGATAGTTCCCACTATAAGGAAGTAGGAGAGGCCACCCATCCATGTATTTCAGCATAGAAAGATAGTAGTCTCCAACATATTGTAGGAAGTGTGCGAAAAGGAAGCCATCAGTTAAAGAGTGTCAAACTTGACCATGACTTCCATCAAGAGGTGTAATTGTAAAGTTTCTCCCATAGTCTTGTTGAAGTATCTCCCACTGGGTGAGACTCTAGGTTTGGCTTTCTTTTCAAACAAATCCTTCACTTTTAATTGATGAGCTGTTATCCTATCAACCACTTGCAATCTATCCTCATTAAGCTTCTGAAGGTACAAAATTCTATTTTCCAAAGAGCCATTGAAACTTGAATCTTTAATGGTTTTCATGAGATGCAAGGCTGGAAATTCCATCGCGACTGGTAGATGAGCTTCCACACCATACACCACTTGGAAAGGAGACATTCCAATTGCTCTCTTAGGTGTAATTCTATCATCCCAAAGTGCATCATATAGCTTCTTATGCCAATTCCTCTGAGAATCATTTACAAGCTTTCTAACTATGTTCACTAAGTTCTAGTTTATTGATTTTGCCTGTCCATTCCCTTGGGGGTAGTAATCTAAAGAGTGAGTAAGGGAGATCCCATATCTATAGCAAAAGTCCATCATCTTAATAGAAGAAAAGTTAGAAGCATTATCTGTCACAATCTTGTTTGGGATCCCAAACCTGATCAATATGTTTTCCTTAATGAAGTTGCAAACTACCTCAGAGGTAGTGCTCTTGACTGGGATGGCTTCAACCCACTTGGTGAAGTAATCCGTGGCAGTCAACACATAGAGTATGTATAGCACTAGAAGATGGATTAAGAGTGCTCCAATGAACTCTAAACCCCATTGTTGAAATGGCTCTTCAATCACTACAGGCTTGAGAGGAAAAGTAACCAACTTAGGTCTTCCAACAAACATTTGGCACACTTCACATTTACCAACCCATTTTAATGCATATCTGAATAGAGTGGGACATTAATAACTAGCACGAAGTATTTTATGAGTTGTTACAGCAGAGGAGAAATGGCCTCCACAAGCCTGGTCATGAAAAGTAGAGAACACCTTCTTTTGTTGTTCCTTGTCTATGCACTTCAAAAACCTTCCATCTATGGCTTCGTTTGAATAAAGCATTCTTCCCATAACACATATTGTGCAGACCTCAGTTTGATGGCTCTATTCTCTTTAGCACTCAAGTGAGATGGACATTCTCCATAGGTCATAAAGTGAGAAATGTCAGCATACCATACATTTAATCGAGCTGAGGAACACGAACAACAGGGGCATCAACTCTCATCTTTAGATAACTCCTTGGCAGCTCCCTCAACAATGAGTTCACACAGGCCCTTACCCTGAACTACCTTTATTGGCCTAATATCAAGATCATACTCTTGGACCTTTGCTACCTAATTACCTCTCTTGATTCCAAATTCTTGCTGAGTAAGAATGGATTTGATTGTTGTATCAGGCACCAACACCACAGAATGAGAATTAAGAATGTAAAAAATAAACTGCTAAACAACTTTGATAACTAGGAAAAGCATGTTTCTCCATCATAGTGTACTTTAGCTCATGTTTTTTCAAGACATAAATCATAAATGCAATTGGTAGCTGATGATCTTCAGCATTCTTCTAGGGCTAACACAACAACTAAGGTATTTTTAGTGGCATAAAAATAGATAATGAAATCTCTATCTAAAATCATGGGCATGCCAAGGTTAGAGTATTTGCAATAGCCTATTTAATGTTCTTCAAATGATTTCTTCCGTTCAGAGGACCAACCAAAAGTTTTCTTCCCTTGCATCATGTGAGAAATGCTCATAGTAAATTCTACAAAATCAGGGATGAATCTCCTCAGGAAATTGATCTTACCAAAGAAAGAATGGACACCTTTCTTACTTGTTGGAAGAGGAATTTGTTGGACTAGCCTGAACTCTTTCTGGATCAATCTTAATCCCTTCCTTTGAAACAACGTGTCTCAACAGATTTCCCTCTGTGACACAAAACATAGACTTCTTAAGATTTAAAGAAATCCCATTATATCTACACTTCTGCAATACTGTTTCAAGGTGTTGGATGTGATCTTTTCTTGCTTTAGAAAACACTGTCAAGTCATCAAAATACACAAAAAAGCATTTCCCTTTCAAACTACCAAAAGCCAAGTCCATGGCCCTCTGGAAAGTAGCACCAGCATTGATGAGACCAAATGACATCCTTTTGTATGCAAAGGTTCCCCAAGGAGTAGTAAAGGCAGTCTTGTGTTGATCTAGCAGTATTCACCTCTACTTGATTATACCCCGAGAATCCATCCAACATAGATAGCATCTCTCAATCCTGTAACAACTTGTAAAACATGGTCCATCATGGGGAGAGGGTAGTTGTCCTTCAAAGAACCCTGATTTCAGATTTCTGAAGTCCACACAGATCCGGATCTCACCATTCTTCTTCCTGACAGGCACTATATTAGCAATCCACATTGAATGGTGGATGGAGAAGATGATCCTAGCCTTTAGAAGCTTTTGAATTTCTTGAAAAATTCATATCAGCTATCTTTGGATTATATTTCCATTGCTTCTGTTTTAAAGGTTTGATGTCCATGCCTAAGAGGAATGAAATGTTGCATTTCTTTAGGCTGAAAATCCTTAAGATCATCATAAGAGTAAGCCAGAACATCAACATACCTCTTCAAAAAATTCACCACCTTCTTTTTTTCTTCCTAAGTGCAACATTTTCCAATGTTGACCATTTTAGGATCATCAAGACTCCCAATATTCACTTTCTTAGTCTCAGCAGATTATCGGGCTCCTTGGAAAACTTTAGACTTCATATATCTATCATGTTTATCAAAAAGATCCTCCAAACTTTGTAGCCCTTTAGGGATTTTATTGCCTTTTAGTTTGATGCATCCATCTTGATCCATCTCTTCTTTGACACCCTCTTCATTTGATGGCACACACTCTCTAGGAAGATTGTCACTTCCTTCAAAGCACAGCTGATCAAAGTTGTCTCTGAGCTCCAAGAAAGAAATCAAATGCTGGTCATCATTAAAAACTTGCCAATTATTTGCATTTTCAGGCACACTGGGTCTATGGATCATCTCAATGGTGATTTTTTCTTGAGGAAAATTAGGATAAGGAATTAACAAGGACCCTAAAACAGCTAGAGAGTCAGCCCTAGTGTTCCTTTCCCTTGGCACAACTTCAATGGAAAAAGCATCAAGGAATTCAATGGAATTCCATACCAGATTCATATAGTGCTTCAACCTTCTATTCTTTACCTGATAAAGGTCTCTAACTTGTTTTACAATTAGCTCTGCATCTCCACGAGCAAGAAGGTTCTTCACTCCCATTTCCTTCACCATGCTCAAACCAAGAATGAGGGCCTCGTACTCAGCATTATTGTTGGTTTTTTTCAAATTGAAACTTGAAGGAGAAAGGATGAATCTTACCCCCAGGAGAAATGAGCACTATGTTAGGAAATAAGAGATAAAATATGCGGAATAATCCCTTACAGAATCGCAACAGTAGAAACTAATATGCAAAAATTTTTATAGATCTCAAATAAAAGTGCAGAATAAATAACACAACACAAAGAGACAAGATGTAATGTGGTTCACCTAATTTGGGCTACATCCACCAAGAATCACTTGCTCATATTTTATTACAAGCCTCCACTCTCTCAATACAATACCCAGATCCGTTTGAAGCTATGCTCAACAAACTCTACAGAATTCACACCTGAATTCAAAACACATCTACAATACATTTCCTTGTATATGTATCATATGCATAAGACCATATAAATAGACAATTACTTAAGCAATTTGATACAAAACCATGGGAAAAAAACTATGGGTATCAAAACCATGGGAAAAAAACCATGGGTATCAAAACAATGGGTACTGAAAAACCATGGGCCCAAAAATAGCCCATAACGGTTACCCATTACCCATGGGTTAATAAACCACACATGAAAATTTACTTCGGGGGCTTCCCCCCCGAACCCCCCTAATCCGCTCACCAGTGAGCGGGACCACCATAAAAATACCCGAGTGTAACACATAGAAGGTGTACCACACTCTAACATGAAAATAGGCTCCACAAACATAACAATCTCCCACTTGGAGACTGATTTCCACTGAGCAAGATTCTCAACCCTTCACTGTCATCCGTGAAGGCCAACTAAAGTTGAACATAGCTTTAGTTTATCCCTTATGACCCACCTTGGTCATCATGTCTGCAGGATTCTGACTGGTATGAATCTTCTCCAACTTCAACTTATCTTCCTCCAAAGTTGTCCTGATGAAGTGATATCTCAACTGTATATGCTTCATCCTAGAGTGGAAAGCAAAGTTCTTAGCTAGGTGTATAGCACTCTAACTATCACTATGCATCTTACATTCCTCCTGCTTATGCCCCAACTCCTCAAGCAATTGTTGTAACCAAATCATCTCTTTGCTTGCCTCTGTGACAGCAACATACTCAGCCTCTATGGTTGACAAATCCACCAACTTCTATAGTCATGAAATCCAGCTCACTGTTATCCCACCTATAGTGTAAATATATTCTTTCTTGCTCATCCTACTGTCGACATCTCCAGCCATGTCTGAATCTACATAACCACGTAAAGTGGTGTCTGATCCACTGTAGAACAAAACTGTCCCCATGGTCCCTCTCAAATACTGAAGGATCCACTTTACTGCTTGCCAATGCTCTTTACCTAGATCACTCATAAATCTACTCACAGCTCCCACTACATGGGCAATATTAGGCCTAGTGCACACCATAACATACATCAAACTGCCAACTGCTGATGAGTAAGGTACCTTGGACATCTGGTTTCTTTCCTGCTCTGTCTTGGGACACTGCTCCTCTGATAACTTAAAATGGCCTGCCAAAGGAGTCCCAACCGGTTTAGCATCCTGCATGTTAAACCTATCCAATACCTTCTTAATGTACTCTTCCTGAGGTAAAGTCAGCTTCCGTTCCTTCCTATCCCTAGTTATCCTCATATCAAGGATTTGTTTGGATGCCCCCAAATCCTTCATATCAAAAGATTCACTTAGCTGTTTCTTGAGTACTTTTATTTCCTGCATGTTTTTACTTACAACTAACATGTCCTCAACATACAAACACAAGATAATATAACTTCCATCCTCAAATTTCTTTGTATACACACAATGGTCAGAATGACATCTAATATAACCTTGCTCCATCATGAAGCTATCAAACTTCTTATACCATTGACGTGGAGCTTGTTTCAAGCCATACAAGCTCTTCTTCAGTTTACACACCATCTCCTCTTTACCTTTGACCTCATAGGCCTCTGCTTGCTGCATATATAGTTCCTCCTCCAATTCACCATGGATAAATGTAGTATTTACATCTAACTATTCTAAGTGCAAGTCTTCTACTGCCACTATTCCAAGAACAGTTCTAATAGAAGTCATTTTTACTACAGGAGAAAATATCTCATCAAAATCTATACCTTGTTTCTGTGCAAACCCCTTGACCACCAACCAGTTCTTATATCTTTTCTTTCCTCCTTTGTCTTTAACTTTGTACACCCACTTGTTCTACAATGCTCTTTTGCCTTCCGGTAGCTTCACCAAATCCCAAGTCTGGTTCTCCATGAGAGACTTATGCTCCTTATCCATGGCTTGCTCCCACTTCTTACTGGCATCTACCTACATTTCTTCATCAAATCTCTTTGGCTCTCCACTATCAATGAGTAATAAATAATAAAGAGAAGGAGAAAAAAGTTCAAGTTCTTTTCTTACCCTAGAAGACCTCCTCATTTTAGGAGTTTGGGGTTCTTGTTGAGTAGGTTCCTGAACTGATTCATGTTAGGAAATAAGGGATAAAATATGTGGAATAATCCCTCACAGAATCACAACAGTAGAAACTAATATGCAGAAATTATTACAGATCTCAAATAAAATTACAGAATAAAATAACACAACACAAAGAGACAGTATTTAACGTGTTTGACCCAATTTGGGCTACGTCCACCAAGAATCACTTGCTCAGATTTTATTACAAGCCACCGCTCTCTCAATACAATACCCAGATCCATTTGGAGCTATGCTCAACAAACTCTACAGAATTCATAGTCGAATTCAAAACACATTTGTAATACATTTGCTTGTACATCTATCATATGTATAAGACCATATAAATAGACAACTGCTTAAGCAGTTTTACAAAACCGTGGGTATCAAAACCATGGGAAAAACCCGTCCCATAAACCTATGGGTCAAAAAATCGCCCATATGAGAAAAGCACGTTTCCCAATATGTCGGGTGCATTTTTCAAGGCCAAAAAATTTTACGCCTAAAAAAAAAATTTGGGGGCTGCACCCCCGAACCCCGGTGAGGATACATGAAAAGTGTACAATCTTCAACACTTTCACACATGAAAATAGGCTCCACAACCTAACAATCTCCCACTTGGAGACTAGTTTTCCTCTGAGCAAGCTTCTCAACCCTTCACTAGTTTTTGTGAAGACCAACCAAAGAGTCTGAACAAAACTTTAGTTTTTCCCTTGTGACCAACTTGGTCATCATGTCTGTAGGATTTTGACTAGTATGAATCTTCTTCAACTTCAACTTCTCTTCCTCCAAAGCTGTCCTAATGAAATGATACATTAACTGTATATGCTTTGTCCTAGAGTGGAAAGCAAAGTTCTTAGCTAGGTGTATAGCACTCTGACTATCACTATGCAGCTTACTTTCCTCCTGCTTATGCCCCAACTCCTCAAGCAATTGTTGTAACCAAATCATCTCTTTGCTTGCCTCTGTGGCAGCAACATACTCAGCCTCTGTGGTTGACAAAGCCACCAGCTTATGTAGTTGTGAAATCTAGCTCACTGCTGTCCCACCTACAGTGTAAATATAACCTGTCGTGCTCCTCCTGCTGTCTACATCTCCAGCCATATCTGAATCTACATAACCACGTAAAGTGGTGTTTGATCCACTATAGCACAAAACTATCCCCATGGTCCCTCTCAAATACCGAATGATCCACTTTACTGCTTGCCAATGCTCTTTACCTGGATCACTCATAAATCTACTCACAGCTCCCACTACATGGGCAATATCAGGCCTAGTGCATACCATAGCATACATCAAACTACCAACTGCTGATGAGTAAGGTACCTTGGACATCTAGTTTCTTACCTGCTCTGTCATGGGACACTGCTCCTTTGATAACTTGAAATGGCCTGCCAGAGGAGTCCCAACCGGTTTAGCATCCTGCATGTTAAACCTGTCTAATACCTTCTTAATGTACTCTTCCTGAGATAAAGTCAACTTCCGTTCCTTCCTATCTCAAGTTATCCTCATACCAAGGATTTGTCTGGCTGCCCCCAAATCCTTCATATCAAAGGATTCACTTAGCTGTTTCTTGAGTATTTTTATTTCATGCATGTTTTTACCTGCAACCAACATGTCATCAACATACAAACACAGGATAATATAACTTTCATCCTCAAATTTATTTGTATACACACAATGGTCAGAATGACATCTAATATAACCTTGCTCCATCATGAAGCTATCAAACTTCTTATACCATTGACGTGGAGCTTGTTTCAGGCCATACAAGCTCTTCTTCAGTTTGCACACCATCTCCTCTTTACCTTTGACGTCATATCCTTCTGGCTGCTGCATATATAGCTCCTCCTCCAAATCACCATGGAGAAATGCAGTCTTTACATCTAACTGTTCTAAATGTAAGTCTTCTGCTGCCACTATTCCAAGAACAGTTCTGATAGAAGTCATTTTTACTACAGGAGAAAAAATCTCATCAAAATCTATACCTTGTTTCTGTGCAAACCCCTTGACCACCAACCGGGCCTTATATCTTTTCTTTCCTCCTTCTTCATCTTTAACTCTGTACACCCACTTGTTCTGCAATGCTCTTTTTCCTTCCGGTAGCTTCACCAAATCCCAAGTCTGGTTCTCCATGAGAGACTTATGCTCCTCATCCATGGCTTGCTCCCACTTCTTACTGGCATCTACCTGCATTGCTTCATCAAAGCTCTCTGGCTCTCCACTATCAGTGAGTAATAAATAATAAAGAGAAGGAGAAAACTGTTCAGGTTCTTTTCTTACCCTAGAAGACCTCCTCACTGTAGGAGTTTGGGGTTCCTATTGAGTAGGTTCCTGAACTGATTCATGGGTCACTTTCCCATCTGGAAGATCCTCTACCACTGCATATTCTTTCTTGGATTCTTCCCTATTTTCCTGTAATTGTTGCTTATACATGACTTTCTCATTAAAGACCACATCCCTAGACCGAATGATTTTCTTATCCTTAATACTCCAACATTTAAATCCAAAGTCGTCATCACCATAACCAATGAAAGTACATTTTTCTAATTTAGCCTCTAGCTTGGTTTTATCATCCTTGTCTATATGAACAAACACTTCACATCCAAAGACTCTAAGAAATGAATAATCAACTTTCTTACCATACCAAGCCTCCTCAGGTATGCCTCCATCCAAGGCACTTGAGGGTCCTCTGTTTATCAAGTACATAGCTATGCTCACCACTTTTGCCTAAAAAGAAAGAGGCAGTCCTGCATGTAACCTCATGCTCCTAGCACGTTCCATTATTGTTCTATTCATCCTTTCTGATACCCCATTTTGCTATGGAGTTCCTGGATTCCATTCTTAGAACAATAATCATTAAATTCATTGCTGCAATACTCCCCTCCATTATCTAACCTGAGACATTTTAGCTTAAGACTTGTTTCATTCTCTACCAAGGCTTTCCATTTAACAAAAGTGTCAAATACATCAGATTTGTTTCTAATACAATAAACCCAAACTTTCCTTGTTGCATCATCAATAAAAGTAACATAATAACTTGAACCCCCAAGAGATGATACCTGAACTGGCCCCCACACATCAGAATGCACCAGCTCTAACTTACTCTCTTTCTTTGTAGGTCCAACCTTGAGAAACCTTACTCACTTTTTTTCCCATATATGCAGTTCTCACATAAATCCAAACATGTTTCTGTATATCTAGGCAAATTCTTCTTTATGATGTTCATGCCCTTATGGCTCATATGACCGAGCCTATAGTGCCATAATGTTGTATCTGCATCTGAGGCCACAAGATTACAATCATTAGTACTATCAGTGGTTAAATACAAGGTTCCAACCTTTTTACCTCTTGCCACCACAAGAGCACCCTTGGTAACCTTCCAAGAGTTAGCTGTAAATATCACAGTACAACCATCACTTCCTAATTGCCCCGCCAATATCAAGTTTCTCCTTAATGTAGGCACATATCTGACATGCTTCAATAGCCATGTATTCCCATTTTGCATCTTAACCTGAACAGAACCTTTTCCAACTATGCTGCAAGGCTCATCATCACCAAGAAAAACATGCCCAAAATCCCTTTGAACATAATCAACAAAATAATGCCTATGTGGAGAAGCATGGAAAGAAGCCCCTGAATCTAAAACCCAAGATTCAGTAATATTGTGCAAAGAAAGAATCAAAGCATCCTGACATACATTACCCGTTGCCACATTTGCCTCCTTGTTTTCTTCCTGTTGTTTCTTCTTATCCCGAAGCTCCCAATAGTCCTTCTTTGCATGCCCAGGCTTTCCACAATTCCAACATACAATCTTGTTCTTGGATTTTGACCTTGCCCGATCTTTTGATTTTCCATGGTTTCCTCTATTCTTCTGTCTCCCTCTAGTTTCCACTGTCAAAGCATTCCATGAAGTAGAAGATTCCCTAGAGCTTTTTCTTCACATTTCCTCGCTTAGAATCACCCCTACAACATCCTCAAACTTCAACTTCGAGTTAGCTGGAACCGAGTTACTTACTGCCATTACCAGGCTATTCCAACTCTCAGGTAAAGAGCACAGAATTAATAAAGCCCTAACTTCTTCATCAAATTCTATTGTAACTGAAGCTAGCATATTCAATACCGTATTTAAATCATTTAAATGATTTGCTACTGAACTATTCTCAGACATCTTCATATTAAACAACTTTTTCATTAAAAATATCTTATTAGAGGCAGAGGGTTTTTCATACAACTTCCCTAATGCATCCATTATATCTTTTGTAGTCTTTTCCTTTGAAACATTAAATAATACCGAAGATGCAAGACTCAGCCGGATCGTTCCAAGTGCCTTCCGATCTAACAAATCCCATTTCGCATTTGTCATACTCGAGGGTTTGTTCACCTTCTCAGACAATAAAGTATAAATATCCTTCTGATAAAGGTAATCTTCCATCTGCATCTTCCAAAGACTGAAATTCTGCCCGTTGAATTTATCAATCCTAGATCTTCCTTCATCTGCCATAGCTCCCACTCAAGCTAAAAACTTTCCCTACGATTCAACACTTCAGCAAACCAAACCAGACTCTGATACCAATTGTTAGGAAATAAGGGATAAAATATGCGGAATAATCCCTCACAGAATCGCAACAGTAGAAACTAATATCCAGAAATTATTAAAAATCTCAAATAAAATTGCAGAATAAAATAACACAACACAAAGAGATGGTATTTAACATGGTTCACCCAATTTGGGCTACGTCCACCAAGAATCACTTGCTCAGATTTTATTACAAGCCACCACTCTCTCAATACAATACCCAGATCCGTTTGGAGCTATGCTCAACAAACTCTACAGAATTCACAGCCGAATTCAAAACACATCTGCAATACATTTGCTTATACATCTATCATATGCATAAGACCATATAAATAGACAACTGCTTAAGCAGTTTTACAAAACCGTGGGTATCAAAACCATGGGCAAAACCTGTCCCATAAACCTATGGGTCAAAAAAATCACCCATATGAGAAAAGCACGTTTCCCGATATGTCGAGTGTATTTTTTGAGGCCAAAAAATTTTACGCATAAAAAAAATTCGGGGGCTGCGCCCCCGAACCCTAGCAAGGATACATGAAAAGTGTACAGTACTCTTAGTGTACAGTCTTCAACACTTTAACACATGAAAACAGGCTCCACAACCTAACAATTCATGGGTCACTTTCCCATCTGGAAGATCCTCTACCACTACATATTCTTTATTGGATTCTTCCCTGTTTTCCTACAAGTGTTTCTTATACATGAATTTCTCATTAAAGACCACATCCTTAGACTGAATGATTTTATTGTCCTTAATACTCCAACATTTAAATCCAAAGTCATCACCACCATAACCAATGAAAGTACATTTTTATGATTTAGCCCCTAGCTTGGTCTTATCATCCTTGTCTATATGAACAAACACCTCACATCCAAAGACTCTAAGAAATGAATAATCAAATCCCTAACCATACCAAGCCTCCTCAGGTATGCCTCCATCTAAGGCACTTGAGGGTCCTCTGTTTATCAATTACACATCTGTGCTCACCACTTCTGCCCAAAAGGAAAGAGGCAGTCCTGCATGTAACCTCATGCTCCTAGCATGTTCCATTATTGTTCTGTTCATCCTTTCTAATACCCCATTCTACTGCGGAGTTCCTGGAACCATATTTTGCCTACGGATTCCATTCTTAGAACAGTAATCATTAAATTCATTACTGCAATACTCCCCTCCATTATCTGACCTGAAACATTTTAGCTTAAGACTTGTTTCATTCTCTACCAAGGCTTTCCATTTAACAAAAGTGTCAAATACATCAGATTTGTTTCTAATACAATAAACCCAAACTTTCCTTGTTGCATCATCAATAAAAGTAACATAATAACTTGAACCCCTAAGAGATGATACCTGAGCTGCCCCCCACACATCAAAATGCACCAGCTCTAACTTTCTTTCTTTGTAGGTCCAACCTTGAGAAACCTTACTCGCTTTTATTTCCCATATATGAAGTCCTCACAGAACTCCAAACCTATTCCTGTATATCTAGGAAAATTCTTCTTTATGATGTCCATGCCCTTATGGCTCATATGACTGAGCCTACAATGCCATAATGTTGTATCTGCATCTGAAGCCACAATATTACAATCATTAGTACTATCAGTGGATAAATACAAGGTTCCAACCTTCTTACCTCTTGCCACCACAAGAGCACCCTTGGTAACCTTCCAAGAGTTAGCTGTAAATATCACAGTATAACCATCACTTCCCAATTGCCCCACTGATATCAAATTTCTCCTTAATGTAGGCACATGTATGACATCCTTCAATAGCCATGTATTCTCATTCTGCATCTTAACCTGAACAGAACCTTTTCAAAATATACTACAAGGCTCATCATCACCAAGAAAAACATGCCAAAAATCCCCTTGAACATAATCAACAAAATAATGCCTATGTGGAGTAACATGAAAAGAAGCCCTTGAATCTAAAACCCAAGATTCAGTAATATTATGTAACGAAAGAATCAAAGCATCCTAACATACATTACCTGATGCCACATTTGCCTCCTTATTTTCTTCCTGTTGTTTCTTCTTGTCCCGAAGCTCCCAATAGTCATTCTTTGCATGCCCAAACTTTCCATAGTTCCAACATACAATCTTGCTATTGGATTTTGACCTTTCTCGATCTTTCGCTTTTCCACAATTTCCTCTATTCTTCTGTATCCCTCTAGTTTCCACTGTCAAAGCATTCCCTGAAGTAGAATATTACTCAGAGATTTTTTTGCATTTCCTCACTTAGAATCACCCCTACAACATCCTCAAACTTCAACTTTGAGTTAGCTAGAACCGAGTTGCTTACCACCATTACCAGGCTATTCTAACTTTCAGGTAAAGAGCATAGAATTAATAAATCCCTAACTTCTTCATCAAATTCTATTGTAACCGAAGCTAGCATATTCACAACCGTATTGAAATCATTTAAATGATCTGCTACTGAACTATTCTCAGACATCTTCATATTAAACAAATTTTTCCTTAAAAATATCTTATTAGAGGCAGAGGGTTTTTCATACAACTTCGTTAATGCATCCATCAATTCTTTTGTAGTCTTTTCCTTTGAAACATTAAATAATACTGAAGATGCAAGACACAACCGGATCGTTCCAAGTGCCTTCCGATCCAACAAATCCCATTCCGCATCTATCATACTCGAGGGTTTGTTCACCTTCTCAGACAGTAGAGTATAAAGATCCTTCTGATAAAGGTAATCTTTCATCTGCATCTTCCAAAGACTGAAATTCTACCCGTTGAATTTATCAACCCTAGATCTTCCATCATTTGTCATAGCTCCCACTCAAGATAAAAATTTCCCTGTGATTCAACACTTCAGAAAACCAAACCAGGCTCTGATACCAATTGTTAGGAAATAAGAGATAAAATATGTGGAATAATCCCTTACAGAATCGCAACAGTAGAAACTAATATGCAGAAAATATTACAGATCTCAAATAAAAGTACAAAATAAATAACACAACATAGAGAGATAAGATTTAACGTGGTTCACCCAATTTGGGCTACGTCCACCAAGAATCACTTGCTCATATTTTATTACAAGCCTCCACTCTCTCAATACAATACCCAGATCCGTTTGGAGCTATGCTCAACAAACTCTACAGAATTCACACCTGAATTCAAAACACATCTGCAATACATTTCCTTGTATATGTATCATATGCATAAGACCATATAAATAGAACGCTTAAGTAGTTTGATACAAAACCGTGGGTATCAAAACCATGGGTAAAAACTGTGAGTATCAAAACCATGGGAAAAAAACCATGGGTATCAAAACAATGGGTACCGAAAAACCATGGGCCCAAAAACATCCCATAATAGTTACCCATTACCCATGGGTTAATAAACCACCCATGAAAATTTCCTTCGAGGGCTTCGCCCCCGAACCCCCTTGTCCCGCTCACGGGCGAGTGAGACCGCTGTAAAAATACCCGAGTGTAACACATAGAAGGTGTACCACACTCTAACATGAAAATTGGATCCACAAACATAACACACTACACCAGCTCTAGAACTAGCTGAAGAGAAACTTCCATCAAACTCCAAAGTCCACACACCATTAGGATCAAGCAACACTTCATTTGGCAGACTTGTCTCCTCTTGTGACATGATCATGTAGTTCACATGCCTGATGTCTTCATACAATATTTGTGCTTTAGGATCATCTGTATTTTGTATAATATACTCTACTTGCTTCTCAAGCAGTAGCTTCTTCATCTTGCCATTGACAGGGATCAAGGCATGTGACCAATCCATTTGAATCTCACCTCCAACATCTTTGCAAAAGTTCCTACTTAACAGCATGCCATAGGAAGGAGGTATATCAGCAACGAAGATGGTAGCCAAGACCTTCTTCTCTGGTAAAGTAGCAAAAGCTACTTGTGCATCCTTGATTATCCCAACCAAAGGCACTTCTCTACTTTCCATGGAATAATAAGAACCATAAGTGCGGGTTAGAGTTAGACCCAAAGCATGAGCCACTTTTGTAGGCATTACATTATCAGATGCACCAGAATCAATGACACAATTGCTAATCTTGTGGCCAGCTATGAGGTGAGTCACATAGAAGGGTTTGATCTTCTCATTGGGTGAAGTGAATGCAACCACAAGGCTAGGTTGAGGTGGAGAAGAAGGAGTGGGAAAAAGGCCTTTAGAAGAATGGGTTGGGGTTTTAGATTTAGAATTTACAAAGTTAACCATTTTGGCAAAGGCTTTAGGATGGGTTTGATAAAAATCTACCTCAGAAATCTGAATCTTGGTCTTTTTAAGATGGTCTATAATGTCAAAAGATCCATATGTGGATGGGGAATCACCACCAGGAGTAGGAGGAGCTTTTGATCTATCAACTTTATCATTTTTTGGAAAATAATTCTCATAAGCATAAGTAGAGAAAGGACTAGCATAGCTTACCTTTTGGGTGGAAGTAGTAGGAATAGGAGCTCCTCTTCTTGCAATCACCGGGATGGTGATGGGGTACTCCTTGGATATTTTTGTAGGCTACACCACTTTTTCCTTTTTTTTGGTCTATTCCTGGGTCATAACAACATATTACTCACTGTTCATTTCATCCACTACATCATCATAGTCATCTTCATCATCCATACCTTCAGTGGTGAGAAAATGAACTCAAGAGCCGCTAGGCTCCTCCAGATCTTAATCAGCTTCCTCTTCGTGTTCATCATAGAGCTCATTTTCTTCCTCATCATCGACCTCACAAGTAGCATTGACAGGCACCTTGAGGGGTGAAACTTCAATGTCCAACCTGGTTTGAGAAGAGGGCAAGCGGTTCCTAAGCTAAAAGTTATTCCTTGGAACATCTTGATATGGAGCATGCTGATTCAATTGCTTCTTAATGGAAATGAGGTCATTATCCATCTTTTACACCAACTGATCTGCATTACCTCCAGGAGGAAAGGAACAAGAAGATGTTTTGGATTTGAAAAACTCCCTTTTCATCTTGCCAGACATGATCAAGTCATCTTCCACACTGACATCCAATCTCTGATCAGCATCCAAAGTTACAAGATTTGCTCTCCTCAGGGCATAGCTTACTTCCAGCAATTGATCATTCAAGAAGAAACATTTCTGAATCTGATCAACATGTCTAGTATCTAATGGAATATTGTTAACCAACTTGTTGAACTTTGCCACAAATTATCTCATAGGCTCATGTGGCTCCTTCCTGATTTGATAAATTTGTGCTAGCAAAGCATGCACATCTTCAGCAGGTTTGAAACTATGCTCAAATTCAGTCCTCGTAGTAGTCCAATCGATGATGGTCCTAGCAAGAAGATGGTAAAACCAATCTGCAGCATTGTCTTGCAAGGTTTCCACAAACATCCTAACAGATACATCCTCATGTTCAACTCCATGAACCCCACATGCAAAAATGAAGGCTACAATGTGTTCATCAAGGTGTACTTTGCCATCACCTATAAATTTGGGAAAATTCTTACTGTTACCCTCAGGTAACTCATGCAATGGTCGAGGAAGAGATAGAGGCCCAACTCTTTATCCCCAAGGCTGAGGTTTTTCCATCCTTAGAAATATTTCTTGAAGTGGAAATGAGACACCAGTAAGAATTAGGGCACGGAGATTATGGCTAAGTTGTGCTTGAGGAATGCTACTACCAGAAGTTTTGTCTTCAACAGGAGGTGTGCTTATGTAACGATCTCTTATATTTCTTCTTGTTGGAGGAATTTGAAAACCTTATTGATCCAAGATTTGAAATTGGGGATCTTCAATTCCAAGAGCCCTTATACCATGAGTATATATTAGAGTCTCCGGATCAAAGAAATGATCAAATTAATTTTTCTTTTAGAAAGGATTTTTTTTTGAACAAAACCCCAGCGGAGTCACCAAAAACTGTTGGGTTTCATATTTTCACTTGGAATGAAACCATAGTCAGGAGAAAAGTAAGTCCCTCCTCTTTAATGGGAGAGGTTCCCTTATTAGAAGCAGGGATAAAACCTATGCACAAATATACAATCTTTCATTCAATGGTGGTTTCCCGATATCTTGAAATTTGTTTTATGCCTGGAAAGTTATCAATACATGAGGATAGAATATTTGAAGAGAGGAGGGAGGCAGAAGAAGACAATACTTTCAAGGAAAAGAGATGGTATAGAAAACCCTTATACGTATTGAGCAAATAAGATATATAATAGAACCATTCACGTTTATAATAGGCACAATCCACATACCCAAATTTCTTGAGATTTTATAAACTATAACACAAATTTTCTAAGCATGCAAAGATTAAATGATTCACATATCAGAGCAAGAAGGAAAGAGAAAGTAAAGGAAAAGGGGAAAACCTTTGTATTTATTTCTTCCAATTAGAAATTACAGTTTCAAAAATATCAAAATTCTAACCCGTGCAATGGCTTTGAAAGCTCATGATATAGCTCGCAAGAGACGGTTACAACTTCCTCGAACAAGTAAGAAACAGTTATAACTTATTCTAATCATCCATGCCCTTTTGAATTCTTGATTTGCAAATAAATTTTAATGGCAGAAAAAAAAGTTTTTTAAATATACAAACATTTCATTATTTTTCCAATTAAAACATGGGCCATTCGATTTTCTTTTACAAATTTAAATTTGGGCCACCCACGTGAAAGAAATTGATTAGAGTGGGCTTCCAGACGCCTTTTGCATTTTTTTCCTTTGAAGTTACATCAGGCTGACACGTGGAGAGCTCTACCGATTCCTTTATACTTAGCCGATTCAGGTCTATTTCCTACTTGACCTATGTTGACCCCTAGACACATGGAGAGTTGGCACTCATTTGAGTTTCTGTTTTGGAAACACCTCCTGAAATTGTGCCAAGCTGATGCGTGTCTCCTTCTGTCGGCCTTAAATTTTTCAATGGCCAACTCTGTCTCCCCATTGACTTTAACCACGTGGCGAGATGGCATTACTTGGAGACTAGCCCTTTGATTTCACTTCCGAAATTATGTCATTAAGGCATGTGGAGACTTCCGCCAACCCACCCATACTTAGTCAATTTTAATGATTGGCTCTTTCTCTTTTGACCTAGGACACGTGGAGGACTGGTACAAGTTTGAGAACTACCCTCGTCTTTGACTCTTGAAGCTGCGCAGATGAGGCACGTGGCGCCGTCTGCTAAACCTTCCATACTTCTAGCCAATTTGAGCTTGTTTTGCCTTCATTTTGAACCTGGAACACGCGGAAATATCGTTTGGATGCGTGGAGGCTTCCACTATCACTTGAAACATGGCCATGTCGTATCCAATCAGGAATATCCGCATACTACCCGTGGATGCTGGGATAAAAATTAACGAGGAAGATACGTCTGTCATTCCCAACTGCGGGGAGAAAATAAAAAGAAGGGAAGAAACTTCACCATTACACCCAAATTTCAAATTGTTCTCCATGAATGGGAAAACTAAAAACAATGTCAAGCTCAACATGATCCAATACTCCAAGGTACATACTCAAAATTTTCAAAACTTGACTTCAAAAGAGGGGAATTTTGAGGACGGCAACACTATCTAGATCATATTTATACTACCTATTTTTGAAAAATGTCTATAGATTTGTGACTATGTATCACTTTGAAACCCTAATTCTCAATATTTTACAAGCATTTCAATGATTCCATATTCCCTAAGTTTATAAAGCTATTTATTTTATGTGATTAGGTCTAGTTAATTGATTTATATATGGATTATCCTAATTACAAATTGGATGTGGTGTGTTTAGAGCATTTATTAGTGCAAAATCACTTTCCATGTCTACATTTTGGAGATTATAACTCACCTTGCACCTAACCTAGGGTTTTCAATTGGGTAAACTTGAGTTTCATGTAACTTTCTAAGAATTATCTTTTGATTTGTAGAGATAGATTTAATTTTCATGTGATCTATTTCATTTGTTCAAAATATATTAGCCCTAACTATTGTTGTGATAGTGGTTATAGATTTGTTTTACATATAATATCTTTTATTTCATCCAAATTTATTAGATCCAAGAGTTCAATTAGAAGAGTTGCTAGGTTAAATTCCCATCTGGTTGATTTTTTTGACCTTCCTTTGATTAATCCTATAATTTTGTGTGAAATATAAAATTATTACTCTTAACGACACTCATTTGATCCTAAAATTTTACCTTCTCTTTCTATTGACACTTCTTTGAATGATAATGTTATGAATAGTTTTCAATTTGTTACTAAATGTGAAAGTAGTAAAGGGAAATGAATTTATTTAAATCATTAACAAGTATTCTAAGGCTTAATGGACCTTAGAAAACATATATTGAGAAATTCTAATGAAATATCAAACTTGTTGAATCTTTTACTTGAGATCATATCTCAAACCCAAGATCAAGAGATTATGAATGGGGTGTTAAAAAAAGATAAGAATTATTAGGTGAATTATGGATATTGGTATGCTACTAATTAGGATCAATCACTTACGGGATCACCTTCTTTACCTATTCATGTAGTCATTTTTCAGACATATCTTGTTTCTCATGTTTTTAAAATTTGATTGATTATCATGTTGTTTTAATTATTCCCGCTTCTAAGTGCTTTCCAATTTCACGTCTTGCTTCTCAAATTCCTTCTATTTTGTGTAATGATTCTTAAAATGATTATTTTCATATTATTTATATTCCAACTTACTCTACTACTATTAGTCTTTCTTATTTTTAAATGGCTACTATGACAAATATCGTGCATGAATTACAAAATAAGATTAAGGTATTATACCAAGGTTCTCAAAAGCTACATAATCAAGATTATTTTTAGCTTACGATTTTTTTTCCTATCCCTTCCCAATTGGTTTTATTTCTCTAAGTTTGAAGCATACAATAGGAATTGATATCTATCTCACAACATTTTATTTTATGCTTCTTTCTTAGAATTTTCACATGATGACAAACAATTGATTAAAATAAGATTAAAGTATTATACCAAGGTTCTCAAAAGCCACCTAGTCAAGTTTGTTTTTTCCTTACAAAGTGTTTTCTTATCCCTTCCCAATAGGTTTTTTCTCTAAGTCCCTAAAACATTAAATTCACAACTATATTGTGAATCTAATAAATAGTTCTAAATTACTCAACCAAAATAAATGACACTAGCAAATAGTTTTGACACTAAATTGCATAATCTATCAAATTTGTAATCCTAACAAAAAAAAGAATTGAACATCTTTAAATTAAATAGAGCACAATGTTACTTTATAAAAATAATGTAAATGACCTTATCCTTGGGTGAGAGTGGCCCATGTTATTCCCTTGGACTTGGCTTTTAAAACCTTATCAAACTAACACTAATACTAATATTCAACTACTAGAATTATATTGATTTCTTCAATACTTTTACAAAAGGTAAATTATGAGGATCTCCTTATTTTATTTACAATAAATACCCAAAGTTTAAATCTTTTAAGGTTCCCATGATTGTAGAATTATCTTCTACATTTATAACAAGTTTATTGCAGCAAAATTCCTAGTAGAAGTAAACTATGACTCCATCTTGTTAAATGATAAATGTGGAGATTTTGTAATGGAATTACTTGAATATAAATGCAAACTACTTTACTACTCCTAAATAAAAAGACTCAATAAATAAGACTTGGTAACTGAGACTTATCACATTAAATATGATAGATTAAGCCATTCATATATTCTTAGTATTTGTTATATAAATGGAACTTTATTGACATGTGTTCATCTTCTCAAATAAAAGACCATGCTTTCAAGATCTTCTTGAATCTTGACCGCTAAGCATCCTTCAATATTTTTCTAACATGTGCATGATGAGGTGTAATTTTTTGATGCATTCTAGATTTATGTTGTCTTAGTTTGGAGCTCTTGCCTTTTAATTTGAAGCTTCGGACTGTAATTCCAAAGTTGTTATGCATAATTCTAAATCTATAGCGGTATATTTCAAAGCTTCTTCTTATGCCAGATATTGTGGGTATGGAGAATCTATAATTCCTTGATCATTCTTCAATCATGGTCATTCTGACCTATTTTTATGACAACATATCTACCTCACAAGAATGGTTAAACATTAGGAAACAATCATAGCATCATGTCTTATGAAATTAATTCATCCTATATACCTTATGTTTTAACTTTAAATCAGCTAAAAAGAGTCTTAAACATAATGAATTTCACTCAAATTTTGATAAAAATGGAGAACTATAGTTCAAAAAGATGAGACAATTATATGCTCATCACTCCTCCAAAATCAAGACCTTGCAATGCCTCCTTCAATATACCTTTCTTTCCTTAGGCTTGTGGCCTCCAATTTCTTACTATAATCATAATCTTGAGTGAAAGTATCCCAAGTTTTATAATCAAGTTCAGCATAGCCTTTTTATTTGACAACCTAGGTTCTCCATATTTTAAATTTTGCATAAGGTTTCTCATCACATGAGTTCCAAACATGAGCAGGTTCCAAGAGTAAGGGTGGATTGCATTCCAATCTATTCATTCCTTAGATATTTGATTATTAGAACTAATGTCTAAGATATTTTGTAGGCCCATCTCAAGTTACTGGGGAAGATGACTTCCATATTTTTAAGTTCATCTAGAAAAACCTCCCATTGTCTTTTGTAGGCCCTAAAAGTTATATTGAAATTCTTGTCATAATATATTTCAAAAAATTTGATAGATTATTCAATCTTGGAAAAATAATGTACTTACATTTAAGTAATGTGAACCTATTCTCTAAAGATTTTAATGATCTTCTTTGGTACAAGGAATTCATGCCTCATTATGAGCCCTACAGCTACCTATATATCATCAAATTATTTGATCTTATCCACCTAAATTTCTTGATTTTTCAATATAGAGGTGTAAGCTCTCAACTAAACCTCCCCTGTGATCAAATTGATCAAGAATTTTGTATCATGGCCTAAGATAAATCTATATACAAATAAATCACAGATAATATTCCTTCAATTTAGTATTGTTTATAATGTATGATTTCATAAAATCCTTATCATCAACTAGATCATGTGGTTTTTTATTAGATTTTCGAAACAATTTCCATTTGATAAATTTCTCCCTAAGAAACATACTATATGAGTGAGAGGGATTTGTATAATATAATAGGGCTTCCCCTATTTCACAAGCTAGTGTTTGCTTGTCTTCCAGAATTGCATTATCCTCTTTCAACTTCTTAAGTTTCTTTATTTTCATCACCTCATTCTAAGATTTTACATTTTTTAGTTCATAGTACCCTTCCATTCATGCAAGAATACCTTTATCAACCACAACAGGAAAGGAAAATTAAATTTGAGCCTCTTCATCATTCACCTTAGTATGTGGATTTGGACCTTGTAATTCTCTCATCTTCTATCTGAACTATGTAATTTCTTGGTGGATTATATACACAACATTTGTAATTTTTTTGAAATGATTTCAATAGTAATGTCCTTTCCTCTCATATCATTTTACTACAGACTAGGGCCAACCACAGTGCAATACTACCCTTCTTAATATCCTTCAAATATTAGTATGTTTGTCTGAATACTACTGCATCCTCATAACAAGGCCAACCACAGTTCAATACTACCCTTCAAAAATAAAATACTTCATCACCAATATATTATAGACCTTCAAGGATAAGGGGAGTTATCTCTGATAATTCCCTTAGTTTTGCAAGTTCTATCTTAGAAAAATATCAATGGTGGTTCACCTTGGACTTGGAAATTAGCAATTAAATCAATATATGGAACCCTAGAATTAGTAAACTCTTCTCCCTCATTAGAAATTCCTAAAATTATGATTATAATGAAAGCAATTACCTTGATGTTCACTCTCCAAACTATGGAAGGATATTCTTCTAATCTATGATACAAATCTTCCACCATTTCTATTTCAAATCCTTAGAAAATTTCCAAGAATTGAAACCACCCCATGTCTCTTAATATTTGTGTTTATGCTTCATCTTGTAGGAGCTTGTGGTGAAAATTAGGCCCAGATTGTTTCTTTAAAACCATGGCTTCAGACTATTTTGGGAATGTATAATACTATTTTTGGTAGTAGAGAAAGGTAATGGAAATTTTTTTTATTGGTAACATGATTTCCCATGCTTCTGTGTTAAATTTGATATTTAATCATGCATACCCACTTATTCCTCCATATGTTGGATTAAATTCCCCACTTATTACCACTTATGTACAAGATTTGAATTTTCACATCTCCTTATATTTGCATGGGAAATATAATTGCTTTACATTTTGAGAATTTAGTTATGAAAAGTAATTAAAGTGTTTAAAAAGGACTTTTTAAACTATCAAAAAGAATAAAACATAAAGTACATACCTAAACGTTCCTTTTATACACACATGTCATTTTTGTTCCTAAGGGAGGAAGAGGAATATTTATCAGCAATCGACCTTTTTTTTATTCATATTTTTTATTTTATATATGAATTTATTATTTTATTTTCTCCTTATTTTTAGAAAAGTGGTTGCCATTTCGGGTTTACAATCCTTTTTTTAAAGAAAAGTGTCTTCCATTTATGTTTTTAATCCCTTTTTATTTTATTCATTACTTGCTCAACATTCATTAGTTAGTTGATTTGAAAGAGGAATCCTCCTTCATACAACAAAAAACTAGATGTGATGTCACTTGATTTGTAAATTGTTCCTTTATGGTTAGTTTCTTGTATAGGTGGAGCTTATGACCATCAACCAATATTGTTCTCTAATCTCCATTAATGGACATAAGATGAACATACTGATTTCCATAGACTCTTTCAATTTGATATGTTCCCAAATAGAAAGTCTGAAGCTTAACCTTAAAATAATTGTACTTGGAATCAAACAATAATTCCCAATCCAAAGCTTATAACTTCTTTTCCAGGATATGATGGTCATGCCATTATTTTCTCTATTGTTGAACCAATTTTGTGTAGTGTAATGCTTCATTATTATCCCATCTAACTCATTCATCTACAATACTCTACCCTACTATGTTATTTTGATATTTATTCCTACCTTTGATGTTGTCTTTAGAGCTATAAGCTCAAATTCTATAGGAAAAATACGTCATTTCCCATATACTACCATAGATGGAGATAATCCAATGGTGTATTTCTAAGTTGTGTTGTATGACCATATTGCCTCATGTAATTTGATTACACAATCCTTCCTATTAATTGTTGTTGTTTTGGTTAGGATATTTTAAATTATTTTTTAGTGACTTATACTTTCCCATTTGGTTGGTGATGTTACGATGAATATTTTATATGTATGATATGATATAGCTCCACAAATTATTTGATTGCATTGGACAAAACTAGTGGCCCTCAATATAAAACTATAAACGTGCATTCTCTAAACTTCAGAATTATTATGTCATATGGAAAATCAACTACCTTTTCATCTGTGGAAAATTTCAAGTCTTGAACTTTAGCCCACTTGGTACTGTAATCCATGCACATCATGATGTACTCCTTCCCTTATGATGTTAGATCAATGGATCCAGTGAAATCCAATATCCATTTTTTAAAAGGTTCCAAGACCACTTGAGGATGGTGTGACATTTCATTGGAAAGAGTAGATTTTTCCATTTTTTGAAATTGTTCACATCATCATACATGCATTTTTACATATTTATGCAAGGAGGGCCAATAATATCCAACACCTAGGACTTTTTGAATGGTGAGAACAGCTGAGTAATGGCCTCCTGATGGTTCATCGTGATAATCCCATAGGATGTCATAAGTTTTATCTTCTCTAATACTTCTGTGTAACAAAAAATCAAGAGTACATTTAAACAACATTTCATCAACCCATTTGAACATTGGAATGTCATTTATAAGATGTATCCTCTACTTAGAAGTTAATGCAAATGGGAATTTCCCCATGGCTATATTACTAGCCATGTTAGAAAACCATGAAGATGTAGTTGAAATGGAAAATAATGTTCATCTAGAAATTCATCCTCCACTAGTTAAGTTTTACCTACAATAGTTTTTCTTCACAAGAAATCAGCCACCACATTAGCTTTTATAGGTTTATCAATTATTGTAGCATTAAATTCTTATAGGAGTAACAACCATCTAATAATTATGCCACTAACTGGTTGCTTGTTCATTAGATAATTAATGGTAGAGTAGTTTGTATTAAATATTGCTTTATAACCAATAATATAATGATGGAATTTGTTAATGGAATATACCACAACAAGAAATTATTTTTTAGTATAGAAATAATTTCGTTTAGTTAGTGTCAATTTTTTGTTGATATAATAGATAACATACATTCCTTTCCCTTCCTCTTTTTGACCAAGTAAATCCCATATTGTTTCATTGGATGCATCGAATTGAATGTAAAAAGGGAGTCTCCAATTCAATACTCTAAATAATGGGGTAGAAATAAGCTTATATTTTATGGTTTCAATTTATTGTCGGTAGTCATAAGTCCATAGAAATTCACATTCCTTAATAAGTAAGGAGAACATAGGTGTTGTTATTTTGTTGAATTCCTTTATAAACCTTCTGTAATAACGAGTATGTCCTAAGAAACTTCTTACATCAGTTTAATTTGTAGGTGGGGGATTTGTTTAATCACCTTTATTTTGTTGGGATCTACTTTGATTCCATCACATGAGATGTGACTTCCTAAGACTATCCCTTGATCTATGATGATCAAGCATTTTTCATGATTTAGTGAGTGTTTTTCACATATTTCATTAACTTTATCTAAATTGGCCAAATATTAATAAAAGAGCTTCCATATACTATAAATTCATCCATATATATTTCCACACACACATTGGATAAGTCTACAAAGATAGATAACATTACTCGTTGAAAGTTAGCATGTACATTACATAGTCTGAAGGGAATGACTTTGTATGTAAATGTAACCCAAGAACAAGTAAATCTATTTTATCACAGTCCTCTAGCAGAGAAATTTTAAGGAACTGCCAGAAAAAAAATTATAGAAATCGTGGTGAATATAGCCGGAACTAGAATTGCAGGGTTAAAAAATTATCTAAAATCAGCGATTGTGACATTGGTGAAAACTAATTTTAGTTTTGAAGCAAGTTACAGATGGAATGGTGAATGTAGGATAGTTTTTAAAAAATGTATATTTTTTTAGCGAATAGAAAATCTTATAAAAAAATTTAAAACATCTAATGTTGACATTTAATTTTCCTCTTAAGTTTGGATGTTGAATCACTAACTGCACATGTGGCACAACAACGTTTTTTTGTATCCTCATGCTTTATACCCTTTAGTAATAGTGATGTGCTGGTATCTTAGTGATCAAGATGCTTCCATGTGTTGAAATATTTCTTCCCCACACTACACACCTTCATGCATTAAGTGTGGATGGTGAGGTGGAAGTTTTAGTAACGGGATATCACCGCATGTCCTCATCTTGTCTGCTCATGTAACTAGGGTTTATAAATTGATGTCCATTGATGCATTGATAGTCAAACAAACATATTAATCCACATAAGTTATGTGTCTTAATCTTGTTTACTCATGCTTCAGATACTCGAATATTCTATTAAAAATTAAAACGGTGAGGTTTCATTTGCAATTTCACGATGCTTTCACATATAGATACGTATGGATTCGCGGTGCAAATTATGTTTTATTCAATTATTTTTTAAATATTTTGCATCATTCGATATATGAAGATCAATGACGTAGGCTCTATTCTGGGATGAAAATCTAATATGACCACATTTCGAATGGAAGTCCCCAGAATAACACTAGCAAAGTGAAAATTGTCATCCACTAAATGGTCATTGATATTTGTCAATTTTAACAAGTGACTACTTTTTAAAAAACCAATCACTGGCTCTACATTGCTGCCCATATTCATATATTTCTTGTAAATACATCAAAATGTATTAAATGTGGTATATGATTAATAAATTTCCATGTTCCATGTGGCATGTTTCTGAGTACTTTTGAAAGAAATGGATTTGAGGCGTGAAATTGAAAGGTTTCACTATCCGAAACTCTAAAAGAGGTCAAAGGAAATGTAAAGGTATCCAATCCACCTACACAATGGGTATGTACTATGTAATGATGATTTGATTAAATTCCTTTTATAATTAACTCATCCTTTGTACTTTTGTTAAGCCATTGAGACTATGTCCTTGTATTTCCTAGTTAAACTGTTTAATATTATCATCATAACCCAAACTTATGGCATGAATGTTGATTAATACAGTTATTACTAGTTCACTTTATTTTGTGGTACTTTAAGTATGCATTTATTCTTTTAATTACAATAAGTTGTTTAAATGATGATACATGTGATGCCCTCTTGTTGTAAGCAATTTTTTATATGCAGTAACTTGTATGCAACAAAGGACTTCCCTATAGCCACCCATCCACAGCCAAATGGAATCACCTATAGATAAGGAACTGCCTGCAACCACTCATCTGCAGCCAAAGGACCTACCTGTAGCAACTCACTTGCAGCCAAAGGAGATCGCCTACAACAAAGAAGTTGTGATTATAAAGGGATCTTAGAACGTGAATAATGACACTCATGTTTGTACATGTCGTTTAAGGAGCATTTAAAATTATAACATGAGGATTGGGAGATAACTCAACTCTAGGGTCATGATTATTCGTTGTAACTTAATGAGGAACTGATTGCTTAGATTCATGATTTAAGAACTGATTAATTAAATTGATTGGTTACTTAAGTTATGCGTTTGGAATCTAAACACATGTTGATTATTTATGTTGCATGCATCAAATCTCCAGATGATCTGTTTGATATATTTTACTTGATTTTTTTGAACGCCTAGTCGAACTTTGTTTCTCACATTTTTTTCTAATTATTGAATATAAAAGGAAAAGGGTTAATGTTGGAAAAGATATAAGAGATGTAGAAAGAGAGTTAGAGAATATAGAATACCTAAATACAGAAGTTGTTTTGTTCTCTACTATAATATTCATGCTAATTCAATAAAAAAATATGAGTTCTATTTAGTATATTTTAGTTACAATCCTTACATGGGATTAACACCCAAGGCAAGGCCCACTTGTGGTCTTCTAAACCCCTTCATAGTTTTGTTTCTTTTTTTACTGCATTAGTACATTAACAATAATTTATTCCTTTATCTGCATTCTGAATTCACAAGCTCTGTTTTTAGTCAATAGTGTTAGAAGCTATTTACTTTCAGTTTGAGTTTAGTTTGTTTTCAAGCATTGTTGTGACAACAATTTCCTTCCATACCTCATGAAATCCTTATAACTATGCATACAACATTGGAATTATTGAAGTTTTACATCCCTTGGTTTGATGATTAAATGATTGTAGATTACTGAACATCATATTAATTTTTGCAAGTTAATTTGCACCACCATTTTTGGCATTGTAACTGGGGATACTACTAAGTTATAAAGTTTTTGTGAGGTTTTTCATTCCTTAGAAACATTTTAGTTTTAGGAAATTCCACCTCTAAATCCCCACTAATTTATGTTGATTTAGTTGAGCTAGTTGATGCATGCACCATCCAAGATATGCCCATGGTAGATTCTTACCCAATCCACAAATAGCACAGATCTCTTCATATGATTCTAAAGATTCTAAAGAATACATACTTTCCTTTATACAATGTTGTTATTAGAACATCCTCCTCCAAGTGAAATTTCTGAAGGTGTTCCTGATCATCCCATCATGGCAGAAGAAGTAAATAAAGATTTTGATGATAGGGAAACTACCTTTGAGTTCCAAATCTCCAACAACAACCAGTCTGTTATAATGAAGAACATTTCTCCCTCAACCCTTCCATACTTTTATGGATCCATAACTGAAGACTCGGACACCATTTTGTTTGAGTTAGAAGTTTTATGCAAGATCTATGACTACACTACAGAATCACATAAGCTTAATCTCTTTCCTTCTACACTCAAGGATGTAACCTTGATATGGTTCATGGGTTTAGGAAAGGATGTTGTGACAACCAAGCCGCAAATGAAAGAAACGTTTCTAGTAAAATATCAAGAGTATTGCAAGCCAAGTAGTAGAGGAGGTGATGAAATCTTCAAAATGGCCCAAAAAGAAGATGATCCACTGGAAGATTACTTGGAAATTATCTTATTCATTGTTTAGAAATAAAAAGACGCAAGGTTATCTAATGAGTCCCCCAAGTTACTTTTCTTGAAAGGACTTAGTGAAGAGGACATGGATGTTTTGGACCTCATAGGAGCTAGAGATATCTCAAAATCTACCTTTGAATAAATTTATGAAGCTTGTAGGAATTACTCTAGAGCAACTATGAAGAGGATAAGAAGTGCTAGATCAAAGGGTAGATCATCTACCAAAGGAATTGGGGGCATATCCAAATCAGAGATAGTAAACATGTTTAAGAACGTGAAACAAGAGATATTCAATTATATGACCACCCAACTTGATGCTTTACATGCTAAAAAGAAGAGAGAAGATGCAGAGGTAGAACTAACTGAGTTCTTCCATGCATGCAAAAGAAATAAATTTGATTGCAGATGCAAGGGATTGGCCATCATTATAGAAGAAAATGAGGCTTCACCAAAATTCAAGATGATAAAAATAGAGGATGGACAAGTTTTCTATGTTGCTCAAATAAATCCATGTCCGCCAAGACACGGAGGTATGTCACAAGATCCATGCCATATTTTAAAAATAGGTTTAGTAATCCATATATGTAGCCTCCAATTTGGGTTAATACTCAACAAGGTTGGGCTCTATACCCTAATCAATACTAATAGCAATGGAAACCTCAATTTTTAGGCCAGCAACAATGGAAACAACCACCTCAATCATGGCAGCAGCCTTAGAGAGGATGAAAATAATGGAACAACCCACATCCTAATTATGAAAAATCCTAACACCAACCTCCTTATCCAAGGAAGCAAGATATGATGTCAAACCCCCAATGTGGCTCTCAAAAAAAAGCTATCTAACTACCATCTCAACCAACACCTAACCCCAACAATAAAATTTCCCAGCCATCCTACACCAATGAATCAGCTCAATACCCTACCTATTCAGTTGATGTTAATAATATCCATCTTCACTCAGGAAGAGCATTTCCTCCACCAAGTAAACCCACCATTACAAATATTGTGGATGAACCACAATTGTTGTAGATTGATCCACAACAAAGCAAAAACACGTTGAAAATTGATTTGCAGCAACCTGAATAGAGTTCCAGCAAGGGTAAAGTGCAAGCTAATGAACCACCATTTCAAAAGAGATTACAAGGAAAGAATACTGACCTCAAATCAGAATCTGATTCTGTTTCAATCAACTAAAGGATATTTGTGTCAAAATTACAATTATCCAAGCCATCAAGGATGTGCCCATCTACAAAAACTTGGTTAAGGGTCTATGTATTAAAAAAACTAGGCAGTAAAAGAAAGGATCCATCCACTATACAAGTTATTAGACAATTGGTTGATATCATGCTCAGGGATTCGGTTTTACTAAATTATATAGATTCAGTAAGTCCTTTGGTAAACGTTATAATCAATGACACAACAATAAAGAATACTCTAATTGACTTGGGGGCAGCTATTAATGTCATGACCAAGAAAATTATGGATGATCTGAATTCGAAAGGACTAAGGCTAACAACTACAATCTTACAGCTTGTAGATAGATCAACAGTGAGACCAGAAGGAGTCCTTGAGGACATAGTTGTTGTGGTAGACTCTTGGGAATAGCCTATTAACTTTATTTTCCTTCAACCAAAAGAAAGTTTAGGAGGATATCCTATTATTCTAGGAATACCATGGTTGGTCATTGTTGATTCATTCATAGGTTACAGGTCTGGCAACATGATTATTTCCATTGTAAGTGGTACTAAAAATTTGATGTTCTATCCTCTTGCCCAATTTGAATTGAATCAAAAAATTTGGGTTGAAGAACCAGAAGCAGATCAGAACTCACAACAATCATTGGAGAAATATTGTACAATTGAAGGAAAATAAGAAGATGTTGTTCTCTCCAATGTTTTGCAAAATAAATATGGAAGAAATGAAGAAGATGGATGATAGATTAAGGTGTTTGAACTTCCCCTTGAACCAAGTTCTGCTGCAAAAAGCACCATGGACTTCAGGTGAATTCATCAACTTCTTCCCCATGATTGAGAATTCTGTTAGCAGCAATGTATGTTCAATGATTGATCTCTCTAAGCAAGTGGAAATAACTCTAGGAAGGCCACTTAATGTAAACAAGATGTTAAACATGCAATAAGAGAAATTACTGATTGCTCTTCTATAAAAACATAAAGCATGGTTTGTATGGGATTATGGTGGCATGCTTGGAATTCATCCTAAGCTTTGCACTCATAAGATTTATATCAAGGAAATTTGTAAGCTAATCAGGCAGCCACAAAGAAGAATGAACCTAGCGGTGAGATAAATTGTAAAAGGAGAATTAAAGAAATTAATGTATGTTGGATTTATATATCCAATATTAGATAGTAAATGGTTGTTACCTCTTGTCATTGTACCAAATAAGAATGTAAAATGGAGGTGTGTAGATTACAGAGAGCTGAATGCAACAACTAAGAAAGATCATTTTCCACTGCCTTTCATTGATCAGGTACTTGACACTTTGGTTGGTAAAAATTATTTCTCTTTTCTTGATGGATATAGTGGCTATAATCAAATTCAGATTGCACCAGAGGATCAAGACAAAACTACCTTCACATGCCCATGGGGAACATTTTCATATTTAGTTCTTCCATTTGGCTTGTGTAATGCACCTGCTACATTCCAGAGGGCAATCTTGAGCATCTTTTCAAATCTAAAAAATTACTGCATGGAGGTGTACATGGATGACTTCATGGTACATGGCAACACTTTTAAAGAAGCCATGAAAAATTTGGACAAAGTCTTGAAGAGATGCAAAGAGCACAATTTGTCCTTAAGCAATGAAAAATGTTACATGATGATGTCTGAAGGTATAGTTTTGGGACACTATCTTTCTTCTGATGGAATTCAAGTTGATCTAGCCAAGATATATGTTATTGTAAATCTACCAACACCAAGGAAGTAAAAGGATGTTAGGAGCTTTCTAGGCCATGTTGGTTATTATAGGAGATTCATACAATATTTCAGCAAGATTGCAGTGCCATTTTTTGTATTATTAGGAAAAGATGTTGCCTTTGAGTGGACTGAAAAATGTGAGACTGTATTTTAAAATTTGAAGCAAATGTTAACCGTTGCTCTTATATTAAGAGGACCTCATTGGAACCTACCATTCCACATCCATACTAATGCATCAGACCATGTCATTGGAGTTGTATTAGGAAAAAGGGATGGAGTTTTGAATTATGCAATTTATTATGTTAGTAAGAACTTACAGCATTTTGAACTCAACTACACAGTAACAGAGGAGTTACTGGAAGTTGTATATGTTATCAATAAATTTAGGCACTACATTCTAGGGTATCTATTGTTCATTCACACTGATCATGTTGGAATTAAATATCTGATCAATAAACCAATAGTAAGTAGTAGAATCATCAGATTGTTTCCCCTCTTACAAGATTTTGATGTCACAATATTGGATAAGCCTAGAAAGGACAACGTGGTAGCATATTTCCTTTCAAGGATGGATACTAATGGTGAAGAATAGGTAGTTGATGATTCTTTTCTAGATGAGCACTTATTTTCTATTTCTACCAAAACACCTTGGTATGCAGATATAGCCAACTAATTGGTCTCAGGTAACACACCACCACATTACTTATACTCTGAGAAGAAATACATAGTTGAAAAGAGTGTGCATTTTTCTTGGATAGCTAGATTTCTATTTCATACAAGATAGGATCAAATCATGAGAAGGTGTATAGATGATGAAGAGATATATGATGTCCTCAGAGCATGCCATGGTGAACCTTGTGGAGGACATTATGTTGTAAAAATGACAGTGTAGAAGGTGTTAACAACTGGTTATTATTGGCCAACATTGCATAAGGATGCAACACTATACACTAGGAGATGTGATAAGTGTCAAAGAATGGGTAAACCTACCAAATATGATGAAATTTCATTACAACCTTAGTTGATCTTGCATCCTTTTGAAAAATGGGGTTTAGAATTCATTGGCCCTGTAGATCCTAAATCTCAGTAGGAGTACATCTTGCTATGCACATATTATCTAACTAAGTGGACAGAGGTGAAGGCATTGCCAAATTAGAAAAGTGAGAAAGTAGTCAAGTTTCTCTATGATCACATCTTCACCAGGTATAGAGTTCTAAGGGATATTGTTACTGATCAAGGTACACACTTTATTGTTGATGTAATTTTTGATTTAGTTAACGAGTATGAAATTAGGCATAGGAATTCTACACCATACCATCCCCAATCTAATGGCCAAGTACAAGTTAAAAATAGGGAGATATAATCCATCTTCACAAAGACCATTGCACTTCATAGGAAAGATTGGGCAAAAAAAATTCTAGAAGTAGTATGGGCATTCAACACAACATGGAAAACAATAACTTTCTTCACACCATTTAAGCTCTTATATGGTAAGACTCTTGTTTTACTAATTGAATTTGAGAACAAGACACTAAGGACTTCACTTGAGATGGGCATAGATCTATCTGAAGCGCAAATACAGAGAATCCTCCAACTCAATGAGTTAGATGAATTGAGAAGAAAATTACTACACAACACATAAGTAGTGCAAAATAAAAGAGTGAAATAGCATGACGGGTACATCAAGATAAGACAATTTCAAGAAGGTGATTAGGCAGTGTTGTTTGACTCAAAGTATAAGGACCATATGGGAAAACTCAAGACAAGGTGGTTAGGCCAATATGAGATTGAGAAAATATTTCCTAATGGAGCTGTAAAAATCACCACCATAGATCCTGTGAGGTTCAAGTTATTGGTCAATGGCCATAGGTTGAGGTTGTACAAGAAACCAACTGATAGAAGTACCTTCATGCAATAGTTCAAAGGAGGAAAAAACATGATGGAAATAAGGACATCATAGTCAAAATAAAAAGTTGAGCCTATTGGTTCATCTTCTGAGATTTTGGAGGATTGAAATATTTCAGTGGCCTTGGTATATTCATCTTGCTGAATAATCCAAGGACAAATAAAAGTGTGTGATCAACCCTTTAGGTGATCAGCAACACTCTGTTAATATTTTATTTTCTTATGATTTATGTTTTACAGGGTTTTGATGTTATATGGTTGCAAGAGTGCATGGTTTCCATCACAAGGAGAGCATGCAATGACTGAAGGTCCACTTGCAGCAGCATGCAGCAGACCCCTATTTTTTTCATGTTTGATAGAGCTCATGATTGCATGAAAAATATCAAAGATATCTACATGTGTGAAAGATGATAGAAGAGACAATTGGCACCCCAATGGATTGGCATTCCCTCTCTGAGAGATATCTAGTTTTAGTAAGGAGTGTCTAATATAAATTCAACACATGCATGTAGCATCGTAGCAACGTCTATTGCATAATAGCAAGTCTGCATGCAGTAAAGGTGTAAATCAATTCAATAAAGCACGCACAATCATCATTCTAAACATGCATCGAGATAAGTGCACTCCTACCACTTTATTAAAGTATAATTAGAGTAATTACTATTGATTAGTATTAATGCCAAGTCATCATGTATTCAATACATTTTATATACCATCTCCTTTCGTGTCATGATGTGTCCCTACACGTCATCACATATTATCATATCACTTTACCTTGCACACTTCATGCATTCACATCAATTAATTACCTCTCCCGTAACCATGTTGCATGTGCTTTGGTCTCAAAGTTCAAAAAAATACTCAAAACAATCCCACACAACTCAATTTTACATCATTTCTTCAAACAAAACTATGTGATTGCATTGTGAGAACCAAGCAAGCTACATATCCAAAATGGGATATTTGATATGCCATGAGCCCACAGAGAACTCTCAACTTCTTATCCGGCCTAAAATTTTACATTATTTTTGAGATAATGGGTGGATAGACTACATACACCAATTCCAGGGTTTTAATGAATCAATGGTTGACAAGTTTGTTAATACACTCAGTAATGGTGAAGCAAAGGTAAAGGGTTTATCAGTAATAATTAATGATGATATCTTGGCCAAGGTAACTGGACTTCCTGCACATGGTGAACCATTTCCTAAGAAAGAAAATCCGGAGGCATCTAGAAGGGAATTTTCATATGAAGATGATGTATTCATCAATGATAGACAAGGTATATACAGAACTTCTCTTAAACCTCTTTAGGTTGAAGTTACAAATTATATTATCAAGTATTTTACCTGTGAGGGAAGATACTCTAGGCTGAATACAATTCACTTTAAATTGCTAAATCAACTGAAGAATAATAGACAAGTGAATGTGCCCAATTTATTTCATGAGGCATTGAAGAAGATCAGTAGGGAAGCACAGAAGGGTCGATCTACACTTTCACACCACTTCCTCATAACCATGATAGTAAAGCATACACTACAGAGGGGTCATCCTAAATAAGGTGGGAGGTTTTTCCAATTCAAAATATATAAATGACTTGTTAAGAAAGAGGAGAAAGAAGATAAAGAGTACTAAGAGCACCTCTGAGCATATCACAGAGGATGTACCATCAATCTCCCAACATAAACAACAACCTGGAGAACACCTTGCCTCTGAAAATTCACCACCTACTAAATAAAATCATGTTCACATGTCCCCTAAAATATTTTTTATCGTTGAGACCTTCCTTGAATTTTTTACTCCTGAATCATCCACCTCAAAGGGTGAGAGAAAATCTGCCAAGTCTACTCCTACACCACTTAGGCACTCTCATAGGATAAAAAATAAAAAACCAAAAACCTCCGAGCAAATAAAAATCTAGACCATATCACTTGATAGTGATGTGGAAGTTGCAGAGGAAAAATTTGAGCCTACACCAATGGAAATAGTGTAGGGAGGTACTGATGCTACATTTTGTGAACAAAAATTTCTTGGAGAGCATATGGAGGGACAAGAATCCCAGGCCCAAAAGGTGGAGACAGTGTGAATGACAGAGGAAATGTGGAAAAAGATAAAGAAGTTGGATAATAAACTATACAAGAATACCCTGAGGAGTGCATGAAGGAGCATGCAGAAGTAGTTCATATTGATGAGGCAGTTTTTGAAATGCAAGATTCTAAGGAACGGATAGGAGAAGAGATTGGAAAGAAAGTTGACTAAACAATTAATATATCATAAGGTACTAAGGAAGGAAAAGAAGGAACAATTGGTGAACCAATTGAACTTGAGCACATGCCCCAGTCTGTTGAGGAGGTCATTGAACACTTGGTCCATGGAATTGAGGAAGAGAATATGTGTGTGGGAGTTAAATAAGTGCATAAACATATTCTTGTAGTGAAGGATGATGCAATAGAACAAGTTTTGGGTCTAACACCATCATTTTTACCACATGCTAGCATGCAGCAAGTAAATGTATCCCCATTGCAACCACAAATTTTTATTCAATAAGTTACAAGAGATTGTGTTAAACCATTTTCTAGGGAGATGGCAACACAAACAATGTTAATTGATTACTATGTGAATCAATTTGAAACCTATGTTAATGGATTAAAAGGAAAGTGGGAAATAGAAAAAGAAAAACACATCTTCCAACATAAGAAAGAAATTGAGGCAAAGTATAAAGAAATTGAGCGGCTAAAGAAAAACCAAGAACAGATAGTTAAGTTGGCCCATAAGATATTCAAACATAGGCCTCCTTCCAATGTTTATGTTATTTTATTACATGAAAAGATGTTGTAGCTCAAACTTACCTGTATCAACTCTGACATGACATTTGACATCAGTGGAGCTAGGAACTTATTTAGGTTATATTTGAACACTACTCATGAAATTCAACTCCTATTATGTGAACTATGCATGTACAATTATGCCCTTGAGAATGATAGAGATTGGATTCCAATCTTATAAATTGGAGATGTCCAAGTTAAGAAACTTATTTCTTATTTTATGAACGAATTAGACAGAGAGAAACAAATGGAATACTATAGACACTTAGAGATGGTATAACCACTGATGGTCAGGGATAAAGCTTCAAACATTAAAGCAGTTATAGAAGAATATGCCAAGTATATGAATAATAAGAAGATCAAAAAAATGGTATTGCAGATGATGAAAGAAACACATGAAGAATTTTGGGACATGATTAAAAACAATGGAAGAGATATAGTACAATCATGCAGGATGCGTTGGAATGAGATGTCTCCCGAACTACAAAATAAAGAGATGCACTATTATCATAATATCATACCAAATTTAAGAATAGTGAATCCATACATTGATATTTCTATTGCATGTGCAGATACTTGGTTTCCAATTGGCTATCATCCACCAATATTCCACTTTCCAATACCGCATTGATCTGGTGATCAACCATTGAATGAAATAATACAAGACAAAGTTATGAATATGTTAGAGATGAACGGAGGTTACTTCTTCATAGAACCGTCAGGGATAAATATTCCAGTGGATTTCAGACATGAATGTAGTACCACTTAGGAGGAACCAAAGAAACTTGAATGAGGGCATTTAATAAATTAATCCTAGGGTGTAATGAGTTGATTAAATTCCTTTTATATGCAACTCATTCTTTGTACTTTTGTTAAGCCATTGAGACTATGTCCTTGTACTTCCCAGTTAAACTGTTAAATATTATC
Organism: Taxus chinensis; assembly: GCA_019776745.2. Lineage (NCBI taxonomy): Eukaryota > Viridiplantae > Streptophyta > Pinopsida > Cupressales > Taxaceae > Taxus > Taxus chinensis. Next base: position 200,437,668 of record CM034152.1, on the reverse strand, counting down.
ATCATAACCTGAACTTATGGCATGAATACTGATTAATATAGTTATTACTAGCTAAATTTATTTTGTGGTATTTCGAGTATACATTTATTCTCTTGATTGCAATAAGTTGTTTAAATAATGATACATGTGATGACATCTTGTTGTAAGTAACTTATTATATGCATCAACTTGTATGTAGCAAATAATTTACCTGCAGCCAAAGGGATTCACCTATAGCTAAGGAACCACTTGCAACCACTCATTTGTAGCCAAAGGACCTCCCCACAGTAACTCGCTTGCAGCCAAAGGAGATCACCTACAACAAAGAAGTTGTAATTATGAATGGCTCTTAGAATGTGAATAACGACATTCATGTTTGTATGTTTCATTGAAGGAGCATTTACAATTAGACCATGAGGACTGAGAGATAACTCAACTCTAGATATAATTATTCGTTGCAACCTAATGAGAAACTGATTGTTTAGATTCATGATTTAAGAATTGATTAATTAAATTTATTAGTTACTTAAGTTATGTGTTTGGATCTAAACATATGTTGATTAATTGTATTGCATGCATCAAATCTCCAGATGATCTGTTTGAGATCTTTTACTTGATTTTTTTGAACTTCTAGTCGAACTCTACTTCTTGCACTTTGTTGTAATTAATGAGTATAAAAGGAAAAGGGTTAATGTTGGAAAATATATAAGAGATGTAGAGAGAGTTAGAGAATATAGAATAAGAAGAAACAAAATTTTCTTTGTCCTCAACTGTAATATTCATGCCAATTCAATAAAAATTCCTAGTTTGTTTTAGTAGCTTTTAGTTACAAGCCTTATGAGGGATTGGCACCCAAGGCAAGGCCCACTTGTGATATGCTAAACCCCTCCATAGTTTTGTTACTTTGTTTTAATGTATGAGTAGATTAGAAAGCAATTTATTCCTTTATCTGCATTCTAAATTCACAAACTCTGTTTTTAGTCAATAGTGTTATAATCTATTTAATTTCAGTTTGAGTTTAGTTTGTTTTCAAGCATTTTTGTGACAACAATTTCCTTCCATACCTCCTGAAATCCTTATAATTGAGCATACAACATTGGAATTATTGAAAATTTGTGTCCCTTGGTTTGATGATTAAATTATTGTGGATTAGTGAATATCATATTAATTTTTGCAAGTTAATTTACACCACCATGTACATAGACCTTATTTGGGGATATAGAAAAAGGTTTATAATTATGTGTCCAAAACCCCACCCAAAAATAAGGTACTAGCCTCTAAAGGTTAAATTTAAGATTTCAATTGTATGAACATTTTAAAATAATATAAAAGAAACCACTTATAGGAAAATATAATATTTAAATAAAGTAGGTTAAGAAATGTAAAAATAAAAATACTAAAAGTAATTTAATCACAATATGAAACAATGTAATAAAATAGCTCAAGGGTCAAAATAAAGGGTTGGGTCATAATGTTATTAAAATTGAAAACAAAATAATTATAATCAATTTTAATTGATTTGGAATAGTGAACACTTCACATATAATTGACATCATTCAAAATCAAAAGAGAATATAACCTTGTTTGTTATGTAACTAATCGATAATATGATAATTGCAAATGATATTATAATTAGTCATAAGAAACTATACTTATAGCAATGTTGTAATCTCTTAGGAATAACTAGGTTTGATATTATTGTTATAGAAAATTAGAAACAATCATTTACTATAAGTGTGTTAATAAGTAAAACACATTTTTCTCCTCTCGGCCTAACCATAACCTTATCTAGGGTTTTTACACAAAAATTGCATATTTTATGATTCCACTAGTGAAAAATCTTGAAATTTTTCATGTAGGTGTGTTTTTATGTACTATAACTGAGTTTTGAGGTTTTTGGGAATTTTGGTTCCATACAGGTACCATTAATGTTGATTGTGTATGCCAGGGCAAGAAGGAGGCCTAATTGAGACTTACGGTTGAGAAATTTTTGAGTTCTTTTTATCTTGAAAGGAAATTTGAAATATGAAATAGATGGAATGGTATGGGAAGGTGGATTTGAACTTCTATGAACCATTGGGAAGGTTCCTAAATGCTTGATCTAGTCTAAGTCCTCCAAACTGCCATTTAGGCCTAGTAGCCTTATTACTAGTTTGATGCCCATTTAGCCTTGATAAAGTAGTGGATCTATAAAATTTGTATTTATTTGTGATTATGAGGTTAGGTGATTTGATATCAATCCCTTGAAAAACTAATGAAGTGGATTGTAGCCTAATAGGCCTAGTTAGTGTAAAACTCAAGTTTAATATACAAATGGTTCTAAATCCTTGAGTATAAGACTATTTTACATTGAGTATGACATTAATAATCCTAAGAAGCATTGAGAAAGGTCATTTTCAACCTAATCCCCAAAAAATCATGTTAAACCAAAGAAGAGTCTAACTTGTGATGTATTGTCCTATGGTGTAAAGAGGAAATCAATCAAAATAGAGTTGTATTGTTTTTCAAGTGAGTTTTCATGATATTGAACAAGGATATGAGAGTGGTTAAATGGTAAGAAGGAATAAGGTGCTATATTTTTCCACATTTACTGATACAAACAAGTTTTCTTATCTAAGAAGAGATATAGTTGTGGGAATTGTCAAAAACCCCTAATCAAGTTTTGTGTCACATGGCATTAAGAGTTACACCATTTTGTTATCAAAAAATTTCCTAACTACAAAAAAATCAAACAAGAACCACTTCATACACCATTGACTTGAAAATAATAACTTCATAATATTTTTTCAAATAAAATTAGATATATATTACAAAAGTACACTTGTGCACCAACTCTTTTACATGCTTTTACAGAAGAAGCCTTCTTAAACGATAATAATTTATGGATTTAAATAATTCAAACCATTTTGAATCAAAAAAATTAATGCAAACTTTCCAACTTTATTATCTTGAGAAATTTTTACATTACAAAGAACCAAAATATGGATAGTGTTTTTCCTTTTTATTCCTCAAAAGTTAAAAATCAAATTATCTTGTCAACATTTAAGACTTAAAACTTAAGTTGTGACCTTTTTGTGTAATAAATGGAAAATATTTTACTCGCATGCAAAAATCTAAAAAAATGCTTTTAAATTTTAAAATTTTACTTGATAAATCGTTATTTGGGAAATTCGTGTGGCATCACCATTAATTTGTATATCCTTTAACAAGATGAAGGTCAAAATTCTTAATATCCTTCAAATCTTTGAAGTAATCATTTCAATCATTGTCACTATTAGATGGAAGGAGACCCCGATCGCATTTCTCAATCTCCCGAAATGTGTCAATGTAGTTCTTCAACCTACTACCTAGGCACTTGGTGTATTGGGTATCTCTGATTATAGAGGCCATTTTGACATATTTTTTCCCTAACATTATCTATTTTATGGTTTCTAACTTTCTACTACCTTTATCACAACTTGTGTTCCTTCTTACTTCAAATATTTAACACCATAACAATAAAAAACTTGAGAAAATATTATGTGAATACCTTCTTCAAACTCGCTTCTCTTCTCTCTTTTCTTTTATGTGTTAATGGCCCAATGGATTTGTGTTTGTATTTTTTCATTGTAATAGATTGGCATTAAATATCTGGTACTTTTTTCTCTATTTTTCATGCTCCTATGCTTGGAAATATTTTAATCTTTTACTTCATCACCAGGAAGCTTTAAACATTAATGGCATATAAAATGTAATTGTCCACTCTAAGGACCAACTTGTACTTAAAAAGCATCCAATGGTGACATTTAAGGATGTTAATTCACTCATCGTACACATGTCACAATGTTATTCATATGCGTTAACTTTCCAATATAACTCGTGATTCAATTTCGAAAACACCTAACACTGACAACCATGATTATGCATTTAATGTTACCCTTAAGTTTGGATGTTGAGTCATTGACCACACATGTGGCACAATCACGTTCATCTGCTTCCTCACACTTTATACCCTTTGGCAATAGTGATGTGTTAGAAGCTTAGAGATCGGGATGCTACCACGTGTTGAAATCCTACCTCCATGCACTACACACCTTCATGAATTAATCCTGGATGGTGAGGTGGAAGTTTTATCCCACCACATTTCATAATCTCACCTGCTCATGTATCTTGGGTCTGTATATTGATTTCCATCGATGCACTAGTATTCAAAAAAATAATATGAAGCCATGTAAGCTACGTGTCTTAAGTTATGCATCTGTGAGGTGTCTTTTACAACGTCATGATGCTTCCGTGTATATATACATGTGGATACATGATGTGAAGTATGTTTTATTAATATATTTGTAAATATTTTGCATCGTTCGATATATTAGGATCAATGATGTAGGGTCTATTTTGGGATGAAGTCTGACACACCCACATTTCAAATGGAAGTCCTCAAAATAAGCCTAGCAAAGTGACAATTGTCATCCACTGAATGGAATTTGAAAAGTGACTAAATTTGACATTTACATTGAAATATGTGATAACAATGTGTTATTTCTTGTTAAGTGATGTTTAACGTCCATTGCATTCTGGAAGGCATACTTCAATTAAAGGTTGAATAGACTCATAGAAGTTGTGGGCTTTGAAAGAATCAGAATATTCATTTTTCTGAGTAATTTTCATTGTGCATTTTGATTATTTTTATAAGTATCATTGTATAAGCCTCCACTTTTAAAAAATCAATATTAAGGTTTAGGGTTAAGGGTTTCCAAAATCTAAAATTCCAAGCATGTCTAACTCTACTTCCACATGAGCCAAAAATACAACCCTTATGTCCCACGCTAAACTACTTAAAACACTTGATTTTAGTGATGAATATCATGATATTTATGTTGTAATTTGCAAAAGAACCTCACAGATTATATACACGTCTGAGAATAAGGAAAATAATCCTACTAATCCATTAGGTTGGACAACACAAGGGGTTGGATTGGGACACATGATGCTCCACAAGGTTTTCCCCTAACCTAAAGTTTCCATGCTATGTGCCTAGAATTACAAAGGCAAAAAAGAAATTATTACAAATGGCACCGAACAAGAAATGGTGTCCATTATAGAGGAAAATATTGGTCGTGTGTTGGGGTTTGAAAGTAAATAATTAGGAACCATCTGCATAAACCTAAGAACAATTTCTAATGATTATCATGACACCAGTCAAAATGCCACAGATATTTTTTGTGAAAAATAACACATGATGGAACACTACCAAAAGGGAGGCCTCCTTATCCAATTGTGATCTTCAAACCATGGGTTAGGGATACCATTTCTATGCTAGCATATTTCCTTGGATTTGATAGCAATGAGTAAGTCGATGGAACCCTCCTTTAAATGGTATATAATATCCATTTCGATACTCCAACTTGTGCATATAGATTTTTTGAGCACATTGCAAAATTTATGCATAAACAATTCTTAATAATAAAAACAAAGTTCTGACACTAAGACATTTAGGTTCATAACCTACTTGTGTTATTTATTTCTATGGTGGTTTTTTGAATGGTTTGTGAGAAATAAGCTTGCAAACCAAGCTTGTAATGACATTGAGGGCCAACAAAAAGTCTCACTTTCATTAACTGAGTGGACTCCAAATATAAGGATGTTTGATAATGGAAGGGACTACAACAATTTATGGACTACTTTTGGGCTCTACTTGATCAGACAATTACAAAAACTACAATTCATAGATTGCATATGACCTGTAGAGATTGCATTCAACTAGGATCAGAAATATGGTTGGTTACTAGTAATTCATGGAGGAATTTATTTTGTTAAGGTTTTATGGATCAGAAGTACAACCTTACAAATTGCCAATACATGTGATAGAGAGTGTTTTTTCCTTGGACTATATACATAAGATGGAAAGCATAGATAAACTATATTTTGTTACTCAGCAAAAGAGGAACATATTTCTTTCCTAACCATTTTCATGCAAAGGGTTCACATTTGAGATAAAAGCATCCACTGTGGAACATGAAAGTTTACAAATTTGTAAGTTTGATGTTGAATCTCATTGGTCGTATAACCCATGTGAGGTGATTAAAGCAAGGGTAGTTGCGAACAAGAACTCTGCCACTAAAATTCAACATGAAAGTAAACTTCTCCTAAAAAAATTGAAAAATAAGAACTCTTGGGATGAGGTAAAAAAAAGTAATGGATGAAATCTCTATTGAGAAAGGAAATTGTTTTTAATATTTTTCAATAGAAATTTTGGGATTGCATCCACAAAAAGAGGTAGAGACGACAATTGAGACATATTGATATGAATTTTTTTATGCAACAGTTGTTAAAAAGTCCTCTTTTAAAAACATGTCAAAGCACCTAGATGTTACTTTATGAGATAAACATTGGAAAATGTCAAAAATAATTGTCTTTTGGTCTATGAGGCAGGACCTAGGTGATCCAACAATTGTTTTAGAGTATTATTATATTCCATAATATGTAGTTTTTAGCGAATTGTGGAATGTAGCACATCCCACGGAGGCAAATAATGATGATCAGTTTGACTCTTGGGAGGAATTGGAACTACATACTTTCCATGTAGGGGGAGATAACTCATATAAACTAAGTTTGAATGAAAGCACGAAACAAACATATACTACAAGATTAGTTATAGCCGAAAAGATGGGTTTTACTGGTGGTTGTTTCGGTTCAATAGGACAAGGTATTTGGCTGCCACCAAAGGTACATCTTAGATGAGGTTTTGATAGGTTATGGCTTGAAGCTTAAGAAAAAGGACCATTGCATACAAGAAGTAGTAGTACAATGCATTTTACTCCACAGTCAAATCCTAAGTATACGTTACAACCACAGGTTGAAAAATCAAGAGGAGTTGGAAAAAAATGCGTTGTTGCTATTTGAGGTGGTAGTGATGGTAGTAGTGGTGGTCAGGAAGTGCAAAAACGCCAAATTATTCAAAAGAGGCCAATACAAACAGTTCATATTTCCCAACAAGGACCCTAGAAGGGGCAAAAGCTAGGGACAAATATAATTACTCTTGCACAAGGTATCATTGTCTTGAGGCAATCAATTACGAAAAGTAGTGCCACCCCTCAATAAATTGCTAATCCATGGGGAAAGTCCCGCAAAACTTAAATTACTCCTCCGTTCAAGCATGGGATTCCTCCATAAGTCTTAGGTTTTGATTACCAAACCGAGTTTTCCCACACATCAGAAAGACATAAAAGAAACAAGAAACATATGCTACAAGATTTTGTAACTTCATATCCTACCACAATCAGGGTATTGCCTACATATAACCCAAACACAGATACCATGGAGTACATGTATGTTGTGCCTAAAGTTGGAAAACCAAATGATCAAATGGTTTGCAGTGACCACGAAGTAACCACCCTTCAAATGGAATTACCGGAATGAAACCTTGTGACAAAATAAATGCATCAAAAATGAACAATGATGCAGTATACACAGCATTGTTAAAGATAGACAGACAAAAATGAATTGAATAATAAAATTCAAAAGTTAGAGGAAAATATGAAAATGAGAAAACAAACAAAAAAGTGGTAGTTAATAAGACTAGTGAGTTGGCGAAGAGGATAAATTCATCTGCCTCTATGACTATGGTCATTGCGAATGAACAAGCACATGTGGACCTGGAAAGTGAAGAAAAAGTTGCAAGAAACAAGTATGTTAGTTTAGAATAGAGGTTGAGTGAATTGCAAGAGGTTTTGAAGGCAAAGAAAGAAAAAGCTAAAAAATGGGAACATAGCCTAGAAGAAGAGAGAAAACTCAATGACATATTTTAGAAGGAAGAGAGAAAACAAAATGAAATATTGCAAAAAGAGTTGGCAAAATAAAAAAAGGAAATACAATCTTCCAACACCAAACTATCTGAATTTTATAAAAGACAATGATTAATATGAGGAATAACATTTAGGGGGAAATAAACCCAAAAATTGATGATTTGATTAGATTGTTTGAATTCATGGATGATCTACAGGGAATCTCTGAAAAACTTTGCAAATACGTAACTGATAGTAGAAAAGTGATGGCTTTAAGAGAGGATACATCAAGGAAAATTTTGGAAGCTTTCTACAAATTCAACGACATGGAACTGGCATCCAAAGGAATTCAAAAATGGATTGATGCCTCAATAAAGGCATCATCTATCATTTGGAAGTTTGTGATGTTAGGCGAAGCACATTTGTTGAAAAAGTGTCGAACAATGTTACGGGAGCTGCATGGAAAGGTAAAAAATTTCACAAAGCTGTCTGTCAATGCCTTTTGACACAATAGACCAATTCATTAAGAAAGATGTATTCCATAAGAAAATGAAGGGAAAATGATACAAGAGAAGAACCAAATTCCTGAGAAGATAGATGAGACAAACTTTTTTGGCTTCGTTAAACCATTGATAACCTTCTCAGTAAGTTTGCATACAACAATAAAGGAAATCTCCACTCTCAGTTATAAATTTCTAACAAAGTTACATGTCAGTCACTTTGATTTACAACAAATTGTAATTCCAACAGATGAAGAGTGGAACATGTTGTAGAGGATGATGTAATTAAGATTAATTGAATTTTGAAAATTCTTCCATTTGTTGCACTTTTCAATTTGTTTCATACAGGGCATGTCTCAAGCAAGTTTAATGAGGAATAGTGCTATTTTTCATTTCAATACATAGTGGTTCACACGACAACTAAAAAACCTTTTACATTAATGCTTTGTATGAGTATGAGAAACATAAGTGTTTTTTAAAAAATGTAATTGTAATTCTATTGTGAAGACTACAAATCAATGTCTTTAAAGATTTCATTCGAAAGACTACAAATTGATATTGTGTGTTTTGAAAAATACAAATAAGGAAAAAGATATTATCATAACAATGTACTGATTATTTGAATATATTATATGAACATTTATATCACATATCCACGAATGGAAGCTTCCAATGTATTGATGGTGGATCATCTCTATCATTTGTTTGACCAGATCTCTGACTTTGTTGACAATCAACCGGTGCAATAGATCCATCTACATCTCCAATAAAGTCATTACTATATTTGTGGCATTGTTATCCGCCCCTCTCCCTTCATTAATCGACTTCCATATTGTCAAATCCATATCATAGGGAAATTTATTCACTTCGTACCATGATGTGTAAATTCTCAAATTGTTTTCCAAAATTTCATCAAGATTGTTTCGTAATTTTGAATTTATAAAGGTCAAGGCACTGAAAACTCTCTCATCTTCAATTGAACCCAAAATCATTATTTGACATGGCTCAGCCAATGAGAAAAACTCGGACATAGTTTCCTGCAAAATAGTACTTAACCCAATTTTTCCATAGTCGGGTTATTGCTCCACACTCTAAGGGATTATCCAAACATTTGAATTGTTCAATCATTGTAGAGGTGAATTCATGGGATTGATCAATCAAAATTTCCTTGCTTAAAATACCTAGAATATTCATTTATTGATATTATCAGGTTTACAAAAATATTGAATCCATGTAGTCAATCTCTTATGGTGGTCCTCCTACAAATATCTTTCATTTTGGGCACTATTCCAGTAGTTGGGATTTATTGAAGTCATTGTTTCAAGTAAAACATCCTTACTAAAATATTCCCTTATTCCTTCTAGTAGGGAATCTACAATTTCTCTTAACCTTACCCTTGTTGATGATACAATGTTATCAAAGAGCGTCCCTGTGACATTTACCTTCTCAACCTTATCGGTTACTATTTGAAAGAAGTGCATTGGTATCTCATATCCACCTACAAAAGCACATACTTCTCCAAATAAGTTGAACTTGATAAAGCTACTTGGATTTTCAATCTTTATCAAATTATTCCAAATATGAAACTTTGGACCCGAAAAAGTAGTCTCATTGAGAAACAAATATTCTATTGTCAGACAAACATGTTTCCTCAAACTAGAAAAATCAACAATATATATAGTTCTTTATTGGGCTTGTTTAATTAAATGATGCATTTCATCCAACATGGGAAGGAGACCACACAATATCAGTAATGTCTCTATATCATTCAAACAATGTATCAAATTCTAAGCTTTTTCCACTTCCATACGATTCTACCACATTACTCTCAATAAGGATTGATACTCATCATGTACCCTACAAACTGGTTGATAAAATGAGATTCACATAGTGTCGACATCTTTTAATAGTTTATGCCCATTTTTTAGTCCTGCAAATATTTGGAATTCCATGAACCTTTAAAGACTACGACAAAAATAAGCATGCACCTCTCAAACAAGTTCTTCAACTTTTATACAGGTTTAAATTTGTTGACTATTTTTAATGCTAGATTCATTGTATGAGTCATACAATGAATGACAATCATATATGGGTAATGAGATGTTTGGAGTCTTACACAGACCATTATGAGGACTTTGCATTACAGATGCCTCATCTACCCCAACACATACCAACTTTGTTGTAATTGTAGAATCATCCATGCCACTGATCTCCTTCAAACTTCTTATTACCAGTTCACAAAGGTTTTCAGCATTGGAGTTCTCTCTCATCTTGTGAATAGTGAGTGAGATTGTCTCACATGACTCTCAACAGTATAAATATGCATATAGACTCAAACTATATCATCTACTGTTGTAACCTCATCAATAGACAAAGATGTGCATCGTGCAGATTTTTAAAAAAAATCAAATTTTCTTTCTCAACCATAGCTACGCATTTTACCCAATCCCAACCACTAATTTCAAACTAGTGAGAATGAGAAAAGTGTGGGACACCAAGAAAAGACAATATCTTCTTATGTTCAAAAAAATCTGCTATAGGACGATTTCTTTTCAAAATGTGAAAAATAGTAGCTAACTGAATCGTTTTACCTAAAAGACTGTTTTGAATGACCTTGTTAAATTGAGATGTAATTGTCCCTCAATTCTTTGCAACTATTCTATCTATTCTCGTGTGCTCCTCAAACTATTTTTCATAACTAATATGTAAACAATCATCTGTAGTTTTTGATTTGGCAACATTCTTCACAACTTTGCCTACAGTTTGTTTTTCATGCATATTTCTTACGTGTTTCTCAATAATATCCAATTTAAGTTGCATTATCCTATCATTAGCCAATTTCAAGCTACATATTGTACATTTACATTCTTTGGGAGGTGCAACTTTATTTTTATTTTCAACAAGTTCAATAAATAGAAACTTAGAAACCCACTCTAATCTAAGACTCCTTCCCAAGTCTCATTTTCTTACATTTCTCTTTCTTCCGGAAATAGGTATCCCCTACATATTTGTTGTGGTGAAATTTAAATGTCGTTGACCACTAAAAGTTTCACCTCCAACATTCAATTGCGCAGGTGATGATGTCTTAACACTAGAGTAGAAATGTAAATCATCCAATGATGCAGTTTCAACTTCATTCAATGGGATGTCTTCAAGGGGAGACATTTCATTGTTGTCGTCATTGACAGTGTCAGTCATTAAATCATCAATGAAATCATTCTGAGTTTCATTTCGAATGCAATCATTATCCCTTGATAGTGTTAGTCCTGTTAGAGAAGGATGGGATTCCGTAGATGGTTTCTCAAAATAAGATGTGATTTTTCGTATGCCAATACAAGGAGGTGTTGCACTTGATTTTTTTCCTAAGGTTCCCTTTTTAGTTGTCATTTTCTATAAGTAAATTTTTTGAGTTGGTTGTAATGAGATGAAAATCAACGAAATCATTGCAGTGTCATGTGACATGGAAAAAAATGCCACCGGCGATGATGCACATATATTAGTGGTACCATAAAATTTAAAAATGACATATTTTAATAGATTATAACATTGATAACAACCTAACTTACAAAAGCAGATAAAACAAACGTGACATGATAGAAAACTGGTTTTAAATTGGATCAATATTGAATAGACTTACTTGCACTAAGTGCTTGTAGGATGTCAACTACAATGCAGTAGTTGGTAAGACCTTGATTTATTTGATTTTTGTAAGAAATGTGTTGAATCATTTTCTACTAATTGGAAAATTCACAAATCAGAAAAGATTAAAAAATCATTTTATTTAGAGTAAATACTATATATATATATATAATATATATATATATATATATATATATATATAAGTGGATAATTTACTCAAAATTTGAAATTTCTCCCTCAAATGTCAGTGATTGTGACCAAATCATCCATAGAATTCTTTGCAATCCAAGAATGTTACAAAATTATAGCCTGTCGATTAAGTAACGATACATTAAAAATACATGTTGGGAATAGAAATCTATTGGCTATTTGCATGGGAAAAATTATTGTTTATGGATTTTTTGGGTGTAATGTGGGCAATGACATGGTCATCAAAATAGCCAAATGCATATTCCAGAATTCCTACTATTCACCAAATTACAAATATTCGCCACTAAAATTTTCCATGATTGCAGAATAACTCCTTAAGGCATATGCAGAATACAATATCCAATAAGATATGGATGGAGCTAAGAAATTAAATTGTGCACAATTAGAATGTGAATATAGAAATAAATAATGTGCTAGAGCATAGGTGATCAATGATATGGACAAGTATGGCAACATGGTGATTGCACAGATGAAGGATTTACACAAGTAAGCAAGTTAATTAGATGTTGAAATCTTTCAAATTACATCTAGAATAATTCCTTATTAACTTAAAGAATTAGTTATCTAAATGCACACATTTTTCAAATACAATAGAAAGTCACCACACATATCACGATTTGGAAGGAGTTTGAGAAATAGATAACCGTCTAATTTTCCATGGACATACAGAAGGCGGTAAGTTGAGCATTGTATCATAAATATTTTGTGTTTGATTGGAATGTTCCCCTTGTCCCTAACATAGTTGGGAAATTCAAGTGAAGGACTTTTCCTCCTTATGCAAATTGTCTAAGAGTTGTGCATTTGATGGTAGACATTCCCCCACTAAGATGATAACAACAAAAAACATGAGGAATTTTTTGGAGTTTTGTGGGTTCTTCTTCTTGGGTTGTCTCAAGGATGAGACGATTGGTTAAGTTTGGGGATGATGTTAACAAGGTTTCTCATCGAATTTATCAAAATACACATATCGTGGGCTCCGCATTGAAGACACTACACCACATGTTGACGAATCCCCACACCAAATGAATTGTGCTCTGCAAACCATGGGTCAAGATGAAGACTTTTCTTATACAATAGACATGTATAATAGAGGTGACTACTACTAAATAGAGGTAAAATATAATAATAATAATAGGATAAGGTTTTAGTTGTAGAGAGAGAGTGGAGTATGTGATGGAGTAGAGTGGATATATGTAATTGTGTCTATAGACTGGAAGAGGGGTATGTATGTGAGAGAATGAGGCGAAGTAGAATAGAATAGGGAAGTTGAGTATATTTATGTATTGTGGTTATAATTTAAACAATGTGGTAATTATTTGAAATATATAAATAAAGAAAAAGAGTTATAGTAGGAATTATTGTGTCTATGTTCACTTTACTTTCAATTGTGGAATGATATGAATGTGAATTGATAGCCTTACTTCATTTTTGTTTATTATTGTGTTAGAGTGTAAAAGCCAAAGACAAGTCTATTGAAAATTTCCTTTGGGTTTTCATTCTGCGGTGTCATCCATGTCGTAAAGTAATGCCAGTGTCACACATTACTAACAAGTAAGCTATGATTTTTGAGATGTCATGACACATTTCACATATCAATGAATGAAATATTCTAATTTATTGATGTTGAAAAATCTACATCAATTACTTGACTATTTCTTTGACTTTATTGACATTCAACTAGAGTAATAGATCCATCAATGTTTCTAAAAAGGTCATATTTTGTGTTAGTGACATTCTTATCAGCGCCTCTCCTTTCATTAATCAACTTCCATATTGTCAAAGCCATGTCAAAGGGAAATGTATTCACTTTGTATCGTGATGTGTAAATTCTCAAACAATTTTCCAAAATTTTGTCAAGTTTGTTTCATAATTTTGAATTTATAATTTAGGACAAGGTGCCAAAAACTTTCTTATCTTAAATTCAACTCAAAATCATTGTTTGACATACATCAACTAGTGAAAAAAACTCACTCATTGTTTACTGCAAAATATTACAAAAAACCAATTATTTTCCATAGTCAACTTATTGATCCACACATAACGAGATTATCCAATAATTTGAATGATCAAGCATTATATAGGCAAGTTGTTGGGATTGATCAATCAACATATATTTTTTTAAATACCTGAAATATTCATTTTGTTGATATCATTAGGCTTACAAAAATAATGAATCAATGTACTCAATCTTTTTTGGTAGTCTTCCTACAAATTATTTTCATTTTGGTCATATTTATTCTAATAGGTGAGATTAATACAACCATTGTTTCAAGAAAAAAATCCCTACTAAAATGTTCTCGTATTATACCTAGTAGGGAAGCTGCAATTTCTCTTAACGTTATCTTTGCTGATAATAAACTATGATTGAACAGAAACCCTATGACATTTAAATTCTCAATGTTGTTATTTCCCAATATTCAAAAAGAGTACATATGTATCTCGTATCCACGTATAAAATCACATATTTCTGCAAACATATTAAACTTTATGAAGTTACTTCAGCTTCTAATGTTTATCAAATTGTTCCAACTCTCAAACTTTGAACCCAAAAAAATAGTTTGATTGAGAAAGTTTTTTCCTATAGCCAGGCAAACACGTTTCCTCAAACTTATAAAATCAACAATATGTATAGTTCTTTATTGGGATTTTTTAATTAACTGATGAATTTCATCCAACATGGAAATGATACCACACAACATCAACAATGTCTCTATATTAGTCAAATGATGTATCAAATCTCAACCTTGTACGCTTTCATGTGATTATGTTACATAAATCCTAACAAGGATGGATGCACATCGTATACCCAACAAACTGATTGATACAATGAGATCCACCTAGCGTCCATATATTTTAATAGTTTATACATTGAATGGAAATAATATATGGACAATGGGATGTTTGGATTCTTACACAGAGACTATAATGATGACCTTGCATTACAAATGCCCCAACTACCCCAACATATACCAAATTTATTGCAATTGTATAATCATTGATACCACCAATCTCCTTTAAACTTCTTATTACCAGTTCACAAAGGTTTTCAACTTTGGAGTTTTCTTTCATCTTGTGAATAGTAAGTAAGTGAGGTTGTCTCACATGATTTTCAATAGTATAAACATGCATAGATACCCAAGAAGTATTCTCTACTATTGTAACCTTATCAGTAGACAAAGACACATATTGGGCACATTTAAGTTTATCTTTCAAGTCTTTTTCTCAACTATAGCTAGGCTTTTCCCCTGATTCCAACCACTACTTTCAAACCAATGAGAATGAGGAAAGTGTAGGACACCGAGAAAAGACACCATCTTTTTATAGTCAGGAAAATCTATTATAGGACACCCTCTTTTCAAAGTGTGGAAAGAAAGAACTAGCTAAATTGTTTTACATACAAAATTATTTTGAATGACTTTGCGTAATTGTCCCTCCATTTTCAAAAAGTATTATTTAAGTTCTCGTGTGATCCTCGTATTCTTTGCATGCCTCATATGTAAACAATCATTCGCAGTTTTTGATCTAAAAACATTCTTCATAACTCCATGTACAGTTTACTTTTCGTATATCTTTCTGAGATGCTTCTCGATAGTATACGGTTTAAGTTGAATTGTCTTTGTCCTTACCCAAATTCCAACTACAAATTATACATTTGCATTCTTTGGGAGGTTTAATTTTATTTTCATTTTCAACATGTTTAATAAATGTTTAATGTCCCCAATAGAGGATTTTCTAACCCAATGGGACAACCTGAAAATTTTGATTTATTGCAGCAAGCTGAAAATAGAGATATTAGGACAACAATGTGTGTTTTTTCACAAAATTAGAAATATGAAACAAACCCTAGGTATGGTGAATTTTTATGAAGATAAAAGTGCCACAAAGTACCTTGAATTTGATCTGAAAAGACCCAAATCTCATGCCAAAATATTTATAATAATTTAGGAATGCAAAAAACACCAAAATGTTAAATTTTTGGAACCCAAAACAAGAGCTAGAAATTTATTTTATGTTTGCAGAAGGACAACCTACAAAAGTGGCCAGAAAGAAGTGATCCCAAGCCCAAATCCAATGAAACAAAGTTGAATATGGCCTCCAAAATTATGATAAATCAAATGATATACAGATCTGGAACAGTCGTTCCTAAGAATGCACCGAACTCCACCCATAAAGGTGTAGATAGCCCTAGATATGGCTACAAATTGTGCCCTAGTTGTCCCTACTTGAAGTCTTAGCAGATGTCTCTCCATTGGTTGAATTTATTTTCTTAAAATGCAGATCTTAAGCGGGAAATGTAGAAAACTTGTCCGGATAATGTGCCTTAGCTCTGAAAATTTGATCATTTCCTCTAAGAATCTGATAGAAGCTCAAGTGTGATCTTCGTATGAAACCACCAAGGAGAAATTGAGGGTTTTTGCCTCCAAAATATGAATGTTAATGAGGTTTTTTGTCCTCAACAGCTAACCAATGAGGGTTTTCGTCCCCAATAGCTGAAAGTATGAGCAACAAGCCCAAACTCTCCAAAATGAAATGTAGAAATGCCAACAAAAACTATATCAAATGAAACCCCAACCCTGCATTATCTTTACCTGTGTGTCAAAGTGTGTCAATAATTAAAGCTCTTAATTATTGACACATTTTTTGATACTGCAAAATAAGAAAATATAATTTGAAGAGCAACCAAAATTTTAATAGCATCACTACTTATACAAAAACAAAGAAAGCAATGCACCATGATCACAAACATGTTTCAAATTGGATCAATAGACTTACTTGTAGGTTGTAAACTGGAACATTACATCCTGCAAGAGCTTTAATTATTTTAATTTTGTAAGCAATACGTTGAATCCTTCTCTACTTAGATCAATGCCCAAGTCGTAAATTCACAATTTATAAAAGATAAATTTTATGTATGCATAATATATATATATATGATCAATAGACTTACTTGTAGGTTGTAAACCGGAACATTACAGCCTGCAAGAGCTTTAATTATTTTAATTTTGTAAGCAATACATTGAATCCTTCTCTACTTAGATCAATGCCCAAGTCGTAAATTCGCAATTTATAAAAGATAAATTGTATGTGTATATATATATATATATATATATATATATATATATATATATATATATATATATATATATATATATATATATATATATATATATATATATATAAGTGGTGAATTTAATTTAAAAATGGGCCAACAGAATTTGTGTTGATCCAAACATGTTTTAAAATCTTGGACTATCAATTTGAGGCAGTCCATAAAAAAGCACATCGAGATTACAAATCATTTGGCTATGCGAGCGGGGAATAGTAACATTTGTGAATTTTTTTAACAAAGCTGGGGTGGGCATACGATGTCTACATAGCCAAATGGGATTTTGGAAATATCTACTATTCACTTAGATACGAATATTCGCCATTAAAATTTTCCCTATTATACATGCACACAACATGACCCTCGACACTTTATCACCAAATATTGAGTGAGGTTGATTGGTAAAAGAATGGTGATAAGAGGGAGTGTTCGCTGGCCTAAAGCCTAAGGAAGAGGCAAGAAAGAAGCTCTTGGGAGAAGAGATGCTAAGCAAAAAAGCTTTGGAGGCAAAAGTAAAGGTTGTGCAGGAGGATAACATCGACACAGATGTTGCTATTGGGAGATGGGACAATTTTGGTGGGAATTGAAGGATAAAGTCTCAGAATTTTTCATTGCCCGTTCATTGAGCACGAGCTAGAACAAGCTTGTTTGGGGAGAGACAAGAAATTTAGTGTGGGGAAATGTTGACTCTAGGAAAAGGTGAAGGATTAAATCACACCTAGGTCCAAGTTTGTAAGTTGTGCAAGTGAGATGTGTGTGATGTATTGACTTGGTTGTGCATGTAGAAGAAGGGTGCAGAGGTTGTGCGCAAGTGGAATGAGGCTTGAGGCAAAGTATTCATGAGATATTTGTAGAATATTCCCTAGGGCAAGGTTGTGCAAATCGACAACACACAAAAATAAGTGTTACCAGTAAAAGAGGTGTTGTGGGTGGCACGAGATTGAAGATGGAGAAGAAACACAAAGAACAACAAGGGAGAAGCTTTTGGATACCTGAAGTGTGTGACAGATCAATACCAACCAAACAACCTCAAAGGTATCCTGAAGGTATCTAAGAATATTTGCATGCCAACTTATAGGGATGAGTTCCAAGAATCTTATATATATTCCACTTGAGCTCCCATTTGGTTGACCTTGAAAACTTAAGATCTTTAGTTGATGTTGGAAACTTGGAGTAAGAACTAGCAGCAAACAAGGTTTTTTATGGTTATTGTATGACTTTGTATTTTACCAATGTATGAGCCATGTTGTTATGTACTATATTGTGTCCACACACAAGTGCATGTTGTAAATGATAGTCTTTGATGATATTTGGATGAAAATCTTTCTTATCAATGTTTGTGAATGTGTACTAGCTATCTGTTGAGAATATTTTACATGTGGTGCAATATTGTTTGGTTTTAGTTGTGATTAGTTTTCCAATCTAATGCGCATATGTTTGATGTCTCCATGTAATTACACAATGTGGTGCTTGGTGCTCTCAGTGTGCTTCAAATGAGACTTCCATGTTCAAATGAGCTATTATGTCAAAGTGCTTGTGAGGTTTGTGTGTTCTGTCCACTTTCTCTATTTGTTACCATACGGGAAAGTTAAACACGACTCTTGAATCCTCCACTCCATGGCTGATTGGAAGGTTAAGATTAAGTAGGAAAATAGTGGCAACACTAACCACACCTCACAAGGTGGCTCTTTTGTATAGGCTTGCTTTTTGTGCACCCATATTCCAACATATTGAGCTATCAAATTCCTATATAATCAAAACAAAGCTATTTTCCAACGGTTTGAACTAGCCATACCTCACAAGGTTACTCTTCTCTATAGAGTTGGTTATGTTATACTTGCGAGCGTATTGAGATATCAAATTCCTTGTACTACAAACTTTCATACGATGAGCTGAGCCAATCAAAGTTAGAACTTTTACTTTGATTGCCCAATAGGTTATACAATAATGTCGTATTTAACTTTGTTACATTGCAAAAATTGATTCCACTTTAGGGGTTTTGGCATTGTGTTCGGGACTGTATTGTATTTTAACAACTTTTCAAACAAAAAAGTGTTTCAAAAAGGCTCTTCAAAGATTTTATATGCTTCCAAAGCACCATTGAGTCTTTTCTTTCTTCCCTCTACCTCTTTCTGTAATGGTTTCTTAATCCTTCTATGATCTTTTTTGGTACCACTCTCAATTGTTACTTCAATCAGTTAATAAGATTTAGTTCTTGATATGGGACCTTGAAATTGTTATGTTGTTAAGTTAGATCAGTTTTCAGGATTAAATGCATGAACTATTTCAAATCATTTAGATGACCCATCTCCCATGAATAGTGATTCACACAAACCCATTGAATGGTCCACTTGGCATTCATTACATGACATGATACAGCAGAGGCTATTCTCCTGACAGAATGCACCGCCTTACATGCATGCCCCATCTTATGTCCCATAAAAACATACAACATGCCCCTAATTCGCACCGGCAAAGGCTATTCTCCCAATAGAATGCATCGCCTTACATGCATGCCCCATCTTATGTTCCCTAACAAAATGAACCAATCATGTAGTATCAACCATCAAATGTTGTCACCTTCACTTACACCCTCCTATTAGAAAGCAGTTTCATTTCTTTTAAGGAACTTACTTTCTACTTTCTTCATATGCAATCTTGTATATAACTGAGAATCCGTAATACACTTTATAATGACATCCATTGGAAATTATTTTCTTTAAATTCATGTTTAGACTGCAATTTCTTGTCCTAATTCTTGATTAAACATCAGATGCACAGCAACAATATTTGATGCCAATCGCAGTCATAAATTGAATTGTATTCACAACTTTGATGTGCATGTAAATACACCTTAATATACTGTAAGTTCTGAAGGATTCAATTTGTTAATGTCAACAAGTTTTGATGTTGCTATTACCTTAGAGCTCATCGAATCACTATTCTGTGTTGTATATAGAGTTA
The DNA here is from genome assembly GCA_019776745.2 of Taxus chinensis. Lineage (NCBI taxonomy): Eukaryota > Viridiplantae > Streptophyta > Pinopsida > Cupressales > Taxaceae > Taxus > Taxus chinensis. The sequence goes on along the minus strand of CM034152.1, from coordinate 200,417,503 downwards.
TCAAATTCGGCATTGCATATATATATAGTTTGCAATACTTAATTACGCCAAAGGCGTTCCCCCTATGGGAAAGGACCTTGCGGACGTTTCTACTAATGTCCTAAATTTGACATCCTTTTAGACGTTTTTCAAACGGGATTAAATTTGACAGCTGTTTGCATGTCGTTTTTACTGTGCATGCAATTTTTGATTCGTTTCTATTTTTAAGATCATATTTTTAACTGCTATTTTTTCGAATCCGCCGTAATTTAGAAGACGCGGCCGTATAAATTAAGTTTCAGACATCCTTGGGATACAGTACATCGTCCTGTACCAGTTTCGAATCCAATTTCGCCGCTCAAAAAAACGAGGACCTGGTAGATAAAGACGCCGCCTTTATGGAGCGGGCGGCAGCCAGCGCCTGTCCAAACGTAAACCTGCCGGAACGGAGATCGCAGGCCGTGATCTCTCCTACGAGGTTAAGCAGCTCTACAATGGCGGCGCACCAGGGGAACTCTCCAAAACAGGAACTCGGCGTACAAGCAAATGGTAGGGCAGCCGGAATGTTCATGGCTGGAAACCAGAGAAAATGAAAGCAGCAACAAAGTAGCCAGGATCCAAGGGCGAGTCGTGCTTGTCTCCAACCTGCGAATCCCACAGGGCGTCGCCGCATTCTCATGCCGCGTCAAGATTCAGTGGAGCAATAACAACAGCAACAACAACGACAAGACCTCCATCACCGTTCCCTGCGACGTCGTCAGAATTAATGACGACGGCGAGGAATCCTCATCCTCATCCTCCTGCTATGCATGGCACTTCGATATCCAGGCCGCGTTATCTCTCTGAAAGCTCGACGCACAGAAAATTCCACTCTGTATCTTTATAAATAAAGATCGAATTCCATGTTAGAAGACACTTTCTTTTTTCTTTTTTGTTTTTTCTGGTTTTGCTGTTCGTCGGACATGGTTGGGGTTGATCGATCAAATGTAATTACCTGCCCGGGCTGGCCCCGACATTGTTCTTTCCATGTACAGGAAAGCCTCATATAATTAATTTTATTAAATGGGCGATTATGTTTTGGCTGAAATTTACTGTTCATTGTAGGTATTATGTTTTGAATTTATTTTTGTGATTTACTAGGATTACTTTAAGAGCCCACACATATCGCCACTTTATGTGTGAATGGAGGATATTTTGCCACACCTGTCAATAATAAAAGAAGAGACCGGCTTCGTGGGAATGAGTAGGTATGGATCAAATCATATTAAATTATTTTCCATAAATTTATATGGCTGATTTTCCAAAAAAATATTTACAAATATCTCCACTTTTATTACTAAGATATGCAAGATATTATTAAAATTAAATTAAAAACGAAGGATTCTAACTTATATATATTACGGAACAACTTTTATTACAAATATATACAAAATTATTATTAAAATTAAATAAAAAATGAAGGATCCAACTTAGAAACTATCTTCTATTAGTAAGTTGTTATAAACTTTTATTGTTTTAATGCTTGTGTATATTTGATGATTATTAGAATAAATTAAGTTGTGGTGTATATTTGATGATTTTTAGAATAAATTAAGTTGTGTTTTTCATTTTGGTAGGGATCTTTTTGTTTAGGTTTTTCTTAGAGATATATTAATATAGTTTTGGCACCAGCTAGGATCATATTAGGAAAGGCTTCTATATATACACCAGCGTATTGCATAAAAAAGCTCATGAACACGCTATGAATTATTACAGTCCATGAAACACAATTCACTAAGACATTTTGTCAAACACTAACAAGCACCATAAGAATATAGGTTATGTTTGAAATAATGGAAATGTTTTCCTGTTTCATAACAATTTCTCTAGAAAATCCTGAAATTTTGCAACACTCTACTTTTCATTTTCTGAAATCTACAACACTCTCACATACCAACCTTGTTTCGGTTCAACATACATGTACACTAGTTCCTCCTCTCCTTCTAACTGCTTTCCACCTTGCAATCCCCCATCCACTCCAACAAAACACCCCACCTGTCTTCATGTATTCATGTTTAGTTCAAAGAAACTACTCCGCAAAACAATACCACTCATGATATAAGATTTGCAAATGTATATGTACAAATTTGTAACAAGTTTGAAATGTAGAGATGGAACGTTTAAATGTAATGCTTCATCTATATTTTTACACTTACAAAATCAATCGTACCTCTTATCAACTTCAACTATAAAAATAATAATTATCCCTCTAAATCAAATAACATATACCGTTCGGCGTTCACATTGCATTGTACACATGCGATTGCTAGTAATAGAAGACATGTAAATACACCTTAATATACTGTACGTTCTGACGGATTCAATTTGTTAATGTCAACAAGTTTTGATGTTGCTATTACCTTAGAGCTCATCAAATCCCTAATCTGTGTTGTATATATAGTTATCAAATTCGGCATTGCATATATATATATATATATATAGTTTGCAATACTTAATAATAGAAGAGATGTAGCCGCTCTCTTAAGCCATAAAACACATAGTAAAATCTGGTCGGTCTACTGGTACAGATCCATCTTCACTCAGCTGTGGCATGTGCCAAGAAGAATTCAACAGACTCAGGGTGCGAATCCATTATTTTTTTTCTAATGCTTAACCTGGGTGCAGTGTCATTGAGCACCATGTTACAAGTATCCACCTGGATCTGTAAGCTGGGCCTCTTGACACAAATCTAATATTCAACTGTTTCCATAAATATTTTGAAAACGGCTACCAGATAAACTTCCCCACCAGACAGCATTGTGTACTCTCTTGTCTGAACTTAACTTTATAAGAAATGTAAAAACACTCAATATGATCATGCTCTCAACTAAGTTTCTTGCCAGCCCTCTGAGTTTTTTGAAGAGTTTTGTCTGGCTTGTCTGCGTCTTTCTGCATAGACTTTCTATATTCTCCTGTTTTTTAAGATGCAACTTTTTGTTCACACTTCCTATCATTTACTAGGATTCGGTTCTTGAAATTTAAGGATTGATGTTACATCTCTTTAATTGAATCTTTTTTCTTGCAGTTCTAATATTTATGTTCACAGAATAAAACCTTATTGATAGCTATTAGCAAACAGTTTCATTTATTTTAAGAATATTCTTTAAAGCTCTGTTTGCATGCAATCTTTGACATTACCAAGAAACCATATGAAGATTTAAAGTGATCATCGATCATCAATCATCAATAAACCTAGCCCAAAAGTTACAAATTATTTTGCTCAGCTTTGGCATTTCCGGCTAATACATGTTTGTAATCAGGCCGGATATTGTCCAGAAGCAATTTCTACTTAAATGAACCTTCACAAAATTCCTAATATAATTCCAGAAAGGAATTCTTATTTGCGCTCTTATCATTCCTACATGCTCCCTTGTTTTGGATATTTCTACGGGCGCCGAAAATTCTTTCCAGCATAACGCACACTGCCAAGCTCTTCTTCAATACGTAGGAGCTGCAATCAAATCGGGGAGAGACGAGTTTATTGATGACCACAGCAAAATAACATGTCGATATTCAAGAATGAAACAGTACCTGATTGTATTTAGCAAGTCGCTCACTGCGGCAAGGTGCTCCTGTTTTTATCTGTACGGACAAGATCCAAAGATCAAGAACATAGACATCAAACATGAGACTTCTCATAGCTTGTAGTTAAATGATTCTAAAGTAACTGAAAATCTATCTTCAAAAAATATTAAAAAATAAGAATATGGCCGTCAAAACATGATGTTTTGTTCTTGTACCTGTCCACTGGCTAAACCAACAGCCAGATCTGCAATGAAATTGTCCTCGGTCTCTCCGCTTCGATGGCTAACCATAACACCCCAACCAGCAGCTTTAGAATCAAGAGCTGCTTGGATGGATTCGGTCACTGTGCCGATCTGATTCACCTGAAATAACATGCAGCAAAATTGAAATCAGAATATCAACCTTTTCTCGGTCCAAACCTCCAAATTAACTGTCCTAAAAACTACTCCAAATATACTAGAGAGCCCAGATTTAAAGTGCCCTCTACTTTAACAAGCATGTCATTTCATATTTTCATCATTGTAGTGTACCATAGATCTAGTATTGAAATGAATGATAGATGTATCATATACTGACTCAAAGAATCAAACCTCGAGGCCCTCTACCAAATCACCTTAGCCTGTCAATTAATTTCATTACCTTCAGTAGTAAGGCATTGCAAGCTTTCTTTTCAATTCCTTCTGCAATTCTCTCAGGGTTTGTCACAAGTAGATCATCCCCTACAAGTTGTATGTTAACTGCTGACTGTAGAGCTGCCCATGAGCTCCAGTCGTCTTGATCAAAAGGATCTTCAATGGATACAATTGGGAAGTCTCTAGCAAACTCTTTGTACAGTTCAGCAAGACTTGACCCACTGTGCAAGTTGGCACCACTGTTTGGTTGCTCTTTGAAATCTAGATCATATTTACCATCTTTCGTCAAAAATTCTGAAGCTGCCACGTCCATTCCAATTTTAATCTGTACACAGAACAGTAAACCATAGATAAATTGTCTGAAGTTGAACTATGTTTCCTTACCAGATGACAGTTTTTTTTATAAGCTCTCTCTACCTCTTACATGGAAAGTAAACTTTTAGCACATAGAAGATATTCTAGGCAATTTGGTAGTTTTCAGATCTCGTTCTTGACAATCTATTATCATATCAAATCTAAGCAATTTCGTAGGTTTCAGATCTCATTCTTGACAATCTATTATCATATCATTTGGAGAACTAGAGATGTTTAAACCAAATCTAGTCATTTCAAAGATGTTATAGGTAATTTCAGGTTATTTTTGGATCACCGTTGACCATTCTCTACTTGTTGACATTGCTATAGTCAAGGTTGTCTAGGTGCACAGGTGTGGGGGTACACAGCACCCGGTGCATATGAAATGGGAAACACACCCGGAGAGCTAGGGTGCATTTGTTTTCAGTTTTTGTTGGGCATAAAATTGGGTGTGGGTGCATTTCAGATATGGGTGCATCTCTGGTGCTGCCCAGAGACCATAATTTATGAGTATGACATAGATTGTGCCATCTTGAATTTCAAAGGACAAAATTAATTTGTTTTCTGTTCTCTCAAAATTGTCTTATTTAGCTTTAGAATGCCCACAAAATTAAACCTCAAATTATTATTTTATGGTTTTTCAACTTGTAGCAACCTGGGCTTATGGATTCAAAATATGTGCTGCAAGGCAAAGCTGTGAGATTACACTAAAATCTGAAGTTTATGAAACGTGAAGATAGATGGGAAGAAGAAATTTATTATTCTATTCAGGTAAGGTGAGTATCAAGGCTAAAAATAAGTGCACAGAACAAAGTATCATAGTGAAAGGTGGTGGTGTAGAACTCCGTCACTGATAGATTAGCGAGGATGGCCATGTAGGTTAAGACATACTTAGAAGTTTTACTTTACAAGATATCACTTCTGCAGATCAAGGAAGCGGGAGGGACACATTCAATAAAGGTGAGTGGAATCACACCAACTTGTAAAGGGAGTTTACAGGCAGGAAAGGGGACATCAATTTATCCTAGGCTTAGGTGTGGAATGTGAATGCCTTGATTTGTTCTATGTGAATACCTTGATTCGTTTTATGTGAATGTATTGATTTTTTTATCTTCCAGGTAAATCAGCTTGGCAGCTCTAGAAGTTATAAACCACATCTCTTATGATGGCCAAATCATTTATTGCAAAAAAACCAGCATTCAGCTAGATCCTATCTATGATAAGCAATCTACAAGTAGACCCTACATACATTGAGAAGAAATAAGAATCAAGAGAAAAATGCATCAGGTGAGTGTAGTGGGGGAGCGTGAAGAAGTAAAGAACAAAGGAAACAAAAACATGCTACCACAATTACACTTAAACAAGAAAATTTTCTCTTTGAGATAATACCTTGCCTGTGTATCCAGCTTTTTCAATTGCTTTCAGAAGTAAAACCAAACCCTCTCTATTATCTTGGATGTTCGGGGCAAATCCTCCTTCATCTCCAACATTGCATGCATCTTGACCATATTTTTTTTTTATAATGACCTTTAAGACCTGGTATACTGTACATATATGGGGTGGACATATTACAATACTTCAAAAAATATCTTCAACAAAATAAAGATGCATTTTCATTTCAAAATCAAACATTTAATGAACCCAAAGAACTGAAGAGCGTCCATTATACAATCAGAGTCAATTTTTTTGGTGAGGGAGACTGCACAGAATCATTTATAATAGAAAACATATGTATACACTAGGATATAGACAATACTAATCTCTAGACATCCAACAATTGTCAATAGTAAATGATAAATATGCTACCGGGCCAAATTTTCATGAAAGCAAACTAGCGGCATTTGACTGAACCTGTAGTACATCACATTAACAAAAACGGTAGTTAGTGCATCTAAAGATGTTAGAAATATCATAATTATCTTCCATGACGGACATCAACATCAGTATGATTTTTCTAGCTTCTTGTATTGGAAACAATAAGGCATATCGTTGGATTATAGTGAAACGCTTTGCACCCCAAATAGTGAAAACATTTAGATGTATACCTATGTATTAAGAGAAAAGTGAGGATAAGTAGCCTAAAGGCTGTACTTAACATGCCTTATATAAATAATTACCTTATACACCCTGTAAAGACAATATAGCAACATCCATGCCAAACCAAAAAACTGGCAAACAAACTGGATACCAAATAGAGAGCACGACGCCACATGTTGACATTGAAATGATTAATACCAGGAAAGCCAGTTTCAAAGAAAAATAACATACTCATAAGAAAAACACTAAGGATTTTGAGAGTGTAGATTTATAGCAAATTCACATAGCAGCTTCCGCAAGTGAAAACCATTTAAGATTTTTAAATCACAGATATATAGTAAATTCCCAAGAAAACTGCCAGCAATGTTGACATCTTGTTGCCAAGGGTTGGTCAACTAGCTGAGACACATTTCCATCTTAGGTAATAGTTGGCTTGAAGTTTGAGCTTATGTCTGTCAGTCCTGAGATTTAAACTTATGTCTGTCAGTGTGGAAGCATATGGCAGGGGATTAAAGCAGGTGTAGGGAACAAATAACCAGGAAAAATGTATTGAGAAGAATTCTATGAAAGGAAATTTGTAACCTCACATCAATTCATGACATGAAATTCCGAACTCCAAACACAGCCAACACTGATTTTCTCTGATTAAAGTTATAAGGTTCCTAATCATCGTTTCAAAAGTTATCTGAGGATCAAAAGCACTAGAATAATGAAACATTCTGACTAAATGGGATATTGTTATACAAGAGATCAGACTCTTCAGCCCCGGGCTTGAAAGTTTGTCAATGGTGAGGAAAATAGAGAATCAGAAATAATTAGGGGATGAAAGATATGTATCTAAAGTATATAATACTGATGGCTGGCTCACTAGAATCCCCAGAAATCACAAATGTATATGGCTGTCCTTTAACATACCAAGAATGTAATATAACAGGGAGTCGGGACTATAGAAGAGGTAAAATGTCAGGACTATTTCACACCCATTCCTCAATAAGCATTCTGAGGAAGCACATAGTACATTAGTAAGAAGAATATACAGAAATATCTTCTGCAGAAGAGAAAATATCGGCGATATTTTCTTTATTTCATTTTTCCAAAATGTACGGATAGCTCTATTACAAGAAGTAAAATCAATAACATCAGTTGTGTGTAGTTTTATTATAGGAAAATGCAAAAGATAAATCAACCAAGCAACTAATATTACCATCTTAGCTCCATTCTAATGTAATCCATTTCCAGATTCAAGTTGTCTCTTGCCCTTACAACTGTGACTAATCTCAGGTGAGTTCCTAATCTAAATGTTATAAAAAACTCACCCTCGCTACCCATGCGCATAGCTTCTGAAAATGACTTGGCCCCTACAGGCAAGATCATGAACTCCTGCATTGCTAGCTTGTTGCCAGCATGACTACCCCCATTTATCACATTAAAAGCTGGAACTGGCATGACAAGCTCACTTGTTCCAGATATTTCCTGAATATGCTTATAGAGTGGTATGCCTATTGCTCCTGCACCAGCCCTACATACACTCAGAGATACTCCAAGTATAGCATTGGCACCCAGTTTAGATTTGTTGGTTGTTCCATCTATCTCCAACATTATAGCATCCACGTTGTTCTGATCTCTGTGATCATACAGCAGTAGAGATGAGTTAAGATCTAGATAAGAAAAATAAACTCAACCCCGACAATATTCCAACCCAATTTATAAGAATGCCCGTTGATTCAAAATACAATAAGACAAGAAAGGCCCATTTCAACCACAAATGACAATGCCAGTACCATAAGGTACTCAATCTTTTGCAGTCCAAAATTCTTGCCAGTTTCTTTCTTCGAATGAGTGATAAATGGCTAATCTGGGATCAATTGACCTTTTAGGGATTTAGGCATTTCATTTACTATTTTATTTTCCTGCATTCTTTTTTTCGTTGTTGTAGGCTTATATCGGGTGATGTCCATTAAGGTGTCAGTGAACATCCTCTGCCAGCATCAATGACTCCTTTAGAGGGAAATGTCTCCTGCAGATCTCCCCATCACCACAACACATGCCCTACTACAGGGTATGCATCTCCTGCTTTCAGTGATTTTGTAAGAGCCTAGAAGCTTATTGAGGTATTTTCACTGGACAAAAGAGCATGCTTCAAATTATACAAGGAATAAAGAGTTTTTATGCTTCACAGAGATAAGATCATGAAAGATGGTAGATTGCAGAAGAGACACTGTAGAATGAGACTAACTAAAAAGACTGAATGAGAAAGAGTGAATAGAGCCAAGGAAAATGAGGTACAGTCTACTGCAAAGAAATATTTGAGAAAGCCTGCAAGGAAGGTTTTATGAAAAATAAACTTGAAAGCAAAAACAAAATGACAGCCCAATAGAAAACTTCAACAATAATATGGGTCAATATCTTTGACTCTAAATTTAGATATAAACCACAAGAGTACTTACTGGCAACCATAACTTGAAAATGAAACATCTTCTAGACACTGGCATTAATTAAAGCAGACTCTGACAAAGGTGGGCACGCCATTTCCAGGAGAAATGAAATAAAATAGAACACTTAGACATGAAGAGAAAGGCTTATAATCCATGACAAAATAGCATGAGATAATATTTGAAAATGATATACCATCCAGTTATTTAGAGCCAACAATGATAAAAAAAAATAATAAGATTCCTAAGCCAGATGCTAAAGCACAGAAAAGTTGTCCAGAAGAAGCTTAAGGGATTCTCTGTCCCTGTCATCTTTCAAAATATGATTCTAATATTTCATACCATATATCATTCAACAGATTCAACGCATTTAATGGCAAATTGATACTAAAATATGCAACTTCAATACAACACAAAATAGCGGGAATTTTCAGCCAAGTAGGTGAAAGTGGCATTCAGTTGTTTCTGGAAGAAAAGACGCACGACTAGAGCAATTATGCTTGGAGCTCATTAAATTATGTAAAGAGAAGTCAAAAGGGCTATATCAGCAGCAACAAGACTAAGTAAAACCAGAAAAATGATTGCCCCCTAGAAATGAATTGCAATGCAATGTCTGGTATAAGTATCAGGGTAAGTCGTAAAATAACTTACATATATACAAATTGTAGTTACAACCAAAAATACTAAAACAATTAATACTTTAGTAACAACAGTAAATTGATTGGCCATCCACAAAAGCGTTGCAATGGAATGTGTGATATATCTGTGTCTGTCATAAAATGCCTATATACACTCAAATTATAGTCACATCCAGAAAGTATTTGGAATAACAGCAAAGTTGCAAACTGATTGGTCCCCCACAAAAACGGTATTGCAATGGAATGTGATTGATAAACATCTCTACACACATGTAGACAAAACCCAAAAAATGTCTAAACTGATGGATATATGTGCCCACACATACAAAAATAGCAGAAAACGCCCAAAAAGTCTAAACTTGCCTACATATGTGCACAAATTGCAGATAAAACCCAAAAGTCTAAAACCATGTATATGTATGTCTACATATACATAAATTGCAAACAAACAGCCAAAAAGTCCAAAACAATGGCTGTATGCCTACATAACATATGCATCCATTGCAAAAACAACCCAAAACAATGACATAGATGCCTACATATACACAAATTGCAAACAACAACCAAAAAGTCCAAAACAATAGATCCTCTCATTAATAACAGAAATTTGTTCGTGCCCACCAATCCCTCCGAAAGGCATTGCAATGGAATTATGTTAAAAACGTCATAAATTTTCCTTCAGCTCTCTTCAACCAGGTATTTGCACAAGAGGAAATCTCCACATAATTTATATGAATTGTTTAAGAAACTTACATAAGAAGTTTACCGAAATTTAAAGGGACTTTTTAGGGAGAAGTCAGTTGAAGTCTCCTGTCATTTCGAGCATCTCTGAGATGGGTCATGGTTTGAGTTTTCATGTAACCATGCACATACACAAGGCATACACTTACAGAGATTACAAACAACAAAAAACAATGGTTAATCTTACTAATATGTGCAAATTAATTGGCAAATTGCAAAAACCCAATAGGACAGAAACAATCGGTACTCTTATTGCTAGAGGGTATATTAAATGGCTCTCCAAACAGGCATATACACAATGGTTACAGACACAATTTGCAGACGACCCCGATTTTTTTAAAAGAAAACAGAAAATGTAATGTCAGAGTAAATCGCATACGCTCCACAATAGACATTGCAAAGGAATTACATAGACACCAAAAATGCCTCTGTATACACAAATTGCAAGCCACACCCATTAAGTCCCACGGATACTCTGAACACTATAGGGGATGTCTGCGTGCAGAAAGAGAGAGGGTGGACCTAACAAATTAGAGGCAGACATGATGAACCACATTAAAACATACCTGGCATCTAAACCAATCAACTTGTGCGCAAGAATTTCATTGATGTTCTTCACAGCATTGAGAACACCCTTTCCTCCATAAACACTCAAATCTCCATCTCTCATCTCAAGAGCTTCGTAAATTCCCGTAGAAGCCCCACTGGGAACTGCTGATCTGTAGAGCTTATCAGTCTCAAGATCCACCTCCACAGTGGGATTTCCCCTGCTGTCAATTATCTGCCTGGCCTTAATTGATTTTATCTTGCAGCTCTCGGTGAGCCCGGCTTTGTGAGTTGATTTAGGGGTGGTTGTAACAGCTCTGATGCAAAATTTGTGTTTTCGCCTTGTGGGTATTGGTGTTTTTGATTGAAAAACAGGTGGTTCTCCTAACAGAATAGATTTATTCAAAGAGAAAGACTGCATACAGAGACTGCTCATTGTGCAGGCAGCCATGATCAATCAAAATGGTGGCGAATAAAGAAGTGGGTATTGCAGATTGTAATGTAGTTTCGACGAATATGAAGTGGGTGATGCATAAATGAAAGAGTTGGTGGGCTGGGAAAATCCGCCCTTCGATTTGAAGGCGATGTGTACGAGAGTTTTGGACTGTGAAGTTGTCGCGTGTATTTTTTGACTTCCCACAGAGACAATTTTGTGAAGGGTTCCACTTATAATGATGGCTGATGTATTACATTTTGTTCTCTTTTATGGTTTCTATGTTTTTATGTGAAGTTTTATTAAAAATAATTATTTGTGTCTTATTATTTATTTATTTTAAATGAAGAGTTGATTGTTTTTATGAGAAGTTTTTTAAAAAAATAAGTATTTGTGTTTTATTATTTATTATTAAAAATGAAGAGTTGATTAAATTTTTTTATGTGTTTTTTAAATGTAATGTCCCTCCTATTACCACCCTCTCTACTCTAGTTTGTGGGTTCGAGTCGGCCCTTGGTATGATTGAGTTCGTTGTCTAGCATCGTGCTTACGATATGAATAATTTGGAAAATGAAATTTAAATACAACTTAAGGAAAATAGTATTACCTTTCTAAAATTAAGATATTAGACATTGATAAAGGATAAAAGTAATTGTATGGATATATATTTGCGTTATCTCATCACTTATATAACGCCACGCCAAGATACAATCATCTATTTTTAAGAAAGCACTAAAATACAAGCCTTCGAGACGTTTTATTTTTTGTAGGAGTCAAGCCTCCATGCAACACAAGTTAATACCACCTCCGTGGATGAAGAGCCTCCCATTCTTCACGTTCACGTTTCCGTAACGGATGGCTCGACGGAGGTTCATGACCTCTTTTCACGATCGTAAAATAATGGCAACAATTAAATAATTTAAACATCGAAGATAATAAAATGATATGATCTTTTGAGATTAAAATATTATTATCCAAAGTAAAATAAATATAAATAAAACTCAAAATATTCTTAATATTCCTCAAACTACTTAGGTTTGGGTCACCTTCATTTCAAGAAAGACATATAGAATTTTGGGGTTTTGTGTGGATGCTTGTAAAAGGGGAAAATGTATCTAGTATAGTAATGATAATAATAAAATGGATTGGTTTGAGATGAATGAAAGCTCTGCCTAGGTATGCATTCGGAGGTCTATTGCCTCCATCAAGCAGAGGGGAGTTGTGTTATGTTCCTATCAAGTTTTCTTATGTGGCTGCAAAACCTATACCAGCTCCTTCCTCTTGTGAGACTGTGTTTGATACTGGAGGGCATTAGCATTTTATGTTTTTTTAGTTTTATTTAAGCATAAGGATATAGGAATTTCATCAGATGTTATCGTTGTTGTTGCCCTGATGGACGTGAAAGCAAAGGTGTAAGCATGTTCATGGGCTCATGAATTGTTTGTTAAAGACTCGAAGAAAAGTGGTCTACATCAAGCACATTTGTAGATAGTTGGGGAAAATGTGGAAGCATACGCAGGGCACTTAGACTATTTAACAAAATTGGGGGCATGCAGAGAGGATTAACAAGGTCGGTGAGTTGTTTGATATAATGACTAAGAGAACTGTAGGCTAATGGACAACAATGATTGCAGGGTAAGCACAAAACGGATTTTTTGAAAAAAGGCTTTGGAAACTTCAAAGAAAATGCATTTGACAGGTGAAAAGCCAAACACCATTTCCTCTGTCAGCGTCTCCCAGCCTATGCCAAATTGGGGAGTGTGGAATAGGGTTTGGAGAATCCGCCATAAGGTAGAGGAGACTAGGTGACACCTGCGCAAGGTAGGTAAACAGTTTGATAAAATGCCTCAAAAAAGGAAGAAAGTGGTCATGTGGCCAGTGATGATTACAAGGCGCTACAGGTTTCATCTATTAAAAGGTTTTCTTCCCACTTCCACTTCACATTTGAAGGATAAAAGATAAGATTTTGTTTTTGTATATATAAAGGTAAACAGTCATGTTAATAGCATTACAGGAAAAAAAAAGCATGAATGTAGTGGGTCAGGCATGCAATAGATAGAAACCTTTAGTACAATGAGAGCTGAAGCTCATTGAGTTTACATCAAAAGTCTTCTTCCAAACCCAAAAACAACGAAGGAATATTTGTGTCCTTCATTCCATCAAGAAAAGTTTAGAATGTTATGATCATACAGTATAAACAAAACAACAATATTGACCTCGGTAGTAAAGCATAAATGTAGTCTCTATAAATACATTTTAGATAATATCTACAAGGATAAAAAAAAATTTACTGATTGTGGATAGACCATAGGCACCCATAGGCAAACAAAACTTCAGAAAACAAAATACATTATTCCAAAGCACATGGAACTCCATTAGGAAAAAGAAGATGGAGACTATCCCCCCATTTGTATAAAATGGTGTGCAACCCTGAGCAATGGGCATGTTGAGCAGTTCAAAGGGAGACCTTTTCCAAGCAAACCACAAACTGTGGCACGAGTTGAGCTTTCAGGTAGAGATTGTCTTTTTGGAAGGGGAGCTATCTTGGCTTGTTTTAGCACAATCTATGCAGTAGTGGGCAGGTGAGGTGATGTTCAAATGTTTCAGAGAATGTTTGAAGGCATATGTTGGTTGCAGTTAAAAATGTGGAATGGACTAGTACAAGAATTTGCTTGACAAATGCCTTGACAAACAGTGATCTCGTGGATCGTGGATGTGGACCGCTTGGAGCCCAATATACCCAAGTTCGGCTACTTTCAAGCATGATCATCTTACTCTCTCATGCATAATTTTAATGTTTTAGTTTTCCTAATTTTAATGGGGTTGTAAATCAAACTAAAGAAGAGTAAATTTTGGGTGAATTAAACGAAACGTGTTATCCAATAGCAAATTGTACCTTTGTTTTGTATGCACTAGGCCAATATCCATGAATGTAAACACTGCTCTCTTTTACCTTGTATGATGGATGGATAAACTACGATACTAGTTTTGGATACGAAAACCACGTGGTTTGTGTGTTAAATGTGAAACATAGTAAAAACTACTTCTTTGACGACCTTGTGTGATCTTAATAAAACATGTTTTCATTAAGGCAGAAAACATCCCTATAAACCCCAAAATGAGAAAATCAAGCTTTAACCATGTACCTTGTCACATGGACTGTTCAACCGAACCCCAAGTTATTCCTCGTATGTTTGTTTGACTTTGTTTTGTCATGCTTTTAGGATCCTAACAGGCTAGTCTGTAGCTTTAAACAATTATTGAAAGTTAAAAGTGCAGTTTGGTTTTGACCCACAGTTTTGGCCCTAGGTGTATAAATGGTATTTGGCTTCCACATACCTCTAATATTTCTCTGTGACAATTACTACCAGCCCTCTATTTGGAGAAAAACACCTTGCAAGTTATTTTTCCATGTGGGTTTAGTAGGTCTAGATGGTCGTTGGACGATGAGGTCATTCGGGTGCATTTATAACCAATAGCTCCGGAAAGACGGGCATCAATTGATCTTAGTTCACCAGTTAAGGAATCTGTCAGCTCCAAGTGTTTCCCTGTATATAAGGGAGTAGGTAGGGATTGGTTTCCTTGTGCGTTTGAGTCTCGGAGTTTGTTTTTGAACGCTGATTTTTGGGCTACTTATCTAAATTTTGACGTTTTTTGGAAACTTGCAACTATCTAGAGAAAATTGTCATATGACCTTATCCAAGTAAAATAATGATTGGAAAACCTTGTAAACACAAATACATGACTGTAGGAAACCTTCTTTAACACTTGCTCAAAAAGAAATTGATTGCGGGAAAATGATGTTTTCTCTCTCTCCTCTCTCTATCTCTCTCCTTGGCTTTGAAAACAAAATGAAATGGCATTATATTTCTTACTCTCCTTTGAAGTGTGTTAAATATAGTTTCATTATTATTGGAAAACTATGAAATCGTAAGTTGTGCTAGATTTTAGGTAGATGTTATGCCAGCAGTTGTGCTGACCATGTGGTGGTTGCAAGTATGTGGGACGAGAAGGAAATTGTAGCATTATTTGTGCTTTTGTAACAACAAGATTATCTTTGAAATACATGTAATATTAAATGGATAAATCAGCACTATTGTTATGAATGTGAATGTTATTTATTGATTATTTTGTGACGAGTAAGAAATTGTAGCATAATGGTATCTTGAGGAAATGGGCATTCTAATTTAGGAGTGATTTTGATTATGTGTTTATATCTTGTTAATGGTGTAGATGTTCATTTTAACTGGAAATGAAATGATCATTTTATAATGTGCTCTTATGTGAAAGTAATGATTATGTATTCTTGTGTACTTTACAAAAATACTTGGGAAATTCTGAAGAAAAGAAACCACCTTCTATAGGAATGGTTAGGGGTTGACCTCTATTAGGAGGTTATTTTAAAAGTTATCAGAATGACCCCAATTTATCAACCTTTGAGCTTTGTGTTTTCATGTGGCATTCACCTTAAAGGGTTTCTTATGCATGTGGAAGTGTGCATGTTGTTATAGTTAAGAGTACAGTGTCACTTTGTGACATGAAATGTTTTAGCAACGTTTTTAAATGGGTGTATCATATACTAAGCCTCTCTGGAAGGGCTAATCAATGTATGTGAATGTGATCATAAGGGAAAATAAGGAAGGTAATTATTATTCCTTGTAATGTGATCAAGAACGCTTTGGTAAATTGCATAGTGCGGTGGTTCACTCATTTTATTTTTTACATCAAAAGAATCTTGACTCAAATTAAATACGGGCTAATTAATCCTTGCACATGAGTTTTTTAGAGAGACTATGGTGACTCGAATAAGAGATGTTTGTTGAGGGATCTCTTAGAAGGTTCAATTGTGGATGAGATTTGCATTTAGATCCCGTTGTCCAAGTGGTGTTCTCGATTGCAACAGTAAGATTCAAATGTGAATGAATTTGTTAATAACCTTTAGAATTCAAATTGTATTCATTAGGTGTTATTTTTTTGAAAGAAAGTAAAACTTGGAGGTTTGTGAGATAAAAGTGTTTTAACCACTCTAAAATTAACTTTTAGTTGGACATAGAATCCTTGAGTGCAAATAGAAGTAAATTAAAAACCTATGACCTTTTTATATGTCATTGGTGCTCAAAACCTATAGTCAACTTTGCCTATCAAAAAGGTTTCCCTAAGATGTTGACTTTTTTAATAAACAAAATGCGGAATCCATTCCCTTTAAACCAATGTTTCCTCTTTTCGTGGAATTAAGTGTACTTGTTATAAGTTAAATATGAAATGAAATAAATAATATGTAGCGTCGTGAATGAGAAGATATCCTTACATGATAATTTATTTCGAGACCTATAAGGTTAAATAAGGTAGTTTGAAATGGTAGTTAAGATGGAACCATCTTAAGTTAAGTGTTAAATGAATTAAAGGAAATGCAGTCTAGAAAATTATTAAGGAAATGTATGTTTTCATGTTAAGTGCTCTTCATGCCTTTAAGGCCAATAATGAAATATGATTATAATGAAGATGTAACCATGAAAATTTGATTATGGAAGGTTCTTATTTGTGATGTTCATGTTATGGTTGGGTCGTGGTTTCATACTTGTTCATTTATATAAATGTGGCATTGATTTTCATATTGTGTCATCTTGATATTTACATGTTCTTCATGTTGGTGTAAACGTTGCAGGTGGTGTTGAGCAATCTCGTGTTAGCTCTTAAGGTGTCACATAGTTGTATCAAGTATAATGAAAGTCAAAAAAAATATCCTAGTATATTTGGCCTTGTGTTTGGGTCACACATGGGTGGGCATTATAGTTGGTATCAAAGTGAAGGTTCATACTCTCAAACCTCTTAGGCAGTTGGGTGTTGTGATGGATTATGCGCGATAGTAGAGGAGTAATGTGTCATTTTGTTGTGATGTGACAAACGTGGTACTTGTGCTTATATGAATGTGCCTATTGTGCATACCACTTGGTGTGGAATTGTTATGATGTTGATCTCTCTCTCTCTCTCTCTCTCTCTCTCTCTCTCTCTCTCTCTCTCTCTCATTCAATGTGAAATTGCATGTGTGTTACCACCTTGTTGTGTGAAGGGAATGTGTTTGTGAACTACGAAAGTTTTGTGATGTTCAATTTCTAGTGATATTGTATATGTGGAACAAATTGTTGCATGATAAAGTGCTTCGTAGTGAAATATGTCATATCGTGTAAATTGCCACTGTGTTGTGTTGTATTATGGTGTTATGTCACCATGTTTTGTTGTATTGGAATGTATGTCATGATGTGAAATCTTTATGCTCATTGTATATATGTATTCATATGTTATTGATAAATTATGATCGTGAATTAGGGGCATATGGTGATTTTATGACCCCTAATGTATTATACTCACACTCTTGGTGTGTTATGTGGAAATGTTACTTGTTGTAAGCCGTGAAATATTGTTATGTTACACCCCGTAATCTTTCCATGCGTAAGACGTTATGGTTGTTGTGCGTAAACCATCATTGTATTAGTAATGTAGTTATGTGTTATGTTGTGTACCCTACACTATTGATCCATATGGGTAGCACCTAGAATTGTATGTATGGAGAGAGAAGTTGTAAACCAGGTGATCATAACCTTGAGCCAAGTACAAGTTTGAAAGTTGAGTCTTATGTAGACTGAAAATCCATTCATTTGGTATATTTCAAGCTTACTCAGTATATTGTGGGTGTACACCACCTTAGGCTCAACTTATGCAAACTAGAGTCTCTTCTCTCTCCTATTTGGGTTGTCCATCAAAAAATCGTGTGTGATACTGACTATGTGGATCCTCCTACGTTTGATTTGGAGATATTTGAAGGTATATTTATTCTAGGTATATGGATTTTGTGAGCTGAGGCTCGATATTCTAAGTGTTGGAAACTTGATAAGTACCCCTTTGGTGGCCACGGAAAGGCCACGTAGTGATCATAATGTGATTTTTCTATGTTTGTATTTTATTCATAAATTGATCTTCTTTTCTTTTCTTTTAAGAACCATCAATTTTCTTGATTGATGTATCTTTAAATCTTTGGACATTTAATTTGTCTTTGTGCTAACAAAAAGCATTTGCATTACTGCAGCTATTTAGCTATTTATTTTACTTAGATTGAAATTTTATTTCGAGTTTAAAGGGTTTTTCTAGCCTAGCCCAAGGCTTGATATTTTTGCCACTTAGCATTTGAATTTGATTGATATGTTGGTTCTAATGTTGTGTTGTGATGGAATAGGGTTATGGCCCGATTCACCATGGAGTGGTTGGACCCATGCACATGCTTCGTTATATGGGGGTACACCCCAAGGGGGTCATGGTACTGTGTAGTATTGAGATACAGGTTACTATGCCACTTGGGTGGAGGTGACGGGGCTCTATGTGCCTAGGGCCATAGGGTGACCCAACCTCATTGAATGGAGAGATAAGGTGGTGAGGCTCTTGGTGAGTGACCCGACATGGAAAAGTAAGGAGACGAGACTCTTTGGTGAGTGACCCGACATTGAGAGATAAGGTGACGGGACTCTATAGTGAGTGACCCGACCTAGTTTTGGCACTATGATTCTTTTCTCTACTAGGAGGCATATGGAGTTCTTTGGGAGGCTTATGGAGATTTGGGAGGCATATGAGGCTAGTATGTATTATTCATGAGTTACTCATGTGAGTCATGTTATGTATTGTGATGTTGAGGCTTGATGCTCCTCTTTGTTGGCTGGTACTATTGGATCTTATCTTGACACTATGTGGGTACAATCAGGGTTTTGAGTAATGTGAAACCATATGCATATGTATTATTGTGATGCCTTATTGTTGGTTAGGTGCATGCGTGTGTTAGATCTATGCCTGGGGCATATGTATTGAGTTCTATGTTATGTGGGCTACATGTTTCTTCCCATGGTTGGGTTGGAAGTCTTATGATGTGATACAGTCAAGAAAATGTGTTTAAAATGTGGTTTGTGGGTTGTTAGTAGTTTGCTTTATACCTTGTGTGAAATTGTGATATTAACTATTTGGGAAACCTATTGGAATATAAAAATTGAAATCCTTAACAAGTAATAATGTTATGAACATTGAACAAGTAAACAGTGCAATCGGTAGAACTTATAAATGATTAATACCCTTTGAGAAAACATATGCGAATGTGTTTTGAAATGTTAATCAAAAATTTGGATTTGTATTCACTATGGATTTGAAATATTGAACAAATAAGTCTTATGAGCTTTGAAACTAAGAAAACGTATTAAGGAAAAGATTAATTGAGTAATAAGATAAGGAGTAATGGCAATCTTCACAAAACATAAAGAAAATGAGAAAAAATTAAAATATGTTTATATCGACTGGTGATTGTGTTTTAAGCAACATAGCCCTTTTTGTTAATCAAAATTTGTCGTTGTTGATTTTCTGTGCTTAGTCAATCCTCTTAGTGCTTGGAGTGTGTCACATCGTGGATGATACTTTTGTAAGGGGAGGGAGATGTAATTCCCTCCTATTAACACCCTCTCGACTTTAGTTGTGTGGACTCAAGTTAGCCCTAGGTATGATTGAGGTCATTGTTTAATGTCGTGCTTACGATATCAATAATTCAGAAAATGAAACAATTAAATACAACATACGAAAAATAGTATTACCTTTCTAAAATTTGAATATTAGATGCTGATAAAGGTTAAAAGTAATTGTATGGATATTTATCTTTGTTATCTCATCACTCTTGTAAGGTCAGGAGTACATTCATCTATATTTAAGAAAACACTAAAATACAAGCCTCTGAGATGCTTTATTTTTGGTAGGAGTCAAGCCTCTGTGCAACACGAGTTAATACCACCTTCGTGGATGAAGACCCCCCCATTCTTTGTATTATCATTTCAGATGGCTCGATAGACATTCGTAACCTCTTTTTGCAATCGTAAAATAATGGTAGTAATTAAATAAATTAAACATCAAAGATAATGAAATGATATGATCTTTTAAGATTAAAATGTTATTATCAAAAGAAAAATAAATATAAATAAAACTCAAAATGTTCTTAATATTCCTCAAACTACTTGGGGTTTGGGTCACCCTCATTTCAAAGAAAGAATCATGGAATTTTAGAGTTCTTTGTGGATGCTTGCAAGAGGAGAAAATGTATTAAGTATAATAATGATAATAATAAAATGGATTGGTTTGAGATGCGTGAAATCTCTACTTGGGTATGCATTTGGAAGTTCATCATCAAGTAGAGGCGATTTGTGTTATGTTCCTATCAAGTTTTCTTGTGTGGTTGTAAAACCTATATCAGCTTCTTCCTCTTTTGGACCCATTTGCATTATGTTGTGAGATTGTGTTTGATAATGGAGGGCATTAACATTTTATGCTATTATTGTTTTATTTAAGTATAAGGATATAGGAGTTTCATAAGATGTTCTCGTCGTCGCTACCCTGATGGACGTGGAGGCAAAGGTGGAAGCTTGTTCATGGGCTCATGAATTGTTTTTCAAATGGATCAAATAAAATTGGTTTACATAAAGTTCGTTGGTAGATAGGTGGGAAAAATATTGAAGCATATGTAGGGAACTTAGACTATTTGAAAAAATTGGGGCGATGCAAAGAGGATTAGAGGGTTAGTGAGTTGTTTGATACAATGCCTGCGAGAAATGCATGATTATGGACAACAATGATTGCAGGGTAAGTACAAAACAAATTTGTTGAAAAAAGGCTTTGGACACTTCAAAGAAAATACATTTGACAAGTGAAAATCTAGACACCACTTCCTCTATCAGCGTCTCCCAGCCTGTGCCAAATTGGGGACCATGGAACAGGGTTTAGAGAATCCACCATTAGGTAGAGGAGACTAGAGTGACACTTGCACAAGGCAAGCAAACGATTTAATGAAATGCCTCAAAAAAGATATGAAGAAATTGGTCATGTGGCTTGTGATGATTACTGAGTGCTGTAGGTTTCACCTATTGAAAGGTTTTCTACCTTCTTCCACTTCACATTTGTAGGCTAAAAGATAAGATTTTTTTTTTATATATATAAAGGTAAACAATCATGTTAATAGTATTATAGGAAAAAATATATTTAATGTAGTGGGTTAGGCATTCAATAGATATAATTCTTTAGTACAATGAGGGTTGAAGTTCTTTGAGTTTACATCAAAAGTCTTCTTCTAAACCCAAAAACAACAAAGGAATATTCATGTCCTCCATTCCATCAAAAGAATTTTAGAATGTTATGATCATACAGTATAAACAAAATAACAATATTGGCCTCAATAGTGAAGCATAAATGTAGTATCTATAAATATATTTTAGATAAATATGCAAGGATAAATATCTGATTTTACTAATTGTGGATAGATCATAGGCATCCATAGGCGAACAAAACTTCTTAAAACAAAATCCATTATTCCAAAGCATATTGAACTCCATTAGGAAAAAGAATATGGACACTTACCCCCATTTGTATAAAAAGGGGTCCAAGCCTTAGTAGTAGGCATGTTGAGCAGTTGAAAGGGAGGCCCTTTCCAAGAAGGTCACAAACTGTGGCAGCAGTTGAGCTTTCAGGATGAGATTCTTTTTGGAAGGGGAGCTATCGTGGCTTGTTCCAGCACAATCTTTGCAATAGTGGGTAGGTGAGGTGACATTCAAATGTTTCAAAGAATGTTTGAAGGCATATGTTGGTTACAGTTAAAAATGCGGAGTGAACTGGAGGGACACAATTATTCTTGAAAAATTGTGGTCTCGTGGATCATGGATGTGGACTGCTTGGAGCCCAGTAAACCTGGGTTCGACTACTTTCATGCATGGTCATCTTACTCTCTCTTGCATAATTTTAACGTTGTAATTTTCCTAATTCTAATGGATTTTTAAATCAAACTAAAGAAGAGTAAATTTTGGGTGAATTAAATGAAACGTGTTATCCAATAACAAATTGTACCTTTATTTTGTATGCACTAGACTAGTATCCATGAATGTAAACACTACTCTCTTTTATCTTGTAAGATGGATGGATAAACTACGATACTAGTTTTGGATATAGAAACTACATGGTTGGCACGTTTAACGCAAAACATAGTAAAAACTACTTCTTTGACGACCTTGTGTGATCTTATTAAAACATATTTTCATTAAGGCACAAAACATCCCTATAAACCCCGAAATGAGAAAATCAAGCTTTGGTTGTGTACCTTGTCTTGTGGAGTGTTCAAACAAACCCTAGGTTGTTCCTCGGATGTTCATTTGACTTTGTTTTTTCATGCGTTTAGGATCCCAACGGGCTAGTTCACAACTTTAAATAGTTGTTGAAAGTTAAAAGTGTAGTTTGGTTTTGACCCACATTTTTGGACCTAGGTGTAGAGATGGTATTTGGCTTCCACATACCTCTAGTATTTATCTATGATAATTACTACCAGCCCTCAGTTTAGAGAAAAATACCTTGCAATTTAGTTTTCCATGTGGGTTTAGTAGGCCTCCGGTCATTGGGCAACAAGGTCATTTGGGTGTATTTACGACTGGTAGCTTCGGAAAGACGTGCATCAATTGATCCTAGTTCATCAGTTAGGGATTCTGTCAGCTCCGAGTGTTTCCCAATATATACAGTAATAGGTAGGGTTTGGTTTCCTTATGCGTTTGAGTCTCGAAGTTTGTTTTTTAATGCTACTTTTTGGGCTATTGCTCTAAATTTGACACTTTTTTGGAAACTTGTAACTAGTTAGAGAAAATTGTCTTATGACCTTATCTAGAAGTAGAATAACGACCGGGAAACCTCATAAAAAAACATGACTGTAGGAAGCCTGCTTTTGATGCTTTTTTGAAAAGAAATTGATTGTGGGAAAATGATGTTTTCTCTCTCCTTGGCTTTGAAAACGAAATGAAATGACATCGTATTTCTTACTCTCCTTTGAAGTGTGTTAAATACAGTTTCATTATTATTGGAAAACTATGCACTCGTAAATTGTTCTAGATTTTAGGTAGATGTCATGCCAACGGTTGTGCTTACCGTGCGGTGGTTGTAGGTACGTGGGATGAGAAGAAAATTGTAGTGTTATTTGTGCTTTTATAATAACGGGATTTTCTTTGAAATACATATAATATTAAATGGATAAATCAACACTATTGTGATAAACATGAATTTTATTTATTGGTTATTTTGTGATGAATAAGAAATTGTAGCATATCGGTATCTGGAAGAAATGGGCTTTCTAATTTAGGAGTGATTTTGATTATAGGTATATATCTTTTTTTTGGAATTAGGGTAAATGAGGATGTTAAAAGGACCTACATCCTTGTACAATTGAGGATTTTTTTGAGAGGATCCACAACCTAGGTTACAATAAAGGGGACCATCATTGGGAACCCAATTAAAGCAACCATGAAGCCATAGTGAAGATGCAACAACCAACGACAACAACCGCAGCGAGTGGAACAACTACCAGTGACGACAGCGAGAGGAGCAACAACCAACGATGACAACAAGAGGAGCAACAACCATCGTCAACAGCAAGAGGAGCAACCACCAGTGTCAGCAACGAGCGAAGTAGCCACTAGCGTCAGTGGCGAGAAGAGCAACCACCAGCAACAGCAGTGAGAAGAGTAACCACCAGCATCAACAGCGAGAGGAGCAACCACCGCTATAAGCGCGGGTAGAGATGCCACATCTAGGGGCGAACCATCTCCAAGGAGGATCGTGCCTCGGGGGGATTTGAACATGGGTGGGCAAGCACACAACCATGTGACTTGACTGCACCACTCCCACCCCATTGGCATTATAGGTATATATCTTGCTAATGGTGTAGATGTTCATTTTAACTAGAAACGAAATGATCATTTCATATAAGGTGCTTTTATGTGAAAGTAATGATTACATATTCTTGTGTACTTTACAAAAATACTTGGTAAATTATGAAGAAAAGAAACCACCTTCTATAGGAATGGTTAGGGGTTGATCTTTATTAGGAGGTTATTTTAAAATTTATCTGAATGAACCCAATCTATCAACCCTTGAGAAGGTTACCCTTGAGCTTTTTGTTTTCGTGTGTCATTCACTTTAAAGGGTTCATTGTGCATGTGGCAGTGTGCATGTTACTATAGTTAAGGATACAATGTCACTTTGTGACATGAATAATATAATGTTTTAGCAACATTTTTAAATGGGTGTCTCATATATTAAGCCTCTCTGGAAGGGCTAATCAATGTATGTGAATGGGATCATAAGGGAAAATAAGGAAGGTAATTATTATTCCTTGTAATGTGGTCAAGAAAAAATTGGTAAACCACATAGTGTAGTGGTTCAATCATTTTATTTTTCACCTCAAAAGAATCTCGACTCAAATTAAATATGGGTTAATTAATCCTTGTTCATGAGTGTTTTGGAGAGTTTGGGGTGGCTCAAATAGGAGATGTTTGTTGAGGGATCTCTTAGAAGGTTCAGTTGTGGATGAGATTTGCATTTAGATCTCATTGTCCAAGTGGTGTTCTTAATTGCGACAATAAGAGTCAAATGTAAATGAATTTGTTAATAACCTTTATAATTTAAATTATATTCATGAGGTGTCATTTTTTTGAAAGAAAGTAAAACTTGGAGGTTTATGAGATAAAGGTGTTTGAACCACTCTGAAATTTACTTTTCGTTGGACGTAGAATCCTTGAGTGTAGATAGAAGTAAATTAAAAATGTAAGACCTTTTTATATGTTATTGGTGTTCAAAACATATAGTCAACTTTGTCTATCAAAATGGTGTCCCTAAGATGTTGAATTTTTTAGTAAACAAACTATGGAATCCATTCCCTTCAAACCAATGTTAACTCTTTTTGTGGGATTAAGTGTACTTGTTATAAGTTAAATTTGAAATGAAATAAAGAATATGTTGCGTTGTGAATGAGAAGATATACTTACATGATAATTGATTTCGAGACATACAAGTTTGAATAAAGTAGTTTTAAATGGTAGTTAAGATGGAACCATCTTAAGTTAAGTGTTAAATGAATTAAAGGAAATGCAATCTAGGAAAAAAAGGAAAATGTATGTTTTCATGTTAAGTTATCTTCAAACCTTTAAGGTTACTAGTTAAATATGATTACGGTGAAGATGTAACTATGAAAATGTGATTAATTGTGGAAGGTACATATTTGTGATGTTCATGTTGTAGTTGGGTCGTGGTTTCATACTTGTTCATTTATATAAATGTGGCATTGATTTGCATCTTGTGTTATCTTTATATTTGCATGTTCTTCATGTTGGTGTAAACGTTGCATGTGGTGTTGAGTAATCTCTTATTAGCTCTTAAGGTGTCACATAGTTGTAACAAGTAAAATGAAAGTAAAAAAAATATATCCTGGTATATTTGGCCTTGTGTTTAGGTCCCACATGGGTGGGAACTACACACCTCTTCTCTGTTAGAGGATGGGAGCTAAGTTGACCATTGTGACATGGAAATCTGTGGGAATTTGTATAATAGGGAAAATAAAAATGTTTGTTTTATGAATTATATCATGCAAACTCTAGAGGCTTTGTTTCCATATGTAAATATGTATGACTAAACTCACTTAGGATTGTTTTAATGTTAGATGTGTATGTGTGAACATGTATTAATTAAAATATGGGTAAATTGTAATTTCATTGAAGTTGACATGTTAATGTATTTTTGTAGGATGTATAATTTTGGAAAGTAGTAACCACTAGAAAACAATGTTGTGGTATATAATAAAACTATGAGGAAGGTTTTCTTACAAAGTTTCAATGGGGTTTCCTTGTTTACATATATAGGAAAATAAAGGAGGAATGTTAGCATTATCCCTCTTACAAAATTAATGTCATTCACATTACTTTTGTGTCAAAACTAAAATTGTTTAGTGAAATATGATAAGGAGATTAATGAATTTGGTTTTAGTTATAAGATGGAACTACTTACTATACACAATTATAAATAATTTAAAAAAGGAATTAGAATGAGTGATAGGATGTCATTTCTTATTAGTAAGATAAATCTAGTATTAATATTATTTTATTTAAGAATGTAGTGGTTATGAAGTCAAATTTCATTTATAGGTGGTGATTAAGTTAAAGGAGGTGTAATGAGATGTTTGATCTAAATTCAATCCATGCTTATAGCTTATGGAAAAATATCGTCTTGTGTTTTGATATGATAGGATTTGAAGGAGTTTGAAAATTATATTCTTATCATTATGATGGAATATTTGTATTGGTACATTGTTTGGTAATGGTACATTATTTGGGAATGAGGCAAGTAAAAAAATTGTAGAAGTTAGAGGACTGATTATGGAAAAAAAACATGTACAATATAATGTTATGTAAATCAAGAAATAAACAAATTCATGTTTGTCATGACATTTTGTAGTCACTAAATCACTCACTTTGAGTCATTATTTATTCTCGGTCACATAATACTATTCATATGGTTTTTGAGTGAAGAAAGTACTAATTAACCCATGTCCTTTGGCCATTTTACTTTGCTTTCTGTCATCACTTCTGACCTTCCGCATGTACTTTCCTAGTTTATTTTTTCATTTTGTGTTCATCCTATTTCTGACTGTGGTGCCCAGCCAGGACTAGGGCGCCCTGGTCCCCTTTGGGTGACGCAATCCTCTTTTTACTTTGCTTTTTATCTTTTGGGCACTTTTTAGCCATTTGAGCTTTTCCATATTTTTAGCGGTTAGCCTTTTTGGGGTTAATTACAAAATTAAATCAAAAGAACAATATAAATATAAAGTTATGAGACCATAATGAGGGACCAAGCACTAAGCATCCACTATCACTATCTAGAGTTGCATCCATCAAAGGTATCTAAAGCTACATTTGCATCCATCTAGCTCCATCACAAGGCACACAAGGTTGGTTCATTTGCATCACACTTCATAGGAGGGGAGTCTATTATTTTCATGCACACATTTACTACATTCTACATCTAATTATTGCGCGTTACTTTATAAAGTGCGACTGACACAAGAGCAACCTAGGGCACGATTTGCACACACACCTAGAATTACATTGGGTTTGAGATGTAGTGCAACGCTCAGTTAGTAAGTCCACCATTGTGGCCACTGAGGACAGTTTGACCCATTCATATGCATCTTTCTTTTTTAGGGTTTTTATGCTTTGTCTAGGGTTTTGCAGGTGATTCCTAATTACAAGTCTTACAATGACATCTGACGCAGTCCAACGACTTTAGTGTGACAAGAATAAAATACATGAGAACATCCAATGACACCTTAGAGGAGGGTTTCAAACCATTTCTGCAGATCATGGCACCCAAATCTCAGACCAGGGTTCCCACGGACACCCCTGTACCTATCCAGGTGCCCCACTCCAGTTAGACAACTCAGATATGTACTTTCTCAGGCTTATGTGTGGTCGTTTCCTCCTCCTGTTCATCTAATATTCACTATGACATAGTCTCGCACCTCTGTTGAATTAACTAAGGACTTCTGAATCCTCTCTTGCACATTAGGGTTTCACATTTTTATTTACTTAGTTACTTGAGTCATTTCCTTTATTTATTAAATTGTTATTTACGGATTTGTATAGCATTAGATTACACTAGAATAATCACATTTTAGTTTAATCGCATTTGAAGTTTCCTTAAATATATCTAACAATCCAAAAACCCATAAGATGATGGGGTTTATAAGGAAATAGAAGGTTACAATATTGATTTACTCGTGAAGTACCCATAACTTCATCCATCACTAATATGTTTTGGCATACATGAACTATTTTATTTATCCAAACTCATAATTTCAGGCCATGATTGTAGGTAGTGGCACAATTATTTTTTTAGGAAAATTCCATAGTGTTATCATCATCATGAGTCATTCCCATATATATTCCCCTATTTTCCATTCCCATGTGTGGACCAAACATTGTTTTGGGTGTCTAATGGCTCACAACCTTGGGAATAATCAAGAAGAATTTCCAAGAGTTGTTCATGTGTTTTCCTTTAAAGGGAAATAAATTCAAAATGTGTGTTATATGAAAAGTACTCACAACTAGTTAGTTTTTATCAGATGCAGAAGATTGCCAAAAAAGGTTTGGATGGGTGTTTGGCATAATTATTTTCATTACAAGCATAACCAAAAAATTTCTCTACATCACCAGAGATGCAAGTAATTGTTAATAAACACTCATTAGTTTTTGGATAGATGCCAAAAGGTATCATGATCATGACATTCAATTGGTACTACATATCTAACCACCCAAGATTAGACCTTATACGTACCCATATGTACACAAGAGCAAGATAAAGAAGATGCACAAGAGATGTTGGAAGTTGATATTATCAGATATAACCAAAGTTCTTATTCCTCTCCAATGGTGAAGGTATTTATGGAGGATGACACTTAGTGCATGTGTCCAAACTATAGATAAATAAACAAGTACGCTATCAAAGGTAAGCTCCCCATCCCATTAATTTATGATATTATAAACGAGATACATATTGGTTTATTATTTATGAAACTTGATCTTTGCACTAGTAGCCATCAAATAAAAACATAAATGAGGGTATATATAAGACAAATTTCAAAACCCGTGAGGGCCAATAAGAGTTTCTAATGATTCCATTTGGCCTAAAAATGCACCATCTACATTTCAAAGTTTTATTGGCAATGCATTTTAGCCATTTATATATAAATTTATCTTGGTGTTTTTTCATGGCGTCTAATTATGCAAAAGACATGGGGAGAACGCTTGCATCATGTGAATTAGGTTTTGATAACTCTTGAACCACATGAAATTTACACCAAACCTTCTAAGCATGCTTTTGGTGTGAAATAGGTAGAGTAATAGGGTTACAATATTTTTTGTTGAAAGTGTAAAAGTGGACCTCACAAGATCCAAGCTATGGTAGGATGGAAAGTGACAAAACCACTTAAGAACCTATAAAGCTTCTTTGGGATGATATGTTACTAGTGTCATTTTGTAAAAAATTAAGGCAACATTCAATCACCACTCACAACTTTGTTGAATAAATACTCCTTCCATTGGAATGAGAAAAACCACTAAGGTATTTGAAAAGATGAAGGAGGTCATGTTTACCACTTTGTTTCACCCCAAATATTTTGAAAACATGAATGTGATGTGTCAATATATGAAATGGGAGTTGTAATTGTGCACGAAGGATGTCATATTGCATCTGAGAGTAACCAACTCAAAGGTAACATTTTTTTGAAGCCCATTTATGAGAAGGAAATGATGGTTATTCTCTATGTAGTCCCACATTGGAGACTATATGTAATGGTTAGATGCTTTGAGGTGAAGAAAAATTATGATAGTCTAAAATACTTCTTAGAGTAGAGGTTATCATCTAAAGAACAACCAATGGTCATAAAGATGTTGGGATATGAAATTGAAATCATATATAAGAAAATAAAGCCTAATCTAGTGGTCATTGCACTATCTAAGAGGGACGAGTCTAAAAATATTTGTAGTGTGACATGTCCATATTCTAGGAAAATTGACTAGATGAGGGAATATTATAATGGGAGAACGACACATGTACAAAAGTTTTCATCAAAAAGCTACAACAAGATTCAAGTATATAAAAAATATTTATGTGGAAAAGGAATGCCCCATAGTATGATGGTTAATTATATCTATGCAAATACTCTACCCTTAAAAATAATATTATTGTGCAGCTACATACATCTCTAGTAGGGGGCACTCAAGATACTTAAAATTTTATCATAGAATCAAGAAGGATTTATTTTAGGAAAGACTTTAGGAGAGGCCTAAAATTTGTGGCTAAATGTCTGGTTATTCAACAAAACAAGGGAAAGGTAATTAATACCACAAGTCGTTTGTAACTCCCATCTATTCCTAGCTAGAGGTGGATGAGAATTCCATGAATTTTATAGTAGTGTGGCCCATGTCTAAAGGGAAAATTTATAATCATGGTGGTCATGGATAAGCTCACCAAATATGCCCATTTTGTTCCTTTTCACATTTATTTTTAGCAAGTGTAGTGGCATCAAATTTTATTTAGATGTTATATGGGACTATAAAGATCATTTTTAGTGATCGTGATCATATCTTTACTAGTTATTTTTTAGATTGATTTATTCTTCTATTTAGGTTCTCATTTGTCTCATAACTCATCATATCATACCCAGTATGGTGGGAAAACATAAGTGGTAAAAAAATCTATTTTAGGTTATTTACGTTGTTTTGCCTTAGATAAACATGAGTGTTGGATTCAATGACTACCTCTAGTAGAATGATGGTACAACACTTCCTTTCATACCTCATCCAAAATGTCTCCATTTCTGACACTATAGGGGTACCTGCATCCACAATCCATCACCTCATTGAGGATACAGTAAAAGGTTTGATAAATTAAAAAACACATTCAACACCAATATGTGGTACTAGTTAGTCTTAAGGAGAACTTGAAAATGACACATTATTGAATGAAGTAGCAAGTTGATCAACACCAAAATGAATTCCAATTTGAGGTAGGATATTGGGTATTTGTATACTTACAACCATATTAAGTTTTTTCCTTAAAATGATATAATGATAAGTTGGAGCTACCTCGCTCCCTAAGAATACATGTTCAGTAGTTTATGTTTCCTTCTTGAAGAAGGTCATTGGATAAAGAGTATCAACCCAAATGGAGTTACTAGAGCTTAATAAGGAGGGAAGAAAAATTTTGGAACCTAAGGAGATCCTTCAAACACATGCTTAGAGGCTATGATTGAGGGTGATTACAAAGTATTTGATCAAGTGAAAGAGTATTTCCAATGAGGATGTGACATGGGAGGATGACACGTTCCTATAAAAACATATTAAGATAGTCAAAGTTGAGGACAACGTTGGTTTAAAGGGGAGGGGCTTGCTACACCCTAAACCTATAACAAACATTGGGTTATGTTTGCTGACTTATGACTAGCATACTCTCCAATTAAGTCATATAATCATTTATAGTGAGCCTCATAGTAATGGTAGGGTTGACCTAAATGTGTTCCATAACATGACTAGGGTAGATATAAGAGGTAGTAGCTAGTAGCTAAACATTATATTGTGATATTTTTTATTATAAGGTTTAGATTGCCCCCTCAAAGTGGCTTGGTTTAATATGTGTAAATATTATGCTCTTATTTGCATCATACCATGTTCCATTATTATGATTCTATTTCTACTTTAGTGATATAGTGATTAAATTACATTAGTTCTTGTCCAAGTCATCTTATTACAAAATTTCTCAAGTGGTCCAAAATAACCTATGAACCAGTAGCTTTAGTAATAAAGGAATGGTTGTTATTTCTTACGATATGTGCACTTGACGTAATTTTTTGGGTGGACTTGGAATCATTGACTCGTACAATAAGGGAAATGCCTTGCTATCAAGTAGTTTGTAAGGGATACTCAAGGTACTAATATATAAAATATCCTTATTAGGGAACGAGTTCATCTTGTCACTTATAAACACTCACGGGCCTCCACTCCTTGGTAGGATAAAATCCTAATTGCACAATTATTTATATCTTTGGTTCTATTTCTATTAGACATAACTAGGTTCCCAAACATGAAATTGATCCTCTTTTTTTAGTGGTAGAATCATTCCCTTCACCATGGGCTAAGTATCCCCAACTCTAGCCTTAGGTGGAACTGGGTTATTCAAGCTAAAGAGCTTCCTCTTGTTGTCCAACTAGAGTTTAGAGCCCATTTTTAACAAATAAAGACATTCTCAATTAAGAACATTTAGCATCCAAGAACTTACAACTGGATTCCCTAAAATCATCCACGCTAATTATTTGGGTTACATGATAACCTCAAGCATATATATGTTTATTTTGTTCGATTGATCTCCTCGTGGTTGTTCTTAAGATCACTATCAATCATACATTCACATGGAAGATTTGTGTTGGCTAAATTAAGCGGTTATCACCACCACCATGACGTGAATTTTGAATCACCTTACCTCATCCCCTATTAGGAGTATATCTTGATGTGAAGTGCTCCACGCCCTTCTTTGGATCTAATTGGCAATGATTGACTAGTAGTACTTAACAATCTATTGCTATAGCCAAAATGTCAATAATTAGGTTGGCATCTTCTCCACATGAAGCTCCTTATCGTTGACACGTCATAAAAACTAGGTATTCTAGTAGGAAACTACCCTTTCTGCCTCACATTAGAGACTATTCCCCGTCTATTTTAGCACTTCCCTTCCTCCTCTGAACTATAGTCATCTCTTGCCTTTTCATTCTCGACCTACTACCCACCAACTTCAATAAAAAAATTGTATCGTTCAATCTTCTCTCCCACTTTCCTTTCTCAATCATTTGGAACACTAGTTAGTTTGTCATCCTCTTCTATGTATGGCAATTTTGTTGCCTACATCTATATGTTGAGAATGACTCTTTTTAAACTATTCAATAAACTCATATTTTATGTTATTTTTATGCAACTAAATCATATCAACACTCAAAATCATAACATATTTATTATTATTTTTAAAATTAAAGAGCGCGTTAAACTATAACAAAAGATACCAAATAAACATAATGCACGTATTACCTCTCTCTAACACTCTCCTTATTAAGATGATAACATTTGTTACAATTAATCTAGCATGTCTCTAGTTACAAGCATGATCCAAGCATTGTCCATTATTAGTTCTTAATTCTTGGCTCTTATTAATGTTGGTGTTTGAATTGCTTCTTCCGTGTTTGAGGGGCCCTAGGACACTCATCAACTTATGCTTGAGTCTTGAAATTGAGAGAAAGTAGTGCTTGTCTAGGCATATCATATATTAACATCTACTTTAACACATTTATAAACATATTAACCATATATTTTAAAATAAAAAAATGTTTCACATTAAAAAACCATTTAATTTTAAAACGTGATTGAATGTAATATGATTTAAAAATTATTCTTAAATTGAATGAGGTGGGTGAAGTTTGACACACTCTGAAAAGGCTTTATAAAATATTTTGAATGGCTAAGTTACTTTTAGTCAAATTCTTGTGTAGCTACCCACAATTTCCAATACTTTCTCATTATTATTAAGATGGTTAGGTCTCCACGAGGTTTGGTGGCTCAAATACATGCACATTTCATGCTTTGATTATTTAATACTACGATGGTATGGTAGGTAATCATATGGTTGGTGAAATAAACTCTGAATTTCATTTAGTTGTGGAGTAGTTGTGTCATTACTCGCCAACGATCAAATTAAATTTTTAAAAATACTACGTGGATGGTATTGATTCATTCCAAACTGCTTGGAACCAATACCAACTATTTTATATTTTTATTTTATACTTATTTTGACCTTTTGAAATTTACTGTCAACTAATCAATATGGCATGAAAATGATTATTTATATCTTGTTGTAGGCATTTAATATTGGTA
Organism: Taxus chinensis; assembly: GCA_019776745.2. Lineage (NCBI taxonomy): Eukaryota > Viridiplantae > Streptophyta > Pinopsida > Cupressales > Taxaceae > Taxus > Taxus chinensis. The sequence continues at coordinate 200,383,798 of CM034152.1, read as the reverse complement.
CTCCATTACTTAACAGATTTAGTACTCATGTATTTATTGTTAAGGGTAAATGGTCTTAATTTAAATTTAAAGAAGTTTTTAAGTACAAATATGTCAATTTAGGACACATGAATATAGAGAATTTATTTATTGTGGAAGTTTTTTTTTTTTTATCAAAAGTATTATTGAAAAGATAAGGGTTAGAATAATTGTGTCACATATGATTGTTTCTTGAATGTATTATATTTATATATTAATTGTCAATTTTTTTTGAAAGGTCTTATAAAAATCAAAGAAGTCTATGTTTTGTATGTTTTATATATTTATATTCCTTATACATTCTAAAAACTTCTAGATTATGACACATTAATCATAAACGTGTATTTAATTTTACGCCTTCCTAAAAATGACCATTTTCCTAGCTATTATGATTAGGGTTGACTAGTTTCATAACTTTTACAATAGTGGTCCTTGTCACTTTCCAAGTTGTGGACTTAGGGTTCGATTCACTTCGTTGGATAGATTTGTTTTTGCCCCCTGTTAGTGAAGATTATCACCAGATTCACATGATCTAATGTATTGTATCTCAAACCTTAATTTCACAATTACATTCCATTATTTTACATCTTTATATTCTTAATAACCTTCATTTATACAATTCAACGAGAGATTTATGATGAGAGGCATTCCTACAATGGCAGTGAAACATTGTAACGACATCAATTGTTCATTTTTATTCTCGACATTAAATTTGATGCCCATTTGACTGTCACATGCCAATTCATCCTTAAATTTGACATCCATTGGACCATCAGTTAAATGTTTTTCCTTTTTTTTTTCAGAGAAATCAATCGAAAATAGTAATATCTTGACCATGTGGTAATGTTTGGGCCTTTATTTTCATGAATAGATTTTTTTGACACTGACACAATGGTGCAACTAAATTGATCCCATTTACCACAAGTCCACGGGTAATTGGCAGAGAATGTAATGAAGTTACTAATCAATGTGATAGGTGAAAAATCTAAGAAGGTACCTTGCAATTAATATCTATCAACATATTTCACATACATTTAATTATTATATTAGATTTATTTTTTTAATTTTTGGTATATACTTATAATATACATATATTGTAGAAATATCAATCTTAAAACACATATACTATATTTTTCATATAGATTAAATAAACGTTTCAAAATTAATATCTCTCAACATATTTGAGAGTTATATTTAATTACGTTAATTAATATTTGTGTTAATATAAATTAATTTTATACATTTATTAATATAAAACCACTCCACATTTATACATTTTAACTACATTAATTGATATTTGTGTCAATATAAATTGATTTAATACATTTATTAATAAAAAACCACCTTCTACATTTTAATAATTCCAAATATATTAAGCTTTCCCTTTTAATAATCCAATACTTATATCACATATATATTTTGTTTTTGAAGTTGTACGAGTTAAAAGATAACCCTAGTTAACACACAATTAATTTGAGGATTCTAATCAATCTTAAGTAAAACCTAAAAATGGAGGTCATTATGGGTTTTCATATGTTTCGTGGAAAAAATTGTAGCATGGGCCTTCGTTTTGAAGGAGAGTTTGGCGAGGAAGTGTTTGGGAAAATTGTCATGAGACTTTATCCATGCATAAGTGAGATGACATATGATTTTAGATCTTTGATTCCACGTGAAAGTTCAAAACTGATTTGAGATATACTAATTTGGTAACACACAATAATATGCTTATGGTAAGAGCATGGTCGTGTGCAAGGGGAAAGGTAAATTTTTTGAGTAGATGCGAGAGAAGAAAAATAGGATATTTTAGCATAAATAGGGTCTCATGATTTTTTATTTTTCTGTGCAAAGATAAAATAAGAAGCTTTAGCACTAGCAAACGTAGAATCCCATGAATCCGAAATAAACTTTTGGATGGAAAATTGAGGTCAAATTTATGAAAGTTAAATCATACAAGAAAAGAGTCTCATTGAGAGATTTGAATATTGACAATTTGAGTCTTTGATTCTTGAGACTGGTAATAAATTCAAAGGAATCAACATATTGATTATGACATTTGTGTTGAAGAAGGGATATGTTTTTACAGTGAAGGTGTTGTGTTGTACATAAGCCATATGCATTTCGTGTTGTTTTTTTCATGGATATATGAAAGAGATCTTGTATGCATGCTTGTAAGGTGCCTGCACATATAAGCAATATATAGAGTGAAAATGTAATTTTTCTTACACATAATACAAAACTTGCAACAGGTAAAACAAGGCATTCCATTGCAAATAAAAAATCAGGATGAAAATTATATTACCAAGCTATGATAAATCAACACAAACAACTACATTATCAACATGGAGTTTTATCTATTTTTTTTACACTCTGAACTAAAATTCTAGAAGCTCATAGAAAGCTTCAAGGATTGTCCATTCCATCAGCTTCACAAATATGTACAGGCCATGCAATATTTTACTTTTAATCTATACTATGGTTGGAATCTTGATTTTTATAATAGATTATTGAAGGGGTTAAATAATTGAAGTGCTTCCTATTGTCATGCTTTGGATTTTGGATCAATGGTCTTTTGATCCACACACTACATCCTATGGAAAACATCATATGTTGGCATAAGAATTGGCATATAGATACTTAATTGGTATGAATAATAGATATTCTCATACAACTTAGCCACTAGGGATTTTTATGGATTATATGTTACCAAATGTTTGAAATATTAGATTCTTTAATTAGCAATTTTCTGGAAAACATTCTTCAATATTTCAAATACAATGTACATATAATTATCAAATTCGTTAAATAATTAGAAAAATTGTAAATCCCTTATTCTCCTAAAAAAATACTCTATAACGCATATATATTATTGAACTCCAGAGATTCACAAGCTAGTATATACTTGTAAAATAAGTTCCACCCCTTTCAATTTTTTATGCATAAGGCGATATGGGGATGGGGAAGTCATTTAATGATATGGAACGACAAGGCCATGTTTATAGTGTTGTAGAGTGGGAAAAGTCATTATAAGGTAGTGTGAAGTGATCTTAAATGTGAAGCATGACAACTAGGAAGGAGGTAGACCCTAAGTGGTAAGTTTAAGGCATAGTAAGCATACATCCGATAACGAAACTTTGTTGGGTGGACTCGGAAATGTGGTAAAATAATAGTTAATATAACTAGGAACAACATTAAATAAAAATACTAAAACGATGTAAATAATAACTAAATAAAGTAAAAAGTGACCCCAACAACTAGGCTAAATGTAAGAATATAAACCCTAATATGCAAAGAAGGGTTAGAAGGAGCTTAGATGATTTGGAAAACTTGTTGGAATGTGTTGAAGAGTTGAATGGAGAAACAAGAGAAGGAAACAACTATGCTAAGGCCCAGAAACTTGCAAATCCAGGAAATCTGAGTGGACTAGGGCACCTAGAAGAATATCAGGGTGCATGTGGGCACCCTAGTTTGCGTTCTGGGAGCCCTAGTATGTGCAGGAGGTCCAAAGCCATATTTGTGGGGTCGCTATATGATCTGAAGCCTTTGCCACATGTCACACTAATTTCATTACATTTTGTTGTATGTCGTGTAATCAGTGCTGAGAAGAAACGCAAAAACCCCGAAGACACCATCAAACCTAAAAAATAAAGATCATATGAAGGTGGGGTCAGATGACCTCATCTTCCCACAATGGTGGACTTACTAACTAAACGATGCACTACATCTCAAACAGATTTAGTTATAGGAGTGAGTGGTACCATCATGCCTAGGTACTCTTGTGCCAACTCTTGCCGCTTGTGAAAGTCGCAACATAACTATGTGGTATAAGATGTAATAGAATGGTGGATGGAATATAGAATAAAATCCCTCTTATCTACTTGTGTGATGTAATAACCACCCTTATACCGTTGTGATGGAGCGCAGATGGATTCACAATAGACCCTTTGATGGAATGTAACCTTAAGTGATATAGTAGTGATTAGTAGTGCCTAGTCCCTCATTAGGTTTCATTTACTTCATAATTTTATGGTTTCTCCCTATTCTAATTTCATACTTCACCCGAAAGGGAAATGCCGACCGGGATAACAAATAGGGGAATGTCCACAACGGCTAGAAGTGCCCCAAAAGTGTCGAAAGAGGTTAGTGTGGCCCTAAAAGACTGGGCCAAGGTGCCTGTCGGTACCGGGACCCGTCCAGTCAATGCAAAACAACTGGAATGACATAATATGACGGCAATCGCATGTGTGAGTAAAGAGGTCAGTATTAAAATAAGTAGAAAGACAATGTAGGTTATTGCCAAAAGATGGGGTTATTAGTAATTTCTTGTTCTTCACTCAAACAGGACCATATGAATAGTAATAATGATATGTGTAGCTAAATATGTCGAAAGTGTGTATTTTGGTGATAGGACATTTCTCCCAACTTATATTTGGTGAGCGAAAGTGTCGTAATATAAATTAGATAGAGCACATACTTGATAAATCCATGTAGCGTGATGTAGAAATGCGTTGAAGGACTGAACAAAATGTGGAGTGACAACAAGATGATGGAGTATGGAAAATAAAGATGCAAAAACACAAAAAGTGATGAGAGTGAACCTAGGGAGGAAACATGTGTGTAGTTTTTGATGTGTGGTCTGTACCATGCATACTTAGTGTAACACTCAAAAGTTACAAGAGCTGGAAAGGGAGGATTGTTTTTTTTTTTAAATCTAAAAACAAATTACAGGCACTGTCATCGATATAAAGTTATTACTCAAATTGGTTCTTGAGCTGTCTATAACATCCGATTTAGTCATGTGTGCAGTGAGGAATGGGTAATCTAGATATCCACTATCTCCCTTCGTCACTACTTTGGGAGTGACATGCCTTACTAGCATTTCGGCTCCAACCTTTTAAGTCATGGGCACTATGTGACAGTCCTTGGGTCTCCACGAACTAATTTTCCATTTCCCACCTTCGTATTCTGGTATGCACACCATTGTCTACCGTCATTTTTCATGTGTTTCAACTTCCCATGATCAGGTTACAGACAATTTATTTTTTTGAGACAATTATGCGATCAGACATGCACAACGCATCAAATCATTACTTGGCCAAAGTTATCCGCTGTTGCATGTTTCCGATTAAAACTCAAGACAACACACTAGTCTTATGAGGTTTCAATCTTTCGCGGCACCTCACAAGGCATCCTTTCAATAGTTATCTAGATCTTATAGTTTGTTTTTATTTGTGATTTGCGCGAATTAACCTATCGTGGGTCACGAGTTTATATATGTGATAATGCAAGGGCCAACTAGGTATCATTATGAGATAAAGTTACATTCGTATGCTGAAATTTATCTATATTGGGGCATTCTGCTGTACTAGCCCTGTTATATGTTCTAATGGATCTTTTCCGATCGATTTACCATATCCATTTAGTTTTTCTCATTTCCTGATTTTTATTCTTTAAATTGTTACTTAAATTACCTTTTTTATAATGTATACTCTTCCATTCTCTACTACAACAAGCTGTATATAATACCCAAGTTGAACCAAAGGCTGAAGTTATAATATATATATATATATATATATATATATATATATATATATATATATATATATATATGAGGTATATATATATATATATATAAAAAATTATTCCCATTGTATTAGCTACGCCAACTAAATAGATATTAAATTTAGCAATTAAAAGCCAAATTATTTATAACAGATATTTTCTAATTCTGCTGCTTCAAACATTGATTACTATCAAATAAATATTTTTAACAATGTGGAAAATAAGATTTCTCAAGTATTCATCATTTACTCATTTGAGACATTCGTATAACCCAAGTGCAAGATCCCAATAATTCAGTCAAGATTCCTAGGTTCTCCTTCTACAATTGAAATCCAAGTAATCATCATTTTGATCCATTTCTACGAAGAAAACTCACAAAAGCATTAGTTTCCTCCGCACAGTGGTCCGAAAATACCAGCTAAGGTCCTTCAAGACGTGGAGTATTGTTTATGAAGTCAATTCAAAATGACTCTGCATAATATTTAACTCCATTTTTTGATGCAATTAATTAGTAAAATAAGAAAGGATACATGTTGTTTTATCAACAACATTGTAATAACAACTGAAAAGAATTACCGCCTTGGTTTCTTATAAAGATACAGCGAGGGATGGCATACAAATAGAACAACCAATCTCTATTTCAATGCATAATTCCAAACCTGGAATCCTCAACCTCCGATTCAAATTGATGCCCACAAGAAATCAATACTTTAAATTTGTTATAGATGTTCTAATACTATTTCTCTTATCTTCCAATCACAGCAACATAACAAAAACTAATCCAAAAATCATCATTCCAAAACTAATCAACCTATTCTTTCAGTTTCATGAGCAATCTCCTATATTGTCGCAGAACTGTCATTACCAAGAAATAAAACTTACTATACTTCTTTTTTCAGTCAATGAGCACTTCTACAAATGATCACAAGATTCACCAAATTTACATCACTTTACGAATGTTCTATCTTGTAAAACTAACAACCCCAACAAACATATAGAATCACCCTGATTACATCATGTAGAACATGCTCTGGTTATTACAAGAACAACTAATTATTTCTTTAATAAGAATATTATATAAATCCTTCAATCATGCACCAATTACTCCTTGGTGCATCTGGGTCAAGCTGTCGCCTGGATTTCATTCCCTGACCAAGACCACAATTGGGGTATTGTTTCATAGTTTAACAAAAATCCCGTCATAATTGCCTTGCCAGCTAGAAGTTACGAAGTTAAAGCTTTGTTTTTTACACATAACAACACACCCTCATTTATACATATCTGATTTAGATGTCCATAAAGATAAAATTTTCTGGAACAACCACCCATGCAAGAGCTTTGACATCCCCAAGGGGGGGAGAGAAGGAGAGGAGAGAGGAGGGGGATTATTTCAAGAACACATAATTTACAACAGATCTGCATATAACAACAAAAAAAGAAGAAATACAAGAACCCCCAACCGGTTTACATACCCTATCGATGGAGTACCCAACGATTCATTTTATGCAAATGCGATGTGTGATACCCAAATTGTTTCATTTATGTCAAATCGATTTATATACGCCAAATCAATTTGTTTCAGAAAACACCCAACAAATTCCAGTAAACCAAAATGAAAACCCACAAGTCACAAATCGATTTTAAACACACAATTCCCAAAATGCTTTTCCTTCTTCTGTACAGAGAAAAACCCACCCTTTTCGTTTCATTACATTTATCATAAATGCAACAAAGGATTTTTAACCTTCTTCGTACTTATTTTTGCAGAGCAAACCCAAAACCCCATCTGCAGTTTTTCTGGGTTAGTTAAAAAAACCAACACAAAGAACGAAAAAATACAAAATTCATCAAGTGTTCCTTTTTCAAACTGCATCTCCAAACGATTAATCCAAAGCTATCACAATTCCTTGATTGCCATTAACATAGAAGGTGTATTTCCTCATTTTTTACCAATAATGCAGCAGAGAAGGAGAAGATATTCATGCTTGAAGTAAAAAACCCGAATCAACATTTCTGCTCTTGCCACTCCAACAAGTTAATGCCTTCTTCCTCCAAACGTCACGCAGGTATTCCAAAGGGGAGAAATGAAAAATAGCCAAGGAGAAATAAAACCGAAAAAATATCATGAAAGAGACTATAGGTTGTTTGCATATTGAAGAATTTTAGGCTTCCAATTCTGGTACGTTAGCGTAGTGCTGCCCCCCACTTGTGCCATGTGAAGGTGTTTCATCACTTTAAAACCCATAAATTTCAATGTCTAAATAAAACCTTTTGGCTTACATGACCAAATCCCTCCTCTAAAATATATATACTAATTAATATTTCATACCATTTTTTTACTTTAAATTGTTATCCAACTTAATGGTTAAGTAAAATTAACCTTCATAATACAATCCAACATATCTCCCTCCCACAATATCTTACATAATAATTATTGAATTTCCGGTTTTTATTAAAACATTCCATATAACCAAATCACGCAAGTCCGTAAATCATAATTTAAATACATCTCATAAAGTTGGCTTAATATAGCTTAGTCAAATAAAACAAGGCAATTAATCCACAGTCATGCCAATGCAAACACATCAAAGGACAAAAAACCAAACGCTAATGAAAATAAAAGTAATCGATACACTAACCGCAAGATCTCCACAATAATTTATGAACCGTCTTACCTACGATTAGGCCTAATCACGGTTTAGGAAGGATCATCAATGGTTGGTACTCTGGGTTATTCGTTTCGCAGTGTCATGTCGCGCAACGAAGCTGTGGGTCATGACAGCGATGAACCAATGAATTTACACACAATGATGATCTCGTCTAATCCTGATTAGACTTATCCATAGTTAATTTAACTTACAAGAAATTTTTGGGATGTTACAATTAGTATGGTGTGTGCTGCCGCAAAATGTTGTTGTTATTTCCCCCATTGTTGTAGTAGTAGTTGTTGTTGACTACTTGCTTCTCATACAGTCAGACCTGAAGGGATAAGATGTCAAGGAAAGTCAAATACAAAACATGTTAATATATCAAAAATGCACATGTAAAAGACACATGTCTATGTAAGTAAATCTGAATGAAAATATGAAAAGTGTAAAAGGAACATGTGCACCTGATCCATGATGAGAGAAAGGGTGTAGAGAGAGGATATCCTATCCTGGGTTTTTTGGGCGATCCAACAACATAGGTTGAAGTGTAGGGAGGAATTCCAGTGTATCCTCCAACATGTAACTATTTCCCTGAATATGTGTGAAGAAATCTCTATACTACCTTAGTTGCTTGGGGAGTCCGATGTCCTACGTGTTTGAATAGTGTAGAGAGGAGTCCATTGTATCCCTAACCTGTAACTGCTCCCTAAAATGCTAAGGTCAACCATGTCCTATAAAATCTTATGTGTACAGGGTTTGTAGAATTTTCTGAACCCACTTGTTGTATAACCCACAATGCCAAGGGCAGAAACCAACTGAACTGAACCGGTGTAGAAGCGTTGTGTAGTATGTAAAACCCAAAATGATGCCCCCCTCTTTGGGGGTGCATGCGACGTCGCTGATAAGAGAATAAAACCCCAAAAGAGGACCAATTGCATGAACTTGTAACTCTAACCGTTATAGTGGGAAAGGAAAGCCTTTGTAGAAACCAATTGTTTGTACAAAAAAGGCTACCAAAAATGTTAGTACAACCACATTAGTGTAAGGGCTATGTAAATAGTGTATAACTACCAACATTTATAATGTAAACATGCAAGAAAACCAAAGTAAGGCCGCAAAAAAGTGGCTGCAAACCATGGGACATCACTCCCAATGTCCAAGACACCAAGGCATCGGGGCATAACAAACAGTGGCACACCAACAAAGGGCCATGCCCAATACATAGAAAAAAAACAATCAATAGTAAACAAACATTATAGATAGCCAGGAGCAAATAATCCTACAAACAAAATGTTGCACATGAAGAACGCTGTAGATTTTAGAAAGATAACCCATATGTTAAGAGTGTGAGGGAATTAAATAATGAAAAGTGCTAAGGAAAAAATAAACAATAACACATATGAAAACAAAAGTGGATTCCCCCAACGACCGTTAGGCATGATGGTAGAAGGAAAGCTCCCTGTTGTTGTGTAATATACTTGGATCTGTGATCACAACTAAATAAAGGCATTACACACATAATTTGTATGTATAGATAAATTCCTATAGGATCTAACTAACCATGTGTAATAAAACACCTATGCAAGAAATTTAAGCAAGAGTAAAAACAGGCCAGATATGAAATATGTTGTGGATGGTTGGGATGGAATGCCGATTGATGTAGGATCCATATGCCCCCGAGTAATGGAGATGTATCAATGAGGTGCATTTTTGTTTTCCGCCTCAGTAGTCAAAGATGAATCATAAACAAGAGTGCGTCATGCGGGAAATGGTTGATAGTGTGTAATGTGTCAAAACGTTATGATGAATGTGTATGTGTGATGATATGTACCAAAATGATGTGTCGTCAACCCTATACCAAAGCGTAATGAGAGAAGAGGATTGAAAGAGTGACGATGGTATTGCAAAGCATATTCACTACAATATGAAGGAGATAGTTCAAAATTAGCTATAGCGTAGTCACTAACCTCAGGATGTCGTATGAAGAAAGAATGAATGATGAACGGAGATAAGGTCCATTTAATTTGGTAAACCCTTGGCACTTGAGTATGACTGAACTAAAGTGTGTCATAGGTAGTATGTGCAGTGCTTAGAAGATTATGTTAGTATGTGTGATGATCATCATAGCCCACCGTATGGATGGTGTAAAAATGCAATGTAATAGTTTGTAATGTACGATATACAATAATGTTAGATTGTGTGCAATGTAGTATGTATGTGGATTAGTAATGTGGTGCTAGACTCGTGTACAATAATAAAAGTGTGACATATAATATGTGAATACTGGTAGATGTAAAACCCAAAATGATGCCCCCCTCTTTGGGGGTGCATGCGACGTCGCTGATAAGAGAATAAAACCCCAAAAGAGGACCAATTGCATGAACTTGTAACTCTACCTTATAGGGGGAAAGGAAAGCCCTTGGTAGAAACCAAATTGTGTACAAACAAAAGGCTAACCAAAATAAGTGTTAGTACAAACAAACATGTAGTGTAAGCTATGTAAATAGTGTATAAACTACCAAGCAATTTAGTAATGTAAACATGCAAGAAGACAAAGTAAGCCGCAAAAAGTGGGCTGCAAACATGGGACATCACTCACAATGTCACAAGACACACAAGGCCATCATGGCCGCATAACAAACAAGTGTGCACACCAAACAAATGGCAAGGCCCACATACAATAGAAAAAAAACAAGCAATAGTAAACAAACATTATAGATAGCCATGGAAGCAAATAATCCTACAAAACAAATGTTGCACATGAAGAACCTGTTAGCATTTTAGAAAGATAACCCATATGTTAAGAGTGTGAGGAAGTAAATAATGAAAAGTGCTAAGGAAAAAATGAAACAATAACACATATGAGAAACAAAAGTGGATTCCCCCAACGACCGTTGTAGGCATGGTAGAAGGAAAGCATCCATGTTGTGTGTAAGATACTTGTATCTGTGATCACAACTAAATAAAGGCATGAACACACATATTTGTATGGTATAGATAAATTTCATATAAGAGATCTAACTAACATGTGTAATAAAACAACCATATGCAAGAAAATGTAAGCAAGAGTAAAAACAACCAAGATATGAAATATGTTGTGGATGGATGGAATGGAATGCAAGATGGATGATAGGATCCATATGCCCCCCGAGTGAATGGAGATGTATGCAATGAGGTTCATTTGGTTTTCCGCCTCAGTAGTCAAGAATGAATCATAAACAAGAGTGCGTCATCGGGAAATGGTTGAATAGTGTGTATTGTGTCTAAAACGTTATGATGAATGTGTATGTGTGATGATATGTAACCTAGAAATGATGTGTCGTCAACCCTATAGCCAAAGCGTATATGATGAGAAGAGGATTGAAAGAGTGACGATGTAGTGCAAAGCATATATCACTACAAGATGAAGGGATAGGTCAAAATTTAGCCTATAGCGTATGTCACTAACCTAGGAATGTCGTATGAAGAAAGAATGAATGATGAACGTGAGGATAAGGTCCATTTAATTGGTAAACCCTTGGCAATTGAGTATGGACTAGGGAACTAAAGTGTGTCATAGGGTAGTGAGTGCAGTGCGTAGAAGATGATGTAGTATGTGTGATGATCATAATAGACAACCGTATGATGTGTAAAAATGCAATGTATAGTTTGTAATGTAAGATATACTAATAATGTGAGAGTGTGTGCAATGTAGTATGTAGGTGGATTAGTATGTGGTGCTAGACTCGTGGACAATAAAAGTGTGACATATATATGATGAATACTAGTATAGTGTATAGACAATGTGTGGTATATAAATGCACAATGCAAGTATATAATGTAGACCCTAAAAGTGTGATGTATGTATAATGCTGACTAGTATGATGTATGATGTGTACGTGTGTAATGATGTAGAATAAATGTAGAGGGTATGTTATAAGATGTGTGAATAGATGTAGTGTGTAGTAACTATTGTGCAGTGTGTAGGGTTCATGTGTAGTAAGCCATCAACAATCAAGTGTGAACCGAAGCACAAGAGTGTGTCATCAGGTGATAACGATATTGATATAAGTGTGATGAGCACGCAATATGATGAGGATGTAAGATACATATATTATAAGTATGTTATGTTGTTATGTATGATGCTACTAGGGTGGGGGGTGTGTGTATGTGATGCCCCCCAAGTGTGTGTGAATGAATGAACTATCCAATGACAATGAAGGATGAATGTCCTCCATCTGATGCATGTGGTGCCAAAAGCATATGGCCCTACTCTAAGAGTGGTGGTATATGTGACAGAAGATGCCCTAGTGAATGAAGTTTATGTTCATGCGATGGGTGAACATATGATGAAGGCCGTGGTAGAGAAAAATGTATCGGTGATGGAGATTTATGTGATACCAAGTGTGAAGGTGATGGACACCCACGTGCAATAAACTGAGGTGATGATCCACGTCAAGATGCAGTAATGGTCCTAGGAAAGGGTCGATACCTATGTGTAGGACTAGAGGAGCCATGAGGCCGTGTAGATAATGAGCGAGTAGGTGAACTAGGAGTAGATTACGCTTTGAGTAACATAGAGTGTGACGTGCTAGACAATGTAAGTGTTGTACTAACTAATGTACGAGGAGATGACGACCATGGAGTAGATGGAGGGACACCATCAATATAAATAATTTGATTTTTAGAGATGAATTTAAGTCACAAATGATTCATAGAGATGATAGATTGGGATTAACAAATCCAATTGAGACCGAGAAGCATGTCACACCCGTCAATTGCATTTCTAATGAGGAAAGGTATAAACATAGTAAGAGAACCAACCATAACATGTAGTTTGACGACACCAAAGGGCTTGTTTATAGGGTAGCCATTTTGCGATAGTGGGTAACCTATAGCTTTAAGAAGTGGATTAAACATGTACTAATGGGCCATGACGGGTCAAAATTAGTGTTATTGATAGGAATCGAATCATCAGATGCCTTAATATGTAAGTGATTAGATGTGAAATTTTCACGATAATCATGGTTAGAGAAAGAAATGATCGGTGGCAAAGCGTCACTATGTGCAACTAAGAATTCAAGAGCCCCTGATGCAAGAGAAGATGATGTGTGATATACATGATTAACCGATGAGTCAATTACCTTTGTGTCATGCTTGGGTAGAGGGTTATTAAATATTTTGAGCTTATGATTCTCATTGATAGGTGGATATTGTGTAGATTATGGAAGCTCAATTTGATCCTTTTCAATTAAACCTAAGATGAGTAATCATAGTTGAAAGTAATGATCAGTGGAATGTCCTACACATTGATGATAATCACAATGGGAATTTTCATCGAAGTGACACCCTTTTGGTCGAGATGGATCAAATTCTAAAGGGGAAGGTAATGAAATAAGGTTACTATTAACAAGTTGTGGCAACAAAATTTGTGGAGTGATACTAAACCTAGAGAAGCTACGCATAAATGGTTGTGATTGTAGTTCCTTAGTGGTAGCGATTGTGTTGACGGTAACCTTTGTATAAGAGGATTCAGTTGCATATGGCTTGAATGATGACCTACCTTGAAATTGTGTAGGTGGTGATGCTTGCTCATGATACTTAAGCTTGCATACAACTAAGATCTTGGTTTCAAGAAGCTTAAGAGTATGAAAAATTTGATCAAATGAAGGAGAGGTCTCAAAAAGAACACTCTCCTGGAGAGGTGGCAAGAGACTTTGAATGAAAAAATCTTAGAGTTTGGCATCCCTAAGGATATTAGACATATTAGCTGAGTTGTTTTTATAATGCAAAACATAATCCAATAGGTGTTCGTTAGACCCTTATTTAAGTTGTGTGAGTTGAGCATAGGATATCTTAGAGCCAATGTTAATAGAAAAGTGAGCGAGGAAAACATCAACCAAATGTGTGAAACAAACTACTGAATGAGCAGGGAGGTCATAAAACCAATGCATCACATAATCTTACAAACTATGAGGGAAAATCTTAGTGAGTATAGTGTGATCCTCTGCATAGTCGAGACATGCTATATGGAATGCTTAGAGATGCTCTTGTGGGTCACCGTGGCCTTTAAAAATGGGTAATTTGGGTGAGATGAAGTTAGGCAGCAATAGATAGGCAGATGTAACTGGTGCGAAATGGGTATGTTGTAAGAAGTAGAGTCTAAAGATGGGGATACACAAGAAGTAGTGAATTGGATCTTGCGAATTTGATTTTGCAAATCCTAATATAAATATTTTAAATCAAGAGTGTTTGAGGAAGAACTAAGTTGCATATTAGGTGTGCTAGGGTGAGTGATGGGAGTGGTAGTTGTAAGAATAGGAGCAGAAATATAAGTGGGTGGAGTGGGGACTGTGTGCAATGAAAAGTTTGTAATAGCTTATGAAATGGGGGTAAGAACTCAAAAGAAAACCCCAAAAGCTTTGGAACAAACAACCCAAATGACCATCAGATTAGAGATAAGCAAGAGCTACCTATTTGCATGCATATTATAAAGTTTGAAATAAACAATCAACCTCTAAACATGACTATATTAGTTCTCTACTCCATGAAATCTATTTATAAGTGAACCTCTTAAAGTTCTAGCAATCAGTTTTGTGTTTATTGATGTTTCAAAATCTTAAGAATGGAAGCTCACCATTAATGACTTCTCCTATTTACCTAAAGCTTTAAAAGGATTTAACAAATAACAAGGAAATAGCTCAAATAAACTATGAAATGAATCTAAAAGACCTAAGCATGACCTAAATCAGAAATGAGAGAGAGAGAGAGGGTTCTTGAGAAAAAGTGGGAGGGGTATCCCTCTATTTATAGTTTTTTGATTTGAGAAAAGGATGTTTTGGATATATGCGAGACTAAACATGAGTCAAAAAGTTGATTTTTAGAAAAACACATTTGGAGGTGTGAATAGGATTTTAGGAAGCTAAGTGGCTATTTAGAAAGGTAAGATATTTGTTTTAGAAAGTCAAATCCTTTCTAGAAAGTCAATAAGAGGGTTAATTAACCTAAACAAGGTTAATTAAAGTCAAACAAGCTTATAGAAGCTGGTTAGAGAGGGATTAACAGGTTTAGGGGGTTTAGAAGAGGTTAAAAAGGGTATTTTACTAGCGTAGTGTAGTAAATTAACACGAGAATAGGATAGTTAGTATGATCTTAATAATAAGATCATGTAGACTAAATTATAGGTGTCTAGAGAGACCATGGGAGCCGAAGAATGAGCAGGCACCATGGTGGGAGCTTCACGAGTTTTCTTAGTAGCGATTAAAGCCTGTAAGACTTGAGGGAGATGAGTAGGATTTTCACGCAAAGCTTGTCAAAAGTTAGTAATAGTGTTGAGTTGATCTTGGCCAACATTAGTGTCTTTTTCGTAGGATTTCTCATTTTTAGATGCTTATATTTCGTGGAGAGGGGCATTGTGCGAATTATCCAAAGGATTGTCAGTAGTAGCTAAAAAAGTAGGGATAATCATTAGTTTAGAAACCCTACAAGTGAATCAAAGAATCTCACAATATTGAAAAGACCCAAAAAGACCACTACGAGTGACGAACTTGTAAAGAAAAGACCCAAGGAGAAAGTAGTATTCAAGGTTCGGGTTCACCAAAATGATTAACAAAAACATGGTAAAATAGTAGTTAATATAACTAGGAACAACAATAAATAACAATACTAAAATGATGTAAATAACAATTAAATAAATAAAAAAAGTGACCCAACCAACTAGGCTAATAAAAATAGAAACCCTAATATACAAAGAAGGGTTGGAAGGAGCTTAGTTGATTCAAAGAACTTGCTAGATTGTGTTGTAGAGTTGACTGGAGAAACAGGAGGAGGAAAAAACTATGCCAAGGCCTAGAAACTTATAGATCTAGGCAATCTGAGTGGAATGGTACACCTAAGAGAGTATTAGGGTGCCTATGGGAGCCCTAGTTTGCGTTCTGGCACATTGGTATGTGTAGAAGGTCCTAAAAACCAGATTCGTAGGGTCACTATATGATTTGAAGACTTCGCCACTTGTCGCACTAACTTCACTGCATTGCGTTATATGTCGTTGGTAATCAATGATGAAGAAGAGACTTGTAAAACCCCAAAATAAGCATCATACCCTAAAAAAAGAAAGATGCATATGAAGGGGTCAGACTGACCTCGAATGCTAGAATGGTAGACTTACTAACTGAGTGTTACACTACATCTCAGACTTGATGTATTTCTATGTGTAAGTGTGTGCAATCATGCCCTTGGTTCTCTTCTTCTAGTCACACTTTGTGAAATTAGTGAGTAATAACTATGTGTAGAAAATGTAATAGAATGGTAGATGGAATAGAATAAACTTCCATCCTATGCTTATGTGATGCAGATGAACCATCTTTGTGCTTTGTGATGGAGCTAGATGGATGTAAATGGAGCCTTTGATGGATGCAACCTTAGGTGATGATATTATTGAATAGTTCCTAGGTCCCTCATTATGGTTTCATAACTTTATATTTATATGGTTCTCTTGTTATAATTTCATAATTAACCCTGAAAAGGATGACCACAAGAAAGAAGAAATGTCCAAATGGATAGAAAGTTTCCAAAAAGTGGCAGGAAAGTGAAAAGAGGATCAGGGAGCCCCGACTGGGACCAAGGCACCTGTCGGCGCCCCAGTACTAGCCCAGGTGCTCTAGTCAAATGCAAAATAGCACAGAATGGCAGAAACAGATTGGGCATGCATGTGTAAGAGGTCGAAAGTAAGGATAGAAAGAAAAGTAAAATGGCCAAAAGATGGGGGTTAATTAGTACTTTCTTCACTTAAAAACCATATGAATAGTAGTATGAGACTGGGACTAAATAATGTCTAAAGTGTGTGATTTTTTGACTACATCTGTTAGAGCTTGTGCTTGTAAATGTGAGTTGATTCTTGTTGGTTGTAAGGATGGACCTGTAAAATAAGAACAAAAGAGTAGTCAAAATCTTGTGTATGGAAAATCAGAGTAACATGTGTATAAGTAAAAGTGTGTAGAAAGTAAGAGTCAAGGAAGAGTGCACTTGATGTATAATAGAGTATAGGATAAGAAGTTGTTCTTTTTGCTTTGGAGATGTTGCTAGATTTGGGCGGCCTAGTGCCAAAACTGATATTTTTATGCGATCTCATTCCAAAAGAGAGTTTTTTGGATGATATCACACCAAGGATGATTTTTTTGGGTGATCTCATGCCAAGAGAAGAGTGTTGGGGAGAGAGTTATATTTTTCTCTCCTTCCATGACACTTCTCAAATGATAAGTGCCATTGCAGATTGGTATGAACTGATTTGTAATGGAATTATAACCAAATTGTAGTCAATTGTAATCGATTGAATGAATTCTATAACTGAAAGCAAGTGCCTGCTACTGTAGATCCATATTGTAATATGTTGGAAATTGTGTTATACTGAGAAAATGTTTGTTTTTTCCTAGGACAAAAGCACCCAAGTGGGACACAAGCATCCACCATTCCTATTTGTTACTGGGTACTAGTGTTTGCTCTATTTTTGTGATCCAAGTATGATTATGGACCACTCTTGTGACTGTGTGCCTTTTCCATTTCTGTACTTTGTTGTTTTGTTATGAAGTTATGTGATTCTAAAAGGGTGATTTGTTTATCCAATAGTTGCCCCCCCTCATTCGGGGTGCATGCGGAAGATGTAGGAGGATGCAACCCAAATGAGAGGACCTAAAATTGATATGCATATTATAGATTGAATAATTGTAAGGGGTAGGATATGTGCATGGTAGAAACCAAGGCACATGCAAACAAGATGGACTAGAAAACAAGTGTTAGTTTATAAGAGATAACATGCAATAGAATACAATGTACCAAGCAACTGTGAATACAAGAGGGACCAAAACAAGTGGGTTGCATACATGAGAGATCACTCATAATGTCACAAGACAATCAGGGCCGAGGTGGCCATGAGTAAACAACGATGAAACATGACATAGGGAATATCCCATAAATAATATAAAATAATAGTAAATAAGAAGTTAAAAATAACCATGGTTGTATAGTGTCCCACAAGGCAAATGCTACACATAAAACACTCGTTAACATGCTAGAAAGATAAGTAGTATATCAAAGCATGTATATATCAGCGAAGAGTAAAGTGAGTAATAAGAAATAGTAAATAATGTAGCGATAAGACCTGTGATGTGTAGAGTATGAGAGTAGCAAAGGTAGATTCCCCCTAGAGCCTCAGTGGGATTGCTAAAGAGTAGTGTCGGGCATCATGTATCGTGTAAGAATATGTAGAAGTCATGCATTCAAATCAATATACCATGTGAACATGCATGTGCATGTAGAAAAAGATAATGAAATACTAAGTATCCAATGAGCATAAGAAACAAAGTGAAACATGTAAATAGTATAAGATAACAAGAGTAAATGTAATCAAGATGTGTAGATGCCATGTGAAAGTGATAGTGTGCCACAATATGGAAGATGTGTATTTGGGAGGGGACGGGTTGCCCCCAATAGATGTGCATGATGTGAGGTTCATTTAAGAAGTGTGACCTCAATAGTCAAGTATGAACCATAGAACAAGAGTGCATCATCGAGTAATGATAGTACAATGCATGTACCAAAGATGTGATAGTGATAAGAAAGGTAGACATAAAGCATGAAGAGTGAAGTGTAGTAAATAAGCTATGATTATACAATAGAGAGAAATGATAATGACGAAGGGCAGGGAGGAAGTGTAATGCCCCCAAGTGTGTCAGGGATAAAAGGCTATATGATGATAGTGAAGAGTGAGGGCCCCTTATATGGGATCTGAGAAAGAGAGGTCATGTGACCATGGTCTAGGACATGTGATGTAGGAGAATATCTATATGTATATGAGGGAGACCGATCTGGTAAACGAGGTGGAGAACACCTATAGAATTGGGCTGCCAGAGTAGGGGACTTAGGATGATGGGGTGGGCTAATGGACCGATGAGGAAAATGGGTTGTGATGTAGGTTGTGTATGAATGAGAGATCTATTTGCAGAGATAGATTTACGCTTGAGAGACGTTGAAAGCCTAGATGTCGTGATTGGTCCTGAAACAAAGGCAAGAGTGGGACAAGGTAATGATGTACGTTGTGGAATACCTTTGATCGTGACAAATTTATTATTGTGAATGAACTTAAGGCATAAATGGAGCATGTAAGGAATAACCTGGGTATCTTGGAGCCAAGGGATACCTAATACCACGTCACAACATTTGATTTCAGATGTAACAAGGAACAATGTTGGTATGGTAAGGGACCCAAAAGTAACGGGAAGGCCAATGCATCCATAAGAATTGGGGACTGGAAATGTGATTTGAGAGGTTGGAAATTTGATAGCTTATAGGAGTGCCATGGAGCATGCATTAGAAAGACATGAGGGATGAACCATAATATTTTGACTATATGAATACCAATATAAGCATTAATAAGCAACAAATCAAAGGAAAATCTAGCATGGTAGTCATGATCCAAAAATGTAATAACTAGTGGTGGCATGTCAGTAGTAGAAATGAGAAAATCAAGAAACCCCAATGAAGGGGGAGGCACAACATGATATGCATGATTTACAAAGGAATCAATAGCTGGCTTGTTGTCTTTGGGTAATAGGTCATTGAAGATTTTGAGATTTTGATAATCGTTGACTGGTTTAGAAGTAGAGGGATCTAGGAGCTCGATTGCATTGTTATCGATGACATCTTGAATGATATGTTTAAGCTTAAAACAAAAATTAGTAGAATTCCAATTGCATTTTTGGTAAGAAAAGTGTGCATTTTCATCGTAGTTATGACCTTGTGGTTGAGAAATATCTAGATTTAGCGGTGGAGGGAGGGTAATTAGATTATTTTCAATGAGTTGCAGTAATACTAACTGAGGTGCACAAGGTAGTTTAGAAAAGGTGTGTCTCATGAATTATAATTAGAGCTTGGATAGTGGAGAAACAATATTGACAGTAAATTTAACTTTGGTAGGCTTAGGAGATGGTTTGGATGTAGATTTGGCTTGAAACTTAGTGGAAGATGAGGAGGAAGAAGCATCATAATACTTCAATTTTCCCATGGATAATAGTTTGTTTTCATCCAATTTGAGTGTGTGAAATAATTTATCAAAGGAAGGAGAAGACTCGAAAATAACACTCTTTAAGTGGAGGTAAAATAATTTGAATGAATAGGTCTTGCAATTCTAAGTCAGCTAGAACATTGGTTATTTTGGCAAGGTTGTTCTTATACCGCAAGACATAGTCCATAAGATGTTCATTGGATCCTTATTTAATTTTGGCTAGCTATGCATAAGATGTAATAGTGTCGATGTTTATGGAAAAATGTGCAAGGATTGCATCAAATAAATATGTAAAAGATGTTACCGAATGGACATATAGACCATAGAACCATCTCATAACATAATCATGTAAGTTACGAGGGAGAAATTTAGCCAAATAGTGTGAGGTCATCAGCATTGTCAAGACATGCAACATGAAAGGATCAAGGGTGCTCCTGAGGGTCTCCATGGCCATTAAAGATATGGAATTTATGTACGATTAAGTTAGAAGACAACAAATAAGAGGAGATGTTGGGTGCAAAAGGGCTATGAAGGAGGAGTGAGGAATCTAGAAATGGAGAGAAGGATGAAGAGGCTTGTTGTAATTGGAGAATTTGGGTTTGCAAATCATGGTATAATGAGGTTAGGTCATGTGTGCCTAAAGAGGAACCATGTTGTGTACGTGAATTATTGGGAGGAATGAGGGGAGTGGTAGTTGCTACAATAAAAATAGGGATAGTGGAAGGTGGGGTAGAGTTCATGGCAGCCGAGGGGGAACCCACGAGAGGGAGAGTGGCAGAATCTCGAGATTTTTTAGAAACGAGTAAAGCATTTAGGACATGTAGAATATGTGTAGGGTTGGTACATAAAGCATAATAGAAATTAGTGAGCTTGTCAAGATGTTCCTAATCAACATTATTGTCCTCATTGTATGACTATTCACTGTCAAAAGTTTTAATGTTTTCAAGAGGAATGTTGGTTGAGTTAATCAAGGGATTATCAGATTCAACCTTTGGTTTAGAGATCCCACGGGAAGATGGAGGAAGCTTAATGTGTAGAAGAGGACCAAAATGACCACAACGGGTGATGGGCATAAAAAGAAGGCCTTGAAGAAAGGTAGGGTTCAAGCGAATGGGTTCACTTAATGATTTATCTAAATTGAATTAAATATTAATTTCAGAGTAACTTATCGTATCTAATGATATTTAAGTAACTATATACATTAGTACCTAACTAATAGGAATTTAATAATGTAAAACCTTAAGCAAATGAGAGGGGAAAATGACTTAGCTAATTTTGCACAACCTATGAGTGATCTGGAATGAGTATCTACTGGATCCATCTAGGAACAATGTCAAACATGTTTGATGAGGGTTCGAAGCCCTAGGAATGTAAGGTAAAAAATAACTTGCAGAAGGATAGGAGTTCCCCATGAACTAGTGATTGATTTGGGTGTCTGCAGGGGTTAAATTTGACGGTCACCCCCACCCGTCAAGAAATTTTTTTGTGACGGTTTTGTAGTTAATATCACCTTGCATGTGACGTTTCATTTTTAATTTTGACTTTCATGATTTTCATATAAATATCAAAATTTATATTTTCATATAATAACACTATTTGAAGTAGAGATAGTGTACGCAAAACCGAAATCTTATTCTATTATAAATATATATTAACATAGCTATAAAAAACTAACATGTCATAATATTGTGGACGCATTTAATTTAAGATCATAATCATGCAACGAAATAATTTGTATAAAATGTATAGCCTAATTTAGCATTAAAATTAAATTTTCAATATAATTTTTATAATACAAAACAATATACATAAATTAAGAATTGATTTTTTAAAAATTAAATGATACTTGATTAAAGATAATATATCTTTTCTATTGGTGAAGTCAATTAATGCAACATATTTGACAATACTTAGATGGGCTTCACTATCATATCATCCCAATACACGTTAATGTATATTCAAAATAATCAAATGTCTAATATTCATTCCTATTCAAGAAAACATTTTAAACAAAGTATTATAACATTCTCAATACACACTAATAAATATTTGAAAAAACTCAAACATATATCACATATATCTTCAAAAAGATCAAATGTATATCATGGATTCACCACTTTTGACTTGAGAAAGTACCCTTAAACAATTTACATAAGTAGTGTAAACAAAATATCTAGTGTTCGTGGGTTCATATGAAATACCCCATCATTACAAATATGTCAACACAAAACATTCTAAGATACTTCAAACCCTTCTTTGCTTTTCATCTTTCCAAATTTAATAAACTCTATTCTAGTCCACCTCTGATATATGAAGTCCTGTCAATGAAGCTCGCATCAAGGCATCCAATGTTTCCAATGAGAGCTTTGTTCTTCTTATATCTTTTATTATATTTTGTCTTGAAAATCCTCTCTCACATGCAACTATACTTGCTGGAATGGTAAGTATTGCTTGCCATAGTTTTGTCATGTTTGGAAAGCTTGTATGCGAATCTGTAGCACAAAAAACCCTCCAAGCCTCCTTCATGCGGAATCCTTCACAACTAAAGTGAAGAGTATCAACAAAATTATACAACTCTTTTGAACAACCTTCAAAATCAAAAAAAGGCTTTTCTTCTCCCTCACACAAAGTATGTTGTAAGTGTTCAAAAATTTTAAGAAGCCATCGCTTTGAGTTTTCTTCTCTAGTACATGCATCCTCTGAATAATGACAAGGGCTAAACAACTTTATAGAATTGAAAAATGAAAGATCTGGGAATCTGTCATTTAAACAATCTACAAGCTTTTGAACATATTCTTTTGCAAGTTTCTTACAGCTCTCTAGTGACCCATCAATTTGAGGCTTCAATGTTTGTTTCAGTGCATCAACATTATCATCACACACATTTGGAATTGCCACAAATCGAAGTTCATGCCTATGAATGTGTCCATCTTTATCAATAATCTCTAAATAACCATATTTAGAGGTCTCCAAAAATTTAGACAAGTAACTTGTGCCATTTGCAAAGTTGTCAGTCCTTAGAAACCACCTGCTCAAAGTTTGTATAGTAGAATCTATGGTTGCCCCTAAAGATGTAACATCCACATTATCCTCTTGAAATTTTTTATTCAGTTTGTTTAACTCGAACAATACATCTGCAAGCATATGTAAGAAAAATTGTACCGAGAAGATCCTAGCCTTATCATACCATGAGTCTCTCTTCTCATTTTTCCACAAAGTCAATAATGGAGGCATCAACACAATAAGTCTTTCAATAACCTATCCTCTTGAGAGCCATCTAACCCCATGAATTTGAAGAGCTTGAAGTGTTTCAAGTTTCACGAGTTCCTGAAGAGCAATCAATTCATTATGTCTTTTGGTAGAATGTTGGACCCAAGAATATACCTTATTTGCCAGCTTCTCAACAAACAAAAATTCAGGTTTTTTTTTAGCAGCATCTGATGCAGCTAAAGCCTCACGATGAGAAATGCAATGAATGCCTATAAGATTGTCAACATCTTTCTTCAAAAGAGTAACAAATCCATTTTCACTCCCCACCATTGATGAAGCACCATATGTAGAAACTGCAATCAATCTTTTATTTGAAAGACCCCTTTTTTATTCAAAACACAGACTGCATCATATATAGTTTTTCCTCGTCCATCACACACATTTATGAGCTTTAAGAATTGTGAAATTGGTGGGCCCAACCCTTTTGATTCTAGAAAAGTAGCATAAACCACAAGGTATTTCTCCAAGATTCGATCAGTACTTTCATCCAACATCAAAGAAAACAATGGACTATCTAACATTTTTGCACTTTGTCTCTCTTCAAGATGCTTAGATATGGAAAACAGGAAATCATTTGCAGCCATATGATTTGTATATGATCTATAATCCTTATTTTTCGGCATGTTTGATGTTTCTAAGTACATTTCAAGAGAGCAAAGAGACTCATATTTTGAGAGGGGTAAGTCTTCTTGCACCGCCCAATAAACTAATTTCATGGTTGTGATTATTCTTTCTTTATTGGTGTCATCAATATTTGCAATGTGTTCTGGAATTGATTTTTCTTTGCCTTCATTTCCACATATCCATTTTGCTTGTGAAATTTTGTGGTTGTTTGATTCAGCATGAGTAACTAATACATCATGTTGCAAAGTAGTACAACCAGTTCTAGTTCCCCATGGTCCAACAGACTTGTGCTCTTCACAATATATACATTTCATGACTGTTTTCCCTTCATGCATTGCACACCTTAACCACTTGAATTTCACTTTCCATTCATCTCTAAATCCTCTTTTTACTCCAGCGCTTTTTTTGTTTTGTGTTAAAACTTCTTCTCCTTCAAATGCCTCATCACACTCATCATCATACCCTAATATATTTAAATCTTCATTCAAATCAAAATTATGACCATCTCTTGATGAAGCTTGTGATGTGTTTGACCATGCAAAAAACTTTTTGATTGAAGATTGATTCTTTTTGGATTGAGACATTTTAGCTTATAATGTACCTATACAACCAAAATTAAAACAATAATTAGATATAAAATTCAATAATAATAAAAATATAATAATGTCGACAACTTAATGATAGATTATTAATTCAACACACTACAACAATGATAGCTTTTCAAGAGAAATCTAAATATGTAGTTAAAAATCCATTATAATTGTTTTTCTATGTTATATTTGTTTCATAATAAACCTAGGAGATCATAACATGTCCCAAGCCCTTTTCAATCTCATTAATATTTGCATTAACTCAAATAATTTTAATGATGTGCATGATCCAATTTTAAACCAAAATAAACCTTGTCTCTTTAGATTGTTTACTATTCAAATGATAAAACTATGGATAAAACTATTAGTTATATAAAACAATCAATTGTTGTTACAACATATATATGTTATAATTGAAAATATTTGTAAGCGGTTTAATTTTTTTAGATGAGAATGGCCATATAAAATGATGAGAAATACTACATTAGTTTTGCATCCTCAAAATCTATTTTAAATAAACTCTTCAGATTTTTGATAAATTATTCAATAAAAGATGATATCAACAAAATAATCAATTTGTGGAAAAAATGTGGATTAGCAACATTAAATGGGGGGCTTCCATAGTATAGAAGGTAGATTTTTCACAATTTCATGAAAGTTAAATCTAATTTGTGGAATATTCATAATCACTACTACAAATATAACACTTTATCCACAATTATATCCACACAAAAAATGTATTGCGAACTATTTGTGGAACATCCACAATACATGTTCAATTTATTAAATTACATTATGATTGTTCTACAATGTAATACAATTTAAATTAAAAATATTTAAATAATCAACATTATACAATTTTAATTCTAAAAAATACACAAATACACTTTTTTTCTACACTCAAATCAGATTAAAATTAAAATATACACTTAATTTACATCACCCAAATATAATCCTGGTATATAAAACATACCTAAAAATTATTGTTTTTAATATAAAAAATTATTGTTTTTAATATATAAAACTATATTATTACATTAAAACTCATTTAAAATAATTTATAACATATTTTTAAACTTTTAATTATTATCGTTTGAATCTAAAAATAATTGAAAATAATATAATAAAAAAATAAATTAAATTCATGTAAATAGATTTAGACCACTTACAAGATTTACTCTCCTACGAATAATTAACAGTCTAATCCAAAAATCATACCACATAATATTAACTATAGTATTCTGAATAATTAACCGTACAATCTAATAAACACCACAATCCAAAAAATATATAAATAAAACAGAATGCAATAATTATAAAAAAAATTGTATGATTAATCTAAAAAATAAAATATCAAAAGTGGAACTTTCACAGTGACAAACCTTTTTTAATTTAATTTGGTCCAAAACAAATTCTAAAAGATCTCACCAACGTTATAAGCAGTCTCTTTATCCTCCAATAATCCTTAAATAGAAAGGAGATCATATAATATCTTTGACTACCGTAAAACATGCCTACAATTAACCCTAAATTATGCCAAATCATAATTGATTTGGGGGCATTTTGAACAGTAGATATTAATTTAAATGGTCCCAGGGTAGAGGCATGTTTTATTTAACTTTAGAAAATAGGATAGAGCTTTCAAAATATTCAGAAGAAAGTGGTGAAATAATATTGAACAAAAATGGAATATAAAAAAAAGTGCGAATGCCAATGCCAATATTACAGCCAATGTGTATTATTTCGTGGTCGAGCGATGAATTAGTCTTGCAGTGAAGTTTTTCATGTCTATTGTGGATGAATATTGTTTTTATTTTATTTGAATATGAATGAAAATACTCATTTTAGCAGGTAATAATGAAATATTTGGATATTGTATGCATTCTAAGAGTTTTCTCGCCGATTTGCTGTTGTTTAAATATTTGAAAGAATGTAACTTTTATATGCATAATTTTGAAACTAAATTCATTTATATGAATTTTATTGGAGTTTGAAACTACATGCGTTAGATATTTACAATCTAATCCTTATGTGACATCTTAATTTCGGATGCATAAGTCTTGAGTTAGATTATTTGGCCAAAAATAAAAATAATGATTAACATTGTCAAAGATTATCACTAATATATATATATATATATATATATATATATATAATTGTTTTTATTGTGAAAAAATGATTTTTTTTTGTTCAAGGGAATTATTTGTATGCATAAGCATAATTCTATATTAGTTAAATATCTACACCTGTCAGTAGAGAAAAGTTAAATTTAATACTATAATTTCAGTGCATAGTTTTTTATCTGAACATTAAATAGCAATAAAAATTCAGAGGGTTAAATGATAGACCAACAATTTTCTATAGTTTACAATTGACATACAAACCTAAATATGAGGTCTAATAATAAGGGGGGATTTACTTTCATTATGACCTTGGTTCATACTATTAAGTGGACTTGCATCTGGTAATAATCGATAGATATGAGGTACAGTTGATAAAATAAAATTTCTGCGGAGCACCATTATTTAATATTTGATATTAGAATGAATTTAATAATAAATACCATATATAATACTAATATTTATAATATAAAGTATTCAATTTTTGATTATTATAATATTGTAGAATAATAAGATAAAAGCCAAATAATGATTACAAATAGTATAGAAAATATTTTATAAAACTATAACTTTTTACAGTAATTTTAAGTTAAGTTTTAGAGTTTTTTTGCAAAATATAACACATTTGAATCTAGAATTATAATTATGTTGAATAAAATGCATAAATACTGTCAATAATTTTATGATAAATTATGAAATTAAAAAACATGACTTATATATCATTTTTGAAGGAAATTAGAATATACAATATGTTCAATTTTTTTTCCTAATTCTTATTTTTAGAATTCACAATTTATTTAACAAAATATATATGCTGAATGAGGAAACAATGTTGAGAAAACCTTGACTCAACTTAAGGCACAAAATGCTGAGAAAGAAAACGATGTTGAGAGGGTTCGCCAAAGAGAACAGTTACTGCAAAAAGTATTCTCAGATCTGAGTTGTTCTGTGTAACTGGAATATTTATGGAAAATGTTTTGGGGAAATGCAATCTTTTCCTACTATATATGAGTTTCTGGTATTATGATTTTTTCTATTGTGAACTTACTACATTTTTGAACATGATAACTTAACCTCAAATGCAGGTTGATTCAATGAAGAAGAAGCTACCCTGGTTGAAATATGATATGAGGAAAATGCAATACATTGAGGCAAAGGAGAGGGAGAGAGTGGCAAAACGTAAACGAGATGAAATTGCAATATCAATAGCAGAGTAGAAGC
This sequence comes from Taxus chinensis, assembly GCA_019776745.2. NCBI lineage: Eukaryota > Viridiplantae > Streptophyta > Pinopsida > Cupressales > Taxaceae > Taxus > Taxus chinensis. Next base: position 200,355,711 of record CM034152.1, on the reverse strand, counting down.
ATCCTAGAGAGTATGTTTTACTTTCAGCGAATATGCTGCAATAATTTGAAATTTTATGTCAACATAGTGGATGTGATAGGTTCATTTGTCCATTATACTAAGAGTTTATTTTCGATAATTGTCAAAAAGAATACATTGGCCTAACATTTTTTTTGTTCTAGGCTCGATAAAAAAAAACAACAGAAATCGAAGCTTGAGACCACATGTAAGAAGTTGAACAGCAACATAAGTTTAAATGATAAAAAACGAAGAGAAATCATTCAGACTGAAAATCAACTTGTAAGCCTTTTGCTTGTTGATATTTCACATTCTAATGTGTTTTTGAATTTCCAAATTCAAGGTGTAGAACCATGGATAATTTAAGTGTTGGTTGTTTCAACTTAAGAAATGGATGTTCACCTTTTATACTTTGATTTTATATTTATTTGATATAGTGTACAAGTCCGAGCAAAAACGAGTGAAATTGATGAAGTTAAAAAGCGAGAAGAATCTCAGCATGACAGCAAGAGAGGATTGCAAGAGCCAAGGATGATCTTGCAGCTGCTGAAGCTGAGCTTGCACGATTACCTGTCTATGAACCTCTGAAAGAGGAAATAGTATGGACTTTTTTGTTCCATTGTTTGTGCTTCTTAGCAACTTTACAATTATTGTATTGTTCTTTGTTATCATTATACGTTGATTGTATCAGATATTAATCGTGAATAAACATGACTGGAAAGATGGATATTTAAGATGTGGAGTCAAACTAGCCTATAAAAGCAAGCAAATTAAGAGAAGATTTATAGTTGGATTGACTATTTAAAGGGGACTATTATGAAAAATGGGTTATAACCAGAGACATACAAGGCTTTCACGTCAGACATAGCAAGGACTCATTTTACTGCAGCGAAAAGCCATCCTTGAACAATGTTTCTACATAAAACTACTATGTTGAAATTATGTCATACAATTAATGGTAAATTTATCTCTTATTCATCTATTTTTCTTACCCGGAATTATGCTGTTGAATTTCTGTATCTCCCTGGCCCTGCTCCTCTGCAACTTGGTGGTTGACACTTCATTTGTTCAACTGCATGCTGTGGCTACCTTCATTTCATCCATGCACATTGCAAACATTTTATTGAACTGCAAACTTCAGTCTCCCATCACCATGTCTAGCTTCTGGCTTCTCTTCACCCATTCACTGAAAGTTTGAACTGGAGTCTGGTTTATACTGCTTCAAAATCCATCTTAATGCTGGCCGCTAGACATTGAATATGGTCGAGACTTTAATTACAGACTAGTGACTACAGTTGGTCAGCTAAATTAATTATAGCCGCTGGACATTGAGACTTTAATTACAGTAGGGGCCTGGGGATGTATGTGTAATTTTGTAAGTTTGTAAAACAGTAACAGTATCCTATTCCTCGGACGATTCAGACGGTCTATCTCACAGTTCACTAATAGTATTTGATGGATGATAGATATTGGCATATTGCCCAAGTGTTAAGTCACTAAGTGTTTGTATTAAAATGTTTCACGAACATTGAGTCGACTCACTAATACACTATCCTGTGGCAGCGTGGTTGTGCGGCTGTGCCTTTTGGCTGTTACCCGTATTGCCCTATAGCCTATCGCCGAATCACTATAGCCTATTACTAATTAGTATCCTGTAGCCTGTAGGGTAGCCGATGGTCGCTCACCGCTGTAATTGTATTCATAAATTCATTGACAATGTGCCCTGGCACCTGCCACTGCCAACTCGGGGCTCGAGAGTCCGAGACAACTAAGATGGGACAGGGTGAGTCCGGCTCCGGCAATTTGGCAAATTTAACCCCTGCTCCGGCATCCACGTCTACCACTACCTGTCTATTAAAAAAAATTAAACGGTTGGTTTTAAGAAGTGCACGTCAAAATGATGCTTTTCCAAAACATCTGCCCATTCCCTATTACGGGGTAAAAATTAAGTTGGCCGTTTTTTACGGTTAAAAACACAAAAAACGTCTAAACAGACGTCAAATTTAACCCCTGGGTGTCTGTGTTTGTGTAGATTCTTGGAACTTGGTCTTTCCTGGGTTAGAAAATACTTATTTCTACTCATTATTTTTCACTCTAATGGTCTCTATTATGTTGTTGGTTGTACATGTAACCTGTAAAACAAGTGTATACCTGCACATGCCCAAAAACCGCATCAAATCTAATTAAAAAAATGCAGAATGGACATTCATACTGACCTCGATGGTCATCCGAAGAGTGAACTTACGATCGAGTGTTGCACTACATCTTAGAATCCATGTAGTTCTCCATGCTTGTGTGTGTAATGATGTCTTAGGTTTCCCTTGTGTAAGTTACACAATGATAGTACAATAGATGTCGATTGTACCAAGTATGCAGAATGCGTGTGATGAAATATAATGAACTCCCCTCTTATGATATGTATGCAAATCAATACATCCCCTTATCCTTTGTATGAATGTGCTAGATGTATCATTGTAGTGCTTCTAATGCCTTTTTGTAAGCTTAGGTGGTGATAGATAATGTTTATATTACTTGGCCCCTTATTTGAGAGAAGTAACTAAGTATATATATATGATTCCCTTATTTGAATTTCATAATTAACAACTAAAAGGACGACCAAAATTTATAAAAGGTGACCAAAAGGTGAAAATGACCCAAAAGAGTAAGAAGAAGATAAATAAGGGTAGGAGCACCTAGGAACTTCTGTCCTAGATGGGCGCTAGTGTCCGAGGTCATCAAAAGATAAATTGGTCAAGTGCCAACAAAGCTGTAGGATGTGTAAATCCAGTAAAGTGTAATAGATAAATCAATCAAAAGGCCAAAAGGAGTTGTCAACCACTAGTTTTCTTGCATATGAATCATGTATACATTAGTATGCTTTAGGACCTAGAAATGTACCCAAATACATAGGTTTTGTGTCTACATATTAACTACACTTTGGGGTTAAACCATCATCTAGACCTTATCACTTGGCATTTGCTTTGGTATCCAATCCTTATTCCTAAGGTGAATTGTTTCTTCTAGCTTATGGCTAAGAAATCCATTCTCACCATTGATAATATTATTAGGAGGGGGTTTTTCATGCCTAATTATTATGTTATTTTCTTTCATAATGTTGATTAAATATCCTACCTTTTCTTTAAGTGCCCTTTTTATGTTAAGGTGTTCCCCTTTATTGTTTGACATTTTGGGGTTTCTTGGGTTTACCCTACTTCCTTCCTTGACTTGGTGGTACAATGGTATGATTTTAATCTTATGCACTTCTTCGTCTCCAAGCTTTGGAACATGGTCATCCATCACTTGTGTTTGGGTATTTGATTGGAGAGGAATCAAAGAAGTAATAGGAACTTAAAGGTAGGTCCCTTTTTCTTAGGAGTGAATATAGTTGACTATATTACAAAATTTATTTTGTCTTGTGAGAAATGATCCCAACAAGATTTTTCTTCTTTGTATCCTTCTCTGAGTTCATTCTAGGGTATATACCCTAGTTCTAATAACTTGGGGCCCAAAAAAGATCATAGTATTGCAATATGGATTAAACCTCCTAACTCATGGTGAAAATTGAACTTGGATGGGGAAGCCAAAGGTAATCCTAGAAGGGTGGTGGGGTCATTAAGGAATTTTTTACATGCTAATTAAATTGTACCATAGAAAGTAGAAAACACTCTAAGATGCAAGAGTGTGTTATAATAGCTTATTCTGATCTAATTAATTGACAATTAACCATGCATAATTAGAATAACAAATTAATACTTGCAATAATGATAAAAAATGAAACAATAGCTCAAATACATAAGAGGAGATGAATAATTAACAATACAAGTCAGAACAATGGAGATCTAGATGTCTATATAGGTGGAAAAGGAAAATTAGAAACTATATATGCTTTATCATCAATTATGGAACTAGAATCTAGGTTGGTTTAGGACCGTACAAAGGCTATATAGCCTAGCCCTCAAACTGTACAGTCTAAGATGGATTTGCATGGTATTAGACCCTCCTAAAGTTAGGATCTATAACTTTATATGTGCTTCACTTACCTGGAAAGGCGCATTGGTGTATATTGTCCTTGTTCACAAAACCTTGAGATGACATGTAATCACATATAACAAAGTGGAAACCATACACACCTGTAATACCCTTCATCAAAGCATTATATAATAATAGGTGAAATCATATATGTGGTGAGGCTAGACTATCCTTGTCGGTCGACCCTATTGAACCAATCCAAGTGCTACACTACATTCCCTCATGTGGGATCAAGAATCATGTAGTTCTCCCATGTGCTTGTGCAAGTGTGAGTTTGATCTAAGGCAACCCCCTATGAATTCCCTTGTGTCTTGACATAAATATGGTGGGATAAAAATGGAATAAATAATGTTAACAAATGGTAGTAGTGTTCCTCAGTTTCATGACCTAACCCTTTATCCTTTGAAAACCTTTGATAATTCTTGGAGTGAATTTTCTATTGCTACAACATGTCTCTAGTACCTTTGCATGCTTGGAAATGGATGAATCTAGAATCTTTGACGTGGTTGAATGCATAATACATATAATAGTGACTACTCTAAATGACGTAAAACTGATTTAAGAAGATATGTGAGATCCTTGAGTACTTTTGGAGTGATATTTTATATAAAACTCAAGTAAGAGTGTCAGGTTAATTATAAAATGATGTTGACTTGCTTATAAGGCCTTTCGTAGGTGAAATATTATGATAAGGATGACCCTAGTAAGATGAAATGACATAAATAAATATGATTCAAATTAAAATTAGATTCAAAATATAAGAAGGGGTAGGACCGTACAAGTCAGCTAGAGCCACATAACACATCATGATAAAAGTGTACGGTCTAGGGCATGAAAAAAGTGATTCGAAATGTAAATTCTATAAATATACACATGGATTATATAATATTTTGATTGACTAATATTTCTTGAACTTGTAATACAACAAAGTGTGGAAATGAGAAAGTCATGAAAGATATAGATAAATGTCCTGATTGGCATGAGAATGTGAGCATTTTTCTTAGTAAAGGAGCATAGCCAAAAATTTAATTTTCAAAGGCCAAGTTACCAAATTTGAGTGTCTACATTCCACCCCTTTAAGTGTGTGTTTGAAAAATGCACGTTTAAAGGAAAAACATACCTAAGTGCACACACAGACTTTGAATTCACTTGATAGTTGTCTTCTAATGTGTTGGCATTGGCATACTCTATGGTGAAACTTGAAACACAAATTGTAGTCAATGTCTATGACTAAAAAAAATAAGACCTAATGGGTACCTCAATGGGGTATTAGGGTATTAATGTTAATCTGAATAGAACTAAAGAATTGTAATAAAGAGGATAAACAGTAAACTAATATACTAGAGCGATGTAAAGTAATTACATGATTTAATCTAATGGAAATAAAACCATAGAATGAAAGAGGGAGTAAGGAAATGAATTAGCTAATTGAAGTTGACTGTCGCAAGTTGTCGTAGATCTAGAACTGGATCTCGACAGTGCAGACAAACAATCAAGGGCCTTGTAAAGGGTAGATTTGGACTATCTGAAGTGACACAGACACCTGGGAATGTACTGGGGCACCCCGGGGTGCCATGGTCTGTAATCTGGGTGCTTGGAACAATATAAATGCTTAAAAGCCTAATTTGGGTACGGTTGCTAAGTGTCTCTGAATACTATTTGTCTATTGCACTAGATTCGCTAAATGAATTGGATGATGCCTTGTACATGAAGAAGAAGAAGTGGTCAAACTAACCTCAGCTGCCAAACCGGTGGACTTATCGTTGAGTGTTGCACTACATTACAGACCCTGATGTAGTTCTGGTGAGTGTGTGTATGTAGTGCCCTAGGTGCTCTTATGCTAGTTGCACTTTGTGAAATAACGAGCTATGGTATCCATAGAAGATGTAGATAGTAGAATAGAATAAATAAAATACCTTCTCCTCTAAGAATGTGTGTGATGCAGACTTTTCTAGCTTGAATGTATGGTGCTATGTGGATGCAAGATGGTGCAATGGATGCAACCCTAGAGAGAGTGATAGTAGTGATAGGATGTAATGACCTAGGACCCTTATTATGGTCTTATAAGCTTTACATTTATAGGGCTCTTAAGTTTAATTTCACAATTAATCCTGATAATGCCAACTGAGGAAAAGATAAAGATGACCAATGACTAAAAGTGACCCAAAAAAGAGTGAAAGGGGCCAAACATAGATCGGGGTGCCCAAAGTGGGACTAGGGCACCCCAGTATAGGGTAGGGCACCCAGAATTATGGATATAATCTTGGGGAAGTTAGAAAATGGGGTGATAAGGATCAGGAAGTACGCATGAATGACAAAGTACAACATAAAACAAAGATGGCAAAAAGGGGGATTAATTAGTAATTTGTACACTTTAGAACCTTCTAAATAGTAGTATAAGATCGGGCTAAATATTGTCTAATGTGCAATATTTGTGTCTACAGTCTATGATAGAAATTGAACTGTAACTCAAAGTATACATAACTCTTGTAAATTTTGTAACTTTAAACTTTCATAAATAAGATCTAAAATATGGAAGGAATACACGGTCTATACGTTATGTAGATGGAGGAGCTTTCATTGTTATACTTTGAATATTTTTTGAGTGCATGCAACGCAACATCGAAGGAGAGAGAAGAACCGACGTACCTTATTAAGAGAGAAGACTAATTGATTATAATGTTTAGTAACCCTGACATCTTCACCTTTAATTTTTTTATAGAAGAGGAAGGAAAACCTAAAAATAACTTGGTCACTTTTGTACCTTCCACAACTCCATGAACCACATTTTTGCAGACCGATCTAGGTCCAATTTTGTAATTTTTGTAACTGTTAAGTAAGATAAAACCACATCGTAAAAAGGAATAGATATACCATGCCCCCACCATGTGTTGTAATGTTGAGATCAATTTTCTAGATTCTAGAATAACATAGAGGAGAAGTCTTATGCATCGAAACCTTAGTAGTGCAAATGCATTCAAGTAGTGTAGAGGAGGAGAATGAAGTACTCATGCACCTGTATAGTTCTCTAAACTAAGTATTATGTTTTTGAACATGTGTAATAAGTCTATAAATAACTAATAGAATATGAGAATACTAAAATTTATGAGAATTTCCCTCTTTCCAGGAACATATAGTTTGGTCAACACTATACTATAGGTTTGAATATAGTGTTAGGTTTTGACCTGTATTGGATTATGACAATTTTTAGTATATATACCTATTGTTTAGATTTGTACCATGTAAAAAACTTGTTCATGTGTCCTATAATCTGTTTTTAGATGTATAATATATCCTAATGAATTCCTCCTCTTATGAGGTGTGTGTGATAAAGCATGTAAGCACACAACTCAAAATAAAAGAGGTGTACCCATGTAAGATATGTTTGATATTATGTATAAGATCACATAGAAGGTTAGAATGGTGACCACCATTGAAATTTTTTTACCTATGTATATACCCATTTTTAGATTAAGGAATCTAGATTAGTGACTTAAGTACACTAAAGATGTAAATGATAGAAAAATGGGGTTATTTTGATTAACTTACACCATTAGTCATACACTTATCAAAACAACACATTCAATGCTTAGAAAATATGCTATAAACTTGAAAAAAGGGGATGAGTGTACTTAGTTTATTACAGATGATTTTTAGAAGTTCTAGATATACATCTAACTGAAACTAGGGAATCTAGATCTGATAATGCTTTGTTCTTGGAACTTGACTAAAAACTGACCTGGGGTAGGACTGTACAACTTTTTCATGACAATTCGTACGATCTTAACCCTATTATATGGTTTTGGACTTTCTTGGATTATATCTCAGCAAATTTTTGGGAGTTTCACCTACCTAGAAATGTATGTCCCTATCAAACCCTAATTTTCATTTATGCTACAAAGTCCTCTGAAAATTTTGAATAAGATCTCAAACCCTAGAAATGGGTGAGAGACTCTGTAAAATAAACATCAGTTGGGTTGTAGACATCCCTAGGCACCACCAACATTGGCACTACTCCAAAGAGGCCTCAAACCGCACGACATTCTCTACCTATCATGTGATATCTGAATAGGTGTGACTATGCTTTAAAAACTTCTTTGACAATGCTTGAGTTATGTTTGGATCTTGCTAAAATACTTGGAGAAGGGATGTTTGAGTTCTTGCAAATGAGATAAGTTGACTTATTGACCTAATGTGATGATTCAAACTTGTAGTGATTATTTCCCCAATGAGTGTAAATAATATTTTACGAGATTTAGGGAGCCTTGGGTTCCTTTTACAAATGTGGGAAGTGAGCACATCAATGTAGTGTCATATGATTTCTAGGTCTAAATGAGAGAGTCTATACTTACTTAAATATGGTTCTAAAGGGAAATTATATAAGAAAGGCTAACCAAGAGGGAGTAAAATACCTATCAAAGAATGTAAAATTGAAAGCAAAAATGGAATATATGTTAGTATAAAACAATACAAGTCATTCATGAACATACAAAAACTCTTGACCAAATTGGATGGTTTTCCCGTTGAATGAGTAACATGAAAATTGGAGTTTGCATTGGAATATCAGAATATGTTGAAATATTAGTATATATGAGTAAGCTAGAAAAAATACCTAAGGATGTACTAAGTGGGAATATAAAGAGTGTGTTTATTTTAACAAGAGTGCAATGTCAAAACTAGCAATACCAAATAGTAAATTACAAAATTTGAGTGTCTAATTTCCCCCTTTTAAGTATGAAATGAAAATTATATGCTTAAAGGAAAATATACCTGAGTGTGTAGACACATTTTGTCTTTTCTTGGAGTTTTTTTGCAATTTTTCTATTGTGCTTGGTTTTGGCATGCTTTATGATGAAAACTACAACACAAGGTGTATTCAATGTCCATGATAAAAAGTTGATCATTAACTCAAGTATAAAGTGCAGTATGTAAAACTTGTATTTATGTAAAGTGAAAATAAAGAGATGGAAAAATGTGGAAGGAACATACTTATTTTTTTTATAGGGGAGAAGATCCCATGATTTACTTGTACTTGAAGATTTTGATTGCTAAACTTGCTAAAGGATTGGGGTGATTAGTCCCCAAGTGTGTCAAGGAGAAATTGAAGTATTGCATGCATGCGACCAAACACAAAGTAATAAAGAGAGAGAGAAGAAAAATGAGGTACTAAAACACCTTGCTACGAAATAAGAATGTGTATCAAATTAATGTAACAAATATGATATCTTCCCCTTTAAATTTAATAGCTAAGGAACAAATACCTATGAAGAACTCAACTTCTTTGATACTTTCGGTAACCCCACAGACCACACCGTTGTAGATAGATTTGGGTGCAATTTTGCAAATAAATACACAAAATAGAAAATAGAACAAGTTCCCCCATGCCCTTCCCATGCCCATGCCCTTAAGATCCTTGAAAATCGACAAAAACCAACTGTCATGATGAAGAAAGGAGTGAAGTACTTCATGCCCCCTATTTTGATATGAACCAAACCAAATGAATCTAAAAATATTCCAAAAAATAGTGCTTGAAGGTGAAAATATCATCCTGCTGAGAAACTTGGTGTAATTTTCTCTAGAAAAAACCATGTGAAAGGATAAGAACCTTCCATACAGTTGTGACCAAATTGTACGTTTATTACCTATGTAATATTCTCTAAATATTTCTGTTTTATCATGTTTTTGAGTACATGTAACTTGTATTTACTTATGTATGAACCCATAATTTTATTTCTATGTTTGTTTTAGTGTAGAATATATCTAAATGAAAGCCCCTCTTTTGAGGTGCGTGTAATAAAGGATTTAGTGTGGCTCAAAATAATAAATGAAAAACAATATCTAAAAAGTCTAATAATCTGCGTAGGAGATCATAAAATGCATGTAATGGTGTTCATTTATGATTGGATTCCAAACATGAAAAATGGGATGCACATGGCGGAGACCATGATGCATAACAAGAACAACAATAAAAACAAGATAAATAGTAGTAACAAGGAATTTATAAGAAAAAAAGTGTAGAGATAGAGCAATAGTAAAATCAGAGACAATAATATCCAAATAATGTCACACAAAAGGAAAAAAGATGCAAACATGGGACACCCACATTATCATAATAAAATCAAGGCACAAAGGCTTGTAGACAATGTCACATAAAATAGGCATAAAGCCACAAACATGGGACACCCACGGTATTGCAAGACAAGTAAAAAACTTAGGCAAAAAGCAAGGTGATAAGAAAGTAGTAACATATAAAACTAACAAGCATGTATAACACATAAAAATGTCAAAATGTAATGAAATAAAATTCCAAAAAATATGTTAAGCAAGAGGTGTCCATGCTGCATAAGACACATGTTAATCCAAAAATTAGTAAATAATCAATATATGTAATCAAGTGTAATGAAGAAGTAGAAAGGAATTATAATGAAATAATAGAACATGTACAATGTTGAGGTATGCCTCCAAGATAATAATGTAAGGAACCATGTGTAGACACAAAATCACACAATTGGGTACATTTCTAGGTCCTCAAAGTATGTTAGCATTTACATGATTCATAAGAAAGAAAACTAGTGGTTGGCAACTATCTTTGGCCTCTTTTCTTTGTCTTTTGCTTTCTATTTGTTCTTACACACCCTACATCCCAGTCAAAACTTTACTTGTTTATCTTTCATGACTTCAGACACCAGCGCCCAATCAGGATAACAGCGCCCAAGCGCTCCTGTTCTTTCTAGGTGCCCATGACCCTTTCTTACCTTACTCATTTTGGGTCTCTTTTATCTTTTGTGTACCTTTTTCACTTATGGGTCAACCTTCCAATTGTAAATTATGAAATTCAAACAAGGGAATCATATAAATACATAATTATGTTTTCAAAATGAGGGATCAAGTATTGAGCATTACATACTATCAGCTAATCTTACATCCAAAGACACAAAAACAATTCAAAGAATCCATCTAGCACACTCACTCAAGGGACAAGGGTTACATCACTTCTGAATACACTACATAGGAGGGGGAACTCTATTCTATTTCATCCACACATACTACTACATTTCTACATTGTAGCTACAACCCGTTATCATTGTATAACTTGCACAAGGGCATCCTATGACATCGTTTCTACACACACACCAGAACTACATGGAGTCTGAGATGTAGTACAATGCTCGGTCATAATTTTACTCTTTGAGTGATTGGTGGGGTCATTCTGACTCTCCATTATGCATTTTCATTTTTAGGTTTGATGTGGTTTGTGGGTATGTGTAGGTGAACTTCTCTTTTGTAGGTTACAGGTACCTTCGGTGATCACAACGCGAATATCAAACGACCAACATGAATCGATAATGAAACCCTTGTGGGACAGAAGAAAGCAGATCCTGAGCTACTTCACAGTCACCAGTGCCAAGATCTTTTTTCCACTGCCTAGGCACCACTATCCTACACTAAGCGCTGTTGTCCGACTCTGTTCTTAGGTTCCATAATTTATATTAAAAAGTGACGACCCTGTCTACAGTTTTTTCAGTACTTTCCCCTGTCTAGACCACTTCCTGTTCACTTGAAAATAAGCTAATTCCTCATATCCATCCTCATTGCTTATGGTTTTACATTATTGCTTGCTTATTGCTTGGATCTCATTGTATATTGTCATTTTGTACATCGTTCAGAACAATAGTTACTTTGAAATCAGGTTTAATTAATTAATTCAAATTAAATTAAATCATTTGGTGAACCCATCGCTTGAATCCAACCTTCCCTCTAGGGTTTTTCATTTTATGCCCATCACCTGTAATGGTCATTTTGGATCCTTTGAGTACATTGAGCTTCCTCCCTCAATTTGTAAGTCCTCTAAATCAATGGTTGAATATTTTAATCCTTTGCTTGATTCTAACATTGTTCTTCTTGAAAACGTTGAAACTTATGATAGTGAAAAATCATACAATGAGGACACTAATGTTGATTAGGAACAACTAGATAAGCTTACTAATTTTTTCTCTTCCTTACGTGATTACCCTACACACATCCCACATGTCCTAAATGCTTTCCTTGCCACTAAAAAATCTTGAGATGCTACCTCTAACCCTCTTGTGGGTTCCTCCTCAGCTGCCATGGCCTCCACACAACCCCTTAACATTCATTCTTCCATTCCTGCCATTACCCCTCCCCTCATTACTCCCAATACTTCCAACACACAACCTGGTTCCTCCTAAGGCAATCATGACCTTTATTCTTTATACCAAGATCTACAAATTCAAATATGTCAACTACAACAAACTACTTCACATTCCTCTCCATCCCTTGATTTACTCTTTCACACCCCTTTTGCACCCACCATATATGCTTACCCCCTTCCTCCTAACTCCATTACACCTAAGATCCCCACCTTTAATCACCATTGTGACACTCTAGAGCATCTTTGATATTTCCATGTGGCATGTCTTGACTATGCGGATGATCATACAATACTAGCTAAGCTATTTCTTAGAAGTTTGCAAGATTATGCGATTTCTTGGTGTTATGATCTACCTGTTCATTCGGTAACTTATTTCACACATCTAGCTGATGATATCCTTGCTCACTCTTCCATCAACATCAGAACCAAGATATGTTATGCACAAATTTTTGAACTCAAACAAGGATCTAATGAACATCTAGTTTACTATGTTTTACATTACAAGAACAATCTAGATAAGATGACCAATGTACTCGCTGATTTGGAATTGTAAGATCTTTTTATTCAAAGTCACTTACCTCCACAATAAGAAACTTTTATTTTTGAGACCTCTCCATCCTTTGATCAATTGTTCCATACACTTAAAATGTGTGAATTCAAACTCTTATCTATGGGAAATTAAAATATCATGATACTCCTTCATCCTCTTCTAATGGGTTTCAAACTAAATCTGCATTCAAGCCCACTAAAGATAAATCCACTATCAATGTTGTTTCTCCATTCGCCACACTTCAAGTACAAGCTCCACATCGTACTTTTACTAAATTACCCTACGCATCTCAATTTTTATTACCTCAACTCATTGAAAGAAATCTAGTCACTCTTTCTCCACTGCTCAATATCAACCCCTCTTGCCCCCATGACCACAACTTTGAGGAAAATGCATGATGTGATTATCACCAATGTGATGGGCACTCTACTGATCATTGTTTCAAACTTAAGCATATTATTCAGGATCTCATTGACAATGATGCACTTGAGCTCCCTAATCCATCACCTTCTAAGCCGGTCAATGATAATAAACATCTAAAAATATTTAATGACCCTTTTCCCAAGCATGACAAACAAGATCTTAATTCTTATGTTAATCATACATATCGAGTTGTGATTCCTCCTTCATCGGGGCCCCTTGACTTCCTTATTTCTTCTATTCTCGGATCATGATTACCATGTTACATTTACTTCTGATAATTTACACATCAATGCTTCTATTGGTTCCTACATTTTCAATAATAATATGATCTATTCAGAACCTCCTACCAATGTATGATCCATTGCAATCCTCCTAGATATCAATTATCCACATTCTAATGTCACATTTCCTGTCCCTAAGTATTTTGGCTATGTCAGGATTTCCGTCATATTTGGACCTCTTACTATGCTGGTACCATTCACCGATGCATCATCAATCAAAGGCTGTGACACGTTCTTATGTCTCCCTTGGCTCCGCGCAACCCAATCTATCCCTTCCATAAATCATTTGTGCCTCAATTTAATTCATAACAAAAAATTGGTTACTATCAAAGGTGTTCCAAAATGTACACCATTTCCTTGGCCTACATTTACTGATACACCACTCATGACATCTAGGCTTCATATGCCTTTCAAATCAAAAACTACTTCGGAACCTAGATCTCCTATCCACACAAAACCTACCTAACAACCTTGTCATCATAATCGGTCTCTTAGCCCAAATCCTTGACCTAATTCCCCTACTCGGGTAGCCCCCTCACTTAGGTATTCACCACCTCCTTCTCCACATATATCTCTTTCACATGCACATCATTACTCTCCATATTTCACCAATCCAGCCTTAGTGCATCACCACATGCCTTTACCTCCTAGGACATTGGGTGGAGGGACCTTTCCCTTCACTATCATTAGATTTTCTTCTATCATCTTCAGACTTGGGGGGCATCATGCTTTCTCTCCTCACTTTTCAATCCTTATCAATTATTTCTAATATCTATGCATACACATTACACTCTGTGTTCTGCATCATAGTCTGGGAAGTTACACACATGTGGAATAGTGCTATAACTTGTATCTTCATTACCATACGACATACTCTAGTTCCACGGTTCATAATCGACTACTAAGGGTATAAATATGAAATGAACATCACCGCATTCACTCTTCATGCTCTATGCTTCATGATCTATCTTTCTAGTGCACATATTTCAAACCCTTTCTCCGATGATCACCACTCTTCAAGTTCTATGGTTCATTCTTGATTGTTGAGGGGTATTTTACTAAATGAACCTACTCATGTCAATTTTTATTACATCCAACTGGGGGGAACAGTGCTCCTAGTCACATCTTTCACCACTATTGCAATACCATCCCATCTCACACTCACAACATGATTGCATATCTATGAGTTGCACTTACTCTTGCTTTGCTTATCACTAGTGTACATGATGCACTTTGTTTATTATTGCTAGACAGATACTCAAGCATGTCATTATTCTTTATCATCAGTGACACATGTGTGTTCACTTGGTATCTATTTGTGAATGTAGATCTCTAATAGGTCTTTACACGCCACAATGATGCTTGGCATTGTACCTCTTACCGGTCCCACCGAGCCTCCTAGGGGAGTCTAATTTCTCACATTCTTATAGGTACTATCATTTCATTGTATACTAATTCTTATTCTTGATAGCCCACTACTTTGCATTGATACATATATGTTTTGACATACTTTTTATCTTTTTAACATGTTAACGGGTGCTTCATGTGTAGCATTTGCACATACAATGCTTCTTTATGGTTCCTACCATGGTTGTCAATAATACATTTGATGCTATTCAGGACATTCTCTGCCATTGTATGCTATTGTTTGTGAGATATGCCATATGTCTTGTATAATCATTGTATGATTTTTTCCACTTTGGCCCTGAATCTCTTATGATATTGTGACCAGGATGTTCCGTCATGTTTGAAACACACTTACTATGCTGGTACTATTCACTGTATGCATCATCAATCAAAGGCTTATTACATTTTCTTATGTCTATTACATGCTCGGCTACTTTTTGTTGTTAACACAATGTATCCCTAGCCAATAAGTCATGTATGTTCCTTAGTTTAATACATATTCAAACAATCCCCTACCCCTATCAAAGGATACCTTACAACATAGCATTATCTCCATCTCCTTTGGGCCTACATTTACTCCTACAGTCATCACATGCACCCCAAATGAGGGAGGAAATACATTGGATGAATCAAATCACCCCATATCGGATAGCTCAGAGCTACTATCCACAACATAATACCTACATAATCGAAACATGTTACAGTTATAATCAGTCTATTAGCCCAAAATCAGACCTTGGATCAAAATCACCTACACGGGTAACACAACTCACCTAGGTATTCAGACACTGGCACCTGGGTCCACATTTTTCTCTCTCACATGGGCGCATAATTACTCTCCGAGGACCTCATAGCCTTATTTCATCAGATCAACACAGCCTCACATAATCCTTGAAAGAAATTTAGTAATATTAGCCCTCAGCCCTTTAGCAATCGTCAAATATGCATTCTCCATCTCATTCAATCGGGGGCAACTAATACATTCATAACCCTAATATTGGAATCAATTTTCAAAATCATATAGGAAAAAATTTTGTGATCTTTACCATCTACAGTTGGTGCTTAGTTAGGAAGACTGCGGAATAGTGCTATGGATTTTAGTAAAACTAGACCTCAATCATCCACTACATACTTGCTCTTTCGCTTGAGATTCCCAAAAAAACTCACAGCAAGGTCTGAAGATCATAAAACAGAATACTCCACTGTTGGTGTGAAGTATCACACACATAACACAACATGTACCATGGTTCACACAATGTGAGCTATGTCCACCCAAGATAGAGATCTTGCACAGTACACACACACACACACACACACACACACACACACACACACACACACACACATATGAGATCGCCCAAAAGTACAAATCAACTCTTCACGACAAGAGTAAAATGACATTTTTCTATGCTTTTTACACTCTTTCACATCAGGAGCACATTTTCCTTTATAAAATTTTACATATTTTTACATAATTTTACACCACCACTGGATTAGATTTTTCTTATACTATGAACTACTGACTACTCTTTCACTCTTCTTTTACCAAGCCTGTCTCTATGGATACGTAACAAGACCGATCACATGGGTCTAAAAATGTGCACACCATGACTAGGTACCAAGACGTATCATCTGTCTCTCCACCTATGTAAACATGAGGGTCAACTTTCTCTTCCTAATTTCCATGCTTCATCTATATGCACTCATTTCATGCTTCACTTGATCTCACTCGGCACGCTATGAATACCGCATGATCTCACAACAATCATAAGGATCTAACATTATAAGACTAGATCTATTTTATGTTATCGAGTATTCACTCCATAACATAAAGTCAGGGGATCTACAATGTAAGACATCACCAATCATGTGAATCTATGGGAAGCATTTCTAGGTTCTTTGCATAGTATACTAGCCATTACAATAAGATTCATAAGCAAGACAAACTAATAATTGACAATATAAGATGTTGGCCTCTTTTCACCATTCAGTTGTACCTCCCATAGCTGTACCTGCTATTTGGTTCTATATAGCAACTCTACATGCCAATCTCAGGATCCTCATGTAACCTATTATTTCTTTCTCTTAGGGATCTTAAACACTCTCAATGCCCAGCCAAGACATCAAGACATCATAGGTCAATCCTATCCCCTGACCTTTTTTCACCTTACTCACTCTATTTTGGGTCATCCTTTACCTTTTAGTCATTTTTTTCAAACTTATGGGTTGACCTTCCAGATATGTCAATTACGAACCTTAAAATCAAGGGGATATCAATATAAGATACATAGTTCCCGTGAGTTCAAATATAACATTTCACGCACATCACTAAGCAGTTACGGTTATCATCACCGGTAAGCCGGTTGCATCTAAAAAGTGCACGGTTAGCACTTCAAATGTTGAGTTGTGGGAGCTCAATTACTTCATTTTAGCATGTAATTGGAACTTGCTAAAAATAAAGTAACTAACATCGGTTAAGGGAAAACCGGCATCGGTTAGGGTAGACTGACATTAGTCAAGTATGACCAACATCGATCAAGCAAGTAAGGAACATAAAATGGTTAGGAAGAACCGACATCGGTTACCTGTGTGATGAAGTTTTAATTAAATCTCAGAAATAATATCTATTTTTAGCATTAAAATAGATTTATTAATTGTAATTGCATGGATAAGTTCCCTAAGTCTATAAACAACTATATAAGCATAAAATCTAGGGTTTTAGAAGTAAGAGAATGGTGGATCAAGAATTAGAAAGAACCTGAAAAAGGTTGGCGAGAGATAATTTTCTTGGGGATAGAAGAAGAAAATCTTGAAGGAAGAAAGTACTGAATATCTAAGAGGTGTGAAAGATTATAAATCTTTATTGTATATCTTATCAAAACTTTGGATAATAGATTGGCTTATTTCTTGGTGGATGTAGCCCACACTGGGTGAACCATGTTAAATTTAGTGTTGATTTATGTCTTTTGTTTTGTATATTTCTTCTGGTAGAATATCCACTTTTATTTACATGTATGCTTAGATTTGATATATTTTCTATACAACTGGTGTGCTAACCCCAACAACTGGTATCAGAGCTTTGTTTGAGGGTTTTATGTGTTAACATATTTACTCGCAGAGAATTTTCTGATTGAGTGGGAGCTACAATAATGGTAGAAGATAATAAATACAAGGTAGAGAAATTTGACGGCCGAAATTATCAATTATGGAAGATGCAGATTGAGGATTATCTGTATCAAAGAGATTTGTACTTACTGTTGGATGAGAAGTCTAGACCTATGAAGATGACTGATGAAGAATGGAAGATTCTTGATAGAAAGGCTTTGGGATCTATAATATTGAGTATGGTAGTATATGTGGCTTCCAATATTACAGAAGTTGACTTCTACGGTAGACTTAATGAAATCTCTTGCTAATTTATATGAAAAACCTAGTGCTTCAAATAAAGTTTATTTGATGAAGAAACTATTTAGTTCTAAGATGCATGAAGGTGAATCTGCCTCTAGTCATTTGAATGATTTTTGATCTATTGTAAATTAGTTAAAATCAGTTGCAATACCGTTTGATGATGAAGTAAAAGAACTTTTATTCTTATGTTCTTTTCCTGATAGTTGGGACAACTTGGTAATGGTTGTTAGTAATACAACATCTGCTAATAATATTTTGAAGTTTGATGATGTGGTTAGTATAATATTGAATGAAGAAATTCACAGGAAGAGTAAAAAGGAATCATCATCTGGAAATGATTTGAATGTAGAAAGAAGGGGCATAGGCAGAAGGAGAGATCCAAGAGTAAGAGTACTAGGAAATCAAAGTCAAGGGATAGTAGATCTAAATCCAGAAGTAAGGGAATTACTTGTTGGAAATGTGGAAAGAAAGGACATGCAAAGAAAGATTGTTGGTCAAAGGATAAAGAGAACCAACAACCAGACAAAGGTAAAGAGGTGAATCTTGTTTCATCAGAGGTAATGCAAGATGCTCTTATTCTTTCTTTGGACAATAGAATTGAATCATGAGTTTTAGATTCAAGAGCTTCTTTCCATGTAACCCCTAATAAGGGTTATTTCAATAAATTATGTCCAGGGAAATTTTGGGCATGTTTATTTGGGTGATGATGAACCTTGCAGTATTACTGGTAAATGGGAAGTTCATCTAAAATTGCAGAATGGAAATACATGGGTATTGAAAGATGTGAGGCATGTGCCAAGCCTCAGGAGGAATCTTATTTCTGCAGGGCAACTAGGTGAATCTGGTTGCATGGTTACTTTCACAGGAGATTCTTGGAAAGTTACCAAGGGTGATTTTTTTGTGGGAAGAGGTAAGAAGGTAGGAACATTATATTTATCTACTTGTATTATTGATTCCTTTTCTGCATTATCTACTTCAGATTCAGATGCATGCATGTGGCATAATCGGTTGGGTCATATGAGTAAAAAAGGAATGCATATCTTAAAGGCTAAGGGTAAGTTATCATATTTGAAAGATTTAGATCTTGATTTCTATGAGCATTGTATCTTTGGAAAGTATGAAAGAGAGTGAGATTTCTCAAAGTTGGGGCAACTAAGAAGGAGTAAAAATTAGAGCTTGTACACTCAGATGTGTGGGGACCAGCTCAGGTAGCTTCTCATGGAGGATCCCAGTATTATGTTACTTTCATTGATGATGCTACAAGAAAGGTATGAGTTTATTGTATTAAACATAAATCTGATGTTTTTGAGACTTTTAAAAGATGGAAAGCCCTTGTTGAGAATGAATCAAATTCTAAGTTAAAGTGCCTTAGATCTACAATGGTGGTGAATACTGTAGATAATCCTTTCAATGATTATTTTTTAGTGAATGAGATACGTAGAGAAAGAACAGTTCCAAGAACACCACAGGAGAATGGTGTTACAGAAAGAATGAACAAGACAATCATGGAACATGCTAGAAGTATGAGGATACATTCTGGATTGCCCTTGCAGTTTTGGGTAGAAGCAGTTGATACAGTGGTTTATTTAATTAATCATGTGGCCTTCATGTTCACTAGATGGAGGAATACCAGAGGAATCTTGGACTGGAAAAGAGGTAGATCTTTCTTTTATTAAATTTTTTGGTTCAGAAGCTTTTTTGCATGTTGATAAGGAAAATAGAAAAATGTTGGATGAAAAATCCAAGAGGTGCACTTTCATTGGTTATGGATCTGGTGATTTTAGTTTCCCATTTTTGGAATTTAGAGAATTCTAAAATTATTAGGAGTCGTGATGTTGAATGGAATGAAAAGAGAATGTACAGGGATCAAATTTTGGTACCCAAGGATGAGAAAATTGAGAAGTTTATTGATGAAAATGAACTCTCAGGTTTTAAAGAAACACCTACAGAAATACATAGTAACCATGGTCAGTTAGACCCCTAACTGACATCGGTCAGATGAACTGGTGATGGTTACAGAGGATCAGAATCGTTGACATCGGTTAGAAAAACTGACATCAGTTAGAGGTGATCAGTGTTGGTCATTGTCAGATTTGATAATAATGTCCAGGAGGCCCAGATTGAGTCTCCAGTACCCCAAACTCCTGTGAGAAGGTCACAAAGGGTAAGTAAACTTCCAAAAAGATTTACACCTTCTCTATTTTATTTATTATTGATTGATAGTGGTGAACCGGAGAGCTTTGAAGAAGCAATACAAGATAAGACTCATGTTCAGTGGGAGCATGGCATGGATGAGGTGATGGACTACTTGGAACATAACCAAACTTGGGATTTGGTTAAGTTGCTAGCAGATAAGAGGACATTGCAGAACAAGTGGGTTTACATGATCAAGGAAGAAGAGGGTGGACAGAAAAGGTACAAGGCAAGGCTTGTAGTAAAGGGATTTACACAGAAAGTAGGTATTGACTTTGGTGAAATATTTTCTCCTGTTGTTAAGATGACTTCTATTCATACTGTATTGAGTTTAGTTGCAGTAGAAGATTTACATTTAGAGCAAATAGATGTGAAGATGTATTTCCTTCATGGTGATTTTGAATGGATAAATCTATAAGCAGCAGCCACTTGGGTATGAAATCAAGGGTAAGGAGAAATTAGTGCACAGGTTGAAAAAAATCCTATATGGGCTCAAGCAACCTCCAAGGAAATGGTATATGAGGCTTGATAGTTTTATGCATGAGCATGGTTACTTGAGATGTAGATCTAACCATTGTGTTTATTTCAAGAAGCTTGAAAGTGGGAACTATATTATTTTGTTACTATATGTGGATGATATGCTTATTGTAGGATCTACTATGCATGACATTGGTGAGGTTAAGGGAAAGCTAGCTCACACATTTTCTATGAAGGATTTAGGAGCTGCAAAAATAATCCTTGGCATGCAAATACACAAAGACAGGAAGAACAAGAATTTGTATTTGTCTCAGGATAATTATATCTACAAGAGTGTTAGAAAGTTTCAATATGCAGAATGAAAAATCTGTTAGTACATCTATGGCTGGAAAATTTAAATTAAGCAAGGATCAGTGTCCTTCATCACATGAGGAGGTCAAATACATGACATGAGTGCCATATGCTTCACTAGTTGGGAGTCTCATGTATTCTATGGTTTGTATTAGACCAGACATTGCACAAGAAGTTGGAGTTATGAGTAGATATATGGCTAATCCAGGTAAAGAACACTAGAAAGTAGTCCAATGGATACTCAGGTGTTTGAAAGAGATGTCTAACATGTAGTTATGCTATGGAGGTTCATATATTTCACTATGTGGCTATGTTGATTCAGATATGGTTGGAAATCTAAATCATAGGAGGAGCACTACTGGATATATTTTTACAGTAGGTGGGATGATAGTTAGCTGGATTTCAATATTGCATAAGGTTGTGGCTTTGTCTACTAGAGAGGTAGAGTATGTTGCAGCTATTGAGGCTAGAAAAGATGATATGGATGATAAGGTTCATGAAAGAGTTGGGAAAGAAGTAAAGATGATTGCAAATTATTTACTGAAAGTCAGAATGCAATTCATTTGGCAAAGAACTTAGCGTTTCATTCAATAATGAAACACATTCAGTTGAGGTATCACTTCATATGGTAGGCTATTGGAGGATGGGACAATTAAATTTGGAAAAGATTCATATGAGTGAGAAGCTTACAGATATGCTAACAAATCCATTAGCAAAGGAGAAGTTGGAGCTACACTCCACTTCTGGATGGTCTTCGAGTTTGAGACTTAAAGAGGAAGAAACAAAGCTAAGGAAGGATCCAAGAATGATGTTGTACATGTATGGTGTAGGTATGGTGAATTAATTACTGCACCATACATGCAAAGCATCATTCTTGGATCCTTCCTTAGCTTTGTTTCTTCCTCTTCAAGTCTCAAACTCGAAAGACCAACAGAAGTGGAGTGTAGCTCCAACTTCTCCTTTGCTAATGGCTTTGTTAGCATATCCATAGGGTTCTCACTCGTATGAATCTTTTCCAGATTCAACTGCCCATCCTCCAATACATGTCGTATGAAGTGATACCTCAACTGAATGTGTTTCGTTCTCGAATGAAATGCTAAGTTCTTTGCCAAATGAATTTCAATAGATTTATTAATTGTAATTACATGGCTAAGTGCCCTAAGTCTATAAATGACTATATAAGCATAAAATCTAGGTTTTAGAAGTAAGGTGGTGGATCATAATTAGAAGATAATTATGTGAGAGATTTTTCTTGGTGAAGAAGAAGAAAAGCTTGAAGGAAGAAAGTACTGAACATCTGAGAGGTGTGGAAGATTGTAAATCTTCATTGTATATCTTGTCAAAGCTTTGGATAATAGATTGGATTGTTTCTTGGTGGACGTAGCCCACAATGGGTGAACCACGTTAAATCTGGTGTTGATTTATGTTTCTTGTTTTGTATATTTCTTCTAGTAGAATATCCACTTTTATTTGCATGTATGCTTAGATCTTATATATTTTCTGTACAACCGGTGTGCTAACCCCAACAACCCTGACTGGTGCTGGTTACTGTGTAAACCAACAAGGTGTAAATCATATTATCTGTGAAGAAATTCAGCTCCACAATCCTAACAATCTCCCACATGTTTTTAGAATTATTGATATATTTTATCAAAATGATAAAGAGGTTCCTTTGGATGAAGTGGAAATAAATAGTGAGAATTATTTTGTTTATGGTCATGATGTGGAACAAAATGTGGACCAAGACCAAATTACACATGTATCTCACTTTCATGCTAGAATTTTTCAGAATCCTTATCATATTAAGTCTCTTACATCAAAACTCCCATCTGAATCATAAGACTAAACTTACTCGTGTATCCAAACCATCTAATGACTAGGACACATTTTTAAGCCATCTCCCACTCCTATAACTGATATAATGTGTTTCTATTTGTTACTCCTAGCCATACCTATGGTTCCTAATCCATTGGGGCACCTAATATTCCATCTATCCATAGTATTGTTGTGTCCACCAATACTACTAACCAAAGACTATTCAAAATGCAATCTGTATAAGCTATACTCATAGTAGTTTTCATTGGGTCTTCTTAACAGCAAATGAGTGCTACTTGCATCTCTGTGGTTCATTACTGTGCAAGCTCAAATGCTACAATTACAACAAGGTGATTCAAATACTTCATTTTCAAGCTCAAATACTCAATTTTTTCATAACCCACTTACATGCCAAAGACTATCCATCCTATCCCTTTACTATTTTTTTTATTGCTCTTAAGGATTAACTATCTATGACGGAAAGGGTGATCCTAATACAAACATATTCTACTACATGCTCATGTTGCATTTCTTAACATGCTCATATGCTTGTAATGATACATTACATACCAATATCTGCATCCTCATAGAGTCACAAAATTTCTTTCTTTCTACACGGTTTTATGATTTACTCATAAACATTTTTTTCGGACTATCCACTCCCAGTCTCTAGAAGCTCCAATTCCTTTCACCAATTATCTACCAAAGCCATATCAAGAATCCTGTGCTCATCAATGTCAACAACAACAACCCTGATAACCATGTTACTGATAATTAGTGCATAATGATCAGCATAAGTAATGTATGTCCAACACTACAAGCACTAATCTTACCAAGATGAAAACAATATTTTTTCCAATAGTGAACTTTAAGATCTATTTAGATAAAATTCTACACTAATGTCACACTATACCCTAAAATATTTATGTTTGACAAGTTTCATTTCATTTAATCATCTATGCCAATAACATTGAAGGAGCGTGAGGCTAATCTCCTTAACCCAGTTTAATAATCATCAAATGTGTTTTTAATCCTCCTAACACATATAATAATAGACATTTTAAGGATAAATATTCTTTGAAAAGAAAAGATAAAGATGTAATAAACTCATAAGTTACATGCTACTATCAATGGTTGTATCTTAACCCATAAATCTACACTTGTAAGCCTCATACCTCAACAAAAATGTACCACATAGTTCCTTGCGCACTCTGCATATGCATTTATGTCCAACAATGTACTTGAGCAACAACCTTGTATCTGCTCCCTCTTACCACTTGAGGTCCCCTGAAACAAGTGCTAATCATCATAGCTCAAGAAGCTTGATGATAATGTCTATTGTGATTATCATCAATTTTTTGGTCATAATACTAATTGATATATTAAGCTTCACCCGTGTTATCACAAGAATACTTCTACGATGCTGGCATTATTGAATGGGTTTGTCCTACTAAATCTAATGAAGTAAATGAATTCAAAGCTCATTGATTATCCTATGTACCCAACATCCCTCGATACCTGCAACTGTTTCTAAAGTTGACTTTCAATTAAGGATCCCATCCATAGACTCGATCATCCTTGTACTCAAGATTCCACCTTTTCTCAGAAATAAAATTCAAGCTCATTAGATATCTATGATTGGTAAATATTACTCCTATGACACATTCATCCAAACAATTATCACTAGTTGATCATTTTAATAAGAAAGAAATCATAATTTTACCATTTTGATGATACTTTACACTAATGTCTTTTCACTCAACTATCTTATACATAGTCCTTCCTCTAGTTGATAATACTACTCAACATAACATATGAATTCTCAAGCTACTGTCACTGCTCTTGGATATACTAAAATGCACATAAACACGATCACTCTAAGACAAAAATGGGGCACATTTTTATCCTTCTCACAATTGGCCTCTTGTTACTATTTATATTCCTATTACTTGGTTGCATTTCTACAGATTCCATCATCGGTGATCCTGTACCGGTACCGGTTGCCCTATGACTACATGTCAGTTCCTTGATCACTATCTCCTCTGTTATTACATCAAATAGTTAACGTCCATTCATAATTTAAAAAGTACACCATAGTTTGGGGCATACCATATGAAGACCCTATAATTAGGTGGTTGTGGCTGAACTAATCATAGTTACTACTGTTAGCACTTAAATGCATCATACATATAGCATCATCTAGTTCAATCCCTCCTAGTGCATTTAAATTCTATGAAGTATTCTAATTCACATGATACTTACTAGTACCAACACTCCTCACCTAGTGCATATATGCATAAGTATTCAAGTTCACATGCTACTCTTATGGAATGCATCTGTACTTCGTCCTCTACTACTTCCTGTACTAGACCATGTGCAGATCTACATTACCTCTCATAGGATGCATTACTGCTCCTATGATCACATACTCATGGTTTCTAGACCCAAATTATACAAGAGTAATCAAAACATATAAGCACTATACTACCTAGATGAAACCATACCTCTGTAACCCAGATTGTTCCTTTGTCACCATCTATGTTTTTGCCTCACAGAATCTTATGGAGGCCTCTTATTGGGTAAGACTCTTTACACTACCATTTCTCAATTTCTGTAGATACTATGATCTTCTTTAAAAAACTAGGTTTCAAAAAAAATAAAATAATGTCACAATATAAAAGACCATGGTCACCCTGCTGATGCAAAAAAATCCACCTAACTGATGTCGGTCACTATGTTCTCCATGCAACCTGACATTGGATAGCTTATTACTTGAGATTTACATTTTTTTTTACATATTGTCTGATCTGGATAAACATACTTTACTCTCATACACTCTGTTACAAATACCACTATTCATGAGGTATATTGAGATTGATGTAGGGCACACACAAGTTGATCTAACGATGATAGATGTATGCTTTGATCCCTTCCCAATAACATTGGGAATTTTGGGGGATACGAAGTAGTTTTTTGTTTCATTAACAATTACTTTATTACTTCCTCACTAGATCTAAACAATTACCCTATATCTATAGTTTAGTGTTATCTTTTGATCTAGACATGATCTAACATCATTTGACTTTATGTGCACACACATAACACTATCTTGTTATATATGTTTTCACCCAATGTGGGCTATTTGTTACACTTTCAAAGTTATATTCCTTTCATATACTATATGTATGTGGACAAGATTACAAAAAAACTCTTCCCACATTGAGCACAATTGATTTCTCAAAGATGCTATGTCCTCATCCAGATCTTCTATACAGAGCTCCATGATTGCACTTTAACCGTGTCTCCATACCACCAGCATAGGCGTCTCACATGTTTTTGGAACTACTGCATCTCTTGCAACTACTACCAAGTTCTTTATGGATGTGCCTACAAGACCTCTCACATGGGTCTACCAATGTGTAACCATGATTATGCACCAAGAATTAAGTCTGTCTCTCCATCACTGCATCAACCTGTGTAAATATGAAGACAACCTCCTCTACAATATCTAGATATACATGGATCGATAATACAACATGATCTCATAGATTTATGAATAAAATATCTCACAACCTGTGGATCTAACAATATAAGACTAGATCTACATGAATCAACAATACATCATGATCTCATGGATCTACCAATACAAGATCTCACCAACATGTGGATCTACAAGAAGAAACTATATGTGCGTTGCATACTATGAGAAGCCATTACAATATGAGACAATAACTATACAAAGCGAATACAGTAGAAGATGTTACCCTCTTCTCACCATTCAGATGTACCTTCCATAGTTTACCTAAATAATTTCCTTCTGTCCAACTTCTGTCCATGGAAGATCTATTGTCTTCATGTAATATGATTTTTCTTTCTCTTCTTCTTATTTATCATCATCCTCTCAATCTAAGAGAATCAAGGATCTAAGTCTAATAAGCTTCTCTTAATTCTACTTTCTAAACCCTAGCTTTTATGCTTATATAGTCGTATATAAACTTAGGGCATACTTAGATCATGGTGAATTACAAACAATAAGATCTACTTTAATTTGGTAAAAGATAGATCTAATTCCCAAGAGCTAATGTGGGAAACATACAAAGGTAACCGATTTCGGTTACATCCTGACCTAACCTAACTGACACGTTTACCTTGACCGGTGCCGGTTACTGTGTAGAACTAGTAACATGTAAAAGCATGCTTATCTGTGAAGCAATTCTAGCTCCATAATCCTAACACATCATCCCTAATGTGGAGATACACATTGTTGCACCAATCGAATTGTTGACTTGCTAGTGTCCACAATAAATCGTTGAATTTCCCAATGAGAATGTCTACAGTTATCTGCCTTCATAATTGACAATCCTGAGGGTCTGAAAAAGTGAAATGCAACCTGCACAGACACTAGACATTGGTCATGCTAATAGGATTGCAAAAGTATAGGCCTCTTGATGCAACGATTCACAGAGGACACTGCAAGAACTAGATGAATACAATGTTAGAGGCTATGGTTAATGGTCGAGTAATGTTAAGAGAAAAATAATTCTGAAAATTATAAACTTACCATTACACCTGCACATGATGTAATGGATTTGCTTTTCAATGGCAAAAAAAGTTGGTGTCGATCTGCATAACATGGGACCATCTCTGAAGTTGTGGGTACTTGCGGACTTGAGATGGCCCTCCGGAGAAAGCCAACGTACTTCTTCCTAATCCTAATGCTAAACTACTTCTAAGGAAGGAAATGCGACTATCTACTCCTAATCTAACAATTCTAAGGGAATTAACCAAGGAGAGAGAGAGAGATCAAGGATTGAAAATAAAGAAATCCTACACTACACAAGGTGATAACACCAAGAAAAGGGAAGTGCTGGTCACAATCTCAGCTAGAGCCTGAAGTGGAGAGAGGTGAGAAGAGGAGAGGGTGGACAAGATGCACCATAGACCAGAGATAGATTTCACACAGTTGACACCACTTCAAAACCCATTAAGATTGGACAGCTCCCAGGACTTACAACAAACATCAGAATATGCAGACAATATACCTTGCAATGACTGAGATGGTCGAAAGGAGAGATGGCGGTAAAATAAGCAAAGCCATGGACAGATGCATCACAAAACAAATTTTATTTCTCCAAAAGTTCACACAGCACATCGTTAGTGGGCAAGAGGTAAGAGAAATCCATTACAGAGCCGTGAAAGGAGGTTCAGACTCCATTTTCGACCCTTGGGGAAGAAGAGAAGAGGGGGGCAGAGAAGAAGAATGAACAACAACTAACTAACCTCTGAAAATGTGCCTCTGTTACAATATACAACAAAAAATGTGAAAAGAGAGGGAAAAACAAGAGAAAATCTAATTCTCTGCTCTAACCATCGATAACATTCATAAATTTGGTCAAAAAATTCAAGGTTCCATCCAACAAATTCCATTCCCAAATGGCTATTTTGTCATCTCGAGGGAGAAAAGACCCATATTTTATTAAATTTGGTGGTTGAAAACCTGGTTATGCGTTTTAATTCTTCATCTGTTGATGGACTCGATGTAAAAGCTCATATTTCCATATATCTACTTTGCAAACCAAAGAAAATGACCCATACTTCATTAAATCTGGTAGTTGGAAACTGGTTTTGTCTTTTCCCGTGCCCAAACACACTTTACAATTTTCTCCCACAAATATCTACCAAAATAGGGAAATTGAAGACTCCATGATGAAGAGAATCTTTAATATCTTTCCATTGGTAACCAAGATTGTCAAAAATAGAACTATGTATCCAAAGATATGGCTTTCTGTGTATTTCCTTTACGTTTTTTGCTAAAATTGGCTCGGGAAAATTTTGCACATTTCCTTAAAATCCTCTGCTGATGACGTGGCATCCATTGGGGTCGGTGGAGCACAGGGGGTTCCTTTTTTCCATTTTACATTTTTTTGACAAAAAGTCAAAAAATCTCATTTGCCTTTGAAGGTTCGCCGGCCCGCATTAGCTTTGACTCGGGTTAAAACTTTGACTTTTTTCCTTTGCCTCGGTTTTGGAATGTGAGCTCATAGGTCTGAAACGTTTTCCCTTCATATTTTCTTTATGTGCGGGCTTGTCTTTTCGACCAAATTTGCTTAGGGGGGTGAATTTGGGATCACATGTTTGTAGTAATGAATCTACATGTGATACAGATCCGCTAGAGAGCATTTTTTTATCATTATGATTTTCAGGTGGTGGTTTTCCTATAAAATTTACATTGTATATGGCATATCATATACAGTATGATAGAGTAGTTGAAAGAGTATTCCAACAATGCTCAACACTTGAAAAGGTTAAAAAAATGTTGGAGGCCCAAGTTGGCGTATCATGACAAAAACATTTTTCTTTAACTTGTTGCATGTAGTCATGTGATATTTGTATTTTTTTATAAATGTCAGATGTATTACAGGTATCATATTTCAATTATTTTTCCTAGGTCTGGGTTGTATTCTAACACGCTCTTGCCATAATATCTTTCTAACTTGCTAACAGGTGCTTCATGTGTAGCCCTTTCCTTGTAGGATTCGAACCCACAAGCATCTACGTACTTGCTCAATAATGGTCTTAATTGTTTTGAAAAATAGATAAGTAACATGATATGCAAATCTCCGATCAGAATACATGACTTCCCATTATGTGCAATTTTTCCAATTCAAGACTGATTGTCTTTTGCAGCATTTTCGTGAACGAGGTTCACCATGTTTGAAACCCACTTTTTGTAGTCTATCTTATATGCACACTTGCATCTTACATTTTTTTCTATTACATGCTTTGCTTATTCTGACACATATGTCTAACCCACTTTTTTTTTATGTGCCTTGGTTTCTACCATGCACATCCCCTACCCCCTGCAACTATCCATTTCAACACAACATAAAGTCATTTCCTTTGGGCCATATTCTCCTTCTATCGTTGCATGTACCTCAAATGGGGGGAATATATTGGGTAAACAAATCAACTCTATAACAACTCATAGCTATAGTACAGATCAACACAATACAATAACACCACATCAAAACAATCACATAATGACCTAGAATCTGACTTGATTTTAACACACAGTACAAACAGTAGTTCCCAGACCTATATACTAGCGCCTGGGTACCCAAATCCTCCCCTAGGCGCTAATGTCCTGGGGGCACATATAGTCATTTTATTAGTATAAAATAGTTTACAACAGTTCAAAGAGTAGCTCTACAGTTATAGGAACATGCCTCTAGTCACAAAATGCATTCTATCTCCTACAATCAATATAATTAGAACAATTTGGAATAGTTAGAACAAAAGGAACAACATGAACAAATTGGGGCACATCATGTGTAGTGGTGCCTATTGGGCAGAGTCATGGAAGGAGAGTAAAACTAGACCTCTGTCCCCAACACTTGCTCTTTGGTGTGAGATGGCCCAAAAAACTCACTCTTGGCATGAGATCAACCAAAAACCTCACCTTCAACACACAGATAAAAAATCTCCAAACAACATGACACATTTATATTGTTTACTCTTTTACATATCAGGTGCATGCTTTCCTTTTACACACTTTTATAATCTTTACATACTTATATATTTTTCTTTGATTTATCTTATACATAACTTTGACTAATTTCTTTCTTTCCTTTTGTAGGTTCATCCTTACAAGGAGAGGAAAACAAAAGCTACATCAATATGTTACAACGCACATGCTTCATCCCTAGGGCACACTTCCCTTTTCCTAGTCTCCACGCTTCACATTACAATCTCTTCACGCTTCATTCGTCCACTCAGAATGCTATTGCCTACACTCTATAGGATCATGAGGTACACATCTCTTATGTACTTTATGTTATCAAGTATTCACTCAAAAACATAAATTAGGGGAAAATGTAGACAGAAAATAACACACTTGGGTACATTTAGAGGTCCTAAAAGCATGCTAGCATTTACATGATTCCTAAGCAAGAAAACTAGTGGTTGACAACCTCACTGTATTCTCTAATCATTTAACCAAAAAATTCACCTACCTATGTCATTATAAAACCAGGGCTGTGTGTCCTAGGTTGTATGCAGTGAAGTATTATACAACTCAATTTTTTTGGTGGTTCCTTTGGGGGGGGTTTGGTTGGTGTGGTTCCCCTTGTTTCCCTCTTATATACAGAAAGGAAATGCAATGCTAAACTACTGAAATGAAATACATGTGAGCTACTAAAACAACGTTGCTGTAATAAAAATGCTTTCAAAGGAAATAATTTAACTGAATTTGAAATGCACACAACTGAATTGAAATAGCAGAATCAAAATAACACACAATGAATTGAAATAGCAGAAGGAAATATACTAAGCAAGGAAATAAACAACTGCATTCAGATAAGCATTCAAATCAAAGCATTGAAACTTGAACTTATTAGAAATAATGAGAATGCATGAAACTAATCCTCCAATCACCTTGGTTGAGTGGGCCCTTGCTCTCCCTTGGGATTGAGTTACTCTTAACACCACAAAATATTCAAAATGACATTGACTATATTGATTCAAAAGAGTTCCAAAACATATTCAGTATGAGACTGAAAGTAGACACTAACTGATATAAAATTGTACTGTAAATTACTATCATCAACTAACTACTAAATTATTCTTCAAGAAGGTGTCTTTATAGACAAAATTAGTTACAAAATGTGCCATGATTATAGGCACTGAATTCAACCAATAACAACTTCATTAAAGCTCATTGAAATCCTATGATATAACTAAAAATAGGATTCATGTTTATAGGCTTGTTATGGGAGAATACTCCGTGATGACGCGATGACAAAAGCCTCAGTCTTCTTAATTAAAACTTCCCAGAATTGGAAGAAAATGCTCATTATTATCCTACACACGTTACCACATTACTCACATAAGCAGTTAGTAAGAATTTCTATAGTCACGAGTTCACACGAAGCAAAAACAAGAGAAATGCATCAACCTTACTTAGGATATAACTATATAGAACATCCCTCATGCACTAATTAAAATGTTTAGGAATAAACCAATAACCATATATATGATATATAATAAGTCAAATAATACACTCATCATCTCCCCTGCACTTTACCTTTTGCATGTCCTCATGCAAATTCATCTCTACCCTATTCTATGTCCAAGTCATTGTGCCATGTCATATTCTTCAAATTGATATACATATTGTTTCTTCATTCCTTTACATCCTCGAGTGCCCAAGATAATCTCTTCCCATGTTGTAAAACTATCATGTGATTGGGCAACATTATTCTTCCAAGTAGTCATGGGACTCAAGATAAGGTGTGGTCTCACCTGTGTTCTAACCCACTCATCATTGTACTCTTTCTCACCTTTCTCTGACAACTGTCGGATGATTTCAACAAGTGCATCCCCCCTCCTCATGCTCCAACTAAGGTTTTGGGGAGAGATCACTTCCCTTATTTTCAATGGTAGGATCAATGTATCCCACTATTATCACAAGCTCATAGTGCTTCACCAAAATGTTGTCGACTATAGACCTCAAAATATTGAACACATTTTTCTAAAACCTTTGAAGTATTCTTTCCTATACCGGCTTGGTAGTAAAGAGACCGGAAATATTTCATCATAGACACATCATTGTGATGGATAGGTTGGATGTAGAAACCTATAGTTCAGGCTATCTGATTGAAAAGTTTTGTTTTCTCACCCCATACAACTTGGTTTCTAAGTAATGATTGAAAAACTTTTAATTAAAATTCCCCCACAAAAATTGATGAAGAAATCAGGAACATTAGTAACCAACATATTGTGAAGGTAAAATTCACACCACAGATTCTAAATCTTAGGAGTACACTTTTGATAGATTTCCAAGAAATTTTTGCCATCTGGGGCCTCATTAGGTTCTCTACTACACATCCTCATCAATTTCCAAGCATAAAATTGTTCTTGAATAAACATATTGTAAACAGAGGAGGGTTTCCTATAGGCTAGAAGTTTGTAGGCCATAGGAAAAAAAAAGTCCAAAATAGATTCTAAATTATTTTTATCACTTGAACTAGCCTCAATATCTTCCTTAAATTTCTTATTTTCCTTTTCCAATTCTTTATTTCAAAGAGATAATTTGTCAAAACGAGTAGATAAATCATTCCATGCTTTCAGACCAATATTCCTTTGTCTTTTGAGACTACCAACTTCTACCTTTAAAGTTGTTATTTCCTTAACCTTCTCTACAGTTCTTTGTACAAATTCAGCTTGTAAAGACAAATTAGTTTCTTCCATACCTTTCAAATACTCTTTCAAAGAGGTAATTTCATCCTGGTAATGCCTCAAAACCTCATCTCCATGTGGTTCCTGAACCACCAATCTCCATTGCAACAAGTTTCTGGAGCTCTAGTCTGTATTTCTAGTGCTATAAGCATTTCTAGAGCTTCAGACTCAGTTTCCAGAGCTACAGGAACTTATGGCATATCATTATGCAGAGCTGTAGGAACATATGGAATATCATCATGTGGGCTCTTTTCCTTTGGAATTTTTGTTGTAAAATCATCAACATTTGACTAATTTTCCAAATTAGAAGGAATATCAGTTTCAAAAATCTCTTCTATAATTGGGGCAGGAATCCATAGGGGATGGTGCAGACTGAGGAACTGCATGTTTCTTAGAATAATAAGACCTTCTAGGTCTAGATGAAGTAGAAAAATATGTAGGTGGGGTAATCTTTTTCTTGGAAATTTGAGGGTCAGAGGACTGGGTGGCCTGTCTTGTAGACTCTTCCTGTACCTCATTCGAAGGCTTAAAAGTTGACTCCAATTTAGGCTAGGCACTAGGAGGTGGTGCAGAAGAGACTAGGGTAGGAGACTTTTTAATTCTCTTTTGTTGCAAACTTTCCCCTGCACTGTTTTTTCTATCTTCCTCTTAGGCCTGTAAAACACCTAATGTGCACATATCAAATGTATGAGTCATGGGTGTTTGAGGGTGGCTTTACCAACTCCATTCTTATATTTTTGACCCACTTTTATAACAGCCACAACAATATATTATGGTAGATTAACCCTAAGTTTAGAGTTTGTGTGACCCTTCTTTAGATGAGTCCGGATTTTCAATGTATCACCTTTGAGTACTGATGGCTGCCCGTCACAGATAAAATATATATTAACCCATTTAACTACTTATTTCCAGTGACCTAGTAAACTCTCCCACTTAATCCCTTTTTGAATACCCTAGGGAGTGAGTATTATCTCTGGAATAACTTCCCCTTGATCATGAAATAAAGGTATCAAATCTTTCAGTGGGGCATTTGTAACAATTTTTAGTCCAAAATCTGGGAGTCCAGATATGGCAGTGACAATATGATTATTTATCTTAACTCTTTTACCCCTAATTTTTGAACATGTCACTTCAAAATTTAATAGGAATTCATCAACCAGGTCTTCATCAAAACCTTCAAAATTTCTAATGAATTCTAACCAACCTGAGTCATGGAACACTTGTGAGATGGTAACATTGCATAGGAGGAGCTCTGTAGATTCAGGTTTTGACTTTTTCTTTTGCCCCATGGCGTAGAAAAATCTAGATGGTGTTACAACAAAGTGGTGGAAGTTTTATGAGAAGAACACAGAATAATGGCATGAAATATCGGTAATGGTAGTTTGAAATATACTTCAAGATCTTAATTGCGTTGAGTCGGTGCAAGTTTGGCGGTGGAAAAATTTGATAGGACTTAATTCGTATGGAAAGGTTTAATTCATCACACAACCCCCATCCTATCATCATGAATGATAATTCCACTTGTCCTTTTCACAAAACCACTTGTCCTTTCCATAAAAATGTGACACATGTGGTTTATTTTCTCATTATTATTCATTACACTCCACTCTTTGGCATGAGATTTTGATTTATGCCCATAATAAATGCATCACAAATTGTGTTTTGATTTAATAATATTAAATAGATGCAATGGGGGAGTTTCAAAAGCTAATATGCATAACAAGGAAGAATGCACTTACCCTTACCAACTCAGCTCCCCAATAACCATAGAATTCCACATCCTGCATTCACAGAATAAATATGATTAATTTACAATTTAATAATTAACAACCCTAACCTTTATTAAAAGTAAAAAAATACAATCTAACGGGAAGAGGATCAATAACATGATCATCTTCCTTTATTTGAATTAAAAAAACAACTATTCTTGGCGGGAAGAGCCAAACTCTTCCACTAAATCCATTTCTTTGCATAACAACATATATTTGGTGAAAGTATATTTATTCAGAGGACTCTGATATATACTTAATCTAGTTCCATTCACTAGAAGAGTTCTCCTGTCTCCATCGATTGACAATATTCTCAAAAGCCATTATCATAAACCTTTTAGATCTGGTAGAGTCCTAACCATCTTGTTCTCAACTTTCCTTTGAACTGCTGGTACTTTGAGTCAAAACGTAAGACCCAATCTCCTTCATTCAACTTTATGTGCTTGATATGAGCATCATGCCAATATTTTCTTTGGTGTTGAAGATTTTCAGTTTGTTGATGTGCCTCCATCCTCATTTCATCCAGTTCATGCAGTTGCATTACTCTCTCACATTACGCTTCATCCAGCTCAATTCCAACTTTCATTGTTGTCCTCCAAGTCTGTAATTCAAACTCAACCGGTAAAAATGACTTCTTCCCATACACTAGTTCATATGGGGAAAAACCAGTAGTGTTCTTCTAGGTTGTATTGTAGGCCCAAGCTACTTCTGGTAGTTTTGGTACTCAGTCCTGTCTGTTTGCATTAACAACTTTAGTTAAAATGTTCTCCAACTCTCTGTTTGTGACTTCCACCTACCCATTGGATTGGGGGTGGTATGGTGATGATTTATGATGTTTGATTTGGTAGATCTCTAGGAAGGCTTCAATTATGTTAGACACGAATTGAGGTCCCTGATCAGATACAATGGCTCTAGGGGCCTATCCAAATTTCAGACATAATCCAGTTGTACAAAAATTCAGCTACAACATCCTCATTGGTAGATGCCAATGCTTGAACCTCGACCCATTTCATGACATAATCAGTGCACACCAGTAGGTACTCTTTTCCATAGGATGGGGGATCAAACAATCCAATGAAATCAATTCCCCACTTCTCAAATGGTCCTAAGACCAGCTGAGGATTGAGGGGCATTTCAGTGGACAATGTAGGCTTCCCCATTCTCTGACATGCATCACACTGCCACACGTACTTCTTGACAGATTTTTGAAGAGAGGGCCAATAGTACCCAGCTCCAAGGACCTTGTGAATTTTCCTCTTCAATGAGTAATGTCCTCCTCTAGGCTCATCATGACAATCTCACAGTATGTCATACACTTCATCCTCTCAAACACACCTATGAAGAACCATATCAGGAAAACATTTAAATAAAATTCCATTACACCATTTGTATGTAGCACTATTTTTAACTAATATTCTTCATTATTTATTGGTAAAGTAAGCTAAAAACTTCCCTGTGGTTAGGTAGTTAGCCATATCAGTAAACCATGGAGGTTGTGTTGATACTGCAAATAAGTGCTCGTCTAGAAAGTGATCTTGGACTAACTCATCTTCTCTTGAAACATTCAATCTAGACAGGAAGTCAACAACAACATTGGCCTTGCCAGACTTATCAATAATAGTCAAGTTAAATTCCTACAACAGAAGTAACCACTAAATAATTATGCCCCTTACTACTGGTTTATTCATCAAATATCTTATAGCTGAATGATCAATATACACAAAGATTTTATATCTAGTAATATAATGTCTAAATTTATTTAGAGAGTAAACAACAACTAAAAAATCCTTTTCCGTAGTGGTGTAATTCCTCTCTGTGGGGGTCAGATTTTTGCTGATGAAATAGATGGCATACATCTGGTCTTCCTTGTCCTTTTGTCCAAGAACATCTCCCATGGCTGTGTTAGAAGCATCAATGTGAATATGGAAAGGTTGTCCCCAATTAGGTCCTCTCAAAACTGGAGCAATGGTTAATTTCTCCTTGATAACTTCAAAATCCTGTTGACATTGAGAAGACCATTCAAAGACACAATATTTTGCCAACAAAGAAAATATGGGTACAATAATTTTACTGAAATATTATATGAACCGCCTATAATACCCTACATGTCTAAGGAAACTCTTGATATCAGTCTGATTTGTTGGTGTAGGAAGTTTAGTAAGTACTTCTATCTTTTTAGGATCAACCTGTATACCTTTGGCAAAAATATGATGACCCAAGACAATTCCTTGATCAACCATTATCAAACATTTTTCATGACTCAAGGAACACTGGTGCTGCTCACATCTAGTTAACAATTTTTCAAGATTATTCAAAGATTCTTCAAAATTTGACCCGTGGACAGTAAAATCATTCATATAAACTTTGACGCAATCATTTGTAAGGTCTGCAAAAATAGCCAAAACTACTCTCTGAAAGGTAGCAGGTGTGTTACAAAGTCCAAATGGTAGAACTCTATATGCAAATGTACCCCAAGGACAAGTGAAGGTGGTCTTATCTTGGTCAGCAGGTGCTATACTGATTTGGTTATATCCACTAAACCCATCCAAGAAGGAGAAATATTTCTTACCTACTAGATTTTCCAAAACCTGGTCAATAAAGGGCATAGGGGAAATTAATCTTTCTTGGTGGCTTTATTAAGCTCCCTATAGTCTATGTAAATGATCCACTTACCATTTTTCTTGGGAACTATAACTAGTGGTGATACCCATTAACTATCAGATATAGGATAGATGAATCCTACCTTCAACAGGTTTTCTATCTCATTCTTGACAATGTCTCTAAGTGTTGGATTAATTCTTCGTTATGGTTGCCTAACAGGTTTAACATCCTCAGTGTAAATATGGTGTGTGTAGATGCTTAGATGAAGCCCTTTCATGTCAATACAATCCCAAGAAAATGCTTTTGAATGATTCCTCAAGATATCTACAACCCTAGTCTCTTGGTTGGCTTCTAAAATGTTACCAATGGTCAGCTCTTTTCCTATTTCAACAGTCACTTGTTTAGTATCTTTTAGAATAGTAAGCTATGCATCAACAATCAAATAATTCAAGGGATAAAACATGAGGTTGTAGCATGTGTAAAAAATAGTCATGTTTTCAAGGGACATAACCTAATATAAAGGAAAATGGAAATCAATGACTGTATGTTCTTCATGTGATCATAGTTTTCTTCACAATTTCCAATAGAAATGTCACTTACCAAGGTGATATTATCGCATTGAGTTCAAAACAATTGTTTCCATAGCCTCATTTTGAATTTTCGTAGCCACAGTTTTGGTTTTTGTAGCCGCGGTATCCTCTTCATCAGACATTATGTATGGCTCAACAATTTCTTCCATATGATTTTTCACTGCAATAGTGGTAGATAAGAAGAACTCATATTGTTAGTATCTTAAAAATCTACCCATACATGTTCACAAACATCCACATATGGCTGGGCAGGAGGATACAATGAAATTTTCTTTTCTTTTTCCCCATTCGAAATAGTCATTTTTCCTGACCTATAATCAATGTATGTAGCAAAGTGGCTAACCAAGGCCTTCCTAAGATGACTGGGTATCCTGAATTCCAAGCTTTAGGTTGTAAGACCATAAAATATATAAGATACTCCTAAGATTCAATAGTGACCATAAAATATTCAGTCACTCCATCTGGTACAACAATAGATTGATCTGTCAATTGAAGAATGGTATTGGTTGGTGCAATCCTGTTAAAGACAACAAATTGAACATATTTGTTGTTATAACATTGATGGTAGCACCAATATCTACCAGAATGTTAGAGATTGATTGACCATTTACAAAAATAGTAATGACTGGATTCCCAGGATCCCCATATTTTTGTGAAAGAAGATTTCTAAATACGAGATCAGCTATATTTCCTTCTACTTTGACTATTTTTGGGTACTTCCTCTTCCTTCATGGTGTTTTTATGCAATGTCTTTTGATAGTCTGATTTAGCTCTGGAAAGTACCTTATTTATCTCAGAAGTAGGAACTCAATGTTCATATTTCTCAGTTCCTGAACTAGTGTTGTTTCTTCCTTATTCTGTGTTTGTTTCAATCATTCTGGGAAAGGAGTTACATGCACATTTTTATCATTTCCTTGGTTGTTCCTAGTGGCTCATGTTTGTGGAACATGTTTAGTTTCCTCATTTTCCTCAGGTATTTCCTCATTTTGCTCTAGTATCTTCTCATTTTCTCAGGTATTTCTATGATAACAATAGGAGGATTGTTTACTGTTTTTCCAGACCTCAATTGTACATTATTAATGGCATTCATCTGCATCGTCTCACCATGTCCTGCTTCATTAATTGAAGTTGTTTGTTGATTTTTGGGGTTTGAGACAGGTTGGGATGGGTTGGGAGTTGAGTTTGTGCTACTTTCCCTTTCTCATAATTTTATTATGGTGGAGGCATTAAAGCTTGTTGTTATTGTGTGCAAACCTCCTTAGTTGATTAACATTCTGCTAAGGTGCCCATTGTTGATTTTTCCATGGTGGTATATTAGTTGGTGGTGCCCAACCTTGCTGATTGTATGGAGGTACCCATGATGGTGGT
The DNA here is from genome assembly GCA_019776745.2 of Taxus chinensis. Taxonomy (NCBI): domain Eukaryota; kingdom Viridiplantae; phylum Streptophyta; class Pinopsida; order Cupressales; family Taxaceae; genus Taxus; species Taxus chinensis. The sequence continues at coordinate 200,316,043 of CM034152.1, read as the reverse complement.
TGTGGATAAGTCATCCAGTTTGGTGGTGTCCAGTCAGGTTATCCCCATGTTGGTGGAGGATCCATATTGGGCCATGGCATCATCCAGGGGTTCTAATTAGGTCTAGGGGTATAAACAGACTAGTTATTTGATCGCTACACAAATTTTACCTCTGCATTTGATTGAGTGATGGAATTTAATCACTCTTTAAGCTGAGGTAGGAGATTACAATGATTGGTATCATGGTTAGAGACATCATAAATCAAACACATTTCTATGACATCTAAGGGGCATTCTCTTAAAGGATTTCTTTTCCTGCATTTAGGACAATATATATCTAAAGGTTCCTTTACAGCATTGTTCTTGGCTTTTAGCCCATGTATGGTTGAAGGTAACTGTGACATGATGTCTATTTTCATGTTAGACATTTCTTTAAGAACTTATGAGGTACTTAAGGCATTCTTTGATGTTTTTATTTGCCGTATACCTCCTCTTGTTCTAGATTAACTCCTACATAACTCAACAATTTGTGCCATGGTGAGTTTGTGTACATCACCTCCTCCCATGAGATGGAGGAAGTCTTTGGTTTCATCATCAAGTCCTTTAAGGAAAACTATCTTAGTGATTTATGCATTTAACTCATAACCACTCCTTCTATGGAGAAAGAGGAATTTGTCCAGATAATCTTCCAAATTTTCATCTTCTTTTTTATTTATTTGGAAGAAATCTTCCCTCCTATTTCTTCCCTTACAGTAGTCTTGATATTTTTATAAAAAGGATGTCTTCATGTCCTCCCATGAATGAATGGAGTTAGAGGGAAACCCCATGAACCACCTCATGACAGAGTATTTGAGGGTGGAAGGAAAAAGTTTGAGTTTCTGGTTGTCTGTTTTGTAGTCATATGTCTGGAAAAGAACTTTGAATTCAAATAAGAACTGGTCTAGGTATTCTATGGACATTCCTTGAAAAGATAGGGAGAATGGATGGAGAGATTGTTTTTCATGGGTGCATCCTCATCTTCATTTAGGAAAATTGGGATAAGTAACGGTTCTACCTAAAGGCTGGTCCTCATCATTCCCATTGTCTTACATTTTTGAAAGTTGTTCTGGTTCTAAATAAGATGATGTAGACTGTTCATAATTACTCCTAGGAGTTGTATTAGATTCAGTGTCACTTTTAGTGTTTCATACATGTGATATATTTGGAGATATTATTTGAATAGTATGAGGTATAAATCTCCCTTGAGCATCCTGTGACCTATGCATCAATGTTGGTTGTGTAAACAAGGCCTAGGACTTCTACTGGCTGCATAGATTAAATTCACTAACACCCATAACATGTAAGGTGAATAGAATGACATGATGTGCTTATGGTGTCCCCGACAATGATGCCAAAAATGCTGGGTCATTGTATTCTCCAATCATTTAACTAATAGATTCAACTTTCAGTGTCATTATAAAACCAGGGTTGTGTCCTAGGATGTATGCAATGAAGTCTATGTTTCAACTCAGTTGTTTTGGTGGTTCCTTTTGAGGGGTTTTGGTTGGTGTGATTCCCCTTATTTTCCTCTAATCTACGAAAAGGAAATGTAATGCTAAACTAGTGAAATGAAATACATGTAAGGTACATAAATAATGTTGTTGTAATAAAAATGCTTTCAAAGAAAATAATTTAAATGAATTTGAAATGCACACCCCGAATTGAAATAGCACACATTGAATTGAAATAAACATAACTGAAATTGAAAGTAGCAGTAAAGAATATACTGCAAAGCAAGGAAATAAGTAACTGCATTCAAGAAAATTCATTCAAATCAAATCATTTTAAACTTGAACTTATCAGAAATAACGAGCATGCATGAAACATAAATCCTCCAATCACCTTGGTTGAGTGGGCCCTTGCTCTTCCTTGGGATCGAGGTACTCTTAACACCACAAAATATTCAAAATGACATCGACTATATTGATTCAAAAGAGTTCCAAAACATATTTAGTATGAGACTTGAAGTAGACACTAACTGATATAAAACTGTACTGTAAATTACTATCATCAACTAACTACTAAATTGTCTTCAAGAAGGTGTATTTATAGACATAGTTAGTTACAAAATGTTCCATGATTATAGGCACTGAATTCAACCAATAAAAACCTCATTAAAGCTCATTGAAATCCTATGATATAGCTAAAAACAAGATTCATGTTTGTAGGCTTGTTATGGAAAAATCCTCCATGATGGTGTGATGGCTAAAGACTTAGCCTTCTTGATTAGAACTTCCTAGAATTGGTAGCAAATGCTCATTATTATCCTACACATGTCATCACATTATTCACAGAAGCAGTTACTAGGAATTTCTATTGTAACGAGTTCACATGAAGCAAAAACAAGAGAAATGCATCAACCTTACTTAAGATATAACTATATAGAATATCCCCCATGAAATAATTAACTTGTTTAGGAATAAACTAATAACCATATAGATGATATATAATAAGTCAATTAATGTACTCATCACCAAACACTAAGCATTGCATACTATCACCTAAGATTACATCCAAAGACACAAAAACACTTCATAGAATCCATCTAGCACACTCACTTAAGGGAAAAGGGTTCCATCACTTATGTATACACTGCATAGGAGGGGGAAGTCTATTATATTCCATCCACACATATTATTACATTGTTATATTCTAGCTACAACCCGCTATCATTGTGTAACTTGCACAAGGGAATCCTAGGGTATCAATTCTACACACACACCATAACTACATGGAATCTAATAAGTATTGCAATGCTCATTCATAAGTTCACTCTCTGGGTGACTTCTGGGGTTAGTTTGAATCCCCATTATGAATTTTCATTTCTAGGTTTGATGTGGTTTATGGGTATGTGTAGGTAAAATTCTCTTTTGTAGGTTACAGGTACCTTCGGCAAACATAGTGCGAATATCATGTGATCAACATGAAGCGATAATGAAACGATTGGGGGATAAAATAAATCAGATCCTGAGCTCCTGCATAGTCACCAACACCTAGGCGTCACCATCCTATACTGGACACAACTATCTGAAATTGTTCCCAAGTTCCAGAATTTATATTAAGCAATGATGGCCCTATCTACAGTTTGTTTCGTATTTTCCTGTGTCCAAATCACTTCCTGTTCACTCAGAAATCAACTAAGTCGTCATATCTCTCCTCCTTAGGGTTTTACATCATTGCTTGCTTATTTCTTGGATCTCATTGTATATTATCATTTTTTACATCATTAGGAACAATAATTACTCTGCAATCAGATTTAATTAATTAATTAATTAATTCAAATTAAATTAAATCACCATGGTATCTCCTATTAACATGTATTGATCTATGTATCCTGCATCAAGTTAAATATACATCATGAACACATGTTGAAATATTAGAGAGCTGTGTTATGGATCAAGCCAATGTGATAAACAAAATGTATAATATAAATTACTAATAACGCAAGTTAAGTACACAGATCAAATTTTTTATTTTTATAAATATATGATTGTTTTTGTATTTTGAAATTATGTTAGTGTTTTTTGGATTTTTAAGTGTTTTAGCTATGTACAAAGAGATGGGGTAGCACAAGAACTACCAAAGGGGAACCTCAGGAAGAGGCAAAATAAAAAATCAAAGAGGATAGAGGCACGAGCCTCAATTGTTCCAAAGAATGTGACTGAAGTACAAGTGGTACCATAGTAGTGATGTGTGCCAAAGAAGGCCTGAGAGAAGAACTAGATGAAGTAGCTCTATGAGTAGTGTGTGAAGAAAAAGATATGTGTGGGGAACTAGAAGACCCACAAATCCTAGACATACCATCTGTACTATAAAATGTATGAGCAATTGTAGAGAGAGCATGTGCACTAGAGGACCCAAACAATATCCTATGAAAAGGTAAATGACTAGAGACAATGTATGTAATCAAAGGCCTAGTGAGAGATCTTGGTGGGATTGACCTACTAGAGATAGTTTGTAGAACTAAGGGCCTAAGATGAAACCTAAGAGGACTAGAACTACTACAAAGAGTGCTAGTAACTAAAGGTTTGTTAGGAGATTTAGAAGGGATATAACTTCTAGAGATAATATCTAAAACCAAAGGCCTATAAAAATACCTAGGAGGGCTAGAGCCGCTAGAGATAGTTTGAGTGACCAAAGGCCTATTAGGATACCTATGAGGGATAGAGCCATTAGAGACATTATGTAAAGTCAAGTACCTATCCATTATAGTGCCCACCCTTTTTAGTGCTCTCATTTTGGTCGCATGCGACTCATAATATCTATAATATTGTGATGACAGGGACATTATTACTCATTTTTTATTTTGATTGGACATTATCACATGACATTATTTCTTGATAGGTTTTTTTTATTGCTTTGATACACTGTTATGATATGAGATTATCCAAGATATTGTATTGGTAGCATTATGATGCTAACACTTGATAACAAGTTGGCGATGAGGCACATGATGCCACTATGCATTTACATATATTATGTTGTGACGAGGATATCATGTGTTATTATTGATATATTTTGGTATCGATATTTGATTCATATTTGATGTATGATGATGATTATATTGTTCTATTCAATGTAAGATTCATGTTGTTAATATACTCCTAGCTTAACATGGCTTGTATAAATGTTTATTTCGATTTATATTATCGTATCGTATTTTGTTATCATATTGGGTAGATACGAGGTTTGCCTTGAGTGTGCATGTGACAAGGATTTGATCATGGGAGAACGTGGGGTTCAGGAAATACATCCCAATTATCACAAAAGGCCCGTGAGGTCAAACCATTCCTTCTCTATCAATTTATGACACCTTCTCTTCGTGTTATGCATTGTTTGTATTGTATGTGGTTTATTATGTGATGGTTAGCTCACCTCTTACTTCTTACCCTTGTGTTTTAGTCTCATGTTGTATTGTTCTAAGTGTGTACCTTTATACTCTTTTGGTTAATGATAACTTGGTGTTTTATGCCACCTTTGGTGGTCCTTGAAATATTTTTTGGTATGAGATGTTGTGTCTTGGTTAGGAGGGAGCAGTTCACCTAATCATGGATTAGGTGAGCCTAATTTCCCTCCTAAATGTCACATTTTCCCCAAACTCAGACTTGGGAAAAATGTGTCATTTAGGAAGGGTAAATGGAAAGCAAAGAGCTTGATTTGCATTGAAAAGGGGCTCTAGCCCCCATCTCTATGAGGGTGTGGACTCTTTTCAATGCAAATGAGGCCCATTGGCCCATTTTTCCACCTCCCACAAACTCCAAATTTATGGACTTTTGATTTTGGGAATGTTTATTGAAATGTGAATCTTCTCATTATTGCTTGAGTGAAATTTGGTTTTCCCCAATTTTAATTTTATGCGGTAAATTTGTTGTATTTTATTTGGATGGGGTTTAGGTGGAGGGTGACATTTGTCACCCTCCCATTGCTTGACTTATGTGGAATTCTTATTTCTTAACCTTTCATGTCCTTAGTAAAGGGGTTCTTTTTTTAGAAAATTTTTGGGAGGTGAAATAGCCTTGAGCTTGGAACAAGCATTTGGATTTCTCGGTGATCTCCTTGGTTGGATTGTGCTTGAGTTCAAGTTAGGATTTGCACCTATTTTGTTTCATATTGGAAATGGTCTTTGAATTTGTGTTATAAGTTGAATTATGTATATAAATGAGAAAGGGATGTTTGTTTATTCTATATATTTTTGTTTCTCCACCCACCCTTGAGGGGTGTGGGTTTTGGAGATGGATGGGAAGAGGGAGGAAATTCCTCCTTTACACTTGTATATTCTTGTTTAGCAAGATTGAAAAAATTTCATTGTTTTCATTTTTTCTCCTACATTTGGCTTGTAGGTAGGGATGCATTTTCATTTGGTTTGGAAATCCATCCCTACCGTCAATAAAGGAAACCATAGGTTTGAAAATCCTTATTGGGGGAGATAATGGAGAGATAAGGGGAGTTATTTTAGAGTGATAAGGGGTGTTGAATCTATAGAGAGATAAGGTGGATTAATTTTTTTGTTTGCATAGAGATTTTGACTTTAAAAAAAGATGGAATTGTAATCCCCCTCTTCCCTATATTTGAAGCATGGTGCTTCTTGGATATTTTCTTGGGTGAGTATGTGTGTGATGTGATAAACCAAGTGTTTGAATGTTGATTGTTGCATCTGAATTCTTCTTATGTACTAGTTGGATGTGTTGCCTCTTCCCCATGGCCTTGGGGGGAGGCTAACATGCCATCTTGATATTATCGATGGCATGTAATGATGTCAAATGGTTGGGTGGTCAACCAAGATCATTCTCTTGTGATTTTGGAGGTTCTACATTTTTGTTTGAGAGTAGATTGAAGTGGCCTTCATGTTGAAGAATTGTAGATTTTGAAGTCAACATCATTGAAGTTTAAGCCAAAAATTTGGCATGTTGTACTTGAATTTAACTTTGTTTCTTCATTATAAACTGAGTATACAAATATGTTATGGAAGAATTAGTTATGTTATTTCAAGGATTAGAATCATGCCTTAAAATGCTGTTGTTGTAATTGTAAAATTTACTTAATTTGGTGGTTATAAAATACTTCTTTATACTTTCTAATTTGTGTATTCTTCCCTTAGAATGAAGAACTTAACTTAGAAAAGAAAGAACTGTTTAAATGTGTGGAAAATATTTTATATGTTGCAATTATGTTGGTATTGCATTTGCATCTGGAAAAAAAAGGTTGTTGGAATGTTTAATAAATCTTCCAAGTTTAAGAAAATATCCTCTTGCTCTGAATTTTAATTCATGTACTTCTATTTCAAATTTGATTTTAAAATCAGCAAGATAACATTGTTTATAAATATGGAAATAGTCCCTCTTGGTGTATCTTTATTTGGTGTAATTTTATTTTAAATTAATCAAATCTTCTATTTCAAATTTCTGCACAACCACACACACACACACACACACACACACACACACACACACACACACACACACAACTGATTTAGTATAATGCTTTGTACTGTGTAAAATATAAAAAACTTAGTATAGAAATTGGGTCTCCCAAAATAAATTTAAAAATTTACTATGGCTGAAATGAACACAAAAAAAACATGTATATTACTATCTCTGTAATATATCCCAAAAAGAAAGAAAAAATTAAATTAGTATTTGAGTAATGAAGCCAGAAATTTATTATCTCTATGCTCAAAGATTGGCATTACATGTACTTTTATATAATATAACAAAAATGGTTTATTATAAATATAAATATATGTATACATATATATTTTATATAAAAAACGGGGTTTAAGATTTGAAATGAATTTCTTTTCCTAACCGTAGTTTGTGTGGAGTAGTTTAGTGTGTGCAACTTGGGGGATATGGGTATTTTATTTTATTATGATGTTTTTTTAAGGCTATTTTAATTAAGTTGACCTTAGAATATTTTCGGGTGAAATTAAACTACGAGGTAAAGTAAATTTTAAATGGTTAAATTTATTTAATTAACTTGGTTTATAATTTGGGGGATTTCCTTAGTGAATGATTAAATTAATTAAATTAAATTTAGTTATTTTTGGATAAGTTAGAGTAACATGTTTATTGAATTTAAATGGTTTAAAATTATATAATTAACCTAACCCATGTGGTGAAATTCCCTTAGCGGGATATTCAAAATAATTAAGTTAATTAAAAATTGTTTTAACCCACGTTTTCGATCTCGAGGGCATGAGCCCATTCAAGAGGCAACATGGGATCCATGACCGCCATAGTGATAATTTGACTTTCCGTAAACATTCGATCTCACCTCACCATACTTCTCGTGCGATATGTTAATATCGCAAGTGGAGTATTTATGTACTGTCATTACGATAGTAATCGTTGACGTATTTAAAATAATTGTAATCCATAGTGGCAAAAATGGCGTTAGGATGATTTCGTGTCCCTCGTGTCGTTATCACAACATCATAATAACGATGCGTAAATTGTTTTAAGTCCTCCAAGTCGTACATGATTGCAGATTGGTTCTGCTTCATCACATTTTGTGACTTAGTTGCGTTATCTTCATAATGAGTATTTGTTTAACCGTCGTAGTTTTAATTAACTTGGAAAAAAAAATCACCGCTTTATTACCTTTCCCCATCTTTGATCAGGATATTTGGTTATATTTTAACGTGTTTTGGCACTCACATTGGGTGAAGCATGACATCCATAGATGCACTAGGAGTGTGGATAGAAACTATAGAAGAATGACTAGGCAAGCTAGGAGAAAAATCCTCAAATGGAATACCTCGAATGGTGACAACCTCTTGATTATGAATAAACTTGACACATTCATGAATAAATGGAATGGCCCTAAGAACATGCAAAAAGGGATACCTAAGCATAATGCACTAGAGATAAGAGTAGAAACAACCAAAAATGATATTGATGTAGTAAGAGAGCCAACTATAATAGGGAGAGTAATGCGTTGATAACAAGGATTATAATTGAATGCAGTATTTTTGTGAAATTTCTAAAAGAGAAGAGTAATGGCAGAGATCAAACATCATCCTTGTTATGTTGATAAATTAACACACCATGTATATGCACTTGATAAATAAAGATAAGAATGGACAAGGTATCTGAAATAAGTGTGTCATCTATGTCAGATTCATCGAAAGTGATAATCGATGGAGGATATGAAATGTGAGTAGAAATGTCAATCATTTCATCTAAAGGGTGGTCATAAGAGGGTGGTGGTCGTGCCACATGATGGGTATTATGCACCTCAGAATTAGCTTTTTGATTGTTATGTTTAGCAAGTGAATCATTAAATATTTTAAATTTGTGATTATTATTGGTTGGCTTAGAATATTCAGTGGGTGCATCACATTGAATGAAATTGAAGCCAATAAGATCTTGGATAATTTTATAAAGCTTGAATCACCGATCAATGGAGTGACTAATATATATATGATAATCACAATAAGCATTACCATCAAAACTCTTACTTTGAAGCTTTTTTACATCAACATCAAATGGTGGAGGGAGAGACACAAGATTACACTCAATTAATTGTTTCAATATAATGTGTGAAGCTCAAGGTAAGCATCTAAATTTTCTTCGTGCAGATTGTAATTTTAACTAAATAGGTTGAGAAATAACATTGACAATGTCATTAGAAATAGCCTTAACATCATTAGTCTTTCCTTTGAATGTGTATTTTCTTGGAAACTTGGAATTAGATGTATTAGGAGTGTTAACAACATAATTGAGTGTGTTCATATGTATAAACTTAGCTTTTCACTTTTTGAGTGTGTTACATAAATGGTCAAATGATAAAAAAATGTCAAAAATGACTGATTCTTGAAAACAATTAAGCAAGATTTTTTTGAAGAGATCTTGAAATTCATTTTCAGCCAATATATTTTTCATCTTAGCGAGCATGGATTTGTATCATAATATAATCATTGATAGGTTTATTAAATCCTTGTCTCATCTTAGAATTTTTTGCATAAGAAACTTTATCCCCAATGTTGATAGAAAATTGTGCCATAAACTGATTTTCTAAAGTAGTAAAAGAGAACACAAAGTGTGTGGGGAGGTCATAAAACCAATGTAATGCAAAGTTTTTAATACTCCTAGGGAAGATCTTGGTGATCAAGGTATCATAACATGGATAATCAATGCAAGCCACATGAAATGAGTGAAAATGCTCTGTCATGTCACCTTTGCCATCATATATAAGAATTTTAAGAGCAACGAAACCAAGAGGCATAGGATAAGAAGCCACTTCAGGTACAACTGGGTTGTGAAGCAACTGGGTAGATTCCATAACATGATGAGACATGGATGCACCTTGTTATAATTGTAATATTTGAGCTTGTAATGCATGAACAAGGGTTTCTAGAGCCTATGTGCTAGATGAAGAAACATGCAAACCATTATGATTTCCTATAAGATGTGTAATAATAACAATGGCGGTAGGCATAGGTACATAGAAATTAAAGATTAAGTTCCTCAAAGGATGTAAACATCACAGATGTAGGAATAGTAGATATCTCTATGTGAGATAATTAAGCATGCTTAAGTTGATATCTCACAACATATAGAATAATATTAATATTATTAAGTTTCTCTTATAAAAAATGCTCGAGATGTGTTTCATCCTCAGGAAGGTCATGGTCATCATTGTCAGAGTGAGTATTGCAACCTTCACCTAGGACATGATCAATGTTAATTGTAAAAACAAAATTGGCAAATATATCAATAGTGGAATAAGAGCCAATGGTAAGTACCATTGTGTCATGAGTATATGCCACCATAAGGGGAATAATATAAAATAGTAGGTGGGAGATCGATAACCTATAGGTTAAAGTAAAACATCGTAAAAGAGTTGATGATTAATCATGATGAGAAATTAGAAAACCAAACATTGCAACACCAAGAGTAAAGAAGGTAGAACACAAACAATCCCTAGGGAAACTAAGGCTTTGAAGCAGAAGGTGTAAGATACAAGAGTCAAGTTCATCAAAATGTTTACACCAATTTTTAAATTTAGTAATCTAATTGTTTAGTGATTTAAGTACACTAAGGATGTAAATGGTAGATATATGGGATTATTCTGATTAATTAACTTCCAACATTAATCATACAATATTAGAACAATGCATTCAATACTTACACGATATGCTACAAACTTGAAAACAAAAGGGGAAAAATGTGCACTTAGCTGATCGCAAATGCTCTATGGGAAGGTATGGATGTTTATACAACTGCTAGAACTCAGGAGATCTGAAACTAATAATTGCTTCAATCCAAGGAATTGCGATTGAAAATTGACCTAGGAGAAAGACCATTCAACTCAACTAGGACTATCTATATGATATTGGCCCTACTGTATGCTATTGGACCAACTTAGGATTTTGACTCTGCAAATTTCTAGGAGTGTCACTTGAATGGAAATACTTGTTGCTATCAAATCCTTAATTGTCAGTCATTTTGTGAAGCCCTTTGAACATTTTGAATAAGATCTTAAACCCTAGCTATGGGTGGGAGACCCTACAAAACAAATAAGAGGCCTCAAACCACATGTCATTCTTCACCTAGCATGTGATATATAAATGGATGCAACTATGATTTGAAAACTTCTTCGATAATATTTGAGTTGAGTTTGGCTCATTCTAACATACTTGGAGAAGATATTGTTGAGTGTTTGCAAATGAGATAAGCTGACTTTTTAACTTGGTGTGGTGCTTGAGATATATAGTGATCATGTCCCTAATGACTGTGAATAAGTGTAGCGCACCACTTTGTGCGTGCCATAAATGGACCCTAAAATTAGAGAACAAAATTGGATTTTTTTGAATAAATTAAGTTATGAAAATAAATACACGACTCACTAACGAGCCCACATGATTTAATTAAACTTCCTGAAAAGGATCTTATAATTAATTAAGTATAACAAAGATGTTTAATTAATTACCATTTCCCGTAATTTAGTTAAATTCAACATTATTAAAATTCAACCCTAGGTTAGGCTCTAAACACCCATTAAAATTTTAATGGGAAAAGTTCTCTATTTCATTTTTTTATTTTTTGAAAAGCATCTTTAGACAAATTAAGTTTATTAATTTGCAGGAATGACATCCGCTTGATTAAATTACTTTCTGTAAATTAAATTAATTCACTTGATTAAATTTATTTTCCAAACTAAAGTTAATTCACTCGATTAGTTTAATTACCTTGAATTGAATTAATTTACTCAATTAATTTAATTTCCCTAAAATTAAATTACTTTATAAAAGATAAGTCAAATTAATCCCTAGTGAGAAATTAACACTTAACACACATTAAAATGGGAGATTATAGTCTCCAACTAAATTATTTAAGTGGGGTGGAAAATGGAGCATCTATCTCCCACCCTTGGAATTTTTTAATCTCCTCCGTAGATATTAGGGCATCTCCCAAAATCATAAAGATCCTTAAGGTATTTTTAATATAGGTTTTCCTCTCCAAACGGCCCTTTTTCCAACATTCACTTTTCCTTACATGGTTTCAGATATTTCGTGGGAGCATGGGTATGGAGATGATCTATCCATTTTGGATCCACACTTCAAAGAACACTCTTGTTTATTGATTATTCATTTACATCTTTCCCGTAATCTGGTTTTTATGAGGTTTGTATTCAAATACCAAAGTCATGCATTCTTATTTCCTTTTATTTCTTTTACATACAAGTTACATGCCATTCCCATATATATAGCATCTGTGATATATGAGTGTGTGTGTGTGACAATCCTGTGTATAAAAGTTGCAGGCCATTCCCATTGAGGGATATTGTTATTCCTTTATGGGTCGTGGCCAACATATAGGCAATCATGACCTTATAAAAAAATACACCACAAAATATGTGTGCGTGTGCGCGCGCTGCCCATAGTATTGGTCGTCATAAGTGGGCGGTTGTGTGACAGTATGCATTATACCACCATACTGCATTCCATGGTTAAGACACATTAACAACATTTTATGAATAAATATAAATATATAATATACTATTATATATATATATATGTCGTGTGTGTGTGTGTGTGTGTGTGTGTGTGTGTACATATATATATATGTATCACATGTGTTCTATTTTCCTAAAATGTAAGTTGTTAATGGTTCCTTGAGAACAGTGTTGCAGTGGATAAAACATGTAAAAACAACCATTACTGTTTTCTTTCTCTTTGTGTGTGTGTCAATGATACCACTTGTAATATATATATACATACATATGGGTTTTAATCACCATAACTTAAATGGTTCAAATTTGCATTTAGTTTGAAATGAGAATGCAAGAGAAAAATATATCAATAAGTAGTTGCAGGTATTTCAAGATATAAAACATGTCATTATTTATATTGTATATAAATATTCAACTAATTAGATATACAATACATATATGTGTGTAGCACACTTTTCTTAAATCAATATTTGAATTTAATTTGGAATGGGTTTACAAAAGATATATTACATCACCAAAATATGAGATTTTATAAGAGCAATTTCTTCTAATTCCATTCAAATTTAAGAAAAACTATACTTTCCTGTTCACTAGTATCCCAAAGAAATTCTATTTTCACTAATTCAAAGGGAATATGTAGATTAACCATGCACACGAATATTCCAAAATTTCACTCTCTACTTTTCTCTTTTAACCTAAAACAAAATGTAATTTTCAAACTATCATTACAATCACTTTTCAATACATCACTACCATTACAATGAAATAAAACCAACAATTAACCTCTTACATTTGCATATTTAAAATAACCATTGAATACTTTATTTTTCCTCTACAATAAACCATATCTTAAGTGAGCTTTACAACTTTAAAAACAATTAAGAAATGAAAGTGGACAAGCCTCCCTAAAGAGGGAACAACATGCCCAATTTTTACAAGTTTCTTTTCACCCAAAAATACATTTGCTAGCTCCAAGCTTTCCAAAACAAATATGTACATGGCTTGGTTTCCTCCCAGCCTATATACATCATAATATGAACATTTCAATATGATGAGAATACAAGCCTCCCCCCAAGCCCATGGGAGAGAGGAGATGCTTCTTAAATTGGCACAAGGGTTGACACACAAATACATAATGAAAACAACAAGAAACCAACCCAAAAACATCTTCCAAGGCAATCAAAGGAGAGGGTAACCATCCATACATAGCCATATGTATTTCAATATATTATTTTTACTTGTAATATAGAGAATAAGTAACCATGCCTCCAACTCCTTGTGCCTCCATGAAACTTATAGCTCCCAAGCTCCTCCTTGTAAGAATTTTCAAACCAACCCTCTACTTAGTTTCCTTAACAACAATGGGAGTGAATCCTTCCACCATAACAAGAAGGGATATACATCCATCCATAGGAGAGAGGAAATACCCATGTATGGGGGATCCACAAATCCCTCACTTGTCTAAAATCCCCATCTAAATTGGTGATGATGGACATGAAAATTTATCACAATAATTACCAATTTCAAACAACTCAAAACACATGCATCCATAAACAAATTAAGTCTTTCATGATAAAAATCCTACCTTGAAAAATCAAACCAACAAGTGCAAGCTTCCAATCTCTCCAAGAAAATCCAAGTGCAATCCAAAACAAGACTCCAAGAAAGCACAAAACTCTCCCAATTTCTACAAAATCAACAAAAATCAAATCAAGTGGAACCTCAATTCCCTTAATTTTGGAGGATAAATAGGAAACCTCACCAAAATATGAACCAATACATAGATATCCATGTTACATCTAGTCATCATGCAACTAGGTGTCATGTTACTAGTCTCCCCCAAACCCAAGACAAAAATAAAACAAGTCATAATAGAGGATTTCCCAAAACCAAGAAGAGTTATTCACCCACTTGAGGTGAATTCAAATCACATCAAATGATATTGACAAGACCAATAATCATAAAGAATGTGGGTGAGTAAATTCACTTAGGGAGGTGGAAAACTCCCTTTTACATTGGAAAGAACCTTCCCTAGCCATAGGTATGTTGGAAATCACAAGAACTGAGAGGGGGGGGGGTGAATCAGTGCCAATCAAAACTTTAGAGCATTCAAATTTTAGATTTATTTGATTATAAGAAAGAGATGTAACAAGAATATATGATCAAGTAAGTGTAAGAAGACTATAGCTCAAAACACATAATTTATAGTGGGAAACACATAAAGGGAGAAAAACCACTTTGAAACTAAGGCTTTATTAGGAACACCGATTCCAAAGCATACAACGATCTTGGTTTAGTTGAGAACCCACTCAACTTATGAAGCACCTAATTGAAGAAAGCTAAGCACCCACTCAGCTAGTTTAACAAGCTGCAACTTGCAAGGAAAACCCACCCCGTATGATCTAAGCACCCACTTAGATAAATATCACAAAAAATTTTATAATATAACTACTATGTTGCTAAAACAACAGATTATGATTAATTTCCTATGCTATTTTCACTCTTCAAGATCATATTTTTGTAACACTCCTTACCCCTTTTTCACTTCCTCTTCAGGAATTCATCATACTTGGATTTATTCTTATCTCTAGAGCTCTATCATCACCACTTTTTCAGTCAACAGATATTCATTTGATAACAGAGTGTCCTCTCTCTCTCTGCAACAATCCTTTGTTAATTATGAAGCTTAATTGCTTCACAAGAAACTTGATTTTACATGTTACTGGTTTGTATAGTGACCGGCATTGGTCAGGAAGTAACTGGTGTCGATCAACATGTAATTGACGTCTGTTAGTCATCAACCAACATATGTTATAAAGTGACTGGAAATGGTTAGGTAGTGACCGAAAATGGTCAGGCAGTAACCGATGATGGCTACCTATGCGATGGTGCTTTGTTTTTTGATGAGAATTAGAATAAATTACTTATTTTAAAGATGATTTATTGATTGTAAAAGCATAATTAAGTTACCCAGAATATATATATATATATATATATATATATATATATATATATATATATATATATATATATATATATATATATGCATGTATGCATTGTATGAGGGTAAGTAAGAAGAAGAGAGGAAAAAAATAGCAATTGTTTGCATGTAAGTTTTCTTGATGAGAAAGAAAGAGTAGTTGAGTGAGGGAAAAGCATTGAACATCCTATGAGGTGTTGGAAGGCATAAGATCTTCATTGTATTTCGTCTGTAAAGCACTGAATAATAATATTGGTTGTTTCTTGGTGGACGTAGCCCACACTGGGTGAACCACGTTAAATCTGGCGTAATCTTTCTCTTGTTTATTTTATCTTCTGGTTTTTTCCGCATTCATTACTTATATGATTTATCTAATAATAGATATGTGTAACACTATTATATGGTTTAACCCCAACATCCTTGACTCGAGTGCACCCTTTTTCTATTTCTTCAAAAGCAACATTATGCTTAAAATTTGTCTTAAATAGACAAGCATTTCTCCAATTTCTGACTTATTACCTTTATTTGATTTTATTTCTCTTTACATGCACACGAGATTACCTTTATTTGATTTTATTTCTCTTTACATGCACACGAGAATATAAGAGATGTTACAAAAATACTTATAAGATATCCTCAATTAATACACTACTTGACATTTACAGTAAAGTTTCCCATAATAGGCTTCAGTTACATTTTCTGACATTTTCCCTAAATTTCTTAATGCATAGGTGAAGACATTACAAGATTCTCTTTTTGATATTCTGTTACTCTTCCAAAATTTTCTTTTCCTAATCCATGGTGAAGAGGATGAAACCACCTTTCCAAAAAGTCTAAAAACTTAAAACTTGGTTAATTGGAGTGAAATATATTTCAATGCGGGTCTGGGGGGTTTGTAGAGTACAGAGTTCCAAATTGACATTAACAGTCCTTAATATACTTTACTTTATAACATTTTAAAATTCCTTTAAAACATTATTCCTTTAATAATTGGATACCTCGAGTCTTCAGAGAATAAGAGGTACACTGGAACTTGGGTAACCTTAGCTTAGTTCTTCCACATCCATTATCTCCCAAATCATGCTCTTTTTCCTTTGTTTGCGGCTCATGGTGTCTTGCGGGGAACTCATTCTCTAGTGGAAATTGTTCCAATTTTTCTCTTTTCTTCTAACACCTCATTTTTCCACATTGAGCTTCCTTTGCATGTGTTGCGTCTCGAACGGCCTTGTGGATAGTCATGTCCCATAAGGAACTTCTCACATCCAGACCTTATTCCTCCGAATGATCTTTCATCCACAACTCACTCCTTTACTTTGTTTTATGGGTTATATCAACTTGCTGGAAATTGAGTCCCAAACGATATACTACTGCCTTGGCCCTTTGGGCCTACATCCTTTGCTTGGCCTGCAATACTCATAACTCCTTAACTCCTCTTTCATTCCTTTGTTGCGGCTCGCTTCGACTTGTGGAGAACTGAGTCCTACAAATAACTATTTTGTCCATGCCTCATATGCCCGCATTGCCTTCCCAACCCGTAATGCTCTAATTTATTTGTTTTACAACCCGTAAGGGCTTGCGGGGAAATTTTTCCCACTTGAAACTGTGCTGCTTGGGTCTTTTGTACTTGATATACCTGTTCTATCTGCAAAACACTAGAAAAGACAAAGTACTCAATTTTCTTCAAATTTTTCTAAGTACCATAATTTTTTATTTTACCATAGAGACTTTGTGAGCACTTAGGACACATATAAATGAATTTTAGACCTCTAATTTTTTTTACTTAAATCTACTAGCCTTTTCAATACCTTCAGTGTGTTCCTATCTCACTGTCTAAGATTACAATTTCCTTAAATCATCTTGAAACCATTTGAATGCAAAATGAACTAGCCAGAGACCACTGTGCACAAGTAAATCTCCTCATAACACCTGATCCATATATGATTGAACCTATTTGACTTTGGAAGTCTGGACATGATTATGAATGAGCTTCATCTTATACACCTTTTGCTACACCATGCATACTATGAATGAATCCATGGAACTACCTGGACACCAATACTCTTTGTAGCTCTAACTATCACTAAGAAGACACCTAAGGAGGCACTACCAATCAACCTTCAACTTCACCATTCACACCTTTTTCCATCAATGCCACTTGACATCAATGCCAACAAATAATGACCAGGGTCCAACAAACTCCCCCTTTGTCAATGATGGCAGCATAATCAGACACTTGATGGAAAAAATACTTTCATGCTTGGTTTTTGACAACACTCTCTCCCCCTTTGACATTTTTTACAAAGGGACAAACACACAACACTAAGATCAATATAAAATTAATATTGAGAAGCTACTCTTTTGAACTAAAAGGGTACAATTTTTTGCATAAGCTTGCTTCACACCTTTTTCCTTGAAATTTCAACTACCTCTCATAATCCATAAGCTTCCCCTTGGATTATGTCACTCTTTTGACTAATAAAATTCACTCAGCTGTAAAAAACTATCAAAAAATAATATCCATATGACCTCAACAAGGCTCCCCCTAAGCTGATACACTCCATGATGGTTTTCAATCTTGTCATATAACTCTTTTCTATGTCAAATCCATGCACATAACATCAAAACTGCCTACAAAGCTAGCACAAACATCATCAAACTTGGTTTCTATTACTTAAGAAAATTCACTTGGAAGCACCTCTTGAAATTTTGGGCATACTTGAGACCACATTTACAACACTTGAGAAAAATGAATAGCAAGAGAAATCATGAACATTACTAAACAATATGCCAAACAAGAACATTATCATGAGCTAACAGACAAGCTCCCCCTCACATGAAGACTTCATTGTACTTTGTAGAAGTTGATATTACATGGTGTTGCTCCTTTAAGTTGTCTCAATACTCCTAGTTATTGGTGGGATCAAGAATTACCCCCAATTTGTTTCTCAAGTGCTCACATGTTGCTTTAGGTAGCGGCTTAGTCATTATATCAACAATTTATTCTTTTGTACTTACATACTCAAGGTTGATCTTCTTATCATTTACTTGTTCCCTCAAAAAGTGAAACCTGATTAAAATGTTCTTGGTCTTTGAGTGGAACAAAGGGTTCTTGGAGATCATAATAGTGTAGTGCCCATGTTTTTATAGCTCCAGTTATCTATTGGATCCTTTATTCCTAGACATGTTTTGATTGAGACTCTAATAGACTTTGGACATTTTACTATGATATTTTATCCTCATGGACATTATGGCATTTTGGGCGCGTAGCGCCAATTGGACTAGATTCGTATACTGATATATTTCTTATGATGTTGATGACACCAATAGGGTTATATGATAGATTTATTGGTTAGATGTTAGTCTCTTGTGGTTGATTTGATTAATGATATAGTGTTATGGATTTAATGATGGTAATTTTCATGCTAACCTAAGTGTATGTCGTTGCAATTTTATTTGGTGGTGATTCATGGCAAACTATGTGAATAATTGTATGCATTGCACTATCAATTGTTTAATAATGTTAGGACATTATAAGTTAGATTGAATTTGTTATGTGTAGATGATGTTTATTATATTAGACAGATGCGGTTAATGTGTGCAATGAGTGTGCAAGTGATAGGTATAGGAGAGCATGGGTTTTAGGGCAGCTACGCGATTGTGCACGAGCAGCCCATGGGCTAAGTCCTAACCATGCTAAATGTTTGAGGCCTTAGAATAGATGTATTTAATTGGGCACCATGGGTGAACCCCTCAATTGTAATGTAATTATGTTTTGTAAAATTAATTAGGTTTAGGGTGTGTTTTATTAAGTAAAATAGCTTAGGGGTTTAATGATCTTATCTTAAGTTAAGTGTTGGTTTTGGGAAAGTGTGTGTGTGTTGGTAGAAGGGATTAGGGACCACATGTGAACCTTGGGTGGACCCCACACCCTTTACCCTTGTGCCCAAGCACGCCAAACCCGAAATTGGGTTATTTTGGGCATTTTTAGGGACCCTTTTGAGTTTGGGAGTTCCTTTAGCATGAAAATGGGCCCTTGGACCCTACCTAATAGGTAGGAGGGATTATTTCCAAGGTTTGGAGGGAGTTTCCCTCCCATTTTTCCCTCCTTAGTCACCATCCATGTAAGATGGTTGGTTTGTGTGTAATTGTTAAAAGTTGCTCCACTTTGTTTTGTTTTAGTTTTTAGTATTTTGGGTGATAAGGGATAAAAGGTGAGTTTACTCTTACTTATTTGGTTTTTGGAATCTTTGACTCTTGAGAGGAGAGGGGGTGACACTTGTCACCTTCCCATTGGTGAGGAAACTTTTGGGTTCCTCTTTTTATTCTTCCTCATGTGGAAGGAAGGGGTCTTCTTGGTTCATTTTTTTTTGGAAGCACTTGGAGAATTTTGGGAGCTTGGAGGTGAGCTTGGACAAAGGGAAAAGCTTAGAGTCTTGGAAATCATTATAGAGGTAGGATACTTAACCTTTTTCTTCCTAGTTGTGCTTATCTTGTTAACTATGCTTGATCAATGGAATGGTGTGTGTGAAATGATGTGTTGTGAAGTTGTATGGTGAATGTAGTTGTTTGTTTGTTCTTGTTGTTTTCTTTGTTTTCTCTCCACCATCATTTGGATTGATGGTTTTTGGAGAATGTAGGGGAAGAGAGAGGGATTTCCCTCTCAAACCTCATGGTTTTTGGTCAAGCCATGAAGGTCCCTTCTCATCCCCTCATATGGTTTGAGGTGGGAGAAAGGTTCATATGGCTTGAACCTTTCCCCATTCTTGGTGAGGAAACCCTTTTGGGTTTGAAAATCCTCCCAAAAAGGATTTCTATAAAAAAATGAGGAATAAGGAGGATGATTGACTAGGAGGTATAAGGAGTTTTATAAGCATGTTTTGTTGTTGCTCCTATGGTTGGACCCCTTTGATTTGGGCATCCTACTCCTTCTCTTCCCCCTTGTGAGGTTGACTTTGTTATCCTCATGTTGTTGTTTTATCATTTGTAGTTTGTCTAAGTGTTAAATGGTCTTATGTTTTTTTTTCTTGTGTGTTTTATCCCCTTCATACTTGTGCACATTGTGGAAGTTTGTCCCTCTCTCCCATGGGCTTGGGGGAGGCTAGCATGGCTTCCAACCATGGGAAGGCATGTGATGATGCCTATTGGCTGGGTGGTAAACAAGCCATGTATCTTGTTGCAGCATTCTTAGGAGCACATTCAAGGTTGGAGACTCAAGGATGAAGTTTTGTTGAAGTGGTGACTTGTTATTTTATCCTAAAAAAAAATTCATTGTAAATACTACACCTCCTTGTACCTATGTGTTGTATGGCTGATTTTGGATAGCCTCATCTTATAAACTTATCACTTTTGGTGATTTGGGAAACTTGTGTTTTATGGATCTTTGTTATGTAACTTCTTCTTCTTTTTACCTTGCAAAGAGGATTTGATTATTGGACTTGAATGTGTTTAATGTCAAAAAAAAAACTATGAAATGGCATATGTATTTTTTTTGAAAATAAATCTAAAATTTATAAGTTAAGCATTCTTTTAAATCTGCATTTTTTTATGGCACTACAAATAGCACTAGTACTATCACATAGCAAACAAAAAGAGACTAGCACTTCACATTGAGTTCACCAATATTTACGAATGAAAATCGACACGCGACTTTCAATCACACTCGACCTCCCAAGATCATCCTGAGATGACTGATGCAGAATGTGTGGATGGCTATGGGTAGCGAAATATAGCGAATATGTGATATGTGGACAAAAATATTTGGGAATGGGATAAATAAGATATTAAGGCAAAACAACATCCTTAACGCACAATATTGGGATCTACTTGTCAAGGGCAAGGAAGACCGTACTAACCTGAATGAGTCTAATGGATGGATAAAAAACAATGGCCACATGAAGAATCCAATAAATATCTAGCTTTGTGGAAATACTTTCTAATGGTTGTGGGATACGTGGAAAACCAACAGGTGCCTCGTAATGATTTCTAGAAAAGGTCATGGAATAAATGAGGGAGGCGTGGTTTTGTTGGCTATATGGGCGGTTAGCTGGTTCAGCCCAGAATGCAAGGGCTTGACGAGCTTATTCGATCAAAATTTTCAACTATTTGATTATGTCTAGTGGAAGTGGGGATGCCCTAAAGACCAATGCACATAATCCGGTGTCAATATCTAACTGGTTTTTGGGCCCGTTCAATTGGGGGACTGCTGGATCACAACAGTAAGATCTCTATGGTCGTGGTCCTTGTATGGTCATACGTGAAATCTAGAATCTATTTCCAGGGGAAGTCCAATGTTTGTAAGCCTTGTTGACCGTGATTTTTAAAATGTTTAATTATGTAATTTTGTCTGAGTACTATGATGGAATTCTAAGGAAAAACATACAAAGTCCAGTATCTATGTCCGTAAGCAATTCGAACCTGTTTGTATGGGGTACCCATGGATCACTACCATATGTTTGTTCTTGTTCTGGTCTGTTAATGGTCATATATGCATTCAAATTAGTTTAATCTAATCAAAGAAAATAACAATCTAATCTAAATAAGAAAAGACTACACTATGTTTTTGTATTTGGTAATAAAGAGGAAATGGAACAATATTTAGGTGAATGCAGAAGGATTTATACATTTAATGGAGCCAGGAGAGAGAGTGTGATTGGATTCTAGTTATTATTTCTTAGTTGTCTCAGGACGAGAAAAATTTATTGCATCGGTCTGGGTTGTGAAGGATCTCTCAGGTGCCACACATAGCACCAGCCAACCATATTCTATGTGACTTACTATCTTATTGGGATACCGAATGGAACACTTTCCAGTTCCCTTGTGTTAGCGGAGAGTGGAACATCACTATGGAGTACATTTACAAGATTCTTGGTGTACCTGTGACTGGTAGATGTTTGACCTTGGAGAGTGCAGGGAGCACAACTAGATTTAGTCAGTGGGCATATTGTATGGAGGATGATGGGGCGTCAGAGGGTGCCAAGCAGGGTTTGCAACTTCTATCTATTGCCTCCACACCTATCCTTATCCTATGCAAGGCCATTATTGGTATCTTGGATTCGTGTTTAGTAGGAGACAAGGGAAAGGACAAGATATTGTATTGTTGGGCTCTGATCATCATGCATATTGAGCAGTATGGGAGGATCATTTATTGGGGTGTGGATATTTTAAGGACTACATACAATGACTTGTATTGAGTTGCGAGGCTATAGGGGAAATCCCTGAGCCACACTTCTTTAGTTATATGCTGAGTGTATGAGCAGATCATCCCCTATCAAAGGGGAGTTGGTATACAGGATCTAGGGGCCATCAGGGCCACGAGATGGATAGGATTTTCAATTCTTATAGGGCCACACCATCCTTCTTCTACATTGACGAGAGATGATTTTATTACGAGACCTTACCAAGACATGATTGGATTGTGGGGTTAGGAGGGGACTTTCCTGATTGCATGTGTTACCACTTCATAGTTAGTAGACGAGTATATGAGGGTAGAGGCCCACCTTACTGCTAGAGTACCTCAGTAGATTTGGTTACCCTATGATGATTCTCTTTCTACCATGCCTACTATTTACTAGAGTGTTAGAGAGTCACGATATGACCTTAAGGGCTGACATGGATGGACAATGGTGACATCAGGAGTACCTATCTCCATGAAGAAGGTCTTAGTTCCCAGATCACCCAGATCTCTTCTCTAGACTGAGGTTGTAGCCAATCATAGTGGAGAGGAAGAGGAGGAGGTCCCTACGTATACAAAGATAGACGTTGAGGCAGAGATGAAGGAGGAGGTTGGTGAGGAGGGGGATAGTGATACAGAGTGGAGGTATATGGAGGAGATATCTATGAAAAAGAGAGATATGGTGGAGGTGGAGAAGGAGACTTTGGTTTCTGAGGAGCCACTTCCTCATGAGGAAGGTGGCGATGAGTAGTCTGTGATGGGCCATCACATCTCCTCAGGAGATGGGGAGGCTCATCAGGTTCCTGTAGCAACTCCATCACTAGCTACACTAGCTGATCCCACGTGGATGCATGAAGATATGAGTATGTAGATACTCTTATCTCAACCTTGTTAGTTAGAAATGTTAATATGTTAGAGCATTGTACTTTTTTTAAATTTTTGAATGTTTTCTAACTCGCCATTGTTTTCTTTGTTCTTGCAACCACTGTTAAGGGATGACAAGATCTTATTTGTAGGATTTGTGTTGATACCTTGTTGATCCCTTCGGGGAATACTTGTGCAGAGTTGATGGAGGATGTGGGAAAACCATTGCAAGCTGGATGACATATCAATGTATTTGCACCTGTTTGGAAGGACGTGAAGATCTTGACCTCTCAGGACAAGAAGATTGCCACATACGAGATGGTGGTGAGGATGGTAAGGTGAAGCCATTCACACAGCAAGGCCACGACTAGTGGTCAATCTCATGGTCACTTTCACCGCTCAGCACATTCACAATATAGGAGTCGCAACAGGAGTCCTAGATGTAACCGTGTACCATCTCAGGGTTCTCGTACAGAGGGATAGGCTATTGAGCCCTTATTACTTCGATGCCTTTTTAAAATGGGACGATGTTAGATACCCACATTGAGTAATCGACAACTTTTATGAACCCCACCTGTAGGAGTTTCATAACTTCCTCTTTAACCGTTAGCACCACCTTTGGTTTCATTGGTCTGGATTTTTGTTTGATAGGATTAGTATCAGATTTGGTTATAAGATTATGGACTGCAACATGAGGAGAAATTCCTGGCATCTCTTTATAACTACACGCGAAGGATTTTGAATGTTCTTTAAGAATATTTGTGTGTATTTCTACTTCTTTAGGAGTCAATGAAGAACCTAATTTCAAAAATTTTGGGTCGTCTTCCATCCCAATGTTAATGTTAATCATACATTCGATCAAAGAGGCATTACCCTCTTTGAACTTAGGTGGGGCTGGAGGTAGCTCTAATTCCCCTTCCTCTTCTATCTCACAAATCACAAGGCCTTCTAAGGTGGAAGGATCCATTGTGTTGTATCCAAAATAGGAGGAAGAGTTGGTAATGAGATCAAATCCTCTCTTATGATGTGCGGGATGTAAATTTGTATAAGCGTTAAGGTATCCTAAGATAGCCTCATCATTTTTCACATAATCTACGATAAAAATCTCATTCTCAACATCAACATATTCCAAGATTGGATTTGATGACATTTTATAAACCAAGGGTTCAACTGGAACTGAAACCATGAAGTCGGTATCTTCTAATTCTCTTCCAGGAAGTAGAAGTATCTATTGAATAAGTGAAAAGGTTTTTTTCATGTGGGATGGCTTCGATTGAAATAAAGTCAAAACCTTTACTTAATTTGAGTACAACAATTTTATAGAGTTACAAGTGACTTGACCTATTCTCATATACCTATGAAACTTGATTAGCGGCTAGCTGCGAATCACCCAACACTCTAATGTTACAAACACCCATCCTCTTGGCTACTATGAGACCAAGAATGAGAGCCTTGTATTCTACACCATTGTTTGTACATTCAAAATTTAACTTTAAGGAAAAGGGAATAACCTTCCCCTTAGGAGAAGTGAGGATCACACCTACCCCAGTGCCAAAACAACATTTTGCTCCGTTGAAATTAAGATTCTAACTGTTTCTTGGGAAGATTGATGTTGGATGAATTTTTGTATCTTCTTCCCTTTATTCTGAGACTTCAACCATGCAAACTTCATTGGACGGAAGTGATTCAAGTCCCATAGCATGTCCTATTCCTATGGAATCGAATAGAAGGAGAATGGGTAAATCATTCTCCAACAACTCGAAAATATTTGTTGTGGTTTCTGTTGATACCATCTCAACAATCGTGGTTTGGTCTTTAACTACAAGAAATCCTTCAATCAAACTGGTAGTTTCTAATTCCATTGTGGGAATTATTTTTGTCTCTAGTGTTGAACTCGTCAGTTTATTCAATTGGTTTTCAGGGAGCTCAAACTCAGAATGCACCCCAGGTTTCTTCTTTAGGTTATCTACGTGAATGTCAAAGGGCTTTACGTCATCTTGTGTAATGAAGAATTTCCCCAAATGTAGGAATTTGACTTCCTGAAACAATGTGGAAGGAATGACATTCATTCGATGTATCCGAGGATGACTAAGAATCATATTATAGTTATTTTCCCAATCTATAATATAAATCTCTATAAGAACCATCTTGGGCCCCAGAGTAACTGGTAGCACTATGGTTCCAGTCGATGTTTCCTTGAGGGTGTTGGTCCGAAAATCTGTTGCTTGGGCAAATCTATGGATAAACGAGCCAACAGTGTGTAGGGCATAGCCCCTCTTTGAGTCAGCAAAGCGAAACTGGTTTATTGCTATTCTACCAGCAGGAATCTATGCAAGTCTCACAAATTCTGCCTTCGGAGGTTTGGGATCTCATCCCAGTAGGGGTGTTTCCAACTGCGAAAAGAAAGGAAAGGAAGAGGGGATGAAGAAAGAGCAGGTCCGAAGGGAGAAAAGAAATGAATTCCAAAGCAGAAAGGTCAGAAGGTTTATGTTTTGGGATTGGTAGTAAACAAAGCCAAACCTACTTGCATAAACGAGCAAAGCAATACTAATGATAAATAAATGACAATAAAACAGAAGCAGATCCAACAGAATAAACACACAGATCTGATGTAAGAAAGATCTGATGCACATAACACATGTATTCAGCACAAAGTCTAAATATTGTATTAATATTTTCCTTCTGTTACAAAAAGCTCAAAGTCTTTTCTCCTCACTTCTATTTTTTATCTGAAAGATATTCATCCTCCTGTTAATACAACAAGTGTTGGGGTATTTATAGAAGAAGGAGAGAAAAGAAGGCAAAAAGGAGCCAACAACTTATTTACAAAATATCTAAAAGTCATGTTGACTTTTGACCACTTGGTGGATGACATCATCCCATGATGCAACATGAATGATGTCATCATTTGTGTCAACATACTCCAGATATTCCCAAAAAGAAATTCAAAGAAGAGAGAGAGAGAAGAAGAAGAAGAAGCTACTCGTCATCGTCATCCTGCGGCTGAAAGGGGGTGGACTGCTTTTGTTGTTGCTCAGGTGACGAGATATGGAATTGAGAGCGGTATTCCATAAACTTGTTGATCATTGGCCCTAGCTAATCCTGGGAAGGATCCTTGTGCCGATCACTGATCGCCTCGCAAGTCTCCCACTCATCTATGAGTTTCTCGGGGAGCTTGGAATAGTCTTTTTCCGCTTCAATGAGTAACCCAATGAAGTCTCGGCAGGCCAGCAGGTTGTTGATAGATTCTGCGTCAAAAGTGACCTCTGGCCCTATGCCTTGAGAAATGATCTCCTTGAAGATCTGAATGGTCTCCTCAGCTTTTCTTAAAGTAAAGGAAGGAGTAAGTAACCCTGGCGACATGTTAAGAACGATTCGTTCCATTTGGTGCATCGCGTCTAGGGCTTCTTCCTTCACTTTGTCAATCTTTTCTAAGACAAATTCCAGCTGATCCACCCGGTAATCAAGAGTGGACATGATTTTGTTGAGGGCCCTGGGATGGCCGAAGACGCCGAACTTGACCAGATATTTGACTGAACAGTCAAACATTTGTTGGAAGGTCTCGTGCTACAGTCTAGCATGTTCCAGTTCTTCCGATATGGATCCCGCTAATGCTTGGAGCTCTTTATTCGCCTTATTGATGCTTAGATATAAGTTGGAGAACTCGGCGATTACTTTTTCACTGTCTTTGAGGATTTGGCTCCTCCAAGCGGAAACGGCCATACCCTGCTCGCCGATCTTTGTGTACTCATTAATTTTCTCCTGGCTGAGAAGCTCAGAAGTCTCGGCAGCAGTTGTGGGAGGCGCACTACCCATCTTCTGTAAGGCTTGGAGCAGATATTTGTTTTGCTCTTTCAATTGCCTTTTCTCTTCCTTTGTCTCCTGAAGCTTCTTACAGAGGGCGTCAACTGCAGAAAGGGCCTCCCCCTGAAGGCTTTCAGAAGATGTCCCCATTGTGACCTGGGTCACAGTATAATCTGTCGGAGACAGATCCTCTTTCTCTTTGAGGGGATTGGGGTATGCGATCTCCATAACCCTCTCTCTTGCAGCACTTTGAGAGAAGCGTGTGATGGGCTTCTGCTTCTTTTCCCCCTTAGATGGGATTACAGAAAAGTCCATCGGAGCGATGGGAACTTTCCTCTTTTGCTGACTTAGCTACTGGGAGATCCAGGCTGGACCTATGGGAGAAGGGCCGGAAATGGAGAAGGGGGTAGCTGCAGTAGTAGAGGGGAAAAACGTGGAGACACGTGGAGGTAGCATGGAGAGAATAGCCGAAGAAGTGCCCACGGGAGGAAGGGATACTGCAGCTGATGAAGACATAGGAAGGGAAGGGAGCTCAGAGATGAGGGAAGAAATGGAGGGGGAAAGATCCGCGAGGGAAGAAAAGATAGACGAAGAGGTGGGGGGAACAACAGAAGAAGGGGGAGAGGACACGACCAAAGGGATGGTCGCTTGAGTCACTCGAGGAGGGGAAGGAAGAGAAGAAGAAGGGACAGAAGGAACCTCGGTTATTGTAGCCATGCTGACATCCTGAACAGATGGGCCTATTGGAACATCCTCTTCTGCTTCTTTCTCTGGCATAACCAGAGTTATGACCTGTTCTGGTGTGGCGGAAGGAGGGCTTGCTGGAGCTTCTTCTTGAGCGGTGCTGGGTTCACCTTCTACGCCTTTGCCCTTGCCTTTTGGCTGCTGTTTGGATCGAGGAGGTGCGTTACCCAATGGGGAGGTTGTGAAATCAACCCCAAGGTAGATTAACCCGTTCATCCGGCACCAATGCTCTGTCCTGCGCAGAGTTTCCTTGACCCTTTCCTCAATCGTCTAAGGTGCCTTAGTTCTATCAATGGCCGGAAAAGTCCAATTGTCCCCATCCGTGTTAGTATATACTTGGTCTATTTCATCTTCTATAGTTTGGAAGCCTTTGGGGACAATTGCTACCCCATATTGGATGATTTCTGCCAAGGCTAAGCGAGAATGATCCTTTCTCCTGAGCTCAACCTCATGGATGATGTCGATGTAGATGTCCTCGATATGAGGGACGTGGATTGGATCGAGTTTCGCCCTTGGCAGACAATTCCTCAGGTCGAAGGTAGGCCTGGCCGGGAAATCATGTCTCAAATTAAGCAGCTCCAGCTCTGTGAACATGTCCTTTGCCTTGTGGTGGGTAAGGCATGTATATCGGCCGACTGTGAGGGGGAAAGGAGTTCCACCCTTCTTTCTTTTGAGGCACTTCTCGTGATATGTAATCAGCTGTCTTGACGGCTCCAGCAAAATCAGCTTGGGCCCAACATACCTCGGCAGTTTGGTCGGCTCTCCCAAGAAGTTGGCTACCCTCAGATAGGTGAATGTGGGAAATTGGGTGAACAGGGCCCCCCATTTCTCAGTGGCTGCCACTATGCTTTTGGTTGTGCGACCGTAAGTCATATTTGGCCTCAACAGGTAGATGATGTGGTAGAAAAACACATCGTTAATCTTTGTGAATTGAGAGATGCTATTCTCCAGCCTCAATTCTGGGTAGTACTCATATATTTTGACCTGAGGCCAAACCCCACTTCGTATCAGGCCTGGGTAGTCTCTCTCTGATGCTGCAGCATAGACAACATAGGAGTTCATGTAGAAATTCCCTGTTGTATTGAATTGTTGAAACTACTCGGAGATTGTGCTGCTTATTATTTCTCCCCAGCAAAAGCGCTGATCGGGCACATTCTTGTTCATGGTCTCTAAGTACCGCAACATCCATTTATGGAAAAAGGGGGCATCAGGAAGCCCAAAGACCCTGCTTAGGAAAGTGATGGTGTCGCTGAGCTCCTCTGAGAAGTCGTTGCGGTGGATGATTTGAGGCCAACGGGTCACCACCTTTTTATTCTTCAAATAGACCTCGTTCATCAGCTGCATGTAATGATCTTCGTTATCATCCCAGGCCTTAATACAATCCTCTCGGCTGACAGCCACAAAGTGCCGGTGATGAGGGATATCGAGTATTATTTTGAAGTGGCAGGCAGTGAGGTTAATGACTACCTCGCCCTTGTCATTTATGACACACCTTGTGTCCTTGTTGTAGCACCGGGCAACCACCATCATGAATGCATTGTTGACGGTGTTGACTGGGATTCCTCCAGTGAAGTGTAGGGCACTACCCATTAGTTTGTCCATCCATGGACTTCTTGTTACCTTCTGAGTCCTAACCCAGAATTCCTCCATATCAATGTGACCCAACTCTGAGTCCTTGATATCTAGGTCGCATTCGGCCTGGGAGTCGGGCATTCTAACTCTCTGATACTTGTATTTCATCTCTTCTTCTGTAAGTTTGGCCTTGCCTTTGGATTTGGTAGGTCTCCTGCTTGATGTAGACATATGTTCTTCCGAGCTTAGTTGCTGATCTGCAGCAAGAAGAAGCGAGACCCAATCCAAAAAGGTTGTATTAGCCATTTGATCTTCCATTGAAATGTTAACAGAAGAAAGAGTTAGTGATTTTGAGGTTCAGGGTGTAGGGCACATGAAAGCTGTAGCTTACAGGGCTAAATAGGTAAGGCACACAGAAGAAAGGTGTTGCAAGGGTTAAATTAGCGCCAAAGGCGCATGACGCATAGATACTGCAGGGTGCATTTTTGTAAATGGCACATGGAGATTTGGTGTTACATAGGGACAGGATGTGTCAAAGGCACATGTATCTTTCGTATTACATGGAGATTTGGTGCGCCAAAGGCACATGTATGATTTGTGTAATAAGAACTTCTCGTGCGCCAAAGACAACTTGGCGTAGCGCACGGAGAGTCTACACAACATCATGTTTCTACAACGAGGAAAGCACCTACGCCTTTATAGTTTTGTACTTGGCGCGTATGAAAGGGGTGTTACATGTATGCTGGGTGCACCAAAGGGCGCAAGAATCTTTTGTGTTGCATCCAAATTTGATGCGCTTAAGGGGGCGCACGGGAAGCGGTTGCAGCATACGAGAGAGATGCGCCATGAGGGTGCATCTTTTTGTGATGTAACAGCGGCGACAGATGCGCCAAAGGCGTAACTGTTTTTGATGTTGCATATCAAGTTCATGCGCCAAAGGTGAAAATGGTTTCTTCTCTCTCTGAGGGGTTTCCACATGAGGTCAGCTTAATCAAGGTTTACTGAAGGATATGAAGGAGTGCAATAGCAAGCAGGATTTTCAAGTCAACGTCATTTTAGAACAGAGCTTCCTCTTCCAAAAGATCTGGAAAGAGGGGGAGGAATATGGAAAGACGGCAAGGGGAGGCTAGTTCAATATTTCATTATTTCAAAACCAAACCAACAAGCATTCAAAGAACCAAAAATGTAAAACACATGAAAGAGATAAGAACCTCTTACCCGGATAAATATTAAAAAACGTGCAAACGGGTCCATGATGTGTTGAAAACGACAAGGTAGGGGCTGATAGGCTCAGAGAATATAAAAATGTGATGCTCTGGTGATAATGACATTTGCAGGTGCACAAATATATATATGTGAGTCAGTAATAAATGCGCCACCAACTTTGTAAAGGGCGCATGAAAATTACTGTCAACATAGGAAAGCATGCGCCCTTTGGCGCACCAAAGCACTTGCTAGCATGGAATTAAGTGTGCCTTTGGCGCACCAAAAGTGGTGTTGACATGATATTATGTGCGCCTATGGCGCACCAAAAAGTGGCGCAACAAAAGGGTTGCTAGCACGAAGGCGCATGCGCATTGGCGCACGCAGGGGAGACTCAACATATCAAGGCGCACCAAAAGGTTTGTTGACATGAAAAACCATGCGCCAAAGGTTTAAAGGGGGTGCACCAAAAGGTGGTGTTACATAGTAATTCCATGCGCCCAGCCAAAAGACCAAAAATGACTAAGTTCGGAAAACTAGATTTCCCGGAAAAGGGATTTTGCAACGTTCCGAACGCAAGGGATCCCTAACAAGGGATCGGAACAAAAATTTTGGTATGGTTATCGGTAAAATTTCCCTTGTCAATTTTACGGGATAACAGAGGGTACCCTCTCAGCGCATTCCTTGTCGAAGAGTAATTGGTTTATACATAGCCTAACTTCTGGAGAAATGAAAAGGGGACAATGTTAACCATTGCCCCATCATTGATCATTATGCACTTTACGTAATTGTTGTAAATCCAAACCTATAGATATAGATCCTGATCATCTCTATGTGCCAACTTAGCATATGTGGGCATCTTACTGATGTCGAATATAAATCTGATATATCTTTCAGGATGCATAGGAGGATGCATGTCAAAGTATATGTGATTTATTTGTGCCTCTAGAGGAGGGGTGACATTGATCAAATGTCCAAGAACCAATGCTTCCAATAGAGCAGCTCTATGGACAGGGGAGTTCTTCAACAAATCTAAGAAGGAGATGTGAGAAAAGGTATTTGTTAAATAAGTGATCAAGTTGTAAGCCCCCACTGGATTTGGAAGTGTTGGAACATTATCCGACATAGATGGGTAAATAGGAATGGGCTGCGAAGAGTAATCATGAGCTCTTGTAGCAATGTTTATTTGAGGTTTGGTTTCTAACTCTACTAAACCCATGATTTTAGTTTGTTGGCGACCATCCAAAAGAGGTGCTACCAATGGGTTTGATGAATTCAAAGCTTCATGATCAATGTTTCCCATTGGGTTACCCTTGTTTGTGCCATTGGGGTCCAACTTACCATTTTTAGGATGCGTTGGAAGGGGATCATTAAAAATCTTAAGCGGTGTGTTTTGAGGGGATAACAGACCAATTCTAGTATTTTGAGTTGGCACCGTATGATTCACCAACAAAATCTCAACAAAGAGATGTCTTTGATCTTCTAGTAGACGCTAAATGAATTTATTACAGTTGTGGCATATTTTAACATCATGTAGTTAGACCCTATGGAAGCCACAATACAGGTCCGGATCATAATCCCAAGGTCTTTATTTTATGTTTTTTTGTGGTCCAAAATTATGATTTTTATTCAACTAATGGTTATTGTAATTGAAGTTCGCAGGCCATTTGCCCTTGATTTTGGTATTAGTTTTGGTACTCGTTTGGGTACTGTTAGGGCCTGTAGCTTGAACTTGTTGTGTTGTTGGGGTGGAGGATGATTGAAATTCACCACATTGATCACAAGAGAAAAGTTGTTACTCCTCTGATTGTTACCATTCATGTTCTTGTTGACATTATTTGTGCTTGAGGTGTTGACAACATTTGGTTTCTTCGCTTGGTCTGAAACATTGTCAGTTATAACACTATGGTTTTTGTTAAGGACCTTAGGTCATTTATTGTTGTTTGCATTGTTAGGATAACTTGAATTACCCTGATTAAGAGTGATTAATCTCCCATTTTAACCATAGGTATTTCGACCAATGTCTATTTCTGCTTGATCAATGCGGAGAGCACCCTCCAAAACCTCTTCGTAAATCCTTATGGGGAACTTATCAACTTCTTCCTTCATTTCCCGGTTAAGAGAGTGAAGGAATAGATAAAAAAGCTTCATCTGATCCATGTTGGGAGTGCTTTCTAAAGAGTAGAGGAATTTTCTTCATCTCTAGATGAAATGTGCAACAGATTCATTGTGCTCTTATTTTATATGTAGAAATTCCCTGATTCCTATTCTTAGTAACTTGTTCATATCGAAAGCTTTGATGAATTCAGACACGAGTTGTTTAAAGGAATGTATTGAGGCTCCAAGTATCATATAATACCAATCGAGATTGATCCCTTCAAATTTATTAGGGAATATATTTGCTACAACTGCAACCCATGGGA
Source organism: Taxus chinensis (assembly GCA_019776745.2). Lineage (NCBI taxonomy): Eukaryota > Viridiplantae > Streptophyta > Pinopsida > Cupressales > Taxaceae > Taxus > Taxus chinensis. The sequence goes on along the minus strand of CM034152.1, from coordinate 200,282,808 downwards.
GCAGCTCTCGAATGGAAGTTGTATATGCCTTGATATGCACATTTGGATCCCCTTCCCCTTTAAACTTTGGCAAGTCAGGGAGATGTCACATAATCATTACGCTTCATATGGTAAAGTCCACTGGATCCTTAATATATTCAAAATACGTGCCCAAAGCGTAGAAATCTACCATAGATGACCCCTAATGGGGAGGTGGAGTAGTCATATGGGGTTGATATGGTGCATCATAAATGTATGTGGAGGCATAAGGAATCCCTTATAGCTAAGCATATGAGCCAAGAAAAGAGAACATGTCCCCTTGTTGTGATTTGGAATACATGTGCACATACATAGGAGCATTACTTTGGTACGGAGTGGGAGGCACAAAACCATGAAACGTTGCATTACCAGTTGGGACGGCATTTGAGAATGCACTTCTGGATGGTGCCTATTGAGGGCATATGTACATGGTGTAAGGGGGTATACCCAAGGTTCCTGAACCTATGAGGAGATCTCTAGGGCTTGGAACACCCGTGTAAACTAGAGGAGGCTTTGGTGCAATAAGTACTTAACCAAAGTTCTACGGATGATAGAGAATACTTCCTTTCCCAATAGAAGATGAGGCATGAATAGCCTGGGAAATTTCCAATTCTCTAACCATGTCCACCAATGTCAAGATGACCTCTCCTGATGATGGTATGGTATTTTTTTTAGCATGCATTTTTTAACCTTGTTAGGTTACAAAGGAGTGTGATATATTGTTATGGAATGTTCATTATTGTTTGGCCACCCCTCATTAGAAATGTTTTATGTTATGCGAGGGGTAGAGGTGTTATTATGAAGTAAGACATCAATATATCCTTGCATCCTATCCAAATATTTATCCATGTTTTTTAAGTTTTTCTCACTTTGGAAATAACATGCTAAGTACTCGTCATCCAGTAATGGGAGTTGATCAAACTACATACTGATTTGTGATCTGAAAAAAAATCAAGGAGAGGAGCCCAACTCTCTAGTGAATGTCATATTTTGAGAGTTTAAGAGTTTGGGTTATTGTCTATGTGTAAGTTGATCAATCTCCTCGATCTTGACCAAGGAGCCATTGTTGGTCCTTTGAGGAGGAGGAGGAGTTTGAGGTGAAGTGAGATTGGCTGAATAGTTGACAACCTACCTAGATAGTGAGGGTGACTGTTGTCTACCCATTTGGTAGTAATATGCCTCAAGACCTAAAATGGGTCGTCCGTATCCATCTTGTCTCAACATATTGGGGGGGTATATGAATACCCATAGAATAATGGGAGAGGGGGAAGATGGATGAAAGAAATGGAAAAGAAAATATATTAGCTCTTCATGTTGGGTTCACCAATTTATACGAATGAAAATCAACATGTGACATTCAATCGCACTTGACCACCCGAGGTCATGCTAGGACAGCCAATGTAAAATTTGTGGATGTCTATGGGTAGTGACATATAGAAATATGTGATATGTGGAAAAAAATATGTGGGAATGGGATGAACAAGCTATCAAGGGAAAGCAATGTCCTTGACACGCAATAACAAGATCTGCTTGTCAAGGGAAAAGAAGGCCCTTCTAACCTGAATGGGTCTAATGAATGGATTGGAAACAATGGCCACACGAAGACTTCAATCAATATCAAACTTCATGGAATTCCTTTCTAATGGTTGTGGGATACAGGGAAAACCAACAGGTGCCTCGTAATGATTTCCAAACAAGGTTATGTAATAAATAAGGGAGGCATGGTTCTGCTGGTCTATGAGTGGTTAGTTGGTTCAGTCCAGAACACAAAGGCTTGGTGAGCTTATTCATTTATAATGTTTAGTTGTCTGATTATGTCTGGTGGAAGTAGGGATGTCCTAAAGACCAACACATGTAATCCAGTGTCAAGATCTAACTAGTTTTCGGGCCAGTTTGGTTGGGGGACCACTGGATCATAGCTATAAAATTTCTCTAGTTTTGGTCCTTGTATGGTCATATGTTAAATCTAGAGTTTGTTTCCAGGGGTGGTCCAATGTTCGGAAGCCTTGTTGGCCGTGATGTTTAAAATGTTTAATTGTGCAATTTTTTCTGAAAACCGTGATGGAGTTCTAAGGATAAACATACAAAGTCCAATATCTAAGTATGTAAGCAATTCGGGCCCGTTTGTTGGGAGACCCGTGGATCACTACCGTATGTTTGTCCTTGTTCTGGTCCATTAATGGTCATATATGCATTTAAAGAGTTGTAATCTAATCAAAGCAAATAACAATCTAATCTAAATAAGAAAAGACTACACTATGTTTTTATATTTTGTAATATAGAGGAAATGGAACAATATAGAGCAATTAATCTAATTAAAATAAATATTTTTTTGCTTTTCTGGAACTTTCTGAATTAAATGAAGAAATGAAAGCTTCTAATCTAGTTAAAAGTCCTAAAACAAATAAACAACCGGATGTAGTTGTTTATCTGTGTAGAATAAATCTAATCTATTCTAAGCAATTAAAGCTTCTTTAAAATATGGATTTGAATTAAATCCTCTACATTGCCTTAGAGGCACAAGAAGAAATAAGATCTTCCCAGAATCATTTCTTCCCCTACAACTTCCTTGACAAAAGTAAAGAAGGCTCTTATAGAGGATATTTTAAATGAAATGATGCTTCGGTTGATTTCTAAATTAACACAAAAGTTTTCTTCCAGAGTCACCTCTTTGTAAATCTACAGAGATAGGAAAAGTAAGATATCTGTCCTAAGAAATATTTTTCGAAGGAAATGATCTACTATATCTATTCAATGATTGCAACAATGAAAATAGAAATGCCTATTCTATTGTAGTAAATAATGTGCATACAGATTTCACAAACAAAGAATTATAGAAATGATGAAACCCAAGTACAACCCCAACCCGATAATTACAGTGTTGTGGCAGTCTAGTTGTGGTGTGATTTTGTGTCCCCTTAGTATTCTTTTCCAACCTTTGGTGTCCATGTGAGTTCAAGGAGCTGGGAATGTATAGGAAGCTAGAAGAAGGTTCCGGAGAAAGTAATGGCTTATTGGGCAATATGTTGGCAATGCAAGCAAAGGAAGAACAATGAAAGTGAATAGAGCTTGATTGTGTAATCTCTAGTAGTATTGTAGCAGCATAACATAACAATACATAAAAAATTCTCTGGCCATTTTCTTCATAAGAAGTGATGGTTTTATAGAAGGTTGGCTGGGCTATGCACTATCACACTTGACAACCATGGGGTGCCACATCAACAGATGAAGGCGTAGTTAAACAACCAATTAGAAATCACAAGTGAAAGAGGAGATTTCCACAAGTCAGTCAAACTTAAAATCAAATAAAATGATTGAGAAATATGTTCTAGAAGTGAATTGAAATGAAGCAACACAAGTCTAATTTACACATGAAGAGTTCTGGAAAATTTGCATAGGACCGCCACCTTGTCAGGGCGACGATTTTATAACTAAAGGCCAAAACTAAGATGAAATGATGTAAGAAGCTATAGTAAAGTAGGAAATGGATAAGTAAGGTAAAAGAGGATACAAATATAAGCTGCAAAGAGGTTAAGGATCTTGAACATCTTTGGATAAGACATGAATCATCATTGGGGACTTTGAACTGTTTTCTGACAATGTAGCACGTGCAAATTTGGGTGCGTACAGGGACCGAGGCCTAAATGGGAGGGCTAGGGAGTTTTGTGTCCCAAATTTCCCAAAGATTTGGTTCACATGGGACATAAAATTATCCCTCTCCCTGGCTTGACAAGTGGTGGAGTGTGATTGCACGGAGCGAGGGCTAGGAAATGGATCCTGAGGGGCTTAACCTTGCAAAAAGAGTTGAACTGCGGTCATGTGGAGGGTCCATGGGCCAAAATAGGGTAGGGGAAGATTTTATTACACCTGTTGTAAAAAATATTTGGTGCACTTGGTGCAAAAAAGTGTGCCACTCTCACATTGGTTGGATTTCTAACCCAAAAAATGGCTAACTGTTGGAGCTTGTGCCTTGGAGAGTGACTTGTCGGGACCATAACTTGAGTTCACAGATAATTTTTTTGACAAAATTTTATATGATTACGCTTGGAAATTACCATATGAATCCAATGGTGGTGGTATCATCCTCTGATTATGCATGAAATCCCATGAAAAGTATGATTTTGTTTTGGCTTGAAGGTTGTGTCCGCTTAAAACTGGTTGTAGACAGGATGCACTTAGGTGTTGTGAAGAATATGATTTTACCATCATCTATGGATTTGAAATACCTTTCCGAATATATATTTTTTGACTCTTAAATCCTTATGGAATTTCCTGAATCACTTCCTGAAGCTCAAGGTATTCATTTGACAATGTGCACGTCTCAGTCCTTGTGAAGCCTCACTTTTGGATCAAATTGCACCAACTTGCTTCAAATCATTCTGTGAATCTTCAAAAATAAATTCCATGACTGATTATATAAGGTTCCTTAAATTCACCTCCATGTCATATTTTTCTCCACTTCTCTACTCTAGAGGGTTTCGCTCATCCTGGGAAGGCCATCGATAGTGCTTCCCATGACTACCCAAAATTTACATTTTCTAAGAACTCCTAAAATCACCTAGGGGGGTTGAATTGAATTTCCTAAATCACCTAGGGGATTAAGTTAACATCATATTGGAGGTCACTAGACTTATTGAGTAGACTCTGGGTGCCTTGGAAGGGTTAAAATTGAAAGTTTCGATAGATGGGGATAGTTGTCATGCTCAAAAATTGTCAATTTTCTTGTTGCACATTTACATGACAACAACTAACTCTAGCTTGGGGGCATGGTGGGGATTGAGCATAGTGAATATGTGACATGAAGAATCCCATAATCTCAACTTTACAATATGAAGACTAGTGCCTTATCCATTAGGCCATGCGAAGACATGTACAACTTATAACAAGAGAGAGAGAGAGAGAGAGAGAGAGAGAGAGAGAGCAAAGAAGGAAACACACACTCACCAAAAACAAAAAAAGAAAGGAAACACCCAACACACATGGGAAGGAAAAGAAACACACAACATAAAAGGGAAACACACATAAATAATCTTCTATAATACAAGGTGGGGGAAAACCCACTTTAATTGAAGAAATTTTCATTCCTCAAAAGTTACCCCTGAGTGGGAAACACTAAGTGAATTTTTTCTACGAAGAAATTGACTAGTTCCATAAAGTAGCCTCCTCTCCTTAACTGTTTGTGAAATTCAAGTGATTTCATTATTGTATGTGTTTTTTGTAGGAGTGATTCCATGTGAGCTTCTTGATTCTCATGCCTTCGCTTAGAAATTTCATTACCTTCATTCCATTCTTTTCTTTTCTAGGTCTATGCTCTTTGACCACTTTTCCATTTGAAACCTCGGACCTATCCTTTTTCTCTACTCCACTGTGAGGTGCTCGAAGATTGAATGGAGGATTAGAAGTAGGTTCATACCTATCCTGTATGGCCATGAAATGAGCTAAGAGGTCAAGAATTATTTTGGGATAATTTGTACTTTCTACCGCATATAATATTTCATGTAAAGAGTTCTCCTTGGTTACTTCCTACAGTTCATCTTTGTACACCTTTGAAGAATCTTTATTCTAAAGCTCAAGACAATTGTATGGAGGGATTACTTCATCATATCAGTAATTACTGCATTCTATCACTCTTTTTTCAAGGGTAGCCTTGTCTTCAAGGGCCTAAAAAATTCTTGCTTCAAGTTCTTCATCATGGAAAGAGTCTTTCTTTTCAAATGGGAAAGAAAATACCTCCATTTCATCATTGTATCCATCAACCATTGGCTTAGGAGGGACATGATATTTCTCCTCTTACTTTATTTCTACATGACCAATATTCATACTGTTCAAGGATTCCAACTCAGATTCACGCTTGTCTTGCGGATTCATGGCTTGCATCAAGAGTTTGAGAATGAGCTCAAGGTATTTTGTTTCTTTCACGGATATTAACAGTTCTTGTATAGACAGTTCTTTCAAACCTTTTGTAGGATCATCACAAGCTAGTCTTGTCCCTCCATGGATGGCATGGCTAAGATAATCTTCATCTCTAAATAGGAATGAGAACATCTCCTCTTTGTGGGTAAGTGTATAAGCTAGTTTCTCCATTTGAGACTCGTAAAAAACCGTTTCCTCTTCTTCAAGGTTTATATCGTCCAGAAATTTGGGGCTTCCCTCTTATAACTCGAATCTCCTCAATGCTTCTTCAAGGTCCATACCTATATGGGAAGGAATTCATAGCTCTATTAAGATGGGAATATCATCTTCCTCCTCGGTTGTCACAAAATGATTCATTCATCTGTTATTTTGGTATAAAATGTTTTCCTTCAGATTTCCTACTTTTTGCACCATGTACCTCATATTTTTCTCCAGAAGAATTTTTTCCTGTATCCTTTAACCAAAATAGTTGTAGAAGGCTAGTTCATCTGGATTTTACCTCTAAAATTTTGGCAGAAACTTCTACTCTGAAACATTCTTAATGAGGTTGGAATGTCTGCTACCAATATCATCATTGAAAACTTCTTATCTAGAATTTGGTGAGAGCCACCTATGAATCTTTGACCTTCCCTATAAGTGGGACATATTTTGACTCCAAGGAGTAAGAAGATCCACCAAGTGGATTTATGGTGATTTTTAGATATTTTGTGACCTTTACAGGAATTACATTATCAGAGGCACCGGAATCTATTATGTAGTTGTTCAATAAATATTCTCCAATGAGAAAAGAGACATAGAAATGTTCAACCTTATCAGTATTGGATGCACTCAAAGAAATAATGTTCTATTATGGAGGTGTAGGTGGGTTTTGTATCATTCCTTTAGAAATAGGAGCTACAATATTGGGTGTTAAACTACCACTCATGATATATTGAATGCAACTCTTGAATTTTTTAGGGCGAGTCCAAAAATATTCAGTTTCAGTAATTTGCAGTTTCAATTTGTTATCATATCTAAGAATTTAAAAGAAAAAGATGTGGATAAGGGGGATGAAGGGACTGATTTTGGATCTAGGATAGGTATGGCAGTAGGGTTAGATGTTTGGGGAATGGAGGGTAGTTTGAAAGGCATGCTAGGAAATTTTGAAGCACCATATTTACAGGAATAAATTTAGATTTAGAACTAGAAGAAACACTTGAATACTTACGTAGAGTAGTAGGTAACCTCGTGCTTGTTAGAGAGTTGAGTTTCTCCAACATGGACTCAATACAAGGAAGAAGAGGAGACCCTTGAATGATTATTTTATTTTGTGGAGTGACCACAGTAGGACCTTCGTTCTTCTTTTTTTAGCAGTATTGGAGGAAGAAGCTCCTTTCTCAGACTGAGAATAAGTGAATACTGCACATGAGAAATTGGAAGCATCTTCTTTTTCATCTTCATCACCTTTATAATACTCACAAAATCTGATTTTCGTATCATTCTCAAGTTCATAAACTTTTACGAAATCATCACCTTCACTTTCTTGTCCAATATATTCTTCATTTTCCTGAATCTTGCAACTTGCATTGATGGGTGGGACCTCTAAGGAAAGCCTTTGGGGTGCTCCTATAATTTGATTTGTGTTTTTTGTTTGAGAAGATAATCATTAAAAGAATTCTCTTTTCAATGATGATATCGCATTCAACAATTTTGGTAGCAGTGGATTTGTTCTCTCATCTCTAGGACGTTGAGCCTTACCCCTTGATGGATTGTTGATCTTTCCATAGAGGATGAGATCCTCAAAAAGTTTGATGGCCATCTTTTTATGATTTTATAATGTTCTGTGGTAGAAATATTCATAGGAAAAATCCTACCTCCAGTGATTGAGAATTTATAAAGAATCTCTTGAAATTTTTTCAGATGGTGAATCTTCTTCTGGTATCCTACAGAGAAACCGGTTGAAACGAGCCATGAAATCTCTCATAGTATTTTTTTCTCATTTCTTCATTTGTGATAATTTAACAAGGAGGTCTTGACAGTCTCAAGTAAATTTGAATGTTTCTTTGAACCTGGACTTGATATCCTTCTGTTGATTTATTGATCTCGCGGGTAAGAGATGGAATCATTCTGCTGATTTTTCTTGGAGGTATTCCACAAAAAATATTATGGCAACATCTTCATATGTGACTCAAACAATCCTTCATGATGTGGTGAAATAGGTGATGTGTTATTTAGGATGTTGTGTTCCATCACCTTTAAACTTTGGAAATTTCTTGTGGGAACCCATTCGTAGATCATGAAGAGGTGGATCAAGATTGAATGAGCATATATTTATTCCCTATGGAATAATGCATTGAGGTCTTTGTGCTTCATCCGCCATTTTTTTTTCCATTTCAGTTTCTACTTCAAAAAATTATTGTTCAAATTATTCTTCTTTCAGGAACTCAATGGTCAATGAAAGTTGAAAAATGGGAGAATTTGAAGGAGTATCAACAAGAGTTTGGATGAGATTTTCAAGTGAAATAATTAATGACCTGGATGGAGATGAGGCTTGAGAAAAGTAGTAAGGATTGTCTCTAACTCGTTCTTTCTACTTTTGCAAATCCTCAAAAGTGGGGTTGGTAATTCCTCTCAATCTTTTCAACCTGGTGTATCTCCTTTCAGCCAGCTTTTGGAAATTCTTGCAGTGGGAATATGAAAAGACACTCTGGAATATGAAAGGTTACGTGCAGATATTGAAAGTGTGTCAGAAATTTAAACAATGTATTTTCTTAAAACCTTTTTTTTTTTTAATATTTGATTGTTTTTGTATTTTTAGACCTTGCCGTCATATTTTGAGTGTAGTTGCTACCAAGTATACCCCATGGTGGGCACCAAAAAATTTTGGTAAGAAATGTTTTTCAAGAGAAGTTGGTGGATTTATTTCCATTACTTTGGGAATCTAAGTCCCTCTACTTAGCCAATGCAACCACCCTATAAGCATGTGCGAGTAAAAAGGTAGACTTTCCTAGCAGCCTTTTAGTCAAGGATCAAATAGGGGCCCTCTAGTGACCCTGCGGAAAATGCTTGTAGATACCTGCAAGGGAGGAATTTTATAGGAGAGAGGGAAAGGGGGTGAGAATATTATATACGGGGAACTAATGTTGTAAGTATAAAATTAGAGTCTTACATACATTAGTTAGAAATTTCATCAAATGGACTAAAATTATGAAGAAACAATACTACAAACAACAACAAGACCAGTTAGAGTTTAATGAAAACAAATTATCAGTAAACCCCTTAGTCAAAAAAGGATAGAAAATCCTTCTTGTATTGATGCTCAAGAAAAAATTGTACATAGTATGAGAATGGAATACATTGAGAATAAGGGAGAAATGGCTAACTCTTTTCATTCACAAGTAAGAAAAAGCTATCTCATGAACTTCCAAGAAAACAACTAGCTAGAACAATTACATAATTGAAACCCTTGGAATGAGGAGCTCATTACAATTTATAGAGCTTTGGAAGTCTCTTGGCATATCCCCCATTGAACCTTCATATGTCTTGAAAATTTTCACATTCTTATGAAAAACACTAAGTCCCCTTTTATAACTTAGGGGTGACTTATTACATTAGAAACATTAATAAATATAAAAAATTACATCCCCAACATGAAATTAGAATATCGAGGAGAGAGGAAGTTATAGGATTAGAGGAGAGAGAGAGTGTGTGTGTGTGTGAAAGATGGGGGAATCATGTCAATGAATAATCTGACTCCTGTTGACTCTTGGAAAGCTCAGTCAGATTGACACCGATAGCATTAAAACCTTCACGGTGAGTGATGTTCTTATGTTGTGGATGGGTTGTGTTAGAGTAGGTATTTCCCTTATCTCATGTTCACCTAGGCACTTTATTTACCTTTATTGTATTTATCCTCACCCACTTATGTGTGTGGATATTTCTCTTATCTTATTTAGATATTAGGAGATATTATCTAGTTGTTAGGTATAGTTTTTTCCTTGATCTATGGTATTGACTAGATCCTTGATGTTTAGTTCTCTCCTAAATCTATGGTCTTGACTAGTTCTTTGATGACTAGTTATTTCCTTGATTTATGGATGGATCTACGACCTTGACTGGTTCTTAGATTTTTATTCCTTACCTATTTAAGCAAGGCCCATTCTTAGTGTATTGCATTGAGTTCCATAGTAATATATGATATTGTTTCTTAATTTTTTGCAAAGGTTCACCCATTAAAATCCTTAGCCCTTGGTAATATGGTATGGTCATATGAGGGCTTAAATCTTGTGATTCCTACTAATAGATGCTTAGCTTCAGCCCCCTTTAATTTTATTTGTGTGGTGAAGGTGATAACACTTTATTTTGTGTTAGTGGCAACTAAAATAAATAACAGAGCAAAATATTAAAAAACTTGTAACTTTTGATCGGTAACTTAGTTTTGAGTGCCTTTTTTGCAAATGTGCTTGTTTTTTCGTGTTATTTCCATTGGATTTATTTATTTTTGAGACTTGTACTATAATTATAAAGTGAAAAACATGTAATCAATTGTGGATGCAATTTCGGTTGAGCCCGACATCCTAAATTTTTGGGAGTTGCAGTTTGTACCTATCATGGATTCTGATAATTATATGCTTTTCTCTAAAGTATGTGGACTTCAAGATGATATTGTAAATTTTTGGAATAAAATAGATCACTCAAGAAGAAAAATTCTCCTCTATAATCACTCATTCATGATAAGGATACAATAATACACTCCCTACAAAACAAAATTGCTAGCCTACAACATCACCATCATATTGTGGACAACCAAAATCATGCTCCTAGTCCACTTGCAGCTATTACTCCTGAACCCACTGACATTAATTTGTCATTCTTTGAGCTTGAACTTGCTTTTGATGCTTCTAAACCTGTGAGGCTTGTTATTGCATGCTCTTCCGCATCTGTGCCTATTATAGTACCACATGTTGTGTATCCTACTTCTACTCAACTGCATGGATTTTTTAAGAATCATACCACTCCATTCAATTCTCGCATGCTCTGTTCTATGGGTCTCACTAGTAAAGTCATTGACATACATTCACAGGGTATTGTTTCCTCTCTTCCACATGTTAAGTGGAATTCTCTCCATGACATTGGTTTTCATGCAGATACTTCATTGGGATCACACATTGACAGAGCTCCTTTTTTTGTTTGTTTAACTCTTTCTGAGGATCTTGAGCAACACATGAGTTCTACATCTTCACTCAGGCTTGAGAAACCTAAAATTTTAGTTTTCAGACATGATCAACCTGACACACATTCTGATGTTCTTTTGCATGCACCCATTGTGCATTTTGCACCAAGTCATATGCAAGCATCTTTTTCATCCATCCTTGTTGATTTGGGGTGGATATCTGATCACTCATGGAGGCGACAAAGGAATTCATTGAGAGGACTCTACAGGTGTGGCTCCTCCACCATTCAGCCTCTTGCTCCACTTTTTATACCTTTTACATTGTGATGCTTCTTGTTTTGAGCATTTTTCTTTTGTAGGTGTAGTGTATCTCTCCTGCTTGTTGAGAGATTTTGTATCTGTATTTTTGACACTTTTTGACATGTTAACAGTATCTCTTATGGGCGATCTATTCTGGTCAAGTCTAGTGTTATTTTGTTAGTGTTCGAGTACTTGATATTGGGAAACTCATACATATTTGTAGCATCACTCCTCCCATTTAGCAATATGTGACGGTGTGGTGCTGATCCTGCTTCTTCAGGTTTCGTGTCCTTGCCTTATTACCTTGTCTTTTCTTGGATCATGACACTTTGGAGTTTGTGTCCTTGCCTTATTGCTTTGGTTATTGTTCTTGGATCATGGCACACCTATTTTTAGCAGTTGATCAAATTATGTTTGGTATTTTTTTTGTACTTTCGACATCACTCTATTGATAGTCTCCTTCTATGGAGCTATTCTGGTGGAGCCAGTGTCAATTGTTTTTGAGTTTTGTGATTAAGCAGTGGATTCAGACCATAGAGCACACTAAACTTCTTCAGCATTGTATGATTTTTTTGAGCTGAGCTTCTTGGGATGCCTTGGAGCGGATCTTTACTCTCTTTACTTTGTTGTTGTTGGTTTAGGGTACCTTGCGGTGTCCCTTTTTTCTAATTATTGTACATGAGTACTTCATCAAGCCTAGTTGCCGGGACTCATACTGTGGACATGCCACATCTATTTTGGTCCCTAGCTTCACTTGAGGGGGGGTGTTAGAGTAGGTATTTACCTTAGCTCATGTTCACCTAGGTACTTTATTTACCTTTATTGTATTTATCCTCGCCCACTTATGTGTGTGGATATTTCTTTTATCTTATTTAGATATTAGGAGATATTATCTACTTGTTAGGTATAGTTCTTTCCTTTATCTATGGTATTGACTAGTTCTTTCCTTGATCTGTGGTATTGACTAGATCCTTGATGTCTAGTTCTCTCCTAAATCTATGGTCTTGACTAGTTCTTTGATGACTAGTTATTTCCTTGATTTATGGCTTGATCTACGACCTTGATTGGTTCTTAGATTTTTATTCCTCACCTATTTAAGCAAGGCCCATTCTCAATGTATTGTATTGAGTTCCATAATCATATATGATATTGTTTCTCATTTGTTTGAAAAGGTTTTATGTAAAGTTATTCTAGCGAATTGCTTTCATCTTATTGATCGTGGTGTTTGATTAGCATCTATGTTCTTGGCTTGGTACGATTTGGTTATCATTCCTTTCAGATTACTGGTCTAAGAAACTTGAATGACAGACTCACGGGTTTTTAGAGTAGTAACAACTATCAACTAAAATTCAGATAAATTATCATAAACTTGATTTTATGGGATTTTAGGAAATTTTCAACAAAATGATTCTTCAATGATTTGGCAAGTCTTATGGTATCGACATCATTAAAACTGCACTCACCCTGAAAAACAAAGGAGGCTCACCTCTTTTCCTAACTTACAATGTATAAACCAGTTTCATAGATGGAAAAGAAAGAAACACAACCATCCACCAAGAGACAGAGAGTTGAAGCAAAATAAGAAGATCTTATTTATTTACCAAAGAGATGTACAGAGAACAAATCACTATTTGTTGCTCAATATATAAGCTTTATGTGTTTTGTTCTCTAGATAAATTTAGGTTGATATTCTATGTTCTCAGAAAAAGTGGTATCACGGCCTGGTTATTATTTATTCTTGCATCTTGAATAACCAATTTCTCTTCTCTTCTATTATTTTGATTTTCTTCTTAACTGAATCCTGTAAGTCATACAAAATGATTCAATAATTTTTCTTTCTCGGGGAAGCGTGTGTTGTGGCAAATAGAACTCGAGTAAGTAGTGGAGAAGAACTATTGAAAAATTGTAGAATGGAGATGGTAGAATGGGTTGCTTCTGCTTCTAGATCACATGAAGAAAATGATGATGACTTTGTGGATCTTTTAGAGCTCATATCATTCAATGAAGACACTCAATTAATTAATGAAGAAAATCCTCTACCAGGTTGGCATCTTCCCAAATTTCCTTCAAAGAAGTTTATAAAAAAATAAAAAATCTTTCATTTAATTTCTTGTACTTCTATCAGATCTAGGGATTCATGATACAAGTTAAGAATTTTGAGAAGTCTGAGTAGATATTCCTTTGATAGCCCAACAAGATATTAAGTATCTTAAGAAATAATCTATATATAAATTTGTACATATAGGATGTGTCTAGAAAGGTATCACACCTTTATTTAGATAAGGTCTTAGTGCCTCCATTCTTTGTTGTCTTCTATAATCCAAGAATGAAAACTTTAAGATTTTTTGTTAGCTACTTTACAAACTAACCTCAGTAATGGCCTGATTCATTTCAATGTTTTCTCAAACTATCTTGTGTTTATACAAATAGATGATTTTTTAGTAAGGTTTTAAAAATTCATTCCAAGATTACTGGTCACCATATAAATCCAAGATCTTCTCCTCCAGCCATCTTCTATAGAATTATTTTTAGATTAACCAATATTGCTCATCCAACCATAAGACACAGACCATCTAAAGGTAGTAGTGTAGTCATGCACATAAATGTAACCTTTCAAGAAATTGATACTGAAACCATCTCCCTGGGATAAGATCCATGTCCCTTGAGAACGAACTATCTCTACTAAGTGTATCTCTGACTCTCCTGCTACCATACAAATTACTTCAAATGTTTTCGAATCTAAAGGCAAGGCTACCATCTCTTTTCATAAATCTAGTTCACCATCTCCTTGGGATAAGATCCATGTCCCTTGAGAATGAACTATCTCTACTAAGTGTATCTCTGACTCCCCTGCTACTATACAAATTACTTCAAATGTTTTTGAATCTAAAGGCAAGGCTACTATCTCTTTTCATAAATCTAGTTCCACTAAACCATGAATGTCCACAACATCATCCACATAATCATTCATATCATAAATGGCAAAAAGTCGTATAGATGAGCCCCCACTTTGCATTCATCCCTCTCTGGTTCATGATCCTGAAACCGGCTGTCTGTGGTATGACCGATGTCAAGTCCTTGTCCAACAAAATTATATACCTAAAAATGGTCCTCATATCAGTATGAACAATGTTACCCCTTCTTATCCATATCAGACTTTGGCCCATGCTAAAGCATTATTAAAAAAATCTCAAATATCTATGGATACCAAAGAAGCATCCACCTCTATCCAAATAGAATCAGAAGATTTCCCACTGATAAAAGATTTTGAAATCTTCACATAAGATAAAAGCAGTGCCACCAATATTGGTATCAACAAAAATTCGATTCAAATATAGAATAGTATGAAGCTTCTATGATGCTTAATTGGAACAACAAGGATGCTAAAGCTATATGTAAAATAATCAAATATATGCATGGAAAACTAAAAGGAATGTTATATACCTTGAAAGTTATTGAGCTCCACCAGAAAGGTGACATTCAAGCAGCCATCCAAGTTTTAAATAAGAAAGTAGAATCTATTTATGATACTTTCTAGACCATAGATAACAAGGTATGAAAAATACCATATCAGGTCAATAATACCATTCAACAAAATATTCAACAGTCCTTGAATATTGTCATAGAACGATCTGAGAAGAAATTCGTAGATAGTATTTAGGTTGTAAATAATAAATTCAACAATTTATGTTTCTTAGTTGTTGATTTTAAGTAACACTATCCTTCTATATCCACTACTGTAAATAATCTCAGTTCCTCCCAATTAGACAAAAGTAGTGTGATGTCTAGTTCTCAAAGTTCTAATCCATACTGATCAAAATCTTTCACATGGGCTCAAGTGGTGCCCACAAAATCTCCCCTTGAGAAAAGAAAAGAAAATAGGAATGACTAGAATCAATGTATAAGAAGGAAAAAATATTATCATGGATGAAGGTGTCCATAGTAGTAGTGATCCCCTCCATAATATTGTCATAATTCATAATTTCTAGCCCAATTACTATAAGTTAGAATGAAAAATCCTAGATGAAATCAAAGAAACTATTCATGGTATGTTAGGATGGGCTAGTACTCAAATTCTTCAATTCAACAAACATGATAAAGATGTTGTTAGGATAATAAAAAATGACTTTGTGGGTATTCTCAAAGAATGGTGGGATGTCATTCCTGTAACCCAACAAGATACCATTATAGAAGGAGTATTACAAGGTAATGATAAGAGATGGAGGAGGAATGACTAGTCTCACTATTGCACTCCTTGCAGAATTTTTAGGAACAATTGTAGATGAACATCTTATTAATAGAACCAAGTTCCTAAGAGCTCAACTTTGTGATATGAAAAAGGTTAATGAGTATCAATGCTACGTGCAAAAACTCTTCTATAATTCTATAATGTAATTTTATGCTACAATGAAGCTCAGATATGTGGAGTTTTATCCACCATATTTTGCTAATGAATATAAAAAGGCTATGCATTTCCTCATAAAAGGAGATCGGACATTTGAAAAAATAAATCTTATCATCAACGAAACAAATAGGCTTCTCTACCTAGAAAAGAAAAATAAGAAACAAGTCATGCTTGCACAAAAATCCTTAGGAGCCAAGTTCTACACCCAAATGATAGAAAAAAAATTGGATGTTATGTTCCTAAGGATAAAAGGCACAAGAGGTTAATGAGTATCAATGTTACATGCAAAAAATCTTCCATAATTCCATAATGTAATTTTTTGCTACAATAAAGCTCAGATATGTGGAGTGTTATCCACCATATTTTGCTAATGAATATAAAAAGGCTATACATGGCATCATAGAAGGATATCGGATATTTGAAAAGATAAATTTGATGATCAATTAAACAAATAGACATCTCTGCCTAGAAAATAAAAATAAGAAACAAGTCATGCTTGCACAAAAATCCTTAGGAGCCAAGTTTTGCACCCAATCGATAGAAAACAATTTCGAATGTTATGTTCTTAACTATAGAAGGCACAAGAAAAGATTCAAGTATAAAAATTAGAAAGATTCTAAGTCATACTCTACACCTAGAAGAAATTTTTTCAGAAGGAAGAAATATTTTCCAAAATAGGAAAAATGAATGTTTCATATGTAAAGGAAATCACTTCGGTAGAAATTGTCTCCAAAAGGGAAAGCAGAAAGCAAAGGTAAAATTTGCTAAAAAAAGGAGATCACTGAAGATGAATATGCATTAATATCTGACACAAAAATTTGCATTTCATATATTGAATACGAAGAACCCAATATGGTAGCCAATTAAAAGACTAAATCATGTTCAACAGAAGAATTCTTAGATTCAGAGTTTGGATACAACTCACTTCCATTCTTTAGTTGTAACATGAATAAGAATTATTATGTTCATAATTTCCTTCCTCCCAACACAATTATACTAAAAAAACAACTTGATGATATAAGGCGGGCCTATGAAGATTGTCCTCCCTATTTGGTCCAGAAGAGATATATCTCTTGCAGTCTCAACTTCAAGATCTTCATATCAAACTGCTAGAACGAATCCAAGAAGAAAATGAAGAATCCAAAAGTAAAGAAAAAAATAAGGTAACCCCAAAATTTGATATATATACTTCTATAATCTAGAATATCCCTTTATTCCTAGAGGACGATGACATGAAAGACTGAAAAGGGAAAGAAGATCAAGACATTTTACATTCTTGGTCCCAGATGAAGAACAAGAATCAGTACAATAGTATGAGCATCCACCTCATACTAGAAGCTAAAGCAAGACTACATCTCTCTAGCATGCCCCTCTTCCAGGGACACCAAAAAGAATAATATAGTGATAAAAAAGGATTGTTTTGCTAGAAAAATCTATTAAAAGGGAAACTGCAAAATTTTAGGTTTTGCTAGAAGACAAAAAATGTTGCCCATATTCTAGAAATGGGAGATGAAGAAATTGACCGTGTCATCATGGAAAAGGCATATGGACAATATGATGAAGAAAATAATGTAGAGGTGAAACTGTAAAAACTTCTTGTAATCCATTTTGTAAAATTCAGTTCTGTATTCACAATATAAAGTCTTACTTCCTATATGTCATGATTGATACTGAAGCTGAAATAAGTCTGTTGAAAACTAATGTCATTCCTAAATACTGTTGGGAAATATATCCACTACAAATTAGCTTTGACTCAAAAAATTTCAAATCCTTATATTCATCCATAATCCCAGTCAAACTAGGAAGCATGCAAGCTAATTTCAAGGTCCATCAATTTGATTTTCTCCATTATGACATGCTTCTTGGATCAAATAATATTAACAATTGTATGCCCTACACTATAAGCAAATAATAAATTATCTTTCCTCAAGGATCCATTCCAAGGCTTAAAATATTTTAGTCAGTTATTCCCTCTGCTCCAAAACCTGTCAAGAATCCTAACACATATTTGATCTATAAATTTTTATCCCTTCATTTCTCTCCTCTTGAGCCCATCCTCAATAAAATCAAAACCTAATATTCTTCTGATAACCCTAATGAATTTATCCATAGGGAGAGGCATTTTTTCAACTCGATTTCAAGACAAATGCTCCACCAAAATTTAAAGCTCATGATACAGGGATGCAGTATGAAAAAAAAGATAAATGCCAAGAAGAAATCAATAATCTTACTAAATGATTGATTTATACAGCCACCCAAGTCTCCATGGGCATGCCCAACTTTTTACGTAAACAAAAGAAGTGAAATCATCATAGCAAAGAAGATATTAATGGTAAATTATAAACCACTAAATAAGTACATACTACCAGTACAACATCCTATTCTCATTAAAGATGATTTAGTTTGAAGAATCAATGGCAGTAAGATATATAGCAAATTTGATCTTAAATCAGGTTTTTGGCAAGTTTTTCTTGACAAGAAAGATACTTATTAAACAAATTTTAGTATTCCTGGAGCATAATACGAATATAAAATTCTTCCATTTGGGTTAAAGAGCACTCATTCAATCTTTCAAAAGAAATTGGATCAAATATTTGGTCACATGGATAAATTCCTTATTGTTTATATTGATGATATCTTGATCTTCTCTGAAAATGTCAACGAATATATGGAACACATTTCTCAGTTCCATAAAGTGGTTTTTGATAATGGTCTCTGATAAAAACTGCACAATAATAAAACACCAAATAATAATAATATAGAAACTGAAATTCATTCAAGATGTCTTTACATAGATGGAGCATACAATTTATAGCGTTTGATCTCCTACAAAGTTGGAGTCAACACTCATCTTCAAAAACTACAATATCTCTCCACAAATCTCTTAGATTTATCCCTAGGATATCTCTCTCATCCCTTTAATATCTCACACACCAAAATAACTACTTGAGTTGTTCTTACAACTCACCCAAATACTAATACTAGTTATTACAACTATATTATTAATATGAGTTCTATAAAATCATTATTATTAATATTACAATTTATTAATAATGTCACAATATATTTGTAACACTCACTCCCCTATTATTAACATTATTAATTCCCAATATAAACTCCCCTAATGTTGACATTATAGAAACAACAATCAAATTTCCTTCTGCAGCTTGTCGCCCATGCGTGCTCATGATCTGGATGGTTTTGTAGGTCAACGAACAACCTGAAACAAAGGATGGTTTTATAGGACAACCAACAACCTAAAACAAATGATGGTTTTATAGGACAACCAACAACCCAAATATCATTTTTTTTCCTTTTTGCTTTCATCTATCCACTATGTCTTTCCTTCAGGGAATCATGTAGGAACCACTTCTTATTGAATACAAACTAAATATAGGGAAAATTAAACATTGATACCATGTTCCAACCTCCCCCCCCTCAATGTGAACATTTCACTTATTCAAACATGAACTCTAAAATCATACTACACACAACAAACTGCAACTCTCAAATAAAGAAAACTAACACACATTGTCACCACAAATTCGTGTGGCCCCATCGTTGGTGACTGGTGAGAGGTCATTGATTGACCTCTAGCCTCCATTGCCTCTGTCCTCTAGACTAATGCACTCTTTACTTAATACAATAAGTCTTCATCACTTTGTTGAGCATTTGTTTCCTCATTATCAGAGTAGGTAGGCTTTATATCCCAATCACTTTCTTCATCTCTGTTTTCAAAAAAGAAGGCTTTATCCTTTAATTACCATCAAGTAAATCTTGTGCTCTTTTCTTACAATACATAATACCATGTCGAGGAGCATTACAATAGTGAAAAATATTTTTTTATGGACCTTGGGAGGTTGATTTTTGTTTAAAAGAAGGCTTGAATCTTCCTTTAGTATATGATTTGTTTCTACCATACTTTCTCCTCCCTCCATTTTGAGTTCGAACAACTTTTGCTTTAGTGCAACTGTTGCGCTATATATTTGTGACCCAAATAGTTTTCTTAATGTCGTCCAAATCAAATGTGATGTCTTTGTTATATTTATGTGACCTAGGCCAATAATCTTTGTTGCTTTTTGATCCTTTCTTTCCCATTTTTTTGCTTCATCCACATCATTTGGTTTCTTGATTTTTCATTCCACAATCTCCCATATATCATTGTTAATCAACAAAAATTGAGTTATAACTTGCCATGTATGGAAATCTTTTCCTTCAAATTTTTCAATTCGATTCAACTTGTCCATGTTGATTTAAGAAATTGGACATCAGTTTCAACCGAAAATGCATCCATGAGGTAATTTTTTTTACAATTTTAGATGACTACAAAATTATCAATGCAAAGAGCTTGAAAAAACACACATTTATAACAAAAAACATCATCTCAATCTAAGTTACCAGCTAAAAGTTATGGCAACTATAAATATTAAATCCAACATCTTTCTGGAACCCTTTCCAAAAATGGAATTTCTGTTTATACTTGTGATTTTTTTCACTGAATCCAAAAATGGCAAAAAATGAATAAGAAGAGTTGTAACTCATGATTTCCACAATTGGATGAAACAAACTACAAAAAACTAATAAGAAGAGTTGTAACTCATGATTTCCACGATTGGTTGAAAAAAAATACGATCTTTCCTACAAAATATAAGGATCTCCAAACGGTTGTTACATCGCTCGAACAGATCTGAACAAATGCAAAGACAGAAAAGGCACGTGGATTGCCAGAAATATGTGTCTACACATAGAGTGATAGTTGTTGGAATTCGTAAAGTTGTGTATCTACTCCACATGAACGACAGAGTCTCAACAATTCCAAAATTTCTAGATCGAGCTTCTTCTATAGATTTGTCCACATGAATTCTATCTTGTCAATCTTTAAGATTTTTATCTGCTACTTCAATACTTTCGCATCCAGTTCATAGTTTGAACTTGACGTGAGCATATTATTAGCTCCTTTGTGCCAATACAATGCTTAGGAGTTGCTACATATTCACAGTTAGAGTATAACACATGAATTCATTCTCCCATCACAACCTAAGACCAGAGATTTATCTGATACCACTGATAAAAACTACACAATAATAAAACACCGAATAATAATAATATAGAAACTAAAATTCATTTAGGATGTCTTTACATAGATGGAGAATACAATTTATAGTGTTTGATCTCCTAAAAAGGTGGAGTCAACACTCATCTTCAAACCCTACAATATCTCTCCATGAATCTCTCAAATTTATCCCTAGGCTATCTCTCTCATCCCTTTAATATCTCACACACCAAAATAGCTATGTGAGTTGTTATCACAACTCACCCAAATACTAATACTAAATATTATAACTATATTATTAATAAGAGTTCTATAAGCTCATTATTAATAATATTACAATTTATTAATAATGTCATAATATATTTGTAACAGTCTCTATCTCAGGCCAAACAAAATGGAAACCTTCAAAGAATCCATCCAAGTTTTGAGAGTAACTCTCAAAGATGGCACTTTCACCATGCAATACCACCTTGTCTCAATTTTTTTATTTCCTAATGAGATTCTTGACAAAATCCAACTTCAAAGATTGTTGGGTTGTGTTAATTATATTGTTGGTTTTTATAAAAATGTGGCCATTGATATGCTTATCCTAAACAAAAGATTAAGAAATAATGCTCTTGAATGGAATCCTAAAATAACAAAGGTAGTCCAAAGAATTAAGAAGGTATGACAAAATATTTCTCCAATGTCTCTTCCTGGAAAAAGTCTTAAAATTATTGAGACATATGATTTCAAATAATATTGGGGACTTGTGGTAAAGAAAAAATTGTAGATATGCATTTGGCTCAATATCACTCTAGTCATAAAGAGATTCTTGGTGCAAATAAAGTTATGTAGACTTTCCTAGTTTTCATTTAGCATGAACAATTCTTGCTTATAAATGATCTCCAGAATTTTAAAGGATGATTGTATAAAGGAGATCTAACAAACAAAATCACATATGGTCATCTTCAGATATGGGCTCAGCAGTTTGATGGTTATGATTTTGATAAGAATGTTCATGTTGAATTTGCAAGCAAATAACTTCACTCTTCCAAACTTAGTTTTGTTGAGGCTTATACAAAAAAATTCATGTCACTTTGGAGCACTAGAAACATGGAAAAATTTCCAAGGGTTCATGAGCATGATGATGAAAGGATGACTTAAGAAGATACATAATGGATTGAAGAAAACCATATTGTTGAAATTATAAATTATTTCAAAAAAATTACTAATGATAGCTTCTCTTATCTAAAAATTCCACTACCTTACCACCGTAGTAATGAACCTATGAGCACATGTACTCTCAACTGGCCCAATAAATATTTCAGCCTCACAAAATCTACTAGATATCCAATTGAATGTACTAAGTTTAACCAGTTGATTTACATACCTCATACACTGTGGAAAGTATACTTTGATCTTGATTGGCCTGAAAATCATCCTCTACAATTCAATTTGTGGAATTCTCTAGTATTTCCTAAATATATATAAACATTTCTTGAAAAATATATGCCAACAAAAATCTCTGATGATCCACAACTATAAATTGCACCAGATACTATGAGGAACATTTTGATCTAAAACAAGTAGATGTGGAGCGTCAAGGCCATGTACTACACCATCAGAATCATGTCACAACAACCATCTCACCTGCAAGGAAAATTATGGGTTAAATACTATAAGGCCTGTAATTTCTCTCTCCTTCCACTGACACCCACAAGACAGATAATAATTTGGGATGCAGATCTCTTCCATGTTCATACAATAAATTTACAACTCAGTAGAAGATATATTTATGAAACACATGATGGTGTGGTCTAATCATCTTCATAAGATGAATCTGATTGGACGATTTTTCGTGTGTCAGAAAAGTTGTGAAAGAAAGACCTAGGATGCGTGTAAAGTAAGGAATTTATCATATGGTGATTGTGACAAGTTCAGTGCTCCAATATTGTCGTAGGATATTTGAAGTTTGTATCAAAGTGATATCTTATGTGTACAACTCTTTGGTAAATAGATAAGATCTTGTTATTTTTCTTCAGCTCCCTGTCTCTATGTGGATGGTTGCGTTTTTTTCTTTTCCATCTGTGAAACTAGTGAAACATAACCATTCACACAGAGACAAAAAACTGAAGCAAAATAGCAAGATCTTATTTATTTACTAAAGGGTTGTACACATAAGAGATAGTTTTGATACTAATTTCAAAGCTCCTATGAAAGGAGTGGAGCAGTGAGCTTATCGCAATCACCATACGATAAATTTTTTACTTTACATGCATCCTAGGTCCTTCCTTCACAAATTTTCTGGCACGTGGAAAAGGTCTTCAATTAGATTCATCTTCTAAAGATGAATAGATCACACCATCATGGATTTCATAAAGATATCTTCTATTGATTTGTAAATTCATTTTCTGAATATGGAAGAGATCTACATCCCAGAATCTTATCTATCTTGTGGGTGTCAGTAGAAGGAGAGAGAAATTATGGGTCTTATAGTATTTAAACCATAATCGTCCTTGTGGGTGATCTGGTTTTTGTGACAGAAGTCTAATGGTGTAATACTTGGCCTTGACGCTCCACGTCTGCTTGGCTTAGATCAAACTGTTCCCCACAATATCTAGTGTAATTTGCAGTTGTGGATCATCAAATATTTTTGTTGGCATATATTTTTCAAGAAATGTTTTTAGATATTTAAAAAATCTTGGAGAATTCCACAAATTCAACTGTAGAGGATGATGTTCAGCGCAATTGAGATCAAAGTATACTTTCTATAGAGTATGAGTTTTGTTGATCAACAGATCAAACTTAGTACATTCAACTGGATATCCAATATGTTCTGTGAGCTTGGAAAATCTATTAGGTCAGTTGAGAGTACATGTGCTTATAGGTTCATGGATGCAATGGTAAGATAGTGTAATTTCTGGATCAGATGAGCTTCCATTAGTAATTGTTCTAAAATAATTTCTAATTTCAACAATATGGTGCTCTTCGAGCCATTATGTATCTTCTTGACTCATCCTTTCATCATTATCCTCATGAACCCTTAGAAATGTTTCCATGTTTCTAGTGCTCTAGAGTGGCATGACAAACTTTATAGAAACCTCAACAAAACTAACTTTGGTAGAGTGAAGTTCTCTACTTGCAAAATAAAAAAGAACATTATTTTTACCAAAGACATGTTTTGTATCAAACTCATAACCATCAAACCACTGATCCCATCTCTCAAGACGACCAATGTGGTTTTGTTTGTTGGATCTCCTTTATACAATCATCCTTTGAAATGTTGGAGATCAGTTGTAAAAAGAATTTTTCACGCTAAATGAAAAATAGGAGAATCTAAATAGCTTTCTTTACACCAAGAATCTATTTATGACTAGAGTGATATTTAAGCGCCGATCCTTTGAATGAGTAGAATGCAAATCTATAATTTTTTTCTTTACCATATCTCATTCTTTCTTTTAATACAACTCCCCAATATTCTTTGGAAGCATCTGTATCTACACTTTTAAAACATTTTCTAGGAAGAGACATAGAAGAAATATTTTGACACACTTTCTTAATCCTCTAGACTTCCTTTTTCATTTCAGGATTCCATTCAAGAGCATTATGTCTTAATATTTTGTTCAAAATGAGCCTATCAGAAACCACATTTTTATAAAAACTAGCAATATAAATAAAACAACCCAAAAATATTTAGACTTGGGTTTTGTCAGGAATCTCATTAGGAAATAATTTTTTTTGAGACAATGTGGTTTTTCAAGGTGACAATGCCGTCTTTGAGAGTTACTCCCAAAAATTGGATGGATTCTTTGAAGGTTTCCATTATTGTTGGGCTGAGAAAGAGACTATTATCAAAAACTACTTTATGGAACTGAGATAAGTGTTCCATATGTTCTTTAACATTTTTAGAGAAGACCAAGATATTATCAATATAAACAATGAGGAAGTTATTCATATGACCAAAAATTTGGTTTATTTTCTTTTGAAATATTGAAGGAGTAGTCTTTAACCCAAATGGAATAACTTTCCATTCATATTGTGCTCCAGGAATACTAAAAACTATTTTATAAGTATCTTTCTTGTCTAGAAAGCTTTACCAAAAACTTGATTTAAGATCAAATTTGACATATATCTTACTACAACTAATTATTTAGAGTAAATTATCTTGACTGGGAATAGGATGTTGTATTGACAATATGTACTTATTTAGTGGTTTACAATTTACCACTAATCTCTTATTTCCTATTATGATTTTATTTCTTTTGTTGACGTAAAAAGTTGTGCATGCCCATGGGGACTTGGATGGCTGTATAAATCCACCTTTTAGAAGATTATTGATTTCTTCTTGGCATTCAATGTTTTCTTTAGGTTGCATACCTATATGGTGAGCTTTAAATTTTGGTGGAGCAGTTGTCTAGAAATTGAGTTGACAAAAATGCCTCTTCTTATGGATAACTACATGAGGGTTATCAGAAGAACATTCAATTTATATTTTATTGATGGCCTCAATAGGAAATAAATTAAGGGATATGGATTTATGGTTCCAATCTGTGTTAAGATTCTTTACTGGTTTTCAAGCAGAGGGAATAACAGACTAAAAAAATTTAAGCCTTGGAATGGATCCTTGAGGAAAGATAATTTCTTCTTTGCTTATAGTGTAGGGCATATGATTGCTGAGATTATTTAATCCGAGAAGCATGTCATAATGGAGAAAATAAAATTGATGGACCTTGAAATTAGCTTGCATGTTTCCTAGTTTGACTAGGATTATGGATAAATAGGAAGAATTGACCTTTTTGGAGTCAAAGTTAATTTGTGGTGGATCTATTTCCCAATAGTCTTTAGGAATGACATTAGTTTTCAGAAAATTGATTTCAGCTCAGGTATCAATCATGGCATCTAGGAAGTAAGACTTTATATTTGGAATACATAACTGAATTTTACAAAATGGATTACAAAAAGTTGTTACAATTTCACCTCCACATTCTTTTCTTCATCGTATTGTTCATACGCCTTTTCCATGATGATACATTCAATTTCTTTCATCTTCTATTTTTGGAATATGAATAACATTTCCTTCTTCTAGCAAAGTCTGAAATTCTGTAGTGGCCCTTTTAAAAGCTATTTCTATAAAAACAATCCCTTTTTATCGCCATATTCTTCTTTCTAGTGTCCCTAAAAGATGGGCATGCTAGAGAGATGTAGTATGGCTTGAGCTTCTAGTATGAGGTTTTCTTGATCTTCTTTCTCTTATTAGTCTTCCACGTTCTCATCCTCTAGAACTAAAGGGATAGTTTGGATCATTGAAGTAGTCATCAGATTATGGGATTACCTTATTTTGTGCTTTCTTCTTGGATTATTCATTTTCTACTTGGATTTATTCTTGTAGTTTGATATGAACATCTTGAAGTGAAGACTACAAGAAATATTTCTTCTGGACCAAATATGGAGGAACTTCTTCATAGGCTTGTCTTACATCATCAAGTTATTTTTAAAGTATAATTGAGCTGAGAGGTAAGAAAGCATGAACATAATAATTCTTATTCATGTTATAGCTGAAGGATGGAAGTGATTCGTATCCACTCTAAATATGAGAATTCTTCTATTGAACGTGATTCAATCTATTAATTACCTACCACATTGGGTTCTTCATATTCAATATCTAAAACATAAATTTTTGTGTCAGATATTAATACATTTCAACTTCAATGATATGATTTTCTTGAGAAAATTTTACCTTTGCTATCTAATTTCCCTTTTGAAGACAATTTTTGTTGAAGTGATTTCCTCTACATATGAAACATTCAATTTTTCTATTTTTAGAAAAATATTTCTTCCTTCTAAAAAAAATTCTTCTAGGCCTAGAGTAAGACTTAGAAGAACATGTTGAACAAATTTTTCTTTCTGGTTTTTATACTTGAACCTTTTCTTGTGTTTTCTATCCTAATGAACAGAACATCCAAAATTGTTTTCTATAGTTTGGGTGCAGAACTTGGCTCTTAAGGCTTTTTGTGAAAGTATGGCTTGTTTCTTGTTTTTCTTTTCTAGGAAAACATGCCTATTTGTTTCGTTGATGATTTGATTTATCCTTCCAAAGGTCCAATCTCCTTCTGTGAGGCCATGTGTATACTTTTTATATTCATCAACAAAATATGGTGGATAAGACTCCACATATTTGAGTTTCATAGTTGCATCAAATGGAATTCCATAATTATAGAAGAGTTTCGGCATGTCGTATTCATACTCATTAACCTTTGGCATATCACAAAGTTGAACTATTACGAACTTATTTCTATTAATAAGATGTTCATCTACAATCGTTCTTAAAAATTCTACAAGGAGTGCAGCAGTGAGAGTAGTCGTTGCTCCTTCAACTCTTTTAGTACCTTGTAATACTCCCATAATGGTATCTTGTTGAGCTATAGGAATGACACCCACTATTCTTTGAGAATACCCACAAAGCTATTTTTTATTATCCTAGAAACATCTTTATCATGTTTTTTGAACTATAGAATTTAAGTATTAGCCCATCCTAACATACCATGAATCATTTCTTTGATTTCATTTGGGATTTTACATTCTATCTTATAGTAATTGGGATAGAAGTTATGAGTTCTGACAATATTATGTAGGGGTTCACTGCTATTATGGACACCTTAATCCATGGCAATACTTTCTCCTTCTTCTGTAGTGATTCTAGTCATTCCTATGTATTTTACTTTCTCAAGGAGAGATTTTATGGCTGTCACCTGAGCCTATGTGAGATATTTTGACCAGTTTGGATTAGAACTTTGAGAACTAGACATCACTCTACTCTTGTCTGATTGGGAGAAACTCAAATTATTTACAGTAGTGCATAGAGCAAGAAAGTGTTGCTCAAGATCAGTAACGGAGAAACGTAAATTGTTGTATTTGTTATTTACAACATGAATAGTGTCTATGAATTTCTTTTCAAATTCTTTTGTGACAATCTTCAAGGAATGTTGAATATTTTGTTCAATGGTATTATTGACCTGATATGGTATTTTATGTACCTTGTTATCTATTGTCTAGATAATATCATAAATAGATTGTACTTTCTTATTTAAAACTTGAATGGGTGCTTTAATGTCACCTTTTTGGTGGAGCTCAATAGATTTCAAGTTGTCTAGCATCCCTTTTGATTATGTTATCTATAACTTTAGCAACCTTGTTCCAATTAAGCATCCTAGCAGATTCAACCTATTCTAGATTTGAATCTAATTATCGTTGATACCAATAGTGGCGGCGGTGCTTCTTGTCTTCTCTGAAGATTTAAAAATATGGTGTTGGTGGCAAATCTTCTTATTTTATTTGGATAGAGGTGGATTCTTCTTTGGTATCCATAGAGATTTGAGCCTTTTTTAATAATGCTTTAGCATGGGCCAAAGTCTGATATCAATCATAAGGGATAACATTATTCATATTGATATGAGGACCAATTTTTGGTATATACTTTTACTAGGCAAGGACTTGACATTGGTCACACCACATACAATTGATTTCGGGATCATGAACCAGAAAGGGATAACTATAAAGTGGGGGTTCATCTATATGACTTTCTTCCTTTTCTGATGTGGACAATCGTGGTTTAGTGAAATCAAATTTACGAAAAGAGATAGTAGACTTACCTTTAGATTTGACAACATTTGAAGCAATTTTTACAGTAGCAAGGGAGTTAGAGATGCACTTAGTAGAGATAGTCCTTTGTGGAGGGACATGGATCTTATCCTAGGAGATGGTTTCAGGCTCAATTTTTTGAGAGGTTAGATTTTCATGCATGACTACATTACTACCTTTAGATGGTCCATGTCTTATAAATGGGTAAGCAGTATTGGTTAATCCAAAAATAATTCTATAGAAGATGGCTAGAGGAGAATATCCTAGCTTCATATGTAGACCAATAGTCTTGAGATGAAGCTTTAAAACCTTACTCAAAAGATCATCTGTTTGTATAGACATTTGGGAAAACATTGAAATGAATCAGGTCATTATTGAGGCTAGTTTGTAAAGTAGCTAACAAACAATCTTGAAAGTTTTCTTGCCTAGAGTCTAGCAGACAACAGAGAATAGAGGCATTAATACCTCCTCTTAATTAAGTTGTGAGACCTATCTGGACACATCCTATATGTACAAATTTATATGTAGATTGTTTCTTAAGATACTTAATACTTAGACTTCTCAAAAAATTTAACTTGTATACATGACTCCCTAGATAAGACAAAGGTACAAACAATTAAATGAAAGGCTTTTGCTTTTTTATAAACTTCATAAGGTAATTTTGGAAGACACCAACCTGGTAGAGGATTGTCTTCATTGACTAATATGAGCTCTGAAGGATCCACAAAGTTGTTGTAACTTTCTTCATGCGATCTGGAATTAAAAGAAACTCATTCTATCTTCTCCATTCTGTAAGTTCTCAAATTTCCTTCTCCATGACTTAATTGAGTTCTATTTGCCATAACATACCCTTCCCTGCGAAACAAAAGGCACTGAATCATCTTAGATGACTTACGTGATTCAGTTAAAAAGAAAATCAAAATAACAGACGAGAAGAGAAATAGACTATTCAAGATGCAAGAATAAATAATAACCAGGATTTCATACCACTTTTTTCCAAGAAAACAGAATAATAGCCCAAATCTATCTGGAGAACAAAACACATAAAACTTATATATTGAACAACAAATAGCTTATACATATATAGTAAGAGAGGACTCCATTACTATATAATATTATTGCAATAGATTTGAAATACAACCAAACCAAGAACCAGGAACGCAGTTACTGGAGGAAGGTATGCTACCAACTTCAAAGTGCACAATGGGACATTAAGAACAACCAACTTAATATAAAAATAAATCCATTAACGAAGAAGGCTAGCTCTGATAAAAGACCAAAGTACCCTTGATCAAAGGATTAGAATTACAAGAGACTAAAGACTAACAAATATCTACAAACTCATGCTCATTGATCACGTGATGTAGTACATTATTACAAAACTCCCTTTTAAAGGAGAGTGAGAATATTTTCACTAGATAACTTAGAGACTGAGAACCAGAAATTTGATTACCCAAATAATCTGAAAATGGGTGAGGTAAATTTTCACTTATAAACATTTCCAAGGATCTGAGGAACTCAACATCAATTTTATGGCTCTTAAATTCAAAAATTGATTAATTCCTTTAAAAATATGCACCTCAGTCTAAATTTCATTCACCATACTGAAATGCGCATTTGTGGATTATGGATACTGAAATTGAAAATTGAATCCATTTTCTTTTTTTTAAGGAATTTTTGCTTAATCAAAATAATTAAAACCTATTTCTGATTTTATCTGATCAATAGCTTCATCCACAAAAAATGAAATCAAATCCACAACACAAGTTTGATAACGGAGTTCACTCAAAGGTTACATCTCCATATTCTCAAAAAGAGAATCGATCTATTCAACGTCCAATCAAGTACAATTAACCCTTTAATAATGACCAAGAGACCATTATACCTACAAATGAGCTGATCTAAGACTCATGGAACTCTACACGAAATCAAAAACTGTCCCGAAGTCAATCTATGGCTCATACAGTGCTTCCACATTGTGATCCCCTTGTAAATGTAACCGAAAAATGCCTACAATTGGAGATTTAAAAACACTACATGGAAACAAATTACATATTTGGAATCCTTATGAAATTTTGAGCAACTTCCCTTTTTACACCATGGCCTAGTTCAGCCCCTAGGTGCCCCAAAAGTTCATTCTATTTGACAAGTGTCTGTGAAGAACTTATATGAGATGCAGCTTGTGATATGAAGAGATCATTTTTAAGATAACATATTATCTTGTTAGTGAATTTTCTAAAGTATTATTTTCTCCCTTTACATATTAAACATCAAATTGGAACTCTAGTAGTTTTTGTTGCTATCTGTATAACCTTCCTCGTGTTGCATGGGGATCAACTTTGTTTTTAAGGTAGTCGGCAAGATTCTTATAGTCACTACGGACTATAAATTTTACTAGATATAGATATGATTTGAATGCTTTGAGTGCTTTCAGGTCCACAAGGATTTCTTTCTTAGTATTGTTATAGTTTCACTCTTAATCTGTGAACGTGCCATTAGCATAACAGACTATAGATTCTTAGTGATCAAGTTGGACTTCTAGTAACACTCCACCCCAGTAGCAATTTGAGGCATTTGTATGCACTATTAGTGGGTCCTTTTGGGGAATTGTGAGTGGTGGGAGTTGTTTGCACATATTTTTTATTTCAAGGAGTACTTTTTTATGCTTGTCAGACCACATCAGTGACTTCTTTTTTAACCTATCTGTGAGGAGATGCTTGTATTTTCCCAAATCCTAGAGCAATAGTGCAATGTAGTTCAGGTTGCCTAGGAATTTTTACAACTATCTCTTATTAATTATCTGATTAGGATATGATTTTATGAAACTCAATACATGGTTGGGGTTTTATTGGTCCCAACCTAATTTTTATTCCTATAAAATCAATCTTTGTTCTGAATGTCTCCATTTTTATTCTGACAAGACTATGTCATTGTCCTTGACAAGATCGTGGAATACTCTCAAATGTTCAATGTGTTCTTCTTTTGATTTGCAGAAGATGATTATGTCATAAATGTAGACAAAGATGAATTCATAGAAGGGCATGAAGACTGAATCCATCCATTCTTGGAAATAACTGGGAGCATTCCTTAGGCCAAAGGGCATCACTAGCCATAGGTAATTGTCTTGTGGTGTCGAAAAGGTTGTATTTTCAACATGCTCAAGATTGGTCATGTGATGGTAGAAACCACTTTTTCAATCAAACTTAGAGTATATGTGGTTGTGGACTATTCGTTCAAGGACTCTATCCTTCTGTGGAATTGGATAACGGAAAGGGATTGTTATTTTGTTCAGAGTTGTATAGTCAATGATCATACTCTTTGTACCCCTTTTTTGTTCAGAGTGCTTATTGACCATAAATTTTGAACATGAATATGGGGATTGAGTTGTTTTAATCAAATTTGTTTGTAACAAATTTTTTATTTCTTAGATCATGTCAGGTAGATCTTTATCTAGTACTGGCCTTGGATTTTCACATGCATATTTTCTAGGCTCTGCTTTGATGTCGTATGTTCTCATATTCTTATGCCAAAATTATTGTGGATTGAGATGGAAGCAATCCTTCTTGAAGAGTTGCACAACAAGATACTCCTTTTCTTGGACAACCTGAAGTGCAATTTTAGATTTCTGAAACAGTTCCCTTTTTCTACTTTATTTTGGTTCCTCATATTGTAGAAATTTACAATCTTAAAAACATCTCTGCATGAGTCTAATGGCTCTTGGTTGAATGAAAGTGGGGAGTTGAATGGGATGAGGCTGACTTCATTCAAGAATCCTTTATAAACAAATGTGATGTATTTATTGGGCTTCACTGTGTATTATGTGAGTGAGCTGAGGAACACTTGGCCAAGGATGATGTCATCTGTTAGTCCAGGGTATTGATCGAATGTGATGCGATACAAGCAATTGTAGAAATAGATACGAACATTTGGTGCATCGTACAACCAAAATATTCACATAAGGGAAAACATTTACAATCACTTATTTTGAATTTTCCTTTGGAGATGTCATTGTAGGTTTTGGTGACGATACACAAGATTGTGATTGCTAGCCTACGATCAGATACAATTTGTTGCCACTTGACATCATTAGTTGTTTTGTTTTGGATGTCATACATGTTGAGTATCTTTTTTCCTATGGGTTTGGGAAGACTCGTTAGAAAGTGTTGCTTGGCTAATGCATACTCTTGCATTCCTATGGCATACAATTATTGTTCTACAACTGTGACATAGTCATTGAACTTTCTTAGATCACATAGCTTTAGTTTCATGAATGCCCTGATTTTTATTTCTGAATATTTATCTTCATTTGGGTAGAAGTCGAATTGTATTGCCTGGGCCATTGTCTCAAGCATATAGAATTCATTTTTAAATATGGCACCAACGTAGCCATGCGGTCTTTCTGATGGCAACATAGTCCACCAATCATGGACTATTCCCTGAAAATTGTGGGTTACGAAGGTTATAGTTGCTGTTGGATCCCATCCTTTGTGATCCATTATAATTCTTACTTGGATCACCATTTTTATACCTTCCTTCGTCTTGTGGCTCCATCCATTTTATCTATGTTGAATACAATTTTATATGGATAGAAATTTGGATTAACATGGGCTGGAAAAGGCACTCTAGGATCATCCAGCATTGCTTCAACTAGGTCTTCAACCTCTAGTTCAGGATCTTCGACATGTTACTGGGCAGTTATCTAGTTGCTCTCAAAGATTCCATCTGGTTTTGGCTTTGAAATTTTTTTGTGGATGTTTAGAGATCCTATATCAAGCGGGACAAGCTTGAATGTTGGCTTTCTTTTTGTTTCACCATCATGTATCTTGGGAATGTTAGGGGATTTGTGGGGGCAATCTACGCTGACTTGGATGTTTGGGTTGTTTGCTAGCCTTTGTTCCTTTGTAAGTTCCTTTATTCGTATTTGTAGGTCTGTCAATCTTTCTTCTTGGGTTGATGTGGTTGTATTGATATGGAGGTATAGGGAAGACACATTTTGGTAGATGGTGTTTATCATTTTTTGTAATTTGTGGAGTTTTTTAGATGTGTATGTGGCTAGTTGGGTCAAGGTATGTAGATGATTTTTGGTTTCTTTAGCTTGTGATTCTAAGGTATTCACTTTACTGGAGATATTATCGATTATAGGTTGTTGGCTCATCCATCGTGATTTCTAGTTGAGCTACTGGGTAGAAGAATTCTTGTTATTTGATTTGCTGTTAAAAAAGAGATTATGATAAATGACTGGCTCAGGCTCTATTTCAGCTTCTTGAAAAATGATGTGGGTAAAATATACTTCTTTTGTTCCTGATGATATTCTTGACAGGGGTTCTGGATTAGACTTTGAGAGTAAGGTTATCCTATTTTTGAACTAACAAGGGACCTGACTATTATCTTCTTTGGTGAATTCAATAGAAACACATTTTCCTAGTTGCACTTTAATGAGGTTTTTTGTGTGGTTGCTTGCTTTAGCATTTACTGGTGGAGGAGTCAAGCTCTTATGGATGGGTGGTTGGTATATTGATGGCAATGGTGGAGGATTGAGGTCAAATTTTGCATGTCATTTAGAGATGGCTCATGGGTATTTCAAAGTTGGTAGGGTACTTAACTTTTTATCTTTATGATAAGGTGCTCCTTTGATCATGGTTTGGATTGAGGGGTAATCATTTATCCACCGGTCTGGTAGAGTTTCCAAGTATTGACCAACTTGAAGGAGATGCCTTGATCCCTCTAGGAATCTTTATCCTATGAATTGAAAGCATTTGTCCATTGTGTTCACATATCTATATAGAATGACATTTGATAGCATCATACAAAGATTCAGGTAACAGGATTATTCCAAGAACTTGTATATATAATACCCCTAGAGAATCTCAGTCTTATCCTATATAGGTCATCTCTGTCTAGGGTTTCATGGAATTGGGTGACAACCATGTCTACCCAAGTGGTGTTCCTAACATCTAATAGGGTAACAATATGTTCGACATTCAAACAGTAGTCAAAATGAGGGTGTACAATAATATTAAACTCATACCAATGCACAACAATATGACCATTTTTTTGAGTTTTTTTTATATCTTTAATTGAAAGAACAGGAAGGAAAATTAGGAAAATGTTATGTCCACTAATTAAGAGGTGAGTCTCAGTTTTTCGAATGGTTTTCATACAATGCAACTCAACTGGTGGGTATTTATAAAGGTTAGACTTTTATACCTTTGGGAATTTTATTTGCCTGTCGGAGTCTATGAAAACTTCCTCTTAGAAAAACATTTCATGGATTGAGCTCGCCACATAACTTGAACACGATAGGATTACAAACTTCCTAGATGGAATGTCAACCTCCATCCTTAGACTCTTTTATCCACAAATGCCACAATATCTCAAGGTGCGGAAAAGGGGGACCTAAGACAATGCTGGGAAAAGGGGCCTATCGCTTTGATACCCATCGGACTATGAAGTCTCAATCATTTTTGTTTCTGATCTACAGGTTCGGTTAAAAACCTGCAAATAGAGAGCATACACAAAGGATGGAGACAGAAAATTTTCTATGAACTAGGGTTTAGGTAAAATATACTTACGTAATAATGTCATTGTTTCTAGTCTACATGTTTGGGTTAATACCCGCAAGCACAAGGCATACACAAACAATAGGTACTAAATGTCATAAAATAGTATGGAGCCAACCTTAAGGAGGGGGCCTTTTAGTATCCTTCTATTCATTTACTCAAAATATTACAATTATCTCTCAGGCCAATATTCTTGCAATCCTACTAAAGGTCCTCTTGGAATTCAAAATCCCTCCCCAAAATGGAGAGTGAAGGTCCTTTGAATAGGAGAGGGAGATTTTCCCAGAGGGGAAGGTTATATGTGACCTACACAACATGTCGCAAGTCCATAAGTGGACATGTGACATAAAGTGGAGATATGGCAGGTCCTTTCTGGCTTTAGCCAAAGGTGTTTATGTCTAAATATTCCACCTGTACAAAGTGACGAGTTCTTTTTTGTTTTTAACTAGAGGTGTCTGCATCACATTATTCAATACAAGACAAAGTAATTTAGAACATATCACAAAGCATAAAATGGCATTGATTCTGAGGTTTACTGTGGTATGTTCTAATTTACTTTATGTCTTGCATTGAACAATGTGATGCAGACATCTCTGGCTAAAAATGAGAAAGAACCCATCACTTTGTACTTGTGGAATATTTAGACGTGGACACCTCTAGCTAAATCCAGAAAGAACTCATCATATCTCCCCTTTATGTCACATGTCCACTTACAGACTTGTGACCTGTTATGTAGGCCACTTATGAACTTCCCCTCTGATAACCACTCCCTCTCCTATTTAAATGACCTTTACTCTCCATTTTAGGGAGGAATTTTGAATTCCAAGAGGGCGCTTAGTAAGATTACGAGAATATTGGCCTAAGAGATGATTTTAATTTTTTGAGAAAATTAATAAAAGCCTACTGAAAGGACCCCTCCCTGAGGTTTGATCCATATTGTTTTATGATGTTTAGTACCTGTCGTTTGTGTATGTTCTCTACTTGCGGGTATGAACTCGACCCTGCAGACCAAAAACAATGACATTCTTCCATGACTATATTTTCCCTAAACCCTGGTTCCCTAGAAATTTTCATGTCTCCATCCTCAACATATGCTCTCTACTTGCAGGATTTTATCTGACCTTACAGATCAGAAAAAAAAACACTTGAGACTTCATAGTCAAACTGGTATTAGAGCAATAGGCCCCTTTTCCCAACACTGCCTTGAGCTTCACGTATGAGGCTAATGCTCATACTGTTGTATTGATTCTTGTTCTTCATCTAGGAACAAGTATGGAAAATGTCTTGATCTTCTTTATCTTATCATTCTTCCACTTCCTTGTCCTCTAGAACTAAAGGGGTAGTTTGGATTATAGAAGTAGTCATCAAATCATGGGGTTACCTTCTTTTGTGCTTTCTTCTTAGATTCTTCCTTTTCTTCTTGGTTTCATTCTTGCAGTTTGATATGATGATCTTGAAGCTGAGAATGCAAGGGATATTTCTTCTGGACCAAATAGGGAAGACAATCTTCATAGGCGTGCCTTACATCATCAAGTTTCTTTGTTAGTATAATTGATCTAGGAGGCAGAAAAGGATGAACATAATAATTCTTATTCATGTTACAGTTGAAGGATGGAAGTGAGTTATATCCAGTGTCTGAATCTGAGAATTCTTCTATTGAAGATGATTCAGTCTATTGATTAACTTCCACATTGGGTTCTTCATATTCAATATCTGAAACATAACTTTTTGTGTCAGATATTAATATATATATTCATCTTTAGTGATCTTTTTTTCTTGATAAAAGTTTACCTTTGCTTTTTTTTTCCCTCTATATATGAAAGATTCAATGTTTCTATTTTTTGGAAAATATTTCTTCCTTCTGAAAAACTTTTTTCTAGGCGTAGAGTAAGACTTGGAAGAACAAGTTGTACATATTTCTTTATGCTTTTTATACTTAAACCTTTTCTTGTGCTTTCTATCCTTAGTAACAAAACATCCAAAATTGTGTTCTATCATTTCGGTGCAAAACTTGGCTCCTAAGGGTTTTTATACTGGCATGGCTTGTTTCTTATTTTTTATTTTCTATACAGAGATGCCTATTTGTTTCGTTGATGATTTGAATTATCCTTCCAAAGGTCGAATATCCTTATTTGAGGACATGCATATTCTTTTTATATTCATCAAAAAAATATGGTGGATAAGAATCCACACATCTGAGCTTCATTATAGCATCAAATGGCATTCCATAATTATAGAATAATTTATACATGTAGCGTTACTACTCATTAACATTTTTCATATCACAAAGTTCAGCTCTTAGGAACTTAGTTCTATTAATAGGATGTTCATCTACAACTATGCGTAAAGATTTTACAAGGAGTGCAACCATGAGACTAGTTTTTCCTCCTCCAACTCTTTTAATACCTTGTAATACTCCTATAATCTTATTGTGTTACAAGATGAGATCCCGCCATTTTTTTAGAATACCCACAAATCCATTTGTGATTATTCAAACAACATCTTTATCATGTTTGTTAAACTGAATAATTTGAGTACTAGCCCATCTTAACATACCATGAATCATTTTTTTTATTTCATCTCAGCTTTTTCATTCTATCTTATAGTAATTGGGCTAAAAATTCTGAGTTCTGATTGTATTATGGAGGGTTTCATTGCTATTATGGACACCTTCATCCATGATAATATTTTCTCCTTCTTCTGTAGTGATTCTAGTCATTCCTATTTTATTTTCTTTCTCGAGGGAAGATTTCATGGCTTGCACTTGAGCCCATGTGAAAGCTTTTGACTAGTCTAGGCTAGAACTTTTATAGTTAGGCATCACACTACTCTTGTCTAATTGGGAGGAACTGAGATTATTTATAATAGTGGATAGAGTAGGAAACTGCTTCTCAAGATCAACAATTGAGAAACATAAATTATTGACTTTATTATTTACAACCTGAATATTGT
The DNA here is from genome assembly GCA_019776745.2 of Taxus chinensis. Taxonomy (NCBI): domain Eukaryota; kingdom Viridiplantae; phylum Streptophyta; class Pinopsida; order Cupressales; family Taxaceae; genus Taxus; species Taxus chinensis. The sequence goes on along the minus strand of CM034152.1, from coordinate 200,244,835 downwards.
CTATGAATTCAACGTGAACAACGGGACATTAAAAACAACCAAATTTATATAAACATAAATTTGTTAAGTAAGAAGGCTAGCTCTGATAACAAGACTCGTGTACCCTTGATCAAAGGATTAGACTTACAACAAAATAAAGACTAACAAAATTTAGACACTCTATAGATTTATGCTCCTTGATCATCGGATGTAGAGAATGAGTCACATACTCCCTTTTATAGGAGAGTGAGATGATTTTCACTGGATTACATAGAGACTGGGAAATGGAAACCTGGGTTACCCAAATGATTCCCACTACGAGATAGTCGGGGACAACAAAGATGAGTACATGTCACTCGTCCTAAAGCCTTTAGAAAGTGGGGAGGTCCACCATGCTTTAATATGACATAAAGTATGTCATGTCAAAACATTATTAGATTCCTACATAACCACTAAGACATGTGACAACAAGCTTGCCATCATAGCTTTCACTTTATACTATTCCTAAGGACTATAATGGAATCTTAGAATTTGGTCTTCATTATATGAGTTGGATGATTCCTATATTTCAGTAGTATACAGGTCCTTTATATTACGTTCATACTAGAGTCTTGAAATGGAAGAGATCCCATCATTATCTATGGTTACATGTCTTCTTGATGGAAAAAAATATAGGTCCGGTATCCGTAAGAAATGACCTAGTGCTTTAGGATGGAGATTCATCGTATGATAAAAATAGATTTTGTGCCATAGCTAACCATCAGGGTGTTGATGGTGTCACTGCATGTGATTAGTTTTGACATAATACATTTCTTTTACATACCAGGTAAATTTACAATTTATTAATATGTTCCTGACAATATCAAGATGTATCTAAAGAAGAAGATGTTTAGAGATTTTTGTAAGGAGATATCGAGAGAGGAAATATCTGAAATGATTGGAAATGTATCATTGATCTCCTTTAATACTAGATTTATTCCAAGCATCATTTAGCAATGGATGACCCCCAGGCCACATTAAGGAAAATTCAAATTTCCATAGTTTCCCTGGTTTTAGGACAAGTTGTTTCAAGTGAATTCCTTCAATAGAAATATCATCTGGAGGTGGCTCTACAAACCTATAATGTCTCCATTTCCATTTAAGGAGCAGAATACCATGGGTTCCTGAAGAGAATGAAATTTTTCTATTGCTATTTCTGGATCTACAAATGTGGTTGTTACTTCATTCATGGAAAAAAAAATCCCGATCAAACAAGATTTGTTTTGCTTCAAATGAAATTTGATTATCATTTCTTTTAAGAACATTAATAGACCTTTCAAAATTTTCACAAGACCATACAAGGCTAACAAATTCATGAACTACCTTAGTGATATTAATTTTATTAGACTGGTTTAATTCTCTACTTATAAAATCTACCAGAGAATTATCATTAACTTTTATATATTCAACTTCAAAGCTATAGTTATCAAACCACATATACCATCTTTTTAACATGTTGAAAATAGTCTTATCCAAGGCGTCATCATTATTGAGTCTTGCACTGAAGTATTTTAGATTTGATCTCAAAATAAAGTTTTCACTTTGTAAGAAAATTAAGAAAACTTTAATGGATTTCTTTATAACAGGAATTTCTTTATGAGATGAGTGGCATTTAAATTTTGAACCTTGAAAAGATCCGGATGCATATATGTAGATATTTTCTTTTCCATTTTCCAATCTTTCCTTCAGTACTGCTCCCTTGAATTCTTCGTTAGCATTTGTTTCAACAATATTTTGTCCCTTTCCTTTTATAGACACGATAATAAGCTTTTGAACTTGGTTTTTAATCCTTTTCACAGCTTGGGTCATTTCAACCATCCAACTAGGTGCATTCTTCCTTAGCCTTTTATTTAGGAGAATTTTGCTAGTTGCAATTCCTTTGTAGAATCCTACAATATAGTTAATGCATCGAAAAAATATTTGTAACTGTAGTTTATCAATTATCTGATTTGGAAAATCTTGGATCTTAGATACAATATGAGATTACATCTCTATTGAGCTATTTTTTGCAGTAATACCAAGGAAACTTATTTCATCCTCAAATACCTCCATTGGTTGGAGATAAACACAAACCATTTTGGTACACTGTGCCATAAAATTTCTGTAGATGTTCAATATGTTCCTAAGAAAATTTGGAAAAAATGAGAATATCATCAATATACATGATTAGGAAATCAGAAAACTCACCAAAAGATATTATCCATCATCTTTTAAAAAAATGACCCCCTTTTTTGCCCCTTGAGATATTGTGGCATTTGCAGATAAAAGAGTGCGAGGATGGAGATCAACGTTCCAGCCAGGAAGTTTGTAATCTTGTCGCATTCAAGTTTTGTGGTGAGCTCAATCCATGAAACGTTGTTCCAAGAGGAATTTTTCATGGACTCTGATGGGCGGATGAAATTCCCAAAGGTACAAAATTCTGGCCTTTATAAATACCCACCAATTCAGTTGCATTGTATGCAAACCATTCGACAAAATGAGACTCACCTCTTAGGTAGTGGACATGACATTAGACCAGTTTTCCATAATGTACTTTAATTAAAGATATAAAAACTACTCAAAAAATGGTCATATTGTTGTGCATTGGTCTAACTTCAATATTATTATACACCCTCATTTTGACTACCGTATAAATGTCAAATATGTCGTTACCCTATTAGATGTTAGGCACACCACTTGGGAAGATGCAGTTGTCACCCAATTCCATGGAACCCTACATAGAGATGGCCTATGTAGGATAAGACTGAGATTCTCTATGGCCTTAGAAGACAAAAATTTAGAAAATACATGGGTATTATATATACAAGTTCTTAGAATAGACATGTTTCCTAGATCTGTGTATGCAACTATCAGATGTCATTCTACATGTACATATGCATAGATTCTCTATCTGTATGTTAACACAATGTACAGATGCACTCAATTCACAAGACAAATATTCCCATAGGGATCAAGGCATCTCTTCCAGGTTGGCCAATACCTGGAAAATCTACCAGATCATTGGGTAAATGATTATCCCTCAATCCAAACCATGATCAAAAGAGCACCTTATCGCAAAGATAAATAGTTGAGTACCCTACCAACTATGAAATACCCAAGAGTCGTCTCCAAATGGCATGCACCGCTTGACCTCAAGCCCCCACCATTGCCATCAGTATACCAACCACCCATCCAGAAGAGCTTGAATCCTCCACTAGAAAATGTTAAAGTAAGTAACCACACCAACCAAATCATTAAAGCATAGTTAGGACAATGTGTTTCTATTGAACTCACCAAAGAAGATAATAGTGAGGTCCCTTGTCAGTTCAAAAATAAGGTAGGATTCCTCTCAAAGTCGAAATCGGAACCCATGTTAATAATATCATCAGGAGCAGAAGAAGTATATTTTACCCACATCATTTTGCAAGAAGCCGAAATAGATCCTCAATCAGTCATTTATTACAATCTCATTTTTGCCAGCAAAACAGATAACCAAAAGTCTTCTACCCAGTAGCTCAACTGGCAATACCGATGGATGAACCAACAACCTGTAATTGATAATATCTCTAGTAAAGTCAATACCTTAGAATCGCAAGCCAAATAAACCAAAGATCAGTTGCAAACCTTGACCCACCTAGCCATGCACACATTTGACAAACTTCACGAATTACCAAAAATGGAAAACACCATCTACCAAAATGTGTCTACATTATACCTCCATATCAATACAGCCACACCAACCCAAGAAGAAAGATTGAAAGACCTGTAAAGATGGATAGATTCACTTACAGAGGAACGAAGGCTAGCAAGCAACTCAAACATCCAAGTCAACATAGATTTCCCCCACAAAGCCCCTTGCATTCCCAAAATACATGATGGTGAAACAAAAGGAAAGCCAATACTCAAGCCTATCCTGCTTGATATAGGCTTTATAAATATCCCCATAAAATTTTCAAAGCCAAAACCAGATGGAATCTTTGAGAGCAACCACATAGTTGCCCAGTATCATGTCGAAGATCTTAAACTAGAGGTTGAAGACTCAGTTGAAGCAATGACGAATGATCCTAGAGTGTCTTTGCCAACCCATGCTAATCCAAATTTCTCTCCATATAAAATTGTATGTAACATAGATAAAATAGATGGAGCCACAAGATGAAGAAAGCTATAAAAATGGTCAAATCAGCTAAGAAATATCATAGATCACAAAGGATGGGATCCAACAACAAGTATAACCTTTGCAACCCACAATTTTCAAGAAATAGTCCATGATTGGTGGACTAGGTTGCCAGCGGAAAGACCGCATGGCTACGTTGGTAACATCTTTAAAAATCACTGGTATATGCTTAGGGAAATGGCCCAGGAAATAAAGTTCGACTTCTGCCCAAATGAAGCAAAATATTCAAAAATGAAACTCAGGGCATTCATGAAATTAAATCTATGTGACCTAAACAAGTTAAACGACTATGTCATAGTTGCAGAGAAACAACTATACGTCATAGGAATGCAAGAGTACGCATTGGCTAAGCAACACTTTCTGACAAGTCTCCCCAAACCCATAAGGGAAAAGATACTCAACATGTATGACATCCAAAACAAAACGACCAATGATGTCGAATGGAAATAAATTTTATCTTAATTTCTTTGGATTCTTTATGAGTCATTCCAAACTAAAATGTTTGTATAAAACCAGGGCTAATAGACTCTTACTTGTGAATTTGGAAGATATACCAAGTTGTAGCAAACTCCAAATCCCTCTGCATCAATTATTAAAACATGTATGTAATTAATTATTGAACAATATCATATTATTGAAAGCTAACCTCGAAGTAACATGTTCACATATCTAAAGGTGAGGGGAAAATCACAATTTAAAGGATAATGGAAATGATGATTTCCCAAGCAAAACAAAGGGTGAATTGTAAGATGTGATCATGGTCTTGATGGGAATAGGAATAATTATTTTAAGGAAATATTACTTTTGATTGTTAATCAGGAATCTTTTAATAATACCAAGAAAATCAAGCGAAACAAGGACACTAGAAGGAGACATTAAATTATGGGAAACTAGAATCTCAAATGCTTGCTACAAGAAGATGCATGAAACTCTATAAGAGAATGAAAATCTCAAGGAGTTGTTATCATAAGGATTAAAGTTTCCTAGCTAAATCTTTAAGCATTTGCATGAAACTGCATTCAGTGTGAATGCATTTTGAACTCAATTTGAACACATTATTTTTCTAAGGATGTTTTTTTTGAGTCACCTAGTAGACTTGATGAAAAATTAAATACACTTCAAATGATTCTACACTTGTTATTTGGTACTTAGTATGCACTATAATACATGAATTTTTAATTATAAGAACTAAGTTGCACATCCCACTAGTCGAAGATTTCATTGCAATATAATAAGATATATTATAATTATGTGTTGTGCGTTTTAAAAATCTAACATGTGAGGATGTTTGTAAATTCGTAGAAGAAATTATAAGATGTACTAAAGAGACACATGCGATATGTCGTAGTAAGACATGTATTTAGAGACAATTATGAAGCCACAAAAGAGGAGAGGGAAGATTGAGAAAACAAACATATACATCACGTAACTAGTCAACCATTATGTTATTATGAAGGCCATGTCCATTATGGTATCATGATGCAGGAGCATCCTGGGACTAACGTAATCCTACACATTTTTTCCTAAGGATGCGCACAAAACTTGGAAGGCTCGAAGGAAAGGAGGGCACAAGAGATGTGCATAGAAGAAAGAAGAAGAGAAGAGAGAACAATGGGCATGAAATTTCAACACATGGCTTAGAAGACATGGCACGTGGAAAAGTAGATACATACGCACATATAGGAAGGTGCACCAAAGAGATGGTGCATAAGGGAAATAGTGGTATGAGGAGAGCGCAGGTGAAATTTAAGTGTAAGGGGAAGATAACAAAAGGGGAGACTACCAAAGGAAGTAAAAGGAAAAGGCAAGCATGAGACGGTGAGGAGTGCATGAAGATGAAGGCACAAAATGAAGAGGAGTGCGCAAATATTTTAAAGTATCCCAACATAGAAGTGAGGGTGTAAAGGAAACATGAAGAACAAATCCCAAGGAAAAAAGACACGACAAAGTTGGTAGGAGATTGCATAAAACCTTATGAAGATTACACAATCAATAATTTGGTGTGCAAGACATTTATAATCATTGTGAGTACATGTGTGGCGTCATTGGCACCCATTTTAGCCTTGGTTCTTATTTCTTTTCATTGATTCTAGAGGCATAAGAATCTTATGATGTTATGTTGCCTTCATATGTTCTTCTCCCTTGGAGGAGATATTGTGCTTCTATACAAGGACTGTGATGGTGTGTTATACACATACTAGCTCTTGCACACGGAGCTAGATGAAGAGAACCTCTTCTTCCTTTTGCCTCTGCTTTGATTATGGCAGCATTATGACATGCTTGACCCAATGTTTTGGAACTCAATAAATGCATCTTCACACAAATATAAGGTAAGATTCAAATTATGTACTTCAGAACGTTATGTTTCTCTAACAAGTACTCACACAGGCACACATTGTAGCAATGGAACTCCTCGATGTATCCTTCCATTGATTGCTCCCAATGCTTGTGTAACTATTATGACTTCATTTACTCATACTCATATTGCATCCTACAAAGCACTACCATAACCACGCCAAGTCTGATTGGGCTCAAAAATGTTCTCGTGTTGTGCGTTATATGTTTCCCCACCATATGGGACACTCAAATGGACATCTTCAATGTTGGGAAGGTAATATCTTCTTCATCAAAGTGATTGATAAATTAGGCCTCAATTTTTTGAATCCATGTATCCAAATATAGGGCATCAATTTTTCCTTCAAACACTAGGATGTAAATATTGACTTAGACCTTAAAACAACTTTGTTTCTTAAACCACAGTGGCATGGGGTGCTTAAAAGAACAAGACGCTGCCAAACAAACAATGCATCATGAATTCACAAATTGGCCATAGAATTTTGTGAACTATGTGTTCAAGGGTATCCTAAATGAACTTATTTGCATATGGATCTACCTCAAATTGTTCATGGGCATCATCCATCTTACTCTTGTTACAATATTCTTCTGCATACCCTGAAAATGATCCAAGTGTTCTTCTTGCTTTTATGTTGTGTGCGTGTTTACATGCATATGTGATCTATTTATTTAATGTCATTGATTTGCATAGCACGACCGATGATGTTTGTGAGGGGTACAACCCAACACTTGGAAATAATTGGCATGGTATCCAATGTACAAGTAGAGATAAGCAAGATAGAAAACCAATAATTTTCAAATGTAAGAATTCTCCTATTCTATAGAAATAATAGAGAATAATACAATGGTATAAAATTTTCAATAAGGTTAGGAATGGTGTAATATAAGAATTTTTTTAGGCCAAAAAGTGAAGGACATGTTGCAAGTCTCAATCAAGTTGAGGGATATACTTTGAGGTGTTGTCCCTATGCTATGAAGTAGGATGATTCCATGTGCATAGTTCAAGATGTCGTGAGTATGAGAAGCATAAATCCCTAGGGAAAGGCAAGTAGGATTACTTATTTATAAAGTGTTGGAAGGGTTCCTACAAAGCTATGTATAGATCACATAAGAGAACATAACACTCTATCCTTTATTTGGTAGAAACCTCAAATGGTAGCAGGTTGTTTTGCCTCGATGATTTCTTTAATTTCCTTAGCCTTGAGACTAACATAAATTTTGGTGTTGGTGTCTGCAAGGAAGGGTTTATGTGTTATAGTTTGAGTTATGAAGCAAGATCCTTGAATCCTCTAAATGTGTTTTTGTCATTGGGTTGCTCTTTTTATGATTCTTTCTCACCCAATTGATTTCCTCAATCAGAACTTAATTGGGAGATAAATTTTTTGCTTGTGATGAATCCCTCTTCAATTTTTGTTTCCTTAATCCCTTTCTTCTTATAAGAAGGAACCTTTGTCTTTTGTCTTTGTGTACATGTCACGCCTTTGATGGTGTCTTCTTTGTCTTGGACTAATTTCTCCCAAGAATGATAATTTCTCCATTTCTAATCAACTGGATAAGGTTGATGTTTGATACTCCTAATGTCTAACACTCTATATTGGGTTCAGTATATATCATTGGGATCATACATCCATCATTATAATTCCAGTAAAGAACTATCATAGAGATGGTTATCATTGGCTCCCAAGTTTTCCTTTCTCCATTTCTAATCAATTAGATAAGGTTGATGTTTGATACTACAAATTTCTAACACTTTGCATTGGGTTCGGTATATATCATTGGGATCATACATCCATCATTTTAATTTTGGTAAAGAACTATCATGGATATGGTGATCATTGGCTCCAAAGTTTTCCTTTCTTATCAATATCAAATCTCCATTGGAAATTGGAAAGATTAAAAAATCCCTTTTCTTATCCTTCAAGAACTGTTGATTCATCTATGTGAGTTGTCATATATAATTTGACTTCATATACCAATCACCCAATATGGGATCCAAATAATCATTCTTCTTATTTTTATGTATATTTTTAATGAATAAAGTATTTTTTGGACACATTGGGTGGAGTTTTCTTTGTACACTTGATTGTATGGATTGCTTGGAGAAATCCATTCTATTACCTCAAAACAAAGAAATAATACAATGTCATAAAATTTAAGCCAAGAACATATTCTATCCTTTTATACAAGTTTCCATGTCGTCAAGGTAGAAAATTCTAAGTTCCTCTTGTAAAATCATTGAGTAATCATATCCAACCAACAAATCATCAAAATCCTATAAATATAGAAGTGCAAAACATAGCATATAGAGTGGAAATTCCACAACTTTGCATATGATTCAAATTTTCAATCCATTTTACTAGCTATCCATGTAGCCTAGTCAAAAACCGTTTCCCTTCACTCTTGCTTCATAGTGATGACTATAAAGTGACAATGTATGGATGGATGGTATTGGTTCTCAAACATGGGATTTGTAAGAGGAATACAAAACTTTAAATTATATAATGAGGTAAAAAAATAAATGTTGGAATGATGGTAAGAAAGGGAAAGGTTTTATTGATCGAGTCATGGTTTTTGGGGCTTCAATGAGTTTCTTAGGTGAAAAAGTGTAACAAGGTCATTCAAGAATAATACCTTCTGAGTAATAGCGAGGAAGGTGTTATAAGTTGACTTATGGATTTTAACGCTTCATTACATCGCTTGGGTGGAAATGGTAGAAACAATATAGGCGTAACACATTTTTTGTCTGAAGACTTGGTATTTTTTTCAAGAGGTTTATCTATCTCAGAATCCTTCTTTGGTTTATAAATATTTGTTATCGAGGAAGCACTTTTGTGAGTGGTGAGAATTTGTGGTTACTTCATAGCATTTACTTTTCTTCATAGACATTATTCATACATCATTGCCTGAGAATCTTCATCTTCAATGAGCACTTGATCTACACCATAGTCACTTGAATAAGTATTGAACATAATGATGCTAGGCCTCTGTAATGCCTACCTGTTACCTCCATTTCAACTTTGGTTGTGTAAAATTGAATTAGCCCTGGAATAATTGAGTTCATTTTTTTAAATCATCATGCTTATGATATGGATAATTCGGAAAATGAAACAATAAAATACAACCTAAGAAAATAGTATTACCTTTCTAAAAATAAAATATATTAAATGTTGTAAAAATAAAATGACATAAATCATTTGAGATTAAAACAATAATAAACTTAGCATAATCAAAGGAGATAATAAAAGAGGAGTTTTGTTTTGGTAATAAATTTAGATGCCCCATGGGAAATAGTCATGATTTGTTGAGGCATGATGGGAATCCTTTATGCAAATTCCTCAAAGGGAGTGATATGATCATAGCCTTGATTAATTACCAATGGCTAGTGATGCCCTTTGGCCTAAGGAATGCTCCCAGTTATTTCCAAGAATTGATGGATTCAGTGTTCAGGCCCTTCTATGAATTCATTGTTGTCTACATTGATGATATATTCATCTTCAAAAAATCAAAAGAAGAATACGTTGAACACTTGAGATTATTCCATGATCTAGTCATGGACAACGGAATAGTCTTGTTAGAATAAAAAGGGAGACATTCAGAACAGAGATCAATTTTATAGGAATGTAAATTAGGTTGGGAACAATAAAACCCCAACCACATGTATTGAAGTTTGTAAACTCCTATCCTGATAAGATCATTGATAAGAGATAGTTGCAAAAATTTCTAGGAAACCTGAACTACATTACACCATTCCTCCAACACTTGGGAAAATACAGGGATCTCCTCAAAGATAGGTTAAAAAATAAGGCACCGATGTGGTTTGACAAGCATACAAAAACAGTCCTTGAAATAAAAAAATATGTGCAAACAACTCCCAACAATCACAATTCCTTAAAAGGACCCACTAATAGTGCATACAGATGCCTCATATTACTACTGGGGTGGAGTGTTACTAGAAGTCCAACCTAATTACTCGAAATCTATAATCTGTTATGTTAATGGCAGGTTCACAAATTCAGAGAAAAAATATCACAATACTAAGAAAGAAATCCTTGCGGTCCTGAAAGCACTCAAAACATTCAAAACCTACCTATATCCAGTAAAATTTATAGTCTGCAGTGACTATAAGAATCTTGTCGGCTACCTTAAAAATAAAGTTGATCCACAAGCAGCACAAGGAAGGTTATATAGATGGCAACATAAACTACTAGAGTTCTAATTTGATGTTGAATATGTAAAGGGAAAAAATAATACTTTAGCAGATTCACTAACAAAAGAATATGCTATCTTAAAAATGCTCTCTATCATATCACAGGCTCTAGCTCATACAAGTTCTTAACAGAAACCTGTAAAATGAAATGAACTCCCAGGAGGGCCTCTATTGACAATTCTTGTGGAAGTCCTTAATCACTATGAAAAACTATGTGGACCAATATTTGGAATTAGCCCAAATGAATATGTTAATGCAGAATACACCTATCATCTTGGGGAACACACAGAAGGATGTCCTCCTTATTTTTCAGCTCGAGCAATAATACAAAGAGTTGACGATCACAAGGCCATAAATGACATTCTTAGAACATTGCCACATAAAATGGTTATTAGGCTCACATCATATCAAATACATTGGGTTTTTCATGTTAGCTTATGATGCCCCCTCATCATGGTAGATGTTATTTCACCAGTTCTACGGTTGGGGACATAGATCAACAAATCCAACAAATAGATACTACAAGGAAGTCTACAAAAATAAAATTTTCTTAGACAAAACACTCATAGAAATCATCTGACACTGGTGAGACTTCCAAACAATAAACCTCAGAACCAATGTGTCTTTCTCCACACAAGCATGTGACATGATTTTGTTAATAGATTTACTTGAACATAGCAGGTGGGATCTTGAAGATCCACAGTAGTTACAGGATGGAAAACACAAAAAACTAGGTCACATGGCAAATCCATGGTTCTAAAGTGGGCTACAGCCCTGCATCCAAATGGAAAATTTGGAAGTGCACTTGACAGAACTCACCACAAATCTCCATGGCTACATTGAAAATGATACACCAAAGAAAAGGGAGATGTTACAATTACATTACAAACTTTGGCAACACCAAATGAAGAACCACTACATGTTTTGGCAGAAGTTCACCTTCGGTAGTGTCATTTTTGGGGCCAAATAAATTAATAGTGACTATGAACCAGAAGGATATTACGGCCATGATTACGACTAGAAATTACCGAGTCCATAATCCATGATCACACCTAATAAGTCAGTAACTCATCTACACACTCATTGATGGATGAGTCACGGACTAAATAGACCTACATGCCATGTAAAGGTAAGGACAAATACTAAGACCTGGTCCTGACAGTGTGATTGGAGGATAGTGGGTCCTAATGAGTGTTCTTCCCACAATGTTGCAAATACCTCTTTATTTGTATGTATTTATATGACGCTGACACCTCTGGCCTAAAATATAGAAAGGAATCGTCATTTTATGCTTTGTGATATGTTCTAAATTACTTTATGTCTTGTATTGAATAATTTGACGCAGACACCTCTAGCTAAAAAACCAAAAAGAACTCGTCCCTTTGTACTTGTGGAATATTTAGACGTAGACACGTTTGGCTAAATCCGGTAAGGACCAGTCATATCTCCACTTTATGTCACATGTTCACTTACGGACTTGTGACCCATTGTGTAGGTCACTTATGACCTTCCCCTCCCTCTCCTATTTAAATGAGCTTCTCGCTCCATTTTAAGGAGGACTTTCAAATTCCAAGAGGACCCTTAGTAGGATTGTGATAATATTGGCCCAAGAGATGATTATAATGTTTTGAGAAAATGAATAGAATCCTACTGAAAGGCCCCCTCTTCGAGGTTTGCTCCATATTGTTTTACGGTGTTTATAACCTGTCGTTTATGTATACTCTCTGCTTACAGACCAAAAACAATGCCATTCTTTTGTAACTATATTTTCCCTAAAACCCTAGTTCCCTAGAAAATTTCTTGTATTTTTCATCATAAACAGAAACACTTGAGACTTTATAGTCTAACTGCATGAGACTTCATAGTCTGAGTGGTATCAAAGTGATAGGCCCCTTTTCCCAACACTGCCTTAGGTCCCCCTTTTCTTCCCCTTGAGATATTGTGGCATTTGTGGATAAAGGAGTGCGAGGATGGAGGTTGACGTTCAAGCCACGAAGTTTGTAATCCTGTCACATTCAACTTCCGTGGCGAGCTCAATCCACCAATTTAGTTGCAAGAGGAATTTTTCACGGATTCCAATGGGCGGATAAAATTCCCAAAGGTATAAAATTTTGACATTTATAAAGACCCACCAATTCAGTTGGATTGTATGCAAACCATTCGAAAAATTGAGACTCAACTCTCAATTAGTGGACATGACATTCGCCCAGTTTTCCTTCCTGTACTTTCAATTAAAGATATAAAAACTGCTCAAAAAATGGTCTTATTATTGTGCATTGGTCTGAGTTTAATATTATTGCACACCCTCATTTTGAATATCGTTTGAATGTGGAATATGTCGTTACCCTATTAGATGTTTGAAAAGTTTGATAAAAATATTTAATCTCTATCTAAATATATCTCAGTTTTTCTTAAAATTCTTAAATATAGCCACAAGCTTTTGTAAAATAGGCTACAACCATTACATGAGTCCTCTATAGAGGTCCATCACAAAAATTGATCATTTCCAAGAATTGGTAAAACCAATTCCTAAAATTGTTCCTCATGTAGAACAAATAGTTGAAAATAAAAAGAAACCTGAAAGTATAGTCCCAAACTAGTCTAAAAAGATTTTCGTGACAGATGTTGCAAAGTGAAATGATTCTAAAAATAGACACAATTCTATTCTCCCAAGAAGCAGTAAGTATGCTCTCCCAGATAAAGGTTTTATTGGTATGGCTACTATTACTCATGAAGATATAAAAGGCATGGTGCTTATGGATGAATCAACTGAAGCCTCTTCTAGCGAGCCACTACATAATATTGCAAGGACTCAACCCTTGCAACCAAATTGGTACAAGTTGGATTGTTCTACTCTAGCACAAATCAAAGCAATGGTCCATGGGATGTTAGGATGGTCCAATACTTAGTTGATTTTGTATTGCAAATATCCCATAACTATTTTTAAGACAATAGATAATGTTTTTTTCCATTACCACGAAAAGAATCAATCATCAATGGAGGTATTACTACGCTTTCTGCTGCTCTTATTGCTGAATTTTTAGGCACTGTGGATAATGATAAATATAAGAATAATATGTTTCTCAAAGAAAAAATATGTGACATGAGTAGAATAAAGGTATATCAGTGTTACATGCAGAGATTATATTATAATTCAGGAAATATAAATGATCCAATAATGAAGGTAAGATATGTTGAATCTTTTCCTACATATTTTTTCATTGAATACAAAAAGGCTATGCATGGTAAAACTCCTAAAGAATTATGGTTTGGAGCTATTAACTAAATCATTTATGGTATGAATTCTCGTCTCTATCAAGAAAAACAAGAGAAAAAAGAGCCTGCAAAACCCCAAAAATCCTTAGGAACCAAATTATACCAGATAATGGATAATGATCCATTTGGGTGTAAACCAGCTCATACTTCTCCTCACAAGAAAAAGCCCTAAATAATGTTCATCTTTTTCAAAGAAAAAGGGTAAGTATAAGATAGAAAAGACATATTTAAAGAAAAGATTTTCTTCTGAATATACTCCTAAAAGAAAGAAATATTTCAGAAAAAAGAAATATCTTGAGAAAAAGAAGAAATTTGTGCCTACATGTTTCATTTACAAAGGAAAACATTATTCTAATGAATTTCCTAAAAAGGACACTTATAAGGCCAAAGCTAAGATAAATATGTTTGAGTCTAGAGGTATAAATGATCAAGATTATTGTCTAGTCTCCTATTCAAATTATTATTCTTCAGACATATCTTATGCATCATCTGAAGAGATACATGATAATATTATGGAATAGTTAGATTCAGATTCTTATAACACAAAATCGGGATATGATTCATTTCCGTCATTTGTAAATATGATTGTCAATTTTTGACATCCTCTTATTCTGCCATCTACAGAAGTATTACAGAGACAACTTGAGCTCAGGAAAAGTGAATATGAAATGTGTCTCCCATGGGATACTGCTAAGAAAACACATCTACTTACGAAGATCAGAGAACTAGAAGATAAATATCAAGCCTATATACATACAAAATTAGATGCACAATAGAAAGAAGAAGTAAAAAATAAGTTGGCAGATCAACAACAACAGAGTTATAAAACATCTTATTCATCATCCAAACCCATCATACAAAGGCAAGTGCAACAAAGACAACCAACTGTGAGAGGTCATGGATGAGAAAGAGGAAGGAATTCCCCTTTTCTATTTTCAGAAGAAAACAATACTGAAGAAGAATTCCAAGTAGTTGATCCAGAATAAAAATTTGTGTTCCCAAACTAGAATATAAAAGAACATGGCAAAGGAACAGAATAAAATTTCTCCAGAAGGTCATAGAAAAAGTAAAAGAGTAATACAAGAAGCTAGCTGAAGAGGAAACTTTGGACAAAAAGGAGATAAAAAAAACTAAAAAGTTCTTAGAAGAAGCTTATCAACAGATTCTACATTGAGACGTAGAACAAGAAGTCCAAATACAAATCAACACTGAGATATGTACAATCAAAGGTGCTCAAAAATAATTTCATCTCAATCAGTATATGCATCCCAAATATTAAGTCATAGTCCATAGATTCAATGAAAGATATAGAAGCATATATAAGTCTTCTTAGGACTAGAGACATCCCTTTAGAGTGCTGGACATAAACCTACCTCAAGATAAATTTTGATAAAAATAAGTCATATCTACATATAGAGCCCATGTCCCTGTCCAAATAGAAGGTTACCAAAGAAAATTACAATTTTATGAGCATGATATGCTCTCTTGTGATGTCTACTAGGAGTAGATGCCTTACATCAATGTGAAACCTTTAGTCTCAATAAAAATTTCATATCCATATTTAATCCTAGTGTCCATATACCTAGAATATATTCATTCAGAACCATTATTCCTTTACTAGATCAGAAAAAGGAATCCAACCATGAATGGATTCATAAATCCATAGCCCCTTGTAAAGGAAATATTGATGATATAGTAGAAAAAAATAAGATGGACCTAAGTTCTAAAAATCCTCTTGCTTTTATAAGAAGAAAAAAACATTTCTACTCACTTGATTTACAATTTGCAAAGGATGTTAATGGGAACAATATTATCCTAAAATTTAAAGCCCATCATAAAGGAATGATTCCAAAAGACAGAAAATAATGCCATGAAGGAATAAACAAGTTTCTCCAAAGTGGTTTCATTTGACAGTCTAATTCTCATTGGGCTTATACAAAATTCTATGTTAACAAGAGAAGCGAGCAGCTCAGAAAAAAGGAAAGGCTTGTACTTGATTACAAACCTCTAAATAAATATGTCCAATCTATACGACATCCCATTCCAGCAAAGGATAATCTTTTAACAAGAATCAAAGGATCAAAATTCCGTAACAAGTTTGATCTTAAAAGTGGATTTCAGCAAATCTTCTTAAACCATGAAGACCACTACAAGACATCATTTGTCATACCAGGTGCATAGTATGAATAGAATGTACTTCCATTTTTCTTGAAGACAACTCTATCTTTAGAAAATAATGGACAATATCTTTAGTGAGTTGTCTAATTTCTTGATTATATACATAATTGATATTGTGATATTTTTAAAATCTCCTAAAGAGCATATTAAGCATCTCCAAAAATTCTATGATACAGTTTACCAAAATGGTTTTTGTTATCTCTAACAAAAATGGAGGTATTAAAAAATGAGATAAATTTTCTTAGTATTATTGTAAAAGATGGCTAAATTGAAATGTAATGTCATATTGTATCAAAGATCAAAGAATTTCTTGATCAGATGATTAATAAGTTGCAGTTGCAGAGATTTATTGGATGTATTAACTATATTACAGGATTATACAAAGGCATTGTTGCTGATAAGATTCTTCTTAATAAGAGATTAAGAAAAAATGCTCCTAGCTGAGAACCTGAAATGACTTAAGCGGTAAGAAGAATCAAGAGACAAGTTTAGAATCTTTCGAAAATGTGCTTGGTAGGAAATGGACAAAAAAATGTGGATACAGATGCCAACAAAGAAGTTTGGGGAGTTTTTCTAAAAGAAAAACTTGAAGATGGAAAAGAAAAGATCCACAAATATGCATCTAAGCATTTTCAAGAGTCGGAACTGAAATATCATTCATCCCCTAAGGAAATTCTAGCAGCAAAGAAAAGTATCAGAGATTTCATATTCTTGTTGCAGACAAAACATTTCATCTTGAGATCTGATCTTAAGTATTTTAAAGCTCAACTAAACAATGGTGACCCTTACGAAAAAACTACTTTCAACAAATTGCAAACATGCGGAATGTGGTTTGATAACTACATCTTTGAAGTCGAGCATATTAAAGGTAAAGACAATTCCCTAGCTGAATTTGCAAGCAAAGAATTGAACAAATTTTAAAATGTCAACATTACTCTGGTAATCCATCAATTTGTTAGCCCTATATGGTCATGTTCTAATTCTCATAGTTCTATAGATATTCTAAGACAAAATGATAATCAAATGACTTATGAAGCACAACAAATACTTCTTGCTCATGGTATTATTTTTTTTTCCTACACCATGTTTGAAGTTGTAATCTCGTATGTAGATCCAAAAATGCCAGCTGAAGATTTTCATTCTCTACAAGAACTCACGGTATTTTGTACCCTGAGATGGAAATGGAGACATTACAGATATGTGGAGCCACCTTCAAATGATGTTCCTATTAAAGGAATTTGTCTATGACAACTTGTGCCAAGGCCAAAAACATTATGGAGGTTTGAGTTTTCTCAAATGTGCCAAAAAGGTCATCCACTTCAAAATGATAGATGGAACATACCTAGTAGAGCAGGAGATCAAGGATATATTGCTAACCATTCCAAATTTTTTTTTCCAGATATCTTCCTACTAAGATTTCTGACCATCACTTTCTTCAGATGTATCCTAACATTACTAGGAATATTTTAATAAACTCTAAAATTCCTTAGTATGTAAAAGAGGTATTTTATGTTAAGCCTAACCATGTGTAGACACATCACTAACATTTGAATTGACAACCTAGAAAAAATATATCTCAACCATACAATGAATTAACATCCTCCAACACCTTGTCATTTATTTTGGATACCATATCAATATTTTTCCCTTCAGGAAGACACTTAACCATAGATAATTATGGTAGTTCTTCCATTTCAAGACTCGAGTACAAGCACAATACAAAGGACCTACACTCTGCTGAAAGACATCTAGCTCATCTAATAATGACAATAGTCCTAGAGTTCATTATAGTCCTTAGGAATCTTGTAAAGTAAAAGCTATGATGGTAGGCTTGTTGCCATCTGTTCTAATGGTCCATTAGGATTCAAATATTTTGGCGTGACATACTTTATGTCACAAAAATACATAGTGCACCTCCCCACCTTTATAAATGTGTCAGAATGAGTGACGTGTATTTATCATTTCTGTCTTCCACTATATCTTAATAGGAATCCTTTGGTAACATGGGTTTTTGGTTCTCGGTCTCTAAGTTATTCGGTGAAAATATTCTCACTCTCCTATAAAAAGGAGTTTGGGATTCAATACATTGGTTAAATAAGGAGCAAGAGTCTCTAGTGTGTCTAGGATTTTTAAGAATTTTAGTCTGTTGTAAGTCTAATCCTTTGATCAAGGATACTCTGGTCTTGTTATCAAAGATAGCCTTCTTGGTTAACATATCTATGTTTGAGATTATGTTAAGTTATGTGTTTATGTTTGATATGTCCTATTGTGTACTTTGAAGTTGATATCAGAGCAAGAGTCTCTAGTGTGTCTAGGATTTTTAAGAATTTTAGTCTGTTGTAAGTCTGAGCCTTCGATCAAGGGTACTCTAGAATTTCTATCATAGATAGCCTTCTTGGTTAATGGATCTATGTTTGTGGTATTATGTTAAGTTCTATGTTTTTTTTTTATATGCCCCATTGTATGCTTTGAAGTTGGTAACAAAGTAGTGTTCTTGTATAACATATATTTGATAAATCAATAATATCTTGTTATTTTGCATCATCTCCCTTTCTGTGAATGATTACATTTTTAAACTTCCATTTGTGAAACTAGTTTATAAATCATAAGTCAAGAAAAGAGGTGAGCCTCCTTTATAAGTCATCAGGGTGAGCACAATGTTGTTGAGGTTAATATTATAGATGCACAGAATTGTTTCCAGAAAGTACCAATAATGGACTTTGAAGACCGCACTCAGATGCATGCATGGTGAAGAAGCTGAGCAAGACCTAGGAAGTCTATCTAATGTTTTTCCTATAAAGTCTGCAATAGATGTTCAAGAATAATTTGATCCACTTCCCGCGTGGAGATTGTCTAAAATTCCTTATGATGAAGTATATGATAAATTGTCTACATTTCATTTAATAACTTCCACTTCTCTTAAGACACATGAGTTTTTCATTTAATTTTCTCAGTCTAGTAATCATGACTATGATATCCCTTAAATAGATCCTGCTACTATAAAATTCCTTCAAAAATATAACACGCTCAAGTTTTTTCATATTGGTTGTGTCCAAATCAGTATCACTCCTTTGTTTTGTAGAGGTTTAAATGTTTCTGCCTTGTGTTGTCTAATGGATATTAGATTTGAAAGTTTTAAATATTATTTGTTAGCTAATATCCAAACTAATTTGCATAATGGCCTCATTTCTTTTGAAGTTTTTCCTAGCTACCCTATTAATTTACACAAAGACAATCTATGTAAGCAAGTCCTCTACATGCATCTTGCCACTACTGGTCTACACATGAAGCATGGATCGCCTCCATTAGCCGTTCATTACAAAATCATCTATCGTCTGGTCAATATAATGTACCCTGCATTTAAGCATGGTGTCACTGAAGGCAACAACGTAGTGAGTCATGTCAATCTAAAGAGACAAAAAATTGAGCATGAACTCGTATCCTGATCTCATATCATAGTCCCAAAGGAATGAACCCATTCTAAAAATGCAATAGATATACATTAGCCTAAACTTGAAAATGCTACAACAGTCCATGAATCTAAATTAGATATAAATTTTTCATTTAGATCCAAAAGGTCTCTCCCTACATTATCCAGACCTAATTCTCCGAGATCTGATAGTTCACACTTCTCTGCAGTCAAGCCTACAAATAAAGGAAAGGAACAAAGTTATGTTTACAGTCATAGTAGTTTTATTCATGACCCAAACACTGTTTATCTTTAGTGTAAGGATTGTAAGCATATTATTAAATAGAAATGGATTCCTTCTAATAGAACCACAATTAGTATGGCCTCTAAAGAGGTTGAAATTCTTGTACAAATCCCTCCTACTCTACCTCATCTGAAAAGTAGTGAAATTCTCTCTCCAGATAAAAAGAAAAAATCCATCTTCTAGTATCAAAGAACTGTAGACAGACATGTTGATCTATCAGAATCCTCCAAAATGTTAAATTGGACCAATAAAGTTGTCAAAATAGTACATGATAGGCTTAAGAACCAAGAAGTCTTGTTGGCTAAGGTGTAGAAAAATTTAAAGGCCATAGAGTTACACCAGAAAGGTGATTTGCAATTTCTCATCCATTTGCTAAATACCAAAGTTTATTCTTTGTCCTCTTATGTACAAAAGCCTGATAAAAATATTGAATTTGTATCTAAATATGTGTCAATTTGTCCTGACATTCCTAAAGTCGTGTCAAGTGAAGTTGTCAATATTGTTCAACCTCTAACATCCCAATCTGATGATATAAAAGAAGAAATATCCTTAAAGATTGAAACTAGCCACAAGCTTCTACAAAATAGCCTACACCAATTACATGAGTCCTTTGTAGAGGCCAATAAAAAAATTGTTCATGTCCAAGAATTAGTAAAACCAATACTTGAAAATATAAAGAAACCTAAATAAATAGTCATAAACTAGTCTAAAAGAGTTTCTTAGACAAATGTTACAAAGTTAAATGATTCTAAAAATAGAAACAAGTCTATTCTCCTAGGAAGTAGTAAGTCTACTCTTCCAGATAAATATTCTATTGGTATGGATATTATTACTCCTAAAGATGCATAAAACATGGTGTTTATGGATAAATCAGTCAGAGCATCTTCTAGCGAGTCATTACATAACACTACAAGGACTCAACCCTTACAACCAAATTGGTACAAGTTGGATTGTTCTACTCCAACACAAATCAAAGAGATGATCTATGTGATGATAGGATGGTCCAATACTTGGTTGCTTTTGTACTGCAAATATCCCAGAACTATTGTTGAGACAATAGTTAATGGTTTTGTTGGCATTGTCATAGAATAATGGGATGTCAATCTCCGAAAAGAATCAATCCTCAATGTATGTATACTACTATGTATTTATCGGATAATGATATATAAGAATACTAGTATGTATGTCAAAGTAAGAATATGTGACATGAGTATAATAAAGGAATATCAATACTACATGGATAGATTATATTATTATTCATGAAATATAAATGATCCAACAATGAAGATCAAATATGTTGAAACTTTTCCTGCATATTTTTCCACTGAATACAAAAAGACTATGCATGGTAAAAATCTAGAAGAATCAAGTTTTGGAGCTATTAACCAAGTTATTGATTAGACAAATGCTCGTCTTTGTCAAAAAACAAGAGAGAAAAGAGGCTGCAAAAGACCAAAAAGTATTAGGACCTGAATTATGCCAGATAATGGATAATGATCCATTCAAGTGTAAACCAGCTCATACATCTCCTCACAAGAAAAAGACCTGCAAAGAATGTTCATCTTTTTTGAAGGGGAATGGTAGGTATCAGTTAGAAAAATAAATGGAGAAAATTGATTTATGACCTCATCTAAGAAAAATAGCAACTAGGAAACCTTGTAAACACAAAAACATGACTGTAGGAAACCATTTTGACGCTTGTTTTAAAAGATATTGAATGCAAAAATAAATTATGTTTTTATCTCTCCTCTCTCTAACCCTATCTTGGCTTTGAAAATAAAACAAAATGGAATTGTGTTCTTCTCTCCCTAAAATTTGTGTTAAGTTTTATTGCATTATATTGGAAAATGTAAATTGTTATTGATTATAGTAGATTTCATGTCAACAGTTGCATTGACCATGTGATGGTTGCAAGTACGTGGGACAAAAAGTAAATGGTATCCTTCTTGGTGTTTTTTGTAATATGGATTATCATTGAAATATACATCTAATATTAAATAGATCTATCAACACTTTGTTTATAATCATGAAAGTTATTTATGGATTATGTTGTGATGAGTGAGATATCATAGTGTATTAGTATCTTGCGGAAAGTGGGCATTCTATTTTAAGGGTGATTTTGATTATAGGTATATATCTTTCTAATGGTGTAAAGGTACATTTTAACTAGAAATGAACTAAACATGTTATAATTGTGCTTCTATGTGAATGAAGTGATTTTGTACTCTTGTGTGCGTTACTAAAATGCTTGGAATACTCGGAAGTAATGAAACTACCTTATATAAGAATGGTTATGGTTGACCACTTTAAGGATGTTATTATTTTAAAATTTACCAAACTGACGACCCTTATCTATTAACCCTTGAGAAGCTTACCCTTGAGCATTGAGTTATTTGTGTGTCATTCACTTTGTTGGGTTTAAGTGAAGTTTCGATCTCTAGATGTTTCTCAAAGGGATTGTCTTGCTAATATGCATCTTAGTGTTAGAAACCACCTCTTTTCTCTGAGACATGCCTTGAAACCAATCTTCTCATGTGTTCTTTAAGGGTTAGTAGTACTTTTAGGCATGTGTGTTAAAAGGATTTTTTAAGTATGCATGGTAGTATAGTTAAGGGTACAATACCCCTTTGTGACATGATTGATGTATTGTGTATTAACATTTTTATATGGTTTCCTTTTATGTTAAGTCTCCCAGGAAGGACCAATCAATGTATGTGTATGGATCATAAGAGAAATAAGGAAAGTAATCTTTATTCTTTGAAATGTGATCAAGTATACCTTGGAAAACCATAAAGTGAGGTGATACCTCACTTAGTACCTCTAATAATAATCTTGACTCCTTTAAATGCAAGTGACATAAAAAGGGCACACAAGTGAAACTTGGAATTACCTTATACTTCATTAGGCCTTCTCTTGTTGTTGGAAGTCCTTATAAATTTCACCACATGCATTTGAGCATTCGATAAAATTAATCTCTTGTCTAGAAAAAAAAACTTATGGCAACTAAAAAATGTTAGGAAAATGTGATTTTAGGTGAAACAAAAACTTGAGTTAGAGACCTAGACCTAAGAGACGCCCACATGTGTGATAAAATGTTTCAATTGAATATTGAGTTATGGAAAGGATAGTAATAGAGAAAAGAACCCAAATAAGTGTAATTTTTATAAGTTGGTTCTAAAATGAAATGAATAATTTTGTATCCTTGTGGATGAGATTATATGTTTGCATGTTAAGTGCTCTTCAAACCTTTAAGGCTAAAAATGGAATATGAATACGACAAATATTCAACCATGAAAATGTGATATTGTGAAAGGTTCCAATTCGTGATGTTCATGTTGTGGTTGTGTCATGGTTTCATACTTGCTCATTTATATAAGTGTGACATTGGTAGCATCTTGTGTCATCTTTATATTTTTGATTTCTTCATGTTCGTCTAAATGTTACATGTGATGTTGTGCAATCTCTTATGAGTCTTGATGTGTCACATAGTTGTATGAAGTTGCATGTCAATATATATATATATATATATCATGTTATATTTGGTCTTGTGTTTGGGTCCCACATGGGTGGGCACTATAGCCTCTTATTCCATGAGATCCTTTTATGCATTCTCTTCAGTGCATTCAACTTGTTCAAATTTTGCACACATGATTTGATTATGTGCAGTCACAAAAATGAACAACATAATATGTGTAAGACAACATTTTACGTGGGTTTATTGAGCTCAAATGGAAATCTTTCTTCTTTTATCTCATTTAATGGCCTTCTAGGTTGAAGCCCTTCAACTAGGCATTGAGATTGAGATGATGATGGTGGGTTTCCTCACATTGTCAATCTTTCTTCAAAACATGACTGATTACTAAGCATCTACATCATCTCTAACACTAGCAATATTATAAGGATCAATAAGATGTAAGAGCATCCTTCAGATGATGTGGATATCCAGAATAAACCAATAATATGTTTCTTTTGTTAAATAAGTTAACACTACTTCCCCAGAAAAAGACAGAGAGCATCCTTCAAATGAAGTGGATATCCAGAATAAACCAATAATAAGTTTCTTTTGTTAAATAAGTTAATACTACTTCCCCAAAAAAATACAGTCAAGTCACAAAGCAAAGGAATCATTTGATGTTGTTGAATAGAAAATAGAATCTTTAGAAAAACGGGAAAAGGAATGGGTATTTGCAAGTAATGATGTACCCCACTTTGTTAATGAAGATGCAATGAAGATAATAGGCTTGTTTCTACCATCCTTAAAGACACAATGACAACTTTGTAATTCACTCAAAAATGATGAATGCGTTGTTTGAAGCCATCATGCAAACTTAAAATGACCAACAATACATTATGATAGAAGAGTGAAACATCCTTTTTGGGCTCAAATCTAAAAGATACATAATTTGCACAAAACCCCAATGATAGAAATCTAAAATAAATTTTCAAACATGGTTTATAAAATAGTTAGCATGAAAAATTGAAAAATTTAAACATGACAACTAAGCCCCTAATTGAAAATGAGGCTACCCAGTCAATGTGTATCATTCCTCTTGCCAGCCAACCCTAAATTCAACCCTCACCTAGGCTCAAAAGGAATTTCTAACAAGATCATTAAGTGTGTTTCATTATGTAGGGAAGAGTGTCTAAGATGATTAATAAACTCAGTGGGTTTTTGATGAAAGACAACTTCCTCCGAAGTCCTAAAAGGCCATTTTTGGACATTCTAAAGCTAATTAAACACCCTCCAAAAGTATTTAGGGAAAATATAAAGCATCTGAGGGTGATGTCAAACAATATTGAAGGTATCCAAGGTAATTTAGGAAATTTTAATGAAGATAATCGGATTCAAGAACAATTTTTTCAAGATCAGGTTTCTAGATGCAGGAAATGAATGTGCTAATAATGAAGACTAACTTCTCTGAATGATTTCAAGAGTTCTAGAATTATTTAAGTAGAAAACAAATAGGCATTGGAAATCTATTGGAATCCTATATAAGGTGGAAGCATCAAATTTTCTCCAAAGCTGGAAGATATCTTGTGTGGGTTCAAAACTCTGGAACTACCCCTCTCAACTCAAGATGGAATTGGTCCAAAATTTCTAGTTTCAGAAAGAATCAAGTCTCAATAATGACTCTATTTATCTTATAATATGTTTTGGAGTCAAAATAATATAAGATTTGGCCCCAAAACATTTTCCTAAGCTTCTGGGGTGAAAAAATCAGTTTATGTGTCCCAATTTGGACATACAAGGCAAATTTTTATTTCCTAAAATAGCTAAGTTGTACTTTCAGCACTCTTGTGTCCAATCCATGGGGATACCAAATTGTGACCTCAACCTCTCCCCCAAGTCACACTTTGGCTCCCCAGGTGTCTTAGGTGTCCCCTCTATCCTCATGGGAACAAGGAGGACACCAAAGTGCGACCTCCCTCCCTCTCCCAAGTTGCACTTTGGTGTCCCTCACGCCCCCTATGTCCCAACTTAACCATGTTCACTTCTATAATTCATCTCTCATTGTCCCACTCCTCCATTCTAACCCTAGTTGATCAGTGCAGTTACATGTGGGTCAAGAAATATAAATTCACTCACTCTCACGAACTACAACTCAAAATTATAAAACATGAACTTAAAAAAATAAAGTGACTCTTTAGAAGCCATTAAAAATGTTTTTAAAGTTTTTTCACCATTTTCAAACACCAAAAAAATCCTTTTATGCCCTAGCCATCAAAATCTTGTTTTGCTCATAACATGCAAACCCCAACTCTGATTGCCACAAAATTTTGATTGTAGTCATGAAAAAACTTTTGAGAATAGTGTTTACTTTCCTCCATTCATGCACTCAACCATTTATTTATAGCCACATGAATTTTTCAGCCATAAATAACATTTTCTCATATCTATAAAAACTCGACGAGCCAAATTGCCTAAAAATTGGAGCAAAGCATCCCGGTGAAAAATGGAAACCTTTGTAACAAATTTTGTTTTGATCCAACACCCAGAAGATCACTTTCTATTTTTAGTAAGCCTCTACTATGTAGCCTATTAAAAATAGTAAGTCTAAGAAATAGTTGGTTTTTAGTGCCCGAGTTCATTCCTCTAAGTACAAAAAACTCAAAAATAAAAACTTGGCAAAATTGCTAAGAAGGACAGCCACGATGACTTTCTAAAAATAGAAAATGTTGGGAACAAGCCAAAAATGGTCACATATGTTCCTCCTCTTCATGTCTCACTAGTTCTAATCTTCACATAGTTCAAATCTTCAGTTTGCAAGAAAATCCCCGACATTTCCTAATGTGGTAAACACAAGGTGTCTAAAAGTGAACATGCCAAATTTGGAAGTATCTATAAATCTCTACCTATCACTATGTGGTGACATATCTAACGAGCTTACCTCATAGGAGTGATAATGACAAACTCATGCTTTTAAAGGATTGGCAGTTAAATTGTGACTCGAGCAAAAGGGAAGCCTTTTTGGTTTCCAATTTTGGTATCAAATCACATCCTAGTCCTAGAGGACATTTCACTTCATCTCATATGGGGTTTTTATTCACAAGGTGGAACATATTGCATTCAATATCTCTCTACTTCCTCTACCTTTGTATCAAAAGGATTTGGTCTTACATCTCATTAGTCATTAGTGTTCTTAAGGTGACAGAATCATGGATCATGGTTGTATGGGAAAGTGTCTCATTTTGCACACCGAGTGCATCAAGTTTATTCCATGTGAATGATTATTCATGAAGACATGGTAGTGTCTTGGGGATCAGAAGGTTAGTTCCAATGAGGAAAGACATCTTTCATTGTTTCCAATGGTCTATTAATAGAGTGTCTCTCACCTCTACTCTTGGAGCATAGTTTTTGTTTCTAGGTTAGGTTCTTTTTACCTCGTCTAGTCATGTTTTGTTCATTGTCGACTCTATTATGTCTCCCTAGTGTTTGAGTCGGTATGACAGGATCTGGAGAGGGGAATCCCAACAATGCAGCCTACAAAGGTAGAAATGAGGGAAGGAATCAAGGTAAAGGTGACAAGAGTCATCACAAGAGTAAGTCAAGACTTGAAGCCATGGAAGACCTTAGTGAGCAAGTTGGTGCCCAATTTCAAGAGATTGAGCTACAAGTGGGTATAAGGTTCAACGAGCCCAAGAAGAAGGTAGTGTCCATGGAATTCATGATCATGGAACTAATAGAGAGGATAGAGGAGAATTTTTTGTTCCAAATGAAGCTACAGGATAAAGTGACTTTGTGTCGATCTATGGTACTAGCTCTAACAAAGGCACCAGTGTCCAACTCTTCTTTGGGATCAAAGATCCCTAATTTAAATGAACTAGATATCTACGATGGAGCTCAGGATGATCATTTACTAGATAACTTCTAGGATGTAATGGAGTACCTAGAAGGTTTGGGAGGAGTGTTAAACACACAAAATGTGTGTTACAACAATGTACCTCATGGGTACTACAAAGGTTTGGTGGAGAACTTTGGTGAATAACATCGTCACAGGGAGGACCATGAACAAAGTGGAATCTTGGGAGGATCTTTAGAAGGCCCTTAGGAATCAGTTCCAACTTAATAGTGTGGCATGGCTAGCTAGGATCAAGTTGGGTTAGTTTAAACAAGTTGGGAAGATGAGAGATTACATAAAGTATTTTTAGAACCTTATGTTGGAGATTCACAACATGTCAAAGGTAGATAAATTGTTCCAGTTCACAAATTGTCTTCAACTATGGGAGGTATAGCTTAGGCAACATGAAGTGTCAGAAATCAATGAAGTAATTGTTGTAGCAATCCATCTCTTAGATTTTAGAGAAGGGACTTCATCCAAAAACACCCAGAACCCTAACGCGTTGAAGAGAAAGAGCGTTGAGAAGGGTTAGAGTAAGTATTTAGTAAAGCCATAAGGTGGTAACAAAGGAGGGAAGAATACTTAAGAGTCATCAAAGGGATCTCATAAGTCCAATAACAACTCTAAAAGTGGTAGCAAGAAGTCACAAGGTGGAAATTCGGGTGGGAAATTTTTCACACAAAAGTGTTGGAGTTGTAGTGGAGCACATTATAAAAGATATTGTCTATAGTGGTAGAGGGTATAAGCAGTTCAGACTGAAAAACTAGATAGACAAAGTGAGAAGCACATTGCATGCTCAAAGGGCTTAACACAATGGAGAAGCTTGAGCCCAGAGTAAATGATGGCAGTAGTAACTTGCATGGATTGAACTTTGTGAATGTTTTGATCAAGGGAAAGAGAACAATGGCACTTGTGGACATGGGCATGACTAAAAATTACATCGCGATGTAACAAGCCCAAGATTTGGTCCTCTAGTCCTTCAAAGGCACCAGAAGGTTTAAAGCAGTCAACTCACAAACCATGGAGACAGTCAGCTTTGTACGAGACATGGAGGTGTAGGTCGGCGAGTGTACAGGGAAACTGAACTTGTCTATGATAAATATGGATGATTTTGGGTTAGTTTTGGGACAAGATTTTATCTAAAAGGGTAAAGTGGCTATCTTTCCTCACTTAGAAGCTATGTTTATGTCATATTCAAAGTAGACGTGCATGGTAAGGATAGTGCTGAGAAAATAGACGGGAAAGATGAACGCTAGTTAAAAAATAAGTATGCACAAGGATGCAAGGAAGAAGGGTGTAGATCACATGTATTTAATAGCGCTTATTGGTAATTAGGACATTAGGTTCTTATTCCACTTGGAGTGGGGAAGCTTCTCTATGATTACCAAGACCATATTCCTAAAGAGTTATCGCTCTATTTACGACTGCGGAGAGCAATAGATCATCGGATTGAGTTGGTACCAAGGTCAAGTCCTCTAGTGAGGGCTCCGTACCTATTGTTTGGGCTTGAGATGATTAAGATAAAGAGGAAATTGGAAGATTTATTGATTTTTGGGTATCTTTGTCCTTTGCACTCACCATATGGAACTCTAGTGTTATTCCAGAGGAAATCGAATGGGTCACTTAGACTTTGCATGGATTACAGGGCCTTGAACAAGTTGACCATAAAAAATAAATATCCTCTTTCACTCATTGAGGATTGCTTCAATCGCCTAGTAGGGGCAAAGGTTTTCACCAAGTTGGACTTGAGGTAAGGGTACTATCAAGTCATAATTACTCTATGAGATGATGAAAAAACGGCCATTGTCACCAGATGTGGGTAGTATAAGTTTTCTCGTGATACCCTTTGGGTTATGTAAAGTGCCTGCAACATTTTGTACACTCATGAATGATGTGTTAAAGTTATTACTAGATAAGTGTGTGGCGGTCTACCTAGATAATATCTTTTTTTCTAAGCTCCTCCTAATTATTAAAAAAACCAAGATATCATCTAGGTAGACCACCATACACTTATCCAGTACAAAACGTCGCAAGAACCTTACCTAACACAAAGGGAATCATGAGAAAACTCATACGACCTTATCTAGAGAATATGATCATTTTATCATCGTCTCCTGAAGCAATTCTGACCTGATAGTACCTTGACCCCAAGTCTAATTTGATGAAGACCTTCGCCACTGCTAAGCAATTGAAGCAATACTCAACGAGTGCAAGAGGATATTTATTTTCAATGGTTTATTTTTTCAAGGCCCTGTAATCCACACAAATCCTTAGTGACCCATCTAATTTTCTCTGGAATAACACTAGAAACCCATATGGTGAGCACGAAGGACAAATATACCGGGTAGTCAACAACTCTTCCAACTACCTCTTCAACTCAATCATCTCACGCCAAGATAACTGGTATAGAGTCCTCACTGGAGGAATCTCCCTTTGCACCAACTCAATCTGATGATCTATTTCTCTCTGCGGTGGCAAATATGGTGGAAATTCTTTGGGCATATGATCTTACTAGTCACAGAGAATCTTCTCCATTCTAGCTAGAATAGGAACCTGGTGTCCCAACCACCAACAAACATTGCTAAATACATGGGCTCTGCACCATTATTCCTTACAGCCTTCCATATACTAATTACTGAACAAACTTACATCTTCCCCATACGTATTCTCTATATTGTCTTTACCATGCACATCTGCTTTAGATACAACATAAACAAAGCTTCTATGTGAGGAAATATAACCACTTTACCCTTTTAGATAAATTTTGGTCCCTAAAATAACTCAAAATCATCCATCTTTATCATTGACAAGACCACTTTCCCTTTCCACTCGCTGACATACACCTCCACGTATCATGCAGAGTCAACTGTCTCCATGGTCGATGAGTAAATTACTTTAAACCTTTTGGCACCTCTAGAGGACTTGAGGCCCAACTCTTGGGATCATTAGATCATGATGTAATTATGAGTCGTGCACATGTCCACAAGTGTCATGGTTCTCTTTCCCTTAATCAACACATCCACAAAGTTCAATCCATGCAAGTTAATACCACCATTATTTACTATGAGTTGAAGCTTCTCCATTGCGTTAAGCCCTCTGACCATGCAAATGTGTTGCTCATTTTGTCCATCTAGATTTTTTGTCTAAACTATTGACACCCATTGTCACTCCAAACAATCTATG
This sequence comes from Taxus chinensis, assembly GCA_019776745.2. Classification (NCBI taxonomy): domain Eukaryota; kingdom Viridiplantae; phylum Streptophyta; class Pinopsida; order Cupressales; family Taxaceae; genus Taxus; species Taxus chinensis. The sequence goes on along the minus strand of CM034152.1, from coordinate 200,214,412 downwards.
TTGTAAATTTTTATACTTCAAGTCCAACACTTCATCGTGAAACCTTCTCACCCGACTCTCCACATTGGGGCTTCTTGCTGCCACATTTGGAGTTATTAATAAATTTTTGAGATCCCTCTGATGACTCTTGGGTAGTGTTCCATATTTTTTTACTACCTTGTGGCTTCACTAAAGACTTACTCTGACCCTTCTCAACGCTCTTACCCTTCAACGTGTTAGGTTTCTAGGTGTTTTTGGATGAAGTCTCTTCTCTAAAATCTAAGAGACGGTTTTCTACAACAATTGCTTCACTGACTTCTAACACTTCATGGCACCTGAGCTCTACCTTAGCCCATGACTAAAGACCATTTGAGAACTGGAATTGTTTATCTACCTCTAACATGTCATGAATCTCCAACATAAGGCCCTGAAAAGACTTGATGTAATATATCATCTTCCAAATACGTTTCAATTGACTCAACTTGATACTAGCTAGGTATATCACGTTACCAGGTTGGAATTGATCCCTAAGGTACTCCTTCTAATCCTCTCAAGATTCCACTTTCTTAATGGTCCTCCATATGGTGATGTCATTCACCAAAGTTCTCCACTAAACATTTACAGTACCCGTGAGGTAACTTATTGTACCACACACTTCTTATGTTTCTAACAGTCCTCCCAAACCTGTCAGGTACTCCCCCACATCCCAAAATAATTTCTCTAGTAACTGATCATCCCAAGCTCCATCGCATCTCTCTGGTTCCTTCAACTTGGGGAGCTTTGCGCCTGAAAAAGAGTTGGACATTGGTGCCTTTTCTAGAGCCAATATCATTGATCGACACAAAGTCACTTCATCATATAGCTTCGTGTGAAACACCAAAATCTCATCCAGCTTCTCTATAAGTTATGTGATCGTCACTTTTATGGACACTACCTTCTCCTCGAACTCGTTAAACCTTGTACCACTCATTACTCCATCTCCTGAAACTGGGCAGCAACGTGCTCACCAAGGTCTTCCATAGCTTTAACTCTTGACTTAGTCTTGCGATGATTCTTGTCCCCTTCACCTCAATTCCTTCCCTCCTTTCTATATCGTTAGGTTACATTATCAGGATTCTCATATCTAGATCATGTCATACTAACTCAAATGCTGGGGAGACACAACAGAGTCGATAGTAAACATAACATAACTAGATGAGGTAAACACAACCTAACCTAGACACACAACTTGTGCTCTGATACCTCAAGTGGAGGCTTCTCATAATGCAGAGGGTTAATAATTCTTCAACAAGGATTCATCTATTTCCATGAGTAGCATTTGACCAAGAAGGTATATGAGCATCCTAAAGATGATTCCATTCAAGGAAGATTTTGGAGCTAATAAGAAAAAAGGGATAATCTTCATTTGGAGTACCATGTTTATAAGAATGACAAACCATCTCAGTTTCACTTGCTACAATTCACATAGTAGTTTTTCTAAACAATTATTTATCATCTGGTAGAGTGATCGCATTTCAAGGAGAAGGAACATTGCAATCACCTTATTTCAATCCAATGAGTGCTCATTGGACAAGAATTTCATTTAGAGAGCAAATTTTCCATCTACATTATGAAGACTCATTTCAGTAAGAAACAAACAAACATCAAGAGGTTTAAACATCAAACTATTGATTTTTGGTCACTAAAGTAAAGTGTGAAGGCCTAGAAAAGTAAGAAAGTAGTCCTCGCTCCTTTATAATCAAAAGATATCATCATGTTCCCATCACAATGCAGATCTCATAATAGTGTTTCTGAACACTTATTCAATGCTATGGAATGTTTCATAACTTAGAGGAAGAAGGAGAGTGTGATCATAGTACTTCCATTCAATAAGCTCTTCATCGGCAAAAGCTTCATTTCATCATATTGGTCAACCCTTCTCTCTCTCTCTTCCTTCTCTCTCCATATTCTAATTCTTCATTAAGAATGCACTTTTCCCTTTTTGTCTTAAAGTGACCTTCAATCTAACATTGTAAGAGTACTTTTCCATCAATAAGAAAAAGATTCATTTTTATTTCCTAGGAATATGGAAGGTCACAAGTGACTAGGAAAGGTGAAAAGTCGTGTGGGGGGAGATGAAATGATAGTTTGTAATACTATAAATGGGAATGGCTTCTCCATTTCAAAGGGTTATAAATTATGGAATGTTTTATGTTGTTGAGCTTTGTATCACTATTACATAAGGAAATAAGAGTTATCTCTCTCTCTCTCTCTACTTTGTAGGCATGGTGATCTTGTATAACCAAGAAGGAACATTGTGTCCTTGATTAATGAATCTACAGAACTATGTGTCTCTAGTTTGTCAGACTTTTTATTTTTTTACATTGTCGTGTTCTTCTAATTAAATGTGGACCTACTCTAGTTGATGTATGTGAATCTTGTAATCCTACTCACATCAACCCTCTCTCCTTATTTCTCCAACTCTCATTTACCTCCCTTCACAACAAATACCTCCCTTGTAATTTGTACAAGCACTTTGCCAAAGGTATAATGGAGTATTTATGTGTGATCCTCAGCTTAATGACCACCCCACAACTTTAGTTAGTTTGCATTCAATAATAAGAGCCTCACCATATCAAAGGAGGGTATTAGCCACGTGACCATTGGTGAAAACCAAATAATTGTACTACGACAAATTATTTCACCAACAAAACCCTAGCAGGATCTTTTTTTTTTTTTGAAAGCTCACATACACAAAACAATTGGAAATAAGCATATAAACCTTTCGAAATATTTGATTCATGAGATGGAACAATTATAAGATAAGAGCCCACCAAAAAAATATATTTTTTGTATTTTTGAACCAACTCTAATAAATGAATGACAACAACAAATACACTTCCAAAGCCCACAAACAAGTCTAGAAAGTGCAATCAACCTCTAAAAATATGAGGAACCCCAGTACAAACAGAAAGTGAGTTGTCATGCCCTAGAAGACAACAAACTTCACCTCAGGAGGGGTCACCACCCTAGGTGAGGATCTGAAAACTCCCAAAAATTCCATAACATCCATTTATTATAACAACCCTTATTGAAATAAAAAGAGGTTGAAACATTGTTTGACATTATAATTCAATCAATGAGGAAGCAACACACTAATGTTCTCTTAAATATATAAGCATCAAGTTATTAAATCCCAACAAAAACCCCTAAGTGGATAAACCTCGGGGATTAAAGGGTTTTCATCCTTTAATTAGGGAACAAAGAGGGTTTTGTGCTCACGTGATGCCCCACATGAGGGTTTCCATCCTTAGGTGCAAGATTAGCACTCAATGATCCACTTCCTTCATATTGATTCACATACCTTCTACAACATCCCTAAATGTGTAAAATCCCACTAACGAGTTATTAGAAGCTCTTAACAAGTTTCATCTATTACATGGGTGATGTCTATATGTATTAAGGGATATTCTCTGGTTTTGGCTTATATTGATTTGCATACCTTCTGCAACATCCCTAAATTTGGCATTCGATCTTCCTTTTACATGTACTTGTTCTTATTCTTTTTGCATTTTGAAATTCCTTTTGGAACCTTCCTACTCATATTTTTCATTAATATTGTCCAACCACTTTGTTTTGGTAGTGAGAAGATCTTCCAGAATATTTGCGTCACCGACTTAATCGGTGGTTTGTTCCCTTTCTTTACCATGTATGTTGCATGTCAATCTCCACCTTCCTCTTTTGTTGTTTTTTATTTTATTCCTTAGCACCTTCCTTAACCACTGCATATTTGCCTCATGAGAACTATGCAATTTCCTCGTCTTCTCTACCGCATAATCCTCACACACCACCTCTGAAATTCCACAAAATTCATCATACATACCATACTTCTAACAAAACATGGTTACATGCACCCTTCCATGAAATCTTGTCGCGCACCAATTCTACCACGCATTTCACAATCCATGATACTACACAAAAACTTACACACATGATTACACAACCACCCATATATTTTATCACACTTCCTTTACCTTGTTGGCCCTTGTAAACCTTGTGCGCACTCCAACACTTAGCCAAAAATGAGATTTTGCAGTATTTACTTCCCTGCAATGCTCATGCATAAAACACCTCGGGTTATACAAAAGTGAGTGTTGGCTCACAAGTTAAATTATTTTAGAGTATGGATCAATTGACAAAGCTCCTTTGAACTTATCAATGTCGCATCCCCTTCTTTGTGATTTCTCCACTTCACCAAGTATTCCTTGTATTCCTTCTCGTGCATCTTCTTGACTGTCCTTAAGTCCAATATGGCCTCAATTGTTTTTGCTTCCTTCTCTAGTATTTTCCTCTTCTAGTCCAAGGCATTCAGTTTAAGGCACTCATCAATTCTTGCACATCCTCATTCACTTCATTGATGCACCCATTCCTTGCTTCTTGTGGATTATCCTCTCCTTCATGAAACTCATACATATTTGCAACATTCAATATTGGTGAGATATCCAATTCTTTTGCGACTATATTTGATAGGCGTTTGGTCCCATTTTGCACAACACCTTGCATGATCCAATCTTCTTTAACTTAAACTTGTTGTAGGTCCCTTTATGAAATATTTCTTTACGCAAATGAACCAACACCTAATCTCCAACTTAAAATGCATTTGCTTTGTGTCTTTCTTTTGTGTGCTCATTATAGTCTTGGTTACTAATTTTTAGTTTCCCAAGCACTTCCTCATGTATCTTGCGCATATACATTACATATTCTTCTACTTTTGCACTCTTGTTATCCACCGCTTCATGAAATTTTGTGACTCCCTTTGGACATGTCCAATACACAATTTAAAATGGAGTATTCCCTATACTTCTAATCACTTACTCATTACCGACGAATTCAAATTGTGTTAATACTATATCTCACTACTGTTAGAATTTGAGGATTCTATTAATTATGGATTTAATGAACATTAATAAACTATGTAATATTAAATAAATAAACATCACATTGCATAGTAATAAAGTAATACTTATAAAAGTAAATAACATAGGACACTATATTTATAGTGGAAAACCAAATGGTAAAAACCACTGTGAAAAGTAACTTTTATTGTAGAGAACTTTTTACATCCAGTAAATCACCTCCTCCTTAGAAACCCTAATCACAAGGGTGAAAACCTTTGATATATTATTTTTTAGAATATATCAAAAAAGGACATGAGGTGATTAGATATATCTCCCAACTCACCTTTTCAACCATGTCAATTGACACATATACCAAGGTTTAAAATATTTAATAATAGAAATATAACTATTTCTTATTTTATTATTAAATATTTAACCTAAAGTATATTCCTAGGTTTGAATTTTTTATTTTTTTTATTGGAGGTAAAAAAGGGTTGAGGGGACCCTACCCCATACAAAGTATTACCAGATCATTACAAAGAGGCCAAGGGATTTACCATTGAATCCAAACCAAAATCCAAAAGCATCACGAACCAAACAGCTAAGAGAAACCATCATAAAACCAAGAAGTAAAATAACTAACAGTAGAGAGACATAAGAACTAACAGCAAAACAACGATGAAATAAAGGTAGAAAACCATTATCCCATGTTTCTTCATCTTTTTTTTATCATCTCCCCCATTGTATTCATACAACCATTCCATTCTTTGACAAGGGAGGTGATAGTCAAAGAATGTCAAAGGTCACCACAAAGCCTAGGATAAAAAAATCTTTAGAAATATTTTTCAGAAGAAAATGGAAATCAAAGTTGAACTGCATAGCGTTCAAAGACAGACAAAGAGTTAGGATTCTGAGATAGATATAGAGGACCATGAAAAGGAATGGTCCCTTCTAGCGGGATACAACAACATACTGGGAAAAGCAGAAATCTTCTGGAGACAAAAATCTTGAATTACTTGGCTAAAGCAAGGGGATAAAAATATAATATTCTTTCACTTATCTACTTTAAAACGTAGAAGTTTCAATAGAATTAATAGAATTAGAAATGAAGAGGGTGTTTTTGTGGAAGAAAAGAAGAAATAAGTGAAGAGGCTATTTCCTTTTTCCGTAACCTGCTGACTAATAATTGTGATCCAAATTTGATTAAAGAGCAAGAGTTTTTAAAGTGCATTCCTCTGTTGGTTTCATAGGAAGAGAATTTGATGCTTTCAGTGATCCCATCAATGGAGGAAGTGGAATTCACTATCAAACACCTCAATCCTGACAAGGCTCCTAGGCAAGATGGCTTCCAAGCCTTCTCCTTTCAACACTTCTAGGACATAATTAAAAAAGATGTCTTTAAGGCTGTGAAGGAATTTTTTAGATAGAAAGTTATGCTAAAAGATATGAACTGTACCATTCTATCTCTGATCCCAAAATGTGCTAATGCCATAGAATTAAAAGATTTTAGACCTATAAGTCTCTGCAATACCTCCTATAAAATCTACACAAAAAGTATGGCTCTTTGTCTGCAGCTATTACTTCCCTCTATCATTTCAGAAAAAGAAATGGGTTTTGTCATTGGTTGCCAAATCTAGGATGGGATCATTACAATCAAAGAGACTATTCACACGGCTAAGCTCAGTAAGAAGGCTTCTTTGTTTTTAAAACTGGATATGGCCAAAGCTTATGACAGGGTCTCATGGTGTTTTCTTGATAAAATCCTTGACAGGTTTGGTTTTGATGTATCCTTTAGGAATCCGGTTAAGGCATGTATCTCTAATGTTTGATTTTCTATTCTCATTAATGGGTCCTGTACAACTGAAAAGTGACATGCGAGGATGATAATCGACAAGTGACCTTCCCCGTACCCGACCTCCCAAGGTCGTGCTGAGACAGCCGATGGTTTGTAATGCGGTTGACTTAGATGAAGCCACAGCCGGGATTATGGCCAATTTTCTACGATAGACAAAGCTACAGATGAGGATGACAATTGGCAAGGAACTTTCCTATGGATAACCATGGGAGGATCAGTGACTAAGATCTGGTAGTGTGATCTCCTGGTAGCTGAAATGACAAAGGGGAGATTTAGAGGCTATGAGCGGGTAGCGTAAATTCCCTAGTGGTTTATCCTCCTAACTAGAATTTAAGTGTTTAATCTAGTTTGAAAACTCTGAATTAAATTATACTGAAAATAACAATTTATACTACTGCTAAAAGGGAAACTAATCTAAACAAAATACACGATTGAAATATTATAATTACAAACAACTTATTAAACTACTTTTATACTAAAACTAAACAAGTGAGATAACCCAGTGTGGTTATTCACCTGTGCAGATGTGTGAATCTAGATAAAAGACATCTAATTAACTTAATTAAAAACCTTCAATCCTACCTCAGAAGTGAGGAAAAAATCATAGTTTCTCAGAAACTATCATTCCCCATAGCTTCCCTGGCAATATTGAAAGTGAGCTTAACTGAAATAAAATGATTCACTACTCTATTTGATATGTCGTAACTAGAACTTTGATAGCTCAAACCTGATGTTTACAAAACAGTTGTAAATATAGTTGTGTGTGATTTAATCCACTCAGTGTGATCTCCTCATTCCTTCATGTCCTCGTGAATCTAGAAAATGTGTATATGATAGTATCAACAAAAGATAGCAATCGAACAATGGCAACTTTGGATATAGACCAAATACAATGCGAGTAGGAGAGGGATAACGCAAGTGAACAGAGCTTGACTATGTAATTCCTAGCGAGATTTATTATGAGAATACAACGCAAGTGTGCCGAGAGTTTTAGAAACTATCCTTGTGACAAAACAAAACCTGTAACTTTTAATGGATTCTAATCTAAAATGAAGTTATTCTATGTTAAACTGATTGTATGTAAGAGTGATGAAACAATACTGAAACAAGAAGATGATATGACTTATAAAATGCCAACAATGGAGGCAAAACATGAAACTAACATAATTCTAAGCAAGGAATTGAAAAAATGAACAAGAGAATTGAGAGGATGAGGGGCCATTTTCTTGAAAACAAGCTAACTATTTATAACCAATGCATTTACCAGAGGGTAACTCCCATTTGATCTCTTTTACTATAAACAAATGAAAAACACTATTCCTAGGGAACCAAAAACATTAATGCAAGCCAAAGTGGTTGAAGAAAGCATGTGAATTTGAAGATTTACATTTGACGTGATCGTCGGAAGAATCTAGAAAATGTGAACAAAACCGTCGCCCTGTCCTGGGCGGCGATCATGGGACCGCCGCCCAGGCAGGGCGGCGGTTCCGTCACTGAAGACAAAAATGCAAGAAAAAGGGGGGAAAAGGGGAAAACAAGGCACGCGGAGGCTGAGCGGGGCATGTGGGGTACAAGTGTATACATGGTGAGGCTTTCTGAATTCCGAACACCTTGCAAGGATACTTGTATCATCATTGGGGTATGTGTAACATCATTCCGGCGGTGCAGTACCCTACAATTCTGGATACATACATATTGCCCCCTCAGAGAAGTGTTTTAGCCATGAAGAGGTGTAAAACAGTGGATCCGAGTATGGCGGTCCCGAAATGGGGAGTTAGGAGCTATACCTGACATGCCTATGTGCTAGAAAGTCACCATTCAAGATCCCGCTACCTGCAAAAAATGAAAAGGGGACTCAAGTGTAGATAGATAAAAGAAATTGAGAAATAAGACGGAATTAACATGAAAAGAGGACTTACCATCTACGTGGGGTTTTTAGAACTTACCTCCGTCGGTGCTTCGACCCTGTGAAAGACATTTGAAATCAAATTAAGAGGGTTATTTATATAAAAAAAAAGTCATTTTACTATTCATTTGCGTGGATTGATTTGATACATTTTTGAGCTCTGAGACCCACGATTACGGTTTTCGACGAGAGTATAGTGAAAATGTTCGTGGTGAGCTAGCGATCATGCCTCCAAGAGTGGAACATCGACCCACAAAGTCTCAGGTTAGTTCTTCTCAATTTATCGTTTTTAAACCTAAAATGTAGAAATGATAAAATCTTTCCCTTGGGGGGATCATTTTTGAAAATGTTAGTTTTAAATGTGTCTTTAGGGGGGGCGCCATAGGGTAGGTTTCTTTTTTCGTTAGAAAGGTGTTTTTACTTGTTTTTAAGCATTTTTTAGGGTTTACGGCCTGTTTGGTTTTGCGAGACAGGACCACCGCCCTGTGCAGGGCGGCGGTTACTGGACCGCCACCTTAGAAGGTGGCAGTTACGGAACCGCCGCTCTGCACAGGGTGGTGGTCCACGACAGAGGACAAAAATAATGCAAAATTTAACTTGTTTTTGCATGTATAAAACTTTTACTTGTTTTTACTAGTTTTTCCAACTAGATTTTAGTACTAACTGACTCCATTTTGTGTATTTGGGTGTATCCAGAAGGAGGAGTACATTAGATGGAGCTAGGAGAGGGAGTGTGATTGGCTCTTGGTAGTGTTGGAGGCACTCTCTTAGGCAGAGCAGGATACTCTCCAGAGGGTTGGTATATGGAGGATTGCACAGGTTCCTCATGTTGCACCTGCCAGTCACATATTGTGTGACTTGTTCTCATATTGGGACGCAGATCGGAACACCTTCCGATTGCCAGGAGTTAGGGGTGATTGGTCTATCACCCTGGAGGATGTTTATCATATATTGGGGGTTCTGATTCTTAGGTGGTAGCTATCTCTTAAAACAGCAGTATCTAGATCACATGTGGTTCAGTGGGCCACCTACATGGGAGATGCGGTTGTATCGATGGGGTCGAAGAAGGGCGTCAGGATCCGCTCTATCATTGAGTCAAACATTCCCTTGCTTCGCAAGGCCATCATGGGCATCCTTGCATCCAGACTAATTGGGGACAAGGGAGGGGACACCCTATTATAACACAGATTGAGGGCCATGGATGTGTCTACGCTTGGAGAGAAAATATCCTCAGGACTACCCACCATGACTTATACAAGGTAGTCTGTTTACAGGGGCAATCACTAAGCCATCTAACTCTTGTCATGAGTTGGGTGTATGAGCACATTATCCCATATGGGAGAGGTGTAGAGGTGGAGGATCCTGGGGCTGTCAAGGCAGCGAGGTGGATGGGGATGATAGTTCTTAGAGCACCCCACCAGCTAGTGGCTTCCCTGACTACTGTAGACATGGAGGCCACTCCTTATCAGGCCATGGCAGGGGTATGGGGAGAGGAGACTGTCACTTTTATTTCCTATCAAACCATCGGCCAGTTGATAGACAGGGCGGGGAAGTTGGAGATACACCCCTTTGACAGAGTTCCATAACAGTTTGGCCTCCCCTATAGCGGCATGCTCCCTCCGGAAATGTCAATGTATATATCTATCCACGAGGCTCAAGGAGGTCCTAGAGGCCGGGGTTGGACTATTGTTACACCCGGTACTCCTATTGTGGCTAGGAGGGTGGTACATGCATGAGGGAGAGATGGTGCTCCTCAGGCACCCTTACTTTGGATTGCCACTAGTCCCACTCATAGTAGTGATGAGCCCATTGACGTGGACTCTGAGTCTAAGGAGTTCACAGGGGGAGAGACCCAGGAGGAGATAGAGGAGATGGAGATTAGCAAGACAGGTGGGGGAGATGATAGTGATCCCGAGTGGCATGATACTCAGGAAATCCTATGAGCTGAGAGGGCAGAGCAGAGTGCGGAGAGGGTGACTCTTGTCTCAGAGGAGTTGCTCTCTCAGGACGTAGTTGGAGATGGCAAGTCCATTATAGGCCATCACATTTCCCCAGACGTGGGCGAGGGGCACCAGTCAATAGCAGCGTCAGTGATGGGCGCGGATCCTAGAGATCCTTCTTGGAGGTCTGGAGATCTTAGTCAGTTGTCACTCTTCTCCTGACATTTGTTTTAGTTAGACTCGTCTTAGTTTGTTATTTCCTTTTGTTTTGTTTACTCTTGGTTTTATTGTTGATTGTTTTCTAACTTGTTTTTTCCTTTGTTTGTAGCGACTGCTGATGAGTGACGAGACTTGATTCACTGAGTATGCACTGATGCCTTACTTATCCCTTCGGAGAAGACTCAGGCTGAGCTTTCCATGGATGTGGGGGAGCCCTCAAAAGCCGGTAGGCATACTAATGTTTATGCCTCTGTCTGGCATGCGGCGAAGATCATAACTTCTCTCCGTACCAAGGTAGCTAGATAACAGATGGCCGAGCGCTTGATGAGGAGGAGTCATTCTCATGGCGAGATGGCAGCTACTGGGCATGACCACGAGCCCTCAGTGCATTTGGAGCACCGGCGTAGCCAGAGTCCTAGGCGTGGTTGCGCACCTTCTGAGGGATCCCATAGGGATTGAGAGACTATTCTTGTAGTATTTTGCTAGATGTTTATACGAGTGTTTTTGTACTTTTCGGGCTCATTGAGCGTTTTGACCATGCCTAGTGTATGATTGCATTGTATATGAAACTTGATTTGTATATATATATATATATTATATATATATATATATATCTTTGGATCTAAACTCTTGGCATCTTGAACTTTGTGACTCATTTATGAATGTGTACTTAGATGTTTTTAGAATGTATGCAATGGATAACAAATGATAGTAGGTAGAATATTTTACTCTGTATGTTTTTGTAGTGCTAATATGAGATGATACTAACCTATGGTAGTACTGAAATTTTGAACTCTTTGGGAAATGTCAATGATTTCGTCTTATGTTGGCAAAACATGATGAATGCATAGTGATAAAGAGATGAACTTGCCTCAATCCCAATTCCACACAACTAGTAAGATGTGAGGGCTCAACACCAAGAGTTAGGAAGGGCACAAGTTGTAAGAGTTTGACTGAATGGAACAATGAGAGACAGACAAACCAGTAACAGAAACCAATTTTGGACCTACACACCCACCCTACTCAGAACTACTACCATGTTTAGAAGGCCACTTACTTTTCAGTTTATCTAGACTTAGATTTATAAATGGCAACCTGGTTGACAAAATCTGGTTTTGAGGATTTGATCTCTTTGGAATTTGGATATTTTCTTTCTCTTAATAGAGGTGATTTGTGTTTTTAGCATACCAAGATTTGTTCATTTGTGTGACTGGACCCCCTACACCCTGCCTCACGCCACTAGTAAGAAGCATGAGTTTGTCACCAAAGGCAAGATATAGGTGAGTAAGGGCACTTCCTTCCTTTCCCAACCCCACACCACCAGTAAGAGATGTGGGCTTATCATTGAAGGTTGATGGGGCAAAGAAGTGTGTAAAAATAATTTTATTTTTTTACTTGGTGCTTTTGATTTCATTTGATTTTGACTTTTCTGACCTATAACTTTGGGATACCCTTTCTTTCAAAGAGATTTAAGAGGGATAGATGTGACACCAAGAAGCTTCTAGAACAGACCATAGGTAAGGACAACTTTACCTAGTAGAAAGAAAGAGCAAAGCCAAGTATGCAGACCTTAGTATGGTTTTCGTCAATGCTTGTCTGTCAAACTTGATGAGAATATTCGAAAATAGTTGATGATGCTTGAAGAGATGTGATATGAATGTTTTTGCCAATATTTTTAGAAATTTGTAACAGATTGTTTTAAGAGTAAGCTCCTAGACTACCACTTTTACGAAATGGACAGAATGAAGCAGCTAAAAGACTAATGCAATGTAGGTAGCTATAATGTACAAGTAATGACCTTGATGTTTTATGCGTAAAACCGTTTAAGATGAAAGGAATTGACAGTTTCACCGAATTCCTCACCTTCTAGCGTACACAAAAGATACGCACCATTTCTGTAGTCCTTCATGACCCAGTATGGGCCTAACCATTTGGGCTGAAACTTCCTTCCTTCGCTGGTTTTCTTATCAATCTAGTTGTCTAGTCTTAGAACTAGATCTCCTTCATATATTTCTCACTCATAGACTTTTTTGTTGTACTGCCGGCACATCTGGTTAGCATAGGCTCTGTGCCATTGTTCGGCGTTTAACCTGGCCTCGTCAAGGCTTTCTATTTGAGAGAGGTGTGCCTCCCTATAAGCTTCTTCATCCATAATCCCTTGTAATGAGATGCAGAGACTGGGTATTCCAACCTCAAGTGGGAGAACTGCTTCTGCTCTGAATACCAACGAGAAAGAAGTTGATCCTGTTGGTGTTCTTATTGAGGCTTGATGGGCCCACAAGGTTGGATATAGTTTTAAATGTCAATCTCACTTGTTTTCCTTGACCGTTTTGAGGAGAATAGCTTTCAACGTTTAGTTTGTCACTTCAGCCTGCCCATTGGCTTGAGGGTAGTAAAGAGAGGCCGTGTGATGGTTTATCTTGAGCTTGTTACATAACTCATAGACTTCGTCATTTTTAAAGGAAGTGCCATTATCTGATATAATGACCTATGGGACACCATACCTGCAGATAATTTGGTTCAGAATGAATTTAGCAATTACCGAACTTGGTACAGTGGTGAGACTCAAGGCCTCCACCCATTTGGTAAAATATTCCATGTCTATAATTATAAAATTATGGCCATCAATTGATGAGGGAGAGAATTTCCCTATCAAGTCTAGACCCCACATGGAGAAGGGCCACGAAGTTGCTATTGGTTGCAGGGATTGTGCTGGCATGTGAATCTTGTGAGATAATTCTTGGCATTTGTGGCACTTACATATAAATTCCACTGTGTCATGCTCGAGAGTGGGCCAAAAATAGCCCATATGATGTATTTTATGAGTGGTGGTGTAACCACCGAAGTGGCCTCCACATATCCCACTATGGGATTCGTGATTCTTGGATTCTTCCATGTCGACGCATCTTAGAAGCATGTCGTCAAAGGCTCTATGATAGAGTACCTGGTCTAAAACAACATATTTAGCGGTAATAATGTGTAACCGCCTTCTTTGTTATGACGTGGCACCTTCCGAGTATGTATGGTCCATGATAAAGTTGATGATATCAGTATACCAAGGACATGTAGAGCTGGGGGGCCTGGTTTCAATGAAGTATACACACTTATCAGGAAAGTCTAAATTTACTAGCTCACCTCCATCTAGTGGATTATCAGCTAACCATTCTGCAATGATTTTTCCCTTAACGGATTTCTGGTTCACAAACGTTTACTCAAATTCTCCCATTAAGGTTATAAAACGGCCCACCTTTTTAGACAAATACCCTTGCATGAGAAATGTTCGTAAATGGTATATCTTCACAATGACCCTTGTTTCCTAGTTTAACATGTAATATCTCAAACGTTTTGTTGCAAAAATTATGGCAAGTCATTCTCTCTCTGCCTGTGTGTAACGTGTTTTATAATTGAGCAACGTTTGGTCAATGAAATAGATCGCGTGTTCTCACTTGTCATCCTCTTCTTGAGCCAGTATGCAGGCCAACGAGACATGAGTGGCTCGTGAGTATAGGATCAAAGGGAAGTCTGGCTTGGGAGGCATTAGCGTGGGTGGAGACAACAAGAAGTGTTTAACTGCTTCGAAGGCCTCATTACATTCTTCAGTCCAATCAACGCTATAATCTTTCTTCAATAGATTGTTGATTGGATGAATGACAAGACTTAAATATGGGATGAATCTTCGGATTGCACTGAGTTTCCCAAGAAATGACCTAATTCCAGACTTGTTCGATGGTGGGATCATTTCAAGAACAACCCATATTTTGGCTGGATCAACATCAATCCCTCGTGAAGATATAATGTAGTCCAAAATTTTGCCTCCTGTCACACCAAACACGCACTTCTTTGGGTTTAATGTAACACCATATTCGATTAGTCGTGAGAGGATGATACAGAGCACTTCTGAATGATCACAACGTTTCTTGGCTTTGGCCAACAAGTCATCCACATAGGAAACACGATTTTATGGATAAGATCATGGAATATATAATGTCATTAGCTCATTGGTACATAGTACCAGTGTTCTTGAGACCAAATGGCATAACAGCATAACAATAGGTTCCCCAAGGAGTTATAAACGTGGTTTTAGCTTGGTCTTGTTCAGATATTCTGATTTGATTGTATCATGAGAATCCATCCATGAGAGACAGAGAGTTCAAATCTTTCTGTTGTGTCAACGATAATTTCAATGGATAGTAATGGGAAGTCATCTTTGGGACAATCTTTGTTAATATCCCGAAAATCTATGCAAATACGTATCTTCCCATTATTTTTTAGAACAGAAACGATGTTAGATACCCATTGAGAGTAATCGACTGGTTTGATGAATCCTACTTGTAGGAGTTTTATTATTTCCTCTTTCACCATGAGAGCCACCTTAGGTTTCATGGGTCTTGATTTTTGTTTAACTGGTTTTGCATCAGATTTAGTGATGAGGTTGTGCACCGCATTATGTGGTGTAACGCCTGTCATTTCCTTATAATTAAATGCAAAATCCTTTCTGATGTTCCTTGAGAATCAGAGTGTGTATTTCTATCGCCTTTCGGAGGTTAACGAGGACCCTAATTTTAAGATTTTTGGTTCATCCTTCGTTATAATGTTAACATCAATTATTTCTTCAATTAAAGAGGCGTTACCCTCTTCAAATTCAGGTGGGGCTGGAGGTAAATCCAAGCTCGTCCCCGTTTTCCAGCTCGTAGATATCGAGATCCTTCTGTGAAGGAGACTCTATCGTGGGATTTCCAAAGTAGGAAGATGAATGTGGAATCAAGGACAAGATCAACTATACATATGATGGGAGAGATGTAATGCTCCGCATAGGCGTTTAGAGTAATTCGAGAGTGACTCATATCATCTATCAATGTGATCTACGATAATAGAATCTTGTTCAACATTCTCCGTGAGTAAGGAGAGAATTTGTCGTTGCTTTTACGCACTAATGGCTTCATCACGAAGGGATACCATGAAATGGGTATCTTCCAACTTACTATTTGGAGTGAAACGCGTAATGCTGAGGTTGCTATAGAATTTTACGAGAAGATTGTGTTCTCGTGGGATTACTTCAATTGATATGAAGTCAAAGTCCTTTTCTTAAATCTAATACCATTATTTTGTAAAGTTTTAAATGTACTCGGCTTTGGTTTCATATACCTTGGAGACTTGGTTTGGTACCAGCTTGCGAGTCTCCTAACACTCTGATGTTATTAATACTGATCCTCTTGGCTAAAATGAGGCCAAGGAGGAGGGCTTCGTACTCAGCGCCATTATTTGTACATTTGAAATTGAGTTTGAAGGTGAATGGTAGGACCTTTCCTTCAGGGGAAGTAAAGATTATACCTACCCCCGCTCCGTAACGGCATCTAGCTCCATCAAAATGGAGAGTCAAATATTTAGCTCGGAATATGGATGCTGGGATATTTGTTGTGTCTATTTCTTTTACTTCGGTTACTTCCACCATAAAGAGATCCTTTGCTGGAAGAGAATTGATTCACCTAGGGAATATCCCATGCCCACATGGAATCAAATGGTAAGAGACATTGGTAAGATCCTGTTCTCTAGTAATTCGATGTTTTTTGCAGTAGTTCCGTAATGATACCAATTTTATAACAATGTTAGCCTCATCTTTTGAGGTATGGGATTGTCTTGAGCTAGATTTGATAGTTCTCAAGATCAGTTGTAGGTACCAACTTCTCCTCTGGTTGTGCGTCAGTGGGTTTAACAAGTTGGTTTGTTGGAAGTTCAAACTTCCGAGTGCACACCTGGTCTTTTCTTTAAGTCAGCTAGGTGTATATTGAATGGCTTTGGATCGTCTTCGTGCTACATGAACACCTTTCCCTAAGATGCAGAGAATATTACTTCTTGGAATAACGTAGAAGGAATTGCCTTCATATCGTGTATCCATGGTCGGCCGAGGATCATATTATAATTAGTTTCCCGATCTATAATATAAAACTCAGTCAAGATTTTTTTCGGTCCTAAGGTGACCGGTAGTATTATAGTTCCAATTGAAGTGGCCTTAAGGCTATCATAGCCTCTTGGTGTATTTCGAGTTGTGGAACAATTTGTTTCCCCATAGCCTAGTTTTTGAAGGCAAGAGAAGGGGACTATGTTTACTGATGCCCCATCGTCAATCATTGCTCGTTTTACGTAGTTATTATAAACCATACTTGTAAGTGTAAGGCTGGATCACCCCGGCATGCAATCTCAGCATCTGTAGGCATTTTACTTATTTCAAATATGAATTTGACATCCTTATCCAACTGCCCCAGAGGGTGGATATCAAAGTTCACATGGTTTACTTGTGTTTCGGGAGGTGGAGTGATATTGATTAGATGACCTAAACCTAATGCCTCCAGAAGAGCAGCCCTGTGGGTAGGAGAATTCTTTAGTAAGTCCAAAAATGAAATGTGCGAGAAGGTTTTTAGTTAGGTCGCTAATTAAATCATAGGCACCTATACGGGTTTTTCTACTATGTTTGTTGAGCTCTTATCTGGCTCTAATGGCAGGTGACTTGGAGCTTGGCTGAGAAGAAATACTCTCATGTTCTTGTTATAGCTTCGATGGGTAGCTTCGGCATCTAGTTCTACTAAACTGACTATCTTGGGTCTAAGGCTGATTTCCTAATTATGATGCAACTGATGGATTTAGTGAAGTTCGAGGCTTCATGATCATTGTTTCCCGTCATTGACAACTTTTGTTTGTCCCATTTAGGATTTAGCCTATTGTTATTAGAATGATTTGGGAGCGGTTCGTTAAATATCTTGAGGGGATGCATTCTGAGGGGAAATTACCCCTGCATAAGCGTGCTTGGTGTGTGGTGACTATAGGATCCGCGAAAAAAAAATCTGTGAAGAACTGTCTTTGTTCTTCTGGCAAACGTTGCATGAATTTATTGTAGTCACGGCACGTTCTAGTGTCATGACCTTGAATTTTGTGGAAACCACAATATAGAATTGGGATTGTAATTCCTAAGTTTGTTGGTTTGGTGTACCTATTGTGGCCTAAAATTCTGATCAAAATTGTTGCCTATTAGAGATTAAAGTTTTGAGGTTTTTGCCTTTGGTTTCTGGCTTTGATAAGAAATTGAGTTTTGGCTTAGATCCTATGTGTTTGGAGTTTTTCACCGTTGTTGTTGTTGTTCGTGGATGGACAATTAAAATCTACCACTGTATTGATTTTGGGGGTAAAGTTATTGTTTCATTAATTATTAACAGTTGGAAGTAAAGTATTACAACAGTATTTACCTTTTTAGGTTGATTAGTTTTCTCCATCTGTTGTCACCCCCACGATTTTTTTTAAGGGTTTTAGGTCCTTGATTAGACGTTCGTGGTAGTAGGATAAGTTGTCGCGATGTTCTGGCTGGGAGTTGATTAACCTCCCGTTTGTTCCATATATATTACTACCACTATCTATCGCTGCTTGATCTATTCGAAGAGCGCTCGCAAGTACTTCATCGTAAGTTCTTAGTGGGAACTTATGGAATTCTTCCTTTACCCCTCTATGCTGAGAGAATGAAGGAATAAATCGCATAGTTCCATCTGATCCATATTTGGAGCACTTGCTGAAGAATAAATAATCGTATGCCACCTTTGGATGAAACGGAGTTGACAGATTCATTGTGTTCTTATTTGATATGTGCAAGAACTCCCTGATTCACATTGGAGAAAGATTTGACTATGTCGATAAGCTTGGATGAATTCTGACACAAGTTGTTATACATGAGTGAATCGAAGCAACAAGCAAGCGTGGGAATACCAATACAAGGGAACTACCTTCTAGCGTACTTAGACCTCCCGAGGTCATTTTAGCCGAGAACCTTGTCCCAAGGGAGTAACTGGGATATGAGTTGTGGCATAGTAGACTTAACTAGATAGTGTGTTATGATGTCTTCGACGCACACTAGTGGAAATTGTGTAAATCTAAGGCAAAGAAGGCCCTCCTGGAACCATGATGCTGGTCGTGATAGATCGATCGACAAGGATGACGTTATTTCGAAGGCTCCAAGTAAGTATCGAGCTGTATGGTCCTCATTCGATCTACGGGGATTGCTGAAATACGTGGAAAATGACCTGGGAATAGTTTCGTTGATATGTCATCCAGTATAAGGTCGTATGTTGGAACATAAGTGAATCCCTAGTCGACTCTATGAGACAAATATCTCTGGCCTAGTCCAGAACATCTCTAGCTTTTGGTGACTTGCTGAATATATCTTTAAGTAAGGAGGAGCATTGTTCTGGTATGGGTTGATAGGTGCCAAGCTGGGAGGTAGATCATGAATACTTGTGTACGTGGAGCGGCGTTTGTCTATGTCTGATCCTGACTTGGCGGATTCGTTGTGGTTAAGTTATAAGGATTTTGAGGAGGCATGCCTAATGTGCCTGTTCTCTGTAAGGTTGTTGCAATCCTGACTATGGTCATGTAGTAGAGTTAGGGATTCTCACTAATCCCTAACATCCATGTAATTTGGTATGCTTTCTCACCCTCTATCCTTCAAAACTAATTAGCTGTGCGATCTTCTCAGATGTACCTCCACCGGCGAAGACGTAGTGCCACTTGAATTCCTTAAGGCTAGTATCTATGTCTGTGAGAACGTCTCCTACATTTGGTTGTAAGGGACCAAAGGATCACAACTACTATGAATTGGTTTGTTACTCTTTCAAACCCTTCTACAGTCATATGAATGTTTGCCATAGGGTAATCTGTAGTTATGGGGGTGATTCTGACCTGAAACGTATGTGACTTCAAACTGTCTTCTATACTTAATTCCCCTCAACTGAGAGTTGATACATGTCATGGAATCTGTTGTTCACTTTTAGCGATATTTGGATTCTAAGTACTCCTGGTCTAAAAAGTCAACTGGATCTGATTGTCTACGAGATTGGGTTGAGGCACAATTGGCTTAAATACGTATTCTCTGGGTTCCCTAGGTCCCGTGATTGTCATACAAATGCAATAATGTAAATCTAACTGCAAAAAAGTGAATTAAACTATGTGAAAATAAATCTAGAACATATATAACTTCTATTTTTGTATTTTCTGAGAAACCTTTAAGAATTTAAGAAAAGCACCTATTTAAAATATCTAGAATTGACAACTAAAATAACAACTTAAAACAAACAAAATTACCGAGTGTAGCTATTTGTCTGTGCAATTTGTAGATCTATTCTAAACAATGAAGTAACTTGCCTAATCTATTTGCTAGACTCTTGATCCTACCTCAAAAGTGAGGAGTGAACCTGACACGTCCGTGTGTTGAAATGACGCCATCCAAAATTCCTGCTACCTGTAAAATGAAAAGAGAACTCAAGTGCAGATAGATACAATAGTTTGAAAAATAAACGCTAAGAATAACAGGGAATGAGAACGTACCATTTGTGCGGGGGTAGGAACTTACCTCCATCAGCGCTCTAAACCTGTGAAAAAGTTATTTTAAAACGAAACAGAGTGCCATATATATGAAA
Organism: Taxus chinensis; assembly: GCA_019776745.2. Lineage (NCBI taxonomy): Eukaryota > Viridiplantae > Streptophyta > Pinopsida > Cupressales > Taxaceae > Taxus > Taxus chinensis. The sequence continues at coordinate 200,194,181 of CM034152.1, read as the reverse complement.
GTGGGCACAATTTCCTATTCATTTGTGCGAGTCGATTTGGTTGATTTTGAGCTCTGGGACCCACGGTGACGGTTTCTTGCATGAGTAGAGTCGAAACGTCTGCAGTGAGATCGTGATCATGCCTCCATGTGCGGAACACTGACCTCAGCGATCACAGGTTAGTTTTCTTCAGTTTATTGTTTTTCCTCCCTTAATTTTAAAATGCTAAATACTCTGTAATGGGGGGTAATTTTTGAAAATACTAGGTTCAAAAGGTCCACTTAGGGGGGGCGCCTACAGGGTAGGCTTTGTTTTTAGTTAAAATGGTCTTTTCTGGCACTTTTTAGGCCTTTTTAGGTTAAAAGCCCGCGTGGGTTTTCGGACCACGACCGCCGCCCTGGCCAGGGTGGCGGTTGCATGACCGCCGCCCTGTTCAGGGTGGCAGTTACACGACCATCGCCCTTAAGGCGGCGGTTACAAAACCGCCTCCCTGCCCAGGGCGGCGGTTTTGCACAGAATGCAAAAAGAACTTGTTTTTAAGATTGTGTTTGTATTTTTAGCATTTCTACGTGTTTTTATGACTATCTCAGCATTGCTTGGATGCTAACTTAGTTTGTTTTGTGTGTTTTTGGGTGTATGCAGGTGAGAGAGGAGTACATCCGATGGAGCAGAGAGAGAGAGTGTGTGATTGGCTCTCAGGGGTACTAGATGCCCTCTCACAGGACGAGGAGGAAACACTTCAGAGGGCTGGTATACTGCGCATATCGCGCGTGCCCCATGTTGTACCATCTAGTCACATCCTTTGTGACTTATTCTCTTACTGGGATGCAAATCGGAAAACCTTCCGATTGTCAGGGGTCCGTGGTGAGTGGACCATTACATTGGAGGACGTCTACCGCATTCTGGGGGTCCCGATTATCGGGAGGTGACTCACTTTGGAGATAGCTGGCTCACGGGCACAGATTGCACAGTGGGCGACTTATATGGGAGATGCAACCATCTCCATGAGGTTGAAGAAGGGGGTGAGATTTCAATCCATTCCTTCTTTTCCGATCCCCATATTTCGACAGGCCATCATGGGGATCCTTGCCTCGAGGTTGATCGGGGACAAGGGAGGGGACACATTTTTATATTGTTGGGCCCTCATTATTACACAGATAGAGGGCCACGACCGGATATATGCTTAGGGAGTAGATATTCTTGGGACCACCTATCACGATCTATACAGGGTGGTCCGTTTACAGGGGCATTTGTTGAGCCACCCGGCTCTAGTCATGAGTTGGGTTTATGAGCATTTCATCCCCTATGGCAGGGGTGTGGAGGTGGCAGATCCTGGAGCTGTTAGGGCAGTGAGATGGTCAGATATGTCAGTGCTTAGAGCACCTCATAAGCCAGTTGCCTCTCTGACTACCGCCGATATGGAGGTGACACCATACCAGACCATGGCTGATATATGGGGCGAGGAGGCCCTTACCTTGATCTCCTGCTCCACCACAGGGCAGCTTATCGATCGAGTGGGACAAGTGGAGGTGCACCCCTTTGGCCGAGTTCCTCAGCAGTTTGGTCTTCCATACATGGGTATGCTTCCCCCAGTGGCACCAGTTTACAGATTAGTTCGCAAGGCCAGAGGGGGGCCTAGAGGCCGAGGTTGGATAGTGATTACTCCTGGCATTCCCATTGCAGCCAGGAGGATAGTTCGTGCTAGAGGGAGAGCCGGTGCACCTTGGGCACCTTTGCTTCAGATTGCTGCGGGTCCTGCTCATAGTAGTGATGACCCTATTGATATTGACTCCGAGTCCGAGGATTTTACAGAGGGAGGGATAGAGGAGGAGACCGAGGACAACGATCCTGAGTGGCATGACACTCAGGACATTATGCAGGTAGAGAGGGCTGAGTAGAGTGCAGAGAGGGACACTCTAATTTCAGAGGAGCCACTCTCTCAGGGCCATGGTGGAGAGGATGAGTCAGTTGCAGGGCGACATGTTGCTCCTGCCACAGGAGCAGTCCCTCAGTTGGCAGCGGCATCCGCGGCAGGTGCCGGCCCTAGTGACCCATCTTGGAGGCCTGGGGATCTGAGTAAGTTACCCTTTCTCCATTTTAATGTTTATTTGTAGGCTCTCCTTAGTTGTTATTTTGTATCTTTTAGTTTCTTGCTTAGTTTCTAATTCGTTTTCTCCTTTGTTTGCAGAGACTGTTGACAAGTGGCGGAATTTTATCCGTAGGGTATGTACCGATTCCCTGATGATCCCCATGGATAGGACGCGTGCAGAGCTGTCCGTAGATGTTGGGGAGCCTTTAGCAGCCGGTAGGCATACCGACGTTTTTGCTCCTGTCTGGCACGTGGCCAGGATGGTGTTGACCCTCCGTATTGAGTTTGCAGGCTATAGGACGGCTGAGCACCTTATGAGGAGTCATTCTCGTGGTGAGGCTGCGGCTGCCCCTTGGGATCCTGAGCCCTCCGTACATTCCGAGTGCCGGCGTAGCCAGAGTCCTAGGCGTGGGCGTGCACCTTCGGAGGGGTCGCGTAGGGATTGAGAGGCCACCTGGCTCTCGTGTATTTTGTATTATATATATTTTTTTGTATATCCCGGGCTCTTTGAGCATTTTGACCATGCTTAGAGCATGATGGCACTGTACATAAACATTGATTATTTATATATATATGCATTTGTTTTAGATCAGAATCTGGGCTCTTATGGTTTCCTTTCTATTTCCAGTTTCTTTGTGTATACTACGATGTATGTTTATATGCTTTCTAGAATGTATGCAATGGAGAAGAAATAATGCAAATGTTTGTTTCCTTTTGTATTTCATGATGCTGATATATGACAATGCAGATACAATGTGATTTTGAATCTTAGCTTCCGTAAGCAATTTTTGATATCTCATGTTTGTTTTGCAAAGTGATGAATATAACCAGTTTGATGAACAGATTAACTTGCCCCACTCCTAACTCCACGCAACTAGTAAGATGCGAGGGCTCATCACTGAGAGCTAGAAAGGGCACAAGTTATGAGGTGTAGTTGAAATGATAGTGATGAAAGACAGACAAAGCTTTAGTGGAACCAAATTGGAAGCTACAAGCTTACTCTACCCGAGTGACTTCATAGTTTAGAATGCAACTTACTTTGCGGTTTATCTAGACTTAGATCCGTAGATGGCCACATAGTAGACAAAATCTGGGTTTTTAGGATTTTAACTCTTGGAATTTTGAACATCTGATTCATTCATTTTTGACTCAAAGTTTGAATTGTTTGTTTATGACTTTTAACTTTTGCTTTGTCAAGAGGACCCCCTATACTTTGCCCCATGCTACTAGTAAGAAGCGTGGGTTTATCACCATGGACAAGGTATAGGCGAGTAAGGGCATTTCCATCCTTTCCCAACCCTACATCACTAGTAAGAGACGCAAGCTCATCACCGAAGATTGGTGGGGCAAGGAAATGTGTAAAATTAAAATTTTCTGTTTAATCACTTGTTGACTTGTTTTCTTGAGTAAAATGTCAGTATGTGCTTATTTCCAAAGAGATATACATATGGGATAGATGTGACACCATGAAGCTTCTAGAACAGACCATAGGTAAGACACCTGCCCTAAGAAGAAATCAAAGCAAGAATAAACTTGCAGATCATGGTATGGTTACCATTAAGACTTCGTCATGTCTGACTTTATTTGATAAAATGATTCTGAGATGATTTGATGATATCATGAAAATGGAGAGGTATGATTAGAAATTTTATGCCAACAACATCATGAGTTTGTAATGAATTACTTTGAGGATAGATTCCTTGATCACCATTTATGTAAGAGACAAGCGGACAAAATGATCTTAATCTATATGAAGATGCAATGTAAATATATATAAGTAGTGCTAGCTGCTTATGCGTAGAACTGCTTGAGGTGAAGGGAATTGACTGTTTCACCAAATTCCTCACCTTCTAGCATACATAAGAGGTATGCACCGTTTCCATAGTCCTTCATGACTCGGTATGGGCCCAACCATTTGGGCCGAAATTTCCTTCCTTCACCGGTCTTCTTGTCAATCTGGCTGTCTAGTATTAGAACTAGATCCCCTTCATATATGTCGTGTTCATAGACCTTCTTGTTAACTACCGGCACATCTGGTCAGCATAGATTCTATGTCGTTGTTCAGCATCTAACCTAGTTTCATCTAGGCTTTCTAGTTGGGAAAGACGTGCTTCTCTGTAAGCGTCTTCATCTATGGATGGTAATGGGAAGTCGTCCTTAGGACACGCTTTGTTAATGTCTCAGAAATTTATGCAGATGTGTATCTTCCCATTCTTTTTGAGAACGGGAACAATATTAGATACCCATTGAGAGTAATCCACTGGTTTGATAAATCCTACCTAGAGGAGTTTTATTACCTCCTCCTTTACCATGAGAGCTACTTTGGGTTTCATGGGTCTTGATTTTTGTTTAACTGGCTTTGCATCTGATTTAGTGACGAGGTTGTGCACCGCAATGTGGGGTGTGACTCCTGTCATCTCCTTATAATTAAATGCAAACACCTTCTGATGTTATTTGAGGATCTGAGTATGTATCTCTACTTCTTCTGGGGTTAAGGATGATCCTAATTTCAAGATTTTTGGTTCGTCATCTGTCCCGATGTTGACATCGATTATTTCCTCAATTAAAGAGGCGTTACCCTCTTCAAACTCAGGTGGTGCTGGAGGTAAATCCAAATCATCCCCATTTTCTATTGCATATATGCTAGGTTCCATTTGTGAGGGAAGATCCATCACGGGATTTCCGAAGTAAGAAGACAAATGTGGAATTAAGGATGAATTTAGCATATGATAGGAGAGATGTAGTGCTGCATAGGTGTTTAAGTAATCCAAAGTAGCCATATCACCATTAACCTGATCTAGGATGGTAGATTCACTTCCACTTGAAAGGGGATTTGTCTTTGTTTTTATCAATGGTTCATCATGAATGGACACCGTGAAATGGGTATCTTCTAACTCATTGCTTGGAGTAAAATGTGATGCTGAAGTTGCTATTGAATCGGCGAGAAGATTTTTCTCTTGCGGGATTGCTTTAATGGATATGAAGTTAAATGCCTTACTTAAATCTAATACGGCTTCTTTGTAAAGCTACAAGTGTTCGGATTTGGTTTTGTATACCTCAAAAACCTGGTTTGTCACTAATTGCGAGTCTCCTAAGACTCCGATGTTATCAATACCAATTCTTTTGGCTAAGGTGAGGCCAAGGAGGAGGGCTTCGTACTCAGCGCCGTTGTTTGTGCATTCAAAATTTAACTTAAAGGCAAATGGGAGGACTTTCTCTTTGGGCGAAGTAAGAATTATACCTGCCCCCGCTCCATAACGGCATTTAGTTCCGTCGAAATGGAGAGTCCAATACTTAGCCGGGAGTATAGACATTGGGGCTTCTGTTGCATTTGCGCACTCTACTTCTACCATGTAGAGGTCCTCTGCTGGAAGGGAACCAACACCTAGGGAATATCCTATGCCTATTGAATCAAATGGTAAGAACATTGGTAAATCTTGTTCTATTAACTCAACGATTTTTGCAGTAGTCCCTAATGATATCGTTTCTTTAGCCTTATCGTTGGGGGTTGGGCTTGTTTTGGCTATGTTGATAGTTTTAAGATTCGTTGTAGGTACCAACTTCTCCTCTGGTTTTGGGTCAGTGGGTTTATTAAGTTGGTTTGTTGGAAGTTCAAATTCTGAGTGCACACCTGGTCTTTTCTTTAAATCAGCTAGGTGCAAATCGAAAGGTTTTGGATCGCCTTTGGCTACAAATACCTTTCCTAGATGCAAAAATATTACTTCTTGAAATAACGTAGAAGGGATTGTCTTCATTCGGTGTATCCATGGTCAGTCGAGTATCATATTATAATTAGTTTCCCGATCTATAATATAAAACTCAGTCAGGATTGTTTTGGGTCCTAAGGTGACCGGCAGTATTATAGTTCCTATCGAAGTGGCTTTAAGGCTATCATAGCCTCTCAATGTATTTTGAGTGGTGGAACAGTTTGTTTCCCCATATCCTAGTTTTTGGAGGAAAGAGAAAGGGACTATGTTAACTGCAGCCCCATCGTCAACCATTGCCCGTTTTACATAGTTATTATAAACCCATACTTGTAAGTGTAAGGCTAGATCACCTCGGTGTGCGATCTCAGCATCTGTAGGCATTTTAGTTATTTTGAATATGAATTCGACATCCTTGTCCGGCTGCCCCGGAGGGTGGATATCAAAATCTACGTGATTTACTTGTGTTTCAGGAGGTGGAGTGATGTTAATTAGATGACCTAGACCTAATGCTTCTAAAAGAGCAGCTCTGTGAGTAGGAGAGTTCTTTAGTAAATCCAAAAATGAAATGTGTGAGAAGGTCTTTGTTAGGTCACTAATTAAATCATAGGCGCCCACGGGTTTTTCTACTATTTGTTAACTCTTATCCGTTTCTGGCAGATGACTTGGGCTCGGTTGAGAGAAATATTCTCGTGTTCTTGTTATAGCTTCGATAGGTAGTTCAACGTCTAATTCTACCAAAATGACTATCTTGGGTCTCGGTTGACTTCCTAACTGTGGCACAACTGATGGATTTAGTGAAGTCGAGGCTTCATGATCATTGTTTCCCGTCATTGCACTTTTGTTTGTTCCAGTTGGATTCAGCCTGTTGCTATCATGATTTGGGAGTGGATCGTTAAATATCTTAAGGGGAGCATTCTGAGGGGAAACTGCCCCTGCGAGCGTATTTGGTGGTGGTGACACGGGATCTGCCAAAAAGAAATCTGTGAAGAACTGTCTTTGTTCTTCTGGCAAACGTTGCATGAATTTATTGTAGTCACGATACGTTCTAGTATCATGACCCCGAATTTTGTGGAAACCACAATAAGAATTGGGATTGTAATTCCTTTTTTGTTGGTTTGGTGTATATTATGGCCTAAAATTTTGATCAAACTGTTGCCTATTAGGATTAAAATTTTGCGTTCGTTTCTGGTTTTGGTTTTGATAACCAAATGAATTTTGGCTTGGCCCTTGTATAGGATTTCGCCATTGTTGTTGTTGTGGATGGTTAAAATCCACTGTATTGATTGTCGGGGTGAAGTTGTTGTTTCATTGGTTGTTTGTTTGTGATGGAGTATTGACAACATTTACCTTCTTGGGCTGGTCAGTTACTCCATCCGTCGTTACACCCCAATTTTTGTTAAGGATTTTAGGTCCTTGATTGATGTTTGTGGTAGTGGGATAATTTGTAGTGTTCTGATTAGGGGTGATTAACCTCCCGTTTGCTCCATATGTCTTACGACCACTATCTATCGTTGCTTGATCTATTCGAAGAGTGCTCTCAAGTACTTCATCGTAAGTTCTTAGCGGGAACTTCTGGACTTCTTCCTTCACCTCTCTGCTGAGAGAATGAAGGAATAAATTGCATAGTTCCATCTGATCCATGTTTGGAGCACTTGTTGAAGAATAAAGAACTGTACGCCACCTCTGGATGAAATGGGTGACAGATTCGTTGTGTTCTTGTTTGATGTGCAAGAATTCCCTGATTCCTATTCTCAACAGTTTGTTCATGTCGAACGCCTTAATGAACTCTGATACGAGTTGTTTAAATGAATGGATGGAGGCTTCAGGTATTCTATAATACCAGTCGAGAGCAATGCCTTCCAAGGTTTTGAGGAATATTTTAGCAACAACCCCATCCCATGGGAGTAGTTCTCAAATGGCTGTAGCATAAGCTTTGATATGCACGTTTGGATCTCCCTCTCCTTTGTATTTGGGAAAATCAGGAAGAGGTCTTGGAAGCATGACGCTTCGTATGGTGAAATCCAAGGTTTCTTTTAAATATTCTGAGTAAGTCCCTATCGCATATGTTTCTACCATTGATGGTGCCTGTTGAGGGAGCGGTGGTGGGATGGGTTGTTGATATGGCGCAGCGTATGCGTTGGAAGGGGCATAAGGAAGCCCCTATGTTTGAGTGAAAATGCCAGGAGAGGAGAACATATCCCCTTGTGGTGATTTGGAGTATATGTTTAAGTATGACCCAAGGAGATGAGGTGGATTCTCTAGTAAATGTCATATTGTTAGAGCCTGATGGCTCTGACTGTTGTGTTTGTACAAATTGATCAAATTCCTCAATTTGGAATGAAGAACTAGAACTAGTTCTGTGAGGGGGAGTTTGAGATGACAAGTAATTACTCGAATAGTTATCAGCCCATGCAGAAAGTGAGGGCGATGGTTATTGTACGCCGGAAAAGTGACAAGCAAGCGTGGGAATCTACAGGTAACTCTTCCACGTACCCGACCTCCCGAGGTCGTGCCGAGACAGCCGGTGGGGATATTATATGATTGGGATGCAAATGAACTAGTTAGGCAATCTAATGTCTTCGACACGCACTAATGGAATTTGTGAATCTAAGGCAAAGAAGGCCCTTCTAACTTGGACTGGTGTGATAGATCGATTAGTAAGGATGACTTCTCGAAGGCTCCAATCAATATCAAGCTCTGGCGTGATTCGATCTATGGGTTTTGGAATACGTGGGAAATGACCTAGGATAGTTTTGTGTATGTCTCCAGATAAGGTCATATGGTGGATGGTGGAATAAAATTGACTCTACGGACGATTCTCTGGCCTAGTCCAAAATTCTCTAGCTTCGTTAGCCGCTATATCTAGTAAGGACAATTGTTTGATGATGATGGGTGGAAGTGGAGTGGATTGGAATACTAGTGTGCGTAGGCCAGTGTTTATATCTGATTGACTTATGGATTTGTTAGGATGTGGAATTTTTGGGTCACAACCGTAGACTCTTGGTTGTTGCGGTCTTGTTATGGTCATATACGAAATCAAGTCCTAATTCATAGTATCCAGTAATCGTACGCTTTCTCAGCTTCTATGTTTAGGACCAATAACTGCGTGATCTTCTCAGAATATCTCACAGGAGTTCGTGCAACCTGGATCCTTAAACTAGTATCTATGTCTGTGAGAGTGTCTCCTACACCTGGCTATGGGACAAAAGGATCACAACCAAAGCTTTGTTCTCTTTCGAACCCTTCTATAGTCATGTGAATTTTTTGCCTAGGGCAGTCTTTAGTTCGGTTGATTTGACCAAAACGTGTGTGCTTGGTCGTCTTCTATATTTAACCCTCTCAACTGAGAACTGATTAGTTGTAAATATGTTGTTGTTTGGAAGACTTGTATTCTAAGGTTCTGGTCTATGTCAATTATTGGTGTGACAAGGTTGGGTTGAGGTACGATTGGCTCAAATACGTATTCCCTGGGCTCCCGAGGTCTCGTGAATACAAAACAAAATGTAAATCTAACTGCAACAAAGAAAATTTTGACTATCTAAAGCATATATAACTTCTATTTTTGTATTTAACTTTCTAAGAAAAGTAGCTATTTAAACGTATCTAGAAATAACAACTAAATAAAAATTTAAAACAAACAAAATAACCGAGTGTAGTTATTTGTCTGTGCAATTTGTAGATTTATTCTAAATAATGAAATAACTTGCTTGATCTATTTGTGTAATTTCTCGATCCTACCTCAGAAGTGAGGAGTGAATCATAGTTTCTCATAAACTATCAATCCCCGTAGCTTCCCTGGAAATATCGAGAATAGAATTTACTGAAATGAAGCAATTAACTACTTTATTTGATATGATTATAAGTAGAACTTTGAAAGTTAAAACCTGGATTCCGCAGAACAGTGGTGAATTCAATGGTGTGTGTGATCTTGTCCCCTCAGTGTGATCTCCTCATTCTTTCGTGTTCACATGGATCCAAAAAAGCGTGTAATGCTAGCATCGACAAAAATGGATATTGGGACAAGGACAACTCAGAATGCAGACTGAATATAATGCGAGTAGGAGAGGGATAGCGCAAGAGTATAGAGCTTGGCTTATGCAATTCCTAGTGGGATTTACTATGAGTCATGCAACATAAAGCATCCAGAACCTGAAACTATCCTGTTTGAAGAGAAAAACCTGCAACTTTAATGGCTTCCTAAGTTATTCTACTCCAATGGATTGGATAAAACAACAACACCGTTTGCACATTGAACAATGCTAACTAGACATATAATGAACTAAACCAAGCACTCTAAGCAAAATGAAAGCTAAGTCTATTACAAAGAGAAATTCAGAGACAAACTTCAGGGCCATTTGCTTGAGCACAAGCCATTTATTTATAGATTTCATTCACCCAAAGATCAAAACCAAACTGAACTCTAAAAACTATAAATAATGGCTAAACACTATTCCAGGGGACCAAAAACATAAATGCAAGCCCAAGTCGGCAAGGAAAAGCTGGTGAAACATTGATCTTTACGTGAGTCACGTCAAAATGCTTTCTGGAAAACGCGTAAAGGACAGCCGCTCTGAGCAGGGTGGCGGTTACAGGACTGCCGCCCATGCAGGGTGGTGGTTTTGTCACTGAAGAGAAAAAGGCCAAGAAAAGAGAGGAAAAAGGAAAAACAAAGGACGCGGGGGCTAAGCGGGGCATGCGGGATGTTAACGCACACTCGGAGAGCTTTTTCCGAATCCCAAACACCTTGCAAGGAGACCTGTATCATCATTGGGGCATTTGTTACACTGTTTCGTCAGTACAGTACCTTACAATTTTGGGTACGTACAGTTATCTATTTGTTTGACTATAGTTTACTTCAAGACCTGAGAGAGGTCTTCCATATGCATCATATCCCAACATATTCGGGGGGTATATGAATACCCGCAGAATAATGGGAAAGAGCGAAGGTGGATGGAAGAAATGAAAATAGAAAGAGGAAATTTAGTTTGTTTCACGTCAAGTTCACCAATTTTGTACGACTGAAAAGTGACATGCGAGGATGACAATCGACAAGTGACCTTCCCCGTACCCGACCTCCCGAGGTCATGCCGAGACAGCTGGTGGTTTGTAATTTGGATGACTTAGATGAAGCCACAGCCAGGATTATGGCCAATTTTCTACGATAGACAAAGCTACAGACGAGGATGAGAATCAACAAGGAAGTTTCCTATGGCTAACCATGGGAGGATCAGTGACTAAGATCTGGTAGTGTGATCTCTTGGTAGCTGAAATGATAAAGGGGAGATTTAGAGGCTATGAGCGGGTAGCGTAAATTCCCTAGTGGTTTATCCTCCTAAATAGAATTTAAGTGTTTAATCTAGTTTGAAAACTCTGAATTAAATTATACTGAAAATAACAATTTATACTACTGCTGAAAGGGAAACTAATCTAAACAAAATACATGATTAAAATATTATAATTACAAACAACTTATTAAACTACTTTTATACTAAAACTAAACAAGCGAGATAACCCGCTGTGGTTATTCACCTGTGCAGATGTGTGAATCTAGATAAAATATAGCTAATTAACTTAATTGAAAACCTTCAATCCTACCTCAGAAGTGAGGAACAAATCATAGTTTCTCAGAAATTATCATTCCCCACAGCTTCCCTGGCAATATTGAAAGTGAGCTTAACTGAAATAAAATGATTCACTACTCTATTTGATATGTCATAACTAGAACTTTGATAGCTCAAACTTGGCATTTACAGAACAGTGGTAAATCTAGTTGTGTGTGATTTCATCCCCTTAGTGTGATCTCCTCATTCCTTCATGTCCTCGTGAATCTATAAAATATGTATATGATAGTATCAACAAAAGATAGCAATCGAACAATGGCAGCTTTGGATATAAACCGAATACAATGTGAGTAGGAGAGAGATAGCGCAAGTGAATAGAGCTTGACTATGCAATTCCTAGCGGGATTTATTGTGAGAATACAATGCAAGTGTGCCGAGAGTTTCAGAAACTATCCTTGTGACAAAACAAAACCTGCAACTTTTAATCGATTCTAGTCTAAAATGAAGCTATTTATGTTAAACTGATTGTACGCAGCAGTGATGAAACAAGACTGAAACAAGAAGATGATATGACTTCTAAAATGCCAACAATGGAGGCAAAACATGAAACTAACAGAATTCTAAGCAAGGAATTGAAAAACTAAACAAGATAATTGAGAAGATGAGGGGCCATTTTCTTGAAAACAAGATGGCTATTTATAACCAATGCATTTACCAGAGGGTAACTCCCATTTGATCTCTTTTACTATAAACAAAGGAAAAACACTATTTATAGGGAACCAAAAACATTAATGCAAGCGAAATTGGTTGAAGAAAGCGTGTGTGAATTTGAAGATTTACGTTTGACACGATCATCAAAATAACATGGAAAATGTGAACAAAATTGCCACTCTGTGCAGGGTGGCGGTTATGGGACTGCTGCCCTATCCTGGGCGGTGGTCAGGGGAGCACCGCCCTGTCCTGGGTGGCGGTCACGGGACGGCCACCCAGGAAAGGTGGTAGTTCCGTCATTGAAGACAAAAATGCAAGAAAAAGGGGGGAAAAGAGGAAAACAAGGCATGCGGAGGCTGAGTGGGGCATGCAGGGTATAAGCATATACATGGCGAGCCTTTTTGAATTTTGAACACCTTGCAAGGAGACCTGTATCATCATTAGGGCATGTGTAACATCGTTCCGGTGGTGCAGTTCCCTATAATTTCGGGTACGTACAAGTCCCACTTTGGCTTTTTTCCTAGCTCTCAAGGCCCGAGGCAAAGGGATCTCATTTCCCCTTTCCTCTTTATTATTTTGGTAGAAGTTTTAAGTAGAAGATTAAATGTTGAAACTAAAAATGGCTTTCTCAAAGAGATTTCCCCGGTAAGGGAGATGGAAAAAGTATCACACCAGCATTTTGTTGATGACACTTTCTTGGTGGGGGAAGCTTCTGTCCCCGAAGCTAAGAAAATAAAATCTCTCCTAAATGACTGGAAGTTTTGGGATAGATGGTAAATTTCAGAAAAAGCTCTCTCTTCTTCCTTAACACCATAGACAGGCGTTGTAAGAAGATAGCTGAAATTTTGGAATGTGACTATAAATCTTTCCCTATCTTTTATTTAGGAATCCCTCTTGGGGACAAGAGACTTTCTTATTCGGATTGGAATTTCTTAATCGGAAGGTTTGAAAGAAAACTTGCTGGATGGAAAGCTAATGTGTTATCCCAGGCTAGCAAGATTACCCTTCTCATCAGTTCTCTTCAAAGTCTCCCGGTGTATGACAGATCCCTCTATCAACTTCTTGGAGGTGTTGGGGAAAAACTGGAAAAAATCTAAAAATGTTTCTTATGGAGTGGCACTGAAAGCAAAAAAAGAATCCCTTTGGTGGCCTGGGATGGAGTTTGTAAGCCTAAAAAGCTTGGGGGACTTAGTCTTAGAGATTGGACAAAAATGAATAAATCCCTTCTTATAAAAATCGGATGGAGGTTAACTAAAGAAAATGGAGTTTGGACCAAAATTCTAAAGAAAAAATACTAGATGGATGTTAATGACAATAGATGGATTTTTAAATAGGCATTCTTCAATGGTTCATGCATGTGGAAAGCTATTAATTGGGGAAAAAAATGTGGCTAGGGGCAGCAGGTGGAAAATAGGAAAAGGAAATGAGATAAGCTTTTGGAAAGATAAATGGGCTGGGAATTTTGTCCTTAAAGACCAATTCCCTCAAATTTCTAGTCAGCTCAAAGATAAATATGGGGAAAAAATCAATAACTATATGGCTGAGGAAGACAACTTTCAGATATGGAAACTCATGGAATTGGACAAACAAGAACCCAATGAACACTTGAGCAGGTCAATGATTTTCTAAAAAATTATGTTTCTTCTAACATCAAGGACCAAGATAGAATAGTCTGGGACAAAGAACAAAGTGGCAATTTCTCTATCAAATTAGCCTATTCCCTTTTTTTTAGGGAGAAACTAAAGAAGAAGATTTAAATGTTGGTAAGATATGGAACAAGAACATAACTCCTAAGGTTAATGATTTTTGTTGGCTTTCAGTAATAAATAAAATTCTTACTGTTGATAATCTTGCTAAAAGAGGATTCCATGTGGCTAATAGATGTGTTCTTTGTGAAGTGAATATGGAAATTGTAAATAATCTTTTCTTGGAATGTCCTTTTGCCCATCTAATGCTTTCCTCTATCCTAGGTTGCTTCTCGGTTCACTGGGTAATTCCTAAAGAGATCATGGATGCCTGGAATCAATGGAACTATCCTTTTTTCAGTTGAGGGCTTAAAAATCTCTGAGTAATGAGCTTGGGTCACCTCTGGTGGGAATTATGGAAAGAAAGAAACAGAAGGATTTTAAAAAATAAGAAACTTCCCACTAGGTTGACTATAAACAAACTCCTACAAGTTGTTAGAAACAATTTTTCTATCCTAATGAAAAATGAAATGGAAATTATTGATAATGAACAACATTTCTTTAACAATTAGAACATTATAGGCGATCCCAAACCCAAAAGAAGTAATCCTCGTATGGGGATTAAGTGGAATTCATCTAGGGAAGGTTTCTTTAAACTCAATTATGATGGGGCAGCGAAAGGTAATCTTTGGAAAGTAGGGGGAGAAGGTGTTCTTCGGGACTCTCAAGGAAGATTTCTTCTTTCCTACTTCTTCAACCTGGGCTTCCAATCTAACAATGTTGTTGAGGCAGCTGTGATGTTTTGGGGGGTGAAGCTAGCCAAGGGGAAAGGCTTAAAACATCTTTAAGTGGAAGGGGACTCTTTATATATCATATCATGTATGAAAGGAAAATATCAACCTTCTATTTTTTTTGATGACTTCATTAACAAAACTAAGCTTTTATTATCCTCTGTTGAGGTCATATCCTTTCATCATGTGTATCATGAAGGAAAATCTCTTGTTGATTTTATGGCCAATTTGGGGGTGAACATAAGGGGTCTTTACTGTACTGCCAGAACAACGTGACACGTGCCCCAATGATGATACAGGTCTCCTCGCAAGGTGTTCGGGATCCGAAAAATCTCTCCAAGTGTGTGTTAACATCCCGCATGCCCCGCTTAGCCCCCGCGTGCTTTATTTTTCCTTTTCCCCTCTTTTCTTAGCCTTTTTCTCTTCAGTGACGAAACCGCCACCCTGCCTGGGCGGCGGTCCTGTAACCGCCACCTTGCTCAGGGCGGTGGTCCTTTACGCATTTTCCAGAAAGCTCTTTTAACATGACTCATGTAAATTCAACGTTTTACCAGCTTTCTTTCACCGCCATAAGCTTGCATTTATGATTCTGGTTCCCTGGAATAGTGTTTTGCCATTGTTTATAGTTTAAGAGTTCTATTTGGCTTTTACCTTGGGTAAATGCAAATGCTATAAATAGATGGCTTGTGCTCAAGCAAATGGCCCCTCATTCACTTCTCATCTTCTCATTTTCAGTAATTCAGTCTTTTATTTTGCTTAGGATTCATAGTTTAGTTCGTTACATGCTTAGTTAGCATTGTTTTACTGTTGGTAAGCCACATATCCATCTTGTGCAAGCAGTGCTGTTATTTCATCCAATCCATTGGAGTAGAATAGCTTAGGAAGCCATTAAAGTTGCAGGTTTTTCTCCTCAAACAGGATAGTTTCAGGTTCTGGATGCTTTATGTTGCATGACTCGCAATAGATCCCGCTAGGAATTGCATAAGCCAAGCTCTGTACTCTTGCGCTATCCCTCTCCTACTCGCATTGTATTCGGTGTGTATTCTGAGCTGCCTTTATCCCAATATCTACTTCTGTTGATGCTAGCATTACACGCTTTTTTGGATCCACGTGAACACGAAAGAACGAGGAGATCATACTGAGGGGACAAGATCACACACACCATCGGATTCACCACTGTTCTGCAGAATCCAGGTTCTAGCTTTCAAAGTTCTAGTTAGAATCATATCAAATAGAGTAGTTAATTGCTTTATTTCAGTAAATTCTATTCTCGATATTGCCAGGGAAGCTGTGGGGATTGATAGTTTCTGAGAAACTATGATTCACTCCTCACTTCTGAGGTAGGATTGAGAATCTTGCAAATAGATTAGATGAGCTATTTTATTGTTTAGAATAGATCTACAAATTGCACAGACAAATAGCTACACTCGGTTATTTTGTTTGTTTTAAATTATTATTTTAGTTGTCTTTCTAGATATTTTAAATAGTTATTTTCTTAAATTCGTAAAGTTCATCAGAAAAACACAAAAAGATAGAGAAAACATATATGCTATAGATACACTTCACATAGTTAAATTTCATTTTGTTACAGTTAATTTACTTTGTTACTTTTGTATGACAATCACGGGACCTAGAGAGCCCAGGGAATACATATTCGAGCCAATCATGCCCCAGCCCAATCTCATCACGGAAATAACTGATATAGATCAAAATCTTAGGATTCAAGTCTTCCGAACAACGGTAAGCTTGCAACAAATCAATTCTCAGTTGAGTGGACTAAACATAGAAGACGACCAAGCACACACGTTTTGGTCAAATCAACCGAACTACAGATTACCCTAGGCAAACATTCATATGACTGTAGAAGGGTTCGAAAGAGAACAAACCTTTGGTTGTGATCCTTTGGTCCTACAGCCAGATGCAGGAGACACTCTTCTAGATATAGATACCAGCCTAAGAATCCAGGTTGCACGAACACCTGTAGGGTATTCTGAGAAAATCACACAGTTATTGATCCTAAACATAGAAGCTGAGAAAGCATACGATTACTGGATATTAGGGATTAGGACTTGATTTCACGCATGACCATAACAGGTCCACAACGACTAAGAGTCTACGGTTGTGACCCACAAATCCCGCAGCCCAATGAATCCACAGGAGAATTAGACATAGACACTGGCCTACGCACACTAGTATTCCAGTCTACTCCACTTCCACCTATCATCATCGAACAATTATCCTTGCTAGACACAACAGCTAACAAAGCTAGAGAGTTCTGGACTAGGCCAGAGAACCGTCCATAGGATTGGCTACATTTACCATCCACCATATGACCCTGTCCGGAGAAATACACGAAACTATCCCGGGTCATTTTCCACGTATTCCACAACCCATAGATCGAATCACGCCAGAGCTCGATATTGATTGGAGCCTTCGAGCAGTCATCCTTGCTGACCGATCTATCACACCAGCCCAAGTTAGGAGGGCTTTCTTTGCTTTAGATTCGCAAGTTCCGTTAGTGCGCATTGAAGACATTAGATTGCCTAACTAGTTTGTCTGTATCTCACACATATTCCATCCCCACTGGCTGTCTCGGCACGACCTCGGGAGGTCGGGTGCGAGGAAGAGTCACTTGTAGATTCCCACGCTCGCTTGTCACTTTTCCGTCGTACAAAATTGGTGAACCCGACGTGAAACAAACAAAATTAGTGAAGCTGACGTGAACTTCCTACTTTCTAGTTCGGAGTCATAGTATTACGTGTTCTTCCAAGTTTAGTATACTTTTCATCTTCTCCACCTCATTGGCTTTCACCTTCGCTCCTTCCCATTATTCTGCGGGTATTCATATACCCCCCGAATATGTCGGGATTCGATGCATATGGCAGACCCCTCTTGGGTCTTGAGGCATACTACGCCCAACAGAATAGACAATCATCACCCTCACTCTCAGTGTGGGGCGACAACTATTCAACTAGTCAGTTGTCAACACAAACTCCAAGGATCAAATATAGCTCACCCTTCCAAACAGAGGAGTTGGAACAACTCGCTCAAATGCAACAAACAGAGCCTTCAGGCTCGAACAATATGACGTTCACCGGAGAATCTGGTTCATCTCCTCAGGTACTACTTAGACCACAAATTAGTAGACAATCAGACTCATACCAAGGTTTAGACGATGAATATTTGGTACGTTATGCCAGGAACGACCAACGTTCTCGAGGTATGTATCCACCTGTAGGAGGTTTACAACCACAACCCGAGGTCTCTTTTCAAGAAAATACCTCTATGCCACTGCATATAGGAAATACTCTCAGAGAAACTTGACAAGATAGCGCTCAGTTCATAGCAGGATATCACATGCCTATACAAAACCATGGTATACAACAAACGCCACCAAGGCAGAATATCGTAACTTCACCAAATGAAGTCATTTCAACTCTAATAGAAAAGGTTAGAGGGTTAGAACTTGCCCAAGCAAGTCAAAATTCGTAATTCATGCAAGCAGGGAGTTCCAATCCTCCACACCATCCTAGCCAAGTGGATCTCCTCACAGGAGTAGGCACGTTAGGCATGACTCCTCAGTATTCACAACAAATGCCAACTAGACCCACCATCTCTAGCACTGTTCCTCCCGGTCTAGTACAGAACAATCCATTCCTGGATAGTACCCCGTCATACTTAAACATATACTCCAAATCACCACAAGGGGATATGTTCTCCTCTCCCGGCATTTTTTCTCAAACACAGGGGCTTCCTTATGCCCCTGCCAATGCATACGCTGCGCCATATCAACAACCCATCCCACCACCGCTCCCTCAACAGGCACCATCAATGGTCGAAACATATGCGATAGGGACTTACTCAGAATATTTGAAAGAACCCTTGGATTTCACCATACGAAGCGTCATGCTTCCAAGACCTCTTCCCGATTTTCCCAAATACAAAGGAGAGGGAGATCCAAATGCACATATCAAAGCTTACGCTACAGCCATTCGAGAACTACTCCCATGGGATGGGGTTGTTGCTAAAATATTCCCAAAAACCTTGGAAGGCATCGCTCTCGATTGGTATTATAGAATACCTGAGGCTTCCATCCATTCATTCAAACAACTCGTTTCAGAGTTCATCAAGGCCTTCGACATGAACAAACTATTAAGAACAGGAATCAGGGAGTTCTTACACATCAAACAAGAACACAACGAATCTGTCGCCCATTTCATCCAAAGGTGGCGTACAGTCCTTTATTCCTCGGCAAGTGCTCCAAACATGGATCAAATGGAACTATGTGATTTATTCCTTCATTCACTTAGCAGAGAAGTGAAGGAAGAAGTCCAGAAGTTCCCATTACGAACTTACGATGAAGTACTAAAGAGTGCTCTTCAAATAGATCAAGCAGCAATTGATAGTGGTCGCAACACATATGGAGCAAACGGGAGGTTAATCGCCCCCAATCAGAACACTACAACTTATCCCACTACCACGAACGTCAATCAAGGACCTAAAATCCTTAACAAAAATCGGGGTGTAACAACAGATGGAGTAACCGACCAACCTAAAAAGGTAAATGTTGTCAATACTCCATCACAAATAAACAACCAACGAAACAACAACTTTACCCCGACAGTCAATGCAGTGGATTTTAATCATCCACAACAACAACAACAACAACAACAACGGCGAAATCCCATACAGGGTCCAAGCCAAAATTCAACTAGGTACCAAAACCAGAATTCAAACCAAAGACAACAAACGCAAAATTTTAATAGACAACGGTTTGATCAAAATTTTGGGCCACAATACACATCAAATCAACAAACTAGGAATTACAATCCTAATTCATACTATGGTTTCCACAAAATTCGGGGCCATCACACTAGAACGTGCCGTGACTACAATAAATTCATGCAACGCTTGCCAGATGAACAAAAACAACTTTTTATGGATATGTTCTTAGCAAATCCTACGTCACCAACGTCAAATACCTTTTCAGGGGCAGTTTCCCCTCAAAACGCACCCCTGAAGATCTTTAATGATCCACTCCCAAATCACGATAACAACAGGCTAAATCCAACTGGGACGAACAAGGGTGCAATGACAGGAAACAATGATCATGAAGCCTCGACCTCACTAAATCCATTAGTTGCGCCGCAACTAGGAAGTCAACCACGACCTAAGGTAGTCGGTTTAGTAGAGTTAGACGCTGAGCTACCCATCGAAGCTATAACAAGGACGCGAGAGTATTTCTCTCAGCCAAGTCCAAGCCACCTGCCAGAGGCAGATGACATCCAACAAATCATAGTAAAACCTATGGGAGCCTATGATTTGATTAACAACCTAACAAAAACCTTCTCACATATTTCATTCTTAGACTTACTAAAGAACTCTCCTGCCCATAGGGCTGCTCTTTTAGAAGCATTAGGTTTAGGTCATTTAATTAACATCACTCCACCTCCTCAAACACAGGTAAATCATGTGGACTTTGATGTTCATCCTCCAGGGCAGGCAGATAGGGATGTCGAATTCATATTCGAGATAAACAAAATGCCGACAGATGCTGAGATCACACGCCGAGGTGATCCAGCCTTACATTTGCAAGTATGGGTTTATAACAACTATGTAAAGCGTGTAATGGTTGACGATGGGGTGGCAGTTAACATAGTCCCCTTCTCTTTCCTCCAAAAGCTAGGGTATGGAGAAACCAATTGCTCCACAACTCGAAATACACTAAGGGGCTATGATAGTCTTAAAGCCACCTCGGTTGGAACTATAATATTACCGGTCACCTTAGGACCCAAAACCATCTTGACTGAGTTTTATATTATAGATCAGGAAACTAACTATAATATGATCCTCGACCGACCTTGGATACACCGCATGAAGGCAATCCCTTCTACACTATTTCAAGAAGTAAGGTTTTTACATTTAGGAAAGGTATTCATGGCCAAAGGTGATCCAAAACCATTTGATGTACACCTAGCTGACTTAAAGAAAAGACCAGGCGTACACTCAGAGTTTGAACTCCCAACAAATCAACTTAATAAACCTACCGACGCAAAAACAAATGAAAAGTTGGTACCTACGACAGATCTTGAAGCTATGAGCCTAGCCAAAGTAACCCCAACCCCTAAAGATGAGGCTAACACTGTAGAAGCAGTATCATTAAGAACTACTGCAAAAATCATTGAACTGCTAGAAAATGATCTACCAATATTCTTACCATTCAATTCAGTAGGCATAGGATATCCCCTAGGCATTGGCTCTCTTCCAGCAGAGGATCTCTGTATGGTGGAAGTAGAATATGCAAACACAACAGATATCCCAGCGTCCATATTCCCAGTCAAATATTGGACACTCCATTTTGATGGAGCTAGATGCCGTTACGGAGCGGGGGCAGGTGTAATCTTCACTTCCCCTGAAGGAAAAGTCTTACCTTTTGCCTTTAAACTAAATTTCGAGTGCACAAACAATGGCGCTGAGTACGAAGCCCTCCTCCTTGGCCTCATCTTAGCTAAAAGAATTGGTGTTGATAACATCAGAGTCTTAGGAGACTCACAATTGGTAGCAAACCAAGTCTCAGAGATATATGAAACCAAAGCCGAGCATTTACAGCTTTACAAAAAAGTTGTATTAGATTTAAGCAAGGAATTTGACTTCATATCAATTGAAGCAATCCCGCGAGAGGAAAATCTTCTCGCTGATTCAATAGCAACTTCCGCATCACGTTTTACTCCAAGCAATAAGTTAGAGGATACCCGTTTCATAGTATCCCTTCGTGATGAACCATTGATAAAGACAATGACAAATTCTCTTTTAAACAGAAATGAATCTACTATCCTAGACCATGTTGATAGTGATATGGCCACTTTGGATTACTTAAACACCTATGCGGCACTACATCTCTCCTATCATATGATAGATTTGTCCTTAATCCCACATTCGTCTTCCTACTTCGGAAATCCCATGGTGGATCTTCCCTCACAAATGGAACCTAGCATATGCACAGTAGAAAATGGGGATGATTTGGATTTACCTCCAGCGCCACCTGAGTTTGAAGAGGGTAACGCCTCTTTGATCGAAGAAACAATTGATATTAACATCGGAACGGAAGACGAACCAAGGATATTGAAATTAGGGTCCTCGTTAACCCCAGAGGAAGTAGAAATACACACTCGGATCCTCAAAGAACATCAGAAGGCATTTGCATTTAATTATAAGGAAATGACAGGGGTTGCACCCCACATCGCGGTGCACAACCTCGTCACTAAATCTGATGCAAAGCCAGTTAAACAAAAATCGAGACCCATGAAACCCAAGGTAGCTCTCATGGTAAAAGAGGAGGTAATAAAACTCCTCCAAGTAGGATTTATCAAGCCAGTCGATTACTCCCAATGGGTGTCTAACATCGTTCCCGTTCTCAAGAAGAATGGAAAGATACGCATCTGCATAGATTTCTGAGACATCAACAAAGCGTGTCCTAAAGACGACTTCCCATTGCCATCCATTGATGTCATTGTTGATGCAACAGCTGGGTTTGAACTTTTGTCTCTCATGGATGGATTCTCAGGATACAATCAAATTAAAATATCTGAACAAGATCAAGCTAAAACCACGTTTATAACTCCCTGGGGAACTTATTGCTATGTTGTCATGCCATTTGGTCTCAAGAATGCTGGTGCTACATACCAGCGAGCTATGACATATATATTTCATGATTTAATTCATAAAATCATGGAATCCTACGTAGATGACTTGTTGGCTAAGGCCAAGAAGCGTTGTGACCATCCGGAAATACTCCGCATCATTCTCTCACGGCTGATAGAGTACGGAGTCACGCTAAATCCAGAAAAGTGCATCTTTGGAGTAACAGGAGGGAAGCTCCTAGGTTACATCATATCGTTACGAGGGATAGATGTTGACCCAACCAAAATTTGGGCTGTCCTCGAAATGGTTCCACCTTCGGATGAATCTGGAATCAGGTCATTCCTCGGAAAGCTGGGTGCAATCCGGAGATTCATCCCGGACTTAAGTTTCACCATACATCCAATCAACAATTTGCTCAAGAAATATTATAGCATTGATTGGACTGAAGACTGCAATGAAGCTTTTGATGCAGTTAAGCGTTTCCTGTTATCACCACCTACACTAATGCCACCTAAGCTAGATCACCCATTAATTTTATATTCACGAGCAACCAATGTCTCGCTAGCCTGCATGCTGGCTCAAGAAGACGATGACAAGAGAGAACGCACGATTTATTTCATTAGCCGAACGTTGCTCGACTATGAAACACGTTATACCCAAGCAGAACGAGAATGCCTCACCATAGTCTTTGCAACCAAATGCTTAAGACACTATATGCTGAATCAAGAAACAAGGGTCATGGTAAAAATGGACCATTTACGAACTTTCCTCACACAAGGGTCCTTGTCTAAAAAGGCTGGACATTTTATAACCTTAATGGGGGAATTCAAATTAACATTTGTAAATCAGAAGTCGGTTAAAGGACAAATCATCGCAGATTGGTTAGCTGATAACCCATTAGATGGAGGTGATCTAGTAGATTTAGATTTTCCAGATGAGTGCGTATACTACATCGAAACCCGACCCTCTATCTCTGAGTGTCCCTGGTACGCTGATATCATTAATTATATCATGGACCATACGTATCCAGAAGGAGCTACACCACAACAAAGAAGGCGGTTACGTATTATCGTAGCTAAATACATCATTATAGAGCAAGTGCTCTATCGGAAAGCGTTCGATGGAATGCTCCTAAGATGTGTCGACACGGAAGAATCCAAGAAGATTCTCCATGAATCCCATAGTGGAATGTGTGGAGGCCACTTCGGTGGTCATGCCACCGCTCGTAAAATACATCGAATGGGCTATTTCTGGCCTACTCTAGAACACGACGCAGTAGAGTTCGTACGCAGGTGTCATAAGTGCCAAGAATTCTCCCATGAGATCCATATGCCGGCACAAGCTTTGCAACCAATCACTACTCCATGGCCCTTTTCTACATGGGGCCTAGATTTAATAGGGAAATTCTCTCCCTCATCCACAGACGGCCATAATTTTATAATCACGGCCACCGAATATTTTACCAAATGGGTAGAGGCTATGCCTCTTACTACTGTACCTGGTTCTGTAATCGCCAAGTTCATTTTAAACCAAATCATTTGCAGGTATGGTATCCCACAAATCATTATCTCCGATAATGGAACTTCTTTTAAGAATGAAGAGGTTCACGAGCTATGCAATAAATTTAAAATAAGCCATCATACGGCTTCCTTGTATTACCCTCAAGCCAATGGACAGGCTGAAGCGACGAATAAAACACTAAAAGCCATTCTCCTTAAAACGGTGAAAGAAAACAAATGAGATTGGCACTTGAAGTTATATCCGGCCTTATGGGCCCACCGAACCTCAATAAAAACACCAACGGGAGCAACTCCTTTTTCACTAGTATTCGGGGCAGAGGCAGTTCTCCCACTCGAGGTTGAAATACCCAGTCTCCACATTTCATTACAAGGGATTCTGGATGAAGACGCTTACAGAGAAGCACGTCTTTCCCAACTAGAAAGCCTAGATGAAACTAGGTTAGATGTTGAACAGCGGCATAGAGTCTATGCCGACTGGATGTGCCAGCAATATAACAAGAAAGTCTATGAACGCGACATATATGAAGGTGATCTAGTTCTAAGACTAGACAGCCGGATCGACAAGAAGACCGGCGAAGGAAGGAAATTCTGGCCTAAATGGTTAGGCCCATACCGAGTCATGAAAGACTATGGGAACGGTGCATACCTCTTATGTACGCTAGAAGGTGAGGAATTTGGCGAAACAGTCAATTCCCTACACCTCAAGTGTTTTTACGCGTAAGCAGCTAGCACTACTTATATATCTATCTACATTGCATCTTCATATAGATTAGGATCATATTGTCCGCTTGTTTCATACACAAATGGTGATTAAGGAATCTATTCTCAAAGCAATTCATTACAAACTCATGATGTTGTTGGCATAAACACTTTAATCATACTTCTCCATTTTCATGATATCATCAAATTATCTCGGAATCATTTTATCAAATAAAGCTAGACATGACAAAGTCTTAACGGTAACCATACCAAGATCTGCAAGTTTATTCTCACTTTTGATTTCTTCTTAGGGTAGGTGTCTTGCCTATGGTCTATTCTAGAAGCTTCATGGTGTCACATCTATCCCATATGTATATCTCTTTGGAAATAAACACATACTGACATTTTACTCAAATAAACAAGTCAAACATTGATCAAACAGAAAATTTTAATTTTACACATTTCCTTGCCCCACCAACCTTTGGTGATGAGCTTGCGTCTCTTACTAGTGACGTAGGGTTGGGAAAGGATGGGAATGCCCTTACTCGCCTATACTTTTCCCACGGTGATAAACCCACGCTTCTTACTAGTAGCATGGGGCAAAGTGTAGGGGGTCCTCTTGACAAATAAATGCAAAAAGTCATACACAAACAATTCAAACTTTGAAACTTTGAGTCAAAAACAAATGAATCAGATGTTCAAAGTCCCAAGAGAGTTAAAATCCTAAAAACCCAGATTTTGTCTACTATGTGGCCATCTACGGGTCTAAGTCTGGATAAACCGCAAAGCAAGTTGCATCCAAAACTATGAAGTCACTCGAGTAGAGTAGACTTGTGGTGTCCTAATTTGGTTCCACCAAAGCTTTGTCTGTCTTTCATCACTATCATTTCACTACACCTCATAACTTGCGCCCTTCCCAACTCTTGGTGATAAGCCCTCGCATCTTACTAGTTGCGTGGAGTTGGGGGTAGGGGCAGGTTTATCTGTTCATCATACCGGTTTGTTTTCATCACTTTGCCAAAACAAACATGAAGTATCCAAAATTGCTTACAGAAACTAAGATTCAAAATCACATTATATCTACATCATCATATATCAGCATCATGAAACACAAAAGGGAAAGTAAAACACTTGCATCATTTGTTCACCATTGCATATATTCTAAAAGAAACATATAAACGTACATCATAGCATACATGAGGAAACTGGAAATAGAAAGAAAGCCATGAATGCCAAGATTTTGATCCAGAACGAATGCATATATATAAATAATCAATGTTTATATACAATGCCATCATGCACTAAGCATGGTCAAAACGCTCAAAGAGCCCGGGATATACAAAAGAATATATAGTACAAAATCTACGAGAGCCAAGTGGCTTCTCAATCCCTACGGGACCCCTCTGAAGGTGCATGCCCACGCCTAGGACTCTGGCTACGCCGGCACTCTGAATGCACGGAGGGATCAGGGTCCCGAGGGGCAGCCGCAATCTCACCATGAGAATGACTCCTCATCAGACGCTCAGCCGTCCTATACCCCACTAGCTTGATGCGGAGGGTCGATACCATCCTGGCCACATGCCAAACTAGAGCAAAGACATCGGTATGTCTACCGGCTCCTGAAGGCTCCCCAGCGTCCATGGATAGCTCTGCGCAGGTCCTCTCCATGGGGATCATTAGGGTATCAATGCATACCCTGCGGATCAAGTCCCGCCACTCATCGGCGGTCTCTGCAAACAAAGGAGAAAATAAATTAGAAACCAAACAAGGGATTAAAAGATACAAGATAGAAACTAATGAGATCTTAACAAAGAAACAAACACTAGAAAGGAGAGAGGGTAACTTACTCGGATCACCAGGCCTCTAAGATGGATCTATGAGGTCAGCGCCTGCCACGGATGCCGCTACCCGACTGTGGGACTGCTCCTGTAGCTGGAGCAACGTAACGCCCCACAACAGACTCATCCTCCCCGTGGCCCTGGGAGAGTGGCTCCTCTGAAACCAGAGTCACCCTCTCTGCACTCTGCTTGGCCCCTCTCCGCCTGCATGATGTCCTAGGTATCGTGCCACTCAGGATCACTGTCCTCGGTCTCCTCCTCTATCTCCCCCCCCGTAAACTCCTCAGACTTGGAGTCTACCTCAATGGGGTCATCGCTGCTTATGGGTAGGACCCGTGGTAATCTGAAGTAAAGGTGCCTAAGGCGCACCAGCTCTCCCTCTGGCATGAACTATATTCCTGGCTGCAATAGGAACGCCAGGAGTAACCACTGTCCAACCCCGGCCTCTAGGCCCCCCTCTAGTCTCTCAGACTGATCTATATACTGGCATCACTGGGGGAAGCATACCCATGTATGGTAGGCCAAACTGCTGAGTAACTCGACCAAAAGGGGTGCATCTCCACTCGCGCCACTCTATCAATACGCTACCCTATCGTGGAGCAGGAGATCACGGTAAGAGCCTCCTCGCCCCATATGCCTGCCATAGTCTGGTATGGTGTGGCCTCCATGTCAGCAGCAGTCAGGGAGGCAACTGGCTGATGAGGTGCTCTAAGCACCGACATGTCTGTCCATCTGGCTGCCCTCACAGCTCCAGGATCTGCCACCTCCACACCCCTGCCATAAGGGATGAAATACTCATAGACCCAACTCATGACTAGAGTCGGGTGGCTCAATGACTGCCCCTGTAAACGGACCACCCTATATAAGTCATGGTAGGTGGTCCCAAGAATGTTTGCTCCCCATGCATATATCCGACCGTGCCCCTCTATCTGTGCAATAATGGGGACCAGCAGTATAATAATGTATCTCCTCCCTTGTCCCCGATCAGTCTTGAGGCAAGGATCCCCATGATGGCCTAGAGAAGTAGGGGGATGGGCAAAGAAGGAATAGATCGAACTCTCACCCCCTTCTTCGACCCCGTGGAGATGACTGCATCTCCCATATATGTGGCCCACTATGCAATTTGTGCCCGTGAGCCTGCTGTCTCTAGGGTGAGTCATCTCCCGATGATCGGGACCCCTAGAATGCGATAGACGTCCTCTAATGTAATAGTCCACTCACCGCGGACCCCTGGCAATCGAAAGGTGTTCCAATCTGCATCCTAGTATGAGAACAAGTCACAAAGGATGTGACTAGATGGTGTAACGTGGGGCACACGTGAAATCCGTAGTATCCCAGCCCGTTGAAGAGTGTCCTCCTCATCCTGTGAGAGGGCATCTAGAACCCTTGGGAGCCAATCACACTCCCTCTCTCTACTCCACCAGATATACTCCTCCCTCGCTTGCATACACCCAAAAACACACAAAACAAAGCAAGTTATCATCCAAGTAATACTAGAAAAATCATGAAAGCACGTAGAAATGCTAAAAATACAAACACAATCTCAAAAAAGGTTCCTTTTGCATTCTGTGAAAAACCGCCGCCCTGAGCAGGGGGCAGTTTTGTAACCGCCGCCTTAAGGCAGCGGTCGTGGTCCGAAAACCCACGCGGGTTTTTAAATTTAAAAAGCCTAAAAAACGTAAAAAATGACCATTTTACCTAAAAACAAAGCCTACCCAGTAGGCGCCCCCCCTAGGTGGACCTTTCAACACTGACATTTTCAAAAATTACCCCCCCATGACAAAGTATTTAGCATTTCAAATTTAAGGTGATAAAAAGGAGAAACTGAATAAAACTAACCTGTGATCTCATGGGTCGATGTGCCGCACGTGGAGGCATGATCGCTATCTCGTCGCGGACGTTCTGACTCTACTCACACAAGAAATCGTCACCATGGGTCCCAGAGCTCAAAATCAATCAAATCAACTCGCGCAAATGAATAGGAAAATGGGCCCACTTTCATATATATAACACTCTGATTCATTTTAAAATGACTTTTTCACAGGTTTGGAGCACTGATGGAGGTAAGTTCCTATCCCCGCACAAATGGTAACGGGAATTTTGGATGGCGTCATTTCAACACATGGATGTATCAGGTATAACTTCTAACTTCCCATTTCGGGACCGCCATACTCGGACCCACCATTTTACGCCTCTTCATGGCTAAAACGCTTCTCCGAGGAGGTAATATGTACATACCCAAAATTGTAAGGTACTGTACTACCAGAACAATGTGACACGTGCCCCAATGATGATACAGGTCTCCTCGCAAGGTGTTCGGGATCCAGAAAATCTCTCCAAGTGTGTGTTAACATCCCGCATGCCCTGCTTAGCCCCCGCGTGCTTTATTTTTCCTTTTACCCTCTTTTCTTAGCCTTTTCTCTTCAGTGACGAAACCGTCGCCTTGCCTGGGTGGCAGTCTCGTGACCGCCACCCTGAACAGGGCAGCGGTCCTATAACTGCCACCCTGCTCAGGGTGGTGGTTCTTTACATATTTTCCAGAAAGCTCTTTTAACATGACTCACGTAAATTCAACGTTTTACCAGCTTTCTTTCACCACCATAAGCTTGCATTTATGATTCTGGTTCCCTGGAATAGTGTTTTGCCATTATTTATAGTTTAAGAGTTCTATTTGGCTTTTACCTTGGGTAAATGTAAATGCTATAAATAGATGGCTTGTGCTCAAGCAAATGGCCCCTCATTCACTTCTCATCTTCTCATTTTCAGTAATTCAGTCTTTTATTTTGCTTAGGATTCATAATTTAGTTCGTTACATGCTTAGTTAGCATTGTTTTACTGTTGGTAAGCCACATATCCATCTTGTGCAAGCAGTGTTGTTATTTCATCCAATCCATTGGAGTAGAATAGCTTAGGAAGCCATTAAAGTTACAGGTTTTGCTCCTCAAACAGGATAGTTTCAGGTTCTGGATGCTTTATGTTGCATGACTCGCAATAGATCCCGCTAGGAATTGCATAAGCCAAACTCTGTACTCTTGCGCTATCCCTCTCCTACTTGCATTGTATTCGGTGTGTATTCTGAGCTACCTTTAACCCAATATCTACTTCTGTTGATGCTAGCATTACACGCTTTTCTGAATCCACGTGAACATGAAAGAACAAGGAGATCATACTGAGGGGACAAGATCACACACACCATCGGATTTGCCACTGTTCTGTAGAATCCAGGTTCTATCTTTCAAAGTTCTAGTTAGAATCATATCAAATAGAGTAGTTAATTGCTTTATTTCAGTAAATTCTATTCTCGATATTGCCAGGGAAGCTGTGGGGATTGATAGTTTCTGAGAAAATATGATTCACTCCTCACTTCTGAGGTAGGATCTAGAATCTTGCAAATAGATTAGATGAGCTATTTTATTGTTTAGAATAGATCTACAAATTACACAGACAAATAGCTACACTCAGTTATTTTGTTTGTTTTAAATTATTATTTTAGTTGTCTTTCTAGATATTTTAAATAGTTGTTTTCTTAAATTCGTAAAGTTTATCAGAAAAACACAAAAAGATAGAGAAAACATATATGATATAGATACACTTCACATAGTTAAGTTTCATTTTGTTACAGTTAATTTACTTTGTTACTTTTGTATGACAATCACGGGACCTAGAGAGCCCAGGGATACATATTCGAGCCAATCATGCCCCAGCCCAATCTCATCATGGCAATAACTGATATAGATCAAAATCTTAGGATTCAAGTCTTCCGAACAATGGTGAGCTTGCAACAAATCACTTCTCAGTTGAGCGGACTAAACATAGAAGACGACCAAGCACACATGTTTTGGTCAAATCAACCGAACTACAGATTACCCTAGGCAAACATTCATATGACTATAGAAGGATTCAAAGAGAACAAACCTTTGGTTGTGATCCTTTGGTCCCACAACCAGATGCAGGAGACACTCTTCTAGATATAGATACCAGCCTAAGAATCCAAGTTGCACGAACGCCTGTAGGGTATTCTGAGAAAATCACACAGTTGTTGATCCTAAACATAGAAGCTGAGAAAGCATACGATTACTGGATATTAGGGATTAGGACTTGATTTCACGCATGACCATAACAGGTCCACAACGACTAAGAGTCTACGGTTCTGACCCACAAATCCCGCAGCCCAACGAATCCGCAGGAGAATTAGACATAGACACTGGCCTACGCACACTAGTATTCCAGTCTACTCCACTTCCACCTATCATCATCGAACAATTATCCTTGCTAGACACAACAGCTAACAAAGCTAGAGAGTTCTAGACTAGGCCAGAGAACCGTCCATAGGATTGGCTACATTTACCATCCACCATATGACCCTGTCCGGAGAAATACACGAAACTATCCCGAGTCATTTTCCACGTATTCCACAACCCATAGATCGAATCACGCCAGAGCTCGATATTGATTGGAGCCTTCGAGCAGTCATCCTTGTTGACCGATCTATCACACCAGCCCAAGTTAGGAGGGCTTTCTTTGCTTTAGATTCGCAAGTTCCGTTAGTGTGCATTGAAGACATTAGATTGCCTAACTAGTTTGTCTGTATCTCACACATATTCCATCCCCACCGGCTATCTCGGCACGACCTCGGGAGGTCGGGTGCGAGGAAGAGTCACTTGTAGATTCCCACGCTTGCTTGTCACTTTTCCGTCGTATTGTGACTTAGTTAGAATTGAACCTAGCAAGATGCAGGAGATGTCCAAAGAGGTTGAGACCCTGCTTGAAAAGGTGGGTATGTTACCCTTTTTCAATATCTTTGATGGCTACGATGAAAATTTGAGTGAAGTTGTGGCGAAAATGTGGGAAGAAGGCCATGTTCGGGCTGGTAACTTCTCCTTTACCATTTCCCCAAAGCTTATAGCCAAAGTCTCAGGTTTATCTCTGTAAGGAAGATGCATCTACAAACCTAAGTTGGACTACAGCTTGGAGATTGAATGCTTTATGCAAGGTAAGGGAGTGCCTGTCTCTCTTCATAATGTTTATGCTTGGGGAAACTTGCCCCATCCTTTTAAAGAAATTACTCAGTTGTTTATGTCCTACATTACCTTAGAAGGGTGATATAAACTGATATATGGATACCATTTCCCTATGTTGAACCATGTCTGTAATGCTAAGCCCTATAATTTAACTTTCTTGCTATATACTTCCCTTACAAAATCTATTTTCATGGTCGAGAAAGGTACCTTCCCCTTACCTTTACACCAAGGCCTCATCAAATTCATTCTTAGGCTAGGAACTCCCCTTTTGTGGAAAAATGATAAGTTTGGGGCTTCTGCCGCTAAATGTTCAGAGCCCAAGGAGGAAAGTTTTAGTGAGGATCTGTTTGGCAATCCAGTGACTAAAAGAACCAGATCTAACCTAAGTCAAGGTGGCGTCAAGAAACGAAGTAGGGTGGAGGAGGCTCCTAAGACAGTTAAGGAAGTGGAGACTATCTTAGATTCAGGCGAGAACTAAGAAGGGAATCCAGACTTTTCAGTTTCCAGCAAGGATAAAGAAGCTGCTGAAGGGGAAAATAGTGAGGAGATGGAGAGTGAGAAAGCTCTAGACACTTCTGAAGGCAAGTGTTCAAAGAACTCAGAGGAGGCCATTAAAAGCCTATATGCTCTTAAAACAGCCCAATCTAAATTTTTTACCGCTCGGGACTCTATTGTCAAGTCTCATACTTTCATGTGGGATTTTGAACATTGCAAGCTTGATACTGATATTAATAGACATAGAATTAGTATGGTTTCCATGGATATGAGGGAGCTAACTGATAAAGTGGAAAAGTTATCTTATTTGGTTCTTAGTGAATAGCTCAAGAATGTAAATGAGAGAAGCCTGGAGATGGCAAAGGATATGCTGAAGATGAAAGAAGTTATTTTCTAGATTTGTGATGTCCATCTCCTCAATGTTAAAAGCACCATCCACCATCTCAAGCTATTAGCTGAGATGATTCATTCTATGGAACTTGCTAAGGAAAAAGAAAAATAAGGAAAAGGCCCCAAAGTGGAGATTCCTGAGCCTAACTACAAGTATTGGAAATCTACCATTGACTCCCTTGTCAAAGAATGGAATGGCTGTATGAATTCAGTGGGGGACCTGATAAAAGAGTGATGAAGAAAATGGGATAATGGTTTGTTGTTGTTAGTTCTTTGTTGTTTTGATGTTATTTCTCTGTATTGTTGTTAGTTATTTTACTGCTTATCTGATGTTTAGATACTTTCATTTATGGTTGTATCTCTTTGTTGTTTGTTTTGTGATGCTTTGAGTTTTTGGTTGGGCTTCAATGGTAATCCCTTGGCCTATTTATAATGAACTGGTAATCCCTTGGCCTATTTGTATGGGGTAGGGTCCCCTCAACCCTTTTTTACCTCTAATAAAAAAAGGGAGGCGATAGTAATTTTCAGATACTTGTAGTTAGGCTCAGGAATCTCCACTTTGGGGTATTTTCCTTCTTTTTCTTTTTCCTTTGCAAGATCCATAGAATGAATCATCTCTGCTAAGAGTTTGATGTGGTGGATGGTTTTTTTAACATTGAGGAGATGGACATCACGAATCTGTAGAACGATTTCTTTCATCTTCAATATTTCCTTTTCCATCTCTAGGCTTCTTTCATTAACATTTTTGAGTTGTTCACTAATAACAATAGAAGATAACTTTTCCACTTTTTTAGTTAGTTCCCTTAGGTCCATGGACACCACACTGATCTTATGTCTATTAATATCAGTATCTAACCTGCAATTCTCAAATTCCCACATGAAGGCATATGATTTGACTGTAGTGTCCTGGGCGGTAAACAATTCCTTTTGGGCATTTTTTAAGAGTATGTAGGATTTCAATGGCCTCCTCTCGAGTTCTTTGAATGATTTGCCTTCGGAAGTATTTGAAGCTTTCTCACTCTCCATCTCATCACTTCTTTTCCCTTCAGTTACATCTCTATCCTTACTGGAAATGAGAATGGGTTGGGTTTCCTTCTTGGTTCTCGCCTGAGTATAAGATAACCTCCACCTCCTCAACCGTCTTTGGGGCCTCTTCCAACCTGCTTCATTTCTTGACTCAACCTTTACTGAGGTTAGATCAAGGTTCTTTTTGCCATAATTTTACTAATCATATCCCTACTAAAACTTCCCTACCTTAGGCTCTAAACATTCAGAAGCTGAAGCCCCAAATTTACCATTTTTTTCCCGAAAGGGGAATTCCCAACCTGACAAGAAATTTGGTGAGGCCTTGGTGCAATGGTAAGCTGAAGGTTCCTTTCTCGACCATGGAAATAGATTTTGAGAGGGAAGTATACAAGAAGAAGGGGAAATTATAGGGCTTAGCATTACAGACATGGTTCAACATAGGGAAGTGATATCCATATATCATTTTGTATCACCCTTCTAAGGTAATGTAGGCTATAAACAACTAAGCAATTTCTTCAAAAGGAGGGGGAAGATTATTCCTAAGAAAAACCATTATGGAGAGAGATAGGCACCCCCCTTACCTTACATAAAGCATTCGATCTCTATGGTGTAGTACAAATTAGGTTTGTAGATGCATCTTCCTTCTAAACCTAAACCCGTAATTTTGGCAATAAGCTTGGGGGTAATGGCGAAGGAAAAGTTACCGACCCAAACATGGCCTTCTTTCCAAGTTTTTTCCACAGCTTCACTCGAATTTTCATCAAAGCCATCAAAGATGTTGAAGAAGGGTAACATTCTCACCTTTTCAAGTAGGATCTGAGCTTCTTTGGATATCTCCTATCTCTTGCTAGGTTTTATTCGCACT
This sequence comes from Taxus chinensis, assembly GCA_019776745.2. Taxonomy (NCBI): domain Eukaryota; kingdom Viridiplantae; phylum Streptophyta; class Pinopsida; order Cupressales; family Taxaceae; genus Taxus; species Taxus chinensis. The sequence continues at coordinate 200,160,163 of CM034152.1, read as the reverse complement.
AAGTCACCCCCCATTCTTCTAAACTTGTTCTTCTTTCTGTTCTGATAATGGTTACCTTCCCCAATCTTATCATCCCACTTCCAGAAATCAAAACCATCTGACCTGCCCTTGCAAGGATTTGAAAGGATATTTTACACGAGTTCAGGAATCATGAGAAAGTGATGTCATGAGTCTGAGGAATTATTGCCTCCTCATTTGTAGGTGTATTATTAGTTATACCTTCCCTTTTCATGATTTCTTTAAATTTGGCTTGCATCTTATTAAGATCCTCGACCACCTTAAGACCCCTTACATCCACCCCCAAATTGGCCATAAAATTAGATAGAGTGTTTCCTTCACGATACACATGTTGAAAGGATATAACCTCAAAAGAGGATAATAAAAGCTTAGTTTTATTGATGAAGTCATCAACAGAAATAGAAGGTTGGGATTTTCCTTTCAAACATGAGATGATATACAAAGAGTCCCCTTCCACTTCAAGGTGTTTTAAGCCTTTCTCCTTGGCTAACTTCACACCCCAAAACATCGCAACTACCTCTACAACATTGTTTGATTGAAATCCCAGGTCAAAGAAATAGGCAAGAAGAAATATTCCTTGAGAATCATGAAAGACACCTCCTCCCCCTGCTTTCCAAGGATTACCTTTCACTGCCCCATCAAATTTGAGTTTAAAGAAACCTTCCCTAGGATTATTCCACTTAATCCCCACATGAGGATTAAGCCTTTTGGGTTTGGGATCACCAATAATGTTCCAACTCTTTAAGAAGTGTTGTTTATTGTCAAGAATTTCCATTTCATTTTTCCTAAGGATAGAAAAATTATTTCTAACAGCCTGTAGGAGTTTGTTTATAGTCAACCTAATGGGAAGTTTCTTGTTTTTGAAGATCCTTCTATTTCTTTCTTTCCATAATTCCCACCAGAGGTGACCCAAGCTCATGACCCAGATATTTTTTAGCCCTTGACTGAAGAAAGGACAATTCCATTGATTCCAGGCATCCTTGATCTCTTTAGGGATTACCTAGTAAACCGAGAAGCATCCCAGAATAGAAGAAAGCATTAGATGGGAAAAAGGACATTCTAGGAATAGGTGATTCATAGTTTCCATATTCACTTCACAAAGAACACATCTATTGGCCATCTGGAATCCTCTTTTAGCAAGATTATCAATAGTAAGAATTTTATTTATTATTGAAAGCCAACTAAAAACATTAACCTTAGGAGTTATGTTCTTGTTCCAAATCTTACCAGCATTTAAATCTTCTTCTCTAGTTTCTCCCTCAAATAAAAGGAGTAGGTAGATTTGACAAAGAAATTACAATTTTGTTCTTTGTCCCAGAAAATTCTATCTTGGTCCTTGCTATTAGGAGATACATATTTTTTAGAAAATCATTGAGCCTACTCAAGTGTTCATTGAATTCTTGTCTTTCCAATTCCATGAGTTTCCATGTCTGAAAGTTTTCTTCATCAGCCATATAGTTATTGATTTTTTCCCCATATTTATCTTCGAGACTGTCTAGAAATTTGGGGGAATTGGTCTTTAAGGACAAAATTCCTAGCCCATTTATCTTTCTAGAAGCATATCTCATTTCCTTTTCCTATTTTCCACCTGCTGCCCCTAGCCACAATTTCTTTTTCCCAGTTAATAGCTTTCCATATGCATGAACCATTGAAGGATGCCTGTTTAAAAATTCATCTATTGTCATTAACATCCATCTAATATTTTTTCTTTAGAATTCTGGTCCAAACTCCATTTTCTTTTGTTAACCTCCAACCAATTTTCGCAAGAAGGGATTTGTTTATTTCCAACCAGTCTCTAAGACCAAGTCCCCCTATCTTTTTGGGTTTACAATCTCTTTCCCAAGCCACCGATGGGATTATTTTTTGCTTTCTGTTCCACTCCATAAGAAACGTTTTTTGATTTTTTCCAGTTTTTCCCCAACACCTCCAGGAAGTTGATAGAGGGACATGACATACACCGAGAGAATCTGAAGAGAACTAATGAGAAGGGTGATTTTTCCAGCCTGGGATAACACATTAGCTTTCCATCCAGCAAGTTTTCTTTCAAACCTTTCAATTAAGAAATTCCATTCCGAACTAGAGGGTCTCTTGTCCCCAAGAGGGATTCCTAAATAAAAGGTGGGGAAAGATTTATAGTCACATTCCATAATTTCAGATATCTTCTTACAATGGTTGTCCATGGTGTTAAGGAAGAAGAGAGAGATTTTTCTGAAGTTTACCATCTATCCCAAAACTTCCATATAGTCATCTAGAAGAGATTTTATTTTCTTAGCTTCAGGAACTGATGCTTCCCCCACCAAGAAAGTGTCGTCAACAAAATGCTGGTGTGACACTTTTTCCATCTCCCTTGCTGGGGAAATCCCTTTGATGAAGCCACTTTCAGTTTCAACATTTAGTCTTCTTACTTAAAGCTTCCACCATAATAATGAAGAGGAAAGGGGAAATGGGATCCCCTTGCCTCAAACCTTGAGAGCTAGGAAAAAAACCAAAGGGGGACCCATTAATGAGAATTGAAAACTAGACATTAGAGATACATGCCTTAACCAGATTTCTAAAGGACACATCAAAGCCAAACCTGTCAAGGATTTTGTCAAGAAAGCACCACGAAACCCTGTCGTAAGCTTTGGCCATATCCAGTTTTAAAAACAAAGCTGCCTTCTTACTGAGCTTAGCCAAGTGAATAGTCTCTTTGATTGTGATGATCCCATCCTTGATTTGGTGCCCAATGAAAAAACCCCCTTGTTGATCAGAAATGATAGAGGGGAGTAACAGTTGCAGATGGAGAGCCATAATTTTTGTGCAAATTTTATAGGATGTATTGCAAAGACTTATAGGTCTGAAATCTTTTAATTCCATGGCATTACCACATTTCGGAACCAAAGTTAGAAAGGTACAGTTCATGTCTTTTAGCAAAACTTTCTTGTCTGAAAAATTCCTTCACAGCCTCAAAGACATCTTTTTTAATTATGTCCCAGAAGTGTTGAAAGAAGAAGGCTTGGAAACCATCCGGCTCTAGCCCAGGAGCCTTGTCAGGATTGAGGTGTTTTACAGTGAATTCCACTTCCTCCATTGAAGGGATCACAGAAAGAATAAAATTATCTTCATCAGAAACCAAAGGAGGAATGCAACTTTAAGAAGTCTTACTCTTTAATCAAATTTGGATCACAATTATTAGTAAGCAGGTTTTGGAAGAAGGAGATAGCCTCTTTACTTATTTCTTCTTTTTCTTCCACCATAACACCCTCTTCTTTTCTAATTCTATTAATTATTTTGAAGCTTCTACGTTTTAAAGTAGACAAGTGAAAGAATCTTGTATTTTTATCCCCTTCCTTTAGCCATGTAATTTGAGATTTTTGTCTCCAGAAGATTTCCTCTTTGCCCAAGATGTTGTGGTATTCCACCAGGAGGGAACTTTCCTTTTCATGGTCCTTTATATCCATCTCAGAATCCCATCTCTCTATCTGTCTTTGAACATTCTGCAGTTCAGATCTCTGATTTCTGTTTTCTTCTGAAAAATATTTCCAAATCTTTTTTTATTCCAGGCTTTGAGGTGAACTTTAACATTTTGGAGTTTTTTAGAAATTCTATACATCATTGTTCCTTTAACCTTTAGTTTCCACCAGTCATTAATGAGGGCATTCATCTCCTCACTCTGGAGCCACATCTTCTCAAAACGAAAGGGGGTTCTTCTTCTAGATGGACTCTTGATTTGTAAGAGAATTGGGTTATGATCAGACCCTATCCAAGGAAGAGAGAAAAGAGAGATATCCTGGTTTAACCACTCCTCCGAGACCAAAACCCTGTCTAATCTTACTTGAATATGTTGGGTTCCAACTCTTCTATTAGACCAAGTGAAACTACTGCCTTTAAGATCAATATCATGGAGCTGTGAGGAAGTAATAAATTCATTAAAATCCTCCATGCCAACTGTAAACTCCTTAGATCCTCCTTTTTTTCCCCCAGAGCCCGGGGGGTATTGAAATCCCCCATAACAATCCATCCTGAACCTTTGATAGAATAATTAAATGAAAGAAGGTGATGCCAAATATTTTTCCTTTCTTTATGAAGGGTAGGAGCATAAATGTTAGATAAAACCCATATATTTCTGTTTTCAAGATTTCTCATCATCACTCGCCAAATGATTATCTCTTTTGACCAAAAGAGTTCCTTCATAATGGGTTGGATTCCACACCACAACTAAACCTCTAGAGGCTCTTTTTGAACTAACAAGAAAAACTTTAGAATTATTCCAAAAATACTTGCAAGAACTTTAAAAAAGGTCTTCTTTCATTTTAGTTTCTTATACAACTAACACGTCAATTTTCTATCTCTCAATTATGTCTTTGACAATCCTCCATTTCATAGGGCTATTGATCCATCTACCATTCCATGAGATGTAATTCATTTCTAAATATTGGGTTTATTTTTCTTAAAGACCTTTTGGTCTAAACAAATATGTTTCCCTGAATCTATATCCTTTTGGGTAGTTTTTTTTCCTTGATTCAAATTTTCTAGGCTTACCTTGTTTACTAATAACTAACTTCCACATTTATAGGATTCTCAATATCCTAAGATTTAGGAGGGGAGGATATTGAGGATTCCCCCTTTTTCCCCCTTGGATCCACTTTTCTTTTTCCTGAGAGGTTTTTTTCCCTAGAGATTCCTTTGTTTCCCAGTTGTTATTTCTTCTTTCTTCTCTTCCATTGTCTTGATTGGGGACATATTAATATTCATAATTTCCTCCAAGAAGAGGTTACTTGCATTTCTCCCTGTCATCCCCTCACCTACATGGGAATCCAAACTTACCTTCTACCCCAGATTTTCTTCCCCCTTACTCTTTTCCTTTACAATTTCCTCCAAAACATAGTCCCCCAACTTCCATTCTTCCTTTAAATTTTGTTCAATCTTAGCCGGTTCCTTAAGAATGTCCTCATTCCCTCTTGAGGTAAAAATCTCTATCTTCCTACCCTTCATGAAATCCTTAACAGGTTCTTCCATTTTTTCCCCTACCTTAGAATCCGATCAGGACAGAAATTTTGATTTCCTTCTATTGACCACCAAGGTGAAACCATCCTCATCCATTTCCGTGTAAGGTTAAATTGGAGTTTCGATAACCACCTTTTCCTTTATTCGTCAAAGGAGTAAGATCCTTTCTCAGGATCTTTGGAGAAATCTTTCCTGTGATCAACAACACTTTGCATTAGGCCTTTCCCTTTTTCCCCTTTACCATCATTTTTTGGCACTAGAATATACATTTTGGATACCTTGAACTTGCAGTTCTGGGAAGAGTGACCCTAACCATTGCACTTGGAGCATTTCACAGGGAACTTTCCATTTCAATATTTTTCTCCCAAATCCGTAGATGCAAATTTAGTTTGATACTGTTGGGGATATCCTTATCTGCTATTGTATAAATACAAAAACAAGCACATATAAGTCTAGTCATATGCCTGGTTGCATTATCTATTATGACCAAAGATCCCAGGGAGTTTGCTATGCCTTTAACAATTTCTTCATGCAAAAATTCCAAAGGAAGGTTAGGAAGGTGTATCCAAATAGGAAATTGGTTCAAATTTTCCTTTTCTGGGTTTGAAAGTAGGTTCCCACTTCCTAAGATACCAACCAGATTTTCCCCAAAACCAGGGTCCTTCTTCCAGAACCTTCTGCATATCCTCTTGGGTATTAAACCTAAAAAGGAAAAAACCATTAGTAAGAGCACTTACCTCTAAGTGTCCTTTTGGAATCCACTTCAGTTTATCCCATCTTCTAACAACGTCAATATTGGGTCTCCCACCTACCAACTTCCCCACCAAAGATTTGTTTAACTTTTCAGTAGTATGTTGCAGAAGTAGGTCTGGGATTTCAAGAGTACTTCCAGAAACCTCCTTAACCACTTGGAGAAAGAAATTTTGGTTTTTCAAGGTTGATCCACCATTTCTAACTTTATTCGACCATAGAATCTAGATATTTTGAGGGAGTGCTCCTATCCGCTTGATCAACGCCCCCATCTATCTCTCCTTCCTCAAGATTTTCTAACTGGTCCTCTGATCTGGGTAGGATTTCACTTCCATCACTTTCCCTCTCAAAAAAATTCAAAAACTCTTCCCCATTCTCTTCCATGACTACCGACATGTTAGAGCATTTATTAAATGTAAATATTTCTTATTGTTAAATATTTAACCTATAGTATAATGTTGGACCCATATTTAATTAAGTGGTGGCCAGCCCACTTAACCATTATGTTCCAAAACTCCCCCTTAATGTTAAGTGAGATAACATATGCCAATAGATTACTTTCCTATGGTACACTACAAGATTTACAATCCTTGAACCATAAAGGTTTTAGGCTAGCATATAGGTTGAAGAAATTATAACACCTTCATCATACTCAAGTTACATTTTGGTACAAAATGATTTGGAATCCCAAAGATCATCATATGATCAGTAGCTAAGTATGATTTGTGAATTTTACATGTTCTCACAAGTTCTCATAAAAGGTTACTTGAAACTAAGTGTATATGAGACTTTTATAACCAAGGACCTCCTAAATAATGTGCTTACACTGGATGTTTACCAATAAACTCAATAACACTAAATATTTTACTGAATACAGCCTTTAAGGTCTTTCTACACTTGTTTCTGAGAAAGAAGTCAAGGAGGTATACACATGCCCGAATGTCTTTTACATTTTCCTGAAGGTCTTTATTACAATGCAATTTTCATTTTATAAATACCAAGTTCCATTAGGAGATGACATTGTCATGCACACTACCCCTCAATGACAACTTTGACAACCCAAGTTTTTCATGAAAGTGACAAAAATTTGTAGCACTCAGGGGTTTTGTGAAGATGTCAGCAACCTAATCTTCAGTTAACACGAACTTAAGATCTATCTCACCACTTAACACCTTCTCATGGATGAAGTGTAAATGTATCTCAATGTGCTTCATCCTCTAATGTTGTACTTGATTATGTGCAAGAGCTATTGTGCTCTAGTTGTGACAGAAAAAAAGAAAAACTACCTTGATCCTTCATCTTTATTTCATCGAACAACCTCTTCAGCCATAGAGCCTCTTTGGCACCTTCCATTGCACTTGTGTACTCAGTTTCAGTTGAAGATATAGAAACAATTGGTTACTTTTTACATCACCAAGTAATGGCACCTGCACCAAATTTAAACACAACCAGTAGTATATTTTCTATCTAATACATCACCAGCATTATCAGAATCACAAAATCCATAAAAGTTAGGATTTGCATCCTTAGTATAATGCAACCCATAATTGATTGTTCCTTTAATATATCTAAGAATTTTTTTTGCAAGATTCTAATGATTTCTCTAAGGTTCCTGCATAAACCTTGAAGCAATTCCTCCTGCATATGAAATAGTTGGTCTAGTTATAGTTAGATAAATCAAACTACCAACTAACTACTTATACAAAGTAGGATCAACTTTTTCATATGCAGGTTTAGGATCAAGTTTTAGTCCAACTTCCATAGATGTAGAAATTGGTTTACAATCAATCATATTAAACTTTTTCAGTACATTGGTTACATATTATGCTTGAGAAACAACAATAGAATGCTTGTCTTGAAATACAACAATAAAATTCTCTGATACCATGTTAGAATTTGAGGATTCTATTAATTACATATTTAATCAACATTAATAAACTATGCAATATTAAATAAATAAACATCACATCACATTACATACTAATAAAGTAATACTTACAAAAGTAAATAACACAAGACATAATATTTATAGTGGAAAATTCGATGGTAAAAACCACTGTAAAAAGTAACCTTTATTGTAGAGAAGTTTTTACATCTAGTAAATCACCTCCTCTTTAGAAACCCTAATCACAAGGGTGAAAACCTTTGATATATTATTTTGTTGAATATATCAAGTGATGACCCGAAGTCCTTTTTATATTAGGTGATCGAGTATGTCTGCCCACTCACCTTTTCAACCATGTCAGTTAACAAATATACCAAGGTTTAAAATATGTAATTATAGAAATATAACTATTTCTTATTATTAAATATTTTACCTACAGTATAATGTTGGACCCATATTTAATTAAGGGGTGGCCAGCCCACTTAACCATTATGTTCCAACAACTACTTTGGTTTGTCTCCTATCAAGATGCGCAATAGATTTCCTAGAATTCTATTAACCATTTTCGTTTATCCACTCTATGGATAGTATGCTAAAAGAAATGTCAGCCTCGTTCCAATTTTCTTCCACAAGGTCCTCCAAAAATGACCTAGGAATTTTATATCCCTGTCTGACACTATGCTCAATGCCCACCCATGTAGTCACACTACTTCATTGAAAATGCACAAGGTTTGATGCATCATTAGTCTTCTTGCACATAATAAAGTGTGTTATCTTGGAAAATATGTCGACTACCAAAAATATGGAGTCGTTCCATCTTTACATCCTTGGAAATCCCAACATGAAATCAATGTTGATATCCTCTCATGGCTTCCTAGTATGAGAAATGGTTGATAGAACACTATATTTTTTTGCGCTCCTTGGCCAATTGGAAAACTCTACACCTATGAACATATTTACGCACATCTATGCCCATCCTTGTCGAATAATAACGCTCTTCCAACTATGTCAGAGTTTTTAGCTCCAAAGTGACCTGCTCAACATCCATTGTGTTTTTCCCTAATTAAATTTTCACACATTGATCCTCTAGGTATGCACAACTCTGCTTCTTTGAATAGCATTCCTTCTTGGATGAAGAAATGCAACCACGACGTTTTATATGTGTGTGCTAGTTTCGCGCATGCTTCCCATGCTTCCCTAAAATCCTCATTTTGTGCATATAATTCTTTCATGGCCTTAAAACCCAAGAAGTCATTACACATTTCCTTTAGAACCAGCACACGCCTACTTAGTGCGTTCACAACTCTGTTGGACTTTCCACTTATGTGCTTCAACACAAAGGAGCAATTTACAAAAATTTCACCCATTTCATATGGTTATGGTTCAGCTTCACCTGACTATAGATAAACTACAACGCTTGATGACCTGTGTACAAAACAATCTCACCTAACAAAAAGTAATGTCTTCACTTCTTTAGTGATCTGATACCAGTTAGTTTAGGGTTTGAATGTAGTACATGTTATGTTTTACAAGGGACAACATAGAGACAACGCAGACAAGAAATTCCTAGGGACTTAGGATTTAAGGCAGAATAGGTTCATCAAAGGTAGTTACTGTTTTTAATCTACATGATCGAGATGAACCCGAAAGCAGAAAGCATTAACAATTAACTAGTACTAGTCTAAACGAATAGGCATAAGGCAAAAAAACATGGAGTAAACCTCGAAGAGGGGGCCTTTCACTAGGCTTCTATTAACTTTAAGCAAAGTCCTTATAATATTCCTTATAGGACCAATATTCTTACACACCTACTAAGGTTTCTTGAACTCCAAAGTTCCTCCTCCAAAATGGAGGGTGAAGTCTCATTATATAGGAAGTGGAAGTGGTTACCCAAGCAGAAGGTCACCAATGATCTGTCAGACCGGTAACAAATCCATGAGTGGATCTTAACATAAAGTGTACTTTGATACGACATAAAACAAAATTCTGACGGGTCCTTTTTAGATTTTAGCCAGAGGTGTTTGCGTCATGATATTCTGTAAGTACAGTGTGATAGGTCTGTGGTTTTTAGCCAAGGGTGTCTACATCACCTTTTTATTACAAGACATAAAGTGAAAATACACACACACTCAAAGTAAGAAAAGATGGGTCCTTCTTGGCTTTGTGGGTCAGGGGTGTCTACATCATACAAAGTACAAAGATGTCTGAAACATTATGATTCATGCACTCATTAGGGCTTATTTTCCTCTAGTCACATTGTCGAAATCAGGTCTCAATAGTTTTCCTAACCCTTATACGGCCCATAGGTCTATTCAGTCTGTGACTTGCCCTACAATAAAAGTAATGATGAGTTGTTAACTTATTAGTGGTGCCAACAATCAAAGATTGGGTAAGTTCCAGTAGTGACCAGGGTCAAAATGTGCATCTGGCTCATAATCGTTGTCAATTTCTTCTGGATCGTTGATGATATCATTGTGCAAAAATATGTAATGATCTGTCATCTAGACTTGTCAAAGCTCATAATGTAGTTCTACCATATGGTGTGTCATTTTCAATGTATATGTGGGAATCGGTGAGAAACTTCTCTGGGAAAATAGCCCAATTATTTGTTTGGATGTGGGGATGTAATCCGTTGTAGTACCAAGGGTCTGCCATGTGGCCTGTTATTTTTAGTTGTCCGTCTTGGAGATACTTTGGATCTTCTGGGTCCCATCTGGTGTGGTCAAGCATATCTAAAAACAGGATCATGTGGCATTCCTGTGTTGAGTAGATAACATTGATTCTGAGATTTATATCCTAGAAATCTGGCCAATGTCAGATGATTGTAGTTACTATCATGCCCAAGCACATTGTCTTTTTTTAGATTTCTCTCTAATACATTTTTTTTGGGTTTGATGTTTTGTGTGTTGATCCGCTGAGTTGATCAAATAGTATCATATACCATGATGATGGGGATCCAAAGGTGGGCATATAAAATCCAATGTATTTTACATGATGTGATCCAAGTAGCTAATGAATATGGAAATACTCCATATATGTCATTTTTGGCCTTGTAATGTGCAGTTCTTTGTAGTGTTGTTCCAACTGGAAACAAGGAGGGTAGCCATTTGTACTTTCTCCATCCTGGTAGTTATATACGACATTCATGTATTCATCTAGGTTTTTCCCAAATATTAGACCACATAACTTATCATAGTAACTTTTCAGGATGCCTACAAGAACCATGGATAAAGGCCATCCTAGAAGTTCATGCCACATCATAGGTGTCTATGAAGAACTTGTGTTTCATACAACCTGCAATATGATATAAAGCAGTTTTAAGATAACATATTCTTTTTTTAGTGCATTGGCTAAAGTATTTTCTTCTCCTTTTACATATTCAACATCAAACTGAAATTCTAACCATTTTTGCTGCCATCTGTATAACCTTCCTCTTGCTGCTAAGTGGTTAACTTTATTTTTGAGAAAACCTACAAGATTTATGTAGTCACTGCGAACTACAAACTTTACTGGGTACAGGTAGGCTTTGAATGCTTTGAGTGCTATCAGGACTACAGGATTTCTTTTTCAGTACTCTCATAGTTTCTTTTTGAATCTGTGAATGTGTCATTGACATAGTGAACTATGGTTTCTAAGCCATCAAGTTGGACTTCCAATAATACTCTGCCCCAGTAATAATCTGAGGCATTTTTATGGACCACCAATTGTCATGTCTTGTGAATGGTGAGTTTTGGAAACTATTGGCACATCTTTTTCATCTCTTGGATTGCCACAGTGTGCTTATCAGTCCATAACTACATAGTGGTTGTGGAAATTTAAAACAAAAATGAGAGGGGATAACCTTTCCTTGTGCCACATTCTTAGAACATCCGTTATCTATCATGAAAGTGAGTGGATATGTTGAGGTGTTGTGTAGATGGACAAAACATTGGATTCATAGGCCTTGCATTATGAGAAGGTTATTGATGTTACTTTGGATCATGTTCTTGCTCTAGCTACTTTCTATGGAGTAGGCATTTTAGAGCTCTTGTGCAGTGTATGATTGTCTTTTGGACAACCATTCATCAGAGATGATTGATGGTATGACACGTTGCTTATCTAGTGGGAGGTGTTCCCATAATCCTTTTATGCAGCAGGAGCCACATTCTTCTACAGAATCATCTGATCTATAACCATCATCTGACCTTAGTTCATAGTAATCACCATTGTCAAAGTCAAATTCAACTTCAGATGGGATGTAGTCCCAATCTTCCTTGTTGGCAGGGTCTTCGTAGAAGAACCATACTTTTGTAGACTTGGTAGGGCATTTGTTTGTAAAGTGGTTAGGCTTCTTACATAAGAAGCATTTATCTTTATCAATCTTTCTTTTCTTGAACCATTTCCTGAAGTAGTGTTTTCCTGACCCTTGAAAAGAGTGTCGATACCTTTTGAGGAACATTCCTCAATTCTTCCTTGGTTGAGACTTTTTGTGTTGTTTTTGGGTAAAGAAACCAAAATAAGCGCACAGAGGGAAACACTTACAGTCACTTTTCTTGAATTTTCCTTTGGAGAGGTCATGATAGGTATTAGAAGTGATGCATAAGTTAGTGATTTCCAATTTGCAATCGGACACAAATTTTTACCACTTGACATCAATTATAGTCTTGTTTTGGATGTCGTACATGTTTAGAATATTCTCTCCTATATGCCTGGGGAGACTTGTCAAAAAATGTTACTTGGCTAATGCATATTCTTGCATTCCTCTAGCATAAAATTGTTACTTTGCTACTGTAACATAGTCATTGGACTTGCTTAGATCACACAAATTTAATTTCATGAAGGCTCTAAGCTTCATTTCTGAGTCCTTTGCTTCATTCAAGAAAAACTCAAATTGTATTGTCTGGGCCATGGTTTCAAGAGTGTAGTAATCATCTTTGAAAATTCCACCATTGTAGACATTGGGTCTCATGGTTGGAAATTGAGACCACTAATCATGGACTATTCCTTGAAAGTTATGTGTTGCAAAGGTTATTGTTGTTGTTGGGTCCCAAACTTTGTGGTCCATGATATTCCTAAGATGGTTTGTCCATTCTTATAATTTTCTTCTTCTGGTGAGTCCATCCATTTTGTCTATGTTGAAGACAATCTTGTATGGAGAGAAGTTAGGGTTGGCATGTGTTGGACGGGGTACCCTAGGATCATCTCTCATTACCTCAACTAGGTCTTTAACCTCTGGTTTAGGATCTTCAACATGATATGATGATGTTATTATATTCCTTTCAAAGGTGTTGTCTTGCTGCGGCTCAGAGAATCTGATGGGGCCTTGGCTTTGATAGAGGCATTTTGTGGATAAATGAATACGAGAATGGAGATTGACATTCTAGCCAGGAGGTTCGTGAGCTTGTCACATTCTAGTTTTGTCGCGAGTTCAATTCATGAAACGCTATTTCAGGAAGAAGTCTTCACTACATGTAAACTATAAGGCAGACTAAGACTCACCTCTCAGTTAGTGGAAATGGAATTTGTCATTTTTTTCCTCTAGTTCTTTCTGTAAAATACATTGGATTTTATATGCCCACCTTTAGATCCCCATCATCATGGTATATGATACTATTCCACCAGCTCAGCAGATCAGCACACAAAACAACAAACCCAACAAAAAGGTATTACAGAAAAATCTACAAAAAGATAATGTGCTTGGACAAGATAGTAACTGCAATCATTCGACATTGGCCAGATTTCCAATATATAAATCTCAGAACCAATGTTATCTACTCAACACAGGAATGCCACATGATCCTGTTTGCAAATATGCTTGACCAAACTAGATGGGACCCAGAAGACCCAAAGTATCTCTAACATAGACAACTAAAAATATCATGCCACATGGCAGACCCTTGGTACTAGAGCAGATTGCATCCCCACATCCAAACAAATAATTGGGTAGTCTGCCCATAGAAATTTCTCGTCGATCCCACATATACATTGAAAATGACACACCATATGGCAAAAATGTGGTAGAACTACATTACAAGCTTTGGTAATTCCAAATGACATATCGTTACCTGTTTTGGCACAATGACATCATCAACAATCCAAAAGAAATTGACAGTGATTACGAGCAAGACACACATTTTGGCCCTGATCACGACTGGAACTTACCCAGTCCTTGATCATTGGCACCACCAATAAGTCAGCAACTCATCATTACATTCATTGTAGGGCAAGTCATGGACTGAATAGACCTATGAAACGTGTAAGGGTAAGGAAACCTTTTGAGACCTGATCCCCACAACATGACTGGAGGACAAAGAGCCCTAATGAGTGCATGAGTCATAATTTTGCAGACATTTTTGTACTTTGTAAGACACAAACACCCCTAGCCCACAAAGCTAGGAAGGACCCGTTGTTTTCTACTTTGAGTGTGTGTGTGTACTTTCACTTTATGTCTTGTAATAAAAAGGTGATGTAGACACCCTTGGCTAAAAACCAAGAAGGACCCATCACATTATACTTAAAGAATACCATGATGCAGACACCTTTGGCTAAAACCCAAAAATGACCCATCATAATTCTGCTTTATATCATGTCTTAGTCCACTTTGTGTCAATAGAATATCATGACACAAAAACCTCTGGCTAAAAGCTAGAAAGGACCCGTTAGAATTTTCCTTTATGTCAACTCAAAGTCCACTTGATGCCAAGATCCACTCATGGATTTATGATTGGTCTTACAGGTATATAAGGAGACTTCACCCTCCATTTTGGGGGAGGAACTTTAGACTTCAAGAAGCCTTAGTAGGTGTGTAAGAATATTTGTCTTGTAAGGAATATTGTAAGAATTTTTCTTGAAGTTAATAGAAGTCTAGTGAAAGGCCCCCTCTCCAAGGTTTACTCCATGTTTATTTGCCTTATGCCTATTAGTCTAGACTAGTACTAGTTAACCATGTATGCTCTCTGTTTGTGGGTTCGTCTCGATCCTGTAGATCAAAAATGTTAACTACCTTTGATGAGCCTATTCTACCTTGAATCCTAAGTCCCTAGGAATTTCCTGTCTACGTTTTCCCTTGCAGAACAAAATCTATACTGTGTTTAATCCCTAAATTACCTGGTATCAGAGCCGAGGCCCCTTCTCCTCCATAGACTTAGGACCCCCGTTGCCCAAAGAGATAGAGGAATTTTACAGATACAGGAGTGTGAGGATGGAGGTCAAAGTTCTAGCTAGGAGGTTCGTGAGCTTATCGCATTCCTGTTCTGTCTCGAGTTTAATTCATGAAATGATATTTCAGGAAGAAGTCTTCACTAACTCAGAGGGGCGTATCAAGTTCCCAAAGGTACAAAAATCTGATCTTTATCAGAGACCCACCCATTCAATTACATTACATGCAAACTATTAGGCAAACTGAGACTCACCTCTCAGTGAGTGGAAATGGAATTTGTCGTGTTTTTCTTCCAGTTCTTTCTTTAAAATACATAAAAAATGCACCAAAAAATGGTTACATAGTTGTTCATATGGTCTGAATTTAATATCATTGTACATCCTCATTTTGATTATAGATTAAATGTTGAGTATGTAGTAACTTTGTTAGATATTAAACACACCTCTTGGACAGACGCAGTCTTCGCTCAGTTCCATGGAGCCCTTGACCGAGATGGTCTGTGTAGGATTAGACCATGATTCTCCATGGCCCTAGATAAAGTATGGGTACTATGTATACAAGTACTTGGAATCGATATGCTACCCGGCTCACTTTACGCAACCATTGGATGCCGCTCCATTTACAGATATGTAAACACTATGGACGGATGTAAATAGTCTAATATCATTGTACATCCTCATTTTGATTATAGATTAAATGTTGAGTATGTAGCAACTTTGTTAGATATTAAACACACCTCTTGGACAGACCCAGTCGTCGCCCAGTTTCATGGAAACCATGACCGAGATGGTCTGTGTAGGATTAGACCATGATTCTCCATGGCCCTAGAAGATAAACACCTAGATAAAGCATGGGTACTATGTATACAAGTACTTGGAATCGATATGCTACCCCGGCTCAATTTACACAACCATTGGATGTCGTGCTCCATTTACAGATATGTAAACACTATAGACGGATGCCCCCAAGTTCACATGCCAAAGATTTCTAGAGGGATCGAGGCACCTCCTCCTGTGTGAACAGTACCTAGAAAACTTGTCAGATCAATGGGTAAACGACTATCCGTCAATCCAAACCATGGTTAAAGGAGCACCCTACCGTAGGGATAAACTGAGTATTCTCCCAAGCCTAAAATAACCTAAAGTTGTTTCCAAGTGGCATGCATCGATCGATCTAAAACCCCGCAGTTATCTTCTGTTTATGAGTCAGTAATCCATAAAAGCCTACATCCACCACCGTAAAGTTCTAAAGCCAACACCTCTGTAACTCAACTTATCGGAGCACAACCAGGACAATGTGTATCCATAGAATTTACTAAAGAAGACAAAAGCCAAGTCCCTTGCTAGTTCAGAAATAAGATAGGCTTCCTCTAAGACACCCAACCAAAACAACGGTCGAGAATAACATTAGGTGCTAAAAAAGAAGACTTCACCCACCTTATCTCCAAAGAAGCCCAAAAGGAGCCTAAACCAGTTGTGTACTACAACCCCATCTTTGCAAGTAAAACAAACTACCAGAAGCCTTCTATCCAACAACTAAATTGGTATTCCAAGTGGATGAACCAACAACAATGTGTGATAACAAACATATGTAAAAAGGTTCAACCATCTTGAGTCACAAGCCAAAGAAACCCAAAACCAGTTGCAGACCTTACATGGATCCATAACCTGCATGGTTAGTCATACTGCTGAAAAACTCCATGAAATACACCAATCTGCCAATACTATTTACCAAAATGTTTTTGCACTATACCCCCAAACCAATATGGCCACTGCAACTCAGGAAGAAAGACTTATAGACCTTCGATGAAGGGTCAAAGCATTAGCAGAAGAAAGGAGGCCAACAAGAAAGAAAAACATCCAAGTTACTGTAGATTGCCCCCATAAAGCCCCTGGCATTCTAAAAATGCATAAGTGTGAAGCAAAAGAGAAACCAACTCCCAAGCTGGTCCCACTTGATACAAGCTCCTTGAATGTCCCCATCAAATTCTCTGGGCCACAATAAGACAACACCTTTGAAGGACACAAAATAGCAACACAATATCATGTTGAAGATCCCAAACCAGAGGTTGAAGACCAGGTTGAGGCAATGAGAGATGATCCTAGGGTACCTCTACCAGCACATGCCAACCCTAACTTCTCTTCGTACAAGATTGTCTTCAACATAGAAAAAATGGATGGAGCCACAAGGAGAAGAAAATTAAAAGAACGGACAAACCAGCTTAGGAATATCATAGACCACAAAGGTTGGGACCCAACAACAACAATAACCTTTAGAACATGTAACTTTCAAAGAATAGTCCATGATTTTTGGTCTCAATTGCTAGCCACGAGACCCAGTGGCTATAATGGTGGAATTTTTAAAGATGATTGCTACACTCTTAAAATTATGGCCCAGGCAATACAATTTGAGTTTTGCCTAAATGAAGTAAAGGACTCAAAAATGAAGCTCAGAGCCTTCATGAAACTGAAGTTGTGTGATCTGAAGCAAGTCTAATGACTATGTCACAGTAGCAGAACAACAACTATATGACATAGGAATGTAAGAATATGCATTAGCCAAGCAACATTTTCTGACAAGTCTCCCAAGGCCTATAGGAGAAAAGATTTTAAACATGTACGACATCCAAAACAAGACTACAAATGATGTCAAATGGCAACAGATTGTGTCTGATTGTAGGTTGGCAATCATGGACCTATGCATCACTACCAAGACCTATCATGACCTCTCCAAAGGTAAATTCAAGAAACCCAGTGACTACCCAGAATAAGATCCACTGTTTCCCTTTGTGTGCTGATTTTGGAAAAAGGAATTGTTCTACACAAAAACAACACAAAAAGTATATTCAATTTAGAAATCAACTTTACATAGATGGAACATTATATAGAGGAATGTTCCTCAATAAGGTATCTCTCTCTACACTCTTTTATCCCTAAGAGGGTCACACTAAAAACACTCACAACTTAATAATAAAAATATTACAGGAAACTCAATTTAAGAAAACATTTTAAAGATTTTACACAATATTTTGGTTATACTCCCCTAGAACATTAAATGCTTCTTATGCAAGAAACATAACTCTTTTTTCTGCCTGTTGCACTACTTTGCAAACAATTGGCTGATGCCCTACTACAAGTCATCCTGCATTTAAAAAAGTGCACTCAACATTTTACTGGCAAGTTCTTCATAAAGAAGGAAGGAAGTCAGAAGACCCATCTATGGGTTTTTGGATCTACCAACCCTTTCCAAATCTATGAGAAATAGATTTAGGACTACTCTATCCCTTCTAGGAACATATATGAAGTTATCACTTTGATTGAACAGGAATGGTGATTACTATGAACAACTAAGGTCAGATGATGGTTACAGCTCAGATGATCTGTTGCCTCCGTCCTCCATTAATCATGACTCAGAATGTTGAAGCTCAAATTGTACCACATAAAAGGTTCTATTATGGGAACACCTCCCACCCGATAAGCAATGTGTCTTTTTACAATACCATCAAGAAAATAATCACCTCTGATGAATGGTTATTGATGAATCTCAAAAATGAATTTGAGTCATACACACTTTTTAACACAAGAGCTCCAACATGCCTACTCCATAGAAATATGAAACAATTAACCAGAACCGACAAGAAATTTGGCTAAAACCAAATTAAACTCCAAAGTTTACTTAAAACTTGACAAACACAAATAACTAATACTTTAGTCATGAATGCTAACATTGCACTATACATGTGTCAAATCTTGTATCTGCCATGGCACTTCTGCTCCATCTACCATTTAGAATGCAACACAATTCCTCAACATAGGAAGTCCACTTACTTTCATGGCTAGATAACGGCGGCTTGTTCTAACTGAATGTAGAATCATTCAAGCAAATGAGAATCCACAAGATAATGCGTCCCCAGTCTCATTTCACAAGGGAGACTGAATAAAATTTGCCTAATACACCAAGTATTAGGAGATATAGTTATGAGACTCAATGTACACCATGGTGAGAAAAAACACTAAAATGTGAATATTATGAATTCCCAAATGTATGACCTAGTCTACTTCAACAAAAATTTCAACTATGCATACAAAACAAGAATTTTTTGTTCACATTAAACTATCAGTATCCTTTTTAGGACTCACATTATGACATCATCATTTCTTCATTAGCCAGGTCAAGCATTCTGCTTAGCTCACAACTCCATATTGAACTACACCTAGCTCAAGCCCAAATTAAGTGAATATATCATTCAATTCATAAAGGATGCTTTACAATGGAGGTTACATTATATAGGAGGATGTTCTCATACAAGGAGTCAACATTCCTCAAGAACCTCTCGGTCTATCCTTTAATCAAGAGCTCTACTAACCTCTAGGATTCACACTAAAATAGATGTCCACAACATTAATGGAATTTACAACTACAAGATGAGAGACTATAGAATAAAGCTTTTAGAAAAAGGAACTGTTTCCAGAAAGTCCAAAATTGCAGTTCATGTTGTTCAAGAAGATTCTCACCCTGTTTTGTAAATAATCAAGAAAGATTGTTGCAATCTCAAACCACAACAGTTTTGGCACAAAAACATGAGGACGTATGACATCAAGACAGAACCAAAGAAATATGCTTATGAAAAGCCAAGGTTGGTTCTAGAAAAATATTTTCCTAATATGATTCAAGAAATAACAAGCTTGATGGAGATGAACATGATAGAACCTGCCAAATCTCCCTATTTATGCCCAACATTCATGGTTAATAAGCATTCTGAAGAGAAAAGGGGAAGGAAACCTATGGTCATTGACTATACGACACTCAACAAGATAACGGTCCCTTTCTGATACCCTATTCCACATAAGGACAAACTCCTAGAACGGATAGCACACAACCACATCTACTCAAAGTTTGACTATAAAAGTGGTTTCTACCAGTTGAGGACCAACCCAAATCATGTTGAAAAGATATCCTTCTTAACACCTCAAGGTCATTACCAATGGCTAGTCATGTCTTTCAGCCTCAAGAATACCCCTAGCTATTTCCAAGAATGGATGGATTTAGTTTTCAGATTTCTATGAGTTCATCATTGTCTACATTGATGAATCTTGGTATTTGTCAAACCAACAGAATAACATGTTAAGAACTTGCAAGTGTTCCATGATTTAGTCAAAGAAAATGGAATAGTTATGTCAGAATAAAAAATGGAGACCTTCAAAACAGAAATGGATTTCCTTGGGATGCAAACTAAGGCATGGACTATAAAACCCCAACTGCATGTGTTAAGTTTTGTCAACTCTTATACTGACCAGATCACTTACAGAAGGCAGCTGCAAAAATTCCTAGGCAATTTGAATTACATAACACCATTCCTCCAACATCTGAGAAAATACAGACATCTTCTAACAGACAGGCTAAAAAAGAAAGCACCAAAATGGACTGACAAGCACACTGTGGTGGTCCAAGAGATAAAAAAATATGTGCCAATAGTTGTCAAAACTCACCATTCCCAAGACAGGACAATTGGTGGTCCATACAGATGCCTCATATTCTTACTAGGGTGGAGTATTATTGGAAGTCCAACTTGATGGTTCAAAATCCATAGTTTGTTATGTCAATGACACATTCACAGATTCAAAAAGGAACTACCAGAGTACTGAAAAAGAAATCATGGCAGTCCTTAAAGCACTCAAAGCATTCAAAGCCTACAAAAATCTTTAAATGCTTTTCAGATGATTACAGTAAAGTTTGTAGTTCGCATTGACTATAAAAATCTTGCAGGTTTTCTCAAAAACAAAGTTAACCACTTAGCAGCAAGAGGAAGGTTATATAGATGGCAACAAAAATTGTTCGAATTCCAGTTTGATGTTGAATATGTAAAAGCAGAAAAAACACCCTCGCAGATGCACTAACATGAGAATATGTTATCTTAAAAATACTATCTATCATATCGCAGGTTGCAAGGAAATACAAGTTCTTCATAGACACCTGTGAACGTGGCATAAACTTCCAGGAGGGCCTCTATCAATGGTTCTTGTAAATGTCCTGAAAAGTTACTATGATAAATTATGTGGACCAGTATTTGGGAATAACTCATATGAGTATGTGAATGTCGAATATAACTACCAGGATGGAGAAAATACAGATGGCTACCCTCCTTGTTTCCAACTTGAACAATACTACAAAGAACTATGCATCACACGGCCAAAGATGACATATTTAGAGTACTGCCATATTCGTTGGCTACTTTGAACACATCGTGTAACATACATTGGATTTTACATGCCAACTTTTGGATCTCCATCGTCATGGTATATGATATTGTTCCACCAACTCAGTGGATCGGCACACAAAACAGCGAACCCAACAAAAAGGTATTATAGAGAAATCTACAAAAAGACAATGTACTTAGACAGGACAGTAACTGCAATCATCTGACATTGGCCAAATTTTCAAGATATAAATCTCAAAAACAATGTAATCTACTCATCACATGAATGTCACATTATCCTTTTTGGAGATATGCTTGAACAAACCAGATGGGACCCAAAAGATCCAAAGTATCTCCAATACAAACGGCTAAAAATACTAGACCACATGGCAGACCCTTGGTACTACATTGGATTACATCCCCACATCCAAACAAATAATTGGACAATTCGACCAGAGTAGTTTCTTACGGACCCCCACAAATACATTGAGAATGACACACCATATGACAGAAATGTGGCAGAACTACATTACTAGCTTTGGCAAGTCTAGATGATAGATCATTACCTATTTTGGCACAACTACATCATCAACGATCTAGAAGAAATTGACAGTGATTACGATCCCGACGCACATTTTGGCCCTAATCACGACTGGAACTGGTATCAGAGTCGAGGCCCCTTCTCCTCCATAGACTTAGGTCCCATGTTTCCCAAAGAGATAGAAACATTTTGCTGATAAAGGAGTGGGAGGATATATGTCGATGGGAGGATATATGTCGATGTTCCATCTAGGAGGTCCATGAGCTTTTCGTGTTCCGGTTCTTTCTCGAGTTCCATTCATGAGATGTTATTTCAGGAAGAATTATTCACCGACTAGGAGGGGCATATCAAGTTCCCAAAGGTACAAAAATCCAACCTCTATAGAGACCCATCTATTCAATTACATTGCATGCAAACTATTAGGCAAACTGAGACTCACCTCTCAGTTAGTGGAAATGGAATTTGTCCTATTTTTCTTCCAGTTCTTTTTGTAAAAGACACAAAAATGCACAAAAAATGGTTACATAGTTGTTCATTAGTATGAATTTAATATCATTTTACATCCCCATTTTGATTATATATTAAATGTGTAGTATGTAGTAAACTTGTTAGATGTTAGACACACCTCTTGGGCAGATGCAGTCGTCACCCAGTTCCATGGAACCCTTGACTGAGATGGTCTATGTAGGATTATACCAGGATTTTCCATGGCCCTAGAAGATAAACACCTAGATAAAGTATGGGTACTATGTATACAAGTACTTGGAATCGATATGCTACCCGGCTCAGTTTACACAACCATTGGATGTTGTTCCATTTATAGATATGTAAACACTATGGATGGATGCCCCCAATTCACTAGCCAAAGATTCCCAAATGGATCGAGGCACCTCCTCCAGTGTGGACAATACCTAGAAAACTTGCCATATCAATGGGTAAACGACTATCCATCAATCAAAACCATGGTTAAAGGAGCACCCTACCATAGGAATAAACTGATTACTCTCCTGAGCCTAAAATACCCTAAAATATCTTTCAATCCAAACCATGGTTAAAGGATCAATCGAATTGGAATACCTTCACAAAATTCAAAAATGCTAACACTAATTGTGTTATAATCTTATTGTTCAATTCTTTGAAGCTCCACTCTACTTCTTCTATCCACGTGAAATATTTGTGACCTCCCTTCATCATCTCCATAATTGAAACACATATTCTAGTAAAGTTCCTTATGATCTTCCTATAGAATCTTCTTAATCCATTAAATATGTGTACCTCAGTTAAATTCCTTAGCGATGGCCACTCCATTATTGTGTGTAATTTCTCTAGATCCATATGCAATCCTTCGCGGGATAGTATGAAAACCTAAATACACTAGCTCTGTGTGTATAAAGTTGCACTTCACATTTACTAGTAGTATATCCTTTTGTAAGCACATCATTACCTTACGCAAATGATTCACATGTTCTTCCCTTATTCTACTAAACATAAGTATGTCATTGTTGATGAAATAATTTTGCGTGTTGCAAATTATGTATTTCCACCAATGTTCACGGGACTATGCCCCTCCTTGTGTATGGGGAGGCTCCCATTATTGAATGTAAACTATCTTAATTCTATCTAAATGTTGTGAGGGTGGCCAATAGGTCGGGGATCACACATGAACACTTTACTAAACCTGTGGAAAAGTTCTTGTATGGGGTATAAGGGAGGAATTTGTAACAATGAGGGATATAGGAGAGAGAAGTTAGGAAAGAGGGGGTTAATGTTGTGAGTAGACAATAACAAAGTTCACACACAATAACCATAATAGTTCAACATTCAACTGAAGGAAAGCAATAATGTAATAAAATAGCAAGACTAACAAACCACATATACATAGTTATTTTGATTCATCAATCAAGGATGCAAAGTTCCTTCTTGATCACTATGCTTACAAAGTGCATAAAAGAGAGATAATAGAGGAACACATGAGAAAGGGAAACGAAAGAAATGTAGCTTTTATTTCTTATGTTGGTGATCCAAATCTCAACATCCAAACCATAATCCACAACTGCTATAGAAAAGAGTAATTTTCAAGATCCTTTGGAATGGAGAAACCATCCTAATTTATAGAATTGTGAATTGTATTTTCATCTACCCCCCACATGACTCTTCATGATCTCATTCAACTTGTGACTTTACATCTTCCGAGGAAATGAGAAATATGTTCCCTTTTTATAATTCAAAGGGACTTTTACAATTCGAATTTAGAAAGTCACTTAAGTGAATGAGACAAATTATCATGATTATCTACAATGAAGAATTAGAAGGGGGGAGAAGAAAGAGGCAGAAGGAGAGGAGGAAGAAGTTGACATATCTAATGAAGAGGCTACATCTGATGAAGAACTTACTACTTCATGATCCCTGATGAGGAGTTTCCAAAATGGGCTCATGTTCCTTGAATTCCTTTACTGAATTGAGTTATCGTAGATGTCAACTTGTCCACCTTTGGGATGAAAATGCAGCTCAACACTTTGATCCATGCCCTGAGAAAATCATTAATCTTCTTGTATTGATTGGGTCATCTTTCATGATCCATTGCAATTGTGGAAATAGAACTTTTGATGTTGTTCAGGGACTCTAAGTTATCTTCATTTAAGGAACTTCTAGAAGGAAACAAACAGTTCTTCCGATGATGAATTCTCAGTGAGTGAAGGGAACTCAAATTTCTGAACACAATTGCAAACTTCGTTTAAAACTTCAAAAGCATGTTCATCAATGATATGGACCCAAACCGGAGACAAGTTGTCAGTGGGTGATGTAAACACATTCTTACTCACAAAGGTGTGAGAGTCAAAGGAGATCATCTTAGACACTAGCAGGAACCACCTCATCCTAGTGGATCTTCTTGTTCATAATCTCTTCCCTCACTTTCTTCACTTCTGACAAGATGGCAAGAATGTACTTGATTAGAGAGCTGAACTTTGGTACCACTATCTTACCTCTCTCAATGATCTTCTCAATCCACTTCTCGTTATCCTTCCCCTACATCATGTAACCTTGTGCTTTCTTGATCACCTCAGGAACAACATTATTGATAGGAGGAATTTCTTCTATACGAAGATAAGATGTTGAATTGGTCTCTAAGAATGGTTGAATGTGAGCACTGAGATTTTTTACCTATTCTTCTAACTACTCAATTGTTCACTTGTATTCTTCGTTCCGAGAAAAGACAAGGGAAGAGGATTCATTGAACAGATGAGAATCACCCTCATGCAAAACTTTACCCAATGATATGTGGATTAACTCGTAGTCTGACGAAGTAATCTCCTCAATAGGATTTTCATTCTTACGCCTAGCAACTTCCACATACTAATTACTTAAGGTGTCACTGAAGAAGCAGAAAGTTTTCATGATGTTTCTTGTTGGAGCACTTTCAGGAACTTGATGCAAGATTGCTCCTTGTTTTTCAGGGGATAGCTCTGCCATTAGGGAAGATATACCTAGGTATTTCTAAAAATATTGATGTTACAATGGATCGCTCTTGCTTGACTTGAATAGCTCTCTTTACTAGGCTAGCTCATTCAGCTCGCTTAACTCACTTTTCTCATTTAGCTCACTAAGTTCATTTTAATAAGCTCACCTAGCTCACTTGGCTCACTACACTCAATCCAACTGGCTCATCTCATTTTCTCAACTCATTTGGCTCATCTCAACTAGCTCACTTAGACCAACTCACCTTGGCTAGCTCACTTGGACTAGGTCACCTCGGCTCGCCTCAACCAACTCACCTAAAATATGTGGATGGTTTTAACCTGATTGATGAGTTATGATGACCCCCTTAGATTGAATTTCAATGGATCTCTTGAATCTTTTTGAATTACAGAATGCCCATGGCTTTCACTTACAACATCTTGTAATGCTTCAAGGTTCTTGAGAAGAGTGAATTTTATTTTTTGAGCTATGCAACCACCCTACAACCCAGTGAAGATGTCAAAAAGCAACAAGATGAGTGTAATAGGAGCCAATTGTAACTTTTTGCATCCAAAACTGGGACTTTTTATTTTTAGCAGGTGGGACCAGGACCTGCTATTTTGGGAAATTTTGTTTTTTTTTCTAAAATTTGATCTTTTGAAGTCTCTTGACACATTAAATTCACCCCTGTTGATGATGCTTTACCCTTTTCAAAAAAAATCTATTTTTGAAAAGGTCTCTTTTGCTTTTTTGGTATTTTTGGAAAATTTACATGTTTGACCTACTTTGTCATCTTCGTTGTTATTTTTGGGAAATTTGTTATTTTTAGTAAGGACACCAGGTACTTATTATTTTTAGAAATAGCACTTCTCCATGTTCATTTGCAATGAAAATTTCTTCACTCGATTAGGCTTTACGTTGTGATCTCGTGCTCCAATTTTAATTGTTTTTCACTCACCAAAATGCTTAGAAATATAAAAAGAAATTTTTTTAGGGCATAACTTTCAGGTATGAAGCTTTTTTGGTAGTCAATAAAGGATTCTTTGAGCTTTAATTATCACAGGGATGCTTTGGAGAAGAAATCTCAGTGAAAATCTAAGTAGAATCAGTTTTCCAGCTTGTTTGCAATGAGAATAGCTCCATTTTAACAGCATGATGATTGTGTTTACAGGTTTCTAGAGGTTCTTCAACTTCACATATGGAGGTATGGGTTGAACCAGTGAATAAATGGAGGTAAAAATCAAGTTTTTGTATCTTGCAGCTTCCAGAAAGTGTATTTTTAGTATCGGATGCAATAACAACACTTGGTTGAAAAGTAGGGTTTTTAACTTCTTTGCTTGGGTGCATTTTTATGTCCCCATTTTCCCCTTAGGAATGGGGAAAATGGGTGTAATAAAATTTTATCTTACCTCTATTTGACAAATTTCACATTCTAATTGCATGATGGGGAAAGGGAGGAATTGAGCACTTAGCACCTAAGGGGTTGAGACTGGGTCATATGGAGGACCATGATAGAGGCTAGAGTGGGGTGAATTTTTGTGTCCTATATGTCCCCTTGGGAATGGGGAAAAGAGGGAAACAAAAAATTTCCCTCACCTAGTGATGACAAGTGGCGGCACGTGATTCAATGAGGAGGAGATGAGGAAAGACTAGCTTAGACACCCGGGGGGCTTGAACTTGGTCGTGTGAGGAACCTAGAGGAAGAGTTGAGGAGGGGCACATTTGTGTGTCCCCTCTTTCCCCTTAGGAATGGGGACAATAGGGACATAAAAGTGTGCCTCAACCTGGAGGTGATAAGTGTCCTCTTGAAAAAATAGCTAACTGCGAGGAGCGTACCTGGGAGAGAGAAGACTTGTCAACGTAATTGTCGAAGCTCCAGGAGGTATTTTTTGATGAAGTCTTATATGATTTTATCTTTCAATAGCATTATAATAACAATGGGATGGGTCTCATCCTTAAAATCTTCCTACAGCTCCCTGAAATATCTCCCTTTTCTTGGGGACAACATAATGTTCCTACACATATTGAGTTACCTTGAGAGATACTTGAGTCTTGTGAAAGATTTGAAGCTTCCATCATGTAGAGGGTTTTTAAAAATTTCCAATGATTATTTGAATGAATCATAAATCCTTATAGATCTCCTAAAATTGGGATGGTCTCATCCTTCAATTCTACCTACAACTCCCTGCAATATCTCCCTTTTCTTTGGGACAACATAATGTGCCTACAGAGATTGAGTTTCCTTGAGAGATACCTGAGTATTGTAAATGATTTGAAACTTCCATCATGTATAGGGTTCTTCAAGCTTAAAAATGAGTATTTTATTGAATCCTAACTCCTTACAAAGCTCTTATAATCATTCACAAAATATTAGGTCCCTATTTTTACTTTATAGTCCTTACACCTTGGAAACCCAATGTTGCTCAGTCTATCCCTAAACTTTCAAAACTTCCCTAAAATTTCCTAAATCACTTCCAACATGTTCATAGCTCTTTAATACCACCTCTTGATGAGTTTTGGCTTTCAAATACATTTCAGAGGATGCACATCAATCCTGAAATGGTTGAAATTTGCCTTTTCAAGCTTATTGAAGAACTATCCTGTGTGAACACTTCATGGTATGAGATGAATGACCTTGTCACAAATTTGCAAGCAATAGGACAACCTTATTCAACACATGGTAAAGCACTTATAATTTTAGGACGATCATGATAGAGATGACACATTGATCCAGAGAGGGGTTCAGGAAGGCGCAGGAGCAAATTTTCACATTTAGGTTTGTTGTCATGCTTGAAAGTTTGAAATTTTTATGCAACACGTTTACATGACAACAGTTGTCCAAATACACAATGAAAAATTTCCCAACAATATCTTCAACACTTCATTCATCAACCTTATGAATGTTCTTGGGGCATTTGTTAACCCAAATGACATAACTAACCATTCATACAATCCTTCCTTCGTCTTGAACGATGTATTCCATTCATATCCTCTAATTTTGATCAGGTGATAGTTACTCTTCAAATCAATCTTCAAAAAATATCGTGCACCACTAAGGAAATCCATCAAATCATCCATTCTTGGCAATTGAAAACTATACTTGATCATAATCTTGTTGATGAGTCTTGAATACACACACATGTGCCACTCTCCTCGTTTCTTTGGTGTAAGTATTGTGGGTGCCACACATGGGCTCAAATTTTCATGAACCAGTCCTCTATCCAATGGCTCCTACAATTATCTCCTCGCCTCTACATTCTCCTTTAGAGTCATCCTATATAGTTCCTTGTTTGGTAGACTCAATCCCGGTATCAAGTCAATTTAATGACTGATAATATGCACCAGCAGTAATCCTTGCGGTAAGTCTTTTATCACTATGTCTACAAACTCCTTCAACATTCCACACACCTCACTTGGGACTCCCTCAGTTTCTATGGAATCATTGCACACTTCCTTTGGTATAAGTGTGTAACTTGCTTTCTCCTCCACCATTTCTCACAGAAATTCTTTATTTGACACGATTATAACTCTTGCACAAACTCTATTGCGCATTTCACCTTCGCCCTTGTCCTTTAAAGCAATAGGTTGAATTTCCTTTCATATTTTTCAATGCATATCACATCCACATGCCCATCATGGAAAAATTTCTGATCATATAGTTATGACTTTCCGAATAACAACTGACAACCATCCATTTACATTACTTCGCAAAACACTTTGTCACAATAGTTCCCAATCTAGATCTTAAGAATGATTTTCTTGTTCACCAACACTCAATGCCCCTTTTGTAACCATGACACCTTATAGCATTGTGAATATGAATTCGAATGTGTGATGCCAAATGGTTCCACACTTGAAACACACCCCAACAAATCCTCTTCCCCTGCCTCAGCCAAATCTTTTGCACCCCCTTGAAGAGTAAGACACTTCATCATCTTGCACACTATTTTGTGTATGTGTTTATGCACTACTACACTCATCTTCTTACAACTTAATGTATCCATGAATTCTTCCACCTCTACCTCGCACATTGTGGTTTCCTCTTCAAGTTTTGTTTTTCCTCTTGCGTGCCAACGTTTCCTCCACCTTTAAGGTTTGTTGATAAGTCTCCACAATTTGTATGTGCATCAAACATAGCTCCTAGATCCCAAATCTCAATCCATTGATATATCGTGTGACCTTCTCCTAGTTGAATTTGTTATGCATATATCTAATAATGATCCAGAGAAACTCCTTAGTGTATCCTCTAATCGACATTTAATTTTATTTCAAATTTTGTAATTTCTTAAATAAACACATATGATAATCCAAGGCTAAGAACTTATTTTTATCTTTATGACCATCTAGTTCTAAAGCATTATCTTGTCTTTTGGATCTTCTTCAGCACTCATTTTGAATCTTCTTCCATCATAGTGTTACGTACCCTTTTAGCTTAGTCAGTTCCATCTTGATGCACTGTGGGTTTTTTATCTTTTCAAACTCAAAGTATTATTCATTACTTGTGAGCCAATGTACAAATTCTTGCAGCTCTACTCTTCTAAATAATGACGAGACATCCATATGTGGTCCTTGACCCATTCTTGAGATGGTTATTAAGAGTTATACCTCTCTATCATCTATGACTTCTTCTTACACATTTGCTTCATCTCCAGTGGCTCTTGCATTTTGTGTGCCTCATGTTGCTCCATCATCACCATGAGCATCTTGTACATCAAAACCCCTTCATTGATCTTCTTCAACCACATTGAGCCTAAACCTTACACCCCTCAACTTAGTCATAACATGTTCTAATGCACTCATAATATTTGTAATTGTTGCACCTCCATTGATAACTCTTCTCGGCAACATCTTGCTTCTTTGGCTAGTTGTCTCACAATCGGCGTTCTAACAGTCTTCAAACTTCTAGACCTTCTTCTAAGGTGTGTGTTAGCATATCAATTTGCATGCATACAAATGACATGCAACAATGTGGGAACGAAGTCCCTCCTCAATGAAGGTGAGACTGCCTTTATTGAAAACCAAAACTGTATTTACATCTGTACATTCAAAATTGTATGTGGGGGGTGTTTTGGAACATCAATGGAAGAAAAGTGAATGAAGGCAAATGGAATGAAATGAAAGAAAGGAGTGGAATGGAATGGACTGAAAGAACATGCAAGAGTTAGGTAAAAACAGAGCCTAATATTGCATGAAGAGAAAAGATGAATAACCAACACAAATAAAACGGAGTTTGAGTTAGCCAAACAAGAACATGCAAAAGGGAACACACCATGAGCAAGTAGATAGTCAAAGCTTGATCACTGTGAACTAGAACAACTGATTACTAATGTTGACAATAAGATCAAAGATAATATTCGCATGCAAGATTCAAACACCTAACATCTAATGAACATAAGAACACCAAATGTTACAAGAGACAATGAATGAGACACAAAGTTCTTATTCTATTAACTCCAAAATGTTTTTCACAAAGAACACAAAGTTTCTTCTTGAAACAAAGCTTGCACAAAAGTATCTTCTTCTCCTCTCTCAAAGTCCCCCTTACAAATGAGCCCCTCACTTCCTTTTATAACCCAAAAGTTGGTTACGAAGTAGTTAGGGTTTTAAATGCACATTAAATAGGGCACTTAAGTGACTTTGACTTCTTTCAACCAACCTTTAAAAAGTGACTAAAAATAGAAACCACTTAAGTTAAAAGGTCATTTAAGGAAAAATACATAAATAAAAGAAATGGGTACATGTGGACCCCACTTAAATGACTTGTATGCACACGTAGACATCCTAGTCAGCAATGTGCCACCTAGATCAAGACACCTAAGATCAGTGCCTTATCCATTGGGCCAAGAGTCCGCCTATCCCGATCGTACAGGAATGAACTCATTGACTGTGCTCTGCAATCCTCCAAATGACAAGAGTGCTGAGTTTGAAACTTGAGCAATTCATCCACCCCTCTATCTGAGCAATATCCTGGTGTGAGAAGATTTGTCTTCATTCGTATTCATATTCACAATTCTCCACATGCTCAGAGTACCTTTCCATGGTGAATTATTCATTTGTCACGAGACCGTAGTCGTTATGCCACCTTAGTTTATCAGAATCCAACTTCTGGTCTTTCGCCATTGGGGAAGATCTTCAATAGCCAAAATTGCAATTCACTGCCTGGAGTTATGTCCTTTGTCTTTGTCACCATCCCAAAGTGTTGATCTCCCGAGCAGAATTCGTGAGACTTCAGAGTCTTGGAAATCCATCTCCTTTTCCCCATTGTGAACGAGTGGTGTTGAAAAATCATCGAAGTATGAATTCGTTGACACACACCTTAGCGTAGTATTTGGTCTTTTCTAGAGTGATGGATTCTAACATTTACGCAATCGCTTCCAAGTTTAATCACTATTGGCTTGATGACCCTCTTTCAATTCTTCAGGGTATCATGTAGCCAGGTGGGAACCTCTCTAAGTACCTCATTGTACATGGTTCTCGTGTTCGTTGGCAATTGATCTTCATCACGCTGAAGGGGATCACCTTCGGGTGTTGCTGAAATTGGATCTTCTTGTTGTGAGAAAGATGTTGTCGCCATTTTCTCCATTTGCAATGATTCTTCAAATGCAGGCAGTGAAAGAACCGGATCATCAACTTTTGGTTGAGAAGTTGTGACTACTTCCACAAGTTGGGCTGGTATATTTTGAGGTACTTCATCAACGAGTTCCACCTCTAGAAATTGTGTGATATAGATTACAGGTGCTTGCGCATGAACCAATGCTTTGAATTATAGTGTTGTGTTGTTGATTAGGCCTGAAGAATTAGGGCAATCATGCAAAGACGGATGATGACTGAATGAGAAATTCTTGAGATTTGCTCCTTCTTCACTTAGGTGTTTAGACGACTCAACTCGCGAATGAGCCCTCAATCGTATTGCTCCTAGCTTGATTATGAGCTCATGCATTTTCAACTTGAATTCGAAATCCCATGGCGATCCATGCCCTTCGTGTCATCTTACCTTCTCTCCAGAACCGAACTCCCTGAGTTCTTCTCTGGCTCAACTCACTTGAATACCGAGCTTAACCCGACATTTTTGAAAAGAATGGTTTTACCACAATGCTCACGGTTCTTTCTTATTATATAACACTTGTAGTAAGAATGTTTTGGCTTTGCCATAATAAGCACAATTGTACCTCCCAAACGATGAGAAAATGCCATTACCAATAAAGACCTAATGTGCATGATGATGACCCAGGTTCAAGCCCTCAGCATGTCGATAGACACCCTTAAGACCGATTCTTGCTTTGCTGTCCCTCGGTATTTTGGCAGTGGATTCTGCAATCCCGGCTCCAATCAACAAGTTTCTCTGAACTTGGTAAAAGAATACTTTTTTATTGTCTGATTGGATGTACATAATGGAAGGGTATAAATATTGCCTATTGCCCTTAGAGTTTCTCAAAGAGACCATTTACAAGTAACAAGGATGTAGTACACGAAACGGCCAACCAGGTATTTTCAGAGTCGGCCTTCACATTCAATTCATTTCTAGGGAAAATAAAAGAAAATAAAATGCTGAGCAATATGAATCGTTTCATTCTGCACCGTAATAACCTTCATATCCTGATTCAGGGAAATTTTATGAAGCCTTGAATAGCGTGACTCCAATCCATCGTACACGGCAGTGAATATTTGTTTCTCCGCAGGTATGGAGTTAGCAGATTCTAAAGGGGGAATCGCCTGACAGCTGCCATGGATCTGGATTCAGAATAAGGATAAGCCTACAGCTGCATTATGTTTGCTATTCATGACCTTCATTTGTTGCAGCCTTTAGCAATTAAGCTGTAAGCTTTATCAGGGCCCCAGATCCATCCATATGCAATATTACGCATTTATTTCTGAAGGCCGATGAAGATGCAGAATATAACAACTCGCAAAAAAAATTCATTTTTTTTTTAAACATACTTGCCCACGGTTCGGTTGGCTCGCGTTTTTTTTTATATTAATTTATAAAAAACTACAGGCAAACCTATAATAATGCAAACAGTAAAGACAGTATTGGCGCAGGATCAATCGATGATGTTCTCCAGAGTATGGGTCGCGCACTGTCACGTATGCTTCCTGCGCACTGTTCTGTATGCTTCCTAAACTTCGCGCCTACTCACGAATGCTTGTCTGCACTCCATCAAATGCATGCATGGAAAGCTTCTGATGTTCCTAGCGCGTGGAAAGTTCTTTCCTCTAGTTGGTGCGTGCCTGAGCTACTCCTGTCTGCACGCATGGAGTGGTCTCCTTTCCTCAGTTGTTCATGTGATTACATCCCTTTTTGGATTATTCTTCTTCGGCCAGTGCGTGGCTTTTGTCAATTTCTGAGTCCTTTAAAAACTGTTCTACTTCTTTCCTTATGTTGGGCGCCTCCTCCCAGCGTAGGAAGTTTTCCTTTTGTTCACTTGCTGCGTTGAACAATGGTCTTGGGAAATGTGATAGAACAGCTGTTCTTCTTCAAAAACGTGGTGATCCTCAAACTGTTCCTCCTTCCTTTAAAACGTGGGAACCCCTTTCTCACAGCTGTGTGTGAAATTCAACTTTAGATTTTGATAAAACCTTTTTGATGAATGCGTGGAGCTTAAAAAACTAAAAACCTTCTTTGGATGCACAACTGATATTTCTTCACTCACAATGGCGTGAGTTCTCTTGCATAAAATATTATGTCTTCCTGAAGAAAAATAAGCATCTGACTTTTTCCACTGTGTTGGATGGAGGAAGTTACGAGGATTAATTCAACTTCCTCTCATCCCGGGTAGTGGCTTAAGTGCCAGGGGGAAATGGGAAAAGTAACGGGCAATTGCCAACAGGAATGGCAAAATGAGTTAGCAATCCCTGTCCAATTTCCCCATGTGGGAAATTGGGGAATTTTATGCCCGTTTGCCAATCCATGATTTGGCAATTGGCAGAGGAAAACCCACATGCGGGAAATTTGAAGGAAATTGCCAGGAAAGTGGAAATCCGGGTTCGGGATGCCAACCCGACAGTTGGAAACAAAAGCTAACTTCCCCGGCACTAAAACTTGTCGGATGAACCTTCATTTATATTTATTTAATTAAATACTCCTTAAGTGATTAATTTAATCAAACAAGGAGCAATTAATTAATTAAATATTAATTAATTATTTTAATGTATTTTAATGCGTTTTATAGCCTGGCGGGAAGAGTTCTTGCCCGAAAATCACGAAACAAAGACTAAAACGATCACAAAAATAAGACGATCGCAAGGAGTCTAATGAACCATGCAAAGTAATACTTTTCAAAATTTTCTAATTATTCAATTGTTTTTTGGCAATTTTGCGCAGTCAAAATTCGCTGATAACAGTGTGTAACCACGTTCTAATACCACTTGATGGAAGGTTAGTACAAAAAAAATGATCTTGCACCGTTTGTAGAGTACATCCAACAAAAAATGAAATCAAAGCAAAATATGTTATATTTCTTTGAAATCCTTAACAACATTAATAAATAAAAATGCACGAATGGGTTATTACAAGCTCTCAATAGGTTCCATCTACTACATGAGTGGTTTCTATATGTACTAAGGGTTTATTTTTGGTTCTAGCTTAAGCTTAGCACTTAATGCTCCACTTCCTTCAGATTGATTCACATCCTTTCAACAACAACCCTGAATGTGGTTTTCAATATTCCTTTTAGAGGCACTTGTTCTCGCTCTTTCCACATTTTGATATTCCATCTGTAACATTCCCACTCTGATTGTTCATTAATGGGGTCTAATCACCTAGATCTAGAAATTGATAAGATCTTCCAAGATATTTGTCTCAACTATCAGTGGTGTGTTCCCTTTGCTTGTCATGTACGCTAATTTCCAGTCTCCACCTACCTCTTTTTCGTTTCTGACTCCATTCCTTAGTTCCTTCCTTCCTTAACCACTAGGCAGTGTCTACCTGAGAAGATCCATGCAATTTTCCCATTTTCTCTACTATGCAATCCTCGTGTGCCACCTTCACACTACAAAACTCCTACATACCATATTTTTTACAAAAAATTGTGCATAATATGTGTGCCCCTTCCTCAAAATCTTGTCACACACTAATTCTACTGTGCACTTCACAATCCATAACATTGTGAAATAATTACGCACATGCTTGCACAACCACCCACACATTTATTTGCACCTCCTTTACCTTATTGACCCTTGTAAACCTTGCATGCACTTCAACACTTCGCCAAAATTGAGATTTTGCAATCTTTATTTCCCTGGATCAATATGAGGCCACCAATTAATGTTGTAGAAGATAAACAAGCCTTTGAATGAAGTTGGAAGTATTGCAAACATCACAAATGGAAAAAATTGTTCAAAAGAAGGAATTACAAGCAGGGAAGCAAGGAAAAGAATCATGAAATAACGTGAACAAAATCTATTATTTTTAATTACCATGGTATCTAATGTTAGAGCATCCTTGGGATTATGAGCCTATTTAACATTAACACAAAACACTTTTGTTTCATTCAATAAATGGTGGGTTTCTTCTAGATTTTTCTTAGAACCGTGAAGAAGGCCACCACACTTAAGAGTGGGTTGGTTTGTTTCCATATTCTCACACCATGTGGCCTAGTATTTGAAATATGTGTTGGAATTGAGAAGAATGTCTATCAAGAATCTAGTTGACTTTTCCAAGTAACGGTGCCTTCAAATAACCATTCAAAAGTGGTTAATCATGGTGATAGATTACTAATTATCATTACCTTATTTTCCTTCTTCTTGTGGTATTTTAGCCAAGTCAATTTTAGAGCACTTGAGGTCACCTCAAGAGCATGTGAAGATTGTTTGTGTTGTCAAGCTAAATGTCTAGCATGCAAAATTGAAAATTTTGGCCATGAAATCTAAGCCCCCCACTTGAAAATTTCATATCTCAGTCATTATAAACCCTTCCTCTAGCCAACCTATCCATAGACTCATCCTCATTCTAGCTCAGACGAAGGTGCTAACAAGATTTTTGAGTGTGTCTCATGTGTATGGATGCATGCCTAAGGTGATTGAGATAGTCACTAAGATTCAAGGAAGAACAAATATTCTCAGAGGCCTAGAAAGGGCCATTATTAGCCATTTGTCAACTGGTGAATACCCTCTAGAAGTTGACAGGGAAGACTCAAGCCATATGGGAGTTGTACATGAGAGAAATGAAGTTATCCAAGACATTTTAGGGAAAATATGTGGAAGAATTGATGTCAAGAATCAAACAAGTAAGACAGTGTCATTTTGGGTTCAAGAAATGCCATATTCCAATGAAGAAATCTCACTTGTCCGAATGATTTTGGAAGTTTTGAGAGGATTTAAGAGGAAAACAAATAGTCAATGGCTGCAAAATCTTCTGTGATAATCCATGACACTATAGCTACCCCTTCGAGTCAAAAGTGGAACAAGCCCTAAAAACTAATTTGTAGACAGAATTGGCTCCTGATAATGGTTGGGATGATCTCAACAGGTGATTTCAAGAACACCATTCCATGCTTCTGAGGAAGAAAAAGCACTCTTAGTGTCCTAAAATGGAGTTGTTGAATGACATTAGTATACCAAAAAGGCTTGAGCTCACTTTTTCACCCTTAGTGTCCCCTTGGATTGTCCACAAGGTACAGGGGGGACAAGGGGAACACAAAAGTGCACTCTATCATGTTGTCTCCCTCTTCACAACTTAGAACTTGTAACTTTTGCACCTAGGAACATCACAACTTGCATCTCACTTGTACCTTCCTCATGAACAAACCCTCCATGGCACATTTTTGAGGTGGTGGTATCCCCCTTGGATTACACCAACAAAAGGGACATGGGGGACATGAAAGTGTGCTCCCCATCCTCCCACTCAGCCCCAGGTCACATGGAAAACATTGTTTTAGCCCTCAAAATCCATTTTCAACCCCTATATCTCCCTCACATTCCACCATAAGATGACATTTGGCATGATCTTATGCAAAGTGCACTTCTTTTCCCCTTTTGTCCCCTTACACCTCTTATTCCCTATTTTTTTAGGGTGTAACTCCATGTCAATTCTTCTCCAAACACGGTTTAACAACCGAGTTAAGTGTTGAGTTAAAATTTGCAAGTGAATATGACTAACTCCCAAATCATAAACACTTGGTCATTTCAAACATCGCATGTGTTGTGTTTTTCCTTTAAAAACCTCCACTTTTACTAGTTATGCTATTGAATTTTTTTTAGACCTCCACACTCCAAAACTGAAAAATTTCTCATAACTCACAATCTGTGCACACGATTTCCATCAAACTTTACCAGTGCACTCCTCCCAAAACTTCCTTCAAGTTGATTATAAGAGCACTACCATTGATGCTATATATAGTTTACAATAGTCAGAATAAATGTGGAGCCCCTCGAGTTACCTTCTCAAATCTATGGACTTATGTCAAATAAAAAACCTCAAAAACTCGAGCAAAGGTCTGGAAATAAAATCTAAAATTTTGAGACTAGTTTCATTCCAATCCAACACCCAAAAGATATTCATCTAAAAATATTAAGTTGAACAAGGTCTCATATGTCCAAATATAGTTAGTTTCCAAAAATAGTAAACTCTAGCATCTTTGTTACTCCAAACAAGAAAAACCCACCAGAAAGTGAAAATTGTAAAAACTTACAAAAAATAGTTATCCTAAATATGACGTGCTGAAAAGAGAAAGTCCTGAAATTGGGCTCGGGTCACTTGTATCAACATACATTCCACCTATCTCATTGTTTTTTGCCATCATGTTCAAGTATTCAGGTCTGAAACCAACCTCCACTATAATCACTTAATACCCTAATGTGGCAGACAATGATGTCACCCACATAGACCTAGAAGACTTGAAAACCAGAATGTTAGGCAGAACTCGTGATCCAGTGGAGCAGAAGATCTTCTTGAGTGGACTATTTAGAATAGGAGGTCACTCGATATCTCTTCAAAGCACTGAACTAGTTTTGGCATGTGTACAACACTACATGTTGATTCCAAACCAATTTGAGCAAATGATAACTCAATTCTCATAGTCCTTACACCGAAGGGAATTTCTCAATTTATGAAAATTCCCACTAGTAGCAACATGGTCATCATAACCAAGGAGTTTAATTTAAAGTAGTGGGAAAGGACTAACTCAAATCTGTAAGGCCTAGTACTCAGTTCATGGCTCAGAAAAGGAAGAAAGCCCTCCCGTATTCCCAAGAACCTGTCAAGGAGTACATTTCATGAGGCATACTCTGATGTCGTTCTTCTACTGAGAAAAGTGACGAGGGAAGAGACAATGAAATATTTCCAAGATTAGATGGCTCAATTCATCCTCTAGCCACTAAAGGAAACCAAGTGGTAGATTAAGGGAAAATCATTTGTAGCAACATCCATCGACAGTTGTTGAAGTTGCCTGCCACTAAGTTCAACGTGAGTTCTTACATGATGTATGCCCTTACCTTCATAAGACCATTCAGAGGTATGCCTTTTACTTTCAATGTGCCTCAAAAGTCACATGCTTATGAGAAGTATCTGCAGCTCACTCATAGGGAAAATAACTATCACTATGCTAGGGTGAATCATGCATTCACCAAGTTTATCATAAGGCTTCTCAAAGGCAATCAAGAGCGGAGGATTTCATCACAAGTAGTTGAATTGATTGAAAAATTACGGGAGCCACTTCATCCAATTCCTCACCTTCACTTAGATTAGGGTCAGAGGCTTTGATCTTTCCCCTCGTAGGCTACCCATGTACCCGAGTGATGAGATTTTCATGTTTGAACTATGTCAACAATTATCTCATTTTCATACCAAGTGCAAGAATGCAAAAAAAATAAAATTGTGTCATTTCCCATCTCCCTGGGAATATACTTGTGTAAAAACATCATAGCTATTGGCTGATTTGTTTTTCTGCATTCAATAAATGGGAGCCTCCCCAATACCAAGAGGAGGGACTTAGTCCTGAAGCATTGGTGAAAAATACCTAATTTGTCCTTGCGAAAAATTATTTCGCCAACAATTTGAAAGTTTTATTTTCTTGGAATCATGTAACCATGTTCGAACCTCGTGGTCTCAACTTTTTGTGTCACTTTTGGACTTCTTTTTGTTCTTATAGTAAAACAAGTGGAAATTTTGGAGGGTATTTTAAGCTAAAAAGTGAATTCAGACATGTTGACAGAGTGTCACTAACCTCTTGAAACTTACAGACTATCAAAATAGCTTCTCTTCTATCAAAAACAAAAAAAATCAATAACAAATTATTATGTAGATTTTGTGGTTTTAGGATGGACATGGTGTGCCAAAAGGCATTTTGGAAAAAAAGGAACAGGTCAGGAGCTACAGACACTTGAAAATTAGCAAAGAGATGTCCATTGGAAAGATGGTTGTTTATTTTTCAGGGTTAGGGTTGTCTAAGGGATGGCCATAGGAGTTAGAAAGCGTGGGCAAAGGAGAATTTCATTACAAAAAAAGATATAAACAAGCTACAACCAAAAACAAAGAAAGAAATGGGGCGTTTTTAACCACATGAAGCTTCGAGCAATTATACAACTCCAATGAGTAGTTGGCACATGATTTCAAATGGTCCTTTGCCACTTACGGTAAGCATATCAGCTTTCTTTCATGTCTCAGTGTACATAGAGAGAAATCAAGCTTTTAAATTTAGCTTAATTTTGATAAAATGCTAGTAATAATTTTGACTGTTGTAACCCAAGAAAGGATTTCTAATCCTGTTGTTTGGAGGTGTTTCGCTAAAAGAAAATTGATACAAATAGAAATGCTCATATTCAAGAGCTTTTACATGTGTTAAATCTAATGCATGCCTTCGAAAAGGCATAACTACTATATTTTGAATAGAGAAAACATTCCTTGTTCCAAAAAACATATAGGGATTCATTTCGAGAACTCAAACCCTATATCTCCTCCATCATATGACCAATGTTAAATGAATTTTTTTCGAAATTTCTTTCAAGTAACAACCATAACACTTGGAACAACATATTTGGGTTGGAAATAGTGAGGAAACTTAGGTTGCGCTCCTAGGATAAGATAAAAGTAAAACATAGAAAAATACAATTGGAAAGCTTGGATGGTCTTTTGAGTCATTGTTTACCTCGTGAAACTTTCAAACCATCAAAAGAACTTATTTTTTATCAAAAACCATAATTACGTTTCATTAAATTTTGTAAGTTGTCTAACCATCTCAACACAAAATTATATCCAAATTTCGTAATTTTGGGATAGATGTGGTTTGGAAAAAGTCATTATGAAAAAAGAAGGAAAAGGTAGGGAGTTATAGACACTTGAAAATTAGTCAAAAAAGATCCAAGAGAGAAAAAATGTCTTGGGATGTGGTTCATTTTTTAAGGTTAGGGTTGTCTAAGTGATAACCATGACAATAGGAAAATGTAGTGAAAGGAGAATTTAATTAAAACAAAAGAGAGAAACAACCTACAGCCAAAACTAAGCAAGAAAAGGGGTGTTTTTGCCAATGTTAAGCTTTAAGTAACTAGAGAACTCCTGCAAAGATGTATAACCTCATTTTAAATGGGATTTTGTAATTCATGGTGAGCATATAAGATTTTTGAGGTGTCTTTGAGAAGATAAATAAATTGAGATGTTAAACTTAGCCCAACTATTTGATCAAATGCTTGACATAATTGATAGTGTTACAACCTAAAGGAGTTTTGAGCTTGTTGTAGGTTTGTTTAGAAGTTTTTGTCTCAGAGAAAATTGATATAAGAGGAAACACTTAGATTTAATAGCTTTTACATGTTTTGTATGCACTACATGTTTTAAAACGACCTAAAGAATCCATTTTTAATAATAAAACCACTCCTTGCTCCTATTTGGCTATGCATATGATTGGATCTCTCTAAGAATATATTATGAAATTTGTCTCAAGTAAAGCTTAGTGTGGACTACTAGGATAAGGTTGTCATTCAATTAAGAGATCGAGCCTCTTTAGGAATATTCCTCTACTCATTTTCAAACCTAAGATTGAAGGCTCTTACATCTCATTTTTGTTTTTAAAATTTGAAATTTGAGTAAAAACAACATCCTCATTGCAAGGTTTGGTAAATTTATTAATTATCTATTGAAATTCACTCCATGTAAAGATAGCATGGGGTTCCATGTTTTGAATGGGATGTGGGGATCTATTATTTTCTTATATGTTTTTGAGTCAATATGCATACGTGTTAGGAATTAGAGAACAAGTATGCAGAAACAATTCCTCAAACCATAGCAGTAGGAAACTATATAGCAGAATTATACTTGCAGAAATATAACAACATAAATAAATAATGCACAAAAGAAGACAAGACAAGATTTAACGTGGTTCACCCAATGTGGGCTACGTCCACCAAGAACTTGCTCAGATTTTATTATCAACAAGAGTAAAACAACTCTCACAGTCTTCTCTCAGTTATGAACTCACAACAGAATTCCAAAGATGCTAAACCACATCTAAACCACAATTGACACCCAATTGCATAACCTTGATCACTCTTGATCACCTCTTGATCAGACTCAAGACCTCTTGAACACTCAAGATATCTTCAAGATACCCTAACACCTCTATTTATAGGATTACAATCCTTCTAAGAAGTCCTAAAGCCGACCCTAGAAGTTTGAAAGTCACGATCTTTCAACTTCCCACGGCTGGAAAAATAGTCCCGACGTTAACAGCCAATTAACAACATGTTAACAACAACGTCGCAACAACGACACAGTGACTGCACATCAACATCACAGCAAATGACTGTAGAATGCTCCTGAAGTCTCCAAACTTAACCGTTTCGAGCTCCAGCACTTCAACATTGATTCAAGAAGACCAAAAATAGGCTCCACACCCCAACAATCTCCCACTTGGAGACTATTTCCACTGAGAAAAGTTCTTAACCCTTCATTATCAACCATGAAGGCCAATCAAAGTTGAACACAACTTCAACTTCTCCCTTGTGACCACCTTGGTCATCATATCCATAGGATTCTGACTAGTATGAATCTTTTCCAGCTTCAACTTATCTTCTTCCAAAGTTGTCCTGATGAAATGATATCTCAGCTGAATGTGCTTCATCCTAGAGTGGAAAGTAGAGTTCTTCACCAAATGAATAGTGCTCTGACTATCACTGTGTAGTCTCCCAACTTCCTGCTTATGACCCAACTCATCAAGCAACTGATGTAGCCAAATCATCTCCTTTCTTGCCTCTGTGGCAGCAACATACTCAGCCTCTATGGTTGACAAAGCCACAACCTTTTGTAACCATGAAATCCAACTCACTGCTGTATCACCAACCATAAATACATAACCTGTCATGCTCCTCCTGCTGTCCAAATCTCCTACCATGTCTGAATCTACATATCCACGTAATGTAGTGTCTGATCCACTGAAACATAATATTGCTCCCATGGTCCCTCTCAAATACTGAAGGATCCACTTTACTACCTGTCAGTGCTCTCTACCTGGATCACTCATAAACCTACTCACTACTCCCACTGCATGGGCAATGTCAGGCCTAGTGCATACCATAGCATACATCAAGCTACCAACTACTGATGAGTATGGTACCCTAGACATATGGATTCTATCCTCCTCAGTCTTGGGACTCTGCTCCTTTGATAATTTAAAGTGACCTGCCAAAGGAGTACCAACCGGTTTAGCATCCTGCATACTAAACCTCTCCAAGACCTTCTTTATGTACTCTTCTTGAGATAATACCAGCTTCCTCTCCTTCCTGTTCTGAGTTATTCTCATACCAAGGATTTGTTTTGCTGCCCCCAAATCCTTCATAGCAAAGGAGTCACCTAGCTGCTTCTTGAGTACCTTTATTTCCTACATGTTCTTCCCTGCAACAAGCATATCATCTACATACAGGCACAAAATAATATAACTACCATCAAGAAACTTCTTGATGTACATGCAATGGTCTGAGTGACACCTGGAGTAACCCTGCTCCTACATAAAATTGTCAAACTTCATGTACCACTGTCGTGGAGCTTGTTTCAGGCCATACAAGCTCTTCTTCAATTTGCACACTAACCTCTCCTTCCCTTTGACCTCATAACCCTGTGGCTGTTGCATGTACAATTCCTCCTCCAACTCACCATGAAGGAATGTAGTCTTCACATCCAACTGTTCTAAGTGTAGGTCTTCTACTGCAACTAAACCAAGAACAGTCCTAATAGAAGTCATTTTAACAACCGGAGAAAAAATTTCATCAAAGTCTATACCTTTCTTCTATGCAAATCCTTTGACCACCAACCGGGCCTTGTATCATTTCCTACCTCCATCTTCCTCTTTGATTCTATACACCCACTTGTTCTGCAATGCTCTCTTGCCCTCGGGTAGCTCCACCAGATCCCAAGTCTGGTTTTCCATAAGAGATCTACGCTCTTCATCCA
The DNA here is from genome assembly GCA_019776745.2 of Taxus chinensis. Classification (NCBI taxonomy): domain Eukaryota; kingdom Viridiplantae; phylum Streptophyta; class Pinopsida; order Cupressales; family Taxaceae; genus Taxus; species Taxus chinensis. Next base: position 200,116,817 of record CM034152.1, on the reverse strand, counting down.
TGGCCTGCTCCCACTTCTTCCTGGGATCCACCTGCACTGCTTCCTCAAAGCACTCTGGCTCTCCACTGTCAGTGAGCAATAAATAATTCAAAGATGGAGTAAATCATTCAGGTTCCCTTCTTACCCTAGAAGACCTTCTCACCTCAGGAGTTTGGGGTTCCTGATGAGTAGGTACCTAAACTGGCTATGCCAGAACATGTTGTAACTGAACCGGCCCCTTGGACACCTTGTTGTCCATAATGTCCTCTAACACTATGTATTCTTTCTTTGATTTCTCTTTCTGTTCCTGCAACTGATCTTTATACATGAATTTTTCATTAAAGACAATATCTCTAGACCGAAATATTTTCTTGTCTTTAAGACTCCAAACACGGAAACCAAAGTCATCTTCACCATATCCAACAAAGGTGCATTTCTCAGACTTAGCCTCTAACTTGGTCCTATCATCTTTATCAATGTGAACAAATACCTCACATCCAAATACTCTAAGAAATGAGTAATCAATTTTCTTACCAGACCAAGCCTCCTCAGGTATACCTCCATCCAAGGCCATAGAGGGTCCTCTGTTAATCAGATAAACAGTTGTGCTTACCGCTTCCACCCAAAACATGAGTGGCAGCCCCACATGTAACCTCATGCACCTAGCATGCTCCATGATTGTCATGTTCATTCTCTCTGACACTCCATTTTCCTGTGGAGTATTTGGAACCGTTCTTTTCCTGCGGATCCCATTTACTAAACAGTAATCAAGAAATTCATTGCTGCAATATTCCCCTCCATTATCTGACCTGAGACATTTCAACTTGAGACCTGTTTCATTCTCAACCAAGGCTTTCCATCTTTTGAAAGTTTCAAACACATCAGATTTCTTTCTAATGCAATATACCCAAAATTTTCTAGTTGCATCATCAATGAAAGTGACATAATAACATGAACCACCAATAGAGTTTACCTTAGCTGGCCCCCATACATCTGTATGCACTAACTCCAACTTACCCTCCTTCCTGGTAGGTCCAACCTTGAGGAATCTCACCCGCTTCTGTTTCCCATAAACACAGTCCTCACAGAAGTCCAAATCTAACTCCTTTAATCTGGGAAACCTATCCTTTATAATCTGCATGCCCTTATGACTCATATGACCAAGTCTCTAGTGCCACAAAGTTGCATCTCCATCTGCAGCAACTAAATTGCAATAATCAGCACCACTGGTTAAATACAAAGTACCAGTTTTCTTACCTCTTGCAACCACAAGAGCTCCCTTGGTAACCTTCCAAGAATCCACTGTAAAACTAACCGTACAGCCATCACTACCCAGTTGTCCCGCTGATATCAAGTTCCACCTCAACTTAGGCACATGCCTGACATCCTTAAGTAGCCATGTGTTCCCATTCTACATTTTCACCTGAACACAACCTTTCCCTACTATGCTGCATGGTTCATCATCACCAAGATATACATGTCCAAAATCACCTTGAACAAAATCAGTAAAGTAATGTCTATGTGGGGTGGCATGGAAAGAATCCCCTGAATCTAACACCCAAGATTCAGCAATATTATCTAAAGAAAGAATTAAGGCATCTTGAAAAACATCACCTACTGCCAAATTTACCTCTTTAGTTTCCTCCTTGTTCTTCTTATCCTGAAGATCCCAACAATATTTCTTAGCATGACCAACCTTCCCACAGTGCCAACATTCTAACTTACTCTTGGACTTTGACCTTCCATGATCATTCGACTTCCCACGGTTACCTTTCCCTCTGTTCTTTTGTCTCCCTCTGCTCTCCACCATCAAAGCATTTCTAGAAGTAGAAGAATCTCCGGTGCTCTTCCTTCACATTTCCTCGCTTAGGATCACACCTATTACATCCTCAAACTTCAGCTTTGAGTTATTAGAGACTGAATTACTTACAGCCATAACCAAGTTGTCCCAGCTATCTGGTAAGGAGCACAAAATCAACAAAGCCCTGACCTCATCATCAAAGTCAATTTTTACCGAGTTTAACATACTCACAACCATATTAAATTCATTCAAATGATCAGCAACAAAACCATTCTCAGACATCTTCATATTAAATAACTTTTTCATCAAAAATATTTTATTAGAGGCAGAGGGTTTTTCATATAACTTCCCCAATGCACTCATGAGACCTTCCGTGGTCTTCTCCTGCGATATGTTGAAAGCAACCAAAGATGCAAGGCATAAACAAATTGCCCTGAGTGCCTTTCTATCCAGCAACTCCCAATCCTCATCCGACATGGCTGTAGGTTTCTTTGCTTTTCCAGCCAAAGGAACATGGAGGTCATTCTGATATAAGTAATCCTCCATTTGCATCTTCCACAAACCAAAGTTTCTACCCATTGAACTTCTCAACCCTCGATCTACCCTCATCTGCCATAGCTCCCACTCAAGCTAAACTTTCCCTGTGATTTACAACTTCAGCAAAAAACCACCAAAGCTCTGATACCAATTGTTAGGAATTAGAGAACAAATATGCGGAAACAATTCCTCAAACCACAACAGTAGGAAACTATATAGCAAAATTATACTTGCAGAAATATAACAGCATAAATAAATAATGCACAAAAGAAGACAAGACAAGATTTAACGTGGTTCACCCAATGTGGGCTACGTCCACCAAGAACTTGCTCATATTTTATTATCAACAAGAGTAAAACAACTCTCACAGTCTTCTCTCAGTTATGAACTCACAACAGAATTCCAAAGATGTTAAACCACATCTAAACCACAATTGACACCCAATTGCATAACCTTGATCACTCTTGATCACCTCTTGATCATTAAGACTCAAGACCTCTTGAACACTCAAGATATCTTCAAGATACCCTAACACCTCTATTTATAGGATTACAATCCTTTTAAGAAGTCCTAAAGCCGACCCTAGAAGTTTGAAAGTCGTGATCTTTCAACTTCCCATGGCTGGAAAAAATAGTCCCGACGTTAACAGCCAATTAAACAACAATTAACAACAATGACACAACAACATCACAGCAAACGACTGCAGAATGCTCCTGAAGTCTCCAAACTTAACCGTTCGAGCTCCAGCACTTCAACATTGATTCAAGAAGACCAAATATCCAAAATGTGGGAATCTATTAGTATAGATTTCTTATCTAGTTTGTCGATAACAAAGCATTAAAACAACCTTGTTTTCATTGTTTCCAATCATTTCTAAAATATTGCATTCATGATAGTATGCACCTAGAAATGGAAAAACTATTCTTCTAGTATATTTGGATAGACTTTGTAATAATGATTGACAAAGAAAAAAGTGAGTTTCATTGTTGGAAATAACTCCAAAATGTTGAAGACAAGATCTTTGACATGTATGGCCCATCGTTGTGGTCTTGTGTGATATGTACACATACAACCTTCTGAGAAAAAAGTCACAAAACTCTACTACTACAACATCACAAGTGATTGTGTCCTCCATCATCTTGACCTTGTAAATGAGAGTGCATTGTTGTTAGACCTATATGTATTTCTCTCTTTGAATTCGTCAAAGAGAGTAGCTTCATAGATGCTCTTTAGTGGTAAGACCTATGTGTTAGATTGTGTCTTCTACAAAGATGTTCTTTTTGCTTCTAAGATAGATGATTACATGTAAAAGTTGACCTTTGACGTAACTTTAGGTTGAAGATTCAATCCCATTCCTACAAAATGTTGGTGGAAATGGTATCGATGCTTAGACAAGAAGCATTTGGATCATTTTCATCTATCTACATAAAACCCTACGTATATTGCACACTCAAGGAATGTTGTGTGTGACATTTAGTATCATTGTGGGTGGGTGTGTGGTGTCATTGGAACCACTCGTCACCTTTGTTCTTCTTGCCTTTCTCTAATGTTAAAGGCATAAGAACCTTTTGATGTTTTACAACCATTTTAGGATTCTCTTTCTTGGAAGGCATCTTTTGCTTCTATACAGGTGTTAAGATGGTGTGTTATGCATGAGCTCGTTCTTGCACATAGAAGTGGATGAAGAAAAAAAATCATTTTTCCATGGCTTCGAACATGGTAGCATAGGGACATGCTTTCCCCAATGTGTTAGAAGCCATGAAATGCATTTTACATGAATACAAGGTGAGAGTCAAATCTATGCCTAACAAGTCCTCACATTGATGCACATTGTAGCAATAGAATTCCTTGATGTATTATTCCATTGATTGATCCTTACACTTGTGTAGTTATTACAACTTTATTTAGTCATCCTCATAGTGTTGGAGGGGGTAAAACTCATAAAAAACCCTAACAAAAGCATCCCATGTCTGAATGGGCTTGAAATCTTTCTCGCATTGTTCACTATATATTTCCCCACTATATGGGGCACTCAAATTTTAAGAAGGTAATATCTTCTTCATCTAAGTTCTTCAAAGAGAAGCATGCCTCGATTTTTTGAATCTATGTATCAAATGATGGGGCATAAATTTTGTCTTCGCACACCAGGTTGTCAAGATTTCCATGAACTTGAAAACAAAGATGCATAAAAGAAGGAGACACCACCAGATAAAGTTATATCATGAGTTCAAAGAACTAGGGGAAGAATTTCGTGTTTTATACACTGAAGGAAATATTAAATGAACTTCTAGACATATGGATCTACCTCAAGTTGTTTATGGGCATCATCCATATAACTCTTACTACTGCATTCTTCCACATAGATTGAAAATGATCGAAGTTTTCTTGTTGTTTCTATGTGCATGTGTTTACAAGCATATGGGAGTTTTCACTCTGATGTAAATGAGTTACACAGTAGGGCCCGCAATGTTGGTGTAGGGGACAACCCAACACTTTGAAATAAGTGGTGGGTTATAGAATGCGCAAGTAGAACTAAATTCATTAGTAAACAAAACACATACAAATGTAGAAATATTTTATTCTATAGAAAGAATAGAGAAATATTACAATGGTGTACGATATTTAGCAAGATTATGAATGATTTACTATAAGGCTTTTCGCAGGGCACAAAGTGAAGGAGTTTTTGCAAGTTGTAAAGTTGAATGATATGCTTTGAGTTGTTGTATCTATGTTACTAAGTACCATGAATCCATGCACGTCATACAAGACATTTTGGGGTGAGGAGCACAAAGCCCCAAGAAAGAATGGATAGATTAGGAAAGAAAACATAGTAATCAGTCCTTTGCTTGGTAGAAACCTCAAATGTTAGCAAATTGTTAAATCCTAATGGTCTCTTCAACATCCTAATGGTCTATGTGTTGCAAGTTGAGCTATGAAGTGAGATCCTTAAATCCCCTAACCTTGGTTTTGTCTTTGGGTTGTTCTTATTTTCTTAATTCTTCCTTGTCTAATTGATTTCCTCCATCAAAACTTGATTTGTAGATAAATTAATCATTTTTGTTGAAGCTTTCTTTACTTTCTCTTTCCTTAATTCCTTTCTTCTTACATAGAGGAATCTTTATGTCTCTCATCTTTGTGCCCATGTCACACCTTTGATGGTGTCTTCTTTGTCTTGCACTATTTGCTCCCAAGAATGATGATTTTTCCATTTCTACTCGACTAGATAAGGTTGAGATTTGATACTCCCAAAGTATAACACTTTGTATTTGGTCAGGTGTATATGATTGGGATCATACATCCATCATTATGATTTCAGCAAAGCATTGTCATTGAGATGGAGTTCATTAACTCCAATGATGTCCTTTGTTGTGAATATTAAGCCTCCATTGAAAATTGGAATAACAATTTTTTTTCCTTTCTTAACCTTCAAGAAGTGTTGATTCATCAATGTGAGTTGTCTAATATAATCCAAGTCCAAATACCGAGCACTTAATATGGCATCCAAATCACCATTCTTCTTATTTTTATGTATCTTGTTGATGGAGGGAGTGTTTTTTGTACACTTGAATTTATTACCTTACCACAAAGAAATAATAAAATGCCATAAAATTTAAGCCAAGAACATATTATAGGCTTCTATCCAATTTCGCATGTCGAAAAAGTACCAACTTTAAACTTCTTGCAAAGTCATGAGTAATCTTCCCTAACTTATGGATCATCGAAATCCTATGAATAAAGAATGCAGACATTTGGACAGAGTTGCAAAGGAAAAATGCACTGAAATTCCCTTAATTCATTATGAAAATCAAGTACACATATATAGGAGATAAATCTTCTATTTTCATAGAGGTTTGTCCAACAACTCTCCCCACTATTATCTCCACAAACTCCTATATATGTGATTTGTTAAAACAACTTGTAACAATAATATTCTCCTAAAATTATTTTCTACCCATAATTATTTCCCAATCATGTTGGCACTATATAATTTTCCTAACATATAAGTGCATGCAATGATATATAGAAGTAGTGGAAATTCCACAACTTCGCATATGATTCAAATTTTTAATCCATTTTACTAGCTATCCATACAACCTAGACGGAAAAAAAAACCCCTTCACTTTTTTTCCACGTCGATGATTATACAATGACCATGTATGTATGGATGGTGATGGTTATCAAACCAAATTCCAACATGTAATTATGTAGGTAATGGTTCTCAAGCATGAGAGTTGTGTGAAGAATGTAGAACTCTGAATTATATGAGGTAGCAATATCAAATTTGGAAAGATGGTAAGAAAGGGAAATGTCCTATTGACATAGTCATGGGTTTTTGGCCTTCAATGAGTTTCGTAGGTCAAAAATGTAATTAGGTTATTTGAGAAGAGTAATAGAGTGGAAGGTGTTATAAGTTAACTTATGGGTTTTGAGGCTTTAGTACATAGCTTATGTGGAAAAGGTAGAAACAATATTTCAGGCATAACACATTTTTTGTCTGAGCACTTGGTAACTTTTTCAATAGGTTTGTCTTTCTTGAAATTCTTCTTTGACTCATAAATATTTGTTGTGAAGGTAGCACTTTTGCAAAGAGTGGTGAGAATTTTTGGCTGCTTTGTACCATTTAATTTCCACCATAGACTTTATTCATATGTCGTTTCCTGAGAATTTTCATCTTAAATGAGCACTTGATCTTCTTCAAAGTTGCTTAAATGGGTCTTCATCATAATGATGATAGGCCTCTTTTTCCATGAGCTCCTCTTATATGTGCTCTTAAGTGCATTCAACTTGTTCAACCATTGCACACGTAGTTTGACTGTGTGGGGTATCACAGAGAGGTGGACTATAATATGTGCAAGACAACATTTGAAGTGTGTTTACTAAGCTCATATGGAAGTTTTTATCCTTTTATTTAATTTAATGACATGACCTTCTAGGTTGAAGTCCTTCAACTAGACCTTAACATTTAGATAAAGACAATGGTTTTCTTCACATTACCAATCTTTCTACAAAACATAACTAATTACTAAGTATGTGTGTCATCTATAGAACTATCAATCCTATATGAATCAATCCTATGTAAGAGCATCCTCGAGATGATGTGACTAACATCATTAACCAAAAATAAGGTCCCTCTATTCAATAAATGCTTACCTGCTTCTAGCAATGTCTTAGAATTCCAATGAGGATAATCATATTTATGAGTGTGGTTTGTTTGTTTTTGTCTTCTCACACCACCTTGGCTAGGGTTTAAGTATGTGTTCATATTGAGAAGAATACCTCTAAGAAATCTAGTTGAGTTGTGTAATTCATAGTAGCTTCAGAAAAAACCATTCTAAATTCGTTGATCATGGTGACAAGCTACCAATGTTCATTACCTTGATTTCCTTATTCATGTGTTATTCAAACCAAGTCATGGTTAGATTACACCAGACAATGCTCATTACCTTGTTTTCATGGCTCAACATCTAAAGATTGTTTTGAAGTGGGGTTTGCTTTGAAATTTTGTAACCATATTCAAATCTCCTAGTCTCAACTTGATGTGTTGCTTTCAACCTATTTTTGTGCCCACAAGAAAACATACCAAAATACAAATGGTAAGCTTGGATGGCATTTTAGTGAGTTCCATTAACATAGCGGGGTTCTACTAACCTCTTAAAGCACACAAACTATCATAATACTTGTTATTTTATCAAAACTTTCAATTATGCCTCGAAAGCTTAGCATGGTGACAGTTGGGATTCCTCCGGCCATCTCGACAAAAATTAACTATGTAGATTTTTTACTTTTGTGATAAACATGGTGTGGTAAAACTTGTCTAGGAAAAGAAGGAACCAATCATCCATGGCTAATGGCTTTGATGATGGTTATTTTCTCTCTAAAAACCATCATCCATCCATTGTTGTTTGTTACTACTCTGTATATATTTTGAGGAAAATCAATGGGTAATTGATACCATCTATTGTTCTCCTGCCCTTCCTTATCCATCTCTTTCTCCAACTTCCACATACAACAAAACTTCTTGTCAACTAGGATGACATGTCCATCACTTCCAGCTAATTCCCAAGACAAACTAGATTTATTCTAGTGAACAGTAACGTCAGAATTTTTTTCATAGATCTTATCAGTGTTTCTAAAGAGATTAAACCATCTTGTGAATCAGGGTAGGCTACATTAGGATCTATCAGTGATGGAATCACGATCAAATTCCTTTCATCAATATTGAATTCTACAAGTTTGCCATTGTTGCAGTAATTTCATAACCAGTAAAATTACCCCTGAGAATAAAGCCCTCTCCCTAGAGGATGATGGGAGTGTTCAACAAACATCTGAGTCCATGAATTGGACTTGGAATCATAAATCTCAACAGTACTGCTCTTATTTACATGTCAGGAATACTCCCCCAACAAGATCATGTAATTATTTGTGGAGGGATCAAAACTAGTTGCAAGAAAATGACAATAAAAAGTTCTCGTAGTGTGTGAAGGATAATGAACTTCAATCCAAGTATTATTAGTATTGTTACCTTGCAGAGATTTAATAAATATGCAGAAATGTGAATGGTCATGTATTTCCCATTTCACATTTTTGCATAGTCAATAAATCTCTGCAAGGTAATAATAATAATAATAATAATACTTAGACAGAAGTTCCTTATCCTTCACACATTACGAGAAATTTTTATTGTCATTTTCTTGAAACTGGTTTCGATCCCTCCAAAAATAATTGCATGATTTTGTTGGGGGAGTATTCCTGACATGCAAATAAGAGTAGTACTGTTGAGATTTATGATTCTAAGTCCAATTCATGGACTCAGATGTTTGTTGAACACTCTCATCATCCTCTAGGGAGAGGGATTTATTCTCAGGGGCAATTTTACTGGTTCAGAAATTACTGCAACAATGGAAAACTTGTAGAATTCAATATTGATGAAAAGCATTGGACCATGATTTCATCACCAGCATATCCTAATGCAACCTACCCTAATTCATAAGATGGTTTACTCTCTTCAGAAACACTGATAAATATCTATGAAAAATGTTATGACGTTAATGTTCACTTGAATAAATCTAGATTGTCTTGGGAATAGGCTGGAAGTGATGGGCATGTCGTCCTCATTGATAAGAAGTTTTGTTGTATGTGGAAGTTGGAGAAAGAGGTGGATAAGGAAGGGAAAGAGACAAATACATGGTATTGGTTACCCATTGATTTGCCTCAGCATATATGCAGAGTAACAACAAACAACAATAGATGGATGATGGCTATTGGGAAAAGAAAGAACCATTTGAGAGTTACATACTTGAAAATAATCCCAAAAACTACTAAACGGCAAACAAAAATACCTTGGGAAATTTTTTGTTTGTTTTTAATGGTTAAAGGCATCTAAGGGACAACTATGGCAATAGGAAAATGTAGTGAATTGAGAATTTTACTGCAGCAAAAGAGAGACAAGCTACAACAAAAAAGAAGCAAGAAGAGTCTAGAGCACTCTCATGAAGATATCGAACTTGATTTGAAGTGGGTATTTTATATTGATGGTGAGCATATATAATATTTTATATTGTCTAAGAGAAGACAAGGAAGATTTAGGCTATGAAATTTAGCCTTATAATTTGACAACATGCTTGAAACCATTTTTAGATGTTGTATTTTAATGGAGGATTTGTGCATGTCATTGGTTTGTTTAGAGGCGTATGGCCCTAAGAAAATTGATACTAGTAGAAAATATAGGATTAAAGAATTTTTGTATACGTGGAATCCATTGTATGCCTTTGAAAAGACCTAAAAATCCATTTGTAATTAAAAAACCAGTCCTTGTTCTAGTTGGGATCCATATAGGATTGAATACCCACCAAAATATGATGTAAAATTTGTTCCAAGTACTTATACCCTACATATCTTCTCGTCTCAACCAAATTTCAAGCTTCAGGTAATTTCCATGTTTTCATTAGTTAAAAATTTTGTTAAATGACTTGCATCTTGAAGCTCTTGCAAGTGACTACCAAAAGAGTTGGGATAGCCTAGTTGGATAGGAAAATAGTAGGGAAGATTGGTATGGGACGTTGTGATAAGGTTTCCATTGTTTTTTCACCTAGTATAGACTACATCAATTAGTATCATAGCAGAGTATCCTACAGGGGTGTGTGTTTGTGAAAGATAGAAGAAATTTTCAAACAAAATAATATATGGTAGAAGTTATTGCAATTGAATGTCCACTATGAAAAAAATGGGCAAAGGGAAAGAGAGAAGTTGACCATTTTCCATCTTTGATAGGTAGAGAACAAATAGAGAGAAAAGTATTTTTAAAAGAGGTGGCAGAAAAGAGTATCCTACAGGGGGTGTGTGTGTGTGTGAAAGATAGAATACATCTTCAAACAAAAGACTATATGGTAGAAGTTGTTGCAATCGAATGTCCACTATGAGAAAAATGGGTAAAGGGAAAGAGAGAAGTTGACAATTTTCCATCTTTAATAGGTAGAGAACAAAGAGAGAGAAAAGTATTTTTAAAATAGGTGGCGTATGAAAGATTTGCAACACCAAGCTTGAGTATTGATAAGTTTTAATACCCATCGAAGTAAAGGTATCTTAGACCAAATTAAAAGGTCATGCAATCCTAGGGTGGAAAGAAGTATAAAAATAAAGAGGTAGATCAAGTAAGGAAAATTTTGCAAGATGGGACAGAAGGGTAGCCAAGTTATAAGGAAATTTTCTTCCTTTGGATTACGAATTGACATTATTGAAGAATTTGAGGCAAAGAGAATAAACAATGAAAGATTATAGGAAGGAATTTTACAAGCTGACAGTAAGGTCTTCCCTTAGTGAGTTGGATCAAGAGAAACTTGCAAGGTTTGTAAATAGCTTGAGATTGACTATTCAAGATGAATTGAGCATGGTGAGGTTGCATACGGTAGAAAAGGCATATATATTTTCCTTGAAAAGTTGAAGAAAAATTGAGTAGAAGACAGATAAAAATACCTAAGTATAGGAATAATGTGACAAAGGAAAGAGACATTCAAGAAAATCAAGTTTTGCAGTTGAGGGGGAAGATAGTTCTTCTCCATATGGACCAAATGTAGAGGAAGATAAATAGAAGGAAGAGGATGATCTGGTGACTTTTGAAGGTTTTATTGCATACAAGAGACAGGGTGAACACATTTTTGAAAGGATCTTGAAGAAAAAGAATGCAAAAAGAGCCATGTCAAAAGGCATATTTCCAAAAACTAAATGTATAAAAAAGGTAAATGTTATTGTTGATAGTGTAAGTACTAATAATGTATTATCTGTGGAAGTCACAGATAAGTTGAATTTGATATTTACACCACAATTACAAAAATTAGGATGTCTCAATCAGTAGAAGGGTATAAAATCATAGTGTGATAAGATTATAAAGTTGATGTGATGAGAGGATTATATCAGGATGATGTTTTATGTGATGCATCCCATATGGATGCATGCCATATCTTGTTGGGAAGACCGTGGGGGTTTTGAAAATAAGCATATGTATGATGATAGGGGCACTATAATTTCAATTGAAAAATGGAAATAGGTTAAGACTACTTCTCAGGAAACATTTGGTTTTGCAGGATTAAAAAAAGAATCTCTACCAAAAGAAAAAAAGGAACGGGTATTCGCAAGTTATGATGTAGCACAGTTTGTTGTTGAAGAGGTGATGGAGACGTTAGACTTGTTTCTAGTATCCTTAGAGACAAAAGGACAACTCTGCAATTCACTCTAAAATGATGGATGTGTTGTTTGAATCCATCATGTAGACTAAAATTGACCCGAACTACAATATGACAGTACATGTTGAAACATTGTTTATAATTGCAATTTGATCATTGAGGCAGTGAGACACAAACATTCAAATAAGTTGCATTTGAATTTTACACCACACCCAGAGCAATGTAGGATGTCTCAATTAGTAGAAGGGTATGAAATTACAGTTTGAGAACAATGAAAAGTTGATGTGAAGATAGGTTTCTATCAAGATAATGTTTTGTGTGATGTATTGAATATGGATGCATGTCATATCTTATTGGAAATACCATGATAGTTTTGATAATAAGCATAGGTGTGATGGAAGGTGCAATGTATTTTCACTTTAAAAAAATGGAAATAGGTAGAGATTATTTCCCCTAAAGAAATATTGTCTAGTCATTAAGCACAAAAGTCATTTGGTTTCGATGAATAAAAAATAGAATCTCTACCAAAAGAGGAATAGGAATGGGTATTTGCAAGTAAAGACATTTTTATTCTACTGATGAAGAGGCAATCGAGAAATTAGCCTTGTTTCTAGAATCCTTAGAGATGAAATGAAACCCCTACAATTCAATACAAAATGATGGATGTGATGTTTGAATCCATTAAGTGGACTAAAATTGACCCGGAGTACACTATGACATCATAGGCTAAAACATTGTTTGGCATTATGATTTGATTAGTGAGGGAGCGAGAAACAAAAGTTCTCTTAAAGATAGAAGTGAAGGAAATGCCCAGTCAATTTGAAGCTACAAACTATGATCAAATTTTGGACAGACAAGATACGGAATGGACAACAGCAAGAGTGATGGATTCTCTGAAGGAGAGTACATTTATTTTAGGCCAACCAATGGGCCATGTGCATATTTAGCCACAAATAAATGTTATACTAGATAAACAAGCCTTTCAATGAATTCAAAACTATTGTTAACATCACAAGTGGAGAAGGTTGTTTAGAAAAAGGAATTATAAGTAGAGACTCAAGCCAAAGTCTCGTGAAACAATGTGAGAAAAAGTTGTTATTTTTAGTTACTTTGGTATCTGATGAGAGAGCGTCCTTGGGATTAAGAGCCTATCCAACATCAACAAAAAACACTTTTGTTTCATTCAACAAATGGAAGGCTTCTTCTGGCTTGTTCTCAAAATTCTAAACAAGGTCACCACACTTAGGAATGGTGTTTGGTTGTTTCCATCATCTCATGCCATATCACCTAGAGTTTTAAATATGTTTTAGAATTGAAAAGAATGTTGATCAAGAATCTAGCTAACCTTTTCAAGCATCATGCCTTTAGACGACCATTCGAAAGGGGTTGATCATGGTGATAGATTACTAGAACTCATTACCTTGTTTTCCTTCTTCTTACGGTATATTAGCCAAGTCAATTTTAGAGCACTGGAGACCACCTCTAGAGCCTGTGAAGATTATTTCAAAGTGTTATTTTCTTATAGATCATGTAACCATCTTAAAACCTTGCAGTCTCAACTTTATGTGTTACTTTTGTACTTGTTTGTGTTCCTATGGTAAAACATAGCTAAATACAAGCAGAAACCTTGGAGAATGTTTTAAGGTAAAAAGTGAATTTTGTCATGGTGAGGGAATGCCACTGACCTCTTGAAAATTAAAAATTGTGCCTTGAAAAAGACATTTTTTAACATCGTGAAGGTTGGAATTCCTCAAGCAATATGAATAAAAACTATCATGTAGGTTTTGTAGTTTTAAGATGGACATGGTGTGCTAAAAGGCATTTTGGAAAAGAAGGAACATGTCGGAAGCTTACAGACACTTGAAAACCAACCAAAAGATGTCCTAAAGAGAGTAAAAAATGGCTTGGGAAGATGGTGTTTCACTTTTAGGGTTAGGGTTGTCTAAGGGATGTCCATGGAAGTAGGAGAGCATAGGGAAAGGAGAATTTGATTGCGGAAAAAGAGATAAACAAGCTACAGTCAAAAACAAAATAAGAAACGACACATTTTTTAACATATTAAGCTCAGAACAATTAGAGAACTCTAGTGACGATCTAGAACCTGATTTTAAAAGGTTTTTTTCCATTTATTGTGAGCATTTCAGCTTTTTAGGATGTCTCAGATAAGATATAAAGAAATAGAACTATGAAATTTAGCCTAATTCTTTGATAAAATATTTGAAATAAATTTTTCACAGTTTTAATGCAAGAAACAATTTCTATGTTTGGTGTAGGTTTTTTAGAGGTGTTTGGCTCATACAAAATTGATACAAGTGGAAATGCTCATATTCAAGAGCTTTTGTATATGTGAAATTCAATGCATGCCATCGAAAAGGCCCTAAGACTTTATTTTTCATAACAAAAACATTCCTTGTTCCATTTGGACTACAAATAGGTTTGGATATATTCCAGAATATATCATGACATTCATTTCAAGTACTTGCACCCTATATCTCTTCATTCATATCAACCAATTTTAAGCTTATGGAAATTTCCATGATTTCTTGTTACAATTTCTGTTAAATGATAAATTTTCCAAATTTCTTGCAAGTAACCACCAAAAGACTTGGAACAACATAGTCGGGTAGGAAAATTGTGAGTAATCTTTGGTTGGGCTGGCTAGGATAAAATAAAACATAGCAACTTGAGTGGTGCTACTTACCTCGTGAAACTTTCAAACTATCAAAAGAACATGTCTTCTATCAAACACTACAATTGTGCCTAATTAGGGGTAATTTTTAGCATGGTAAAGGTTATAAGTCATCTGTCCATCTCAGAAAAAAAAAAATCATTTTTTAGCATGGATGTGGATTGGAAAAATTTATTATGAATAAGGAGCAGGTAGGGAGTTATAGACACTTGAAAATTAGCCCAAAAAGGTCCAAGAGAGTAAAAAATGCCTTAGTAACTAGCTACTCATTTTTTATAATTAGCATTGTCTTAGGGACAACCATGGAAATAGGAAGATGCAGAAAATGATAATTTAATCAAAACAAGAGAGATAAACAAGCTAATGCCAAAAACAAGCAAGAAAAGGGGCGTTTTTGTCAATGTTAGGCTTGGAGAAAGTAGAGAATTACCATGAAGATCTAGATTTGAAATGGATTTTCGCACCTTATGGTGAGCATATAAGCTTTTTGAGGTGTCTTTGAGAAGATAGAAATTGGGCTGTGAAATTTAGCCAAACTATTTGATCAAATACCTGAAATAATTTTTTTAGTGTTGCAACGCAAAGGAGTTTCGAGTTGCTTGTAGGTTTGACTAGAGGTGTTTGGCTCACACAAAATTGATACAAGGGGAAGGCTCAAATTCAATAGTTTTTGTATATTTATATCCTTTGCATTCACTGAAATGGCCTAAAGACTCCATTTTTAATAGAAATTTCAGTCCTCGCTCTTGTTGGGCTCCACACAGGATTGAATATCTCTCATAATATATCATGAGATTTGTTTCAAGTACTCATAGCCTATATCTCTTCTCTCATCTCAAGAAAATTTAAAGCTTCAATCAATTACCGTGTTTTGTACTTAAAATATGGGTGGAAAAGCAGTGAGGAAACTTAGTTTTGACTACTAGGATAAGATTTTCATTTCTTTGCCCCTCTGGACTAGTCTACATCGCAATAAAACCTATCTTGGTACTACTTTTAGTTGCGGGATACTTTTTCCTCCTTGTTTCAAGGTTTTTAAATGGGGTAACTTACATCATATTTCCATTAATGGTTCCGGATGTTAAATAGGTGTGGTAATGATATCGAGCATTTATATCTTTTAGGTTATAACTGGCATAATCGTCGATGGTGTTGATGTAAAACATTTTAGTCATTCAATCAACAGATCAGCTTTTGAAACCTAAGATTAAAGTATCTTATTGTCTCATTTTTCATTTTTAAAATTTGAAATCTTGGAGAAGAAGCAAAATCTTTGTTAAGCACAAGATAATACTGAGAGGGGGGGTGAATTAGTATTATGATATTCTTTTAAATTTAACACTTAATCTCATATTTGTAATCACAATTAATCAGTTTCACAGTGAATATATCAAAGCAATCAATGAATTCAAAGCAAACCAACACACTGCAAATAGACACAAATTTACGTGGAAACCCTTTCGGGAGAAAACCACAGAGAAAATCTTCTTTATTAAATTTCTCAAATGTTTGTAGGCACCAACCTACGGGAGACACCAACCCCTTTTTGCTAAGCACCAACTTAGCAAGAGACGCCGATCTCTTTGAATATGAAGGCACCTACCTTCCTTACGAAAAACAAACTCTTTTCTATCTTTTATGTTATTGCTACTTCAACAGATGATAGAACAAAACTGCTGCTAAGAATATTCTTCTTATTTATTTCAGTCCCTTCACATATATAAATTGCTCCAACTCTTCATTAAAAATAAATCTGCCCTTCACTCCTTTTTATATTTCATATTTTGCTCTTCTTCTTCTCTCCCTTAAACTTGAATGAAGAAGCACTCAAATTGCTTGCCTAAATCAAATGATTCCATCTCCTTATATATCCTTCTCACATCCTTTCGAAAAGACACATCATTCAACCAACACAACCTTTCCATTATTTAATTAACACAACTTAATTACGTGCATTAGTCAGCTAAAACCAAAAATAATTAATGCAGCCCATAATTATTAAATGCATATTAAACAATGCAATTAACCACTTAATAAGAGCGTCGCCCCTCCTTAGACAAATTGTTGTTATCATTAAATCGTTGTCAACCATCATTAAATCTTCTTTTTCACCATAAAACATGGCATATGAACACCTTAAAATGTTGATATCTCTCTCCTATGTACAGCTATGTATATCTTGTTTATACCATGATAATCCTTACACAAAAACTCTTCTTTTCATATATTTAAACTTTCATTTTCTGCCCTTCTATATTGTTGGTTATTTCCATTACTTTATACCATTTCCGTCAACATCCGTTAGTAGTTTCGTCAGCTTCCGTTACATGATTTCATTAACCAAATACATCAATGATTAAGCCTTTGACATCAATGACAATATTTCTAACAATCTCCCCCTTTGTCATTGATGGCAACGTTCCAAAAAAAATCTTCTTTTCTGCAACTCCCCCTTGCTGTAACTCCCCCTTATTGTCATTATCGCCCTTTGACATCAATGGCAAAGGGTCAATCTAGGAGCTGAATAGTGCAATGTTTAGCTCCCCCTCAACCGATGCTTCTCTTGGTTTTTCAATGGGAAGAAGTAAAGGATATTACTCCCAACTTATGTCATGGATATTCAAATGTCTCCTTTAGAAGTGGCTTGGTGCAGATATCTACTACCTATTCAGATGTAGCAACAAATTCCAACTTTACCTGGTTTTTTGCCACCTGCTCTCTTAAGAAGTGGTATCTTATGGGAATATGCTTTGTTCTGGAATGCATAACCGGATTCTTTGAAATACTTATCACACTGGTATTATCACATAATATGGAGATTGGATGATCATACTCTACTTTGATATCTTTCAAGGTTTGCTTCATCCATAGAATTTGAGTACAACATAACACTGCTACTATATACTCTGCTTCTGTTGTTGATAAGGATAAAGAGTCATGCTTTTTAGTTAACCAAGATATCAGGTTGTCTCCAAGGAAGAATGCTCCTCAACTTGTACTTTATCTATCCTCCACACATCCTGCCCAATCTGAATCTGTATAAGCTACCAATGTGAAGTATTTACCCCTTGGGTACCATAACCCATAATCCATAGTTCCCTTTAGATATCTGAATATGTGTTTTACAGCTTGCACATGTGTTTCTTTCAAACTTGCTTGAAAATGTGCAGCCATACCCACTACTTTCATGATGTCTAGTCTAGATGATATAACATATAGTAAACTCCCAGTCATTGATCTATAGAGAGTTTGATCAGCATTCAAAGATTCGTCAACTTTTCTTAACTTTGTCCTGGTAGCCATAGATGTGCTAACAGGTGCACACTCCTCCATGCCAAATTTCTTCAACATTTCCTTCACATACTTGGTTTGGGATATAAATATTCCTTTATCAAATTGAGAAATTTGCAATCCAAGGAAAAATGATAACTCTCCCAACATGGACATCTCAAACTCCTTTTGCATGTCTTCAGAAAATTTCTTAAACATTTCCTCGTCGTCTCTTCCAAAAATTATGTCATCTACATACACAACAACAATCAGCTGGTACTCACCTTCAATTTTAATGTAAATATTACTATCAGCAAGTCCTTTCTTAAACCCTTGGTCTTGCAGATACTTATCAAGCCTATAGTACTATGCTATGGGGGCTTGTTTTAATCCGTACAAGGCCTTCTTCAACTTACACACATAATCTTCATTTTTTATAGGAGGAACCCTTCAGGATGTTCTATGTATACTTACTCTTCTAACTTCCCATTTAGAAATGTTGATTTGACATCCATTTGATAGACTTTGAAGTTCTTGAATACTGAAAAAGCAAGAAACATTATAATTGCTTCTAATCTAGCAACAAGAGCAAAAGTTTCTTCAAAATCAATACCTTCTACTTGAGCATACCCTTTACATACTAACCTTGCCTTGTTTCGAGTGACTTGTCCATCTTCATTCAATTTATTTCAGAATACCCACTTAGTTCCAATCACATTCTGATCCTTTGGCCTAGGTACAAGTTCCCATGTTTCATTCTTCTTAATTTGATCTAACTCTTCTTCCATTGCCTTTATCCAATGTTTATCATGGCTAGCTTCTACAAATTTCTTCTGCTCTATTTTGGATAATAAGGAGAAATTTACTAGTTCTGATGCACTTACAATTCTTCTTCTTGTATGTACTCCATCATCATGGTTTCCAATGATCTGACTTTCAACATGATTCTTCTTAACAAAGTGAGATTGTGTTTTGGTGTCCTGCCTTTCAGATTCGCTTAATTTTTCAACATCTTCTTCATCTTCCTTTTCTTCTACTACCTCAGGTATTTCTAAGGGCTCCTATGTAGGTTCTTTAGCTTTTTGATTCACGATTTCATCCACTCTCACATTTGCACTTTCTACTATAGTTTGTAGTATTTTGTTATAGCATTTGTAGGCTTTGCTTGTAATAGAGTAGCTAAGAAGAATTCCTTCATCTGCTCTTGAATCAAATTTTCCCAAGTTCTCTTCATTTCTTTTAATAAAGCATCTACTCCCAAACATTTTGAAATATTTTACAGTAGTTGGTCTTCCTTTCCACAATTCATAAGGAGTTTTGTCATGATTAACTCTAATTTGCCCTCTATTTAAGATATGAACAACTGTATTTACCGCTTCCCTCCAAAATCTATCTGATAACTTAGATTCATTTAACATGGTTCTAGTCATCTCTTGGACAGTTCGATTCTTTCTTTCTGCCACTCCATTTTTTTGTGGAGTCCTTGTAGCTGAGTACTATCTTTTGATTCCATGATCTTCACAATATTCAATGAATTCATTTGACATGAACTCACCTCCACGATCTAACCTCAAGCACTTTATTTTCAATCTAATTTCATTTTCTACTAAAGCCTTGAAAGTTTTGAACTTCTCAAATGCTTCTGACTTTTCCTTTAGAAAGGCTACCCATGTCATTCTAGTGTAGTCATCAATGAATAACATGAAATAAATCTCACCTTGTATGCTTTCTGTTCTGGTAGGTCCACACAAATCTGTATGAATCAGATCTAGTGGTTTGGTGGTCAAATACTCCTTCGTTCTAAACCTTGCTTTGGTCTACTTTCCATGTTGACATTGCTTGCATAGAGTACTTGCAGGTTTCGTTACCTTAGGCATATCCCGCACAACATTTTTGTTGCTGATTTTCACAAGATTATCAAAATTTATATGCCCCAGCCTTCTATGCCATAGCCAACTCTCTTCAACCTGACTCATACAACATTTATCTCCTTTTACTTCTCCGAGCATGTATAGTTTATTTGTGGTTCTATGTGCATTTGTAACTAACTCCCTTATGTCTGCCTTCCTTATCTCACACCCTTCAACAAAAAACTTAAGTGTGTGTCCTTGATCACACATTTGGCTTACACTTAAGAGATTATGCTTCAATCCTTCAACATATAAAACATCCTCCATTTTTGTTTTACCATTATCAAGACTCAACGTACCTTTTCTTTGCTTTAGCGTTATCACCGAATTTCACCGTACCTTCATTTACTTTCTTCAATGAGATGAACTTACTTTTATCTCCGGTCATATGTCTTGAACATCAGCTATCAATATACCACAACTTCCCTTCATCTTGTACATGGAATGGTGTTTGAACAAGCATAGATTTCTCTTTATCTTACCCATCATCCTCTTTCTTATGTTTCAAAAATTTTGTAGCTTCTTTCTTCTTTATTTCTAGAGCATTTACCTTCTGGTTCGATTTGGATGGTTCTACAAAACCACTTCTACAAAATCTTGCCATATGTCCATAGTTATTGCAGTTATAACAAACAATATCTTTAACATAGTTCGATAAAGGAGCAAAGGAGTTGTAATTTCTATTTGAGAATACATACACACCTTTGTTGTTTATATTGTTTTCTCTCACCCATATTCTACAATCTATTGCTTTATGACCAAAAATGATTACAATAGAAGCAATAGCCATAGAAAGAATTTTCAAACCTGGACATGTGAGTATATCTTGGAGGATTTGGTCTTCTAAACTTGTTCTCATCTTTGCTTTCCTTGTAAGAAGTGTTGATCTTCATAAAGCTCTTCTCCCTTTTCAACTCTGCATTCTTCATAGGTTCCTTGAGTGTCTTTGCATAGGTCTTTTACTTCTCTTCTCTTGTCCCTTTTGACGACTCTATACCATTTGTGTTACCGGTGTCTTGTCTTTTTATATATCCAAGACCAATCTTATCGGATGTTGACTTCTATCAGTTCAAAATTTCATCTATTATCTCGGTACTTTTCTCGAATTTTAGATTACTTATAACTTTAGCATTTGTTTTTTCCAAGTCCTTTCTCAAAGCAACTATCTCTGACTCACGCTTTTTGTAATCTTCTTCCTTAGTCCTTAGTTGATTTCTTAATTCTTCTTCAACTTGTTTTGCTTCTTCAATTTGGGTTTTTAGATCCACAATCATCTTTCCTGATTCTTCAAGAGATTGTGATATCTCAGCTTCAAAGTTACGATCTTCTTATTCATACTTTATGAGTTGTAACTTTTGTTTCTGATTTTTCTTTTTAAGAGCTTTCAACTCTCCTAAGGCACAAATAAGTTCCTCTTCAAGATTCACTTCACATTTTTCTTCCATGTCTTCATTTCTTTCTAAGTCATCTTTTATAGCCATGAATAATATTTCTTCATTATCGCTATCTGAATGACTTATCCCACTTTCTTTGGATGATCTACTACTTCCTTTTGAATATAGGCTTTTCTTTTGCTTTCCAAATCTTTTATTTCCTTTACTTTTCTTGAATTCCCTTTTGAATTTAGGTTTGCTTTCCTCATCAAACAAGGCTTCTTTCTCATCTTCTTCACTACTTGAGTTCTCATTCGACTCAAATTCTTTGATTTTCTCTTTCTTTGAGACTTTGAATGCAGCTTCCTTCTTTGATGGTCTATTTGACTCAGTCCTCATTTCATACGCGCTCAGTATTCCATCTAGTTTTTCCATGCTCAACTTATCAAGATCCTTCATTTCTTCAATGGCAGATACCTTAGCATCAAATCTTAAAGGTAGAAATCTTATAATCTTTTGAACAATCATGGATTCTTCAATATGTTTGCCTAACCCTCTTATGGCATTGACAACCTCATCCACGCGAAGAAGATAGGCTACAACATTCTCCTCTTCCTTCACTCCTTTTTATATTTCATATTTTTCTCTTCTTCTTCTCTCCCTTAAACTTGAATGAAGAAGCACTCAACTTGCTTGCCTAAATCAAATGATTCCATCTCCTTATATATCCTTCTCACATCCTTTCGAAAAGACACATTATTCCAACCAACACAACTTTTCCATTATTTAATTAACACAACTTAATTAAGTGCATTAGTCGGCTAAAACCAAAAATAATTAATACAACCTATAATTATTAAATATACATTAAACAATGCAATTAACCACTTGATAGGAGCATTACCCCTTCTTAGACAAATTGTTGTTATCATTAAATCGCTGACAGTCATCATTAAATCTTCTTTTTCACCATAAAACATGGCATATGAACACCTTAAAATGTTGATATCTCTCTCCTATGTATAGATGTGTATATCTCGCTTATACCATGATAATCCTTACATAAAACTGCTTCTTTTCATATATTTAAACTTTCATTTTCTGCCCTTCTATATTGGTGGTTATTTCTATTACTTTCTACCATTTCCGTCAACATCTGTTAATAGTTCCGTCAGCTTCCATTACACAATTCTGTTAACCACATACATCAATGATTAAGCCTTTAACATCAATGAAAATATTTCCAACAAGCTTGGGGGAAAGAAAGTATTGTACATCTTAGAGGTGTGGAAGATTCTAAATCTTCATTCTATATCTTATGAAAGCTTTGGATAATAGATTGGCTTGTAAATCTTAATTGTATTTCTTGTAAATCTTCAACACCATGTTAAATTTGGTGTTGATTTATATCTCTTATTTTGTATATTTCTTCTGGTAGAATATCCATTTTATTTGCATGTATGCTTAGATCTAAAATATTATCTGTACAACCGGTGTGTTAACCCCAACAACTAGTATCAAAGCTTTGTTCAAGAGTTTTGTGTGTTGACATATTTACTCATAAAGGGTTTTCTAATTGATTGGGAGCTACAGCAATGGCAGAAGAAAACAAATACAAGGTAGAGAAGTTTGACGGACGAAATTATCAATTATGGAAGATGCAGATTGAGGATTATCTATATCAAAAAGATTTGTATTTATCATCGGATGAGAAGTCTAAACTGACGAAGATGACTGATGAAGAATGGAAGATTCTTGACAGAAAGGTTTTGGGATTGATAAGATTGAGTCTAGCAGTGTATGTGGCTTCCAATATTATAGAAGTGACTTATACGGTAGGGTTAATGAAAACTCTTACTAATTTATATGAAAAACCTAGTGTTTCAACTAAAATTTATTTGATGAAGAAACTATTTAGTTCTAATATGCATGAAGGTGGATCTACATCTAGTCATTTGAATGATTTCAGATCTATTGTAAATCAGTTAAAATTGGTTGATATATTGTTTGATGATAAAGTGAAAGCTTTTTTATTCTTATGTTCTTTGCCTGATAGTTGGGATAACTTGGTAATGGTTGTTAGTAATACAACATCTACTAATAATATTTTGAAGTTTGATGATGTGGTTAGTATAATCTTGAATTAAGAAATCCGCAGGAAGAGTATAGAGGAATCATCATCTGGGAATGCTTTGAATGTAGAAAGCAGGGACAAACAGAAGGAGATATCCAAGAGTATGAGTAATGGGAAATCAAAGTCAAGGGATAGCAGTTCTAAATCTAGAAGTAAGGAAATTACTTGTTGGAAATGTGGAAAGAAAGGACATGCAAAGAAAGATTGTTGGTTAAAGGACAAATAGAACCAACAACCAGACAAAGGTAAAGAAGCAAATCTTGCTACATCAAAGGTAATGCAAGATGCTCTTATTTAGATAATATAATTGAATCATGGGTTTTAGATTTGGGAGCTTCTTTCCATGCAACCCCTAATAAGGGTTATTTCAGAAATTATGTCCAGGGCAATTTTGGGCATGTTTATTTGGGTGATGATGTCTAAATTTACCCGCACAAAACTCAAGAATAAACCTAGGTTAACTAGAAAAATTATCAAATAAATTTATTTATTTTTTGTTAAATCATACTCGCAAAACTAGGTTAAAACTTTCGATCATACCTTTCTAGTTTTTTAACTTTCATTTATTTAATAATATTAACTTCCCCTTTTAATCAAAAATATTAAAAACTCCTCATACCAGTTAGTAATTAATTAGCCTAAAGTAAGGCTTAGGCTTCACTACTATTTATTTTAGTACAATTTAATTCACCCTTAAATTAAACATATTCAATTTAATTTCAAACGTTTAGGTCGAATTGATTAAATAATAAATTTCTAATATACACACAAGGTGTCAAAGTTTACATTCAATATAACATGGTCCTTAATTAAACACAAGGGTTAGAGAATAATCCCACTCCCTACACAACCAAAGAGGCCCCTAAAATAAGTCAACCCATGTCTTTTAAAATTTTAGTTTCCTCTCACCCACTTCCCACCTACCTTTTGTATGGATGAATCTCATCTATTAGATGGATTCATTTAGGGCCCTTGGATTTGAAAATCCATCTAACCCTAAGCTTGCTTATGAAAAGCCTATTTCTCTTTGATTGGCTTATTATTTTCTTTGTTTTGTTTTGCAAATTGGTGGATGAGGTGGTGGAAGCCATGAGAGGCCACCTCAAGCTCTTGGAAGGATACACATGCTTCATTTTTTTTTATTTACACCTTCACCTAGGGTTTCAATGTATTTAGTTATTTTGTTCATCTCAATATTTTAATATTTGTCCAAATGGGCATATGGGTTTTGCCCCATTTTAGTGATATGGTTAAATTCGGTATAGGTTTTCACTTAGGTAAAAGAATATATATATATATATATAGAAAAAAATATTATTAAATAAAACCTGAAATCACAAAGATTATAGTGATTATATATAGTGATTACATGTATATATACATACATACATATATATATATCGAAACCAATTAAAAGTAAAACCCCTGGCCATGGATTTGAGATCGCACAGACTGCACAGAGCCAAGAAATGTATTGCGGCCCAAACATATTTAGGTATGGTTTTTATTGTATTGTGGGGAGGAGGTCGCTGACCCCACCCCCAGCCTAAAGTAAAAGGGGTGTGGGGGTGGGGTCAACGACCTCCCCCCCACCATTCCCTCCTCAAGCTACACGTACAGGTCATGGCCTCCATCCTTAGCGATTTTTGTTTTATTAAAACTTTTGGTTATTTAAAACATGTTTACATATAACTTTATATACATATATATTTAAGTATATTAATATATTAAAATTATTAGTAATATCAATATTAATAATATTTTAATATCAATATTTTGGTCAATAGGTAGTAATGTTTCTATTATTAATATTATTAATAAATCTAAAACTTATACTTGAAATTTCTCTTAAAATTTGGTAGAAATATTTCCAAGTGTTAATTTAAAATTTTGTTTTCCCTACCACTACCATTTTCTTGATATCTAATTTAGAATGAAGTTAGTTTAACCTAACAATACATTTACAAAATCAATAGATCTAAGGTCTACTTTGCAACTATGTAGTTCCTTTACACAACTAGATTTAGGAATTATTCTATTTTGTTGGGAAAATAAATAACAATTAAAATTTAAGTTCTTTTCATCTATGCATATAAAGTTTGACTCCTTTTCAACCAATACAAGACAATGTAAAAATATAGTTTAACCTTCCATTATATGTCTTTCAAATAGTATGATAGAAATTAATATTTCTTTCCTTTGCAACACACAAGTTTCAAATATGTCCACAAGAACTTTCAACAAGATTTTTCCAATAGTTTTAAAACAAGAGCAACACACCTATGTGAGATGATAAATCAACTAAAATATAAACAAATGGTCTCCTCCTTTCAACTACATTTCCATTATATCAACTTATTCACTAAATTTGTCTTTCTTTCCCACATGCATTACAGCCTTAATAACCAATGTATAATGCAACTTTTCTTACAAAAACAATACAATAATCTTCCACTTGAAGTGGGACTTTCACAAGAAGGTAGCTATAATAAAATATTTCTTAGTCTTCTCTAAGTGCTCCAAGTATATAATTTCTTTCTTTATTTCTTCTTTTTGATCCACTTTGTTAAGTGTTTCTTATGACTCGTGAATCATGGCCCAAAACTTCTCTCTACACAGTCGTGCATGGTCTGCACAGTCACGAATAGTCTGCACACAGTTGTGATTGGTCTTCACACGATCATGAATGGTATACCTAGTTTACATCGTTGTGAATGGTCTCCATTTATGATTACAGTCAGGAATGGATTCGTGAATGGTGGAGAGTGAGATCCAATTGTTTCTCCATATGCCTATCCTGGTCGCGTGTAGACACGTTTCACTGGTTTCATTTTTCTAGTTCATCGCTTCGAGGGGCTTCGTTTAACCTAAGCACTGACGAAGGAGAAAATGGCTTCATTCTGAGTTTGTGATTCGTTCCTCTTGGTTCGTGGCTCAGTTTTGCTGCTCGTGGCTCCTGGTTTTGCTTGTGGCCTCTCCTTTGCAATCATGGCTCCTTTCCTTGTAGTCGTAGCTCCTGGTTTTACACGTGGTACTACAACCTTCCTCCATGGTTTTGCCTACAACCTGCTCCAACTGTAACCTATTTCTAGCTTCTGTAAGCTTTTTATGGATTTTACGATTGTTAATCCTATGCACATTAATCAATTTGGAGGTATCGGAGGTCCTACAGACATCCCTCTAATAATTTCTCCTCTCCATGTAATCTACCCGGCAATGATGTCTCCTTCCACCTCCACTGCACAAGTGTTCCCAGTCTTGGGTCAAACGAATAGGGTAAGTAGAATGATAACCTTCCTAACATCATTGCAGAACTTCTCAACAGGTATGAGACTCTAGAATCATCCAAAAAATCCCTCCAGACTAAAATCTTTGATTTAACCTCTCATGTGGAAAAGGTTGAAGCTGATAATCTCTCCTTACGAGCACAACTCAAAGATACAACAACCACTGCTTATAATGATCAATTCCAGGTTGAGCTCTTAGATTTAAAACAAAAGCAAGAGGAATTTAGAACTCAGTAGGAAACTCTTCAGAAACAAACCAATTCCTGGGCCCAAGTGGTCAGGGTTAAAGATACAAATCCTCCTTTAACAGCAGTTGAAGCAGTGGTTCAGGCCAAACTTGCAGAAAAGAGAATCCGATGTTCCAGGGAGCTGAACCTTAAGGTCAGGGGATTGCCCACTCTTCCCTCTTCTGACCCCCTAGCCATTGCTTCAAAGTTCCTCACAGATAACTTGGATCTGCCTGAGGTTCAGTTAGATAGAGCTTGGATTGGTCTGATATCTAATCTCTTTATCTGTTTCAAGTCAGTTAATGACCACCTTAAGGCTCTTAGAGCCAAGCGGAAACTTTTCTCTCTACCCAACAAGGTCTTTCTTGACGAAGATCTTACTAGAGAACAAGTGGCCGAACTCAAGAAATCTTAGGAAATTGTCATGATAGCTAGAAAATCAGGGAAATGGGTGGTGATTCGTAACCTCAGGCCAGTGGTTCAGGATTCCTTCCCCCCTAGTTGGGCTCCCAGATCCAGCTCTAGTTCCATATGATGGTTCCGATGGGAGAAGGCTCAGAAGCAGGGCCTCTCCATCACATGTTGGAATGGTAATGGCTCCTTTTGGTCTTCTCCTAGCCTCCTGCATGATGCTTTAGGTCTCTCAAACCTTCTCTTTGTTATGGACACAAATGTGAGCTCGGTTCGCGCTCTCCCGAACACTAGTGGTTACTACTGGCTTTTCATTTGTAGATAAGAGACTCAGAGTTTTGGCGGCATCAGAGGTTCCAGTAGGTTTGCTTGTTTAGTTAGAGACACTCTTTGGAGTAGGATTTCTATTGCCGCTGAGGATGAGTCTGCTTGCTTTCTTTGGGTATGGATCAGACATAACTCTCCCCTCTTGAGAGACATCTTTATTGCGGTCTACTACTTCCCTCCCACTTCCTCTTCATTTTCCATCCACAATGGCCCAGATGGAGACCCCTTCTTTGACCTTTATGTTGGTATATCTCAGTTCTCGGGCTCTGGGGATATCATCCTCTTAGGGGACTTCAATGCCCATACCAAAAACATGTAGATTTTGAGGCATGACAGGACCGACAATGTACTTTGCACCATTGAAGTGGACCTGGAGTTGGTCGGTTTCCAACGTGATTATGAGGACACGACAGGGCCCCTGATGTCCTATGGCCGAAACTTTCTCCAATTAGGGGAATATCATGACATATTGATCCTAAATGGCATTCCTTGCTTCCCTAAATCCTGGTTCTTCACCTGCAGACTATTTTGTGGTGGGATAAGTGTGGTTGATTACCGCATGACTACCCCTGACTTGATTCCTTACATACACCACTTTTACGTCTCCCCCATCCCTCTTGCTGACCATGCGACCCTCTCCTTTTCCCTCCTATCTATCCTCCCCCAGGACCCCACCCCCTCCCCTCCCCCTTGCATATCACGTACTATTTGGAAA
Source organism: Taxus chinensis (assembly GCA_019776745.2). Taxonomy (NCBI): domain Eukaryota; kingdom Viridiplantae; phylum Streptophyta; class Pinopsida; order Cupressales; family Taxaceae; genus Taxus; species Taxus chinensis. The sequence continues at coordinate 200,088,477 of CM034152.1, read as the reverse complement.
TTTGACACAGGGGATCCCAAGACCTTTTCCTCCTACCTTCGTTTGCTTCTCTCGCCCATTCCCCACTTCACCTCTCTCACCTCGAATCAGATGTTTAATTCCCTCGCCTGCACTATTCTTGAGGCGGCCAAGAGTTCCTTCCCCCACGTCACCCACTCCACCCTACACCATGGCACATGCCCTATGAACAAATGGTACGACGTGGAATGCAAAGCCTTCCATCAAAAACTACACTTTGCTTTCCTGCATGCCCTTCCCTCCTTCCCCTCCCTGAAGTCAGCTTATTGCCACCTCCTTCAACATAAGAAATGCACATTTATCTCTCATAGACGTCGTGAGCTTTTTCTGTCACTTATCCACTCTCCTAAACATTTCTGGCGCACCATTCTTCCCCGTCATTCGCCTTTACCCCTGAACCTTGATCCTAATTCCATGTTCACCCACACCTCCATTCTTTATGACTTCCTGGGCTAGCCCCATATCCAGGTTCATTCCCCTCCCTCCCTTTTCCATACTTTCACCCACAAGCAATGTGAGGAATGCCATTCTTGCTATGAGTTAAGGTAAAGTAGGGGATGAGGAAGGGTTCCATGCGGAATTCTTCAAGTATAGTCAGCAAAGGCTCCTCAGTTATCTTGTGGACCTCTTCAATTAGGTGGTTCGTACAGGTTTTCTAGTCTCTTGGTCCCACCCCATTCACAAGTCAGGGCCCACTTCCGACCCCAACAATCACAGGACTATCATGGTGGGTCACACATTCTCCAAGCTCTATGTTATTGTTCTTCACTTGTAGCTTTCGGAGTTCCTCGATCAGTACTTGTTATCAGCCAATTTTGACTTCGCAAAATTGATTTTAAAAAATGAAATTTTTGAAATTTTTCAAAAGTGTTACTTTGTGTGGTTTATCACTCTCATCACAACCGTCTCATTTTTGTGATCGTTTCGTTCTTCGTTTCGTCCATTTCGGGTGAGAACTCCTCCCGCCAGGCATTAAATTACGTTAAAATTAATTAATTAATAGTTAATTAATTAATTACTCTTTGTTTGATAAAATTAATTTTTTTAATAATTTTGGAGTATTTAATTAAATAAATATTAATTAAAATTCATTCAACAAGTTTTATTTTAATTGCTAGGAAAAAATAAGCTTCCGCTCCTCATTGTCGAGAATGCCAAATTGGCTTCCCGGGCCCGGATTTCCCCTTTCCTGGTAAAATTGTTTTAAATTCATACTTGTGGAATTTCTTTTCACAATTTCCAAATTAATGAATTGGAAAATGGGAAAAAAAATCTCTTGATTTCCCACATGGGGAAATTAAACAAAGATTGCCAGCCCACTTTGTCATTCTCATTGGCAATTGGTCGTTGCTTTCCCCATTTCCCCTGGCAATTAATTCCACTACACGGGAAGAGGGGAAGTCGGTTTAACCCTCATAAATTCCTTCAACGAACTCGTGGGAAAGAGTCGTACAAAGCTTTCTAAAATTGCTTCTCACTTCTTCTAAGGAACATAATATTTTTATCACATTCCACAATATTGTGAACGCCTTTTTGAAGGAGAAATAGTAGGTACAGTCCAAACAAAGGCTAGCACAGTCCAAAGAATTAATCTCTGCGTAGCCCAAGGGAGATAAAGGAATTTTGTAGAAGTATTTGGCATAAGACAAAACACAAAAAGTCTCCATGCGTAGCTAGGTAATAGTAAGGAATAGTTTGAAGGACAGTCCAAGCTAATCTCCACACATTTGCTTGAACATAGATCTCCACACATCATAGGAAAGGAAATAATATAGTTTTCACGCACCCACCTTGGAAAATGATCATTGTTCAATTCAGGCCCAAGCAAAGAATTCACGCCAAAATTAGAGATACCATGTGGGGGAGGAAGAAAGAGATTCACGCAATTTGACAAAGTAATAACAGTCCAGGGAAGATTCCACGCTCAGCCCAAGGAGATTCACGCAGACCAAAGGGTAAAATAACCCATGTTTGCATAAGAAAGAGACCAGTAAAAGCCATAATACCACACATTTTTTAGAAGGAAAACCAAACCATTCAACAAGGTTTCTCCACGCAACAGCCCATGTAGCCCAAGGAAATAGCCAGATTCGGTACATGTTAAAACAGAGATTATCCACACAGGTTGAGATTGAAGGAGCTTTCTAACGCAGAGGTTGTAGAATTATCACACATGTTTTAGCATGATAAAATCCACACCCAGCTGTCTGGTGAAGAGGAGGTAGAGGCCACGCATTGGTCAAGGCAATATAGCCCCCACAGAGTCCAAACACGTGCATAAAGATACCATGTGGAGGAAGAAGGAGAAATCCACCCAGAAGTTTTACAGTAGTTTCCACGCAATAGAAGACAAGGAGGAGTAGACAAGATAAATCCATGCATGATACAAGATCAAACAAAGTCATAAGCTGCAGAGGATAATAATCCACATGCCTAGGAACAACAAGAAGGGTAATTAAAATAATTTCCAGTTTCCCACGCAGGCAAAGAAAGGCATCAACAAAGTTTCAGGCATCGACAATAGGATTATCACGCACTAACCCAATAATAAAATATTTTTAAAAAGGGGCCAGTTTAAAGGAGAAGGCATTTCAGAAGTCTCCACAAATTCGCAGAAGGATTAAGCAAGTGTATTCACGCATCAATCAAAAGATTGCAAGGAAGAAGTGAATCTCAAAGTACACGGTTATTTAAATCAGGCAATTTTTACACATACCAGGGAGAATTTTCTCCAGCAAATTAAATAAAAATCGATGTTAAACTTGGGTGGTTTTGTTTATTTAAAATAAATAAATAAAAAAGTTATCGCCTGAGTTGGAATTCAAACCTAGTCTCAGTGTGTGATTTTGTAAACAAGACTAGTTATTGTTATTATTGTTTCTTTTAAATAATAATAATAATAATATTAAAATGAATCATATTGTTCTTGCACTAACGAGGGTTTCAGAGATTGAGACCTGACCCCTCTTGCGTTGTTTTGCGTGCCTGAGTCATTTTTCTGTAAAATTCATAATGACCGAAAAATCTAACAAATCTGTAGTAAGATCGAGGAAGCCAGTGGAGAAATCGAACAAATCCGCACTCAAGTATGAATTCCAAGAAATCATCCCTCCCAGTTCCATTAAGTCAGCATATGACAATATCATTGATATAAATCTGGGTCACATCAATGTGCAACAATTCTGCGAGCGGGTGAAAACTGAAGGCAAGACCATATTCTCGGATAGACTTTACCATAGTGGTCTACCCCAAGCAGCATCATTTCCTGTCTCGGTGCAATGTCTGGAGCTGGTTATCACTTGCGTGAAGCATTATGATCCTGAGAGATGAGGAATTTTTAAAGATAATCACGAGCCTTTCCTCTTAATCACACCAGAGCACATTGAGGAATTGCTTTGCATACCTAACTTTCCTGAGAATACAGATATCACTCGCCAGTCAGCACAAGAATTTTGGGATGAAGAACCTCTTAGGTCGAGTAAGATGGTTAATAACAATTGGTCAGTGACCAAGATGCCTCGAATTGACGAGCTTCTCAAAGAATTGTACCGCATTGAGTTCGTGGAAGAAATCAGGGACATGATTACTCTCCTAAGTCAAGTTTTCGGTTTACCCTCTGCTAGGATTTTCCACCCATGGATGTATCAATTTATTTGTATCATCCTTTCCAAGAAAGAGTTTTTGGATTGGGCCACCATCATCAGTCATACCCTTCACAAACAATTAATAGAATTTAAGATGACTGGATGCTTCTACATGACATTGTATATGACTTATGCAGTAGCAAGAAGAAAGTTATTTTTGGGACATGAAACAAGAGTCATGGGGCCATCAAACATTGTTTTTCATTATTACCCGCAACTCAGTTTCAAAAATAGCTCTCACCATTTTAGAAGAGTCAACGATGCATCCACCTTCTGCGTGATTTGGAACCTGAATCGGAATACAGAGGAAAGATTTTCTAAAGAAGCCATGAGTGTCATTTCCCAATGGGGAACATGGTTTATTCAATTTTCATCCTTTTCCTACATTCACGTGCGTGGCTTTGCTAGTACTCCATGGAAACTTCCTAAGTACGTCAGTGACAGATGCACATTAATGGAACTTGTGTGAAAACTATTCCAAGTTCATTTTCTTCTCAAGGACAAGCACCGTTCAGGAATTCATTTCCCAATCCAATTCAGGGAATACCAATGTCCAAATCTTTTCAATGCACAACTCATGGAAAAAGAGTTCGCTCTCATTACAATCCATCCATATGTGAAGAGAGCCTAGTTTGATATCAATGGATATATGCAGAATATTCTTGGAAAGTATCAATATAACCCTACCATGGAAGATTTATATGCTACCTATTCAGACGAACATGAAGTAAGAAGACGAGAGTTTTCTCGCCTAACACTTTCTTAGATCAAGGCCTTCCGCATCAAGAACCCTCTCGATTCATTCATAAATGATGATGAAGATGTCATTGATTCCTCATATGATGCAGTTGCTTTTACCCCGTTGCCTCGAATTGACTGGACCAAAAGAGACAAATTTTCTCTTGATAGCAAGAATCAACCGATTCTTGAAAGAAGCATATCTTGGTATGATAGAGAACTTGCCAAGTTACAATCAATTCAAGATCATGCTTCAGGATCACAAAAAATGCCAACATGAGGAGGCCTTCATTCAACCAAATCCTCTTCTCGATCAACCTCTGTACCATCCAATCATACACAACAAGCAAGAAAGGAGTGGTTGCCAAAATCCACTTCGCCAAGTAACGTGTCACGAGGAGAAAAATCTAAAGACCCTAACCCCAAAGAAGGAAGAGAGCATGTATCAGGATTTTCTACCTCGAGTAGAGATTCATCTACACACATTGTTAATAGTGCTCAGAAGCTCGTGGCAAATGATCCTCAGTCATGCTTTGAACAAGCGTCTACTCAGGTGCAGGTAGTCCAAATATCAAACACTTCAAAGCATGCAATTCATGAAGGGATTTCCCAAAATCTCCCAAATAATCAGGAGGTGGATATTGAGGTTGTTTCTCCTCAAATCGAGATCGTAGATAGGATTCTTGTAGGATCTCATGATGTTGAGAACAATGAGAATATTGATTCAAGCTCTAGGATTTTGTATGTGGAAATAGTGCATGATACTCCTTCCTAGGTTGATTCCGAGGTTAAGAAAAGGAAGAGGGTTGTCAAGGCAATTGACATTGATTTTGATGCCCTTTTCAAACTTTCAAATGACGACATTCCAAAGAAGCCTAAGGTGCTTTCTCAAATAATGGTGGATAATGATGGAAATAGATTTGTAGATCTCACCATCACACAAGTTGATAAGGAGTGTGATGCCATGACACCTGCTGATTATGAAGTTTCCAGACTTGGACTTGGGAGGTCTACATTAGAAAGTGACATTGCAAATGGCTTGAGATTCAATTGATATTGTGCTAAAGAGACTTGAGAAATATAAGTCTCATAACTCTCAGCTCAAGGCCGAAAAGAATCAATTGGTGGAATATGTTCAACATTTGATAAATCCCATATCATCCACTTTCCTGGTACCTAATGCAGTGGCTGCCCCTGATGAAGAAACTCTCAATTTGTCAAAAGAAATAAACACATTGGGCCATGTCACTAAAACTTGGCTTTCAAAGATTCTTGTTTTAGGCCAAGGGATGATCAAGACCACGGTTAAGCTTTATGAAGATGTCAGTGCATATCTTGATCCAATTCTTTCTTTCAAAGAAACTTTTGTTTCTAATATATCAAATTTGGATGAGATATTGCCCAGTTTGTAGGAAATGACGAGTATGGAATCCTCAGTTTTGGCCATTGAAGGAATTCTCAAATTTGAACATCGAGGGACATATTTTCTTTGGTGTCTACATCTCAAATCAGGGAAGACACTTCTCAAGGATTATATGATCCATTATGAAAGCGTATGCGATGAAGCCTTCACTTCACTTGCCTTGATTCAAGAATTCATAGTTGAGATTCCTTGCAACCTCGTAAATGAACATAATCAAAGGTGTTCATCGAAATAGGTGGAAGAGCAATTTTCACAATTGTTTAAGGACATGTACACTCCCGCCAACAATTTCTCGTCAGTTTCAATGGAGCGGTGCATCAAATTAAAGAACTTATTTGAGAACGCTCAATCAAAGATTATTAATTTAAATGATATGCCAAGTAGGATTCTTGAATTGTAGGTATTTTTTGAGGCTATTCTTCAACCAAATGAACCTCCAGAAGAAGAAAAGATGTTTGAAACTTTGGGAAGGTTTAGATCCTTTCAACTGGCAAAAGTGGCAGATCCTAATTTCACGGACGGTTCAAGGAGATAATTTTCTTGGTATCTAACGAAGTGGGAGAGTCCATTTCTCATATGTTTGAGATAAGCGGACCCCATTTCAATAAATAAGGCACTGGTTATTATTGTATATTTTTTTTTAAAAAATGGATTTTTAAGAAAAGGATGTTTTTGTTTGCTTTCGAGAAACTATGGATAGCTTAAGTGATTCTATTTTTAGTTGTTGGTTAGAAAAATTCAAAGTCACTTAAGTGCCCTATTTAATGTGCATTTAAAACCCTAACTACTTTGTAACCAACTTTTGGGTTATAAAAGGAAGTGAGGGGCTCATTTGTAAGTGTGACTTTTGAGAGAGGAGATGAAAATACTTTTGTATGCAAGCTTTACTTCAAAGAAAGAAACTTTGTGTTCTTTTGAGAAGAAATTTTGGAGTTAATGAAATATGAACTTTGTGTCCCATTCATTGTCTCTTATAACCTTTGATGTTCTTATGTTCATTAGATGTTAGATGTTTGAATCTTGCTATGCAAATATTGTCTTTGATCTTATTGTAAACGTTATTAATTTGTTGTTCTAGTTCATAGTGATCAAGCTCTAATTATCTACTTGCTCATGTGTGTTCCCTTTTACTCATGTTCTTGTTTGGCTAACTCAAACTCTGTTTTATTTGTGTTGGTTATTCATCTTTCCTCTTCATGCAATATTAGGCTCTGTTTTTACCTAACTCTTGCATGTTCTTTCAGTTCATTCCTTTCCACTCCTTTTCTTCATTCCATTCCATCTCCCTCCTTCACTTTTTCTTTCCATTTATTTTCTAAAACACCCCCCACATACAATTTTGAATGTACAGATGTAAATACAGTTTTGGTTTTCAATAAAGGCAGCCTCACCTTCATTCAGGAGGGACTTCGTTCCCACACTGTTGCATGTCATTTACATGCATGTAAATCCATATGCTAACAGTACCATTATAGAGCTAAGGGGCAGGCGGGCTTCCTACCAACTTACTAGACTACCGACCACATCCTTACTCTTCGGGCTATCATCGAAGAGGCTAGCCACCGATCTTCCAGAATTTTCTGTTGTTTCGTGGATTTTCGGAAAGCCTTTGATTCTGTGCTAAGGGAAGCCCTTTTCCACAGGCTCAGAGATATAGGCATTTTCGAGACTCTTCTTACAACCATCACGCACCTTTATGAGGAGTTCTTTGGCCACTTTTACATTTCTAATGGCATGTCCGACTTCATCAAGAGTACCATTGGTGTCAAACAAGGCTGCCCCCTTTCTCCTACCTTATTTGGGGTCTATATCAATGAGCTTAAGGACTTTCTCAAAGATATCATACAGGAAGGTTATGGGTTCCTTCTGCACCAAGTTTTGATTTACATCCTCCTCTTTGCAAATGACATAGTTCTCCTTGCTTCCTCTACAAAGGGTCTCCAGAGACAGCTTGATGCCTTAGCCCTTTTCTGTGATCATCAACATCTGACTGTGAGTCTCGAGAAAACCAAAGTTATGGTTTTCAATTTTCTGAAGACTTTAGACCTCCACTTCTTCTTTAAGGGTGTGGATATTGAGATCACTTGCTCTTATACCTACCTGGGGATTCTTTTCTCTGGGCCTCGTTTTAACCTTCGTCTTGCTCTCCAACCCCAGGTTAATAAGGGCTATGGTTCTTTGGTGATTCTTGAGAGATAGTGTTTCTGCCACCACTTTCAGGACATTCCCTCCAAGATGTCCCTCTTTGATTCCTTGATTAGGCCCACGGTTCTGTATGGTTCAGAAGTTTGGGGTCCCTCTCTTTTGGACTCAAATTGGGCCACTATCGAGTGTCCTCATGCTCAGACGCATTATCAAGTACAAAGAATCTATTCCTCACCACATTATCCTCGCTGAGTTTGGGGCTCGCCCTTTTCAGTTGGAGACCATCTTCAGCCTCGTGTTGTTGTTGCACCGTATTCGGGGGTATTCTAGTTCTTCTATTGACAAGGACAGGTACACTTATCTTGCCTACTACTCCTCTGAAGCTATTGCTTCCTCAGATCACAGTAGACATTCTCGCTACTGGTATGCCTATGTTTCACGCCTCTTTGAGTCCATTGGCATACAAATGGACCGTCTCCCACCCTTCAGCCATTCTTTGGATGCCCCTGCCCACCTACTACCTAACCAGCATGATCTTCATAGGATTATCCATGATGATATCTACAGACATTTCATCCAGCACACATGGACCAACCCCCCGAGGGGTTACGTCTGAAGATGTCATTCTATGCGGCACACTTTCTCAAGATCCATGATGGGGTCATCCTTAGACCCATGTACATTTCCCGGCATTGGTTACAGGTCCTTCCTATCTCTCTGGGTCAGTTTCGAGTGGGTTCACATCGACTTCGTATTCAGATTGACCACCACATAGACTGCTCGAAGTGGACTTGCCTACTTTGTTCTGTCCATGGGGTTAAAACTAAAGAACACTTCATTTTTAGATGTCTTGTTTACTATGAGATTCGTGGGCGATCCCATTGCCTATTTCGCGAGCTTCCTTCCTTCACAACTTTCTTTAGATACTATGATCAGAGATGTCTTGCTCTCTACCTTCAGGAGACCATCAGGTTCTGGGACAGGCTCCTCCATCCCCCCTGGCGGATGGCTACTAGACTGATCACTTCCTTCTTCCTATTTCTCTCCTTGGTGAGAGGGGCTAAGAGGTGTTTGGTTACATGTATGGACCCCCAATCTAGGTTCGTCAGGTCTCGTGACTTTGTTCCTTCCTCCCGAGGCTCCATATCTCAGGGATGTCCTAGGACACCTCCACATAGACAACGATCCACTAGACCTACTATGAGGCATCGCCTTCCTCCCAGACATCGGATCCCTAGGCATTCCACAGTCTTTGCTTCTTGTCGTCAGTGCACTGCGAGTTACTCTCATCCGGCCTTGCATGTTAGGTGATGTTGTCAGTGATGTTGCTCCTTTTTCTGCTCCCTCCCCACACTATCATCTCTCTCCTCTTCATTCCTGGTCTCTCAGCATCTGTTGTTTCCTTCTCCTCCTCTCCTTCTCTCATTGTATTTCGAGTGACCCGTTTGGGTCCTATCGCTAGGTTTGTTTTCTTTGTACTCTATAGTCCCATTGACCTACATTTGTGGTCATTTGTTAGACATTAATAACATTATCTTATCCATATTTTCTTCACTTGATCACAACAACAAAAAATAGGGGAGAGGCAACACTCTCCACCCAACCAAAACTCCAATGAGAAGAAACAATTTTCTTCATTGGCCCCTAAGTCCCAACCACAAGGTAATAAGGGATGGATCAACACATGGCAATTATACGATGTTTCCACACTTACTTTCAAAAAACAACACACAAGAAATATAACCATAAAAACACTCATTTTTAAGCACAACTTCACAAAACAATGGCTCTAAAATAAGCCAAGTAGAGAAAGGAATATGGGGATACCCTTGTGTCTCCCAAGGGTTTGGATGCCCACCTCTAAAATCCTCCAAAACACAATCAACCCCAAAATATCTTATGCCTCCCAACAATAACAAATATGTCTCTTATGCCTCCCTCACTCTTATGTCTCCCTCTCTCTTATGGCTCCCATAATTCACAAAATAAAAAAATTGAATAAAGTGGGGCATCCAAAACCTACTCCCTCTTAAACACACAAAGAAGATCTTATGTCTCCCAACATATTTCATATATATTTCACTATCTCAACACAACCTATAGTCATTTCACTACCCAACACTTCAAATAAGAAAATACATTCATATAACATATAAGAAAACAAGGGTGCAAGACCCTACCTTGTCATGGTAAAGCTCCACTTTTCAAGAAAGTCCCAAAATCTTTCAAACTCCAAAAACTAGCCAAGGAGAACATCAAACAGAGGAACCCAACAAAGAAGAAATGATAGAAAATATGAAGAGTTGGGCTGCTAAATTTGAGTTTTCAAAGGTTCCATTGTTGGTTAAACCTATGGAGGACGCTGAGGTCAAGCCGCAAGTGGTGGAAGCTTTAGCTATAACACAAGCAGTGAAAGAAGGAGCTACTCCTAATTCAAAAGAAGAGGAGTACATTCTGGCTTTGGAGGAGGACCATATAGTTTCAGAGGCTCTAAGTGCAGAGCAAGCCACAGAAGAACCTTCAGTTCTTCCTCCCACTTCATCCCCTTCAAGCTCTGATGTTGAAGAAGAGTTTGGGATTTCAAACTTCATGTTTAAGAGTGAAGGGAGCCATGGTGATCAAGTTGCAGATCAGGAAGGAACCATGGAGGAGCTAAAACACATGCAACAGGACAACAAGGAGGTAGACTGCCTGTCAAACTTGGAAGATTGCTTTAATAAAGAGGAGCCTGAGGAGATAACATCATTTTTTCCAACATCTTCAATCTTCCAAGCACATGAACCTACTACCATGAAGGATAACATCCAAGGACAATAACTTGCATCTCACAACGGCCCTCTGGAACCAAGGTTGGAAAATCTTGATCTTCCATGTTCTTCCAATGAAGAGGAAGAGAAAAGGAAGAGGATGTCATCATCTCCCTCACACCATCCACTCAAGAAGGTCCACAAGAAGACTCCATTTTTGGAGTTGAATTTCAAATAAATGGGCACATCCAAATGATCAGATTGTGCCCAATCAAGTACTTGGCTTCATTGGAGCCAAAGGAGAAACCAAAACCAGGCATGCCTACTTCAGCGCATGACGATGGGCATCAAAGTACCAAAGGTCACCATCAATACCTCCAGGAGTCCAATACAGGTCAACTTGAGGAGGTATTTTCCATTAATGTTGATACCTTGATGATTTGGGTGGAGGACAAGCTTATAGCCAATTTTTCACTCATACTAGCAACTATATTTAGTGTCAAATCATTTGCATGGCTACCCCTCTTGAGAAAGGGAAGCTACTTCTCCCTACCTGTTGCAAGATTTGTTTAGCATTCTTTCCCTCTAGTTAGTTTAGGAGTAGGAATAGATTTTGCTTTCAGAAAAAGAAGTGCTTTTGCACACTCTGCATATCCCACTTGGGGTATGTATGATTTTCGGTTTGTACATAGTTTTTGGTGTTGTTGTTTTGCTCTTACACAGTCCATTTCAGTTGGCTTTTAGTGAAGTTCAACTCCAAGTTCAGTGGGTTTCCAAAAGGCTAAGAGGTCAGATCTTCAAAATTTTAAATCAGTTTCATATTTATCAGGCAGACTCCATGCCCAATGGATGCTTCAAGGCCATTGGTTTCTTCATCTAGCAAACACATGTCCCCGTGAGTCACCAAATTTTTATCCCAAATTCGCCCCCTGGGTAAATTTGGTCAAGATAACTCTTGGACAAGGAAATTATGAAGGAAATGACTCAAACCCGCGAGCTCATATTCCAGGATGAAAAACAGGTTATAGACGGGCTCGGAAATGAAGGAGCAATGCCACAGAGGAACCGAGCAAGAAAGGGGAAGAAACAGTGAAAATCCGAAGTCCTCAGGTTCAAAACAGTTCAGGAAATGTTTGAAATCGACTAAGTATGGAATATCTAGCAAAGGGAACCACGTGCCCTAACAACACTTCTCTAGAGGTGAATCCAAAAAAAGGGGAAGACCAAATGAGCACCAAACTGACGTGTGTCCTAGAGGAAAGTGGGGCGTCAGGGGAAAAGTTGATTCTTTGCCCCCACAAAAAGCGCAAAAGATAAATTATGGACCCGCAAGACCGATTTTTTGTTCTAATCCAGCTGCCACGTGTCCCAAACCAAAAGGGGGGGGCCATTTTTCAAACTATTTTTCCCGTCCATTCATAGGAACCTGATACAAACTTCAAAGAGGCATATCTTTCGACTCAGGGCTCGAAATATGGCAGATCTAACACCATTAGAAAGATCTCGACCTCACCTATGCCATGAGGTCTAAGAATTTAATTTTGAGGAGGTTAGGTAAAGGAAAATGGAGGAAACATCTTTGGGCCTTCAATGTAGGATCCATCTGTCTCAACAACTAGATCAGATTCGATCTATTTCCGTCTTTTTCTCTTCTTTCAAGGCGCCGAATCAAGGAATCATGCAGTAAAGATGGATTTGGGGCATATTTTATCAGAAGCATTAACAGTAGTGGTTGAGCTTCAACCCACTTTTCCCACTTCCCTCTCTCTTTCTTCTCTCTGATCAAATCTATAAATACAGGGGTAGGATTTATTGTAAAAGGTAGTTCATTCTTCTTTCCTGCCCCCCTCTCTCTTTCATCTCCAGGGTCGAATGTGGAGTTTAAGTCTCCTCCCTTGGATTTTTAATGGCATTTTCTTGCCTCTTGCCCATTAATGGTGTACTGTGTGAACTCCTAGAGCAATAAAATCTATTTTTGTGATGCATTTTGTCCATCATTTGCTCATTTTGTTGTCTCTTCTCGCCTCTCACCATTGCAGGGTATACTGTGCATATCTTTGATGTCCATTACAGGTTTTGGGAGGTGTGTTTAAGGGGTTTGAAATGGTGTTATGTGCAAACTTTATCCTTGGTCTGTGATGCATCTGTCCATCCTCTCCATTGCTCGCCTCTCTCCATTTCAGGCAGTTGGGTTTGTGATCAGCAGTTCCCTTTTCTTGGTGTTATCACCTCTGTAGTGTAGGATTTCTTTATTTTCATGCTCTCTCTCTCTCTCTCCTTGGTCCCTTGGAATTGTTAGATTAGGAATAGATAGTCACATTTCCTTCCTTATAAGTAGTTTAGTGCTAGGATTAGGAAGATAAACTAGCCTTCTTTGGAGGATCTTCTCATTTGTAATCCCACAGCTTGGGAAATGATTCAATGTTATGCAAATCACACCAAATGACCCTTCCTTAGAAAATCAAATCCATAACTCATTTGGAGGTGTTGTGATTTCGTACTAACAATGACCATTGTTGTATCCATCCATCATTCCGATGTGGTTCGTCTTTAATCTTCCTTTGATTGTTGTGATACCTGTAAAATCACACAATACCTCATTCGGCCTCGTGGTCACATCAAAACATCCAAGATAAAATATATGCATATAAGTCAACAATCATCCATATATAAATTAAATCATCATCTAAACAAATAATGTTATTATTTTAAAATTCTAAAAACATCTTAATTCTATATTTTATCAATAACAATAAGATCACAAGATTAGTTCAACTGCTAAAACCTACTCAATATGACGAGAATGCCAAATGTCAAAAATATATAAATATGTCAACAACCCATCACCATCAATATAAAATGTCTCTCTAAGAATTCACACAAATCATACTATGAATTGAAATTTGACAATAGTCTAAGTATCTATATTGTCTAACATCGTGTTAAGTCAAAATGATACAATGATATCCATGTATATAGTCAAAAGTAATCGAAATCAAGATATAATAAGTGTCGAAGAGAAGTGGGCACTACAAATGATGAACCTTGCAGTATTACTGGTAATGGGGAATTCATCTAAAATTACAGAATTGAAATACATGGGTATTGAAAGATGTGAGGCATGTGTTAAGCCTCATGAGGAATCTTATTTCTGCAAGGCAACTATGTGAAGTTGGTTGCATGATTACATTTACAGGAGACTCTTGGAAAGTCACCAAGGGTGCTCTTGTTGTAGTGTCCACTTCCCTTCGACACTTATTATATTTTAATTTTGATTATTGTTGGTTATATACATAGATATTAGTGTATCATTTTGGTTTAACATGATGTTAGACGATAGAGATATTTGGACTATTGTTGGATTTCGATTCATATTATGATTTGTGTGGATTCTTAGAGAGACATTTTATATTGATGGTGATGGTTTGTATACATATTTATATATTTGTGGCATTCGTTATTCTCGTCATATTGAGTATGATTTAGTAGTTGAACTAATCTTGTGATCTTCTTAGTATTGATAAAATAGAGAATTGAGATGTTGTTGGAATTTTAAAATAGTAACATTATTTGTCTGGATGATGATTTAATTTATATGTGGATGATTGTTGACTTATTTGACTAGATAATGATTTTATCTTGCAAATTTTGATGCGGTCACAAGGCTAACGAAGGTATTAAGTGATTTTTACAGGTAATTATATCACAACAATCAAGGGGGTTGGAGACCAACCACAACGGAATATTGGGTGGATACGACAATGGTCATCATGGCAACTTGTGTTATGTTGTGTGTGTTTTATTTGTTGTTAGGAGGTCCCAATGGGGGATGACCTCCAATTGTGACCAAGGATTTTGTGTGTTGTTCTTTTCTTTTCCTTCTTTTATTTAATTTTAGTTTATGTGATATAATTTGTGATGTAATTCTCTTTTATCAATATTTGGTTTAGGTGTCTTAATTAAGTGAACTAATAATATTATTAAGCTAAATTTTAGATGTGAAAAAGGGAGTCATTTATTGGAGTAGTTGGGTCTTTGGTCCTTGTGTTTTAAGTCGAGTGTAAGTAACTTGAGTGTTGAACACCCTACCTCACCTTGGAAATTCAAATTTGGTGTTAAGGGCCAATTTTGGAGACTTGTGAGACAAGCTAAGTTTGTCTCACACCTCTTAATTTCTTATACGAACCCTACCTATGGGTTGTGGGGGGTCAAAAATAGACCTCATTACATGTTTTGGAAGGTAAAATGTGAGTTTTAATTGCACTTTCTTAAATGTGTTTAATTTTTGTCCTTAAAGGGTGTGGGTTGAAGTGTTGTGTGTAAGAGGTTTGTCATACCTCTCAACCACCCATTTATTATGTCTTGGGGTATGGGTTTGACTTGGGTGATGTGGGATGAAAAAGAAATTATGTGGCATCCTACATGGAGCCACATCATCTCCATATTCTTTTATTTATTTATTAGAATTTTTGGGAAATATTTGGGGTTATTTGCTTGATTTTGGCTCTTGAATTGTGGAATGTTTGTTTGTTGGAGTTTAACGAAGCTTGGAATTGCTTAAGTTTGAAATATTTTGGGACTTACTTGAAAATTGGAGTTTTACCATGGCAAGGTAGGGTCTTACACCCTTGTTTTTTTTCTTGTTTTCTTGTATGTTATGTGTTGTATGGATTTATTTCTTGCTTGAAGTGTTGGGTAGTGAAATGAATTTAGGTTGTGTTGAGATAGTGAAATAGGGATGAAATATGTTGGGAGGCATAAGAGCTTCTTTGTGTGTTTAAGAGGGAGTAGGTTTTGGATGCCCCACTTTGTTCTATTTTGTTATTTTGTGCATTGTGGGAGCCATAAGAGAGAGCAAAGCATAAGAGTGTGGGAGGCGTAAGAGACATATTTGTGTTATGGGGAGGCATAAGAGATTTTAGGGTTGATTGTGTTTTGGAAGATTTTAGAGGTGGGCATCCAAACCTTGGGAGGCACAAGGGTATCTCCATATTTCTATCTCTATTTGGTTTGTCTTAGAGCCATTGTGTTGGGAAGTTGTGCTTAAAAATGAGTGTTTTGTGGTTATTTTCCTTTGTATTTGTTGCTTACAAGTAAGTGTGGAAGCATTGTAGAGTTGTCATGTGTTGGATCCATCTCTTATTGCCTTGTGGTTGAGGCTCGGGGGCTAATGAGGAGAATTGTTTCTTCTTCTCATTGGAGTTTTGGTTGGGTGGAGAGTGTTGCCTCTCCCCCATTTTTGTTGTTGTGATTAAGTGAAGAAAAGATGGAGCCTTGTTGGAGATTTGATACTTGGAGCACTTGTAGAAGACTAAACAAGTGGAAGATTATTGCATTGGTTCTTTTGAAAGAAAAGTTACGTTGAGTATTTGTTATTAAATTGTAATGTATGTGGGAAAGAAAGACAAATTTAGTAAAACAAGTTGATATAATAGAAAGGTAGTTGAAAAGAGGAAACAACTTATTTACATTTTAGTTGATTTATCATCTCACATAGGTGTGTTGCTTTTGTTTTAAAACTATCAAGAAAATCTTGTTGAAAGTCCTTGTGGGCATGTTTGAAACTCGTATGTTGCAAATGAAAGAAATATCAAATTATATTGTATTATTTGAAAGGCATATAATTGAAAGTTAGACTATATTTGTGCACTTTCGTGTATTGTTTGAAAGAAAGCTAAACCTTGGATGTATAGATGGAAAGAACTTAAATTATAATTATCATTTACTTGGCCAATAAAGTAGGTTAATTCCTAAATCTAGTTGTACAAAAGAATTACATAATTAAAAGTAGACTTTAGACCTATTGATTTTGTAAATGTATTAATAAGTTAAATTAACTCATTTAAAATTAACTATCAAGAAAAATGGTAATGATTAAAGAAATAAAGTTCTAAACCAACACTTGGTAATATTTTAGCAATTTATAAAAGAAATGTTAAGTCCAATATTAAGTTTTGTAAATAATATAAGTATTTTTTTAACTTCTTGGTAATAATGGTGATATTAAAATATATTATTATTTTGTTAATAATAATGGAAATATAGTTAATATATTTGAATACCCTTAATGTATATATATAAAGTCATACTCTATACTTTTTAAACAAAACAAAAGTTAATCAAATGACAACGTAGTAATTAGAAGTTTATAGTTGCGACCTGTGTAAATGTTTATTTTTATGGGGAAAAGGGATGGGGGGGTCGTCAACCCTACCCCCCACCCCAATGGTGTGGGGGTGGGGTCGGCAACCCTCCCCCCAACTCCAAATAAAACCTACCAATGTATATACTTCCCCCAAATCGTTGTCACAGGTCGGCCATTAGTGGTATTTGCAGGTTGTGCATAAAAAACTTAAACCGTGGATGAACCCTTTGTAAATTCAATTTTATATGTATATGTGTGTGTATACAAATATATATTCTTTTACCCAAATGAAAACATATGCCTTTTTAACCTATTTTCACAAAAAATGTGGCAAAACCCATATGCCCATTTGGCAAATACTAAAATAATGAGATAAATAAAATAAATAAATACTTTGAAACCTTAGGTAAGGGTATAAATAAAACAAGAAAATAGATTAAGCATGTGTATCCTTCCAAAAGCTTAAGTTGGCCTCTCATGGCTTCCTCTTCCTCCTCCACCAATCTATAAAATAAAACAAAGAAATAATAAGTCAAACAAAAGAGAAAAGTGCTTTTCATAAGCAAACATAGGGTTAGTTAAACCCCTAGATCTTGTGTCCTCAAATGAATCTATCCATTGGATGAGATTCATTCCTACAAAAAGTAGGTGGGGAGTGGGTGAAATTCAAATTTTAATTTGCATGGGTGAACTTTATTTTGGGGTCACTCAATTAAGTGTAAAAGGGGATGGGTGTTATTAATTTTCTAACACAAATGTCTTTTAAAAACATTTTAATTAAATGTCAATTGTGACCCCCTTTTGGGTATAATAGAACCTTTTAATTTAATTAAATAGACCCCTTTGAGATAAATAAAATAAGTAAATACTTTGAAACCTTAGGTAAGGGTATAAATAAAACAAGAAAATAGATTAAGCATGTGTATCCTTCCAAAAGCTTGAGTTGGCCTCTCATGGCTTCCTCTTCCCCCTCCACCAATCTGTAAAATAAGACAAAGAAATAATAAGTCAAACAAAAGAGAAAAGTGTTTTTCATAAGCAAACATAAGGTTAGTTAAACCCTTAGATCTTGTGTCCTCAAATGAATCCATCCATTGTATGAGATTCATTCCTACAAAAAGTAGGTGGGGAGTGGGTGAAATTCAAATTTTAATTTGCATGGGTGAACTTTATTTTGGGGTCACTCAATTAAGTGTAAAAGGGGATGGGTGTTATTAATTTTCTAACACAAATGTCTTTTAAAAACATTTTAATTAAATGTCTAATAGAACCTTTTAATTTAATTAAATAGACCCCTTTACCCTTGGGATCAATTTGTAAAAATTTGACTATGATGGAATTTAAATGTTTATCAAAATAAAATTTAGGGGAACCTAAACCATGTCTTAGACTAACTAAGTTTATTAAAAGGTATTGAGAGTTTTATTATATTATTATAATGAGGATTAAAAAAAAATTATATTATTAATTTAAAGTAACTTAGAAATAAGAATGTGACAACTGTTAATTCGAAATCTTTTTGCGAGCATGTTTTTCAAAAAAAATCCATGATTTTTCTAGCTTGCTCGATGTTATTCTTAGGTTTCGTGTCGGTAATTTTTGTGGGCGTTACACTTGTTATGGTAAGAGGTAAGAAGGTAGGAACATTATATTTATCTACCTATGTTACTGATTCTTTTTATGTATTATCTACTTCAGATTCAGATGCATGTATGTGGCATACTCGGTTGGGCCATATAAGTCAAAAAGGAATGTAGATTTAACGGCTAAGGGTAAGTTATCAGATTTGAAAGATTTAGACCTTGATTTCTGTGAGCATTGTGTCTTTGGAAAGCAAAAGAGAGTGAGATTTCTCAAAGTTGGGGCAACTAAGGAGCATAAATTGGAGTTTGTACACTCAAATGTGTGGGGACCAGCTTAGGTAGCTTCTCTTAGAGGATCCCAGTATTATGTTACTTTCATTGATGATGCTACAAAAATGGTATGGGTTTATTGTATTAAACATAAATTTGATGTTTTTGAAACTTTTAAAAGATGGAAAGACCTTGTTGAGAATGAATCAAATTCCAAGTTAAAGTGTCTTAGATCTAACAATGGTGGTGAATACTATAACAAGGCTTTTCAATGATTATTGTTTAGTGAATGAGATACATAGAGAAAGAATGGTTATAAGAACACCACAGGAGAATGGTGTTACAAAAAGAATGATCAGGACAATCATAGAACGTGCTAGATGTATGAGGATACATTCTTGACTGCCTTTGTAGTTTTGGGCAGAAGCAGTTGATACAACAGTTTATTTGATTAACCGTGGGCCTTCAAGTTCACTGGATGGAGGAATACCAGAGGAAGCTTAAACCAGAAAAGGGGTAGATCTATATTTTCTTAAAGTTTTTGGTTCAGAAGCTTTTGTACATATTAATAAGAAAAATAGAATAAAGTTGGATGCAAAATCCAAGAGATGCACTTTCATTGGTTATGGATATGGTGATTTCAGATTCTGTTTTTAGGATTTAGAGAATTCTAAAATTATTAGGAGTCATGACATTGAATGGAATGAAAAAAGAATGTACATGGATCAAATTTTTGTTTCCAAGGATGAACCGGTTGAGAATTTTGTGAATGAAAATGAACTCTTGGATTTAAAAGTAATACCGACATGGTTACACAGTAACCGGTGTCGATTGACCCTTGACCAACATCGGTCAGCAAAAGTGGTATTGATTATAGAAGAGCCAAACTAGGATCAGTTAGCAAAACCAACATCGGTTACAGGTGACCGGCGTCGGTCACTGACATATTTAGATACAAATGTCCAAGAGGTCTAGAATGAGCCTTTGGTACCCCAAACTCCTATGAGAAGGTCACAAAGGGTAAGTAAACCTCCAAAATTATTTACACATCTATTTTATTTATTATTGACTGATAATGGTGAACCAGAGAGTTTTGAAGAAGCAATGCAAGATAAGACCCACGTCTAGTGGGAGCATGGTGTGGATGAGGAGATGGACTCCTTGGAAGAAAACCAGATTTGGGATTTGGTTAAGTTGTCAGCAGGTAAGAGGACATTGCAGAATAAGTGGGTTTACAAGGTCAAGGAAGAAGAGGGTGGACAGAAAAGATATAAGACAAGGCTTGTAGTAAAAGGATTTGCACTGAAAACAAGTATTGAATTTGGTTAAATATTTTCTCCTGTTGTTAAGATAATTTCTATTCGTACTGTATTGAGTTTAGTTGCAGTAGAGGATTTTCATTTAGAGCAACTAGATGTGAAGACAACTTTCCTTCATGGTGATTTGGATGAAGAAGTTTATATGCAACAGTGGCTTGGGTATGAAGTCAAAGGTAAGGAGAAATTAGTGTGCAGGTTGAAAAAGATTCTATATGGGCTCAAACAAGATCCAAGGCAATGGTACATGAGGTTTGATAGTTTTATGCATGAACATGGTTATTTGAGATATGAACCTGACCATTGTGTTTATTTCAAGAAGCTTAGAAATAGGAGCTATATTATTTTGTTACTATATGTGGATGATATGCTTATTGCAGGATCTAGTATGCAGGACATTTGTGAGCTTAAAGGGAAGCTAGCTCACACATTTGCTATTAAGGATTTAGGAGCTGAAAAAAGAATTTTTGGCATGCAAATACACAGAGACATGAAGAACACGAAATTGTATTTGTCTCAGGAGAATTATATCTACAGGGTGTTAGAAAGGTTCAAAATGTAGAATTTAAAACATGTTAGTACACATATGACTCGACACTTCAAATTAAGCAAAGATCAGTGTCCTTCATCACTTTAGGAGGTCAAATACATGACATGAGTACCATATTCTTAAGTAATTAAGAGTCCCATATATGCTATGGTTTGTACCAGACCAGACATTGCACAAGTAGTGGGAGTTGTGAGTAGATATATGGTCAATCCAAGTAAAGAGCATTGGAAAGCAGTCAAATGGATACTCAGATATTTGAAAGGGACACCTAGCATGCATTTATGCTATGGAGGTTCAGATATTTCATTATGTGGCTATGTTGATTCGGATATGGCTGAAGATCTGGATGGTAGGAGGAGCATTACTGGATATATTTTCATAGTAGGTGGGACAATAGTTAGCTAGATTTCAAGATTGCATAAGGTTGTGGCTTTATCTACTACAGAAGTAGAGTATGTTGCAGCTACAAAGGCTAGCAAGGAGATGATATAGATGAGTAGGTTCATGGAAGAGTTAAGAAAGGAGCAAAATGATTGCAAATTATTCAATGATAGTCAGAGTGCAATTCATTTGGCAAAGAACTCAACGTTTCATTCGAGAACGAAACACATCCAGTTGAAGTTTCATTTCATATGGCAGGTATTGGAGGATGGGTAGTTAAATCTGGAGAAGATTCATACGAGTGAAAACCTTGTGGATATGCTAACAAACTTGTTAGCAAAGGAGAAGTTGGAACTACACTCCACTTCTGTTGGTCTTTGAGTTTGAGACTTGAAGACGAAGAAACAAAGCTAAGGAAGGATCCAAGAATGACGTTGTATAGGTATAGTGTAGTAATTAATCTCCAAGTGGGAGATTATTGAGTTGTGGAGCTCAATTACTTCAGATTAGCATGTAATATAAAACTTACTGGAAAACACAGTAACTGACATCGGTTATGGAGGGACCGGCATCGGTCACCTATGACTGGCATTGGTCAGGCAAGGAGGAACCAACATCGGTTAGGGATAGCCAGCATCGATTACCTATGTGTGGGTGTTTTAATTAACTCAAGGGAATTAGATCTATTTTTAGTGTTCAAGCAAATCTATTGATTGTAATTGCATGGCTAAGTGCCCTAATTTTTTATGTGCCTATATAAACATGAAAGCTAGCGTTTAGAAGTAAGAATTAAGAAGAACTTGCAAAAAGTTGATTATTGTGAGAATAATTGTGAGAAAGAGAATTCTTAGAGAAGAAGCAAAATCTTGAAAGAAAGAAAGTATTGTACGTCTAAGAGGTGTAGAAAATTGTAAATCTTCATTGTATATTTTATGAAAGCTTTAGATAATAGATTGGCTTATTTCTTGGTGGACATAGCCCACACTGGGTGAACCACGTTAAATCTGGTGTTGATTTATATCTCTTGTTTTATATATTTCTCCTGGTAGAATATCCATTTTTATTTGCATGTATGTTTAGATTTGATATATTATCTGTACAACCGTTGTGCTAACCCAACAATCATGTACGTAGATTTTTAGTTCATCTAGAACGTGGGAATTTATTAGTGTAGAATTCTTATATGGATTGTTGACCACAAAGCATTAGCATGATTTTCTTTTCGTTATTGTCAATCATTTCTCAACCATTGCAATCATGGTAACATGCACCTAGAAATGGAAAACTATCCTAGTATGTTTGGATACACTTTTAAGCATCTCTCTCCATTGTATTAAATCCAGATCCAAAGTTTTTTTATCATGTTTGGCAAATAGTTTGAGAGATGTTCGCTGAGAAGATGGATAGAATGACAACATGCCACATTCTTGTGTTGACCCCTGAAATGTTCCTTCTAAAAATGCAACCAGTCTCTGTCTCCAACCTTAAACTCATGAGGTGTATGATGCAATTCATGGTTCTCTTAATACTGCTATTGGTGCATTTCTACCTTATTTATTTCATGTTCATGTGTGCAGCATTCTATGTCAAATGACGCATGATAGGATACCTATAGGGGTGTCACTAGTTGGAACCCAAGACATTTGGACGTAGAATTGTGGAGAGCTACGTTATAGGCATGTTGGAAATGTAGAAAGCTATCATCTCAATTTCGTGGGTGTGCCCTATCGTACATTGACAATAAATGAACAAGTGTGTGTTTGACAACTTCTATTTGTGCATCTATGTGTAGATCAAATGTCATGATCGATCTAGTTGTGTATGCATCCTTTCCCACAATGCTAATCAAAAATGACTTACAAAGGATGAGATACGATAGGACAATCGATGTTCATAGTCTAAAGCACACACAAACATGGTTGAAGAATGAGTGCACAGTTTTGTACACATTGATTCTCTACTCATAAGCAACCATGAAGGCCATCTTTGAAAAATTATCCACTACAACAAACCTAGAGTCATTTTAGTGCTTTGTCATTGGTAATCCAGTCAGGAAATCCATGTTGATAAACTCTCATGGTTTAGATGGAACTAGAAAAGTTATGAAAGCCTAGCTTCTTATTCACATGCTTGGAAATGCAACAAGGAATGAAAGACTTGTTGTGGTGCTCAATGTAGGTTTGCATGTGAGGTCAATAGAAGTGTTGTTATACTGCTACCAATGTTTTGGTAATGCCAAAGTGCACCATAATTTTGGTATAGTATCTAGTATAGTACGCCTCCAAGATGAGTCTTTGACAAGGTGTGCCATAAGGAACACTAAGATGTCTAACCTTATATAGAAACTTGTCGAACATGTGGAATTTGCAAACTTATTTTTGTGCAAGAGTGGCATTTTTTCTAGTACAAGAATACCCAGTCAAAAATGTTTTGTCTGCACATGCCATGTTGTGCAATAAGCACTTGAATTAGTGGACGGCTAAGGTAATCTTATGCCTTATTGTTTGTTCCCTTCATACGCTTGATGCACATTCTACAGTGTTCTCTACGTATGCAGGAACTAAAGCAACTTATGATAAAAATGGATGACTGCATCATTACCCAACATGTAGTGATTCTATTGCCTCACTTTGTGAACATTGGCATAGAACTCTTTATCATAGGTGGAGTAGCATTGAAATGTGTTGTTGAATATCTCTTAGTGATAGATAATCAAATGTCTATGTTGTGTGAAAAATGGACCAAGTGCATAGTCAAATGCATCAATTCAGATCTCAAAGGGTTGGACAAGTTGAGGGATTTCTAAAACACATTTTGCATAGAGGTGTTGTTTGAGCTCCTTGGATGGATGTAGTTGAGCAATAGTCCAATGGAAGGTTGCTTTTACATTAATGATCTAGATAGGAGGTCATTGTATGTGTGAGAACTTAAGGACAAACCTATGGTAGAAGTTAGCAAGTCCAAGAAAACTCTCCTTAATTATGTGAGATCACGCAAATTTGGCTAATCTTGGAATAACTTTATCTTGGAAAATTTCACTAATCTTGGAATAAATTTTCCTTGAGCACGACTGAGAGTTTGATAAGAACTAGACAGGGAACAACTATTTGTATTTATAAGTGGACCATTTTTTGGAATATATTTCTGCTGGACAAGAACTTGACAGTGGTCACACAAGAGACAGTCAGTATTCGGATCATGTATTTAAGAAGGATGGCTATCACTGAGTGAAGATCTTCTTCATTGCTTGTTTCCTTAGTATTCGATAGAAAATATTCTGGAAGAGGAAGTGGATAAGCGAGGCTTTATTGGAACTCTTCGTAAAATGCGCAATAGTAGCTGTCGGCCTTTTTTTCGATGACCTTAGGTGAGGCGTGAGGTGGTGGCTAAGAAACTCTTGTAAAATGTCCATTCTCTGAAGGACAGTTAAAGTCCGGTGACAATGGATACAGAGGAATGGGTTTCATCTAATTCTGGAATGCAAGCAGACGATCACGATGATACTTTTTTCAATCTTTCATATTTGATTCCTGTCAACGATGAAATGCAGATCATGGAAGAAGATATCCATTACCAGGTTGGAAACTTCCCAAACTTCCTTATAATGAAGTTTATCAAAAGTCTAAAGCTTTTCATCTGATAGCTAGTACTTCTATTAGATCTAGAGAATCTTGTATACAAGTTAAAACCTCTGAAAAATCTGAATATGATATAAGACCGGTATAATATCTCCCTTGTGATTTGAAGTATACTCAAAAAACCAATATGGATAAATTTATAAACATATTGGTTGTGTACTTTAGATCACTAGGAGATATTACGAGATATCATATTCAGATTTTTTAGAGGTTTGAATGTTTGTATACAAGTTGTCTAGATCTTGAAGTACTAGCTATCAAATGAAAGTTTTAAAGATTTTCTGATTTCATTATAAGGCTACTCTTCAGGACCAGTCTTAGTAATGGACATATTCATTTTGATCTGTTTTCCCGTTGATAAATCAATCCAGTGTCCATCCAAACTAGCAATCTTCTAGATCATCTCTTAAAGCTTTCATCTTGCAAACTACGGGTCTGATCATGAAAACAGGAATTTATCCCCTCCTACGCTATATTCTTATCCGAGTTTTATTTCCAATTAACCAAAAAAAAACATCCTGCAATCAAACATGGTCCCTCAAAGGAAGCAATATTTTGTTTCATGCATGCTAGTTTGTCTCTCAGAAAATAGAAGCCGAAGTTGTTTCTTGGGATAAAATCAAAGTACCTAGAGAATGGACTATTTCTACCAAATGTGTCTCAGACACTACCTCCTTGTCCAATCTGCATCTAAGGTCATCGAATCAAAAGGGAAAGCTACTATTTCTTTTAGAATATTTGGTTCCACTAAGCCTCACTTATCTACTTCCTCTTCCACTCAATCTTTTCTATCTGAAAAAGAAAAGAGCAATGAAGAAGATCTTCCCCAGTGTAGCCATCCTTCTTTGGTACATGATCCGAACACTGACTGTCTCTGGTGTGACCATTGTCAAGTTCTTTTCTAGCAACAAATATATTCCAAAAAATGGTCCACGCATATAATATAAATAGTTTTTCCCTGTCTAGTTCTTATCAAACTCTCAGTCGTGCTCAAGCTTTGCTTAGAAAAGTCCAGATTTCTATGGATTCTAAGGATGCCTCATCCTCAGAAGTTGACACTGTAGACTTCCCTCCTGTTAAATATTTTGAAGTCTATACTGAAGATCGACAGCAACGTCGACAATATTGGTATCAATAATAACTAGACTCCAAGATAGAACAGTCTGAAGTTGCCCGCATGCTGAATTGGAACAACAAAGCCACTAAGGCCATAGATGACCATATCACCTCCAATAATGAAAAACTCAAAAGGATGCAAGATACGTTGAAAGCTATTGAGCTTCATCAGAGAGGTGACATACATTCTGTTGTCCTCCTGCTAACTAAAAAGGTAGATACTTTATCCACCAATGTTCATCATATGCACACTACCTTACAAAAAATTCCTGATCAAGTCAGCAATAGTATTCAAACACATATTCAACAATCTATGCATGTTACCTCTGAAGGATAAAAAAAGATCATTGATAGTATCCAGACTGTCAATGATAAAGTTAATAATCTTTTTTTTTTGTGTCTAAGCTAGAGCAAAACTTTCCTGCTTTGACAAGTGTTGTCCATCATTTAGGTACCTCCCAGTCTGATAAAAGTAGTATTTCTTCTAGTTCTCAAAGCTCTAATCTAGATTGGTCTAAGGTGCTCACTTGGGCACAAGTTACTACCATGAAATCTCCTCTCAACAAGGAGAAGAAAATTGGAATGGCAAGGCTCACAGTTGAAGAAGCTGAAAGCGTTATCATGGATGAAGGTATGCATGAAAACAGTGCACCACCTCTTCATACTACTATGCGTACCCAGAATTTCAGACCCAACTTCTATAAGATTGAATGCAAGACCCCAGAAAAAATCAAAGAAATGATACATGGCATGATAGGTTTGGGCTAATACCCAAGTCCTTCAGTTTAACAAACATGATAAAGATGTTGTCAGCGTCATTACAAATGGTTTTGTTGGAATTCTTAAAGAATGGTGGGATGTTGTTCCTGCCCAACAACAAGACACCATCATTAATGGTGTTGGACAAGGAGCTGATCATGTTGGCGGTGGAACTGCTAGTTTAACTGCTGCCATCATTGCAGAATTCATCGACACAATTAATGATGAAAAGATCCTTAACAGAACTAAGTTTTTAAGGGCTCAATTGTGTGATATGACCAAGGTATCTGAATACCAATGTTACATGCAAAAATTATTCTACAATGCAGGCATGCCCTTTGATGCTACCATGAAACTCAAGTATGTAGAATCATATCCTCAGTATTTTGCAAATGAATATAAGAAAGCAATGCATGGACTATCTGAAGATCTGACTCTAAGTAGAATCAATCAAATCATCAATGAAACCAATAAAGGTCTTTGTCTTGAATGTAAAAATAAAAAGCAAGCTATGTTAGCTCAAAAAGCTTTAGGTGTTAAGTTTTGTACCCTGCAATTAGACAAGAACTTTGGCTGTTCTTTGCCAAAGCACCACAAGCACAAAAAGTTCAAAAAATTCAAAAAGAAGTTCAAAGACAAAAAGAAATGTGTTGATTGTATGACTTGACCACCTACTAGGTCCAAAAGAAAGTTTTTATCTGAAAGAAAGAAATATTTCCCTAACAATAAACCCATTGAATGTTTTATCTACAAAGGAAATCACTATAGCCAAAAATTCCCTCAGAAAGGACAGAAATCCAAGGCTAAAGTAAATTTTGTTCATGATAATCATCTTGTTGAAGATGATTATGTTCTAGTATCTGATAGTGAAAGTTTCCTTTCAGATATTGAATACCAGGAATTAAATGTTATAACCAAACAACAAATTGATTCATCATCTGAAGTAGTTTATTCAGATTCTGACTCTGGTTATGATTCACTGCCTTCATTTCAATGCAACATGAATCAGAGCTCGTATGAACATCCGTTCATACCACCCAGTTCTATTGTCCTCAAGTAGAAGTTAGATCACGTTAAGCTCGCACTTGCAGAATGTCCTCCTCACCTGGTTCATCACCAATTCTCATTACAATCTCAAATCTAGGATCTCCAGCTCAAACTCCAAGCCAAGATTCAACTTGAAAAACCGAGGATTTGCGCCAAGCCCAACACGCTCAACAGGCACATAATTCCCTTTCATGAACAGATCCATATCATTTTTTCTCTTCCCTTAGGGTAGAGGACGTGGATGTGGTCATGACCATAGTTATTCTGTTCGTGGTCATGGTCGTAGTTCTTATGGTCATGTACACCAGGACAACAGCTCCTGACATTTTCCATTTCTATTTCCTGAAGAAATAGAAGAAAAAATTACCTCAAGCACAAGCACCAGTATGTTACTCATGTTCCCTACTCCAGGCACACCGAAACGCAAATTCTTAGAGACAACATCGTCTTTCACTTCTTGAAAGAGAAATCCAAAATGCTATAGAATTATTTCAAGGTCTACTCCAAGAAGAAGAATCTACTCCTAGTCTAGATACTGATGAAGAAGCAGTTGAAAGGTTAATCATGTATAAAGCCTATGAATAGTATGAGGCAGAACACAATGCAGAGGTGAGTACTATTAAAACTTTTTGCAATCCTTTTTGCAAAATACAACTTTGCATCCCTAACATTAAGCCTTACTCTCTAGACACCATGATAGACACAGCGCTGAAATTAGCCTACTCAAAGCCAATGTTATTCCTAGAGATTGTTGGGATACAGAAGCTCTACAAATTAGTTTTGATTCTAAAAAGGTTTTCTCTCCCTGCTCTGCCCTTATACCAGTAAAGTTAGGACATATGTAGACCACTTTTAAAGTACATCAGTTTGATCTCTTGCATTATGATATGCTACTCAGATCTGATAATCTTAACAATTGCATGCCCTATACCATCAGCCAAGATGAGATTCGTTTTCCCCAAGGATCCATCCCAAGGCTTCAAACCTATCAATCCATCATTCCTTCTAACCAAAGCCTCAAAAAGTCCTCCAATCTCGACTGGCTTCACAAGTCTATATCCCTCAATACCTCCTCTATTGATGCAATCATCAATAAGATCAAAACAGAATGCACCTCTAACAATCCTCATGCCTTTATTCACAGAAAAAACATTTTTGTCAATTAGATTTTTAGACTACTACTTCTCCCAAATTCAAAGCACATCACATTGGAATACCTCCCACATAAAAATCTGAATTCCAAGCAGAAATCAATAACCTACTTAAAGGCGGATTTATCCAACCTTCCAAGTCCCCTTAGACTTGTCCTAATTTTTATGTTAATAAGAGAAGTGAAATAGTCTGAGGTAAAAAGAGGTTAGTGGTTAATTATAAACCACTCAACAAATATATTCTGCCCATTCAACATCCCATTCCTAGTAGAGATGATTTGTTAACAAGTATTAGATGGCAGTAAGATCTATAGTAATTTTGATCTCAAGTCTGGTTTTTGGTAGATCTTCTTGAATAAGGAAGATACATATAAAACAACTTTCAGTATTCCAGGTGCTCAATATGAATGGAAGGTTTTTCCCTTCGGCCTCAAAACTACACCCTCCATTTTTCAAAAGAAAATGGATCAAATCTTTGGTCATCTTGACAAGTTTCTGATTGTATATATAGATGACATTCTAATTTTCTCTCAGAATACTAAAGATCACATGGAGCATCTCAATCAATTTTATCAAGTTGTGTATGACAATGGTCTTTGTCTTAGCCCAACAAAAATGGAGACATTCAAAGATTCTATTAAGTTTTTGGGTATCACTATTAAAGATGGTACTAATATGATGTAAGATCATATTGTCTCCAAAATTATCTTGTTCCCTGATGAAATACCAGACAAGACTCAACTCCGAAGATTTTTGGGTTGCATTAATTATATTGCACGGTTTTAAAAGAATGTGGCTACTGACAGATTAATTCTCAACAAAAGGCTCAGATAAAATTCTCCAACATGGAATCCAGAAATGACTCAAGCCATCCAGAGAAATAAGAAAAGTTGTTAGAATCTTCCTCTTATGTCTCTTCTAGGGACCGACCTTAAGATTGTTGAGACGGATGCTTCAGATGAACATTGGGGAGTAGTTCTCAAAGAAAGGTTAGTTGATAATGTTGAAAAAATTTGCAGATATGCTTCAGGATCATTCAAAGGACCAGAGCTCAAATATCACTCTAGCCACAAAGAGATCCTCGCTGCAAAGAAAGCCATCCAAGCTTTCTTATTTTTTCTTCAACATGAAAATTTCTCTTACGTACTGATCTGCAGTTTCAAAAGAAGGGCTCTATAAAGGTGATCCAACCAACAAGACTACATATGGCCATTTCAGAGATGGGCACAATGGTTCGATGGTTATGAATTTGATGTCGAACATATCTCTGGTATGCCTTGCTGACTTTGCAAGCCGAGAATTACCAACAGCCAAAATCAACCTTGTTGAAGTAAGTAGTTTGTTATGCCCCTCTAGAATAACAATCCATTTTTTCACGTAATAAACAATAACCAATCATGGTCAAGAAGTTGTCGAATGGTTATCTGATCGAGAAACTATTGATAATGTTCGTAACTATCCTACAACGATGGTTTCTAAAACATTCTCTGATCCTAATAGTCCACTCCCATACCACAGATAGAGTGACCCTCTAATCTCCTGCACACTCAACTGGCCATACTGGTGGTCACGTGATACTAAACTAAAAGGATATCCCGTAGAATGTGCTAAGTTTGATCAGATGGTTCGCAGGCCCAATACATTATGGAAAATCTATTTTGATTTAGAATGGCCTGAAAATCATCCCTTAGAATTCAATCTTTGGGATTCACCTCACTTTCTGAAATATCTCAAAGTATTTCTTGAAAGCTATATGCCATCTAGGATATCCAATGATCCACAGTTATAGATGTCTCCTACTACTGCCAGAAACATTCTGATCCAGACAAAGAAGACATGGAGTGTCAAGATCAAGTATTTCACTATTCACTCCTCTTCTATTCAGCCAGTTCATCCTCAAGGACAATTATGGATGAAAACCTACAAGCAAAATCATCTGGAATTATTACCCCCATCACCTTCTCAAAGGATACACATTCATCCTGCAGATCTCTTTCTAGTACATCGTATCCAAAGGAAACTCAGTGGTCACACTCAGCGAATAGTTGTCTACTCCTCATCTGATGAAGATTCTTCATCCTCTAGCTATGAATGAAGACCTTTTCTGTGTGTTAGAAAAGTTGTGAAGGAAGGACTTAGGATGTGTGTAAAGATTTAGTCTTTACCGTATGGTGATTACGACAAGTTCACCACTCTGATCTAGCCATAAGAGTATAAAGATTGTGGGCATGTTTATTTTCTCTCTCTTTGGTCTTGCTTTAAGGATGATGGGACAACAATGGAATATTTCCACTGGCATAAAAGCACTACAGGAGGCTATAATGTGTTCCATTATGACACTTTAAGGGACCCTTCGCTTTAATGTATTGGTTGACAATGCTATGACAATTCACTGTTCTCAGTACTCTGCCTTTTACCGGTCTTCTAGGTTTTCCTTAGGTTGCTTCTGGTTTCACTCATAGAAAAGCTTCTCTCTTCTCTATATATAAAGCCGAGGGATTCACTCACTACCATAGAGTTTAGATCGGAATTTCTTCTAAGTCTGAAGTCTTAGTCTTTTGTTTCAATTCTAGTTTCTCTAAGTCTAAGGTTTAGCTTGCATTTGTGTAACATCCCCATTTTAAAACACCAGAACAAGGGAAATATTTTTTTTTTTTTTTTAAATATAACGTTCTCTGTTATGAATTATAAAATTCAAACACACGTTCAAGATTTAATAATTGTTCTCTGCCCAAACAACATAGTTTGGATCATACAATTTCTTTTTAAAACGAATGTTCCCTGTTCACATATTTACAATATGGAACACACATTCAATGCCATTCAATCTTATAACAGATTCTATATGCTGCTGTAAATGACTCGATGAACTGCCGATCTTCCATTTTCATGGCTCGGAGTTTCAACGATCCTTCATTTCATGACTCGGCAACAACCGATCCTTCATGTACATGACTCGGCAACAACCGATCCTTCATGTTTGTTTATGCATAGTATATTTTATATACTTGTTCTCATAACCTTCCCCGGTTATCGAAGTGATCCATTTAAGAAGCCTATCTGAATATCTGTTACTGATATTCATCTGACATCCTGCATCTTAAATTAAGTGATAAGGACAACGCAACCAGCAATTGCGATACTTTGGCCAAAGATTTTCACATGCTTTGCATGATCATATTCCTGAATGTGATACACATCTACGGAATACGTCCTTCACTTCACTTCACCTGTTATCTAGAATGGTCTTTCCTGGTTCCTACCAGTCCTCATCGTTTAAGTTCCGTTTTGACTTTCGATTCCAGCTAGTAATATGAACGGGTATAGGAAGGCACTCCTGGTAACTAAAGATACGCAGACATACGGTGTCGTTACCCCACGACTCCGTGTGTCTGATTATCTTTAGTATTCCGGAGTCACTCCGTATACCAGATCATACCCTATCTCCACCCCAGCTAAGATCTACACTTTCAGCCTATGTATTCTCAATGTTTTAATTCGGGAGGGCATTGCTATATGTCAGCTGCAACATTGTGTCGTCATGAAGACCCCGTCTTCATGAAGACACCTTGCTGTAGCTGGCATATGCCAATGTCCTGCAGAATTCCTCCCATCGAGAATACACATCCTGCCCAAGTGACTTAGCCACGAGTTAATAGTTAAGGCAATTTTCAGCATCCACGCTGATCCCTTGATCCTCGTTTCTGTTGCAGTTGTATATAACTAAGAGGGACTAAACTGTCCATTAGTTTGCCAAGTATCATCTCCTTCGTATCGAAGGGCTACATTTCCTTACTTGGTTTATTTCTTAATCATTGGATTAAGCAGTCCGTACCGACGGACATAATAAGTTTAACCTATTAAACTTAGCCAATATGTTTCCAACTGCAACTAATTTCAGAATATTAACTTATTAGACGTCATTCAAACGAGGTCTAAACTTCGAGAAATGTATTCATTATTCTCCTTAACGTTACATAGTTAAGGTCCATTGGTTATGGATATATGTATCCTATATCCTTTATTCTGAATTTTATCAAATGGGATCATTAATGAGGTTCGAAAACGAAGTTCGAATACTCCCAATTTAAATTGATATTCCTTAGCTCCTAAGCTAATCCTGAATACCCTCTGATTATAAAATCATATTCTTCTTAATCCTTTTTAATGTCAATTCAAAATTCATCTTTACCCAAGTATGAATTAATTGCATTGTTCAACTTAAAAGTTGTATTTAAGTAAGAATAGATATCAGTTTCAATTCAGCATCCATCCAAGGACTATGAAACAATTCCAAATCAAGAATTAACATCTTATTCCCAATTTATATAACAATATCAAACTGATATAATTATTGAAAATATCACACTTGTAACTGTATTCAATATTTCAAGTCATAATTTGTACATTTGCCAATCCAACTGATTGGGTGTAGTTTATACAAAGCATCCATACAACTCATGGACAGAAGAATATATTTTCTTCGTTCACAATTCCTCAAAGAGGAATAAAAGCAACAGTTACAATTTAATTTACATTTAATCAAGAGGCATCAGAAAACAGCCAAGCCTTCATTCTAATCAAATTCCATCTGCAAAATGAATTGCACGGATCAGTTCAATGAACTGAGCACATTAAGCACTTATCCTTAAAATAAGATGCTTCAACTAACTGTTTCAATAAAAGAACCCTGCTTTTATGAAACAACAACAAAACATCAATCTCGAAAAGCACAAAAGAGAGATCAGCATAACCACTAAACTATCAAAATATCATCACAACCAGCCAAGGGACTGCTGTCCCGTTTCCACATAATCATTGCAAGTATCAATTTACAAAATTTGTAAAGTTAGGAATTCAAGTAGCTTGCTGCCTATACAGCATACAGTTATCTTTTCCACGCCTTTCATTAATAACAATGCAAAGGATGAAACTAACTGGATATAAATCCATTACTTTCCTTTCCGTTCATGAAGCATGTTAAATTTAAAGCATTCAAGTACAAACAAGAAAGCGAACAGCAATGCATATAGTAGCTCCCATCTAAGCACTATAAAATTCATCATTCACGAATTCCAGAATTCCAACTAAATGAAAGAGAAAGATCATTTTTCTAAAACATTCGTTCATATCTCTATTTCCTTCCACATGACTGTCCTAACAGTGGAATCCAAACGAAATTCAATTTAAGATAACAGTTCAGAGTGAAACTTACAAAATCCACTCGTAATTCACTTTCTGGCAGTGAGAATAGTTTCATCTATAAACAGCTTTAAAATGAAATCAAGAAGAATTCATCATCCATATCCATATTTCTTTTGATTCAGACTCATATAAAGATCCGAAACAGATTAGTACAACATTCGGTACATCCGAGATCAACAATATAAGGTTACATACCATATATTTGCCATAATAAAGAAAATCGTATTTCTTTCGCTGCATACTAAACAGAAACAGTATTTCAATCATGCAATCACTTAATCACATAATGATCTAATTCTTAGTAACGTACCCCGTTCAGAATAATATTTATTCATTACTGTTACCTACAGCAATCCATTATTCACATGACGATGAATTTCATCAGGTTAGAACAGCAGGCAGAAAACAAAGAATTCATTCTCTTTTAATTTCACTATGAAACATCATTTGTTCAAAACGAAATCGAACACCTAATCCGTGTTCATCTCAAACAAGACAGCTTATTATAAGGATAACAGAACAGCCGTTCTTATCAAAACAAACTCTCAAGCCTGTACCGCTCAATCCAATACAACAACTACTCGTATTCAACTGTTCATACTTCTATAAGAACAAACCCGAACCAGATGTTAATTGCATAAGCTCAGTACAGCTAGAGCAAACTAAAAAAAAAAAACAAATTAGATCCCAATTTTTTTTATTTCCACAAAAATCAAATCAAGTTAGCACTCTTCCAGATAGTTCAACCAGAATAACAAACCTCAACCATAAAACACAATGAAATCCATTTTTCCATTATAGTAAATAGAAATATATATTCATTCTTTGCATAGAATTCAATCAAGTGGAAACTGTGTCAGCAGTTCATATAAGAAGACCAAACAACATTATATAACACAGTGAAATCACCTTATTCTTTCAACAAGGAGAACGAAATCCCGAGATAACTTTAAGAAGGAAAAACAGTTGTCTTTTTCCTTATTCCACGAATACCCAATACGTATTCGCTTAGTTTCTACTCAAGAAGAGGTACAGCAATGATATTATTGCTTAAACTTCCTATGGTTCGAGTTCAATTACTCACAGTAAACTCGAATGCCACTTCCATCCAAAACCCAAACAGTACAAGAAGAAGGGTCTACTTTCTCAAAAGAAAATTCTATAAGAACTACTTCATCAATCATTATTCTCTTCCTTTCCGTTTGTTAATAATACACGGTTGTTCAGAAGTGGAAACAACTCATAAAAAGAAAGTGTACAGTCACAATATATATATATATACCTATATATAATCAATAAATTTTCCCTTACTGTCAAACGTCCAGCACACGGGAAGATACATCATTCAAGAATTACAAGACAACAAAACTCAGCAGTCAAGACAATATTTCCCTATTGTTTCCAAAATGACAGCAAGATTCAATGAAACCCATTTCATAGAAATATATACGACTGTATCTCCACTTGTCTCTTTTTGTTTACATGCACGGACAGTTCCTCATATAACAGCAAGAAAAGATTGTATTTAAAGAACAATTTCACCATAAGGCGATTGCACAGTCTATTCCATTTTCGAACAACACGAACAGTGAAAGGAATATCCACATTTCAACCATTTATACAATCTTCATTCAATACTAAAAATCATTTCCAACACGATTCGAGCAAGAACAAATCAAGGCAGAGCAACCAGAATCAAATCTCCTTTTCATTTTCCCAACGAAAAGAAGCAAGAACCAACAAAATCCATTTCCAACTCAACTCAACAACAATCATGCAATCCCAACCCAAGAGCAGGGTTGTTTTAATGAAACATTTAATCAAAGCAAAGATTTTTAAAGAGAAGGGCTTAACGTGCCTGTATTCTCTCTTCCAGAACTCGAAGAAAATGTTGCTTGCCGCGTTTTTCTTCCACAATCGGCAACACAGTATTCCCAGCACTCCCTTCCTTCTTCAGGCTTATCAACAACCTCAAATCTTCCAGGAAAATGTCAAATGCAAGAGCTGGTTCGACTGAACCAGACCAAAGAAACCAAATGCAGAGCAACTTTACAAAAGGCTCGAACCAACAAAATGAAAACCAATTTTTCCTCATGTTGTTTCCAAGGCGAGCTGGTCGCGAGGACCAAAAAAACAATTAATGCATTAAAGGCTTTGCCTTTCTCCTTACTTTCCACGCCACCGCCACTTGGGTTGGCAAGCCTCCAAATTTCAAATTTTCCATGCAAATGAATTTAGCCATAACTTCCAAATGGATACCTCTATTTCCTTGCCTGTCCCGCCAAAACTGGCGCCGTCCACGAAGGGACAGTTCATTTAATACCAATGAATGCCTCTTTCCCATCCTTATCCCTTTCCTCCCAAGGGTCTACGTACCCCCTTAGTTTAGGATTAGTTTAGGTTACATAATTCATTCGACCTAGGTCTTAGTTAAACCTTAGGTTTTAGAATTTAGATTTATTTTCCTTTCCTTTTTTTTTTTGTAATTTAAAAATCCACTTAGGATAGTAGTGTAGGATGTATGTTAGGCCTTAGGGTTAGTTTAGGTTTAATTCACACTAACCACTAACACTAACAACTTCCTTCCAGCCCCTTACTAACATCCACGTTAACGCAGAGCAGGACGTTCCGTCCTTCAGATTACATGCCAAGGCCACCCGTGTCCAGGCGTTTCTCGCCCCACGAGGTCCCGAATTCGACAGTACAGGGTTCAAGAATCGAACCCCTATCGTTGGCATTTTCGTGCTAGCTATTCACACCTGTAATCAGGCGCTGCACGCTCATAATAATCCTAGTCCAATTCGAGTGTGAATTAACATAGAAACACAAGAGGACCTCAGCATACTTGAATCAATGGAATTGATTCAGGGTATGCTGTCAATCAGCACAAGAGCAAGCAATTATACGACAATCTGTCGTCACATCAGCAAACACACAAGTACAATATTTGTTGTCCCATGCAATAAATCATAGTATGCAAGAATCCAAATTAGCAACACATTCTCTTAAGATCAAAACATATCTTAACATGTTTGCTTTCATTCCAAGAGCTATAACAGTATGTAAAACATTCACCAAGTTAACATACAAAATCAGAGTGTTACAATTTGTGTAAAGCATCGTCTGTATTTCTTTTTATCTTATGTAACAAGAATATTGTAATGGATTTCTGCTCTTACAGATATATATATGTTTTTGTGTACCCTTAAATTGTCTTCAGTTATCCTCTTATGTTTAAATATTGTATTTATTGGTTTTTGTGTACCCTTAAATTGTCTTCAGTTATCCTCTTACATTTAAATATTGTATTTATTGGTATCAGAGTGACTTAAAAAAATAAAAAATAAAAAATACAACTACTAAGGAAACAAGAATAACAACCTCACTCTGATACCAATAAATACAATATTTAAACGTAAGAGGATAATTGAAGACAATTTAAGGGTACACAAAAACACATATATATATATATATATATATATATATATATATATATGTAAGATCAGAACTCCATTACAATATTCTTGTTACATAATATAAAGAGAAATACAGACGATGCTTTACACAAATGCAAGCTAAACCTTAGACTTAGAGAAACTAGAACTGAAACAAAAGACTAAGACTTCAGACTTAGAAGAAATTCTGATCTAAACTCTATGGTAGTGAGTGAATCCCTCGGCTCTGTATATGGAGAAGAGAGAAGATATTCCATGAGTGAAACCGAAAGCAACCTAAGGAAAACCTAGAAGACCAGTAAAAGGCAGAGTACTGAGAAGGGTGAACGGTCATAGCATTATCGGCCAATACATTAAAGAGAAGGGTCCCTTAAAGTGTCATAATGGAACACATTATAGCTGTCTGTAGTGTTTTCCTGCCAGTGGAAAGATTCCATTGTTGTCCCATCGTCCTTAAAAAAAGACCAAAGAGAGGAAAAGAAACAGGCCCACAATCTTTATACTCTTACGGCCAGATCAGAGTGGTGAACTTGTTGCAATCACCATACGGTAAAGACTAAATCTTTACACGCGTCCTAAGTCCTTCCTTCACAACTTTTCTGACACATAGAAAAGGTCTTCATTCATAGCCAGAGGATGAGGAATCTTCATTAAATGAAGAGGAGTAAACAACTCGTCAAGTGTGACCATTGAGTTGCCTTTGGATATGATGTACATGAACGAGATCTGCAGGATGGATACGTATCCTTTGAGATGGTGATGGGGGTAATAATTTCAAATGATGTTGCTTGTAGGTTTTCATCCATAATTGTCCCTGTGGATGAGTTGGCTGGAGAGAAGTGGAGCGAATAGTGAAATATTTGATCTTGACACTCCATGTCTTCTTTGTCTAGATTAATATGTTCCGAGTAGTAGTGGGAGACATCTGTAAATGTGGATCATTGGATATCCTGGATGGCATATAACTTTCAAGAAATACTTTAAGATATTTCGGAAAGCGAGGTGATTCCCAAAGATTGAATTCTAAGGGATGATTTTCAGGTCATTCTAAATCAAAATAGATTTTCCATAGTGTATTGGGCGTGCGGACCATCTGATCAAACTTAATATATTCTACTAGATATCCTTATGGTTCAGTATCACGTGACCACCAGTATGGCCAGTTGAGTGTGCAAGAGCTTAACGAGTCATTCCATTTGTGATATTGAAGTGGACTATTAGGATCAGAGAATGTTTCAGAAACCATCGTTGTAGGATAGTTACGAACATTGTCAATAGTTTTTCGATCAAATAACCATTCAACAGTTTCTTGACTCATCTGTTGGTTATTTTTATCATACGTTTGAAAAAATGGATTGAGTTATGCAAGTTCCAGAGGGGCATAACAAACTGAGTACTTACTTCAACAAGGTTGATTTTGGCTATTGGTAATTCTAGGCTTGCAAAGTCAGCAAGGGCATTCTTTTTACTAGAGATATGTTCAACATCAAATTCATAACCATCGAACCATTGTGCCCATCTCTGTAGATGACCATATGTAGTCTTGTTGGTTGGATCACCTTTATAGAGCCTTCCTTTGAAATGTTGCAGATTAGTACGTAAGAGAAATTTTTCATGTTGAAGAAAAATAAGAAAGTTTGGATGGCTTTCTTTGCAGTATCTCTTTGTGGCTAGAGTGATATTTGAGTTATGGTCCTTTGAAAGAGCTTGAAGCATACTTGCAATTTTTGAAATTTTTCATGTTGAAGAAAAATAAGAAAGTTTGGATGGCTTTCTTTGCAGTGAGTATCTCTTTGTGGCTAGAGTGATATTTGAGTTATGGTCCTTTGAAAGAGCTTGAAGCATACTTGCAATTTTTTTCAACATTGTCTGCTAACCTTTCCTTGAGTATGGCTCCCCAATGGTCATCTAAAGCATCTGTTTCAACAATTTTAAGGCCGATGCCTGGAAGAGACATAGGAGGAAGATTCTAACAAGGTTTCTTAATTCCCTAGACAACCTAGGTCATTTCTAGAGTCCATGCTGGAGCATTTGTTCTGAGCCTTTTGTTGAGAATTAATTTGTCAACAGCTACATTCTTGTAAAACCCTGCAATATAATTAATGCAACCTAGGAATCTTTGAAGTTTAGTTTTGTCTGATATTTTGTCAGAGAACAATATGATCTTGCATCATTATAGTACCATCTTTAAGAGTGATACCCAAAAAATGGATAGAGTCCTTGAATGTCTCCATTTTTGTTGGGCTAAGACAGAGACCATTGTCATATACAACTTGATAAAATTGATTAAGATGCTCCGTGTGATCCTTAGTATTATGAGAAAAAATCAAAATGTCATCTATATATACAATCATAAATTTATCAAGATGACAAAAGATTTGATCCATTTTCTTTTGAAAAATGGAGGGTGTATTTGAGGCCAAAGGGCAAAACTTTCCATTCATATTGAGCACCGGGAATACTGAAAGTTGTTTTATATGTATCTTCCTTATTCAGGAAGATCTGCCAAAAACCAGATTTACTATAGATCTTACTGCCACTAATCCTTGTCAACAAATCATCTCTACTAGGAATAGGATGTTGGATGGGCAGAATATATTTGTTGAGTGGTTTATAATTAACCACTAACCTCTTTTTACCTCAGACTATTTCACTTCTCTTATTGACATAAAAAGCATGACAAGTCCAAGGGGACTTGGAAGGTTGGATAAATCCTCCTTTAAGCAGGTTATTGATTTCTGCTTGGCATTCAGCTTTTTCTGAGGGAGGCATTCTAATGTGATGTGCTATGAATTTTGGAGTAGTAGTAGTATGAAATTCTAACTGACAGAAATACTTTTTTCTGTGAATGAAGGCATGATGATTATCAGAGGTGTGTTTTGTTTTTATCTTATTGATGATTGCATCAATAGAGGAGGCATTGAGGGATATGGATTTGTGAAGCCAGTCGAGATTGGAAACTTTTTGAGGCTTTGGACCAGAAGGGATAATGAATTGATAGGTCTGAAGCCTTGGTATGGATCCTTGGGGAAAATGAATCTCATCTTGACTGATGGTATAGGTCATGCAGTTGTTAAGATTATCAGACCCGAGAAGCATGTCATAATGTAGGAGATCAAATTGATGTACTTTGAATGTGGTTTGCATATGTCCTAACTTTACTGGTATGAGGGCAGAGCACAGAGAGAAAACCTTTTTGAAATCAAAACTAATTTGAAGAGGTTTTGTATCCCAGAAATCTCTAAGAATAGCATTAGTTTTGAGCAGGCTGATTTCAGCGCCTGTATCTATCATAGTGTCTAGAGAATAAGGCTTAATATTATGGATGTAGAGTTGTATTTTGCAAAATGGATTGCAAGAGGTTTTAACAGTACTTACCTCTGCATTATGTTCTGCCTCATACTGTTTGTAGGCTTTATCCATGATTAGCATGTCAACTGCTTCTTCATCAGTATTTGGAGTGGGAGTAGATTCTTCTTCTTGAAGTAGAGCTTGAAATTGTTCTGCAGCCTTTTGGATTTCTCTTTCAAGAAGTGAGACGATGTTGTCTCCAGAATTTACATTCTGGTGTGCCTGGAGTAGGAATAGGATTAAATACCTGTGCCTGAGGTACTTTCTCTTCTATTTCTTCAGGAAATAGAAACAGAAAATGTCAGGAGTGTTGGCCTGGTGTACTACGACCATTTCCTCCATGTCCTCCACGTCCTCTACCCAAGGGAAGAGAAAAATGATATGGATCGTCGTGCTGTGGGATATGTGCCTATTGAGCACGTTGGGCTTGGTGCAAATCTTCGGTGTTTTCAAGCTGAAGCTTGGCTTGGAGTTTGAGCTGGAGATCTTGGATTTGAGACTGCAACAAAAATTGATGATGTACCAGGTGAGGAGGACACTCTTCAAGTGCAAGCTTAACACGATCCAACTTCTGCTTGAGGACAATAAAACTGGGTGGTATGAATGGATGTTCATACGAGCTCCGATTCATGTTACAGTGAAATGAGGGTAGTGAATCATAACCAGAGTCAGAATCTGAATAAACTTTGTCAGAGGATGAATCAGTCTACTGGTTAGTAGAAAAATTTAATTCATGGTATTCAATATCTAAAAGGCAACTTTCACTATCAGATACAAGAACATAGTCATCTTCAACAAGATGATTATCATGAACAAAATTTACTTTAGCCTTGGCCTTGGTTTTCTGTCCTTTCTGAGGGCAGTTACGGCTATAGTGATTTCCTTTGCAGATAAAACATTCAATGGGTTTATTTTTAGGGAAATATTTCTTTCACCTAAAAAACTTTCTTTTAGATCTAGCAGGTGGGCGAGGCATACAATCAACACA
This sequence comes from Taxus chinensis, assembly GCA_019776745.2. Lineage (NCBI taxonomy): Eukaryota > Viridiplantae > Streptophyta > Pinopsida > Cupressales > Taxaceae > Taxus > Taxus chinensis. The sequence continues at coordinate 200,046,807 of CM034152.1, read as the reverse complement.
TTTGGGTTTATCTTTGAACCTTTTCTTGAACTTCTTAGACTTCTTCTGTTTTGGCAGAGAACATCCAAAATTCTTTTCGATTTGCTGGGTACAAAACTTAACACCTAAAGCTTTTTGAGCAAACATGGCTTGCTTTTTTTTTTTACGTTCAATACAAAGACATTTATTAGTTTCATTGATGACCTAATTGATTCTGCCTCGAGTCAGATCTTCTTTAGATAGCCCATGCATAGCTTTCTTATATCCATCTACAAAATATTGAGGATATGATTCTACATACCTGAGTTTCATTGTAGCATCAAAGGGCATGCCAACATTGGAGAATAACTTTTGCATGTAACATTGGTATTCAGATACCTTTGTCATATCACACAATTGAGCCCTTAAGAACTCAATTTTGTTGAGGAGTTTTTCATCATTAATTGTGCCGATGAATTCAGCAATGATGGCAGCAGTTAAACTAGCAGTTCCACCACCAACACGATCAGCTCCTTGTCCAACACCATTAATGATGGTATTTTTCTGCTGGGTAGGAACAACATCCCACTATTCTTTAAGAATCCCAACAAAACTATTTGTAATAACATTGGCAACATCTTTATCATGTTTTTTAAACTGAAGGATTTGGGTATTAGCCCAGCCTATCATGCCATCTATCATTTCTTTGATTTCTTCTAAGGTCTTACATTCAATATTATAGAATTTGGGCTGGAAATTTTGGGTACGCATAGTAGTATGAAGAGGTGGTGTACTGTTGTCATGCATACCTTCATCCATGATAACACTTTCAGCTTCTTCAGTTATGAACCTTGCCATTCCAATTTTCTTCTCCTTGCTGAGAGGAGATTTCGTGGTAGCAACTTGTGCCCAAGTGAGCACCTTAGACCAGTCTGGATTAGAACTTTGAGAACCAGAAGAAATACTACTTTTTTCAGACTGTAAGACACCTAAATTATGGACAGCACTAGTTAAAGCAGGGAAGTTTTGCTCTAGCTCAGAGACTGAGAAGCAAAGATTATTCACTTTATCATTGACAGTCTGGATACTATCAATGACCTTTTTTTCTGATCCTTAAGAGGCAGCATGCATAGATTGTTGAATATGTGTTTGAAGGCTATTGCTGACTTGATCATGAATTTTTTATAAGGTAGTATGCATATGATGAACATTTGTGGATAAAGTATCTACCTTTTTGGTTAGTAGGAGAACAACATAATGGATGTTACCTCTCTGATGAAGCTCAATAGCTTTCAACGTATCTTGCATCCTTTTGAGTTTTTCATTATTGGAGGTGATATGGTCATCTATGGCCTTAGTGGCTTTGTCGTTCCAATTCAACATGCGGGCAGCTTTAGACTGTTCTATCTTGGAGTCTAGTTGTCTTTGATATCGATATTGTCGACGTTGTTGTCGAGCTTCGGTATAGACTTCAAAATCTTTAACAGGGGGGAAGTCTACAGTGTCAACTTCTGAGGATGAGGCATCCTTAGAATCCATAGAAATATGGACTTTTCTAAGCAAAGCTTGAGCACGACTGAGAGTTTGATAAGAACTAGACAGGGAACAACTATTTATATTTATGCGTGGACCATTTTTTGGAATATATTTCTGTTAGACAAGAACTTGATAGTGGTCACACTAGAGACAGTCAGTATTCATATTATGTACCAAAGACTTATGGCTACACTGGGGAAGATCTTATTCATTTCTCTTTTCTTTTTCAGATAGAAAAGATTGAGTGGAAGAGGAAGTAGATAAGCGAGGCTTAGTGGAACCAAATATTCTAAAAGAAATAGTAGCTTTCCCTTTTGATTCGATGACCTTAGATGCAGATTGGATGGAGGAGGTAGTGTCAGAGACACATTTGGTAGAAATAGTCCAATCTCTGGGTACTTTGATCTTATCCCAAGAAACAACTTCGGGTTCTATTTTCTGGGCGGATAAACTAGCGTGCATAACAATATTGCTTCCTTTAGAGGGACCATGTTTGATTGCAGGATGTGATGTGTTGGTTAATCGGAAAATAATCCGATAAAATATAGCCAAAGGGGATGATCCTGTTTTCATGTTCAGACCCGTAGTTTGAAGATGGAACTTTAAGACTTAATCTAGAAGATTGTCAGTTTGGATGGACACTGGATAATTCAGGAAAACATTAAAATGAATAGGTCCATTACTAAGACTGGTCTGAAGAGCAGCCAACAAACAACTTTAAAACTTTCATGACAAGTATCAAGAAGACAACACAAAATAGAAGCATTCAACCCTTGCCGAAACAAAGGAGTAATACCAATCTGAACACAACCAATATGGACAAATTTATAAACAGACTATTTTTTGAGATACTTCAAATCACTGGGAGATATTTGCAGGATATCATATTCAGATTTTTCAGAGGTTTTAACTTGTATACAAGATTCTATAGATCTAATAGAAGTACTAGCTATCAGATGAAAAGCTTTAGACTTTTGATAAACTTCATTATAAGGAAGTTTGGGAAGTTTCCAACCTGGTAATGGATATCTTCTCCATGATCTGGGTTTCATCGTTGACAGGAATCAAATCTGAAAGATTGACAAAAAAATCATCGTGATCATCTACTTGCATTCCAAAAGTGGATGCAACGCATTCCTCTGTATCCATGTCGCCAGACTTTAACTATCCTTCACCACATCTTACAAGAGTTTCTTAGCCACCACACGCCTCACCCGGGCAAAAAAAAGGCCAACACTCGAATTGTGCATTTTACGGGTGTCAGATAAAGGAGAGGATGAAATAGGAGTGAGGAATAAAATATGACTACTAAGGAAACAAGAGTAACAACTAGCTCTGATACCAATAAATACAATATTTAAACGTAAGAGGATAATTGAAGACAATTTAAGGGTACACACATGGATGCCTATGAAATCAATGATGTAACCTAGCTAGTTAGTTTGTGCAATGTCACATGTACGCTTACCTAAATTGGCTTCCAAATTATGTTTATGCAATGTGTCTAAGATGCATGAGAAGTACCCCACATCCTCCTCCCAAGTCTTACTATCGATGAGGGTGTCATTCAAGTGTACACTAACAAAGGAATTGGTGAAGGCCCTTAGTATCCCATTCATCAAGTGTATGAATGTTGTCAGTTCATTCATCAAGTAGAAATGAATAACCAATCAATCGTACAATCCTTCCTTTGTCTTGAAAGTTGTCTTCCACATGTCTTTACGATGAACAAGTACCTAACAATAACATGGTCTCAAATTGATCTTGGTGAAGTGTTATGCACCTCAAAGTTGGTCCAAGATGTCTGTAGTGCATGATAATGGGTATTGATTCTTCATTGTTATCTTTTTGAGTGCATGACAGTCGATGCACAAACACCAAACGCCAAGTTTCATCTTTCTTTGGCATGAGGATTATTGGGTTGCCATAGGTAGAAGAGTTAGGTCTGAGCTTGATTTGATCAAAAAGATCTTGTATTTAGCGGCAAATTTCATTCTTCTCCCAAATAGATTTGTAATACAGTGAACTAGTTAGAAGACTGTATACAAGAACCAAATTGATTTGATGCCTTAATATGCAATGTGTTGGAAGGCTTATTGGTTCTACAAATATGTCTCCATAATGTTGCAATAGCTTGTTAAATTGTTAGTGTGACAATGTTGGCATTATTATTTTATGGATAACTTGTTATGGATTGTAAAGATTAATAGGGGTGAACATGGCATAATGAGACTACATATTTTGTTGTTGTTTATTCATATTTATGAATGATTGATTAAGTTATGTTATTGCATGTTATCTTTCTTATCCTTATCATACTACAATATTATCTTTTCATATGATATAAATGGGTAAATAAATAACACACATCTTGATAAGTAACTCAAGAGGGATCTAGTGGTTGTGCGCGCTTTGGGTGAGCGTTTGAACCTCTATCTAAATGAAGTGCCAATGCACCCAACTAGGTACTGGTAAATAAAAGACTACATTTTGGTTTTGTTTTTGGGACCTCTTTTCATTCTACTCATCAAGATGTGGCATGTTTACGGATTTCTGACTATCACTAGAGATTATTGAGTGTTGGGTGAATAACAACTAAGACGAGTTTACACAGAGATACAACACCGGTAGCAACATTGAAGTGTGTAAATGGGTGGAAGATAAGTTACATGATTCATTGTATGATACATTTTTTAGTTTCTTCCCAGTACAATTGTACGAATGGTTGGTAGATTATGTGCAGAATAAGGGTATTCGGCTGGGTTAGAAGCAAGTTTGGATCCAAGATAGTTATCAGGAACTCTCTGATTTGAATGAATCGTGGACATGTGTTATAGACCGTTGGTGGGAAGATGTGCTATGAAATTACACCTTGGAGTGTGTAATTTCAACATATCCGTGCTTGGAAGAAGTAGAGTTCCAATTTTTGCATGAACTAAGAGGATCGTACTTACGCGCACTGCCATTAGTAACAAAGATCTTAATAATTGAGCTGGGGATGGAGAAATTTCTTATGATAGACTAAAACCCCACTACACGTATGGGCATGAAGCAGGTTTGAGAAGGATGATGCTGGTCCAAGTGGAAGGGAGAGATAGAGAAGAGAAATTGTGTAGATATAATGATGTGCGAGAGGGGGCAATTGAAGAGGCATTAAGAATGAGAGGAATGGGGCAAGGTGAAAGTGATGAGAACCCTGCAGAAGGTAAGGGACCATAGGACCATGTCTCTTAGATATTGGGGAAACGCAACATAAGGACCCTTTCAACATTTGATGAAAGTGAGTATGAGGAAAGTATGTGAACAATTGGTGCGCATCTAACCCAACTTAGACCCCTAGCCCTTACGCTTGGTGTTTGGAATTCATAAGTTGTTATATAAGATCATCATAGTAACAGTAAGCAAGAGAGTAACCGAGGATCACCATGTTGGGTTGGAGATACATGTAGGCACATTTTAGTATTAACACAAGAGGTGTAATAGATAAAATTAGCACAACAGACTCCTGTATTTGGGTAGACTTTGTTTGAGAGCAATTCGATAGGCATGACTTCAGAATAATGGCACACTACCCATTGGAGGTACTCATATAGGTGGAGTAGAGCTCGACAAATAATTGGTTTGCAATTTACCACTATTACAAGGATGCAAGGTAGTACTTATATAAGTCCATGAGTCATGACATGAGGCTCGAGAGGTTTAGGTCCTCCACCATGCGGAGGAAATCCTAGTGGAGGTTTGAGATTAGGGTCTAGCCCCACTCTAGGAAAAGGACCACAATAACCAAAACACAACAACCTCAATCACAATAACAACCCCCTCATATTTTCTTCAAAATTTCCCTTCATTTGTCAGAGTATCGAGGTGTGGAATATGCAACAGAGCATGTGCACAAGTGTGAACTTTTGTGGAGGGCCAAAGGAATAACGACCCCAAACCAAAAGGCTAGTCAATTTATAACAACACTGCAAGGTTGTGAGTATACTTGGTATAGGAAGTATGATCCACATCACACAATAGTAGATTATTATGCGTTGTGCGCTGCTTTCTTGGTTGAATTCCACATACCTGAATTTAAGTAGTAAAGTATTAACGCGCTAAAAGACATCAAACAACGTTTGGCTGAAAGTGTTAGAGAGTATGATGCACGTTTAAAGACTTTGCTTTCTAAGCTTTCTTATGACATTCATCAAAGTTAGCATATGTAATGGTTTATAGGAGGCTTGCTGACACCTTTCCGAATGGCATTATCACATAAGACATTCACAAACCTACACGAGGCTTTAGAAGCAACAATACACGCAGAATCAGTTGGAAGCGTAGACACAGGGGTGAGTCCATTTCTTGAGGCCCAGGTTGCAGCAATAGCTAATGAGTTAGAAAAATTATGTACCAATTCAGCTCATGAGATGCGTAGTAGACTCTGGTGCACCAATTGTGAATTAGAGGGGCATTTAAGGGATAGTTGTCCATGTAGGAATGTCCGCATGCTATTGACAACTTGCAAAATTTGTCACAACAACCACGATGTCTGTAACTATCTATTTTTGCAATGCGACACCTAAAAGAACATTTTTTTGTATTGTAAAATATTTGATGCACGCACTCATACCACAACTAATTGTCATCTGATTGATCAGATTCATGAGGCTTGTGAAACAAGGTTACGACATACTAGCATAGACAATAGCTTGTAGGCACAAAAAGGGAATTACTCAAACCCAACCTCATCTAGGTTGGATATGGTTTCAAAAACATTTTTTTCTCTTAATTCCCATTCTCTCCTATGGTCTCCCATTCTTATTTTTGATAATACCCTCTTTGTCATGGTCATTTGGATTAAGATTCTTAGGGTTTTTAAAAAGATGATCAAGTTTACTAATGACATTTTTTGCATTATTTCTCATAGGTGGCTCTCATGTGATTTATGCTCAAAGATAAATTTTAACTTAAGAATGAGGACGCAAAGTCTATTTTTGAATTTTAAAACTCTATACTTGATGATTATCTTCACAAGATTGATGTCTTTTCTATAATCTCATGGTGGAGATATTAGCCTTGGAGTATTTATACTCCCTTTGACTGGTACAAACCACATATTGGTTACCATTTTCTTTCCCCACAACATATTCAGGCAAAACCCTCAATCAACGTTGGAAATTAAGGTCCTTGGATGTTGTCTAGGCTAGAAGGTTTGCTAACATTTGGAAATCCCATATTGAGCCCAAAAAAGTTCATTTTCTTGTGTATTTTCTATCAGGGTCTACCAGTTGGAGAAAGGCTTAAGCATATGGGGGTTTCAAATCCCACTCACATTGTTTGTCATCAACCTAAGACCTTTAAACACCTTTTTTAGTTTTTTCCCATGCTCAATTTGCTTGGAAATAAATTCATACCCTTTTTTAACCTCATCTTCTATAATTATTTACCTAGAAAATGGCTCTCCTTGGGGACTCGACCATGTTATATTGGAAAATATTTTGTGTTGATTTTCATTTTCATATATGGAAAGATATAAATCATGTTATTTTTCGATAATATAACTATGAAAAGAGGTTTTTTTTTTTAATAATAAAGTTATTCTTATCTCCAATGTTTTTCTTTAGATCTAAGTCTAGGCGAAGAAGGTTCATTTGGAGGTAGAACACCTCCAGTCTCTTTTGAACCATTGGGGGAGTGTTCTGTGTGTAATTAGTAGTGCCTTCGGATTCTCCATGTTGCCATTCTCTCTTTCAGGGTCATGGCCAGGGTTTTCAACATCACTACTCTAGGAGTAGGTGGAGTTTCTCTCTTTGTTCCCAACGACCTTCACCTCTTTGCGTTGGTGGCATGTTTGACCATTTTGGAGGAAGTAGTGGTAGCTACTGGGATGTTCCTCCCTAAAACAAGTTTCCATGCTTGGATATTGCCATTTATCCTTCTCAACAACTTGATGAAAATGAAGAAAGGCAATAAAATGATGTGTGGGATCCCATACTTGCCACAACACACCTTCTAGGCATAAATGGCTAGGGAATTCCTTATAGCCCCCCTCCTCTGCCTCCTCCAACCACCATGTTCGCTGATGTTGCCTCATTGATAAGAACCTTACATATAATAAATCAATAAATTGTAGAAGATAATAAAACACAAGAGATACGGGGGGGCAAGATGCCCTAATATCAATATATGTAGAATAATAACCTTAAGGTAGGGCAACACCATACAATGCTCCTTAAGGAAGGAGTAGCTCCACAATCTCCCAAGATGGGAATCCACTTCGAGGGGGACACCTCCAATATACCTCTACCAAGTAGAAGACTCAACTCATACATACATTTCCTAATGATACTCACATCCTTTAAATAGGATGGGTAACACCTAATCCCAATGTAGGCCGACCCATTACCCAATATAATTAATTCCTATGTGAGCCCATATAACTAACTAAGGGGATGTGTGCCACATGTCGGCATCTCCATCAACCCATATACATTATATTATCATATCCCATGTGAACCCATACATATAACTAAGGAGATGTGTGCCACATGTCGGCATCTCCATTAACCCATATTTATTATATTATCATATCCCAAGGTACATAGCATTGCCTCCCTCTTTGACATGTTTCGTCCCCGAAACATAAAAAGAAGCCATATAATGATTGTGCTTTAAATTATTGCACACTTTTCACCAAGGTCGATCATCCAACCACCCATATGAAATCCCAGTGGGTGATGCTACTCCAAACCTGATTCCATATTCCATTGTGCTTGTCTGATTCCATCCTGGTCCATATGCGTTCCTCCTCAGCATCCATGCATATCCATAATGATTATTCCTGTGATTCCATGTCATACAATTATTGTTCCATTGATTCCATGTATAGCCAAAATTATTACTCCTCCAATTCCCTGTATATCCATATAGATTGCTGACCTCATGTGTCCGAGCATGTCTCCATGATGTTTTCCTCTCATGATGATATGGGTGTTTATATGGTGCAACCTTAGTATGTGCAACCTTATCAATCTTTTCCTCTACTTTCTTTTCCTCTTCAAACTTGTTTGTTATTTCTTTTTTCTCTTGAGTAGAGAAATTATTTTTTTTCTTTTTCATCATCCTCTCCTTCTGATTCATCCTTATTCCCTTCTTCACCATCTTCAAATTCATCTTCATGATCCAATTTTACATTATTTTTTTCCTTGCTAAGTGTGATATCTTGCAATGTAATTTTCTTTCGCTTGTACCATAATTTCATGAATTTCTTTTGCACATTAATATTAATTGTTCCCAATGTTTCTAACCAAGGATATCCAAGAACAATATCCATACCATCCATATCTAAAGCATAAAAATCTGAATGTAAAACATATTTATCCATATAAAGCTTTAAATCTTCAAAAACTTGAATTTTCTTACCATCCATTTGAGATTCCTTGATATGCTTTGTTTGCACATGTAGATTGTGAGCTACATCCATATTGATGAAGTTATATTGGCTGCTAGGGTTTATGGAAACAATTACCTTTTTTCTTTGAATGCACCCTTCAAACTGAAATATTGAAGCTTCCTTCCTTGGAGATGCACTATCCTATGTAGTAGCTTCATCATCAACATCTTCTTCTTCTTCTTCTAATGTTGCTTCTACTTCTAATTCTTCTTTTTCTTTTTCTTCTTCTTCTTCTGCTTCATCTTCTTCTTCTTTGGTTGCCCATCTCCCCATGAAAACTTGTTCCAATTCCTCCAAAGACCAATTAGACTTTTCCTTTTCTAACTCAGAAAACCAAATCTGTGCAGGGCCACTAATCCACAACTTGAATAACCAAATATCTAATGGTTTAGAGAATTTAACCCTAAATTTGTTCCACCATTATCTAGCATCAATCTTGCCATCTCAAAAAAAAGCTACCATCCCCATGATCCACAAAACTAGGGTTTTAGGAATAGACCCTTTTGATCAAAACTTTTTCTAAACCTTTTGGCTAAAGGTCGGCCAGAAATCAGAAATCACAGAACACAAACCCCAATTTAATTTTTGAAAGGTTTCCAAAAATGTAAGAAATTCAGAAAAATTCCTCAAATTGCGGCCTGTGGAGCAAAATAGTGAAACAAAAAACTAAAATAACTCTGTCAAAATAGATCCACCAATTTTGAAATTTCAGTGGTATCACTATTTAATATATTACCAAAAACCCCAAAAAAAATATTTCCTAATTCGTCATTATTAAGAAGATATAGATGAAACCTTAGAATTAGGGTTTCAACCCTAAAACGGACACAAATTTTGCAAAATAGCTCCAAAAAATCTGAAATTTGGAGGGAAGATCACTTGAACTATGTATTCACTCCCCAAAAAAAATATCTAAAAAATTCTAAGTCGATCTCAAGATATAGATGAATCACCAACATTAGGGTTTCATCCCACAAATTACCCGGATTACTACTCTGATACCACTTGATAAGAACCTTACATATAATAAATCAATAAATTGTAGAAGATAATAAAACACAAGAGATATGGGGGGAAAAGATGCCCTAATATCAATATATGCAGAATAATACCCTTAAGGTAGGGCAACACCATACAACGCTCCTTAAGGAAGGAGTAACTCCACAATCTCCCAAGATGGGAATCCACTTCGAGGGGGACACCTCCAATATACCTCTACCAAGTAGAAGACTCAACTCATACGTACATTTCATAATGATACTCACATCCTTTAAATAGGATGGGTAACACCTAATCTTAATGTAGGCTGACCCATTACCCAATATAATTAATTCCTATGTGAGCCCATATAACTAACTAAGGGGATGTGTGCCACATGTCAGCATCTCCATCAACCCATATACATTATATTATCATATCCCATGTGAACCCATACATATAACTAAGGGGATGTGTGTCACATGTCGGCATCTCCATCAACCCATATATATTATATTATCATATCCCAAGGTACATAGCATATTATTATTATATTATTATAATATATTATTATTACCATATTATTATATTAGATCTAAGTCTAGGTGAAGAAGGTCCATTTGGAGGTAGAACACCTCCAGTCTCTTCTGAACCATTGGGGGAGTGTTATGTGTGTAATTAGTAGTGCCTTTGGATTATCCATGTTGCCATTCTCTCTTTCAGGGTCATGGCCAGGGTAATGAAATTACTTGTATAATTCAGATCATGAGCAGAAATATAACACCAAATAACACAATATTCCAGAATAATGATCTCAATATGCAATTAGAATAGCTTCACCACTTCAAGGGGGCAACCTCCAAACCATAGAATAATACTCAAATGCTCCAATGATGATAAACTACTACCTACTAATCTCTATATATACTATTCCTATGCTATGGCCAACACCAAGGCCGACCCACTAATGAAAATATAACATATATGAAAGATATACATAATGATAAGAAGTTATGATAGCCACAAGCTAGCTATATACATCCAATATAAGATATATGATTAAGGGCGTACCATGCCCCTCCCATTCGAAGCAACATTCTCCCCAATGTTGAGAAGATCTGGATGTTGCTGAAGGAAATTTACATCCTCCCAGGTTGCGTCTTCATTGTCTAGATTTTTCCACTTGATCAAATACTCAGTGATGACCCTCGTCCTCGACTGCTTAGTGCATGTCTAAAGGATGCATTTTGGTTCTAGGATGATTCTGCCCTCTTCATCAAGCTCGGGTAACATTATCTGGGTTGATATTGTCTATCCAATTACCTTCTTTAGGAAAGATACATGGAAGACTTGATGAATTTGAGTAGCCGGAGGAAGTTCCAATTTGTATGCTACATTGCCAATCTTCTGTAACACTTGATAAGGACCATAATACTTAGGTGAAAGCTTGTTATCCTTTTTGTGTTGTTTTAAGGACATTTTCTTATATGGTTGTAAACGCACAAAAACCCAATCACCGACTTCAAAATGTCTTTCACTGCGATGTTGGTCTGCCTGCTGCTTCATGCGGTTTTGTGACATGGCCAAATTCTCCCTGAGACTAGAAAGCACCTCTTGTTGGTGTTGAATATGTTCTTCAACTGCTCGAACCTTTGGCTAGACTCTTAAAGATGAAGTGATAGATGGTGGATGGTACCCATATAATGCCAAGAAAGGAGACATTTTAGATGAAGTATGAAAGGAGGTGTTATACCACCATTCTGCCAGTGGTAACCATTGGACCCATCTCGCTTGCTTATCTGATTTAAAACAACGCAGATATCCCTCCAAGCACTTGTTTACAACCTCTGTTTGCCCATCATATTGGGGATGATAAGAGGAACTATGAGCTAGTTGTGTGCCCAAGCATGAGAACAAGTCAGTCCAAAAATTACTAGTAAAGATAGGGTCTCGATCACTTACTATAATCTTTGGTGTCCCATGTAGCTTCTGAATTGTATCCCTGAAGGCCATTGCTATTGTACTCGCAACAAATGGATGTGATAAAGCACAAAAATGGGCATATTTGGTGAGTCTATCCACCACCACCATGATTACATTTTTACCTTCTAATTTAGGCAATCCTGTGATGAAGTCCATAGACACCTCTTCCCACCTCTGGCTAGGAATAGATAGAGGTTGTAAAAGACCTGGGGACTTAATTGTTTCACCCTTATTTTGTTGACAAACCATGCATTCTGCCACAAAATTTTGGACATATCCTTTTAGCCCTTCCTAGAAAAAATCATGCTTGATCCGATGATAAGTCTTTAAGAAGCCAGAATGACCCCCTACTGGAGAAGCATGGAGCTCAGATAGAACCCTATTTTAAAGGATTGAATTCTTACATAGATATAATCTATCTTTATACCATAAAACATCTCCTTTCCATAAAACTTTTTCTGACATGTTTAGATCTTGTTGGAGATTCTGAATGAGATTTTGTGTACCTGGGTCATTTTTCCATTCAGACCTTACATCCTCTATCCAATTCTCCTGTAATATAGATATGACACACAACAATGCCTGGGCAAATTCATCCTTCCGAGATAAAGCATCAACAACTACATTCTCTTTCCCTTTCTTGTATATTATCTCAAAATCATACCCCAACATTTTTTAGACCCATTTTTGTTGTTCTTCTGATGATAAACGTTGCTCTAAGAAGTATTTCAAACTATCATGATCTATCTTTACTTTGAAATGTCGTCCCATTAGATATGGTCTCCATTGTTTCACTGCATGAAGTATTGCTAACATTTCTTTCTCATAAACTGGTTTAGAGATATTCTTACCTTTGAATTGGCGGCTCTCGAAGGCAATGGGTCACCCTTCTTGCATGAGTACTGCCCCTATACCATACCCTGAAGCATCACATTCAACAATGAATGTTTTTGAAAAATCTGGGGTGGCTAGAACTGGAGTGGTGCACATGGCCTCCTTCAACTTCTCAAAGGACATAGTAGCTTGCTCGTTCCAATGGAAATAGTCCTTCTTCAATAAATTTGTGAGTGGTGCTGCGATGCTGCCATAATTCCTTACAAATCTACGATAATAACCTGTAAGCCCCAAAAATGCTCAGAGATTTTTTAGGGTTTTGGGAACCTTCCATTCAAGCATGGCTTTTATCTTGTTAGGATCCACTTTAACACCTTCATAAGAGACAATATGACCCAAATATTCAACCTCCTTGACACCAAACAAACACTTAGAAGGCTTTGCATAAAGTTGATGTTGTTTAAGAGTTTCCAACACCTTATTTACATGATGCAGGTGTTCCTCCCATGTTTTACTATAGATTAATATATCATCAAAGAACATTAAAACAAACTTTCGAAGAAATGGCTTAAAGATGGAATTCATCAAGCTTTGAAATGTAGAGGGTGCATTTGTTAGTCCAAAAGGCATTACCAAGAATTCATAGTGTCCTTCGTGTGTTCTGAAGGCTGTTTTATGAATATCTTCATCCTTGATTCAAATCTGATGATATCCAGAATGAAGATCAAGTTTTGTAAAGTAAATAGCACCATGTAACTCATCTAGTAAATCATCAATTACATGAATGGGAAACTTATCTTTAACTGTGTACTTATTGAGTTCCCTGTAATCTGGACACATGCACCAATTGTCATCTTTTTTCCGTACCATCACTACAGGAGAAGAGTAAGCACTTTGACTATGACGAATAAGTCCTGCTTCTAACATCTCTTGAACTATCTTCTCAATCTCACTCTTTTGCATATAGGGGTACCTATAAGGTCTGATGTTGGGTGGTTGACTCCCTGGGACTAGCTGGATGGCATGGTCATGGTCTCTTTTCGAAGGCAAACCCTTGAGCATTTCTCCAAAAACCCCTGAGTGCTCATCTATAACTGTTTGCATATCTACGGGTATAAATGTATTGGAATGATGTGCTTCCAATGAAAATAGTTGTGCTACAAACCCTTCTGTACCCTTTCTAAGCAATTTTTGCATCTGATGAGAACTTACCATATGTGGGGACTTTTCTCTTAGTCCTTTTAGTTTAAAATTCCTCCCTTCTGATTGAAATTGCATGAACAACTCTTGGAAATTCATTTCAATGGTTCCCAAGGTGGTAAGCCACTGAACTCCTAACACAATGTCTGGTCCTCCCATGACAATGAAATACATATTGCTAGTTAGCAAGTAATCTCCCATGGTGAGATTAATGGTATGGCATTTTACTGAACAACTAACAGTTTTCCCATCAGCGATCATGACTTGACATTCTGGAGCTGGATAAACAAAGCAGTTCAAGCGGACCGCTAACTTATGATTGATGAAATTGTGAGTACTTCCCGAATCAATCAACACTGTTACCCTCTGTTTTTTTAAGAATCCAACTACTTTGAGAGTCTGGGGAGTGCTAATACTAGAAATTGCATGGCATGATATTGTTGGTTGGGGATCTCCTAATTCCTCCTCTGGCTCTACCTCTTCGTCTTCTTCATTTTCTTCTTCTTCAGCAGGTCCCTCAATGTAGAACAACTTCTTTTCTGCACACTTATGTCCTGGTCCAAATTTCTTATCACAATTAAAACATAACCCTTTGGATCTCTTTTCTTCAATTTGTTGAGGTGTCAGTCTCACTGGCCGAGGGAATGATGGTGGAAGGGTGCTACGATCTCTGATAGTACTAATAGATTGTTTCCGACTTGAAAGAAATTTTTCCTTTGCCCTACGTGCCATGATCATAGAGTCTGAAACCTTATGAGGATTAAACATACGCACCTCAGTCTCAATTTGTTCTTTAAGACCCCCAAGAAATAAGTCATTCAAATTATCTTCAGGAATATTTTCCACCCATAAGGAAAGGTTTTGGAATTGATGGATGTAATCTTTGATTGTTCCTGTTTGTCTGAGCTTTGCTAATTGGCTGAAATAATTCTCTGACACACTAGAACTATAGTGCAATTGCAACTCTTTGGTGAATACTGTCCATGTAACATTGAGGCCACTCTTTTTCCTTTGAGCACATAACCATCGATACCAAATGAATTGGTCAGGTTCAAGATACAACATTGCCATGGTAACCTTTTGTCCCAATGGAATTTGATGAAGATCAAATAAATTATCCATCTGGTTAATCTAATTGAGTGGATCATTTCCATCAAACTTACGCATTTCCACTTTTAGAAGCATGTTACGGGCTTGTAGAGTGTTTGTATTTGGATTGGTCATGTTTGCAGATCCACCCTGGCTAGTTTGTTTATTACTTTGACCTAAAGATCCACCATGGTTAATATGAGTATGATTGAGTTGTGGCTCATTAGGAATAATATGATGATCCATGATATTATAGCCAAATTTTTTAATGAAATCCTCCAATCGTTGTCCAATCTTTTCTACATCTTCTTTGCTGGCCACTCTACCTTCGAGGTTTCACAACTCTAACTCAAGATAGCTGACCTTATGGTCAGTTGAAGTAAACCCTAACCCTGAGGACTCTGTAGATACCCCTTCTGACTCTAACTCCTCAACTATTATCTCATCCTTATCAGGGGTTTTACCCAGAGTGATGGGATTATTTTTTCCTCTTGTCGAAGGCCCAACCATGATGCCCCAAAATGGTAAGATTTAAGGATCAAGGTCGAAATTTAGGGTTTCGGATTTCAATAGGAATTCAGCCAAATTTTATAAAACTCAAAGAATGAACTCAAATTAATTTTTAATCTTCTTTTTGGAAATGTAAATAACTTTGAAAAATTCCACAAATTACACCCTATGTAGCCAAATTATGGAAAAACATAAAACCTCTATAACTTTTGCAAAAAAAGTAAAAAATTATTAAAATTTTGAGGGAAGCTTACTTGACTGATTTCACCACACCAAAGAAAAATTTGCAGAAAAATTCGCTACCGATGTTGAGATATGGACGAACCTTCAAAATTAGGGTTTGACGCAATGTTGGCCGAGTTCAAGTTCTGATACCACTTGTCATGAAATTACTTGTATAATTTAGATCATGAGCAGAAATATAACACTAAATAACACAATATTCCAGAATAATGATCTCAATATGCAATTAGAATAGCTTCGCCACTTCGAGGGGGCAACCTCCAAACCCTAGAATAATACTCAAATGCTCCAATGATGATAAACTACTACCTACTAACCTCTATATATACTATTCCTATGCTATGGCCAACACCAAGGCCGACCCATTAATGAAAATATAACATATATGAAAGAGATACATAATGATAAGAAGTTATGATAGCCACAAGCCAGCTATATACATCCAATATAAGATATATGATTAAGGGCGTAGCACGACATCTTCATCAACTCATCTATATTATATTATATTATATTATCATATCCCAAGGTACATAGCATATTATTATTATATTATTATAATATATTATTATTACCATATTATTATATTAGATCTAAGTCCAGGCGAAGAAGGTCCATTTGGAGGTAGAACACCTCCAGTCTCTTTTGAACCATTGGGGGAGTGCTCCGTGTGTAATTAGTAGTGCCTTTGGATTCTCCATGTTGCCATTCTCTCTTTCAGGGTCATGGCCAGGGTTTTCAACGTCACTACTCTAGGAGTAGGTGGATTTTCTCTCTTTGTTCCCAACGACCTTCACCTCTTTGCGTTGGTGGCATGTTTGACCATTTTGGAGGAAGTAGTGACAGCTACTGGGATGTTCCTCCCTAAAACAAGTTTCCATGCTTGGATATTTCCATTTATCCTTCTTGACAACTTGATGAAAATGAAGAAAGGCAATAAAATGATGTGTGGGATCCCATACTTTCCACAACACACCTTCTAGGCATAAGTGGCTAGGGAAATCCTTATAGTCCCCCTCCTTTGCCTCCTCCAACCACCATGTTCGCCAATGTTGCCTCATTGCCTTGTTTTTTGTGTTTGGTAGTTTTTGTTGTATGACTCTTTGGTTTTATCACTTTTTTTTGGCTGAGTTACACTTTTATTATGATTATAATTATCATACAACCATAATTTTAATGTTGTTTTCATGTTATAATCTATATTTTATGTCCATTTTTTTGTTTGATATTATATTATTATTAATAAAAATACACTTGTCAATTTATAAAAGGGGAAACAAATAAAGAAAATAATACCTAAACACCAGAAAACGCCCAAAGAACAAACATAAAGCAATTGTGAGACTGTGAATTTTATGGTCGCCCCTCTCTTCTAACTCTCCTTTTATTATGCCGATAGGCGTTTCTAAGTGAGAATTGCCTTGCAACTACTGACATTTGCCAGAGGATCAATGACCGACATGGTAAGGGTCGTCGATTTGTCAGAAAGTGTTGATGTCTGGTATCATTGAGGTTGTCGATGTAAATTATTTTATATTTTATTTTTTCAAAGTCT
Source organism: Taxus chinensis (assembly GCA_019776745.2). Lineage (NCBI taxonomy): Eukaryota > Viridiplantae > Streptophyta > Pinopsida > Cupressales > Taxaceae > Taxus > Taxus chinensis. The sequence goes on along the minus strand of CM034152.1, from coordinate 200,029,486 downwards.
TCTCGCTTGCGTGGGTTCTTGTAATATCTTCCCGCACACATATTTTACACTTAATTTTTACTTTATCGTCTCCCATTTTTTCGGCGTAGTGTAGAGACTGGGTGTTGCTTTTTCATTAATGTTTTCAGCGCATTGTATAGACTTTATACAATGTTGCAAAAATGTCTTCTAAGCCTTGTATTTATTTTCTCTCTTCCTCGTTCTGCGTTTCCATGTGGTGTCAAAAAATTAGATCCTTTGGTAAACTATTCATCTTTCTTTTGTGCTTTTATGTGGAGTAATTTACAAAATATGCAAACACGATTCTTGCAAGGACCCATGAGAAAAAATAATGAGGTGTACATGGAGATTGGAAAACCTGAGATGTTTTGTTTTGTTATTTTCTATTTTTTGGTTTTATTGTTATTTTCTCTTTGTGGGTTTTATTTTATGAGATGCAAAAGTAATTTCTTTGAAATGCAGGGATGCAATAGTGATTTCTATGAAATGCAGGGCCGGGATAATTGAAGATGAAGAATGTGGAGCATCTTTTTTAAGGTACCCGTGTGATTTGAGCACTCACTTGTCCCAATTGCAGTATGCACAGATGCATGTGATGGTGGATGACATCATGACCATGAATAATAATCAAATGGATGGGAATAATATTATTTTGAATCAATCCCATTCCTGCACTAACAAAAGAGACAGTGGTGGAAATCACAGTGGTGGAGCTAATGTCAAACATAATGGTTGTGAGAGATCTATCGATGATTATTGTGGCAGCTGTGCCATGCAAGTGGTGGTTGCAGTGGATGGTATGTAGGCAGTGGCGACAACAAATGGTGTGGAAGAGTAGGTATGTCCTACTACGACCGAGGAGGAAGCTATGGTTATAGCTGAGGTGGTGATGGTCGATCTTTGCAATGGAAACGACGGTGGAAGCCAACTAGATGAGATCAACACTAGAGGTTTAATTACAAAGCACAAGATGTTTAAACAAAATAATAAATGTTTTGATTTTGAATAATCAAGATTTGCATTTAAGTACATCTTGTATTTCACTACAAATACATTACACGTGTATGCATGATGAGAATAAATTTTCAAGGTCAAGTTTTTTAATTTTCATATTTTTTCCCCTTATGTATTGTTCGCTATATTGTTGCATTATTAAATAGTTCTTGATAAAAATTAGAAGAGTATTTTCACAATACTAATTAATAGATATTTGCGAGAAATGTTGGGATAAATAGAATAGTTATTTAACAATTTAAAAGTGAGAAAGATTGTGAGACTAGGTGTAAGTAGATGTGTAGTGTATACACACTTTGATGTATTTGTGCATATAGTTAAGTGTATAGACAAACACTTTTTGTATTAGAATGTGAATACCAAATAAATATAAAATTTATGTATATCGGTGAAGCGTGTAGGGGAAGAGAAATTGTGTGAGTGATATCATGCAAGTCATGCATTTCAACACTTATTTTGGGGTTTTCAATTTTAGACAAAATAATGAACATTGAGGGGTCACAATTATGGATTTGCTAAGTATATCTCTTTGTAGATGTTGGCTAGTTGTCAATGTTTGGTAGCTTGAACATTAATTAATAATTTTAATTGTTATTTATTTCTTGAATGATCATGATTAAGTGTTGTTTCTAATTTTTTTTTGCATTTTAGCAACATCTGTATATATTAGCAATTGTACATGAGTCACAAATTACAACAGAAAACATAACAATGTTAATTTTGTCCGAGTTGTATTTTACAGTGAAATGTATATTATCTTAAATTATTTTTAGTTTGAGTGATGGGGATGAGCAAATAGCGTAGTACAACTACAACATCTTACAAAAACACCTATTCATCAATGGATGTCCATACCCTACTGCAAAGCTCTTATTTTGCGCTAATAAGGTCTACTAGGCATATACTTGAAGGTATAAAGATGGATCCCTAAAACTGTCGTGTTCTCAAACGATCATACATTCTACCTATAAATATTTTGGATAGACATTAGTTACCGAAAAATAATATGATCCCACATTGGAATGCCAATTTTGTATATTTTGAAATCCCTTGTCAAAAAGCACTCCAAACAATTTTAGATCCAATATTTCAATGACATTTGGTATCATGAATAACCGCATATATAATGAATCCATGTTTATCATTAATGGTTGGATGAAAGATTAACGATAAACTGGAAGTTGATTGTTGATCTCAATGTCCACAACTTTTTCCATATGTCCTTCACATGTTCGACAATTTATTTCCTTCCATTGTTGAATGCCTAAGAGGTTGTCACTTTTTTCTTTAATAGAATGACGTAATCGTAAGCAACAATATTAACATGAAATCCAAGAATCATATAATTATTACTTCTAAATCCTCTTATTCTTTTGTTTCATATGTCAAACATTTCATAGGTGGCATTTCCTATCCCCTCCCAAAAAAAAGAAAAAAAAAACTTTTGCAAAACAAAGGTGAACAAATATAATTTGACTTCCACAAAGAAACGAAGAAATAATAATAATAATGTTGGATTGCGAGCTCAAGTGGTTTTGATAATAATATTGGGAATGGGAAAAATGACATGGACATTGGGGGTTTTAGAGTAATTGGAATTTTTTTCAAAACTATTTCTATACCATATCACCTCAAAGATTATTACATTTCACCTCACTTCTCCTTCATAGAGTTCCTCAAAGTGGCTATTTGTGACTTTCTCGAACAAAGAAGAGGATTGTGTCATTTTCCAAAAAAAAAAGATTCATCCCCCCTATCTTTTACATCACCCAGTTCCTCCTGGAATTTATATCCTTTGCTCCATCACTATCGGCGTAATCCTCGCGATTGCTAGTTGTAATTAAAGTAATACCTAAACGCCAACGGGCCTAAGCAAAGGTGATGAGTGAGGCTCACTACAACAAATCTTTTAAATATTGATAATACTGCGGAAGTCATTGATCTTCGCATGTGTAAGTAATCTTTCTTTGATTGGCCATCGCACAAAGTCGAAGAAAACACCTGATAAGAAAGGACGATTATGAAGTGAATAACGTGAGGGACAGCCAAGGATAAGCAAGGAAGAAGCAAGGCTTCATTCTGTATTTGGAGCGGAGGAGTTCCGTAAGACCAATTTGCTCACATTTCTTCGCAAATTTATTCGGTAAGAGTTTTTATTGGTAAATCTGTAGTTTATTCAAACACAAAAATCAATACTGCCATCGCCCAATTCATTCTCTATCTATCTGGATGAGCATTGCATAAGTCAGGAGTACTCATGTGCTCAAATTGCTCAAAACTTAACAGAAGGCCCAGTAAAAAAGGTTAAAAACTCAGTGCCCACCCGCTCAAATAGTTGCTATCTCTTGTTCACTATGCAAATCTATTGAAATAGAGTACCCAATTGCGCAAAACCCGGAAATTTCTTAGTGTTGTATAGGAAAATCTGTGCCTATCTGTTCAAATAGCTGATATCTGTCTCACATACTGCACAAATCTATTTGAAAACAACACCGGCTTGCTCATAACATTAAAAGCTCTAAATGTCCTATAGAAAAATAAGTACCCATCGGTTGAAATTGCTGTAATCTTATTACATACTGTCTAAAAATATTGAAATAGAGGACCCAATTGCCTAGACATCTATAGCTTCTCAATGTCTCACACAGTTGCTTACAAATCCATTCCCATTCCTCACTATATTGCTCCTACCCACAAGGCAAAAAATGCATGTACTACATCCAAAGCCTCTTTTCTTTATCAATTTCCTGAACTTCAGTATACAAATGTAAGTTGGTCTAAATTTAGGACCAAACAAAGTCCAGTTAAAGGGAGTTTGAGGGCATTCAGGTGCAATGCTTCAGTTAGTACAGTAGAGAATAATGCATCAGATGCATCAATGGCATTGCAGACCAGACCTTCCCCGGCAGAAGCTTGCAGAACTTTAATGGAGTTGTGCTTAGAAGGTACTCTTTGTACATTGACCAAAGATGGTTGGCCTTTTGGCACTGGTGTTGAGTTTGCAGTAGATGTTCAGGGGATGCCTGTGATCTGTTTGGAACCTTTATCACTGCAAGATCAACTTGGATCCCTTCACAAACGTTGTAGCCTGCATGTTCAGGTATTTGTGCTGGGCTGCCTTCTATGCACCTCCTTTTCCTTTTTTTTTTTTAATTTGTTTTTCAACCAGATTGTCACTAAAATTTTATGTACATATGGATTTATTTTGTTTCTGATTTTGCGTAGGACAACCTATGTCTTATATAGAAACAATGATCTTTAAATGAATTAAATTAATGTCCATGGATAATAAAAATAGGTCAATGGGACTCCTAACTACAACCAGAAGAAATACTATGCACGAGTGAAAGAAAACTCCAAACAGAGGCTACAGGCCAATATCAAATAAAAGGCACAACAATAAAAGAGTCTAGCTTACAAGGGGGGTGAACTTAAGTTGGGTAAGCCCTAAACATGTCAAGAGGATAATTCCATACATTACAAAAATCACAAATAACAATGAAAAAGTAAATCTTGCACGAAAGAAGACAGGGCTGATGAAGGCCATGACTGGAGGCTAAGGCTGTCTCTAATATATTAGAGTAAAATTTATTCTTGCGTATATGAGCTGATAATAACAGCTTGGAAGGGCCTTTCCTATTTCCTGCGATAGAAGAGGGGAGGCATTACACTCAGGAAAATTCAGAAGGAAAAGAAGTAAGAAATGATATTAATATCCACCAATGACCAAAGTAGGTAAATGGGACTCAAGAGTACAAGAAGTTACAATAGAAAGTCAGGGACGCAGAAGTGTTGGAATTCCAATAACCAAAAATAAAAGCTATCTAAAACCAAAACTAGGGAGCAAACGAATCTAACAAAACTGGGGTTTATTAAAGCCTAAACAAGTCAGTAATAATTCAAAGTCATATAGTACAGAACAATCCTATAAGAACCAAGGCAAGGGGGCCGATGGAGAAGAAGGCTGTAGCCTGCATTTAGAGATAATATGTCAGTAAGATGAGCCAATAATGTTTGAATCTATTTACTTCTTCTGTATGTGAGAAAGACTATCATCCACAACAAAGCAATTCAGGAAAACTGCGTGTCTCCTTTTTGTAAAGAAAATCTTATCTATTAGCACTTTTTATAAAGAGGACACAGGTTACAAGAGATAAGGGTAACTGTTCACAGCATTATAAGGTATAGTAATTATCCAGATCACAGCCTAGTCTGCACGCCTCTTGGGCATATGAGATGCCCTTGTGGGAACAAGGGAATTCTGCACTTGGCCTTATATGTATTGGTCAAATTTGTATGGTTTCCAATCCTCTGACCAGTCTAATGTAAATCAAACCTCACCAATCTGTCTAAACCTGAGGTGTTAATACCAGTATTCATTAAATGACAGTCCATTGGTAGTTGGATTCTGATATTATCCCACCAATTCTAAATTCATGTAAATTACTTCTAGCAGAAAAGGCTGATAAATGCCCATTCTGGTGCCAAATTGTCGCTGTGCTCTCATATGTTCTCATCTTTATCTAGTTTCATTGTATCCATCTAGTGTACCATATCCACGACCACAGTGTGAGCTCTTGATGAAATGCATCCAGAAATCCATGCGTGTTGACAACTTTACCTTAAATACTCTTCGGTTATACATTTTCTCACCTTTATTCGCCCATATTTCTTCTTGATATCGTGGCTGGAATTTTTTTTTCCATTTCTCACATTTGAAGTTTGAAATTTCTACTTCACCATTGTTTAAGTCCCAACAGCATGTCCAATCATCCTATCCTAAGTCTGGATCTCATGAAAATACATTTCTCTCGCACTGGTCAAGCCTGGATCAGCCCATCCTGCGGCCTTGTCTTCCCTGTCAAATTCTTCTATAGCGTTACTGCTCCTCATTCTTCTCTCAAAATTTTCCAGCGAAAATTCTCTGGGGTTTCCCTTCTTAGATTATCTGCTCTCAAATGTCCTTGAGAAAACTCATATTGAATGGATTTTTGCCAGTCTGCCTCTTCATGGTTACTGGTTCTTCTTGGCCATTGCTCTTCAAAAGCCAAATAATTTCAACGAGAAAACAACTCAATCGATCCACTTAAAAATCCTCATTTGATGTTCACGTCTCATAATGAAGTATACTTTGTATACTTAATTTCACCCCAGCACAGCTGGTGCTGTGATTGGCTACCTTATCAGTAGTTTATTCTTTTATCTTCTGACATTCTTTGAATTACACTCATTCGTTGCTTAATCAAATTTCTAGCCATACTAGTTTTACTTTCAATTTTAAAATTTCTAGCCATTTGGTTACTTAATTAGAATAACATTTCTATAACCACACTGAAGACTTATTCCCAACATCTAGTTAAACCATATAATTCTGCCTTTTTGGATTCATGACCCCAGCTTTTACTGTAGGCCATAAAAATTTGCCCTGGTCATCTGTGATTTCTCTTCCATAGCCCGCCATTCCCTGATTTTTCTAGGAAGCTCCATTAAAGTTGAAGTTCAAGCAACCTAATTTAGGTGGATCCCAATCTTCATTTTGATTTAAAACTTTTGTTACACTTTGAAAAGGAACTGGACTGTTGCATGTTGCACAGAGACAAATGATTGTGTTTTCTTGACTTATACACCATTTATTAGCTCATCATCTCGGATCCTTTGGAAAAAATCTTAATAGAGTTTGTTTTGTTTATCATTAATCTTTCTAATGATTACAGGGATACTTTAATACAAACTTGTTTTTATTGATTTACTTTGTTCTTTTATTTGACTAGATGATGCTTGTTAATGCATTATTTCAAAAATTTAGAAGATTTTTTTGTTTATATTTATTTTTTTCTTTTTAGTTTTATATCTTAACTTTCAATTACAATCTATATTTTGGCTGAAATTTGTTTTTTTATATTTGCATTGTGTCCTTTACCTGGCTTTTCGTTAACTGTGCTGAAAGGACACCAGTTGGAGCAGCCCATGCGTAGAAAGACACAATGCACACTAATGGGCACCCTTTCTGGGCCAGAAGACAAAATACAAGAACAGGTCAGCTGATTTTTGTTTATATCGTGGATTCTTTGATATTAGATGCAATAATTGCATGGGTTTTACTTGGTGCAATATAACATAGATTTCATGTGCAATGGGAAGTTTTAGTTGGCAGGGATTGTTATAACGATTTAATAGTCGTAGCTTAATGAATTTTGTCTAATGTGCTATAATAGCTCCACCACTTGTAATTTATAGGGAAAACACAGTGGACCAAACAATATAATTAAATTAAGCTGATACTAGTCCACCACTTGTAATTTATAGGGAAAACACAGTGGACCATACAATATAATTAAATTAAGCTGATACTAGTCCCTTTATGGTTGGTCCCAAGTGCACTGCTAGGGAAGGGTGAGAAGGTCATCTCACAAATCACCCACGGAAGGTTGCATAGGAGGAACTCTACTTCCACTCACGAAGGCTCGACACAGTGGATAATGGCTTACTTTATGCCTCTATGTCCTGCCTTCAATAACTTGGGCACAGCAACTTTACGTTGAAGCGACATGGGTAAAGGTATAACAAAGGCTCAATACACAACTGTTCTGATTTCGTTCTCTCTCGTAAACATTCTTTTCCTGATACTTTCTCCTTATTCCTCCAAAAAATTATATATTACAACCCAGCAAGCATTAAATATGCAATATCACACATGCAATATATATAGAACTAAGAAAAAGGATTGCTTCCCTATAGAAATACAAGAATGTTGTGACACCCATGTACACCCCTTTCTGAAGGATCCACAATTGAGCAGTATGTACATGTTGACTGCATGGAGTTCATGATAAATTCCATCTATGCATGTGCAATTGTGTGAAAACATGGTTCTAGGAAGAGAGTTGTGAGAACTCTCTGCTGTGTATAGACTCATGAGGAAGACGTTCTTCGTAGCCTGAAATTGAATTTCAATTCATAGATGAATTGAAATGTAACCTAATGCTCATGGGCTAGCCAGGAGATTAATTCCAGTGCAATTAAGGCAATGGAAAAGGAATTTGTCACCTTAAATGAAAAGATTGTCCTCTCTTCTGGAGGAATCACCCAGCCCAACTGCGCTCTAGATGGTTACTTGGTTCAGGTTAGGTCCTTGATTGGCGTCTACAGGTGTCCTTTATACACTAACACTCAACCTCCAATCTGGAACCAGGGAGAGGCAAACAGACTACCTCGATGCGAGGGCAAGTCAATGCGGAGACAATTGACCCTTCTCAATTACAAGGGGGTTCTATTATGGCTAATCTATGTTCGTTTTATTAAATGAAAGTAGGAAGCAAGGTTTGCAGACATTACCAGCCAACGCATTTTCGGTGTGGCTCGCGCTATGTTTGTCTTCAACTTGTAATTACAAAACAATCAAGGACACTTGTTACAGGGTTAGTCCATAAGCACTTGTATCAAGTATGAGTCCCAAAAGGAAACATAAATGACAGTTATGAAAGAAAATACCTATGAAGTAATCTAATTTAGAAACGGGAATAGCATGTGTATGCTAGGTGCAATGTGAAACAATCCCTTAGTGATATTAAAGTGAACTTTAATACCCTTAAGACATTGTGCATGTGGCAACTACAAAAACAAACTAGAAGCAACACTTGTGTAAATAACTTCAAAAACCAAGGTGAATATAAAGTAATTTATGTTCTTCATTTAGTGGGCAAACAACCTAAGTAACACGAAACACTTTAAACAAAAAGGGATACACTTAAGAATAAACATGTAAAAATAGCAACCTAAGCATTAACTCTCATTTACCTAAGTATTAAAAAACCTAAGCTATATAAGAAATGCAAAATGTCAATCTAGAGTTAGCCTATATACTAACACAATGAAAGATCTGGACTTTGAAGAGACCTGCAACTTCAACTACAACAAGGAAAACAAGTGTAGGGCTGAGATCAATAGTCTTACACCACATGGAAGGTGGGTAGATCGAAGATCTTGGCCAACCAAGTTTTGGCTAGATAAGCCATTCCTTATTGGTAGATGATGGTCTTCTTTTTGCATGTGCTTCAGTGTAAATCTGTAGGTGTCCTCAAAGAACCCCATACCATACATTCATAACCTGCGTGATTGGGAGAAAGGGAAGAGGGATGGATGAGGGGAATGAAGATCAACCAAAGGAGATGGAAGAATGAACGACCTAAATAAGTAACCAAGAAACCTATGTTAAGAAACTACCCTAATCAATTATGGATTGAGGAGGAGACATAGTGAGAAATGAAGATTTCCCTGAGAATGAGCAAACTATGAACGAGGAGGAGAAAAATGGAACAATGGAACAAAAACACGATTTGCAGCAAGAAGTCACATCTAACAACAAAATTCAGCCCTTTGAAAGAGGCACCAAACCTCTTTTTATAGGCCAAAATGGCAGTTAGAGGGCGGGCAAAAACTATTACGAACCGTTTTGGCAGTTGAAAATCTGCTTACTGGACAGAAAATGGCAAGGTGCTGGGGAATTTTGCCATAGGTGCTAGGTGAAAGGAGCAAGGTGCCAATTAGCAGGCCCCGGTGCAAGGTGATTAGCCAAAATGGAAGTGATGCCTTGGCCAAAGTGGCATTGGTGCCTTGGCCTATCAAGAAGCACATGGAGCCTTCTATGGAGCCTTCTAGAGGCGCCAGGTGGTTACAGACGGTCTGGGGCCAAAGTGGCAGATGCAGGTGGCACTTTGGCCAAGGCACCAATAGTCACTTGGCACTTGAGGTCAACATGGCAGTTGCAGGAGCCACTTTGACCCCAATGTGCCTAGAAACTTAGGAAGTTAGAAACCCAGAAAATCCCAAAAAACAATAGAAAAATGGTTTGGAAGGGTTTTTAAAGGCACAAGGCAGAGGTATAAGATGCAAATGTGGGTCCCAAGGCCAGATAAGAGTGTCTAGGAGAAAATTTAGTGCAAAATAGTCTGTGCAGGTGTAGAAATTGTTGGGTATGGTTCAACTTGAGTAAAAAAGGCACAAACAAACCTAGGACCAGCATAACCACTTATTCATGATAACTCATTGGTGTTAACTTGGGTTGACGTGGGACCAAAAGGACTAGTGAAGAGCACTAAAAATTTATCAAATGGTTCAAAAGGTAAGAAAAAAATCGAGGAATAGTACCCAAAACCATAGCAGGGATGATGAGAGATGACAATTAAGAAAACGGGGTTGCAAAGCATCCAAAGTGAGGGGGTCAATGACCAAAGATGTGCTACATGGTAGGGTCAAACAATAAGGAAGACACCAGAAGAAAATGATGTGTCTAAAGCAGAAAATGACACAAAAATGGGGAAAGTGACAAAGGGCGAAAAGTAGGCAAGACATTTACAAATTGCAAAAGAGAGGTAAAAGTTGACCAAAGGAAAGTCAAACAACTTTTATTTCAGGACTTATTTCATCATTCTAAAGAGCAAAAAGATAAGGAAATCATCATTGGAAAGTTGGCGACATATGTTACCTGGAAACGCCAACTAGGGCAGCGTACCCACGTATTGACGTACCAGGTACTGGTACTGGTCCTGGTACTTGCCTGAAACATTTCTGAAACTCCAAAACAGTCTCGGGTATGGCTCTGCCATATCCGGGCTGTATCCGGGCCATACCTCGGGCGTTTCTGTAACATTTCAGGCCATGCCTGGGACATTTTCTGTAACATTTCAGCGGTGCTGTTTTTTTAAAACGCCAAAAAAAAAAAATTAGATACTTCTGGTTCAGCAGTACTTCAGGAAAATCTAGATGATATATTCTAGAATCTAGATTATAATTATTTACTTATTAAAATTTAAGCATGTTGAATTTTTTTAACTTTCATGAATACAAACTATTTTGATTGTGTTTATCTTTTATGGACAAAAATGAGTATTATGCATATATATATATATATATATATATATATATTTATGTTTTTTAATATTATATTGTACGGACGTTTCCATGTTGTTTCGTACCCAAGGGTTTTCTGAAAAATTGGCATTTCCATGTTTCAAACCCGTACGTGAACCCGAACCTGTACCCATTTCCTGGCAACCTAGGTGACATATAGCATCCAAAATGGTCCATATTGGGGTGCATACATCTTGCCCCCTCGGATTGAGTGGCTAACTACCATGACTTATGCCATGAATACTGAAAAGGGCACAAGGATTGACTCGCTAATGTACAAGATAGTGGGGTGAGTGTTTACCTGTGTGCTTGTGTGTATGCAAAATGTGTAAGCATGTTAAAGGAACTTGAATGTACCTGCTTGGGAACAATCTGGGGCATTATGATATGGGAACGGATTGGCTAGATTACAAACTGGAGCTTGTGTGTGGGGAAGGTGTGTAATGCCAAGAAGTAGGCATGTGAGATGTGGTGAGTGAATTAGGAAGAATATCCTGATGATGGAGGTACCTACATAACAATTTGTTAGTATTGGGTACAATCGGGGGCATTGTGATATGAGAACGGACTGGCCATATTACAAAATGGAGCATCTGTGTGGGGAAGTGTGTAATGCCAAGTAGGCATGTGAGATGTGGTGAGTGAATTAGGAAGAATAGCTTGATGATGGAGGTACCATGGTGGCATCAAAGGTCACCCGACACCCTAGTTGGCATGAGAGTGACCCTAGAAAAGTTGGACAAGCATGAAGAAATTATCTGAATCTAAACAAGACCTAAAACATCTAAAGCTCAATGACCCCTCCAAGGTTTTGTGCTTTAGGCATAGGCAAAAAGTGGAGTGGAGATAGGACAAACCCAATTGGCAGAGACTTGATAGGAAGGCACAAAACTATCAAGGAGAGATCTAGGTCCAGAAAAGATGGTACATAGCCAAGTAGATCCTTTGAAGACTTAGACTAGACAATGCAGGACATGTTCAACTAACTCGGGTTAAGATATACTTAGGAAAGGATAAAGTTTTGATCCTCAATTTGACAAAATGATTGATGGTACCCAATGTTTATGCCAAATTCAGGAGGTATGGCCCAAAGCAGTTGTCAAATGCTAGCTATTTTCATATGGAAGATTTGTAATAAAATGGATAAGATATGCTAAGAAGCCAAGAACATGATAGGGGCAATATGCTTCAGATAAAGATGGTAACTTGAGGTCGGCCTTCTCATGAAATAGGAAAACCACCATAGGAAGGCCAATCTCTCATAGAAATTACTAATCTCAATAAATTGGTGCATTGGCGAGGAAGGATCCAACAATGGAAGGGATATGCTTGTGATCATCCTTCATGATTTTCCCTTGTTATCTCTTGGAGGAAGAATCCTGGGTGAGTTGATTGGCATATCACTCAACTTTTATATTTCTAAACATGGAATGAATAAGATTTTCATCACAAAAAGCTTGTCTCCCTATGTCAGCTTAGGGAAGCTTTTTCATAATTTTTATTTTTGAGATATTTTTTGCTACATGGTGAAGTATCCATTGCAAACCTAAGCACTAGTGGAACTAGCTCAACTAAGGTCTTTAGTGGGATCACCATTTTTTATCTATGTTTTCCGCATGACAATAATTCACGACTTACATTGCTGTAAATAGGAAAGGATTGTATCCCTGGTATAGAAAAGGAAAAACATAGCTTACGTACATTCTTAAGGAAAAGCTTGTATTTATGTTCAAATAACAAGAAAATGATAAGGGTAGAGTTATGCATATCATAGCACAGGATTGGATCAAATCCCTCATTTGATTTGCCAATTGTCACACGAGTCAAAAGTATGGCTATGAAATGTTGGCCTAACCATTCTTCTCCCAAGGCACAAGGAAAAACCTTGAGAGAAACATCAAAAAGATAACCAAGCTGCCCCCTAAGTGCTATGCTCAACAACAAGGGAAGACGATTTGTTCAACATAGGATCAATGTGACAAATAGATAGAACGATAGGAAAAAGTGGCTCAAAATAGACTATACCTTGTGTGCTTCCTATTCAAGCGAGGTTGTTCCTCAATGTTGTTGCCGCCTGTAAAGGTCTAAAAGTGAATGGTCGATATTGAGTAATATGGAGCAGGGAATCAAAGGTAGGTTCAATGTTGTAGCGCTTAAGGTGTATAAAATTAACATGATCGTTGAGTTATATACCCTTTAGTGCGCATAAACAAAAGGTACCATTGCCATAGTATTTAAAGATTGTGTATAAGGACAATTGTTTGGGCTTAAACTTAGATCATTTCCCAAGCTCTTTGTAAGGAGGGTTGTCTAACCTAAGCTCTAAGTCTCCTATGGCGAGAGGGAGGGGTTGGACCTTTTCATCTTACAAGTGGTAGTTTACAACCCCCTAGTTTTGTTTTTTTATGAGGCCTAGTATTTTTTTTTTTCGTTTTGTTTTGATAATTAGGCCTTTTAGGTAGAGGCTTGGGTTCTCTCTTTTTCATGATCTCAATTGTGTTAACATGTTTGATGTTGGCAGGTGATATTTCAAAGAGAAGAATTTCAACCCAAGAAATTTTTCTTAAATGTACTTCCAAAGCTTGGACTTGTTTAGGAAGATTTGATGGTTGGTCATGATGGCTGTGAACAAAAGATTTGTTCATGTATTGGTATGGTTCTTGTCCGCTTTGACCACATGAATTTCCCCTAGGTGTAAAAATCAGATCTCCTGGAAGAGAGTTGAGGGGACATATTGCATCCTATGTATCCAAGGTCAACCTAAGAGCACATTGTAAGAAAGACTCCTATCCATAACATGAAAACTCGGTTGACAATGCTTTGGGTCCTGATGTGATAGTGAACATAATAGTACCAAATAAAGTCGAGGGAGAGTTGTCGAACCCTTTGACAATGGTTTTGGCGGGTTTGAAGTTAGCACAATTGAGTGATTGATGCAGGAGTATTCAAGTTCACTTGCAATCTTATATCACCATAAAAGAGTTAGAGTTGGAAGAATAAAATACTGCGCAAACTTGCATATCTTTGCATGGCCTTGCACAATTCTACGCATTGTGTTGCTTAGATAGAGAATGGTGTGTGTACTCTCTCTCCTGTTGACAAAATTGGAACACCTCAAGGCTGTGGGTAACCTATGTCTGAGGTGAACCTCCAGAGAGGGTTGGTTCCCTTGTGAATCACCTAAAAACTAAAACTTTGACAAGGAAAAGGGAGAAGGAATGCGGGAAAAGGGAAATAAGGGTGATACACCAATAATTTAACACATGCATGTAACTTTGCACACAGAGAAATCAAAGATCCACACACCTGCACAACTCTAAGCTATTTTGCAAAATTAATTCAAGGGTTTAGGAGAAAGGACAGCGGTAGAGGGAGTAATTCCACACTAAAGCAATACAATATTCCTATCAAACACAATGAAAAATCAGAAAACAGCAATATGAGAGGGCAAAATGGAGATTTTTATTCAGAGATGCAAGTACAAGGCTAGGATTGCCAGAGAAAAAACAGCCCAAGTATGTGTCTATATGATTTTTTACAATCAAATCAGCCTATATGAGACTGAATGCTTTGCCCCCAAAAATAGCCCTGTTGCATGCTTCCTTTATTTTATTTATTTATTCCTTCCTCTTGCTGGCGCATGGGCAAACCTGTAGCAGCACTGCATTTTAATAATAAAATTCCTCCTTTTTCTCCAACTTTGCTGCACCAACTCTGTTGGAACAACTGCAGGCTTTTTTTTTATTTTTTTGTCTTCTTTCTCTATGTTTGGCGCCAAACTAGGGTAGTACAGCATTCCTTTTATATTTATTTCATCTTTTTGACTTCATGGCGCCATAATTTGGACTGCTGCCATTCTTTTATTTCCTTTCTATTTTCTTTTTGGCTGCCACCAAAGTAAACAACAACATGATCAGCAGTTTTTCATCCTTTTTGGCGCATGGTTATAGACTAAACATTTCTTTATTTTATTATTCCTTTCAGCTGCGCAAAATTTAAAAAATAGCAAAAAGCTTGCTTTTCTGATTCTTAATGATGCTTTGCTTTGGACTATTTTAAAAATATTCCTTTTCTTTATCCTTGGCGCATGGCTAAAACATAGCACCTTCTAATTTTAGCATCTAATTACTCAAACACTATTTTTGGCGCAATGAGAGCTCTATTTTTAGCAATTCCAAAAATATTTTTAACTCCAATCTTCTATTTAAGCACCTGCTTCTATTTTTAGCACCTTTTACTTTAAAATAGCCAACTTTATTTTTAGCCACGTCTCTAAAAATAGCTTCACTTGCTATTTTTAGCAATTCTTTGCGTGGAAAATATGGTAACATTTTGGCGACATCACGGGATTGTTTGCCTGCTAAACAAAAGATTAGTAGCCTTTTGCATCCATTGGGCTATGGAGTCACATACCTCTGTCAACAACTTGTATCCTTTGAAACAAAATAACTGAAATACCCTCTTCAACAAAAGGAAAACATGTGCATGCAAGCACTTCTTGGAAAAGAAAAACTAAGAAAACTGGAAAAACAATGTGCATGCAAGCACTTACTGAAAATAAACTACTCTAATGATGTTGAATCCTCAATAGCAAGCTTTGAGGAAAATCCCATTAACTGGGATTGGTAGTTCTTCACCATGCAACCGAGATAACTGAAAAACATTGTGAGGCTTGCACGCTGAAATAACATATGGCCCACTCCAAATAGCATCAAATTTGGTGTGATTTCCCGGTTTTGCTCTGTTTGCATCCCACTTAAGAACAAGATCACCTTCTTGAAAAACTCTTGCAACTGCTTTCTTGTCAAAATTCTTCTTTACCTGAGCTTGATGAGCTTCCATGGTGAGCATGGCTTCATGTCTTAACTCTTCCAACTGCATAAGTTCTGCATACCTTACCTCCATTGGTCCTGCTTCCAACAACTCTAACTGATGAATAAGCTCTAAAGCGGGCAGCTCAAGAGAAATTGGAAGTCTTGCTTCTTTGCCATAAACCAACATGTATGGAGAGTTACCAATAGATCTCTTAGGAGTGATTCTGTCAGCCCATAAAGCTGATTTGAGTTTAGTGTGCCATGATCTCTGATTTTCATCCAGAAGTCTTCTGATAATCTTCAACAAATTCTTGTTTGTAGACTCTGCAAGTCCATTACCTTGTGGGTAATAATTTGATGAAGTACTCAGGTAAATACCATTCCGGACAACCCACTCTGTAATTTTAGCACCAACAAAAGCAAGAGCATTATCTGAAATAATAGTAGCAGGAACTCCAAATCTAGTAACAATACCTTCATAGAAGTCAAACACACTAGTTTCATTCGCTTCTTTCAATACAACTGCTTCTGTCCATCTGGTAAAATAATCAGTGGCTGTAAGAATCCACTTGTGTCCCAAACTGGATGGTGGATTGATCATTCCAATGAAGTCCAATCCCCACTGCATAAAAGGTTGATCTGCTGAAATAGGATGAAGAGGAAGGGCTGCAAGCTTTTCTTTACCCACGAAGAAGGCACACTTCTGACATCTTTTGACCCATGCATAACAATCTTTGAAAATACTTGGCCAATAATAACCTGCTTTCATGATTTTGAGAGCAGTAGTCCTTGGAGCATAATGGCCACCTGATAAACCTTCATGAAATTCTTGCAATAATCTGTCAACTTGTGAAGGTTCTACACATCTCAGAAGAACACCATTAATATCCCTCTTAAATAAAATATCATCAATGAGTGCATAAGGAATAGCTTGTAACCGGAAATACCTCCTTTTTGTTTTATCCAAACCTTGGGGAAGAATACCCGCATGCAAGTACTGAATCATGTCTTGTGTCCAACTCACAGAAGATGGTATTTCAGCTGCTTGTGGCTGATTTATGAGTGCAAAACCAGCAACTTTCTTTGACTCCAAATCTGAAACTAAGTGCTCACATAACCCTTTTCCTCGGATCAGCTTTGTTACCTTGAAGTCTACGTCATATTCCATGACTTTTGTGATCCAACCAACCCTCTTTTCATTCAGATCCTTGCTCAACAAAAACTCTTTCACACTTGGGTGAGTAACCATAACATGAATTCTATTATTAGAGAGCATATATCTGAAATTTTTTAAGCCTCTAATAACAGAAAGGACTTGCTTTTCCACAAAAGTATACTTCACCTCATAGTCATGTAGCCCTTTGCTAAAGAAAGCAATAGGCTGCTCTAAATCATCATGATTCAGCTGAGTTAAGATTGCTGAAATTGTTTCAACCCCTGCAAATGCATACAATATAAAATCCTTTGAAAAATATGGATTTGCAAGTGTTGGAGCTTGAGCAATAACTTCTTTAATGGCCTCAAAACTGATTTTCCCTTCTTCTGTCCAACTGAAACTCATATTCTTTTTCAACATAACAATTAGAGGCTTTGATAAATTAGCAAAATCAGCAATGAATCTTCTCACAAAATTGATTTTACCCAAAAAGCTTTGAAGTGCTTTCTTGTGTTGAGGTAAGGATAAAGCTAGAATTGAGCTTACTCTTTCTGGATCTATGGCTAAACCTTCTTTTGAGACCATGTGGCCCAAAAGTTTACCTTCATGCACTGAAAATATGCACTTCTTTGGGTTGAGAGAAACCCCATACTGTCTGCACCTTTCAAAAACTTGCCTCAGATGGCTCAAATGATCATTAGCACACTTAGAAAATACAGTAATGTCATCTAGATAAATCAAAACATTGACATTGATCAAACCTTGGAAAGCCATGTCCATGGCTCTCTGAAAAGTGGCTCCTGCATTAGATAACCCAAAAGGCATCTTTCTGTAAGCATATGTTCCCCACTTAGTAGTGAAAGTTGTCTTGTACTGATCCTCTTCTTTTACCAATATTTGATTGTAACCATTGTAACCATCCAGAAGAGAGAACCTTTCTGCACCTGATACTGTTCTTAGAATTTGATCCATTGATGGTAAAGGATAATGATCCTTTAGTGAAGCCCTGTTTAGATCCCTGAAATCAACACACAACCTTATTTCTCCATTCTTCTTCCTCACAGGTACAAGATTTGCAACCCATGAGGAATGCTTGATAGGAAAGATAATACAAGATTCAATAAGCTTTGTTAGTTCATTCCTCATCAAAATCTCAATCTTTGGATTAACAGGTCTTTGCTTTTGCCTTACCGATTTGGAATTGGGCTCTAGCTCAATGGTATGTTGAGCTAATCCTGGATCAAAACCTTTTAAATCCTCATACTTCCAAGCAAAAACATCAATGAATTCATTGCATAATTGAACAAAAGCTTTCTTTTCTTCCAAATTACACAACTTACCATGCTTCAAAAACCTTCCATCGTTGATTGCTATGTCCTCATAGTTTTCTTGCTTTGTAGACATCCTGATCTTGTCTCTTTTCAGCTGATCATCACTATTAAAAATACTCTCAAGGGTTACCAATCCTTGGGGCAGCTTATTAGTCTTTAATTGCAAGATTTGTTCACCATACTGCTGCTGCAATTTAGACTGATTTTTTGAGGAAAATTCAGCTTCTTCCTGAATAAAACGTACAATTTGTTCATCATTCTCAAACACTTGCCAATTAGTATTGTTATCAGGAATTGATGGCCTTACAACCACCTTAATATGAGGTTGATTATTCTTTCTTTTCACCTCACTAGGAATATCAAAATCAGCCCCAACAACTGCCAATCTATCAGCTTGTTTATTCTCAGATCTAGGTATTGATTGAACATTGAATGCATCAAAATCTTCTACAAGATCCCAAACTCTATGTCTATATGATTTCATCAAGGGATTCTTTGCAATGTTCAAATTTCTCACCTGATTTATGACCAACTCACTGTCACCAAATACCTGTAGGTACTTAATTCCTTTCTTTCTAGCCCACTGTAAACCATGGATTAGTGTCTCATATTCAGCTGCATTGCATGAACAACTAAACTGAAATTGAATAGAAGAATAATACCTTTGACCCTCTGGTGATATCAAAACATTACCTCCACCTGATCCATTCTTGCTTCTAGAGCCATCAAAGTATAAACTCCATAACCCTGTATCAACCTCATCAGTTTTGACCAACAATGGTAAAAACACCCTCTTGGTGCATGCAATAAATTCCCAAACCAACATCTCCAATGTATGTTTCTTCAACATATTTATAAGGATCAAAGCCATGATGATCAACCCCCCACTCATCCAATAATAGATCTGGTATGCTCTTAGAGTGAGTGTCTAAATCATGATCAACTGGATGATCTTCTTGGTCAAAAACAATACAATTTACATTGCATGCATTAGGTACATAAGGCTCAATATGAAACTTAGCAAGAGACTCAAAATTAATTGTTACCTTCATGCCATACCTTGTTCTGAAAAACAGATAAGACCAATCTGATGATAGATAACCTCCAATCTTAGCTGTAAAATCTCTAGATAAACACAAAGCAAAGTATGGAGGTAGATCTACTACCATGATATCCTGTAAGATTGGAAGGCTTGGACATGCATGCAAGCCTAGCTTCTGATCTCTGATTATACCAACTGTTTTAGTAGTTGTGCCATCCAACTGTAAAACCCCTTTGTCATGTGGCTCATATTTGAGTCCTAGCTTATCTGCAATCTGCTTAGGCATAACTGTACTTCTAGCACCACTGTCAACCATGCAATTATGGACCAAATTATCACCAATAATCAAAGAAAGGTAGAAAGGAGGAGGCTTACCAACCCTTTTTGCCTGAAAATCAGCCTTAGAGGGTTGATCTGTATTGGCATGCACTGCACTAGCTCTATCTGAATGATCCTCTGTAACTGATAGCTTGGCCAACTCATCTTGTAACAAGCTCTTTTGACCCGGAATAGTCAACGTATCCCACATGGATAAGCTCACATGAGCTTTCTTCATCTGATCTATGATATTAAGGGAAGAGCTGCCCCCTTTTGCTTGACCTTTTGGAACACTTTCAACCTCTTTTTCCTGATTCTTTTGTGTTTCCAAGCTGCCCTTCTGAATCTGATTTTTTTGTTCTTTTTCCTCATTAGGGACAACAACCTTATTAGTATTATCAGGAAATAAAGAAGATGAACCATGCAAATTATTTACCTTTGTGGGTTCTCCCACTGCTCTTCTTTTGTATACCCTTGTATTAGCTGCATGTTGATCCTCTTGTTGCCAATTTACCAAATTTGCCTCTGGTGGCTTTGGTGCTTCTTTAGAATCCCCTTGAGGAGGAGCCTCAACTGCTGAAAGTTGTGGAATCATCCCTTGTGCAATCAAAGCTTGATTTAACATTCCATTAGCACAAGAAAAAGGATCATGCGAATGATTGCATGGAGCACACCAAAAAGGTTCCTGAATAAGATTAGTCTGCACTGGAACAAGAGCCATAGATGTAGAAGGAGCATTAGGGTCAGCTTTAATGGCTGGTGGACCTTGATATGGATGCCTGCTTGTAGGATATGCTGGATATGAAGGTCTAGCAGATTGGAAAGGAGCTTGATATGGTCTGTAAGGTTGAGCAAGTTGTCTCTCAATAGATACAAACTTATTTCCAAAAGCTTGCAAGATTCCTTTTATTTCACTCAACTCTGAGGGCTGATTTGGATTAGTCATTGCTTGGCTAGCTACTGCTAGAATTGAGTTTATAGCTGAAGCTGGTGGTTGAATAATTGGAAAGATATGCATGAGAGATCTAGGTGCTATTTTGCCAACTTGTATGAGGTTATTTTCAGCTCCAATGGCTAGATCAAAGGTAGTAGGGATTGAATTACCCCCATGGACCGAACTAGGACAATATCACTGTTAAAAGATCTCAAATAATACAAGAAAGCATGCTTTTGTAGGCTTGATGGCACAGGGAATTCTTTCCCAAGTTCTTTGGAATCTCAAATTAAAATCAGCCATGAACTCTTGAGGGGCTCTTTTGATTGTGCTCAATTGCTCAATCAAGGATAGGTGGTCGGATTTGTCCTCAAATTGGTTACAAAGGGTTGTTCCTAATTGATCCCAAGTACTGATAGAATTAATAGGTAGATTTCGGTACCATTGCAAGGCTTTATCTTTGAAGGAAGCTGCAAGAAGTCTCATGGCTACATTCTCCTGAGTGATATTATAAACAGAGCAAAGATTTGCAACATCTCTAATGTGTTCTACAGGAGTGGTTTGAGTTAAACCGGTAAAGAATGGTAAACTCTTTAATGCAGAAGCAGGGATATCATTGTATACTGTGAGATTCAAGGGGTTTCCATCATTAAAGGTCACAAAAGCTTCATTTCTAGGAAGAGCCATTAGGAAATTTAGAATGGGAAGCTGTGGGATTTTGGGCAATTGATTTAGCTTGTTAGCTCGGGAAAAATATGGGGAAGATCTATGAAATCTGCTTCTTTTATAAGAATGTAAAGGTAGCTGAATAAATTCAAATGGTATACCTTTAGCTTTTGACCTGGTGGTCACTTTTGGCATTAGCTTTTACTAGTCTGCAACCAGTATGTCTGTGAAAACCTAATGAGTCGCCAGATGCTGATTTCTGAATACTTTATGCTCTGCAAACTGCTGAACCAACATCAATTCTTTGAATACTTTTCCCACCGGGCGTGCCAGAAACTGTTGTCACCCAGAAGTTGCACCCTGATAGAGAATGGTGTGTGTACTCTCTCTCTTGTTGACAAAATTGGAACACCTCAAGGTTGTGGGTAACCTATGTCTGAGGTGAACCTCCAGAGAGGGTTGGTTCCCTTGTGAATCACCTAAAAACTAAAACTTTGACAAGGAAAAGGGAGAAGGAATGCGGGAAAAGGGAAATAAGGGTGATACACCAATAATTTAACACATGCATATACTTCTGCATACAAGGAAATCAAAGATCCACACACCTGCACAACTTTAAGCTATTTTACAAAATTAATTCAAAGGTTTAAGAGAAAGGACAGCGGTAGAGGGAGTGAATTCCACACTAAAGCAATACAATATTCCTATCAAACACAATGAAAACTCAGAAAACAGCAATATGAGAGTGCAAATGGGGCTTTTTAATTCAGAGATGCAAGTACAAAGCTGGGATTGCAATAGCAAAACCGCCCAAGTATGTGTCTGATGCATTTCTTTTACAAAAATCTAAAAACAGCCGTCTGCATGCAAATTTTCTTTTATTTTTTTTAATTGATCAACCGTGGCGCATGGGCAGCATGCATGCTGATTTTAATCAATAAAACTCCTTATCCTGCCCTGTTGGTGCATGGGACCTCTGCTGCAACTTTTTTATTTTATTTATTGATTCTCCCTCTTTGTTTGGCACCAACACTGTCTGGGTAGCAGCATGCATAACTTTTAATAAATAAATTCATCTTTATTCCCTTCATGGCGCCAAATCTGATGCATGCAATTTATTTATTTTATCTAATAACTCTTCTCTTTCCTTTGGCGCCAAGTCCAAAAGTAAACAGAAGTATGCAATTTATCATATTCATCCCTTCATCCTTCTCTTTGGCGCATGGGCATAGAAGTAAACATGCTCTTTAATTAACTCTTCCTTTTATGCATAGCAAGATGCAAAAAATAGCACAAAGGCTTGCTTTTCTAATTCTTAATTCATGCTTCTATTTTTAACCAATCCTTAAAAATAGAACAGCAGCATGCTCTTTTGGTTTAATCCAAAAATTGCTAAAAATAGGACTTTCTAATTTTAGCACGTGCATGCTCAAACCTCCTCTTCTTCCTTTGGCGCATGGGAGCTCTATTTTTATCTTTTCCACTATTATTTTTGGCGTAAGGACCAGCTCATCATGCTGCTTTTATTTATACAAATAACCCATGCTTGCTTCTGCTATTTTAACTTTGTCATGCACAACTTTGGCACCAACAACCTCTAGAATTAGCATGCACTTCAACCTTTTAACCTTTGGCGCAAATTCCTAGCATGCATGAATTTGTGGTAACAGGACTGTGCACAAACTGCACATGAACATTATTGAGTTTATGCACTTTGCAGATCCTCTGTCGTTTTGTGCCTGTCAACATCAAACTACTTGTTACAAAAGGAACAGAGGGAGGGTGAGTGGAGAATAATGTTATCATCACCTGTGAGGATCTAGCTGGAGGAGGACTTACTTTTGAAGCTCTTGGGGAGAGTCGTTGAAGAACTTTCTTTCTCAAAACAGGTTCAGTCTTTCAGGTGAATTTGCAGTGACTTAATGGTAGGCAGCGTTGCAAACATGGAGTTGTTATTGAGTGAATTTATGGCCTTCTATATGCTCAATGAATCTTGTTCGTCCACATGTCTTTATCTTGGAACCTCAGGGTATCATAACTTCTGTGCGATTCTTTCTTATGTTTCAATATAGTTCCCCATTATGTTGTGTACCGTGAACCGTCCATGTAGTGCAATCTCGGAATTTTGGAGCCTCAGGGTCTTGAGGTCTCTAAGCTTTATGTGTTTTTCAGTCTTCTACTTCCAAGCACCGTGAGTTGTCCATGTGGCATCCTTTTGGAGCCTTGTAGTCACAGAATCTTCAATCTTTTCTCAACTTGTTCACTTTTCCTGTGGCCTTAATGAATCTTAGAGATCCATAAGTTGTCCACATGTCGCAATCTTGGGACCTCCTATCTCGGAACATTTTAAGCACTTGCAAAAAATCAACTTGTAGGAAGACAATTCGAATCAGCGAGATGTGGATACGCGACATCATTTCGGAGCTTGGGGTCATTGAGATGTTGGGACCTTTGAATAAAAAATTCTTAGTAGTAAAGCTTCGTGGACCCATAAAGGCATAAAATCCACTTTGTGATCCTCTTAACTTTAAGCCTGTGATCTGTACACGAAGCACTAAAATGTCCTGTGAAAAACACTTTTACACAAATAAAAACCACATAGTATTTTAAATAATCTCACAAAACAAAGTAAACTGCGTGGCACAATTTCGGCACCCAGAAATCTTAGTGCTTAAGCTAACATAATTGGCAAAAGCAAAACTGAAAATTTCTTCGTGGCCTCGTAAGTTTCATAACTTTAACACACACACATACATATCCCGTCGGGTCCACCTTATTAAAGGGTTGTCAGGTATAATATAAGTTATGATCTTTATTTAAAGTTTTGGGGTCGCTAATTTTAATGAAATATTGTTTTACAAGGGTACACAAGAGGCCTTGGGGAATTTTAATTAGGTCAAGACGTAGGGTAAGTAATAACGTGAACTTGGGCTTCAAATACACATGGAAATCCTTTTGAAATTAACTTGGATAAAACAAGTTTTAATTTCTCCTATTCTTCCTTCCTATTTAGTTTCAACATGATGACTCCAACCTTCTCGTTTAGAAGAGGGCACCTTATTTCTAAAGACTGGGGTTTGTTGGTCACAACGCCTGATTGCTATTAACAGACAAAAATAAATATTTCATTTCTTAAACGTTTTTTTTGGTAATCTTATTAGTTTTGAATAGGGGATTCTGCTAATATTATTTCCAGTTTTCTTATTGAAATGTGGTTTCCTTTGAATAGAGACTTCAATCAATATGGTCAAGGAGATTTGGCAAGGAAGTAAAAACACATCATTTATATGTTCTAGCTGTGGAAAAGGTCTTCCAATCACAGGACTTGGGTGAGGTATAACAAATGTTTGTTGCGTGTTTTTTTTCGCATTTTATCCCAATGTTTCACAAGAAGTTCTAACTTTCTTTTATTTGTTTTGTCAAATATTGCATTTGTTTGATTGAGCTTAATCTTGAAATGCAGTGTTTAGAAATTTATTTGTGGAGAGCCAGGTAAACAGCAAAAATATATCAAGCATTACTTGAATTTCTACTTATTTTGCAACAAGTAGCATACATATTCTAGACAATAAAGAAAGGAAGATGTGTTTTTCAAAGGCAACTAATCCCATGAGAATATTTATTTGATTTTTCTGTGTATGACATATAGGAGGTCATTTCTGTGACACGATCTCAGTATGAAGATATGCATAATCCTAAAGATGGGAATTATTTCTATAAAATTATCTCAAATCTTAGATTCATAGCATCTCCAACCAGGCTTAACTTTCTCACCAGTTCTCTTGATAATTTTTATTAACAATCAATTGCATTTTGTATACAACTGCAAATTCCTGTCGAATATTCTAGACTTTAAGAAAAAGACAAATATACATGCATCTATTGTTGCAACGGTTGCATTGCCTAGTGTATATTCCTTAACGACACTCATAGATCTCGATTCTCCCTAGGAACATTAGTTCAGTGTCCTTACTTGAGTTTACCTCATAAATGCATTTAGCTACAATTCCTAAAAGAATTTCTTGCTTCTTGAAGATTCTGAGAAAAAGTTTTAACCTGGCATTAATATTCTGCTACCAGCCTCTAGCCTTTTTCTCACTCCAAAATTTATCATGGTCTACTTCCTGATGACCTCAAGCTGTCCTGTTGTATGTAGCTTCTAAGTTCACTGTGTTAGACTGGAAATGTGGACATGCCATGAAACAGCATTTCTAGCTATTTTAATCCATCGTTTTTTTTAACTTTT
Source organism: Taxus chinensis (assembly GCA_019776745.2). NCBI lineage: Eukaryota > Viridiplantae > Streptophyta > Pinopsida > Cupressales > Taxaceae > Taxus > Taxus chinensis. The sequence goes on along the minus strand of CM034152.1, from coordinate 200,004,056 downwards.
GATTCACAATTTTGACCTGACAGGCAACCATACACTTTGTAATTGATTTTTCTTTGAAAGATCGACTTTTACAATATGGTCAATGTTATTAAATAATAATTTACTTTGACCAGAATCAATCTATATAAAATAAAGTATACAAAGTATAATCTCTGAATGGATTTGGAAACTTTATACATTTTAAAGTACAATTTATTTATATTTTGATTTTTCAAAAAGAAATAGAACGCATATATTTTTTATAGCTTTATAGTGTACATAGACATTCCATTTCTCACACACAACCTTTTCTAATTCCGTTTCTCATCACGTTTACATTGCTTTCACGTTTCTTGTTTCTTATTTCTTATTTCTTGCAACATAGTTCCAAACTTGGTCTTTATTCTTTGCTTTTAGAGCATATGAATTTACAAGATACATTGCAACTATAGACAAAAACACATCAAAGAAATAACCACAGATAATAACCCTAAAGGAAAGAGAGAACAAGTAAAGAGCAAAAACAGTTGCATGAAACTACTACTTATATTTAATTAAACATACAACCCTATACAAGTCACAAACCAAAGATATACAATTCATCCTTTTTGTTACTTAGTTACTAAATGATCCATATTGCCTTTACAGTCAAGATACTTAGCTCTCATCTTTTTGGCTACTTCTGGTGGAAAGTGCTTTAATGCTTTACATTTTATTAATTACACACTTACCTCTAGAATGCTGGCTTATACATCAACCTTATATGTAATATCAGAATCTATCTTCTGGTATTCTTGCCGATGTGAGCTTTTCTTTTTCCTCCTCTTTTCATCATTTTGTAGACCTCAAAATTCTCTTTTTGCAGGATCCACTTGCTTTGATATGTCTGGGCTCCATTTGGCTCAAAATCTATGCCTTGGACCTTTTTGTACCTCATACTTTCTCCAGCTGCTCCCCTCTTTCTTATGTTTGTCCAGATTTCTCTAAAACATCTTGTAACCCTTACCCTATCTTGAATCTTCAGATTTTTGACCTTTTTACTCTTCTTCTTAGTGTAGATATGCACTTCTCTACATCCTTGTTCTGAAAAATGCACAAATGATTTCATTGCGAATCTAACCTTTTAATCTGAGATTGCTTGTGAGAATTACAGTTGGTTAGATCCAATCTTTCCTCTTAAAGTCTTTTTGTGAGGTACAAAATTCCGGCTTTTATGGTAATCAAATTCTTGTAGAAACTAGTATTGCACTGGCAAAGAGAGGAGCAGCAGATTTATGTTTAGAGTTTGTGAAAGAGAGAACAACAAACTTCAAAAAATAATTACGAGGCCTTTCAGGACTCATCGTGATCAACTCTCCTGTGAAGGAGAGGAACAAAGTCTTTAAGAAGAAGATATCCAAAAATATCTAAAACTTGAAGTATGTTTTACATCAGCAGTTCATATGAGATATTGAAAGATGAATTATACTTAATAAAACTGTCCTCTAGCATGTTTTTAAAACAATGTATGCTAGAGAGGAATGCAATGTATGGCCTCTGTAATATGGTACAAGAAAAACACTATCATTTGAATACTGAGAGGAGATGTTAATTGACTGCAATAAAGCAAGTACATTCCTGACCATCTAGGAGCTAATTGAAATATATATTCGCATATGCCTGGCACTTGTATGAAAGCATAAAGCAACTCAGTTGAGGAATAGTGTAGAAGAGGAACTTGAAATTGTGTGGAGAAGAATATAATGATGTGGAATCCAAATTTATAATGAGTTTTCTATGAACACATTCATTGGGCTAGGTCAAGGTGTTACTGTCTTGGGTGACATTTCTATATTTTAGCATTTTCTCTGTAGGGGATATGGATTCCATGCTATACTTGTAAGAGTAACAAATGTATTTCAATTATATCATTGTGACATAAATTTAAGATCTATTTCCATTCCTGTCTGTCCTTTCTCTGTCATTTCCACCCCTTTTCAATGTTGCAATAGTATTTTGTGCACACATTAACAATGCCATATCATTATGATACCAGAAGTAAACAATAGGTCCAGAATCTGCTGAATTTTGATCTCATGTCACCGGTTTCGTTTGCAGGAGGGTCTTTGGGTGAATGCTTTGGACTATTCAAGAGCAATTGCTGATCCACTTCGTGACCGTGTTTCAAAAATAGTGGAGTACATGAATGCCAATCACTTGGAAGACATTCATCGTATATGCAATATTTACACAGATGTGGATGTGGAGGTCAACTTTTGTTTTCTTTGAGATTTACCGTTTTTGCATTACCCTTGTCAAGTATATATTTTCAAAGAACACATCTTTAATTTTGTGGTTTTTGATTCTTTCGTAGTTTCTTGGAAGACTGGAAATAGAATGTAAAAAGGAACTAAGGTCCATGCGGGTATTTGTCAACATGCTTATGACTGCTGCTTTTTCTTGATTAACCATAAGAAAAAGAAATTATTAATGTCTATCGGTTACAAAAAGTAGGTTGAGGGGTGATCCAAGAGGATATGAGACCTCCACTAACTCACTGCACCACAGTGTTTCTCTGCGTCATGATCTAACTTCACTAGTGGATTCGGCATTATACTGCACACACTTGTGCATTCTGTGAGGTCCTAACTCCTCCATGGTACTGCCCAGTTCTGTGAAGCTTTGTAGTGTCAGCGTTGTACCACACAGTTCCACAGTAATGCTAGCTGAAGATGATTGACTATTGTTGTAATGGTTTAGACAATGCTTCATCTTCCTTGATTGTATATCAAGGCATCGATCTATTCTTGTAAAATAAACTATTAGAGACTAGAGAATAAGGAGTACATAGACATCCTACACCAAACCTCTTGGATCTTGGACAGTACTCTGGATAGCATAAATTTGCATTATGCAATTCCACATCTAGTGTCAATTGTCTTCTTTTCTTTCTTCATTGTTACACAAACATTATGATATATCCTTCAGCCTCTATCATTTCACAATACAGTTTTTGCATATAACACATCTATATTCTAATTTAGAGTGGTGTCCTCTTGGTTTCCTCCTAGGCCCCATATTAGTGGTATTAGAGCACATTCACTTCATCATATCCCAGTGGTATTGAAGTTTCCTGAACTTCTATATTTGTCTATATACCTACTCAACACAGGTCTAAATATAGGAAGCTTGGACTCAAAACTTGTGATCCTTCCTTCTACCTTCCTTCATGTCCTCACATGGCAGTCCGGAACAAATTCAAAGGCTCCGACTTCATATATGTTCAAGACAAATGATAGAGGATGCTTTGGAAAAGCATCGAGAAGAATTGGAGGAATGCCATGCACTAGAAAGAGTTGGTATCATTGATCACTTCTCTCAACTTTTCAAGCATGCGAACAAAACTCCAATCCTACTCCTCCACAACTACCTTTTGGTGGTCACATCCCATACAAGGTTCAAGTCAATCTAGACGTCTCTATGTTTGAAGGCAAAATAGATGTAGATGCCCTTGATAATTGGCTTAACCTTATATGTTCATACTATGCAGTAAATCAAATCTTTGATAGAGAAAAGATTACAATTTATCTTCTTAAAGTTTCTTTATTTGTAAAGAAATGGTGGGATAATTACTACACTGCGAATGAAGATGATGCTAACCCAGACTTTGTTGCAGACATGTGGAATGGTTTTATAGAAGCACTCAAAGACACCTATTATCCAGTTGGAAACCATGATGGTCAGTACATCAAGGCCTATTGATCAAGGCGTGACCAAAAGAATACACAGACACCTTTCACATTGTTGCCGCAAAACTGAATATTCAAGAATCTAGAGTAAAACCTCATCTTGAAGTATAGGTCAAGCTTGAGAATACATTCAATACATGTTTCCGCAAATCTCCTCTTTGAGGGAAATCTACAGATTTACTTGCAAATTCGAAGTAGAAGCCAAGCTAAAGTCTAAGCTAGTGGAATCCAAGTCTCAAGACAAGCTGCAGTCAAAGAATTCCAAGCTTGGAACAAAGCAAAATCCTCACCAAGGGAATGACCCTTCGTGCCAACCCCAGAAGAAGGCGACACCATCAAATGATCAAAATAAACATCCAAGACTGGAAAGTGGTGTACAATCCATAATTCTAGCATGCACTCCACAGATGAATGCCACACTGAGAAAAGTCTACTTGTGTAGCTTGAAGCATTCAGTACAACCACCGCACCAATTGGTAAGGGTAAACAAGTCATGGACTTGGAGCCCAATGCCATGGTTGGTATCGTAAACATTACCTCTTCATCCAATCCATATTTGGAGGAAGCAAAACGTTTGTTCCATTCTCAGATGTGGGTTAATTGACTAGTAGTACATTTCAAAGTTGACAATGGAACTCACAAGAACCTGATTTCTCCTAAAGCAGATTGAAGATTGAACTTGCCACTAACACCTCATCCACAACCATACTCATTGGATGATTCAGCTCAGGGTTCCGAGAAACACATTACTCAGCAGTGTCACATGGTGTACAAAATCAAGCCTTTTCAAGATACAGTCTTTTGTGAACTTGTTGTTAGAGGCATGTGATGTTTTACTTGTTCAACCATGTCTTTACCATCATATGGAATATATGAGGCAAACCCTAGAATATTGTCATAAATGTTGGTGATATGAGATACTGCATACTGAAAGTAGTTCCTAAGCTCTTACTCATTAGCCCCAAACAATGCAAGAAGCTAGTCAACTCTAGCAAAAAGTTTGTGTTAAAGGTCTTACCTAAACAAAAACACATCCTTGCATGACTCCTACTTCATATTATTGTTCTTTCAACAGATATGCACAACTCACAACATGTTGGAGAATACAAGGATACTTTTCAGTCACCTAAGGAAGATGCCTATGCATTGTGCAAAAAAGCATACTATTGATTTGATTCCAAGACTACCTCTTCCTAATGCATCTTTATATTGCAGGTCATTTCTAGAGAACGAAGAGATCAAGCGGCAGATCCATGAACTCATGGACAAAGGACACATTGGGCCCAACTCATTGCCTTGCGGCAGCCCAATTATGCTCACACCAAAGAAAGATGGCACATGGAGGTTGTTCATAACTACCAAGCTCTCAACAAGATCACAATGGAGAACCGCTATCCTCTTTCCAAGACAAGGATTTCTACTGGTCCATCTCCACAATGCCAAGTTCTTCCAAAATCAATCTTAAGTCTTGATCATCATGATTCCCTTGTTGAACCTACAAATATCTAGAAGACAACCTTCAAATCCAAGGAAGGTTTATTGGAGTGGTTGGTTATGCCCTTCGGTTTGACCAATGCACCCTTGACATCTGTGCAAATGATGAATGACATTATACGGCCTTACACAGATTCGTTTGTTGTAGTCTACCTTGATGACATCCTAACCTTTAATGAAACATGGGTTGAACACTTGCGCCATATTCAATAAGTGTTACACACTTTGCGGCAACAAAAGCTATATGCTAACATGGAGAAATGTTCATTTGCCATGTGGACGATACAATAATTGTGATGCATAGTAGACATAGGAGTTCATGTGGACCCCACCAAAATCTATGTCATCCAAGAGTGGCCTACACCAAAGAATCTCACAAAGCTTTGCAGCTTCTTGGGGCTAGCAAATTTCTACTAAAGATTTGTACTTGGGTTTTCCAACATCACTTGGCCATTGCATCAAGTTACTAAGGGTGGCGCCAAAGTTGCCTTTGTCTGGTCAGCCTCACAATGGAAAGCATTCAAAGAATTGAAATGTAGACTTTGGTCTGCGCTAGTACTTGTGTCACCTGATCTTCAACAACCATTTGAGATAGAAATCGATGCATCTGATCATGCACTTAGAGCTGTCCTAACTCAACAATGTCACCCAATTGCTTATTATAGTGAAATTTTGATCATTCTACTAAGAAACTACCCAACATATGATTGTGAGCTTTGTGCTATTATTTAGGCATGTAAGTATTAGAAGCATTATGCCTTGGCAAAGGAGACTGTAATCCACACCAATCATAAGCCACTTTAGTTCTTGAAGACATAGAACAAGTTGCAGCAAGAGTGGCATCAAATATAGTCTTTTTTATCTTCAACAGTTCCACCTCAACATAAAGCACAAGAAGGGGAGTGCCAATCTAGCAGCTGATTGTCGTAGCTGATCTCCAGTTCAATCTCTCCTCACTGTGCTTGACGCTGCGGACATGAAGTAAAGACTTGGTCATAATTGTATTCTTCGGATCTGAACTTCACAAAAATCTATGACAACTTACTTGGTAGTAAGTCAGTTTCAAATTTTTACGTGCGAGATGGACATTCCTATATCACCTTGGGTACTTGTGTGTTCCACATGAAGGAGAGAGACAAAAACTAATATGGGAAGCTCATTTTTAGTAAGTTTGGAAGATACTCTGAAGTTAAAAATACCCTTCTCATGTTACAAAAGTATTTCTTTTGGCCACATCTTAGGTCAGATGTTATCTCTCAGGCAACTGTATTACCAAGCATGGTGATTGTGTTTATGTAGTAGCTGATAGATTCTCCAAGATGGCTATTCTTATACCTTGTAGGAAATCCATTTCCACTTTGGGAATTGCCAAGCTATACTATGAAAATGTTCGGGTCTATGATGGACACAAAGTTGAATAAATCTACCGCATTCCATCCGCAGATTGATGGAAAGACAAAAGTGTTTGGCAAGATGATTGTGCAACTTCTCACAATGTACAATTCAAAGAAGCAATACACATGGGATGGAAGTTTTCCTTTCATTCAACATAGCTATAACAGAGCTCTTCATATCTCTACTACACACAACCCTTGTGAGGTTTGTTTGGGTTTCCAACCTTTGACAACCATTGATGTAGCTTACCTTGTACCACCATCAACAATAGTGACTCCTTTAGCTCAAACGGAAGTTAACAAAGTCGTTAAGTTTTGTAACGCCCACAATTTTTAGACCAAAAACCACAAGTTAAAACCAGGGTAATTTTTTTTAACACTTACGATCACTTACTACAACACAACCCCTACGACACACAATCATGAACCCACTCATGCAACGATTTAACATTTACTTTTAAAAAGAGAGGATGAAGACATTACACTAAACGTAACAACGCATACTACAGAGCCTACCTGTAAGGCTTGCAAAGGGGAGAGACCATCATATGTACTACCCCTTATCCCTCCACAAAGGAGTCATGGCTAGCCTTTGGTTCCTTTAATATAAACATACAAACAACTTACCCTTTCCACTCCACTTAACCACCTTTTTTCACTCCATTAAGACTAGCCACGAATTCCCTTGGTTCCTCCAATGCAACAACACACAAGTCTTTATTCCTCCCTTCAAGTGACAACCCCTTTTCCCTCCACTAAACAATGATATAGTCTCACTCCCACACATATATAAACACTTACATGCAAGCTTCACAATACTCATTTCAACTCAACATTTGATCAAAGGAGCAATTTCAAACACAATAGTTAAGCCATTTACAAGAAAGAGGAGGGAATTTATCCACAATTACATAGATTATGATTTAGTTTACACACTTAGTACAATTTAATTTTTTATCTTTTATTTTGTAGAACATTTAAAGTACATAAAGAGGCATAAATGTTCATTTTCAAGTTACAAAATTCTATTCCTCGTTTAGTGTGTTTCCCTAAAAAACACGTCTCTTTTAACATCAGAAGTGAGGTGTTTCTTCGAGGGAAACACACTAAACAAGAAATAGAATTTCGTAACTTGAAAATGAGTTCAAAAGTGAGGTGTTTCCTTGAGGGAAACACACTAAACAAGAAATAGAATTTTGTAACTTGAAAACAAGTGTTTATGTGTCTTTATGTACTTTAAATGTTTTGCAAAACAAAATATTAAACAAGAAATTATATTGTACTAAGTGTGTAAGGTAAATCGTAATCTATGTTATTGTGGATAAAGTCCTTCCTTCTCTCTCTCATAAATGGCTTAATTGTTGTGTTTGAAACTGATCCTTAGAGCAAATGTTGAATTGAAATGAGTGTCGTGAAGCTTGTATGTAAGTGTTTATGTATGTGTGGGGGCGAGACTATATCATTGTTTAGTGGAGGGAAAAGGGGTTGTCACTTGAAGGGAGGAACAAGGACTTGTGTGTTGTTGAATTGGAGGAACCAAGGGAAATCGTGGCTAGTTGTAGTGGAGTGAAAGGGGGCGGTTAAGTGGAGGGAAAAGGGTATGTTGTTTGTGTGCTTATATTAGAGGAACCCAAGGCTAGCCATGATTCCTTCGTGGAGGGAAAGGGATGGTACATATTATGGTCTCTCCCCTTTACCAGCCTTATGGGTAGTCTTGATAGTATGTGCTGTTATGTTTAGTGTAATGTCTTCCTCTTGTGCTGTTATGTTTAGTGTAATGTCTTCCTCTTCTCTCTTTTTCCAAGTAAAAGTTAAATCATTGCAGGAGAGGGTTCATGATTGTGTAAGTGTCTCAGACATCATGTTGTAATAAGTGATCCTAAGTGTTTTTTTTTTAAATTACCAAGGTTTTAGCTTTGTGGTTTGAAAATTGTGGATGCTACACATGGTATCAGAGAAGAAGTTTCAAACTTTGGAACCTCTGAGACAAACTTGTGATTTTGGTATTAAGATGTGGTCGTTACAAGTTCATTGAGCACATTCAACAAGAAGTTCAAACTATTTTCCAGTTGGCAAATGCTACATGCATACAATGCCATGAAAAACACCACACATCACACACCTTTCACATTGGTGATCAGGTATGGCTTTGCTCGCAAAAGGAAAGTTCCAAGATTGACAAGACCTTACCACAAGTTTCGTCTTCTTCGACACGAGTCCTATAATGCTTTTGAGTTTAATCTTCCTACCTAGGGTTGCATCCATTCTTCAACATAGGGCTCTTGCACAACTACTTTCCACCTTTGTTGGACACTTCAAACGTTGCAAAGATCTCAAGCAATCAAAGATCAATCCTGACTGTAACATGTCAGGAGAAGTGGATCAAGTCATTGAAATCAAAGTCAAAAGGAAAAGACAACTAGAGATCCCTCTCTCTAAGATCGTTAAAGCAGATCAAGCACCTTCCTAGGGAAAATCGTTCACTGAAGCCCAAGTTGCCAGCAACTTTCTTCATCTTCTGTCACAATTGCACGCAATGGGGACCATTGCTCTTCAACGAGGGGCGACTGATCTAGGAGGATCTGAGACCTCCAATAACTCACGGCACCATGATGTTGCTCTTCGTCATGATCTGACTTCACTAGTGGATTCGACATCATTGCCGTGCACACATATGCATTCTGTGAGGTCCTAACTCCTCTATAGTATCGCCACGTTCCGCACAACTATGCAGTGTCAGCACTGTATTGTGCAGTTCTGTAGTAACACCTGCTGAAGACGATGAACTAGTATGAAGGGTTGTTACGGTTTAGGCAACACCTCATCTTCCTTGACTGTATATTAAGGCAGCGATCTATTCTTGTAAAATAGATGGGATATAGTTAGTGGATTGGAGACTAGAGAATAAGGAGTACATAAATATGCTACATCCTTCCTCTTGGATCTTGTACAAGACTTTGGATTATTATTCTACATCTGGTGTCTTTTGTTTCTTTGCTTTCTTTTGTGTTGTATAAACACTCTAATATATCTTTCAGCCTCTATCATTTCATAGTACATTTTCTGCATATAACACATCTAGATTCACATTTAGAGTGTTTTGCACCGAATCTCCTCCTAGCCCCCGATCAATGGGACTCAAAAAGTGCCTCAGTTATATTAGAGAAATAACAAAGGTAAAAACACCCTAGGTTAAGAGAAGTAAATAAAATCAAAGCACTAAAGAAAAGTAAAACATAACAAAACGGGTAAATCTAAAGCGGTGAAACCACGTGCATGAATTCCAATTATTTATTCAAATAGCCCAATGAGAAGGGATTCCTCAATGAAACATAGAACCAATGAATATGAAAGTGAGAGATTAGGACAATAAATCAGTAATTTTACATCTCACTAGGCCATCCCAAAAACTTCTACAGCTCTTTGATAGCATGTTAATCTAGCTGTGCAAAATAATACGCACAAGATCTCAGAAAAGAAAATTGTGATTTTGTCAAAGCTCTTAGATTAAACCTTCAGCATATACAAATATTTGAAGACTTAAAAAATGATTGTTGAATATCTAAATGATTCAAGTCCTATAAGAACCGAGCTTCAAAGTGACGATTGTAAACATGCAATTATGTGAAAAATTATATACAATATGATCATTCACCTCCATTTCTTGGTATTGTTCCAAAGAAGTATGGCCATGTTTTAGATAGTTAATTACTTTTTATTCCTAAAAGCTGCTTAACATTGATTCAAGAGAAGAAGGTAGGGCTCAAACAAATGGCTGTATAATAAAGCCCAGTACAAATCTTTGACAACTTTATCTAAAAGGAAAACTTCTTGGTAGTGACAATTTAAGTTAAGAATCAACCAAACATTTGAAACAAATTAAACAACATTTCCCCTTAATTGTTGCTAGGCATATTACTTTTCATAGAGACAAGCATTATGCACCTAGACCAAAATTGATGCCTAGGATATTTCGAAATAGAACTTTATGAGATGCAAAAGGAAACAGCTTTAAGCTGTAAACCTTTCTAAACACAAGCAGTAAAACTCTGCTCTGATTGCAACCAATAAACAGAACAGTCCAAGCTAACAGGTGAGGCACTCCCAATTTTTAAGGCAACCGGTCTTTAGTTAAGTGTTAAATTGCATAATTTCATTCTCAAAAACCATTTGCCGTGGTTACTAGGAGACGGGTACGGGTACGGGGAGATGGGGACCGGTATCCTATTTTTTAGAAAAATAGGAGACAGGTACTCAGATATGGAAAAAATAATATATGTAAATTTTAGAGAAAACAATATTATACAGCCTAAAAAAACATTACTACCTTTTTAAAGTTAATATCTTAGATGTCGACAAAAGATAGTGGTAATTATATTGATATTTGTCTTTGATATCTCATCACATCTAACGTCAAGAGTACAATACACACACACACACACACCCACACACACACACACACACACACACACACACACACAATGAAATGCAAAGTCTCCAAGGTGGGTGCCGACAAGTACCAGTCTCCGAGACGAGTACTGATCTCCAAGATGCATTTTTTTGGTAGGAGATAAGAGTTTGTGTGCAACATTACCATTTGCTTATTACAATATGTCTTGCCATATTTATAAGCAAGGAAATCTTCTCTAAAAATAAGTAGCTTTTGCTGCATCACAAATCAATCTAAAAATAATCGATCTTTGCTTAATCACAAAGAAATCTAAAAATTCCTATTACATATCTATCTATAGCCTTTGCATGCCTTTATTTGTTTTGGTTCGTACATAAACTAGACCTTGTCTCTTAACAATGGAACCAACTAAACTACAACAAATAATAAATTTATGTCATGCAACCAACTGAACTACAACAAATAGTAAATTTATGTCATGCAAACTTACCCTTTATTTGCATAACATATCCCATATTTACATATTTTATTCTTTTCTGCATGGATATTATCTTTAATATCCTTTATTCTCTTTTGCATGGATGTCAATCTCATGTTTGACTCTTATTTATGCACTTCTCATGGGATGTGTTGGGCTCATTACAATTCTGCCGTCTAGATTGATTGGTCTCCAATCACTGGAAATAGTGAAGGAAGGTCTTTCAATTTCACCAATTATCCTATAAGGACTCAGTTCCTTAACCCTATATCTCTGGTAGGCAGGATGCCCTTAAGTATTATAATTAATTCCCATCCTCATCAAGGGAAGCCCATGTTTGTGGAACTGCCAATTTTTTACCAATTGCCTTTTTAAATGAGATGTATGTAAGGTGTTATGTACCTCAGTATCGGCGGGCGATTGTAGCTTATAAGTTACCACTACAACTCACTGCAGAATAGTGAATAGACTATTACACTTGGCAGATAGTTTCTCTGATACCCTCTTTTTAAGAGTAGTCTGTTTATAAGGCTGCACCCAAAGGAAACTTGATCTCCAATAGCCAACTCTATGTTTGAGCGATGCTGATCTGCATGTGATTTCATCCTATCTTGAACTGTTTTAAGATTATCTTTTAAAACTTGCAAGATTTGTTCTCTGTCCATAATGAAATCTCAAACTTCTGGTACGTTGATATTATAATCAACTTCTCATCCTCATCAAGGGGAGAAAATGTCTGTGGAACTGCCAAATTTTGACCAATTTTCTATTTTAAATTAAATGTATTTAAGGTATTATGCACCTTCTCATTGGCGGGAAACTCTAGCTTATAAGATACGGTTACAACTCGCTCAAGAATTGTGAATGGGCTATTATACTTGGGAGACGTTTTCTCTGTTACAACTCTTTAGATTCTATGCAGATTTCACCAATGCCATGAAGCAATTAAATGCCCAATATCACATCAGCACCACCCAAAGGTATCCTATAAAAATCAGATCTCATTGAATAATATCCCATCATGAGGTTCACTCCCTCATTATACTCCTTACAAGTCATGTTAGTCCCATCTGAAATGCTAACCTCAAAAGGAGGTCATGCACACATATGTAAACCAAGTATTGGAGCAAATTTAGAATCAATGAAATTATATGTGCTACTTGAGTCGATCAGCACTATGAATTGTCTCCCCTTAATCCATTCTCCTACTTTCTAGGTATGGTGTTAAGACAACCTTTTGATAGCAGCCAAAGATAGAGTGGGTTGGTCAGGTGGCTCTCTCAATGATGTATCCTCTAGAGGTAGCATACTCACATCAACACGAGCTTGTTCATCTCTGCTACTACCTGACTCATCCAACATTTCAACCAAATGAATTTTCCCCGTAGCCATGCACCTGTGCCTCAGCCCACTTCTCCTTGCAGGAGAAACAGCAGGCTTGCTTCCTCAAATCTTCCCTAGCTGCTTTATTAGCATAAATTACAGCATTGGGTGTGGCCACCTTGTATCGATATTTGGTGTTCTATTTGAGCTAGGCTGGTTCTGAGGAAGTGTATAGTTTTGTTTGCTTCGGGTCTTACTTCTGACTCCTGAGCAATTTTTATATGATTTGGCGTATGCAATAGCTCCATCCAAAACAGCTGGTTTAAAAACCTCAACATATCCTTTCAATACATCATTAAGAGTGTCCAAAAATATTCAGGCCTGTCTAGTTTTTGGGATACCTTGAATCCGCAAATACAGCCTTTTAAAATTTCTAATATAATCATCAACAGATTCTTGCCTGTTATGATGTAAATTCCTCAACTCTATGTAGTGGTCATCACTAATCTTTTATCAAACATGTCAAGGAGAAGAGAAGAGAAATTGTACCAGCTAAGGATCTCATCATCGATACCCTCTTGAATATCCAAGTCATAATGATGCTCCCAATCATATGCAGTCTCCTTCAAGTGCAGTGACGCAAACTGATTTTTCTCCATACAAGCCATTGGATGCATGCTAAAGTAAACATCAAGTTTATGGATCCATACACATGGCTCAATTCTTTCAGATCCATTAAATCTGGGGATGTCAATTTTTGGCATCCAAGGTTGGGTTTTGGCTCTAGGACGGTCATTTGTACCTTTGGGCCCCATGTCCATCAGTTCTCGTATCACAGTATTCCTGAAAGTAATAATTTGATCTGTAGTCATCGTCATTGGCCCTGTGTGCTCCATAGCCTTTTGATAGGGTCTTCATTAAAGTCACTTGCCTCTCTTCTTAGACTCCTTTGTCTAGGAGGAGGAGGTCTTCACTGCTCAATCAATGGCTCCCTTCTAGACCTAGTCTGATGGTTATGCAATATTTCGGCCGTGCATGAGGAGCGAGTGATGAAGGCTGTTTACTGGCCAGTATTTGTTGAATGGTCTAGGTCATTTTTCTAACACTCCTCATATTGTTTATGCTTTCAACCAAAGATTGGAAAACTTCTTCCATTGCCTGTTTGAACTCACTTCTAACTTCTATCTCGTTCTTCCTCAGACCCCATTCTAGATATGTTGTTGTAACTTAACAGGCTGGCAGAATCACTACTTTGATACCACTGTTATGAACCTAGACAAATCTGGACTGAAATTAATAAAATTCAAGAACAGAAATCTGCCTAGGACATTTTGAAAGATAAATTTATGAGATGTAAAAAGAAACAGTTTTAAGCAGTATTTTTTTTCTAAACTTAAGTAGTAAAACTCTGGTCTGATGACCACCAATAAACATAATATGCCAAGCTCACGTAGGAGGCACTCCCAATTCCAAAGAATCATGTCCTTATTACAATATATATTGCCTTATTAAGGAATTCTCTCTGAAAATAAATAGCCTCTGATTTATCGCAAAGCAATCTAAAAACAACTGGCCTTTGCTTCATCATAAAACAATCCAAAAAAAACTAATCTTTGCTTAATCACAAAGAAATTTAAAATGTCACTATAACAAATCTATCTATATAAAAATAACTAATCTTTGCTCGGTCACAAAGAAATTTAAAAATTCCTATTTTAAATCTATCTATAGTCTTTGCATGGATTTATTTGTTCTGATATCCTAATAAACTAAACCTTATCGCTTAAGTTTAACAGTACAACTAACTAAACCGCAACAAATTCTATCTTGATATCATGCAAACTTATCCTTTCTTTGCATGACATTCTATCCTTACATCCTTATTCTTTACTGCATGGATATTATCTCTGATAGCCTTTATTCTCTTTTGCATGGATTAATCCCATGTTTGGCTCTTTATCTCTGCATTTCTCGTGAGATGTATTGGGCTCAATACAAGAAGTATGACTCAATATGGTCCAAATCAGGTGGGCAAATACCATTTACAATATGAAGTATGCTTTGCTGCAGGTTATTCTGGTCACTAGCTGCTAGTGTTGAGGCACCATCTGATAGTCAAACAGGATTATGAGAATCAGGTTACTTGGTAGGATTGTTGATTGTAACCTGATTTCCGCTGATTAATTAATAAATAGAAGGCTAACAGTTGTTTATTTACAGTTATATCAACAAGGCATAGCTGGCCACATTTACCAATAAATGTGAAAAATGAAATTCTTATATTTTGCATTTAGTTATTTTAGCCTTTTTGTGTCATGCCTAGACATAAAACACATTCATCATTCTATGCAAGATAATTCAGGTTCTCAAAGCAGCAATTAGTTCACCTAGGGGTTGCTGTAGAACTTGTCAAAGTGCTCTAGCGAAGGCCCCAGTGGCTCAAGACACCCTCATTCTCATTCTTCCTCAACTATATTGGATTAGGTCTTCAGTCTTTTGTTGCAGTTCTTTACTCCAAATCTTCATAATGGTCCTCAGATCTTCACAGTAGTAAATCTATGCTTCAATCTTCACAACCATCCAGCGATTTGATCTTGGACAAATTTCAGCCTTAACTGCCTTTCCTCGGCCTCTTTCTTTTTTATGGAATTTTAGTCTTCACAATCTTCCTTTTTAATCTCAATTAGAGTCATCAACACTGCCCTTTACAACCCTCTAAACATCTCCATCAGTCATATATTCCTCGACATATCAGTCTTTTATAGTGTTGTTGACTTCATTGCCTTCCTCGGAGTCTCGGGTTTATTCACAACTACGGGCTTTAGGAAATTCCAAAAATTTATCAAATAGCATGATGTTTATTCATTCTCACAGAAGCAGAGTAGCATTTGCCTGACAGGTTTTGATTATCTCTCCATTACTTAGAAAAAGTTTCATATCAACATCTCTCTCCTAAAATTTCCTGATGTTCTCATAACAAGATAATCCGCCATTCATTATGATATAGCATCTTTACAATAATATGATTACGGCCACTTTGTTTCTATTTTAACGTGATATTCCTCCAAATCTTGCAAAGAATCAACATACTCTACTTGCGTCCTTGAAGTATCAACATAAAGGCATCCTTTTGCAATATATAACCATTCCAATGGCACGAGGGCGATCTATTCTAACAATGCTATAATTCCTTGTCATATAATGGAATTCGTTCATAGTTCAATAGTGTGAAGTGTCATCATCCAACAACATATCAGCCTTCTAGCAGCATGAGCCCCACTTCTCATCTACCTATCCATCCTTTTTATAGTGTGGCGAAGAAAAGAGTTGTAAATAAATCACTATTATGATGAACCTTTATTTCAGCCTTTGGTTTCCTTGTTTATATTTAGCTCTCATTGCCATGTCCAGTTGAGCCGATAAGAATGCTCAGAGGCCCACTAGATGTATTTAAGAATTTGATGCTACTTTTATTATTTGTGCAATGAGTTGCTTGGATGATTCCTCAAGCCTCTATTTCCGATATTCAACTTAGGTGATTTTTCACCTTCGAACTCATTCAGTCTCAAAGCAATCTGACCTGAGCAGTTACATTCATTAAAATAAGCACATCCCCTATTTGGTGGGAGCTTTGCTGTTGGGTTCAAAATTGGCATATTCAATTATGGCATTTATGAATTCTAAAATTTGACGACTGTTATCTATTTCCTTATGGATCTGTCTGTATTATTACTAGTACAGATATCTTAAATACATCTGTCTGAAAAACGTTGACTGATATTAATCTCAAGGCCTTTATCATTATCTTAGATTTATAGCATGCCAAAATTAATAACTATATAACCTTCCTTCAAAATTTTCTCACTGAATGGTGACAAATGGTGTCAATCGAGTGACCCTAACGTGTAAGGCTCGGAAAAAAATTCTGGAGGGGAAAAAATGGGCTCAAAACTCCAATATATGGCCAAAATATTATGATTTTTTGATTGGACTTCTCTAAGATAAAAGGGAAAACTTCTTAGTGACAGTCAAATGAATGCCAAATTTAAGGTTGCAATTAAAAGCAAACACACTCACAGACATTACAGCCCACCACTACCACCCGGTGACCATTGTGGAACGCCTCTTGGTGTAAAAATAATGTGAAAGACTTTACGTAAGGAGAAAATGCTTTGTTTTACCATCATAAAAGTTATTGAGTTAATTTATACTTCTTGTAAGTAAAGAGAGAGGAACATAGAAAAGGTGAACTGGATTATTTGTTGAAAGCCAATTGAACAAATTCATTGGCTAACTATTTTTTTAAGCCTCGGACTCATGTCCTTTATGGTTCTGACATTTAGTGCAATTCTTGTAGGTTAGCTATATGTGTTTTGGTTTGTTCTAGAAGTAAAATATAGAGAAAATATCGATTCATGCCTTGAAGACCGTAAAGAATAATTGAACTTCTAACTACGAGTCTCATGTGTGATATTTCTTCTTTTCATGTAAAGCAAGTTACATGCCATATTTAAATGGGGAGATTCTATATAATCACCCCCTTTTTAATAATGAAAGCATATACAATATCTCCTTTGTCTTGGCGTATCCCTGCATGTACTACTGCTTTGTTTTTAGGCCAATAGCCCAAACAGTGTAAACAAAAATCCACTGAATAAAGGCAAAGCACATATCAGATAATGATTATCAGGCTACCGAAAAATGAATGCGGTGAAGTTAAACAAACTCATGTTGCATATGAAGCTAGAGCGGGATTTAAATCAAGTTGGGAACATTTAGTTTAAAGTCTGAACACTTACTTTGAAGTAGCTTAACTGGTGGTTTGAGAGCAAAGGCCCATCTAAAGTTCAACCTATAAGAATATCTCTCATAAACATCTAGTTTTCTCAGTGTTTGTTAGGCTTTGGTGTTGAGGGTTGTCAAACAGAATTAAATGCTTCTTAACATATTAACAAACAAGAATAGACATCTTCTTCAATAAGGAGAGCTTCTATATTATTCTATTCTTCTAAGCTGTATTCAACAATTGGATTGCATTTAGTACTTGCAAAGAAATAAAGCAGGTGGTATTGTCCTAATGTTCTGAAGACCATATTATTCAAGAGCTGGATAAATGTGAAAACTGTTTCACGCTTATTTTTCTTTTTTCTTTTTCACTTATTGCCCACATTGTTTCAATATTCTCCTACAATTGGTGTAGTCATTCCTTAGTAATGAATATAACGTTACGTACTAGTTAGATGCATAATTGTGAGACTTGCTGACTAGGATGTAAGATTTCCTGCATTTTTGTATTGTGTAATCGATGAATTGCAAGCACTCTTGATAATTTGAAAAGGAATAGGAAGGATCAAAAGATTCGCCAAAATATCTGTTAAAGCTTGGCAAACTTATTTTTGTCCTGTTAACAAATGATCTCTCTGCCATTTTGAAATTCTGTATAACATCACTGTGTTTTTCTGCTATGTTCCTGTCAACACCTTTCACTTTTTGATTTGAAGCATATATTCTTATTTAGAACAGATGAAAGCAGTTGTATTTGACAATTTTAGAGAGGAGATTAAATAATTATCAAACATATTAACTTGTATTATTGTTCTTCCGAGCATGTGACAGGTTGAGGAAGCAAGCATGGTATGGATTGATAGATTAGGATTTGATTTGCGCCTCCTTACTAGACTAGAGAGAGACATATTGGAGGTTCGTATTCCATTCCCAAGAGAAGTAACAGATGAAAAGGATGCTAGATCTTTATTGACATACATGTCACAGTTAGCTTGGGAAGTTGAGAAAAACTATGCTCCCCCCGATTTTGAAAGGGTAAAGTGCATCCATAAATCAAGGTGACAAACGTTTAATGTAAAGTATCTTTGTTGAGACAGTAGAGAACCATATGTTCATCCTTGCACTCTTTTCATTTTTGGAGTGGTATAGAAAGGACGTCAAATCACATATGCTTATTCTGTCCAAGATGTCTTTTAATTTATTATTCACAATGTTTGTAATTTTTATTCACCATTGACGATTATTGTTATCCTTGTGTGCATGATCTCAGACTTCGGTTGTAGAAGCCTAATGCACTCGTTGATTACGATTCTTCAGTTAGAGTTGTCAAATGCATTTGCTGGTTAATTTCTTGGGCATTGTCAATGGTTATTGTTGCTCATTATAACATCACTTCGTTTTTTCTTCACATGTTAAGCGCGTGTACTATGAATAGCTCATTGTTCCTTCAATGATTCTTTTTTAGCATTACTCGGAACTGATACTATTATAACCCTGTTGCAAATCTCTACAATATCCCTCAAGTGGAACCCTTGTTAACCATGTTCAAAACCATGGATTTATGGTAGAGTTTAGAGTATCTAGGGGCAATTGCATATTTGCATGGTGGTTATGATATAAAAAATTATTGCCCTTAGTGTTGGGTTCTGTAGACGTAGTTAGTCTTTTTTTTCATTTGTTGGTCATGTGTATTAAAGATAAATGTAATTTATGTTAAGAAAAAGGAACTTCAAGTTACTAATCCTACATGCATAAAGTGGAAAGGCTCACTAAGGGAAAGTAAATTCTCTCACATGCACAAAGATGAGAGTAGAGAACCCTATGTTCATGATGCAGCCATAATTAGGGGTCCTAGTGAGAGGATACCTTAGACTATGCAGCGTTATAGATTAATGATGCAGCCACAGTTAGGGGTCTTAATGAAAGGATACCTTGGACTATGCAATGTTACAGAATCACACAATAGAATAACAACAATATATTTATTCAGCACCAACATGTTACACACTCAAAACTGATCGCCAAGGATTACGTCATATGACACACAATATTCAAAAGCAAAAAACACTCAACATTGCAGCATTGTGTCTATGATTAAATCTTCCTTTGACCTCTTCTAGACCTGCGCACAGATCTTATTGTAATGTCCCTGCAACCACAAATATGCCATTACTCAATGGGATTTCTGATCTAGGACCAAATTCCACAAACGGAATTGTATTGAATTAAATCCTTTCTAAATCTCACATGGATTGAACTCGTCTCTACAATGTAGCGATGTGTTTATATGGGCACAATCAATTATTTACATTTGCAATCCCTGAGACATCCCACCTGTAAGCAATTAAATGCATTACAATCATTAATTTAAAATAAGGTGCAAATGACTCAGCATAGCTGAACCCGATGCAATGCAAGTAAACCCAACAGAGATAATTATGAAAGTTGGTTAACCTTTGTCAGCCTTCACTTATGATCATCATATGACTTCTTTAATGATCCCACCCTTCATGCCATCACCGAACCTTTGGCGCCACAATGCGAGAACTTTCGAGAACGCTTCACGTAGAAATCCAATGACTTAGTAATTTCATAAATAGGCGTGCAGTATCAAGTTGAGCCTTCCTTCATAACGAGTGCGTTTGGAAATGCACACTATAGTACAACATGCTTGATAGTTTTTTGGTTCCATGTTGTAATTCTAATGGTTGTGCCATCTCAAAAAGAGTCGTTTGGATTTTAAACAATATTGCGGATCAGATAGTGCAACACACAATTATGTGCAATTACAACACTTATACTAACACACAACAGACAAGTTTAAAAGAACAACATAGTATATGCACATAAACTATTGATGCCCAAACAAGCTACACGTAGCTGAACTCAACTTATCCCTCTATCATAGTTTTGGTTGATGCAAGATTGTGCATGAACCCCCACATGCTCTTGCACCATACACCCTGAGTAAGAAAAATTGTCATCTCAATGTTGACACACATGAACTAGTTGGTAGATTCACCTTTTTGACCTTCTTATGAGGTATTGTTGTGCCTACACGCCAATAGGTATTTCGTGCCTTCCAATCGTTGGTCTTGGTTGGGAAAATTGACCTCCACCAAAGCCTATAATGTATCCCTTCACCCTACCTTGGCTCTCTTTAGGCTGAACTCCTCTGTCTTCTTAATGTGTTTCCACACTTTCTTTCCTTGCACAATGTTTTCTTGCAATGCCTTCTCTCTAACCCCTAGTTTGTGCATGCTCTTTACTACATCACATACTCTTTGCTCATTTGTTCCTACCTTTGTGTTATGCTTTGTTACAATTCTGCACTTCTCATTTGCTCTCCTTCGCACAATTTCTTCTTGTGCTATCACACATGCTTTATCTCTTATATTCCACAGGTCTTGCTCCCCTTCTTGTCGAACCCATTACGTTATGACCAACATGAATTTGATCTTATAGAACTTTTCAGTATATACCTTCACACACAAATCATTCCATCACAAGTTTTGTAACCTTTTAAGCAAATCCAAATGGTAATCACTGGTCAAAAAAGTTACTTCTAGTTTCTCAACCATTCATTCTCATTGAGTAATATTATATTTACCCTTCAGTTGTGCTTCAACTGGACTTGTTTCCACCATAATGGAGTATGACCTCTTAACTTAGTTTTTGTGATCTTTACTTTGCGTTCTTCCACTACTTCATCAAATTAGAAGTATTCTTCCATTTATGTGAGCCAATCAATAAGCTCTTTGGTGTTTAATGTTCCTACAAAGCAAGGAACTTCCATTTGTAGTACATGGTGACCACAATGATCTTTTTTCACCACCATCCAAATGACCTTGTGCTTGAACTACTTCATTCAAGCTTCCCTGAATTCCTTAAGGCGCTTTTCCTCCCATGCTACTCACATCATCCCTTGGGACAAAACATATTATGTGGTCTTCTTCCACTAGTCAGTATGATCTACATTAGCTGCAGTAATTCCAATTCGTCATCCAGGCTTTTGACAACATTGTTAGCCAATGCTTCCCCTCACCCTACTCTTCTAGGCAACATCTTGTCTTTATGAGCTTTGATATGTTGTTGCACCTTCTTCCAAGCCCATGTAGTTTAGGTATTTTCTTTGCTTCAGTTGTTCTCTACCCACCTCGTAAAATGTAGAACTTCAAGTCTTCAATCCTAGAGTTGTGCCTCACTTTGATACCAAATGATGCAACCATAGTTAGGAGTTCCAATGAAAGGATACCTTGGACCTTGGAACATTATAGAATACTGATGCAGACATGGTTAGGAGTCCTAATGAAAGGATACTTTGGACCTTGTATCATTATATAATAATGATGCAGACATGGTTAAGAGTCCTAATGAAAGGATACCTTGGACTATGTAGTGTTACAAACTCACACAACGAAATATCAACACTACTACAATTGACAACAACTATGTATTTATTCAATACCAGAATGTTACACACTCAAGACCAATTGCCAATGATTTAGTCACACAACACAATGTTCAAAAGCAAAACACACAACACCCAAATGTTGCCTCTATGATTCAATCCCCATTTGAATTCTCCCATATGTGCACACAAATTTTATTGTAGTACTCCTTGCAACCGCCAATAGGTCATTACTTTATGGAATTTGTGATCTACAATTGAATTCCACAAATGGAATTATATTGAACTAAATCTTGTCTAACCTCCTCCTAAATTGACCTCTGTCTATAATGTAGTGACTTTGTTACATAAAAACAATCAACTAATTATATTGCAATCCCTGAGATATCTTACCAATAAGAAATTAAATGCACTACAAACATTTATTGAAAATAAGGTCCAAATGGTCCTTAACACAACTGAACTCGATGCAATGCAATTCGTCCCAACAAACATAATTAGGAAAGTTGATTAACCTGTGTTAGCCTTCACTTATGATCATATGATATGATTAATTTATAGATTCAACCCTTCGTGCTCTAAAAGAACCTTGCACAATCACAAGAACTTTCAAGGATTCTTTGTGTGGAAGTCCAATGACTTTGTGGTTTCATATGTAGGCTTATAGTATCAAGATAACTCTTCCCTTGTAACACACCTTTTTGAAAATGCACCCTATAATGTTGAACACGTTTGAGAGTTTTTCGATTTTGTGCCAGAATTTCAAATGTTTTTGTCATCTCTAAATGATTGTTTGGATTCAAAACAATACCATAAATCTTCCTAGGAGATTATGACAATGCCTCGCACACAAGTATGTGCAATTGCAACACTTATATTAAAAAATAGTGATTTGGCAAAAGAACAACATAGTATATGCATACACAAACTATGCAAAAACACTTTGAAGCCCAAACAAACTACACACAAATTAACTCAACTTATCCCTCAACCCAATCATGTTTTTGGTTAATGCAAGATTGTAAGTGAACCCATATGCTCCCACATCAGTTCATCCTTGCACTCTTTTCATTTTTGAAGTGGTGTAGAAAGGGTATAATTTTAAAATTCGTATTTTTTCTAAGATATTTCATTTTATTTTATTATTCGCAATGTACGTAGCTTTTTTTCACCATTGACAATCATTGTTATCCATGTCTGCACGATCTCAAACTTTGGTTGTAGAAGCCTAATGCACTTACTTGATGCGGTTAACTTTAGTTGAACTTTTCAAATGTTTTTTCAGGTTGATTTTCTAGACACGTAATACCCAAAAATTGGTTTTATGGTACTTGACTCACTTTGGTGTTTATTTTGACATGATCACATTTACCTATTTATTGACCAACTTAAATCCTCATGCTCTATCTCATATCTCAAGTCCATTAGGTCATAACCAATTCTTTCTTAGCAATTCAAGAATCATTGCACATTCATAGAATACATTTTTAGACAATCTATAGACTACCCCATGTCTCATATTCGATTCCAACTTTAGTCTGGATAAGTTTGTGGGTATAGGACATGGTTGCCAAATGAACCTATCCACAAGATGATGACTGTGTCCGCCGCACTTGCAATGGCCATCTTTTCAAATGCACAAGTTACCTTGGCCAGCTTAGGGTTGGTTGAGCGAGAAATCATTCGAAAGGTCATGCATATAAACACATACATCCTAACCCATTAAGGCACATCTAAGAGATCTCATATTAGAACATACTCTAAAAAGGTCATGAGAAAAACATTAAATTCACCATCACTTGAAGCACAACTACAACTAAGTTCTTCAAACTTTGCATGCATCTATTATTGTCGTAAATCACAAATACAAGCACTACAATCAGGCAAAGTACTAAGTGACAAGTGTTGAGAGTTGAATTGAGGGCTTCATCTTGTTTACTTTATCAACTAATCTCCACCTCGTACTAGGGATGGGAGAACTAAATGTGGTTTTCTCCCTCTTCAAAATACTGGTATGTAGTCTAACACTCATCACAACACTAGGGGTGAGGTGAGGTTAGTCCAGCTCAAATAAAACTAACCCCTTTTAGGTCTAAAGTGAGAGAAGACATGCAAGTACATAAGTGGCATCACAGTGATTTAGATATAGATTCCAGACACGACCAAGCAAATTAGATCCCAAAGTCAAAAAACTGCTTAGATACCCATATGACACATTCATAGATCCCAAGATAGATTCAACAACAATATTATGCCCTACCCGACGAACCTTTCTTGTGCACATGTTCAACTTTCTAGATTTTATCGATAACTTGATGGTTTGCAAGGATTCCTTAACTAGTTTCAACCCACAGTCACACAATCTAAGCTTGAAGAATGACTTCTTAAAAAAAACCTAACACTAATTGTACTTTCACTCTCATATTTGTAGTGTATTAAGCAGTCTTATATCCTTACATAATTTAAAATCGTTTGATTTATTATCTTGTTGTTTTGTAATATCTTACACACAATAATATTTAATTCAAAACATAAGCATAATTTTGACATTACATTTTGGTCAACACGCTTATCTATCTATCCACGTAAACGAGGGGCTTCATTTCTCACTCATAGGGTTTCAAAAATTTAACCTGAATTTTCAACATCATAGTTGATTCTAGGGTTTTTCTCCAAATGCTAATTTGATTGTGTGTTTACATTACTGCAAATGACAAGTGTTATTCCTATTAAGCATAAATCCCAATTGCAAAAGGAACGAAGGGAGCTTACCTTTAGACCCTTTCAATATTTTATTGGATTATGCAATTTATTTACTAGTGTGAATTCATGCCATAGATCTCTAGAAGACTACCTCAAACTTAGTCACACATGCGCAACAACAAATCTCTCAATTTGTTACACCCACAAAGCCCTTTCTACTATCTTCATGATGACAACAGACACCTTATGATGAAACCCCTATGGTGGTACTTAGTAAGTTTCTCACACTCAATATCATAGTTCTACCTACCCCTATGGTCATTGACATGACCTAGCCTCAACACCCTAAGTTTTAGCGCTCACTCATATTATGATTATCATCAATGCATATAACATGTAACTAATCGATGTTAAAAGATGTGACATAAAATTCAAGATCTCATTGATGAGTTGCACATGACACCTACATGCAACACGATACACCTCTTGACACTATTGCTTTGCCAACTAATATCTTTCTTATTGAGGAGTCTTTCGTTACATGGTGAGGATCCCCTACGAGATGCCACAAGCGACATCATGCATCAGGAGTGAATTAATATTCTTGACTATGGTAAGTCTCATTCGCTATATGATACCACCTATGAGCATTCTGCTAGCTTCTCTCATTCTATTAGCATTGCTCCCACACCAACTAATCATATACTTGATGATACCTTAGCCCTTTATGATCGTAATGCCTTACTACCCAATACCATTTATAGTGAGCACAAAAACCCAAATGTTGTCATTTCTAGTAGATCTCTAAACATTCCTGATTTCACACATGCCATTTAAGATGTATTATCTAGTGATAAGAAAATTAAGAACATGGGCACCATTATCCCCTTCACTAATGCCAATTAGAAAACTCACACCTCACGTAGCTTGACACCTACCTATAAATCATTACCTTCCTAGTTAACAATAAAATCCACTTGTGGATAAAAGATTATATTTAGAAGCTCAACATCAAGCATTAGTCGTATTATTTCTAACACTTTCTCCCAGGGAAATTGTTAGCTAAACATGCTGACATGGGACACATGGCATTTAATTTACCATGTATAAGTGCTTAAAGTACATTAACATTTTCACGATACCAATTATCCTTATTGTTTCCTATAGTGATCATTTGTGACCAATCATGTTTCCTATAATTGTTACACCACAACTTGTACTTCTATCCTCATATAAGCACCTTACGCAACATACCTCACATTGATCCCAACCACCAAGAAACCCCACTCCTAGTAAGATATCTCAATGCATAGTGGCACCACTTTTGCAGTCTCAATTTTTGCCTTTGGCATTTTCTTCTTATAGTATGTATTAAGTGATTGTGTGTGATATGTAGTAGTACTACAAAAACCATGTGAGCATGACCCTTACATGACACTAGTACACTCCCCTCACCCAAAATAGGGGACACTAGTTGCTAGCATTGCCCATAACCCATGACTTACCTACACCACTACTCTTGACATTGATGACAGTGGTTATTACATCGTGCAAGACTACTTCTCTTCTTCAAATGACAATTCCACTCTTTCTCCTACCCCCCACCCCCCTGCTCCCCCCATGCCCCCCAACATAATATGCATATTACACCAATAGATACATGATCTCCACACAAGCATCTGCTTGATGATATACTAATATGACATACCTCTTGAATGCACACCCATGTATATAGTTTCTTTAAAATATGGATGTTTCTTCTATTCATACAACAATGACATTTGCGAATGGCAAGATCCTCATTCTTTTGACAGCTAGGATTTACAACTAAAGCATAACCTGACGATGCACCACATTTCATGGGTTCAATGTGATTGTTGAGGGAATGATCATTACTTAGGACCCCATCCCATTTCTTCTATTATTTAGAGCATATGACCCAAGGCCCTTGGTACACTACAAATTAGAAGTTTTTCAAGTTCTCTCTTATTATAAAAAATAAATAAAATAAAATATGACAAAAATTCAAAAGCAAGACTTGTATGTGATTGACTTATTCACTACTTAAACATAGACATTGTCCTTATTTGGGCTCAACACTTTTCACATTCTACTTGCTTACACCCTTATTACTTACCTTACACATGAGACAATTGTAGATACACATAGTCCATGAATACTCCTACACATATTGTGGCTCCCTAAAGACCTATTCCCTAGGGGCAACCCACCACATCAGGGGCAAATCAACACCAAGGCATCTTACATACAATGCTTATTTGGGTTATATATATTCACACTAATCCATTTTGGCAATACAAAGTTCCTATTGTTTATCGTGCATTGCCTTATATCTTATGAAATGTGTTGTACAATGCTTCATTTAAGGGTTACAATATTTATTTCTATATATTGATTTGACATGTTCCATGTTTGCTTGTTTATCTTAATGCATTCACATACTACATTTTTACTTATTCACTACATGTTACTATGCTTGTTTGATTATTAGTAGCTCTAGGCTCTTTGCTTATAGTCTTGCACATTGTTTATCACACACATATTCTGTTATACACAAATTATTTGCTACCTTCCTTAAGTTGCACACACATTGACTTATACAATACTTAGTGGGAACATATATTGATTGCCACATTGCATGCTTTATTCACATATTATTTACTACACACGGTGCTTGCTTATGGCACCTATTATTTGTGACACTTAATTTACAAGTATTTCACCATTTGAAGTCCGATAATTTTAAACATAAAATCCACTAAAATTACCTTTTAAAAGTTAGTTTACATTTAGTTGGTACTAAACTTAAAAGTGTCTAGCCTTTCTCAAAGGCCATTCAACTCAAAATACACTAAAATGGTTACAAAAAACAACACATTAATATTTTCCAAAAAAAGGTACCCGAAAAAACATGGTTTGTAAATTGAACATTGTACAAGAAAGTAATGGTGTTCAAATTAACCACAACTACAAATGAATTTCGTGCCATGCCCAAATATTACATTAATGTGACCAAAGTACTAAGTTAGGCTGCTAAATACTGTCAATTTTTTCAAATACAGACATGACAATTTAAATCTTTGGGCACATGACTAATTCTTACATTTGAAGTATGAACTATTCAGTGATAGTTGTTACTAGCCCCAAACAATACATGAAAAAATGCAAGGTAACATTATTCAAAACATTATTTGCAAAGATGAATTTATCTATTACCAAGATACACATATTCATTGATTTTCGTAACATCAAATAAAGAATTTGAAATACCAGTCATATGATTTGAAGCACTTGAATTTAGAATCCATTCAGAGTTAGATGAAGAGTCTAATGCAACAAATTTAGAAGCATCATTAGAACTATTGTTTTGACAATCGGTTTTTTATTTTTATGGATAGGTTTATTAGATTTACACTCTTCCTTTTTATGCCCAAATTTGTCACATTTGTGACATTTACCATTAAAGCTTATAAACAATTGTTTAGAAGAAAAACTTGTATTATCAACAAATGAAGATTTAGTTCTATGCTTCTGATAAGGGAAGGACTTGCGAGACTTGAACTTTGAATTTTGAGTGAGAAGTCCCTGGGAGACATTCTCTGTAGAGTTGAAGTTTATCATCACTTGTTTTTCCTGTATCGGAAGAGCACTCAAAGTATTTAAATCTGACAATTCATCTTCATTATGATATTTAGAATTTAGGATAGAAATAAAATTCCTAAACTTTTCTTGAATATTTAATTGAACAATAAAGTAGATTAGTTTTTCACCAATTAAGTCACAATTGCATCCATTTAATTGCGCTTTAATATTTTTAATCTTGGCTAAGAAATTAACAACTTTTTCATCTCCTTTCATATGAGTTGTAAGTAATTCTAAAACAAGTTTAATAATCTTAGATAAGTGCGTACCTTCATGCATGGATTCTAATTGTGTTCATACTTTTTTTTAATGTTCGATATTACCAATGTGTAAAAGATATTCAACATTCACATTGCGCAAAATCATGGAACGGGTCTTCTGCGTACGCTGTAAGAATGCATTCATATTATCTGCAGTCATTTGACGACCAATGGGCATAAGCTCAGTTACTGAAACAATCGTCCAGAGTTTCCTCACCATAAGTTCCAATTTAACCATGATCTTCCAAATGTTGTAGTTGGCTCCATTTAGAATCTGAGATTTATTGAGGGAAAAGTAACTGGACGCCATTGTTTTCCTAAACATATAAAACACAACCCATTATAATATACTATGCACCACAGAGTTAGATACATATTTATCGAAAAAATCAACAATTTTAATAAAATCATATCTAAATTTTATAAATCTAAAGGAACTATTTGATCATAACTTATTCTGTCATTAAAATGCATACTAATTAACCTCCCATGATCAAAATAATAAACCACAATATAAAGGGCTCTGCATTATACTCCATACTTATATAAAAAAAATCCGGCCATATAGAAGTGAAGAATAAACCCTTAAGAACACATAACTTTAAATTTATGAAAAAAGTTAATGTAGACAAAGATCCGGCCAGTTTAAATTTGACATCTAAATGACTATCATTTTGCCTTATTTTTGGTCTGTGGTGATGGTCATTTGACCGTTAATTTTAACATAGTAAAAATTTCTTGAATCTTACTAACTTAAATTTGATGTATAAATGACCATCATTCTACCTTGTTTTTGGTCTGTCGTGACAATCATTTACCATCAAATTTAATGCAATCAAAACTTGTGTATTCCTAAAATGTGAAATTTCAGAATTTCTGTGTTGAGGATTAGAAGGTTATATTTTAATACATTATAATAACCTATTATAAATTATAATGTAAAAATATATATATTAAAGTAAACACATATAACCCTTATTACAGGGCCCTCATGAAAAATATTTAAAACATTTACCAGGCAAGGGAATTTAAATTCTATATTAGCCTTAGAATTTAGAGAGGAGACAACATTTTTCACGCTTCGAATGGAAAAAATTCAATCCTATTGTGATGGAGCTTTTGCCTCCTCCATTTACCATTACCATTGACAAAATTCATCATTTCCACCTGAATTCACCTTGATTCTTCTTAAAGCAAAACTTTTAGGTTGCAAAAAAAATGGAAAGAAAGGCCTGGTTATATTAAATACCCTTTTAATATTAATACATTTTGAAAATAACATTTTACTTTAAAGAACTTATTTTTATACTTAGTAAGATCACTTACATAATTTTGATATATTTCTTTGCACATTTTTGATAGATTTCCTCAATATATCAAATGAGGACCTAAAGTACTTTTATATAATATGATAGGTATGTCTCCCAACCCACATTTTCAACTTAAAATGATTGACACATATATCTATATTAGTGTATTTAATAAATATAAACATAAATGATTGACATTATTAAATATTTACCTCATGCATATTACTAGGTGTGAATATTTAATAATAGAAAAATATTTCATATTAGTAAATATTTAAACTATATAATAATGTTGGACCCATATTAATTAAAATTTGGCCTGCCCACTTACTCATTATATTCCAACACTAAAAGTTATCCATTACCTCATTTTGACAAAACTAGTACACAATATATAGTAATAATAAGAGCAACTACCAATAGAGTCCCATGAAATAGAATTCACATAGGTATAGAATCCAATTAGTAATAACTATGAAATAATCACTTTCATACAAATATTACTATTTTATATTATATTTATTCTCATTCTTTCCAACACGCAGATTCTTTAGGTGCTAAAAATTAAGAAAACAAAAAAACACATAGTTATATTGAATGTTATATGTCATAAATAAATTATAGACATGAAATGTTGGGGTAGACATCAATATGAGCTTCTGTATCAAGAAGTTTTTAATTAATAAGGATACTCAGTCCGAGTTTAAGACTACTCATATCTACAATCAGATAAACAATTATTATAAAAATATATCCATTTTTTCTTATAATTTTTTTTCAATATAAAAACATTTATGATATTAAAAAGTTTATAACATTGATAACACTCTTTTATGAGTTAACAATTTATAAAAATACCTTTATAACTTTCAAATTATAACTCACTATAATTGTTAAGGATGCAAAGGATAACTAGGAGTGCCCCAACCAAATCCATTAAGATAATGTAGTCAAATTCGACAATTATTCCAAAATACCATTTGAAGATTAAATTCCACATTCAATTTCAATCACACCACCACAAACTCTTTAAAAAACTACAATTGATAGGTGGCAAAAAGAAAGAACAGGTTTAATAATTAAGAATATTGCAGTCATTTGCATATAACCACTATAAAAAATAATAAAAAGAAAAACAAACTTTACAGGAGGAAGAGAGACGTCAAATTATTTGATATTTTATGCACATGGCACATTATTGCATGGTACATTAGACACATAATAAAACTTCACATCTTTTACATATATTTATCTAAAATAAATATTTTATGGAAAACCAAGTATTATTTGGGTTTTCAACATTTTCAAATTCAGATATCATTCTGTTTTTCATCAATTTCTGTATATCAGACGGATTTTTTTAATGCGGCCAACTACAGCCAAATTCATAACAGTGGTATCATGCCAATATCTTGGCTGCATAAAAATGGAGTGCAAATTCTAAATAATTTTTTGACAAAAAAAATACAGTTCTATTTGATGTTATTCTATTTGTCCTTGATGATAGGTCCAGGGTGATAACCTGTAACATTGGACTTAATAAATTCTCACAGAGTTCTCCAAATATAATCTACACTATATCATACTGTGGAAATCTCAAAAAATCAATAAATACAATTTTTTTTTAAACATAACAAGGGTGAAAGATCCCAATACTGGGCAGGGAAAAAAATGGGCCACACAAATAACATTTGACTGAGGACATTTATTTTATAACTGTCATAAGCGCCATAAGTGCAAATTGCTTCTCTAGGGCAGTCTAACCATTCTATAGCTGTTCTTGATAGCCACTACAAATTCTTTGTGAACTAGGAAGATTTGGCACTGCCCAAATCAGAATATATATAATTTTCAATACTTTTGCTCCTGCCAGATTGCAACATGGAACACACAGGTTTTACAGATTAGCCAGATAAGATCTGTTTATCCCCGAGTTCAATTTTCATTTAACCCAAATCAGAAAATGTGGACACGATAGAACAATTACAGAGTGCAGAAAAGTAGAGCGCACCCATTTGGATAAATTGATCACAATTCATACCCATTTTAAGAAATGGATCATAGTGCATATTCATTTTGACAAATTGTTCAAATACACGACAAATCGAATCCAATTTGATGAGAATCCTATGGACAATACCATCGGATTGCGGCTAGATCTGAATGTCCATTAAAAAGATTTATCTGTCAGAGTAACTATGACAAAAGCCTCATTGGGAAATCAAATGAAGGAATCAAGAGACCACTTCCCTGGCTTTAAACAAGTATTCATCCTTCAGATTGCTTTCAGCTAAAGAACACTGAAGTTAAAAAATAAATGTTAAAAAAACTTGTATCGGGTTAGCCGAAGAACATAGGAATTGAATCCCCACAAATTATAGCAAAAATGAATGAAAATCGAAACAAAGAAAAAAAGAAGTAGCTAGTATACAACAATACAACAACATACTGCCCTAATTTTCCCTTTTAAAGTTCAGAAATGGGCTTTGTAACTGCATATAAGAGAACCTTCATCACGATTTAAAGCAGTGGCTTAAACAAATACCCAAAACAGACGTTCATATAAACCCTAATCCTTTGATCATGCGGAAACTCAACTCATTGTAAGAAACCGTAACGAGGTTTTTTAGAGTTGTCCACATAAACCCTAACCCTTTGGCACACATAAACCCTAGCCTTTTGTAATTCTAAAACTCACCTCATTGCAAGAACCCTTCTGAAGTTTTTTACGTGGAGGCATCTCCTATTGAGCGACTCATTGCTGGAAAGGATCAAGCCTTTCCCGTAAGAGTTTTCCCTATCCATTTTTCCGACGACATTTATTATTGTCTTTGATACTACTTTGTTGCGACACCATTTCACCTAATGCACCCAACATGTATACAATCATATCGATTTGCCTTTGTTATTATACTCCTAGTATTTGCAAGAGTAGAAGCTTTGAAAATAGGGTGTGGACATCCGCTAAAGCAAAAGAGAGTTTCGTCAAATGTTTTACTTACAGGTGCCCTGCAAGATATCATATCTACCATATCATAGCCACTGCACTTGTTTGAAGATGCAACTTTATGTTAATTGTTTTTTCTTTCTTTTATGGCATGCAAAACTTTGTATTTGCATTTGGGTACACGTTCAGGACTCTGCGGTTGATTTTAATCATTTTGGGAAGGCTCTAGTGAATGCACGAAAATAAATAGAAATATTGTAGTTTATATATATGTTTTACACATCCTTCTTGCAACATTTTGGGCCTTTGACTCTAGTGGTTTCCATGTAGGTTATTAAACTTAATGAAAAAACTAAAGGAAGAGAAGAGAATTGTATAAATAGACGAAACAACACTTCCACACACAATTATTAAGTATGCAAAAAAAAGTTTTATAACCTATCGAGCTTGAAACTAAAGTTTGCAGAGGTATGTGATGAAAAAATATTTAACCCAAAAATATTTAAGGTTTGTACTAGGGTTTCAATTCTCGGGTCATTTGATGCTTTTTTATATTGTAATTTTTTCTTATGGGGGTGAGGGAAATCTCTTACTTGGACACCATAAATTCATATATATCTTCCATTGATATCACCAAAAAATACCCTATCATCCATGGCTCCACCAAATAAAATTTGATGATTTTTTTCTTAGATGTTTTACCTACAATGACGCCTTCCACCATATAAAAGAATATAAAACAAATATTTTCCATTTATTGGACAATCAACACTTCATTTTAATAGAAAAAATTGTTCAAAATTTAATTTACAAATATATATTGTGATTTATTATATCTACTTTCAAGGAATATCATACTTACAACATACAGAGGACATCAACATCATCACGAAGCAGTGACCCTGTTACACAAAACGCAACTTGCGGGCATCCAACTTGATCATTTCACCTTTGCTAGCATGCTCCCAATCTATGCCAAAATAAGAGCTTTGAAACAAGGTATGGACATCCACAACAAGAAAATGGAGCAGAGTTTTTTGTTATATGTTACAGTTGCAGTTGCCTTGGTAGATATGTATGCAAAATTTGGACGCATGTAGAAGGCATGTGAACTATTTGACAAAATGCCTGAAAGTGATGTATCGTGGACAACAATGATTGCATGATATGCACAAAATGAGTTTTGTTGAAAAGACCTTGGAGACTTTCAAGACTCTAAAACCTTTTCCATCATCCTCCCAACTTGTTTAAAAATGAGAGCTTTAGAATAGGGCGTGGACGTAGAACATGGCATGAACATCCATTACAACATAATGGAAAGTTGATTTTTGTTATCTAGGTAGTTGCAAGTTCACTCATAGACATGTATGCCAAATATGGAAGCATGCACAAGGCACATGAATTGTTTGAAAATTTTCTCAAAGAGGTGTGGTCTCATGGACTGCAATGATTGCGAGATATGCACAAAATGGGTTTTTTTGAAAAGGCCTTTGAAACGTTCAGGTGATTGCATTTGGTAGGTGTAAAAACACACTACACAACCTTTTTCCAGCATCCTGCAAGCCACATTGAAAATGTCATATAAATATAAATATGAATATATCAAGCTTTTCGTGGATTTTTACAATTAGGTCCATCTTTTCACTAAAGTTTGGAGCCCATCTTAGACTTGTTTGATCATCGAGATTTTTGAGCCAATGCAAACTGGTTCTTTTTCCTTAGATTTCATATATGCTTCATCTTTATGTCATGTATACAAGGAAAAACTCAAGCAAATGAAAGATAATCAAACAAAATAATGCAAACCTTTCTCCAAGATCTTCTTGCAACCTCAAGATGAGATGGCTAAAGTGCTTTAAACACTTGTAGGATCTTGAGACGGTTAGGTTGTGGATGCTCCAAGTTTACTTCCAAATGGAGGAGGAATGCTACGAGCAAGTTGGTGATCAAATGGACAACCTTTCTGTATGCAATTTTGAATGGCAAAAGAGCATAGGTTTGTTGTAGTTTCTTAAAGCTTCCAAGGATTGTTTTGTGAAAGATATAGCTTGTTATTTATAATGGAAGGAGAGGCTATAGAGTGGATTAATGTTCTTAATTAGATCATGAATACATTTTCTTGAAATAACCATTGGATTTGGTTATGGCAGTTTGGATGGATTGAATATCCATTGAGAGGCAATGAATTTTTGGTTGGAAATAAGTTTTTATTCGAGAAGGTGGCTGCGTGTGCATTTTTTCTACTCCCACGTTTGTAGGATTCTAGAAGTGGAGTGAAATGAGTGACTAGGATAGTGAAGTGGAGCTAAGTGGCTAATTAACTATTTAATTAAATAAATAGTTAATTAAATTAGCCAAGGGTCATAGGAGTATGGTTTAAGTGCGATTAAAATTAACTTAATTAATTCTAAAGGGATGTGGGTGAATACTTAAAGCATGATATAATTAATTAATTAAATTAATTCTAAAGGGGATGTGAATGAATTTTAGTGATATGTGGGAGGATAGTGTTCTAGAATGCTAGAACTAATTTTGGTATATCAAGCAAAGGATGTGAATAATTAGGAATGGTTAGAAATAGGTACGTGTTTTTAGGGCGTCTACATGTCAATATCTAAACCTTGTTCAAAACTAGCTAAGATGTAGGTCATTTTTTGGTCTACCAAATTTAAATGTATCATATGTTCAATTCTTGTTCCTTTATAATTGAGCTTTCCATAAGTCCAACTCTTGAACGTATTCAAAACTAGCTATTTTTTTGTCATTATTTGATATTTCACCTTTACATGTATCATCTCTTCAATTCCCAGGCTGTTAGAATTGAGCTCATTTTTTTGTTATATTCATTGTTCGTGAAATAAAAATGTTTGTTTCTTTTCATTTTGTTTCTTAATAGATGGTACAAAGTTGGTTCATCTTGGTATAGTGCTAAAAGTTTGTTTGATATCTTAAAAAAATAAACATATAACACGTCTGAATTATTTTGAAGGAATTTAATTTCAGCAACCCTTGTTCCTTATAAAATTTTAATACTTTTACCCATATTGACACACCATATATGTATCCCTTTTCCCTTAAACTTCCCATACAATTACCTCTATGTAATTTAAGCTTCACATTTTTTCCCTCTGACATCAAGAGACTCATTCAACTTGATATGTTATAACAAGATTCATTATTTTTTGATAGCACCCCATTTTAATTTTTTTTTTTATTAAGGGTAAATAGTTTTGAAGGGACTATACCCTATATACAGAAAGGCTCAACAGTCAGATATCAAATTAGGTAGAAACAGACCAAAAAGAGCAAAACAACCAACACCAAAGGGCTCAACAGCCAGATAAGACAACATAGTAATAAAAAGGATCAAGACGTATAGTGATCCGAAAAGTAGCAGAAGAGACAAAAAACTAACAAGAGACTGGTCATCTCAGCCAAAAAACAACACCAAAACATAATCATCAATTTTTGAAAAAATGTTCTTTATTTTTCTATACTTTGTGGTTTTCTAGGAGAAACTTGTTAACATTAGTAGTCAAGTAAATAAACATTGGTCTTTTAGTAGAATGGATAAAACTACAACACAATGCAAAAATGGTGAATTTAACAAGCCTTCATTTTTAAAATATTGATAAATGGGAGAAAATTAATAGGGGCCCAACCCTTTTACATCTAAAAAGGCTCGAAATCCCATATATAAATATAAAGCATAAAACAAGACAAGGAGACAAAAACAACTGCCCAACAACAAACATACAACATAAAAGCAACCAAAAACCAACAAACCTACTACAAAAAGACAAACAAATGAGGAGATAGTAAGACATGCCATAAATAGACTCCATGTTAAAACTAGTAGCCTTCAAGTCCTTCAGAAGGATGTGAAACCTATCTCTCTTACCATCATGAGGACCACCTTTGTTGTTCTTCTTAGGATGTTTATTGTTATCTTTGGTAGTAAGCATCTATTGAGCTTGATCTGAGAGAGACAACTCTGCGTAGAGAACATATTGAAATTAACGATAAAATCAATCTTATAGTTAATCATTCTATTTTCCGCAACAAGATTAGTAATGTAGTCTTCCATCCTTATACCTTGTTGGTAGAAGTCTTTGTCTTGCCCCTTCTTAGTCCAGTTCAACCCTTTGGTATCTTTCCCCATGACCAATAGGTTGCTAGCCTCTTTAGCATCCAAGTTGACCTTCCCATTGGATCCTTCCCCAACCTCGCCCACATTTCTCTTCCCCCTAGCAATGTGACTTCTCAATACCCTGTGAGGAGATAGCCTATTTTATAGAGGCTTAGAACAATTCACATGGGATTTCCAGAATTTAAAACCAATAATATATGGAGGGATACTATCGATCACATGATTATGAATAAGTAGAATAACCAATTGGTGTAAGGGAAAAACCTTTTTACCCAATTGCACATCCATGATAGAAGCTTCCATTGAGTGAAAAATATAAAAAATGAAGACTAACCAAAAAATGATGTCTGAAATGGTTAAGAATCGCCAAACGATGGCCCTTGAAAATATGATATCTCCCATCCAAAGTGATGTATTTGATCACAAACTTTCCTACTTCATCAAAGGGTTTAGGGAGTGAATCTCTGAAGAACCCGCCTTTAAAGAGATAAATGTGCTCACCTTCCTGGAAGAACTTTTTAACTTCTTCATCCTTGTCACAAATTTTCTTGGAGAATCTAAAGCCCTCTCTCTTGAGACCAATAACATCTGTAATAAGTTCCTTAGTATTTTCAATATTAAGTCCCTTAATAAATACCCACTTTTTTCTAGTTCTTGGAAAATTCTCTAGAGATGTGGGGGTTATAACCCAGACCTTCTCAATGAAGGCAACAAAACACATTTACACAAATGTAAATGTAACTATACAACATAAATAAATTAAATAACATATTGAACACAAAACACCGAATATAACGTGGAAAATCTCTAAATGGGTAAAATCCATGGTGAATAAATCCACTATTGAGAAAATTTTACATCCACTAGTCTAGTAACTCCCTCCTCATTTCTATTCTATTGTTTTTACCAGGATTTACCTTCATATTCCTTTAGAATATTATTTGATCGATTGATCTGAATTATCCTGAATATGAGCTAAGGTCACATTTAAATAACCCAGAGGGTTATGTCCTTCTTAAGTGACGGGTCACATCCCAATTTAATTAGTTAGTTAATCATATTAACCAAACACCTAATATAAAGTTTATATTTAAATAATAAGAGAATAGTTTATTCCATATTATTTAAATATAAACTTTATATTATGATACACTTAATATTATAGTTCTAACAAAGCGTATGTCACTAGCCTAGGACTGTCACATGATAGTAAATGTGTGATGAGTGTAAGGTCCATTTGATTTGTAAACCCTCAACAGTCAAGTGTGGACCGAGGAACAAAAGTGTGTCATAGGGTAGTTAGTGCAACACGTAGAAGACAATGTAGTATATGTAATGATGAAAGACGACCATGTGATGAGTAGAATGTGTAATGTACGTTGTATAAGATGGGATGTACGATATAGAATAAAAGTAATATGTATGATGAGTAGTATGGAATGCTAGATGTAAGTATCTATAATGAATACTAGTAAGATGTATGATGTATGACACACAATATGTGAATAACTGCGGTGTGTAAGTCCTATAGTGTAGTGTGTGGGGTTCATGTGTGGCAATCCCTCAACAGTCAAGTGTGAACCAAAGCACAAGAATGTGTCATCGGGTAGTGACAACGTGATAATGTATGTATGATTATGTAAGATGAGATGATGCTAAGATGATATATGCATGAGTAATAGGAGTGTGATGTAGTACCATGCAAGGATGTGTATGAATGATAATGTAAAGATGGAAAATGTACCTATGTTGTTATGATGATGAGAGAGGGGGATGTAATAGATGTTATTCCCCCCAAGTGTATGATAATGCGTGCATTAGTCGATAAATGATGTATGAAGGTGATGAAGTACTATAGATTTTGTAAGATTGATTCAATGATGAGAGATTGTATGCGTAATGAGTGATAGATTATTGTAGATGTGTGTATGTATGGATGGGTATGTAATGTATAGGTATGGTAATGTAAGATGAAATGAGGTTCTGTATTATAAAGAACCCCTCAACAATCATATAAGAACCATAATAATATGAGTGTTTCATTAGGAGGGTAGAGTGACAAGAGTCACCTACCAAAGACCGAGTTTGTGTGCGGTGGAACCGTGTTGGATAAAGTTAATAGTAGAACTATGCAATGGCGGTGAAATTGAAAATATATCATGACCACTAGTAAGAGGATTAGTTGCTTTGAAGAAATTAATTGGTTGGAGCTTAGACTTGAGAGGAGGCCATGTGGCACTAACTTTGAAGGGGGGATGCTTAGGTTGACTTGGTGATATGACAGAAAAATTATTATTAGGAGATTGTGAACCAATTTTGGTAGGTAATTTATTTGGTGATATCATAGATGGTTGAGCAGGAGAGATTGGTGAACTATTTGTGAGAGATTGTTGCTTAGGAGGTGATTGCATAACGTTGGCTTGATGTGCATTAGATATAGATGAATCAGATTTAGGAATCCAATGGGACTTATCATGTGTATTAGAATGTTGTGTATCAAATGAAATAAAGCCTTGATGCTTAATATGTATGATTATGTGTGCAAAAGTGTGACAATCATTGTCATATGTCCATTGATTCGATGATAATTTCCATATGGATGACCTTGATATTTTACTAACCAATAAGGAGAATAGTAATGAATAGGTGGTAGAGTGATTAACTGATTACTAAGGAGATGAATAAGAATTTCATGTTGCATAGTATTATGCTCAAATATGAGAGGATCAGGAAATAGCATGTCTCGAGGTTCAACTAGATAACATGTAGTGGACATAGATTGTATATAAGATGTAGAATGAGCAAAAATATGTGATTGAGAAGCATCCTTAAGCTAATGAATTTCATATTTGAGAGATATAATCATGGATTTCATGGCCTTAAATTTATCTTGAAATAAATCGTGTAGAGCATGGATTAATTCCAGTAGAGATTGATTAGATGGAGGATCACTAAGACTGTGGTCGTCAGATAAATGATCAAATATAAGACTTATTTTGTGTGAAGGCATATTATCATCTAGATATATGGTGTCTAGGGTTTTTTGCAAAACAACATGGAAATTGTGATATATCTTAAGTAAATCAGATAAAGAGACTTGAGAAACTTTACGACCCATTATAAAAGAAATATGAGGATCCTAACTGTGAAAGCGGTCGGGTTTACCAAAATGATTAACTAAAATGTGGAAATATCCTAAAGTTAATCTAATCTAGAATGACATGTAAATATAGTAAATAAATGCAGTAAAGAAGTATGTAAATGACCCAAGAAACTATGAAAAAGGAAATGCTAACCCTAATGTGAAAGAGAGATGAGGAAATAACTTAGCTGAATAGAAGATGCTCACAAGACTGGGTCGTAGAGGTGACTGAAGAATCTGGAAGCAAGAACGACTATACAGGAGCCTCGAAAATGATGAACCTAGATTGAACCTATAGACTGGGGTGCCTAAAGAAGGACTGGGGCACCTACGGGCACTCTGGTTTGTAGAATGGGCACCCTAGTCTGTGTAAAATCTCCAGAACTGATCTTCACAAGTTCTAAAGGTGATCTGAAACCCTCGCCGTGTGTCGCATCAGATTTGTTGTACTACGTCAGGTGTCGTTGCTAATCCAAGATGAAAGGAAGACCTAAAAAACCTTAAACAAACATCAATTCCTAAAAAAGAAAAATGTATATGATATGATTGGATTGACCTTAGCTGCCACAATGGTGGTCTTACTAACTGAGCGTTGCACTACATTCTAGACAAAACTAGACCCAAATGTAGTTTTGTGTGTGTCTGTGTGTGAGAGACATTTCCTAAGTTGCTCTTGTGTCAGTCACACTTTATGATGTAGCAAGCTAGCTATGTGTAGAAAAATGTAATAGATGGTGCATGGAATAGAATAGAATCATCCCCCTATGTTGTGTGTGATGTAGATGTCCTAGCCTTGTGCCTTGTGATGGAGCTATTTGGATGTAAATGATCTCCAATGCAATAGATGGATGCAACTCTAGGTGGATGATAGTAATGACTAGTGCTTGGTCCCTCATATGGTCTCATAGCTTTATATTTATAGGATTTTCTTGATCTAATTTCGTAATTAACCCCAAAATGGCCGA
The DNA here is from genome assembly GCA_019776745.2 of Taxus chinensis. Taxonomy (NCBI): domain Eukaryota; kingdom Viridiplantae; phylum Streptophyta; class Pinopsida; order Cupressales; family Taxaceae; genus Taxus; species Taxus chinensis. Next base: position 199,962,913 of record CM034152.1, on the reverse strand, counting down.
CCACCAAAAAGACAAAGACCTCAAATGACTAGAAAGAGCCCAAAAAGTGGTAGGAAAGTTAAAAAAGGACCAGGGCACCCATGGGCACCCCAGTCAAAGCTAAAATGACGGGAAATGAAAAAAATTGATTCAACATATGTATGGTGGAGATTGGGAATGACGAAATAAAATAAATCAAGATGGCCAAAAGACGGGGGTTAATTAGTACTTTCTTCACTCAAAAACCTTCTAAATAATAGTATGAGACTGAGACTAAATAATGTCTAAAGTGCATGATTTTGTGTCTACACTCTCACACCCTTTGATACATGCATTGTATCATCAATACCCTATGACACACTCTAGTTCTATGGTTCATACTCGATTGTTGAGGGTCTAAATCTTAAATGAACCTCACCACATGCACTTTTCACACTCTATGCTTCATGGTCTATCTTTCTAGCACACATTCTTAAACCATTTCCCAATAACACACTCTTGTTCTATGGTTCATTCTTGATTGTTGAGGGGTATTTTACAAATGAACCTCATCTCATACACATCAACTGGGGGGAACACTACTCCTACCACATTCACACATTGCATACCATTTCATTGCACACATACACATATCATTTGCATATCTTAGTTGCATCTACTCTTGCTAGCTTATTCTATTTACATGTTGCACTTTTCTTACTATGTTAGCCGAATATCCAGTATGTCATTTTCTTTATCATATACACATGCACATTCACTTGGTCTCTAGTTGTGAATGTAGATCTCTTTCAACTTCTTACACGATGCATGATCCTTGGCACTGTACTTTTTACCAGTCCCACTAAGGCTCCTGGGGGCATCTACCTTTTCTACTCTCACACATCACATGTGCTATTGTTTCATTATTTATTACTTCTACTTTCTAGCACATTATTTCCATTAATAGACACATGCCTCAACATACTTTTTATCTTTTTTAATATGCTAATGAGTGCTTCAGGTGTAGCATTTACTATGCATGGACTATATGCCACCATGGTTATCTGATACACTTTGCTTTCCATTACTTGATATTATATGTTATTGTTTGTGGGCTTTGCCTTGTGTCTTGTTTGATCATTGTTTTCTTTCTTATGGCTGCTTCAGCCTTGATTGTCTTGTGACATTGTGAGCGATGTCCCATGTTTGAAACCCCCTTTTTACGGTTTATCTTACTTGCACACTTATTTGTTACATTGTTTTCTATTATATGCTTTTCTTTCACTAACACATAATTCTAAACTAATTTTTTTGCATGTGCCTTGGTTATGACCATGCACATCCCTTACCCCCTTGTAGGTATCCATTTTAGATCAGCATCAGGTCCTCTCCTTTGGGCCACATTCTCCTATCGACATCACATGCACCCCAAACAAGGGTGGCATACGTTGGGTGAACAATTCACCCCTATAGTAGCTCAGAGCTATAGTACAGGAACGACACAGAAATACAGTCACAAAATGACCTAGAATCTGACTTGGGTCCTTTGCACAACACAAAAACTAGTGCCTAGACTCAAACATAAGTGCTTGGGTGCTCGTTTCCTCCCCTAGGTGATAATTTATTGGGGGCGCACATAGTCAAATTATCAGACTAATGTGGTTCACATAAGTCTTTAGAGAAATTTTATAGTTACAGGCATAGTCCTACAACAATAAAATGCATTCTATCTCATTTAATCGGTACAACTCGAAACTAATTTAGAACAAATCAGGACAGTAGGAAAAAAATAGGGACACACCATCTGCAGTGGTATTTATTGGGTAGAGTCATAGAAGGAGAGTAACACTATACCTCTATCCCCAACACTTGCTCTTTGGCATGAGATTGCCCAAAAAATCACATTTGGCGTGAGATCACCCAAAAAAATTTCTCTTGGCATGAGATCACCCAAAAAAATCACTCTACACATCATTTCAAGATACTTTTTTATCCCTTTACACTCTTTTACATTAGGTACACACTTTCCTTTTACACACTTTTACATTCTTATGCACATTTTTCTCTAATTTATCATATGCAGGACTTTGACTACATTCTTGCTCTTCTTTTTACAGGTTCATCCATACAATAAGTAGCAATCACAAGCTATAACAACAACATGTACAACATAACACATATGTCTGACACCTAGGGGCACTTTCCATTCCTAGTCTCTACGCTTCACTTGTCCACTTGACAAAATTTTCACCGCACATTCTAAAGGATCATAAGGTACACATCTCTTATTTACTTTATGTTATCAATTATTCACTCAACAACATAAAGTGGGGGCAAATGTAGACACAAAAACATGCACTTGGGTACATTTATAGGTCCTACAAGCATACTAGCATTCATATGATCTATCTTTGGTCTATTTGCTTTGTTTCTTGTTTTCTACTTGGTCTTGCACACCATACAATCCAGTCAAAATTTTACTGATTTATATTTTATGGCTTCAGACACCACCTCTCAGAAGGACAAAAACAACCAAATGATCCTATCCCCTTTGGGTACCCATGACCCTTTTTCACCTTACTTGCTCCTTTTGGGTCTCTTTTATATTTTGGGCATCTTTTCACTTATGAGTTGAACTTCCAGTTGTCAATTAGGAAATTCAAACAAGGGAATCATATAAATACATGGTTATGTGTTCAAAATGAAGGACCAACCACTAAACATTACTATCAACACCTAAGCTTACATTCAAAATGAACCTAGAACACTTCAACGTATCCATCTAGCATCCATTCAAGGGACAATGGACTACATATTCTACATACAAAACATAGGAATGGGAATTTTATTCTATTCCATACACATATTATACTACATTGTTACATTCTAGCTAGCCTGCTATCAAGTGCAACTAGCACCAGGGCATCATTTCTACACTCACTCACAAGAACTACATGGAGTCTAAGATGTAGTGCAACACTTGGTCGTAAGTTCACTCTTGGGGTGACTACCAGGGTCAATTTGACTCCCCACTTTGCATCTTTATTTTTAGGTTTGATGTGGTTTGTGGGCTTGTGTAAGTGAACTCTTCTTTTTGTAGGTTAAAAGTACCTTCAGCGATCCAAGAGTGACTATTAGGTGATCAATAGGGAACAACTGCAACACCATTACAACACATCAAAAAGCATATCTTGAGTTTTTGCACATTCACCAATGCCCAGAAGTGGTCTCCAGCACCCAAGTTCCCTTTCCCTGTTCGAGGCGCCCATGTCTAGCCTTGTTCGTAAGTTACAAAATTTACTGAGATTAATCGCGATGCTCTTCCAAATATTTTCAGTATCCAGATCAGTTCCATATTTATTTTAAATAAACTAAGTCTCTTCTCCTATCTCTTGTGCTTAGGGTTTCATATTTACATCCTAGGTTATTTGTGTCATCTCTATATTTCAGCATTTATTTTAGTAGCGACTCTACAATATTTAGATTTAATACAAATTAAATTAAATCAATAACTTAAATACCTAAGGTGGAATTCACATTAGGTGTGAATATGACACACACCAACAATTTTTATTAGACACAACAATTGGAAATTGTACATACTCTATATTTTTTAGTACATTCTCATGCGACACAATCCATCTCTTGATTTGACATATGTGATAATACAATTTTGATTTATACTTTCATCATTAATATACACATGATGTGGGATTCCACCACATGGAGGAAAAGAGCACATTATTGAATTGGACCCAAGTTTCATGTTTATCATTATTCTGCCACATTTGATCTAGGAGGATTTAAAACTTTGATTATCTTGTGGTACAAGTGGTACTCCAAATCATCTTCCATATTCACCATTAGCTTTAGTGATCTGAGCCACACCAGGTTGAAGGCATATCATGCAAAATTTACAACACTTGCAAGTAATATAGTGAAGATAATGTCATCCTATTGGGGTCCACATGTACTAAAAATAATGGTACATTAACATTGCATCTTCCAATATAGAAATGACTCGGGTAAGTGAAACTATTAACATATTATCATATTTTACAATTGAATATTCCTGTAATTGATTGAAGATTTTACTCATCCAACTACCTAATTTCTATCAATCACAAGATTTGGATATTGTACAAACTCTATATTCTATAATACACTATCACATCACATTGTTCATGTCTTGATTCTACCCATGTAAGTATATAGTTTTGGTTTCTAAGTTCACCATTAAGGTACACATATACATTATCCCTTTCTTGATGAATAGAATGAATTTATTTCCTAGATTTTATTTTCTCTTATTGAGGAAGGGTGATGTTGAATTTGTTTTCATAAGTGTACTCTTTTTTCAATATAATTCACAAGTTAATTACATAGATCTATTTGTTAGTTTTTTTTTTGTGAATTCTCCTATGTACAAACGTTTGTGATTAACACATATCACTAACACTATAAAAAACTCTCCTATAATGCACTACAACATAAGGAACAACTTGTTTTTTCATTTGCACCAACTTATGTCAGAAAACATGCTTTTAGATGTTTTGCATGGAAAATTTTTAAGGATTTTGTATCGAAAAGGTAGCACAACTAAGCATTTTTATCACATCAACTTTTGTGCCAAATTTATGTTTGAAAAAATCATGCATATTTCAGTTTTCATTACTTGTGATGAAGCTTTAAGCAATACAAATTCAACACTAATAATCTGCTAAAAGCATAAATAGATACATAAATACACGCATACATACATACATACACACACACACACATACACACACACACACACACACATACATACATACATACATACATACATACATGCATACATACATGCCTGCATACATACATATATTGTATATGTAGAAAAATATTGTATATTTGAGCATTATAATTGGACAATACATGAGCTATATTGGAATGAAGAAAATTATATATAAAAAATTGTCATGGATGGAAAATTAAGTAATTTTTCATCTATAATGCAATGTTGGAGGGAGTGAAATAAACGAATCTCCCTTCTAAACTACATAAAATAGGATTACATCTCACGAGTAGATATCATTGATCGTAACAAACATCATTTATCATAACCTCTAACTAACATCCATGTGAGGACGACTCTAGTTCAATGTTTGTTTCATCATAGATGAACTCTTTACTACACTTGAGATCCTCCTCATCCTTTATAAAATCACGACCCTCAACTATGATAAATAATCTCAAACATAATTTTAATAATCTTATAATTTGGGTTATTAATTTAAATACTCAGTATATGTGCTTAGTATAAGAATGGAACACTAGAAAATCACTACTACATTTAATCATACATACATACATACATACATACATACATACATACATACATACATACATATATATATATATATAAAATTCTTGCTTTAAATGGAGAGGAGCTTGTTTTTGAATGGAGGGGGGGATTTTATAAGTAAAGGTGGATTCGAGGAATATGTTAAATAGATTATCTGATAACTTTATGCAATCTTCCAAGTGTCCCATAGTGGTCGAGCCTTATCCTTTTACCTAATCGATCAGGAGTTAGAATCCCCTTTTCCTTAGCATCTGTGGCCACACATTCTTTTTATAGTGGTTGGCCCACTTATGTATCAATTTTCCACACTTGGTGGAATGGTAGGCACTTGGATATAAGTGAACCTAGATCACGATTTAAAGCAGTGGTTTGAACAAATCCCCGAACCAAACGTCCATTTTTAACCCGCCACATCTGTTGAGATCCATGTATTCGTCAATGCATCAACTCATTGTATGTCACCGTAATGAGGTCTTCCAGGGTTGATACACATAGTCCGTAATTATTTCCTTTGGCACACATATGTGTCTACCACGTGTCTCAATTGCCAAAACTCACCTCATTGGTGGGAAGATATCCCACATTGGGCAGGCATCTGATATGGATAAGAATCATTGCTAGGCTTTGACTTCCCATTTCATTTTTGGTTATGACCACGTAATCCCCATCCATTTTTCTCCACGACATGTAGGTGATGGGGTATGTTGCATACTGCCATGTAGTGCGACTCCAGTTGGCCTATTTGGAGGTAACTTGATCAGTAGAGGGGATCAGTAGTCGGCTCACCTAAGGTGTTATAGCTCACTGAGTATGCTTGTCTTGATCTTGGTACAATGCTTTGAAAACATGGTGTGCTAAATCCATTAATGACAAAGGAACCCAGTTTCAATAAAAGAGTGTGTTGACTATGGATGAGGGATCCCAACTAGAAAGATAACAGGGCCCACCCATCTATCAGAGCGAGTGGAGACCTAATGGAAGTCACAAAACCATTTTTTTTACATTGTTTTCCTGATCTTTACTTTACCATGGCATGTCACAACATTGTATTTTCCATTTGCCCCTACACGTTCATGACTCTGTTAAACTGACATCTTCTGTGGATAGTTCCTTGATCCAACAGAGTCCATTTTCACATTCTTGCAGGAAAAGTAAAGCTCTCAAAGTCTACCACTGTAATGTATATGATCCTGGATAGGTTTTTGGAAACCTCATCCACTGAAATGTACTACAAATCACACATCTCCACTGAGGAAGATTTTACTCCCAAAACTCTAGTGGTTTCTATGCAGGTTATTAAACTTAATGGATCCATAAACTAAAGTGCTGTCTTGTAGAGAATTCTCACAGCTAGACGAAATGGCACTTCCACACACAATTATTAAGTCCTCCAATCAGATAATCAAGTTTTATAACCTATCGAGCTTGAAACTAAAGTACTTGCAAAGGTATGTGACTGACAATCTGACTTAACCCAAAAATGATGTTAAGGTTTGCCATCCTAGAATTTTACATTCTCGGGTCATGTTGATACTCCACTCTATTGTCATGGCTTCCCACCTCTACATAGAGATAAGTTAGAGTGTGCTTAGTTGGACACCATGAGTTCCATCCTCATGTATATATATATATATATATATATATATATATATATATATCTTCCATTGATTTTACTCAAAAAATACCTTATCAGCCATGGCTCCATGCAAATAATAAGTTGATGATCTTAGTGTTTTTGGTGAGCTCAGATACACCTACAATGAGGCCTTCCACCATATACCCTTTCTATTCACACCAGATATTTTCCCTTCATTAGACAATCAACACTTCATTTTAATAGATTTTTTTTTTCAAAATTTAATTTACAAATATATATTGTGATTTGTTATTTCTACTTTCAAGGAATTCCATACTTACAACATACAAAGGACATCAACATCATCACGAAGTAGTGACCCTGTTACACAAAACAAAACCTACAGGCATCCAACTTGATCATTTCACCTTTGCTAGCATGCTCCCAATCTATGCCAAAATAAGATCTTTGAAACAAGGTATGGACATCCACAACAAGAAAATGTAGAAGGGTTTTTTGTTAGATGTTACAGTTGCAAGTACCTAGGTAGATATGTATGCAAAATTTGGACGCATGTAGAAGCCATGTGAACTATTTGACAAAATGCCTAAAAGTGATGTCTCATGGACAACAATGATTTCATGATATGCACAAAATAAGTTTTGTTGAAAAGACCTTGGAAACTTTCAAGACTCCAAAAACTTTTCCATCATCCTCCCAACTTGTTTCAAAATGAGAGCTTTAAAATAGGGTGTGGACATAGAACATGGCATGAACATCCATCGCAACATAATGGAAAGTTGATTTTTGTTATCTAGGTAGTTGCAAGTTCACTCATAGACATGTATGTCAAATATGGAAGCATGCATAAGGCACGTGAATTGTTTGACAAAATTCCTCAAAGAGGCGTGGTCTCATGGACTGCAATGATTACGAGATATGTACAAAATGGGTTTTTTTGAAAAGGCCTTCGAAAATTTCAGGTGATTGCATTTGGTAGGTGTAAAGACACACTACACAACCTTTTTCCAGCATCCCACAAGCCACATTGAAAATTTCATATAAATATAAATATGAATATATTGAGCTTTTCATGGATTTTTACAATTAGTTCCATCCTTTCACTAAAGTTTGGAGTCCATCTTAGACTTGTTTGATCATCGAGATTTTGGAAACCAATGCAAAATGGTTTGTTTTCCTTATATTTCATATCTGCTTCCTCTGTATGTCACGTATACAAGGAAAAACTCAAGCAAATGAAAGACAATCAAACAAAATATTGCAAAACTTTCTCCAAGATCTTCTTGCAACCTCAAGATGAGATAGATGAAGTGTTTTAAACACTTGTAGGATCTCGAGACGGTTAGGTTGTGGATGCTCCAAGTTTACTTCCAAATGGAAGAGGAATGCTACGAACAAGTTGGTGATCAAATGGACAACCTTTCCGTATGCAATTTTGAATGGAAAAAGAGCATAGGTTTGTTGCAGTTTCTTAAAGCTTCCAAGGATTGTTTTGTGAAGGATATAACATATTATTTATAATGGAAGGAGAGGCTATAGAGTGGATCAATGTTCTTAATGAGATCATGAATACATTTGATTGAAATAACCATTGGATTTGGTTATGGCAGTTTAGATGGATTGAATATCCATTGAGATGCAATGAATTTTTGGTTGGAAATAAGTTTTTATTCGAGAAGGTGGCTGCGTGTGCATTTTTTCTACTCCCACATTTGTAGGATTCTAGAAGTGGAGTGAAATGAGTGACTAGGATAGTGAAATGGAGATAAGTGGTTAATTAACTATTTAATTAAATAAATAGTTAATTAAATTAGCCAAGGGTCATAGGAGTATGGTTTAAGTGCGATTAAAATTAACTTAATTAATTCTAAAGGGATGTGGGTGAATACTTAAAGCATGATATAATTAATTAATTAAATTAATTCTAAAGGGGATGTGAATGACTTTTAGTGATATGTGGGAGGATAGTGGTCTAGAATGCATTCTAGAACTAATTTTGGTATATCAAGCAAAGGATGTGGATAATTAGGAATGGTTAGAAATAGGTACGTGTTTTTAGGGTGTCTACATGTCCATATCTAAACCTTATTCAAAACTAGCTAAGATGTAGGTCATTTTTTGGTCTACCAAATTTAAATGTATCATATGTTTAATTATTGTTCCTTTATAATTGAGCTTTCCATAAGTCCAACTGTTAAACATATTCAAAACTAGCTATTTTTTGGTCATTATTTGATATTTCACCTTTACATGTATGATCTCTTTAATTCTCAGGCCGTTAGAATTGAGCTCATTTTTTTGTTATATTCATTGTCCGTGAAATAAAAATGTTTTCTTCTTTTCATCTTTGTTTCTTAGTAGATGGTACAAAGTTGGTTCATGTTGGTATAGTGCTAAAAGTTTGTTTGATATCTTAAAAATATAAGCATATAACATGTCTGAATTATTTTGAAGGAATTTACTCTCAACAAACCTTGCTCCTTACAAATTTTTAATACTTTTACCCATATTGACACACCATATACTTATCCCTTTTCCCTTAAACTACCCATACAATTGCCTCTATGTAATTTAAGCTTGACATTTTTTTCCCTCTGACATCAAGAGACTCATTCGGCTTGATATGTTATAACAAGATTCATTATTTTTTGATAACACCCTATTTTAAATTTTCACATAGAATATAATCATCATTTTTTGAAAAAATGTTCTGTATTTTTCTATACTTTGTGGTCTTCTAAGAGAAACTTATTAACATTAGTAGTCAAGTACATAAGCATTGGTCTTTTAGTAGAATGGATCAAACTACAACACAATGAAAAAATGGTGAATTTAACAAGCCTTCATTTTTCTAAATATTTGTAAATGGGAGAAATTTAATAGGGGCCCAACCCTGTTACATCTAAAAAAGGCCTGAAAGCCCATATATAACTATAAAGCATAAAACTAGACAAGGAGACAAAAAAAACTGCCCAACAATAAAGATATAACATAAAGCAACCAAAAAACAACAAACCTATTACGAAAAGACAAACATAGGAGGAGATAGTGAGACATGCCATAAATAGACTCCATGTTAAAAATAGTAGCCTTCAAGTCCTTCAAAAGGATGCGAAACCTATCTCTCTTACCATCACGAGGACCACCTTTGATGTTATTCTTAGGATGTTTATTGTTATCTTTGGTAGCAAACATCTATTGAGTTTGATTTGAGAGAGACAACTCTCCATAGAGAACTTATTGAAATTAAAAATAACATCAATATTATGGTTAATCATTTTATTTTCTGCAACAAGATTAGTAATCCGGTCTTCCATCCTTATACCTTGTTAGTAGAAGTCTTTGTCTTGCCCCTTCTTAGTCCAGTTCAACCCTTTGGTATTTTTCCCCATGGCCAACAGGTTGCTATAGCCTCTTTAGCATCCAAGTTGACCTTCCCATTAGAGCCTTCCCCAACCTCACCCACATTTCTCTTCCCCCTAGCAGTTTGACTTCTCAGTACCATGTGAGGAGATAACCTATTTTCTATAGGCTGAGAATTGCTCACATGGGATTTCCAAAATTTAAAACCAATAATATATGAAGGGATACTATCGATCACATGATATGAATAAGTAGAATAACCAATTGGTGTAAGGGAAAAACCTTTTTACACAACTACACATCCATGATAGAAGCTTCCATTGAGTGCAAAATATAAAAAATGAAGACTAACCAAAAAATTATGTCTAAAATGGTTAATAATCACCAAATGATGGCCCCTGACAATGTGATATCTCCCATCCAAAGTGATGTATTTGATCACAAACTTTCCTACTTCATCAAAGGGTTTAGGGAGTGAATCTCCCAAGAACCCGCCTTTAAAGAGATAAATGAGCTCACCTTCCTGAAAGAACTTTTTAACTTCTTCATCCTTGTCACAAATTTTATTGGAGAATCTAAATCCCTCTCTTAAGACCAATAACATCTGTAATAAGTTCCTTAGTATTTTCAATATTAAGTCCCTTAATAAATACCCACTTTTTTCCAGTTCTTGGAAAATTCTCTAGAGATGTGGGGGTTATAGCTCCAGACCTTCTCAATGAAGGAAAAAAAACACGTTTACACAAATGTAAATGTAACTATACAACGTAAATACATTAAATAACATATTGATCAAAAAACACCGCATATAACATGGAAAACCCCTAAATGGGTAAAAACCACAGATAATAAAACCACTATCGAGAAACTTTTACATCCACTAGTCCAATAACTCCCTTCTCACTTCTATTCCTTGTTTTCCCCAGGATTTACCTTCATATTCCCTTAGAATATTATTTGATCAATTGATCTGAATTATCCTAAATATGAGCTAAGGTCATATTTAAATAACCTGAAGGGTTATGTCCTTCTTAAGTGACGGGGCACACCCCGATTTAATTAGTTAGTTAATTATATTAACCAACCACCTAATATAAAGTTTATATTTAAATAATAAGAATATAGTTTATTCTATATTATTTAAATATAAACTATATATTATGATACACTCAATATTATATTTCTAAAAAAGTGTATGCCACTAGCCTAGGAATGTCGCATGATGAGAAGTTGAATGATAGTAAATGTGTGATGAGTGTAATGTCCATTTGATTTGAAAACCCTCGGCAGTCAAGTATCGACCGAGGAACTAAAGTGCGCCATAGGGTAGTGAGTGCAGCGCGTAGAAGACAATGTAGTATATGTAATGATGAAAGATGACCATGTGACGAGTAGAATGTGTAATGTATGCTGTATAAGATGGGATGTACGGTGTAGACTAAAATTAATATGTATGATGAGTAGTATGGAATGCTAGATGTAATTATATATAATGAATACTAGTATGATGTATGATGTATGCCACACGATATGTGAATAGATGTGGTGTGTAAGTCCTATAGTGCAGTGTGTGGGGTTCATGTGTGGTATTCCCTCAATAGTCAAGTGTGAACCAAAGCACAAGAGTGTGTCATCGGGTAATGACGACGTGATAATGTATGTATGACTATGCAAGATGAGATGATGCTAAGACGAGATATGCATGAGTACTAGGAGTGTGATGTAGTACCATGAAAGGATGTGTATGAATGATAATGCAAAGATGGAAAATGTACTTATGTTGATATGATGATGAGAGAGGGGGATGTAATAGATGTTATTCCCCCCAAGTGTATGATAATTTGTGAACTAGTCAATAAATGATGTATGAAGGTGAGGAAGTACTATAGATTTTGTATGATCGATTCAATGATGAGAGATTATATGCGTAACGAGCGATAGATTATTGTAGATGTGTGTATGTATGGGTGGGTATGTAATGCATAGGTATGGTAATGTAAGATGAAACGGGGTTCTGTATTTTAAAGGACCCCTCAACAGTCATATAAGAACCATAATAATATGAGTGTGTCATCAGAAGGGTAGAGTGATAAGAGTCACCTACCAAAGACCGAGTTTGCGTGTGGTGGAACCGTGTTGGACAAAGTTAATAATAGAACTATGCGATGGTGGTGAAATTGAAAATATATCGTGACCACTAGTAGGAGGATTAGTTGCTTTGAAGAAAGTAATTGGTTGGAGCTTAGACTTGAGAGGAGGCCATGTGGCACTAACTTTGAAGGGAGGTTGCTTAGGATGACTTGGTGATATGATAGACAACTTATTACTAGGAGATTGTGAACCAATTTTGGTAGGTGATTGATTTGGTGATATCATAAATGGTTGAGTAGGAGAGATTGGTAAACTATTTGTGAGAGATTGTTGCTTAGGAGGTGTTTGCGTAACAATGGCTTGATGTGCATTAGATATAGATGAATCAAATTTAGGAATCCAATGGGACTTATCTTGTGTATTAAAATGTTGTGTATCAAATAAAATAAAGCCTTGACACTCAAGATGTCTGATTATGTGTGGCGAAGTGTGACAATTTTTGTCATTATATCCATTGATTCGATGATAATTACAATATGGACGACCTTGATATTTTACTAACCGATAAGGAGAATAGTAATGAGTAGGTGGTAGAGTGGTAGTATTATGCTCAAATATGAGAGGCTCAGGAAATGGCATGTCTTGAGGTTCAAATAGATGACATGTAGTGGACATAGATTGCATATAAGATGTAGAATGAGCACAAATATGTGATTGAGAAGCATCCTTAAGCTATTGAATTTCATATTTGAGAGATATAATCATGGATTCCATGGCCTTAAATTTATCTTTAAATAAATCATGTAGAGAATGGATTAAGTCCAATAGAGGTTAATTAGATGGAGGATCACTAAGATTAGGGTCGTTAGATAAACGGTCGAATATAGGACTTATCTTGTGCAAAACAACCTGGAAATTGTGACATCTCTTAAGTAAATCACATAAAGAGACTTGAGAAACTTTACGACCCATTATAGAAGAAATATGAGGATCCTAAGTGTGAAAGCGGTCGGGTTCACCAAAATGATTAACTAAAATATGGAAATATCCTATAGTTAATCTAATCTAGAATGACATGTAAATATAATAAATAAATGTAGTAAATATGTATGTAAATGAGCCAAGAAACTATGAAAAAGGAATTGTTAACCCTAATGTGCACAAGAGAAGAGGAAATAACTCATATGAATAGAAGATGCTCGTAGGACTGGATCACATAGGTGACTAAATAATATGGAAGCAGGAATGACTATGCCGGAGCCTCTAAAAGGATGGACCTGGATTGAATCTCTGGACTGGGGTGCCTAAAGAAGCGCTGGGGTGCCTACGAGCACTCTGGTTTGCAGAATGGGCACCCTAGTCTGTGAAAAATCTCTAGAACTGGTCTTCACAAGTTCTAAAGGTGATCTGAAACCCTCATTGTGCATCACATCAGATTCATTGTACTGCGCGAAGTGTTGTTACTAATCCAAGATGAAAGGAAGACCTAAAAAACCTTAAACAAACATCAATTCCTAAAAAATAAAAATGGATATGATAAGATTGAACTGACCTTAACTACCACAATGGTGGTCTTACTAACTGAGCGTTGCACTACATTCCAGACCCAAATGTAGTTTTGTGTGTGTGTGTGTGTGTGTGTGTGTGTGTGTGTGTGTGTGTGTGTGTGTGTGAAACATGTCCTAAGTTGCTTTTGTGTTAGTCGCACTTTATGATGTAGCGAGCTAACTATGTGTAGAAAAATGTAATAGATGGTGCATGGAATAGAATAGAATCATCCCCATATGTTGTGTGTGATGCAGATGTCCTAGACTTGTGCCTTGTGATGGAGCTATTTGGATGCAAATGATCTCCAATGTAATAGATGGATGCAACTCTAGGTGGATGATAGTAATGACTAGTGCTTGGTCCCTCATTATGGTCTCATAACTTTATATTTATAGGGTTATCTTGATCTAATTTTGTAATTAACCCCAAAATGGCTGACCACCAAAAAGATAAAGACCTCAAATGGCTAGAAAGAGCCCAAAAAGTTCAAAAGGACCGGGGAGCCCCTAGTGGGACTAGGGCGCCCACAAGCGCCCTAGTCAAAGCTAAAATGATGGGAAATGACAAAAGATGATTAGGAATATGTGTGGTAGAGATCGGTAATGATGAAATAAAATAAAGTAAGATGGCCAAAAGATAGGGGTTAATTAATACTTTCTTCACTCAAAAACCCTCTAAATAGTAGTATGACACCGAGACTAAATAATGTCTAAAGTGCATGATTTTGTGTCTACACTCTCATACCCTTTTATACACGCATTGTATCATCAATACCGTATGACGAAATCTAGTTCTATGGTTCATAATCAAATGTTGAGGGTATAAATCTAAAATGAACCTCACCACATTCACTTTTCATGCTCTATGCTTCATGGTCTATCTTTCTAGCACACATTCTCAAACCATTTCCCAATGACACACTCTTGTTCTATGGTTCATTCTTGATTGTTGAGGGTTCTTTTATAAATGAACATCATCTCATACACATCCAATGGGGGCACACTGCTCCTATCACATTCATACATTGCATACCATTTCATTGTGCTCATACACATATCATTTGCATATCTTAGTTGCATCTAATCTTGCTAGCTTATTCTATTTACGTGTTGCACTTTTCTTACTATGTTAGTCGAATATCCAGTATGTCATCATCTTTAATCATATACACATGCACATTCACTTGGTCTCTAGTTGTGAATGTAGATCTCGTACAACTTCTTACATGATGCATGATTCTTAGCACTGTACCTTTTACCAGTCCCATCGAGGCTCCTAGGGGCATCTACCTTTTCTACTCTCACACATTACAAGTGATATTGTTTCATTATTTACTACTTCTACTTTCTAGCTCATTATTTCCATTGATACACACATGCCTCGACATAATTTTTTTATCTTTCTAATATGCTAATGAGTGCTTCATGTGTAGCATTTATTATGCATGGACTATATGCCACCATGGTTATTCGATATACTTTACTTTCCATTACTTGATATTATATGTTATTGTTTGTGGGCTTTGCCCTATGTATTGTTTGTGTTTGCTTTCTTATGGTCACTTCGGCCCTAATTGTCTTGTGACATTGTGAGCGATGTCCCATGTTTGAAACCCACTTTTTACAGTTTATCTTACTTGTACACTTGTTTGTTACATTGTTTTCTATTATATGCTTTTCTTTCACTAATACATGATTCTAGCCTGCTTTTTTTAAATGTGCCTTGGTTACTACCATGCACATCCCTTACCCCCTTGCAATTATCCAATTCATATCAGCATCAGGTCCTCTCCTTTGGCCCACATTCTCCTATCGACATCACATGCACCCCAAATGAGGGGGGCATACATTGGGTGAACAATTCACCCCTACAACAACTCACAGTTGCAGTATAGGAACAAAACATAAATACAGTCACAAAACGACCTAGAATCTGGCTTGGGTCCTTAGCACAACACAAAAACTAGCACCCAGATTTGGAAAGAAGTGCTTGGGTCCCCATGTCCTCCTCTAGGTGCTAATTTATTGGGGGCACACATAGTAAAATTATCAGATTAACACTAGACCTTTATCCCCAACACTTTCTCTTTGGCATGAGATCGCCCAAAAACTCGCATTTGGCATGAGATCACCTAAAAAAATTCTCTTGGCATGAGATCACCCAAAAAACTCACTCTACACATCATTTCAGGACACTTTTCTATCCCTTTACACTCTTTTACATCATGTACACACCTTCCTTTTACACACTTTTACATACTTTTACATTCTTATGCACATTTTTCTCTGATTTATCATATGCAAGACTTTGACTACATTCTTTCTCTTCTTTTTATAGGTTCATCCTTACAATAAGTAGCAATCACAAGCTATAACAACAACATGTACAATGCAACACATACATCTCACACCTAGGGTCACTTTCCACTCCTAGTCTCCACGCTTCACTTGTCCACTCGACACACTTTTCACCGTACACTCTAAAGGATCATAAGGTACACATCTCTTATCTACTTTATGTTATCAATTATTCACTCAACAACATAAAGTGGGGGAAAATGTAGACATAAAAACATGCACTTGGGTACATTTCTAGGTCCTACAAGCATACTAGCATTCATATGATCTATCTTTGGTTTCTTTTCTTTGTTTCTTGTTTTCTACTGGGTCTTACACACCCTATAGCCCAGTCAAAATTTTACTGATTTATCTTTTATGGCTTCAGATACCATCGCTTGGTAGGAAAACAATGCTCATGTGCTCCTATACCCTCTGGGCACCCCTGACCCTTTTTCACCTTACTTGCTCCTTTTGGGTCTCTTTTATCTTTTACGAATATTTTCAACTTATAATTCAAACTTCCAGTTGTCAATTACGAAATTCAAACAAGGGAATGATATAAATACATAGTTATGTGTTCAAAATGAAGGACCAAACACTAAGCATTACTATCAACACCTAAGCTTACATTCAAAATGAACCTAAAACACTTCAAGGTATCCATATAGCATCCATTCAAGGGAAATGGACTACATATTCTGCATACACAACATAGGAATGGGAAGTTCATTCTATTCCATCCACACATTCTACTACATTGCTACATTCTAGCTAGCCCGCTATCAAGTGCAACTGGCACTAGGGCATCCTAGGGAATCATTTCTACACACACTCACAATAACTACATGGATTCTAAGATGTAATGTAGAGCTCGGTCATAATTTCAGTCTTGAGGTGACTACCAGGGTCAATCCGAATCCCCATTTTGCATATTTCTTTTTAGGTTTTATGTGGTTTGTGGGCTTGTGCAGGTGAAATCTTCTTTTGGTAGGTTACAGGTACCTTCAACGATCCAAGAGTGACTATTAGGTGATCAACAGGGAACAACTGCGACACCATTACGACACATCAGAAAGTATATATTGAGTTTTTGTGCATTCACCAATGCCCAAAAGTAGTCTCTAGTGCTCAGGCACCCTTTCCCTATTCCAGGCACTCGTGTCTAGCCTTTTCCGTAAGTTACATAATTTACTGAGATTAATTGTGATGCTCTTCCAATATTTTCATCACTTTTCCCAATCCAAATCAGTTCCAGATTGATTTTAAATAAACTAAGTCTCTTCTCCTATCTCTTGTGCTTAAGGTTTCATATTTACATCTTAGGTTGCTTACGTCACCTCTATATTTCAACATTTGTACATCACTTATTTTAGTATTGACTCTGCAATATTTAGATTTAATACAACTTAAATTAAATCAATAACTTAAATACCTTAGGTGGAATTCACATCAAGTGTGAATATGACACACACCAACAATTTTTATTAGACACAACAATTGGAAATTGTACATAATCTATATTTTTAATACATTCTTATGCGACACAATCCATCTCTTGATTTGGACTATGTGATGATATAATTTTGATTTCTACTTTCATCATTAATATACACATGATGTGGGATTCCACCACATGGAAGAAAAGAACACATTATTGAATTGAACCCAAGTTTCATGTCTATCATTATTCTACCACATTTGATGTAGGAGGATATAAAACTTTGATTATCTTGTGATACGAGTGGTACTCCAAATCATCTTCCATATTCACCATTAGCTTTATTGATTTGAGCCACACTGGGTTGAAGCATATCGTGTAAAATTTGCAACACTTGCAAGTAATATAGTGAAGATAATGTCATCCTATTGGGGTCCACATGTACTAAAAATTATGGTACATTAACATTGCATCTTCCAATATAGAAATGACTCAGGTAAGTGAAACTATTAACATATCATCATATTTTACAATTGAATTTTCATGTAATTGATTGGATATTTTACATATCCAACTAACTAATTTCTATCAAGCACAAGAGCTGGATATTGTACAAACTCTATATTATATAGTACACTATCACATCACATTGTTCTTGTCTTGCTGCCCATGTGAGTATATAGTTTTGGTTTCTAAGCTCACCATTAAGGTACACATATACAATATCCCTTTCTTGATCAATAGAATAGATTTATTTCCTATATTTTGTTTTCTCTTATTGTGGAACGGTGATGTTGAATTTGTTTTCATAAGTGTACTTGTTTTTTCAATATAATTCACAAGTTAATTACATAGATCTATTTGTTAGTTGCTTTTTGAATTCTCCTATGTACAAACATTGTGATTAACACATATCACTAACACTATAATAAACTCCCCTACAAAACACTACAACATAAGGAGCAACTTGTTTTTTCATTTGCACCAAACTTATGTCAGAAAACATGATTTTAGATGTTTTCCATGGAAAAAATTTAAGCATTTTGTATAGAAAAGGTAACACAACTAAACATTTTTATCACATCAACTTTTGTGCCAAATTTATGTCTCAAAAAATCATGCATATTTCAGTTTTCATTACTTGTCATGAAGCTTTAAGAAATACAAATTCAACACTAATAATATGCTAAAAATATAAATAGATACATAAATACATGCATTCATACATAAATACATGCATGCATGCATACATACATACACACACACACACACACACACACACACACACACACACACACACACACACACACACACACACACACACACACACACACACACACACACACACACACACACACACACACACACACACACACACACACACACACACACACACACACACACACACACACACACACACACATATTGTATATGTAGAAAAATATTGTATATTTGAACATTACAATTGGACAATACATGAGATATATTGGAGTGAAGAAAATTATATATAAAAAATTGTCATGGATGGAAAATTGTAAGTTTTCATCTATAATGCAATGTTGGAGGGAGTGAAATAAACGAATCTCCCTTCTAAACTACATAAAATAAGATTACATCTCAAGAGTAGATATCATTCATCGTACCAAACATCGTTTATCATAACCTCTAACTAATATATGTGTGAGGACGACTCTAATTCGATGTTTGTTTCATCATAGATGTACTCTTTCCTACACTTGAGATCCTCCTTATCCTTTATAAAATCATGACCCTCAACTACGATAAACAATCTTAAACATAATTTTAATAATCATATAATTTGGGTTATTAATTTAAATACTCAGTATATGTGCTTAGTACAAGAATGGAACACTAGAAAATCACTACTACACACACACACACACACACACACACACACACACACACACACACACACACACACACACACACACACATATATATATATATATAAAATTCTTTGATCTTATTCTCTAGGAGTGTTGGAACCACTAAACAAACAATCTAGCTATTAACTATTATAACTTATGATTTAACCAAAATACAATACATCAAGCCAATATACTGGCATAATAACCTATATTCCATAACATTCCCTCTCTCATTACATCATAGTTCATAAATTGGGAAAGAATCAAATTCGTATGTGAATAGAGACACTCCTACAATTCAATCAGTGGTGGAAATGACCTCACTACACCTCTTTAGTGGTATAGAGAATCATTGTATTTGATTTATATGAATGGAGACATACTCTACCATTTTCCAATCACAACTATGGGAATTAGTCTCACAAAATTTTACGAATGGTCGAGGAATGAGGACATACTTAATGTTAATTGAGAAACATAAAATAAACATAAACTATGACACACTCTAAGTCTATACTCTTTCTCTGGTGCAAGATAAATTAAGAAACTAGAACAACTTAGGTCTTTTCCCTTCTAACTTGCTAAAATTTCCCTACTAGGCTTATAGCCCTCAAGAAGCACAAAGATTATAGCTCAAAAAAACTTATACAGAGTTAGAAAATAATGAAAATAGTTTTGAATACCCTTTTCCTTGAACCTTCTTCACATAAAATTTTAGGGTTTGATTCACTATTTTTACCCTTCAATTCGTTATCTAGATTTTTATAATTAGGCATCCATGCTCCCACATAGGCCTACAAGAAAAATGTCATGAATTGTTGCTTTCTAGAGAAAGATATATCATAAAGACATCCAATACATGTTAGAGGGATTTAAAAGATGATACCCTCCAAGTTTCAAGTAAAGAAACCAACTATAAAGCCTTAACACACTAGTTTTCCCTAAACCATAGGTAGGGTTAATGAGACAACTCGGGTACAAACAAAAGCTTCCAAAATTAAAAGAACACAATTTCAAGCCCTAAATTTTTGGATATAGGCCTATTTTGAGATCTTCCACATTCTTGAGAAATCAGTTTATAAAGAAAATTTCAAAAACTTCAATACCTTTTGATATTTCTTACCAGGTTGGGCGAGTAGAAAAATTTCCTTGAAGCTTTCAAATCAGGATAGAGGAAAACAGAGTATCCTTAGTTCAATATCCACATGAATAGCTTGAAAATAACCCAAAAACCTTCCGCATCTAATGTTTCCATACAAAATTTACTAAATCTCCATCAAAAGAATATTCTTGTTATGATGTCAATGATGAATCAAGGGTCAATATAGTCTTTTGGTCCTTTTTCCAATAACATAGAAGAAAAATATATAATTATCACTTCAAAGCATTCCTAAACTTCATGAAACAATTCCCATACAATATCCTATAGGTGGTCATAGAAATAAATCATCTTCTCAAGGAAAAAGATGCATTACCACATAATTCTTATGGAGAAAAGCATTCTAGAAATGCAAAAACAAAGTCTTATTTTTTCATTCCACTTGATATCTCCATCAAAATCTTCTTGCACACAGTTTTTTCCTCATGAAAATACATGTAATCAACTCTCTATTCAAACTACTCCAACCTTTTTCTCATATCCTATCTAATGTAACTATTTTTGAATATTTACTTGACATGTCAAAACATATGAAAAGGGTATTTTTACAAATTTTAAGAGAATTTTTCTCTTTTTTGCACCATAGGAGTCACTTTTAACATGTATAGACACCTATATCACTCACCCTAACTATGTAGACCCCCTACACACAACCTAGTAAGCCAAAATTGCCCAATACAAGTTTAAAAATTTAAATTTCACTTTTGGGTGGGAAAGTGAGAAACCAAACAAAAATTGAAAATTATAACTCTTGAAGGCTTAACTAAAATTCCAAAACCCTATGACCATATTCCTAGGATGGTAAAAAATAAAATCCTACTAATCTAACTTGTTCAATTTAATTCTCCTGCATCAAACTCTTCTGCTTGAAATAAATCATGAGCTCCTGTTCATGTGTCTGTATAAATTCTCCTTGAAGTGTTCAATGTCTTCTTTGTTTATTCTTCTACTCCTCTTCTTCATTCCATATGAATTTTATTGTTCCATTTAATTTTGGATCCCATGATTTGTAGTTTACTTTTGGATTTTCTTCAAGGACGCATATTTTATTCTTGTTTTCAGTCTTCTCTTTTATCACCTCTAAGTCTTTGACTATTGTACCTACACAAAAAAAAAACACAAGAACCAATACAAATCCTTCTTCAAGGTAATTTAGGTTCTCCTTATGTGTATTACAATCTTTCTTGGTGCTCTCATCACTGTTTTTGTCTAGATGGACTGCAAACTATTCATGATCAACCCCGCTTTGCTTGATTTTCTATTCTTGATTTCTTGTTCTCACAACCTTGTCAACTTGTTCTAGGTCAGTACCTAGATATTCTTGTGAAAAAAATATACAATCTAGATCACTCTTTACCAAAGAAGGTTTTTTTTTTACAACTGAACCTTCACTCACCAATCCTTGTTTCATTACTTCCAAAAAATCTCGCAAAAGGACATCCATTTCCTCTATTTGAAACTGGTCATTGTATCATTGACCTTCTTCATTTTCTAAGGTTGAGGTGACAACAACCAACTCATCTTTGACTCTCTCATTCTCCTTTTTCTTCTCCCACTCACTAAGTGAGTCTTTCTCCACAATTTTAAGGAATTTACCCAAATAAGAATGAGTATTAGTAAGAAAACAAGTTAGTTTAGGGTCTGAAATTCTTATCTTGTCAACATCCAATGCATACTTCTCCTTTTCATTCTCCTGTACTTACTGCAATAACTCTTTTCACCTATCATTAAGACACTTGGGCTAACTATCTTCTCTTTTTCATCTTTCATAGACACTAGTGTATGACTCTTCCCATCCTTCTCCAAGGTTTAAGTATTATCACTTCCATTGTGTATAGTGTTCCTATCATATTTCCAAGGTCTTCCTAAGAGCACATGACACACATTCATAGGAATGATATCACAAAGTACTTCATCCTTATATCCTCCTATTTGAAAATCTAAATAATCTTCTCTGTCATAAGAACATGATGACCTTTCTTGAAGCCATGACACCTTGTAAGGTGTTGGATGCTTAATCCTCTTAAGGCCTAGTTTCTCAACCATCTCTAAGGAAACCTACCTCCATCTATAAAAACTTGTACTACACTTACCTTGAGATTTTCAGATGGTCCTGAATAATGTTTTTTTTGGGTTGGTTTCTTTTCCTTTTTTGGTTTGATTAAGACTCTTATAAATAGAAGCGACTCTCTTGTCTCAGGTTCCTCTATTTTTGATGTCGATCCCACACTCTCCTCTTCATCAACCTTGCACAATCTGATTTCTTGCTTCTCTTACCCTACTATCAAATTGCTTGAGAGTTATCTAGATATTCGTATGATCTATGACTAACAAACTTGTTGCACTTGAAACACCTACCTTGAAAATTCTCCTCTTCCTCTTTCATAGTTACCTCGTCCTCTTGAGTAGCCACCTCTTGTATCACCTTGCACTTGTGAACTATTTGCCTCTTCTATTTGTCCTTGTTATTATTTTTCTTTTCTTTCTTGTTTTCCTTTACCTCTGAAATATTTATCTCTATGTACTCTATATTATGTTGCATTTTCCTCCTATTTAACTTGTCTTCTACTTTCAATGCATATTGGTAACATTATTCTAAAGTTTTAGGACTTACCAAACTAAGTTCATCTTGAATATTATACCTTAGCCCATTCAAGTACCTGGATATCTTCTCCACATCTTCTTCCACATGCCTTGATATGATTGTCAAATTATAGAACTCTTCTATGTAGTCCTTAACATTCATTTCCTTTTGTTTTAGATTTTGTAGCTTCCTTTATAAGTTTATCTGGTAATCACTAGGTAATAACTTAGCCTTAATATTTACTACCATCATATCCCATGCCTTAATATTTCTCTTTCCGTGTTTGATCATATCATCCTGTATGAATTCCCACCATATTGATGCATGTCCTTTCAATCCAATACAAGCAAAATTCACTTTCTATACCTCTGACACATTCTCATGCTCAAATTACTTGTCCAAAGTAGTTATCTAATCAATAATTTACTCTTCATCAAGTCTACCTACATATGTAGGAATTTCTAGCTTTGGGTTTGATCCATTTCCTATGATCACTTTAAACAAATTGTCAATTTCACTCTATTCAGACTCTTCTATCTCTCCCTATATTGGAGCTTCTTGTGGCTCTTCTTTTCTATCACTCACATCACATGTCATGATTCCTCTTCTCTGATTAGCTTCCACTACTATTAACCTTGCATCAAAACTGACCCTCGTGTTTCTTAACTCTTTCAGGATGACATCTTCAGCTTGAATGCCTCCTTTACCACCTCCTCTCACTAATCTTTTGGGTGGCATTTTCCATTTTTCTCTCTTACCTCACTTCTTAATGTTGTTTCTTGGTATCCAATCTGCTCTGAGACCACAAATGATGCAAGGAAACTCAAGAAACTAGATCAACTTAGGTCTTTTCCCTTTGAACTTGCTAAGACTATCCTACTAGGCTTGTAATCCCTCCAGAACCTACAAAGATTATAGTTCTCCATAAAAATTTAGCAAACAAGTTACATGAATAATGAAAATAATTTTGGATACCCTTTAAGCTTGAATACTACTTCTGATACAAAATTTAAGGTTTGACTCAACCATTTTTACTCTTCAATTCACTATCTAGGTTATTACAATTAGGTCTCCATGCTCCCACATCTACAGGCCTATAAGACAAACTTTCAAGAACTGTTGTTATTCTAGCTTAAGATATAAGACCACTCAATACCGCTGAAAATATATCTCCGATAGGTGATTTAGAAGCTTTGATACCCTCCAGGTTTCAAGTCTTTATTTGATGATTCAAAGCCTTCAAACTTCAAATTTTCCCTAAACCCTAGGCATGGGTTTCTAAGACATTTTGATAGTGGTTACAAACCTCCTAAAATGAATGTTATTCAATTTCATACTCTAAAACTTTCCCTGATGGTCTATACCAACCTTCTCAATCCTTGAAACCAAGTTTATTTCTCATCTAATTTGGACAGTGGAGGCAGGGTTCTTGAGCATTCAATGAACCACGTATCAAAATAGAGTAATCAATGCCTTCAAATATTCATGAAAATCCTTGTAACATAGCTTTCTTCACCTTTGTTTAAACATAGAAAACATTCTATTGTGAAACAAAGAAGGAACCATAGGTGACTTTTCTTGAAGGAAAAAATAGTTCCTTAATCATTTCTCCTTTACCCAAACGTGATAGAGTAAAGACTTCCTTTATCTTTAATTGATATCTCTCTACATGAATAGCTTCATACATAACATCAACCTTCCTCATCTAATGTTTCCATAGAAAAACTATTAAATCTCCATCAAAATAAGCATCTTGTTATGATGTCAATGATGAATCAGGGTTTAAGACAGTCTTCTAGTCCCTTTTTCAATAATATAGAAGAAAAACATAGAATTTTCACTTCAAAGCATTCCTAAAATCTATGAAATAATGCCCATACAATCTCTTATAGATTCTCATACAAGATTAATCATCTTCCTTAAGGTCAAAATATGCATTACTACAAAATTCTTATAAAGAAAACAATCTTATACGATCTTATTTTGAAATGCACATAATCACGGTCTCTCCTTTTCTCTGATTCCATCCTGATATCTCCATCAAACCTCTTAATGCACACATAGTTTTCCTCATGAGAATGGTATAACTAACTCCTTTAAGATCTCTTATTTTTTATCATATATCTTCCAATGTAAATATTTTTGGTTACTTTTATGATATGCACAACATAGGAAAAAGGTATATTTTCTCGTTTTAAGAACATTTTCTCTAATTTACACCCTAAGATTCATTTATGACATGATCAAGAAGTCTATCTCATTTATCCTAACCATCTATACCCCCTACACACAACCTAACTAGCCAAAATTAACCAATACAAGTTTAAAAATTCAAATTGCACTTTTGGGCGGGAAAGTGAGAAACCGAGAAAAATTTCAAAACTAGAACTCTTGAAGGCTTAACTAAGCTTCCAAAACCCTATGACCACATTCCTAGGATGGTCAAAACCAAAATCCTACTAATATAACTTGTTCAAGTTGATGCTTCCACATCACTCTCTCTCATGTGAAGAAGGATATACTTAATTTTTAACAACAATCACATAAACTATATAAATAAAGGCACACTCACTATTCATTGATCATAATAGTGGGATTGCACCACATATTTCATCTTCAAGTAAAAATTATCCTCACAATTAATTTTTCCTCAAGTTTTATTTTTCCTCACCAAACAATTTCAAAACAATAATAGTGGGACTAGACCTCACTAGGATTCATCACAAGGAGTTGACCTCACTGATCAATAATATCTCTCATGCCATAGGAGTATAGTCCCTATCATTACCTTCATTAGTGATCTCTATTTTTGACATTTATTCTTTTTTGCATTGATTGTTAACTAATAATTTTTCCTTTACTCCAATTTGACCCTCCACCCTCCTCTAGATCTTGGCTCACTCATTTAGATTAACCCCAATGATTATGTAGATCACATAAATTTACATGAAGCTCTTTGATGATTTGGCATCATTTCATTATTGTTTGTCTCTTCTATGGAAATAATAGTCCTTGTAAATTAAAAATCTCAAAGGATTTTAGGTGTTTCCAAAAAGGCGCCTACACAAAAAATAATCTAACTTAAAGGGTTTAGAATTTTAATGGAATATTGTGGAAAATAATTAAATATTAGGAATTGTAAGTGCTGAAGTGAAATCAATTTTCCAAAAGGTTTAGAGTATAATTTTATACAATTGAAAATATTTTTTGAATAACCACCTCCCAAATAAATTTAAAACAGGTCTTTTGTGCATATTATAAATCCTAAACTACACTACGAGAGCATACAAATAATTAAATTGAAAAAAAGATAGGGAATTAAGTGAAATTCTTATGGGGGATGTTTTACACTACTATTTTTCTTATGAGCACAAAATCTCAACAAAAAATTCCACTCGGTCTTCGAAATATTTAACTGAATATAATTCAACCTTATCAAAAGAAAACAAATCTCTTAAAATTATAAAATAAGCTAAAAACTTTATTATTATTTTTTAGCAAAGCAAGTGTTTCCTTAGATTCTTATGAAACAACGAACTTTATAATAAAGTTTTAGAAGCATATAAAACTTAGCTTAGTTGTACCACTTCCAAGCTTACACGTACCATTGGTTCACTTTTTTATGGACACCTTAATTTTTTTGAAGTTTTTAATATGTGAATGAAGTGAAAATCAGATTTGAAATACCTTAAAAAAGAAAATATGGATCATTAAATTTACTCAAAAAAACTAGTTATTAAATTAGTGTACTTGTATGTGTGATTGAAGACAAAAATATGCACTAAATAACTTCTAAATCATATTGTTAAACTTGTTGGTATTCCTTTTTGAATGCCTGAAGTAAAATCAATGAAAAAATATTACCATATGGTAAAATTCAATTGCATTTGGAATTAATAAACAAATAAGGCTAATATAACCATTACAACCGAGCTTGTCTATTAATACATGACAAATTAAAGATTAACAATAACACCTACAATTCTTAAGTTAACTAAATTCAACAAAATATGAATTAAAAATAGACAAGTATCATCCAATAATACTATATGGTCAACATACAATAAGTCATTATTAGTTTAAGTGACACATGCATAACCATCATATACACTAGTCAAACCAGGTGCCTCAAATTCTCCTTAAAATATAAGTGACCTAAAATAATTTTGAATTCCTGAAGTAAAATCAATGAAAAAATATTACCATATGGTAAAATTCAATTGCATTTGGAATTAATAAACAAATAAGGCTAATATAACCATTACAACCGAGCTTGTCTATTAATACATGACAAATTAAAGATTAACAATAACACCTACAATTCTTAAGTTAACTAAATTCAACAAAATATGAATTAAAAATAGACAAGTATCATCCAATAATACTATATGGTCAACATACAATAAGTCATTATTAGTTTAAGTGACACATGCATAACCATCATATACACTAGTCAAACCAGGTGCCTCAAATTCTCCTTAAAATATAAGTGACCTAAAATAATTTTGAATTCCATTGTATATAGTTAGAGATGGTGTCCCACCTATTGGGAATGAATGGATAATTATTTGACTTCAGTTACAACCCATGAACTACACTCTAACTGATACTTCCAACTAAAAATAAAAGATTTCTAAAAATAATTTTTTTTCACACAAACAAGAAATATCTCACAAAAATAACTCAAATAAATGTCATAAAAATGATAAACACAATTAAAACTAATTCTATCAATAAATAATTAGTTTCCTAGATTGGCATCATAATCAACATTTTTTCTACTTGGGTGTTTTACCTCTGGTTTGCAATGTCTTATTATACATGTTTGAATTCCTCTTTATCTAATATTCAAGTAAGTTTTGATGTCAAACCGATGAAAAATTCCTTCTTTTTTACTGTGCAAAATGGATTTGGCCTTCAAATAATGAAACACCTCTTCTTCAATGATTTTTTGTACCTCTTACTATGGGTACTTCCTTTTTCCTACATAACTTCAGCTAATGCATACCTTCTTATCTGCACACAAACATTTTCATCCCATGATTTTTCTATTTTTATGTAGAACACATTTAGAAAAATAATAATAATGTTGTTGTATGGATATACAATAGGCACCCATTTCTTTTAATCTTGATTTTTTTTCACATGTAGAATCTCTTATATGTCACACATGCAACATTATTTCTCATGTTTCAAATAAAAATCTCCATTAAAATTTAATTACATAGAAAAACATAATCTAAACCTATCATAGAAAATTATTCTATAATTAATTTATAAAAGGAAGGCATTCATAAATTGAGGCAACAAACAACAACCAAAATGGAACCGCTCCTTAGATATCCTTTTAGCCTTCCACCATATGCACTAGATCGGAGAACACTTCTTTGATCTCACGAATATATTATTTCTATTTTTCTAAACCAGATGTTATTTTTCAATCAATACCACCATACATGTTCAATACAAGAAATCCACACTAAAAATACAATACATATTTTTCTTAAAACCATAAGTTTTTTCTTGAATTCCTACAATTGTATCTTATTCCTAACTATTTAAAAAACCTAATTAGTGTTTATTTGATTCTTAGATGCAAATTTCTAAATTGATAGGATTTTCATTTTCTTTGTTGAAATTGTTTTAGTTTTACTTCAAAGGGTACATACTCTTTGTCTAACTCTAGAAATAATTTTTCTTTCCTCGAATCCGTATCTCCCACTATTACTTCTCCCCTCTCCCCCATAACTTTTTTGATTTGCAAATATTTGTACCCTCCTCTTGTTGTCTCTTTTTTTTCCCTCCTCTCATTGTATCTTTCTTTTCCCTCATATATTTGTCCTTTTCTCCCTTCTTGCTATCACTTTTTCCATTCATCCCTTCCCCCATTCCCTCTTCTTCTCTATATTTCACTTTATTTCTTCTTCAATCTACCATTTTTTCCATGGGCCCTCCCATGTTTAAATAAGAAATTATTCCAAAATTACTGAAGAAAACAACATTAATACTTTGAATCGGGATTTCATGTACATAAATTTATAACATTTAAAGAAAACAAACACAAATATGATCAAGGAAGAATGACTACCAATATATTAAACTCAAATGTGCATGAGGGCCATGTGAAGAATATAATATGAAATAGTCTTGTGGATCTACCTTCAGCCATACCCTCCAACTTATTATATAAATAAGTAAGGAGGTTTATGATAAAAAGAGATTTCTATCTTTTGGGAATGTTCTCACAATAGGTAAACCTTATTTTGAGATAACCACTAAAGATATTCTTATTTATATTTAACTTATAAGTAAATTATGGATAATGATGCACATGCACATGTGTTTTATCCATAAAATGTATAATACATATTAGACTATATAAAATGGTATGTCCTAATATACACTGACATATTATTAATCTCCATTAAATGTTTACTCGTGTGTGTGGTCATTAATATAATGTCATTTTTCCTCATGTATTTTTGGTAATAATCATAAGGCAAATATTGGCGAATGTAATCCACTACTTTGGGCTTCTCACCCTCTAGCCTCTTTCCCCAATCAAAAATCTTTTAGACCATGTAGTGACTTATTTATCACTCATCTATTACAATTGTTTTTGACACGAGATTTTTAAAACTCAATTACCACAAAATAATGTATTTATGTAAAGTTAGAGGCTTTCATGAGAAATATAATCACGTTAATAATTTATGTGGAAATTTTACTCTTGTATGTTTCAAATTAGCTCAAGAACGCTATCATGAGTGGTCATTAATGTAATGAAATTTTTCCTCGTGTATTTTTGTAATAATCATAAGAAAACGACACCAATATACCAAAAAATCATTATGAATAGTTATTAGATGGGAGGAATAGTGGACTATGTTAATGCAATCCACCACTTTGAGATTCTCATCCTCTAGCTTTTTTCCTTGTTGGAAAAGCTTTGGAGTGTGTAACTAGTTCCTTATATGCCACCTTAGTCTCACAATTATTACCAATGTGGGATTAACCAAATTAGAACTCAATCATGCAAGTATGTTAAGTAGAAGGATTTCATGAAAAATTAATTAGATTATTGATTTTTGAGGTATTTTTACTCATGTGTGTTTACGTCATCTCAAGATTATTGTCATGAGTATTTATTGATGTAATGAAATTTTTATTCATGTATTTTTTGTAATAATCAAAAGGAAAGTGGACCTACTTAGCACAAAATAACCATAAAATTTTGACATTACAAAAATAAACAATCAATTTAATCCGCCACTTTGGGATTCTCCCCTCTAGCATTTTCCCCATCGAAGAAAATTTTGGAGTGTGTAATGCCTTATAATCACCCTTATCTCGCAATTATTACCAATATGGATTTTTTTCACCCTTTTTATTAATATCATAGAGAAGATCTAAAAATAGTCCTCTGGCTATAGATAAAACAACCTTTCTAGCAAGTAGTAAAATTATAAGCTACAAATACAAACAAAGACAAAATTTCTAACATGTAGTAAAAGTATAACTAACCTTTCTCTAATATTATAAACCTAATTGTACTTTATTGATTTATCATTGGAAAATACAATATTAACATATTTTAGGACTGTCTGTCTTAGTTTTAAATTATCGTTATTAAAAAGTATATTATATTAGGAACAAAACCCTAATTTTATATTACATTTTAGTGAACCCAACCCTTTTATCAAACCACATAACTTAGGGTTTCATTCTTCACCCTTAGAGTTTCAAATTTAGGTCTAACTTTTGATTTCCCCTTACTACATAAACAAAAATTAATTTACATAATTTTCCCTAGATTATTATGATTATTCTCCTATTGGGGTTATTATTTGTCTTCATACTTTTCAAATGACACCTGATTGAAAAAGACTTTACTTCAAAACACTTTGTAGGTTTTTTGTCACATTAAGTTGATCAAAAACATATTTTTGTTTTTTTAAATTCATCACAATTTTTTCAGAATCGGGGTTTCTTTATTATTAATAAAAGTAAGTTTTTTTAAAGGTAAACAAGAGTTTTGAAAGGGGCATGACTCTTATATATTCAACATAGAAGATATAAATAACTATGGACTAAAAATAAAATAAAAAATAAAGGAGGGTAGAATTTCAACCCAACAACCAAATATATGCTTACAAACAAAAACACAAAAGATTTAATGACAAACTAATGCCAAAGAAATAACAAGCTCATGGACCATAATCTACAAGACCACAAAATAATTTGGTATCCTCTCATAATTTAGACATGAATTTCAGGCAGTCCTCTAATTCACATTTCCTTCTCCTTATACATGACTCTTTTTCCTTTTTATTGTGCTTAAATCCTTTGAGTGGATCTAGTCCCCATTTTCCCTCACTCTTCTTCAAGTAAAGGATTCATGTAGAATGTTGATACTTGCAAAATGGTTCTTGATGGCCACTCTTCTCATTTGAATGGTCTTTTAAAAATATTATTTAAGAATCTCATTTTCCTTTTCCATTTGATTAACTTTCTCCTCCAAACCTTAATATTCAAATTGTAAACCGAATTAGCCTAACCTCCAAATTTTGTTAGGAGAGAAGTGTCATGTTGATTTATCCCCCCTTGGATATGTATATGAGTTTTGTTAACCTTTTCTTCAAGGTTCACATTATTTGAAATGTCCCACTTCCGAAGATAATCTAGTTGAAGACTTTTAGCCCAATTTTGTTTCCCTACGGCTAAAGGGTGTTAAAAAATGAATCTATAGTCTTAATAAATTATTATAAACTGCACAAAAATAGCTTTATAAAAATAACTTATATTAATTTATTAACGACTTAATAAAAAAAAGATAAAGTGAAATTAGAAAAGAAAAGGGAAAGAAGTCACTTTATATTTTTATTTCCCTTAGGGGAAAATGTGACCTGTGTTGGGGATGATACAAGGCCAAAAAAGAATTAAATGTGGGCCAAAGGATGTGATTGGTGTTTTTGGGTGACTATTAAGATAAGATTGCTTATAAAATTAAGTGTACTTGGCTTTGTAAAGCATCTCTTTCTTTTATACAAATTCTGATTTTTGTCTGAGCTTGAGAGCTTTGCAAAATAATTTCTAAGGATGAAAACCCTTGGAGATTATCTCTTGAGGAAAAAAACCCTCTTGAGAAATAGAAGGAAAACGAAAAACCCTTCTATATTGTGAGGATTCTCTATTCTCAGGTTTCCATTGAGGATCAAGATTCAAAGAATTATTTGTGTTTTTCCAGTAGTTTTCCAGCAGTTTGAAGGCTTTGTGTTACAAATTTGTACAAGGGTTTGAAGGAGAATATTGTCATGTGATTCTTCTTCAATTCCAGCAATGGAGCGACCCGTAGAAGGAGATGATTTATGATTTTTCGAATCTGTTTTGCAGCCGATTCAGGTTGCTGAATATAATTTTGATTTTTAGAAGTCAAATCAGCTAACTTGCACATTTTTTGGGTCAAAAAACTGGTGTTTCTAGTTGTATGTTTGAAATAAAATAATTTCTTCTTGTTATTGATGCAAAATCTGGTTTTTTCCTCATGATTTTATCTTTATAAAAATTGTTGATTTGTTTGATTGAAAGATTTAGTGGTTTGCTTCATATTTGGTGAATTTTCAATCCTATACCAAGTCGTATTTTCATGGATAATATTTAGATCTGCATATACTATTTTTTTTATATATTCTCTAGTCATTGCATTTTTGTTTGGGATTTGCGGGAAATCCAATCAGGGTTATAAATGTCCATTTGAGGACATTAGAAACTGAATTAACCTAATCCCTGAATTTTGTTAGGAGATAAGCATCCTATTGATTTATCCCTCCCTGGATCTGTATACAAGTGTTGTTAACATTTTTTTCAAGGTTCTCATTATCCTTCATAATATATTTCATAATTTCCTTATGGATGATAAGTCTTAAGATCAATTTGCAAAGCATTGATTTTTTCCTTAAGAAAATCACCATAATGATTGTAAGAAATCTCCATACTACAAACCTTCTCCACATGAGGAATCTTCTCCTACTTCAAGACATTGTTTGTATTATCTAAAAGTTATTCTTCCTCAAAATCCTTGTTGTCAATAACCATATATCTGGAATAAGGGATATTAATATTTGGGTTAGGGAAATCTCCATTAGAATCAATGACCTCACCATCAGACTCAAAAGATTCATCATCTGAGGTTGTTTTATATGATTTTTTGGCATTCTTATTTCTAACAATAGGAACATGAGTAATAATGGACTTAGAGGTGTTGGAATGTTTAGGTTGTTTCCCCTTGACAACAAAAGAAAAAATTGGTGGTTTCCCCACAAGGTTAGACTCATTGAGCTTAATAAAAGGTTCAAGACAAAATGTTTGAGATTAAGCACGATTATAATGAAAATAAAGGTAATTTTACAAATGAAGGAACCCCTTATTTCTTTTAACATCAAACATTGAATCCTTGAGATAAATTAATAATTATAAGGGAAATATAATCATCTTGTGGTTCCTAAAAGTGATTCAGAAAATAAAAATGGTATGAGTAAACACATTTGAAACATCCTTCTAGGGTAACATACCTCATAACTTGATGAAGAACCTCACTACAAGGATTATGAACGGACTCTTCGAGATATCTACCTTGCAATTCAATTAATTTTTACTTTCTCTTAAAGAATGTCAAACCTACCTCCTATTGTTTACACCCTTTTTAAATTTTAATATATTTTGTTATGGAATACACAACAAATAAAAAGGTATGTAAGGTTAGGAAACTATGAGTTATTTTGATGAATTAACCTCCAACATTAATTGTAAAAAATTAGAATAACATATTGGTTATTTTGATATATGAATATAAGATCAAAAAACACAAGAGATAGAGAGACTTATCTATATAGATTTGTACATGAAGAATATGAGAAAAAATACTAGAGAATCTGGAAGTGCAGATCGTGGAGAAACTTTATTTCTGAAATTATAACTTACAAATTTCATGGTGTAGGACCGTACACTCTAGTCAAGATGTATAATCCATTCTTTCCCCTTATGTATGGTCTTGAACATTTTTAAATTTGGGTTTTTTAAATTTATGGGTCCTTTGGTGGCATGGAAATGCATTTCACTATCAAACCCTAGATGTCGCACGATTTTGATATCGTCTATAATTAGTTGAATCACTCCAAAACCTTAACCATAGGTAGAAGACCTTGTAATAATGTTAGTGTTGTAGTTTTGGTCTACCATGTGCACCATTGATGTCATCACTAATCCAAATAGGCATCAAACCAAACACAATTATCCACCTAGCATGTAAAGTCTATATGCATACAACCAGTTAACAACTTGAACCTCTTCAATTGTGCTTGATAGAATTATGCTCTTGCTAAGACTTGGAAATGGGAACTTGGTATTCTTAGATGTGAGGGAATTTAAATCCTTGACTTGATTGAGTGTTTCATAAATATATTAGTGGTTTCCCTAATGTATGTGCATCATCTTCAGGAATATTTAGGGAGACTTGTGTGTCATTTGTGCTAGTATTTGCAATGACATCTTATAAGAGTACCTAGGTTTTGAAATGAGTTCAGTTTAACTTGCTTATATAGGGTTCCAAAGGTGATTTAATATGAAAATGATGATCGAAGAGGATAAAAATACCCAAAAATGATAGTGCATCAAAAATATAGTTGGAAAGTGTGTCAATTCAGTACCATATAAGCTAGCCAAGACCATATTATACAACTTGGTTGAATTATATAGTTTTGGAAAGGGATGTAGTAAATGAAATATGAAAGTTTCATATTCAAAAGAAGAGTTTGGGAACTAGCATTGTGTAATAGTATTCAAAAGTTTTTGATGACACATAGGTGTATGGAAATAAACAAGTTTAGATAAGACATGACAAAATGCACTGAGTGGGAGTAGGATATGGGTGTTTGTCTTAGTCAAGAACCAAAATGGTAATAAGTAGTGTTAAAAAGGTAAATTACTAAATTTAATCTTCTACATTTACCTCCCTTAAGTATGAAATGGAAATTACATGCTTAAAGGAAAAGATACCTGAGTGTGTAGACACAATTTATCTTCTTTTAAAGTTTTTATTATCTAGATGTGTTGTTGTTGACACACTCCATGATGGAACCTGTAACATATAGTCTATTCAAAGTCTACTATATAAATTTAATTGTAAATCAATAGTAACTATAGAATTTGAACTTACATAAAGTGAAATAAAGAGATGTAAAACATGGAAAAAGTACATGTATTTTTTTTGTGAAGGGAAGAGCTTCTTGTTTCCTTGTTTGCAATTGGATATTTGGAGATTTTTATTGTTATTCCTGAAATTTTCTGAAGGATTGGGGGTGATCAGTTCCCAATTATGCTAGAAGAGAAGTTAGAGTATTGGGTGTATGCAACCCAAAACTGAGTGGAAGGTAGAGAAAGGAGAGGTAAAAATGCATCCCTTGAACGAAGAAGTTGGTGTATCAAAGTATTTAGTAACTATGGTATAGTCCCCTTTAATATGAGGAGAGGAAAGACTACCTATGAAAAAAATAGTTGTTTTGATACTTTCCATAACCCCACATACCACACTGTTGCATACTCATCTAGGCCCAATGTCTAAGTATATAGACACAAGGTATAAAAAAGAATGAGTACCCCCATACTTTTCCTGTGTGCCATGTATGTTGAGTAAGAGTACGTAATATTATGAAATATCAATGGAGAAGGAGATCCATGCTCCCAAAACACATGTTTTTTGCAATCAAAATTAAGTATTGAAGAGGAGTGAAATATTTCATGCCCCCATAAAAATAATATGAAATGTTTCATCTGAGTATGAGATTGTGTGAAATAATTATATCCATGCTGAGAAATTTGAAACTATAAAAATACCTAGTGTTTTTTTCTAGGGAAAAATATGCATAGTGAGGTCATGACGGTTTGTTCGGTCTTGACCCTTCTATACAGTTTTAAACATATGTGTTTTCTGTCAAAGATGGATGTCTATAGTTGTTACTAACTATATTTTATTTGTGAAAACATATGTTTGATCCTATGATCATTCTTTTGAGAATAGAACATACCCCAATGAATGCCCTGTTTTAAGGTGTATGTGAAAACCATTTGACCACATGACTCAAAAGAATATATGTTTTCCCATGCATTTTATGTATGAGAATCTATAGTAGAGTGTATAATGATAAAGAGGTGTTCACCTTGGAGAACCTTTACCTTCCAAAGGTGGTTACATATAGTGAAAACCATGGTACAAAAAGAGACCAACAACCATAACAAAAAGAGAAATATAGTAGTAATAGAAAATAGAACAACAATAATAACAACACACATGTAATAAAGCTAGAATAGAGATAAAATAATGATCAAGTGAGAAAGAAAAAAATTAATGATGTAAATTATAGTCACATCAAGGTATAGATCTGTAAACATGGGACACCCACAATGTCATAAGAAAAGTAAGGAACTTAGGCTGCATACAAGAGAAGCAATGTCACACAAGAGGGCATAGAGCCAAAAACATGGGATACCCATGGTGTCAGAAGAAATCAAGACACTCAAGTTGCATACAATTCTTGAATTTGGTTAGAATCTATGCAAAAATAATCATAATAAAAGCTAAATTTCTAAATAATAATAATTTACTTGAATTCATACATGAATTTTTATTCAATAAAACACACTACAATATATAGTGTATTATTCTTCTATGATAAAGGAATAAACACCAATCCACAATCCCTCAAATATCTTCAAATATTTTTCTTATCCCTAAAGGCTCTTCGTAATCCTATATTTTAGTGAGTTTTTATAGCGCATGTACAACTCACCTTATTCTCACAAGATTACATATATGATTTTTTTTTATCACAACTCACTCACACACATAATTACATTATTATAGGATAATATAGTTACTCACACCACTCACATTACAACAATGTATATCAAATCAATGTTCACACTACATAATTCCTAACATTCTATCCCTTAGTGTGAACATAGGGAAAATAACACCTGAAAACATTAATGCATGCCAACATGTACTGGTATGTAATATGTTATTCATGATATCTCTCTCTCAGTGGTTACCTACATACATACTCTTCCTTAGTATGCCTTCACTTCCAATGATATTCTCACCATCCAACCACATACTTTTATTAATCATCTACATACGCGATTATCTCTTATTCATGTTTTTTCCTTCCAGTGACCTCAACACTGACATATCACTGAAAAATACACACCATAGTATCATTTTTATCTCTTGTACACATACATATCCTTACAATTCTACACATTCCATACTATCTCACAAAAATTTTAAGAGATTACATTTGGAATTACAATCATATGAACATAAAAGACCATTTTTCTTATTCATACATATATCACACAAATAAAAAAAAAATATTTTTGGTGTCACTACTTCAGTTGTGTGGCCTCATTATTAACAGCTGATGAGAGGTCACCTATGAACCTCCTTCCTCTGTTGTCTCCATCCTTCAAGGTGCACTAATGAGTAAAAAAATCTTCTTTGCTTGAATGAGTAAGGTCTTATTCACTTACAAGAGTAGTGTTATCTTTTATGTCACTATCTTTTGCAATCATTCCTTTATGAACTAATTTTTCATCTAAAATATCATGTGCTCTCTTCATACAATTCAATATTACATGTCATGGTTCATTACAGTTGTAACTATTAGTGCAAATTCACAGCACCCCCAAAATGACTTGTGGAACTACTTTTCTAAGGAAATGTCATTTGATGTGAATGCACAACATTGAGCCTTCCCAAAGTGTGGGACCTTTGCAAATGGGGAAATATCTCCAGAGAAGGTTGGTTCCTCTTCCTAAACTACCTGCCACAAGCTATTTCAGTGTAGGCAAGCTAATTTAATCCTAATCTTAATATACCAAGGAGATAGAGAGAGAGAAAAGAGGGAAAAACAAAGCCTACACTAAAACGGTGATACACCAGAGAAGGAAAAGGTTGAAGATCTATCAAAACTGCCATGAAACAAGAAGAGGTGAGCGATGGAAAGGATGAACAAGTGCATCACAAAACCAAGGATAAATTTCACACAAAAAACGTCCCAAAAATCCATGAACATAGCTCCAAAACCCGTAATGAACATCCAAACATGCACAAATACCTGCAATGAAGAGAGGCAAGAAGAAAATAAGCAAAAATGAGCAAGGATGGACAAATGCATCACAAAACACATTTTTTATTACTCCAAAAGTTTGCACAGAACATCATTTAGCTTCCCAAAAGTTAATGGCATTGGACAAAAGTCCTATGGAAGCCAGAACGATAACTATAAGGCTGGTAATAAATTTGAACCTAGAAAAGGGCCAGCTGGAGGATGCTTCAACTGTGGAAAGGACCACTATGCGAATCACTGTCCTCTGAAGAAGGATGATCGCGGACAGCAACATAGGATACATGCTGCAGTGGCTAACAGACAAGCTGAAAAGCAAGTGACGCCCATAGAAGTTACGGGTAAGTTATTCGGTAAACCTGTAATTGTACTTTTTGATACTGGGGCTACAGAATGTTTTGTTTCTGCTGAACTTGCTATGAAATTAAAAAGAAAGGCTGCGAGAATGGATAAAACATGGACAGTGCATTATGGGAATAATGCTGTCCATACAGTTGAAATGTGCCTTTTTGGGGCAATTCTTGACCTGCCTGGTTTCTCCACCGAAGTTGACTTGTATGTCACTCCTCTAGGATCATATGATATCATTATTGGAGTTAACTGGTTGGCTGAACATAAAGCAAAGGTTGACTGTTATGAAAAACAAATCAGTTGCCTTGATGACCTTTAGAAAGCAGCAATCATTCAAGGTGTAAAACGGGAAGTTGCAGTTAGGAAACTGACGGCTATGCAACTAAAGAGGGCTAAAAACAGAGGCTGCACTTTGTATGCAGTAAAAATGACAGAAAATGAAGAGGAAGATAATGATTTCATGGAAAGATATCCATTGTTGAGGGATTTCCGTGATGTGTTTCCGGAGGAATTGCCGGGTCTTCCGCCCAAATGTGAGTTTGACTTCGCTATAAAGATCAAACCAGGAACGGAACCCATATCTAAGGCACCTTACAGAATGACTACCATTGAGCTGGTAGAACTGAAGGCTCAGTTACAAGAACTTCTGACTAAGGGGCTGATCAGACCGAGCGTCTTACCTTGGGGAGCGCCGGTGATCTTCGTAAAGAAAAAGGATGGCACTTTGAGGTTGTGCATTGATTACAGAATGCTGAACAAGGCAACCATTAAAAATCGATACCCACTTCCAAGGATCGATGATCTGTTTGATCAGATGCGAGGAGCATCAGTCTATTCAAAAATAGATCTGCGATCAGGGTACCATCAGCTGAGAATAAAAGAGGAAGATATTCATAAAACAACTTTTAGAACGAGGTATGGACATTATGAGTTCGCGGTGTTGCCTTTTGGGCTGACTAATGCACCTGCCGCCTTCATGAATCTAATGAATAACATTTTTCAAGAATACTTAGACAAGTTTGTGCTTGTATTCTTAGACGACATTCTTATATACTCTAAAAATGTCGAAGAAACACCAAGAACATCTCAGGATAGTGCTAGAAATCTTAAGAAAGAGGAAGTTGTATGGCAAACTGTCCAAATGTTCCTTTTATGATGCAGAGGTGCATTATTTAGGACACGTTATAAGCAAAGACGGGATAGCTGTTGACCCTTCAAAAATCACAGCTATAACTGAGTGGCCTGCGCCTAAGAACGTGCACGAAGTGAGGAGCTTCATGGGCTTGGCTGGATATTATAGAAAGTTCGTTAAGGACTTTTCAAAAATTGCTGCCCCAATCACTTCGTTACAAAAGAAAGAAAAGAAATTTGTCTGGACAGACAAATGTGAATCTGCCTTTAAAAAGTTAAAGGAGCAGTTAACTACAGCACCTATTTTGATTGTACCTGATCCAAATGGAGATTTTATGGTTGTAACGGATGCCTCAGGAGAAGGCCTTCGAGGTATTCTGTTACAGAATAACCATGTTATCGCTTATGAAAGTAGAAAGCTTAAGTTACATGAACAGAACTATGCTCCACACGATCTTGAGCTCGCTGCCATTGTTCATGCGCTTCAAATATGGAGGCATTACCTTCTTGGCAAGCCCTTTGAATTAAAAACAGACCATCTGGGGCTGAAGTATATTTTCACTCAGCCAAATCTGAATGCAAGGCAATGAAGA
Organism: Taxus chinensis; assembly: GCA_019776745.2. Classification (NCBI taxonomy): domain Eukaryota; kingdom Viridiplantae; phylum Streptophyta; class Pinopsida; order Cupressales; family Taxaceae; genus Taxus; species Taxus chinensis. The sequence continues at coordinate 199,922,346 of CM034152.1, read as the reverse complement.
TGGTTAGAATTTCTATCTCAATATGATTTTGAAATAAGCTACATTAAGGGCAAGGAAAATAGAGTAGCAGATGCTCTGAGTCGAAGGAAGCATATCTCTGCTCTTATAACGTTAAGAACTCAGTTTAAGGATGAGGTAAAAGATGCCTTGGAATCAGATCCTTATTCCCAGCAAGTCAAATCAGCACTTGCTGCAGACCCGCAGGACAGCAGGTACAAAGGATTTCGTTTTGATAACGAAGGAGTTCTGAGGTTCGAAAACAGGGTATATGTACCTGTGGCAAATGACTTAAGAGGGAAATTGCTAACTGAATTCCATAATTCACCTTTTTCTGGGCACCCTGGCATTACAAAAATGCTTGCTGATCTTAAGCAGCAATATTTTTGGAAGGGAATGAAAAAGGATGTGGTAGAGTTTGTAACACACTGCTTGGAATGTCAGCGTGTTAAAGCGGAACATATGCACCCTTCTGGATTATTGTATCCCCACAGCATTCCGCAGTATAAGTGGCAAGTGATAATGATGGATTTCGTTCAAGGATTGCCTATGTCAAGAAATAAACATGACATTATCCTGGTTGTAGTCGACAAATTGACCAAAGTGGCACACTTCATTGCTGGTAATTTGAAGGACGATGCACCAGTTTTAGCAAGAAGATTCGTGCATGAAATCTTCAGGTTGCATGGAATACCGGAATTAATCATATCGGACAGAGATCCGAGGATGACATCAAGGTTTTGGCAAACGCTTAATGCAGCCTTGGGAACTAAATTAAACTTCAGTTCTGCATATCATCCAGAAACGGATGGACAGACTGAGAGAGTTAATCAAGTTTTAGAGGACATGCTAAGGATGTATTGCATGGACCAGCAGTATAAATGGGAGGAATACCTTCCGCTGGTAGAATTTGCTTACAATAACACCTATCATGCCTCTTTAAAAATGGCGCCCTTTGAAGCATTGTATGGAAGAAAATGCAGAACCCCTGTCAGCTGGGACAACGTTGAGGACAGAGAGGTAATTGGGCCAGAAATCCTTATGGAAATGGAATAGCAAATCAAAATGATTCGGGAACATCTAAAGGAGGCTGCCAATAGGCAGAAGAGCTATGCAGACTTGAAGCGGGTTGACAGGCATTATAAACTTGGAGAGAAGGTCTTTCTTCAGGTGAAGCCGAAAAAGAGCTCCATAACTTTTGGCAAGGCTGCCAAGTTGTCGCCACGTTACGTGGGACCTTTTGAAATTATTGAAATAATCAACCCTGTAGCTTATCGTCTAGCATTACCTCCTGCTTTGTCTCAAATGCATGATGTTTTTCATATTTCTTTACTTAAGAAATACGTGACATATTTATCACATGTGCTAAATTGGAATTCCTTGCAGGTCCAAGACCCAGGAATAATCGTGGTTAAGCCCATTCGAGTGTTGGGAACTCGCCAGTTGTACTTGAGAAATCGCGAAGTGAACCAATGTAAGGTCCAGTGGGACCAGTTCAGCGAAGAAAGTGCAACTTGGGAGAATCTCGAAGAAATGAGATCTACTTTTACACACATGTTTAACTGAATTTGAAATTCAGAGAACTGAAAATTCTACCAAATTTAGACAATTATTAGTCTACTGTACAGTTGTCTTAAAACATTGTTTTTAAGAGAGAATCTGTTTTTGGTATGAACTTATGAAGGAAGGGACAATAACTGAACTATGTCCTAGGAACTCCTTGACTTGTTAATCTGATCATCGGGACGATGATTCTTTAAGGAGGGAAGAATGTAACACTCTGGTTTTGTATGTTAACTTGGTGAATGTTTTACATACTGTTATAGCTGTTGGAATGAAAGCAAACATGTTAAGATATGTTTTGATCTTAAGAGAATGTGTTGCTAACTTGGATTCTTGCATACTGTGATTTATTGCATAGAACAAAAAATATTGTACTTGTGTGTTTGCTGATGTGACGACAGATTGTCGTATAATTTCTTGCTCTTGTGCTGATTGACAGCATACCCTGAATCAATTCCATTGATTCAAGTATGCTGAGGCCCTCTTGTGTTTTCTATGATTAATTCACACTTGAACTGGACTAGGATTATTATGAGCGTGCAGCACCTGATTACAGGTGTGAATAGCTAGCACGAAAATGCCAACGACAGGGGTTCGATTCTTGAACCCTGTACTGTCGAATTTGGGACCTCGTGGGGCGAGAAACGCCTGGACACGGGTGGCCTTGGCATGTAATCTGAAGGACGGAACGTCCTGCTCTGCGTTAACGTGAATGTTAGTAAGGGGCTGGAAGGAAGTTGTTAGTGTTAGTGGTTAGTGTGAATTAAACCTAAACTAACCCTAAGGCCTAACATACATCCTACACTACTATCCTAAGTGGATTTTTAAATTAAAAAAAAAAGAGGGAAAATAAACCTAAATTCTAAAACCTAAGGTTGAATTAGGACCTAGGTTGAATACTACTTGCAACCTAAACTAATCCTAAACTAAGGGGTACGCAGACCCTTGGGAGGAAAGGGATAAGGATGGGAAGGAGGCATTCATTGGTATTTAATGAACTGTCCCTTCGTGGACGGCGCCAGTTTTGGCGGGGCAGGTAAGGAATTTAGAGGCATCTATTTTGAAATAGAGCCAAATTCAGTTGCATGGAAAATTTGAAATATAGAAGCTCGCCAACCCAAGTGGCGGTGGCGTGAGAAGCAAGGAAAAAGGCAGCGCCTTAATTGCATTAATTATTTTTGGTCCTCGCGACCAGCTCGCCTTGGAAACAGCATGAGGGAATTTGATCTTTCATTGTTTCGATTTGGTTTGGCCGAAGTTGCTCTGCATTTGGTTTCTTTGGTCTGGTTCAGTCGAACCAGCTCTTGGCATTTGACATTTTCTTGGGGATTTGGAGGCTGTTGTTAAGCCGAAGAAGGAAGGAAGTGTTGGAGAGTTTGTGCTGTCGCTGTGGAAAGGAAAAACGCGGCAGACAAGGTTTTCTTCGAGTTTTGGAAGAAAGATTACAGGCATGTTAAGCCCTTCTCTTTAAAAATCTTTGCTTTGATTAAGTGTTTCATTAAAACAACCCTGCTCTTGGGTTGGGATTGCATGATTGCTGTTGAGTTGATTTTGAAATGGATTTGTTGATTCTTGCCTTCTTTTCTTTGGAAAATGATAAGAAAACGGCTCTGGTTGCTCGGCCTTGATTTGTTGTTGCTTAAATTGGGTTAGAATATGAATTACGATTGTGGTTGCTGACAGTTTGTGGAATGAAATAAACATTTTCTTTCTCTGTACATGTGGTATGGAGTGGACAGGCTGTTTAATCTTTTCCTTATAGTGTAATCATTCTCCTTGTTGTTGTGCTTGGAACTGCTATTACATGTGAAGAGAAAAATGGAATTATAGTCGTGATTATATTGCTATGACTGGGGATTAATAACTCTTGGTATTATTCAAAAATAATATGAATCATCTTTATGGGTCGCTGAATTCGACTGTCCTTGTATTTTATTGAACGGAATACCTTCCTGTCGAGCTGGGTGTTTAACAGTAATGGGAAAACGTCATATATATCTTAAGACTGTGCTTGATATATTAGTTGTGTCGCTATGAATTGGGTTTGTCGACCCTTTCTGTCTTTTCTCTTGGAAATGTTAAGAAAATTGTTTCTCCGTTGCTGTGTTTAACTGTTTTGTCTTCTCGAATGGATTTACCTCCATGAGGTGCCGGTTATGGGTATTATATGAAAATTTTAATTGGTTATTCTTGTGGAATGGAAGGTAAACTGTACAGGTTACTGGAGTTGTTTTTGGCATTGAAACTATACGTCCTTTGGCTGATAGACTAAAATTAAAGAAGCATTAGTGTTTGAAATTGTTTCTTATTGAAAGTTTCAAGGATATAGATCCTTTCCCTTCTCCAGTTTTGGGATCTTAATGGAAATGGCATTCGGGGTTTCTTTGGATAATCGAACTCGATTTTAATAAAGTAATAGTAGTATTACATTGCTGTGCCTTTCCTTGGATTGGATATAGACGAACACGTATTGGGTATTCGTGAAGTAGGAAAAGTGAATCGTTTTCCTTCTGAACTCCTTAATGAAGTATGTCTTTTCTTACGGTGTGGATAAGATGGTTTCATTGTGTTTTCTTGATACTGTTCGGTCTTCTTAATCAGACTATTAACGCAAATATAAACTGGTTTTGTAGTCTGTGCAATGAATGATTATAATTTCTTCTTGCTGTAATGAAGGTTGACCCCATTGCGTCTAGCAGTCGTGGTTTGACCTTCTGATATTATTTTTTTTACTATCTTGTGAATGTGAACTTGGCTGGAATGTTCATTGCTGTAGCTTGTTGGATTGCAGCTGTACTGGCTATGTGTGATGCTTATCAATGAGAACGTTTACTCTGTTATCTTTCTAAGTTGAGTTGTCATGCTAAGAAAAACATGATTTGAATGTTTTTACTTCATTCTGAATACAATGATTGTTTCTTAATGAAATCATAAGAGAATGAATTCTTCTCTTTTTGCTATTTGGGACTCTGAAAGTGACATTGGAATTATAGTGCATATGACTTGGTCTTGCTGTAGGTAACAGCAATGTACCACCTGTTATTAAGAACTATATGCGTTCAGAGGTATAAAAGATCATATGAATATATACTTGCGTGGTTGCATAATTGTTGTTGGTTAGCTATACATTGTAAGAAGTAGGGAATCTTCTAGTATAGCAAATACCTAGTATGCATATTGATATGGCTTGCTCAATGATGAAAATAATGTCTTACTAACCTGTTTGGTGTTCATATGAACTGGAAATAAATGAAATTATTCTTGCTGCCAGAAAGTGAATTTCTGAGTGGATTTTGTAAGTTTCACTCTGAACTGCTATCTTGAATTGATTTTCGTTTGGATTCCACTGTTAGGACAGTCATGTGGAAGGAAATAGAGATATGAATGAATGTGTTAGAAAAATGATCTTTCTTCTTTCATTCAGTTAGAAATCTGGAATTTGTGAATGATGAATTTTTATAGTGCTTAGATGGGAGCTACTATATGCATTGCTGTTCGCTTTCTTGTTTGTACTTGAATGCTTTAAATTTAACATGCTTCATGAACGGAAAGGAAAGTAATGGATTTATATTCAGTTAGTTTCATCCTTTGCATTTGTTATTAATGGAAGGCGTGGAAAGGATAACTGTATGCTATATAGGCAGCAAACTACTTGTATTCCTAACGTTACAAATATTGTAAATTGATACTTGCAATGATTATGTGGAAATGGGACAGCAGTCCCTTGGCTGATTGTGATGATATTTTTGATAGTTCAGTTGTTATGCTGATCTCTCCTTTGTGCCTATTTCGAGATTGATGTTTTGCTGTCGTTTCATAAAAGCAGGGTTCTTTTATTGAAACAGTTAGTTGAAGCATCTTATTTTAAGGATAAGTGCTTAATGTGCTCAGTTCATTGAACTGACCCGTGCAATTCATTTTACAAATGGAATTTGATTAAATATGAAGGCATGGCTGTTTCCTGATGCCTCTTGTTTAGATGTAAAATAAATTGTAATTGTTGCTTTTATTCCTCTTTGAGGAATTGCGAAAGAAGAAAATATATTCTTCTGTCCATGAGTTATATGGATGCTTTGTATAAACTATACCCAATCAGCTGGATTGGCAAATGTATAAATTATGTCTTGAAATATTGAATACAATTACAGGTGTGATATTTTCAATAATTATATCAGTTGATATTGTTGTTTAAATTGGAAATATGATGTTATTTCCTAATTTGGAATTGTTTCATTATCCTTGGATGGATGTTGAATTGAAACTGATATCTATTCTTACTTAAATACAACTTTTAAGTTGAACAATGCAATTAGTTCATACTTGGGTAAAGACGAATTTTTAAATTGACATTAAAAAGGATTAAGAAGAATATGATTTCATAATCAGAAGGTATTCAGGATTAGCTTAGGAGCTAAGGAATATCAATTCAATTTTGGAGTAATCGAACTTTGTTTTCGAACTCCATTAATGATCCCGTTTGATAAAATTCAGAATAAAGGATATAGGATAAATGTATCCATAACCAATGATCCTTAACTATATAACGTTAAGGAGAACAAATGAATTCATTTCTCGAAGATTAGACCTCGTTTGAATGACGTCTAATAAGTTAATATTCTGAAATTAGTTGCAGTTGGAAACATCTTGGCTAAGTTTAATAGGTTAAACTTATTACGTCCGTCGGTACGGACTGCTTAATCCAATGATTAAGAAATAAACCAAGTAAGGAAATGTAGCCCTTCGATATGAAGGAGATGATACTTAGCAAACTAATGGACAGTTTAGTCCCTCTTAGTTATATACAACTGCAACGGAAACGAGGATCAAGAGATCAGTGCGGATGCTGAAAGTCGTTTTTAATTATTACTCGTAGCTAAGTCACTTGAGCAGGATGTGTATTCTCGATGGGTGGATTTTGCAGGACATTGGCATACGCCAGCTACAGCAAGGTGTCTTCATGAAGACGGGGTCTTCATGACGACACAATGTTGCAGCTGACATATAGCCATGCCCTCCCGAATTAAAACATTTAGAATACATAGGCTGAATGTGTAGATCTTAGCTGGGGTGGGGATAGGGTATGATCTGGTATACGGAGTGACTCCGGAATACTAAAGATAATCAGACACACCGAGTCGTGGGGTAACGACACCGTATGTCTGCGTATCTTTAGTTACCAGGAGTGCCTTCCTATACCCGTTCATATTACTAACTGGAACTGAAAGTTTAAAACTGAACTTAAACGTTGAGGACTGGTAGGAACCAGGAAAGACCATTCTAGATAACAGGTGAAGTGAAGTGAAGGACGTATTCCGTAGATGTGTATCACATCCAGGAATATGATCATGCAAAGCATGTGAAAATCTTTGGCCAAAGTATCGCAATTGCTGGTTGCATTGTCCTTATCACTTAATTTAAGATGCAGGATGTCAGATGAATATCAGTAACAGATATTCAGATAGGCTTCTTAAATGGATCACTTCGATAACCGGGGAAGGTTATGAGAACAGGTATATATATAATATACTATGCAAAAAAAAAACATGAAGGATCGGTTGTTGCCGAGTCATGAAATGAAGGATCGTTGAAACTCCGAGCCATGAAAATGGAAGATCGGCAGTTCATCGAGTCATTTACAGCAGCATATAGAATCTGTTATAAGATTGAATGGCATTGAATGTGTGTTCCATATTGTACATATGTGAACAGGGAACATTCGTTTTAAAAAAAAATTGTATGATCCAAACTGTGTTGTTTGGGCAGAGAACAATTATTAAAACTTGAACGTGTGTTTGAATTTTATAATTCATAACAGAGAACGTTATATACAAAAAAAATAAAAAAAAATTTCCCTTGTTCTGGTGTTTCAAAATGGGGATGTTACACCATGTGTCATCGTATCATTGGTCCGCGGGTTCAAACGATCCTTCTGCCCTTTTTTGAATTGTGGAAACATTTTCAAAATTCCTTCGCACCCGCGCCGCTCCGGGACACGTGTCACCACCCTATTCACTATGGGCACGCGCTCCAAATTTTTCCTTTGATGCCACTGACCACTTTGGAAAAATTTCTAAAATCTCCCCGCGCCCCCGACCTTCACCGAAAATAGGACACGTGTCATCCTCCCATTGGTCCACGAGGATTTAACCAAAATTTCCATTTCCTCCTTGGTGGGCCTGCGGGCCAATTTCTTCCTTTGTGCCCTTTTGACCACTTTGGAAAATTTCACCAAATCCTTCCCATGCCCTCGACATCTACCGAAAATAGGACACATGTCATCCTCCCATTGGTCCGCAGGGATTTAACAAAAATTTCCATTTCCTCCTTGGCGAGCTTGCGGGCCAAAAATACATTTAAGTTCCAGCAAAGGAGGAGGAGGAGTTAGCCAAAAATAAGCATGGGGCTTATTTTGGATAACAATTTTGGCGACTGTCAGGGGTCATCTGCCTACTAGATGTGGCCTTTGAAGCATCCATTGGGCATGGAGTCAAGCATGGTAAACTGATTCTGATCTGAACTATGAAAATCTGACCTTTGAGCCACTTGGAAACCCACTGAACCTGGAGTTGTTTTCACCAAAATGCCACTGCAATGGACTGTGCAAGAGAAAAACCAGAAACACCCAAAACTATGTAAAAAATTTGAAATCATACATACCCCAAATGGGATATGCAGAGTGTGCACAAGCACTTCTTCTGCTGAAAGCAAACCTATCTACTCTACTCTAGCTGGAAGCAAAGGCAAGCTAAACAAACCCTGCAATTGGTTGTGCAAAATAGCTTCCTTTCTTCAAAATTGGCAGCCATGCAATTGATTTGGAGCTGATCATGGCTGCTTGGATGAGTGGGAAATCAATAAGAAGCTGGTCTTCCACCCAAATCATCAAGGTGTCAACTGAAAACAAATCCGATACCTCTTTTAGTTGCTCTGCATTTGGATTGGAGAGGTATGGCAGCTGATCCTTGGTACTCTGTAGCTCACCCTCATGCTCAGGAGCAAGCATGACTGGTTGTGGCTTCTCCTTTAGCTCCAATGAAGCCAAATACCTGATTGGGCAAGCTCTGATCCGTTTGATATGCCCATAGCTCTGATTTTCAACTCCAAAAATGGAGTCTTCTTGTAGACCCTCTTGAATGGATGGTGTGGAAGAAATGGTGAAATCCTTCTGTCCTTTCTCTTCCTCAATGAAGAACATGGAAGATTTAATATCTTCCAATTTTGGTTCCAAAGAGCTGTCTATAAGATGCAGGCTGCTGTAAATGAATGCTCTCCTCCATGACAACAGGCTCTCAAGTGTTTGGAGAATGGGGATGATGGAAGAGAGATATGGTAGAAACTCAACCGGATTGGCTTCTCCATCAAAACAATCCTCCAAATCTGATGGCAGATAAACTGCCTCAATGGCTGTCCTGCTGCAAATGTCTCAACTTCCTCCATGGTGTCCTCCAAATTGCATCTGTAACTTGACCACCATGTGTAGTCCTTCACCCTCCATCATTGAAACTTTTGAATCCAGATCATCCAAAAAACCAGATTTTTGGAGAGACTGAGAGCTCAGGAGAGAAACATGAAATTTATTGTAGCTCACAATTTAGACATGTTTTGTTCACTCCATAATGGTTCATCAATCAAATAGCCTGCTTCAAATGAAAGCTCAAAATGCCCAATAATGGATCCTGCTTCTTTGTTGTAAAAACTCCACTTGATCTCAGAATGTGCTCCTCTTCTTTTGGATTTGGAGCAGCTTCTCCTTCCTTTTCCACAAGTTTGAAGACAATCTTGCTCTTGATTGAACTCTTCCTCCAGCATGAAGTTTGTCAAGTCAAACTCTTCAATCTGATCTCTAGATTAAAAGTTGGGGCTGCAAGATCTTCTTCTTCTATGGTTGATTTTGAACTCGAATTGTCAGTATTTCCTTTAAATAGAGTGCCAACATGGACACTACATTTTGAGCAAACTTTGCTGATCTGCTTCTTCCTTTTGCTCTTCTTCTACTGCAACAAAATCAGCCCTGACCACCATTTGTTCAACCTTAGCCTCTTCTGTCAGGCTTTACCAGCAAAGGGATCTTCTTAATTCCATATTTAAGAGCCAAACTTACTAAGTTCTTAATCATTTCTTCTTTGCTTGGCTCTTCCTCTTGCTTTCCTTGATGACTGATTTTTGCAATTTCTTCTTCCCCACATGGAATTAGGAATGCAAGAGGAGGGATGGGTTGTACCTCAACTGGTTTTACAATTTTTTGTGGTGGTGGAGGCAGATGAAACCTCTTGTTTATTTGGAGGGGGGGGGTATTTCTATTAGCTCTTGTGGAGGGGATGACTGTTTGGAAGGGAAAAGGAAAGAAGAATCGAGATGAGGTGGAAGACTAGGGGGTGGAGAAATGGAATTCAACACTTGGGACAGCAGATGGAGAGTTTGAAAGCTTGACATTGCTGAAATGAGGTAAAATAGACTGGGAAAGAGGAAACAGAAAAGGCACGAGAAGGTGTGCTTACCCGTTGACAAGGTTGCTGAATACTCCTCTCATACACCTCTATTCCTTTGATCCACTTTGCAAGCAAAGGCAGCTTTGCAATCATGAAGTCAAGCTTCTCCTGAGGGCTATAATGCCTTGGAAAAGGTCCCACCCATGGACAGGGTGCTCCACAACCGATTCCAAAAGCTTTCATTTGTGCTTGAGCCCTAGACCTGCACCATCCCCTACCTCCATTTTTTGGATTTTTTCCAGCAAATCTAGCATCTTGCATCTTGATGGTCCCTCGTTATCATGCATACTCTTGCTGCTTGGAAATGCTCCATAGCCAAACTGATTTTGGCACTACTGCTCATATGGGTACTGCATATTCATATTGAAGTTGATGCAAAATGTTGATCTGGAGAATTTGTAAAACATGTTGGAGGTGTGATATACATTGCTGTTGTTGGAAATGTGAATTCCATGATGGAAATGAAGTCATGGTTGCACAACTTCATGGAATGGAAAAGAATGAAAGATATGGAAGGAAGAGATGGATGGAAATGAATGGAAATGGGTCTGTAACTCAGAGAAATGGGTTGCTGATCAGATGGAGTCACCAGATGTGTTTTTGAATATGCCTCTAAAATGCTGGATCTTTGCCAAGTTACACACCAAACTTGACAATATTGAAAATATAATTGGAAGACTTCTGAAGGACCTACCGGAGGCCAGACACTCTCCTAGTGCAGAATTCGGGCACTTGTTGTGCAGTTGTGGATCCCCGAAAAGTACAGGCGGAACTCAGGTCATTTAGTGATGCAACTGCACAACAACCCGAATTGCTATGTGTCGGAACTTGGAACATGTCCGACATCTCTCCAGAAACCTGATTGGTTCCTGCTTCCTGATGTTCTCGAACCCCAAAAATTTGTAGAGCGAAATCAAAATCTAAATACCTGAAATTTATGAAGGAGATCAGGGAATCTCAAAAGAAACTAAAGATACCCTTTTGAAGGTGATACCCTCAGATCTACCAACTGTTGAACATTTTTCAAAACTGTTTTGGAACAAGTTAAGCCCTTGAAAATTGATTTCGGAGTTCAGGCTAGTGCAGGTCACAAAATCAAGATAATTTGTACACAAACTGTAATGTTCCAAAACTCCATGAACACTGTGCAAACTTCAAAAACCTGAAATGAATGACCTCTTGGTCAAATGCCTACAATGAAGAGTGTGCTAAGAACTGAAAACAAGTCGAAAACGCAGCACCCCTGGACAAATGCATCAGAAACACTTCTAATTTGATCGCTCGAAGCGTCCAGTGCGATTGCACAAACATGGAGCTTTTCCCAAGTGTGGGACCTCGCGAAATCGGAAAAGCTCTCCGAGATGAAGGCCGGCTCCTATTCCTCTGTTCAGATGCACCAATGAAATGCAGAGGTTTACCCAAAAACCTAATCTAACTACCAAGGAGACAGGGAGAGAGAAATTGCATAAAAATAAACCTAAGCTAAGGAGGTGATGCACCGAGGAATGTTGGACACCTGTTTTGCAAGATTAAACACAGACCACATAGATGTAATACCACACCATGCACAGGAAACCAAAATGCAATGAGAGATCAAAATAACAGCAATGAATATATGAGAGGGTTTAAAATCAATCACAGACATTGCATTAATATTTGCTGGTTGGATCGATTTCAATACATTTTTCAATGGCCAAGAGACATTTTCAAAATTTTTCAGCATTACAATCCATCAAAATGGGAGGCTTGAAAACTCCACAAGATTTTACCAGCTTGCAATGAAGGAGAGAAGGGAGGGTGCAAAGCAGAAATGCCCAACCATTTTTTAGAGAGCCTCTCTTTACCATTTATATGAGGAAAAATGAGGGAGAAGAGAATGATTCGAACTCTGCCCCCCAACCACCTCCAAGACTTTCACCTAACTGCACCAGTTGGGAAAAATATGTTACCAAAAATCCTTGTGTATTGCGCACGCTCCATTGCCACTTGATGATGAAAAATTTACTGAAAAGTGCATTAAAAACTAATGTCCTTCTGAGAGGTGTTTTTGTGAATTTTGGAAACTATTTCCTGAAAGGTCCTCCACACCCCCACCACTCCAGGAATGACATGTCACCAACATTTGTTGTGGGAAAGCGCTCCAAATTTTTCCTTTGACACCGCTGATCACTTTGGGATGATTTCCAAATTTTCCCCACGCCCTCGATATAGGCCGAAAACAAGACACGTGTCATCCTCCCATTGGACTGCGAGGATTTAACTAAGATACTTGAATCATTTGCTGTCTTGTAGGGCCTACGGGACCAATTTTCTTCCTTTGCACCCTTAGGTTGACCACTTTGGCAAATTTCACCAAATCTTCTCGATGTCCTTCGCCATAAGGAAATAGGACATTTGTTTATATTTCCTCCTTCATTGGTCCTTTCGGGGATTTTTACCAAAATTTTATTTCCTCCTTAGCGGGCCTTAGGGCCAATTTCTTCCTGTAATGCGCCCTGCTTGACCACTTTGGAAAATTTACTATCATTAAAAAATCCTTCCGCGCCTATGACCTTTTCCCTGCCACGTGGCACCTCCTTATTGGCCGTGGGCCTTATCAAGGGAATTTTTCCCCAAAAAGTTAAGGGTCCGCCGAGCCATAACTTTCAAAATAGTGTGTGGAGTTAGGAGGAAAATTTTACCTTTCTAAGGAAAGGTGAGGAAAAATAGGGCTTGATGGGATCATTTCCATGTGAATACTTTTGAGTCCCTAAAGCATGCCTAAAAAATTCATTTAAGTTGGCAGAAAAGGAGAAGAAGGAGGAGTTAGCCAAAAATAAGTTTGAGTGCAAATCAAACAAAGGAGAGTAACATGATGTACTTGAGGGCCAAGTGAATTTTATATGTTTGGGATAAATAACATTGCAAAGCCTTAGATGCCTTAGTTTGTACATACATGGGTCAAGCTATTCATCCTAGGAATTAAATAAAGATTCATATTTCATAGGAATGTCATATTATTAGCATGCATGTAACTAAGTACACAAGGTTGTCATTGATCTACCGATAGTGCATCATATTTGAGAGTGCATAGGTGGTGAACGGAAATTCGACCCTCACCTGTGTGGTGTGTGTGTGTGTGTGTGTGTGTGTGTGTAAACACTGTGTGTGTGCACAAAAACTAGAAGTGTGTAATGTAAATGTAGATCTGCAATGTGTGTGTGTCATTGTTTTACTACCACCCTCATTAGATGAATATTGATAAACATAATTATGCTCTCGAGTTTATGATATTACAAATACACTGCATAACAATATTGTACTTTACTAGTACTTGTTCACATTAATGTACATAAAAATCTAGGCACATTTGCAAGCCAATTTGAAGATGATGTAAAATGCAACATTGTGAGCCTCTGGATTATGGTAATCTGATGTGTCAACATATGGTGATTATACGGTACAAATCCCATATAGATATGTTATTTTATTTATATGTTTCCTTATTACATGTGTTTCCAACTAAATGTATGTACTATGAGTTCTTGTGGTCTGAATGCAAACTTGGTTATATAACATCATGTATCTGCATGCTACCGCATCTTGACAAAAAAAATAAAGGAGGGACCTAGTAGCTTCATACCGAATGCTTCAAGTGATCATGGTCACATATCTCTTAATGAGCATGTCAACATGCATAACAGTTAAGTGAAGATAAATAGATCTAACACAGATGCTCAAATTTACTTGAATTAACTATCGCGACTGTTAATCCTATCAAACACATTACAATATATAGTGTATTATTCTCCTACAATGAAGGAGCCAACACTAATCCACAATCCCTCAAATATCTCCTATCATTTCTCTTATCCCTAAAGATTCTCCACAATCCTATCTTTTAGTAAGTTGTTATAGCTCACGTATAGCTCACATTATTCTCACACAATTACATATATGAATTATTGATCACAACTCACTCACACACATATAATTATATTATTCTAGGATAATATATTTACTCACATCACTCACATTATATATATATATATATATATATATATATATATATATATATATATATATATATATATATATATATATATATATCAAATCAATGTTCACACTATATAATTCATAACAACAATGAAGCAAAAAAATGTGACACAAGAAACTAGAAATTGTGTATAACAAATAGTAATTTCAAATAGTGATAAAACCAATAAGTAGTAAGAAAGCACATTAAGTAAGATATGTCAACATTACACAAGACACATGTGTTAGTCATGTTGGTTCAGAAACTAAAATATACACAATATATGTCATCAAGTGTAATGAGGAAGTAGAAAGGAGCTATAATGAAATAATAACACATGTAGTGTGGAGGGATGCCCCTAAGAGAATAACGTAAGGAAACATGATAGCTCCTATTAGCAAGTAAAAATATGTGTGTCATGCATCAAGTTCAATATACATTGTGAATGCATCTGTGTAAAGAGTAAAAAATATATGCTATCAATCAAATCATAGTGACTAACAACATATGTAATGTAAAGTGATGTTAATGGAAGCTATGTGTACATGTCCTAATTTTATATTTTTGCATTTTTTTGTATCATTGAATATAACCATGTATAGGGAGAGGTGGCGGCATACAAGCTTAGTAGTTTTCAAGGAGATCATCCATGTTAATGTCAAAAGAAAAAATATACAAAGGGGGAGGATCCCCATGAGAGGTGATGTGTAAGGTTGTAATTAAAGGTGGGGCATGCTAGGGAGTTAGGTCATGTTGTGGTATTTTGTGCGGAGCAGTGGTGTCTAGTGATCATGAAAAGGATGATGGTGGGGAAGCTTTTGGTAATATGGCCGTGATACATTTTTTCTTGAGTATAGTAATTTTAATAATAAGAGCATTGTAGTGATTGGTGTTATATCCCAAGATACAATGATAATCACAAAGGGTAATAGAGATAAGTTCCTATGGTTTATCAAAACTAGTGAGTATGGTAATTACAATAACAATCAATATAGGATTGAGAGTATTGATTACATGGTGGAATGTATATGAGACAATGGGAATAGATGTGTTGTGAGAAGCAATTGTAGGAGCAATAGTGTCAAAAATGAAGCTTTAAGTTGACAATGTCCAAGGATAGTGGAAGTAAAAGGGAATGAAATATGGAATCATCTTCATCAATAGGAGTAAAATTCAATCGACATAGGTTATCATCGGTGAGTTCAATAGCATCAGAATCACTATTATAAAAACATGTTGCAACATTGTGTTATTATTTAGAGCCATATAGAATATTAAGAATGATGAGTGGAACTAATGTAGTGAAGGAGGAAGGCATCATAACAAGTGTATCGAGAGTTAACTCAATCAGGGGAAGTGTTCGTATCAAATAACTAGAACTTGTGCTTACTTTCCCAAAAACTAAGTATGTAGCTTGTCCATGTGATGGGTTGCAAAGGATAATTAATAATAGGATTATATAGAATGGACATATCGACCTAATAATATATAAAAGGATCTAGATCAACAAACACAGTATGCCCATGTCCATTGTGTATGAATTTGACACATTGGCGAAAGTAGATGGGAAAACTTACGTGGTATGAATCCATATATGCCCTAAGAGTAGGTTGTAATGAAGATCAATGTCTACAATATGAAAAGGGGTAGGTAATAACTTAGGACTAATGAGTAAATATGAGGTGATAGTGCCTAGAGTGGATCAGGTACTTTTCCTCACACAGTGGAAATAATAATGTCACTAGTAATAAAATAAATACCCATTTTATTAGTAATGAATGAGGAAAAATGTTTAAACTAGAACCATTATCGATTAAGACTTACTTGATGAAAAAACCTTGAATATGTGATGTAATAAGAAGAGGAGAATGTGATTCAATAGTAGTTGTGGTAGGAATATCTATTAGTAACAACCTTATCTAATTCCTTAAATGTATCCATAAGATAAGAAAATGTAATTGGTGGAGTGTGTTGGCTAATGTAAAATAACACAAGGCATCTTGTACGAGATCTTTATATACAGACATTTTTTGAAGCAACTCTAGAAGAGATATATCTTAGCAAGCGTGTTACAAAGATATTTCAATATGTCATGCCATTTAGAGGGAGCACTACCTTTACCTACTAAAGATGTGGGAGGTGGAGGAAAAGGTGGGTTGCCCCCAATTGGGTCTTTATTTCACCGTGTTGTAACTACATTAATTATAAGAGGCAAAGGAATATTATTGAAGCACAATGGGTATTTACTAGTAATGAGAATGACTACAGATTCTATATTGATGTAATTGGGAGTCATATCAGCCATGTGATGATTTGGGCCAATAAGAGAGAGTTGATCCATATGCGGGGTATGAGCATAGACCTGGTTAGAGTGATACTAGCCCATACTAGCATAAGGGAGGACACCCTTGGACTTAAATAAGAGATGATAGAAGATGGGAAGGAGAGTCGTGATGATAAGAAATAGAATGACATAAAAAACACCAAGATCTAATGAGAAGAACATACAAAATTGAATCGTAGGGAAAATAGGGGTTTGAGCAACAAATATTTGATCAAGAAATCGATTTCACCAAATTTTTGCACCCTTTTAAGTTTAATATATTTTTCTATGGAATACACAATAAATAAAAAGGTATGTAAGATTAGGAAACTATGAACTATTTTGATAAATTAACTTACAACATTAATTATATAAAAGTGTAATAATGTATTGGTCCGTTCAATATATGTATACAATCTCAAAATACACAAGAGATAGAGAGTATTATTTATACAAAGTTATACAAGAATAACCTTGGAAGAAAAATTGGAGAATCTGGAAGTGTAGAGCCTAGAGAAACTTGATTGCTAAAATTGTAACTTGAATATCTCCTGGTGTAAGACTGTATAGTCTTGTTAGGATGTATAATATGTTCTTTTCCTTCTATACAGTCTTGGATTCCTTCAAAATTGGGTTCTATGAATTTTTGGGTCATTTGGTGGAATAGAAATTCAATTCACTGTCAAACCCTAGATGTCACATGGTCTCAATATTATCTATAATTATTTGATACAAATTTTAGTTCAAAGTTTGCACAACATTAACATCATAAAACTTCATATATAAAATTCATGGAGGATCAATCAAATAAATAGGAGTATTTTTCCTGTAAAATAGGAAATCACCTATAATAAATTTATATAATATTATGAGTAGTTGAAACAAATCGTAATTCATTATTATTCTCTCACATAACTATAAACAATAATATATCACACTATATTGTTTACCAATATTTATTTCTATGATATGTGAACACTAACCATAATAATTCATCGCATTCCCCCTTAGTGTGAACATGGGGCAAGGATCACCGAAAACAAAATCGTATGCCACCACATACTTTTACATCTACATACTATGTAGTGCCTCATACTATTCTTCTGATCGGTAAAGGTGAAGACCCTTTTCACAAAATAGTGTCTCACCAAGAACACCAGTTTGGTGTTTTGATGTAGACCTAAATTTGCGAGCTATTTTGACTTAAGATCAATTCTTTTGGAAAAAGGCACATCTATGTTAGTAGAGTCTAACTTTTGGTTTAATGAAACTTCTTTCAATCCTTTTATAGGAGTGTTTCAAGAATGTCGTTTCAATTTCAGATGTCATATATCTTATCAGGGCCTTTGCTCATGAATTGAAGTAACTCCATGATGCAAAAAAAATCCTCGAGTTTATTTTGTATTTCGATCCTTGTATACTTAACAAGATAGTAATAATAATATCGTTATTATTATTGTCGTAGATAAGTTAAATGAAAATAGGGGTATATATATAACAAAATAGAAGTTCATATAAATAAATTTATATGGATATATTTAGATACATATGATAAATTGATATAAAATTTAAAATGAAATAAAATATAAGAGTAAAACGGGGTGATTTAGGGAAAATTGAGGTTAGGGTTTTTTTACTCCTTTTGCTCTTGTCTAGGAGTTGGGTGGCCATCAAGGAGGAATCATTAGAAAGAAAGAAAATATTATATGCAAGTTCCTTGACAGGTTCAAAGCTAGACTCCACAACCTTTTTCATTGTCCTCCACGCTAATGCCAAAATGGGAGCTTTAAATAAGGAAATGGGCATTATTTAAAACAATGGAAAGAGGGGATTTTTGGAAAAAATTTAATGCAAAATGTGTGAGAAATGGAAGGAATAGAAGTTGTTTTCCAAACACCTCAAGGAAAATGGGTTCACATGGAAAATAATCGGCCGTGTAAGCTTCATTTTTTTGTTTTAATAGATGTTGCACATAGTTTTTTATTCTTGTGGACGTGAACTATTAGTGTTTCTATGAATAGATTAATTTTTGCTTCCTTACACCTACAATGCAATATAATGTGTGTTGGATGACTTGCATGGTTATGTTGGATGTAACAAGGAAAATATTTGTTTGTATGTAAAATGCCTAAAAAACAAAGGAAGAGAAAAGAAAAAGAAAAAAAATAAAAGGGGGAAGAGAAATCCTGAGGTGGATATGTGGATTTATGTGCTCAATCAGTGTTGTTTGTACCTAGTTCTCTTAAGGGAACTCTAAACATTGACATTAACATCCTAATAAAACATGTGGTGGTTATATGGATGTGTTTGCTAAGTGCTTGAAGAACACACGGGGATGTGTAAATGGGTGGAGGCATGCTTAGGCATGTGAGTTGTTTAATCAATGCACAAGAAATGTGGTTTCATGGAATTCCATGGTCGCAGGATATACACAAAATGGGTTTGTTGAAAATGGCTTCAAGTAATGTATGGAAATCTAGAAAAATAATAATAATAATGGAAGACACTAGTTTTTAAATGTTTACACTTTTGAATTCCCTGGTAGACATGTATACAAAATGTGGGAGCATAGATGAGATGCGAGATGTGTTTGAAAAACTGCCTCAAGGACATGGGGCCTCATAGAATGCAATGATTTCTGAATACACGCAAAACAACTTATTGAGAAGGATTTGGAAACTTCCAAAAAATATTTAAAAATATTGATATTGGTATAATTTAAACCATATTTCACAAAATGCCTCAAAATAAACATGGTCTCATCAGATGCAATGGTTGTGGAATATGCACAAAATATTTTATTTGAAAAGGCACCGTGACACCTCAAGTAAATGTAACTAACACATGTAATGGAAAACTCCTCAACTCTTGTTCATGTAACCATATCAAGCATGGATTCACTCCTCTTTCTACCTGCTTTTTATTTCTCTTTGTCTATACTAGTTTAAATGTAAATATGTAATTAGGATCATTTTTGGATATTATGTAACCTTATCTCTTTACACTGCATTACGAAATTTTCTATATCATGTAATGTTAATGTCATGAACAAACTACCTTAGAAGGTGTACTAGAACACCAAATTCTAAACTAGACAAAAATAAACTTATATTGTATGTTTCATTAGTGCACACCATGTAATATTCAAATTGGTTTGACAAACCTACCTTACAATGCAAACTAGTAGTTTTAAACCATGCTCAAATTGTGCCAAACATCTCCCAAAACTAACATGCAAGAAGCGCCTTTGAACCTCACTTCCGTTGGTGAACTATAATGACCTCGTATTTACTATAGGGTGACCCCTTCCATCTTATTAACAAATTTAAAATACTTGATCTTGTTTGAGAAATGGGTTTCTAACCACTTCGATAAACAGTTTGTTGGGAGCAATCGTTCACCTATGAATGAACCCTCCAGAAATCATCTTGTCTTTTGTGCCATGGATCTCAAAAGGAATTTTTGACCATACATACATTTTAATTATTATATGGAGACTATCCTAGCATAATTCATTTTACCCGTTACCTTAAAAAATTCATTTTGTGCACTCATTTCGGAGGCCACTGAGCATAGTTTATTGGTGAGAAAATGGCCGATTTCAGCCTACTGGCTCTAAAATGTCATTGCATTTTGAGCCTTGGTGCTCGGTTTTTTATTCCATAAGTGTCTGTAAATTTTATGTATAATATAGAATGGGGTAGAGATTTTATAAATTTTATTGGGGGTTCATATGCCATTTTGTGGCCACTTCGGCTAGTTTGCGCAACAATGCAATAAGGGTTTGCAGATTCGCATCGACTCTCTGAGGTTCGTGCTATGATAAAACTAATGTTATGTTTGGAAATACTTATGTTGAGTAGAAATATGAGGTTTGGTTCACCTAAACAACATTGCAAATGGAAAGTTGAAGACATGAAATCTGACTCATTTATCTAGTTCCCTATATTGATAACAAAAAAAATTGGCTAGAGGTCGTAGAATTTGGTGCTACTTTGAAAGGATTCAAAATTTGAGTTTAATGAATTAAAAATAATTTGTGTTATCTTTTCCCTTCTTTTTTATGGCAATGGTTTGGTTTATTTTCTAAAAAAGAAATGATTTTTCTTTCTCTAACCTCTCTCTAAAACTTAAAATGGTTATTTTTATTAAAGTAATCATGGGAAACGTAAATTATTCTCTCTTTAACTTTGTATCAACTGGAGAGTTTTGTTAGTGGGATATATGGGAGGGGTGCTTCCATGTCAAAGTTGTTGGTTTTTGAATTAGTACTTTAGTAATCAACAATTAGGGGACAACAATTCCCTCCTCTTAATGGGAGAGGTTCCCTTATTGAAAGCGAGCAACAAAACTTATATACAAATATACAACTTTCATATTAATGAGGACTCCTGATACTTTGAAATGTTTTATGCCAATAAAGATTATCAATACATAGAAATAGAAGAACAAGAAAACTGAAAAGGAAGAAAACAACATTACTTTTAGGTAATATAGATAGCAGAATATAACCTTATGTGCACTTTAGAAAAAGAGATACATAATGGAATCATTCACATTGGAAATATCTGATATTATTCCACAGGCACAAAGTTCTAAAAATCATATAACAAGAATGCAAAGTTTCTTAATATGAAAGATTGATGATTCATAAATTTCAGATATGAGAAGAAAGGATAACAGATGGAAATAAGAGACAAGGAAAAACTTCTGTATTGATTACTTTCAAATCTATTACATCTCAAGAATATGAGGGTCCAGCCCTTAACAATGGCATGAAGAGCCCATTAAATAGCTTACAAGATAGTTATATTCAGTTACACCTTATTTTAAACTAAAGATTAAAGACTTCTTAACAAATACATTAATAGAATGTATTTAATTAAGTATTACATCATGGGTTTTAAAACCCCAAAATAAAAGAAGTGACTTAGGACTCAGGAGTAGAAACATCCGAAGAAGTTTTAGAGGGACAAATTGTCTTAAGAATCTGATGCCTAAATATTTTCAATGCTTCAGCTATCTTCATGCACTTTGGGATGGTAGTGTTGGAAGTGGCATGGTTCCACATGCCAAGACACTTCTCTATATCCTTCTCAAACTCCGCGTTTTCCAGAAATTCTTTGTTTGCCTCAATGATAGCTGATTGAAGAGAGCAGACATTTTTCATCTTCTCTTTAGACATTGATTCTTCCTTGAAAAGATCCTATTTGAAGAAGGTGTTGAACTGGGCCTTAATTTCCTGTAAGGAAAACTGATTACCTGAGGCTTCATTCTAGATTTGACAATAAATATCTTGGAAAACAGACAGAACACAAGTCTTAAAAGATTCTCCTTTCTGCCACATATTTTTTAGTTCTCCCACTACTTCCTCCAGAACCTTGATCTTCCAATAAATATTTAAAACTCAGGGTTTGGATAGGTTGTTCTTGGCTTCATCAAACACTTTGCTTGCCAATAAAATATGTTCATCTATCTTACTCATCAAACGAAGATCTTGGATGCATTCACACCATAGCTTTAGTTCTTTCTCCAAGCCACTGAGTGTTGTGCTGAATTTCAACTGTAATTTAGATACCTTCTCATGTGACTTGAAGGCCTCCTCAATGAAGTTAAATCCAGACACTGTCATATCATCAACTAGTGATTCAATGGCCTTTCCATAAGTGACATGTTTGTGAATATCCTTGATGGTTTGAATTTCATCCTTACTAAGAACTATGGGAGGAGGAAGAGTGGTTAATGGAGTTGGATCCAACACCTTATCTTTTACCAACAAGGATTTTATAAAATCTGAGAGAACTTGATTATGTTCTTCCAATTGCTCCATAGTTTGTTTGCGCTTATCTACTCATTCAATGACCCTGGTCA
This sequence comes from Taxus chinensis, assembly GCA_019776745.2. NCBI lineage: Eukaryota > Viridiplantae > Streptophyta > Pinopsida > Cupressales > Taxaceae > Taxus > Taxus chinensis. The sequence continues at coordinate 199,900,088 of CM034152.1, read as the reverse complement.
CAATCTCTCTGAGATTGTGGACCTCACTTTCAGGCATAGAATCCCCAAGTGGAATCCTCATGAGTTCCAAATCAAACACTAAAAGGTATTTCTCTTCTTTATCCACCCTAGGCTTTGCAATCTCCATGAATTGTTCACCCTTTAAATCTGACACTATCCTTGAGGTCATCTTTTCTCTCTTTGTTGGAGGAGGGGGAGTAGTACCGAGCAAGGCTGCCACAACATCAAACTTGGGAACTACAATTTGAGAGGTGGACTTCCTTTTCCTACTATCAACGAAAGGATGAACCCAAGTAAAGGAGGAGGAAGAGGTAGAAGAAGCATTGGATCTAAGTGCAAGTGTACTCATCGCACTCAATGTTTTTACCACAGATGTTTCTAATGGAGAGGTTGGCATACTCTCAGGAATTTCCTTGGAAGAAGAGTCCACCAAACCTAGAGATTCAGAAGTTTGGTCCTTATTCTCCATCTCAATATTGTTGATAGGGGTTTCTTCCCCTTCCTTCAGTTCTTCACTGATATCCTCACTCAAAACAATGACATCTTCTGACTCTGCAGGAACCTGTGAATGCTCCAAAGAAAATTCCTCCATTTCCTCAATCATTTGCTCTTGCTTGATAGACTTGTCTTTCTTCATATATACCTTGGTAAAAGAGGAAGGATTGGATTGCTTGGGCATCTCAACATCGAGTGTAGGTTCTTCTTTCCTATGAGAGGAAGTTTCTCGCGAAGAATACCTAGCTTTGTTCATCTTGAAGTTCTGCATCTTCTTATCAAACCAGAGCTTGGTTGTCACTAAATCTGGGTTGATAACCTCTTTCAAATCATCCTGCTCTTTTACAAAAAAATCAATGGTTTCAAGAGGAGAGTGTTTGATGGTCCTCTCATATTCAATAGATTATAGGTCTTCATCATAATCCTACAGTTTTTTGGGTACTTTGTAGAGATTGAAATATATAATTTGTTGAAGAGAAATTATGCCAAAATACCTTGTCCTGGCCTCAAAGTCATCTACACAATCAGCCCAATAATCTTCAGTATCAGCAAAGTGAATGAAACATAATCTAAGATTCTTAGCAATATATCCCTTGATATCAAAGAAAGTTCGAGACTTGAAATGCTGAAGAGTAAGAGGAAGAATGGTTCTATCAATGTTCTGAGCATCGAGGGTTGTTTTGCATGTATAATTTCCCAAGGTGATAGGGAAACGAATGCCAACAATATTTGTATCTTTGCAAGTCTGATGAAGTTTGTCCAATTGCCTACAAATTTCAACCAGGCCCATTTTATCATTGCAGAACATAGGAAGATTTAGAGGGGAACCGTAAAAACAAGCTAGCCTAAGATATGAAAACTTTCTGAATTGAGTGAAGAAACTCCCATATTCAGAGATCAAGGTCTTTTCTTCCTCAAAAAATCTCTGAGCAGTGTTTCCTTCCAAAAGCCTCAAAATGTACATGGTGAAGGCATCATTGACTCTCCTGAAATGATGCTTGTTGACTTTGAGAGTGAATTGGGAACAATACTCATATATAGGAGCATCCCTCTCATCCTCAACAAAAGAGAAGCCAAGCCATTCCCTGGATGCTGAAATAGTGTACATGAGATAAGAGGACATGTGGAAGGTCTTTGTTCTCTGAACGTTAACCAACTACTATGTTAGGTTTTCACATATTATCTCTCCCCAATTCAGATTTTTCTTCCCCTCACAAATGATGTTGATATAGGAACACATCCAAAAATGGAATTCATTTGTAGAAGGCATTCCCATGATCCTATCCACAAGAGTGATGATATCTGAAAGTTCTTCATTGAAATCAACCCTGAACAATGATTTATAAAGTCTGGCTGCTCTCTTTTTAGGGTTCTTCAACCATGATTTAGCTACGCCAACCTTATATCTCTCACTATCCTAATCAAATAGTGCTTGTGCTTGAGCAAGGGTGAGAGTATTGGCCCCTTCCACTATTGGGATGCACATGGCAACATAGATAGCTTTGGAATCCAGTTGCGTAACTTCTTCACCATGTACGTCAATAATATCTTTGGATTCCAGATTGAAGCAAGCCCCACAAGCAAGCACAGTGTCAGCATACTGAAAAGTAGGAAAACTGCCTGCGAATGTAATCCCACTAATTTTTTATCATTTGAGAAATGGGAGTAGGGTTATCACATCCAAGTCTGCTCCAAAAATCATCAAGGTCTAGATGTGTAGCTTCACTGTCACCAATGTTAGGTATAGAGGTTTCCAATGAGGAGAGATGTTTGTTCCCTTGATACTGCATCTTCATCATGACAGAGGTAGAGAGAAGATAAACTTCAATGGAGTATTACCATGATCTCAAATAATCCCTATAAGAGAAAATACAGAAGCACAGTTGCGGGCAACAGCTTGATTTGTGCAAACGCAAGCATGAGGGAATGAGAAAACAAGTGTGAAAATGAATGAACGGTTACCTCTCTTTAAATAGCCATGAATTGGAATGAATGGAGAGAGAAAATAATGAATGTGCAATAAATAACCCTGTGTTGAATCAAAAAAGTGATATGCAGGAAAGTCAAAAAAAAAATCACCCAGACAGTTCATGGGACATGTGGGACACACGGAGCTGATGTACCCGATCCAATAAGAATGTGGCAAAAGTGGGTTTAGAGAGCACAAAAGGTCCAAGGGACATGCGGGAATCATGGAGCCAATTTAGCCGATATACAAGGTAGTGCGGGAAAGTAGACAAATTGGTGAATAGAGGGCCCGATACTACTTGGGATAAGCGGGGAAAAAATGTCTGACTTAGCCAATTAGAGAGGAGTGTGGGTAAGTTGGCGAATCGATGAATAAGAGGTTCGGTAGTCCAAGGGACACGCGGGATGTGCGGAGTCGATTTAGCTGATGAGTAAGTGATGCGGGTAAAGCGGGTCAAGAGAGCACAAACAAACCATGGGACACGGGGACATGAGGGATGTGCAAACCCAAAAAATCCGATATACAAGGTAATGCAGAGAAAGTAGAAAATCGGTGAACAGGAGGCCCGACGGCACTTGTGACAAATGGGACAAAAATATCCGATTTAACCGCAAAACACTCAAAATGACCCCAAAGAGTGAAATTTTTTAACTTCTTGAATTTATCCCTTTACCATAACATTTCCAAAGGACAATGACTCAAAATTTTGGAAATTTGTCTTTGAAAAAAGAGGGAATTTTTAGGGTGACAACAAGCGTGTGTCACTGACCCATTATTACATGGTTTTACAAGTTGCAAGTAGTGTGATGGTAGTATTTGCTTAGTAAAATTGGATGGAATGTTAGCGATGTACACGGTCTTCTAACATGTTACTTTATTAGTGGAAAGTATATAATTTATTATTTAAATCCACTCCTGTAAAATTTATCTGAAGAAAGATGTTGGTTTAGTTGTGATTGCAATTGGGGGATTTACATATGAAAATTCTATAAAGAGTGCCTGAATACAACATAGATATATGCATTTGAAAACTTATTCCCAAATATCATATTTTTTGTATTATCAAGGGAAAAAAATCTCATTTTAATAGGTAAGTGTGTGTATTTATGAATTGAAAATTATTTACATTGCTTTTAGTAGACCAATCGCAATGAAGAATGTGTGTTTGGTTAGTTACGATAAATTCTTGTAATTTTTTTAATTACATGTTAATGAACTTAAAATTAAAAGGTATTTATGTCATAAGTTTGTAAATAAACAATGATGTTGTTGATAGTATACCCTATGCCAACCCTTGAAACCTTTTTTTCTTCTCCGTTGGGTTACATAAGTCACAAATTCCCAATTTGTTTGGTACTCGCAATGGATATTTACTAATGGGAAGGTGTTTAATCAATTTGATAAGGTGGTTTGACACCATTTGAAATGAGATTAAACTTATATTATATTGAATTTAATCTTATATTGTATTCCTTTGATACATTGGTTTGGGACAATAGCCTAACCCTCTCGGAGTAAAATGTGTCGCCTCATGATTTTTCTAGCAACTGTTGGGTATCTCTTCATATGGGTGACCTTGGTGACATCATCTTTGTGACTCTTTTTTTGGATAATACAGATATAGGAGTTATTGGATGGTTAATAAAAATATTTATACTTTTCTAATTAAAGGTTTTGGTAAATAATGTTTGTAACCATGAGTGGGGGTAAAGATTATGGTTTTAGAAAGAAACTCTAATATTTTTAGGACTAGGGAGGTTACCCTATCTTGAAATATTTGGTCACCTCGATAGCTTATCATAGTGATTTGGAGGAATCCTTGAATCATAGGTAATTCTAATGGTCAGTCCCTCTCCGCATGTTTGTGGTGTCTTATGGATTTGACATGAAACTTGTAGTGCCCACACTTTACACACACAAATACAACAGTAAAATACCAGGATAATTTTTTTATTTTTTATTTTTCTATACATTGCTCATTACAAAATGCCACAAGGACTCCCAGTCAAGAAAACTCAACAACGTATACGACACTTACAAAAGTCATCAAATCACATAGGCACATGATAACACCATATACATGCTGACGCTACACTTTTCCCAACGGAAGGTTGCTAGTAGAGACCCAACCACAAGAACCTGACTTCAATAATGGCGAACCCACAACACATCATTACTTTAAATGTATTTTAGTTACGATTAGCATCCCAAGAACATGGTTATGTAAGCATAAATTTCTCTCTTTTTCCATCTACAAAATCTTAAGTTCATTCCGTTTTTTTTTTTAATTTACAGTTCGACCAATTTAGGTTGACTTCCTTTATGCATCATGGAAATTTCCATAACTTACTGGCTTATTTGGCACAATTCAAATCACATATAAAGTACTTAATTATCTTGTGCTTATGTTAAGAATGTACTTCTCAAACATTTATTTAAAGTTTAGAATTTAACCTTACTACACAAGTGAACCTAACGTGATGTCAAGATGAAATCTTGGGATCAAGGAAGACATAGATTTGAAATAGCTTTTTCCCCAAGAACATCCATCGATCATGGAATAGTTATTTCACTACCATTATTATTATAGTTCAATAGCTTGTTAAATTCCAAATTTGATTTTTATAGGTATATCTTTTGTTTTCTCGACGTTTGGTCACAGCAAGGCAATGTATATTCTTTGTAACACATGAAGATGTTTAAATTAAGTCATAAGGAATTCCAATGACATTATTCCTAACCTCAAATTTTGGTTTTACTCTCAGATGATTTACTTTTGCGTCGCACTAGGGTCTCATGATTACTATCATTTTAAACATAAGAGTTATGATAGTACTTGTCTGACATATTAACGAAGCACATGGTTAAGCTTACTTCCAGTTTCACCCAGGGCTTCAATCTCTATTATAGGTGTGATTAAGGTTAAACTGTATTTACCCTATAATCCTTTCATGAAAGATCAAGGCACTAAATTTTCACAAACCCAAGACAATACATTTATCTACGAGGGACAAAAGGGTTCACTAACGAGAATGCAAGACATAAAACAATTATATCACGATCTTCATTGAGGTCGCTTGGATCCAATAGGGATTTCATTCACTGATGAAGTTACTTTCTAGATCTAATTTCCTAAGGCCCAGAAATCTAATAGGATACAAGGGAGTAATATCTATACCTACTCCACAGATGGGAAGGTTACATCGCTTAGTCATTCCTTCTAACAAGGACTCATAAGGTGGGTTCCAAGGCGGTCTTCACCACTTAGCCTGGTGTCAGGCCTCAAGAGAGGACATTCTTCTCATGATTACCAAAACTAGAAGGAAACCACATACTTTGGATAAAGTTGGACCATGTCTTTCCTAAAATATGGGTTCACGACAATGCCGCTAGACATAATGACTATGACGGTAAACTCCAACTAGGGGTTTTATTTACCTAACCTAAAGTGTTCCATCGAGTACAAATCTTAAGTTTGTCTACAGTCTTAATTTTTCTTATATGGTAAAAAGGATCACACATGCAGGCAAGTTATGCATGAATATTTTATTAAGGTCGAGTGTTCTCATTAAAAATCTTTATTATGTTTGCAAGGTAAGGAGATAACCCAATAATTAATTTAATCTGTTTATAGATTATTGAGAAAGTACTACAATATATTAAATTCAATTTCAATTTACTATGTATAAATCAAACCCTTTTTGCCATACACAACTAAGAAACAAATTGAACCGGTGAATTAGATGCACATTTCCAAAGACATCCCTAAAACTAGCATCTCATATATATTAAAAAATTTCAAATATAAATTTTTAGTAACAAGAGACTACATTATACAGTTATTCATTTTACAATGACCTGTAAAAATTTCAATAATAATAATTAAATTACACATCACCTTTTTTTGTCGTCATTCTTCCATCCTGCAAAACCCACGTGAGCATGATATCATTGATAAATCGCTAACATGGCATCCACCCTAATCAATCATAATTATCATTTTTCAGTTTCCCATTTACATCTGACAATAATTACAATTTGCAATCGAAATAAAAAGGTCTAAAAACATGTATTCATTGCATTTCATTTTTCTTCATTTTGTAACCCAGGAGAGAGAAGGAGAAGGGAAGAGAGAGAAAACACCATTTTGTCAAAAGTTCTAATACACACAACAAGTTTCATTATCATTTTTTAAAAATTTATTTACATGTGTTAAACATTTTCAGGGTGGTTTGGCAACCCTACGAGGTCCCACAACTTTCTATTCTTACATTTTCTCACTAGCTACAAAATGTTCAAAATGGACTCAGAAGCTAAGAAACTACTTCTAAAGGTTATCTTCTAATGAGCACGCACATCATGATTAACTTTCTACATGTCCCCAGATATACCAAGAGTTCATAACAACTGACAGAATTGAAAAAGAGCGAACGGTTTGCGTTTGGCGGCTAGTTTTCTGGGGCCACTGGTCGTAGTTCACCCAGTTGTAAAATGACAAAAGTTAGCTCGAGGGCCCAGAAAACTGCGTCCAAAATGAATGTTCGATGGAGGAGCACGCAACGAGACATCTCCTACTAGTTCCCCTATATAAGGAGAATTCATCAGAGTCGACAGGACTGAGAACTAGAGAACCATTTTTAAATGGCAACAAGTTTTCTGGAGCGACAAGATGAAATTGGACCAGTTTGACCTCGTCAAACTACGACTGGAGGCCTAAAAAATGGCTTTGCCAAACTATCCCGAAAAGTGCTCTTTCCTAAACTAAATGTTCCACACATTTTTCTAGTATAAACGCTAGAGATTTGTGAAGATGGGACATAATTTCTCCATTCAGGTTTCAAATGGCGGTTCAAAATGAAAGCCAACTTTCTAGATTTAACAGCTTTCTACCGTTGCAAACCAGCGTAACCAGGCTCTTATAAGAGCGTCAAAAGGATGTCATATGTTCGTTTCGGGTCAAACCAAAGGTCAAGGTGACTCCTCGTATACCAAGGTACACGAATGCAACTTCACATCTCATTTCCAGAGTTGCAAAGGGTACTTAGTGAGTCTCCGAAAATTACAAAAATTAACTATTTAAAACAAGGAGAAGGTCAACTTTATCAATGGGGAGTCAAATTTGTCTGGTCGATAAAACGATATTGGAGCAATCAAGAAAGGTAATAGTTTTCTAAATCATCTCGAAGTGAGGGTGATAGTTCATGGTTTAAAGTAGGCGAGTTATAATGACTTCGTGAGTTACTACACGACAATTATTGCTTTGCAACGAGTTGAAGGAACATTTAACTGTATTAAAAATCCCATAAATTTAAAATTCTATTTAGTTGTAAAAGAGAACTAAAACACGAGAATTATGAGAGGTAAGGGAAGAAGAACCATGCCTGGAAAACGAAGTCGGTCGAAGCCGCAGGCTTTGGTTCAACATCTTGCTCGGGCACTTCGCCAACCGGTTCACGAGCCTGGATCTAACCTCCACCACGTCACCCCAACTTCCCGATCACTAGAAGTTTCCCAATAGAGTAAGTAGTTGCTTGTGCATTTCTAAAACCTTTTGAACATATCCATGAAGTGCATAACTTGCAATCCTGGCATTCCATGAGACAACATTTCTTTGAGGTGTTTTGTCAAACAGTTGACTTGCCTTGTGTAAGCTTCCACCATTTGCATACTTGTCTACTAGCGCATTTGCAACTAAAAATCCTCTAACATTATGCCTTGACGGTTATCCGAGGCCTGCTCTAGAGCTCCCATTTTGATAGAGGCTATGAGCATGCTGGGACAAGGTTGTGGAGTCTGGCTTTACACGTACCAATTGCATTTGCTTAAAAGTTTCCAAGGCCTTTTCAACACACTCATTTTATTTATTTTTTTCACATCCTACAATCATTGCAGCCCTAAACCACATTCCTTTCAGGCATTATCGAACAGCTCGCATGCCTCCACATTTTGCACATGTATCTGGTCAGGGCACTTGCAACTAAAACACACAAAATAAAACCCTTCTCCACAATGCTTTGATGAATGTCTATACTCTGTTTCAAGAGATCTATTTTGGTACAGGCAGTGAGAATGCTGGAAAAGGTTGTGGGGTGTGGCTTCAAACCTGCCAACCATATTTTGCTTGGAATGTTCCAATGCAGTTTTAACAAACCCATTTTGTGCATATCCTGCCATCATTGTAGTCCATGGAACCGCATTTCATCTACGCATTTAGTCGAATAGGTCGCATGCTTCCATGTTTTACATATGCATCTGCCAAGGTGTTTGCAACTTCAACATCTAATAAAAATTTTCTATCTTTTATGCGTTGTAAGGGGTCGCACAGGTCTGGCACGTTTTTTTTACACAGGCTGAGGATTTGTTGGCAAATGTAAATTGATCAGGTTGGAGACCTATTTATTACATGGTGAAATAGCACAACTGCCCTAAGGAGGAAAACCCGGATCTTCTGTATGCTGCAAACAAAAAAAAATGCCCTTCCAAAGAGCTGTTGTCTCGTTCTTCTTTTTTTTGGACAACCAGAAACTGCGCCCCCCTCAAAAATGTGACTCCAACAACTGACATAAATTCTTGTCTCTTATGCATTGAAACAAAAAAAACACCCATGCTTGGCAGTCTGGCGCGGCTGGGAGGATGTTGAACAAGGTTATGGAGTCTGTCATGCCATCGCTCTCCCCAAATTCACCCCTTCTAAGAGCCAAAAGGATAAAACCCTAACGCCACACTTGAGTTTTCTCGCCCTTCTACCACTTTGCCCTAATCCGCCCCCACAATCACAGGCATTTTGATTTTATTATTTTTTTAATTTCTTTTAAATTTATTTATCTTTTTTTTAAAATCTAAAAACGTCATAAAACCCTGAAAAAAAGTAGACAAATAATTAAAATATAACTTAAAGTCAATCCATTACTAGAGGTGAAATTTCGACACAAAAGTGACTGATCGAAGTCGGCGACAAGAGTTATAATAGTATTATAAACATTATTTTAATAATTTTACGGCTTAATAATGATAATAATTATTAATCCTATTAATGTTGATGACCTGACAAACTCGAAGTGTCGAGAACCAAATTTTCCTTTAACCAGATAACCGTCCATGACGCTACGGGGTCCACAGTTTGGGGTGTTGACAATGACCTGAAATCCAAGAAGGAGAGGGAAGGTGAAAAGTCTTCACTGTGACCTAGACACAGTCAACAACAGTCAATGAAAACACATGCACACCAGTCTCCCAGGCTTAGCAACAAGGTCGTCATGCCAGGGACTGGGGGAACATCAAACGGGGCATTACAAAACTTGTACTTTATATGGTGGATCATGGGATCTATTACCCAATGTAATCCAAAGGGTGGAAGTTATGTCCTTCTAACTAGTCCAACTATAGAGTCTTTTTGGGTCTTCCTCATGCATCTTTGCTTACACAACCAGCTAACTCTCCTCCTTATAAGTGTTGTGCTTCCATGGACCTTGTGTTTGGTACGTAGAGATCCATGTGTTTGGTTATATAAATCATGGGTATTAGTGGTTATCCTAAGAAATCCTTTATGTCTAATACAAGATACATTTACTTGGAGCAAAGAGTTAGATTGATTTTTGATAGTATATTCTTTTGAGCCAAAGATCTCCCATCATGCCCATAAGCCCAACTTTTGGACACGTCAGTGGTAAACATAGAAAAGGAATCCTCATATGGATTATAAATATGATTTTTTTGGAATTTTTTTCTTACTTGGTGTTTATGCCATTGTTGGCATAAATCCTCTTGTGTATAAACAAGATTAAGTTAATCTTTGGACCTCTTAAGAGGTCGTTGTGGATGATGCTTGTGGTTGAATTACAAATCTTAGGTTGTGTTTCTAAGAGGACATTAGAATAAAGTAAGTTATATTGATCTATCTTGTTAACTTGTAGTTAATCCCCTTGATGTTAAAGAAATTGAATTATTTTCTCATGTAGAAACATGTTCCCTGAGCATGAGAAATCCTAGCTAGAGCAAGAGTCCCATGTAACTATTTTTTTATATATTTTTAAATGCTTTTGAACTAGAGCTATGAATTGGGGGGTTGGTAGGACCCCACCCTTACAAACATAGATGATAGTAAACTAAGAAACACCATACAAAACATACAAAATAGAAAAAAAGGAACACGAACAACTAGATCCGAAGCTAAAAAAAGCACAACGACCACTAACCATAACTGACCCAACTCAATCATCATCGGAAATAAAAACCACTTCTTCCTTAGCCGCAATAGTTGGGGCTGCTTGACCCACCAATATCCTCTATTGAGAAACCAACCTGTGACAACCACCACCCTCCTTAGCCATCTTAAATGTGTGTAATTTTTTTTAAAAAATGATTTTTTTGGTCAAGTGATCCCTTTTCCAAGATTGTTTGTCTTTGTGAAGTCCTGAAAAGTGAAAAATTTCACGGCAGTTAGTCATTTTTTAGGTTCTGAGGTCTAAATGTGTGTATTGTGGTGAATGTGGGTTTTGGAGGAATAGCAGGAACATGTTCCTCTAGGCCTTCATTCCTCCGCATCTCCACTTTTCCCATTTTTGTTAAGTCATAGTGTATTGCGGATCTCCTTGTTCCCCATGGAACTATTACATCTAAGTCCCTATTCCCTACACCCACTTGTTCTCTGCATGGCACTTGAACCTGCAAGCCTTTGTTTTGTAGTTACCTTTGTGTTAGACGGAATTGTTCCTCACTACTCATTGTTCCCTAAAACCTCATATCATCTGCATTCCATTAAAACCCTTCACATTGCAGACATTGTAGGAATTCATGGTACTCATGACCCTTGTACCTTCTGGGCCTTTGTTCTCCACAACTCCTTGTTCCCTGCACTTTCTTCCCATCTGCAAGCCTTGCCTTCCTTTCACGAGGGTATATTTTGTAGTGTAGGTATTGTGGATGTTTGAGGTACTCCTGACCCTATTCCTCCCAAGCCTTCGTTCCCCACAATCTCCTTCCTTCTGCACCCTTTTGAGTATCCTTTGTATTGTGGAATTTTTAGGACATTTTTGGAACACATGGTACTTGTTCCCTCAAGCCTCCAGTTCCCCAAAACCTAACATATCCAAACTTTGAGAAAATGGATTTTAATGAGTTCCATGACATTGCCCAATACCCACATTACAATAGTTTTCTTAAATTAACCTATTCTCTAGGGATTTATTGTTATAAAAGGGATATTGTAATTCATTTTTACCATTCCAAATCTTGAATTGTGACTGTGCATTGTTGTTTTCCACTCCCGTGCCCTAGTTAATGTATATGGTCATACCTTACATGTTTCTCATCCATTTTTAAAAAATTCAAAGTGTGTTGGAGTCATAGTAAAGTCATCGTTCTTCCCACGGTATAGGTGAGTCATTTCATACTTCCCTGATCATGTTTGATAACAAATTGAGTTTCATGTCATCCTATTCAGTCTTTCCTGAAACCATTGTTAAATCCTCATTTTTTCTAAGTTTCTCTCCTCATCTCACCACCATGAAATTCCAATATAGGGGGTACAAACACATCTCTTCCTTGGAGACTTTTGTGCCTAACATTGGAGATAGTGATATTAGACACATTAACCTAGATGATTTTTGGGCTCGTATCTCTGAAGCCACCCCTACTCCCATGGCCCAATGTATTAAGGAAAATGGAATTGCTTATGTTGTTGGCTTCCCTCTCTCTGTTCAATGTATTGATATTGTCTTAGCTTGTGCCTCTTGTTTTGATCATGTTTCCAAAGAAGTTAGAGATCCTCAGGGCCAGGTTATTGCCAAACTTGATGCCAATTGCATAAACAAGACCCTAAGAATATTTTTCATTGAAGACTCCAACACTCTGACTAAATCCCAGGCTCAGAACCTTTTTGAGAAAGAAAAAGATAGATACAAGGAAATGATAGCTAAATCATGGCTTAAGTCCCAAAAAAGAGGAGCTTCCAAACTACCAAAAGTCCTGTATAGGTCAGACTTCAAGGAAGAGTTATCTGACATGATCACCTTGTTGGCTAGATTAATGGGCCTACCTTCCACCAATGAGTTCCAATTAAGGATGTGTGTCTACATCAACATCATCTGTGAGGGAAAAAAAAGCCTAAATTAGGGAGAAATAATTTGTGAAAATCTCAGTGAGCAACTAGTTAATGTGCAAAAAAGTAAGACATTCTACATGAATTCCTACCTCATGTACACAATTACAGCTTACAAGGTATGGGTAGGACTGTCTTCTCAGGAGGATAAGAAAAATGAACCAGTCTATGAGTATTACCCACAACTCATTTTTGAGAACAGTAAGTTCCATTTCAGAAGGGTGAACGATGTTTTTACTATGTATATAGTAAGGCTACTAGAAGGAAATACAACTGAGAGAGTGTCTGCTGAAGCAAAACAACTGATTTCAACATATGGTAGCCTATTCATTCAATTCAGAAGATTTTCTTACATCAGGTTAGCTGGATTTGAGGGTTCACCCAATAAGCTACCTATGTACTGTAATGACAAATTGGTTTTAGTGGAAGTCTGCAGACAATTGGACATGTTACATAGAACATGTAGAGATAAGAAGATTACATGACATCCAATTTCCTATCTCCCTGGGAAATTATACCTGCAAAACTACCTTGGATGCTCAAAATGTTGAAAGAACAATTGCTGAATTCAAATTCCACTCATATCACAAAATATATTCTTTTGATATAAAAGGTTTCATCTCTAATCATTTGAGAATGTCTTATTATCATGTGTCTGCTCTTGAGGATTATTGGGAAGATTTCTCAGATGAATATGAGGTAAGAAGTAGATATTTTGGTAGACTCTCTTTACAATAGGTCAGATGTTTTAAGGTGTAAAAAGTCCCAGAAGATGTGCAAGATGAAAATGAGGATTTGTATTCTGTTGATTATATCAAAACCATCCAGCACATGCCCCTTCTTACCATTGATTGGTCTCAAAAGGAGAGGGATGATCTCTCTAAAATAATCAATCCAATTTTGGTGAGAACAAAAGTTTGGTTCAATAAGAAGATAAGGGAATACAATTTGAATGTGACACAATCCTCCTCCCAAGAGGCTTCTTCATCACATAAAGGGGTTTCCATTCCACCTCCAGAGGTACAAGCTCAATCAAATCCTTCTTCCTCACCTTTGAACTCTGCAACCAAGGTTTATACAAAGAAATACAAGGTCAAAGAGACAAAGAAAATTGAAGAAACTCTTGAGGAAAAAGTAGAAGAGGAAAGAATTCATAATTTAACAGAAGAAGCTACCTCTACTCCTGAACAAGTGTCACAACCACTGGAAGAAGAAATGAAAACAACTGAGGAGGGAAAGGATGATACAGAAAAGGCCAACACAGTAACAAAAGAATGATCAAGATAAAAGTGGTGATGAGGAAGAAAGTGAAGAGGGTGAAGAAGAAGAAGATGATGTGAAGATCATAGAGCCTAACACTAGAGTATCTCAAGGCCCAAATCACCAATCAAAGAAGTATCTTCCTCTATTGTTGAGGTACTTACTCTAGAAAATCCATCTACTCAGTCTCTTGGTCCTCCTAGTGTTTTGGCATTGGCACCACCTCCTCCATCTTCAAGTGACTCTTTCACATGGGTTCAACCCATGATTGATAGTAAGAAAAGAAAGTTTACTCCTAAGATAGTTGCTCCTATTTTTGATGTTGTGGCTGCTTTTCTTGGCACAACCCCAACTCCTCCACCGAAAAGAGCTAAGACAACCTCAAGGTTGGTTTCTAATCCAAAAGGACAACAATTTTTGGAGATTACAAAGTGAAGGGGAAAAAAAGATAAAAAGGATATCACTCTTGCAGACCTGGAACTGACTAGAATTCCACTTGGTGAATCTACTTCTGAAGGAGAGTTTTTGAATTTGAAGGAGACTATTTCCAAGGTGATTGAGAGAGTTGAGAAGGACAAACAAACACATGAGCAACTGGAAGAACAGGTTCAAGTTCTCTCCAACTTTATTAAGTCTTTTCTCTCAAGTGATAAAGTTCTTGATCCAACTCCTCTCTCCTCAATGCCTCCTCCCACTATTTTGTCTGAAGAAGATGTCAAGGCCATCAAGGAAATTCATAGACATGCTTCATATGGTAGAGCTACTGAAGCATTGGTGGAAGGAATGCTGATTTCTGGTTTGAACTTCATTGACGAAGCTTACAAAGTATATGACAACATTTCTGTAGCTCAAAATCAATTCAATACAATTATCATAGGATCAGCGAAAGAACTCAAGCTATGGTTGGAGTGCATTCAAGACTTGAGGATCATGAGCACCACTGATGAGAAAATCCTCTTTTCTCATAAAATATTTGATGACTTTAAGATTAATCTTTCCAGGAAGTGGGTGTTCAATGTTGAATGGAAAATCAAATTACTTGAAGAAGTAGTCACATAACTTAAGAGAATGGTACAGAAAGGAGAGACCTTTAAATTTAAGATATTGACTGATTTGCAAGCTCTTAGATGTCAAGTATACAAGGAAAATTCTATGGAAAGGTATTCAGTAGATGAAGTCAAGGAAAAATTCAGTGCACTTGTCAAGGAATATTTATTTAAGGTTGAATCTATCAACAAAGAGAAGATGGAGGAGATCACAGAGCTACACAACATTGTTATAGAGACCACCAAAATCTTGTTGCAAAATGGAGGCATTGCTAAAGAAATGGAATACTCTCTTGGAAGTTGGTTGAATGCCACAAAAAACATGACTATTCCAAAGGTCATGGAGATTGCTAGTGCTTTAACAAAATTCAGGTTGCACATGCTCAAATTCAAGATCCCATCCGTACTACTTACCAATGCCCCTTCTTCTAGTTCTTAGTCATTTATTTCTAATTGTTATATTTTGAAGTTAGCTTTATCATTTTGAAAATACAAAATTGTAAATAAAGCTAACTATGTAATTGACTAATTAAGTGTTAGCACTTAATTAAATGACAATTAGTTATAAAATTTGGTTGCAACCACCCCTCAGCCTATATAAGGTTTCTTATCCATTGTAAAGGGGTTGGATTTTGGTGCTTTTTGAATGTAATGATACAAAGCATTTGAAATCAATACAGAAGAAGTTGTCTCCCTCTTGTCTGTGTTCTTTCTATTTCTTTTCCTTGCAATTGTGAATGTGAATCTAGTATATTTGAATATAGAAACTGTGTGCTCAATCCATTTGCTATAATGTTAAGAACTTTGTGTCTGTTGCATCTATATTTAGTGGATTTTCTGATATACTAATTCATGTGTTCTTGAAGCTCCATGCATGCATAAGTAAGATGTTACTTTACAGTCTCTATATCTGAACATGTTGCCTTCTTCACTCCTTTTCTTACAATAGTGAGTAATCTTGCACAACCAAGGAGAATACTTGTATTCTTGACTGGTGGATTAGATTGAACTTTGTGTCCCTAGTTCACTCCTCTTACTCATACAAGCTATTGTTTCCTCCTCTAAAGCCTTCTCCCTTTTTCATCTTTTGTATTGAGGTTATAAGAATATGAAGACATTGTTTACACCAAAATCCTCATTTAATGATTATTAGTTTGTATATTTGTAAATAAGTAGATTTCCATATTTTTAGTCAATAAGGTAACCTCCCCACAAAGAGGAGGGACTGTTGTCCCCTAAACTGTTGCTTTTGTCTAAAGAAAAAAATTCCAACCAACACAGATCAGTCTACTAGCCACTCCGTGAGATAGGAAAATGAAGAAATGAGCAATCCTCCCATGGGCACTTCTATCCTACATATTGTTTGATGAGTTCTGAAGGTTCGTCATCGAGCCATTGACGATACTTATGAATTAACCCAGGTACGCTGTTCCAACAAATAAGATAGTCAACGATCCAGTCTCGGATCAATGACATCGCAGATCAGTTGAAGAACTTCTTCTTCCCTAAACTTGCTTTGGGTTTTACATTATTGAATGACTGAGTGTTTGCATAATTTCTGTACTTAATTAACTGCCATATATCATTTATCCCCTCTCAGTAGTTACTTGCGACAGAGTAAATATTTAATATGGAAGTAGAGCTCAAATCATTTGGTGAACCCGATCGATGAAACCCCACCTGAATAAACATGTATCAAATCCTTTCTCACTTCTTTATGGACCATTTCATTTTCACCCATAGCCCAACTATTGATGGCCCTATGCAAGTCCATACCCAACACCCTCCTCACTTGCAACCCTTCAATACCTGACCCCCCTATTACTTTTGATAACACAACTAATCAATCCATTGTTCGAGTCATTTCACACTTTACAACCTTTTTGGTCTCAAGATAAACAAGCTATAGATTGCCAAACATTCAATCCCTCACATCTGAAATCCAACATATCAAGGATGTTTCTCAATGCCCATGTTATTTCTTCTTATACACCTCATCCTGCACTCCCATTGTCGTACTACATTAGTGCTCATACCTAAGAATACCCTTCAAGGTCTTACCACAATCAAGAACTGTTGGTGTGTGTTATTTTCCACATCATCTAGGTGAGTCATCTCAGCTTCAGGTGAGATCATACGTTTCATGTGTCATTTAGGGGTCAGATCATGCCACCATTAATCTTCGACACGTCATCTGCTAATAATACAGTGCATCCCCGATATGTGTCCCGTGGGAGTATTACATCTTCTATATCTGGGATCTCTAGTAGTACTCCCCCTCTACTACTTAGTTGTGTTGGGGTGATTGCAATACTAGGGGTTACTCAGCACCTCCTATATGTACACAACCATAATTGATCTATTAGATAAGTAATTGGAGCAGGTTTGTATGGCCATGCAAGTAGGTTCTACCTGTATTTCAAATCTTTGCATGCATCATACGGTTGAATGCTTGCTCCTCCCAAGATCTCTTCACGCTATCGTATGGACACGTCCGTTGATGTGCATGTCATCCCAACGTGAAATGAATTGCTTGCAGGTTTTAAACCTTCTTTCATGGTATCAGAGCGGATCTTGTGGACTTCTCATGCAACAATCCTATGACATCGTTATCGTGTGTTTTCCATGCTTTTGGGAATGTGATATTCCATATCTCTTTCAGAGTGTTGTCATACTCATGTGATATTCCAGTTGATGCTCCCACTTGCATTGATTATGGGCTTCACACCCCTGATTGTAAATGTAGTTCAAAGGAGTTTCATCTTTCAGGGGTATGCAATGCATCTTTGAGACGAGTGAGATGATTGCAGTGCTCTATGAGGTTTAGATCTGAGGACTATTAAGCAGTTTTGTTTGTGAGTTTTTTGGTGAATGGACTGTCAAGGAGCTATTTCTGGAGTCAAATCTGCCCTAGCTCGTTGGGACTCTATTGATGGTCCAAAAATCTGTCGCGCGGACAGATCTATGGATAGACGGGCCAACAGTGTTGCAGGGCTTAGCCCCTCTTTGAGACAGCAAAGCGAAACTGGTTTATTGCTATTTCTACTAGCAGGAACCTATGCAAGTCTCACAGATTTTACCTTCGGGGGTTGGGATCTCATCCCGAGTAGAGTGTTCCAGGCTGCGAAAAGAAAGGAATGAAAGAGGGAGAAGAGAAAGAACAGATCCGAAGGGAGAAAAGAAATGAATTCCAAAGCAGAAAGGTCAGAAGATTTATGTTTTTAGTTTGGTAGTAAACAGAGCCAAACCTACTTGCATAAATAAACAAAGCAATACTGATAAACAAATGACGGAAAAGTAGATATGAATCCAACAGATTAAACACATACAGATCTAACGTAAGAAAGATCTAATGTATAACACAGCTATTGAGCACAAAGTCTGAATAATTGTATTACTTGTTCTTTTCTGTTACAAGAAAGCTCAAAGTCTTTCTCTCCTCACCTCTATTTCTATCTAAAAAAATGTTCACCTTGAATACAACAAGTATTCTCATATTTATAGAAAATGAGGGAGAGATAAGGCAAAATGGAGCCAACCACTTATTTACAAGATACCTACAAAATATCTAAAAGTCATGTTGACTTTGACAACTTGGTGGATGACATCATCCCATGATGCAACATGGATGATGTCATCATTTGTGCCAACACATTTTAGACATTTCGAAAAGAAAGTCGAAGAATAGAGAGAAGAAGAAGAAGAAGAAGAAGCTACTCATCATCATCATCCTACGGTCGAAAAGGGGTTGCCTGTTTCTGATGCTGCTCAGGTGATGATATGTGGAACTGAGCGCGGTATTCCAAAAACTTGCTGATCATTGGCCCAAATTGATCCTGTGATGGATCCTTGTGCCGTTCACTGATTGCTTCGCAAGTCTCCCGCTCGTCTATGAGCTTTTCCGGGAGTTTGGAATAATCTTTCTCCGCCTCGATAAGGAAACCCGATGAAGTCTCTACAGGCCAGTAGGTTGTTGATAGATTCAGTGTCGAACGTGACCTCTGGCCCTGTCCCTTGAGAGGTTATCTCCTTGAAAATCCGGATAGTGTCATCAGCTGATCTCAAGGTAAGGGAAGGAGTGAGCAACCCTGGAGTCATGGCGAGGACAATTTTCTCCATTTGATGCACAGTTCTTTGCATTAGAATTGATAATGCTTGAAAGGAAATGTCAATAATTGAAAGTGGTGTCCAAGGGGAATAATCTGATATAATGATTTTATAGTTCTTTGCTTTAGAATTGATAATGCTTGAAAGAAAATTCTAATCTATTGAAACTAAAATAAATAATCTAATAATCTGAAATCTAATATAACTGAAACTAAAATCTAATCTACTGAAAATAAAATAAATGACAGCAAGCAAATGAAAGTGAATTTTGTTCTTCAAATCTAATTATAGACAAAATAAAATACAATAATGTTGAAAATATAAATAAATGACAGCAAGCAAATGAAAGTGAATCAATCACATGATTAAGATTCTTAAAAAATAATGAACACACAATGTTGATTTAAACAATCTAAGTAAAACAATAATGATTATATTCTTAAAAAATAATGAACCATCCTCCTCCTTGGGTAAGAGTGGGCCCTTGCTCTTCCCTCAGAGTTGGGTTAAAAAAACTAAAAATAAGTTGCTGCCAAGATACTTGAACTATGGATTTTATTAATTAGAAATGATGTTACAAAAATCATTCATCTTCTACCACTGTTGCCTTGAGTGATTTGGAGAGATATTTATAACTCATCCCTTGGTCAATATTCCAAGATTATAAAACTACCTACCTATAATCTTGGGAAATACTTGACTACAACTTCCAATTTACAATGAGATAAATGTGGAAGGAATTTCTTCAAATACTACAACCCTAGATTTAACTACTTCTTCCTCTTGACAAGGAGACAAATGCGGAAGAGATTTAATCAAACATAACTCTAGATTGAACTACCTCTTCCACTTGCATTTAACTACTTCTTCCACATGACAAGGAGACAACCCTGGAAGATAATTAATCAAATATTACAACTATAGATTGAACTACCTCTTCCACACGTATATAACTACTTCTTTCAATTTACCAAGTCTTCTCTTCCATGATTGAATCTTTCGACATGACAGTTATCCTGCCACATTCTCATCCCCGATTTCCTAATTCTTACGCTGAATTCAATTTGAAAAATATTTTCAAACCTTTCTAGGTTTTGTGTTCTTTGTTGTAAGATATCTAAATAATTTTGAAATTCTTATTTTCATTGAGAAATGAGAGAGATATTGTAGTTTTACTGAACCTATGTTTTTTGTCTTATTTACTTTCCTTCAACCTTATTCTGTTGAAACTTTTAATGAATATATCTCCTTAATTATTGTTGTGAGAAACTGGAGAGATGTGTTAACATGGAAAACCATGCGCCAAAGGCTTTTAAGGGGGGAGGTTTTTCTTCCTAGAAAAAAGAGGAACAAAAATCTCTTTCAGTTTCACATTTGGAAGTCTAAAATTTTAGTTAGAGTGAATCCATTGTTGCTTGTGCAAGTCCTGTGCTTGAAAACCTCATCCTTCAGATGTTAATATCTTCATAATCATTATTGATGTGTAAAAATGGAGAGACGTTTTTATTCTTAGCAATGATAGGAATAAAAACCTCTTTCAGTTTCTCATCTGGAGGTCTGTAATTTTAGTTAGATTTATTTCAGTGATGTTACAAAAATAATTTTAGTTAGATTTATTTCAGTGTTTATTTAGTGAGTCATGTGGTCTGTGACCTACGAGTCTTGCGTTTTGTGACCTGTAAGTCCTATGCTCTGCAACATGTGATTCTTGCACTCTACGAGTCATGCACTTGAAAACCCCATCTTTTAAATTTTTATATCTTTGTAACCATTATTGTTGTGTAAAAATGAAGAGAGGTTTTTACTCCTAGCAATAATAGGAATAAAAAACTCTTTCAGCTTCTCATATGGAGGTTTGAAATTTTAGTTACAGCTATTTCAATGTTAATTCTATGATTCCTATGTTATATGACCTGCGAGTCCTGCACTATGTGACCTGCGAATCCTGCACTATGTGACCTATGAGTCATGTGCTCTGTAATGTGTGAGTCATGTGCTCTAGGATGTGTGAATCATGCGCTCTTGGATTTGTGAGTCTTGCACTTTTGGAATTGTGAGTCCTACGCTTTTAGCTATGTGATTCCTACACTCTTAGCTATGTGAGTCTTGTGCTCTTAGCTTTATGAGTCATGCGCTTGACTATGTGAGTCATTCACTTTAGCTATGTGATTCATGTGCTTGACAATATGAGCCTTACGCTTGTTGCAATACATTCTAGAGAATAGTCCAAAGTGTTCTCAATTGATTTATCTTTCAGTTGTTTTCACATGACCTGCTCATATACAATACTGCACTCTAATTAACAAGAAATATTAGGAAATGAAAACATTCAGATTGCAATGGACTTGTTAAAAATAGATCAAATATATTCTACATTTTATCTTAAATAAGCTATCATATTTTGAAGACTCCATCTAAATCCACTTTATAAGAGAAGGATTAATGTTATTTTGTGCAATAGATGAGACTTAGTTTGGTCTAATCACTTACTGCACATGATCACATACATATGAGAATTTATCCCACTTTTACTTCCAATGAATTTATCACTGACTGACCATCTTCCAATGAAATACAACAATCAGAGGTTCTTTGTAGTCAAATGCCCTCCAATACAACTATTTTTACAGTTCTACACCTTCCGCACCATATCACAACACATTCAAGAGAAAACAATGGAATTACAAACATGATAGATTTTATGTTCATTTACACACACACAAATGAAATAATTAAAAGTGAAATTTGAGGACCACGTTCTCGTTGCATTTTTTGCGACTGTTAGTGATCACTACCATACTAATCATGAAGAATATGGAATGGTTACCACTACCACCTAAGAATCGATCCTAGCATTATCCATTTTGGTACAAATGTGGTGTCATTAATACAATTTTGCATCCTCACCACTAGTGACTGACGATAGGTTGTTGATCAACCTCCTTCCGGTATGGTGTTGCTAACTCATTGGAATGTGATCATGATGCTCAATGATTTCCACATTGTTTGTTATTCCCCCCAAAATGTGAAATTATTTATTTTTAGGATGTCATTTTCAACCAAAAATGCATCTATGAGGATTTTTTACAACTTTTTACAATGACCTCTTTTTGACTTTGACGAAAAAAGTAATATTTAATTACTTTTTAGTCTCGAATATAAATGAACATAAACACTTTTTAAATTTATTTTATTTTAAAGACACACCTAATCACCTGTACTCGGATTGAAATATAGTAAACCGAACCATTTGTTGAAAAACTTTACACCCCATTATATTTTTTATAATTTTTCAAAAAACCTTGCTCCACTTGGTAGTACTAAGACTTAACCCTTTGACCTTTGGAAGGTTTTAGAAAAACCATCCTAACCACTCAAACTAAGTGTAATTTCAACGTATAAATATTGTTAATATTTTTTAAAATAAAAACACACCTTTATTACGCCGAAGGCGTTTTCCCCTATGGGAAAGGCCCTTGCGGACGTTTCTCCAACTATGTTAAATTTGACGTCCATTTGGATGTTTTTTGCGGGGTTTCCATTCTCACATTTTAAAGAAACCCATGTTTTTCGAGGCCATCATTTTCATTTAAAAGAGAGCAAGAAAGGGAAAACCCCTCCTCTATCAAAAATACCCATGGCTCAACAGATTGAGAATATTCCACTTCAATTTATTGTAAAGGAATATTCTGCTGGCATTACGAAAAATGATCATGTTTTGGCCGTAGATTTGTAGGATGACAGCTTCCGTTGGGAGCTTATAAAAAACCCTAACCCTAGGCTTGGCTTGGGAGTTTCCCATTACACTGACTGGACTTGACAGGTTGTGACGGGAGAGTGGTTTTGGTGTTTCAGGATCCATTGATGTTTCAGATGTGGGTGTTGGAGTTAATTAATGGGGGCAAACATTGGTGGTCGAAGTTAAGTAGGATGGAAATGATTCATTTTGGGGAAGGATAGGAAATGTTGCATGAATGTAATTTTAGTAGCATGAATGATGAGGAAATGGAAGATGATGAAGAATCAGATGATGAAGAAATTGAAGAAGATGAAGAATCAGATGATGATTATAGACTGAGTGGAGGATGGTACAAGTTAACCATTTCAATAAATTACAAGGGTCTGGCATTGGTGGGTTTAGAGAGGAAGAGGAGAATGTTTGTTTGCAGTTTAGATGGAACAATATTAAACGTATAGCATTGAAAAATTTATATGAAATTTTAAACGTATACCTAAGATCTATTTTTTTCCCAAGAGTCTCTCTTTGTGAGATGATTGGTCATGTCATTTTCCCCCATGTTCAGTTGTACTCATCATAAGAGAAAATCCTTGCCAATATTATGGGTGGAAACTTGTCGGATAATAGGATCATGTGTGGATATGTGGCGGGTTTTGATATTGATGTCATTAGGAGGAAGGATTTAGTTCTCCATGGGTAGCATTTCACTTGAAGAGTCATGTCATAACCGTATAAGAGAGGATTGCTTTGGTGGTTAGATTTGATCATTCAACTTCTTTTGTTTTTTGTTTGTATATAATTATACATCTTCAAAGTAAGGACATTGTCAAGTTTCAAATGTTGCACTTATATTTATTCTCTCCCCTAAATGTTTATATGTATGGTTAGCTTTAACCCTTCCCTTGACATTTTTAGATTACGAATAAATTTTTAATTGCACTTATATAACGGTTTCACAACTCTTGGACGGGATGTAACGGGCTCAATTTTGATCCATTCTTCTATCCTTTAACTTTAACTTCTTCAACATCTCCCCATCGGTCTCTATTTATGCCAAAGTCATATACCAGTTGAGTGACCACCGATTGGTTGTGACACCTTGTAAGGAATCAGACGGATGTGGAGATAAGGATACTTTTTTTAATTGATAGAAAAATTGTCAACTAATATGTGGATGAAAATGACACATGTCTGAAAATTTATATGGTTTTGACTAATCGAATTTTCTAATTTTGAGATTTTGAACACAGTGTTTGGCAAGTTTCACGAAAATAAACCAACTAACACAGTAGGGAAACAAATGAAACGTCTCTCTCTGATCTTCAGTGATTGGACTTAGCTAAACTCACCAACACAAATAAAACACAAATTTCCACGGATCAACATATTTAATTGTTCTACATAGAAGAAAATGGCATAGAATAATTAAAATTTTCCTCCGTAATTTCTATTTTATTAATGTATGTATTAGGAATAGGATGTTGTTAAGTATAATTAGTAGTGGCGTCCAATAGAAGATAACGGCGCCATCAGTACGGTGCCGCCAATAAAGTAGAGTACGGTAACAGTCAAAGTACAAAAGGAATGTTGTGGTAAAAAGTAAATATTTGTCGTAAGTGGTCCGGTAATGTTAAAATGTCAAAGTTGGGGTAAGTAGAGAAGTAGGGTCTACATGATTAGGAATTAGAAATATTATATTTGTAATAAGGACAAGGAGTGATGTCATAAATATTTTGTGTATTTTATTTGTAGAAAAGTCTAAAAAGGTGGAACCCATGTGAGATGATAAGGTTTATCTTATCTTAGAAGATAAGCCTACATGTAAAGGAAAGAGTTTAGGCATGGAATATGATTGGCCGGAAGAGATTTCCTATCCTATCTTAGAGATAGGGTGGATAAGCCTGAATTCCTATAAATAGAGAGGCCATCCCCTCTCATTTATCATAGAGCAAAGTTGTAATAATTATTTTATGAATAAAGGATTCTTTGTGAAGGTGTGTTAAGGAAGTCATCAAGAGGAGTAATTGTGAAGTTTCTCCCATAACCATTGTTGGAATCAAGTGGAGTTGGTAACACTTGGAGTAATTCATGGGTGAGATTGTAATAATTCCATGTTAATAATATATTTTACAGTTGTATTTCAGATTTGTCATCATTCTTTTTTTTGTCATAGTCTGTGGTATTCTTGTGTTATGTTTGTTGTTGTGTTTCCAGATTACTACCACCAAACCAAAAGTTGTGCATTACTAAAATAATCATAGCACGAGGAGTTCCCAGTGAAATATTATCAGAGTGCCGGATTCGTGTTGACATTTTGGTTCCGTTGCCGGGACCATTCCTCGTTGGTGGATTTTCTGGAGAGATATTCCCACTTAGTCATAAATCAATAGGAGGGTAACCTTGTTTTTATTGTGCCTAGTAGTTACCATGGTAAAGTCACTTTTTACCATGCATAGTATTTACCACAGTAACTTTACTTTTTACCGTGAATAGTATTTACCACAGTAACTTCATTTTTTACCGTGAATAGTGTTTACCCCAGTAACTTCATTTTTACCGTAAATAGTGTTTACCACAGTAAAGTCAGTTTTTACCGTAGTAAGTCAAGTTTTACCATAGTAAATGTAAGATTACCGTGGTCATTCCTATTTTACTGTAGAAAGGTGTAAAGTCACTTTCTATTGTAGTGAGTCCAATTATTTGTGCACATAAGTCTTACTGATTGTACTTGTGAGTTGGTATTTCACTGTGGTTACATTTAAAAATGGGGAAGATTCCTATTTTTTCAGCCCAATCTAATGAAGATGCTTCCTCTTTCATTCAAGAGTTTAAACGATCTTGCATTTGTAATGGCCTCATAAGAAGGGAACAATGGACTGAATTTTTTCCTACCTTTTTGGATGGTTCAACACTTAGGTGGTTTGAAACACTAGGTGATAATGTGAAAAACTCATGGGATTTATTAACTGAAAGTTTTCTTGAAGAATTTGGTGAACAACAGAAATATGCAGATCTCATGATCGAGATCACAAAGCTAGCCCAAGGAGAGAAGGAGAAGATAAGAGATTATCATGCTCGTGTTCTAGAGCTAAGGAGGAAGCTCGATGCCCAGATCCGGAAGGAAGGATTAGCGGATGGGTTGATGAATGGCATGGATAATCTCCTATGTAAGCACTTCATTCTTGGGATGAAGCCAGAGATCAGACAACGAGTGAAGTATGACCACCCAGCTACCATTGAACAAGCAAAGGAGATTGCAAGAAGGCAAGAAGAAAGCATGGAAGAGGAGCCCAAAGAAATTGCTGCTAAGATAGAGCCTACACCAACACCTTTGGTCCAGAATCCACAACCACTCTCGGTGAGCACAAATATTTTCCCTAGTACATCTACTGAGTATGAAGATCTGCTCAAGAAGATGGGTCAGTTAACTATTAATCTTCTTCAAGGAAAGGAATTTAGTTCTCAGGGAGGAGATAGAGGTCCAAAAAGAAATATAACTGAAGTTGTATGTTATGGTTGTCATAAAAAGGGTCATTATAAGTATAATTGTCCAGATAGAGCTTCTACATCTGGTACAAGAGATAATGATAAAGGAAAAGCACCTGTGAATTCTTTTGATGTAATAGATAGGAGCATAAATAATGAAGCAGATGTGTTTGTAACAAAAAGAAAGAAAGAAAAAGATAACCAAGATGGAAATGATCCTAAGAAGATGAAAGGAGAAACTAGTAAGAAACATAGGAGAAGGAAGTTGGGTGTGCAGGATTTTCTAATTTCACAGGGACAAGGACCATACTCCATCTTAGAAGATCTGTCCAAAAGGCCTGCAAATATTACATATGGTCAACTTCTGGCTATGTCTTCTGAGAAGAGGCGGGAGCTGCGAAGTGGACTCAATGCTCGACGAAGTAAGGAGGTTGAGGTACCTATTTTGGAGGCAGAGGCGGATCCCTACGCTCCACAAGCTGAGGTATTATGTAATGGTATTTCAATTCATGATGTATTAATTGATGGAGGTGCTGTAGTTAATGTAATGACCGAGTCTGTAATGAATATGTTGGGTTTAAAAATTGATCGCCCCTCAACACTTATGTTAAGGTCATTAAATAAGGGAAAAACTAAACCAGAAGGTGTTGTTTCAAATGTGGCAATATCTGTTATGGGTGTTGTATGTGTGGTAGACTTTCAGGTGATGAAAAATGGTACTGTTGCGTACCCAATGTTGTTGGGAAGGCCATGGCTAAGGAGAGTTCATGCAAGAAACTACTGGAATGAAGGCTTCATGACACTTGGACATGGCAGAGAGAGGGTGAAGATAAACGTGATCCCTCGACATCATAAGGCAGAACCTGTGGATTCAAGTGATGAAACTGATGATTGGACCTCCTCTGATTACTCTAGTACCAGTGAAGTGGACACAGAAGATGAAGAAAGTGAGGTTGATGTTTCGGTCATGGATATCCTTCCAGTCACACTGACTCATGAACCCATAAAATTATCTGAAGAAGAAATTGATGATCATCTCCAACAAATAAAGATTGGTGATGCTGTGATGGAGAGTGAGAAGGAATCCTACCTCCAGCTCTTTCGAAGGTACATACACCTATTCACTTTTGATTACAAGGAACTCCGTCAAGTAAGTTGGGTAGAACATTCTATTGAGCTGGTAGATGGTGCTAAGCCCATAAAGTAAATGCCATATAGAATGAATCCTAATTTTTCCAAGACTGTAAAAGAAGAAATAGATAAGTTGCTTGATGCAGGATTCATATTTGCTGTGGAGAATTCAGAATGGGTTTCTCCCATTGTGATCTCAATAAAAAAGAATGGGAAACTACGCATTTGTGTTGATTATAGGAAGCTCAACAAGGCAACAAAGAAGGATCATTACCCTCTTCCATTCTCAGATCAGATCTTGGACGAAGTAGCTGGCCAGGAGTGCTATAGTTTTGCTGATGGATATAGCGGATACAACCAAGTTCGTATAGCAGAGAAAGATCAGCTGAAGACCACGTTCACCACTCCTTGGGGAACGTTTTCTTATAGAGTTATGCCTTTTGGGTTGTGTAATGCTCCGGCAACGTTCCAGCACTTGATGAATAGGGTGTTTGAACCCTACATTGGGAACTTCATCAGAGTATTTCTGGATGATTTTTACATCTATGGGAGCAAGATGGACCACCTGCACCAGATGGAGACAACATTTCAAAGGTTAGATGAAGCACAAGCCTCACTAAACCCTACAAAGTGTGTCTTTGGATGTTCTAAAGGCATTTTGTTAGGGCATGTTGTATCCAGAGATGGTATTGGTACTGATCCTGATAAAGTTTCAAAAATCAAAGAGTTACCATTTCCTATGAATAGAAGTAAGTTGAGATCATTTTTAGGCCATGTGGGTTACTATAGAAGGTTCATCAAGAATTTCTCAAAGATTGCATAGCCACTAACCCAGTTCTTGAAGAAGGATGTTACTTATGAACCAGGAAAGAAGGCGCATGAAGCTTTTGAACAACTGAAGGAAGCCCTGGTGTCTTCACCTGTTTTAAAGAATCCAGATTGGAGCAAGCCATTCATTGTGTATACTGATGCTTCAGATGCAGCACTAGGAAGTACTCTGAGCCAAAAGGATGAAAATGGGAATGATCATCCAGTTTACTTTGGGAGCAGACAAATGAGCAGTGCTGAGGTAAATTATAGTGTAACTGAAAAAGAGGCTCTAGCTATCATTTTTGTTGTAAAGAAGTTTAGAAATTACTTGCTAGGGCAGAAATTTATAGTTGTAACAGATCATCAGGCTCTAAAATATATTGTAAATAAGCCTAACCCATCAGGGAGGATAGCAAGATGGATAATTTTGCTACAAGAATTTGAATTTGATATTATAGATAGGCCAGGAAAGAAGCATGTCAATGCAGATGCACTCTCTCGAGCCTATGATGGTTTAGGTTCATCTTGTGATGATGATGATTTCCCAGATGCAACATTGTTATCCCTTGACACAATCCCTAGTGAATACATAGATATTTGGAATTATCTGAATGAATTCAAGTTTCCTGATGGTGCCAATGCAAAGACTAAGAGGAAGATTACTCAAGCCAGTCATCCATATTCTATTCTGCATGGAGTATTATTTCGAATAGGACCTGATGGACAGTACAAGAGGGCAGTTGGACGTGATCAAGGGAAGGAGCTGATAGAAGAATTCCACAATGGTACATGTGGAGGACACTTCTCTGGACAACTTACAGCAAGAAGGATCTTGGATGCAGGTTATCACTGGCCCACTCTTTTTAGAGATTGTTATAATTATTGTAAGACATGTGATATTTGTCAAACACATGGTAACCGTAAGACTTCATCAGCTCCATTATGCCCTATTCTTCCACTTGGTCCCTTTGAAAAGTGGGGAATAGATATTGTAGGTCCACTTCCAACTACCCCACGCCAAAATAAGTATATTGTAGTTGCCACAGATTATTTAACCAAGTGGGTTGAAGCTAGGCCATTGAAAACAACTTCCATGGATGAAGTGGCAAGGTTCATATATGAACGCATTGTCACCAGATTTGGTTGCCCATTAGAAATTGTAACAGATCAAGGAAGCCACTTCATTAATGAGGTGGTAGAAGCCCTAGTCAACAAGTTTTCTATTAAGCACAGGAAGGCAACAACATACAAGCCAAGCACAAATGGACAGGTGGAACGAACAAATTTTGTGTTGTGTCAAATTCTAGCAAAAGATGCAGCCTTGCAGGTACATAAGTGGGATAAAAGGATTCATGCAGCATTGTGGGCATATAGGGCAACATCAAAGTCAGCAACAAGATACTCCCCATTTCAGTTGGCTTATGGCATTGATCCAGTTCTTCCTATTGAGTTTGATATTCCCACTGTGAGAGTTATGAAAAATGAAAGGATGGATGAAAGTGATTCAGTAAAAGAAAGGTTGGTGCATCTTCATTTGCTAGAGGAAATGAGGGAAATAGCGAAGGATACAAGCTATAAGAAGAAAATGAAGCAGAAGGAATACTTTGATCAAAAGATCCATTGGTCTCCATTTCATGTGAATGACTTGGTTCTAGTATATGATTCTAGATACAAAAAAAGAAGGCAGAGAAAATTTCTTCCCAAATGGATGGGGCCCTACAAAATAGCAGTTGTGCATGAAAATGGTACATATCGACTGGAGGAATTGGATGGTACTCCCATTACGAAATGGGTCAACCATGACAAGTTAAAGATTTTCCAGGCACCAGCTTCAGAATGTCCATAAGAGTCTACTCCGAGGATGGAGTAGAAGCTAGGAAGGGGGAAAATGTCGACATTAAAATTTTCCTCCGTAATTTCTATTTTATTAATGTATGTATTAGGAATAGGATGTTGTTAAGTATAATTAGTAGTGGCGTCCAATAGAAGATAACGGCGCCGTCAGTACGGTGCCACCAATAAAGTAGAGTACGGTAACAGTCAAAGTACAAAAGGAATGTTGTGGTAAAAAGTAAATATTTGTCGTAAGTGGTCCGGTAATGTTAAAATGTCAAAGTTGGGGTAAGTAGAGAAGTAGGGTCTACATGATTAGGAATTAGAAATATTATATTTGTAATAAGGACAAGGAGTGATGTCATAAATATTTTGTGTATTTTATTTGTAGAAAAGTCTAAAAAGGTGGAACCCATGTGAGATGATAAGGTTTATCTTATCTTAGAAGATAAGCCTACATGTAAAGGAAAGAGTTTAGGCATGGAATATGATTGGCCGGAAGAGATTTCCTATCCTATCTTAGAGATAGGGTGGATAAGCCTGAATTCCTATAAATAGAGAGGCCATCCCCTCTCATTTATCATAGAGCAAAGTTGTAATAATTATTTTATGAATAAAGGATTCTTTGTGAAGGTGTGTTAAGGAAGTCATCAAGAGGAGTAATTGTGAAGTTTCTCCCATAACCATTGTTGGAATCAAGTGGAGTTGGTAACACTTGGAGTAATTCATGGGTGAGATTGTAATAATTCCATGTTAATAATATATTTTACAGTTGTATTTCAGATTTTTCATCATTCTTTTTTTGTCATAGTCTGTGGTATTCTTGTGTTATGTTTGTTGTTGTGTTTCCAGATTACTACCACCAAACCAAAAGCTGTGCATTACTAAAATAATCATAGCGGTGGTTGTTTCGGAATAGAGTAACCCAGATCTTGGAGTTGAATATGTTGAGTGGTGGAAAGTATACAAGTAAGTTTCTTTGTTTGTACCAATTTCTATATTTTATGCATTCATTTATCTTCATTTGATTTTCAAATCTCATTTTCCTTTAGGACCCCAAGTGTGTAAAACTAAAAATACAATAGATCGAAAATATGATTCTTCTTTTTGGTTTTCTATAAGCCCCAAGCTGCAATGAGATCATATCATATAATGCACACATTGGGTCAGAATGCACGTAAATGAATTGTGTCTGTCATATATTTTTCTTGTGTTATTTCTATAGCTCGAGCGTGTGATATTTTTGTTGCTTTATTGCTGAATTGGGTTAAATTTTTTGCATCTTTTGTTAATTATGCATTTATTATTTGTTACAAACTTTTCTTTGAATTGTATTTAACATTAATTATTTTCATTGTTTTTTCATTGAGCCTCATAGTTTTCAACCTTATCTTGTTCATGCTCATATATTTCTTTCATAGATAGATCTTTGCGACTTGATGCGATCTTTTTGTTTTACTTGCTTTGCATTAAAACTGAGGAATGTTTTCGCAACCTCTTTCATCTTGAACAACACCATGGCTGAAATTTCTTGGGCTGCAAAATTTTTAGCCTCGCCTTTGTAAGTTACCTATATCCCCGAATTCAAAGTATTTCCTTGTACAACAATGAAAGGCCAATAAGATTTATCACTTTGTACTTCGGTTCAAAAAACCTTCTTCCCATCAACCTTTTGACATCGAAGACGATATTCTGGGGATTGGATGCTATTTGATTCTTGGCACCATCTCCTACCAGTCTCTTCTTGTCACTAAAGTCTGCCATAGATGGAGTGGTTCTATTACCTTGGTCATTTGTGATGATTTCAACTTTGGCAAAATGCCAAAATCGTATGTATTTGTAGGTCATTTGCAAATTAATGCCAATAAATTTAGCTGTGGCCATATTTGTACTTTGCCGAAACAAATCTTCTTTTAATTTGTGGAGATGCACTGAAGGATTTGCAAGAAAAAACTTTTAAAAGATGATGGTATGATGATTCTTATCCCAGTATTTTCATCTTCCAAACCCATCTAACCCAACAGAAAACAAAGTCATAGCCCATCTAATCCATAGTCATTTTTTAACATTATATAAGCTAATCCAGTGATAAAAGAAAAGAGAAAAATGCTAACCCAACAGAAAAAAAACGTTCTTATTATTGACATTTCGTCAAACAATTTGCATGAAAGAAATTAAAACCAGGGCACCCATATGTGTTTTTTTGTTGGCATTTTTTGAAACATTTTACATCTTCCGGATTATGTTTTGCCATAACACCTTAAATATTTATTCAAAAGGTTGCTATTAGCTAAAATCCTCCAGAGCTCCCTCATATATTTCAATGATCTTCATATTTTCAATAATCAACTTCCTCGATTCATGATCAATGAAATCAAATACTTTAGAAAAACTCTATTTCACCATTTACTATTCTAATAACAAATCACGAAAATCCTCAGTGACAATAATTAATTTTTCTCCTCTAATTTAAGTTCAAACACAATGGTTATTTAATAAAATTTCTTGTTTCCAATTGAAGCTATTGTGCTTCTCACAGTTCTCCCAATAAAACATTTATA
The DNA here is from genome assembly GCA_019776745.2 of Taxus chinensis. Taxonomy (NCBI): domain Eukaryota; kingdom Viridiplantae; phylum Streptophyta; class Pinopsida; order Cupressales; family Taxaceae; genus Taxus; species Taxus chinensis. Next base: position 199,867,552 of record CM034152.1, on the reverse strand, counting down.
GCATGTTTTGTAAAGTGATTTCACCAAAATTCTTCACACCAAGAAAGCAATGTATCGTACCATTATTTTCATTATGAAAATATTGTATTAACATAGTAAGAATGTTCTCCACATTGTAGTCTATTTTTTTCTTAAAGTCTAAAAAGAATGTTAACAAGCTGTTAATCAGATATTCTCCACATCATAACCTAAAATATTTTTAAAATCCAAGAAGAATGTTAACCAACAAGTGAACCAAATGTTTGGTAGAAATATATACACTTTCAACACATATTGATGCCCGATACACTCATACTCAACACTTGTAGATATCTCAGCATGTGTGCAAGAACTTAATGGTTCTTAACATCATATCTAAGAAGATATAAAAAATGAAGATCCACAGAAAAAACATTACATATCTTCCCCGCTGATCCCTTTCAGTGTCAACATTACACGGTCCTATGCATGATTGTTAGTATTGTAATATACCATGGGCTTTTTGAATTGATGATGAATTTTAATGAATGCTTAGATGATGACAAGGTGACAAGTGACAAGCTCGTAGAGCATCCAAATTGAAGAAGTATTAAACACAATTGATATGATCTCATGGAGGAGATTCGAATGCTCGAGAGGATCTCATTGTTGTAGAAGATAATGGAAGCTCACAGGTTGGATGTAGGTAGATATGCTTCAATGTATGATAGTTACACAAATAATATATACTTGGCTTTACTGCAGACATGATGAATATCATGAAAATATTTGATACGTAATGGCATCAAAGCTGAACATTGTGAACTATAATATGTTGGATGGCTTAGGATGTGGATCTATATTGTAAAAAAATAGTCAATATAGGTTCAAACTTTAACACAAACAAGCTTTTATGCAACGTTTACAAACAAATCGCAATGCCACATCCAAATAGAATCAAAATATATTATATTGGACACAAGTTTGGAACCCATGCTACAAACAAGTAATGCAAATTTGGGAAAATGCAAAATATAATTTATAGATATGGCCATTGTGTTTGAAGGATGTTGATTATTAGCGCTGAAAAATTTTATTTTATTTTATCCTTCTCAGGATTTGAATACGTGAATCCTACGCCTTTCAAACATACACGGTTCAGGCCATCTTGTCTCTAATGGAACCCAATGTAAATCTATACTAACATGCTTATGTTTGTGCCAAATTCCTTCTATTCCTTTAACTCATAAAAAGAAGACAAAAAAATTCAAATGAATCTCATTAGAACGCTATGTCTCTGATACCAAACGCAGAGTTTGGTATAGAGTTTACACATAATTAACATTATAAAACTTCATATGTAAAATTCATATAGGATCAATCAAATAAATAGGAGTATGTTTCTTATATAATAGAAAGCCTCCTATAACAATTTAATATAATATTACGAGTTGTTGAAACAACTTGTAGCTCATTCTTACTCTCTCACACAACTTTAAACAATAAGATCTCACACTATAATATTATTTACCAATATTTATTTCTATGATTTGTGAACACTAATCATAATAATTCCTAACAACTAAATCACTCCAAAACCCTAACTATGGGTAGAATACCCTGCAAGAAGGTTAGTGTTGTAGTTTTGTTGCACCCTATGCACCACCTACGTTGGAAGTACTCCAAAGAGGTCTCAAAGCACAGTGGTTTTCCACCTAGCATGTAACATATATGTGAATGCATCTAGTTGGTATGTTGAACCTCTTTGATTATGCTTGATAGAATTGTGCTCTTGCTAAGAATTGGAAATGGGAACTTGATGTACTTGGATGTGAGAGAAGATATATACTCCTTGACTTGGTTGAGTGCTTTAGAACTGTAGTAGTGGATACATTAATGGGTTTGCATCAACTTTAGGAAGACTTAGGGATCCTTGAATGCCTTTTTTTCTAGCATTTGGAATGAGATTCCATGAGAGTGCTCAGGTTATGAAATGACGTGATTTTAACTTGCATATATAGGGTTCCAAAGGTAATTTATTGTAATAAGGCCAAACCAGAAGGATAAAAGGACCCAAAAAATGATAGTGCATCGAAAATAGAGTTGAAAAATGTGTTAGTTTAGGACCATACAGGTCGGCCAAAACTGGATTATATGACATGATCAAATTGTCTAGTTTTGAATGGAGATATAGTCGATGAAATATGAAAGTTCCATCTTGGAAAGTAGAGTTTGGGAACTGGTCTTACGTAATAATATTTATATTTTTTCGAAACATATGTATATATAAACAAAAAAAATTAGACAAGAGATGACATCATACATTGAGTGGGAATAGGATATGGGTGTTTGTCTTAGTCAAGAAGAGCAATTGTAATAAATAGTTTCAAAAAGGTAAATTTTCAAATTTGAGTGTTTACACATGCTTATCCCTCTTTGATTTGAAAATTTTGATGCTCTCAGTGCTCACACGCATGACCTGGGTTGTACTTTATTCTAAAACTCATAAGGAAATACTTTACACCGAGGCCTTCCTGACATTCCATGATTTGGAAAATTCCACAGATATATGAGGTTCATACCCCATAATTATCTCCATAAAATTAGAAATACCCCCCTCTTATGGGATTCTCCAAATGGTTGATAATTTTTTAGTAGACTCCATTGTAAGGGGCTCAACCCCACATTTATCACCGCCTATTTTAGCCATTATAGAACCAAAACTACTTATGGTTGTTCTAAACCCACTAAATTTATTTTCAGAAAGATAGAAAATAAAGTGAAAATTTAAAATCTCCCCACTGAAATTCATGCCAATCATAACCATTGTAAAAACCAAGAATTAACGTGGATGGGATGATGTGGTCTAAGTGACAGTGGAAGATGGAATTTTTGTTATGGATGACATGTTTGAGATTTTGACCATTATTTTCCATCCCATCTTTCCCTAATTTCGAATCATGAACATTTGTTTCATTAATCTTTTTATGCTTATAATTTATGATATTTTATAATTAATATTTTCAAAACGAGGAACTTTATTATATGTGATAGAATCCATGAATTTGAATATTTCAATTACCATAGAGCTTCCATACTTACTAATCATTTGAATCCACATGGATGAGTAAGCTATTTTTTATAGACACCTAAATTTGGTAATTTATCATTTGGTACTGATAACTTTGGTTGTGCACATGAAACATGACTTGTGTGCACATTCCAATACTAGGTGAATTTTCCCTATCTCCTTTGAATAACTTACTTTTATATTCACACTACTTAGTTACTCATATAATCAATCAAATAATTCCACAACAATGTATTGTCCTTAAGAGTTGTGCCCAAAATATTGCAAAGTCCCTTGAGTTGTCTATCCATGTCCTTATTGTTGAGCCAAACCATACCATGGTCTGGTTTTAGGCCAAATGGTCTTATTTATTTCCACTTATCGTCAATTTTATAGTTTTATATATATTTTATAGGTCGTTTCATATCCCATAGGTTGTATTTTATGTTAAATTTAACATATGAACACCTATAAAGTCAAGTCTAACTCACCTAGAACTTTTAGGAACACATTGAAAAACACATTTATAAATAACTCTAAGATATATTAACCCTTTTAAAGTAATAGTATAGCCTAGGAGCAATCCATACGTAGTTCTAAAGCTAACCAAACTAGATTCAAGAGTTATACTGTAGATTGAGAAACAGGGACGGAAGCCTGTGTAATTTTATTAATCTCAATCAAGTAAAAACTTACAGAGAATGGGCTGCAATATTTATAGATATTGCATAGCCAAATACATTTGGGAAAATGAGTTGCACAGGTGCAACTAAAAACCAGAATAAACAAGCTTCCAAATTACCCGGGAAGCAGGAAATGAATAGATACAAATATATTGTTGAAAACAATATAACAGTATGTATAAAGACAAATATGGTTGATTAACCATATAACCAAATAACAATGATTATTTAATTAATAAAATTAAATAATCTAAACTATGCAGAATTTAATATTAGGATAATAATATTTAATCCTAACATTCCCCCCCTTAATTGTGCATTGTCTGAAGAGATGAGGAGAGAAATGCTCTGAACAACTCGAACTTGTCACGTGCAAGTGACTTTGTGAAAATATCTACTCGTTGTTCAGCCGTTGGACAAAACTGAAGCTGGATGTTGTGCTTCAACACATGTTCACGTATGAAATGAACCTGAACTTCAATGTGTTTTGTTCTCTCGTGAAAAACTGGATTGCGAACAAGTTTGAGAACACCTTCATTGTCAACATACATGGTGGTCGGTTTGTCCTATGGTATTCCAAGTCCTTCCAGTATGCGACGTAGCCAAATCGCTTCACAGACAGCTTCTCCTGCAGAACGATACTCGGCTTCTGTGGAAGAGCGAGAAACAAAGTGTTGTTTCTTACTTCCCCATGATATTGGTCCAGATCCCATAAAGAATACAAATCCAGAAGTGGATTTTATATCATCAATGTTACCTGCATGATCTGAATCCGAATATCCAGTCAAGAAGAAGTTTTCATTCTTCTTGTATTCTAGACCAAGATCCACTGATCCTTTGAGATATCTCAAAATGCGTTTTGCTGCTTTCCAATGACAAATTTTGGGTTCCTGCATGAACCTGGATAGATAGCTCACTGCAAAGCTAATATCTGGTCTAGTGTAGGTCAGGTAAATGAGACTCCCAATCAATTGCCGATAGAGAGTGGCACTTACCTCAGGAGATGGATCTGAACGAGATAACTGTAATCTGTTCTCCATAGGTGTAGCAATTGGTGTGCAATCCATCATCCTAAACTTCTCGAGCGTTGTCTTGGTATATTTCATCTGAGAAACAAAGATGTGATTCTCTTTCTGCCATACTTCTAGTCCAAGACAATAATGCATAAGCCCGAGATTTGTCATGTCGAATGATCGCTTAAGATCTTTCTTCGTTTCATCAATCATCTTCACTGAACTGCCAGTGATGACTAGATCATCGACATAAACTACAACAATCACCATCTCCCCCCCTTGCTTTTGAGGTAGAGATTGGGATCGTATGGATTTCTGACGAATCCATGTTGTACGAGATGCTCATCAATCTTGATGTACCATGCCCGGGGTGCCTGTTTTAGGCCATACAGAGATTTCTTGAGTCTGCATACATTTTCTTCTTGACCAGGTACTACATATCCCTCAGGTTGAGTCATGTAGACTTCTTCTTGTAAATCTCCATTCAAGAAGGCACTTTTTACATCCATTTGGTGAACTTTCCATCCAAACTGTGCAGCTAGAGCAAAGATCATCCTGATCATTTTGATCTTAGCTGTGGGAGCAAATGTCTCCTCATAGTCAATGCCTTCTTTCTGTGCGTACCCCTTTGCTACAAGTCTTGCTTTGCACTTGTCCACTGTCCCATCTGCTTTGTACTTAGTTTTGAATATCCATCTGCATCCAATGGGTTTCTTCCCTGGTGGAAGATCAACAAGCTGCCAAGTGTTATTCTTCATCACTAATTGATATTCAAAATCCATGGCATCTTTCCAAGCTTTTGACTGGAGGGCTTCCTGGACTATAGAGGGCTCGTCTGATTCAATGACTCTACTCATCAAAGAAAAGTTAACTTCTTCTCTTGCTTTACCTCGAGTCCATGGTCTAGGGGTGGATGTATCCGGTGGAGCATCCAATCTTGCATCTCGTAATGTGCTTGTACACCATTTAGGCATACGTTGACCTGTTCCCATGGGTTGTGGTTCTATCTGATCAACACCATCATCCCCATCATCACTTTCATATTCTGAGGGAACATTAGCTTCAGTTTTTACAACTGGTGAAAAATCTACATCTTGCGAGTCCGGAGGAGGAGTCTCAGCTTCCTTCTTCTCGAAAAACTCAACATCGCTGCTTGTGTAGACTTTTCTGGTCTTAGGATCCATCATTTTGTACCCAAGAGTCTCTTCACTGTATCCAATGAAGATGAGATTTTGTGACTTCATGTCCAATTTCTTTCTGTTTTGTTTGGGTATGTGCATGTTGGCTTTGCACTCGAATACTCTGAGGTGTGCAATGGATGGTTTCCTTTTTGACCATGCTTCTTGTGGTGTAATTCCATCAAGAGCAGTTGTGGGTGCTCTATTTAACAAATACACTGTTGTTTTTGCTGCTTCTACCCAAAATGTCTTTGCAAGTCCGGAATCATCGATCATGCATCACACCATTTCCATGATAGTATGATTTCTTCTCTCGACAACACCATTTGGCTGCGGTGTGTGTGGAGGAGGGATTTGTCGACGAATCCCATGAGTTTGTAGATAGTCTCTAAACTCATCACTAGTGAATTCCCCCCCTCGATCTGAGTGGAGAGTTCTGATGTGATGACCAGTTTCTTTCTCAACTGCCACTTTGAACTTTTTGAATGTTTCAAAGGCTTCACTTTTCTTGCAAAGACAAAAAATCCACATTTTCCGTGAATAGTCGTCAACACAAAGCATGAAGTACTGGAACCCTGAATGACTTGGCTGCATCAGACCGCACAGATCGGTATGAACTAGGTCAATTTTACCATGAGCTCGAAAAGTACTCATTTGGAATGAAACTCTGTGTTGTTTTCCTGCTAAGCAGTGAGGACACTTGTCTGTATCCTTCTGAAGAGATGGTAGCCCATGTACCATATTACACCGGCGAAGTGTTTCGAGATATTTGAAACTTACATGACCAAATCTTTGATGCCACAACTGAGCTGAGGTGGAGTTTTTAGCCACAAGTGCTTGATCATTTTTGTGAATGAAATCAAGTTGAAACATTCGTCCCACATTTGAGGCTTTTGCAATTATTTTCGAGCCTCTAGATTTATCTCGAATCAGACACATTTTCTTGCCAGATTGACTATCAAAGTCAATTTTCAGGTTGTGATCTAGGAGTTGACTAACCGAAAGAAGGTTCTTTGTCAACCCAGGGACATATAGAACATCTGATAGTCTGCATTTTTGTGAACCAAGGGGTAGAGAAATGTTTCCAATCCCCTGAACTGTATATGAAGAATCATCTCCCAACGAAACATGATTTTTTGATGGCGTGTCCCTCATTGAAATAAACCAGCCTCTGTGGCCGGTCATGTGTCGAGTGGCTCCCGAATCAACATACCAGACGTCACTAGATGACGTGGATGGTTCACTTGATCGAGAAGTGAACAAGAAGTCTTCATTGTCTGACTGATCTTGTTGCTCAACAATATTACCTTGCTGGTGGGGTCTTCTTTTCCAGTTCCCCTTTTTCTGCCCGTGATAGTTGTTTGAATGTCCCTTGTAAGTTTGTTGTTGTTGTGGTCCAGAATTTCTTGATGAACCTTTCTTATATGTGTTAAACCAACATTCTTGCAAGTCATGTCCTCTTTTACAAATTGGACATCGCTTCTTCTGTTGATTGTCCCCATGATACTGATTCTGATGTGGGGACTTCTGATAGGATTTAGGTTTTCCTTTACCTTTTCCTTTCCATTTTTGATGTGAAGACAATGCCTGCTCCTCTTCATCATCCTTGTTGTGCATTGCTTCCTCTTGTTGCAGTAAGTTTACTAGCTTGTCAAAACTAATTGTCATATCTGACAAGTTTAGAGTTATGACAAAAATGCGGTAAGAAGAGGGGAGAGCTCTCAGAACAATGGGAACGAGAGATTCATCTTTGACCTCTTCTCCTAGGGCTAGAAGTGAAGCCCTCAACTCTGCAACTCTTCTTAGGAAGGCTTCAATTTTCTCATTCTGTTTGAATTTCAATGTATGTAACTGACTCTGCAAATTGAGTATGACATTCTTGTTCTTGGCCTCATATATTGTGCTCAGCTTATCCCAAGCTTCTTTTGCTGATGTGGCATCTCGAATGTGGGCTTGCACATCGTTGGACACTCCAAACAAAATGATGAGTTTTTCTTTCTAATCTGCTCTATCAAATTGTCGTTGTTGTGTTGCATCCATTGGTGATCTGGTTAGAGTACCAGTCACAACAGGCCATATTTCTTCAAACTCAAGTTGTGTTTTTATTTTTGTCTTCCAAGCAGCATAGTTGCTTCCTCTGAGCAATTATGAATCCGGAAGAAAAAATTTGGGGGCATTGGTGCCCATTTTGCAGAGATCACTGACAGGGTTTGGCTCTTATCACTCCAGGTATAAGGTCTCCCAATCTATATACCGTCAGTCCGATATACCGAACCTTTCTATATACGCGCCCTTCTGATATACCCGTCGGTACGTGGAAGAAGCTCGCCCTTTCTATATACCCGACGGTACGTGAAAGAGGCGTTAACGTACGTGAAAGAATTCGATACGTGGTACCAAGATAGTACTAATGGGGTCTGTGCAATTATTGACACCGGCTCAAAGAAATGTCCTCATACGCGCGCGTAACTTTGCTATATACTCGGATATTTTCTCAGTCCGGATTTATGTCTTGCAATCGTTCACAGACGGATGGGATGGTTCATAGTGTGTGCACTGTGACCTTATTACTCCCCGTCGATTTATAGGGACGATGCCCAGACGACATTGTTGCAGCTATATAAGGCGTTAAGTGTAGTAGTAGTCGCGACGGATTTACCCGTAAGCGCTTCCCAGAGGCACTATATATACCGAACGTTGCGAATGAGATCTAGGATCTCATGAGTGTTACAGAACCAATTTTACTGTTTTTTTATTACAATTCTACCAGTTTCTGAGTAGTTACAAATTTTTGGAGTTGACTATGGCAACCTGCATATTAGTACAATATGCAGTACAATTTGAATAACAGGTAAAAAATTTCAGTTTCGGGGTCCTGGTGACCTCCTGAACCCAAAATGCTAAAAAAATGCAAAAAAATAGCTGAAAATACAATTTTTAGATGGGTCTCCTTTTGCAAAAAATGTCTGGAATGATAAAACAGAGCAGATGGGAGAAAATTTTTTTTTACCCTAAATTAGGGATTTCTCCGCTAAATTTAGTTAGTTGTAACTAAATTCAAAAAAGCCTGCTAAATTTAGCGGTTCCACCAGAATTTCCGCCAGATGCAAAAGGAGAGTTTTTGAGTGTTTTGGGTGGGATTTGACCCTCAAACCTCTCACTCCCAAGGTGCATGCACTAACCAACTTGCCCACTTGGGGCGCTTGGACTATGAAAGGAAGGAATTTGTATTTATTGACAAGTAAATGGACTTACCTCTTGGAAAATGGATGCCACGTGGCGCATGCTAGTGAAGAGGCGTTTTTAGGGTTGTATTTGCCTAAAAACCGGATCTGAAGCTTTATTTCCTTGCTCAGGCCGCATTTACTTGCTCAGGCCGCATTTTTTCCTTCCCACGCACTGATTAGGCCGTATTTTTGCTGTATTTTTTTTTCTTAGCCGCGTGTTTTAATGCCTGGCTACGTTTTTTTCCTTTGGACGCACTGTACAGGCTGTATTTTCTTTGTTTGGGCACGTTTTTTCCCTTTGGCCACTGTTTTTGAGTGCCTGGCTGCATTTTTGAGTGCCTGGGCGCGTGTTTGATTGCCTGGGCGATGTATTTTTGTTGTTTATTTTCTTGCACAGGCCGTGGGGGACATCAAAGGGCGCGTATGCTAAAAAAAAACATTTTTTTTCTCCTTGTACAGGTTGCTGGAGGCTAAGAATGGTGCGGGCAAGGGAGAATGGCGCCTCTTTTGCTAAAAAAAAACGTTTCCTTGCTTGTGTAGGCCGCTGGGTCAAGAAAAACGCGTGGACTTATCTCAGTCTGGTTTGGCCGCTTTTCCTCTTCTTTGGCCACCTATTCTCTTCTTCCACTGTATATTTTCCAGCTTGGGCACCTCCTTCTTTTTTTAATTTTCTTTGCTCTGTTTGATTCTTGATCACTGCAGGTACATATACAGACCTCCAAAACAAGCCAAGCAAATTCCAAATACAGTAAAACAAAACCCTTATTGGGAATTTTTTTTTATAATTATTATCAATACCTGGAGCAATTTTTGCCTGGTGCTGAGTACACCAGTGCAAAAAAAAATATGCCTTCCAAGTACCTGGAAGGAATAGGAGGATGTGGGGGAGGTAGGGATGGGGCTGGGAGTTTGCACGAGGCTGCACAGGCTCTCAAATGCTACAAAAACATCTCCAATCTCCTCTCTCTCTGCTACTCTCTCTTCCACACCTTCATAGGGACAGAATTTTGCTCTGGTACCGAATGTCGATTGAGAAATAGGGACGGAAGCCTGTGTATTTTTATTAATCTCAATCAAGTAAAAAAGTACAGAGGATGGGCTGCAATATTTATAGATATTGCATAGCCAAATACATCCAGGAAAATGAGTTGCATAGGTGCAACCAAAAACCAGAATAAACAAGCTTCCAAATTACCCGGGAAGCAACAATTACATAAAAAACAAATATATTGTTTAAAACAATATAACAATGTGCATACAGACAAATATGGTTGATTAACCATGTAACAATATAACCATTTATTATTTAATTAAGGAAGTTAAATAATTATTAAACTATGCATAATTAAATACTAGGATAATAAATTTTATCCTAACAATCAAAAGGCCCATGTTTATGGAAAAAAAGATTGCCGAGCTAGCTAAAAAATTGAGAGAATATAAGCAAAGAGTGGCCAAATGTATTGATGTAATAAATAGGCATAACCTGATATTCAGATATCACATGGGACTTGATGAAGAAGACCTGATACAATTGTTCTAAAGATATGATGCATTCAGAGAAAGACAAACAGATAAAGAAGAAGATGACAAAGATGAAGATGTAACCATATTAACCAATGAACAGGCTTAGGCTTGTTTTTCTTAACAAATCTCATCTTTTCATAGTTGATACTCTTGTGTTATAATTATTGAACATTAATTTGAATTGTTAATTTCAAGCAGGATGTAACATGATACAATATAATAGAATTTTATGTTTCTTTAATATAATTCTAAATCTATTATGAAGCATGTGAATTAATGAACAATATAATTCTAAATCTATTATGTTTGATTTTTTTGTATTGATGAAAAATAAAAATGGGATTCTATAGGGGCCACAGCCCATGGAAATGTTACATACATTCTTATGAACTACATCAAAAAGAAATAAGAGAAAAGGACACCTAATTATCTTCTACTACCACAGAATCCTCACAGAAAGGAGGAAAGTTTTCTAGAAGCCTTTTTTTCCTTAGAACAAACTCCTTTAACCTAACAACCATCTATGCAAATAGAACATCCCCTGCCAAGGAGTGAGACATCCCAATAGCCATTATTTCCTCAATATTCATCCTAAGGCCATCTAAGATACTCATATATTCCATCTTCTTGTTGTAAGAAGACACCTAATTTAGGAGATCTATGCCACCTGTGGGATATGATTTCCTCCCTTTTACTTTGCAGGATGAGGGCTAAGAAGGAACAATTGACATGGCTGGAAGTAAAAGTACATTAGTCCTTGAAATTGGTTGAGTGGGAGATTTGGAGATATATTCACCTTTACACTTTTGCATAATAAATGGTGACACTTCAAGAGGTTTAGAAGATGGAGATAATGTTTTGCATAATAAATGGTGACACTTCAAGAGGTTTAGAAGATGGAGATAATGTGGTCCTTTTCTCCAAAGAAGAAACACGTTGTTCTAAATTGTTCACCTTGAAAAAAAGAGTATTAATAGTGTCCATACAGACCCCTTCCCCAAGATCATAAGATTCTAAATGAATCTCCTTCGTAGTGATTTTGAATGACTCTTCATTGTAGATGAAAGGGCATATGTTTTCAATTGCACATTTCACATATGGCTTACTCTTGAGATAGAATTGCTTCAGTACCTTAGGATTCTACTAGTGGTCCCACCTAAAAAGATGAAAGTACATCATTTAGAAGGTAGAAAAAACAAGACTGATTCTAATGAGCCTTCGAATCAAATTCACATGAATAAATTGGGCTTTCAATGGCCTATTATAGTCCTTCAAATCTATAATTTTAAATAGCATCCTCACAAATGCTTCATATGGGCTTAATAAATATCAAACTGAGTTCAAATTCTTAGAGGATATTTTCTTCAAACTAGATGCTAATATCACTTCCACCATGTTGCAGACAAAAACATCCACCAAGCTTTTTGATGCTACTAAAAATAAGGGATGTAAATTTGTAGAAGTGATGGAAGTTGAGAAAAATCATTATGATTTGACTGAAAATATTGTCTGTGATACCTACACAAAGGAGATAAGCACGAAAAAAACTAATATAATACAAAAATGAGGAAATTGGCTTGATATGATACAACACATGTGAAAACACTCAACTCAGAAAGATATGTCAATGATTTTGTGTGTTTTGAGGTGGATTCCCAAAAGGAGGGAATGATTAAATATCAAATCAAACCATTTGGAGGCACTAAAAAATATTTAAAAAATATCTCAACGTACTGTTATCCAATTTGCACCCCCCAAGGGTAAAATTGATAACATGCATTGAATACTCAAGTCCCAGGAAAATAGATTGATTCAGGGCAAAATATCATGTTTCTAGGGTCCCCTCAGATTTTTTCTATCTCCCCTATCCAAGAAGAAAAGAGCAAGTTCTAAGAAAGGGTGAAAAAGTTGCAAAAAAACAAGCTCGGGCCAGAAAAAATCATGAAAAATGGCTAACTCCTAGTCCTCGCAGCAGTAGGGATAGTTGGGACGTCGGGGCACGAATTGGCCGAAAAGCCGCCAGGCGGGTTGCAGAGCACTAGGATAGTTGAGACATTGGGACGTGCGCGGGACGCGAAAAGCCGAACCGGCCGAAGGAGAAAAAAAATTGACTAAGTATTTCGTTGCACAGAAAGTTGGGACATCTGGGACAAAAAGTACGCGAAGGACGCTAACCGGCCAAGTTCGGACGCAAAGAGGGATAAGGAATCCCATTTCGGGCGGTTCGGAAGAATTTGTCCAGATCCAGGATAAACATAAGTACGCGGGGACGCGAAAAGCCAAAAGAGCCGAGAGCGAATGGAACCTTGCCACGTGTCTTGGCCGCAAAGAGGGACAGGGAAGCCCGAATCAGGCAGTTCAGAGAAATTTTGTCCCAGACAGTTTGGGACAACTGGGCCAAAGGGACGCGAAGGGACGTGAAAAGACGGCAGGCCCAACGAATCAGAACGTGCCACGTGTCAAAAGGTTGAAAAGTTGCTAAGGTTTGCGCCCCTCAGGCCCGAACCAATAAAAAGTGCCACGTGTCCAAGTTTAAAGGCCCGGAAAGGAATTTTGGCAGAGGCATGAACCCCTGTCGACCAGATGAATCAGAAGTCCGACACGTGTCATCCAAGTGGCAGTGCGAAAGAGGGAAAAATCAGCAAATATTTTCCCGGTGCCGATCCGTTTTGGCCTGTTTTTGCCCTAAATCTTCAGATCGCCATAACTTTCGATCCAGAGCTCGGATTTTCATGTTCTTTATATCAATGGAAAGCTGGTGAAATTCTCTACATGATTCCAGGGTCAATCTTGCATTTTGGTTCAGTTTGGAGAGAGAAAATTAAGAAACAGCTCTGGCACGTGCTAATGGCCAGAAGTGACGTTTCAACAACCAGCTTTAATGCAAAGACAGTTCATTTCTGCTCCAATTAGTCTCAAAAATGCCAGGATTCTCACCACTTCTGCCATAATGAGATGAGTTAAATGCAACCTAGAAGTGGTTAAGGGGTAGATCTGACTTTCCTCTCTCTTCCCTCTCTCATTCTTCCTATATATTGTAAAGAGGGGCTTCTTTCTAAAGGTCGAACATTCCTGTTTTGCTCCTCCCTTCTTCTCTTTATCAGGTGAATTTGTGGAGTTCGAACCTCCCATTTGAAACTGTAATGTTTTTCTGCCTCTTGGAATTTTGTAGTGTATTGTATCAATCTTTGGAGCAAGTAATGCATGTCTGTGGATGATTCTCAACCCTCTCTGTGTTCATTTGCATCCTCCTGGTCTTTCACTACAAATTTTGTTATCTGTGCATGATCTTGCATCACATTTGAATGGTCTGTGTTTATTGGAAAGAAAGGTGTTCTTCATTCCTTTTGGTGCATCACCTCTGTTAGCTTAGGTTTATTTTTATGCATCTTCTTACCCTGTCTCCTTGGCAAGTTAGATTAGGTTTTGAGTAAACCCTCTGCTGTTTTTCGTGTGCATCTGAACAGAGGAATAGGAACCAGCCTTCTCTGGAGATTCCTTTCTCATTTTTGTAAGTCCCACACTTGGAGAAAGGATTCCATGTTGTGCAATCACACTGGATGCCTAGTAACATCAACCTAGAAAGCCTGATTTGCATCCAGGGGTGCTGTGATTTTGCCACTAATAGTTTTGGCACGCCCGGTGGGACACTAGAGGTCTCATTTTTATTGCAGCAAAGTTGATGTGCATCTGCTGCAATTTTCTTGCTTGAAAAGAGCTATTATTTGCATATCTGGCGACTCCAAGGGGAAGAATCAACTAGTTTCAGCAGTGCAGGCCTGAAAACTCATGAGAAGAGTCACCACAAGGTCAAGAGTTGGAGAAGAAGAAGTGCTTTTTGAATACCTGCAATTATCTCCAAGAAGAAGGAAAAGAGGAAGAAGGATTCAAAGGTCTCCATCTCCACCAAACAGAACTCTCTCAACTCCTCCACCTGGTAGGCCTTTCATTCAGTCAACAAGGGTTTTAAGACCAATTAGAATGGCACAAAACAACCCCTATGTCAACTTCACAGGCAGCAGCCCACTTGCCCTCAATGCACAACATCTAATTCCTATTGCAGCCTTGAAGAACATTCCGTACTTCACTGGAGAAAATCAGACTACTCCAGGTGATCATGTTAAAGATATTGCTAACCTTTGTGCAATTCATGAAATCAATGAGATGCAAGTGGCTGTCAAGTTACTGGCATCTTCATTCAAGGGTAAAGCATTGCAATGGTTTAGGAGCCTTGGAGCTGGTTCTATCACAAATTGGAATCATCTGTGTATAGCACTTCATGAGCAATTTGGAGAAAAGGGAGACAACTTGTCTCTTTTGGAGTAGCTGACAACCATCAAGAGAGCTCCCAATGAGCAGCTGACCGATTTCAACTTCAGATTTCAAAAGACTTGGGAGAGAATTCCAGTGGCAGTCAGGCCAACAGCAGAAGGTGCTTTTCTCTACTATCTCAAAGCTCTAAATTCTGATATTTCTATGTTGATTCAGTCCATGGGAGGCATAACTATCCCTATGGCTTATAGCATTGCCATTAGGGCTGAAAATTGTTTGATCCAAGCTGGCAAACTTGCCCCTAGACCTCCCATGCCATTGTTTCCAAGTTTAGAGAGTCCAAACACCAATCAAGCACCTAATTTGGCTCCTTCTCCCACTCCTAGAAATCAGAGTTCAAATGAAGCTTCCACTTCATCTCCAAGTGCCCCAAATGAGCTTCAAGAAGTCATGAAGCAATTGCAAAACCTAGGCAATGAGCTGGTTACTCTCAAAAGGCAGCAGGCCCAAGGTTTTAGACCTTCTTATCAACCCCAAGCTCAGCCTAACAGGCAGCCATACCAACCACAAAGGCCACCTAATCCAGCTGCAAATATGAATCAAACAAGGCCTCCTGCCAATAGACCATTTCAGCCCTATAATCCAAATGCCATATCTGCCTCTAAGGCATTGGTGCCAACACAAAACAACATTGCCCAGGAGTATGATTGGTGTTTTCCATGCAATGAGCCTCATAATCAATCCATGTGCTTCAATGGTTCTTTGAATCAAGCATTAATGGTGACAACTACTGGTGTGGAGGGTGAGAGCAGTCAAGGAAACAACCAACAACAAGAAACATTCCAACAGCAATCAGCCCCAAATGACACCACATTGGTAAATTGGCAAGCAGAGGATTTTTGTGGCATGAACCAGGTAGTTTCTCAAGGTGTTGCAGCCAACACAAGGTCAAAAAGGAGGAATTTGGGTGAAGAAAAATCCATTAGCCCCAACCAATCCACAACCTTCCATGTTTCCACAAATGGTTGGCAAGCAAAATCCAATTTCAAATGCACAAGGGCAGCCAAGAACAGCCCCTAGGCCAACTCAAATACCAGTTGTTGCTGCCCACATGCAAGGAGTGAATGTGCAAACCAAGGGACAACAAAGAGATCCTTCATCACCATTCAACATCATTGATCAGATGAAGAAGACAAATGTTAATATATCAATGTGGGAATCCCTATCTATCCCAGGCCAAAGAGATCTACTGCAAGCTGCCATGAAGGACTGGCCAACTTCAAATCAACAGGTCCAAAGGCAAGAGAAGGTACTTACAAATGCTGCCCAGCCTGAGGGAAATCATGGAGGACAGCAAGGTAAAATGTTGAAGTCCCCTCCTTTCTATGTTTCATTGATCATTGGAAATCAGCTAGTGCACAACTACATGATAGACTCCGGGGCAAGTAGCTCAGTAATGCCTAAACAAATAGCTGATCAGCTAGGGCTCTACTATGAAACAATATCCAAAGGGGTAGTGCAGCTAGATGGGACAGCAGTAGCAACAGTTGGAGTGATTAGAAACTTGAGTCTTACCTTGCATGCATGTCCAAATGTTGTTGTTTTACAAGATGTATCAGTCATAGACCTTCCACTACTCTTTGCCCTTTATTTGTCAAGGGACTTCACAGCCAAGATTGGGGGATATTTGTCTGCTGATTGGTCACACATGCTGTTCAGAACGAGGTATAGAACTAAGGCTACAATCAGGTCAGAACATATTGTAAACTTCCACATTGAGCCTTACACTCCAAGTCAGATTAATGCCAATTTTCAGCATTTGATCAAGAAGATCACCCAAGCTTTGATGAAACTGACACTAAGGTTGGAAGCATCCCGGATCTAACTCTTGATGAATGGGCAAGCAAGGTGCATGCTTTTGATCTTTATCAAGAAGTGGAAGAATCTGAGCTAGGGGTCTATCGCATACACGAAGAAAATCAGCCTATTCCTAGCATCACCAAGCCAAACCACAAAGATGACAATGAGGTATGGCAGCTGTTTTTGATGGATCAAGGAGTAGACAAGGTGCAGGAGGTGGAGCCATGCTTGTTTCACCTCAAGGAGTAAAGTACTATTCATCTTTTAGATTTCATTTTGCATGCTCCAATAACACGCTGCTGAATATGAAGCCTTGGTGCAAGGGATGCATTGGGAAATCAAGAGAGGAATAAAGAACTTGCAAGTCTTTGGTGACAGTGAATTGATTGTAAATCAGGTCAAGGGACAGCATGCTGCCAAGAATGATCTACTCAAGTGCTACAAGAACAGGGTGTGGGACCTCATGGAAGATTTTGAGGGTTTTGGCATCAAATCCATTCCTAGGAAAGAGAATCAAGCTGCTGACAGGCTTGCAGCAGTAGGGGCAGCCTTTGACATTGTGGAAAGCATTCAACAAGACAAGGTATAGCCAAACATCCATGTGATTGTGAGGCCTTCAGTGCCAGATAACAATGTCAGTTGGCAAGTGTTTGAAAATGACCAGCAAATCATCCATTTCTTGCAAGAAGAAGCTGAGTTCTCAGCCAAGAATCAAGAAAAATTGGAACAGCAGTATGGTGACCAAGTGGTACAGCTGAGAACTAACAAGCTGCCCAAGGGACTTATCACTTTGGAGTCCATTTTTAACCCCAATGATCAGTTTAGAAAGGAGAAAGCAAACATTCAGGTCAAGAGAGAGGATTCAGTATCCATCTTGGTAGAAGAGAACAAACCATTGCAAATTGGAAGGATGACAACTGAACAAGAAAGGTATGAGTTCATACAGCTGTGTCAAGAGTTCCCTGACATGTTTGCTTGGAGCTATGAAGACTTGAAAGGTTTCAATCCCAACTTAGCTCAGCATACCATCGAATTGGATCCAAATACTAAGCCTGTCAGGTAGAAACAAAGACCAGTCAATCCACACATGGAGCCTCTCATGAGGAAAGAATTGGACAAGCTGATTGAGTCAAGGATCATATTCCCAATCAAGCATTCTAGTTGGGTTGCCAACTTAGTTCCAGTCAGAAAGAAGAGTGGAGAGATCAGATTGTGTGTTGACTTCAGAGACTTGAATAGAGCCTCTCTCAAGGACCATTACCCACTCCCTTCCATGGAGAAAATCTTGCAAGTTGTGGCTGGCTCCGAGAGGTTTTCACTACTTGATGGCTACTCAGGCTACAATCAGATTATGGTGAAGGAAGAAGACCAATTCAAGACAGCCTTCACAACCAAATGGGGAACTTTTGCATACAGGAAAATGCCATTTGGGTTGTCCAATGCTGGTGCTACCTTCCAAAGGGCAATGGACATGGCATTCAAAGGTTTGATTAACAACGTGGTGCTGATTTACCTTGATGATATCACTATTTTTTCCAAAAATGCAGCAGACCACCTCTCTCATTTGAGACAAGTCTTCACGAGGTGCAGGAGATTTGGAGTGTCTTTGAATCCTAAGAAGTGTATCTTTCTTGCACATGAAGGAAAGATCCTTGGCCATATTGTCTCCAAAGAAGGATTAGCAATTGATCCAGAGAGGGTTGAAGCCATAAGAGCACTACCATTGCCAAGCCACAAGAAAGCCCTTCAGAGTTTCTTGGGAAGGATAAACTTTGTTCGGAGGTTTGTCCCAGATTTTACAGCCCTTGTCAAGCCCATCACCAAAATGTTAAAGAAGAGCATGGCTTTCAAGTGGACAGCAGAAGGCAAGGAGAGTTTTGAAGCAATCAAAGAAGCCATCTCTCAAGCACCAACTCTCATCAACCCAGACTTCTCCAAGGATTTCATCCTCTATGCATTTGGAGGTAATGACACTATTTCTGCCATTTTGGTACAGCAGAACAAGGATAATGATGAGCAGCCAATTGCCTTCTTTAGCCAGGAGCCTAGATGACTATGAGGTGAGGTACTCTTTTATTGAGAAGCATGTACTTGCAGTAATCAGAAGCTTGAAGAAATTCAAGCATTTAGTCTCAAACAACAAGGTCCAGTTGCTGGTCTCACATGTTGGGGTTAAGGACTTCCTCCTCAACAAGGATTTGAATGAGAAAAGGGCAGGTTGGATCACCCATGTCATGGAGTATGACATTGAGATCAAGATCACCAAGCTGGTAAGAGGGAAAGGATTGTGTGAGCAGCTGGTTTTGGGGAAGCAAAAAGAAGTATGCAATGAAGAAGAGGCTGTTTTGACAGTCCAGGACAGCCATGAGCCAAGTGGCAATCAAGAAGAAGACAATGTTGCCCCCACTCCTTGCTGGACCCAAGGTATTATACACTTCCTAGGCACAGGCCTATGCCCTCCGGAGATGAACAAGACCCAAAGGAGACACTTCAGATTGCAGGCTATCCCGTATGCCATTGTTGATGGAGTTTTGTTCAAGAAAGATGTGAATGGAGT
The DNA here is from genome assembly GCA_019776745.2 of Taxus chinensis. NCBI lineage: Eukaryota > Viridiplantae > Streptophyta > Pinopsida > Cupressales > Taxaceae > Taxus > Taxus chinensis. Next base: position 199,848,207 of record CM034152.1, on the reverse strand, counting down.
GCTGCTGAGATGCATTAGCACAAATCAGATTCAAAGGGTGTTGGAAGAGTTCCATGGTGGACCAGCTGGTGGTCATTTTGCACCAAGAGTGACAGCTCTAAAAATCATGAAGGCTGGTTATTATTGGCCTAAAATCTTCAGTGATTGCTATGCATGGATCAAGAGGTGTAAGAATTGTGCATTCTTCACAGGAAAAGAGAGACTTGCTGCCCTTCCATTACATCCAATCTCAGTTGACCAGCCATTCATGCAATGGGGTTTGGACTTCATTGGAGTCATTAATCCCAATTCAAGCCAAGGGCACAAATGGATTTTGACAGCCACGGACTACTTCACCAAATGGACAGAAGCAGTAGCACTCAAAGAGGCAAATGAGTCTAGCATCTTAGACTTTTATGAGGGGATAACAACCAGATTTGGTGTACCTGCTACAATAATCTCTGATAATGCATTGGCATTCATTGGATCTAAGGTGACTGAGTGGGCTGTCAAGAACGGGATCTACCTAAGCACTTCATCAAACTATTACCCTCAAGGTAATGGCCAGGCCGAGTCTACAAACAAGAACTTGTTGAGGATCATTAGGAGGACTCTTGACGAGAATCAGAGGTCTTGGCATACCAAACTGAAATCAGCCTTATGGGCTGATAGGATAACTCCCAAGAGATCCACAGGTAACTCTCCATTCAGGCTTGTCTATGGAAGAGAAGCAATCTTGCCCATGTCACTTGAGTTGCCAACATTGGAACTCATGAAGCAGCTGGAGTTGCTAGAGTTTGAGCCCATGGAGGTGAGGTATGCAGAGTTGATGGAGCTGCAAGAGATCAGAAATCAGGCATCCCAAGCAATGGAAAAGGATCAAGCTTTGATCAAGAAGACCTTTGATAGGAAGGCCAAGGATAGATCCTTCCGAGTTGGAGATCTAGTGTTGAAATGGGATGTGGATAGAGCAAAACCGGGAAGGCATTCAAAATTTGATGCCATTTGGAGTGGCCCATACATGGTCACGAAGTGCAAGAACAACAATGCTTTCCAATTGGCCTCATTAGATGGTGAAGAACTGCAGATTCCAGTCAATGGAATCTATCTCAAGCGTTGCTTCTAGAGGGAAATTTACCACCTTGTAAATATTAGATTAGATTTTCATTCCTCCAAGTGCTTATGCACATTCTTTTGCTGTAGGTTAGTTTTGTTTTCCCTAAGTGCTTTGGCACAGCTTGTTGCTCCATGGAGATGTTTTGTAGTCCTTGCATCCATCAGGTGATATTCCATCTTCCTCCTTGCACATTCTAAGTCAGTTGAGGTTCTAAATAGAATATTTGATGACTCCATGCCCAATGGACTACTTAGGCAACTGGTAACTTCATCCAGCAGGTAGATGACCCCGCTGAGTCACCAAATTGTTATCCAAAATTCACCCCCCAGGGTAATTTTGATAACATGCATCAGATTATTCAGTCCCAAGAAAATATATTGATTCAAGGCCCAAAATCATGAAAATCAGCTAAGTCCTAGTCCAGGCAATAGTTGGGACAGTTGGGACGTCAGGGATGCGAACCGGCCGAAAAGCCCCTAGGCGGTCCGTGCAGCAATTTGGATGTCAGGACACGTGGGAGGGACATTGGGACAAGTTTTGGGACGTCTGGGCCAAAAGTACGCGAAGGGCGTGAACCCGCCGAAAGGTGAAAAATGTCTAAGTTTTCGTTTCACGATGGTCTGGGACAGTTGGGACAAAAGTACGTGGAGGATGCGAACCAGGCCGGTTCGGCCGAAAAAGAGGACTTTCATTTTGGGACAGCCAGGCCAAAGGTACGCGAGGGACGTGAAAAGCCGAAAGAGCCGAGAGCGAATGGAATCTTGCCACGTGTCTTCGCCGCAAACAGGAATAAGGAAGCCCGAATCGGGTGGTTCAGAGAAATTTGTTCTAGGTAGTTTAGGACAGCCGGGCCAAAGGTACGCGAGGGACGCGAAAAGCTGAGAGATCCGCCAACAAATCAGAACGTGCCACATGTCAAAAGGTTGAAAAGTTGCTAAGTGTGCCCCTCAATCCCGAACCAATAAAATAGTGCCACGTGTCCAAGTTTAAAGGCCCGAAAGGAATTTTCAGAGGATGAACCTGCGGACGAATCAGAGCCTGACACGTGTCATCCAAGTGGCAGTGCGCGGGAAAAATTCAAATATTTTCCCACCGATCCATTTTGGCCTGTTTTTTGCCCTAAATCTTCAGATCGCCATGACTTTCGATCCAGAGCTTGGATTTTCACGTTATTTATATCAATGGAAAGATGGTGAGATTCTTTACATGATTCCAGAGTCAATCTTGCATTTTGGTTCAGTTTGGAGAGAGAAAATCAAGAAACAACTCTGGCACGTGGTAATGGCCAGAACTAACATTTCAACAACCAGCTTTAATGCAAAAGATAGTTCGCCGCTCTTTTGCCAGGGTTCTCACCCACCTGCCATAATGAGATAAACTAAATGCGACCTAGAAGTGGTTGGGGTAGATCTGGACTTTCCTCTCTCTTCCCTCTCTCATTCTTCTTATATATTGTAAAGAGGGGCTTCTTTCTAAAGGTCGAACATTCCTGTTTTGCTCCTCCCTTCTTCTCTTTATCAGGCGAATTTGTGGAGTTTGAACCTCCCATTTGAAACTGTAATGTGACTCTACCTCTTGGCATTTTGTAGTGTATTGTATCAATCTTTGGAGCAAGTAATGCATGTCTGTGGATGATTCTCAACCCTCTCTGTGTTCATTTGCATCCTCCTGGTCTTTCACTGCAAATTTTGTTATCTGTGCATGATCTTGCATCACATTTGAATGGTCTGTGTTTATTGGCAAGATAGGTGTTCTTCATTCCTTGGTGCATCACCTCTGTTAGCTTAGGTTTATTTTTCACGCATCTTCTTACCCTGTCTCCTTGGCAAGTTAGATTAGGTTTTGAGTAAACCCTCTGCGTTTTTTTGTGCATCTGAACAGAGGAATAGGAACCAGCCTTTTCTGGAGATTCCTTTCTCATTCTTGTAATTCCCACACTTGGAGAAAGGATTTCATGTTGTGTAATCACACTGGATGCTAGTATGATCAACCTAGAAATCTGATCAACATCCAGGGGTGATGTGATTTTGCATTAACAGGTATATTATGCTCAAATTTCTAAGATGTGACAAGGCTCTAGTGATCCTATTAGCGACTATGTTATGCATTAGAAGACTATGTTTACTTAAATGAACAATATCATATATGAAACTAAGCTTCAATTTTTTTCACTCAAATCCTTCTTCCTCATTAACAAGAATAAGTTATATTTCATAAGTTTCATTCATTTGACCAGCTATACCACTCATTAAAAAAATGGGAGGCTAATCTCTTTATAATGAACAAGCTCAATTATGATTCTAATGCTCCTCATATATCTAATGATAAATATAAAGGAAAACTTAATTTTAAAGGAAAATATAATGATCCCAATACTTATGCTAAAGTTATTGTTAATGTTTGTATATCAACCTACCAAGATTCAATTACAAGCCACTCTTTGGAGGAAATTTACATGATTGCCTTCTTCACCCTAAGAGATCCTTCAATGGTTCTTAGAGTGCAACCTTGTATCTCACCCTCAATCCTTATAGAAAATATTTTGACTCTAATCCTATTGTGATTATCATATATGTGTTGGCCATTCTACTAATCAATGTATTGATATTCATCATGTCATAAAAGATATTATTGATGTAAATGTCACTAAATTTGACTCACCTCCTAAGAAATATGAGATTACTAATGACTATTCTAAGCTTAATATTTTCAATGACCCACTCCTTAATCACAATATTATTGAATATAATATGAAATATCACCATACTTATCAAACTCACCCTCCTACTCCTTTGTATTGTCATCAAATGGGTTTTCTTATGAATAATATCACTCCTAGGCATGGTATTACATTTGATGATTCTAATATAGCTCATGATCTTATTTTTGATATGCACTATGTTTTTTCATGTGTTGGAAAAATCCCTAATCATAGTGTCTTGATTGACAATGATGTTAGATACAACAAGTTTGCATTCAAATTTTTAGCTTCTCTTGGATATACTAAGTAACACATGGTGTTTGATGTTAAGACCTATTTTGTGCATATTTTTATACCTCTTATGGTTGTCTCTGCTAATATGGCTATTGTTTTTCATTCACCTCTTCCCTCAAATCATGTGACATGTGTCTAGTTTTCCCTCAGTTACGTACTATTGATGATATCCTATCTTCTTTGCATGAATGTGTGAAGTTTATTTATTATAAGATAGTTGTTACAGTTAAGGGTATCACATACAAGATCTCGTTGTCTAATCCTTTTACTAAAAAATGTTAGTTTCCTCTCCTAAGAATTCACACTGACACCTACTACCTCTAGAAATTTTATCCCTCATAGGCCTCCTCTTAGGTCTCCCATTTCACATCTTACAGCTCATGTGTTTTTTATACATCCCATGATTTGATGTCTATCCTAATAATACTACTTATATGACATATTCACGGTTTGAGCCTCCTTTTTTATGGGTCTTCCCACCCCCCTGAGGTCCATCCTCATCCCACTTCACATATAACATATTCAAGTTCTAATCCTTTTTTTTTACAAATTTTCCCATCCCCCTGAGGTCTATATTCATCCCATTTCACTACATGTGGTTCATTTGAGGGATAAGGCTTTTTTGTTGGACAATTCTTCTCATCCCCTATTGATACAGTCACATCTGAGGGATAGCTCTTATTTTTCCATTTCTTTTTTCATAGATATTCTAAAATATAAAAACATTAAAATAATCCAATAAAAATAAAAAATAATAAAATATATTTAAAAATACAAAATCAGGACCTACATATGACTTGATTTTCTCTATTCTCATTATACATATATTGTTTTCATATAGTTTTATAGATAGCATATTTTCTATATACTCTTTACACACATAACTTCATGACATATTTTGATCTTGATGTAGAGTTCACACAATATTATACATGATGACAACTGTTTTATTGATTCCATTCAAGTGGTCTTGCTAATATGGGGCCATTTGTTACACTATTTATGTACTTTTATTTCAATACAATTACTTTTAATTCCTCGTCATGCTCAATTTCTTATATTTTGCAATATGATTATTTTCAAACCAATATGATATTTTTCAAACTAATATGGCTAACACATATGTCTTATGAAGTTCTAGCCTATATTTCTCTACATGCATAATGGATATTGTCTTCTATTATATTCAATTGATTGCTTGCTTGTGTGTTTGCTTCCATGTATGATATTATTATATTTTTGACACTTTGTTGTCCCTTGTTTGATGTTTCTATATCCTATTTTTTATTATTATTATGTGTATGAAACTTATGTGTCCCTTGTTTATGGCCTATTGGGCCTTATTTATGACTAACATATGTGAAATTTTTTTTATGCTTGTAAGTTTGATTCCCTCTACAATTATTTTCTTTTATACATTATTTAATTTGCAATTGTTGCTTGTTTACTTGTTTTCTCTCTTTATGTGTCATGGTTTCTATGATGCACATATCTGTAGGAAACATAGCTCAATGGTGGCCACCAAAAATATCCCCCCATGTGATATAATGGTGACTATCAGACACAACTGACATGAATACACATTTTTTATTTTGAGCCATGTGTTATATTTGCACATCCCACTTGCCTCAAAAGAAGGGGTATTTAATTATGTTTATTACATGGATATCTATACACATTAGGAACACATACATAATTTTGAACTTAGCAACAAAATGACTCGTGGTACAAATATTTAGGAATAGAATCAGAAATAAAACATGAACAAAGTTTACATAGTTATAAAACCTTCCAACAAAGACAAAACCACTATCTACATTATGGTACAAGATGGATGTTTCTTCGTGAGGATAAATTCTTATCATATTACAAAAAAATCAAATTCTCAAAGATAGTCTCAAAAATTTTATATAATTTGATCAATAGATTACATAATTTAGATCAGGGTCTATTACATTTTGGAACAAAATGTGGGGATTTGATCACTTCATTCCTTTTCAAAACTGTGTGACTTAAGAACAATTTCAATATGGGTTATGTGAGCATGGAAATTCTTCTCCTTTTTCTATATTCAAAATTGTATATATGATACTCACAATTAGACCACATGGTGGGCACATGAGACCAATCATTCCCTTTCAAATTTGTACTAATTTACACTAGGGCCTAGATCCATTTGCAACGACATGGTTCATGGGATTAAAATATATCAAGGTGACTAGAAAACATTTTGGAAACCTTCTTCTTACTTTTGCTGGAAGATATCAGGGTGACTAGATAGCCCTGTGGAAACATTCCTTCTTTTTAGGTTATTGGGACAAAAATAATATGACACCTTTCATTTTTAGGTTAAGAAACCCTTAATTCCTTTACAATTTTAGCATATCTTTTAGAAAATTTAGGTATTAAACACCCCCAATCCTTCAACAACTTAGTTCAAATCCAAATCTCTAAGTGCAAAAAAATCATGAGATTATCCCTCTATAAAACAACTAGGTTTATTCCCTCCATGTTTTTGTTTCTTTACTTTACTGGTTACAAATGTAAATTTTAAAGATACAAATACATTTATAAAGCTAAGTTACAATTAAATTCCTTCTATGGAAATTGACTACATTTTTTGTTGCATGTTTCAACATGGAGCTTGTCAATACCCATGTGGAATCATCAACTTCGAAGAAAGATAAAGTGTGTGTACACACTTAAGTATATTCTCCTTTAAATATGTAATTTTAATTTCTTACTTAAAGGGTGTGGGGATGGAGGGAAAGGAATGTAGACACCTACATTTGGAAATTTAACATTTTTTAGTGACAACCTTGGATTTACACGTAAATCATGACTTATGATCACATTCTAAGGTTAGGTTACTTATCCCTATCTCCTTTGAATAACTTGCTTCTTTATTTACACTACTCAAATGCTCATAAAATCAATCACATCAATCTACAATAGTATATTGTCTCCAAGCATTTCACCCAAAATATTGCAAATTCCATTGAGCTACCTATCTGGAAATGTGTGGTTGGGATCAAGCAGTACCATGGTTTGGTCCTAAGCTAACCGGTCTTATCTCATGCCACTCAAAGGTTGCTTTTTCAATTTGATATCTTTTTATGGTTCAATTTGTATCTCATAGTTATATCTTAAAGTGAAATTAAACATATGAATACCTATAAAATCAAATCTAGCTTGCCTATTTACCCTACCTGGTACTTTTAAGAGAATTCAATGTAAAATACATTTATAAATCACTCTAATCTCTCCTAAACCCCTTCAAAGCAATAACACAACCTAGGATCATGCCATACACAAGTATGAAGTCATCCAAACTAGGTTCAAACACTATAATTATCAATTAATATACCTTTCAAATCAATCCAATTCAAGCTTAAGCACACTAAGTCATTGTCTCCAATTGTCAAAAGATCAGGTTGCCAAAGTAGTTACATCTATATAGATATCAAATGTTAGATAGAGAACTACAAGTGGTTTGAGGACTCTTAAGAGAAGTGCCAATGTAAGCAGTGTAGGGGTGATTGAACCCATATACTAACATTTTTATATGGTTTCCTACCCATGGTTAGGATATTAGGTTTTTTTGTGTCACACAGAGGGTTTCACACATCTACGAAACCTAGGGTTTTAGTACAAAGATCATCACAAATTGTCGTAGTTGCATAGAAATTTGTAGAGCACCAACACACATATTTGAAATCATGCAACTCATGATTATAATTTTCCATTCTCTAGGAAAGGCCATATGGTACCATATAATTCTAGTTTGCTGAGATAATCCTAGAAATGAAGCACCTCCATGTAACTTCCAGCCTGCACTGTCACTTTGCACTCCCAAATCACCTCTCTACTTCTATAATCAGCTAAGTGAACTTCTCCTCTTGTGTTTTAGGAAATAATACATATCATTATATCTCACAAGTTTTTTTTGGGACTTATATTCTGAATTATGTATTAAACTGTTTATTAATTACTTTGAATATACAACATTCACAAATCATTACACCATCTTGTTGCATTCTTTATAGACATGGAAAATTTGAACCTCTTGAAAGGTTTGGATGATGAATAAAACACCATCCACAAGATTAATTATAGTATAAATTAGATATTTCTTCTTATTCAATCGATTTATAATGTAAAGAGAATCATGTTCTATGATGAGACAAGAAATCGTAATTTCTTTATCCATTTGAATGCCCTAAAGAGAAATTTTGACTTCATCTAGATGATTAGTTTTAACACCCAGATTCCCTACATAGGTTGCTAAAAATTACCGATGTTATCATGAAAAACACCACCTCCTCCTTCTTCACTAGGATTTCCCTTATATGCACTATCAAAATTGATCTTAGCCTACCCTAATGGATGACGTAACCATTTTAAAAATCTCCTACTTGTATTTTTATAATCCTTTTCATAATTTTCCTCACTAGTTCAGTTCCAATTAACTTTTATCCTGCTTTCTCCTTCAACCACTTTGTATTTTTAACTTTTTATACCCATATTAAAATTTTCCATTATAGAATAAATTACCCTTAAAAACTAAAACTTATAAATGTAACCTCTAAGTATCCATTGGATAAGAACTAAGAAGGGGAAAATTCCCAAGAGATAGAAGGAAGCACAAGTAAAGCCTTATATTTTGGGAAACCCTTCCATTTTGGGAGAAATCCTCCTTCTATCCTTCTTCCATCTTTGCGACCATATGATGTTGAAATATCGCAAAGGCCATAGAGCAACCAATCTAAGCACAATAAAATCCACACGACGAGGTTGATCTATATTTGATAAGTGTATGTATTATTTCATTATGTTCAATATGAGGTTATTGTTTGATTTAGATAAGGATTTATTGTTGTTATTTCCTTTTTAAGTTATAAATCTAACATGTTACATTCTGGTGTGCCCTTTGGGACTCATTAGACGTTGTTTATAACCCTTATTCATCATTTTTTTTCATTTTCGCTTTAGTTTTTTGTGTTTTTGTATATTAACATTTTTGGTATCTATATCAATGTTTTTTATTCACGGGAATGATGTTTTTGATTTGCACTGTGGAATGTCTACCTTTTATGCACGTGCAAGCTTGTTTTACAAGTTTGTGACATTTCTGAACATCTTGCAGCATTTACGATTGTCATCATAATGTTTCTAATCATATAGTAGCATTTGTTATCACTAACCTGCTATTTTGTAGGTTTGTAGCATTCTTGTATAGATTTTTAATTGTTATGACCATTGTAGTAACATTTTGCATCATTTAGTGTCATTTTAAGCTTTATTTATTTGTTTTTGACATATTTGGGGCGATCTTGAGCATTATAGTGACATTTTGGATCTTCTCATTGGTGTTTTTGCACTCTAAAGAAGCTCAAATCACTCAGTGACATTTCTTATTTCTCTATGGTGTTTCTACACATGTGAATGACATTTATGCACCTATTAGTGACGTTTCTACACTAGTGGTATTTATGATTTCTCTATGGTGTTTTTACACATGGGAATGGTGTTTTTACACTTGCTAGTGATGTTTCTTCATTGGTGATGTTTACGATTTCTTTGTGATATTTATGCACATGAAAATGATGTTTCTGCATCAGGTACTGATGTTTTTACTTTTGTGGCATATTCTTCAAATATTATCTTTTCTAATCATTCAAGTATCTAAAATGCATGTTTAATTTGTTGTTTTCATATTTCTAAGTTTTTTGAATTAAAAATTGCATATTGAAGGTTGGTTAAAGGGCTTGTAAATATATTCATATAATAATTTAATATTATTTATTCACTTTTCATTTATTCATGTGTATATCCATTGTCTTAGTTACATGTGTTCTTCTCTCACGCCAAAAGGTGGCCTTGAGAATTAGAAATAATTAAGATTATTCTTTTTTATTCTCTTAGGGTATGATGAATTGGATTTGACCACCAAACACTCAGTCAAATTACGTGTTTTGACTAACTATAAATACTCTTGAAGGAGTTTTCATTATTGGCTAAGTGGGAATTTAGTTTTTCTTGGTTCCTATGACGTGAGGTAGTTTCTGCCAATATCCAAGCCTTAGACAACACTCTTGCATGGACTTAGGCCTCATATACCACAAGGTATATTGATTAATTCCGTAACAATCTTATTCATCATATCTTACGAGTAATTTTTGCTATAAAAATATAGTGGTGTCAGTAAAATAACATTCCCTAAGATACCCACTCATACCCTTGATGTATATTTGTGAGACACTACACTTTTTTAAACCTTATATGGATAACATATGTTGTTTTTATTGTGCTTTTCCTCCCCTTGCCGAAACCCATCTACAAGAAAAAAAAATTCAATGGCATCCAAAAATGGGTATCAAATAAAACAAATTCAACAATTAAAAAATCCTTTCACTACCAATCCATTCTCCCATAAAACTAATGAAAATCATAACCATGCTCAAATCAACCAAATCCTTTACAAAACAAGGATGACATCCTCCTAAGGCTCATAATATTAGGAGCTAAACTAACATCTAATTCTAATCCTAAAAACTCATCCAACATCCTTAGACAAAAGGATCCCTCCATCCAAAATCCACCTCCTACATTTAGCAAACCTGTGGGTTCAACCTCACCAAATCTTGAATCCATATAAAATTCCCCTCTTGCATATAACAACCCTTTGGTTTTGACCTCACCAAATTCTATAACCACCAAAAAAACCATTAATCCCAAACTCTCCCACATCAAAACCAACATCAATAAAGGAGAATTAGTCCTCAACCAACGATAACCTCTTCACAATCACAATCATGTCATACATGACCAAATCTAACAATTGATCTAGTAATTGGTCAATTTAGCCTCGCATATTAGTTCTAAAATATCAAAGCTTTCAGTGCAGGATAGAAAAAACTCATAATTAGTCCCTTGAGCAAAATCAATCCAACAATGAAAACCCTCAGTCATAAAAATCCAACTTCATCTTACCACATCACATCACTCTCCCTAAGGGGAAACCTAATTTGGAATATAACCAATGATAATACACTCCCTTAGGTACATATTTGACCATCATCTTCCATTAACTAGGAAAGGAAAGCATGATCATATATCCATGAACAAAACCTTTTAATGACAACATGTTTAAACCATTTTGGGTAAAGGGAAAATGAGTATTGTGATTACCATTGGACCAAAGGACATTCGACACATCAATACATGAGACTGAAGAATTAAATCCAAGACTTAATTTATAAATGGTATAACAAACTTGATAAAAATAACACATTAAAACCACATGATCAATAAATAGGGATATATATCAGTTTTTTCCCTAAACATAATAAAAGCAATCCATCGTAAAATCAAGATCAAACGAACAACATCAATCATAATTCCCTCATTGAATTTTTCCATCTTGTCAAAAATTAAATCAAAACCATCAAATCTAAAGCCCTAGATTGTGTCATCACAAATAGGTAAAAAAAATTAATTTTCTAACAACCTCCTTTGCCTATTTTTAATGGCCAATACAACCTTATCAAATAAATTGAAAATACTACCATAAACATTTGCATCTTATATCTTCTTAAAGCATCCATTTTTCATGAGGACATATTGTATAAGGCCTTTCATAAGTCAAGATTCCCCAACAACATTAGCTCATCATAATTCTAAGAATTGGTTAGGAATTTATCCTTAACCCATGACTCAAATGCATCTAAAGTCAAAGAGCTTTCATCCTAATGATATCCCTCCTACATAAAAAAATCCACCATCTATCATTGATAAAAAAAAATTGATAGACATGACACACACAAGTGAATGAAACTGACATCCTATGATTTTGGCACTTCATCCTTTGCTAAGGTGAGATTCATAGTAGACGAGAAAATTGAAAGCTCCTTTGGATCCTACCTTTATGATGACATCTTTGCATATTCTTTCAAACCTAAAAATTATCCTATAGCCAATAATATGTTTACAAACATGAACTATAATGGAAAATGACTAAGCATAATAAACAAGACATTCACAAGCTTATTCATGTTCACCAAAATCTAGGTCATTACAACATAGGTTGCAAACCTTTTGGTAATTTGTACAATGATGTAAGTGAAAATTATTCCATCATTTAGGATCCTTCTCCCGATATTGAAACAAGATCTAGTTGTGGCCTCTACTAAGATCTTGCTACCATCAACCCCTTTCATGACAGTGTCATTCAAACCATCCAACTTAATTTTAAACACCCTGACCCCATCACATGCATCCAACAAAATCACACACCAATTGATTTCTTTCAATACAATGAAGCTATAAAATTAATCATGGGATTCTATTATGGTATCCCACTTAGGGAACACATATGAGGATTTGAGAACAATTTGGACACATCAACTTATCAAAATAAAATCCAAAACATCAAAAAATCCAAAACAATAAAAAAATTAAAAAATCCAAAACTCAAAACAGTCCAAAAAATCCAAACAATAAAAAAATCACAAAATTCAAAACAATAAAAAATATAAAAAATCAAAATCCAAAAAAATATATATATTTCAAAAATTGAAATAAAACGTCGCCTAAAAATTGACATTCTCCCCTTCACTTTCGTCCCTCTACACATCACCTGTAACTACCACATAATAAATTCATGTGTCATTACTTAATTATATTTTCCACACACATTGTGATTCAATAGTCTCTATTTGATGCAGGTGCATCAGTAGGTTGTCATATAGGTTGGTATGTTTTGGTTGGAATCTAAGTGGTCTTAGGGTGTATGCAATTATTTCCCTCCAAAATATTGTATTTCAAAAATTCAAATTTGGCAATTTTTGTGTAAAAGCCAAAATAAGGCCTTTTTGAGTTGTGAAGGCCAAAATAGTGTGAAACTAGACTTGGAGATATATTCTCACATGGAATCAAGTTTTTTTTCAACAAATTAGGTGGTTTGAATTGTTTTCCAAGTCAATAAGTTGTTGAGTCATTTTAGGGAGTAGTTGATTTAGACTAGGAGTGTGGTTTGGAGTACTAAAAATGGGATTTTGATCTCCATATGTTATTACTTCATGGAAGATCAAAGGAGTAGGTGTAATTATGTGGAAATAACAAGCATTGAATATTTTGAGGTGTCCCGTGATGTAATTTGTAAGCTTTACTATGTTTTCATATGCATTGTGTAAAATATTCATGCACAGACTGAGAGCTACCAGTTGATAGTCAAGGGACATGGAGTTGGAAAGTCAACTATGATGTAAGAAGAACTTAGATGGCATCATTATAAGCCTAGTACAATTTATTTTAGGTCTTGAAACATCTTTATGAGCTTTGTGTGCTCAATTTTCTGTTTTCTGCCCCCGAAACTAGGGCTTTCGATATCTTCTAGACTGTACAATGAAAATTGCTAAAAAAATTAAAGCACCGTTTTCACGACATTCTCTAGCACTGCCCAAAATGTCAGAGTTAAATTCCATGGAAAGATGTGGTTTGCATGAAATTCTATGTGTTAGGCTTACATTTTTACCATTCTGGATTGTACAGTATTTTTTTGTGATGTTCTAGTTCAAAATATTAAACAATAGTATTGGATATAACTTTGTAGGGTTGGTATAAACCTCATACAAGTGTTTTGAAATTTGATCCATCCATGAAACCCATTTAGCATCATCATAGTCCTAAAAAATGATCTAATCAAGCCTATGACAAGGCATAAAACAGAGCAAGGATAAGTAAATGTTGAATTGGTGTATAATGAACACCTCATGAGTTAAAAGTAGTTCAAGTGGAGGCTAGGGGTTAGAGATAGTGGGGGATAAGGTTCTAGAGGAATACAAAACATCCCTATAAACTTCATGAGCATGGGGTTTGTCATTGGTTAGTGTAAAGGAAGAAATCAAGAGATGAAGTATGCTAGAAGGGTATGCATTGGTATTGAGAATATATCAAGAATGGTGTTGCAGAGAAGGTAGAATATCCAGGAGCAGGGTCTTGGTATAATAGGCTATGGAGAGCCTCTATAGGCTATGAAGTGTGAAGCCTACATAAAAAAAGGGAAGATAAGGTGTATTTGAGTGGAGTGAAGCTTAAGGAAGTATAGTAGATGGGATTGGAGATAGAAACAAGTTTGAAGCCAAAAGAACATTGAGGAATGTGGTGATTTCATGAAGAAATCACAAGAACATTAAGTTTCATAGAGGTGAAAAAGGTGGAATAAGTAAAGTGTATGAGAGTGGGATGGAGTAAGTTGAGGTACAACTGATAGAATGGATTGGTGAGGACATGTGTAAAGCATAGGACAGGTTGGGAGGTTTGATGGTCTCATGTTGGATTCATAAGTACATGAGACTTGCTTAGATGAACTACACCAAGAGGTATAGTGTTAAAAAGAGTTGAGTAAGAGGACAAGGCTTGAGTAGAGTATAGTGTCCATAAAGGTGACCAATACAAGGTAGGGCAGGAGAGAAACTAAAGTTAAGGTATGAATCTCATGTTTTTATTCACATATGCTTGAATAAGTCTATACAATGAAATGTACCTACAACATATACTATGTGCATATAATGATCTACATCAAGTAAGTGACTTTGGATAGATCCTCAAGCAAGGAGAGATTGGATAGGATAATGCATGATTGAGGTGAATTGTGACCTCCATAAGTGAAAATAGTAGAATTTAGGAAGACCCCTTTGCACCACTATTGCATCCATTAGGCATGAGTCTATCATTACCTGATAAATCAATAAATTATTAGCTCGCATACACTTAATACTCTTATTGTGAAGACCCTCAAGTATATATTTGGAAAATATCCAATGTTGTCTCCATAATCATTATCTCTCCCTCCATCAAGCCATTGATGGTTCTTAACCCTTTACACAATAATTGAGAGAGGTAAATATATTTTCAATAACAATCAAAACAAAAAACATCAAAAATTTCTCTAGGGGTGTCTCCAATATCTCTACCAGGGTTATGGACACTTGGTTGGTAATAGAATAATGTTGCAACTAAAATTAGATGCATCTCTATTAGAGCTATATACACGTAGCTAGAAACAGAGCAACATACTAATCACTTCCCACCCTTCATCCTTTAATCCACTATCAAAATCAATAATGCATGCACATTGGTTAGTCTTACTTCACTTATTTCCCTTCAAATATTCACTTCAAGCAACAATTTACTTTTGTATGCACACATTGGATATCAATGAGAGACGAGGCTAATATGTTACTAGGTGTTTTTTATATTTTGTTCATACTCCTATTTTATTCCATTTCTTATCACATGATATGTGTCTTTTATCTCAGCACTTATTTACTAATCTTGTTTCAAACCATGTACATGCATTACATGGTTACTTGATTCTTTCATAACCTTTAATGAACTTACACTTACATCTTTCTCTATTAAAAGAAAACATTTGTGGGCATCTAATACCTTCTATATATTCGTGACTTCTCATCCAATCTAACCTATAATCATTTTTTAACTATCACCATCAGGATGGAGCAACACTAATTTCATGCTCTGTATTATTCATTGGTACGTTAGTCACTAACTATCATTTTCACAGACATATGGATGGAGGTAATATTGTCCTCACTTTGATAATCATTCTCGTATCAAGGTTCACTTTTATCATTTATTGATTTCCATTTTTCGCCTAACATTATGTTGGGGCATCCTACGGCCCAAATAATTTTTCACTTGAGGGGGATACTTGTAGACACAAAATCACGCACTTTGGGTAATTATCTAGTCCTGGTTACATACTACTATTCATGTGATTCCTAAGTAAGAAAAGTACTAATTAACCCATGTCTTTGGCCACATTTCTTTGCTTTCTATTGCCAATTTTGGTCTTAAACCCTTACTTGCTCAGTCTATCTTTTTATACTTTGACATTTATCATCCTGGACACTAGCGCCCAGTTAGGATGCTAGCATCAGGCACCCTCGTCCCCTCTGGGTGCCATTGTCCCCTTTGTAATTTACTCACACTTTTTGGATCATTTATATCCGTTTGAGCATATATATTTTTGGTAGTTGGCCTTTTAGGGTTAAATTATGAAATTTGAGCAAGGGAATCATATAAATATAAAGTTATGTGATCATAATAAAGGACCAAGCATTAACAATTAGCTATCATTGCCTAAGGTTGCATCCATCAAACATCTAAGAGATTAATTGCATCCATCTAGCACTATCCAAGGGACATAAGGGATAGTTATTATGCATACACTTCATAGGATGGAAGTTCATTCTATTCCATGCACACATTTATTACATTTCTTTACATCTAGCTTACTTGCTCGCTATCAAGAGTGACACGCACAAGAGCCACCTAGGGCATAATTTTGGCACACACACACACAGAGAACTACATTGGGTCTGAGATGTAGTGCAGTGCTCAATCATAAGTTCACCATTGTGACAGCTAAGGAAAATATGACCCCTCATTCTGCATCTTTCTTTTTTTAGGATTTGAGGGTTTTGCAGGTTCATACATCATTGTAGGTTTTCAGTGAGCTCGGTGATCAGAGTGTGACCACCTAGCAATCAAAGGAGAACAAAAATAAACAATTTTTGACATATCAGAGGAGGTTCTCTAAAATTTTCCACAGATCCGGGCACCCAGAATCAAGTTTAGGGCACCTGCAGGGGCCCCTGTCCCTCTCCAGGCACCCCAGCCTATCTTTTTCCTCCATATCTATATTTTTATGGGTCTTTGTACAATGCTTCTACCTCTTTGCTCACCTGGTCAGCACTTCGGTGCACTCCATACTTTACTGTGAATCAATTAAGTACCTTTTTCTCCTCCTTGCAATCAAGGTTTCATAATTTATTTCTCAGTTTCTTGGGTGTAATTTTTGTACTTAATTGTTATTCATTTACTACTACTATAGCATTTAGTTTAGGCTTACAAATTCACATTTTAGCTTAATCAATACTATACCAAATCCTTTACTCACTAAACTTATGCAAACTATCAATCAATCAATCAATTTCACCGACCAAATAGTCATCTACTTTTTGAAATCATCTTATCAATCCCTTACTGTAATCTACGAAAGTGTCCCATTGATCAGCATTTCTAGGTCCTTGTCTATCTATTCACCCATCTAAGCCCGTGTGCTTGAAAACCAATATCCTATTTCTCATAAATTAATCAGTCTTAACTATTCACTAATCCTCCAAAACCAATATCCCACATATCCTAAATATTAGTTAACTCTACCAAATAAAACCTATAAAAGTAAACTTCAAGTATCCATTGGATAAGAACCCTGAATGGGACAGTACCCAAGAGATAGATGGAAACACAAGAAAATCCTTCTATTGTAGGAAATTTATTTTGGGAAATCCATCCATTTTTGGAGAAATCCTCCTCATATCCTTCCTCTATCTTTGTAACCACTTGTTAGAATCTTTCACAAGCCTTAAAGCAACCTCATTCAACCAAACATGAAGAAATCCACACAAAAAGATTGTTCTACATTTGATAAGTGTAGGTATTATTTCCTTATAATGAATCTTAGGTCATTATTTGAGTTAGATAGGGATTTATTGTTTTTATTTATTTATTAAGGTTTGAATATAAAACTATACATTACCAAATTATGGGTTGGATAAGACCTTGTTAATGAATCAATTAGTCAAGCACACTCTATTATTTATAAATTTGGCACAAATCCACTTGAATTACCTAATTTTGTCACGATGGAATTGAAAACTTACATCGGTCTAGTTTGGAATGTCAACAACCCATGTTGTGTTCCAATATTTCCTAATTTCCTATGGGAATTGTAGGCAAGTTACCCTCAAAATATCTTGGGATCATACAATCCACAAATCACAAGGGATGATGTTACAGAGAGTAATTATCAACATTGGAAACATTGATCGAAAAGGAATTGAATTTACTAAAATATATGGAGTTCATTCACTTCTCCACCTATAATTATCTCTACCTTTTTATTTCCAGTGCTATACAAGAATACATACCAATCATTTCATTTAAAACAAAAAGAAAGAAGAAGTTATTTTTCTTTCACTTCACAATTTTACTTAAGGTGTGTAATTCACCATTTCCTTCCCCCTTCAATGTCATTTTGTTTAAAATTCCTTCCATAACAAATGCCTTAGTTTGTGAATTTCTCGTCTCCTTTAATATCTCCTCCTACATTTTGCTTCCTCTTCTTGCCCTTCCTTTTCTTCAATTCTCCAAGTCTAGATTTTTTTCCTTTATTTCCCTTAGGTGCAATTCTTAGGGGAGAGGGACCAGTAATTAGTAAATTTCTAATAATTTTGATAGTTATTGAGACCTTTAACCCCAATTATTAGTTATTCTTTACTTCAATTTTTTTTTTTTAAAAAGACATTATTATTTTAGTGTGGGCCCTGTCATTATTAGGGGGAAATTACCAAACATTGAGACCATTTCAACATAACTACTAGTCCTTTGACCCAATTATTACACACCACACATTATTCAAAAGTGTGCAACACAATATTAAAATTAAAAACTTATCCACTTGATATTTTTAATATTATTAGAAAAATATTTTTCATCCACCAAATTTCCAAATACAAAAGTCAACTGTCAATATCCATTGAATCACAACTATCCCATGATGTCATTTTTTAAATACAAATTCAATCTCCATATTTTGAGTGCACCATCAACCACATTAAGTGTATTTACTCCAAATCCTTTGAATCCTAGTCCAAAATTTATGGATTTGTACCTAAAATTTACAAATTCAAAATTTGTAAGCCTCACCAATAAATCAATAAATATAATAAATGACAATTTTGAATTTAAATTTTCCCAATGAATTGACTAGATGAACAATTCAATCCATGCAAACATGTGAGAGCTAATAGAATGTAAGTTCACATATCACAAATCAATTACCTATAAAAACATCCCATCTACAACATTTTTTATATTTCATAATACATTGCTAGGATTTGGAGTTGAAGTTCAACAGAGAAAGTCAAAATCAACCATTGCATACAAGCACCAATATTATATTTTGGTTTTTAATCTTTTTTCTACTGATTTTTAAATGTTGTAAATGCCCTAATAGACTGGTTTAATGCCCTACTTTGTCGTACCTAGTCAATGGGTGTAAGTTGGGTGGTTGCGTTAATCAATTTCGTAAACGCCATGCCATACCTTATCACCATTTTGGATGTCGTCTTGCACTCATGGTGTCTCAATTCTAAGAACACTTCTATTTTGTAGTTTTGAAATATGAAAATAAATCAAATAATAATAATAATATTGTTATTATTATCAAATTTTAATATATAGTATATACATATATGATAATACCAAATAAAATTAATAGTAATAAAATCAACTGAAACCGGGTTGAGCATGGAATTCATGATGGTTTTGGTGGTGGGAGTAATGGTGGTTGGTTGGTGCCAGACATTTTTTCTTGTTATACATACAACCTCCCCTCAGTACTTGTCTACTTATCTTCATCCAATGCAAACCTATTTTCATGCAACTAATAGGAGAAAATTTGACACCTCAACCTAGATGTCTCACCCCCTTGTTGTGTCAAAATTACCTTAGTCCTAGGTGCAAAATGAAATCATGAAAAATGTATGGTCATCTATTAAGGTATAATGGAAAGTATTTTATTGTGTGTTGTTAGTGCCTTGGATATAGAACAACATGGTTACTAGAATGGCCATGGAAAATTACAAGAAGATTTTTATTGATAAGTGTAAGTGTCAAGACTCAACCTTGCTAACATACTCTTAACCCATGCCATTATGGAGTTTAGCATGATGTGTGGAGGGATGAAATGGGTTTAAATATTCAGCTAGTCTACTTCAGTCTCTCCTCCAACGTTCCCCCCAACATGTGCCAAAATATGGTGTAGACACCAAATTTGTGTCTTACGACCCCCCATGCCCCACATCTCATTTCGCAACCTAGCCTCATCACCTAAACCTTACACAATTATTTATTAATTACCTTATAATTAATAAATCCACATCTCCAAACCTGCCACCTCATTTCGCCACCTCATCATGACCTAGTCCTAACCCTAAACTAACCTAATTAAGACCTATAACTTGGTCTACATCCACACCCATGACTAATTACTCCTCACCCGCACCAAAATCAACCTAATAATGACTTGACCAAGCCCACAACTAATTCCTCGGGAGAAAAGGAGGGAAAGTTGGCTATTTTACTAAAAATAGCTCACTTTGACTTAACCGATATCGGTTCCTACTTGACCGCCATCGGTTCCCTGTAAATGACCTCCCCCAACCAAAAACAAAGGATCGGAACCTGGGAATTGATTGGAAGGATCAGGAATTCACTTGGCCGAGCAGAGACAAGTGAAGGAAAGAGAGGAGTTTGCAGAGAAGGACATCAAGCCCAAGACTAAAACTGAGTAACCGGAGCCCAGTGACACTCATCCAAGCATTGGGAGAGAAGATAGCTCATCTTTGATTGTCTGATCATCCTACCTGAGCCCTACCTTCATTATCACAGTCTTTAGACCTAATATCTCCATCAGGAATTAGTAAGTAGTATCTTGTATGTTCTTTTAATAACATTTCTTGGACTTCTGAATCACAGCAATTCTAAGTCTATTCCTAGATCTACTACCCGATAACACCCTCCATCTAACTGTCATTCCTCTACCCCTACATTACCCCCAAGAACAGCCCCCATACTCTCTGAGTCTTCTCCATTACCCCATTACCTATCCCCAATCATTTACCAGCCTTATAAACACCATAGCCACCTTATAGCCACTGTACGTACCCAAAATTGTAAGGTACTGTACTGTGGAACGGCGTAATAAGTGCCCCGATGATGATACAGGGTCTCCTCGCAAGGTGTTCAGGATCCGGAAAAGTCCTCGGAGTGTGCGTTAACATCCCGCATGCTCCGCTTAGCTCCCGCGCCCTTTGTTTTCCCCCTTTTTCTTCTTTCCTTGGCCCTTTTGATCTTCAGTGACGAAACCGCCACCCTACAGGGCGACGGTCCTATGCGCGTTTTCCATAACATTCTTTGACGCGACTTGCGTGAAATATCACGATTCACCAGCTTTTTCCTTGCCGACTTGAGCATGCATTTATGTTTTTGGTCCCCTGGAATAGTGTTTTTCCTTTGTTTATTGTTTAGGAGTTCAATTTGGTTTTGGTTCTTGGGTATTTGAATTCCTATAAATGCATGGTTTGTGCACATGCAAATGGTCTGGAGTTTTTGGTCTGGAGTTTTTGGTTTGGAGTTTTTGGTCTGAAGCTTGGCTGGATTTTGAAGTTTGATCTTTACTCTCATTCCCTCATTTTAGTGTTTTAGTTAGTTAGCTTGTTTAGAAGCCATAGCTTGAATTCACTTGCATCTTTTGTTAAATTGCTCAGCTGTTGGTAAGCCATAGACCCATCTTGTGCAGGCAGTGCTGTTATCTCATCCAAATCTAGTTAGAAGCTTGCCTATGAATTTCTCTTTGCTGTAGATTTACTTTCATCATGTCTTGGAGTTCTTAGTTCAATTCATTACATGCCTGGTTAGCTTTATTCAGTTGTTGGTAAGCCACATATCCAACTTGTGCAAGTAGCGTCCTTATTTTATCCAATCCATTGGAACAGAATAGCTTAGGAAGCCATTAAAGTTGCAGGTTTTGCTCCTCATATAGGATAGTTACAGGTTCTGGTCGCTTCATGTTGCATGACTCGCAATAAAATCCCACTAGGAATCGCATAAGCCAAGCTCTATACTCTTGCGCTATCCCTCTCCTACTTGCATTTCCGGTCTGCATTCTGAGTTGTCCTTGTCCCAAAATCTACTCCTATCGATGCTAGCATTACACGCTTTTCTGGATCCACGTGAACACGAAAGAACAAGAAGATCATATTGAGGGGACGAGATCACACACACCATCGGATTCGCCACTGTTCTGCGGAATCCAGGTTTTAAATTTCAAAGTTCTAGTCAGAATCATATCAAATAGAGAAGATAAATTGCTTCATTGCAGTAAATTCTATTCTCGATATTGCCAAGGAAGCTGTGAGGATTGATAGTTTCTGAGAAACTATGATTCACTCCTCACTTCTGAGGTAGGATCGAGAATCTTGCAGATAGATTAAATGAGCTATTTTATTTATTTAGAATAATTCTACAAATCGCACAGGCAAATAACTACACTCGGTTATCTTGTTTGTTTTAAATTGTTATTTAATTATTATTTCTAGATACGCTTAAAATAGTTTGTTTTCCTTAAAATCGTCAAAAGATTTCTTAGAAGAATAAAAGTTATATATGTTAGATTTATTTCATGCAGTTAGATTTGCATTTTGTTTCGTATGACAATCACGGGACCTCAGGAGCCCAGGGAATATATATTTGAGCCAATCGTGCCTCAACCAAACCTCGTCACAGCAATAGTTGACATAGACCAAAATCTCAGAATACAAGTATTCCGAATAACCACAGATTTACAACTAATCAGTTCTCAGTTAAGAGGATTAAACATAGAAGATGACCAAGCACATGCATTTTGGTCAAGTCAGCCAAACTACAGATTACCCTAGAAAATCATCCACATGAATGTAGAAGGGTTTGAAAGAGAACAAACATTCGGGTGCGATCCTTTAGTTCCACAGCCAGACGCTGGAGACACCCTCGTAGATATAGATACCAACTTAAGAATCCAGGTTGCAAGAACGCCTGTGAGGTATTCTGAGAAGATTACACAACTGTTGGTTCTAAATATAGAAGCTGAGAAAGCGTACGATTACTGGATACTAGGGATTAGAACTTGATCTCGTGTATGACCATAACAGGACCACAACAACTAAGAGTCTATGGTTGTGACCCATAGATCCCACAGCCCAGTGAATCCATAAGAGAATTAGATATAGACACTGGCCTACGCACACTAGTATTTCAATCCACTCCACTTCCACCCATCATCATCGAACAATTGTCCTTACTGAATATAGCAGCTAACGAAGCTAGAGAATTCTGGACTAGGCCAGAAAATTGTCCATAAAAGTCAATTATATTCACCATCCACTATATGACCTTATCAGGAGACATATACGAAACTATCCCAGGTCATTTTCCACGTATTCCGCAACCCATAGATCGAATCACGCCAGAGCTTGATATTGATTGGAGCCTTCGAGCAGTCATCCTTGCTGATCAATCTATCACACCAGTCCAAGTTAGAAGGGCCTTCTATGCCTTAGATTCGCAAATTCCTTTAGTGCGTGTCGAAGACATTAGACTGCCTAACTAGTTTTTCTTGAATCCAACGCATATTCTACCCCCACCAGTTGTCTCGGCACGACCTCGAGAGATCGGGTACGCGGAAAGTCTCGGCACGACCTCGAGAGATCAGGTATGCGGATTTGTAGATTCTCACGCTCACCTATCGCTTTTCTGGCATACAGCCACCTTATAGCCAACCTTCACTAAAAGCCCCTAAACCACTGCCCCTACCGATATCGGTTATCAGAAACCGGTACCGGTGACAGTGACCGGCATCGGTCACTGTGATTCAAAACCAAAATGAGCCCTTTCCTCTATTGTTTTAACAAGGTAATTAAATTGTAATTTTGCAATAATTTGTGTTAATTCATATTAGCAGGGGAACTGACCACCTTCGAAAGGAAGTCTAATATTTCCTGGGCCCAAGGCAGTTCCCTCATTTATTGTCTAATTAGAATCTGGTGGTCTTGTATTCTTACTTACAGGTAGTCCTTCCCAGACAAAAAGGAGTTCTTCGCAATCGACCTGATCTCTCTCTACGGTACACGCACACCCTCTCAACATTCAACAGGTATTCCTCCTAGCCCTAACCCTTATCTGTTTCTCAAAGGAATGAAAGGATAGAAGCAACTCTATTCTAGGAACGGAAGCACTCTGTGTGAAAAATATGGACTTTTGAAATTTTGTGTTTTTGGTAGAGAAACTTGTTGATTATCCTCTTGTCAGACGCTATAATGGAGTTTTGTTAAAAAAAGAGGTCTTCAAGATTTTAATGCAAATGCAACCAATCAGTGTGTAACTTGATCAATGCATCCTTTCTAACATTCTCCAACTTGTGTTGAAACTAGGAGCCTTATGTTAACATGTGAACTGTTGGAAAAAATGCCAAAAAGAAATTTGGTCTTAGCACAAGGCATGTGTTTCAAAAAAGGCACAGAGAAAATGGATTTTGGACCTGATTTATTGCATCTACCTAGTAATATTTTACGCAAAGTTTGAACGCATGCAAAATGGAAATTTATGGAGGAGAGGTATGATTAGTTGTATGAAAAAATGTAAGAAAGATATGTGGCTCTTTTACTGCAATAACTAAAGGATCTACACAAATGGTTTGTTAAAAGGTGTTGGAAACTTCATTAAATGTAAATGACATGTGTCTAATATGATCTATTCACCTTTGTTAGAAAACTCCCTTCCTACACCAATATTAGAGCCTTGGAATAGTTTGGAGATTCTTCTACGCTAATGGCATTTCCTCCCTTTATCCACTAATTTCAACTTCACAACACTACATGGAGTTTTATGTAAGGGAAATTAACAAACAACAGAAGATAAAAGAAATAAAACATATTATACCTTCTCTGTAGATATCTTGGAAACCTCAAATAATACCATAAAAGCTTTTAAACTTGTTAGATATTTTTGAAGATTCGATTGTGGATGCTCTTTGATATTACTCTCCAAAGGGATTTGCAAATGCTATGAGCAGATTTCACAAGGATGCAGAAGTCGAATTGGCAAAAGCTAGATGTAATTTGTTTAAAGCTCTGAGGATGGATTTACAAAGGAAATGGATTGCTTTAATAGCTGAGGGTAGAGCTATGAAAGGTGGATTTGGCATTGACTAAGCTCCAAGTTAATGGTTGAATCACCCGGGTTAGCAAGTAGACTTGGCAATAGTAGTTGCATATTTATAGGGGCAATAGGAATTTGGAATAACAGAAGTTACATCTAGCAATTGAATTGCACGTACAACTCTATAGCCCCCTCATTTCTAGGAATCTAGAAATGGAGTTCAAGTTGAGTTGACTAAGGAGAGGAAGTGATTAAATAACTAATTTAATTAGTATTTAATTGTGAGGAAATAATTAACCATTTATTTACTTAAATGTTTAATTATATTAGCTAGGAGGATGTAGAAATTAATTTAATTAATTCTAAAGGCATGTTACAATTAAATTATTTAATTCCAAATGGTAGGAATATAGCTTAGGTAATATAATTAATTTAATTAATTCTAAAAGGGTGTATTTAAATGGCGGAATTAATTTAATTAATTTCAAAGGGGTGTACTGTGGCAACATAGAATTAATTTAATTAATTCTAATTGGATGGAAGTGGGATAGAAATATGTGTGTATTTTTAGGGTGTCTAAATTTTCCCCTCTTTAAAGTGCTATTGTGAAGTAATAATGGTTTAAATATAGTGGACACATGCATATCAACAAGCAGAAAGCAATGAATCATTTGATGCCCGAGTGAGTAGAATGGTTAGGGAATGCCCCCTCAAGTGGGTGGATGATGCAGCAAGGCGGAGGATGGCCACTTGATAGGAAAGAGACAAGGAAGTTTAACAATGAGGATGAGAGGAATTTTGCTCGTAGCATGAGTGCCATTTGGAGAGTGTGAATATAAGAGAAACCTTTATTCTACTATTGCACAATAGAGTTGTCACCATGATTATTAAGGAATGAAGATGGTTAACCCATATGCGCGTAAACAAACACACACACACACACACACACACACACACACACACACACACACAACAGAGAAAAAAGAAAAAAGAAAACAAGCCCAATATGAATAGTAGGTGCAGACATCATGGTTATAAAGGAACCAAGATATTATCACACTACTTGCAATTGGTCCAAGAATTAAACATCATCAATGAAACATAAATTTGAAATAGAAGACAATCAGTTATACCCCTAATGCATGCCACAATGATGATTAAATATATGCAAATGATCCCAAGGAGGGAATAAGATCATATTGAAGAGCAAAGTAAAGGTACTCCTCATGACACTATTGTTAGATCCATTTTATAAATTATCTGAGAGAAATTTCCCCAAGTGAAGTTATATCGCGAAGGAAAAAAACAATTTCGTGACTTGCCCCAAGCAGAGTTAACAATCATGCAAAGGGAATAAAGTGATAGTTGTAAGATTGGAACGATCACTAGGGTAGTAGATAAGAGTATAATTGTATCAAGATTGTGTTAAAATGTTGAAAGATTCGCGTCAATGGTTTTCCAATTATAGGAGTTTGATGATAAGTGAGTGTTTGTTTGAAAAAGTTTTAATATTTTTTTGATTTTTTCAAATTTTTGGATATATGACTTTTTATGGTTTTAAATTTTTTTGAGAAATTTGAAGTACAAATACAAAGAAATGTAAAAAAACTTAATGACATAGTAAAAATAAAAATACATCATGGCTTATTTATTAAACTAGGAAGAAAAACACAACATATGTAAGCAATCAAAAGACACAAGACAAGTATGTAAATGAACCCACTATGAACACGAATGAATAACATCAAAGTTATTTATGAACTAAGATGCCAATATTTTCCTATAATTGGTCTACAATCAAGGTAAACAAAGTAAAAAAATAACAAACTGAAATAAGCAAAAGCATCGTCACAATGTTGACACACTGCAATAGTACAACATAATTTACAATAACAATGTCGAATGGCACTCTAATTGTGTTCCACATTGAATAACTAAATGGATATGCATGCCCCCAAGTAATATCTTATAATGCAAAAGGATTGGATTGAGCCAAAGAGTGGAGTGATGCTTAGACAATCCAAACAACTCTTTTCGAATCCCATTGAATTTTAATTTGTATTAGATTTAATCCAAGTGTGCCACAAGAAAAGTTATAGTATGAAAGTGTAAATGCTTGCCTCGGGCATAGATATACACCACGGGTAAGAAAATTGATTAGCAAAAGATGATCTGGAATGATCATGAGGAGCGTCGCTAAATGGTGAAAATGTTGAACTGTGTTATTCAATTGCTAAAAGTTGGTCAAACATTATCTAAATGTTTTGCTTTATCCATTTTTACATTGTTTTTTATTTTTGGAATAATTTTATATTGTTTTTGTATTTTTTGAAACATATTTGAATGTTTTTTTAGTTTTTTGAAACATATTTGAATGTTTTGGTAATTTTGTGAAACATATTTAAATGTTTTTAATTTTTAACTCGGCAAAAGGGGTTGCACAACTTGAACGCAAGTGAAAACAATTAGAAGCATTTTATTGCATTGGAAAAAATCTAGATGATGTAATGATAGGATGTCTCACTTCATTCGTGACTCCACGCAAGTAGGAAGATGTGAGTGTTCATCACCGAGAGCCAAGAAGGGCGTAAGAATGAGGTGAAGAGTGATATGAAAATGAAGATGATGGATACTAAGATACAAGGTATATAAATGATCCATGTGAGAAAAAATGAAACGCATCTCTAGTTAGGATTAGCTAACCAATTCCAAGATGATTCCAATTTATAGGTTTAGACTCGACTTAGATTTGTAGATGACCACTAATTAGGAAGATCCGGTTGAAGGAATTGTTGTCTCTCTTAACATGAGCAACTAAATTACTTCTTGGGATGCTTTTGATTAAGCACTTTTGATTCTAAAGGCCTTATTTTCTGGTTGATTTGTTTTTATGAAGGACCCCCTACATGTTGTCCCATACCACTGGTAAGATACAAGGGCTCAACACCGAAGAAAAAATGAAGGCAAGTAAGGAAACTCTCCTATGTTCCCAGTATCATACTACTAGTGAGAAGTATGGGCTGATCACCGAAGACTGTGAATGATGAAAAGTGTAATGATTGATTTATATTTTTTGTATTTTTAGATTAATTTTGCCTTGTTTATATTGATAGTGTGCTTATTGGGAAGGAACATTCTTCCCCCAAGTCTCAGTCACATGCAACTAGTAGAACACAAGGTTTCAACACCATAGACTGAGATGGATAGTCAAAAAGGACCGGGTAAATAAGTATTGATATAGGATACTTGGGTGGAAAAGGGCCAAGTCGAAGGATAGAATCAAATGATTCAATGAGTTCTAAGTTATGAGACTTGAGCAGAAAAGATCCAAATCAAATGAGAGAATCAAAAGATTCAATGAGTCCTAAGTTACGAGACTTGGGCAGAAAAGGGCCAAGTCAAAGGATGTATGATTAGATAAGTCCACAATAGGATCGAAAGACTTATGTGATGTTAGAGGAGGATTGTCAAGGTGAAGTATATGTTGAAATGCACATTCATTCGCAAGTGGAAGAATGCATGGAAAGAAATATTAATCTTTATATGTATATACAAGGCTCCTTATATGCCATAGAGACAAAATATTCAATATTGTTCTGTCGAGGTTGTGGATTAGTTGATTTGATGAAAGATTTGCAATTAAAGCATAAAAAGGGTGTATAAGGATATTTCCAGGTATACGCAACTCATGGAGTGCACACATGTAAATATATTGACATGTAAGGGTAATCATTGATGATATTACTGCAAGAGTGATCGTTTGATGGATTGCGGACACGAAAGCAATTGTTTTCCGAAGTGTCCAATCTTTTGGTTGTTTTTCTACAACAAGACTAGAGATATTAGGCATATCCATCAAAGGTGAAAGAATAGAATCAAGCTCAAGGGTGCTTGATGATGGACCCTCTTCTGTAGAGTCTACAATTATCTCAAGGGTTGAAAGGTAGTCTTGAAGGAAATGGTCAAGCTCTCATTTGGTGTTAGAAGGTCGTTGTCTGAAACAAGTTCAATTTCTGTTTGAACTAACGAAAGAAAATATGAAGAAGAAATGGATTAGTTTTGGGTTAGAGATATTTGACCTTCGTCATCGTGATCTTGCAGAGTTTTAGTATGTACAAGAGGTTGGAAAACTCTCAACTCTTAGAAGTTGTGGAAGTTTTCATTTCTTCGGTTGTGATATCTTTGTTGTCAATCTCTACAAATATGTATTTGTTTTCAAGTAAGTCTTGGAGATATTGACAGAGACTTGAACAATGATCATTAAAGTGGCCTTCAATGCGGTGATATTCATAATATTTTGATTCATTATAAAACTTAGGCTTGGGTTCCCCATTATAAAAGGGTCTTGTTATTGGATACTTCATCATTCTAGCCTTTACTAGCTGATGAAAGACACTTGAGAGACTTTCTCAGAGAGGTGTAAACTTATGTTTAACTTTGTGCGGAGTAATTTCTTTGCTAGGTTGTATGATTGGATTTTTGATTTATTATGCATGCATGTTGTGCATGTTTCGACAATCTGTGACACCATCATTGATGACACTGCAATTACAGGTGACGTACCAAGATTTATTGTGATGAGTGCTAGGGTTATTATTTTTATTGTGCCCATTGTCTTTAGAATGAGGCTTGATTAAGCCTTTACATTAAGGGCTTGTTCTATTAGAGTCAAGGTGACGTCAGAGTCAAGGTTGGAAGTGAAAGGTTTGGAAAAATTCTCTGAGAACTCTGTAAAGCTGGTGATAGATCCATTTGGAAGGTGTAAGAACCACTTCAAAGTTTTTCCTCATAGAATTCTAGGAAAAATGAACAAGAGAAAGATATTGTTATATGCCACTTCATGGCATGCTATGAAAATTTCTTTGATATTCTTTCTAAGATCGGTTTTTCCCTTGTATTTTTAAAACTTGGGTGTCTTAATGGATTTTGGAAAGGGTGTGCATAAGATGTCCATGTTGAAAGGGTAGGGACACAATTCATCTAAATTAAATTGTTTGCATTGTTTTTACATACCTGAAATAGTGTCCTTCATCATTTTCCATTCCTGAGAAAAAGATGAATTGTGTGAATCCAACATTGTAATGAAGAATGGCAGAGAGTGAAGAACCATGTGATGAATAACTCACCCCTTATCAAATTGAATGCTAAGATGGAAAATGGGAAAAGTTTTGAAAGCTTGACCCTTAGCAAAGTAAATGCTAAGATGGAATAGGTGAAGAGATTTGAAAGCTCGACCCTTAACAAAGTGAATGCTAAGATGGAAGAGGTGAAAATGTTAGCAACGTACTTAACCTCTAGCAAAGTGAATGCTAGGATGGAAGAGATGATGAAACAATTGAATGATGTGACCCTTAACAACATGAACACTAGGAAAGAAGCGAGACTGAAAATATTTGAGGTGTTTGACCCTTAACAATGTGAATGTTAATATGGATGAAATGTGAAATGATAATAAAAGGCTACTCAATTCCTTACAAAGTGAATGTAAGAAAAGAAGAGTAGGAAAGATTAAATAGAATGGACCCTTAACAACGCGAATGTTAAGATGGATGAGGGATTTGAAAATATTGTCATATTTCGATCCTTAACAACGTGAATGTCAAGATGGACGAAGAGAAGAAGCTTTGAAATTGAAAGTACAATTATAGGACTCTTAGCAAAAGAAATGCTAATATGGGAGAGTTATTATATGAGCTAAATGATGTGCTCAAACTTTAGACAAAGTGAATGTACAAAGGAGATGATACTTTGACATGGTTATTGTGATCAACTCTTAACAAATCAAGTGATAAGAGTGACAAAAATGGTGTGAAAAGTTAACTCTTAACAAGGTGAATGTTACGAGAAATGAAAGGGTGTGGCTTCGCAACACTTAACAAAATGAGTAATGTTAAGGAAAAAGAGGGAATTGAAATGTTAGTTAAATGACTCTTAAAAAGTGAGTGTTAAGAGTGTAGAAACCCTAATTTCACATATGTCTTAAAACAATTAATTCCCCTACCTCATATCCCACAAAAATACACTTCGAATTAATCAAATATAATTTGATTAATTATCCCTTTCAAATCTAAAAATAAACTAATCCTTACTACATGTCATTATTCTCCATGTTTTTCCATTATTGAATTAAAAATTTAATATCAAATCCTCACCCACTCTTCGTGGTTCCCACTCACCTAAAATCCTCCAGTTATGAATTAAAAATCCAATTCAAATCCTCACCCATTCTTCGTGGTCCCCACTCACCTAATCTTGCCCACATTTTCAAACCATAATTTCTTAAATTACTTTAACTTAATCACTTCCCCAAGCTATAAATATAGCCTTACCCCTCTCCTTTAGGACACAAAGAATAAGCTTGAATGCTCTATGTCTGAGTTCTTGCATCCTTTGAGCAAAGGAACATCCCTCCATCTCATCCTAATGTCCAAATAGCCTCATCTTAAAGCACCCCAAATCCATAATCCCTTTGTCCATTGGTGCAAATTAAGTTGATCTTGTTGCAGGAAAACCTTACTCCGTTTCAAGAAAAACACCTACATATCATGCAATCAGGGCTCATCCATGTTTCCTTGCCCATTTTGAGGTTTGCTATAGAATCACGGAGGAGGTATTATTGTTAGTGTTTTAATTTATTTTTTATCATCGTATTTTTCGTAGCTTACATTCTAGTACACCCAGTGGCTTTTGATCTATTACCACTAATTTCTCTTAGTGGTTTTATTCATTCTTTGTTTATTATTGTTCGTTATTATTTCCTTTTATGTGCCTTATGGCCTTCTTTGGTTAACCTTCACGCTATGGGAAGTGTTTCTATTGTGTGGTATCTTGTGGTGGGTATGCAGGTTAGAGTCATAATGAAACTATGACGCTCACCATTTCTTTGACCCCCTCGGTGCTCGGTGTTTAGAAGAAGAATTTCCATCACCAAATCCATTTACTCACAAACCGCAGCGAAATTATTCATCATCTTACGGTGTTTGCAGAGGATCTTTTTCAACAATACAAGACCTTTTCGCTCCTATCTCACCAACATTGTCAGGTTCGCATCCCCAGTCATCTTTTGCACACCAGAGGCCCCCCAGGTTTCGCAAAACAAAAAAAATCTGTCCTTACATTCCAATTTTCCACGACGACACTTCTGGTAACATTTTAAAGCTCTTTTTTGTCATTTTTCTTTTTTGTGAAGATAATCGTTATCGTTATTTTGCAATCATGATTAAGTTACAATAATTATTAATTTTTTTAACAAAATCTATTCCAATTGTATCTGTGTATGCTCTTTTCATGCACCTTGAAGTGATATGGAAAATCAGAAACAGTCTTGATTGTTTAGTTTCTTGTTCTAACATTGCAGGATCCCCAATTCCAAATTTAAATCAATATTTTACTAGTTTTTGTACTTAATTAAAATCAATTTTTAGCTCTATTTTTCGTCAT
Source organism: Taxus chinensis (assembly GCA_019776745.2). NCBI lineage: Eukaryota > Viridiplantae > Streptophyta > Pinopsida > Cupressales > Taxaceae > Taxus > Taxus chinensis. Next base: position 199,815,829 of record CM034152.1, on the reverse strand, counting down.
TAACTAACTTGTCTCTTAAATTTTTTTGGTTTTTCATAATTTGATTGATTGTTGGTTGTGCTCTTTTTTTCCTGTGCCTTCAAGTGATCTAGAAAATCAAAAACAACCACGATCATTTTTTTTCTAACATTTTGTTTACAGGATAACTACTAATTTGTTTTCTATAGGAGCACATCACTAGAATATTGTCAAAAACACAAAAAGAATTTTTTTTAAACCTTCCCACAAAAGTACTACCATTCAGAGAAAACTACTTGAAACCAAAAAAAATTAGCACGTTCAGGTACACTATCATTTTCCGCCAGTAATTTATTTCAAGTTGGAAAGAACCTTGCATATAATCACATCATCATTCTTGTTTTTGCACGTAGTAGAGGTGGATTTCATCACCACCGATGCTACACCGGTGACGTGGACTTGACTACCACGCACCAACAACATTCACATCTGCATTACACTTTGAGACATAGTCTCATGACAACATTCAATATTTACCTCGCCCCTGCTATTCACTTACAGGTAATGTTGTCATGCGGCACATGTGAGTCATGTCTAAATGGCTGTAACAACGAAGCCTGGGCATCATCCCTGTAAATCTTCAGGGAGTTATAAGGATGACCATATACATTCATCCCCCCATCACCTTCCACCTTTTCACAAAACCTACCTTGGACATGGTGATTCACTCCAAAGCAGGAAAGTAAGAATTGGTGAGTCTCCTCCAGTGCTCTAAGGGTTCCCCGTACCAATTCTGTCCCCATACAAAATTAGGTATATCAGGACTAGGGTATATCGGAGGACACATCTTTTTGGAGTGATAAGAGCTTACATCCATCATTCCACAACATACTTGTATGATTGCATAAAACAATGATCATTCCCAAAGAATTTACCTCTTGAGCCAAAACAATTTGATACACATGACTGCTTGTTGTTTGTCAACAAAATAGTTTAGCATTATTTTTATCATAAAACTTGGTTGATATCAATGTGTTCATTGTAAAATTCAAACCCTAGTCATGTTCCACAAAACCATTTCTTGACTAATCCAATACCAAGCAAAACATTGAAGCAATCCAACAATGAAGACCAAAACATCACACTGATTTTATTAGCTTGCTTCAACCAATCCTCCATAGCGTGTTTTCAAGCTATATCAAATTGACATTAGGAGACTTGTTTGAGTTCACTCCTTATTTTGTCAACTATCGAGTTTATCAAAATCACATCCGACACAAATCCCTTCATAACTCGTTTCAAGTTATATCACAATCATATTGAGATTAACTTGTTTGAGTTACTCTCCCCGTCAACAATCCAGAGCTTGTTCAAGCCAAATCTACACAACGTGACACAAATTCCCTAAGCTCATCTCGAGTTATATCACAATCATATTGAGATAAATTGTTTGAGTTACTCTCCTTATCAGTAATCACGAACTTATTTAAGCCAAATCGAAAGCAATCAAGTTCTTATTTAATCACGCCTACTCAAAATTCATAACCAATTTTTTACAGCTTAATCAAGAACACACTTATCTCATCATGGTATTCACATGTAGTCACGATCATGAAAATGATGATGAAGAAGTTGCACAACCAGATCTCACCAATGAATAACAAGAACAAGTAAATAGGGTGATAGAACAAAACAAGAATGAATATCTATTATGCATCCTAGCCATGGGGGAAAAACTACCCCTGACTTCGGGACTGAAAATTTAAACAAACTTATCAACAATGGTGAATCAAGTTACCACAATGAAATACCAAACAACCCAAATAGCTCTTCGGTCGATGAGTTATTCACCAAAATCCAAGACTTAACAAAGAAACTTGAGGAAGCAACTGCTAGAGCTGAAAGGTTAAAAGACTCCAATCCAGACCCCAATACTCATGAAATTCTTGATAACCCATCCCCTGCCTCTCCATTCGCACAAGAATGAAAACATATGAAAGATACCATTCAGGGACTACAAAAACAATCAAAACAATTCAACTTTGAAGAACTATGTCCTTACCCATTTGATACGAAAATATTACGCTTACCATTTCCATCATCCTTCAAAATCCCAAAATTTGATAAATACAAAAGCAAAGGTGACCCCCGTGAACATGTCAAGGAATTTTACATGCAATGTCAGGAAGTTTCTTATCGTGACACATATCTTTTATGATTATTCCCTCAAATTTTAGGAGGACAGGCTTTAGACTGGTTTCTCCATCTTCCCAAAGGGTCAATCACGACATTCACAGACTTATCAGAAAAATTCATCAAACATTTTTCCTTCAACTTAGACTCAGAAATAACCATGCTCGATCTCTGTAACACTAGACAAAGGCCCAACAAAAACTTCACCTCCTTTTTACAACGATGGCGAGGAATTGCAAGCAGATTTCCCTGCTCAATACCCGAAAGACAATTGGTTAGCATTTTTGTTCCAAATCTCAATGCCAAATTATCATTCCACATGCAAATGCACTGTCTGAGTAATTTTGAAGAAGTCATTGAAAAGGGAACACAATCAAAAAATCCCTCATTTCTAAGGGCTTACTTAAAACACCCTTTAGGGACTAACCTCATAGAGACGCCCCTCAGAACCAGGAAAAATCCAAATTCTTTAATCGGAACCTAATTATAGTCAACAATGGCGTTACTGATTCTTGCCATGTTTGAAACATTCAAAGCAATCCACTCAACACATTCAAATCCAAACAACCAATCATAATCCCTAGAAAGGAAGTTCCTTCTCAGGACAGGTGAAGACAGTTCACTCCACTCAGAGAAAGCCTATCTATCATCTTTCATCACTTGGAAAATGCCAACATGATTACGTATCCCATCGTCAAACCCTTTGAAGAAGGACAACCCAAACCGAATTGGTATAAGGAAAATGAATATTGTGATTACCATCACATAAAAGGGCACTCTACAGATCGATGCATGCAACTCCGCCATTACGTCCAAGACCTGATTGAACGTGGAGACATAGAAGTTGAAAATACTTCTGAGACAAAAACACCCAACGAAAAACTTAACATGTTCAAAAATCCCTTCCCTAACCACGATGATAATTCAAAGGATAAGGGCCAATCATCAAGCAACGTCAAGTATGACTCAGTCATCTCGACCATAGACTATGACCAAGACTTAGTGGCAACTATAAAGATCAGAACTGACTGTGCGATCACCACCAGACAAAAAAAATGTGGGTCCCTACAACAAAAAAATCTGCTACTTCATCTCCCACACCACCTCCTAATCCACCATCTAATTCCACCACCAATTCCACTCCACAACCTGCGCCATCATTCAATATTGTCAAACAATTGGAGAAGACTACAACACAAATTTCCATCATGGAATTACTTAATTCTTCTCCCGCACTACAATGCATCCTTATGCAAACATTGAATAACACTCATGTCCCCAAGGACATCAATTCACAACAATTCCAGGCTTTAATTACACATCTTACGGTACCCAATCCTATTTTATCCTTTGGTCCCGTTGACCTTCTTAATCCCAACATCGTTAATAATCATTCTTTATACGTCGAGGGTTATATAACTCATCGTAAGATCAAGCGCGTATTAATCGACAATGGATCCGCATTGAATATTTGTTCCATGAAACTCTTACGTTGCCTAGGTTACACCAAAAATGATCTACAAAACAACATCATAACCATTCGTGGGTATGATAATAGTGAAAGAAAGTTCTGAAGGCACAATCACGTTACCTCTCCAAGTTGGACCCATCACCTTAGAAACGATATGTCATGTGGTGGATGTAGAAGTTGCATATAACATTCTCATCGGCCGACCATGGATTCATGCCATGAAAGCCATCCCATCAACGTTCCACCAATGTATTAAATTTCCTCATTTGGACAAGAATTTACGCTATGTGTGGATCCTCAACCCTTTGAGTATTGTAGATTCCTCGAAGGACGGTATAGACATGATCACTATTGTCCATCAAAAGATAAGTACGCTCCACCTCGCGTAATCCCTAACGAAACACGCGTCGATCCGGATACACTCCCTAAATATGATCTGAAACCATCACCTTCTAACCAAACCACATTTTCCAATCCATTCTCTTCCACTAATCAACAATCTTCAACCAGTCCTCCTCCCACTAATCAATCATCTTCTTCCACTAATCAAGCTTCTTCTTCCAACAACAATCACTCTTCCACCACACCATCTTCTTCCTCACCTAGTCAACCTTCTTCATCCAACCATACCTCTTCTATTAAGATACCTTCTCCTTCGATTAACCAAACTTCATCCTCTAATCCACCCCCTCTTCTTATAACCCATTTTCTTCATCTTTCAGAACTACCAAACTGACTTCCCTGCCACATGAGGTACCTACTGGTCCCCCATCCCACACATTCAAAATTATTGACAAAGGATGCGGTGAATATCAATTTCAAAAGGTGGAAGACTCCTTTTACATCAAAAAATCCCCACACAACTATGGAAAACCCAATGCTCTGCATCTGAGAATCCATCCCACTTACCAATTGGGACAATCAGTTTGGAAAAAAATTGGTTATCTCGACAATGAACATATTCCAAGTTCTTCAGGATCTTGGTTATATAATGACGACTTTGCTCCCTGTTATGAGTCCCCTCAATTTACCAAAGCTCATCGAATAATGAAAAACATGCGATGGAAGGGTAAAGGACTCGGTCCAAATGAACAAGGTCATTTAGACCCAATCAATTACACACAACATCATGGTAAACATGGTCTGGGTTTCAAGGTATTTGATGTTGCTCCTGTATTAATTTCAAGTGATAACGATGACACCAACTCTGATAGTGACACCAGGTCTACACATAGCCTTTTCAAAGACCTTTCTGAAACACATCTTTACTTTGAACATTTATCCGTTAACATCATCGATTTGGAGCTTACGCATCTGACTCTCATAGACCATGGCCAATCACATCATGTGGCCATGGACATGTTCCAAAATGATGAAGCCATCAAAGAATTCCTTGGAACTCACGATCAAATCCCTACTTCTGACCATAGAAAAGGATTTGAAATCAATCTAGATGAATCAACCTATTTTGGTGAAGAAATAGAATATTCGGATCCTTTACCTTTGGAAAATTTGGATCAGAAGCGCAAACAAAAAATTTCCCATAGTCAAAATCTCATCGCCACCCTATCAAACAAACATGTCAATAAAAAGTCTCAACATCACACACAAAAATCTTGTGCCAACTCCCCCAAATCACCCGACACTGATGACTTACATCAACCATTAGCATCATTTTCTGAAAAGGATACATCTAAAATGCTTGTAGAAGAAACTAAAGACATAAACATTGGAACCATCGAACAACCAAAAATTTTACAACTTGGCATTAGTCTGTCTGACCAAGAATGCATAGAATTCACAACACTCCTTATTGAATTCCAAGATATCTTTGCATGGACCTATAAGGACATGTCAGGCCTAGATCCATCTCTTGTAGTACACCACCTTGTGGTGCATCCAGATGCAAATCCTGTGAAACAAAAACTACGCAAAATGCATCCCCAAGTAGCATTGCTTGTCAAAGCTGAACTCGAGAAACTCTTGGAAGCTGACTTTATCTGACCTATTGATTATTCGGCATGGATATCTAACATAGTTCCCATAGCCAAGAAAACCCCTGGCATCAGGATATGCACAAACTTCCGAGACATTAACAAGGCTTGTCCCAAGGATGACTTTCCCTTGCCAAACATAGACATGATTGTTGATTCTACGGTAGGCCATGAAATGCTCTCCTTAATGGATGGATTTTCTGGTTACAATCAAATACGTATTGCTGAAGGGGATCAACATAAAATGACATTTACTACACCATGGGGCACCTTCTGTTATAAGGTCATGCCTTTCGGCTTGAAAAATGCCGGTGCCACCTATCAACGAGCAATGACAGTCATCTTTCATGATATGTTACATGATATCATGGAAGATTATGTTGATGATATATTAGCAAAATAAAAAACACAAATAGGACATCCAGGTGTGTTGAGACACATTTTTGATAGATTACGTGAGTATAAGGTTCATCTTAACCCAAAGAAATGTGTATTTGGGGTGACCTCTGGTAAATTGTTAGGGTTTATTGTCTCACAGAGAGGTATAGAAGTGGATCCTGCAAAATTCAAAGCCATTATGGAAATGCCTCCTCCTCAAAACCTAAAACAATTACACAGTCTTCAGGGAAAAATCCAATCTATTCGACGTTTCATATCACAGTTGGCCGATAAGTGCCATCACTTCAACCAATTACTCAAGAAAGATGCACAATTCCACTGGAACCACGATTGTCAAGACTCTTTTGCTAAGTTAAAAGAATACCTCTCTAGCCCACCTGTTCTTATGTCACTAGTTGTAGATAAACCCATGTTGCTTTATACATCTGCCACTGAACATGCCATAGGAGCTCTGTTAGCGCAACACAATGATCAAGAAAAAGAACAGGTTGTATACTACCTTAGTCAAACACTTATTGAGCATGAAGTATGATATTCCCAAATCAAAAAAGTATGCTTGGCAGTCACCTTTGCATTCCATAAGTTACGTCATTACTTGCTCAATCACACAACTAAGTTGATCACCAAGATTGATCCCCTCAAGTATCTCTTGTCCCGACCCATTCTCACAGGAAGAATGTCTAGTTGGGTCATACTACTTAGTGAATTTGACATCGAGTTTGTTCCGCAGAGAGAAATTAAAGGACAGGCCCTTGCAGACCAACTTGCCGAGGCACCCCTTCCTGGCACAGAACCACTCCATTTTGCATTTCCTGATGAAGATCTTCTGCACATAGACATCGCGCCAGCTTGGACTCTATTTTTTGATGGATCTTGTAATCTCCATGGATCAGGAGCTGGTATTTTTCTTATCACACCTAGCGGACATGTCATCCCCAAATCATTTCAATTAGCATTCCCATGTACCAACAATATCGTAGAATATGAAGCTCTAATCACAGGATTAAAACTAGCTATATCTTGGAATCTTAAAGAGTTAGTTGTATTTGGTGATTCTTTACTTATCATCAAACAAGTTACTGATGAATACCAGGTCAAGGATGAAAAACTTATCCCATATAAGTGCATGGTGGATAGCCTTCAAAGCTATTTTTGATTAATTAGCTTTGATCAAATCCCCAGAATTCATAATAAATCTGTCGACGCTATGGAAACTATTGGATCCCTATTAGAAATCACATCTAATCAACCCCAGACACATTTTCTCATAGAACATCTCTTAATGCCTGCCTATGATCTTCCTGAAAACACTATGGTATGTGAAATCGTGGGTCCAAATAACCCTTGGTACCATGATCTTTACACCTTCATCTGTGATAAAACATTTCCTACCGACATGAAACCAATGCATAAACGTGCTTTAGCACAACGTGCCTCTCGTTACACCATTTTAGTAGAAACTCTTTATAAACGAGGATATGATGGCACCCTGCTCCGATGTCTTAATCAGGAAGAAGCCTCGAGTGTCCTAACTGAAGTCCATTCTGGTATCTGTGGAGTGCACACGAATGGTATAGCCTTAGCCAAGAAAATCCTGCGAGTTGGATATTATTGGCCCACCATGGAAAGTGACGCATGCCATTTTGTCAAACGATGTCAAGCATGTCAAAAGCATGGCAATCTTATCCATGCACCTTCCCAAGCATTGCAATCGATAACCACACCATGGCCCTTCTCTCAATGGGGACTTGACCTCATTGGTAAAATCAGACCAACATCATCTGACGGACATAAGTTCATCATTACCGCTACTGATTACTTCACTAAATGGGTGGAAGCTATGCCTCTCACCTATGTTACCAGTAGCCAAATATCAAATTCATTTTTAATAATCTCATATGTCGATTTGGTATTCCATCCGCTCTTGTCGCAGATAATGGAAAATCATTTAAAAACCAGGATGTAAAAGACCTCGCCAAACATTTCTGCATCAAACTTAAGTGGTCCACTCCATACTACCCTCAGGGTAATGGTCAAGCAAAAGCAACCAACAAGACTCTAAAATCCATCATGGAAAAATCATCAACACACATGGATGTAATTGGCATACTCAAATTTACCCCGCTCTTTGGGCTTACCGTACATCTTACCACACACCTACCAGAGCCACCCCATTTTCCCTCATTTATGGTTGTGAAGCCATTTTACCTATTGAGATAGAACTCCCATCCTTGAGAATCTCCCTTAAAGATGTAATTAATGAGGATGAATACCGACAGTCACGGCTTCAAGAGCTTGAGCTTCTCGATGAAAAATGACTTAATGCCCTCAATCATCTTCAAGTCTATCAAAACCGACTGCAACACAATTATCATAAAAAGGTAAGACCCAGAGAGTTCAAGATTGGTGACCTCATTTTAAAATAAAATCAAAAGAATACCACTAAAGAGTGAGAAAAACAAGGAAAATTTGAGCCTAATTGGTTAGGACCCTATGTAATTACAACTAAATTTGGCTCTGGAGCCTATAAGTTGGCCACTGAAGATGGTCAAGAACTTGATGAACCAATGAATGCAGTACATCTAAAGAAATTTTATCCTTGAGGTGTTCACTATTCCGGGAGACAACGACTTGTACATTGTTCCTTCTGTCTAACTTATCTCTGAATAATTTAAAGTTATTCATTTCCATTGGCAGATATTTTCATTATCAAAATCACATCTTCATATTTATCATCATGAGACATGTGCTAATATAGATCCTATTAAGTTTGTGAGCATCATACTTCTTATAATATCTCCCATTTTCAGTCGCTTTCACCTATGGTCATACCTAGAAGCTTACTGATGGTAATATATTCCCTTCAAAGAAATTCTCTCTTTCATAACAAAGCTCTAAACTTCTTTACCCAGTTCATTTGATCGTCCATCTCAGTCTTCGGTGTTGAACCCTCACATCCTACTAGTCATGTGGGGCTGAGATTGGGGGCAAACGTTCCTTCCCAAATACAAAGCACTATTGTAAAATTCAATCAATTCAATAAATTATGAATAATTCATTGTCACACCTTTCATCCTTCACAGTCTTTGGTGTTGAGCCCACACTTCTTACTGGTAGTGTGAGACTGGGAATGGAGGAAGGTGCCCTTACTCATCTACGTCTTGTCTTCAGTGATAAACCCTTGCCTCTTACTGGTGGCATGGGGCAAAGCATAGAGGGTCATTCACAAAAGCATAAAAATATAAAAAACATTCAAAAACTCTCAAAAAAAAACAAAAAAAAATAAAAAAAAATTTACTAGCCTATGTTTTGCCTTCGGTGATGAGCCCTTGCTTCTTACTGGTAGCATGGGGCAAGGCATAGGGATTCATTTCAAGAATACAAAATCTTATCAATCTGAAAATGCTTACAATTATACAATCCCTAAAGAAGTAATTTAGATGTCTAAGTGAAGAGAGAACTATCCCTTCACCTCATATCTTACCAATCAGCAGGCCACGTAATTGTCTAAGTCTAGCACATGACCCATAAAGTGAAATTCATTTTGAAAATGGTTCAGTAACCTTAAGAAGAATTGAGTCACAATTTCCCAAAGGGATTGTTGTTAGCACTTGTCTCTGTATTCATTATCTACATCTTGCGTCCTTCTTGATTCTCAGTGATGAGCCCTCGCATCTTACTAGTTGTGTGGAGTCAAGAATGGAGCTGGACTTCTTTCCATCATATCATCACCAACATATCCTGCCAATGGAGTGATAATTTTTTATTATTCGAAGCATGAGTTACCACGAGGAATGCGGTACATATGGACAATATCCTGGTTTATCACCTCTCAAAAGAAGTTTGCATTCTGGTCCATAAATTTCCAAAACAAAATCTCCAAAAACATTAGAAAAATTAAAAATCCCCAAAACATTTGAAAATCAAAAATCCAAAAAACATTAGAAAATCTCAAAAATCCCCAAAAAAATTATAAAAATCTCAAAATCCCCAAAAACATTAGAAAATCTCCAAAATTACAAAAACATTAAAAAATTAAAAAATCCCCAAAAACATTAGAAAAATCCAAAAAATTAGAAAATCTCAAAATCGTCGAAAACAGTATAAAAAAAACAAAATCTCCAATAATATTAGAAAATATCCAAAATACAAAAAACATTAGAAAATATCCAAAATACAAAAACATTTGAAAAACTTTTCAAAATTCCAAAAACATCCACAAAATCGCAAAAAAAAAAAAATCTAAAAAAATTGTAAACTCCACAAAATCGCAAAAACTCTAAAATAATCAACACAATTCATCCTTTGAACTATTATCCCCAACGAATGATCCAATCACCTTATGACTATCAAATTCAAACCACTTCTCCTCGCGTGAATCCTCGCTTGGGGAAAATCTGGCTCTCATTGTTTCCTTGTTTGAGGACAATGACCCAATCCTTTTTTATGTCCTTGTACCCCTGCTTGGGGGCACATCCGATCAATCCTCACTGTGGAACACGTTAGGGACATGTTTATTGGTTCTTGTGTTGCATTATTAGTTACAAGTTATTAATTGCTTTTCTTGTATCTTGATATATTACAGGGGGCATCTTGATTTTATGTATCCTGGTGTTCTCTCTAATATACTTATGTTATCTGATTGCATATCGTACTGGGGCATCATACTTTCTTGATGGCCTCTGTCTATGCTCTCTTCCACTTGCATATCGTACTGGGGCATCAAACCTTTTTGATGGCCCCTGTCTATGCTATCACACATATTACAGTCTAGTCATCCTGATCTTTTATATCATGATGCATCATGTTATGTGCTATATTAAAATTAAGATGCTTTTCGTCACGTGAGTATCTTCCTGCATGATCAAAATCTTACTTTGCACCCCATCCATTCACCCATACTAATACATTCCCCAGTTTGGGAATCCTACTTGATCACCATTGCAGTTTGTGAATCCTACTTGAAGATCTTTCTCAAGTAGCATTCACTATCCAACAGCTCCTCCTCCCCCACCATGATCACCATGTATTTGATCCATTCATCCTCGCTCCTCATTTCTACTCATCTGCCACTTATCCCCATATTACCCTTCTCACCATTCATGTCCCCTCTCACCCATTTGTATTCTTTCCTTTCACTCTTCTACTTCCCGCTTGACAATCTTACTTAATAACCCCTTCTATGTGGGACCCTCGGTGGAGGTATACCCTCTCCCTAAGATCTTCCCGCTGTAGAAGCTTCTCCACCATCTCCCCTCTCATCAAAAAACAATCACCACCACACCCATCTTTCCACTCCACCTCTTCTGATTCTCATTCTCGCATCATTACTCTCACCACGCGGGCATCCCAATTAAGGATTCCCCTCACACTCTCCGCCCTCCACCGCATATATTCCTCCATCCATTCATGTTACACTCCTTTGTTTCCTTTCTTCCTTGTTATCACCTCATCTCACCTCCTCTTCCACTCTGGCATACATCACTCACTCTTTTCTCATCCTTCCCCGAATCTTTCTTCTGCCTGGTCATCCTACTTACACGCTCTCATAGTATGGAAAATTCACTTGAGGGTTCCCCTTCAGTCCATTTTGTCATACCCTATTCCCACCAACTCTATCATCATTCTTCTTCTTCTTCAGCTTGGCGATCCTACTTAACCATCCCTACCGCATGGCAATCTTACTTAAGAGTCCCTCTTAAGGTTGATCTGCCCTATGGCCTTCCCCCATCCCATCATATTTCCCCCATCTTATTTCTCCCACCTCTCATTGCGATCATCTTCTTCAACCAACCATTCCACCCCTGTACCCAATACAATTTTGTCTTTCTCCTTGCATATCATCCCTGTCGGTTTGGCGATCTTACTTAACCACTCCAGCAGCATGACGATCTTACTTAAGAGTCTCTCTTAAGGATGACCTGTCATCTTGCACTCGCCCATCACTCCACATTCTCACCATCCATATTTTCTCTTCATTCCCCATCACCACATCTTCTTACCACCACTATCACCATCCTCTTCTTGGCAATCTTACTTAACCACTCGCGCGGCATGGCGATCTCACTTAAGAGTCCCTCTTAAGGATGATCTATCTTCTTTCCTTTCCCCATCACTACACATCCTCACCCTTCAATTTTTCTCGGCATTCCCCATTATCACATCCTCTCACCTCCTCTTCCATTCTCGCAAACACCACTTCTTGCTTGCCCACTTTTCATCTCCATCATCCCTCACTTGGTAATCTTACTTAACCACTTCCGTCGCATGACAGTCTTACGTCAGGGTCCTCCCTACACTAAACTCGTCATTCTGAACTTCTCCCTCACCTCATTCTTCATTCACTTTGTTGATCACTTCTTCCACCTGGTCTCTCCTACCAACCACATTTTCCTCCTACCATTATCCTTTCTCCACCTATCATCTCACAACGTATGTCTACTATCTTCCACCTATAACCATGTTCCTTTCTCCCATTTTTTCCTTCTTGATCCATCATCCTTCATACCGTTTCTTCCCATTCTTTTCATGTCTTGTTTCTTCATCCTCACCTCATTCATCCTCATCCTCCACATCCTCTCCTCGCTTTCACCTTGTCACAACTCATCCCTCACCTTTTCTTTACTCTTTTCACTTCATCTTCTCGAATTCTCCCACATATCTACCCCCATGCTTACTCGCCATTGTTGTTAACATTCCTCTAACATTCTTTCATCATCATCTTCTATTCCCATGCTAATAATTGTTAGTGGAATTTCCCTAAAAATCATCAATCCTCATTCCATGGCCTCATTCACTCCCTTGGACCTTCTCCATTTTCCCTTCATTCCTTCCTTCCTCTGGGCCCACCACTCATTGTTAGTGGGCTTTCCCTAACGTCCCTTCATTGGCATTACCCTTTCCATTCCTCGTTTCCTTTCTCCCTTTCTTCATTTTTTCTCTCATCCTTCCCCACCACTCATTGTTAGTGGACTTTCCCTAACGTCCCCTCACTGGAATTGCCTCTTCTATCCCCCATTCTCTTTTCTCTCCCATCCTTTTCCCCCACTCCCACCCTTTCTTGTCACTTCTTCCCCACCTCTCCATCTTCCCTTCACCCTCTTCAATATCTTTACTGTCTTCATCATACATCCTTTGTCTATTGTCTCGTAATCCTTGTATCCTCATTTCATGCATCTCCACATCTTTTCCAATCTGTGTCATTCCTCCCCTCTTTCTTCTCTTTACATTCCTTATACTGCTCACTCTACACTTATTATCCCCATTATGTATTCCCTTCCTTCTACATCATTTTCTCTGTTATCCTCTTCTCTCTCCCACCCCTCGTCTTATTTCACTTCCTCTGTATCATCTTCTTCCCCTTTTTACCTCATGTTTCCTTCTTACTTCCCCATTGATAACTTGGATCTTCAGCGTTGTCCCATATTTTTTATCATCCCACCCTCCACATGCATCTCCATGCGGTCTGTTCCATATTCTTTTCCTTGGTCTTCCTCACAAAGGACCTGGTTCCTTCAATCTTCTCCCTGTATTCACTCTATCCTCCTTTCCTCCCCCATAATTTTCACATTTCTTCTTACCACCCCTCCTTTTCTCTACCACCCCTACCTTTTCATTTATTTTGTACCCATTTCTCTTCTTTTTTCTAATCTTTTTCACACTTTCCTGGCCCCTCATAGTTTCTTTTTTTCTCCATTCTACCTCTTCTTTCATCTTCTTTCAATTTTTCATTTTTTACCCCCTACTCCCACCTCATCTTCTCCTTCTTATTTATCTTTCCCCATTCCCCATACCCTTGTCTTCTCCATCTTCTACTTCTATCGTTTCTTGCTTTTCTCAGCTCTATCATTTCTTTTGCTTTTCCGCATTTCTCTTTATTATCTTTGTTGCTTCCTTCATATGGCACCTCTCTCTATTTCATAATTTCACCCTCTGCTCTGTCATTTTCCTATCTTCTTCTTGTTTTTCCTTCATCATTCCCTTCTTCCCCTATCATCCCTCTCTCTTATTCTCTTCTACCTCTTTCATTCCTTTTTTTCCCTCCTCTATCTCCATAACCCTTCACCTTTCTTGCTCTTCTCATAATCAACCACCAATCATGTCCATTCCCTTTTCTCTTTCCCATTGCATCATTCCACACACCCTCACACCTAGCATTCAAGGCCGATTGAATCCTTTCTCCATTTGCACCATGCAGTCATTCCATTATCTTACACCCCATTATCATCCTCCTCTCCACAGAATTAATCTCTCCTCTTTTCGAGAGCTCTTTCATATATTCCATCCTCGTCAGCCCTCTCGAGGGGGCATCATCACATCTGTCCATAATCACATCTTCTCATGACATTTTTGTCTTGGAGGATACCATGACATCCGTCACCCACCACCTTCTACTCTCTCCAACAAACATTCGCTCTACTTTTTGCTTAGGAAAAGTAGATTGAATTCTTCCCCCATTCTCACAAGCAAAAGTTTGTTCTACTTCTTGCTTAGAGAAAGCTTTCTCTTTTCTTCCTCTGAAAACTTCTTATCAAAGGAACACCTCCTTCAAGAAGAATCTCTTCAAAAATATTCAATCCTGCCACCTGGGGCATATTCACTCCATCTCGTCTACTTTCTTTGAAAGGACACTACTTTCATAGTACCCTTCCAAAGAGGGGAAAATGTAGACACCCTAATTTCACATCTGTCTTAAATCAATTAATTCCCCTACCTCATTTCCCACAAAAATGTACTTCAAATTAATCAAATATAATTTGATTAATTATCCCTTTCAAATCTAAAAATAACCTAATCCTTACCACATGTCATTATTCTCCATGTTTTTCTACTATTGAATTAAAAATTCAAAATCAAATCCTCACCCACTCTTCGTGGTCCCCACTCACCTAAAATCCTCCACTTATGAATTAAAAATCCAATTCAAATCCTCACCCATTCTTCGTGGTCCCCACTCACCTAATCTTGCCCACATTTTCAAACCATGATTACTTAAATTACTCTAAGTTAATCACTTCCCCAGGCTATAAATACAACCTTACCCCTCCCCTCTAAGACACGAAGAATAAGCTTGAATGCCCTGTCTGAGTTCTTGCATCCTTTGAGCAAAGAACATCCCTCCACCTCGTCCTAATGCCCAAATAGCCTCATCTTGAAGCACCCCAAATCCATAATCCTTTTATCCATTTGGTGCAAAGTAAGTAGATCTTGTTGCAGGAAGGCCTTGCTCCATTTTGAGAAAAGCACCTACATATCACACAATCAGGGCTCATCCATGTTTCCTTGCCCATTCTGAGGTTTGCTACGGAATCGTGAAGGAGGAGGTATTATTATTAATGTTTTACTTTCTTGTTTATCAACGTATTTCATTGCCAATGTTAATATGAAAGTGGGACCAATAGAGGATAATCTGGAAAGATGGTTTTGAAAGTACTAACAAGACTCTTTACTGAGATGAATGTTAAGTATAAGAGACTAATCAAGAGCATAATATTTTATGGAGCTCGACTCAGATAGTTTAAAATTATGAATGTCAAAATATAGAGGTGAAAAGAGGATGATAAAAGAATCTTGATATGTTGTGAAAGGGTCTTATTTTCAGATTATAATATTTAAATTGATTGGACAAACTAAGTTTGGAGGAATTAGAGTAATGGGAAATAAATTTATGAGACATGGAATTAAGAAAAACATCAGTAGGGAATATGACCTTAATATTCAACCATACATAGATGAATGTGCATTAAACTTGTGAAAGAACACAAAAAATAGTGTCATGGACCATTTTTGAGTGTCTGAAAAAATGTTATGTTCAAAATATATCACTTAGAATTATTTAAGGATACATAAAATTTTACGAAAACATATCTTTTTACCATCAAATTCCAATGTTGAGAATGATGTCAAGACATACATGATAGAGTTTTATATTGCTGGAAAGTCTCCAAGCAATATAGATATCCACAACTTATAGAAATGTGACACTCCTTTCTACAATAAGAATTGTGTGGAATGCATTGTGTGAAATTAAAGGTTACATGTGACTCCTACACCCAGGGATAATATTTGGAACACATGTTTTATTGTATTTTAGAACTATTATACGTTCAAATAGTATAAGTTATCTTCTCTTACTTATGATAATTGATTCTTATAAGACTAGCAATTTTTAGAGTCCACAAGTCATACGTAAATGGGTTATTTTGAAGAAAGAAAATGTGTAATGGAAATAGAATTTATTAGCATCTTGAATTCCAATTTAGATTGTTAATGTAATCTATCCTTAGATTGAAAAAAGTAGTCTGTGGCTTTACCATGAATAGCTCTGCACAATTAGGTGTCATAAATATACCTGATGTGAAATCGCAATGCTATTTGTTAGTTGTTGGATTTAAAATATACCCTTTAAAACTATAAGATTAACATAGGATTTCTCAATTTAAACGCACCGGGTTCATCATTTTTTAAACTTGAGACTCGAATGTCAAATCATATCCTTGGCACTACATTAGGTAGGATGGGGGGTACCCGTTATGGTACGTCTTATTCCCTCAATGATGATCCGATTACTTATGGGGTTACATACATATTAATTATCTTTTTACAATGAGCTTGTATTGATAAAACCAAGGAGAACTAATCCCAGAATATAATCCACTATGGGCAGATAGCTCTAGAAAACTTGCATGCTGCAAATATGGGGCATGGATTGCATGCTCATATTATCCTCTGCTCTATATTTAAGATGTGACCTGTTTTAACCACCAGTCTATTGACATATAGTTTTGCAACCTGTATTGAGTAATATATTTCCTCCCTATAACTATCCCACTTCCCATGTCAACTATGGTACAAGGTTATCTAGTTTCCCATGAACGGCCTCCTATAGAGCTGGTATTGAAAGCAAGTGTATAAAGCAATGAGAAATTTTCTATTTTTGGTAGAGGAAATTACATGTGCTAGTGCAAGCCCATAGGTTAATCTAAATTTCCATTATCAGTTAGAGAATTGTTAGGAAAGATCCTTTACGGTGAACAATGACGCTTGTATGTAATAAAATGCAAGAAAATGTTACTTCTACTCATACAATAAACATTCAACACATAGTCAAAAGACTTGTAAGGCACATTAGATTCACTAGTGTGTAATCGTTTATGTGAAAGAGTCTTACACAAAAGGTTGTCCACTCTAATACTCAAACATAGTAAAATTTATACACAAGACTTCAATCACTTCATGCACTAGTCTTATTTATTAAAAATGACACCTCACTTAAAACTATGCAAGATAACACAAGCTTACTCTTATACTCTGAACTCTTTCTGGTGATGAAATATGTAGCAAAAATTTCATGCAAAATGTCTGGCATGAAAAATGATAAATTTTGAGCATGACAACTAAGCCCATAAATTGAAAATTATGATTCCTGGTCATTGCCGAATCCTTCATTTGGCCATTTCTTACCCTCATTTCAAGACTCCTTCACACAAACTCATAGGAGTCATTTCAAACAATTATTTAGAAAAAATTCATGGCTGTGCGAAGGAAGAGTTACGTTAGTGCTGATTTATGAAACGTTTTAAGATTCAATGAAAGACAACTTCTTTCAGGAGGCCTAAAAAGGTAATTTTGACCATTCTAGCAGCTAAGAAACGCCATCCGGAAGCATACATGGAAAATTTGACAAAGCAATCTTAGCATGATTTCAGACAACATTGAAGGTTTCACAAAAATGAAATTTAGAAAATGATAAACTAAAATAGAATAATGAATGTGGGGGTCCCACCGGGCATGCCAATTTGTATCAACATTGGGTAATTCAAGGTGCAACAGAAAATGAAGGAAATAAAACAGTACTTAAATCCAATTTTCTCTAGATGATTTTGGGATCCTCTGGGAGGATCATTAGGAGGCAAAAAAACTATCATTAGAAATATCTTGTTGAACCCTTTACATTGATGGATACTCTTTGATTTTACTCTCCAAAGGGATTTCCAAATATTTCCTGAGGTAGATTCATAACACTATAGGATGTGGATGTCCTATCAATTGGCAGAAGATGGATGCAATATGGATTAAAAATCTGTGGATGGATTTAAAGAAGGAAATGGGTCTGCACTAATAGGTTCCATTTGGTAGAGCTCATGAAAGATGGATTTGACATTGAGTCAAAATTCAGGTATAATGTTTTGAATCACTCAAGCCATTAAGTAAACTTGTGCACCAGTAGGTGAAAAAATTAGTTCAGGTGTCCCAATTTGGACATTTGGAAGGACAGAATTCTACTTTCCCAAAATGGAAAAATCACACTTTGGACAACCCTATATCTCCCCTCATTTCCCCCCATGGAATCTAGAAGTGGGGTTACAAGTTGAGTTGACACAAGGAGAGTAATTGACCCCCTACCTCACCCAGGTCGTACTTAATTGTGAGTAGATAGTTGTCCCCTTTATTCCCCTTAAATGTCCCCCCATGGTAGCAAGTGAGGGGTAGGAAGTTGACACAAAATTGCAACCCCCCTCTCACCCAAATCATACTTTGGACACCATGAATTGTCCCCTAAATCCCACAATGGTAAGAATATAGCTGGGGTACATATAATTAATTGTGACCTTACTTCTAAAAGGGTCCTATTTAGCCCTTGGTGACCCGAATTACATCTTAATGTAGCATTTCTAAAGGGGTGTACATGCGGTAAGATAGAATCAATATCAATTAATGTCGCATTAGATAAACACCCTTGGGATCCCCTCCATCCCCTATGTATGGAAAGGGGGACTACAGGGGAAACCAAAGTGTAAACCCCTTCCATCTAAGCATGAAGGAGAATGGACCCTCCTTGGGCTCCGTATAAGTTGTCCGTCAAAACACAAGCATTGGTATAGAAAAATGCATCATAGAAATTGGGATAGCCTCATGTTCTTCTCAAACATGCAACTTAGATCTCAAACTATTCAATGAAATACCGCTACTTGTATTAGTTAAATACACCCCTCTAGTACCACCTCGTCAATGTCTAGAAATGGTTACATTCATTTTTATTTACATCATGTTTCCTATTTAATTATATATATATTTCATAAGATTTTATCAAAGACCATAAATCAAGTGAGGAGTAGAGTTGTTGCTAGAACAAAACAACTTTGTTGCTCAAAACATTGACAAGTTAGTTTGTTATCTGCAAATCAACCTCCAAAATGGCCATTTAGAAGTGTTGAACTTGCTCACGAAATGTGATTCGAGATGAATTGAAACCTTAGATGAATAAACTTGGAAAAATTAGCCTCGAGTTGCAATTTGAACACAAGATTTCATGTAAACACTTTACCTTAAACACCTTACAAAAGTTAGTAAAGATGTTTTAAAGCAACGTGGAAAATGCCTCCCTAACTCTTGTAGCGGAGATGTCTACATTGGAATGTGCTCCCTAGTGACATGGAATGTCATGTTAACCCTTAAACCCACTTTAAGTGATTGTTTAATCATTTAAAGGTATGCACTTTTGAGCCTAGTTAGATATTTCACAGCATGGGACAGCTACCAAAAGTTAGAAATTTGTTTTGGTTTTGGCTTGTGGTTTAGGGATCCATGTTGGGAAACATATATCTACCATCACATACCTCTAGAGTTTCACCATGACAATTGTAATTAACTTATAATTTTGAGAAAACTACTTTGGGAGCTAGTTTTTCAAGTGGGATTTATAGGCCACATGTAATCTGGAACAAGAACAAATTGATGTATTTATGATAATCAACTTCGAAAATGTAGTCGTAGTTTGAACCCTGGTTGTTAGAAATGAGTTATCTCAACTTTGATGGTTTCTCTACATATAGGGGAGTGAACGGGAAGTAACATAATTTGTGTTCGAGTCTTGGATGTTAGTTTTAAAACTCAGTTTCATAGACACTCTGGTTAAATTAGTCACTTTTGTAAATTTGAAACAATAATTAGAAAATTGTTGTGTGACCCCATTTAAGCCTTATAAATATTGAGAGACTTTAGGACACCTTAACATGACTACATGAAACCTCTATTATTTACTTGCTTTAAGAATTTTGCTTCTAGGAAATAGTACGTTCTCTCTCTCTATATATCTTCTATCTCTCTCTAAAGATTAAAAATGAATTTAAATTAAAGGTGTATTTCTTACCCTTTATAACTGCATGCAAAGAGTTTTGATATCATTTTGAATGGAAAATATGCATACATCGAATTTGTTAGATTGTAGGAGATTGACATGCCAGTTTTTAGGGTTCGTCATGCTTTTGGTTGCAGGTATCCTTGACAAAAGGATTCAATAGCATTATTTTTTGTTTTTAGTAACATGTTATCTTGGAATGTAATGTAATTATAAAGGATAAACCTTTTTTTTTCTTTAATGGAAATGAAATTATTGATTTTATAAAGAGTAGGAAATTATTAATGCATTGGGGTTTTTTGAAATGAGTATTATGACATGGGTGTAATTCCAACTTGATGCATAGCACAACACACTTTCAACCAATTACCCAAGTCACGATGATCAAAAACTCCAAAACAATCCTTTAATAGGCAAATTACTCACTTTTCACAAGCTAAAAAACACCTTAATCTAGAAAAATTTAGCCTTATAGCCCAAATTGGCTTATGTTATGCTTGCATTACATTGTTAGACCATATACCATGCCAAATTAACAATCAAATTAAAGGAATGCTCAAGAAAACATCAAATTACCTTTGTTTTAGCCAAAATTGCCTACTTAGCTTCTTAAGATCAATGCCTCTTGTGAGTTGGTGTTGGGAGAGATCTTTAAGCAACCAAGACAAACTCAAACCACTTTTGGGCACCCATTAAGCTCCTAGAGGTATGTGGTCAATTTCTTGGCTCAATTCTCTCTCTCTCTCTCTCTCTCTCTCTCTCTCTCTCTCTCTCTCTCTCTTTCTCTCTCTCTCTCTCCTAGGCCTAACACTTCTTCTAGTAGCCTTGTCCAAGGTCCTTTTTTGGTATATATTTTTGTAGAAATACTCATTAAACAAACTACTTACTTTGTTAAGTACACATTTGGGCTTTTATCCTCTCTACAAAGTTTCACTATACCTTCCTTCACAAAAAGTCCTTCAAAACAATTGTTTCAGTCTTTCAATTAGGTCTTTGTGTTCTCCTACAGGCCTACAGACCTTTTGATATGAACTGTGGGATTTAGGGATAAAAACAAGATTTGGAATCTTTAAGTATTGTTATTAGGGACCCTACAAAACTTGTCTACTAAGTTTCACTCCTTGAAATGGAGTTTTAAGCCTTCAACCAAAGTTTTGACATAAACCCTATGTAGGGTTTTCCCAAGAGCCTTAGAAGAAAAAATCACTCACCAAATTGTTCCCACTTTCTTTTAATACCTCAAATCACTTTCTATAGGTTTTTTTTAATATGTTTGAACTTACTATCTTGACAGTAAGTCTCCTTATATCATACCAATTGCATATATGACTCAAAACCTCCCTACTTTGTCCCTTAAAACATGGGTTTCAAAATTGTTATGGTACTTCAAAAAAAGTAGCATTTAATCCTTCACCTGCAAAGTTCTATGAATATTCCTATGGGTCTGTGCAAAAACTACACACCATTCTTAGCCACAAACTTTAACCTTTTTTACCAAGTGCTTCACCAAATTGACAAAATTGAATGGATTAACACCCCAAAATCGATTGCTATAGGTCTGTTATGATTTCTCAAGCATAAACTCCCTCAAAACTAATGAAATTCCACAAAAATCAATGTAAACAGACATCAAAATTCTTCTTACCAACAACATGATCCTTTAAGGAGATGATATACGTTAATCTCTTTATCCATTAGTCACTTCATGCACAAAATTGCTTCCACAATGTACTATTTCATGAAAAATAACAAATTTGTTTCTTGGAGCTCTTCTTCCTTCAATCAAATGAATAATAATCAAAATTGGTTACAAAAACATATTCATATCCCGCTTTGCCTCTAGTTTCCCCATAACTAACAATTATGGTCATGAGGAGGGTTAAATTATAAAGGAAAAGGGCCAAGAGAACATTTCAAGAGTTATATAACCAACTTTACAATATAACAAAACATCTAAAAGACATAGAAGTGATTCTAAACCCCTAAAAAACTCTCATCAATATCCTAGACTCCTACACATGATGTAAGCAAGCCAAAATGGCTCAAACCAATTTTAAAAATTCAAATATACCAAAAAGGAGGGAAAATGCATAGATTGAATTTTTGAATTATTGAACTCAAATAGACAACTTGAAATGACTTCTAAGGACTCTTAAACCACCTAACAGGTCAAAAAAAGTCCTAACATTTCAAAACTTGGACTTTTGAGTGATTCTCCTACATCCCAACTGCGGGTTATATGTTCATAAATGTATAT
Organism: Taxus chinensis; assembly: GCA_019776745.2. Lineage (NCBI taxonomy): Eukaryota > Viridiplantae > Streptophyta > Pinopsida > Cupressales > Taxaceae > Taxus > Taxus chinensis. Next base: position 199,793,417 of record CM034152.1, on the reverse strand, counting down.
ATGTATCTATTAACTAAAATTGAAATGTCATTTTATAGCCTATGTTAGGAATTTAATATTTACATGGATAATAATATTTACATGTGGTAATTATAAATGAGTTGTATCAAACTCATATATTTAAGTTATATTGGTTTGATGTAATATTGTTGTGTATAACAACAATAGTTTGGATATAGATTGTTGAGATATATTGTTGTAACAATATATCTTCAAGGATATTCTTGTAAGAAAATGGTGGAGAGATAATATAGTGAGAGTTTTATTTATTATTCACTGTGTCAAACTGATCCAAATTTATTATTTGGTATCAAAGCAGGCTTGGTTCTCTTGTTTATGGGATGGAGATATAAATAATTGTTGAAGGGGCAACTATATTCCTCTATCGCCCATGTGAATGGAATTATATACAATATTTTTTGTTCTAGACAAGCATAGATCAGTTAATTGTTTATTCTTTGATGGTATGCAATTGTGATTGTTTTAAGATTTCATCCATCAACAAGCTTTCTCGGAGTTGTGTTTTCAGCTGTGCACGCACATATACATCTACACAGATATTCCAAAGTAAAAATCAATGTTGTATGACATTTAGGGTGGTTTCCTGAGAGAGTCTGGTAACTTCATACGACTCTTGGTCTGCGGCTTATTATTGCTCCCGAATTGGATTGGCATCTAATCTCTCCATTACTGCGATCTCATCGTGTACAACTTTACCAATATCATCAAGATGTCGAGATCTCATGTTCTCGCAGTATTTTTCATTCATATTTTCGTATGGAGATCTTTCACTGCAAGAAATGGGTCTTCTTCAGAATGGAAATTTTGAAATGGGCCCAAAATCATGGAATATGAAAGGGACAGTGATAATAGCACAGAAATCACTGCCATACTGGCGAGTGAAAGACATTGTAGAATACATAACGTTGGAACATAAGCCAAAAGATTTGATGGTGGTCGTCCCTCATAGGACGCATGCAGTCAGGATGGAAAATGAGGCATTCATTATTATCCGCAGGGTCAGGGTTAACAACGGATCTTACAAATTGCATTCGTTTCATGTTGCTCAGACCTGTGCGCAGTCTCAGAGCTTGAATGTTTCTCTGCAACCGTTTTAGGAAGAGGTGCCCATTTAGAATGTCATGTCCTATGTCTCCAAATGGGTGATATATTCCATCCGTCTAGGTATGTTGTAGTTTGTTAATAGTTTTAAAGGCCATTTGTGTTTTAATAGGCATTGCATGTTTATTTATTGTTTTGAGGATAATAATTTCATAGTATATATTTGTGTCCAATAAGTCAAAGTCGATTCACCCAAAGTTTGTGAAGTTTAATATTTGTGGTCCAATGTCCATATTAAGTAGTCAAATATAAAATGTGTAAATGTTTTATTGCTATGTGTTAGTCAAGTGTTGAGAATGGCATTATTGTCATTATTTATAAGTGTTAATATTGTTAATTTGTGTCTCAAGTATGTTTTTATAATTTTCAAGAGTCCCATCAAATAGTAATCAAATAATCTGATTGTCAGTTATGTTGTTAAGTAGTCTTTGTTTTCTACTTGTGTTGTCTCATAATTTCAAAGTATATTGTTATTGTCAAAGTTAAGGTGTCATAAAAATTAAATAGGTGATTTGTCAGGAAATTTGTGGTCATAGTCTATAGTGTCATCAAATGTCATAGTTGTCATTGTAAAATAGTCCGTTTTAGGTGGTGTCAAGATTAAATGAAAAATATTGAAAAATAAAAAGAATTGCCTTACAAATGCATTTTTCGGTGTTACTTGACGTCTGAAAAATAAAGTGTTCCATAGTGCGAGGATGGAAGAAAAGAATAAGTTCAATGTGAAAACAAATGTGCTTCATGTTCTACATCCTACTGAGTTAGCAACACGCTACATTGGGGGATGGAGGCCCCATGGAGGCTGGAGGATCAAACAACGACCTCTCGTCAGTCACCAATGACGGGGCCGTAGGAAGCAATGGTGGCATTTTGTGGTGTGAGTTTGATTTCAGTTGTGTGATTTTAGTTTTTACAGTTTACCTGTTTTGCAATATAGTGTGAAATTTCAACATTTCAACATGGTGTGAACATGATCAACATGATCCAGATGTTCCATTTCCAGTTTTTCATTTGTGAATATGTGATGTACATTCCTACTTAAATTCCTTGATGCAAAAACATAGTGAAGAACATATAGCATAGTGAAATGCAAAATCATGAGTCTTGATGAGGTAGAATAGTTAGATGTGTTCATGTTCAGTACCTAGGTTTGTGGTTAACCTCCTGGAAGAACCATTGAAGGTTGCTCAAATGTGTTCCTGCTTGAATTCCCACACTACTAGGTCAGATGTGTTCCCTAGAGTGACTTATTGATAAGTAGATGATTCCTAAGTGTGTTCTCATCCTTTTCGGTCATATGTGTTCCTGAGAGTACATGGTCGATAAGAAGTTTATGTGTTCCTTCTTCTACCTTCAGTTCGAGTGTGTGCCAAGATCATAAGCGCACAAAGGAGGCAAATCTACAGAGGAAGTGTGAAATTTCTTTTGTTACCATGTAAACATTAAGGGGGGGAATGTTAGGATATTTAATATTTACATGTGATAATAATATTTACATGTGGCAATTGTAAATGAGTTGTATCAAACTCATATATTTAATTTTTATTGGTTTGATGTAATATTGTTGTGTATAACAACAATAGTTCAGATATAGATTGTCGAGATATATTGTTGTAACAATATATCTTCGAGGATATTATTGTCATAAAATGGTGGAGAGATAATAGGAATCACATTCCTATATATTTGTATTATATCCCTCATAAATAATAGATTGAATATACAGAGTAATATAGTGAGAGTTTTATTTATTATTCACTGTGTCAAACTGATCCAGCTGCATTTATTATCATACTTATGTGTGGACATGATGATGGTGACCACGGTTTACCATTTACTAGAGTCATTAGATAACCAGGAAGGATTGTGTTAGAGCTCAATCCATGTTCACCTGGAGTGAAGAGTTGATGATTTTCATAGAATTCTCATACATTTAAATGTTTATGTGAACTTTTCATACTGCTAGGGAATGCTTTGCAGAGATCAGTCTAACTCAAAGAGAAGTATCAATTTGTAAGAAATCCCATGCCTTAGCAAGATAAAAGAAAGGATTCAACAGAATTTCTGGGTATCATAGGAACATGGATGAAGCTTGATCGAGTGTAGGTAAAAGTCTCTTCAGATCTGGCCCCAGTCTATATTCTAGGATCTTACTTTTCCACGGGTTCATCATTACCCGATGAAGTTTTTCATCCATTGGTCTGGAAATCCCTTAAGTAGCTTGCTATCTCCCATCACCCATGGTGAAGCAGGGTAGAGCCGCATCGGACAAAGAACTATCCATCAAGCAAACTCACAATGCCACGTGAGAGATTCATTTGGCCGTCATATTTGGAAAGCTTTCCTCCATGTATTCATCCATGCAGCATGTGCCACATACGATATGAATCTTTGTTGTTCCACTAGGTCACTACCTTTTCCTTTGATATGACCTACAATATTACCCCATAATGGGAATTTTCATAGGTAATATAAATGGGTCTGGGTTAGGAGAAATCGAAGGTACCATGGAACACATGTCAAGTCATCTACTTGCATTTTCACTTGATTTCGAGGTTCACAATGACCAAAGAGTAGACACAAGTCACCAACTTCCGTCATTTTTTGTACAGCAAATAAGATTTCACAGACCTAAAGTTGAGAGAATAATCCACTTGCAATTTGACTAAGAGCTTCGGATTTGCCGATAAGTCAAGGGCGGCCAAAATGAGGAAATAAAGTTCTCCATTTTAGAGGATTATATATAGCCAACAGTTTTAAGTCCACCCAAAATAGAAGTTACAATGCGAATGCAGCAATCTCTTCTCAAAGCCAAGGAAAGTAGTACATGGACATATGAAAAGTTTGTACCCTGCAGCCAACCAGAGACCGATCACATGTTGCAAAGGTGATTTTAAGTGCATCTTAGGAAGTGGCAATCTCCAAGACCAAGCTAGTGAATTCCTCTCTCTATATGTCATTCTCCTCATTCATTCCTGATATATTGTAAGGAGGGACTCATTTCAAAATGTTGGACACATATGTATATGCCCCTCCTTTATGTTCTTAATCTTGCAAGATTATATTGTTGGAGAGGTCTCCTCAAACATCCCTCAATCTAGCATCATTGTAATAAAAAAATTGATGCCAGTTGGCCCTAAATGTGATGTAAATCATAAAACATAGTTTGAGCATTCAAGTAAAAATCAGATATGTGGATGTTTCAACTACCCATATTAATGAATTTCTATTGCATCTATTTCTGATCTTTAAACACGCTAGACATGTAAGGTTATTGCGTATTTTTGTTGTTTTCATTGCAGGGTCCATGATAATGTTGTGTTTATTGTGCAAGTTGTTCAACATAGCATCTTGGTGCATCACCTTCCCTTAGAGGGATGTTCATATTTTTCATGCATTTTATCTATCTTTGTTTCCTTATAAATATTATATTATGGTTATATATTCAACTCTCTACACTTTGGATTAGTTAGTGGGAGGATAGGATAGGAAGTCGGCCTAGCTCCGGAGGGTTATTCCGATTATCTAAGTCCCACACTTTGGGATCTAACTCCTAGTGTCTTGACGAAACAAACTGATTGTCTCTAGCCATTCACTTGTGAGGAAGAGCTAGGTTGGTTATGTGATTTTACATCCATAAGCAAGTTTTGAAGGCAATACTTTATGTCCCCTAGATTAAAACATCCCCAAATGAATAGATCCTCTCTATTCTCGGGATTCTATACATTGTACATGGAAATAATGAGTTGGCTTTAAAAGAATGCATGAGGTAATATTGAAGATGATATGTTTCCATCAACCATTTAGGGGGATTAAAATTATTTCTAATTATATAAAGGTTTTTCTTGGATCTTGTACTCATTCCAGAGCTCTAATAATTATTCCTTGAAGATCAAGTTCTTTTTTTTGCAAGATCCTTTATGCCCCAGTTGTAAAACCACAAATACGGTGACATTGGCTCTTAAACGCTTGAAACTTACCATATTTGTTATCCCTTAAGGGTATTTTGGGTGTATAATACAATCATAGCAAATGCTTTATCTCATCTCTAACTCCTTGATTTTTAGTTATGATTGTGAAGACTGTAGACAACATTTGTGTGAATTAAGTATTAATAAATGCAAATGTTATTTCGCAAATTATGTTAAATTGATTGTTCTTTTCAAGCATCACAGTTAAATATGGATTCTTTCCATGGGAACATTAACATGCCAAGGTCATAAAAGTAATTACCCTCCCCTCTTCAAATCTTAATTAAAAACAACTAGTGATCTTCATACCTACTAAGCATATCATACATATTCTTATTGTGCAACGTTGAGTTCAAAATTTGTCCATTATTAGTAAGATTTTCTAAGAATCCCACCAAGTTATTGATCCAATATCATTCAAGGAAGCCTTGGTCAATAATGTTATGCAAATTAAATATATGAAGTTGTTCATTATTTGTTTGTTAGATCTGTATTTGATTGTCAAGTGCTTACAATAAATCAAGTGACAAATATTTTGAGAGAAGTATTGTATTTGTGGTTGCACTTGCTTCAAATTAAGTTGCACCAACCATGGAGGAAACCAAGTCATGAAATTTTTTCCTTTATTCAGATCCCCCAACTAGGTTCTCTCACCTTGGTCCAGGAAGAGCTAGAAGTAGCAGATTCAAGCCATACCCTTTATGAAGGTGCCTCCTGATCACCTCCCATATTTGAGACATTGAGATGAGTGGTGAACAAATCCTTGGCTATCAACGACAAATAAATTTTCATTGTTGATCATTCTCTCAAAGGAAACCAACCCAAGTTAGATTCTTATCTCCTAGTGGTGTTATTTTAGGAGCCAACACTCAAGTGGCACCATTGTTAGGGACTATTTATAGAGATTTTACATTTTTAAAGGTTTTATCTATTTCTAGAATTTGATATTCTGATGGCAAATCCCTAAATAAAATGTTGTGATGGACTATCTTCGTCCTATTGCAACTATTGATTTGATTTTGACTTTGCAAAAATTAAAGGATTGGGATCTTCTTTCAAATTTGATCCCACTAAGAAGTTGTTTCCTAAGTTAGACTATGTTCAGCAAAGAAAGCAGACATAGAATCCTATAACTGATCAAATTTTAAAGAACGGGTGCAATCAAGTTGATAAGTTTGATATTCCACTAGTTGAGGACTGCTCTAGTACATCTAACAATTCGGAAGCATCTAATAAGCCTAATCTTATTCTTTCATTTACTAAGGGGAACCAAGGATTTGATTTAGAATATATTCCTACCTCAGGATTTCATCATACTTTTCAAGATTTGTTTGACTAGAAAACCTTTGTTCAGCATTGGTTGCACCATCCTCCACCTAAAGTTCCTGTGTAAAATAATATGGATGATCCCCCTCCTAGAGAACCTTTCAGATTTAACACTTATAAACCTATTAATTTTAACGACATGGAAGGTTATCAAGAAGAGGTCCCTAGTGAGATCAAAATCATTTTACCTAAGTATCAAGGAAACAATGTCATTACTGGTGATCATCATTTAAAGTTATTTTAGAATCTAATGGATGACTATGAGATTGAGTTTGAGGATGTATATGTAAAGTTTCTTGTACACACTCTAGAATAAGATGATCATGATTGGTTCAAATCCTTACTTGATGGATCAATTGATCCATGGTAGGAGATGCAAAATGCATTCAGAGTTTCATATGGTGATAGAACTGATCCAAGATTTTTCTTATTTGAATTTGAGAACATCAAGAAGAATCCCAATGAGTGTGTCCAAGACTTCAATACTGGATTCAATTAAACTTTGACAAGATTTCCCAATAGTATAAGACTCAGTGATGAATCTTGTCTTATTAAGTACTCAGATGCATTTGATAAGAAAGTGACATACTACTTAAAAGACAAAAATCCTAGAACTTTGAGACAAGATTTTACCATGGCTATTCAGATTAAAAGTAATATTAAAGTTGTTGGAAAGCCACCAAAAAGGGAGGGTGTGAAGTTGGTTAACCCAGAAAATCCTCAGACTAGCAAGACAATTGACCTTTAAGAAGTTGTCAAAAATTTTGCAGGGGTTGTTAAAGAAATCTCTTATAAATTAGCAAGATCTAAAAAGGAGTTTTCTCCCAATCCTCATAATCAACATCAAAACACTAGGCATAATATATTTGGAAATCAAGCTAGAGGAGAGTACCGGGCTGAAGATAGAGGAAAAGGACATATAGGTCACAATAGCAAGCAGTATAATTTTAGAAATAACAAAGCAGTTCCTGACCCTTTAGTGGGAAGAGTATTTGTTATTGTGGAAGAATGTGTCATTGATTGGTGTGACAAAATTATTGTTGTCATATGTCCTGTGTGATCCACCTGCAAATGATGAAAGTGATGAAGCTGATTTCAATGATGACTGCATGATGGAATTTCAACCAGAATGTGAGCAAGATGTATCTTCTACTGACCTCCTCTAGGCCTGAACTGTGGTTGATTTATGGACTTGTGTTAGCAAGGTTAGATATATCTCTATTGAAATTAATGTTGAGGTTGATATGGCCTAATCTTTTGAATTTTCTAATCATGATTTTGAGTATTTAAGAGCTTTAATGATCAAGAAGTATGATGGTGATGTTATTTCTAGTGAGGATAGAAAATTATTGATCAATGCAGTTGCTCAAGAAAAGGAATACAATCTCATAAATAGATAAATCAAAGGGAATGCTCTTTCAACCAAAGCAAGAATGCCTATTCTTTATAATATCCCCAAAGGTGCTCCTCAGAAAAATGTATTGAATATAACCCTTGTAATTCATCCTGAGTCGTGAAGTTTTTCACAAACCCCTACTAAAAACAACCTTACGTCATCTGACAAAACTGTAACAGTGCCTTCCAATGCTCCTCTTCCCAAGTATAATGTATGTGATATGCCTCAGATTTTAAGTCAAATAAAGATTACAATTCCCATTATAGAATTGTTGAGGACCCCTGAGCATAGAAAGCGGGCCTTGGAGTATTTGGGTTTTAAAGAAGATGAGATTATTACCAATAAGGATCATGTTGATGAGAATTCATCCCCCATGAGTGTTGAAGTTGAAGTACAAGGAGCTGAAGAAGATATGTAAACTCCTCCTCAGGTGTATTTAGGAATTTATTTCATAGAAACACAATTGGATGTTGACCCATTTTTCACATCACTTATTACAAATGGGTGGCTCTTGCACAATTGTATGTTTGATTCTAGAGCTTCATGTAACAACATGCCTCTTGGAGTCATGAATGAGTTAAACCTTAAGATAATTGCTACTTTTGGGATATGTTATGCAATGGATTTTAGAGAAGAACCTATGGTGGGCTATGTGAAAGGATTGATTGTACAAATGGTAGCACATCCAGGAAAGTACTTGACTATGAATGTTATCATTGTTGACTACCCTGCCAAATTGGGGATGTTGTTGTCAAGAAAGTGGGCAGCTAGTGTGGGGGCAGTGTCCAAATGAATATGTCTTATGCTTCCATACCTTTGGAAAGGAAATCGGTCAAGCTATATAGAGAAGATATGATGATACATCTCATTGAATATCCTAACAATGCCTATTATGAAGTACTTTTTGTTGATGTAGACATGGATAATTTTATTGGTAATGTTGATTTTGAAGACCAATGTCTGGATGCAAATACTTAGTTTGAAGACCCAGAGGTCCCATGAACCATGACCTTTGATGGAGCTTTCTCAAGTAGTGATAATGGGTCAGGAGTGGTGTTGAGTTCTCCAAACAATGAGTCTTTCGATTTTTCTTTTAAATTGAATTTTGAATGCACTAATAATGTCGTTGAGTATGAAGCACTATTGCTAGGATTGAGAATTGCTTGGAGACATGGGATGAAGGACCTGCTAGTTAAAGGGGATTCTGAGTTAGTGATTAAGAAAGTAAGGAAGCTATATGTAGCAAAAAATTAGAATTTAAAACAGTGCATGAATACAGTATGGGATCTCATTAAATATTTTGATTCATTCAATATTGAATACCTTAAAAGAAGCCAAAACATAGCAGCTGATAGATTGGTAGCCTTTGGTTCATAGTATGACAATCAAGCTTCATTCCCTTACTCTAAATTTGAAGTGGAATTCTTGGTTTGAACTTCTATACCTAATAATATCCAACACAAGCAAGTATTTGATGATGATTCACACATCAACAAATTTATGAATTACCAAGATGAGTTCAATGACCAAATCATTGATTTGGAACCTATGGTAGAGGTGTGTGAGGGGAAGGAAAGCCTCTTTGGAAAAGAAGTAATTCAATTAAAAACTAATGTAATCCCAAGAGGATTAGTTAGTTTAGAATTTGTCTTTGATAGTACTAACAAAGCAATTTGTTAATCTGTTACTTTGTCAAGAGATGTTGTGGAGTGCTATCTAGGTTCAGGCCAAGATCCTAGAAACGTATGCTTAGGGAGTAATTTGAATAAGGAAGAACAAGAAGATTATACTAAGTTGTTTAAAAAACATCAAGACTACCTTGCTTTGTCTTATTTTGAGTTGAAAGCTTATAGGGTGGATTTGTTTCAGCATGAGATACCCTTGGCAACCCACACTAAGCCCTTCCAAAAAAAGCAAAGGCCTATTAACCCTATTCTTGCAACCAATATGTAAGAAGAATTGACAAAGCTGAGGGATGGTGGGATTATCTAATCCACTAGATACTCTTCATAAGTAGAAAATTAGGTCCCAGTCAGAAAGGAGAATCCAGAGACATAAGGCTTTGTGTAGATTTCATAAATCTCAACAAAGCATCACTTAAAGATAATTATCCATTACCAAATATGGACAATTTATTGCAAAAGGTAATGGGATCAGAGTTGTTATCTACATTAGATGGCTTCTCTAGATATAACAAGGTGGTAGTGAAACAATCAGAGTAATTCAAAACTGCCTTCACTAACCCATGGGGAACATATGTCTATGTCAAGATGTCTTTTGGTTTGATGAATGTTAGATCAACTTTTTAAAGGGCCATGGATGTGGATTTCTCTGGTCTTATCAATGATTTTATTGCAATATATCAAGATGATATAACTATTTTCTTCAAGAAAAGGGGTGACCACTTGGGGCATCTTGAAAAAATGTTGCTCAGATGTAGAGAGTGTGGGATTTCATGAAATCCTAAGAAGTGCCATTTTGGCATGCAAAATGCAAAGTTGTTAGGACACATTGTGTCACATGGAGTAATGATTGATCCAAAAAGGGTGGAAGCAATTAGTAAGGTTCACATCCCTATGTCCAAGAAATGCATTCAATCCTTCTTTGAACAGATAAATTTTGTGAGAAGGCTCATTTATAATTTTGTAGACATCACTATCCTCATCACAAGTATGCTAAAAAAGGATTAGGTCATTAAGTGGGAAGAAGAGGTTGTCCAAGCATTTAATGGAATAAAGGAGGCACTCAAAAATGCTCATAGATTGACTAGCCTTGATTATAGAAATGAATTTCAAATGTTTTCATTTGCCTCTGAATTCATATTGTCTTTGTCTTATTACAAAAGAATGAAGAAGGCCATGAAAAGTGTAGACACAAAATCATGCACTTTAGGCATTATTTAGCCTGGTCATGTACTACTATTTAGAGGATTCTCAAGTGAAGAAAGTACTAATTAATGCCATCTTTTGGCCATCTTATTTTTACCTTTTATTTCATCATTCCCGCGTATTTTTCTATACAAACCCATATATTTCATAATTGTCCCGTCATGTTAACCTAAAATTGGGGCGCTCAGGCTTGTACTGGTGCGCCCTAGGCACCCTAGTCCTACCTGGGGCACCCCGATCCATGTTCTTATTTCCCACTTCTTTTTGGGGTCATTCTAGCCATTTTTCATCCTTACCTTTTTCCTAGTCAGCCATATTGGGGTTAATTACAAATTTAGAGCAATAAAACCCTATAAATACAAATATATGAGACCATAATGAGGGTCCTAGCGTCACATACTACTATCACTCCAACTAGAGTTGCATCAATTGCATCACTTGCATCCACATAGTGTCATGCATCAAGGCTAGGAGATTTGCATCCACACATACAACATAGGGGGAATTCTATTCTATTTCATGCACGCATGCTATTACATTTTCTATAGTTATTATTGTTCACTACTTCAAAAAGTGCAGCTGGCACAAGAGCACCTAGGGCATGACATGCACACACACACTAAAACTACATTTGGGTCCCAAATGTAGTGCAACGCTTAGATTAGTAAGCCCATTGTTGTGGCATATGAGGTCAGTCTGACCCATTTATATTACAAATTTTATTTTTGGGGTTTTGATATTTTTTTGTATTTTGCAGGTCATTCCTTCATCTTGCATTATTTCACACACTTAGTGCAATTCTGCATATCGAGTGCGACAGACAAAGAGAATTTAAGGACATCTTTGAAACCAGATTCTGAGCATTTACAAAGACCAGGGCATCTATTTTGCAGACCAGGATGCCCCGGGGCACCCCAGTACCTTCCAGGGCACTACAGTCTCCTCAAATCTTCTAGATATAACCTTTACAAGACCTCTAAGTGATGGTTTCTACTTCCAGGATCTAGAGTTAGACCTATCACAACCTATGACAATCTCCAGCAATCAACTAAGTCATTTCCTTTTACATCTTTACATATTTAGGGTTTTATTTCATTTAGTATAATTATTTACGGATGTTTCATATTGTCTTAGCATAGTTTACATTGTTTTAGTCCTCCTATATTAGATTAACTAGGTTGTTATACTTTCCATAGTTCAGTTTAATTTCAGTTAATCATTTTGGTGAACCCAACCACTCTCACGCTTAGGATCATTCCTCTTTCTTCTATCATGGGTCAAGTTTCTTTATTTGATTTACTTAAGTGATATCCCACTTGTCAGGCTATTTTCCAAAAATCCATAGACACCACATATTTTGATGACAATACGCCACCACATGAATTAAGTTATGTACTTCATAGTTTCTTTGTCAATCCTAGTCTTCATGAGCCTGTATCTAATCAACCACTGTTAGACTCGATTCACGCCTTACATACATTATTTCAAGATAAATTTCAATCCTTGCATACATTCTTTCAAGATAATTTTTCAGCCACTAAATACACCATTACATCCCTTAGATCTGAAATCCAACAACTTAAGGACACTTCACAATCGCATGTTTGTTCTCCTTCACCATTTTCTATTCAATCTATGTCCACTACATGTCATTTAGTTGAACCTCAAGACATCTCATTGCCCAAACCACTCATATTCAAGCTTAATACTAAGCAACATGAAATTCTTATAGAGCTTATTAGTAGTCAATTGATCATTTTACCACCTATTCATTATTATCCTCATCTACAAAAAAATTATCAAGATCATCCATATTGCAATTATCATCAAATCAATGGACATGATGACCACAATTGCTATGCTTTACAAGAGCGAGTCAAGCATATCGAACGTCAACGATTTATTTCATTCACTGGAAAACATCCTATTGCACACCCACCTAAAAATACTACACCCACATGGGCTCCTAAGTCTCTTTCTCCTTCAGTTAGTCAAGATCCATCTAAACAAGCTCTTACGGCTACTAGTGACCCTCCTTTACATATTTCTAAGGAAGTTCTTAATGATTCTCCTATTCATTACATAAGTGATATTGAAAATCCCTCCCATGTGCATAGTGATGCTTCTCTTAGTCAAACAAACACTTCACACATTCATGATGTTACTTCTTCCATATCTACTAAGCATTTGACTAGCGGCACTCCAGTAACTCCTAAGCAACAACCTATCACAGTTAGTTTGCAAACCCCTCCTACTAATTCATCTCCTACATTATCAACTAAATCTCAACAGTCTCCCTTGAGACTCCATGCATCTGGTCTTCCTCTAAAATCCAAGCTCCAACTGATTAATTTCATTCTAGCAACTAACTCTATCCCACAAGGTCTTATCGCACACAAACTTGGTCTTTGGTAGGTACCTCTTGTCATTATACCCTCTTGATGACACACGCATATTCTTATGGTTCTTATATGACTATTGAGGGATATTTTTCCATAAAGAACCCCATTTCATCTTATGTTCCCATATTCCTCAATTACATCACTGCCTATACATACACACATCTATAATACTTTACCACTCCTTATGCATCATTAATTAAACAAAACATATAATGCTACATCACCATCCTACATTATTTATTACATAGTACACACGTTATTATACACTTGGGGGGCATAAAATTCACACAAATCCCCCCTTATCATATTAGCATAGGAACATCTTTCATCTTTATATTTTCATATAGGCATAACAATCACACATCCTACATCGACGTTACTCGATGACACACTCTTGTGCTTCGGTTCACACTTGACTATTGAGGGATTACCATTACACTGAACCCCACACACCACACTTCAACATTACCCATTACATTCCATCATACATTACGCGCCATACATCATTCATTCTACACTTATTCTACATCATACTAGTCCTTATCTACACAACACACATTATTAGGCTATCCACACATACCCTATACCTAGTTACATCATCCACCACGCATGCCTACACCTATATTCTACATTTTATGCTAGGTTACATTACATATGAGTCTAGCTTTTCATTTTACCATTACATATTTTATTCCTATCTACGTATATTACCGCATTTTACACATTGTAAAGTCCAAATTCTACATACCCTACACATCCTTCATTGCATTATTCACACCGTGCATTTATACATTCTACCCATCCTATAGTGATTTTTACTACATATAGTGCATGGTTCTACGTGTTGCACTCACCACCCTATGACACACTTTAGTTCCTCGGTCCATACTCGACTTTACATTAACACTCACCATGGTTTTACCAATTAGTGACATGGACCTTACTGACTCACTCATCATGTGACATATGCTCCATCATGTGACATTCCTAGGACTAGTTGCATATGCTTTAGGATAAATCACCGCTCATCACCTTTGTATCCTCTAATGGTATACGCTTTTAGGTTAGAACACCACCTTCATCATTTCATCCCTTAGTGACATACGCTTTAGGCTAAATCATCACCCACCTCCATCATTTCATATTGTAGTGGTATATACCTTGGGATACATCACCACTCCCTACCTTTCATAGTGTTATACGCTTAGTGCTAAATCATCACCCCACCTTTCATCTTATAGTGATATACACTTACAGATAAATCATCACTCATCTATTCAACAAGTTGTGATATACGCTTCAGCTATAGGATTCATGCACATCTCTCCACATGTCACATCCCATCACTACTATACATACACATTCATCACAGCACGCTAGACACAACCTACTCTACTCAACCATTTCCCAATGACACACTCTCATTTATGGTTCATTCTTGACTACTGAGGGGGAAAAAATGAACCTCATTGCATGCATTTCTATACATTTAGGGGGGGCGTTTCTCCTATCATTCCATTTTGCATTCCATTCCATCCATCCATAACATATCGCATTGTCTCGGGGCATTTACTTTTGCTTGTTAGTGTTTTTTCATGATCACTCACTAAACATGTTATATTTCTTTCTTATATGTCATTATCTATATCATCCAAACATGCACATTCATGCCTTTGTTTAGTGTGCTCAAAAATACATAAATCTACACGTGGCATGGATGCTCACCTTCCACCCTTCCCATATTAGTCGTTGGGGGCATCCACATTCATCTTATCCAGGTGCTATTGTTTCATTATGTACTTATCATCTTATATTACTTACTCATACACACTTTGACATATTGGTTATTGCTCTAACATGCTAACGGGTGTTCCATGTGCAACACTTGTTTTGCAGGATTACATGTTTCCATGACTACTTATTTGTTTTTCTATACTTGTCTACCATTGTTTTCCATTGTCTGCGGGCTTCACCCTTTACTTGTGTGCACACTTGTTTGTTATTTGCGGCCATGAAAGCCTTGCATGTCTTGTGACATCGTGAGTGATGTCCCGTGTTTGTAACCCGTTTTGTGCAGTCTACTTGTTTTCTTGTGTATTTACACTACTTTGTTTGGTAGTTACTACATTGTCTATGTATTTTGCATTTATCTTATTACATGCGTGTGTTTTTGAACTAACACTTGTTTTTGCTAGCCATCCCCTTTTGTGCACACTTTGGTTTCTACCAAGTGCTTTCCCTTTCCCCTGCAGGGTAGAGTTCTATAGGTCAAAGTGTGGTAGGTCCTCTTTTGGGGCCGCATTCTCCTTTCAATGATGTTGCATGCGGACCCAAAGAGTGGGGGCATAATTAAGGGTTTTACATACTAACACAATGTATTTACACTAGTTCAATACAATGCACTTTCCGCCCTTGGCATTGTGGGTTTACATACAATGAGTGAGTTCAGACTAGTCTACGAACTCCATACACAATGGCCTCTACAGGACATGGTGTCCTTTGGCATTTCTGCAGAGTAGTTACATGCTTGGAGGTTACAGTGGGTGTGCCTCTCTACACTACTTTATATAGTGGCATCGAATCGCCCTAAAAAATAGGACAGTATAGATATCTCTTCACACATTTCAGCAGAAGAGGTTAAAGGTTGGAGGACACATAACATTTCCTCCATATACTTCTTCAGCCAAGGTGGCATGAGATCACCCAAAAAACTCACGACAGTATAATATATCCTTCACACCTATTCTCTTGACATGGATCAGGTGCACATGTTCCATTCACACTTTTACTTTCACGTATTTTACATTTTCATACTTTACACATTTCTATATACATGTGTATTTTACATAGCATTTTTGCATACATATATATTTGACTACTTGATCGTTTTCTCTTTGCAAGTCTGGTCGTATGAGAAACAAACAGTCAAATTGGGGGCAACAATGACGACAATGACAAGAATGAAAATGACAACACACCACTATGATACTTGCCTTTACTAACCATGTAGGTACACTACACACGCGTTCTACCCTAGGTTCACTCTTATCAGTTTTTATGCACATTCTTCATCTTTAGAATCCACGCTCCTCCATTTTTTCTTTTTGTCATTCCATGTTTGAGTCTAGTCCATCAACACATCTTCTTGTACACTCTACATAGATATCAGGTATGCATCTCTATCTACTTTATGTTACTGAGCATTCCGTTCACCAACATAAAGTGGGGGAAAAATGTAGACACAAAATCATGCACTTTAGGCATTATTTAGCCTTGTCTTGTACTACTATTTAGAGGGTTCTCAAGTGAAGAAAGTACTAATTAATCCCATCTTTTGGCCATCTTATTTTTACCTTTTATTTCGTCATTCCCATGTATTTTTTTATATAACCCCATCTATTTTGTAATTGTCCCGTCGTGTTAGCCTAAAATCAGAGCGCCCAGGCCTTTACTAGGGTGCCCTAGTCCCACCTGGGGTGCCCCGATCCATGTTCTTCTTTCCCACTTCTTTTTGGGGTCTTTCTAGCCATTTTTCATCCTTATATTTTTCCTAGTCGGTCATGTCAGGATTAATTACAAAATTAGAGCAAGAGAACCCTATAAATACAAAGTTATGAGACCATAATGAGGGTCCTAGCATCACATACTACTATCACTCCATCTAGAGTCACATTCATTGCATCACTTACATTCACATAGTACCATGCATCAAGGCTAGGAGATCTACATCAACACACACAACATAGGGGGATGATTCTATTCTATTTCATGCACACACGTTATTACATTTTCTATAGTTATCAATACTTGCTACTTCAAAAAGTGTGACTAGCACAAGAGCACCTAGGGCACGACATACACACACACACCATAACTACATTTTGATCTAAGATGTAGTGCAACGCTCAGATTAGTAAGCCCACTATTGTGGCAGATGAGGTCAGTCTGACCCATTAATTATGTATCTTTTATTTGTAGGGTTTTGATACTTCTTTGTCTCTTATAGATCATTCCTTCATCTTGCATTATTTCACACACTCAATGTAGTTTGGTAGATCCAATGTGACAGACAGAGATTATTTCAGGACATCTTGTGGCACCACCGAAACTAGATTTTGAGCATTTACAAAGACTAGGGCACCTATTTTGCAGAACAGGGCACCTCAATACCTTCTAGGGTGCTACAATTTCCTCAGATCTGACCTTTACGGTACCTTTGAGTGATCGTTTCTACTTTTGGGATCTACAATCAGACCTACGACAATTTGTGACAGTCTCTTCCTTTTACATATTTGCATATTTCAGGTTTTATTTCATTTGGTATAATTATTTATGGATATTTCATATTGTCTTAGCATAGTTTATAAAGTTTTAGTCCTCCTATATTATATTAACTAGTTTTTATATTTTCCATAGTTTAGTTTAATTTCAGTTAATCAAAAAGCCTATTGCATTTTCTAGCAAAGCATTACAAAGATATGAACTAAAATATTTTGTCATGGAAAAGCAAGCTTTTTCTCTAGTCAAAGTAGCCAAGATCTTCAGACCTTATATTCTTAGCTCAAAGATGATAGCATGTGTACCTCACACAATGGCAAAGGACATCTTGTCTCAGATGGAGGTATCAAGTAAAAGATGTCGCTTAGTTAACAAGCTTCAAGAATATGACATGGACATACAAACTACCAAACTGGTGCGGGGTATAGGCCTTGCAAAGTTGATGGCAAAGAGAAATTTGTAGGTAATTGACGTACACAATGTTGACGAAGAAGGGCTAAACCCTCATCAAAAGGTAAGAAATTCAACTTGGTATAAAGATATAGTCTTTTACTTAATAAACTTAAATTGTCATATGTACTTAGACAAGAATCAAAGGAGGACACTCAAGCTAGTTTCCCAAAATTATATCTTTCCTGATCATGGACTAGCTTGGAAGAACCTATAGGGAGTTTTGTTGAGATGTATCATTGAAGAAGAGGTACCTAAGATAATTGCAGAATTCCATGGGGGAGTATGTGGAGGTAATTTTGTTGGGAGACTTGCTGCTCATAAAATTTTGAGGGCAGGTTATTGGGGGCCTTTATTGTTCAAAGATAATGCCTTTTTAGAAGGTGTGAGAGTTGTCAACATTTTTCTAGAATATTGAAAGCCTCTAGGGCCATACCCCTGCATCATATGTCAATAGAAGCTCCATTTAAACAATGGGGACTGGATTTTATTGGTGAAATATCATATTCAATTGCTGGTCATAAATGAATATTAGTAGCCACTGATTACTTTTATCAAATGGGTTGAAGTTATTCCTACCTGGAAAGCAACTCATCAAGTAGTCATGGATTTTATTCTCAATAACATAAACTGCAGATTTGAGGTTCCTACCAAGATAGTTGTTGATAATGCCATAAGCTTCAAAGCTAAACCATTAGAAAAAATGTGCAAGGAATATGGAATAAACTTGGATTATACATCAAATTATAATCCTCAAGGAAATGGTCAAGTAGAATCAAGTAATAAGAACCTACTTAAAATCCTCAGAAGAACACTAGAGACAAATAAAATGAAATGGGGTGAGCAACTAAAATTTTCACTATGGGCAGACATAGTTACCACCAAGAGGTCTACTGGAAAGAGTCCTTTTGAGTTAGTTTATGGACTTCAATCCTTTTTTCCTTTACACTTACAAATTTCTGCATATCAGTTCATACAACAATTCAATGATGGAGAAGAAGTAAGTCCATATGAGACAAGGATTAATCAGATTGTGGAATTGGATGAGGAAAGAAGAGAGTCCCATCAAATACATGTCAAGTAAAGAGAAAATATCAAGAAAATATTTTTAAAAAAGGTCACTCCAAGAGTTTTCAATGTTAAAAACTTAGTCCTATTATGGGACAACACACATGAAGAAAACATGGAAAATTTGATGTTTTGTGGATGGGACCATATTCTATTGACATCGGGATTTGAGATCATACTTTCTTTTTAAAAGACTTAGAATGACATTTACTAGAGTTTCCCGTCAATGACATACTTCTCAAACATTTATTAGACTAAGCTAGAAGTTCGGGTATGATTTTGTACAATTTACATCATTGCTTTTGTTTTTTTGTGTTTTGTTTGTGTTGTTGTTTCCCTTTTTTGTACTCTAGTCTACAGTAACTAGGTTTTTGTGGTTGTTTGTTTTCCCCGACCTGTTTTTGTGTCTATTTTGGAAGCCTTGTGTGTTTTGTATCCTTGACCAATGGACTAGGAATTTGGTCTTTGTTCTTGTGACACCCATAGGGGGTACCCATCCCCAAGTAGGAGCCGTTGTTAGAGCTCAATCTAGTTACTTATATTGAGATGGTATTTTTCACGAACTTCTTGTATATTTAAATGTTTATGTGTTTCGTATTGCTCCATGTGCTTCAAAGATCGGTCTAAGTCAAAGAGAAGTATCAATTTGTAAGAAATCTCATGCCTTAGCAAGATAAAAGAAAGGATTTAGCAGAATGTTGGGGAACTAGTTAATAGACGGGTTGATCAAGGTATAAAAGCTTCAGACTTGTGGGTGATCAAGGAACTTAGTGTTCTGTGGGTTCTCCTAACCCACGAAACAAAGGATCATTGATTTGGCACTTAAGTGGGTTTCTATTAAACCTGTGGGAAGCAAGTTAGAGTTGTACAACAAAGAATAGACATGGAGTGAAGTCAAAAGGTTGTGTGACATTCATTTGGTTGTCATATTTAATCACCAAGCATTTAGGCACTAGGCCACATGTTGGGATCCTAACACTCCTCAAGGTCTAAGAATTCTATGGACCTCAAATCTACGGAATTAATTGTAATAGGTAATATTTCGAGTCTGGGTTTGGGTCAGCGAAGGTCAAAGGAACACATGGCAAGTGAAGGTGACAAAACGTGATGAGGATCCAACGACCAAAGGTGGACACATGTCACCATTCCGTCAAACTTCAAATTAGATGCATTGTACAGACCTCAAGTTTGCGGAATAAACTGAGTTTAGTAAGGCTTTGAGTCCAAAAATTTGAGGGTAATCAAGGCACTACACGTGGCAACATTATATGCAGCCAACAATTTTAAGTCCACCTAAAATATAATTTACGATGTGAAGGTAGCAACCAATGAAATACAAAGCAAGTAGACACGCAAACAAAGTCTAACCCTGCAGCCAACTAGAGCCTGACACATGGAAAATTAAAATCAAAGCACACGTAGGTAGAGGAAATCTCCAAGACCAATCAAAGGTTGCCACGTGCCATTCTCTTTTTCATCTCCATATGTAAAAGTTTAGAGGGCCATATATTTCGATTCCATGCTCCAAAACTTGTAAAATTTATATCGTTGGAAAGGTCTCCATGAGCCCTTCAATATAGCATCATCAGATTCAAAAATTGATGGATGTTGGTGGGATAAAAGTAGAAAACATCTTCAACATTCAAGTTTTATTCCTAGTGTTGGTCAACTACCCACTTTAATGAAGTTTGGTGTCTGTTTCTTCTCGAAACACACTAGACAGAAGGAATGAATGATTTTGGTAGGATGTCCATGCTCCTTTGCAAGATTTTAATAAAACTTGTTCGTGGGTGAAGAGGGAGATAATATTTTTCCTCTTTCTCTCTCTCTCATCTACTATATATCATGAAGGTCTTCCATTTTGTGCGACAGGCGGATTGATGGTAGTTGTAGAATTTTTTATTAAAGTTTTGGGTTCTAGTTTCTAGTTTCTTGCAAAACATTTGTTTGTATCCAATTTGTAAGGAAGAGCTAAGTTGGTTACGTTGTACATCCATTAGTAGTTTTTGAAGGCATTTTTTTATGCCCCTAGCCGAAACTTACATGAATAGATTCTATCTGTTTTGACAAAGCTATACTTTCTCATTTCTCTTGTTTTAAAGCAATGAATGAGGCAATATTGGTTATGTTATTATATTGCATTGGCTTTAATTTGTTAAGTACACAAAGGTATTTCAAGGTTGTTGTATTCTTATGTCATTGTGAGCATTGTAGGATAATGTATATTTTTCAATAGTTCATCTCAGTTGTAAAATCCCAAAGACAACATCACTTTTGAAGAGCTTTTTTATCCCTTAAGGGTCTTTTGGGTATATAATACAATTATTTGTAGTTAGGATTGTGAAGACTATAGACAACATTTGTGTGAATTGAGTATCAATAAATGTAAATGTTATTTCATAGATCATGTTAAACTGATTGTTCTTTTCAAGCATCGCAGTTAAGGATGGATTCTTTCCATGGGAACATTAATGTACCAAGGTCATAAAAGTAATTACCCTACCCCCTTAAAATATCAATTAAAAACAACCAGTAATCTTCATACCTACTAAGCATATCATACCTGCATATCATACATATGCTTATTAGTAAGCTTTGCTAAGAATCCCACCAAATCAGTGATCTAATATCATTCAAGGCAACCTCGGTCATTAATGTTATGCAATTGCAATATCTAAAGTTGTTTATTATCTCTCTGTTAGATATGTATTTGATTGTCAAGTGCTTACAATAAATCAAGTGACAACTCTTTTGAGAGAAGTATTGTATCTGTGTCTACACTTGCTTCAAATTAAGTTGCACCAACCATGCAGGAAACCAAACCATGAAATATTTTCCTTTATTCAAATCCCCCAACTAGGTCCTCTCACCTTGGTCCAAGCAGAGCAATAAGTAGCAGGGTCGAGGCATTCCCTTTGTGAAGGTGCCTCCTGATCATCTCCCATATTTGAGTCATTGAGTTGAGTGTTAAATAAATACCCAACCATCACTAACAAAAAACTTTTCATTGTTCATCATTCTCTCAAAACCAACCCACTTAGGTTAGGTGCTCATCTCCTAGGGGTCTTATTTTGGGAGCCAACAGAAAGAACTTAATTGAAAGGAATGAGTTAAAGGTAATTGGCCTTAGTGTAGATGTACATTTTAGTATCAAATAACGTAGAGAAAATATAAATGTAATAAAGAGTATGCATTTGTGAATGTTTAACTAAATGGAAAATGTAATTAAAGCCCCCTCGTTGGGATTACAAATGGTTAAACCCTATTAGGATTATATCCTAAAAGAAAACATACAAAACCTAACCTAGTAAACCTTGTGAAGGATATCATAGACCACATGTTAATTGTGTGTCTTACTTCCTAAATGGAATAAAAGAGAAGTGGTAACCCAATAATGACACAAGTAAAAGGTGTGCATGAATATTGAATAACCTCACTAAATGACCTAAAATATACCTTTGAGATATGTACATGGACCCTATCTTCATGTGTATTCCCTAGAAACCTTGTAGTAGGTGTTGGTATGTGTTTAATTATGTAGTGTGCAATTTTCAAATAGTATAATACTACATTTGAAAACATGAGTGAAAGTGTCTAAAAAACACAATTATATGGCTAACTCTGGAAAACTAAGTTATAATGGAGATGACTAAACAATATAGTTGTATGGGTTCATGAGAGCAATTAGAGAATGCAATAACTTGACATTGTAAGGATGTCAAACAAGCATTAATAAACATTAAAGTGACGTGTAACCCTCGCATCAGACATCAAGGGGAAATCCTTATTTCATTCAAAAGCAAACTAATAAGACTCATTATACAGATAGAAATGAAGGGTGTTATTTGGTTATGTATGTTCTATTGTAATATAAAACTGTCAAATCCTATATTGAACTCTTCACCCTAATATGGAAACAAACAAGGAAAGCCACTAATACTGTAACACCATTGTAAACCATACCTTCCTAAGAGGAGATGAACGTAGACATCGTCAAAAGAGGGAAGTTAGTGATTATACCATCTCTACTAGTCGCTTAAGGTAATGTTTCCTTGGAGCCACCATACGAATGGTATTGTCACATGAAATGACTAAATGATATTTTAACCCCATGTTATATATTGGACTTGAGTGCTAGATGAACTATATTGATAGTATGGCTATAGAGATTAGAGTGAAAGGAGGAATATGGGGGAGTGACTCATACCATTTAGGATTTCTCTAGGACTATACATGTTGAACTTACGTGCCAACTTGTTCCATGAGTGATTCTTAGTATTGAGGGGTTTATGTGAAAACTAATCCCCGAGCTATGAAACATATAACATCAGATATGAGAATAATGGGAAAGTATCTAAGGATATCAATGGGGTTGGTAAACCCTATTGCATGCTTAATCCCACTTAGACTTTCCTTGTAAACTGGTTAGAGAGAAACGTTAACTAATAAATTATCATTGCATCATTAATGAATTTGATTTCATAAGTAAACTAAGATTGTCTATGAATCATTCCTAGTATGAAACCTAACTATTAGGGCTACTACAATAAGGACCTATCGTTACATCCTCTTCTTGTGTAAGACAATGAACTTGTGTACGATGTAAGAATCTCATAACGAGCGTGGTGGATAGGGTGCACTTCAAGTGACACTCCAAAGTCTCACATTTCAAAACTAAATCTTTGAGAGGGAACAAAACTGAAATTACATTGGAAGAACTAACGAGAATAAATATGTTGGTATCATGTGTCTTGATGACGTTAATGCACATGAAAGAAAACTTGTAATTTACTTATTCTTTTGGTTAATAAAAAATTGTGATTGTTAGTGTATATGTGGGCCCAATGGTGTGTGTCTTGTGATCAATGCAACAATAATAAGTGTTGTGTCAAACAACAACAACAAAAAATTCCTATTTTACTTTTGCATTTTGGGTTGTGAAATTTTGGGGCATTACAGCTAGAAGTTCTATAATGTTGTTAATATTGTAAATATAGTTTAAGGTTTACTGTAACTACTATGAATGTCATAATGCATTCAAAGCTTTGTAATGTTTTAATATTGAAATTATGGTTTAAGGTTTACTTTAAATACTGCAAATGCCATAATATATTCAAAATTTTGTATTTTCTATCAATTTTGCACCCACTTTCTTTTCTTTCTTATCTATTGTTGGTACATTATGGAGGTTTTGTTGGTTCTTTTAAGTTTCACAATTGAAACTCTTGCAATTCTTTCCACTTTAGTTATTTCATCTTAAATTATAAGATCTTTAAGTTGAAACTACTAAAGTGGAAGGAGGTCGTGTAATACACATGTATAGGCTGAAACTACTAAAGTGGAAAGAGAATCATGAAATAGAAACATGTTGTTATGGAATATAAAAGTGGAAACTAGTAAAATGACAAGAAATCGTTTAATTTCAATCATGAATGACATTTTTTACGTTGTAAGAGCAAAGTTGAATATGAACAAACCTCGTTTCTAACATTTTATTTCAAGCATGCAACTCTTTCCATTTTTAGCTTGTAGATATATGGGATTTATATAAAAATTGTAGCTTCTCTGATTGAGGAACAAGTTATTAGATTAATATTACATTTGTTAGGATTAAATATTATTATCCTAATATTAATTATGCATAGTTTAAATTATTTAATTTTATTAATTAAATAATAATTGTTATTTGGTTATATGGTTAATCAACCATATTTGTCTTTTATTTCATATTGTTATATTGTTGTAAACAATATATTTGTATCTATTCATTTCCTGCTTCCCGGATGTTATTGGAAGCTTGTTTATTCTGGCATTTGGTTGCACCTGTGCAACTTATTCTCCCGGATGTATTTGGCTGTGCAATATCTATAAATATTGCAGCCCATTCTCTGTAATTTTTTAGTTGATTGAGATTAATAAAATTATACAGGCTTCCGTCCCTGTTTCTCAATCTACATTTGGTACCAGAGCGAGAATCTGGCCCTGTGAAGGTGTGGAAGAGAGAGCAGCAGAGAGAGAGGAGATTGGAGACGTGTTTGCAGCATTTGAGAGCCTGTGCAGCCTCGTGCAAACTCCCAGCCCCATCCCTGCCTCCCCCACATCCTCCTGTTCCTTCCAGGTGCTTGGAAGGCAAATTTTTTTTTGCACTGGTGCTGGTTGCACCAGGCAAAATTCGGTGTAGGCCTATATTAAGATTTTTTATAAAAAAAATTCCCCAAACAGGGGTTCTCCCTCTAATTCAGAGGTGCATCTAGTGACAGCTACAAGTAGCATGCTGTTGTAATTGGAGGTATGTGTGCAAAATTCATATCTATTTGATTGACATTGTTTTCATCGGCATATACTATGTCATGTAGCAGGGTATGTCAGAAACACAGAGCCATGTGAAGTGAGAATTGAATGGAGAATTCATTTGGAACATGCAAGAATTGGAAAATGTCCACACGCCTAGTTATCAACAGCTGGTGCATCTATTTATCAATATATCTTTGCAACGGTGCAAGAATAGATAGAAAACAACCTCCTCAGCCTGCACAAGACGCCCAAGCCTGCAAACAAAGCAAAGAATAATAAAAAAAAGGGGGGAAGGAGGTGCCCATGCTGGACCTGCACAAAATACACGGTGGAAGAAGAGTAATAAGCGGAGGAAAACAGCTGGCCAAACCAAACTGAGAACAGTCCTCCACGCGTTTTTCTTGACCCCGCGCGACCTGCATAAGGAAAAAAATGTTTTTTGGAGCTAAAAATGCCCTTCTCCACTCGCCCGCGCCATTTGCTGTCTCCAGCAACCTGCACAAAGAAATGCAGGGTTAGATAGTGATCAACAACAAAAAAACAGCAGCCAAGGAAGGAAAAAACAGCGGCCAAACACAAAAATGCGGCCTGTACAAGCAAACAACAAACAAAATCAGTGCGTGGAAAGCTAGAAAACGCGGCCTGAGCAAGGAAAAGCGGCCATACAAAGGCAAACAAACAAAAACAAAGCTTCAGATCCATTTTTTAAGCAAATACAACCCTAAATCCACCTTCACCAGCATGCGCCACGTGGCATCTTCTCAACCAAGTCGCATTTCCAAGAGGTAAGTCATTTTACTTGTCAATAAATACAAGTTCCTTCCTTTCATAGCTCAAGCGCCCTATGTGGGCAAGTTGGTTAGTGCATGCGCCTTGGGAGTGAGAGGTCTGGGGGTCAAATCCCACCAAAAACACTCAAAAACTCACCTTTTGCATCTGGCGGAATTTTTGGCGGAACTGCTAAATTTAGCAGACTTTTTTGAATTTAGTTACAACTAACTAAATTTAGCGGAGAAATCCCTAATTTAGGGTAAAAAAAAATTTCTCCCATCTGGTCTGTTTTTTCATTCCAGACATTTTTTGCAAAAGGAGACCCATCTAAAAATTGCATTTTCAGCTATTATTTTGCAATTTTTAGCATTTTGGGTCATATTGGGCTCAGGAGGCCACCAGGACCCCGAAACTGAAATTTTTTGCCTGTCATTCAAATTGTACATTTTTTTGAATGTAAATTGTATACTGCTGCATATTGTACTAATTTTCAGGTTGCCATAGTCAACTGCAAAACTTTGTAACTGCTCAGAAACTGGCAGAATTGTAATAAAAAATAAGTAAAATTGGTTCTGTAACACTCACGAGATCCTAGATCTCATTCGCAGCGTTCGGTATATACAGTGCCTCTGGGAAGCGCTTACGGGTAAAGCCGTCGTGACTACTACTGCACTTAACGCCTAATATAGCTGCAACAACGTCGTCTGGGCATCGTCCCTATAAATCGACGGGGAGTAATAAGGTCACAGTGCACACACTATGAACCATCCCATCCGTCTGTGAACGATTGCAAGACATAAATCTGGACTGAGAAATTATCCGAGTATATAGCGAAGTTACGCGCGCGTATGAGGATATTTCTTTGAGCCGGTGTCAATAATCGCACAGACCCCATCAGTACTGTCTTGGTACCACGTATTGAATTCTTTCACGTACGTTAACGCCTCTTTCACGTACCGCCGGGTATATAGAAAGGGCGAGCTTCTTCCACGTACCGACGGGTATATCGGAAGGGCGCGTATATAGAAAGGTTCGGTATATCGGACTGACGGTATATAGATTGGGAGACCTAATACCTGGAGTGATAAGAGCCAAACCCTGTCAGTGATCTCTGCAAAATGGGCACCAATGCCCCCAAATTTTTTCTTCCGGATTCACAATTGCTCAGAGGAAGCAACTATGCTGCTTGGAAGACAAAAATAAAGACACAGCTTGAGTTTGAAGAAATCTGGCCTGTTGTGACTGGTACTCTAACCAGATCACCAACTGATGCAACACAACAACGACAATTTGATAGAGCAGATCAGAAAGCAAAACTCATCATCTTGTTTGGAGTATCCGACGATGTGCAAGCCCACATTCGAGATGCCACATCAGCAAAAGAAGCATGGGATAAGCTGAGCACAATATATGAGGCCAAGAACAAGAATGTCATACTCAATTTGCAGAGTCAGTTACATACATTGAAGTTCAAGCAGAATGAGAAAATTGAAGCCTTCCTAAGAAGAGTTGCAGAGTTGAGGGCTTCACTTCTAGCCCTAGGAGAAGAGGTCAAAGATGAATCTCTCGTTCCCATTGTTCTGAGAGCTCTCCCTTCTTCTTACCGCATTTTTGTCACAACTCTAAACTTGTCAGATACGACAATTAGTTTTGACAAGCTAGTAAACCTACTGCAACAAGAGGAAGCAATGCACAACAAGGATGATGAAGAGGAGCAGGCACTGTCTTCACATCAAAAATGGAAAGGAAAAGGTAAAGGAAAACCTAAATCCTATCAGAAGTCCCCACATCAGAATCAGTATCATGGGGACAATCAACAGAAGAAGCGATGTCCAATTTGCAAAAGAGGACATGACTTGCAAGAATGTTGGTTTAACACTTATAAGAAAGGTTCATCAAGCAATTCTGGACCACAACAACAACAAACTTACAAGGGACATTCAAACAACTATCACGGGCAGAAAAAGGGGAACTGGAAAAGAAGACCCCACCAGCAAGGTAATATTGCTGAGCAACAAGAACAGTCAGACAATGAAGACTTCTTGTTCACTGCTCGATCAAGTGAACCATCCACGTCATCTAGTGACGTCTGGTATGTTGATTCGGGAGCCACTCGACACATGACCGGCCACAGAGACTGGTTTATTTCAATGAGGGACACGCCATCGAAAAATCATGTTTCGTTGGGAGATGATTCTTCATATACAGTTCAGGGGATTGGAAACATTTCTCTACCCCTTGGTTCACGCAAATGCAAACTATCAGATGTTCTATATGTCCCTGGGTTGACAAAGAATCTTCTTTCGGTCAGTCAACTCCTAGATCACAACCTGAAAATTGACTTTGATAGTCAATCCGGCAAGAAAATGTGTTTGATTCGAGATAAATCCAGAGGCTCGAAAATAATTGCAAAAGCCTCAAATGTGGGACGAATGTTTCAACTTGATTTCATTCACAAAAATGATCAAGCACTTGTGGCTAAAAACTCCACCTCAGCCCAGTTGTGGCATCGGAGATTTGGTCATGTAAGTTTCAAATATCTCGAAACACTTCACCGGTGTAATATGGTACATGGGCTACCATCTCTTCAGAAGGATACAGACAAGTGTCCTCACTGCTTAGCAGGAAAACAACACAGAGTTTCATTCCAAAAGAGTACTTTTCGAGCTCATGGTAAACTTGACCTGGTTCATACCGATCTGTGCGGTCCGATGCAGCCAAGTCATTCAGGGTTCCAGTACTTCATGCTCTGTGTTGACGACTATTCACGAAAAATGTGGATTTTTTGTCTTCGCAAGAAAAGTGAAGCCTTTGAAACATTCAAAAAGTTCAAAGTTGCAGTTGAGAAAGAAACTGGTCGTCACATCAGAACTCTCCGCTCAGATCGAGGGGGGGAATTCACCAGTGATGAGTTCAGAGACTACCTACAAACTCACGGGATTCGTCGACAAATGCCTCCTCCACACACACCGCAGCAAAATGGTGTTGTCGAGAGAAGAAATCGTACTATCATGGAAATGGTGCGATGCATGATCGATGATTCCGGACTTGCAAAGACATTTTGGGCAGAAGCAGCAAAAACAGCAGTGTATTTGTTAAACAGAGCGCCCACAACTGCTCTTGATGGAATTACACCACAAGAAGCATGGTCAAAAAGGAAACCATCCATTGCACACCTCAGAGTATTTGGGTGCAAAGCCAGCATGCACATACCCAAACAGAACAGAAAGAAATTGGATATGAAGTCACAAAATCTCATCTTCATTGGATACAGTGAAGAGACTCTTGGGTACAGACTGATGGATCCTAAGACCAGAAAAGTCTACACAAGCAGAGATGTTGAGTTTTTCGAGAAGAAGGAAGCAGAGACTCCTCCTCCGGACTCGCAAGATGTAGATTTTTCACCTAGTTGTAAAAATTGAAGCTAATGTTCCCTCAGAAGATGAAAGTGATGATGGGGATGATGGTGTTGATCAGATAGAACCACAACCCATGGGAACAGGTCAACGTATGCCTAAATGGTGTACAAGTACATTACGAGATGCAAGATTGGATGCTCCACCGGATACATCCACCCCTGGACCACGGACTCGCAGTAAAGCAAGAGAAGAAGTTAACTTTGCTTTGATGAGTAGAGTTATTGAATCAGACGAGCCCTCTACAGTCCAGGAAGCCCTACAGTCAAAAGCTTGGAAAGATGCCATGGATTCTGAATATCAATCAGTGATGAAGAATAACACTTGGCAGCTTGTTGATCTTCCACCAGGGAAGAAACCCATTGGATGCAGATGGATATTCAAAACTAAGTACAAAGCAGATGGGACAGTGGACAAGTGCAAAGCAAGACTTGTAGCAAAGGGGTACGCACAGAAAGAAGGCATTGACTATGAGGAGACATTTGCTCCCACAGCTAAGATCAAAACGATCAGGATGATCTTTGCTCTAGCTGCTCAGTTTGGATGGAAAGTTCACCAAATGGACGTAAAAAGTGCCTTCCTGAATGGAGATTTACAAGAAGAAGTCTACATGACTCAACCTGAGGGATATGTTGTACCTGGTCAAGAAGAAAAGGTATGCAGACTCAGGAAATCTCTGTATGGCCTCAAACAGGCACCCCGGGCATGGTACATCAAGATTGATGAGCATCTCGTACAACATGGATTCGTCAGAAATCCATACGATCCCAATCTCTACCTCAAAAAGCAAGGGGGGGAGATGGTGATTGTTGTAGTTTATGTCGATGATCTAGTCATCACTGGCAGTTCAGTGAAGATGATTGATGAAACAAAGAAAGATCTTAAGCGATCATTCGACATGACAGATCTCGGGCTTATGCACTACTGTCTTGGACTAGAAGTATGGCAGAAAGAGAATCACATATCTTTGTTTCTCAGATGAAATATACCAAGACAACGCTCGAGAAGTTTAGGATGATGGATTGCACACCAATTGCTACACCTATGGAGAACAGATTACAGTTATCTCGTTCAGATCCATCTCCTGAGGTAAGTGCCACTCTCTATCGGCAGCTGATTGGGAGTCTCATTTACCTGACCTACACTAGACCAGATATCAGCTTTGCAGTGAGCTATCTATCCAGGTTCATGCAGGAACCCAAAATTTGTCATTGGAAAGCAGCAAAGCACATTTTGAGATATCTCAAAGGATCAGTGGATCTTGGTCTAGAATACAAGAAGAATGAAAACTTCTTCTTGACTGGATATTCGGATTCAGATCATGCAGGTAACATTGATGATAGAAAATCCACTTCTGGATTTGTATTCTTTATGGGATCTGGACCAATATCATGGGGAAGTAAGAAACAACACTTTGTTTCTCGCTCTTCCACAGAAGCCGAGTATCGTTCTGCAGGAGAAGCTGTCTGTGAAGCGATTTGGCTACGTCGCATACTGGAAGGACTTGGAATACCACAGGACAAACCGACCACCATGTATGTTGACAATGAAGGTGTTCTCAAACTTGTTCGCAATCCAGTTTTTCATGAGAGAACAAAGCACATTGAAGTTCAGGTTCATTTCATACGTGAACATGTGTTGAAGCACAACATCCAGCTTCAGTTTTGTCCAACGGCTGAACAACGAGCAGATATTTTCACAAAGTCACTTGCACGTGACAAGTTCGAGTTGTTCAGAGCATTTCTCTCCTCATCTCTTCAGACAATGCACAATTAAGGGGGGGAATGTTAGGATTAAATATTATTATCCTAATATTAATTATGCATAGTTTAAATTATTTAATTTTATTAATTAAATAATAATTGTTATTTGGTTATATGGTTAATCAACCATATTTGTCTTTTATTTCATACTGTTATATTGTTGTAAACAATATATTTGTATCTATTCATTTCCTGCTTCCTTGATGTTATTGGAAGCTTATTTATTCTGGCATTTGGTTGCACCTGTGCAACTTATTCTCCCGGATGTATTTGGCTGTGCAATATCTATAAATATTGCAGCCCATTCTCTGTAATTTTTTAGTTGATTGAGATTAATAAAATTATACAGGCTTCCGTCCCTGTTTCTCAATCAGTTTTACATAAGATTCTTGGAAGGTTACCAAGGGAGCTCTTGTGGTTGCAAGAGGTAAGAAAAATAGTACTTTTTATTTAACCACTGGTGTTGATTATTGTAATTTAGTTGCTGTAGATGGAGATGCAACTTTTTTACACTAGATACTTGGTCATATGATTCAAAAGGGCATGTAGATTATAAAGGATAGGTTTCCTAGACTAAAGGATCTATATTTAGAATTCTACGAGGATTGCGTTAATGGAAAACAGAAGTGGGTGAGATTCCTCAAGGATGGACCTAACAGGAAGGAGGGTAAGTTGGATTTAGTGCATACAGATGTATGGGGGCTATCTAAGGTAAACTCTATTGGTGGTTCACGTTATTATGTCACTTTCATTGATGATGAAACTAGAAAATTTTGGGTATATTACATGAGAATGAAATATGATGTGTTTAAAACCTTCAAAATATGGAAGAATCCTTGGTTGATAATGAAACAAGTCTCAATTTGAAATTTTTCAAGTCGGATAATGGAGGGGAGTATTAAAGCAATGAATTTCTTGATTAATGTTCAGTAAATGGGATCCGCAGGAAAAGAAAGGTTCCAAATACTCCAAAGGAAAATGGAGTGTTAAAGAGAATGAATAGGACAATCATGGAGCGTGATAGGTACATGAGGTTACATGTGGGGCTATCACTCATGTTTTGGGTGGAAGCGGTGAGCACAACTATTTATTTGATTAATAGAGGACCCTCTGAAATGAGGTCTTATCTGATGGAGGTATAACCTTCTAGGAGGTTGTTGGTCTAGTAAGAAAATTGAGTTACATCATTTCTTAGAGTATTTGGATGTGAGGTATTTTTTCACATTGATAAAGACCCACATAGGACCAAGTTAGAGTCCAAGTCCTTCCATTTGAGTATTGCACCTTTGTTCTTTGCACCAACTTTGTTTTCAATCTATAGACTGTTGGTTTCACACATATTACAGTCTTGGAATATGTTATATTAAGCATCAAGAAAATATTTCCAGTCTAGAGATATTTTGCTTTAATGAAAAAGTCATGTATAAAGATCATTCGTATATCTGAACAAAAAGAGGAATCAGAGAAAGAATACATGGTGTTAGAGGACATTGTGGACAACAAGGTGTCTAAGGGGCCGGATTCAGGTGTAACATGTTCCGACACAGCTAGTTCAGAAACCAACTCATACAAGAAGCCAAAAACTCCTGAGGTGAGATTTCTCGCATATCTAGGGTAAGAAGGGAACCTAAACGATTTACTCCATCTTTGAAGTGTGCATTTTATTGCTCACTGAACTAGTGGAACACTCAGCATAGAGTTATTCTAAGGAAGTAGTGCAGGTGAGATGCTAAGAAGAAGACACAATTTGAGTAGAGAAGGGCATCATGAATGAAGATCATATAGTCTCCTAGTTGGATTGCAAACCATGACTTGTGGATCTTGTGGAGCCCATTACTCATAGAAAGTCAAGCTAAGAGAGCATTGAAAAACAAGTGGGTGTATAGAATCAAAGAGGTGAAGATGGTAGGTGGGAAAAGATACAATTTGGACTAATTGGTGGTCAAGGGATTTGCACAGAAGATAATGGTAGACCTCATTTGATGAATTATTTCTCTCTTGTTGTTGAAACCCAACACTTTGGCCAATTTAGTAGTGAAAGGTGTTACAAAAATAAAGTTGGATGTGAAGCCCTTCGTTCCTTCATCGCAGTTGGAGAGGAATCAAACCTCGTGTAATGGGCAGCCAAGGACTTATGAGGTCATGGGGGATGGGTTGAGTGTCAAATATGAAAGTGAAGTTATTCACATATGCCTGAAACAAGATCCACAGTTTCAAATGGAGTTCTCTGACAAGTCATATTGGAGAAAGGCTTACTCCAAGTGTCAATACATCATGATTTTTGCGTGTACATCAACTGAAGTTTCTAGATAGAGATAGGGTAGTAATGCTTATTCCTCTATAGTTGGATGATATTTTTAGGAAGAACATGAAAAAAAAGGTATGACAAGAAAC
Organism: Taxus chinensis; assembly: GCA_019776745.2. Taxonomy (NCBI): domain Eukaryota; kingdom Viridiplantae; phylum Streptophyta; class Pinopsida; order Cupressales; family Taxaceae; genus Taxus; species Taxus chinensis. The sequence continues at coordinate 199,759,878 of CM034152.1, read as the reverse complement.
CAACTAGGGCCCTTTGCTATGAATATGGAATTGTGATGGAACGCAGATTGTAAGTTGGTATGAGAATTGTGGAACAGTGAAAAAAGGAAATTGAGTATTATGTCTTAAGAATCATACTAAGAGAAGGTAATGGATAAGTATGTAGGATGCTAAACCGGTTAGTTGAATAAAGTATCTTGGCATTCTACCTTTTATCAAAGGAGCAAAAAATACTGAGGTAGTTGTAAAATTTAGATTTTAGGGTACCATACATCACTCGGGCATCTATGACTGTATGCTATAGTCCCACACATGGATGAGAAAAGATTTATGTCTGAACTGGATACATCACTTTTCTTTATCTATACCGGGTGGAGTTTCACTAACAAATTGACATCTTCTCATATTTGATGGTCATGACAACCATATAACACTTCCAACAATTGAAGAGGATTAGGCTCTAGGGATTGAATTACTTATGTTCCTGGCACATGCAATCTACAACTTGCAGCCATTATATGTAAGTGTATTTGTCCCCTTTAAGGCCTACTTCAAGGTTGATAAAAAATCATGCGGATTGAATAAACATCACAGAGGTTGAGAATGTTACCAAAGGCAAGAATGATGACCACATGGGCAGCTTGTTATTCAAGAACACACTAACACCTGACAATATTAAGGCTAGTTTTAGAAGGATATGAATCTGGCCCCATCAACCAGGAAGCACTAACAAATGACATGATTCCAAGTCATGCATTAATTGTAGAAAAATATGAAGAAAAAGAATTAAATTCTATAAAAAAAATACCATGATATTAGCAAGCTTTACTGACAAAGAAATTGAAGTTGTGTTCAACTAATGGCGATATAACAAGAGTTGATAAAAGGAATGAAGGAAATTTTCTTGAAGGAGAAGAACAGTCTCACATGTATAGATTGTTTGCAACCAAACTATGAAATAAAGCCATGAAACTCATGATTATCATCTATGAAAAGTACCAACAAATGATGATGTAACTTTTAGTTTCTACCATCAATATTTAAGACTGCCTACCCAAGTAAGCATGCCAAATTGGGTAAAATAGGTTATGAATTTCAAACCTTAGGGTCATTTTGGATTTTAAATTGCAACCCAAGCAAATGTGTCAATATCGCTTCCTTCACCATTACTACCTCTCCTAGCTCAGCTAGTTCATTACTATATTGATTCAAATTCAATTGAATAACATATAGAATGTTAGTGTATGATTTATTTTCCTCGCTTTATTTTGGATTTCCTACTTGTGATAGTTCACCTAACTTGGAGTTTCCCTAGACTTATGAGACATGTTTTACTCTAGGTTTACACTAAAATCTACAGCTAGTTCTTGGTGTTGACGTTACCCACTTGGGTGAACCATGTTATTTTAGTTGTTGGTTACCACTTGTGCATTATTATTTATGTTGGTTATACTATTCTGGTGTATACTTCCATGATTCTAGGATAGTTTACACTGTTCACCTGATTATAGGTACATATGTTTCCACATATTTGTATTTGATTCCTAATATGAGTTGGATCTTTTGTCAGTGTTAAAATTAGATAACTTGTATTTTTAATAGTCATTTTTTACACTTTTTTATGCTTGCTTTGTTTTGTCTTGGAACAATTCACGTCTTGCATCATTCACATATGCATTATTTGAACCAACAGATCAACGACGCTTCTCCGATATAGAATAGTAGATGATACATAATATTTGGGTACAAATGAAGATGTTGTGCCAAACATAGATAAAAATACAGATTGCAGTCAAATTTTGAAATTAACACGAAATCATAAATATCATTTTTCTTAAATCATTAGTTGTAGGGTTGAAAAAAAAGTAGAAATAATGCAATAAGATTGGAAAGACAGTCTTAGATTCTCACTTCAAATGAATATTATCATATGTTTTAAAAATAAGAGTCCCACAAGAATCCTATTGAAGAAAACAAGGAAAGGAAACAATAACTTGAAGAGAGAAAAGTAGTGAGGAACACTAAGAAGGAAAGTAGGGAACAATTGAGTTAGAAGAAGAATTTAAAAGGTAGAGGAATGAGCAGGAATTTTTTTAGCAAAGGCGGGAAAGAGAGAAAATGAAGGAGCGTGATAAAAGGGAAATATAATTCAATAAGGCCCAAAGAGAATGAGAGAGAGAGAGAGATTTCAATAGCGAAATGAACCTTGTTCTTGAAGGACGTCATATTTTAAAATATATGGTAAATTCTCTTTTCCCAATTACTTCCTCCTCATTCAACAATCCTCATGGTAGTCCATCTTTATTGAACATGGTTGTGAGTTCCAACAAAAAAATAAACTTCTTCAAATGCAGGGTATTAAGTGCCTTGTTCATTATTTCCATCTTGGATACTCTAGGTTTCTATTTTAAGGTTTAGTAAAAATAAAGTTAAAAAATTTGAACATTAGTTGATTGAAATGGACAATTATGTAATGTAAATCACTCATCGTATATATGTAATGCAATTTTTATGGTTATGTTTATGAATATGTTTCATTACTATAGTATATGATTATGTTTATGATATTAAGGATCGTCAACTTAATGATGTTATAAAAACCTCACTTGAAAGTTGTTTCCACTTTTTTCTTTCTTTGTTGACCAATATCAACCACTACCATATTTGTACACATTCAAGCACTACTACACTCATCACTATACTCTACAACATATACATAAATCACAATCAATTATAATCTAAAAACTTGTTCCTCATACACAGATGTAACATAGGTAGGTTTGGAATGGGATATAAAAGTTCAATCCTAATAGAAATGAGGTTCATGATTGAAATAAAATGTTAGGAGTGAGGTCTATTTTCATTCAATAAAAACATCCTTGCACTAGGATGTATAAGAAAAAAAACTAACAAAGTGTAAAGAGAAGCAAGACAATATTAATCTGATAACTTTCTCCTCAGTCAAAAAAACTATAGATTTTATATAAATCTCATAAATTTGTAAGCACAAAATGGAAATAGTTTCATGATTGAAATAAAATGTTAGAAGTGAGGTCTATTTACATTCAAATTTTCTCTTGTAATGTAAAAAGGTATCATTCATGATTAAAATTAACTGATGCTTTTCTAGGTTACCAATTTTTACTTTTACATTTCAATGCAACAGTTTCTCGTTCATTATTCTCTTTCCACTTTAGTAGTTTCAACTTATACGTATGTATTACATGATCTCCTTCCACTCAACTAGTTTTAACTTATAGATCTCAATACAACCTGACAAGTTAAAACTACTAAAGTGGAAGGACTTGAAAGAGGTTCAATCATACAGCTTAAAATAACTAGCATAACTTTTACAATGTACCAACAACATATAAGAATGGAAAGGAAGTGGGTGCACAATTAATAGTCAATACAAAGCTTCTAGTACATTATGACTTTTACAATATTTATAGTAAACCTTAAACTATATTTGTAATATTAAAGCATTACAAAGATTTTAATGCAAAAAAAACTCACCACCAAAATATAAGAAAAAAAAAAGTGGTGTGAAAATAGACCTCATTTCTAACAATTTATTTCAATCATACAACTCAAAACAACTAGATATGCCTTCAGAATGATTAAGCATTAGATAAGAATGAAAATAAATTCAGTGCAAAGGAGAAGGCAAAATAACACTAAAATGATGTGTTATGACATTTGCTCGATAAATATTGGTGATAGAATGTGGATGGTAGGTGGTGGCATAGAAACATCCTTACACTGGGATCTATAAGCAGAAACTAGTGAAGTGGAAAGAGTTGCAAGATTCAAGTTATTATAACATATTAAAAGACTACATTCAATGTAAACCAACAAAATGTGATTGAAAACAAAGTGGGTGCAAAGAAGAAATGAAACAAACCTCATTTCAAACTTTATCATGCATCTAAAAAATGCTCCAATATTCTAGAAAATTGAAATACTACAATAACCTAACAAAGAAAATTTATATGTGGGTTATATTATTAGTTCCTACTTAGTATAAAGTCTACACTTCAATTTTTATGCAATGTGCAAGCTCACAAAAAAGCGATGCAAGATTGTTCACTTCAAAGTTTATGCAAACCATAAGTTCGTAGGTAAGATGTGTAAAATAACTAGTATTCCTCATTTTAAAAAAGTACATAAACATTCTTACAGTGAGATTTATAAGTAGAAACTAGTAAAGTAAAAAGAGATGTAAGATTTAAGTTAATATAGCATATTTAAAGACTGCAATCTGTGTGAACCAACGGCTATATATTGAAAACAAAGTGAGTGCAAAGAAGAAAGGAAAACAATATTAAAATGGAAGGACAAACAATTTGCTTCACATTTGTGGGTTTAATCCCTAAGATAAAATGCCTCATTTCTAACTTTTTATTTCAATCATGCAACTCAAACATGCCCCAAAAGTTTAGAAAACCAACAAACTACAATAACCCAACAAATAAACTTGCTATATGTTTTTTTAATAATTCCTACTTTACATAATGTGCACACTTCAAAGTTTATGATTGTATAAGCTCATAGACAAGCTATGCAAGATTGTTTACTTAAAATCTATGTTATGAAAATAGTTTACACAAACAAATAACAATCAAGTGCAAAGCAAAACATTTAAACACTATGATGGTGTGAAAATAGTTATGGGTTTCATCCCCGTGATAGCAAATCTCATTTCAAACATTATATTCCAATCTTGCAACTAAAATTTTCCCCCATTATTCCAAAAAATACCAAGAAACATATACCCAAAAAAGAATTCAACGCAAATAAAGATTGCTTGGGTGCAAAACAAAACATCCACACACAGTGATGGTGTGAAAACACACTATTACTAGTTTCGTCGTCCCTTGGTACCGGTGATAACACCTTCATTGCAACCCACAAAGCCTCCAAAATGAACCAACATTCGGTAAAAATCAAACAAAAGTCGATGTGAAGTAACAAGTAAAGAAATGCCAAAATGACATGTTAGGGCATTTTGCTTCACAATTATCAATGATGGATTATGGGTGGTTGGTAGTGACAACTGCATTAAATGCGTTGCATGCAACAATAAAGGCTCTTAAAATGATTTTGATGGGTTATTTTTTACATTTTTAGGTGTCATATATATGTGGTATTTTAAATATAAAATTAAGGTATTTTATGCACACCAAGTAGGAAAAATAGGAAAAAATGGAGAGTTTGCGAGAAAACACAATTTATAGAGATGCACATCATTTAAGAAGTCATAAGAAACACCTCTACGACAAATCGAATTGGTGAACTATGTTGACAAGTCATTTAAATAAAACATAAATTAGTTACTGTTACAAAGCCATATAACTAGGGGTCTCAATGAGTGGTCCCTCTCCCCTAGTTAATAGTCTAACTAATTTGTCGAAGGTGTCTATTGTGAGGAAGCCCCTCCTCTCCAACATTTGTTTCCCATTCAAAAACACGACGCATGAATTTTTATTTTTTTTGGATTTATATGTTACCAATTTTACTAAAAAAAATTCAACCATTAAAAAATGGGCACATGTTCCTCACCATTGCAAGTGTTACTTATTTGGATGAGATGTGTTCCTATAACTGTAGTAGTCAGTGACAATATTGTGAAAGTAATAATCATTAGAATTTTTATTGCTGAAATTTATTACTCTAGTACAATATTATGTTTTTTGTTCTTATGTAATTTTTACAATTATCCACTCTTTTTTCTTGTGTAATTCATTACAATATTTAGCTCTGTTAGGTTGTGGAGCCTATTTTCACCTTAGATGTGTTATAAATGTGCACTAAAATTAATGTACACTCTTCATGTATTCTCGTTGAGGTTCAGGGGTGGCAACCCCCGATATCTTTTTGGGAGTAATTGAAAATGTGGTCTTTCATGTATTAATTTTATGGGTGGTATTTAACCCATAGATTTGTGGGTTGGTTTTTGGGCCCATGGTTTTGGTACCCATGGTATTGTGAAACTACTTGGACTATTACCTATCGATGTGCTTATATATAGCTAGACATACAATAGGGAAATATATGGGTGTGTGAATTCAAGTGTGAGTTTGTGAGAGAGTTTGTTAAGCATAACTCCAAACAAAATCTATGTTTTGCAATTGTGAGAAGACTAATATGAGAGTGGATTATATTCTTGATGGCTTGTAATAAAATATGGGCAAGTGTTTCTTGGTGGATGTAACCCACATTGGGTAAACCATGTTAAATGTTGTCTTCTTGTTGTGTATTTTTGTTTTGGCATTTGATGTTCCTAGTTCTTATTACTGTGATTCCATGGGATTGATCTGCATATAGATTTATGTTTATCCCTAACAAACTTCTATTCATTTACCATTCAATTATGCAGTTATCTTTTTACCGTAATTGTTATTATGATTTGCTTCTGGTTATAATGCACCTACATTCCAAAAAATTAGTGTTATCCTTTGCATATTCCTGGGTTTTGGATTAGTGTACAAGCTCTCTTTGGTGGAGGTGAAGTGAGGTCTTAGATGCAACCTCTTAGTGTGTTTGGTTGGCTAAAGATATACACACACACATATAATATACACACATACACACATTTTTTTTTCCAGTTGTTTCTCGTGTTGCATAAAGAATTCTAGCAAAGAGGCACATGAAGATTGAGAATACACGCCAACACATGTTGCCAAGAAAATGATTAATTGCAATCATTTCCAGCATCCTCACGTTTTGCTCCTTTTTAATAAAATAATACTTATGTTTTTTTCAAAGTTAAGTAATATATTGATATTTTATGATCTACTTCTAACACATGTAAAAGTCCCTCCTAGTCAAGGCTAAAGCTTAATAGTTTAGAGAAAATCCCCATGTATGTGCCTACATTTTCCAATAAGTGAGTAGTTTTGTTGGTTTCTTGAAAGTAGTGTTTGATGTACACTTTTTGAAACTGGGACAAATATAGATAGGTTGAGAGAAGCATGTAGTTAAACTCCCTATTTAGTGTTGAACCTTTTAAGTGGGCATTGATTGCTAAAAGTGAATTCACACCAATATCCAGCTTTCGATCATCCTGCTCCTTAGCAAGAGGAAGCCCTTCCAGATGAGTTTGAATCTCAGTGTCATTATTGGTAGCATGAGAAGTGTGAGGTTGCCACTATAAGCACTAATCCCCAAATTACCTATGGTTGCCCCATTAAAATAGGTTTGACAATTTAATTATATTAAATTTGAACAAAAATCCTTGTTACATTAATACTTGGGTAGTAAGGTATAACGAGGGGAATGCCAATCAAGTAAACATACTCATCCTACAAAAATTCAACTACTATGTTGGTAAGAGGGGCACTTCTATTGTCGTGACACCCCCACTGACATAAGGGTATATTACATTTATATATTCCCAAGAACCAAACCAACCAACTAATATGGGATTCAGTTTTTGATTGAGCGAGAATTTTTAGTCATATAAGCAATTCCAAAATGCATTTAAAATATAATACTAAACCCTTTAAAATTAAGCATCCATATTTTGTATTATAATGTTTATTATAGAATGTCAGAAATTTGAACAGTGTACAACACAACAATAGCCTTTTCATTTGTAGTGGACATTAATATTCATTTATAATAGATGTTATTGGACTTATATTCATGTTATCTAGATTGCACGTTTCTTGTTTTATTTTATCTACTCCAAGGTTAACATGTGTATAATTATTAGCTTGGTTACATAGGTATACATTTCAAACATTTTTAAAACGTACTTATTGCATGCATTTATTGATTTCTCTAGCACATGATATGAGGCATACACAAGGTCGCATCCTTAAGGATAACATTTCTTACATTATAGGGTTTCATGTTAAAATGTGTACAACGCACATAAAAATTCAAATAACCACCAAATGTGCTTTGCTAGCAGAAAACACTACCTCTATCCCTAAATTAACAATGGTCAAATATCAGTACTCATAGAAAGATCATTGCTTATGTGATGCTCCTATTATTAATCCACTTTAATTTTTTATGTTTCTCTTCATGTTGCTCTTACCTTTACATGCCTTACACATCATGTCCTATTGTTCTCTTATGTAGAGTTTACTTCCTTAGGGCCTTTACAAGTCTTGTACACCTTTTACTTACAATTTTGTTTGCATTTCCTTACCTTTGTAAATACTATGAAACCTTTGCATAGCAACATCCCACTAGTAAATATATCTTAAACATTTTATGATGATAATGTTGTTAGTATTCTTCAAGAGGGCATTACTTTAAGCAATCTCCCATGCCTGCTCATGCCCCAAGTTGTTACACAGGAGAGCTATGCCATTGATGCTCAGTGTAATATCACAGTTGTCGTGAAATCTCTTTGTACTAATGTTTTTGATACATGCTCTGACATCAAAACATTTATTTCCCTCCCATAAAATTGGTGAAATGAATTGCACGATGTATTGGACCTTATATAGAGGGTTCCCATAACATACCTTTGACTTAAAGGATTGTAAAAACTCCTCTATGAATTGGCATACACCCACTACTATGTCAGTGACACATAAGAATACAGTACAAATGTGTTTAATGTTTACCTTCATATATTTCACCACTCGCTTGTACTTATTCATCTTTCACATTTTCCATGTGTTTACTATGTCACACAACTATTTTTTCTTAATCAAGGATATATCTTCATAATTATACTTATTAGGGTTTCCCTCAACAACAATCCATGGATTCATATAGCTTTCTGGTGCACTTGACACAAATTTGCTGGATTGGAATGATCCCCTTCAATTGAATAGAGTGACATATTTCTATGACTAAATGGTAACTACATGGAATCCATGGGTCCCAAAAAATGGAAATCGTGTGTCGCACTACTCAATCCTCGATGACACTTGTTTTCTAGACATAAATATGGTAGGTACTTGTATCCAACACTTCAATAGATCAAAAAGACTTGGTTAACCGATTACAACGACACATCAAATCCAACAAGGCTACATGCTTGTGAAATAAAGGTGTTACTTTTTAGTGCAAATATAAATCCACCTGGCCACTACAAGACCATTTATCTTTATCAATAGCCGAAAAAGGAAATAAAATTTACACACTGATAGATAACAATATATGAGTAAACATACACAACTTCGACATGCCTATGATTTGACGAGAAATTTTTCACTACCATCCTGTTGGGTCACACTATAAAACTATAAAACAAAAACTTGCCTACACAATCATTTTTGGACATGCCATCAAGAAAGGACAATGTCCACCCTTATAGGCGATTCTTCAAGGTACAACCTGTTGGTTCCCAATTCTACACCCCCTTGTGACTTGACATCAATTCCAGAGAAATGGAACACTTTGGAGAATGATAGACTATGTGGTATATGTCGTTGATAGCAAGGGAGGTGTTTAACACTATGATGTAGCAAGATTTCAAATTTATCATGCATTTATTCAGTGAAGAAAATTTCTATCATCAACTTATTTAAACTTCTGCAAAAGGAGGATTATTCCAAGCCCTATAAGGCTCAATTCTTGCTATAAGTGATACAACCTCCTAAAATGGTTCTTCTAAGCCTAAACCCTACCTCTTATGCATTAATCAATCTCAAATAAACTTGTGCAAAGGTTCTTAGTTCAAGAAAGAATCAACTTGTTATTATTCACTTACTTGTCTTTCATCCTTCTTTATTATCTCTTGAGTGCGAATAAGAAATTTTAGGCCTAAATGGTTCTCACCAAATATGTACCAATCTTCACTCTGCATACACACCTCATACTATTTCTTCTACAATCATACAATATCCCATCATTCATCAAAAAGCACGATACACACTTATTCTCTCTGGCACTCACCTTTCATGCTCTTAGTCTCTTTGTCCTAGTATGCACTCTTGACCCTTTTTTCCTTAGTGCTTACTAATATTCTTTCCCTGCTCACACTCTCCACAAAAATGTTATAAGCATCACAAAAAGGCATTCAAACTAACCAAAAACTCTTATCTCCTGTAATTGTCAACACTAACCTTCATATACCCTTAAGATAGGATGTCTTGCAACAAGCATGTGTAGAACATTCTAAAGGTACCCAAATAATTTTAAAAGCTTAATTAGTTTCCTTTTGGTGTGCCTAAGGTGCTCTCAAAATCTTGGATCACAATTCTTACTACAACTCCCACTACTTCACTTTTTCCTTCCTAGGTCTTCAATACCCTTACCAGCCCGGGGCAATCTGGAAACTAAGATAAATATTAATATACATGTTTCTAAGGTACAATCCCAGTAATTTTGATCACCCATTATTGAATTCGAGAGGCATGAGGAGTTTGATGGTTTGACTCCTTTTGTAGCACTTACTTACTTTGTAACTAGCCTCTCTCCTTTAGGTCTTTAATTGTGTTACTCAATCCCTTGGTTAAATTATCATTGTTATATCTCAAAATATGGCTAATTTGGACACAAAACCTTTTCTAACACTTAAGGAACCTCGTAAAAATCCTTCACGCAAATTTGTAGCCAATTTCAAGGGTGCACTTACAAGATGTTTTAGTTTCCCTAAAAACCTTAATTGTGACTGTTCTTTTTGCTTGAGAAGCTTGCTTTCATTCTAACTTCCATTTTAACTCAAATCAAAGCTTCAAATTCATTACCAAATTTTGTTTCTATACTTGGAAGGTTGTTTCCTTACTAGTAGAATTGTAGGAATCCCAAAATAAGTGGTTTACTAGTCTTTCCTCTTAGATACCTGTAGGTGACAATATAACAAAGTACCCTGACAACATTGATTTGTTATGAAAGATTTCCTTCTTTGCTCAAAGGTGAGCCTTTTCATAGATTTTTTTCACTCTCAAGTTCCTTATCACCACATTGACAACTCCCAAAGGTGTTTAGTACATCTTCAGACCTCGGTACACTGAGGTCACTGTATGCAAACTCATACACACATTCAAAGCAAAAACACAGATGGTATAGGTGTTTAGAATATTTTGAAGATCAATTTCACTAATATCCTTGAGAATATTTATTTCTCATGACCAATGACACCTCATTACAATTATTTTGTAATCTTTTCAAGTAAACAGTGGGCTTTCACACAGTTTTGGCTAATATAACTCAGTCACAATGATTTGTAAGCATTCTTACCTGTAATAAGTCCTGCATGAAGGTTTTTCAAGCCTTGTCACAAGTTCCTAACCTCTGAAACATTTTTTTTGCCATCATTACAATGAAGACAAGATCAATACAAAAGGAAAGTAACTTTATAAGACAAACATTCAACACAAATGTCCATCACAAAAATAGTGTGCCATTACATTTCTTTTAAAACTCATCTATTACAAAATGTATCTCCTTTTCTGCATTCTTTGATCCGCCTCTTCCTTGATGATCCCCTTCACTAACTCTTCAATCAATAATTTATCTTCTTTCATAACAACCCTAACTAACTTCCTTAGGCCCATATGCCCACACTTAGCCAAAAATAGCTTTATTACATTGTTTTGACATCTTTTATGATTTTTTCACCCCTAGGACTCACTATTGCCATTCCTAAACTCACTTATTCATACTAACATTCCATTCTCCCCCTTGAAAATCCTTCACAAGTCACTTTACAATTTTACAAAGCATTACTAATTTCAAATCCCTTTTTGGAGGGAAAACACAATATGAAGAAAATTCAAATTTCCTAAGCTTATCATGAACCCTAAATGACACGTAAGACTCTTAAAGACCTCTTAGACACTTCCATGGCTCAAAATAATGACAATAAGAAAGACATTACTACTTGATGTTTTATTTAATGATTCTCATGCATCACACTCTCTTTAGGATTAAGCTCTTAGGATGATTCAGAGGCATGTACAAAGGGGATGGCCTTGTCCTTCTACTTTTGGTCCTGCCTAGACCAGGCCCACGGGGCAACTTGAAATAAGAGAGGATATGATTTGCACTTAACTCCTTATAAATGATGTGTCAATTTGAGTTAAATATGGCATGAATGTAATACTTACTCTCAAGAGTATTACATATATTTGATGCATCAAACACAAGTTACTCAAGATAGTAAAGTTGGTTATTCCTAATTCATTATTTGATGGGAATGTGGGCGTGGATAAATGTTTTCAATGATGTTTTTGGGAAATAGGACAACGTAAGTGGTGAATGGATATTTGGATAGTAGGTTTGATTTGTAAAAGGTGGGGGGGATAAAATGATGACAGACTTCCTATAACAAAGTGTCAAAAATGTATCATGGCAACATGTTATTCGAGAAAGTAATAAACATGCGATTAGGTAGTGATAATTTATTCAATAAAATATTTGCATTCATTGATTCTCAACAATTACAAATATTTAACACAATCCTTCAAATACCCAACATAAAAGCTTATGCAATCATCCTAATGAAGTATTTGTTGCTTCTAACCTCATACGCCCAATATACACTCAAGGGCTGACCAAAATCACTCGACTAGATGGTTGCAATTAGGATTTTAGAATTAGATCTAATATTGCAAAGTAAATGCTCACAACACAATATTGACTCAATAACCAAAAATGCAAATATCAAGGACTGATCTAGTGTACTATATGTAGAAGCAATAAACACAAGATTGCAACAGAAAATATAACTCATTAATCAAAGTCCAACATACCGAACCTAAAACATAATACTAACATCATAAACAGACATATGTCATTCAAATTTTCAATCTCTTAACACGGGGACATAAATTTGATGCCCTCGGTGTTTTAAATGGTTATACAATGCAACCACCTTGACACAAAGAACATTGAAATCCAAAAATTCACATGTATTCCAGAAATGGAAAATATCCAGAGTTACATTCTTTTCTCTCAAATTCTAAGATAGAAACTAAAAAAGAATATTTTTGTATGAGGACATGCCCTCATATTTATACAATACATGGTGAAAATTTTTAATTATATTCCCCCCCCCCCCTTCAAACTAGTAAGAGAAGATTCCCCACATTGTAGAGAAGGAGCTTTGATTAGAGAGGGAATGCACTTTGTCTAATTGAAAATATCCTATTTTATGTTAGCATTTTAGAGTCAGTTATGTGCCTTTTCTACCACATGTGCAAAACAATTAGTTTGTACTGTCAAATGTAATTTTTCCTATTCCATCTTGCCACAATTACACATGTATCCCATCACCAATGCCTACCTCTTAACATCACTTCTTTTATTAATTTGATTTTTCTCTTTTTGGAAGTCATACCTTAGGAAAGGAATTAATTATGGGCAAATATTTGAATTTAATGTTCAACTCATCTAAGACCTTTAATCATATTAATGGAATGCCCCTTCGCCAGATTTTATTTTCCTCTCCCTATATTCAATTCATGTTGAACATCCAACTTGATCCTATAATTAATTTCACCATGATACCTCACACAGATTGCTCTGGAATGCATTTTCTTATAAATTCTTCATTTGTAGACATGAATTTGCATTCTTTCTATGTAATCACTTGTGGACTTCTCTGTGAAAGGAGCATAAATATTTTGTTCTTTGAGAGATGGCCAATGTATTTGGAGGGAATTTTCAAGACTTGTCTTTAGAGACATTTCATTCCATTTTCAATCTTTCAGGTCCAAATGAAAACTTTATCAAGATGTTGTTCTTAACTGAGGATCAGTATGAACCTAAAGGACTGATGACCTCTAACATCATCAAAGTAATTTTGACGAGAAATTTTGCTAAGATGGCCTTCTTTTTCTCAATGTTCCATTTGTTTCGTCACTTTTTTTGAACCGAAGATTATCAAGCTTTTGATAAATTGAATAAATTTTGGCTTCGCTACAGGTAAACTATTAACTTTAACACTACTTGCTTCTCTTCAAAATTCTTTGCCAAGGTGTTAGCAGTGAAGGAGATTCCCGTTATCATTCCTTTTTCATTTGACTCAGAGTCCTCAGAGGATGTGTCATCAACCTCCAACAAATTATCTGAACTAGAGAGAAGGATAATTGCTCTTAAAAAGGCTTCTGAAAGATCTTCTTCTGAGCCAACTTCAAGGATGCCATTTTGTCCATTGAATTTTGTTGCTCCCTTGTCTCCATTGAGAAAATGTCAAAGGGTCTCTCCATTTCATGTTGGTGTATCCAATTTCATTTTTGAAAACCAACCAGTTTGTCCAGGCCATCTATATATGTTGGGACCAGCACTCATCATGGCAATAAGACACATTTGTATGAAGGGCTCAACCTGTTGGAGTGGGTTTCCTCTTACACAAAGACAACAAAATTGATTAGTATTGTAGGAATTCCACATGTAAATATAGAGGAACTTATGGATATGGTCGTGTATCATGACTTAGCCAAAAATATTTAGTATATGTATACAAATCTCAAAATCACATGGATTTTGAATTTAGGAAGAAAGAACTACTATCTCACATTCCCATACTCAGTGAGGAGATCATAATTATTGATTAATCTTATGTTAGCTATAAATATCTATTGTAATATGTATACACATGTGTGAATGTAATTTTCTAAGGGCAAGGTCCCCTCAGAATCCCCATTTTGTTTTTTGCTAATACAAATGATACATAATACTACTAAGTGCTTTATGTATGGCTTTTGTTCCAACTAATTCACTATTTAATTTCCTGAATAGGTATTTTCATTCTTCTGCTTTGTAAATACATTTTTTTTTGGAAAATGTAAAATAAGACAAACTTTGAGAAAAAAGAAGAAGGTTAGGATACAAGCCTAGGCTTGATCAAGCTCAATGATGTCAGTTTCTTTTGTTCTTTCCTTATAGGCATCATACTTTCTGAAGATGTCCAGGATATACTCTTCATCGGGACCTGTGTGGAAGTGGTAGATTACTTCTTTCCTGGAGAAAATGTTTATGCATTCTGTAGATATTTTTTCCTTCTTCCTTATGCTCTTTTTTAGTTTTTCAATATATTTTTCTATGTTCATGTGCCTTTGAATGAAGGAGTGATCAAATATATTCTAGGTTTCAATCCTTGTTACTATGTGTCCCTTAAGTATCTCAATTAATCTTTCTATATCTACTTTTTCATGGGTGAACATTCCTTGGAGAGGAAGCATCTTATCTATGTAGGATTCAATTTCATCGACATAATCATGTGCTCTGTTTCTTACCTCCTGGATTTTATTCATTCCATTTTCCAACACTTCTATTCGTATCTTAATTCCTTCTTCACATAACAAGTGTTCTCCATTTCCATCTGGGAAAATAACCCCTTCCTTCTCTAGCACTTCCTCATCAATGGTATTTATGCCCTCCAGTTTGGGAAAAATTCCCTTCCATCATTCCAGCTCTTCATAAAAATTTCTAGCCTGCTTCTTACCCTCCTCAATAAATTCATTGATGGATGTATAACATGTTATGGTTTTGGTTAGGCTTGGTTGCCCTTTTCAATAACCCTTTTATCTCACTCCTTTACAGTAATATCTTTGGCATGAACATCCTCGACATCTCTCAGATTACTAATTTTTATCTAAGGGGTGATTAACTGAGTGGTTGGAGGTATTTGAACAAAATTTCTTACTATGTCAGACAAGGCTTCCACCTTTTCTTTAAGTTGTTCCTTGGTCTCCTTGTCTTTATCAATTTTTTTGTGCCACATCCTGAAATACTACTTGGAGGTCATGTTGCAACCCTTCTGTGGACTATTTTCCCAAAGGGATCCAGGCGAACTGGTAATAAATGACAATGCCTGTATCCATCTCTCCTGCACTTAATCCTTCACTTTATGCATTAGCTACCTACTAGTACCTGGTGTTACCATTCATCTGCTTTACCCCCAGTACGTTCTAGACATGGTTTTTGCCCTTTTGGGTGGCATGGATGAGCCCACAATTATAACACTTACGAGCTCATTTGTATTTATCGGTACCCTTTTTTTCTTCTTTGACCACCTAGACCATTTGGCCAACCATCCACACCCAAAGGAAGTTCCTCACCAAGTATGGACCAATGTGTCAGTGTTACAATCAAATGGTGGTGATCAATGTACCCCTGGACCCCGTTCCAAAATATTTTCCTCTCCATCCCACATTTTCTGAAAAGCAGTCAATCGCTGGCTAGAGTCACTAAGTGAAAGTCCCCCCACCTACATAAGACAGTATTAATGTAACAACTCCCTATCTCGTCTGCATTTATTCTGGATATATGCCATCTATGTCGGTCCCCTATTCTCAAACTTCCTATATGGCATCACCATATACTAGAATGCCACCCACATCACATGTTTAGTACCAGCCCTCTTACACCATAGGAGGTGCCCTTTCATCATAACCTACCAGTGACCTCATCAAATTAATGATGGAAAGGATGCATACACTAGAAGCATCAGTTTCCAGCTCACGTAATTCTCTCACCTATGATGAAATCTATAATTATCTCATTCATCTATCCATTCCTATTCGCCCATACCTTGTATATTAGGAAATGCCAAAATTCAACTACTTTAATAGTAAAGAAGATCCGCATCAACATTTGCGGTCTTTAAAACACGGGTACTACTTGATCGCCCATGATGATGATTTAATCCTATGGACCTTCTCGATGTCCTTAACAGGACCTGCATTAGACTGGTACAGTGGACTACCAAGACATTCCATCTACTCATGTTAATCAATTAGCCCAAGCCTTCTTAAAACCACTTCTCAATAAAAATTGTTAAGAAAGTCACCATGACTAATCTTTACTCCACACAACAGTATGACAACGAGTCTATCGCTGACTTTTTCACTCATTGGCACAGACCTAATTAATCAAATCACATTTCAGTCACCTAATGAACTGAGCTCATAGAGTTGTTTACTCGAGCTTGCACTAGACACATCTCACCAACCCTGCAGGTGCATACCTTCTGAACCTAGTGATGAGGCAATCACCATGGCACAAAAATTTGAGATTCATAATATCAAAGAGAAGAAAATTCAGCTATGTAACAAGAACACCTCATTCAAATCAAATGATGCTTCTTTATCTTCGAAACCTCATAATAACTATTCGAAACCCAAAGGATCTACCAACACCATAGTTCTCAATGCTAGACCATCTCACCCATCAAACTAAGACAAACCTTCTTCTAATCTCTCTCCCATCCAAGCTTTCTAGTTCAGACCAGAATGGAAAATGTATACCCCAATAGGGGAACCTTATTCTTCTATTTTGGAAAATATTATTAAGGTTGGTTTCATTACCCTTCCACCTATAAAATTACACACTAGTTTTTACCCTGATCACCCAATGCCCGCATGGTATAAAGAACATGAATATTACAACTATCATCATGTCAAAGGTCATAGCGATGGTAACTACATCAACTTCAATAATATCATCCAAGAAATGTTAGACAACAGAGATCTAGTCTTGGATAACCCAAATGCACCCACTAACCAAAACCTACATATCTTCAAAAAACCATTCCCTAATCATAATCCATCTTCCAACAAAATTGGTGACACTTCAACCAATGATAGTAATGTCCGGGAGGTCAATGCTATTTTTGATGACATACTGTTATCCCCGTTTTGAGTTCACGACAAAACAATAGGATAACCCCTACAAAATTTTCGAAGTGATTTTGCATTATGGCCTCTCTTAAAGAGAATCGGGTTTTCGGGTGTTACCAACAGTTTGACATAAGTTTTAACATGCTTTATGTCTTATGATCTTCCGAAACCCGAAACCTACCTTCAAAACCCGGGTTTTTGGACATCCTTCAGAACAACCTAAGTTAAAACCTTCTTTGTGTCGTTTGACTTCCGAAACCCGAAACCCGCCTTGTATTGAGACAATCCTTTGTATTCGGGTTTTCGGAACCCCAAAGCATCGGAACATCCATGATCCAAAACATGTTTTATGCTCCATGCTTCTCCGATTCCCGAAGTCCACTCAATTCTTTGTATTTGGGTTTTCGGAAGTTCAATGTATCGCATTCATAATTCACCTCATGCTTTATGCATCCATGTTTTTCGAAACCTGAAACCTGAATTGCACTAAATCTCCTTGTGTCAGATTTTTCGGGACTCCTCCAACATGCTGACATGACATTCATGCCGAGTGGTCGGTGAGTTGGCACGTGCTGAGTTGAAGTGTATTAATTGCCATTTTCTTATAAATACGTGGATTTCCATGTCATTCTTACCATTCATATTTTTAATTCGTGGATTATTCGCGCATGCTCTTCCATTTTCAAAACCTGCAAACTCGTGTTGCCTGATTGGATCGTTTGTTTTTGATCTTACCTTTTTCGAATTGAAGGTATTTTTCTTTCCTTCTTTATTCTTGATTTTTATGGATCGATTGCATGTATTTTCTTCCCAATTTCTTGCCAATTGTTGAAGGTTTTTCTTTCCTTCTTCTTTCTGTGTTGTTTTGGAAAGGGTTTTGGGTTTTTAGGGTTTATTCTCTCTTTGAGACTATCAATTGGTGTTGTTTCTTCCAAATTTCTAATTACTATGCATGATGCATGGAATATGAATAATAAAAAAGAAAAATGAAGTTGTATATTTGGAAATTCAAAGGAAAGACTTTGTTTTTGCTTCTCGAATTTTGAAGACTGTTTTTCAGATTCAAAGGTCCGAAGTATATTGGAAGCTCGAAGTGTCGGGGTTCCTCAACAGTTCCGACGTCAAAAGTAAGTGCCGGGTTTCCTCCTAAGTTTCCGTCATTGACAGTGAGTGCCGGGTATTCTCCGAGTTTCCGTCATTGAAAGCAAGTGTCCGGCTTTCGCCAAAGTTCAGACATATCAAACCTGTCGGGTTCTCAGGGTTTTCCGATATCCTCTTTTGTTCCTGTCGGACTTCTTCTATTCTTCCGAGCGTATTCAGTCAATCGGGATTTTCAGTGTAGACAACATCTCCTAAGTTTCAAGCCTTTCTTATTCCAACATTCTTCATGTCGGATCTTGGTCCATCTCACGAGAAGGCCGAAAAGTCTAGCAGGATGAAGTATAAGTTCAAGAAGCCAGAATCCCCATCATATATCGACTGCAATTATGATATCAAGGACACTGAACTTGGCAATATAGATATGGATGACTTTTGGAATAGGGTGAAGAGTTCCTCTCAAACCCCATGGATGAAAGCTATAGCTGACAGTGGCTTGCCCCTTGCAGCAGGCTTTCCCATATCCGCCCAATGTCCAGAATTTGTTTTGGCTTGTGCATCTAGTTACGACTCAGCCTTCTTGTTCTGTAAGGAATCAAGCTGGTGAGGTAGTCATCAAAATAGATGGAGCTTATTTTGATGATCTCCTGAAACTACCTAATTTCGAGGAGTATGGGGGCCCTAAACATCAAGTCGGCTCAGAAGGCCTGGGACAGTAACAAGGAAAACTACATTAAGGATGTCAACAAGAAGTTCCTGGTCAAGGCTAAACCAGTAATATCTAGATTTCCAAGGACTATCCCTAGATCGTGATTTCATACAAGAAATCAATGATATTATCACCTTGCTGAGCCGAGTGTTTGGTTTGCCTGAATCAAATTTATTTCATGGATGGATGTATCAGTTTATGGTAATCATCAAAAAGAATCAGCAAGGGATTGACTGGGGGACCCTTATCAGTGATGAAATTGATTCTCAGATGACGATGGTCTTGTCAACCGGAAAGTTTTATATGTTTTCATATGTGGCTTATGCAGCGGTTGGGATGAGGAACTATTACGGACTGGATACTAAGGGAAGCAGAATGACAAAACCAGTTTATAAATATTATCCCTCAATTGACCAAGAAGGGGTCCAAAGAGCATTCTAGGAGGGTAAATGATGCCTTTTTCTACGAGAATATCTACCGGCTGAACCCAGAGCTAAGAAAAACAAGAGACTCAGACGAGGCTTGGGCTGAAGTATCTAAATGGGGGTGTATCTTCTTGGAATTCAAGAAGTTTACATATCTTTGAACAGTCATATACTCAGGAGAGCCTTTCTGTCTACCTCGCTATCCAGGGGATAGATTGATATTGATAGAATTGGTCAGACAACTATTGGATTTTCACAAATTCCAACAGAGCAAGCATAAGGCAGCAGTATCCTTCCCAATTTCTATTGGGAGATATACTTGCTGCGACAATGGCAAAGGCCAAAAATGTTGAATGTGAACTTCAGGAAAAATTAAAGAAGCATATGAAGTCTCTGGGATGGTTTTGACATCCGAGGAGTGCTTAGAACCAATGGAGCCATACATCTGCACAGGCCCGACATTGAAGATATATGGTTTGATCTGCGTAACGAAGTTACGGTTCGCAGAAAAGATAATAATAGGTTAACTATTAATGAGATTCAGACGCTAGAGCTTTCTGATTTTCTAGATGGCACGACTGACAATGAAAGTGTGTTGGATATGTCCTATGATGGACTTAATGAAGATCGATACGTTTTTCCACCTATTGATTGGTTGGCCAGCGAAAAAGCCTCTATCACAGATAGGTCAGCTCTCATTCTTGCTCGCACCAAAAAATGGCTCTCCTCTTGGGGCATGAATTTTAAGGATGAAAAGTTTCCAAAGTTGGCTGCTTCGTAGGTGGGGCCCTCCCAAAAGAAAAAGGACAAAGAATCTTTTAGGGGGCCTATAAAAATCAGTATTCCCAAGAAGAGGAAATAAAGAAAAATCTCTTCAATTATTTCTCCAGCTGAAACGGTGGTTGTGCCAGAATCACCAACACCACTAGAAATAGGAGAAATTAATTTGGAAGAAGGAGGAAGCCAGCTTTTGTCTTCACCATTTGCTGATTGCTCAACGGGAGAGACCTTATCTCTTTCATTCAAGGCTTTGGCATCTGAATCTGCACCTCCTCCCTCAACAGCCACTTCTACCTCCTCATTCTCCATCCACTTCTGCAAGTATGGCCAGTATTTTCTCTGGGCTTTCACCCCTCTTTGCTGGAACCCAAGTGATCACCAGTACGCCCCCACAACCTGTACCTCTCGTTCATTGCATCTACTACCACGTTGGCTACTGTTCCCCCTCCAATAGTAGAATCTTCTCCCCTTGAGAGTAGAATACCAGTTACTACAACATTGGTAATTTCCTCTGATACGCCACAATGGCTACTCGAGCAAACTCCGAGGAAGAGGAAAGTAATTGTACCTCTACCAGCCTTTGATTTCAGCTCACTCAAGGATTCTACTGCGAAATCAGCCAAGAAACCCAAAATAGTTTCAAGGGTTTTGGTGGATGCTTTAGGAGATAAGTTCGCAGAGATTGCCACTCCCTCAGCTGACAAAACTAGAGATGATATAACTGGTGTTGATTATCAGATAACCAAGGTGGCTCTAGGCAAAGTGACAGCAAAAGGAGCGCAGCAAGATGCACGGGCTTCCATAGACGTGCTGTGCCAAAAGTTGAAAGAAACAAAGGACAGTAGAAATAAGCTTAAGGAAAAAGTGGAACAGTTGACAGAGGTTTTGATCAAACTCTCAACACCCCTGGAATCCATACCATCTTCTTTTGTATCTGTCGGATTCGATTTCTCATCGGTGCCTACGATTGAGAAGATTGCTAAAAAAGGAAGGGTGGTTGATGAATGGATCCAAAAGTTGCTCCAACAGGGGAAGGAAGTAATTCAAGACGTGGTGAAGGTTCATGAGTCTTTGGCAGAGATTCAGAAGGAAGGAGAGAAGATGGATGAGGAATTCACTGAAGAACTTGGACAACTTGATTTCACTTGTGAAGCTCTCGAAGTGCTAAAGCAAATACCAGCACATCTCTTGGTAGAAGAAGGTGTTCTTCCACATACAGATAAACACTTCCAGCTGACCAAGGCCATCAAGTTCAGAGTAAAGATCCTCAACAAAGCCTGCAGCAAGTTGAGAGAATCAAGGGATAAATTGATCGATGGGAAAAGTGATCTGGAAGAAGAATTGCTGAAGATTTGTCCAAAGGTGTTAGTTGGGAACTCAGGTGCCCTATCAGCAGATGATCTCTTCAAACAAGTCCAAGAGATCTGTTCAGCATGAACCTATAGACCGAATTTGACCTTGAAGTCATTGGTCAGTTTGTAAGGATAGAGCATACCTTTGGAGGCCTTAAGAAAGCTCAGCAAAAGCATTGAAGAAAGCTTCCCGGCACTGCCAGCGATATTCATGAGACCTGTGAAATGTGGAATGATCATTCCACTGCACCTAATGAAAATGAAATGCAAGGCATTATTCGGAAATTCCAGGAGTTTTGGAATAAACAGTCTCAGCTGGAGGAAGAGAAAGAAGAAGAAGCAAAGGATGTTGATTCAGATTAAGTTCCCAACGTCCCATGACATTTCTATTTTTAGAATGACATATATTTTTTATTTCCGTTTTGTCATTATTTTTGATTCATACTTTGACTTGATCTCCTGCATGAGAGTCATGCAAAACTGAACTCCAGTTAAAGTGCTAATTTTTAGGATCTGTCCTGTTTTATCTCTAGCTTCCTTTTGTTATAAATAAGGTATGCCTGTGCATTCAAAAGGGGTCGAGAATTTTTGGAGCATTAAGAGGCTATTGGAAAGGAGAAAAACTTTGTGTTTTCTTTCAATCATTTTGAAGAATAGGAGTTGATATTGTTTTACAGACTTTGTGTTGTGAAATATATCTTATTTAAGACAGTGTTCTTATGTTCATGATCTTAAAGCTATTCTTTGCATAGAATCTCAGTGTTTATAATTATCTCAGACATTACATCTGTGATCTAAAACTCGTATGATTATTTCATGCTCTGTGTTTACTCGAAAGAAAATACGTTTCTCCCATTTCTTTTCTACCGTGCTTCTTTCACTGTAACAGTTTCTAACCTATTTCATTTACGAAAGAAATATTCTTGAATCGTGTGAATGTGGATTTCGGGATATCATCCCAACCCCCAATGGTTAGATTAGTGTGAATATTGTATATATTATTTACTGTGTTTTAGATTAGCAATAAACAGGCAGCCTCACCTGTCTTTGAGTAGGGATTTAATCCCATGTACTGTGTTGAACCTCATACTTTGGTTTGGCAAAATATCCCCAAAGATGTGTGAGTTACCGATGTGTATGATGTACCTACATATTAGTATGGTGTGTGTGCTGTCGTAAAATGTTGTTGTTTTTGACGCCATTGTTGTTGTTGTTGTTGACTTCTCGCTTCTCATATGGTTAGACCTACAAGGAGAAGACGATTAAGTAGTCAAATAAACATGTATATATGTGAAAAATTCATGTAAAGACGCATGTATATAGTAAAAAGTATGTAATGGAAATGAAAAATGTAAAAGGAACATGTGCACCTAATCCATGATGAGAGGAAAGGGTGTATAAAAGGATATCTTATATTACCTGGGTTTTTTGGGTGATTCGCCACCATAGGCTGAAGAAGTGTAGGGAGGAATTATGTTGTATCCTCTAACCTGTAATTACTTCCCTGATAATGTGTGAAGAGATCTCTGTATTGCCTAGTTTTTTGGGTGATCCAATGCCACTCGCTGAAGTAGTGTAGAGAGGAAATCCGTTGTGTCCTCTAACTTGTAACAGATCCCCAAAATGATAAGGACAATCATGTCCTGTAAAATCTGCTGTGTATGGGGTTCATAGACTAATCTAAACCCACTCGTTGTATAACCCATAATGCCAAGGCCAGAAACTGAATTGAACTGAACCAGTGTAGAAGCGCCATGCAGTATGTAAAACCCCAAATGATGCCCCCCCTCTTTGGGGGCACATGCGACGTCGCTGATAGAAGAACGCGGCCCTAAAAGAGGTCCAACCACACGAAATGTGCCCTACAGGGGGAAGGGAATGCACTTGGTAGAAACCAAGGCGCACACAAACAAATGGCTAGAAAATAAGTGTTAGTACGAACAAGCATGTATGTAGAAAACAAGTGTAAGCTACCAAACAATGTAGAGGCTAGAAAGCAAGCAAACACGTAGATAAACCGCCAAAGTAGGTTGCAAACATGGGACATCACTCACAATGTCACAAGACACTCAAGGCCGTAGTGCCCGCATAGAACAAACAATTGTGCACACCAAACAAAGGGCAAGGCCCACATATAATGGCAAACAAAAACAAGCAAGTACAAACAACATATAGCCATGGAAACATGTAATCCTACAAAACAAATTATGTACATGAAGCACCCGTTAGAAAGTTAGAAAGATAACTAGTATGTCAAAAACATGTATAACCAGGTAATGTAAAGTGCTAAGTACAAAATGAAACAATAACACTTGTATTGTACGAATGTGGATGCCCCCATCAACCATTGTAGGAGGGGTAAGAGGCAAGCATCCATGCTGCATGTAAGAGACCTATATTTGTGATCACAACTAGAGAAAGAAATGAATGCACATGTGTGGATGATATAGATAAATGAAATACAAGAGATCTAACTAGCATGTGTAATAAGTGACCATATACAAGAAAAAGTAAACAACAGTAAAAGCCACAAAGATATGCAATATATTATGGATGGATGGAACAAAATGCAAGATGGATGGTAGGAGCCATGTGCCCCTGAGTGAATGGAGTTGTATGCAATGAGGTTCATTTGGTTTTCCTGCTTAGCAGTCAAGAATTAACTATAAATGAGATTGCTTCATCAGAAAATGTTCGAAGTGTGTGCTATGTCGAACATGCTGTGATGAATGTGTATGTGTGTTGATGACATGTGACCTAGAGATGAAGTACGAGCGTGAACCTATAGATGGAGCATATATAACGACAAGATAATCGAAGGAGTGATGATTTAGCCTAAAGCGCGTATCACTACAAGATGAATAGTGGGAGTGGTGATGTAGCCTAAAGTGCATACCACTAAAATATGATGATATAGGATACCATTTAGCCTATAATGTATGTCACTAACCTAATAATGTTGCATGATAGAAGGTTGACTGATGAATGTGTGAGTATTATAAGGTCCATTTGATTTGTAAACCCTCGACATTCGAGTATGGACTAAGGAACTAAAGTGCATCATAGGGTAGTGATTGCAACACGTAGAAGAATATCTAGGATGTGTGATGATTAAATGACCATGTGATGAGAAAAATGTGTAAATATGCAATGTGTAGAATGTAATGAAAGATGTGTAGATAGCCTAATAGTGTGAGATGCACGTTATGTAGTATGTAGAATGAGTAGGATGTAATACTAGACTTGTAGACAATAGAAGTATGCCACATGTATGATGAAGACTAATATGATGTATGATGTAAGATGTAAGACATGTATGATGAAGACAAATGTCAAAATGATGTAGACTAAATGTAGAGTGTATGATGTAAGATGTAAGACATATGACGCGAGATGTATGAAGAGTCGCAGTGTGCAGTATCTATTGTGCAGTGTATGGGGTTCATGTGTAGTATGACCTCAATAGTCAAGTGTGAACCGAAGCACAAGAGTGTGTCATTGAATAATGATGATGTGAAAACGTGTGATGAGTATTCCTATGCTAGGAGATTGATGTATGGTAATGCAAAGATGAGAAATGCACTAATGTTAATATAATGGGGGGGGGGGGAATGTGTTAGATGCTATGCCTCCCAAGTGTGCATGAATGAAATATCTGATGACAGTGAAGGATGAAGGTCCTCCATCCAATGTAGGTGTTGAAAAAAGCATATGACCATGCTCTAATAGCGGTGGTATAATAGACATACGTTGTGCTGGTGAATGAAGTCTATGTGTGTGTGATGGATGAATATATGATGCATGCCATGGCGTAACAAAATGTGTCAGCGATGGAGATCTACGTGATGCTGATTGCAAAGGTGAGGGAAACTTGTGTGGAATAAATTGAGGTGGTGATCTACGTTGAGATGCAGTAATTGTCCTAGGAATGGGCCTATACCTATGTGTATGAATAACGAAGTGATGGGGTCATGTAGATAATGTGTGAATAGGTGAACTAGGAGTAGATTGTACTTTGAGTAACATAGAGTGTGATGTGCTAGATGAATTAGGTGATGTGCCAACTACTGTGGGAGGAGATGATGACCATGGAGTAGATGGAGGGATACCATCAATATAAATAACTTGGTTGTTATGAATAAATTTTATTCGCAAGTGATTCATAGAGATGATGGATTGAGACTGACAAATCCAATTAAGACCAAGAAGCATGTCGCATCCGTCAACTATGTTTCCAACAAGGAAATGCACAAGCATAGTAATAGGACCAACCGTAACTTAAATTTTGCTGACGCCATATGGTTTGTTCATAGGGTATGCAATTTGTGTTAGAGGGTAACCGATAGCCTTAAGAAGTGGAATAGAACACACACTAATGGGCCATGATGGGTCAACCTTAGTATTATTGATGGAGGTCGAGCCAATAGATGCATTGATATGTAAATGGTGAGATGTGAAATTTACATGATAATCATGGTTGGAGAAAGAGATGATTGGTGGCGAAGCGTTAGTATGTGTAACTAAGAAGTCAAGAGCCCCTGATACAAGAGGAGGCATTGTGTGATATGCATGATTAACAAAAGAATCAGATGCTTTGTTGTCACATTTTTGGGGTTGGTTATTAAAGAGTTTAAGTTTACCCTTGTCATTATTTGGTGAAGAGTCAGTAGATTCTGGAAACTCAAGTTTGTTATTATCAATAAGATCTTGAATAATTGTACAAATCTTGAAACATCGGTTCGTAGAATGTCCGACACATATGATAGTCACATCAGAAGTTTTCGTTGTAATTCCTACCTTTTAGTCACGATGGATCTAATTCGAGTGGTGGAGGGAGCATGATAATATTTCTCTCGAGAAGTTGTTGCAATATGAGATGTGGGGCCATAGGGAAGTTAGTAAACACATGCCTGAGTGATGGTGATTGAACCTCTTTAGGACTAGTGACTGCATCGACAATAATTTTGGTGTCGGTTGGCTTAGTTGTAGATAGTTTGAATGGTCTCTTGTTTTAAAAATGAGTGCAGGATGGTGCTTGTTCCTGATACTTAAGCTTACCTATAACTAAGAGCTTGGTTTCACGAAGCTTAAGAGTATGACAAAGTCGATCGAATGAAGGAGAGGTCTCTAAGAGAACACTTTCCTAGAGTGGCGGTAAGAGACTCTGAATGAACATTAGACATCTTAGTTGGATTATTTTTGTATCTCAAAACATAATTAGCTAGGTGTTCATTAGATGATTGTTTCAGTTGTGTTAGTTGAGCATAAGAGATCTTGGAGCTGATATTGATAGAAAAATGAGTAAGACAAGCATCGACTAGATGCGTAAATGAATTTACCAAATGGACAGGTAAGTCATAAAACCAACGCATCACATAATCATGGAGACTATGGGGAAATTTTTTAGCCAAAATAATATGATCTTCTGCAAAATCAAGACAAGCTACGTGGAATGCTCTAAGATGTTCTTACGGGTCACCACGCCCATTGAAAATGGGAAGCTTAGAGGTGAAAAAACTAGGAGGAAGTGGATAAGTGGAGATGACAGGTATGAATGGAGTCTGCACTAAAAAGGTGGAATCTAAAGATGGTGACACATGCGAAGTGGCCTGTTGTAACTTATGAATTTGAGCTTGAAGGTCATGATAAAGAGAAGTTAAGTCTTGAGTACCAACAGATAAATTTTTTTGTATATGAGAAATGAAAGGTGGTACAAAGTGATTGGTAGGAGTATTGACAGAAACATGAATGATAGAAATAAGTGGAAGAGTAGAAGTGAGTGATTAAGTAGCAACAGAGGTTGGTATGGTCGCAGAAGCGGTGAGCTCTGCCAAATTAGTTGCTTTCTCATGAGCAACATATAAAAACAAGTCTAGATGTTGGGGATGCTCAACAATATGATCATTAATGGCCTTAAGATGTGAACTTCATTTTCAACATACTTTTCATTTTCATGAGACCTTGATCCATGAGGTGAAATATATACGAGGGTTGCTCCAAGACTTTACAAGTGGCCGATATCATAGCCTTCATGTTGATATCATCTGAAAATTGATTTTTCTATATATCCAGACTTACATTGGATAAACATAAGTCTAATCCTGAGGGTGTGGTATGTCAAATATAGTACCCTTGTCTGGCGTAAATAAATAAGGAACCAGTGACGCATCTGACTAACCTATGTAGGAGATGCTTGAAAACCCTAGCACATGGTGAAGTCATATGGAGAGCTTACACCAGGGGCTCCATTTTTCATCCTTCATACCAAAATGTGTGATGTAGAAGTGTTGATATACTACAAATTGTACCTATTTACCCAATACAACAAGAAGCTCCTTTGGTGTTCTCCATTCCTCCTCAAATGGAGAGGGATGAGGTCACCTGGAGTGCCCTACTCTAAGTTTAGGGAACCCTAGTCTATGCAAGAGGTCTAGAAACCAAACTTTTAGGGTCGCTAGATGATATGAAGTCTTCATTTCCTGTCGTGTGTGTTTCACTGCACTACGTCATATGTCGTTGGTAATCATTGATGAAGGAGAGACCTAAAAAACCCCAAGCCAATCATCAAAACCCTAAAAAAAGAAAGATGCATATGAAGGGGTTAGATTGTCCTTGGCGGCCACAATGGTGGACTTACTAACTAAGCGTTACACTACATTTTGGACCCTAATGTAGTTATAGATCTGTGTGTGAAAGCCATGCCCTAGGTGCTCTTGTGTCAGTCACACTTTGTGAAGTAGCAAGCTATAACTACATGTATAAATGTAACAAAATGGTGGATGGAATGGAATAAAATTCTCTCCTATACAATGTAATGCAGATGAACCCTTTGTCTCTTGTGATGGAGCTAGATGGATGCAAACTAGTTTTCCATAGTAAGGGAGCTCATATAAATACAAACCTTGTACCTTTATCAATAATTTTTCATACGCGTCATCATACACGGCCATGTCGTTCTCTGTCCTCAAATTTGTCTTCACTACCAACTTATCCAATTCATATGTGTCATGGGTGACGCCCTTAACCTTTTACTTGTATTAGGATATGAGTAGCTGACTTGTAGGTAGTAGTTCATTATCATTTGAGCATTTGAGTCTTATTATATGGTTTGTAGGTTGCCCCCTCGAAGTGGCAAAGCTATCACAATCGCATATTGAGATCATTATTCTAAAATATTGTGTTATTTGGTGTTATATTGTTGCTCATAATCTGAATTATACTATTAATTTCATTACAAGTGGTATCAAAGCTGCGATCTGGGCCAAAATTAGGGCAAAACCCTAATTTTTTGTTTCCAAAATATATTTCAAGCCAGAGCGAGTTCGTGGGAGATATTTTTTCCAGAGTTGTGAAACATTTCAAGTAAGGTTCCCTGAAAATTTCAGACTTTTTTTGATTTATTTTTCACAAGTTATTACAAATTTAGGGTTTTTCATAAAATCACTCCCTAGGGTGAAAATTGTGGAATTTTTTCAAGTTCTTTACATTTTCGGAAATATCTAAAAAAAATAGTATTAGTATATTCTCTGTGTTTTTTCCTATTCGGCCGAATTTGTATCAAAACCCTAAACCCTAAGGTTTGATATCATAGCTGGGGCCTTCCACAAGAGCAAAAAAGAATTCTATCACTCTGGGTAAAACCCCAGATAAAGATGGGGTAGTGATTGAAGAGATGGAGTCAGAAGGGGTAAATACAAATTCCTCAACACTAGGGTTTACCTCAGTTGATCATAAGGTGAGCCAACTTGAGTATGAGCTGTGAAATGTACAATCTGAGATGGCCTCTAAAGGAGACATAGACCAAATCAATCAATCGGTTGGATGATATCATGCAACATGTAAAGGGTAAACAGTATGGCCCAAATCCAGCCCATATCAACCAAGGAGGATCTTCAATTCAAAATCATGGACAAAATAACCATGTTGGATCACTTTTCCAGCCCAATCAGAATCCAACTTATTCGCAACCACGGAACATGATGCCAAAAGTGGATATGCACAAATTTGATGGTAAGGATCCCCTGAATTGGATAAATCAAATGGAGAACTTCTTTGAGTTACATCAAACCCCATCGGAACAAAAGGTGACATTGGCATCCCTATATCTTGAACTAGACCAATTCGTTTGGTATCGATGGTTATGTGCTCAGAGGCAGAAGAATGGTCTCAGTGTCACTTGGATAGTTTTTACCGAGGAGTTGTAATTACACTATAGTTCTAGTGTTTCAGAGAACTACTTTAGTCAATTAGCAAAGTTACGACAAATAGGATTAGTCAAAGATTATGTGCATCAATTCCAGAACCTATCCTTAAGGGTGGAGAATATTATAGAAGAGAATATGAATGACCTATTTCTTGGGGGTCTTAAGGACCACATTGAGCATGAGGTACGTATGTTTAATCCACTCAAGCTTTCTGATTCTATTATCATGGCACGTCGGGCAGAGGAAAAATTTCTTTGTAGTAGGAGGCAGCCTTTCATTAACACCAGAGACCGTAGTATCTCTTCCCCTTCATTTTCTAGGCCAATTAGACTGACTCCTCAACAAATGGAAGAAAAGAGAGCAAAAGGATTATGTTTTAACTGTGACACCAAATATGGATCGGGACACAAATGTGTTGAGAAGAAGTTGTTCTATATTGAAGGAGGTAATGAGGATGAAGAGGAAGTTGAAATTATAGGAGAGGCTGAGGAACCAGTAGAAGATGAAGTAGAGGATCACCAACCTACAATTTCTTGCCATGCATTGTCAGGTATTAGTACTCCTCAAACACTCAAGGTTATTGGCTATCTCAAAAAATAGAAGGTGACAATGTTGATTGACTCGGGGAGTACTCATAACTTCATAAATAGTAAGTTAGCTGCCCGCCTCAATTGTTTTATTTACCCAGCTCCAGAAATGCAAGTTATGATTGTGGATGGTGGGACAGTCAAGTGCACAGGAAAGTGTCATAGTATCAAGCTTTCCATGGGAGACTACATGTTAGACTCACCTATGTTTGCTATTTCTATGGGAGGGGCAGATATTGTTTTGGGTGTCCAATGGCTCACAACCTTAGGTACTATAGAGATGAATTTCCAAGAATTGTTCATGCGATTTCATTCAGATGGAAGGACAATACAATTGAAAGGGATGGTAGCTAAGTCTCCACATATTATTAGCTCTCATCAGATGTAAAAGGTTCTCAGAAAAGGAGTAGATGGATTTATAGCAAAGTTATTTTCCATAGAAGTACAAAATACAGAGTCTTCAATGCCACCCGATCTTCAGAAGATTGTTGATGCTCACTCATTTGTTTTTGATGCAATTCCAAAGGGACTACCACCAGTTAGGGATCATGATCATGCCATTCAGTTGATTCCAGGGAGCCAAACACCTAACATCAGACCATACAGATACCCATATTCCCAGAAAAGTGAGATCGAGAAAATGGTGTCAGGAAATGTTGAAGGCAAGTATCATCAGGCATAACCAGAGTGCATATTCTTCACCAGTGGTCATGGTACGTAAGAAGGATGAAACATGGAGGATGTGTCCAGATTACCGAGAACTCAACAAGTACACCATCAAAGATAAGTTTCCTATTCCAGTATTTGATGATTTACTTGATGAATTGCATGGTGCTATTTATTTCACAAAATTAGATCTTCGTTCGGGGTACCATCAAATTAGAATAAAAGAGGAAGATGTTCATAAAATGGCTTTCAGGACTCATGAGGGCCATTATGAGTTTTTGGTAATGCCTTTTGGTCTTACAAATGCTCCCTCAACCTTTCAAAGCTTGATGAACACTGTTTTTAGGCCATTTTAAAGGAAATTTGTATTAGTTTTCTTTGATGACATATTGATTTACAGTAAGACATGGGAAGAACACTTGCAACATGTAAATAAAGTGTTGGAAGTTTTGGAGAAACATACTCTCTATGCAAAGCCATCCAAATGTTCTTTTGGTGTACAAGAGGTAGAGTACTTGGGTCACATTGTATCCCATGAAGGTGTTAAAGTTGATCCTCAGAAGATCAAAGCTATGGTGGAATGGCCAAGGCCCAAAAATCTCAAAAATATCTGAGGGCTCCTAGGACTAACATGGTACTACAGAAGATTTATGAGGGGATATGGTAGAATATTCAACCCCACTCACTGCATTGCTAAAGAAGGTGACTTCCATTGGACAGACGTAACCACTAAATCCTTTGAGCAGCTAAAGGAAGCCTTGTGCAGGTTTTGGCTACTCCCCAACTTCTTTCAAAAACCTTCATTGTTGAATGTGAGCTTCAGGATCAGGATTGGGAGAAACAATTCTAATGCAAGAAAGGAAGACCAATTGCATTTGAGAGTCATTCAATTCAAATGACTCAGAAAGATCTGCTTAAACCTGTCTATGAGAAAGAAATTGATGGCTAAATTCTTCATGCAAAAAGTCAAAAGGAATTGAAATATCCTAATGGGTATGTACTTCAAGGTAAAAAATCGATCATGATAGTCTCAAAATTTTTGGAGCAAAGGTTATGCATCTGAGGAAATAACAACAAAAGTGGGTACCCCTTGTTGGGATGACTTTGGTCAACATATACAAAAAGGGTAGAAAATGGAGTCCAGTCAACTCCATTGCTCAAAGGTAGAGGATGCCTTCCAGATGCGCAACCACTAAATGTTTGAGTCCAGTTGAAGGAAGCCATTGGGTGGACCACCCCAAAATGGAATAGACTTCTCAAGAAACCTTACATTGTCTGATGTGAATTCAAGATCAGGATTGGGAAAGTTAACACAATGCACAGGGAAGGAAGACCAATTGTACAAGGACAGTCGCCAATTTCAAAGTAAAGATGCTGCTCGTGAAGCATAATGTATCTTGAGAAGGAAATGTATGGCCTGTTGGGAGAAGACACTCATAGGTTTTTAACCCCCTCTAAGACATATCATAGAAAAAAAGTCCCCTTTCCTTTGGCAAGGACCTAAGGGCCAAAATGTTTGAGTCAGAGCCTTTAGTGTCAACTCAAGGGGTTAGGGACCAAGCTGTTGGCTACCCTGGGTATGAATATCTAGTCCATTTGTTAGGCAGATTTCGGATTGATCATGGTGCATTGAAGCTTTGGAGGGACTAGATGTTATGTTTCAAGTCGTTAGGAAGGGGATTCATGACCACTTTAATGTTCTAATTTTGCAGTATAAAATTGTCACTTTTCAACCATGGAGACTTAAAATGGGGAAACCTGTCAGTAATTAAGTTACTGATTATTTTTATTGGGCCTTTCTAACGAGAGAATTCGAGTTTGGGCCATTTTGGGTCTATTTTGCCTCAGAGAATTCTATGGAGGGGAGGAATCTTTCAAGGGGATGCATTCTTGCTTACACTCATATTTTCTATCTATGTGTTTTGTTTGCATAATTTCCAAGCTTGTGGAGTGCAGATTTTAGCTCCATAGCTTCTGGTGGTGAGAGATCAATCTGAGGTTAGCAAGTCACATTCTTCGGTCTGATCCCCCTAGCTTGTTATTTTGGAGCTGAAGTTCTCACACTGTTTTTTGGTGTATCAAAGATATTTTCAGAGGTTTGAGAGGACAGGGTCTTTGAGGGTTTTCTAGTTATATTTGGTGGAGAAAGGTAGAAGGGTTTTTAGCATCAGATTTACGGCATGTGGCACAATAAGAACAACAAAACCAACTTTCTAGAGACTTTTGAGGGTTTTGATCATTTTCCCAAGGGGGGGTCGACTTACTTTGAATACCCAAATGCAGCACCTTTCCCATTGACATGGATGGTTTCTGGACTAACAAAACAATCTGGAAAGTTGATTGGGTTTTCATTCTCCATATGAGTAGATATGTAATTTCCAAAATTTCATAATTTTATCTTGCTTATTGGTTCCCTGTTATGACTTTTTGAAGTTTCACTAATTGTTTAGGGCATTTGTGAGGGGATTTTCTGGCAGCAATAATTATTCCAAAAATTCCAAAAATCAAT
Source organism: Taxus chinensis (assembly GCA_019776745.2). Taxonomy (NCBI): domain Eukaryota; kingdom Viridiplantae; phylum Streptophyta; class Pinopsida; order Cupressales; family Taxaceae; genus Taxus; species Taxus chinensis. Next base: position 199,726,032 of record CM034152.1, on the reverse strand, counting down.
GCTCGTGTCCATTGGATAGCTTAGCCAGCTAAATCCTTTGAGTAGCTCAAGTGATTTGTGCAGCACCCTAGTTTTGGCTACTCCCAACTTCTTAAAAACCTTCATTGTTCGAATGTGCCCTTCTGGATTAGGGTTGGGAGCAATTTAATGCAGGAAGGAAGACCAGTATTTTATTTGAGAGTCATCCAATTCAAAGGAAAATATCTACTATTTCTATGAGATTAAATTGATGGCTATTCTTCATTAGCGATCAAGCAATGGAGGCCCTATCTCATGGGTAGACACTTCAAGGTAAAAACTGATCATGATAGTCTCAAATACTTTTTGGAGCAAATATTATCATCTGAGGAACAACAAAAGTGGGTAACAAAAATGTTGGGTTATGATTTTGAAATCATATACAAAAAGGGTAAAGAAAATGTAGTAGCTGATGCGTTGTCCAGAAGGGATACATCCACAGATGCCTTACTATGTGGAATGTCCATGTTGAAGGCTGATTGGGTGGATGAAGCAAGATTGGAATGGGATCAAGACAAGGATACACAATCTCTAATACAAAATATCAAGCAAGGATCTATGACATCTAACAAATTTGAGTGGAAAGGTAATGCCCTATGGTACAAGGACAGGTTATACTTGTGCAAAGATTCTGAGTTGAAGCATAAGATTCTTGCAGAGCTACATGCATCACCTGTTGGAGGACACTTTGGGTTTTTGAAGACATATCATAGAATAAAAAGAGAATTCTTTTGGGAAGGACTCAAGGGTGATGTACAAAAGTTTGTATCAGAGTGTTTAGTGTGCCAACAGAACAAAGGGGAAACAATTAAGACACCAGGTCTGTTGCAACCCTTACCAATTCCTAGCCAGAGATGGGAGGAGGTCTCCATGGATTTCATCACCGGATTGCCTTGTTCAGAGGGTAAGAATGTTATTTTGGTGATTGTGGATAGGCTCACAAAATATGCCCATTTTTGTGCCCTATCACATCCATTTGCAGCCAGTACAATCGCAACTATTTTTTTGGAGACAGTTCAAAGGCTACATGGAACCCCAAAGATAATTGTAAGTGATCGTGATCCTATTTTCACAAGTAATTTTTGGACATAATTATTTTCATGTTTGGGTACTCAGCTAGCTCATAGTTCATCTTATCATCCTCAAACTGATGGGCAAACGGAAGTGGTCAACAAATGCTTAGAGGGGTATCTACGTTGTTTTGTATCAGATAAGCAAGAAAGGTGGATTAAATGGCTACCACTTGCAGAATGGTGGTATAACACATCTTTTCATACCTCTTCTCAAATGACCCCATTTTTAGCATTATATGGTTACCATCCACCTTCTATCACTTCCTCCTTGAGGGTGCAAACTAAGGTCAGAGATGTTGAGGAACACATTCAACATCAACAACAGGTTTTGGCTAGTTTGAAGGAGAATTTAGCATTGGCACAAAACAGGATGAAACAACAAGCAGATCAACACCGTAGTGAAAGACATTTTGAAATTGGTGACTGGGTTTTTGTACGTTTGTAGTCTTACAAATAGATGTCCCTAAAGCAACAGAAAAAGGACAACAAACTTGCTCCTAAATATTATGGCCCTTATCAGGTTCTACAAAAAATTGGTAGTGTTGCTTATAAACTAGAGTTGCCTCCATCTTCACACATACACCCAGTATTCCATGTTTCATGCCTGAAGAAGGTTATTGGACAGAAATTTGAAGCCCAGACAGAGTTACCAGAACTTGACGAGGAAGGAAGAATCATTTTGGAGCCAGAGAAGATTCTGCAAACACGTACTAAGAGGCTGAGAACTAGAGACATTAAGGAATATCTGATCAAGTGGAAGAATATGAGCATAGAAGATGCGACCTGGGAGGATGAAGGTTTTCTGCAGCAACATCCAAGATTATTCAACGTTGAGGACAATGTTGGTTTGAAGGGGAAGGGCATGCTACGCCCTTAACCTATTGCTTGTATTAGGATATGAGTAGCCGACTTGTGGCTTACCATATCATTTTATTATATCATTTATACTTTCTCATGCTTAATAGGTCGGCCTTGGTGATGGCCATAGCATATGAATAGTATATATAGGGGATTGTAGGTAGTAGTTCATTATCATTTGAGCATTTGAGTCTTATTATATGGTTTGGAGGTTGCCCCCTCGAAGTGGCGAAGCTATTCTAATTGCATATTGAGATCATTATTATGAAATATTGTGTTATTTGGTGTTCTATTGCTGCTCATAATCTGAATTATACTATGCCCATATAGCATTCATGCACTCTCCTGAAAAGCACTGAGAAAGCATCAAAAAATGGGATCAGGATAGCCCCAATTTCTACAGGTAGTGATGATCAGAAACATTATTCAAAAACAAACTGTACAAGGGTGTGTTCGAAGGTCGTTTTATGCAAACTTGACATGAGAGGAACATTAGTTTTGATCAACATTACATTTGGTTAGATTAGTACTGCACATCACAATTCAAGAATGCACGGATGTTTTTATTGGCTAAGAAGGATGCACAAAGAAACAAATAATAACAATATATATGCGAGATTTTATGTGAGGTAGGGACATGGAAAAGGAGAGCATGATGGTGCTAGGATTATGTGTGAAAAGAGCACTTGCAAGAGAAGAGTTAAAGTTCAGAGGAATGGTGCTAAATTTACAGATGTAAAAAACATGCTATTGAATTTTAACTGTGTCAAGAATATGGGCCATGAATCTCAAGGAATCATGCTCCTTATTCTTTTTCTTTTCAATATTTGTCACGGGTGCTTGACTAGTACTCGGCCTCTTACATCTAGAAACCTTTGAAGATTACTCATGATAGCTGTAGGATGAATTAATATGGTACTCATTCCATAGGGTTCAGACTGTAAATGGGTTGGACTATTTATACTAGGTGCATGTCATGACCCTTTGTGTCACCTATGAAACATGCATCCCTGTTTTGATTACGTGGAATGAATGTGAACTCATCAACAATGTTTTGTGGAGTGAGATGGACATGTAGACCTCTAATTACACTCAACACACATAAATTTCCTTTGAGCATTACAACTGTGTCAGGGTCTTCAGGGTGGTAATGACAACATCAAGTGTGACTTTGACCAAGTCTCTGTATTCTAGTGAAGACAAGGTACATACATATATGGCTAAGATGCCATGTTTTATATTTATAACATTATTAAATGAGGGTCAAATATTAATGTATTTTTAAAGTCCTGTGATGTAGGGACTTCATTTCTTGAGCTACCCAGTTCACAGGGGGAAATGGTGTTTATGTAATGTTATTTTGGCGTACCTGGGACTAATTGTGTCGAACAAGGGAACAACAACTACTTCTGGGATGATCTCATTACCTGTAGAGGGGATCAAAAAGTTGACTGTCAACAATCATTCGATGAATGAAGACCTTTTATATCCCAACTGGGTCAGAGGTAGTGACTGGAACTACAGTCCATCGATGATAGTCCTATCAAAAATAAAACATTTCATTTTTTGTAGACTATGAAGTAGCATCGTGAAGATACTTCATCTGATATCACAATTTGGTCCTTGCAACAAATTGTTAAATTTATCAAACCCTATCGAGGTCTTTGAAATCAAACAAGAATCTGTGGAAGGTTCGTGATTCAGATGGACATGAAGCAATTCTTGCTACTGTCATTGAATAGAGCTTGATCCTTGTGGTTCATTAGATTAGAATTTGCCAAAGATATGTTCTGAACATGAATTTAATTTACTGACCATAATCTACTAATACCCAATTGTCATCCATATACCTGGGCCGTAGTAACATTTTGTATCGATTGAAGCCATTCTATTTAATTGCTATACTAACATGTTTATGTAGGTTTTTGGATGCAAAATAAGATTCCCATCCTTCTACGTGGTTGGCTAGGCTGTCACTAGAGTTAATTTATTATATCTCGAAGCCAAGTGAATCTAAGAGAGAATAAACATATTACTTGAGAAAAGAATGTATCAATTACCTTCCTAAACTGATTTCACCACCTATGTTGTACCAAAATTAGTTTGGTTAAATTATCATTTCACCACCTATGATTGTATGGGACCACCTATCATTATTTAGCCTAGGATTGACTTATGTGGGATGCAACCTTACACTGACTCAGTACTGGAAGTCATAAAGAACACAAGGTTCGTATCAGATTCTCCCCTTGTTATGACAACGAGATAATTGAATTATATGGAGATGGATGAAAACACTTACTAGAGGCTTTTGTAAGGGATGGGAGCTTGACATGGTAATAATATGAGTGAACTGAACGATGCACATCCATTCCTAGGTGCCACGAAGTCTGAGAAATCATTTCCAGTTAGCTGGTTGAGTAACGTTATGCAATCCCCGATTTTGGCTCTTAGGGATCTTGTTCGGGAATATGCTTCATATGAGGTAGCCAAAAGCGAATGGGGTAGCATAGGGAACCAAAACAAAACCTCCACTAGCGTTCACCTGGCCATCCATGATGTAGTTCATCGTAGTTGGTTCTCATCCCACATATTCATCCTCTATTTGTAACACTTATAGCATCTGGCAGCCACTACACTCAACTCAGGGAGACTTAACAATATTATCGCCTATTTGCAAACAGTTAAGGACAAAACTAGAGAACCACTCCCATCCCTTACTTCAGATGGTAGAAAACTGCAATAGTACTTTGTAATGCAGGGCCCCGAGGTGGAGGTCTTGAATTTGAAGAGGTGTCTTTAGGTGTCACGGAGTCTGAGAAATGCTAGCCCAGTCTCATCAATTAATCTCATCATGTTGCTTTTGTTTAAGGCTTTTAATCTTAAGTTGAACTATGCCCAAATCGAGGTAGCCTAAAAGCAAGGGTATGTCAATGAGGGAATCCAAAACAAGATCCTCCACTAGCATTCACCTGGCCACCTCGTACATGACTTGGCGTAGTTGTTCGATCCTATGACGCTTCCATTAGCAAACTATAGCACTCTATCAGCCGTACACTAACTCAGACTGTAGTATTATTCCCGACAGACTGTGTATAAACAATAGGAAAACAAGCTAGAACCAAAGTGAGATGTGATAATTACCATGATAGTATTAGTGGCTAGAGGGTACCCATTTGGTTCTCTCACTGCTTAACTATTTGACTTTGCAAACACAGTGAAAATACTCGCTTGATATCTTCGCGCAGTAAGTCTAGTTCTAGAGCTCCCAGACCACTGTAGTTTAGCAAAGCTCTGCTAGTCTGATGGTGTGACCAAACCATCTAGGAAATGTCACATCCAGATGGCCTTGCTTTCAATCACTAGTGGAGGCCATATGATCGCATTAATGGTTCCCTAAAGCTACTTGCCTCTGATTTTCGGGCTACCTCGTCTAGGCATAGTCCCTTAAGATCCCTGAGGCCAAAACACGTTATATATTCACACAACGTGCCTTTCTATTACAGGACTCCGTTGGTAGCTAGAAGCATGTATGCGATAGATCTGACGGTACCTGCCACGTTGGGTCCCTCTACTAATCCTATCACTGGTTTTATCTGCTAGCGTGCCATTTTTTTCTCTCATTTTCACATATTGTTTGCAAATGCTCGAAATAGTGTAGTCTGAGGCAGTGTCAGGCATTGCTAGATGATGCAATGTTGTGTAAACGGTAGCTTATGTCCACCGAACCCCGATCTTCCAGGACATACATGTCGTTATGGCTTGGGATATAAGGTCCTAGCTGGAGGATTTGTTACTGGTTGGTCCTATGCTTCCCATGATTCTTGGGGCCGGGGACCTCATCTAGGCATAGTCCCTATAGAGAGCACTTGATCATTTGTGCCAATCATACACGTTATGATCTTCGTATGGGTGATTAAGAATCTCGCGACTCCGATGGTCACGCTAGGGTATGTCTCGTTAGATATGAGAAGCTACATGTCGAGTGCACTCTATGAAATCCACTCGTGGGTTTATCTAAGATGCAAACATATCCCGAGTTCTCTTATTGTCCTATTGTTTTAAAAAAATTAACTGAAATATTATGAGTAACCAGTCCAGTGTAGGGAAACATTTACATTCTTCATACACTATCAGTTTACAAACAGACCCAGCTCGTGGGACAAAACCAACTATGCCAACACGTTGGGTGGCTAGGTGAACTGCTAGTGGAGGATTTTTAACAAATACACCTTCCCTACGCTAAATCCATTCTGATTGTAGATACCATCGTTTGGGTGTAGTCCCTTTCAGAGCACCATGCAGGCCAAAACACACTATTAGTCTTCGATGGCAAGATTTCTCAGACTCCGTGACACCTAGATGATTTCCTTTCACTCAGATCCAAGAACTTGAAATCGTTAGGTGGATGATATGAAATACACAAACTCTCAGTTTTATCCATGGAGAATCCAAGGTTCTCTCACTTTCATAATGTTTGCAAATGCGTGAAATACTGCAGTCTAAGTCAACCCGTACGGCTGACAGACGTCTATATTTTGCAAATAAAATCTTGTGGGACCATATCAACTAGCACCATTACACATCAGTGTGGCTAGGTGAATTCTAGAAGGAGGTCCTCCCTTCTTTTGTTGGCTCCAACTGGGATCGTTGCATTCAACGTAAATGCATCTACTATATATTTTGGCCTTTGAATACCCGTTCAAGAAATGAAGGCTCTCAAAGGACAAGAATTGGTAGTTTTCCAAGAGCATATGAAGGACATAAAACACATTCTCACAGACGAAATGAGTTTCAAAGGGTTGAAATGTTAAGCAATATAAACTACAGGTTGCATGAGACATTCCCTTGCCATAACAATGAAGATTTTAGTGGTCACTTGGTCATATTGGTGGGTGACTTGGGTTAGTTGCCCCCTATTAATGAAATACCACTATACACAGGAAAGACATTTGGTCACAAACTTTGGCGCAAATTCAACACGGTCATTACCCTGATTGTAAATTTTTGTCAACAAGGTCGCAACACACAACAATTGGAATTCATACATTTATTGACCAACATAAAAAATGTACACCAAAAAATAGAGGATTAGAATCTTCTTATGTCATGTACAAACTCTTTCATGTCTTTAATAGAACGAACAACCTTTAGGCGAGGAAAACCTCTGTACACAACAAAGGGATTAACAACCTTGCACAATAAGCCACATGTACACTAACAAAGGTGAATTTGTTAGGTTGGGCATTTGTTCATGTTGTATTTGGTGAAACAATCTAAATAGTTCTTGAGGCTAACCATGTCTTATGTAAGATGCAATTATTATAATCCATGAAAATATATCACGTTTCAGTTAAACACTTAACATCCATCTATTATAGCTCCCAATTTGGCACTTAAAAGTTTCCAAGGCCTATTCAACAACCCCATTTTAGTGAATATCATAAACTCCATGCATTCCATGCAATGAGATCTTTGTAAGGCATTTTGTCAAAGAGTTCTCACACTCTTATTTACTTTCAAATTCTTCAAACATGTCAAACAAGACAACTACAACAACAACAACAACATCCAATAAAAAACACTTCCTATTATAACATACATTCCAATCAAAAAAATAACTCACATAAACTTTACATTTAACCCCTCTCCATTGTAGTTTGCAACTCATGTGCTATTGTTAGTACATAGAACACTCATAGCCTTGATAAAAGTTGCCACCCCACAAGGAAGCAGAGTAAATCCCAACTTCCCCAATCAAAATATAGCGGTAAGCTGTTAAATTTTCATTTTCTACACCATAGTCTTCCGAGCATCGCCCGACCTTCTCTTCCGAGCACAAGTAGAAATAACGAAATTAGCTGTAGAAGAGAAGCAAAGAAAGCGGAGTTCAGACGGCAATATTTCAAATTTTGTCCATCACAAATCGATTTCACGGTTGGTTTAAACATTTAATATCCGAATTTTCGTCTTAAATGAGTTATTTTTCTCGTTTTTGTAAAGTTTTCAAGGTTTATTGCAAGAGTTTTCATCGGGATTTTTATTTTTTTTATCATTGCATTGCAGTTGAAGTATTCCGTTCCTATGTCGCTGCACTGCGATTGGAATTTTGGGCAACAGAAATCCAAAATCATAATTTCAGGTTTCTAGGGTTTGAATGATAATTAATTTTATTTGAGGGTTTAAAGTTAAGGTGATTATAAGTTTCCTATATAAACCCACTATTAGTGGCAAATTTAATGGATAATTTTTTTGACACAAGCTCGACTATGCCAACATAAAGTCCAGAATCAGAATTTAGGGTATCTAACTTTGTTATCCAGGGGCTGAGAACTCTAAAGCAATAATTTAGAAATTTATCAATCCCCCTAAGATTTGATAAGGTTGAAGACCTAATGGGTATTTGAGGGCTTAGTAGTTGCCCCATTTTTCTGGGAAGTAAAATCCTCTTTTCAGGAGGTGAAGTTGGTTCCAGAACGATTTGGGTACCCAATGACCTTTTCAGAACATTTGACAAAAGGATTTTGATAGCCGGCTGCATTTCGAGAATATTTTGTAAAGAATTTTGATTCCCAGTAGCCTCTCGATAACAATTGATGAAGGATTTTGATACCCAGTAGTATTTCCAGACAGTTTGATGAACGATTTTAAACCCAGTGGTATTTCCAGACAGTTTGATGAACGAATTTAATACCAATCAGTTTTTCCGGGACTTTTGATAAAGGTATTTGATACCATAAAGGAACAACTGCTATATATTCTATTGTGAACTTAGTGTTAAGAGAATCTGTAGTATTGGGCGGACTTGGGAGTTTATAGAGAATGGAGCAGCAACCTGCAAAGAGGGGCCGAGGAAGGCCGTCCTCGAAGAAGCTGCAAAGTCCAAAAAGGCCCACCAAGAAGGATAATGTTGGTGTTGAGATGGCTGGGGGTGTCTCCAGTCCAAGCTCCCCTGAATATCAGACCAGCAATAATAATTCAGTCGACAATTCTCCCGTTGGGGATATTGACATTGTAGAGACTGTTAAACCTGCCACCACAACCAGAAGTTTAAAAAAGCGCCTTGGAAGGCCCCCAAAGAAGCTGCAAAGTCCAGAAAGGCAAGGTCTAGCAAAGCCCACCAAGAAGGATAATGTTAGTGTTGAGATGGCTCGGGGTATCTCCAGTTCACGCTCCCCTGATTGTCAGACCAGCAATAATAATTCAAATGGCGATTCTCCCATTGGGGATATTGACATTATAGAGACCGTTAAACCTGCTACCACAACCAAAAGGTCAAAGAAACGCATCTTGGAGAATGGTGCTGCATCAGGTTTGTTTAAATCCGAGAATGTGGGTTCTAAGGGCTTGAAGAAGATGAAGATCAACCGCCATGTAGAAATATCTTCTCCAGGGAGAAGTGCAAGGTGTCTTGAGAGCTTATCAACGCCTCATCATGCCGTAGTTCCTGTAACAGATGATGTGCTAAGACAGATTACTTCTGAGGCAACTGAAGATGTCAAGGGTTCACCATTCATGAATGCAGTAGTCAAAGTTTTTTGTGTGCACACAGAACCAAACTTTTCACTTCCATGGCAACGGAAGCGTCAATTCAGCTCAAACAGTAGTGGATTTATAATTGATGGTCACAGAGTGCTTACCAATGCTCACTCTGTAGAGCACCATACACAGGTGAAGCTGAAGAAGAGGGGATCAGACACCAAATATTTAGCTACTGTGCTTGCAATTGGGACCGAGTGTGACATTGGTAAGTGTAGAACTGTTAAATTTGCTTGGGAGAATTTGTTTCATGAGCATGTAAGCTAAGATTTCACAATTGATAATTGCATTTTGTTTGATTTTGACAGCCATGTTAACTGTGAAAGATGAGGAGTTTTGGGAAGGAGTATCTCCTGTGCAATTTGGAGCCCTGCCAACTTTGCAAGATGCTGTCACTGTTGTAGGTTATCCAATAGGTGGTGACACAATTTCTGTGACCAGTGGAGTCGTGTCACGCATTGAAGTTCTTTCTTATGTGCATGGTTCCACAGAGCTGCTAGGAGTGCAGGTGACTTTTTCTTATTTGTTTTTATGGATTTATGTATGCCATTGCATTGCCATGCCATTATGGTAATGATGTTCATTGTTTGGCATATTGCTTACACTGAATGAACATTTAAAAATGATATATCAAATGGGACTGAAGTGTATTTGGAAATGTGAATATATGCTGATGTCTGTTTTGAATGGATTCTTTCAGATTGATGCTGCTATTAATGCTGGAAATTCTGGGGGACCTGCTTTCAATGGCAAGGGCCAGTGTGTGGGAATCGCATTTCAATCTCTGAAGCATGAGGATGCAGAAAATATTGGATATGTTATACCTACTCCTGTGATTGAACATTTCATCTCAGATTACGAGCGTTCAGGAGATTACACAGGTTTGCAATATCCATGTTCTGAAACATTGTTTACGTTTACTGGCCTGTATGTAATGTTTTTTTGTTGATATGCATTGGATATTTTTTCACAGGTTGCACCTTTATGTGCTTCACAAGGCTAATGCCAATATATGGCTCATAAGTTTTGGATTGATATGTGAAAAATTATAGAATTTGACAATATATGGTCCATAAGCTTTGGATTAATATGAGAAAAATTATAGAATTTGCCAATTTATTCTTCTGATTTACCACTCAAACTATTTCGACAATGAATAAGGTGCCAGTCTTAATGAGAGTCAGACAAGGAATAAAGATTCTCTTCTCATGCTAAATGTGTTTGATTGAATGGCTTTTCAATGTAAGGTATATCATAATCTTGCACATGAATGCACATATTGTCTGACTTCTTAAATTAGTATCTGATTTCTCTCTTAATCCTTGTTATTGTAATCTTGCCGTTTCCATCCTTATTTGAGATTTGGTAGAGATTGAAGAAAAGCAATCCACAAATTTTGTACAAAATATAAATTTAACACTTGATGCACTTCCATTTTATTCATTTGTTAAGGGTTTATATGCAATACACATTTTCTCTTCTAGGAGAGGTTCTTTATTTTCTACTCGCCTCAACCCTCTACCCTTCCTATCTTAATTCTGTTTTACCCAACAACCTCATAGGATAGACTAACTACTAACAAAGCTAACTATTGTTTTACCCAACAACCTCATAGGATAGACTAACTACTAACAAAGCTAACTATTAAACCTATACACTATCCTAACTATATGTGATAATCTGAATTCCCAACTTCCCCTACGGTATTACATAATGATTCAAATATTGGGAAATCAACTTTGTATGTGAATTGGAACACACTTGCAGTTCAACATACTTATATTAGTAGTGGGAATGCCCTCATTACACTTATTAACAATTGATGAAAGAGGACGAACACAATGTTCATCGAGAAACACTGAATCAATATGAATTAGGACACTCATGGTAGTTCATACATGCACAAGGACAGAGAGGATTGTTCACAGCAAAAACAAATTTGCACGAATAGGTTGCACCTAGCTATTCATCATAAATATACCAGTAGTGGTAGTGGTCCTCACTGCGCTCATACTCGGGGCTAGGTGTTACTGATTAGCTATGAAACAATAGCAGTAGGACTAGGTCCTCACTACGCTTTCTCAATGGGAATTGTCATATTTGTGTGAAGTGACTATGAACAAGGACATGTGATTGTTCACAGCAAAACCAACTTTTTATGGATAGGGACACACCTAGCTCTTGGCTGCGCCTATGCCACAGGCATCTTTTTCTTATTAAAACAAATCAGCAATTATTCTCTGCTGCTGTAAATAGTTTTTTGTTTGGACAGCTAAAGAATGTCATACAATATTTAAGCTCCCTCAAGCTGTATTGATCTACAGACTTCTCTTTTACAGTAATCAATAATACTCTTTCTTCTTATGTTTGCTTGAAAATGCCTTCTCCAAGCACTTCCTCCTTCATGGTATGCCTCTATGCTATTCAGAGGTTTCCCTCACAAGCCATTTCTGTTGTTTATTCTTTTGCAAAAGCAATTAAACAATATTAATTCTTACAAATGTCTGTCCAGGCTGCTAAAATAGTATGCACCCTTCACAATCAAGACTTTAATTCTCCTTCCATTTAACCTTGGCTTTTCTCAGATGATACCTGCTCTAATACCAAATGTGAGACCTGGTCAGAGTTTAACAAAGCAATCCACAAGTTTTGAATAAAATATAAATTTAACACTCGACACATAATTTTATTCATTTGATAGGGTTTTATATAAAATGCACATCGCCAATTTTCTAGGAGATGTTCTTAGCAATTCTGCTCATGCCTGTACACTTCCTATCTACTAAAATAGTACGCCCCCTTCACAATCAAGACTTCAATTCTCCTTCCATTTAACCTTGGCTTTTCTCAGATGATACCTGCTCTAATACCAAATGTGAGAGCTGGTCAGAGTTTAACAAGGCAATCCACAAGTTTTGAATAAAATATAAATTTAACACTCGACACACTTTAATTTTATTCATTTGATGGGGTTTTATATAAAATGCACATTGCCAATTTTATAGGAGATGTTCTTAGCAATTCTGCTCATGCCTCTACACTTCCTATTTTAATTCTATTCTATGTAGCTATTGTTATGGCGAAATCATAGCACCCCTGATTGCTTGCAAGTAAATGGTTGAGGCAGTCAGTGTGATTCGTCAAACATGGAGTTATCCCAAAGTGTGGAACTTTGCAATTGGGATAACCCTCAAGATGAAGGCTGGCCCCTATTCCTCTATTTTGATGCACGCATCCAAATTGTAGAGGATCTACTCCAAAATCTACTCTAACTTACCAAGGAGACAAGGTTAAGAAGATTAAAAGAAATTAAACCTAAACTAACAGAGGTGATGTACCAAAAGGAATGTTGAACACCTGCTTTGCATGGAGATGGAAACCACAATCAGATTAAGAAGAATGAAAATACACCACAGATCAACCCACTGATGAAAATCCACTAATCATTAAACACAAACCATTAAACATGTAATATAATAACCATACACAGATAACCAAGATTGCAATGAGGGATCGGAAGGAAACAATGAACACAAGAGAGGGTTGAAATTCATCCACATACTTGTATTATTGCTCCAAAGCTTTGATACAATGCATTACAATGGCCAAGAGGCACAAACTTGCATTACAGCTTGAATGGGAGGTTTGCACTTCACAAATTCACTTACAGACCAAAGAAGAAGGGAGGGTGCAAAGCAAAATTATCCAACATTAGAACAATGCCCCTCCTTACAATATATAGGAAGAATGAGAGAAGGGAGAGAGAGGCAGAAACTCGAAATCTTGCTTCAACCACCCTAAAATGCATTAATTCACCTGCAACAATGATGGGTGTCATTGCAAAACCCATACCTCCATGTACTATGCCTTGTTGGGCAAGAAAGGAAGCCCATACCTTCATCATTTGGATAGGTGAGAAAACTGGAAACACCCCCTAAAATGGCGGACCGTATTTCTTAATTTTGAAGAACTTAGTCTCACTTAAATTAAGATAACCAGTCGTAGTTGTGTAGAGGACACTGAGAGCTTTCCATAAAGTCCTTTCTTGTGCAAATCCGAGCTCCCAGTCAAAAGTTATGACCATCTGAAGATTGGGGTGCCATACTGCATTAAATACGAGTGGTTGGCTCTGTTTCTTTGGACTTCGAAATGCATAACAACCTCCGAAATCTGAAATTTTGGACTTTCGGACACTTTGACTTCGGAGGTTGATGTTACTGTTCATCCGCTTGAGCGCATGAAACCTCCACAAGTCTGAAGTCCGAAATTCGGACTTCGGGTTTCGGGATTCAAGTTATGACTTTCACGCTTCTTTCCACCCAGTCCCCGAATTTGATCCTAGCCTACCTTTGAATGGCTCCACCTCCGAAATCCGAAATTTCAGACTTTCAAAGTTTCTTCATTTCCCGAATTCCTCTGCAATGCTCGACCTGCTTCAACCTATTCGGCCAATCCTGAAATGCAAGTACCCGTGACTGAATCAACCCCATTTTCTCAATGTACAAGTTCATGTTTGTTCAATTTTGCATGAGGGGCAAAATTGGATAACAACCACCTTCTAGAATAGACTAACCATTAACAAGGCTAATAAACACAGTCTTAATAAATTAAACCTATATATTATATACCAATCTAACCATATGCGATAACCTAAATTCCCAACACATTCTTCGCATGGTTCAGTGAAGATTCTTTTCCAAAGACAGAAGGTGTGATTAATTTTATCTCCTCTACTCGATCATATGACTGATTTATGATCTGTTACTCTCCATAATTATTACTCCTCAGGTCAAATATTCTGTCATCCTTTTTTGGCTGCCACTTAGCCTGCTAAATTTTTCATTAGTTTTTTTTTTTTTTAACATGCATACAATTTGAAGTCAGGAAATGGCTTAGACTGGAGCTGTCTGGTAGTGTTTTATTTCTCATCTTCTTTTGGATTCCAATTGGCTTACAGCGTGAAGCTAATGATGGAGACAAAATTTTAATTATTGAATGAAAACAAGTACTAAGGCATCGAAATAACTCCTCCCATTATAACAGAATTATAAGAATAGGCTCCTATATTCCTTAGGATTGATTAATGCCTTAGAGCAATCTAGTAAAAATGCATCATTGAAGAGGGAGAGAGAGAGAATAACACAAGATAGAACACAAAATATGGATGGTACACAATACAAACTAAATTATCACTTTATCGAAATAGATCAAGATACTCTGAAATGAGGCACAACCCTTATTTCTTCACGCATATGAACTTAGTTACATTCGGGTGGTTATAACACATGCAGGCCTTTATTATTCACAAGGTAGTCAACATGGGACCAAATAATCTTATATCCAACTGGGTCTGATAGTCAGTAATTGCAAAGACACCACAAATCAGGGTCTCAATAGGATAAATGAACCCTTACCCCATGCTTCCCAAGTTACATCGACTTCCCAGGTGCCTGACAAGGCAGGATTACATTGGATGTGCAAATATGCCAGAATAGGGTAATGTAAGAGGGACTGCATTTTTTTTTTTTGTTTTGAATAAAATTTAGCAGTGTTAATATTATACGTATCTATCACTTGGTCTAACTGTTAACAATCCTTCATTGTCTTTACTTTTATCCAAGGTTGCTTGCTCCAGGTGCATGCACCGGTGCTGGACCAGCACCCAATACTTGGGTACTTGTGTAATTATTAATTTGAATTCTGATTCTCAATGGTCAGTGTGCATTGTTAGTTTTTTAATCCTTTATAAATAATTCAAGGGATAAATCTGTAATATTGATGTGTTTTGAATGAAGAATATATAATTCTATTGTAATCTTGATTCATTTGCTTTAATACATTTTAATTTTCCTATTTTTTTGTTTTTAGAAATTTGTGCAAAATCATTTTTAATTTATAATGCAATTTGCTGTGTCCCCCCCTGTTCATGCACCTATATCAAAAGTACTGCATGCAATACCTGTCCCACTCCTGCACTAGAAAAGTACTCTCACCTACAAACTTTGGCAACTTTTGTTCTATGTGTGTACAGTGTACTTAATGATGCCATTTTCCTGCTTTGTACTTCTTGTTTGGCGTTCTCTATTTGTTCTTGTAGGACTTCTGTAGGAAAACATGTTTCTTTCCATTGCCAGGTAATGTAAGCATGGGCTTTATTGGCATTCTCATAAATGTGTCTTTTCAGGATTTCCAATACTTGGAATAGAATGGCAGAAAATGGAGAATCCTGATTTGCGCCTTGCAATGGGAATGAAGCCAAACCAGAAGGGTGTTCGGGTAAAAAGAGTAGAGCCAACAGCTCCAGCAGCCACATTCTTAAAGCCATCGGATATTCTCCTCAGCTTTGATGGAATTGATATTGCTAATGATGGAACTGGTAAGGAATATTGTGTTTGTCTTGTTATTAATTGATAACATTCTGTGAGCTTTATAATACGCGGTGTCATCAATCTTCCATGCGTGGTTTTGTAATTATAGTCATGTTATGTATACACATTTTGTTGTATATGTCATTCTCGACACATGACCACACATTTGATGAATGGATAATTTTCCAGGCTCAAGCAGAATGTTATCCCTGGAATAAGCTGAAATACCTTGTTTCTTGTATATATGCTTTCCTTTATGAAATCCATGGCCTTTGAAAATTTTATTGGCTGGATAGACATTATCATTGAATATTTTCTAATTGTTTCCTAGTTGTGCGTATTTGTAACTCACAGCAATACTTGAGCTGATGGGGCATCTAAATTGAATGTTATCTTTTGCTTTATCAGATTGCTATATTTGTCATGTTGCAACCAAGTTCCATGATTTTTACTGTAGAAGCCAAATGTGTGCGTTGATCAGATGCAGCTAATAAAATTTCATTGTGCTACTTTAGTCCCTTTCAGGCGTGGCGAACGCATTGGTTTTAGCTACCTTGTTTCACAGAAGTACACTGAAGAGCATGCCAAAGTTAAGGTTCTTCGTGATTCTGAGTATTTTGAATATGACATTGAGCTTTCCACGCATAAGCGTTTAGTTCCTGCACATATCAAGGGGAAGCCCCCATCTTATTACATCATCGCTGGCTTTGTATTTTCAGCTGTTTCTGTACCTTACCTTCGTTCTGAGGTATGTTATTGGAAGGTATCTAATTGTGTCGTTCTGTTTGTGAATGTGATTGGTTCTCATTGTGTTGGCATATATTTAAGCTCAATTTCTAGTGAATGTTGTTAAGCTTAATGTGATTGGTACTTATTGTGTTACCATAAGATTGCTGTCAAATAAGACTCAATTTGTAATTTGCCTAGAAGCTATTGGTAAATCAAAGTGTATTTTGAGTTCTGATTGGTGATGATTGTGCTTCTGAAATGCAGTACGGAAAGGATTATGACTATGATGCTCCAGTAAAACTGTTGGACAAGCTTTTATATTCAATGGCACAAACGGAGGATGAACAGTTGGTGGTGCTTTCTCAGGTTACCACTTTCAAACACAAAAATATAAGATTATATAAGATTTTTTGTTTATTGGCCATCTTAAAGTGTGGGTGATACTTTTTTAATGGCAGGTGCTTGTGGCAGATATAAATATTGGGTATGAGGATATTGTCAATACTCAGGTATGAACATGCCAACTTAAAATGTATATTTTGTTATGAGCTTCGTAGTTTCATCCGTCTATGAAATATGGCTTTGTCAACTTATCTAGCTTATTATTCGCTAGAAATTCATGATATACACTTGTCAGGTCTTGACTTTGAATGGAGTGCAAGTAAAGAATCTGAAGCACCTTGCAGAAATGGTAGAAAATTGTGAGGATGAATTTCTGCAATTTTCCCTTGAGCACCAACAGGTTGTGAGATTTGTTCTCTACTTTGCAGCCTCAATGTTTAACCCCCTTTTCAGGTCTAATGTAATATTAATAATATGTTAGGTTTCTAACTCTTAGGAATGTTCTGTTTACAGATTGTTGTTTTGGGAACAAAAGCAGCCAAGGCAGCGACACTGGATATTCTTGCAACACATTGCATACCTTCTGCCGTGTCTGATGATTTGAAATCATGAAGCAGTTTATAGGGTTGATCATGTCCATTTTTCAGTGAGAGAACATTTTGTATCTGAAATATCATGGTGGCCATAGGGTTATGTAGGTAGGATATGGAAAAACAGCTTCCACGATCTTTTCTTTGCATTTCAGCTGTAAACAAAGCTGCATATCCTAATTTCCAATTACACTCTATTTAAATTTAAACTATCCCTTGTGAAGTTTGAAGTGCCATTGAGAAGAAATCGAAATACAGTTTTGCCTTCTGTATTTGGTTAGTCTGCTCAAAATTCAAATAAAAGGCATTTGATGGTCATGTATTTTGGGTAAGTATATGCTCTGCGACATATATAGTTTCATTAATTAAAAAGGAATCTCTGTCTCAAACTTCGCATTGCAACTTGTTATTTGATAAAAGAGAAATCAACAAAATGCTAACAATTGTGCCGAAATGCTTCTAATCATGATAATTAATTCTATAGTTAACCATCTTGGGCAAAGATTACAGTTTGCTTTGATGAATTGGGGTAGAGGGGAGTGACAACTTTCATAATATGAATATGGTCTACTCTAGCTGTGGGTTAATCCTCAGCTTAGATGTCATGACTGAGGGCTATGACTTCTGTCAAAGTCATGGGTCTTGCACGTGGCCTAGTCTTTGGGGTGTGATGTTGTATTTTACCCAATTATAAACTATATTCATGTCTCCTGGGGTTTTGAAAATGGGGCCTGGCTTTGGAAGCCTTTTGCTACTTGAGCCCATCTTATTTAATAAGGCCTACAGTAGCTGTTGAACACATTTACTTGCGATTTATTCTTGTCCTCTTATATTCAGCGGGTTCAGTTGTAAATGTGTGCGTCAAGGTGGAGAATATAGTTTGTGCTTTATGGTGTCTCACAGAACATATAAAATTTACAGCATAGTGCAGAATATAGGCCACATGGAACAAAAAATACATTCACTTTTAGCGAACCCTGTTCGAGAATTGAACAACAAAAAAGTCAGAATTTAACGAGAGTTCCTCATTGGCATATAGTGGGTCAAGCTGATTAAATGTCATTGAAATTTCAATATCTGAATTTTAGTTTGTCGAGCACCTCATCTTTATTTGTCGAGGTTTTCTAGTGTAAGATATTTTTGACATCCCTTTGGAGCTTCCTGATATCAGAGTGTATTTAAATGGCATAAAATAATATTTTTTGATAGAGAACATATATATAGATATGAACTGAATCTACCATATACGTTGATTTTTGTCTTGTTTTTTGCAACCAATTCTTAATCATGTTCATCTTTTTTTTATTGCCTAATCAGATTGATTCCATTATAACTCAATAAGCTCAACGACAGAGGTTCAGTTAACAATGTCCATTTTATTACCAACAGCATAGTCGTGATTTCCCCAGAGTGAGTATGCCTAGTATGAAAAATAAATACTAAAACCTAATACGAATTTCATTATGCTCAACCCTAGACTTAGTATTGAAATCCATGCGTTATCTAATTACTGAAATGAAACTCATATTAGCAATTTGATTCTACAACAAAACCTGTTTTCCCTAAATATTGTGTGTTATACCCCTTTCAAGAGTTTGGTTCCGTCCTTGGTTTTTATGACAACTTTTCTTCAGAAGCGAACCCTGATTAAGTTATGTCAGCCTAAGCAAAACCGGGAT
Source organism: Taxus chinensis (assembly GCA_019776745.2). Taxonomy (NCBI): domain Eukaryota; kingdom Viridiplantae; phylum Streptophyta; class Pinopsida; order Cupressales; family Taxaceae; genus Taxus; species Taxus chinensis. The sequence goes on along the minus strand of CM034152.1, from coordinate 199,706,836 downwards.
TCATTTTTCAATTGAGTTAGATAACTTGCAGAGGTTTATGCTAATGTTAATCATATTGACAACATTTCATAAATACAAATGACAGGTAGTTTTTGAGGTAAAATCATGATGGAAAACACTGCGGAAAGGCATAATTGGTGCGTAATTACAATGATTTTCATGAACGTTTTTTCATCTGGTTATGTGAAATTTGATTAACAACCTGTGCAAGTCATGTCATTAATGAGTCCATCTGCCAACTTTTCTTGTGGTCGACTAAAATAAGATAGGTAAGCCATTTACCAAATATAGGTCCTTCTGACGTACATGGTCTTGTGATTAGTTACTAACATTTATGTTCTGTCCTCTTTCACCATTTTGCTACCTTGCTGCTTGTTACTTTGGAAGGCGTATCATGTTGCATTTGTTTTTCCACTTCAGTTGTGAACGCTTATGTATGATCGACTGACTAATTGCTGTTGACGTATAATCTCTTGACTAGTAGATGTTGCCAACTTGCTTTACATATTGATAAAACAATGAAATATGAACATACACTAAGTTACAAATGACGTCCAAGCACCATAGTGTGTGAAGAGGTCTGCCAACATACTATTGACTGATTGCTTTTAATCTGTGAATGCTCGACTGGTTCATGTTGCTGACTTGCTTTATGTATTATAACAAAGAATTATGAACATATTCCCAGTTACAAATGACATTTCCAAGCACATAGTTTGCAAAGAGATTAGCATATTCAAACACATAGCTGGCAAAGAGATTAGTTACTATAGTTCTTACTAAATTGATTGATATGTTGACCTAAAACCAAAGTGTTATGTTTTTACCACGAGTTCAAATTAATCATTAGAAAAATGATAGGTTTGATTTTTTTTGAATGTATAAAATATGCTTCTCTCTAATTAAGCATCACACTTACATGTAATAGTGAAAAACAATGCCCAATTATATAAACATTCAGGCACACAAAGGAGTAACAAATTATTAGCTTTGTTTACTTTGTGTTGTAAGGACTTTTTCATTGTTTCTTAACTAGTCGTCACAACATCAACTGATCCACGTATTTGTAGAACTATTGCATTGAGATATGTATATGTAATTATCAATTTATTTGTAACTTGCAAATGCCCCTGACAAATGTGGATTTTGTACGAATGCAAGTAAGTTTGGTTTACCATTTGAAATCTATTTGCATATGATTGTACTGATTATGGGTAGATATATTGTGTATTTGATGTAAAACCACTTTTCCATGAGGCATTGGCAAATTTGCATTGTCTTACATGCTTTAGATCTTGCTTCTTTATTGATATAGCGTGTGTTCTCTCATGTTTAGATTCCCCTAGCCCTAATTGTTGTATACATGATTCATACCTTAGTTTGATGTGTTTTCTCTTATGCTTAAATTTTCTTATCAGAAGTGCTTAGTCTAATTGTTTATATTTCTTAGCATATCCTATCATTTCAAGCTTGCTTATATGGATCCTAGATTTTTTTTTCTCAAAAGCTAAAATGTCTTCATTGAAAGTGATAACACCCTAAACTTTACAAAGCAAATAGTATGACTAACTAGGGAAGGCTAACACCATTGCCACCTATAGTCAAGCTCTAAGTCTAGAAATAATTCATCAATGATCAAAGCTTAAAAGCATGCTATGAATGTAAACTAAATGGAATTAAACCTTAATCTACATAGCATCCTTACTATATATTGAATTGCTAAACTAACAAAGGCCTAAATAGATCTAAGAGGGCAATCAAATTAGGATTGCTACTACTCCAAACAAGGTGAAATGGCCTCTCCAAATGACTACAAGATCATATTTGATACTCATCCACTAACCTCATTGAAGACTTTAGGCAAGGATTGAACTTAACTATAAATCGTATTTATTATATGAGATGCAAATCAAAACATGGTGTAAAATTGGAAGGTATTAGTCTTATTTATAGTTTTCCATTTGGGGAAAACTTGCATCTTTGTGCATGTGGGACTAAAAGTATAAAGAAGATCAAGATTTGTTAATCATGATTAAACTTTTCTAATCACAATTAGTGAATTAACAAAGTGATTATGATGTGATGAGCCTTAATTAACCACTTAGGGTCAATTAGGAGGCTAGGATAAACTTTTGAAGTTTGTTGAAATGTTGTGGAGGGAAATGAGATGATTTTGAGTGGTTGGAAAAGTGGTTTGAGCCAATAATAGGGTATATTGACCAAAACAATGGCAAAATAGGCTTAATTAACTACTAATCGCTAATTGTCTGTTTGAAAGAGGATTTTGACTTATGAAAGAGGTTAGGCAATCAACAATGTGTTGTTCATTGGCCAAAATGGTAAGAAACATTAGTTAATTAGTGGAAATCACTAATTATAACGGAATTGGTAAGAATAATGGTTGATTTGTATGCGTTTGGCAATAAGATTGCAAAAGTGGAATTTAGGTGTTTACATTTGCTCATGTTTGAGGTGAAATAACTTCTCTTCAAATATAGTAGACAAACATAAACAAGTAAATTTTTAAAGAAAAAATAGTAGAATGAAGGATGCCCCCTCGAGTGTCGATGGGGTGATAGAAGAAGTCAGTCGACGATCAAAAATATGATGGGGTGATAGAAGAAGTCAGTCGACGATCAAAAATATGATTAAAACAAATAACATAGGTAAGGATAGGGATAAACATGGTTGTTTATTGCCCTAGGTGATTTAGAAGAAAAATTCGTAGTAATAATAAATTATAATGAAGAAGAAATGAGAATGGAGAATATAGGACAAGCCCAATCTTTGTATCCAATCTTTCAATAAGCAACTTTGTTGTATCATTTTGCCCCTACATCTACATCATCGGTCTTTATTGAAACAAACAAAAGTGTAAAATAACATGAAAAGCTAAATTACTAACATTTGTTCATTGTTAAAAATGTGTAACTCCATGTAACATACATAATGCAATGCAATATGAGAAAGTAAACCGATTAACCTAACAGAGAAACCATTACAATCACACATACTCAAACAAACAACATTCAAAACAGTTGCACCAATGTTTTTATTATCAAGCTTCAGTTCACAAATGTTCGTGTTATAACGACAAGGGTTAAAAATGGTGCCCCAAGCAAGGATACATGTGAGGGGAATAACAGAGGACACAAGTAGTCCAATGGAAAGCATTTGTGTGATATGACAATATCTGGCAACTCATTGTTGCACGAGAGTACCGACATATTAAGCAAGTCAGTTTTGTTCATGGAGGTAGATCACGATAATCCGCAAGTCGTTTGAGACAAGAACAAACAAATACCTAAGAAAGATGTTTTTGTAGGACAAATTTCGATGTTCGAGGACAATGCATTTGATACAGGCTTCAGCTGCGTGCATGTCGTTTACCAATTTTTGAAAAAAAATGAATTTTTACAAATTTTAATGATTTTCTGATTTTTTTGGGTTTTAGGAGAAAATTTATATTGTTTTATATTTTTGAATTTTTAGGGAGAAGATATTGTAGAATAAATAACGAAGTTGTGAGACCTTGTTAAAAGTCACCGTAAGGAAAAAATATGCTCCAGGTAGTAGAAAAGGCCGTCGGGAAGCAAAAACATGCCCCCACGTAATAAAAACGGGCGTGAAATAATTATTTATTAAAAATAATCATCACGACAAGTTGTAGAAGAATGCAGAAGAACCACAATAGCTCTAGGGCGCCTCGAGGGTGAGAAACACGTCATAGGGGGTGGAAAGTAGGTATATAAGCCATTGCGGCTAATTCATTCATCACATTCACTTACCATTTGATTGTTGATTTGAGCACTGACCTACAGGAGGAAATGGCGAGGGTGCATAACTGAAGACACCGTGCGGATCAAGTGAGAGACTACCAAAGACTTCCAGCGGATGGCCCACAGGTACACACAGTCAAAACCCTACACTCTACTAATTAAAAATATTTAATTTGGGTTAAAACACATTTAATTAGGGTTTTGTTGTGCAAATGTGTAACAAGGAAATTGATAATTTCTAAGCATGACAACGACACCCCTGTACCAAAATTTTCACGTTTTATCATTCCGAGGCACCCTAGGTCTACCCAGTCAGTTCAATAACCTCCCAATTAGTGTTAATTCATTATCCTAGGTGATTTAGGAAAGTCAAATCAACCCCCTAGGTGATTTTAGGAGTTCATTGAAAAATATAAATTTCAAGGCATTGTGGGAAGGGCTATCACTGGTCTTCGTAGGACTAGAACAACCCCATGAAGCGGAACACAAAAGCTAAACCAGACACAAAGGTGATTCAAAGGCCTTGGGAAATCATGGAAGTGATTCAGGAAGATTCATGAAGGAATCAGAGAAGTTGGGGTAGTTTCACCAAAATTAGGGTTCACAAGCCTAGGCAATGCACATGCCAAAACAAATACTGAGATTCAGAAGGTGATTTCGGGAGCTCTGGATGGAGTTAGGAGAAAAACGAAATATCGTCGGAAAGGTAATTCCAATACCTACAAGATGATAAAAAAAAATTTCACAACACTTTGGCACAATGGGTCTACAAGCAGTTTTTATCATGCACATGTGGAGTACCAAATTAAAAACCCACTTTTTCACGGAAACAATTGAGGAATTAATACCTAATACCCTCACCATTGGATTTATAAGATCATTTCCAATAAAAATCATATAAAATTTCATCAAAAAGGTCCATCGAGAGCTCAAGTTATTGTCGTTTCAAGATGTCTTCTTAGAGCGAATTCAGGAGTTAGTCAAATTTTGGGAGGACATGTGTCAGCTCCAGGAGCCTGGAGGGATTTTGTATCCCTCACGTCCCTCAAGGTTAGGGACATCAAACATGAAAAAATGTGACCAGCCCCTAAGGAGATTTCTGGTCACCCATGTGACCAACTTCCAACCCCTTAGTGCTTTAAAACTATTTTTTGGCTTTAATCCCCTGCCGTTGGATCTCCGCCACATGTCACCACCTTGCTCGCCATGGAAATTGATGTCCCTCATATCCCTTTGAGGTGAGGGACATCAAGGATATGAAAATGCTCCTCTTTACATGCCTTTGAATTTTTCAAATTATAAAAATCCCTCTTGCTTCTAACATCTAACTCCTCTATGCACAACTTGCTCTGTAACTTTTTCTGCAACTTCTCACCACCACTCCACTATTTCTGAACCTAGAACCAGCTCCCTCACAACATGGAAAATGTCTACTTCATGATAATATGTAGGTCAGAGAGGAAGAATTGAACGAAACAAGAAGAAAGAACGAAGAATAGAGAAGAAACATGAAAACTCCATTGCCATAGAACAAAGAATCGAAGAAATCTTTCAAACCAATTCGCGAAATGATCTACTAGATGTTTTTGAGTTCTCCACTCTCAAAAACTATTAGAAACAAACATTTATACCTCTCGTTTGTAGCACAAAATGCTCACAACGAAGAAATTTCACTTTTGGCTCTACGAAGGAAAAACCTCAATTTCCCGTCAAACCGGCAATCGGATCGAAGAGACATTTCACCAGTAAGATAAAAAACAAAAACCCATAATGAAAATGTGTTTTTTTCTACAAACAAAGTAGAAAACCAGACCTACAATTTTTGAGGTCCATTAATGGCTAACGTGTCTAGAAGTGTCGTTAGGTCAAAAATTTAAAAGTTTAAAATCTCCCAAAATTCTGATCAAGCAAGCACGAAATTTCAGGGGACGATATTGGGAAAAAACCCATATCAGAAAACTTTATTCCACATAAATTTGACCTCCAAAATCCCACTTTCTAAAAATAATAGGTCTTCTACATAAATGACTGCTATTTTGGGAAAGTCATGAACAAAAGAACTTGCAAAGGAGACACTGAACACAGAGGATGCACTGTAGTTGAAAGTTCATCTGAATGGGCATTTTGGTCCAAATTTGACACTTACTAAAAATAGTAAGTGGTTTCACAAGCACCTGCCAAAAATAGAAAATTCGAGTGGGAGGATTGCAGAAGGAAAGAGATTCTCAGTAATCACAACCAGTCAAGGATCAAAGGGGCCAATTTTTCACACTACTAAAAAATAGTAAGTTGTTTTTTCGATGCTTACTAAAAATAGCAAGTCACCCCAAAAAGGTGAATTTCGTAGAGGGAACATTCTGGGAGTTGAACATTCATGCTGCCATCAACAGTTGGAGATCAGGGAGGGAAAATCTTGACACTTGCTAAAAATAGTTTCCCTTTCCAAATACAGTAAGTGTCGAGAAACATTGAAGTTCAGATTCGCAGGGGTAAGAACTCTACAAGTGAGGTCACTTTCATGGATCTCAATATTGTATTTCGACACTCATGTGTGAGGTGGAATTCGCAATTAGATGCCATCAGACTGTTCATTAGAATCATGTCCAAATCAATTAAGCAGTGCGACACTATTGTATGGGATCAAGACAAGGTTTTTTTTAAAGCTTTAGTATTTCCTAAAGGGATCTCCATGTTTGATGCTCATATTCACCAATAGAATCATTCAACAAAACTTCACTCGTGGGGTTCATGCGTCATCTAAAGGAATCCTCTTGTGGTATAAGACATTCAAGGATCCAAGTTTCACTACATTGGAACATTGTATGGTTCGGGTTACATGAGTATCTTGTGTAGGGTGGAAGTTACGGTCATCGGTAGAACCATTCAAAAATATTTTTAAACACTCGTTCCAAAGCATCTATGAGACAATTTGAAGGAGTTTCACATGAGTTTGAAGATTCAGAGTTTCATCGCATTGGAGCTTTCCATCAACAAGGATCAACAGACTTCATCAGGAATGACATCTACACTTTTTCTTCTCTCTCTTTCTCTCTTCTCTTCCCCCAACTTTCTCTCACTTTCCAATATTCTAATTTCACGTTGGGGTTGTACTTTTTCATGTCTTAATGTTCCTAATGTAATAAGTCACCTTTATGTTATAAAAAGGGACTTAAAAGTTTCATAGAAAGGTGCAAAGATTTAAGTTGTGCGAGGGCATATGAAAAGGCATTAGGGGGTAGATGATGAGTTACCTCTCATTCTATCAATTTTAAATTCATTTCCATTTCAAAGGGTTGGCAATTGATCTTGTAAACTCAAAAGTGCATTGTACTTAGAGAGAGCAAAGGAGATAGCCATTTTCTTCTACTTTCCTCCACTCTCAAATTTCTTCCATTCCCACACTATGTACAACTTATGTTTAAGCATCAATACAAGAAGGTGGAGTTTCTAACCTTTTTGATAAGGATATTTTAGAAACTTTGAGTTTGCAATCTTATCTCATCTTGTTGCCATTTACAGGGTTGTTTCTTCTCATAAATGCATGTTTTGAAGTTTCTAACTAGTGTGTGTAGGAATCTGATTTCCTACATGTAACATTAGTGCCCCTATCTCATTTCTCACTCTCTTTTCCCACTTTACAGATAAAGTCCTCCCTAGTAAGAAATTACTAACTTTGCCACAGGGTTAGTGGAGCACCCCTATTGTATCCCTGGTGGAAAGACCACCATAGAAATCCACATTTTCTCGCACATACATATACGACAGTTGCATAGATTAAGTAGAGGGACTTAGATTCCTAGAGTGTTGGTAAGAAACCCATAAATTTGTACCCCGACAAATTTTCTCTCCAACAATTTTTGGCACCCTTCGTGGGGCAGATTTAGCAGCATCTACACCCAAAATACAACCGCAAGGTCCCAAAAAAAATTTAAAAAATGAAATATTGAAAAAACACAAAAGTGTTCATGAAAAGCTATTTTTGAAAGATACACTATCAATTTCTGCACGTGACCTTTCATATTCCCACTTCAAGAATTTCCAAAAGCTGGCTGAAGGAAGATACACTAGGTTAAACAGGTTGAGAGGTGGTGTTGATTCCAATTTTGAGGCTTTACAAAATCAACAAGAACGAATTAGAGATAATCCATACTTCTTCTCTCAAGCCTCCTCTCCATCTGGCTCTTCAAGAAGTTCACTTGGAAATCCTATCCAAACTCCTGTTGATACTGCCCCTTCAAATTCTCCCACTTTTCAACCAACATTGAGCATTGAGTTCCCAGAAGAAGAAGAATTTAAAGAAAAATTTGTAGAAGCAAGAGTTGAAGTAGAAGCAGAAGCAGAAACGACAATAGAAGATGAAGCAGAAAGACCTCAACCCATTGTCCCATGGGGAATAAATACAGGCCCGCTTTCTCTTGAACCCCCTCTTCACAATCTACTAACAAGTTCCCACAAGAACTCTCCAAAATTCAAAGGCGATGGCACGCATATTCCTAAAGAACACATCATTACTTTCACGACATCAGGCAGAATCCTTGGTGTTAAACACGAAGATGTTGTTGTGAGACTGTTCGTGGATTCCCTTCAAGAAAAAGTAGTAGAATGGTTCTACCTCCTTCATGCCTAATCCATCACTGGTTGGAATGACATCAAGGCTTCCTTTGAGAAAAGATTTAAATCAACTGAAGATTGTCATGGCCTCTTGGTGAAGTTGGCTCAAATGAAGAAAGGAGAAACTGCAACTATGAGAGACTTCGTGGCTCGTTTCGAACGGTTACTTCGTAGGATACTGAAAGAAGATTCACCATCTAAAAAAAATATCAAGAGATTCTTCATCAATGCTCAATCATCGAAGGTAGGATTTTTCCTAGGAAGAGTTCAACCAAGGAATATTGCAAAAGCACAAAGAATGGCCATTGAAGTCGATGATGATCTCATCCTATCAGGGAAGATAAAGAATCCATCAAAGGGAAAGGTCCATCATTCTGGAGATGAGAGAAAAAATCCATTGATGCAAAAATTGGGAAATGAGATGGAATCTTTAAATGAGTATCTTCTCAAAAAAATAACACAAATCAATTTGTAGGAACACCCCGAAGGCTTGCCTTGGAGGCCCCGCCTGTAAATGCAAATTGCAAGGTTCGGGGAAGTGAAGCAGAGCTTGAACAAGAAAGTGAAGGTGATGATCTCCTATAAGTTGATGATCTTGAGAATGATACAAAAATAAGATTCTGTGAGTATATTGGAGGTGATGAAGATGATGAAGAAGATACACCCAGTTTCTCATGTGCGGTATTCACTCATTCTCAGTCTGAGAAAGGAACCTCTTCCTCCACTGCTGATAAAAACAAGAAGATTGATGATTCTCCTATGGTGACTCTGAAAAATAAAATAATCAGTCAAGGATCTCTGCTCCCACCCTCCATGGAGTCTGCATTGTTGAAACCTGATGTTGTAGCAAGTAAGAGGGCTCCACCAATTCCAAGTAAGTCTTCTGATCCCTCTTCTAATTATAAATCTAAATCCGCTCCTATAAAATCTAGTACTTTGAAAGCTCCTAGTGTATCTTTCAAGATCCCCTATGTTCCCCAAAAATCTACTCCTGCTTCCAAACTTGTCCTAAATCCAAAAGCAACAACTTCATCACCCTCGCCCGCATCTGCTCCTTTTGACTTTAGAGAATATGCAAACGAAGCCAAGGTGCAAATTACTGAAACTGAATATATGTAGATTCACCCCGAACAATTTGAGAGATTTGTTCAATACATCAGAAGTGGTAGTTTAACACCCAATGTTGTAGCTCATAGTTCTAAAGTATTACTACCAAACCCACATACACCTCCATCACAAAACATGCTTTCATTGAGTGCATCCAAGACTGAAAAGGTTGAACCTTTCTATGTATCTCTTCTTGTTGGATATTATGTATTGAACAACTGCATAATAGATTCTAGAGCCTTCGATAATGTAATGCTTATAAAGGTCACCAAGGCTCTCAAACTCACCATGAATTGACTCGATAGCTCTTGTTACTCCATGGAATCAAAGGAAGTCCCACTTATGGGGAAGATTAAAGATGCACATGTGGCTCTTGCCGAATTTCCAGATAAAAGGATATCCATGACTATTTTGGTAGCAAACATCCTGACAACCTTTGGAATGTTGTTAGGTTGAAGCTTCTGGCGAGACTTGGTAGTGAAAATTTAGATGAATTGGTCATCGACAACCATACTAGTGAAGGGAGACATAGATAAATTGCTTCCAAAGAATAAGATGAGGTACACGATGTGAAATTGTGGAAGCCCAGAAAACAACATCTTGCATCAAGATAGCATATGCATGAATTACTTTGTGACAATGAGGAGGAAGAGGATATTCCCATCTTGATAGGGCCGTGCATGCCTTCCTGGAGAGCCATGGACCTTGAATAAGCATTGAGGAGATTCGAGTTACAAGAGGGCAACCCCGAATCGCCGGATGATGTAAACCATGAAGAAGAGAAAATGGTTCTTGATGATTTTCAAACAAAAAAATCAGCGTATGTGCTTATCCGCGATGAAGAGATATTCTCATTCCCATTCGAAAATGAGGACTCCCTTGATCATATCACCCAGGAAGAGACCAAGTCAGTTTGCAATGAGCCCTCAAATAGTGGGAAAGAACAATTTGTACAAGAACTTCTAAAATCCACAAAATAAATAGAAGATCTTGAGCTCAGTCTCGAACTCCTGATGCAAGCCATGAATCTGCAAGACAAGCGTAAATCTGATTTGAAATCCTTAACCAGTATGAAGATTGGCCATGTTGAAATAAAGCAAGAGGAGAAATACGATGCCCCTCCATAGCCAATGGTTGATGCATGTGATGATGAAATCGCGGTATTTTCTTTCCCATTTGAAGAGGAAGACTCTTTCCATGATGAAGAAATTGAAGCAAGGAGTTTTGAGGCCTTTGAAGCTGAAGATACTCTTTATGAAGGATTGATAGAATGCAGCGATTCCCAAGATAATGAAGTAATATCTCTAGATAGTTGCCTTGAGCTACAAAATAAAGATTCTTCGAAGGCATACAAAGATGAGCTTTAGGAAGTAACAAAGGATATCTCCGTGCAAGAACTATTGGATGCAGTAGAAGTTGCAGAAGACCCCAAGTTGATTCTTGATCTCTTAACTCGTGCCATGGACATACAAGACAAGTATGAGTTTGCCTCTGATCCTCTTGCCAGTACTCAAACGCCTCACATTGGAGTAGAGATAAAGGATGAATCTAAGGTTTCTCATGGAGAAGATATCAATGAGCACAGACCTGGGAAATAAAGTAATTCACAATATTCAAGAAATTTGAATGAAAATCAGCTTCGGGGCAGTGATGAGATGCTGAATGAAGAAATAGCTATGTGGATAAACACAGAAGGCAAATGACACTATGAAACTGATTTCAAAGAACATGAAGGCAATGGAATTTCTAAGCGAAGGTCTGAGCATCAAGAATCTCATGTAGACTCACTCCTACTAAGTACACAGACAAACATGGAAGCACCTGACTTTCATAAACAATTAAGGAAAGGAGGCTACTTTCTTGAACTAGTCAATGGCTTCACAGATTAACATCACTCAAGGTTTCCCACTCAAGGGTAACTTTTGAGGAATGAAAAGTGCTTCAGTGAAAGTAGGTTGTCCCTCGCCTTGTACCATAGGTGATTGTTAGGCGTGTTTCCCATTCTGTTGTGTGTGTTGTTTCATTTACGTGTGTGTTGTGTATTTCCTTCTTCACACACACACACACACACACTCTCTCTCTCTTGTTGTAAGTTGTACATGAATTTGCATGGCCCAATGGATAAGGCACTGGTCAATGGATCATATTGTCTAAAGTTGAGCTTCTAGATTCTTCATATCATGTCTTCATTGCGCTCAATCTATGTCATGTCCCTAAGATAAATCCTGTAATGGAATTACTTGTATAAATCTGATTATTAGCAACAATATAATACCAATGAACACACTATTTCAAATAAATGATCTCAATATGCAAGTAGAATAGCTTAGCCACTTCGAGGGGGCAACCTCCAAACCAAATAATATGACTCAAATGCTTAATCTCATCATCAACTACTCTAACTAACCCTTATATATACTATTCCTATGCTATGGCCAACACCAAGGCTGACCCACTAATGATAATATGACATATATGAAAGAGAAACATAATGATAAGAAGTTATGATAGCCACAAGTCAACTATATACATCCAATGTAAGATATATGATTAAGGGTGTAACATTCCCATCCCCTTCGAAGCAACATTGTCATCAATGTTGAGAAGATGTGGATGCCGCTGCATGAAGTTTGCATCCTCCCAAGTTGTGTCTTTATTGTCTAGATTTTTCCACTTGATCAAATACTTAGTGATGATCCTTGTCCTCAATCGCTTAGTGCATGTCTGAAGAATGCATTCTGGTTCCAGGATGATTCATCCCTCTTCTTCAAGCTTTGGTAACACTGTCTGGGTTGATACCATCTATCAAATTACCTTCTTTAGGAAATATACGTGGAAGACTGGATGAATTTGAGTAGCCGGAGGAAGTTCCAGTTTGTATGCTACACTACCAAACTTATGTAACACTTGATAAGGGCCATAGTACTTAGGTGAAATATTGTTATCCTTTTTCTGTTGTTTCAAGGACATTTGATTATATGGTTATAAACGAAAAAAAACCCAATCATCGACTTCAAAATGTCTTTCAGTGCGATGTTGGTTTACTTGCTGCTCCATGCAGTATTGTGACATCACCACATTCTCCCGAAGACTAGAAAGCACCTCTTATTGGTGTTGAATATGTTCTTCAACTACTTGAACCCTTGGCTGGACTCTCAAAGATGAGGTGATAGATGGTGGATGGTACCCATATAATGCCAAGAAAGGAGACATTTTAGATGAAGTATGAAATGAGGTGTTATACCACCATTCTTCCAGTGTTAACCATTGGACCCATCTTGCTTGTTTATTTGAGGTAAAAAAAAGAAGATATCCCTCCCAGAACTTGTTTACCACCTCTGTTTTCCCATCACACTGAGGATGATAAGAGGAACTGCGAGCTAGTTGTGTTCCCAAGCATGAGAACAAGTCAGTACAAAAATTACTAGTAAAGATAGGGTCTCGGTCACTTACTATAATCTTTGGTGTCCCATGTAGCTTCTGAACTGTATGCCTGAAGGTTGTTGCTACTGTACTCGCAAAAAATGGATGTGATAACACACAAAAATGGGCATATTTAGTGATTCTGTCCACCACCACCTTGATTACATTTTTACCTTCTGATTTAGGCAATCATGTGATGAAGTCCATGGACACCTCTTCCCACCTCTGGCTAGGAATAGATAGAGGTTGTAAAAGACCTGGAGACTTAATTGTTTCACCCTTATTTTTCTCACAAATCATGCATTCTACCACAAATGTTTGGACATCCCCTTTTAACCCTTCCCAGAAAAAATCATGCTTAATTCGATGATATGTCTTCAAGAAGCCAGAATGCCCCCTACTGGAGTAGCATGGAGCTCAGATAGAAACCTATTTTTAAGGATTGAAATCTTACATAGATATAATCTATCTTTATACCATAAAGCATCTCCTTTCCATACAAATTTTTTGACATGCTTGGATCTTGTTAGAGATTTTGAATGGTATTTTGTGTACCTGGATCATTTTTCCATTCAGACATGACATCCTCTATCTAAGCCTCCTGTAATACAGATTTGGCACAAAACAATGACTCGATTGATTCCTTCTTCCGAGATAAAGCATCAGTGACTACATTATCTTTCCCTTTCTTGTATATTATATCAAAATCATAACCCAACATTTTTGAGACCCATTTATGTTGTTCTTCAGATGATAAACGTTGCTCTAAGAAGTATTTCAAACTATCATGATCTATCTTTACTTTGAAATGTCTTCCCATTAGATATGGTCTCCATTGCTTCACTGCATGAAGTATGGCTAGCATTTCTTTCTCATAAACTGGTTTAGATATATTCTTACCTTTGAATTGGTGGCTCTAAAAGGAAATGGGTTGACCTTCTTGCATGATTACTGCCCCCATACCATACCCTGAAGCATCACATTCAACAATGAATGTTTTGGAAAAATCTGGGGTGGCTAGAACCGGAGTGGTGCACTTAGCCTCCTTTAACTTCTCAAATGTCGTAGTAGCATGCTTGTTCTAATGGAAAGAGTCCTTCTTCAATAAAGCAGTGAGTGGTTTTGCGATGCTGCCATAATTCCTTACAAATCTATGATAATAACCTATAAGCCCCAAAAATCCTTGATTTTTTTAGGGTTTTGGGAACCTTCCATTCAAGCATGGCTTTTATCTTGTTAGGATCCACTTTAACACATTCATAAGAGACAATATGGTTCAAATATTCAACCTCCTTGACACCAAAAGAACACTTAGAGGGATTTTCATAAAGTTGATGTTGTTCAAGAGTTTCCAACACCTTATTTACACGATGCAGGTGTTCCTCCCATGTTTTACTATAAATTAATATATCATCAAAGAACACTAAAACAAACTTTCGCAGAAATGGCTTAAAGATGGAATTCATCAACCTTTGAAATGTAGAGGGTGCATTTGTTAGTCCAAAAGGCATTACCAAGAACTCATAGTGTCCTTCATGTGTCCTGAAGGTTGTTTTATGAATATCTTTATCCCTAATTATAATATGATGATATCCAGAACAAAGATCAAGTTTTTTAAAGTAAACATCACCATGTAACTCATCTAGAAAATCATATATTATAGGAATAGGAAACTTATCTTTAACTATGTACTCACTGTGTTGCATGTAATTTGGACACATGCACCAATTGTCATCTTTTTTTCGTACCATCAAGATAGGAGAAGAGTAAGCACTCTGACTATGACGAATAAACCATGCTTATAGGGGTACATGTAGGGGTACATGTAAGGTCTGATGTTGGGTGGTTGACTCCATGGTACTAGCTGGATGGCATGGTCATGGTCTCTTTTTTAAGGTAAATCCTTTGAAATTTCTCTAAACACCATTGAGTGCTCATCTATAACTGCTTGCATAACTGCGGGTAGAAATGTATTTGAATGATGTGCTTCAAATGAAAATATTTGTGCCACAAACCCCTCAACACCTTTTCTAAACAATTTTTGCATCTGATGAGAACTTACCATCTGTGGGGACTTTGCTCTTAATCCTTTTAGTTTAAAAGTCCTCCCTTCTGATTGGAATTGCATGAACAATTCTTGGAAATTCATTTCAATGGTTCCCAAGGTGGTAAGCCACTGAACTCCTAACACAATGTCTACTCCTCCCATGGCAATGACATACATATTGCTAGTTATCAAGTAATCTCCCATGGTGAGATTAATGTTATGGCATTTTCCTGAACAACTAACAATTTTCCCATCAGTGATCATGACTTGACATTCTAGAGCTGGATAAACAAAGCAATTCAAGCGTACCACCAACTTATGATTGATGAATTTGTGAGTACTTCTTGAATCAATCAACATTGTTACCCTCTATTTTTTTAAGAATCTAACTACTTTGAGAGTTTGGGGAGTGCTAATACTTGAAATTGTATGGCATGATATTGTTGGTTGGGGATCTCCTAATTCCTCCTCTTGCTCTACTTCTTCATCTTCTTCATTTTCTTCTTCTTCATTAGGCCCCTCAATGTAGAACAACTTATTTTCAACACACTTATGTCCTGGTCCAAATTTATTATCACAATTAAAACATAACCCTTTGGCTCTATTTTCTTCAATTTTTTGAGGTGTCAGTCTAACTAGCCGAGGGAATGATGGTGGGAATGTGCTACGATATCTGATATTACTGACAATTTGTTTCCTACTAGAAAGAAATTTTTCCTCTTCCCTACTTTCCATGATCATAGAATTTGAAACCTTATGAGGATTAAACATACGCACCTCAGTCTTAATTTTTTCTTTACGAACATTTTCCACCTGTAAGGAAAGGTTTTGGAATTGATGGATGTAATCTTTGACTATTCCTGTTTGTCTTATCTTTGCTAATTGACTAAAATAATTCTCCAACACACTAGAACTGTAGTGTAATTGCAAATCTTCGGTGAATACTGTCCATGTAACATTGAGGCCACTCTTTTTCCTTTGAGCACATAACCATTGATACCAAATGAATTGGTCAGGTTCGAGGTACAAAGATATCATGGTAACCTTTTTCCCGATGGAATCTGATGAAGATAAAATAAATTATCTATCTGGTTAATCCAATTGAGTGTATCCTTTCCTTCAAAATTATGTAATTCTACTTTTGGAATCATGTTACGAGCCTGCATAGTGGTTGTATTTAGATTGGTCATGCTTGTAGATCCACCCTGGCTAGTTTTTCTATTACTTTGACTTGAAGATCCACCCTAGTTAATATGAGTGATTGAGTGGTGGCTGATTAGGAAGGATATGATGACCCATTATATTGTAACTAAATTGGTGAATGAAATCCTCCAATCATTGTCCAATCTTGTCTACATCTACTTTGTTGGCCACTCTACGCTCGAGGTTTCATAACTCTAACTCGAGATAACTGACCTTATGGTCCATTGAAGTAAACCCTAACCCTAAGGACTCTATAGATACCCCTTCTGACTCTAACTCCTCAACTATTATCTCATCCTTGTTAGGGGTTTTACCCGAAGTGATGGGATTCTTTTTGCTTTTCGAAGGCCCAACCATGATGCCCCAAAATGGTAGGATTTAGGGATCAAGGTCAAAATTTAGGGTTTGGGATTTCAATAAGAATTTGGCACAATTTTAAAAAATGCAAAGAATGAAATCAAACTATTTTTTAATCCTATTTTTGGAATTGTAAATAACTTTGGAAAATTCCACAAATTGCACCCTAGGTAGCCGAATTATGAAAAAACATAAAACTGCTATAACTTTTGCAAACCAAGTAAAAAATTCTTAAAATTTGGAGGGGAGCTTACTTGACTAATTTTGCAATGCTAAAAAAATTTACAAAAAAATCGCTACCATTTTTGAGATATGGCCGAACCTTCACAATTAGGGTTTGACGCAACGCTGACCGAGTTCAAGCTCTGATACCACTTGTAATGGAATTACTTGTATAAATATGATTATTAGCAACAATATAACACCAATGAACACAATATTTCAGATAAATGATCTCAATATGCAATTAGAATAGCTTAGCCACTTCGAGGGGGCAACCTCCAAACCAAACAATAAGACCCAAATGCTCAATCTCATCATCAACTACTACCAACTAACCCATATATATACTATTCTTATGCTATGGCCAACACCAAGGCCGACCCACTAATGATAATATAACATATATGAAAGAGATGCATAATGATAAGAAGTTATGATTGCCACAATTCAGCTATATACATCTAATTTAAGATATATGATTAAGGGCGTAGCAGAGCCACTGTTGTCGTGCAAATGTGCAATAGGGAAATTGATAATTTCTAAGCATGACAACGATACCCCTGTACCAAAATTTTCATGTTTTATCATTCTAAGGCAACCCGGGTCTACCTAGTTAGTCCAGTAACCTCCCAATTGGTGTTAATTCATTCCCATAGGTGATTTAGGAAAGTCAAATCAACCCCCCTAAGTGATTTTAGAAGTTCATTGAAAAATGCAAACTTCGAGCCGTTGTGGGAAGGGCTATCACTGGCCTTCCTAGGACTAGAGCAACCCCATGGAGTGGAATGAAAAAGAAAAATTGGAAACTTAGGTGAGTCAAAGGCCTTGGGACATCATGGAAGTGATTCAGGAAGATTCAAGAAGGACTCAAAGAAGTTGGGGCAGTTTCATCAAAATTAGGGTTCACAGACCTATGCAGTGCACAGACAAAAACAACTATTGACCTTCAAAAGGTGATTCTGAGAGCTCTAAATGGAATTAGGTGAAAAATTTGTAAAGGTAATTCAAAGACCCACAAGATGGTGAAATTATTTGTTTCATAACACTTTAGCGCAATGTGTCTCAAAGTAGTTTTTCTCATGCACATGTGGAGTACCAAATAAAAATACACTTTTTAGGGATCACATTGATGAATTAAGACCTAATACCACAACCATTGGATTCATAAGGCCATTTATATTCAATATCATATAAAATTTCATCAAAAACATCCATCGGAAGCTCAAGTTATCATCATTTCAAGATGTCCTCTTAGAGCGAGTTTGGGAGTTAGTCAAATTTTGGGAGGACACATGTCAGCTCCAGGATCCTGGAAGGATTTTGTGTCCCTCACGTCCTTCAAGGTCAGGGACATCAAACATGGAAAAATGTGCCCATACCCTAAGAAGACTTATGGTCACCCATATGACCAGCTTCCAACCCCTCAGTGCTTTAAAGCTGCTTTTTTGCCTTTAATCCCTTGCCGTCGGATCTCCGCCACATGTCACCGCCTTGCTCACCATGGAAATTGATGTCCCTCATATCCCTTTAAGGTGAGGGACATCATGGATATGAAAATTCTCCTCTCTACATGCCTTTGAATTTTTCAAATTATAAAAATCTCTCTTGCTTCTAACATTTAACTCCTCTATGCACAACTTGCTCTGTAACTTTGTCTGCAACTTCTCACCACCGCTCCACCATTTCTGAACCTAGAACCATCTCCCTCACAACATGGAAAAAATCTACTTCATGATAATATGAAGGTCAAAGAGGAATAATTTAACGAAACGAGAAGAAAGAACGAAGAACAGAGAAGAAGAAGCATGAAAACTCCATTGCCATAGAACGAAGAATCGAAGAAATCTTTCAAACCAATACGCGAAATGATCCACTGTCTATTTTTGAGTTCTCCACTCTCAAAACCCATCAGAAAAACACATTCGAACCTCTTGTTCACGTCACAAAATGCTCATAGTGAAGAAATTTCACTTCCGGCTCTACAAAGGAAAAACCTCAATTTCCCATCAAACCGACAACGCGATCGAAGAGAAATTTCACCAGTAAGATAAGAAAAAAAAACCCATAACGATTTTATTTTTCGAAAAATGGAGGAGAAATCCAGACCTGCAATTTTCAAGGTCCATTAATGGCTGTCATGTCCAGAAGTGTCACCAGGTTAGAAATTTAAAAGTTTAAAATCTCCCAAACTTTTGATCGGGTAAGCACGAAATTTCAAAGGGATGATATTGGGCAAAAACCCATATTAGAAAAAAAATTTCTGCGTCAATCCAACCTCTTGAAGCCCACTTTCTAAAAATGGCAGGTCTTTTGCATATAGGACTACTATTTTGGGAAAGTCATCAACAAAAGAACTTGTGAAGGAGGCGGCGAACAAAGAGGATGCACTGTAGTTGAAAGTTCATTAGAACGGGCATTTTGGTCCAAATTCGACACTTACTAAAAATAGTAAGTGGTATTGTGAGCACTTGCCAAAAATAGAAAATTGGTCCAAAAATGGGAGGAGCGCAGAAGGAAGGAGATCCTCAGTAATCACAACCAGTCAAGGATCAAATTGGTTGATTTTTCACACTGCTAAAAATAGTAAGTTACTTTTTCAGTGCTTACCAAAAATAGCCCAAAAGGGTGAATTTCGTAGAGGGAACATTTTGGGAGTTGAACATTCATGATACCATCAACAGTTGGAGACCAGGGAGGGAAAATCTTGACACTTGCTAAAAATAGTTTCCCTTTCCAAATACAGTAAGTGTTGAGAAACATTGAAGTTCAGATTCGTAGGGGCAAGAACTGTACAAGTGAGGTCACTTTCATTGATCTCAACAGTGTCGACACTCATGTGTGAGGTGGAATTCAAAATCAAATGTCGTCAAACTGCTCATCAGAATCATGTCCAAATCAATTAAACAGTGTGGCAGTGTTGCATGGGATCAAGACAAGGTTTGTTCTAAAGCTTCAGTATTTCCATAAGGGATCTCCATGTTTGATTCTCATAGTCACCAATGGAATCATTCAACAAAACTTATCTCTTAGGGTTCGTGCGTCATCTAAAGGAATCCTCTTGTGGTATAAGACGTTTGAGGATACATGTTTCACTACATTGGAACATTGCATGGTTCGGGTTACAAGAGTATCTTGTGTATGGCGGAAGTTACGGTCATCGGTAGAACCATTCAACAATGTTTTTAAACACTCATTCCAAAGAATCAGTGAAACAATGTGAAGGATTTTTAGACAAGTTTGAAGATCCAAAGTTTCATCGCATTAGAAATTTCCATCAACGAGGATCAACGGAATTCATTGGGAATGACATCTCCTCTTCTTCTTGTCTCTCTTGCTTTCTCTCTCCTCTTCCCCCAACTTTCTCTCACTTTATAATATTTTACTTTCGTGTTGGTATTGTAGTTTTTCATATGTCTTAATGTTCCTAATGTAATAAGTCACCTTTTTGTTATAAAAAGGGACTTAAAATTTTCCTAAGCTGAAAAGTTTTAGGTTGTGCAAGGGCATATGAAAAGGCATTGGGGGGTAGATGATGAGTCACCTCTCATTCTATAAATTGTAAAGCCATTCCCATTTCAAATGGTTGGAAATTGATCTTGTAAACTCAAGAGTGCATTGTACTTAGAGAGAGCAAAGGAGATATCCATTTTCTTCTACTTTCCTCCACTCTCAAATTTCTTCCATTCCCACACTATGTACAACTTCTATTTAAGCATCAATACAAGAAGAAGGATTTTGTAGCCTTTTTGATGAGGATATTTTAGAAACTATGAGTTCACAATCTTATCTCATCTTTTTGTCATTTGCAGGGTTGTTTCTTCTCATAAATGCATGTGTTGAAGTTTCTAACTAGTGTGTACAGGAATCTGATGTCCTACCTATAACATTAGTTCCCCTATCTCATTTTGCACTCCCCTTTCCTTCTCTACAGACAAATTCCTCTCTAGTACATGTAATCTAAAAGCTTTTCCGTAGGGTCAGTGGAGTGTCCCCTGTTGGATGCCCGGTTGAAAGGTCGCCACAGAAATCCACCTTTTCATCGTGCATCGCATATATGGTAGCTACACCGGTTAAGTAGAGGGACTTAGATTCCCAGAGCGTTGGTAATAAATCCTTACAAGTTTGTACACCCGACAATTTTTTCTCACCAACACGTTTTAGGGTAGAAAAATGCGCAAGCGCGGCCCTTGGGGCGCGCCTGTGCTCATGGGTGCACCTATGTGTGTGCATGCGTGGGAACATATGTGCCAGTGCACTAATGGGTGTGCCTATGCCAAAATTTGTAGTGATGCATATGCACCTATGCACATTTGATCAAAAGGTGGGGGCACATATGTGCCTATTCAAATGTAGTGTTTAGGAAAAATTGATCGAATGCACGTATGCATTGAGGGGTGCACTGGTGCGCTAAAGAGTCTGCTAGCGCATTAGGTGTGCCTATGCACCAGGGGGTGCACTGGTGCCGCTAGGGGTGTGCCAATGCATAAAAAACATTTTTATAATGCTTTTAGAAGAAAATGAAGGTTTTTGGAAACCCCATATGGTAAAAATAGATGAATTACATAATAAAATAGAAGAATAAGATGATATAATAGAAGAATAAGATCATAATAATTGACCTGATTGGTTTCATAGGTGGACTTGGATGTGTTAGAGTCACGAGAGCGACATGGGTGACTCTAGGCCTACGAGGTGATGTTTAGCCGATGCTACCAAATTTTCTTAGAGATCACCTTGGAGGTGACCGATTTATCTTACGTGGCTCACATGCCACGGATTACCCTAGATCACAACCTGCTCATAGCCTTATCTTAGAGATGGCTAAGTGAGAGTCAAACCTTCCATCTTCCTACCAATGAGATGAACATCACATTAGAGTATGTATGGAAAATCTTAGGAGTTCCTATCCAGGGTCGTTTGATTACCTTTGATGGGCACCAGCACCGTATTCAACGATGGATAGCCGAGTTATTTGGAGTGGTAGACATACCCCGTCAGGGTATGCCAATATTCATTAGTAGGTGTATGACCGATCAACGACTGGGACGGGTACATGTATTTCTATTAGCTCTTTTCAGCGGCATATTGTTTCCTGACAAGACTAGTGCTCAATTCCCTCTAGGCCTTATTGGAGTGATTCATGACCTTTTGTAGGGATAGGTGTATTGTTTGGATTAGTGTATATTGGCTCATTTATACGTGGCTTTGCACCTGATAACTTATCATGGATAGAGGTATGTGGGTCATACCACATTGTTATAGACATGGGCTTGAGACCATATTATGATCAGACGTGTGTTAGGAGCATTAAGAGCTTGGGTTCTTAGAGAGCCATCTTTCATGGTTTGGGTTCCGAATGGGGATGATATTCACAGCCACAGGGGAGACACACATTATGACATGCGAGAGTTTGATGAGGTACAACCTCACATGATCACATGTTGGCCCTACATGTTGTACCAATGGCCTCAGGATGTTGTTGAGTTGAGCACTACTAATGTGGATCATTTCATTCTTGGGATCACGAGCCATATCTTGGAGTGGTATAGAGTGGATAGGGTCTAGTGTCAGTTTGGTCTCATCTAGGGTATTCATGGTGATGAGATGTGGTATGCATCCAGATATATATGTCTTCCACATGGGGCCTCAGATCAGGTTGGGCTAAGCATGCACTAGATTTTTACAAGTAGTTCCACAACCTTGGGTATAACAGCCATAGATAGCGGATCCAGGGACAACCCCAGATTATGCAGCGTGGTATATGACAGTGCTACCACAAAGATTGACCATACCACATGAGGTATTAGATATAACAACACAAGTGGGATAGGGCCCAGATCCTAGAGCACATGCATAGGCACATGTAGATCCACAGGGAGGAGCACATATAGGGGTACCAGTGCGGCATGTGCTAATCCAGCAAGAAGTCTTAGTGCAGCAATATGTAGTGGTGCGACCACAGGTATTGTCACCACGGATTCCCCTTCAGGTTCCATTGTGGGACCCATTACAGGGACCACCATCACCCCCTCACGTGAGTCCACGACACAATCCCCCAGGAGGTGGGGGAGATGAAGGAGGATGTTAAGGACATACAGGATGGTGGGCAGGTGGTTTCCTTGCAGCAATAGCTACAACAGGGTACAAATCTACAGCTTCAAGTTGCAGCTGAGAGGGACCAGGCCATTTCTCAGAGAGACCAAGCTATCACATAGGGGGATCAACTCGTGATAGAGTGAGACCAAGCCAGGACGAAGAGATTATAGGCCATGATTGAGCTAGATCAGGTGACCACAATAGTTTATAACTGTAGGCGGAGAGGGATCGGGCTATAACAAAGAGAGATCAAGCTGCAACAGACAAATTCTGGATGTGGACAGAGTTAGCCAGTGTGAGAGTGGAGTGTGATACGCTCCAACAGGAAGGCACTGCTTTAGGGGTATAATTATTGATTAGTTAGAGTGCCTCCTTAGTAGATGAGGCTACATATTACCGAATGCAATATCATGTGGTTGTCCCTATCGAGCTGAGAGCTTTTGATTATAGTCAAATAACTTGCAGCATGTCTCGATCTAGATCTCATAGGCCATCACGGTCAATGCGATTTGTACAGGGTCCTTCATGACAACATGCTTTAGAGCAACATGGGTTAGCTCAGCATGGTGCAACGCCTTCCACACGTCTAGCACCTCATATACCTCTGCCTAGCAGTGGACCTGGACCAGGCAGTCCCAACGAGGGTGAGAGTCATGGTTGACTCTCTTATTGATGTACTAGATGTATTTTTTTTGGTGTATCGCTTCGATATAAAGGCATACTTTTGTATGGATGTATATGTACTATTTTTTATCATGCCTCATGATGAAGGTACATTTTTGTACAAATGTACATGTATTTTTTTTTATCATGCCTCATGATGAAGGCACATTTTTGTTCAAATGTATATTATATAGTTTTTTTATTATAACTCGTGATGAAGGCACAATTTTTTTGTATAGACGCCCAAGATGGCTCATTGTATCGGATGTAATTTTGAGACATACTATTTTATACATGGAAATTTATATTTATGATAATGTATGATGATTTAATGGATTAATGATGTACCACATTTTGCTTAAGAGATATCATTCTTAATCTGTATGTTTTGTGTTTGTATCACATGTTTGTTAGAATATGAGATAACCTTAGCTAATGTCATATTGTATGTTGATGAGATAATTTAAGTAAAACATGTTTTTATTTTTGATATTTGTGTGGGGGGATAGATTTGTGATCATGCACAACCCCTCTTGCCCCATTGATGATATGGTAGTTGATGATTAGCTTTGGCATACATATGTGATGTAGAGTTAGCATTTATTTATATATGATGTATAGATGTGATGGGTTATGTGATATGATGATGAAATGATAACAAAATGTACACGGAAAATAATAAGCACAATTTAAACAAATCTAATCAAAGCAACACAATTATCTACAAGTATGCAAGATAAAATGAAATCAATGAAATACACTACATACTAAAGTAACATTCAATCTAAGTAAGCAAGAGAATCCAATTTAAAGTACACAATATGAAAAGGCAATGCAATTAAAACCATACAAACCAACAACTAAAAGTAAGCAAACTACTACTCTGTTTTTGTGGGACAACTTTAGGATGTTTTTCACTATTTTGGTTTTATCTCTAAGACAATTTTCTATTGTTTTAGAGTTTTCTACGAAACGTATCTGAATGTTTTGAGGTTTCCAAGGAACATACATGTATGTTTTGGTATTTTAAAAAAGTTATACGAATGTTTTTTATGTTTTCTAAAAACTTTTCCAAAGCGAATGTGCAAGGAAATGAAGAAACGTGGATGCCCCCAGCATTAGATGGGATATACAATGGTAGAATGTTGTTATGTGCAAAAACGTGACACTGGGAAGTTGCCCCCAATGTGAGTTGGGAACATTCAAAGTCAAATTATTCACATTCAAAAGGATGGATTAGCCGGATTAGGGAAAAGAGGGATATGATCATAAGGGACTCAAACGAAGGAAAAGACCTACTTCAAACATTGTTATCATACTCCTAAACTCAAAATGATTGTGAACAACGGACCCTCCAATGGCTCCGAAAATTGGTTTTCACGAAAGGACTTGTCCAAAATGCCACCATTGCATGGTTTTCACTATTAGACGCACCTGTTTATTTGTCTTTTTCTTTTTTTTTTGTTTTTATACTTTTTTGCTTTTCTGATATTTTAGACATCTTACACTTAAGCATAGAAGCGCTTAAGATGCATTACGTTCATGGGTTCTCGAAGCTCTTATCCATCTGAATAAGCAAGCTTATATGCACCTGAACCAAACTTGGCAACCATAACATATGGTCCTAGCTAATTGGGCTCAAATTTCCCCTTCTTTTCTTGATCCTTATTGGTGTTCTTTTGATTCTCTTTTAACACCAAGTCTCTTACCTCAAATTGATGAGGTATGAATTTTTTAGTGTAGCTTTGCCACACTCGATCCTAATACACTTTAAGGTGATTGAGGGTGCAAAGATGTTTCTCGTCTAACTTATCCAACTCTGTCATTTAAGCTTCTCTATTGTATTCCTCTTCATTCAAGTAATCCCTTAGCTCGATACGCAAAGAGGGGATCTCGATCTCTATAGGTAGGATGAATTCCATGTCGAATACTAAGGAGTATGAAGTGGCACATGTAAGGGTGCGAATAGATGTTCTGAATGCCGAGAGGGCAAGGTGAATCTGAAGATGCTAGCTACAGCCTGTGGTGTTCACCATCTTCTCCACAATTCAAACGAGAGTTTTATTAGAAGCTTCAGCTTGCCCATTACCTTAAGGGTAATAGGGGGTCGAAAACTTGAGGGAGATTTGAAAGCATTTGCAGACTGCTTTCACCATTTTATTTTTAAATGACTTATTATTATCAGTGATAATAGCAAAGGGAATATTGTATCAAAAAATGATATGGTTCATTATAAATTTAGAGATTTGGAGACCTCCTGTATAGGTAAATGGAATAGCCTCTACCCATTTTGTAAAGTATTCAATAGCGGTTATAATGAACTTATGACCATCTGAGGAGATAGGGTTAAGTTTTCCTATTAGATCGAGACCACACTTTGAGAACGGTCAAGATGTCGTGATAGGCTACAAGGATTGCGCCGACGCATGTATCAAGCTATCATATTTCTGACAATCCACACATTTCGTCACATGTTGAGAACAATCATGCTCTATGGTAAGCCAAGAGTAGCCTACTCTTAGTATTTTCTTTCCAATACAATCCCATTAATATGAGCCCCGCAGATGCATTCGTGCATCTCCTTCATTGCTTGGATGGACTCATCCGAATTTAGACAACGCAATAGATTCCCGTCATAGGCTCAATGGAAGAGGGTGTTCCCAAGTAGGGTGTAGTGAGCTATATGCTAGATGAGATTGTGATTTTCAATATGGGAAATGTTTGTAGGGAAGGTTCCATCATGGAGGTAGTTAAAGATTTCAATGTACCACAGGGAAAAGGGACCAATAACATCGCACACCAAACATGACTCTGGTACGTCATATGCTGACGTTATTAGATTTCAACAAAAAATTACATTTTGTTGTTCCCTAGTGGAATATTCAACATGGACCCTACTGTAGCCATAACATCAGCTGATTTGTTTTGTGCTCGTGGTATTTGTTGAAACATGATCTGCTCGAAGAAATCCTTCAAAGAATCAACCATTCTTTTGTATAGAAGAAGTTTCTTATCTTTTACCTTGTATTCATCTGTAACTTGTTTGATAATGAGCATTGAATCACCAATGGAATTGACTCGTCTAATATCCCACTTGATGGCAAGCTTTATCCCTACGATGAGAGCCTCATACTTCGTTATATTATTTATGCATGGGAACCTGAGCTAGAATGCCTAGGGAATCAATTCTCCCATAGGAGTAATTAACACAACTCTAAAACTTGAACCATGAAAGGTAAAGGATCCATAAAAGTATAGTTTCCACACAATAGATTCCTCCAAGTACATTATGGATGCATTTGGTAATTCCAGACTCAAAGGTTTAGTACCTGGTAGTGGAGCTTCTGCTAGTTGATTTGCTAACACTTGTCATTTTACTGAATTTTGATGTACATAATCGATGTCGAACTCACTTAACAAGATGATGCAATTAGCCATATTGTCTATGAGTGTGGGCTATTGTTAGGAAATAAGGGATAGAATATGTGGAACAATCCTTCACAGAATCGCAACAATATGAACTAATATGTAGAAAATATTACAGATCTGAAATAAAAGCGCAGAATAAAAATAACACAACACAAAGAGACAATATTTAACGTGGTTCACCCAATTTGGGCTACATCCACCAAGAACAACTTGCTCAAATTTTATTACAAGCCACCGCTCTCTCAATACAATACCCAGATATGTTTTGAGCTATGCTCAACAAAATCTATAGAATTCACACCTGAATTCAGACACATTTGTAATGTTACATTATATTCCTACCATATGCATAAAACCACATAAGTAGACAACTTTTTAAGTAGTTTTACAAAACCGTGGGTATTTAAACCATGGGCCAAAACCATCCCATAAACCTATGGGTCAAAAATCCCACCCATATGAGAAAAGTGTGTTTCCCAATATATCGGGCACATTTTAAGGCCAACACTTTCACACATGAAAATAGGCTCCACAACCTAAAAATTCCCCACTTGGAGACTAGTTTTCCTTTGAGCAGGCTTCTCAACCCTTCACTAATTTCCGTGAAGACCAACCAAAGTTGAACACAACTTCATTTTTTCCCTTGTGACCACCTTGGTCATCATGTTTGCAAGATTCTGACTGGTATGAATCTTCTCCAGCTTTAAATTATCTTCCTCCAAAGTTGTCCTAATGAAATGGTTCCTTAACTATATATGCTTCATCCTAGAGTAAAAAGTAGAGTTCTTAGCTAAGTGTATAACACTCTGACTATCACTAAGAAGATTTCCCTCCTCGTGTTTATGCCCCAAATCCTCAAGTAATTGTTGTAACCAAATCATTTCTTTGTTTTCCTCTGTGGAAACAACATACTCGACCTCTGTGGTTGACAAAGCCACCAGCTTCTATAGTCATGAAATCTAGCTCACTGTTGTCCCACCTACAGTGGAAACATAACCTGTCATGCTCCTCATGTTGTCTACATCTCCAGCCATATCTGAATCTACATAACCAAACAAAGTGGTGTCTGATCCACTGTAGCACAAAAATGTCCCCATGGTCCCTCTCAAATATCGAAGGATCCAATTTAATGTCTGCCAGTGATCTCTACCTAGATCACTCATAAATATACTCACCGATCCCACTGAAAGGGCAATATCATGCCTAGTACACACCATGGCATACATCAAACTGCCCATCGCTGATGAGTAAGGTACCTTAGACATCTAGTTTCTCTCCTCTGTCTTGGGACAGTGCTCCTTTAATAACTTGAAATGGCCTGCCAAAGGAGTCCCAACCGGTTTAGCATCCTACATATTAAACCTATCCAAGACCTTCTTAATGTACTCTTCTTGAGATAAAGTCAGCTTTCATTCCTTCCTATCTTGAGATATCCTCATACCAAGGATTTTTTTGGCTACCCCTAAATCCTTCATAGCAAAGGATTCACTTAGCTTCTTCTTGAGTACTTTTATTTCCTACATGTTTTTACCTGAAACAAACATTTTATCCACATACAAACACAAAATAATATAACTACCATCCTTAAATTTTTTTGTATACACGCAATGGTCAGAATGACATCTAATATAACCTTGTTCCATCGTGAAGCTATTAAATTTCTTATACCATTGACATGGATCTTGTTTCAATGGATACAAGCTCTTCTTCAGTTTGCACACCATCTCCTCTTTACGTTTAACCTCATAGCCCTTTGGCTACTGCATATATAGATCCTCCTCCAAATCACCATGGAGAAATGCAGTAGTTACATCAAGCTTCTCTAAGTGCAAATATTTTGCTGTAACTATTCCAAGAATAGTTCTAATTGAAGTCATTTTTACTACAGGAGAAAAAATCTCATCAAAATCTATGCCTTTTTTCTCTGCAAATCCCTTGACCACCAACCGGGCCTTGTATCTTTTCTTACCTCCTTCTTCCTCTTTGACTCTAAACACCCACTTGTTCTGTAATGCTCTTTTGCCTTCGGGTAACTTCACCAAATCCCATGTCTGGTTCTCCATGAGAGCCTGATGCTCCTCATCCATGGCTTGCTCCCACTTCTTCCTGTCATCTACCTGCATTGTTTCATCAAATCTCTCTGGCTCTCCACTATCAGTGAGTAATAAATAATAAAGAGAAGAAGAAACATGTTTAGGTTCTCTTCTTACCCTATAAGACCTCCTCAATATAGGAGTTTTTGGTTCCTGTTGAGGAGATACCTGAACTAATTCATGTGTCACTTTACCATCTAGAATATCCTCTACTACTGCATATTCTTTCTTAGATTCTTCCTTGTTTTCCTGCAACTATTTCTTATGCATGACTTTCTCATTAAAGACCACATCCCTAGATCGAATGATTTTCTTGTCCTTGATACTCCAACATTTATATCCAAAGTCATCACCACCATAACCAATGAAAGTACATTTTTCTGATTTAGCCTCTAGCTTGGTCCTATCATCCTTATCTATATGGACAAACACCTCATATCCAAATACTCTAAGAAATGAATAATCAACTTTCTTACCATACCAAGCCTCCTTGGGTATGCCTCCATCCAAGGCACTTGACGGTCCTCCATTTATCAAGTACACAATTGTGCTCATTTCTTCTTCCCAAAAATAAAAAGGTAGTCCTACGTGTAACCTCATGCTCCTAGCATGTTCCATCATTGTTTTGTTCATCCTTTCTGACACCCCGTTATGCTGCGGAGTTCCTGGAAACATCTTTTTCCCATGAATTCTATTCTTAGAACGGTAATCATCAATTTCATTGTTGCAATACTCCCCTATAATATCTGACCTGAGAAATTTTAGCTTAAGACCTGTTTCATTCTCAACCAAGGCTAAGCCGGCCCCTACACATCAAAATGCACTAGTTCTAACTTACTCTCTTTCTTTGTAGGTATAACCTTGAGAAACCTTACTCTCTTTTGTTTCCCATATTTGCAATCCTCACAGAACTCCAAACCTATTTTTCTATATCTAGGCAAATCCTTATTTATGATCTCCATGCCCTTATGGCTCATATGACCAAGCCTATAGTGCCACAATGTTGTATCTACTTCTGAAGCCACAAGATTACAAACATTAGTGTTATAAGTGGTTAAATACAAGGTTCCAACCTTCTTACCTCTTGCCACCACAAGAGCACCCTTGGTAACCTTCCAAGAGTCCATTGTAAATATAACATTACAACTATCACTTCCCAACTGGCCCGCCGATATCAAATTTTATTTTAAAGTAGGCACATGTCTAACATCCTTCAATAGCCATGTATTCTCATTCTGCATCTTAACCCAAATAGATCCTTTTCCAACTATACTGCAAGGCTCATCATCACCAAGAAAAACATGCCCAAAATCCCTTTGAACATAATCAACAAAATACTACCTATGTGGAGTAGCATGGAAAGAAGCCCCCGAATCTAAAACCCAAGATTCAACAATATTGTGCAAAGAAAGAATCAAAGCATCCTGACATACATTACCCGTTGCCACATTTTCCTCCTTGTTTTCTTCCTGTTATTTCTTCTTATCCCTAAGCTCCTAACAATCCTTCTTTACATGTCCAGACTTTCCACAATGCTAGCATACATCTTGCTTTTGGATTTTGACCTTGCTCGATCTTTCGATTTTTCACGGCTTCCTCTATTCTTTTGTCTCCCTCTAGTTTCCATTGTCAAATCATTCCCTGAAGTAGAAGATTCCCCAGAGCTTTTTCTTCACATTTCCTTGCTTAGAATCACCCCTACAACTTCACCAAAATTCAACTTTGAGTTAGCTGGAACCGAGTTGTTTACCACCATTACTAGGCTATTCCAACTCTCAGGTAAAGAGCATAGAATTAATAAAGCCCTAACTTCTTCATAAAATTATATTATAACCAAAGATAGCATATTTACAACCGTATTAAAATCATTTAAATGATCTGCTACTGAACCATTCTTAGACATCTTCATATTAAACAATTTTTTCATTAAAAATATCTTGTTAGAGGTAAAGGGTTTTTCATACAACTTCCCTATTAGTTATTTTGTAGTCGTTTCCTTTGAAACATTAAACAATACCGAAGATGCAAGACACATCCGGATTGTCCCAAGTGCCTTCCTATCCAAAAAATCCCATTCCACATCCATCATGTTCAAGGGTTTGTTTACCTTCTCAGACATCGGAATATAAAGAACCTTTTGATAAAGGTAATTTTCCATCTTCATGTTCCAAAGACTAAAATTTTGCCCATTGAATTTATCAACCCTTGATCTTCCATCATCCTCCATAGCTCCCACTCAAGCTAAAAATTTCCTTGTGATTCAACACTTTAGAAAACCAAACCAGGCTCTGATACCAATTGTTAGGAAATAAGGGATAAAATATGTGGAACAATCCCTCACAGAATTGCAACAATATGAACTAATATGTAGAAAATATTACAGATCTAAAATAAAAGTGCAGAATAAAAATAACACAACACAAAGAGAAATATTTAACGTGGTTCACCCAATTTGAGCTACATCCACCAAGAATCACTTGCTCAAATTTTATTACAAGCCACCGCTCTCTCAACACAATACCTAGATTTTTTTGGAGTTATGCTCAACAAACTCTACATAATTCACACCTGAATTTAGACACATCTGCAATGTTACATTATATTCCTACCATATGCATAAAACCACATAAGTAGACAATTGCTTAAGTAGTTTTACAAAACTGTGGGTATTAAAACCATGGGCCAAAACTGTCCCATAAACCTATGGGTAAAAAATCCCGCCGATATGAGAAAAGCATGTTTCCCGGTATATCAGGCACGTTTTAAGGCCAACACTTTCACACATGAAAACATGCTCCACAACCTAACATTTGACAATAAGTATTTTAGTGGATCCACCTTTGAAATAAGCTTGAATTTATTGCTAAGAAAATAGTGGTGTAGTTTCTGGAAGGAAACAACTACAGTGAGACAAGCCTTTTCGATATGCGGATAGTTGAACTCATAAGTTATCAATGTTCTACTCAAGTAGTACACAACATTTTTCTTCTGCACTTTATCATACTGGGCCAACAGTGCCTCAATTGCAAAGTGTGTAGGAGAATGTAGAGTAGCAAGGGTTCTCCTGCCGTGGGTGGCACGAGAACATGGGGTTTAGCCAAGTATTCTTTCAGCAAAGCAAACACTTGTTGTTGTTCTGGCCCCCAGTTGAAATTGACATCTTTTTTAAGAAGATGTGTGAATGTATGACATTTGTCTGCTAGATTTGAAATGAACCTTTTGATGGCCTGAATATTTCCTTGTAAGCTATGCAGTTTAATATTTTTTCAGGGGAGGCATTTCTGTGATAGCAGCGACCTTTGCAGGGTCCAATTTTATTCCTCTCCTTGACACGATGAATCCTAGCAATTTCCCAGATAGCACACCAAAGACACATTTCTTTGGGTTAAGCCAAACTTTGTAGTCCTTTAATCGCTGAAAGATGCATCATGGAATCTCTAGGTTCTCTTCCCGAGTTCTATAATTCACTAATATATCATTTACATAATCTTCCATGATGTCACTAATCATATCGTGAAAGATTATAGTCATCGCCCGTTGATATGCAAAGCCTACATTATTAAGGCCGAAGGGCATGACTTGGTAGTAGAATTTCCCCCATGGGGAAGTGAAAGTTGTCTTGTGTTGATCTTCCTTGGATATATTTATCTGGTTATATCCTAAGAATTCATGAGTGAGTGAGAACATCTCATAACCTGTTATAGAATCGACAATCATGTCGATGTTGGGAAGAGCAAAATCATCCTAGGGACAAGCTTTTTTAATATCTCTGAAATTGGTACACACTCTGATACCGAATTGATTTTTTTGAAATGGTACCACATTAGAAATCCACTTTGAGTATTCAATAGACCTGATGAATCCTACTTCTAATAACCTTTCTAGCTCTGCCTTAACTAATAAGGCAACACGAGGATGCATCTTGCGAAGATTTTTCTTTATAGGCTTGACGTCCGAGTGTACAAAAATATTGTGCACCACTAATGCATGATCAAATCCTTGCATGTCTACGTAAGACCAAACGAATATATCTACGTATTCTCTCAAAATTCTTGTAAATGCTTTCTACTCTTGAGCTAAGAGTGAAACTCCCAACTTACCATTCTAGGAAGCTCTTTTGTGTCGATGTTAACATCTATTGTTTCCTCCACTAGTAGCTTAGAATCATCTTCCATTCATGTAGGATCGGGAGGGAGATTGAGATCCTCCTTTACCAAATATGGTTTAGGGAGATCCTCATCTTTAGGTGGGTACACTATCTTTTCCATAGGTTGTTGTACATGTTTTTCCTCAAGTGCCTCAAAAAGGTTTTCGCTATAAGACTTGGACTTTTTCTTTCCGTAAGGATTTTCTATAGAAAATTTTCCCTTGCTTATTTTCTTACGTAAGTGACCACACAACTCTACCTCCTCTCCAAAGTATGTGCATGCATTGAGCTGAATGGAGAATCTTTTCTTGTGGTCGTTTCTCAGAATGTTGTCTCTAATGCCAAGGAACTCACCAATATCCTCATCAACCTGAAAGACGTCGATGGGTATGTGCTGCTATTGGTACCAATTCACGAGTGATGGGTGGATGAGGGCCAATGTCTGAGTTACAGGTGATGTGACAGGTATAATAGGGGTTATGGTAAGGATATCCATGTTAGAGAATAGGTTTGGAGTCTTGAGGTCTTCGTAAAGACTACACTAGGAATCTGTTTAGCTTTCATTTTCAGAAAAACTATCCTCATGCTTAGAAGAAGCATACTTATCATCTAAAGGGTGAGACTCATACAAATGTGTTCCAAGACCGCACTTTCCCATTATATGATGAGGTATTGGAAGAGTTTCTAATGAACCTTGTTCTTGATGGCCGCAACCACTTCCTTTATACCTTATGGTAAGCATTATTTGGTTAGGAATAGGATATCTAGGTGACCTGTAGCATAAAGCAATTTCATCATCATCAGGATGAAATACAATATCTTTGAGTATCCTTTCATTTTCTAGTAAGCCACCTGAAGTGAAATTTTCAAAGGGACAGTTCTCCCTTGATCTTTGGAATTTATAACATGATCTACCATGTGCTTAGGCTGACAGTGGAATGCTTTGAACCATAAGGGTTTTTTGTAGATCATAATCTCCACAAACGCTTGGTATAACCTTCATCTCCCATGTAGAAAAAGGAGATATTGAGATGGAAGCACTGTTGTCATTGGTAAACAAGGCATTTAGGTCCACTCGTGAAGTGAGGGCCTCCCACTGAACTGGAATATCAATCTCCATAGAGGGACACTCGTAGATGGTAGAAAAATAGCCTGACAATGCTCTACAATGAGCAAATGGTTGGGTATCTCCATGTATAGTAATTTTATGTCCTTCATGTTACAACTTTAAACACTGATGATATGTTGAAGACAAGGCTTGCATGGCATGAATCCATGGCCGGTCGAGTAAGATATTGTAAGGGAGCTCTAGGTCCAAGACATGGAACTTCGTATCATGGGTTATGGGAATAACTTCTAATGAGAAAGTGATAATTCCTACTGATTGTCATTATTCATTGTCATATACCTTTATGGTGATGACCTTTGTTTCCAAATCAACTTTTTTGCAGCCGAGTTGATGAACTAGTTTAAGAGTACAAATATTTAGACCCAATATGCCATCCATAAGCATTCTCTTGACCTTCCTACACTTTATTATTACTTCAATGTGTAAGGGTAGGTTATGGGAGGGATTTTCTAATAAGACTTCTGTCGGACTAAAAGTTATGTGTTCTAAAGGAGTGATTTGTGCTACCATGGCCTGTAAGTGGGTTGGATCAACATCAACGGATACTCCTGACCCCTATAAGGTTTTGCAAAGGATCTCCTTATGGACGTTAGAAATATTTAGAAGATCTAAGATTTAAATCTTAGCTATGATCTTCTCTAATTTATCCAACACATCATATTGAATCTCTTGAGGAGGAGGGGGAGTGGGTTATGAGATAACAAGGCGAGCTTGTTGCGTTGCCACATCACACTCTCTTGTTCTGATTTTGATTGTGTTGACATGTTCAATAGGTGAGTCAACATGACCTATCAAGGCATCAAAATCATTTGTGTTTGACACATAGTTAGCATTCTTATTTTGAGACAAAAGTCCCTGATCTGAATTTTTCTTCTCTTCATGTTTGGGAAAAGGCTCCTTGAAGATCCTCATGTTTGTGTTTGGAGATTTGGCAGTGTCAGTGGAGTCTACTTCTATATCACCAATGTTGATTAGGTCTTGAATGTAGTGTTTTAATTTCAAACACTTGTCAATTTTGTGCAAAATTCATTATCCCTAAACCATGATGGCTTAGGTGCATCATCCCCGTAGGGTTGTGTTTCTGGGTATCAAACCATGTTTACGACCTTTAAATTCTTTAAAATAGATTATATGGATTCAGATATAGGAGTGAATGCAACGTTTATACTCCGTAGGCAGAGCTCCCTTTGTAAGCTTCAAAGGTATGTGGTTTTGAACGACTTGTACTCGCTTACAGTCTAATATCCCATCACTAACAATGTTTTTATTCTTATTATGAACAAAATTTGTTTTTTCATTTGATTTGGAATCGTTATGATCGTGTGAAAAGGGTTTTAAAGTCCCCCTATCTAACAACAATTTTTCAATTTGACTCCCTTTTTCAATTACTTCTTCAAACGTGTTGTCACAATGTATTTGTTAGTGGAATGTAATGTTTGGATGGAGGTTAGGAAAAAATAAACTTATCAAGTGTTTTTTGGGTATGGAACAAGGAAAATGGCTAGCTAATCCTCTCCATCATTGCAACAAAGAAGTGAAGTTTTCATTATTTCATTGTTTGGCATTGCAAAGATCTAGCATGGTAACATCACTCTCTATATTAAAATAAAAGTGAAGTACAAAATGTTCGGCTAATCCCAGCCATGTAGATAAGGATCCCTTGGGGATGTGTAAAAACCACTCTAACACATGTCCTCCTAAACACTGTGGGAAGAGGCAAATAAGGTAATTGTTGCTATATGCAACCTATTGACATGCCATATAAAAATATTTGATATGGTCACGAGGGTCACATTTTCCCTTATACTTGTCAAATTTCAGAAAATTGAAGTGTCGTGGGAAAGGTACTTGTAGCATGGCTCTATCAAACGGATAAGGGCACAAATCCTCAAACTGATACTTTTTGTTATTACCAGTTTTGCCTTCTTGTAATGTTAGAAGGGTGTTCTCCATAGTGGACCACTCTTGATTGAAGAGTGGATCTTGTATGGGTGGTGTAGGTCTATACGAAGGTTCAAATCTAGGTGTATTCCCACCTTTATTCTCTATGAGAAATTCTTCATAAGGATCCTTTCATCCTCTCATCGAGGAGTGTTTGTTGGAACTTATGAAACAAAGCTTTAGGTTTTACTTTAGGTATAACTTGTTTCAAAACTTTTGGTTGTTCCTTGTTTACGTGTGAAGCTAAAATTTTCAATTGGCAAGTAAGAGCTTGAACTTGTTCTTCTAAGGTTACTTCTCGTGTAGGTATTTTGTTATGATCTTCATTAGGAGGAGGTTGCGCATGATGCATGTGTTCCTCATTGTTTTCATAACCTACTCTGACGATAGGTATTTGATAGTCTTCGTTGTTTTTGAAAGGTACCTCCTCATTATTCTGCCATCTAGAAGCAGAGGCATGGCCTGAGTTTAATATGTCATTAACAGTGCAACAAGGTCATTCCACTTCTTCCTCTCCCCGAACCATGCCGGCGATAAGAGAAGGGTCAACTATGGAAGGTAACTTAGCTCCTAGTTCCACAACACACATAAGAACCTCATGTTTGTTGTGAAACAAGTATTCGTCAATCATGAGATTATCCTCTAAAATAGGGTTGTCACCTCCAAAGAGATCGGCTTATAAACTTCATGACCCCATTCTCATAGTAGGCATAATAGAAATAAGATGTATAATGCGAAATATTTCCACTAAGGTTTTACTAAAAAGGGGTCCTAGACAAATTTTCACAGCATAATGACAATAAGTCATCACAAAGAATGATGACTATAAAATAGCCACAAATCCAATAGGTCAATGTGAGCCTAAGGACCAAAGAATAAAGAATGATCTATCCTAGCAAGGTAATATTTGACACGAGTTATTCTAGAACAATACAATGACGTACAATATTCAAATCCAGTCACACCAAAATTTTACTCCCTATGATTTTTCAAGATACGTTTAAAACAAAATAATCACAACACAATATCACTAGTTAGGTCAAGTTTGAAACAAACAAGACCTAAATGCTAAGAGAGTGTTGATGCAATCCTCTAACAAGCTATACTACAACCAATTTCTAAACACTAACAAGGTCTAAGTTTTGTAAAATGGATGATACAAATGTGAGTAGTGTAACAATGCTATTTGGACACATAATCAAACTTTTCAAGAAAACAAGATTTTAGTATCAAAATGGCATTATAACAATGCTAACAAAGTGAACTCAACATTCACAAAACTCAAGACAAGGCTAGGATGTAAAAATTATGTCTAAGTATATCAAGTAATTACTTTACGTGCGACCAGCGTAACAATACAATGTAGAGATTTAGGTCAAGTTTCACAATGGAAACAAGACGTAAATATCACAATTGTATGGTTATAATGTGGGCAGTGTAACAACTCAAAAGAATTTAGTGATAAGATAACCTAACTACAATGATAGTAAGTCTCAATATGGGTTGTGATACAAGAGGGGATACTAGAACTTGATGACGTACCATTCACACTTTCAACTCTTACATTTTGGCATTGCAACTTGGTCATGCAAAAAGACTACGAAAGTGGTGGACACAATTATTTCTAGTAAGTATCTGTATATATTGTTTTCTTTTGTCCTAAAATGGACAATAAGAAAAAAAGGTGTAAACCAAGTGGTGTTGAAAAATACTTGGTGTAACTTTGGTATAGTTTCGCCTTGTCCCATGAAAAGTGAAAAACTAGGTCAAAGTAACACTTAATAGATTTCGTGATGAAATGTCACATAGTTTCAACTTTAAGAGATTCTTTCCTTTGTTCGAAAAACAGGAGTTTGAATCCAACAAAGTTTTACCTTTGTGAGATCTCTCAAGTATAACAACTAAGACAAAATTGGCTCTAAGCCAACAAGCTTTCCTAGGGGTTCTCTCTCTATGTGTCACAAGTTTACTTCTGCGAGCTTAGTTTTCCAAGGTTTCCCAAGGAGTATCCCAGATTTACTTTACCCCCTTCTAATACAATGAGCAACTAGTGCATTCAATTGTATTATCACTGGGGTTGCAATGGAAATAACTTTGACTCTAATCTTTAAAGGTGTACTAGTCAATTCGGAAGTGTGGAGCACTTTCTTGTTTCGTTCACAAGGTTCCCTCTTGTGTGAACTACTTTAGGGTTCCTAGGACCACCCCCATTGTTGTAGCTTAAGGCTTATGTCAAAGGGGTTATGTCCTAGTTTAAAGCGAACGAGCTGTAGCTCTTAACCAAAACCTACAATACGGTGTGTTGGTGTATTTTTTATCTTTTGGATTAAGCAATTTGGTTTAGACTGTCATTAGCAACCTATAACACACATGAATGTTAGAATTTGGTTTTAAGAGAGCCCTCCTTTCTTTGACTAGCGATAGGTCCTTCACACAAATGGTTAGTAGTTCAAAAAGATCTATAATTTTATTAAAAAAGGATTAAGTGTTGCTTTTGGTTATCAAGATCACACTAGGTTCAAGGGAAGAGCATACACAACAAGTAATCCAACTAGATGAAAAGCTTGTAAATCAACTAACTACCATAAAACTTTACAAAACAATGTTTATTCCTAATTAATCCAAGTGCTTCTTAATGAAAGACTAAAATTAGTTTTGGCTTCCAAGATCACACTAGGTACAAGAGAAGAGAATACACAAATTTTAGCCTTGGTTATTTATCAAGTGAAAAATATCTTAAACTAAAAGATCATATACATGCCAAAAAGAAATTTTATTCCCTTAAGTATACCACTAAATGATGATTTTTCATACTTACTCCAAATTAGCAAAAAGGAGGTTTAAGGGTGTTTTTGTTTCTCAAGATCATACAAAGTCCAAGAGAAGAGTGTACACAACCCTATTCCAAACTCCTACAAAGCATGAAACAAAATCACGCATCAAACCCTAAGCAAATTTTAACAAAAATCACTTATTAAACCCTAAGTTAATTTTTTTAGAAATATTGCTCTAAAATCAAAAAATTGATAAAAACAACAACTAAAAACCTTTTAAAAATGACAGAGATCCCAAAAATCATAAGTTGAAATTTCAAATTTTGAAACAATTTTACCTAGGTGCACAAGTGCACCTCCTAGTGCATGGGCACATTCTGTAGAGCATGGGTGCAAATCTTGAAGCATAGGCGCATATAGTCATGCACAGGTGCACCTTTGTCAATTTTACACAGTCAATTATGCACAGGCGCATCCAAAGAGGTGTAGGCACAAAATTTGATACACAGGTGTAAGTCACACACAGAGAGAAAATATCCAGTGATGCACAGGTGCAGGTTGTGATGCATAGGCTCAAGCCTTCTTGTAGGTGCTCAAAATACAAGTTTTGGCAAGATCAAAACTTTGGCTTTTTGAGGGAATTTTGACAGTTTTTCACCTCCTTTTATCTTGCAAAGAACATGAAAACAAAACTTCTACTACTAATCTAGTTGAAGCAACTATCTAGTTTGAAAATTAGTCTACAAAAATTTGAAAATTACTCTAAAAACTTTGAAATTGGTCTAAAAAGCTTGAGATACTAATCTAAAAAGCTTAAAAGTAATCTAGAAAACTTGAATTTAAACTAGAAAACTTGAAACTAAACTAGAAATCTTGAAATTAATCTTGAAAGCTTGAAATGAAAAACTTTGAAACTATGTTTAAAAGCTTTACAAAAATGAATGCAATGTGTTTTTTTCCTACCGGGCATGCCAAATGATAACACCCTAAACTCAATCCACCTATAGTCAAGCTCTAAGTCTAGGAATGATTAATCAATGATCAAAGCTGAAAAGCATGTTATAAATACAAACTAAATGGAATTAAACATTAATCTACAAAGCAAGCTTATTATGTATTGAATTGTTAAACTAATAAAGACCTAAATATATCTAAAAGGGAAATCAAATTGGGATTGTTGCTACTCCAAACAAGGTGAAATGGTCTCTCCAAATGACTACAAGATCATATTGGATACCCATCTACTAACCCCATTGAAGACTTTAGGAAAGGATTGAGCTTGGATATAAATCATATCTATTATGTGAGATGTAAATCAAAGCATGGTGTAAAATTGGAAGGTAGTAATTGGTCTTATTTATAGTTTTCCATTTGGAGAAAACTTGCATCTTGGTGCATGTGGGACTAAAAGTGTTGAGTTTTGGAGCTCAATTACTTCAGATTAGCATGTTATATTAAACTTGCAGGAAAGCACAGTAACCGGCATCGGTTATGGAGGGACCGACATCGGTCACCTATGACCGGCATCGGTCAGGAAAGGAGGAACCGACATCGGTTAGGGCTAACTGATGTCGGTTACTTGTGCAGGAGTGTTTTATTTAACTCTCGGGAATTATATCTATTTTTAATATTAAAGCAGATCTATTGATTGTAATTGCATGGTTAAGTGCCCTAAGTTTGTATATGCCTATATAAGCATGAAAGTTAGGGTTTAGAAGTAGAGGATTGTAATAATTGATTATTATTGTGAGAATAATTGTGTGAGAGAGAATTCTTGGAGAAGAAGGAGAAGCTTGAGAGAAAGAAAGTACTGTACATCTGAGAGGTGTGGAAGATTGTAAATCTTCAATTGTATATCTTCTGAAAGCTTTGGATAATAGATTGGCTTGTTTCTTGGTGGATGTAGCCCACACTGGGTGAACCACGTTAAATCTGGTGTTGATTTATATCTCTTGTTTTGTATATTTCTTCTGGTAGAATATCCACTTTTATTGCATGTATGCTTAGATTTGATATATTATCTATACAACCTATGTGCTAACCCCAAAAATTGGTATCAGAGATTTGTTTTAGGGTTTTGTGTGTTGAAATATTTACTCACAGAGGGTTTTCTGATTGAGTGGGAGCTACAACAATGGCAGAAGAAAACAAATACAAGGTAGAGAAGTTTGACGACCGAAATTATCAATTATGGAAGATGCAGATTGAGGATTATCTGTATCAAAGAGATTTGTATTTACCGTTGGATGAAAAGTATAGACCTACGAAGATGACTGATGAAGAATGGAAGATTCTTGACAGAAAGACTTTGAGATCTATAAGATTGAGCCTGACAGCATCTATGGCTTCCAATATTACAGAAGTGAACATCTACTGTAGAGTTAATGAAATCTCTTGCTAATTTATATGAAAAACCTAGTGCTTCAAATAAAGTTTATTTGATGAAGAAAATATTTAGTTCTAAGATGCATGAAGGTGGATCTGCATCTAGTCATTTGAATGATTTCCAATCTATTGTAAATCAGTTAAAATCAGTTGATATTCTGTTTAATGATGAAGTGAAAGAACTTTTATTCTTATGTTATTTGCCTGATAGTTGGGAAAATTTGGTAATGATTGTTAGCAATACAACAACTACTAATAATATTTTGAAGTTTGATGATGTGGTCGGTATAATCTTGAATGAGAGGCTAAATTCGTAGGAGAAGTACAAAAGGCTTTATTAGGAAAAGTCAAAGACGGCTACAACGTCTCCATATTAGAATACTTTGAATGTAGAAAGCTGAGGCAGGC
This sequence comes from Taxus chinensis, assembly GCA_019776745.2. Classification (NCBI taxonomy): domain Eukaryota; kingdom Viridiplantae; phylum Streptophyta; class Pinopsida; order Cupressales; family Taxaceae; genus Taxus; species Taxus chinensis. Next base: position 199,665,022 of record CM034152.1, on the reverse strand, counting down.
AGAAAGGAGAGATCCAAGAGTAAGAATAATGGGAAAATCAATGTCCCAAGGGATGACAGATCTAAATCTTCAGAGGTAAGCCCAATGTACCTATTGGAAATGTGGAAAGAAACATTCATGCAAAGAAAGATTATTGGTCAAAGGATAAAGAAAATAAACACCTAGACAAAGGTCAAGAGATTTTCAAATAAAGAGGAAAATATCCTACAATCAGGAATCTCGGTCCCATGCAAGATGTTCTTATTATTCCCCTTTTGATAATAGACCTAGAATCATGGGTTTTCGTGACTTCAAGAGCTTATTTCCATGCAACTCCTAATAAGGGTTATTTAAGAAATTATGTCCAATACCAATTTTGGATATGTTTATTTGAACCCCATGACTGAAGAACGTTACAATTCTTATTATTATTTGATTGATAAGGCGGGTTGAAGGGACCCGTTCCCTATATAAGCAAGGTCCAAAACCTTGTGATTTTTATGGAAGGGATGTGAATCATGTAAATGGCCCGTATTTCAACATAATCTACACCGAAATGCCTTATTATCATAGTCTAAGCCATGGCTAAAATCCCGAGAAACAAGGCTACACAACTAAACTGGGAAATATAGCCTTTAGTCTCACTATTTCCCGCACCCTGGGAAATGGGAAGAAGTCTTCAATATTACCCATCTCGACCTTTTTTACTTTTCTTGCTCTTTACTTCATGCCAAATGCCCGTGTCAGATGGAACAATAGATCATAAGATCAGGATTTCCCAGGACATGACCCTTAAATCAGGAAAAGACTCCTCAATTTGAATCTGATTTGGATCAGATACTGTGTCCTCTTTTCATTCCTCCCATTAACTCCACGTTTTTCTGATTTCTAGGCACTTCTACAAACTGCTTATTTTCTATTCTTTCTGTTCCCTAATAGCTCCGAACCTCCCTTGAAATTCAAAGCAGACACCATATCTAGATTTACTGGTCCACTTTTTAACTCCATTTTTATTTAAAGGAAAAACTTGCAAATGCCCCGGGATTTTGAAACTCTGCATACATGAGCAGAGGAGGAAGGCTAACAACCATTTTCACCTACCAACTCACTAATCCCCCGTGATCTCAACATTTTTGAAAATTCCTGTTATTAAAGCTAGGTTCTCATGTAATTTGGTAAAGATGCCTGAATAGCCTCGGCCAAATTTTCCAGGTAACTTTAATAAAATATGATATTTGTTTCCTTGGGACTCAGATCGATTTCAACACATATGCGAGCATACGTGCACAAACCTGAGTGAGTTCTATCAAAATCTTCTTTAATAAAATTGCCCAGACAATTACCAATATTATCTAGGGCATACCATAGATGCAGAGGGAGATTCAGAAACCTTACCCAAATAGGTGTTTTGGTAAGTGAATAAGAATTCGAATCAAATTCAGGAAACCAAGGAGTCAAATACAGACTGGCATTATCCCAAAACCACGGTCCTCCAGATAGGCATCGCTGATAATCCTCAGTTTCTTTGAAATGCACAATAAAGAAACCCCTGGAACAAAGTGAAATTTCACAATTATTGTCTAGTTCCATTTATTATTCAGAGGAATTCCATTCTCTCCATTATTTGAACTCTAGATCAAGAGTTGCTTGAGGATGTCCTGAAGTGTTATTCAACTTGGTAATGGTTGTTAGTAATAGAAAATCTCCTCCATAATATTTTAAAGTTTGATGGATGTCTTAGTATAATCTTGAATGAATGTCTTCACTAGGAAAAGTACAAGGAATCATCATTCTAAGGAATGCTTTGAATGTAGAAAGGAAGGCAACAACAAGGAGAGATCCAAGAGTAATAATAATGGGAAATCAAAGTAAACCTCATGTCTCTGACCTCTAAATCCAGTCTGGTAAGGAATTACCTTTGGAAATGTGGAAAGAAAGGACATCCAAACAAATATTGTTGGTCAAAGCTTAAAGAGAACACAACACCCAAACAAAGGTAAAGAGGCAATTCCAAGCAGGGCGAATCCATTCTAGTAGAGGTAATGCAAGATGGCTTATTCTTTCATTCTGGATAATAAATATCTTCTCTGCCATTTTAGATTCAGGAGCTTCTTTCCATGCGAACCCAAATAAGGGTTATTTCAGAAGATATGTCTATTCAATTTATGGACATGTTTATTTGGGTGATGATGAACCTTGCAATATTATTGGTAAAGGGGAAGTTCATCTTAAATTACAGAATGGAAATACATGGGTATTGAAAGATGTGAGGCATGTGCTAAGCCTCAAGAGGAATATTATTTCTACAAGGAAACTAGGTGAAGTTGGTTGCATGGTTACATTCACAATAGAATCTTGGAAAGTCACCAAGGGTGCATTTATTGTGGTAAGAGGTAAGAAGGTATGAACGTTATATCTATCTACCTGTGTTATTGATTCCTTTTCTGTGTTATCTACTTCAAATTCAAATGCATGCATGTGGCATAATCAGTTGGGCAATAAAGGAATGATAATCTTAAAGGCTAAGGGTAAGTTATCAGATTTGAAAGATTTGTATCTTGATTTCTATGAGCATTGTATCTTTGGAAAGAAAAAGAGATTGAGATTTCTCAAAGTTGGGGCAACTAAGAAGGAGCAGAAATAGGAGTTTGTACACTTAGATGTGTGGGGACCAGCCCAGGTAGCTTCTCATGGAGGATCCCAATATTATGTTACTTTCATTGATAATGTTACAAGAAAGGTATGGGTTTATTGTATTAAACATAAATCTGATGTTTTTGAGACTTTTAAAGATGGAAAGCCCTTGTTGAGAATGAATCAAATTCAAAGTTAAAGTGCCTTAGATATGAAAATGGTGGTAAATACTGTAGCAAGTCTTTCAATGATTATTGTTCAGTGAATGGAATACGTAGAGAAAGGATGGTTCCAAGAACACCACAAGAGAATGGTGTTGCAGAAAGAATGAACAAGACAATCATGGAACGTGCTAGAAGTATGAGGATACATGTTGGATTGCCCTTGTAGTTTTGGGTAGAAGCAGTTGATACAACGATTTATTTCATTAACTGTGGGCCTTTAAGTTCACTAGATGGAGGAATACCAGAGGAAGCTTGGACTAGAAAAGAGGTAGATATTTATTTTCTTAATGTTTTTGGTTCACAAACTTTTGTGCATATTGATAAGGAAAATAGGAAAAAGTTGGATGCAAAATCCAAGAGATGCACTTTCATTGGTTATGGATTTGGTGATTTCGGATTTCATTTTTGGGATTTAGAGAATTCTAATTTTTTTAGGATTCATGACATTGAATGGAATAAAAATAGAATGTACATGGATCAAATTTTGGTACCCAGGGACGAATCAGTTGAGAATTTTGTGAATGAAAATGAACTCTCAGATTTAAAAATAATACCAACAGGGTTACATAGTAACCGGTGTCGGTTGACCCCTAACCAACATCATTCAACTGAACCAGTATTAGTTTTCGAATAGAAAAACCAACATCAATTAGTAGAACCGATGTCAGTTACAGGTGACCAACATTGGTCACTGTCAGAATTGGAAAAAAATGTCCAGGAGGTCCAGAATGAGCCTCCGGTACCCCAAACTTCTGTGAGAAGGTCACAAAGGGTAAGTAAACCTCCAGAAATATTTACACCTTCTCTATCTTATTTATTATTGACTGATAATGGTGAAGTAAAATTTTTTGAAGAAGCAATGCAAGATAAGACCCACGTGTAGTGGGAGCATGACATGGATGAGGAGATGGACTCCTTGGAACAAAACCAAACTTGGGATTTGGTTAAGTTGCCAGTAGGTAAGAGGACATTGCAGAACAAGTGGGTTTACAGGATCAAGGAAGAAGAGGGTGGACATAAAAGATACAAGGCAAGGCTTGTAGTAAAGGGATTTACACAGAAAGTAGGTATTGAATTTGGTGAAATATTTTCTCCTGTTGTTAAAATGACTTCCATACGTATTATATTGAGTATAGTTGCAGTACATGATTTACATTTAGAGAAACTAGATGTGAAGATGACTTTCCTTCATGGTGATTTGGATGAAGAGATTTATATGCAGTAGTCGCTTGGGTATGAAGTCAAGGGTAAGGAAAAATTAGTGTGCAGGTTGAAAAAGAGTTTATATGGGCTCAAGCAAGCTCCAAGGCAATGGTACATGATGTTTGATAGTTTCATGCATGAGCATGGTTATTTGAGATGTGAATTTGACCATTGTGTTTATTTCAAGAAGCTTGAAAATTGGAGCTATATTATTTTGTTATTGTATGTGGATGATATGCTTATTGCAGGATCTAGTATGCAGGACATTGGTGAGCTTAAGGGAAAGCTAGCTCACACATTTGCTATGAAGGATTTAGGAGCTGTAAAAAGAATCCTTGGCATGAAAATACATAGAGACATGAAGAACAAGAAATTGTATTTGTCTCAGGAGGCTTATATCAATAAGGTGTTGGAAAGGTTTAACATGCAAGATTCAAAACCAGTGAGTACACCTATGGCTAGACACTTCAAATTGAGCAAAGATCAGTGTCCTTCATCATATGAGGAGGTCAAATACGTGACACGAGTATTCATATGCTTCAACAGTTGGGAGTCTCATGTATGTTATGGTTTGTACCAGACCAGACATTGCACATAGGAAGTGGGAGTTGTGAGTAGATTTATGGCTAATCCAGGTAAAGAGCATTGGAAAGCAGTCCAATGGATTCTCAGGTATTTGAGAGGGACATCTAGCATGCAGTTATGCTATGGAGGTTTGGATATTTATTTATGTGGCTATGTTGATTTAGATATGGCTGGAGATTTGGATGGTAGAAGGAGCACTACTAGATATATTTTCACAGTAGGTGGGACGGCAGTTAGCTAGATTTCAAGATTGCAGAAGGTGGTGGCTTTGTCTACTATAGAGGCAGAGTATGTTGCAGCTATAGAGGCTAGCAAAGAGATGATATGGATGAGCAGGTTCATGGAAGAGTTGGGAAAGGAGCAAGATGATTGCAAATTTTTCAGTGATAGTCAGAGTGCAATTCATTTGGCAAAGAACTCAATGTTTCATTCTAGAACAAAACACATTCAATTGAGGTATCACTTCATATGGCAGGTATTGGAGGATGGGCAGCTGAAACTGGAGAAGATTCATACGAGTGAAAACCTTACGTATATGTTAACGAAGCCATTAGCAAAAGAGAAGTTGGAGCTACACTCCACTTCTGTTGGTCTTCGAGTTTGAGACTTGAAGAGGAAGAAACAAAGCTAAGGAAAGGATCCAAGAATGATATTGTACAGGTATAGTGCAGTAATTTATCTCCAAGTGGGAGATTGTTGAGTTGTGGAGCTCAATTACTTCAGATTAGCATGTTATATTAAACTTGCAGGAAAGCACAGTAACCGGCATCGGTTATGGAGGGACCGACATCGGTCAGGCAAGGAGGAACCGACATCGGTTAGGGCTAACCAACATCAGTTACCTGTGCGTGAGTGTTTTATTTAACTCACGAGAATTAGATCTATTTTTAGTATTAAAGCAGATATATTGATTGTAATTGCATGGCTAAGTGCCCTAAGTTTGTATATGCCTATATAAGCATGAAATCTAGGGTTTAGAAGTGTGTGTTAATGATTATTGTGAGAATAATTGTGTGAGAGAGAATTCTTGGAGAAGAAGGAGAAGCTTGAGAGAAAGAAATTATTGTACATTTGAGAGGTGTGGAATATTGTAGATCTTCAATTGTATATCTTCTGAAAGCTTTGGATAATAGATTGGCTTGTTTCTTGGTGGATGTAGCCCACACTGGGTGAACCACATTAAATCTAGTGTTGATTTATATCTCTTATTTTGTATATTTCTTCTGGAAGAATATCTATTTTTATTGCATGTATGCTTAGATATTAGATGTATGCTTAGGATTGAGCTTGGCTATAAATCATATTTATTATATGAGATGCAAATCAAAGCATGGTGTAAAATTGAAAGGTAGTACTTAGTCTTATTTATAGTTTTCCATTTGGGGAAAACTTGCATCTTGGTGCATGTGAGACTAAAAGTACAAATAAGATTAAGATTTTTTAATCATGATTAAGCTTTTATAATCACAATTAGTGTATTAACAAGTGATTATGATGTGATCAGCCTTAATCAACCACTTAGGGTCAATTAGGAGGCTAGGATAAGCTTTTAAAGATTGTTGAGATTGTTGTGGAGGGAAATGGGGTGATTTTGAGTGGTTGGAAGAGGGGTTTGAGCCAATAATAGGGTATATTGACCAAAACAATGGAAAAATAGGCTTAATTAACTAATAATCGCTAATTTTTTGTTTAGAAGAGGATTTTGACTTACAATCCGTCGTAAAGTGGCATCCTGAATGTGAAAGAGGTTATGAAATCAACAATGTGTTGTTAATTGGCCAAAATGGTAAGAAACGTTAGTTAATTAGCGGAAATCACTAATTATAACAAAATTGGTAAAAATGATGGTTGATTTGTATGTGTTTGGCAATAAGATTGCAAAAGTAGAATTTAGGTGTCTACAGAAATAATGTTCAAGATAAATATGATTTTGATGATGATGATGATAAGTATTATGAGGATGAGTCGAAGGACCAAAATATGGATGGATCAATTCCTAATTTTAAGAAATATGCTATGATTTTTTTGTTGATATCTTTATAATTACAAGAGCATTGAAAGAAATCACTTTTAAAACTACCCATATTAAGAAATTCCTCCTACTCATGTTTCTACTACTACTACTCAAAATGTTATGTTGTCAAATGATCAAAATGCTTCTATTGCCTGTCCTCATGACATGGTTGACATATTCTCAAAATGATTTTTCAGTTTCTCAACCTACTCATCAAGCTTCTCAATTTCCTCAAGCACAACCATCATGCTTCTCTAGTTCCTCCTAATGTCAAATATCCTTCTTTAACCCCTCCTATTTAATTTCCTCTACTATTTCTCATCCTATACCTATGCAACCTTTTTGAAATGACCACCATGATGTGTTGAATAGGGGATTTACAACGAGTTCAAATGATTACTCAAGGTTCTGAAAAGCCAAATGATAAATTTCTTTTTGATGATATACTTTTAAACCCTTTGACATAAGTTTGTGCATGTGGTTGTATTGCACATAAGTTTGTGTTATTTAATGGAAAATCAGACTCCTCTTATATCATTTTGTGTATCTTTCTTAGAATGTGATTAGAATGTTAACTTATTGCTTTTTTTTTTCTCGAAAGAGTTTGAAGGATTATGCACTTGACTAGTTTTTATGCCTTTCCACGAAGATTCTACCATACTTTCACAGCATTAGTGGATGATGTTTTTTCTCATTTCTCAATCAATATTGGTGCAAAATTCATACTTGCACAACTAATCAAGTTAAACAAGCATCAATGAAACTATTAGTGAGTATGTGCTTAAATTCAAGACCTTGAGAACTAGAATGTCTTATCAACCACAAGATAATGAGCTTTAAAGTATATTGATTAATATTATACTATCAACCATCAAATAAAAAAAATCTTTAAATAGTTATCCATGTTTCAATGAAATTTTTCATGTGGTTAATACCTTTGAAGTCACGATTTTAGAGATAAATATGCTTACATATGAGACACATGTTTCACATAGCATAAAAATTCCAAATAAACCAAGATTCAAAGCTAAAAGCAATGATTATGAGCTAAAAACTAAGGATATACCAATAAATTGATCAAAATTGTAGATAAGCCATTTAAGAAGCTTGCATTACTGATTTTGAGTGAAAATCAACAAAATATATTGAAAAAATTAACTTTACTGCAACATGATTACTTTACCACCAAAATAATTTCATACTTCAAGACCAGTACCTGAGTACTTTGATGCCCACACACATTGTAATCTCCAAATAATTCAAGGGCATTCAATGAATAAATGTATTAGTGTGAAACACAACTTTCAAGACTTAAATGGTAATGACCAAATTCAACTAAATGGTACACATACAATTTTAAGTGCAATCATTAAAACATCTATCCATGGGGAGCAATAAATTGATACTCACAATGTCTATATGTAAGGAAAACCAAAATATTATAATATTTTTATGGAATACAAGTAATTATTCTAATAAAATCAAACCATAAGCATAATAATATTAAAAGTAGGAATATAAATCAGATTCTAATATGTGGGATTCCTAATGCACCCTAATTTATGTAATGTTGACATGTTTGAATAGAGTTGATCCTTAAATAATTGATAAACAATTATTAGGGCATGGAAAAGGAAAAAATCACTAAAACAGGCTTGCAAAAGGTATAACAAAATTCAAATACCTTGGAAAAAATATGGAAAGCCAATTGTTAAGGAGCTCAGGAAAATCAGTGGATGGAATTGTATTTGGATGGGTTCGAAAAGTGCAGACATGTTTAGGGTCGTATGCATCTATGTAGGATAGGTTCATGGTCAAACATGTCTGAGTGTTACAAATCTTTCTTGGGTAGATTTTTGGAAGCTCAAACCTTATGTAGTAGTCCACCTAAGATATGTAATTTTGTTCTGGATGTCTATAATTTTACAATGTTTTTGCAATAGATTTGAAAATACCTTTTCCTTTGTCCAAACCCTAACCTTTCTTGCTTCAGAGATGAGAAACCTTAAAAAGGGGTTAGCGTTTCGGGCTGCATATCCTCACCACACCCCCACAATGTGACAAACATTTCCTACATATCAATATTCCAAAGAGAGATGAAGCCACACGTTATTCTTCCAAACCTATGATGAGATGCAACTTACTATATAAAATAAATGTACTTATAATGAAACCATTTATTTGGATTTGACACTTAACAATGTGAAATTTTAACCTTTATATCCTTTAGAATTCTGATCTTAGTTGATCTAGGGCCACTCTTGGAAGGTTTGTCTAATTGTGTGTAAATTTATTTAAGGGATGGAGTGATGTTTAGATGGTTTAACTGGATTAGGGTGGTTTTGTTTAAATAGGATATCTTTAATTAGATTTCTCAATCAAATGACCATAAAATTTCGTTAAGGCTAACTAAGATAAATTACCCATTTGAAATTATGATCGTTAGATAAGGTGCACAATGAGTTTGAAAATGTTAGATAGGTTCAAAGTTGAACCTGTTTGAGGAACACAACCAATCTATAGGTTATGGAATTTAAAACTAAAATATTTATGATGTTTGTCTAGATCACAAGTTGGCTCATGTATAGAAGGTAGTGGATCCGGTAATGTTAAACTAGAGAAGGGGGAAAACCTAGTAGATTAGAGTGTGTTCAAAATGGGAAAATATGTATAAGTAATGTCAATTATGATAATCGACCAATTGCCCACAAAGGTACAAAAATAATTATTTTCTAAGTGCCTCAGACCAAATTTAGGGTACTAAAAATTGCCCCCTTTTAATTTAGTATGGAAAAATGCTTGATTAAAGGGAAAAGGAAATGTAAAACTAAAGATCTTGATCACATACACTATGGATATGAAGAAACCAAAGAAAGAGTTAAACTCACATGTTTAAGTATATTAAGATAAACATATAATGCATGTATATAAGACATGGTTGGATTTTTCATCATAGAATAATTTCATCATTTAGCATGCAAGTATGAACATGTCATTCAAGGCATAGGCATTAGTGAACATAGTTAGAAATATAGAATAACAATCAACAAAGCACATCACTTAAGAACATTGTAACATATAGGAAATTCATGGAATAGTAGTATAACACAACAACACTTTTTGGTGAGAACCATAAAAATAGGAATGAAATTTTTTTTACCATCAACTTCAATTATCTTGGCAGGAGGGGTTAATTAAACACACAATCAATATAAACACAACTTAGTTTTTAAACCCTAATATGATCCTTGGTCGATTTCTCAATGACTTATGGGTTATTCCCTACACATTGAGGTATATAGGTGCACAACATTCATTAATCAAATGCATGAATTCAATTGAATCCTTTCATAATGGTTAGCATGTTTGGTTCAACTACCATACTTGGTTTCTATGTTGAAGCAATTTCCCAAAGGATGGTGAGAGAGGTAAGGCCTTTGTTCCAAGGCTCAATCATTCCTCTCCCCTAGGTTCTTTAGAGAAACCCTAAAATACCTTGCCCCCTCAACCTCAAAACTTTAATGTTCCAGTACTTTCTTATCGTTGTGGGTTCCCCCTCTCTATATATGGGATATATAGGGTTGAATGAGAGGATGAGGGGATATGTATAGATTGCCAACTATATATCTATATATGCCTTGGACTAAAGACAAATCCTAGCCTAACGGATGAGAAATCTAAATGATGGAGGATAAATCATACTCTTACTCGTAGTTAACTCGTGAATAATATGCATAGTTACCGTATTAAGGTATTTCAAGGAAATTTCTCTCAGAAAGAGATCCAACCACATTCTTTAATTAGAACATGATCCTAGAATGATCATAAAGTACAAGATACAAATTTAGTTTAAGATAATGAAAAATTATAATAGGTTTTCAATCAATCAAAAGTACATAAGAGTCATATAAATCACACTCCATAATAGGTCATCAAGGAGATACAATCATTACAATTCAAAATCAAGTTGTTATACTCCGAATTTTAATATGTAATTCATGGAGTCTAGTCATGGTTTTAAGCAAGCAAGATTTTTATGTCACAACGATCATGGAACATGATCATTCATGAACACTTAAAATTGTTCCATAAGACTAAAATAAATTGTAATACATTTAAGAAAGAATCGCGGTGACTACCACCGAGTACGTGAAGCATTATTTATAACTTCATTTAAGTGGGATTTAACAAAAAATGTCATTTTGGTCCTCTATAGATATGAATAAATCAATACATTAGTACATTCCAATATGCTCAAGAAGGGAATGGTCATAGGATTCTGTACGTACCCAAAATTGTAAGGTACTGTACTGCGGAACGATGTAATAAGTGCCCCAATGATGATACAGGCCTCTTCGCAAGGTGTTCGAGATCCAGAAAAGCTTTACAGATATGTGTTAACATCCCGCATACCCCGATTAGCCCCCGCGTGCTTTGTTTTCCCTATTTTTCCCTCTTTTCTTGGCTTTTTGGTCTTCAGTGACGAAACCGCCGCCCTTAAGGGCGGCGGTCTTGTGCGCGTTTTCCAGAACGCTCTTTTGACGCGACCCGCGTGAAATATCACGACTCACCAGCTTTTCTTGCCGACTTGAGCATGCATTAATGTTTTTGGTCCCCTGGAATAGTGTTTTTCTTTTGTTTAATGTTTAAGAGTTCAGTTTGGATTTGATTTTTGGATGTTTGAATTCCTATAAATGCATGGTTTGTGCACATGCAAATGGCCCCTCATTCTTGTTTAGAAACTCATCACTTTCAGTAGTTCAGTCTTCTAGTTTGCTTAAGTTTGATAGCATAGCTCATTTCATACTTCATTAGTATTGTGTTGCAGCTGGTAAGCCACATATCCAACTTGTGCAAGTGCAGACATTATTTGGGCCACCATTTTCACTCCAACTTTCATGTTTTCAGTGCTATGTCCCTTTAGTTTGCTTAGGATTGGTAGTATAGTTTGTTGCAGGTTTGTTTTAGCTTTGTGTTACTGTTGGTAAGCCACAGATCCAACTTGTGCAAACAGTATTATTGTTTGGAGTAAAATAGTCTAGGCAGCCATTAAAGTTACAGGTTTTGCTCTTCATACAGACTAGTCTCAGGTTCTGGACACTTTTTGTTGCATGATTCGCAGTAGACCCCGCTAGGAATTACATAGGCCAAGCTCTGTACTCTTGCGCTATCCCTCTCCTATCCGCATTCTATTATGTCTGCATTCTGAAGGCTGTCCATCGATCCAAATATCTATTCCTGTTGATGCAAGCATTCCATGCTTTTCTGGATTCACGTGAGCACAAAGAACGAAGAGATCATACTGAGGGGACAAGAACACACACACCGTCGGATTCGCCACTGTTCTGCGAAATCCAGGTTCCATCTTTCAAAAGTTTTAGTTAGAATTTATCAAATAAAGTAGTTAATCATTTTATTTCAGTTATTTCTATTCTCGATATTGTCAGGGAGGTTGTGGGGATTGATAGTTTCTGAGAAACTATGATTCATTCCTCACTTCTGAGGTAGGATCGAGAATCTTGCAGATAGATTAGTTATTTCGTTATTTAGAATATATATACAAAATTGCACAGACAAATAGCTACAATCGGCTATTTTGTTTGTTTTACGTTGTTAGTTTAGTTGTCAATTCTAAATATTTTAAATAGCTGCTTTCTTATAAATTGCCAGAAAATACAAAAAGAAATTATATATGTTAGAAGTGCACTTAGATTTTACTTTATTATAGTTTGTTTCATTACTGCTTTTGCATGACAATTACGGGACCTAGGGAGCCCAGGGAATACATTTTCGAGCCAATTGTGCACCAGCCCAATACCGTAGTGGCAATAACTGATATTGACCAAAACCTTAGGATACAAGTCTTTCAAACAACAACAGACTTACAACAGATCAGGGCACAGTTGAGAGGGTTAAACATCGAAGACAACCAAACACATCTGTTTTGGTCAAAACAGCCAAACTACAGATTACCCTAGAAAATACCCACATGACTGTAGAATGGCTCGAAAGAGAACAAACATTCGGGTGTGATCCTTTAGTTCCACAGCCAGACGCTGGAGACACCCTAGTAGATATAGATACCAGCTTAAGAATCCAAGTTGCGATAACACCTGTAAGGTATTCTGAGAAGATCGCACAACTGTTGGTTCTAAACATAGAAGCTGAAAAAGCTTACGACTACTGGATACTAGGAATCAGAACTTGATCTCCCGTATGACCATAACGGGACCGCAACAACCAAGAGTCTATGGTTGTGATCCACAGATCCCACAGCCTAACGAGTCCATAAGAGAATTAGACATAGACACTGGCCTATGTAAATTAGTATTTCAGTCTACTCCGATTCCACCTCTCATCATTCAACAGTTATCCCTACTAGACACAATAACCAACAAAACTAGAGAATTTTGGACTAGGCCAGAGAATCGTCCATAGAGTTGACTATATCCACCATATGACCCTATCAGGAGAAATACACGAAACCATCCCGGGTCATTTTCCACGCATCCCACAACCCATAGATCGAATCACGCCAGAGCTCGATATTGATTGGAGCCTTCGAGCAGTCATCCTCGTTGATCGATCTATCACACCAGTCCAAGTTAGAAGGGCCTTCTTTGCTTTAGATTCGCAAATACCATTAGTGCGTATCGAAGACATTAGACTGCCTAACTAGTTTGCCTGCGCATTCTACCCACACCGGCTGTCTCGACACGACCTCGGGAGGTCGGGTACGCAGAAGAGTTACTTGTTGATTCTCAAGCTCACCTGTCACTTTTCCGACGTATAGATTCCTCTATTACTACTTGTGTAGTCACAAAATCATGCACTATAGACATTTATTTATCCTAGTCTCATACTACTATTTAGAAGGTTCTTGAGGGAAAAAAGTACTAATTAACCCCCGTCCTTTGGCCACTTTATTTTATTTTATTTCATCATTACAAAACTATTGCACCCTTATGCCTAGTTAGATTTTGTCATCCCACATTATTTTAGCCTCAGCTGGGGCATCTAGAATAGTATTTGGGTTCCTGTGGGCGCCCCGGTCCCACCAAGGGTGCCTCAATCCTTTTATATTTTTTCTGCCACTCTTTGGGCTCTTTCTAGCCATTTTACATCTTTATATTTCTTATGGTCATACTTTTTCGGGGTTAATTATGAAATTAGACCAAGAGAACCCTATCAATATAAAGTTATGAGACCATAATGAGGGACCTAACATCACTTACTACTATCACTCCATCTAGAGTTACATCCATATATTGCATTGGAGATCACTTGCATCCACATAGCTCCATCATCAAGGCACAAAGCTAGGACATTTGCATCACACTTCAGGGGGGGATTCTATTTTATTTCATGCACACATTCTATTACATTTTCTACACATAGTTATTTCTCGCTACTTCACAAATTGCAACTGACACAAGAGAAACCTAGGGCATGTTCACACACACACACTTGCACATAGAACTACATCGGGTCTGAGATGTAGTAATGCAACACTCAGTTAGTAAGTCCACCATTGTGGCCATTAAGGACAGTCCAACCCCTTCATATTCATTATTCTTTTTTAGGGTTTGATGCTTTTTTTAGGTTCTTTTGCAGGTCTTTTATTCAACTTGAGTATTAATGACATTCAACTAGGACAATATAAAAGTTGATGTGATACATAATGAGGGTTTCAAACCACCTTTCAACCCTATAAAAATAGTTTTAAGAGCTTTTATGCAGACCAGGGTGCCTAGATTACATACCAAAGACCCTGCATGTGCCCCAGACCTCCTCCAGGTGCCCCAGTCTAGTTAGATCCTCTAGATCCATCCTTTTTGGGACTCTCTGCACAGTCGTTCCTGCTCTTGATTTCTCTAGTCTACCTCTATGACATGCTCTGATAGGCTATCTTCATCAAATCAGCTAAGTTATTTCCTCACTCTCTCTTTGCACATTACGGTTAGCATTTCTATTTTTATTAGTTTTTTTACTTTGTCATTACATACTTCTTTACTACATTTATTTACGTTATATGTTTCTAGATTAGTTTAACTAGATTTTATATACACCTAGTTAGTCAATTTTAGTTAATAATTTTGGTGAACCTCAACCTCATTCATCCAACTTATTCCTAGTCCTTCATCCACCTTTCCCTTTGTCATTCATCTCATCTTATCATTTATGGCTCATGGATCATAAAGCTTACCCTATGAAGACATCTTTGTTGACACTTATTTGTACTAACGATCCTCTGACATTGTATCAGTGCTGTATTAGAGGAGGCACAAGCTGCCTCATACCACTTACATCCCCTCATACGTCGTCTGACATGGATTGTATAAGGTTTAATTTCACTCTATTCGAATCTCATACTTATTATGTGTACTCACAATACCTCACACTATAGATGACTTATCTTGAGGCATTCTCCACTTCCTCATCCTTCATCTCTAACTACGTATTGGGCTACATAAGATTGAACCTAGTCAACAATGGTTCTGGCCTTTAACATCATGTTATGGTCACTCCTCCTTCAACATATACGCATGCTGGAAGATATTTAGTCTCTTTATGTGGGATTTCTATTGTAATCTGATTGTAATCAACATCCTCCATTGTGTTATTGGGTACACTTAACTCCACTACTCACTATTGGTGCCATGTCACCTTGATACTTCATCATCATGTCATTTTCACTATTGGGACAATATTTAATAACTTCCCTGTATGCTACGATTCATTCCAGATCCACTTATGAATGGATCACCCACTCACTCCATTGCTTGGCCTTAAATTCCAATATCGAGGCTACCTTTATTATACCTGTTATCTGATCCACACCTTGTATAAATGCGAGTTCTTATTCAGAACATGATATTAGATAGCCTCTACACTATTCTATGATGCTACTCACAACTTTTCTACGAATGGTATTAGGTTATGATATCTTGTCGTTTTGCCTTCTCTGAAACACACTCAACACGGACATATCGATAGAGCTTATCTTGGATCCACACTTGTCACTCATGCCTAAGTTTGGGTATTATCATAGCCTACATATGGTATTGTGTATGTTTTAATATTCTTCACTTTCACGTTATTGCATCAAGTTCACTTAATTAATCCATGGTATTAGCTCCTTGGATTCATGTAATGCATTTCGTTCCTATTAATATTGATAGTGCACTACTTAAGTGCACTCATGTTGTTATGATAAGCTTTTCCTGATCAAGGGTATTAAATGGCCTATAATGGAGCACAAGATTGCCTTGAATATGCTACTCGTTGTGACAAATTTCAAAAACACAACAATCTCCATCACGTACCTGTGTATGACCTTTAACTCATCACACATACTTGGCCTTTTTCTCTTTGGGGTTTTGACCTCATTGGTATGATAAATCCCGAATCTTCCGACGAACATAAGTTCATTATCCCCACTACTGAATACTTTACTAAGTGGGTTGAAGCAGCCCCTCTACAAACAATCACTAGTACATATATTTGTAACTTTCTCACCACCCATATTATCACACATTTTGGTGTCCCTTATACTATAATTGTCGATAATGGACCTTGCTTCAAAAATAAATACGTTAAAAAAATTTGCACTAAATTCAAAATCAAATAATCATTTTCCACACCTTATTATCCATAAGGCAATGGTCAAGATAAAGCCACCAACAAGACAATTGTAAAGATCTTAGGAAAGACTGTTGACTCTAGTGGTACTGATTGGCATAACCAACTATTCTCCATGGGTTTATGGGGCCTATCGTACTACATGTCTGTACACATTACTAACACTACACCTTTCTCATAGTTTATAGTCCCGTCATACCGTTATTGCACTTGATCTTGAAATACCTTCTTTGCGGATTTCTCTCAAAGGCGTCCTTAAAGACAATGAATATCGTGAAAACCACTTACATGAACTCAAAATCTTAGACTCACATCGTGTTCAAGCATTAGAACACATTCATGTATATCAATCTCGTATTGCACATTCATACAATCACAAAAATCTCTCTCAAGAATTCAAAATCGGTAACCTTGTCTTGAAAGAAAATCAAAAGAATGTAAATGTTGATGTACCACAAAAAGGTTAATTCAAATCCAATTGGCTGGGCCCATACATTATCACTGGTAAGCTCGGTGGTTTGGTGTATTGCCTCACCACCCTTTTAGGTAAACCATCAAAAATCCACTCAACGTAATGCATCTCATGAAATACTACGTTTAGATCACCATTATTCACTATCATTATGGGTCCCAATGACACACTCTTATTAGCTTTTCAATTCCACTTGATTACTGAGGGATTACCACACATGAACCCCACACATTGCACTATAGGACTTACACACTACACCTATTCACATATTACACATCATACACCATATATTCTATATTTAATCTACAACCTTTTAACATTTGTGTGTTTATACATCCTGCATCATGTTAGTCATCGTTAGGCATACACCATTGTCTATACATCTTACACCCTACATTGCTTATTCTACATATCACATTATTCATTTTTCTACACACCTTACATATTACACTGTGTATTTTCACACATATTCTACATATTATACTAGTCTTCATCATATAGCAGTATAACATTACATTACTATTCTATCTATATACATTATGTGTCACTCTTTGCATTATACCTTACACATTCTACACGTATAGCATTGCATTCTACATATCATACACTCTTAGCCACACTACATCTATTACACACTACATTATACATTGCATTGTTATACATCACGCATAGTCACATGTTCTATTCACCTTGTATTTTACATCTTGTATTGGCATATTTACACATTCTACCCATCACATGGTAAACTTTTATCGTTACATATACTACATTATCATCTACACACTACACTCACTACCTGATGATGCACTTTAGTTCCTCAGTCCATACTCGATTGCCGAGGGTTTACAAATCAAATGGACCTTACACATTTACTATTTGACCTTTCACCATGCGACATTCCTAGGCTAGTGACATGTGCTTTAGGCTAAATCGTAGGTTACATCACCACTCCCTACTATTCATCTCGTAGTGACATACGCTCTAGGCTAAATCGTCACCTATTCTATCATTTTCTAGTGGTCTACACCTTAGGTTACATCACCACACCCTCCTTACATTTTGTAGTGATATACGCTTAGTGCTAAATCATCACTCATCCATTCATCTTATAGTGATATACACTTACACTAAATCATCACTCTTACATTCATTTAGTCGTGATATACACTTTGGCTATAAGGTTCATGCACACATCATCGCTAGGTCACATCTCATCACTACACCTACACATTTCTCACAGCATGTTAGACACAACACACACTACTCGACCATTTCCCGATGACGCACTCTCGTTTATGGTTCATTCTTGACTACTGAGGGGGGAAAAAATGAACCTCATTGCATACATTTCCATCCACTTGGGGGCACATGGATCCTATCACTCCATTTTGCATTCCATTCCATTCACCCACAACATGTTGCATATTATGGTTGCTTATACTCTTGTTTACTTTTTTTGTTCATGATCACTTTATTACACATGCTAGTTTGATTACTTGTATGTCATTTATCTATACCATCCACACATGCACGTTCACGCCTTTTTCTAGTTGTGATCACAGATACAGGTCTCTTACACGCAACATGGATGCTCACCTTCTACCCTTCCTACACTGGTCGTTGGGGGCATCCACATTCGTCTCTTTTAGGTACTATTGTTTCATTTTGTACTTATCACTTTACATTACTTTCTTATACATGCTTTTGACATACTATTTATTTTTCTAACATGCTAATGGGTGCTTCATGTGCAACATTTGTTACGCAGGGATATTTGTTTCCATAACATTGTTTGGTCATTGTTTATTATCTTGTTTATGGGCCTTGCCCTATGTTTGGTGTGCACACTTGTTTGTTTGTTTGTGGCCATGATGGCCTTACGTGTCTTGTGACATCATGAGTGATGTCTCATGTTTGTAGCCCGCTTTGTGTGGCTTACTTGTCTTCTTGTGTTTTTACATTACTTTACTTGATAGCTTAAACATTGTTTGCCTAGATTATACATTGTTTTCTACATGCATGCATGTTTACACTTATTTTTTCCTAGCCTTCTTGTTTGTGTGTGCCTCGGTTTCTACTAAGAACTTTTCAGCGTTACAACGTACATATGGTTGGTCCTCTTTTGGGGCCGCATTCTCCTATCAGTGACATCACATGTGCCCCCAAAGATGGGGGGAATCATTTGAGGTTTACATACTAACGCAACGTATTTACACCGATTCATTTCAGTGCACTTTCCACCCTTGGCATTGTGGGGTACATATAGTGAGTGGGTTCAGACCAGTCTACGAAACCCATACACAAGGTATTTTACAAGACATGGTGTCCTTAGCATTCTAGGAAGTAGTTACAGGCTTGGAGGTTACAGTGGGTGTGCCTCTCTACACTACTTCGGCCAGTGGTGTCGGATCACCCAAAAAACCAGGATGTACAGAGATCTCTACACACATTTAGGGAAGCAATTAGAGCTTGGAGGACACAGAGCATTTCCTCCCTACACTTCTTTGGCCTATGGCATGAGATCACCCCAAAAAATCACAGTACAAGATATCCTTCTACACTTTCTCTCTCAACATGGATCAGGTGCACATGTTCCATTTATATTTCCATTTCTGTTTACATTTACATTTGCGTATTTTACATTTACAAACACATGTGTCTTTTACATAGCATTTTTACACTTACATACATACATATTTGACTACTTGATCGTTTTCTCCTTACAGGTCTAACCGTATGAGAAACAAGCAGTCAAATGGGGGCAACAACAAGCGACAACAACAACATTCCACGACAACACACATGCTTTACTAACCATGTAGGTACACTACACACTGCAGAAGTTACACACGTGTTCCACCCTAGGTTCACTCTCATCACTTTTTCTTTGCACATTTTTCATCTTTAGTTTCCATGATCCTCCATCTTTTTATCATTCCACACTTTGTCTAGTCCTTCGGCACGCATTCTTCATCATTCTACATCGGCATCAGGTACACATCTCTATCTACTTTATGTTACCGAGCTTTCCGCTCACCAACATAAAGTGGGGGCAAAATGTAGTCACAAAATCATGCACTTTAGACATTTATTTATCCCAGTCTCATACTACTATTTAGAAGGTTCTTGAGGGAAAAAGTACTAATTAACCCCCGTCCTTTGGCCATTTTATTTTATTTTATTTCGTCATTATGAACCTCTTTCAACATTTTTCCCAGTCATATTATGTCATGCCGCATTATTTTAGCCTTGCCTGGACCGCCTAGATTAGTACTGGGGCTGCCACAGGTGCCCCAGTCCTTCTAGATTTTTCCTGCCACTCTTTGGGCTCTTTCTAGTCATTTTACATCTTTATCTTTCTTGTGGTCAGCCTTTTCGAGGTTAATTATGAAATTAGACCAAGAGAACCCTATAAATATAAAGTTATGAGACCATAATGGGGATCTAGTATCACTTACTACTATCACTCCATCTAGAGTTACATCCATCTATTGCATTGGAGATCACTTATATCCACATAGCTCCATCATCAAGGCACAATGCTAGGACATCTGCATCACACTTCACAAGGGGAAAAATTCTATTTTACTACATGCACACATTCTATTACACTTTCTACACAAAGTTATTACTCGCTACTTCACAAAGTGTGACTAGCACAAGAGTAAACTAGGGCATGTTCACACACACTTGCACATAGAACTACATCGGGTCTGAGATGTAGTGCAGTGCTCAGTTAGTAATTCCACTATTGTGGCAGCTACAGACAGTCAGACCCCTTCATATGAATTTTTCTTTTTAGGTTTTGGTGCTTGTTTTCGGGTCTTGCATGTCTTTCTTCCATCTTGAGTCATTGGCAATATCTGACACAGTACAACAGAATTAATGCAACAGGTAACGAACATTGCAGGTTACCTTTCATCCCTATGAAGACCGGATTCAGAGATTTTGCACAGACTAAGGTGCACAGACTATAGACCAGAGCACCCAAAAGTTCCCCAGACCTCCTCCGGGCACTTCAATCTAGCTAGATCCTCCAACTCTATCATTTTTGGAACTCATGTATAGTCGTTCCTACTTTTTATTTTTCCAGTCTCCTCTACGACATGGTCCCGCTACTTCATCGAATCAGATGAGTTCTTTCATTTCTCTTTCTTGTATATTAGGGTTTCTATTTTTATTAGTTTTATTACTTATGTCATTTACATGATGTCTTAGTACATTTATTTGTTGCGGTATATGTCCTCCTAGATTAGGTTAACTATGTTTTACTACACCTAGTTAGTCAATTTTAGTTAATCAACTTGAGATGATGTACATTATAAAAATATATTCCATAAATGTTTCTATCATACTAAACAAAGAAAGAGTAGGTTTACCCTATTTTATTTGTGGGAAAACTATAGGAATGGCCATTGTTCTCACTTTCTACGAGTTGTAGTTTTCCTCGTCGTGTGATATGTGTATCGCTTCACTCTTAGTTTTTCACTTGAGTAATTAAATAAGTGATGTTTTCTTCTTCTTCGCTTGGTTTACATAGTTTTATCTCTTTCTTACATAGTCACCTACCACATTTATTAATTGTTTTAATGGTTATGTCTTCATTTCCTTGTTATTATATTTTTACTTTGTTACAGATGATTTTGTTCATCTATTTGCATGGATTTTCTTTTATTCGCAAGTATTTAGCGTACCACAGCATTTTTCTCCCTTCCGCAGTGTTGTATTTTTCGTGGATTTTGACTTCCTTCTATGGGTTTTATTCTTTTCTTTGTCTTGTGGTTTTTTACTTTGCCTGTTGTTACACGGTTTTTCCATTTTCTTCTTTGCTCCATGGTTTTCCTTATCTTCTTTATTCAACTGGTTTTATTATTTTTGTACTTTCCTTCTCCCGTGTCTTATGGTTTGGACGCAAATTTGTAATTTTTTTCCCACTTCCCCTCTTTTCTTCTATTCCTAAATTCGAGAAAAGGTTCCCTTACGGGTTTTCACCTTCATCATCAAATTTGTCAAATTGTTGGTCTCTCTCTCTCTCTCTCTCTCTCTCTCTCTCTCTCTCTCTCTCTCTCTCTCTCTCTCTCTCTCTCTCTCTCTCTCTCTCTCTCTCTCTCTCTCTCTCTCTCTCTCTCTCTCTCTCTCTCTCTCTCTCTCTCCTTCCATTATGTGGTATAATATTTCTTGAGCCATGCTCCATTGCCATGTCCTGAAAGTTCCACGCCACTTAAATTCCTCAACTAGACAATCCCTAATATCCATCTAATTTTTAAATTCCTCATATTTTTATGCTTACTATCATATAGTAAGAATTTATCTCCAATATCAAACTCTTTATGTTTGCAGTGTCTATCATGCCATGATTTTTTTCTTTTTTTCTCTTGAACTTGGTTGTAGGTGACAATGAACCTTTTTCATCTAGTTTCTACAAAGAAATATATTTTTCATGAGCAGACAACTCCTCATTTATTTTAAATTCTACAACTACTCTCAAACTAAGAATAATAAACTCCATTAGTACGATAGCCTCCATTCTATAAACTAGTTGAAATGGAGAATACTTAGTGAGTCTTTTATAAGCTAGTCATATATGCCCATATGTCGCAGGTATCTTTAAGTCCCAATCCTCCTTTTGTAGGGAACATATTTTTGTTAATACATTTTGTAGGAATTTTTTGAATGCTTCCACTATTCCATTTTTGTGGATGATATGGAGTACTTTTGTTATAATTTATAAAGAAATGTTTGAGGAGTTCTTGTATTGTTTCATTTACAAAATGTTTCCATTCATCACTAGTAATATTGAGTGGACATCCAAACCTCGTGATTATGTTTTCATAGATAAATTTGGTTGTTGTCCTTGTGGTACAATATTTTGTTGGCATTATTTCCATCGATATTGTTAAAGATTTTATCCCTGTGATGATGAATCTTACTTTTGAGTGTCGTGCCGCAAGTATGATTTTCCCAATGAAATTGATAGCCCATTTTTCAAATTGGGCTAAGGATAGAACCGATCTTAGTGGAATTTCATTCCTTGCATTTGGTTTTCCTATTCTTTGGCATGCATCACAAGTTCTAGCATGTTTAAGAACATATTTGAATAGTGTATACCACCATAGTCTTGCCATCACTTTTTTTTGTGCAGTTGTATCTTCACCATTATGTCCCCCTTCCACTCCTTCATGTGCTTCCTTTAAGACATTTTCTCACTCATGGAGAATCACTCTTTTTAATATATAATATTTGAATTTTTAGTACAATAATCCTTATATTAGAGTGAAAGGAAACACTTGAATCAGTAGTATTTGTTTTTGTTGTTTTTTGTATTCCACAGGAAAAGCACTAGCGGACAAGAGTTGTGCAATTATTTATATTTTTTTGGGAACTATTTCTATGCGGAATAGATGGGCTCCAAGGAAATCATCTATTCGTCCTTGGTTTTCTCCGTTGTCAATTATGGACAGATAGTCTAGTCCATTATTCAATTTCCCTGGATTGACATATATGGTGAACTCAAATTCTTGGAACAACATCAACCATCTATAAACTCTGCCTTATAATATTGGTATGTGTATCATGTACTTTAGGAGTTCATGATCAGTATAGAAAACAAATAGTGTAGCTAGTAAATAATGTCTGAATTTTTTCAAGGCATACACCAAGGCTAAGGATTCTCTTTTTGTGGTGGAATAATTTCTTTTTGGTTTATCCAATTTCTTGCTTGCAAATATGATAGGGTGGTCCATTTTACCCCGTATTTGAGCCAATACTATACTTATTGCTATCCCAAAAGCATCTACATGTACATGAAAAATTACCTTCTAGTATGGGAATATAAGAATGGGAGTATGCAATATTTTGTCCTTCAATACTTGGAATGCATGCACACACTCTTTCTTCCATTCATTTTGTTTGTTTGTCTTCTTCTTTAGTAACTCCTCTAGTGGGGCACTTATAGATGCATAATTCATTAACAATTTCATATGATATCCTATATATCCCAATAGAGTGTGGACATATTTTTGTGCTTTGGGAGGTGTTAATGTTAATATTATTGATGTTTTCAATGGATCTATAAACAAGCCTTCTTTACAAATGATATATCCTAGTAATGTGTCAAACGATGTCAAGAAGATGCATTTCTTCAAGTTTAAAGAGATCTATAATGCATGACATACTTTAAACATTATGTGTAATACTTGTATATTGTCTTTGAATAACCCATAAATTGCCCAATCATCCAAGTATACTTGTAGGAAGTTATGTATGAAATCTTTGACAACATTGACCATTATGCATCTGAATTCAACTAGTGCAATTTTTCAATCCAAATGGCATTACCATTTACTTGAAAGAACCCAGATCTGTTGCAAATGTTGTTTTTGGTTGTTCCTCATGAGCTATTATTACTTTATGGAATCCTGAAAACCCATCAATGAATGAGTATATTTCCCTATTTGTCATGTTCTCTAATACTTCCTCAGTGAATGGAGTAGGAAATGGGTCATGTATGCATGCTTTATTAAGTTCCCTATAATCCAAAAATATCCTTATTTCTCGTGTTTTCTTGTTTTAAACCACCATTGAGCTTTTCCATCTGACATCCTCCATTGGTTTAATGATTCTTGCATTCAAAATTTTATTAATTTCATAATTCACCTTAACTTTTAGGTTGGGGTTGAGTCTGTAGGGTTTTTTCTATTGTGGTTTAACCCCCTCCTTGATTTGAATTTTCATGGTTCCCACTTCTTATTTGATTCCATGAAGTTATTTAAAATATTTAGGGAATATATCTTGATATTCTTGAACAAGTTCTATGATTTTGGAGACTTCCTCCTCTTTCTAGTAGTCCCCTATTTTTGCAAATTATTCTTCACCTTTTTCCCCAATGTTTTCTCTCTAATTTGTAATGGTTTGTAGAAATATTGATCCTTCTCAGGATTTGCCTCTATCACCTTTCTTTCTCCTTCTTGGAAATTAAATTTCAAATTTCGAGGTTGTTTCTTTGTATCTTCTTTGGGTTATTTTTCTATGACAAAGTAGTATGTCATCTCCTTTATCATATGTGGTTCCATTTTTCCACTTTTCTTGGTAGATGTTTCTTTTCTATTTTTTTTGTATATCCACGTAAAGCTAATTTCCTCCTCATCAAACATTAATAGAAATGTGCGGATACTTTGTAGTGCTTTAAGTATGTGTAAGTCAACAGCCCAAAAATTAAAAGTGTGGTAAAAAAATTTTACTATTTGGTCCCATGTCCACCTGTTTATCCTTGTCTCCTAATGGAGATACCATATCCTTGGTATGGGACCTAAAGTACAAAAGATTTTGTTTTTTCATACCAGTGGGGATGTTTCTCCACATAGATTCCAATGTTTTATGCATGCCTTGATGTGTTTTTGGGGGTCTCCTTCCCCTGTATACTATGGTATTGTTATATAATATCCTTCTGCGTATAAATATCTTATTTTTATCAAGACTTCTAGTGAGTTCTGGAATGTTTGGTTTATGTGTTTCCCAAAATTGAGAAACATTTATGGTCAATGTATCATCTAATTCTTCATTCACGCTTCTTCATTTGGAAAGACTCTAACCATTTTTTCTAAATAGTCTTCTACATCTCTTCTATGTGAATTTGGGTAAATTTATATGAGATGCTCGCAACTTAATCTAAACATATATTTAGTTATTTCTCTCGTATTTATTCTTCTTTGCTTTTGTTTCAAGGTTATTGAGTGTTTTTTATGTGTATCATGGTTTTCTTGTTGATCGCAATAAAGTTTACTATTTCCTTATGTTCCACGGTTTCCTCTTCTTCCTCCACAAAATAATACTCTTCTTCTTCTATTTATTGATCCTCCTCTGCAGACCAATATGACTCTTCCTCTTCTTCTATGGAGTAATACTCTTCATCTTCTATTGTATATTCATTGTGTGGTGACATCCACCTCATGTGTAATAGTTTTTGGACCCTTGTTTTTGGGAGGCCATACATTTATGCTTCTACATTGTCATCTATGTCTAATTCATTGCTTTCACTTTCAAATACTACTTCCCCTTATGAATTAAGATCAAACTCTTTGTTAAAATTTGAAATCTTATTGATAGTATATTCCTTATACCTCATCAAATTCCTCATCTTTGGTATCATGCAATATCTCCTCTAACCATACCACACTCATTCCAATTTCTAATGGGATATGGACTAAAATACTATATGATTCAAGGGTAATTTCTTCATCTTCACAATTTAATGTGTCATTACAGTCTAGAAACCATTACAATGCTAATATGAAACTGTATGTGGGATTTATGACTACATTTTCCATGATTTAAAAGTCTATTATCTTCCTTATTCCCATGAAGTTTACTTTTAAGTTTTGCAATACTCCCAACAAATATTTCTTTGATCCATCAGCCAATCCAATATCATAATCTATAGGTTATAGATATGGTCTTCCCAATTTCTCCCATGTTGTTTTGGACATGATGTTTACATCTACCCCAAGATCTAATACCACATGTGAAACCTTAGTGTCACAAATTTATATGTCCAGATATATAGCTGATTTTTGCTAGGCTCTTTGGGTGCATAATAGATTCTTCTTATTTTTCTTCATGAGCTTCAATTCATTTAATTTTATGGCTCTTTTCTTATTTATTCCAGTATTTACAAAAATGTTTTAATTTTACAACGAAGCCTTGTCTTATGGTTAAGTTAGCTATCTCCTTAAGGGCTACAATTTCTTCTTCGTCAATATTTTTTGTTCTTCCTTTTCGTGGTTTTTGGATTTTTTATTACTTCCTTATTTTTCTTGACTTATTTCTCATGTGGATAAGGATTAAACCAATTGGGATACCATTCTTATTCACTATATGTATCATATTATGTTATTTTCTTAACTTTTTTTCCTTTTCCAATATCCCACCCCTTCTTATATCCACTCCTAGTGGTTACTGCAGCTCTACACAATGTCTATACATCTTAAATTTCTATATTTTATTATTTATTTATTTTTAGATAGTTATTTCTGGATTCTTCTTTTTATCTTATTTTCTCAAATATTGTTCTTTCTAAACTTCATGCTTTTTTGACATTGCAGAACTTCTTTTGAGTCGTCTACAGAATCTTCCTCTTATGGAATCCGCACAATATGTTGTGCATTTTTACTAGCATCCTTCCCCAATGATTCTATTTTAGTTCCTCCATTTCTATAAATTTATGTTACTTTAGGACAATTAAATGAATCATGGGTTCCCCTCTCATGGAAGAACCTGCAAGGTTTTAGTTTAGTACAATTTATTTCTAGGTGTCCATTCTTTCTACACGTAAAATGATTTATGGGTCTCCTCTCCCATGTTCAGCTCCCAGTATTAATTTTGTTATCTCCTCCTTGGTTGTTTGTATAACCTCCTTTACCTTGATAACCCTAGTAACTTCTACCTCCTTGATAATTATTACATCTACCTCTATATCTACCTTTGTATCCCCCTATATAGCCTCTTCTATATCCTTTTCCATAACCTGGCTAGTTTGGATTGTAGTAATTTCCTTGATAACCTCCTTCGTATTATGGTGGACTACCTTGATACACCTGATATTGTTGGGGAGATTCAATTTACAGTTCTTGGTATTTTGGTGTGGATTGTACCAGTAAAATTGCATGTGGGTTATTTATAGGTGCTGCGGGCACTAGGTTTTATCTTACAACCATTGCTCTCTTAGCATTATAATATTTTAGATCCTCTATAGCATTTATGGAAGGGGAAGTATGATGGTAATGGTTAAATGACCCACAAGATATACAATACAAAAATTGGTTGGTAAGAGGTGCGACTTTCATAAGAAGGCACGTATCTTGTGTATGTTGATCCCATAGCCTACATATTATGCACCATGTTCTTTCCGCGGGTGGTGTGTTGCTGGTAGATGCCTTATTTGAAGAATGTTTCCTAATTGTGGATACTCTTTTTGTTTTTTCAAGGTAGGTACAATCCAATTTACTTTGACCTTCTGTACAATAGGCAGTGCACCAAATCTTTGGTCTTAGAACTACTCTACGGTGAGAATTGGTTCTTAGATCCCCTTTCTTTTGGGTTTCTTGTTGTAGTTTTAATCTAGTCAGCTTTAATTGCACTTTTCCCGGTTATGTTTTTATGGTATTTTCTCCTTCTCTAAGCCATGGCTGGGATTCTAGCCTAGTTTTCATCTCTAATATTTATGCAAATGTTGAAAAAATATTTCCATCCAATGATGTTCTTAAGTGTGGTAATAATTTGGAAATAAAACATTTAGTTATTTATTCATTGGTTAGTGGCTCATCTAACCTTCTGGATATGTTTTTGAATATGTAGTCAAATTCTTATACTGTCTCTCCCTCCTTTTACACTAAATATTACATTTTACTAAGATTTATATAGGGGCTTCAGTGTAATGGAGATCAACTTTGAATTCGTTTTGTACCAAATCCTAGCTTTTAGTGTGTTGTGGGTTGGTTTTTATATACCATTTCATAGTGTCATCTATTAGTGTCCCTAAAAAATAGTATAGTTTGACTACGGGTTTTGTAATGTTGTTTATTCTCCAGAATGAGTCTAAAATGAACAAGTGTTATTTCACAACCTTGGTTTCTTTCCCAAACAATGGCAGTTTTATCTTTCGGACCATTCTTGTGATGTTTTTTGAATTCTTTGTGGGTTGGTCTATCTATTGTATTTTTTTACGGTTTCTCCTTCTTCTTTTGGTTATGTATCGTTAGAGGAATCTTCTTCTTCCATTTTCTCTTGATACATCTATGTCAAATTATAATTCTCCTAATATCTCCTTGAATCCTCTCAACGCTTCCTCTCTCTTCTTTCTTTCTTCTTCCAATTTTTCATATATAGCCTTCAAAATTTCTCCTATTTGTAATTTTCCAACTGGTGTGTCTAGCGGCACATATGATGAAAACCATTCTAAGGGGGTCATGTCCTTTGGGATTTTCAGATGGTTGGGGTATGTGTCTTCTTGTAGTGTCTCTTTATAACTATCTTTTTCTACAAATAATTTCCTACCTTTAATGTCTCTATACATATATCCTTCTTTTAAACCTACTTCTATGTATCCCTCTCCACTTCTCCTTTTCTTATTTCATTTTATATTTCTTCTGTGTTCTTTTCTTCTTCTTCTATGATTCTAACTATGGATTATTTCCCTATATGGTCCTTATCTGCCGGTTCCTTAGTTATGTTCTATTGCCCTAAATAACTCCCCAAGTTATTTGGGCAACTCATTTTTTTTTTACTCTAATGTTCCTCATTTCAGGTTGCGCACACTCAAGTTTTCTTATTTGGTACAGTTTTTTGGATGTAGTTCTTCTGCGCGCCTTACACACCCTACTTCATTCTTCCTTTTTCTTCCTTTCCCCTTCATTCTTCTATCTCCTTTCATTCTCCCTTTGTGCCTTCCCTCTGCGCACCCACTTTCATTCCTATTCTGTCGTGCACCTCTGCAGACTTACCTTCCAATTGGCTAAGTCCCTGTCATTCCTTCCCCATGCTTGCATACAATTAGCTCCTTTACGAGCCACTTTTCTTTTTCCTGCCACACACCCTTCCTTAGTTGAATGCTCATGCCCCATTGTATACTTACCTCTTATAGGTATGCATCCATTTCTTCCGTGCATGTCACCTTCACACGCCTACCTCCTGAGGTCTTGCGCCTCTTCCTTTCACGCCTTGTGCCTTCCATGCACCACTTTGTGCCACATCATCATTTGTCAGACTTGAGTGTGACACACGCAACCTATCAAAATACACCAACAAGGCGTCAAATTTGGACAACAAACTGACGAGTGACACGTGGCAGAAACGACAAAACAAATGAATAGTTGGTTGAATCCTTCATTCAATCAATGCGCGCCATGTGTTTTGTGTACCCACACAGCTCTGAAAATCTTCTAACAACCATAACTTCTTCCACAGTGCTCAAATTCCTACACGCCTGGTCTCATTTGAAAGCTACTGACATGGGCTACATATTGGACTTTTCAAAATAAGATTCAAGCGGGATTTGGTAGGTGAAAATAGGGAAACATCATTATGATCATTAATGCACATATCTAATTGACCCCAACCACCAGATTTCAATCAGATATTGCCTCCTTCCTTCTTTTACATGCCAAACAGACATGGGTAGGTGCATCTGATGTGTTTGCAATTAGATTTTCAGGCCTTTAATGTTTGTTGTTGGTGGTTGAATAATTGAATTTGAGTTTCCTTCTCTTTTCTCCTTCTCTTCTCTCCTTCTCCTTCTATAAATGTAAAAGCATTGCTCATTGAAAAGGATTCTCTTTGTTACAACGACACCATGCCAAAATGGTGGCTGACTTCCCATGGGTTTCAGACCTTAACATGGCCTCTGCGATGTATTCTCACTTCCTACCGTGAATGTAAATGATTATGTGTCCCTTAACCAATAAATTGTCTTTTGTGGAACTCTTATCTTCCCTTTCTCATTTTCATTGCATCTCGCCTCTATGTTTGCATTTTCTAGTATGTTGTGTGTATTCCCACTTACATTCCCCGTGTTCACGTGTTGTGTGCGCTGGAAGGGTGATCCTGTGTGTTGATCTATGGCATGTGTCATCCTTCCTCTTCTCCTACGCCCACTTTGTTTCCTTCGCCACTCGTGGAGAGAGATCGGCCCTTTCTTTCTGGCGTTATTTCCTTAGCTTAGGATTTCCCCTTTCTGTACATCTTTATATCACTAGTCCCTTGGCATCGCTTAGTTTATGATTTGCTTTCTGCATTAGGAGTAGCAGTAGTGTTAGAGATAGGTTGAGGAGATGGCCTTCTCTGGAGGTTTGTCTCTGCTTGCAGGGTCCCACAACCTGGAGACGGTTCCCATTGTTGACTCAGAATTTTAGATCCATCGCAATCACATCGAGGGCACAATTTCGAGCACCAACATGTTCTTTTATATGTTCTCTAATTCTTCTTAATTTCCTTTTTCTGTTATAATAAGTCTAGATCCAAATTGATAATCCTCCCATTTTTCCGCTCCCAGGATCCTTATGGTATTTAGCTCCATTTTGTCCACTATTTCTTGTAATTCCGTCATTAACATTTTATGTTGATATAATTAATGTTGTATTTTATTATCTATCAAACACTTTCTCTTGGTAATTTACATCTGCGGAGTAACCATCAATTGATGTTCTTCGCTCACCATGAGAATTATAGCACACCATTCTACGTCTACCTCCCTTTCTAGGGTAGCCATTAGCTAGTCTCTACTTGAAGTGGGTTCGTTATCTTGCTCCAACTACCAAGTTTTAGTTAATTTTTATTTTCTTTCATTTAATCTTTTAATTCTTCCTTCTCTTTTTACTCGTTGTTTTTACATCTTTTTCTCTAACTCCTTTTCTATGGCTAACCTGGATCTTTCTTCCACTCTCCCCATCTTTATTTTAATCCACCCTTCTTTTACTCCTTAATTCTCGTAATTACTTTTACTGACTATGTAATCCTTATTTCTTCATTTTTTCCATTCTTCACGTCCTCTTATTTATTCTACCCCAACCATCACCCCAGAAAATTTTAATAGTTACATCTCTTGGATCGCCCCTCTTCCCACTCATCATCTTGCGATGTCTTTCCCTAAAGAAATTGTTATGCACTCTTAATCAATCCCTTCTCCGCAAGAAGGATACACATTAGGAATGGAATATTTGTAAGGAATTTGACTCCTCCATAAAATTTTACTTTTTAATTATCAAAACCGGTCCAACCTTGTATTGCCCAAGTAATAATAAAAGAGTCTACAATTTTTTCGAACCAATAATCAAGTGCGTGTGTCCATGATTTGTCTAATTATTCAAGTTTTTCCAATTTTTCTTTTGTCCACTTTGCTAGTTTCCTTAATTAGATTTGTGGCCACTTAGTTCTCTTAACAATTCTCAAAATTCGAGACCACAACAAGTGTGGAAAATTTGACCAAAACTCTTCTCTAGAATCTCCAAAAAAATTGTTTTTGACCCTCTTATAGGGTTCCTTAAGTCTTTTTACTTCTTGTTTTATATGATGAAGATCAAAACAAGTGTTTAGAGGTGCTAATATATGTTGCAAGATACCCCAAGAAGAAATACAATACACAAGTACTAAATATAAATGGAAAAGAGATGTGTGTTAGATGGGATAGAGACCATCACCACCACTGAAGATGGAAGTGAATGGCTCCAAAATGTGTAGAATTTAAAACTATTTGAGCAGATCCACTTCTCGGTCACTAAAAATAATTTATACTAGGGATACCACTCAGTTACACATTTACTCAATGAAAATGTTGATACCAAAGCATAGAGGTAGTTTTCCAAGTGGTCAGATGAGTGGAAGATAGGAAATGGTGAGCCCAACTTGGAGGAGACCGATAAAATATTGGTCTGTGGGCATGATGACAGAGCAACATGGCATAGAATATAATGCAAAAGTAATATAACTCAAACCCTAGAAAATATTGGTACAAAATGTTAAAGAATGCCATTCAAATGCGACCTGAAAGTGTTTAGAGTGATTTTTGATAAGGGACTTCAAATTGTATGCAGCGGGCATTCAAGTGTCGGACCTCAAAACATACATATCATAAATTTGATTACAATTTAATAGATTGTTTGAATTCATTTCAATATTTTTTTTACGAAAGAAAAATAATATATCTTAAAGTTGATTTTAATTTAATTCTTAAAATCACAGAAAGCCTTAAAAATGAGGTTTGTGAAAAAAAATGCTATACAAATTTTTCATGTAAATTCCTTTATTCTTAAAAATTAATGTCCTTAAAGTGAGGTTTCTTGAATAATTAGTGTAGTCAGCAATTAAACATGATTTATACAAATATCCATTCAATCATTTGTTCAAAATTTGTTCTATGAAAATTTCATTTTGTTACATGGTTACAAAAAAAAGTGATTTCAAATAAATAAATTATGTTTTAAATTATTAAAGAATTGAGGATTTTTCCAAAATTTCTCAAAATTGGGATCATTTTGGGGGCTGTACCTTCTTTCCAGGTTGAACAATATGCAAGGCTCTAGCTAATGGATTTCCAATCTCATATTTCTCATATGGGTCCAACATGTTCAACCACACCATGATTTCTCGGTTAGGGTTAGTGAGTATTAGGTACTTGACATTGCTTCCAAGTGAAAATGCTTCTATATATGGTATTTATGTTGCATGTGACTCAACATCATCAGAGGATATCCCCAATATCTTCAATACACACTTCTTAAAGTCATCCACATATCAAGGAATCCTTCCCAGCGTAGTAGTACTTGCACTTGTAAAATCTATTGAAATACAAACAAAAATAGAAAAACACTAATGAAAATAGTCACAAGTTTCTCGATAGATCTATCAACTCCTGGTGAAACAAAGTAAGAAGTAAATTTTGGGGTTAGAACTTTGGAATTTGTTGGCATTGACATAACCTTTCCATGTTCAACATATGACATGCATGCGGATCATTGCAAATTACATGAGGGAATAGAGAAGTTTGTCTTCCGATAGCTAGATCCAAATAAATGGAGAGTAGTTGAGTTGCAGGTGTCACATCAACGGATCATCATCATCACCATCATTACCGTAACGCTTCCAACATTCCTCCATAATACTAAAAAAAATGATTGATCCAAATTGTGTATATAAACTACACATTTAATGAACCTTGTAAAACACACTTTTCATATAGCAATCTTGTGACTATGTCATTTACATTGGTTTATGCGGCTAGAACATCCTAGGCACATGTACCTTCTTCATCACAATATCCAGGGAAAAATTGTCGTTCACGTCCTTTGTTGGCATATTACCTCAATAAAATGTAATATGACATTGATACGATGACTGTACTCATGCTTTCACTGTTCAGATGGTCATTAATGCAAAGAATATGCATCATTGAATGTTGTTAGAAGTAGAGGGGGATTTCTACTTGTGTAAATGCCTTAAGACGTAATGATGGAATTGGAAAAAAGTGGGCGTATTTGGGAATTTTTTCAATTCTGGGTGTTTTTGTTTGATTATTTATTTACTAATATTTTTTTAATTTTTTAGTTGGGAATAAAAGAAAACGTTTTGGCAGGTAAGAGGGAATTTCTGAGAAAACATAGCGCATATTTAATGGGGTTTTTCATTTTGCATCATTTTGCATGTTAGTGGTAGTTAGGACTCACAAGTAATTGTTATCATGTTATATAATCGTTTTGTGAGATCCCTGCAATAATTTGAGTGGCGATGTTGTTTGAAGTTTTTGGGTATTTTCTGAACAATTTGTGTATAGCTAACCATTACCAAGATATATGGGTAAATAAAAACAAAGGTGATCATGGCTAGATATCAGTTCATTCCCTTCTAGCTGCAACTAACCTCAACTACTTGCATCACTAACAGCTCATCAATAAAAGCTACCATGTTTTTTGCATTCCAAATCAACAAGAACGAAGATCTTACTCACCTGTAGTGCCCCACACAAATTTTAAAATAAAATAATAAAGTATTTAGTACTACGTCAAATGTAGCTCTCACTTTTAGCCGCCTTTTTGTCCTTGTTCTTCTAATTAAGTCTGACCTGCTGCCTTCAATATTTTATTCACGCCTAGGTTTTAACCCATGCGTTTGGGTAAGAGTAATTCTAGTCATTTTGTAGCTAACCTGGCTTACACTTTGTTCCTACAAATCGCATTTTGCCTTCGCCATGAAATGATACCTACATTGGACAATGAAAAGCATCTTGAGTCATAATATTCACTTCACAGATTTTGCGCCAATTTGACTGCGGCATTGAGCAATGATGAGCAGTGTGGGGTCTATAAGGAGCTAACAAATTTAACAAGCATTTATAGAGTGCTCAAGAACACTCAGCGCCTCTGTTCACATCCTTCCTGCATCAAAAATACAACAGCATAGGGAAAATGTACAAACCCCTCTGTGTTCAATTTTTAACACATCAAGTGATTAGCAAATCCCAATCTCTCTTCCAAAAACAATAATGGACAAAATGCAACAGTATTCTCCCATTACTATTGGTGAGGAAGCCTTTCTTGCATTTGACCAGATGAAAGAACGAAACAACTTCTCATGGAATGTGATTATTGCAGCATACAGAAGGCGTGGGTTTCCTCAAGACACAGTCACACTGTTTCATGCGTGCAACAAACAGGTCTCCAACCTGCTAATTTTTCTTTGCCAGCGTACGTCAAGCCTATGCCAAAATGGAAGCTTTAGAGTAGGGTGGGGGTGGGGGAGCGCTGGAAGGGAAGCACAGTCAATGGAAAATGTGCAACTCTGGGGTGCATTGGCCAGGGCAGAGTCTGAGATTGCTACATATCGTGGGAGGCTTATGAAACTAGAGTCAGACCTTTTCGTAATGAAAGCACACCATGATGTTGTTGTAGATGGTTTTGCTGTAGTGAACACTGCTCCACAGGCTGCAAGAAAAGGTAGAAACAAGAGAGCCACTGTGGTGATAGCATCTACTTTACCTTCATCTGATAATGTCCAATCTAGATCCTAGGGAAGAAAATTTACAACTTACAAGACAGTAACTGAAGAGAAGGAGAAGAACAATGGCGAGGACAAAGAAAGCAAGTACAAAGTAAAGGAGAAAGTTAGCACTCCTTTGACAATAGTTCCCCAAGGCATCCCTGCCCTTGAAGAGGAGCAAGAGAAGGTTGCAGCAGTGTTGATTAACGGAAATGATTTTGAACTTGACAAAAATAAATCTAGGATTACTTCCAACTTCCTAACTACAGTGATATGCCACAACCATGCATTCTCAAGCGATACTGACAATGTTCAATATGGCACTGTAAGCCAGATAAGCACTTTTGGTACATCTCTTTCTGTCACAGGAAGGAAAGAAAATGGGAATGAGCATGTTGCAGAAAGAAGCGGTCCTTTTATAGGATTTACACCAAATCTCAATTTTATGGAGAGCAAGGCTTCAGAATCTAGTGAAGATGGTTCTGTTTCTTACAGAGGCGTGAGTAATACGGTCAATGGATGGGCAGCTATTGCTACTGCAAGAGATGGTGTTAGGAAGTTGATGCTCAAGGGCCGAATGCACACTTTCTATGACCATGGAAATTCTATGAGATTGGATCATGTGCATTCAAGGAAGCTTCTCTCACCTTGGGGATATGTTTGTGAGGATGCCTCAGAGGAGCAAGATGTTGAACCAAAGCTTGCGGGTTTGACCAACTCTGTTCCTCCCAGGCATGGTTCGTCTCCCCTTACCTCTCATAATTCTCGTGTTTTAGTTCTCTTTTTCAACTTAATAGAATTTTAAAATATTAGGATTTTAATACAGCTAAATGTTTATTTCAACTCGTTGTAAAAATAATGAAATATCGTGTCGTAACTCACGAAGTCAAAATAACTCATTTGCCTTAAACCAGGAACTTCCACCCTCATTCCGAGGTAATGTAGAAAACTTCCTACCCAACTGGATCGCTACAACATTGTTTTATCGACCAGACAAAATTGACTTTCCAGTAATAACGTTAACTATCTCCCAGTTTAAATAGTTAATTTTGCATTTTTCGAAGACTCATTAAGTACTCTTCGTAACTCTAAAAACAAGATGTTAAGTTTCATTCGTGTACCTTGGTATGTGAGGAGTCACCTTGACCCTTCGATTGACCCCGAACGAACATATGTGATCCTTTTGACACTCTTATAGGAGCCTTGTTACACTGGTTTACAGTAGTAGAAAGTTGTTAAATCTAGAAAGTTGGCTTTCATTTTGAACCACCATTTGAAACCTGGATAGAGAAATTATTTCCCGTCTTCGCAAACCTCTAGTGTTTATACTAGGCAATTGCATGGAACATTAAATTTAGGGAAAAATACTTTTCTGGATAGTTTGGCAAAGCCATTTTGTAGGCCTCCGGTCGTAGTTTGACGAGGTTCAACTGGACCAATTTCGACTTGTTGCTCCAGAAAACTTGTCGCCGTTTGAAAATGGTTTTCTAGTTCTCAGTCCCGTCGACTCTGATGAATTCTCCTTATATAGGGGAACTTGTAAAAAGTGTCTCGTTGCGTGCTCATCCATCGAACGTCAATTTTAGACGTGGTTTTTTGAGCCCTCGAGCTAACTTTTGTTCATTTTACACTGGGCCAACTATGACCAGTGGCCCCAGAAAACTAGCCGCCAAACGCGAACCGTTCGTTTTATCCCAATTCCGTCAGTTGCTATGAACTCTTGGTATATCTGGGGACACGTATAAATTTAATCATGGTGTGTGTTCTCATCGGAAGACAACTTTTGGAAGTGGTTTCTTAGCCTCCAAGGCCATTTTGAACGTTTTTGTAGCTATTAAGAAATTGTAAAAATAGGAAGCTACGGGACCCTCGGCGGGTTGCCCAACCCCGTAGATACTTTTGAAACATGTAAATAACTGTTTAAAACTCTATAGTGTAACTTGTGTAAAATAGAACTTTTGACAAATGGTGTTTTCTCTCTCTTCACTCCTCTTTCTCTCTCCTGGGTTACAAAAAGAAGTAAAATGAAATGTAAGGAATACATGTCTCTAAACCTTTTATTTTGATTTCTATTGTAATTATTATCATATGTAAATGGGAAACTGAAAAGTGATAATTATGATTGATTAGGGTGGATTCCATGTCAGCAAATTATTGTTGATATCATGCTCACGTGGTTTTGCAGGATGAAAGAATGACGACGAAAAAGGTGATGTGTAAATTATTAATTATCATTGTAATTTAGATAGTTCATTGTTAAATGAATAAATGTATAATGTAGTCTCATGTTACAGAAGGTTATAATTGATAATTTGTTGATATGTATGAAATGCTAGTTTCAAGGACATCTAGGAAATGTGCATTTAATCATAGGTTCAATTTTGATTTATAGTACACCTGGTAAAAAGGTTTGATATTTATTTAAGGTAAATGAATTTGAAGTAATATCTTGTAGTGCATATTTAGTGTTCAATAAATGATTAATGAGACATCTTGTGCATTCATACTTTGTAAATGTAATAAAGTGAATTAAATCGAAACACTCTACCCTTGTTCAATATCGGAGCATAACTTGTTTTTCATGTGCGATACTCCTTACCGTAGAAGACATTGAAAACCGTATGATGAACTTAATCTTTTCTCTTGATGGAACTTCCTAATTTAGGCAAATCAGAGCTCAAAATGGGATTATCGTCTTAGTCAGTATGTTTAGTGACATTTTCTTAAACCCGTCTGATAGGAGTGACACAGTCAAACTTTTCATGGAGTGTGTAGAGCTAACTCCTCCTCCATAGCCTAGTGGACTACCTTGTCATCTGAAGATAGAATTAAAATTAAATTTCTTCATTGAGTGAAGTCCCTGTTGGATCCAGATGACATAGATGGAGGATGTGACTTAGTTGTTCTAGGTCTTAAACTCTCATTAATGAACTCCTTAGTTCCACGCAGCTATGTTACCTTGGTTTCTCTCAACATAACACCTTGGTCCTTTCGTGAAGGTGGTTTAGCATAAATTTTTCCTCTCGCTTAAACTCATATTTAATTGAGGGGTAGACCCTTAGGTGAAGTTGGGAATTGATCTAAACCTCAATTGATTTGGATGTTGACTTAGGGTTCGTGTGAAGCATCAAGTCTCTTAATCATATATGTCTTCAAGAGGTTGGACAAACACTTCATAACTCCTTTCACAAGACAATTCTAATAATAAGGCCATAACGTGACGTAGGAAATAAGGCATATAAGAGTAAAAATGAGATTGAGGTTCGGAATAATGCCACTCTCGAAGACCTTATATCTCAATCAAATATACTCTTTTGTTTCAAAGAATATGAATTGCCTTGGTGTGATCAACCTTCGAGAAAACAAAATACATATATAAATCAAAATGGTATTCCTCAAGTCTTTGAATTGGAATAACTATGGTACGGAAATAACCTTACCGTGATTGAGGAATATTTTGTGGTAAAAAGCTATCATGTGTTTAAATCTCCGTTAAATCCTAATATCACTCTATGGACACCATATCACATTCACATGAGTTGTAAGAGTAAAAAAAAAAAAGTAGACATTGAATATATGTTCGAGAAGAAGATTCTTAACATAAGGACAAGATAATTAAGTACTTTATATGCTTTTGAATTATGACAAATAAGAATGCAAGTTATGGAAACTTTTGTTAGGAATAAGAAACCAACTTAAAAGGGGTGAGCGATAATTTAACCGCAGTATGAACTTAGAATCTGTAGGTGGACAAACGAGAAATTTATCCTTGCACAATAATGTTCTTGGAATGTTAATCGTAAACTAAAATACAATTAAAGAAAAGATGTGTTGTGGGTTTGCCCATCCTTGAGTCTTCTTTTTGTGGTTGGGGGGCATTGCTAGTATTCAATCATTGGGAAAAAGTGTGGTATCGACATGCCTATGTTGTTCTCTTGTGTCTATGTGAGTCGATGGCTGATGTGGTTGTCATATGCAAGTCGAGTTTTTGTACTTGGAACCCGTGATGTGTTGTGTGTAGTGAGTAATGTAAGTAAAAAAAAAAGTATCCTGGTATTTTACTATTGTAATTGTGTGTGTAAAATGTGGGCACTACATCACCCAACTAGAGCTTAATATAAATTACACACAAGAAATTTGAAAATAACAATATTTATGATTTTATCCCTTCTCAAACAAATTGTGGGGTCCTTCAAAACTTATAGGAAAATTTGAGAAAACACTTACTCCACAATCCCCTTCTTTTACTTGACAAATTCCTCCAATTCAATGATAACATCCTGTCCTGCCCAAGATTTTACAACCCAATTTATCTCCAGTAAAAATTGGGGACAATTTTTTTTGTTTAAAAAGTTAACCAAGAATTCAAATCATTGCTTAACCAAATCAGCTTACTTCACTACAAATACACTGAGCTGACTAAAGAAATACTTACATATTACAACCATTGTTCATGCGATTAAGACTAGTTAGGTTTATTCCAACCTCTGTTACTAAGAGGCCATGCCAATCATCTTGGAGTTATATCGCACTAAAGTTTAGCCAAGTTATGGATGGCTAGGTATGTGTAAGGTGTCATTTGCGCCATTCACAAAGACTTGAACTCATTCATGTTCCTTCAAGAGGTAGCTTTGTTATGAAGGGGGACCAAACCAAAGTACTATTTTCTCCAATTTAAATAATTATTTATAATGTCTTCATTTTAATACATTAATAAATCAATGATGCTAAACCAACTTCTCATCCCAAAACAATAATGAAGAGAGAATAAGGAAGTTGTGGTATTATTTTTACAATTAACATCAATTGAGATTTAAACACATCTTTCTGCTGAGGAGTCTAGCCAACAAGATGAGGGTTATAATTCCATTATTAACTTATACCACATGAAGGTGGTAAATAAAAACCACGTTGTCTCTATATAAACCATGTTAATTCAATTTGGCTTGTCGAGAGAATACCAAGTATTACTTACACCTATTTGTTTTTTTTTAAATCACAATCATTTTACCACCTTATAAAACAATGAGATAACAAATTTTATTCCAATCAACTTATTTTAAGTAAGGGTTTATTTCCAGAATGTCATAGTAATGAGGCATGATCAAGCGTGAGTTATAATTAGTTGGAGGTCATAGAATAATTGTGTTTTCCCCACCAAGGGATAATTTAACAAGATAATTAAGTTAGATAGACAAGGTTTAGGCTTGTTTATTTAGAATAAAATTTATTCCTCTAACCTCTAGAGCAAGGAGTGTTCACTTGCCTTACCAAGGCCAAACTCATAATTCCAAAAGTGCAATTAGCATTATCTAAGTTAAATGAGAGCCTTT
This sequence comes from Taxus chinensis, assembly GCA_019776745.2. Classification (NCBI taxonomy): domain Eukaryota; kingdom Viridiplantae; phylum Streptophyta; class Pinopsida; order Cupressales; family Taxaceae; genus Taxus; species Taxus chinensis. The sequence continues at coordinate 199,624,417 of CM034152.1, read as the reverse complement.
AGATTTAATCCCATCCCAAGATTTATGGGTCAAAATTTAAAACCCTTATTTTACTTTTATAAGCACTATTTTTCCTTTTCTCCTTTTCTTCTTCTTTGCAAGCAATGGAGATTCCATGGGGCAAACCATGCGTTTGATTTGATATCTTCAACTATTTGTTTTTTCTTTCTCCTAATTATTTTTATGCAGGTTTCCCCTATCAGGGTTTGGAACAGGGATCTATTTATATGCTTATATACATTTGTACGTATTTGCCATTATCCTTACACACACACACGCACACACACACACACACACACACACACACACACACACACACACACACACACACACACACACACACACACACACACACACACACACACACACACACACACACGTGGGCGCGTGCACACACGCACGCGCATGTGTGTGAATGTGTGTGTGACGTGCACCCACACACACACACACGTGTGCACCTGCCCACACACGCACGCACACATGCGCGCGCACACACACACACAAATCCTACAATGGACTGGCGATGCAAGTTAGAAAATCACGCATTGAAGATGGAGGGAGATTTGCCTCACAGTCATGGCTATGTAGGGAAGGAGGCATAGACGCGTAGGGTTCAAAGGCCAAGGGCCTAGGGATAACATGGGAGACATGCAGTAGGAAGGGTTGAGCCCTAAGCAAAACAAAAAAAAAGTTTGGGTGGCCAAGCCATCGATGTCCCAAACTGTCAACCATGCTCATGGGGGTCACGGACTGCACAAGTCGTGGCCCTCAAGTTTTATTATTATATTTTATAATTTCCTCTTAACTACATATAATTCCAATATGTCCCCATTTTATTTCAAAAATATATCCTCACCTTTATTTCTCTTTTCTTTTCTTTATAAAGGAAAAACCAAATGAGTTTCAACTAAAATCTATCTGGATTTTTGTTAATATAATGATGGATAAATAAGCAATAAGTAGTTATATGTAATCGTCTTCCCCTTCAAACTATATGCATATATATAAACACATCTACTTTAGATTATGAAGTTGTTCTTTACATATAACGACCCATAATCACAGTACGAATGAATTGTTCTACATTTTATCTAATGGTATAACTATTTTTTAAAATATTTGACCAGATCCATAGGGGGTAGCAGAATACAGGTGTGAATTTTTTGTGAGTTCAAGTACGTCTATATATAAGTAGAAGTAACATTACCACATATAACTAATGTAATCTTATTATATCTATATTTGTATATAGATCTGTAAGATAACTAAAGTTTCTCCATTTATAAGCTATTGTAAGTATCCAAAAAGAATTAGAAACATAATATGGGTGAATGCTTCATTATGATGCACCAAAATTAGCAGGAACTTGACAAGGTCATAACTTGAGCTCTGGGTGTCCGTTTGAGTCTATTTTTTATTTAAACCACATATTTCGATGAGATGAACGCACCAGTAATCGGCCCTACTCATTGGGGAAATCTTTGGCACATTTTCGGGCCCTAGATCCGCCATCTTGAGGCTAAAAATTAGGATTTAAGTTGTAGTTCAGTTTTTTCCTATATTTGGGCATTAGTTAATTTTAGTCTATTAGTTGCATTATGAGTTAGAAAGTTGGAAATTCCTCTAATTTAGGAATGTAGAAGATGCATGGAAATTTATTTGCCCATACGAATAAGCATGTGAACTTACTAAGAATAGCAGATTCTAATAAACTACTCAAAATAGTAATTTCTGCCACCTAGAGTAGATTTAGTCAAAGTTAGAGTTTCTTGGCAACTTGAGTTGGGAGTTATTTTCCTATTCAGGAAATATTGTAATTCATTATTCGATAACAAAGAAGGAGATCTATTTTCTTTTGGAGTTCATATTATTTGCAATATATCGAGTTTGTTTAGAATTTGGTTGCATTACATTCTAAAGGTAAACCAAATTTTGCTCTATTGAATTCTCTCTCCTAAAGAAAAGAATGCTTGTACACTTTATAACCATAAACCACAATGGTTTGAGTAAGGAGAGACACGTGCTAGATTTTTATTTTTCCAACACCATGGGAAAATACATATACATTAGGAAGATATAGCACAAAGTTTCTTACATTTAACCAACAATTATGAATGGACATAGCATGGAAAGCATTTCAACAATACTTTTTTTGTTAAAAAATCCATACAAGTTTTCCTTATAATAACTATGAAGAAGAGTCTTTCCCATTGCAACCATGAACAAATTCCTTCATTCAACTTACAAGAACGACACCATGTTTCAAAATTACTTTCAAACACTTATTATACAATGAACTTTTCCCTTCTTGTAAACTTCCATGCTGACAAAACTCTTAATATGCAAGTTCCTTACAATCCATTACATTAGATTTTCTAAACCAGAATTTCCAAACCATATTAGCAATGAGAAATGATTTATTTTCCTTCACAAGGCTAACAAGTGTAGATACACTAATATTTTGACTCCAAGTAAGCTCCAAGAATCTTGCTCCCATAGCAAGTAGGACTCCAACACCACAAAGAGCGATTTTTTCCACCCAACCTTTAGGCATCATTACATGCCTTTCTCTCAAGAAGAAGGCATGCTAGCCTCCCTCCAATCCCATGGGACAAAGAGAGAGAGAACATACCTCCAAAATGCATAAGAGGGAAAGGAAAACTGAGCCAAGGTGAAAAACAAACAAGAAAACCATAAATGAAAGGATTTGTTACCACCAAGAGGGAGAAACAATCAAGTCCCAAAACCACAAATGGGGAAGAGGAGGAGCAACCCAAAACCAAATAATTCAAGCCATAGTATGTAAATGATATTTTCCATAACCCTTCCATCTTTATACCCAAAATCCTATAACATACTTATTCCTCCAATTCTCCTCCTTATCGAAGCTTTTCAAGCCTTGAATGCTTACATGGAAAAGAAAGGAGGAGATTTCCAAACCATACGGAAATGCCCTCCTACTTCTACCATAGTAAGGGAGTAGAAATGTAATAACCTTCATGGTTGCCCATCAAGCCATGAGGGATAATAAGAGGGTGGGGGTATGGAGGAAAACAGAAAAGACAAAGAAATAACAATCAAAATACAACACACATAGCCCATGTAAAGCATTCAAAACCATCATAACAATAACAAGATATCCTTTCACCTAACATTTCATGAAATAAGAGGTGTGAGGCCTACCTCGCAACCTAAGAAGACTCCAATAAGAATCCAAGCTCCAAGCTCCATAATCTCCACTCCAAATTTTGCACCAAGTAAACCAAAAAGCTCCCTAACTCTCCAAGTTGGGGATACAAATAGGAGAAAATCTTCAAAACACAAGACCCATCGGAGGGTGACATGTGTCACCCTTTTAACTAAACAATTCTCACACATCAAGGGGCCCCTTTCAAAGTATAACAAATAATAAATGCAAGGGTATATTCCAAGGATTTAAATCTTCCAAATTCATGCACCCAAATCCCAAGTCTCCACAAAAGACAAAAGGTGAAGAAGGATGGTGATAAGAGAGGAAAAAGAAGGAAAAGTATTTTGAGCGTAGAAAAAGGTGGCCCTATTCATAGGTATGTACCATAGGGGTCTTTTTAAGGAAAGAGTGACCCCAAACTATCAAAATGTGTCCCAAAATTTTCACTCTTCGCCTAAATTCGAGATTTGGGAAAGAGTGGGGATTTTATGAGGCATGGTGGGCCCACCAAGTACATTACTAGTTGGCCCAAATCCCTATCTAATCTCAATTAATACAAAAACTTCCAAAATATAAGAAAGTACAATTAAATGATAATAAGAAATAATCATCACTAACACAAATAAGTTAAAGCAAAAGGTAAAAGAGATCCAAGAGGGATAAATTAGGACCAAACACATGCCAAAGGTGAACATCCCCAAACTCCAATTACAACACCAAATAACAAGGTAGGGATGGTTTCGGCCTAAGAGGCTTTTGTGCATCTTAGAGGTGCCAACTTTGAAACCCATGTTCTCCTTGTGGTGTAACCTATAATCATGCACACTCAATGTAAACCTCATATTTGCTCGATACCAAAACTAATTAAGGTGACAATTTACATATCCGAAGTAATCCACCAAATCAAAGCCAACTAAGTCTTTCCCATTACAACTATGTACAAATTCCTTCTTTCAACTTACAAGAATCACACCATACTTTTAAATGACTTTCAAACACTAATTATACACTGAAATTTTCCCTTTTCTTAAACTTGCATGCTTACAACACTCTTAATATGCAAGTTGCTTACAATCCATTACATTACAGTTTTTAATCCAGAATTTCCAAACCATATCAGCAATGAGCAATGTTTTATTTTCCTTCACAAAGCTAACAAGTGTAGATACACTAATATTTTGACTCCAAGCAAGCTTCGAGAATCATGCTTCCATAGCAAGTAAGACTCCAACACCACAAAAGGGGACTTTTTTTCCACCCAACCTTCAAGCATCATTATATGTCATTCTCTCAAGAAAAAGGCATGCTAGCCTCGCTCCAAGCCCATGGGAGAGAGAGAACATGCCTCTAAAATGCACAAAAGGGCAAGGAAAACTAAACCAAGGTGAAAAAAAAACAAGCAAGCCATAAATAAAAGTATCCATTACTAACCAAGAGGGAGAAACAATCAAGTCCCAAAACTACATATGAGGAAGAGAAAGAGGGGCCAAAAACCAAATAGTCAAGCCATAGTGTGTAAATTATATTTTCCATAACCCTTCCAACTCCATACCCAAAATTTTCCAACATGTTTATTCCTCTAATTCTCCTCCTTGTCAAGGATTTTCAAGCCTTGAATGCTTCCTTAGCAAGGAGAGGGGCAGATATCCAAACCATATGGAGATGCCCTCTTATTTCCACCATAGGAAGGGAGTATAAATGTGATCACCTTCATGGCTTCCCATCAAGTCGTGAGGGATAATAAGAGGGTTCCCTCCCTCTTCCCCCACCATCTCCCAAATCCACTCCCCACATGGGGTGGATAGATGAAAACCAAATAGAAAATGAGATAATGATCAAAATACAACACACATAGCCCATGCAAATCATTCAAAACCATCATAACAATAACAAGATGTTTCTGTTAGGAAATTAATATTTAGTGCTCCATTTGGGTGATTGGATATTTACTTAGAGGTAAATATGATTGTGTAATGTAATTGTTATATCCGATGAGTTGTGAGTTACAACAACTCACATACATAGGTGTTGGGTAAGTGGTTAGTGAGTTGTTGCGAGTTGTAGGAATAACTCGTAGATTTGTTGTAAGGAGCTAATTAAAGTCACCTCCTATATATTTGTGTTATTTATCTCAAATGAATACATAGAAGAATATAGTTTGTTTCAGTTGCTCAACTCTATACCAAATTTCATTTGGCATCACAGTGAGTTGAGTTCAACATGAGAGTCTTAAAGGAAGTTCACGCGGCCTCGTGAGGATAAAAGTTTAAATTGTATTTTGCATTCAAATATCCTCATACCAGAGCATTTGTATTTTTGCACTTAACATCCTCACGTAGTCTACCCAGTGTGGCTTGCTCGCAAGTTTGGAAGATCTATGCATCATTTATGCCCACTCATTTTTCTCCGTGTTTTATATCCAACAAGTTTGAGTCTGCAATTAAGACATTTGTGGATGACTCAGGAAGATTGGATTATATCTAACTGTGAATGCTCATATTCTCAATCAGAGTCAATTTTTGTGCATTTCCAGCAGGTCTGTTTTCTGAGAAGAGTGGTAAAGGTACTGAGATTTAATATACATTGGTTCTATTTTTCATCAGACTAACTCATCCTTCAAATGTTACTCATTCACTGCAATCAACCTCTATTTCTCTAAAGAAACTCATCACCTATCCGTTTCAAAGCATTGAGTGTGTGTTGACGGTCTGTGCATGCGTCTATATCGAGAAACAATAATGCGTTCAATCTGTTGTTATGTTATGTTTAGTTTCTGGTAATCACAAGTTCACATCTTGAGCAAATTAGATTGGAAAATAAATACATCTCATCTATTTATTTCAAATTCATGTGTTTTTTTTGGTCCCATGAACATTTACTTTGGTTCCTAGTTGTTCATTCATCCAATCTATTCACCGCAAATCTAGATTTCTCCTAGCCCAAACAATTACGTTCAATCATTGCAATCACGACTTTGATCTCAGGTTTCTACATAGTTGTTGAGAGTTCTTTCTGCACAATTTGGTGACAAGTTTCAAGCTTCAACTCCCAGTGGATCTACTATCCCTTGACTTGGCGCCTCAATAGATTTTGCATAAGCCCACATTTTTCTTCAATACAGTTTTAAGTCTAACTTAAGTCTTTAGTTTGCGATGTTAATGTGTCTATGTGTGTCGTGTCGTGAAGAGTCCTTATTGTCATTTTATGTTGTCCACATTATAAAGTTGAATAGGGTCATCAATGATATATTGTCATCCATATTCATCATCATAAGTGCAACTCTGTCCATTTGATTACTTTTTAAAGATTATATTCATTTCTATAAAAGTGTTTATATATTGTTTTCATAAGACCATTGTGTTGTCAAAGTTGTGTCTTTTATAACTAATGTGTTTAAGTCTTGTATGTCATTTTGTTGTTATATAGTCAGAAGTGTCAAATTCAAGTATTGAAGTTGTCATTTTGAGTTAGTATGTCATCGAGTCTAAATTTTGTAAGTTGTAAAAATAAAATTAAAAAAATAAAAATTGCTTTACAGACATATTTTCGGTGTTACCCGACGTCCTGACAACCATTGAGCCTCAAAAGAAAAATTCGTTGAGTTAGCAATAAGACACTGGAGGATGGAAGCACAAGAGGATGGAGGAAAAACAACGTCCTCTCGTCAATTGCCAACGACGGGGCCACGCAGATGATTTGGTGGCATTTTTTTCAGTTGTGTGGTTGCTTCAATTTGTAGTGTTCCTATTTTCAATAAGTAGAAATTTCACATTGAGGGGGGAACATGATCCAATGTTCCATTTCCATTTTTCAATTTGTAATGTATGTATGTGTAACAGAATTCAAAAGAATTTCCTATGTTATTTCCTATAGTGAAATGTGATGAGGGCTAATAATAGTACTTGGCACATCATGATGTGGTTGTAGGTAAACCCCTTGAAAACCTTCATTTTTGGTTTATGGTACTCCAATCGAAAACCACCATTTTCAGTTGGTGGTTAACCGTTTGAAAATCATATGACGGGTGTGTGATCATCCTGTAGTAAAAATCACCTAATCATGAAAGCAGGAACAAGTACAAAGATAATATTTCCCCATGTTTGCACTAAAGGGGGGAATGTTAGGAAATTAATATTTAGTTCTCCATTTGGGTGATTGGATATTTACTTAAAGGTAAATATCATTGTGTAATGTAATTGTTATATTCGGTGAGTTGTGAGTTACAACAAATCACGTATATAGGTGTTGGGTAAGTGGTTAGTGAGTTATTGCGAGTTGTTAGAACAACTCTTAGATTTGTTGTAAGGAGCTAATTAAAGTCACCTCCTATATATTCGTGTTATTGATCTCGAATGAATACAAATAACAATATAGGTTGTTTCAGCTGCTCAACTTTGTACCAAATTTTAGTTTGTTCATATAACATTTTATGAAATAAGAGGTGTGAGGCCTACCTCACAACCTAAGAAGACTCTAATAAGACTTCAAGCTCCATAAGCTCCACTCCAAATTTTTCTCCAAGCAAAACAAAAAAAAAAATGAACCAAAAATCTCCCTAAGTCTCCAAGTTGGGGATACAAATAGGAGAAAATATCCAAAACACAAGACCCATATAAGAGGGTGACATGTGTCACCTTTCCAACTAAGCAATTCTCCCACATCAAGGGGTCCCTTTCAATGTATAACAAATAATAAATGTGAGGGTATATTCCAAGGATTCAAATCTTCCGAATTCATGCACCCAGATCCCAAGTCTATTAAAAGGAATGATAACCAGATCATACCAAGCCAAGAACACAGATGCTAATCAAACACCATGATCCATAAGATGAAAGCAATTCTCTAAAATAACTTTACATAAAACTTTTGCAAAACAAATGAGCAGCAATATCATATATTATTATGGAACTCAATGAAATACAATGAGAATGGGCCTTGCTTATATAAGCAAAGAATAACAATCTAAGAACCAGTCATGGTCGCAGATTAAGCCATAAATCATGGAAAGAACTAGTTAAGTCCATAGATTTATGAGAGAACTAGACATCAAGGATCTAGTCAATACCATAGATCAAGGAAATAAATATACCTAACAACTAGATAATATCTCCCTAATTTCTAAATAAATAAAAAGAAATATCCACACACATAAGTGGGTGAGGATAAATACAATAAAAATAAATAAATTACCTAGGTGAACATGAGCTAATGTAAATACCTACTCTAACACCCCCCTCAAGTGAAGCTAGGGGCCAAAATAGAAGTGGCATGTCCATAGTATGAGTCCCGACAACTAGGCCTGATGAGGTACTCGTGTACAATATATCCATGAAGAAATCTCAAACCAAAAGAAGGAAAGAATCCTGCTAGAAGGAAAGAGAAAGAAGAAGAAGAAGGAAGATGTTCTCATGAACACCCCCAAGAACAATTTCTGAAACCCCAAGCATTTCATGCAACTCAAGGTAGCGAGGTGATGCAAAAGGCTTCGTAAAGATGTTTGTAACCTACTATTGAGTTTGAAGGTACTCCAAGCAAAGAACTCCATCCTAAATGTGTTGACAAATGAAGTGGATGTGTATCTCAATATGCTTAGTTCGTTGGTGCTCAATTGGGTTGCGAGAAATGTGAATTGCACTTTGGTTGTCACACGAAAGTACAGTCGGTGAATCCTATGGGAATCCAAACTATATCAATAACTATCGAAATAAAAGAATCTACTGACTCGCTGTAATTGTTGCTCTATACTCTGCCTCTAAAGATGAAAGTGTAATAGCCTATTACTTTTTGCATGCCTAAGCAACTGGAGAAGAACCAAAACAGAAAAGATAGCCAGAAGTGGAACATATGTCATCAATAGAACATGCCCAATCTGAATTTGTATACCCAACCAACTGAGTAGAAGCCCTAGTGTAGTGTAGGCCAAAGTGGGAAGTGCCCTGTAAATAGCGCAAAATCTTTTTAGCAGCCCGCCAGTGACTACTATGAGGAGAATGTGCAAATCGAGATACAAGCCCTACTGCAAATGAAATATCAAGGCAAGTATGGGTCAAGTACATGAGACTCCCAACCAACTGCCTATACAATGTAGGATCACAAAGTGGTGTGCTACATGTGGAAGTAAGAGTAACTCCAGACTGAAAAAGAGATGGACTTGGCTTGCAATCAGCCATATCAAAGTGCCTAAGAAGATCATGGGTGTACTTTTGTTAACTCAAATGGATCCCTGAATCTGTCTGAGAAATATGCAAACCAAGGAAATAATGCAATAGCCCAAGATCTGTAATGTCAAACTGTGTAGAAAGATCCCTTTGAATACTCTGAATGTGGGAAGAAGAGCTTCCAGTAAGTAACAAATCATCAACATATAAGACAAGTATCACAATATCCTCACCAACATGTTGGAGATACATTATATGATCGAAGTGGCAATGAACAAAACCAGTAGATAGAAGAAAAGACTCCATCTTCTCATACCAAGCCGAGGGGCTTGTTTGATACCGTAGAGAGACCTTCGAAGCCTACAAACAAGAGAAAAATCTTGAACAAATCCAGCCAGTTGCTCCATGTATATTTCCTCTTGTAGATCTCCATGTAAGAAGGCACTCTTGACATCTATTTGGTATACGGGCCACCCCATTGATGCAACAATAACAAGTACAAGGCGTACAGAAACGATCTTGACAACGGGTACAAAAGTCTCAGATTAATCAATACCTTCAACTTGTGAAAACCCCTTTGCAACAAGATGAGCCTTATACTTGTCAATGGACCCATCAGCTGTGTATTTGGTTTGGTATACCCACTTACACCTAACCATATTTCTTCCTTTAGGAAGAGATACCAAATCCCAAGTATGATTCTTCATCAAAGAATAATACTCAGCTGTCATCGCATCATCCCACTCATGTATCCCATGAGCCTTTGAAAAATAATGTGGATCCTCATAAACTACCTGACACAAAACTCTAGAACCTGTAGAATGTGTGTGATGATGCCTAGTGGGTGGAAGATCCTGTATGAAAGGTGTTGCCTCAGAAACTGTAGTACGAGCCCACTTAGGCATAGTGACAACATCAGTGGGAATAGGATCCTCAATGGACATCTATAACCTCCTCAAAGAAAGGATCCTCAAGATGAGATGAAGAAGAAGGAGGCATAGAAGAAGATGAAGAATCATGAGGAGTGAAGTGCTCATCAAACTGAACATGTGTTCGAAAAATAACATCATGTGTATCAGGATCTAAAAGACGATAAGCTCTCATGTCCTCACAATACCCTACAAAGATCAAGGGTTTACTCTTCTTATCCAAAGCTTTCCTTTTCTTCTTTGGCACAAAGGCCCAAGCATGGCTCCCAAAGACTCAAAAAAATGAGACATTTGGCTTAGTGTTGGACCAAGCTTCCTCTGGAGTCAAATGCTCAAGTGCTCTGTGTGGTGTGTGATTCTAAATGTAGTTAGCACAATTAACTACTTTTTGCCCAATAGATAGGAGGTATATCTCTAGAATGCATCATATTGTTAGCCATTTCCTTCAAAGTTCTATTCTTCCTTTCTGTTAAGCCATTCTGTTGTGGAGTATGAGGAACATAATGCCTTGAGTTTCCAAAAATTCAAAAAACTCATTGCTGAAGTACTCCCCCCCATTATTAGTATGAAGGTTCTTTATGCTACTAGAAGATTGTTTCTCAACCAAAGCCTTGAAGACTTTAAAGTGTGAAAAAACATCACTTTTGTACTTGAGAAAATAAACCCAAGTACGCCTCGAGAAATTATCAATAAACGTAAGTGCATACTTAGCTCCATTGAAAGATGGGGTAGGAAAAACCATCAAGTCACTATGCACAAGCTCAAGTGATGAAGAAGCTCTCTTAGAAAAATTCTTAGGAAAAGGATCTTGGTGTTGTTTCCCTAATGCACAACCATGACAAACTCCTTCAAGACAAGAAACTCTAGGAAGACCATCTACCATACCATGAGTGCTTAACTCCTTCAAATATTTGTAATTGAGATGTCCAAATATTTCATGCCAAAGCTTACTCTCTGAATCTACATGAGAAACCAATCTTGTCCCTATAGAAGAAGTGTCATCAAAACCCTCAAAGTGATATAGTCTAGAACTATGATCAACAATACCCTGAGCAACTAGTGAATGAGGCTCCAACAAAGTTCATACTTCTGCTCCATGTGGTGTAAAAGTCATTTTTTTTCCTTGACCATAATGAAAAATTTGATATACAGAAAGTAAATTTTTAGTGATGTTAGGAACATATAGTGCATCTTGGATACTGCCACCATCAAGTTGTATGCCACCTTTTCTTTTAACAAAAAGAAAGGAGGAATCTGCAACCTCAATTTTGGAAGTAGAACTCAAACCTAGAGAAACAAAAGACTCCTCAGAAGAAGTCATGTGATGAGAAGCACTAGAATCTATAAACCAACTGTCTGCAAGTGGTGACTGAGATATTTTAACAACATTAAGTGCTTTGCCATGCTGATTAGAAGGAGGTGACGTGGAGATAGAAATTTTGTGTTTCTTGACTACATCCTCTAAGGCTTGCATTCTCTTATAACACCTATGTTCTTCATGATTACTACCCCCACAAAAAGAGTATGAATAGCTAGACTTATTCTTGGATTTAGAAGACTCGTTGGGTTTTGAGTTTTTTCTTTGGTTTTAGGATTATTTTGAGATGGAGAAGGTGTGGATTTGGTTTTACTGTTTGGTTTTCCCTTGCCCTTAGGATTGGATGCAACTAATACCTTTTGAGAGGTGGAAGACTCAAGGTGAGACAATTTGGATTCTTCCCTAGTAAGTCTTTCATAAAATGTTTCTAAGTTAGGCATTTTGAATGTGTCACCTAAGACATCCATTCTAGAGAAAAAGGTAGAAGCAAAAATTTGTAATGGTCCTCTCAACTTGGATAGAATCAAGTAAACACACTCTTCATCTTTCTTATCTCTTCTACTCCCCTTAAATTATGTCAACAAATGCTTGAACTTGGTAAGATAGTCTATAATTGTTGGAAAATCTTGAAGATTAAGAGAGGTGATCTCAATTTCAAGTTGCATGGCTCTCATATAATCCACCTTACCAAATAAATTCTCAAATTTCTCCCATATTTTGAAATGAGAGTCACACTTTTCCAAATGAAACAAAATACTATCACTTACATAAGTTACTATCAAACCCATACACTCATCAAATTTTCACTAGTACAGAAATTTTTCGTATTCTCTATTGAACACTGGTTGTTCTGAAGAAGTTAAAGCCCATAATCCTTTCCGCTTAATTATTGTTTCCATTCTTGGTTTCCTTATGTGGTAATTATGTGTTATTAATGGCTCAACATGATCTAATGCAGAAGTAGATAAAGATGACATCCTCAAAAAATCACCAAAAGAAATGCAAGAACCAAGCAATGCAACAAGACCCCCAAACAATGCAACAAGAGCCCCCCCAGATTTTGACACTTTATAATGAGTGTGTTACAATATGGCACTTTATAATTATAATCTGATTCTCAAAATAAATATTTCCAATGGAAAGAGCATAAAAAAACAAGCACTTTTACAAAAACGACACTCAAAACCAAGTTACTGATCAAAAGATACAAGTTTTTCAATATTATGCTCTACTATTTATTTTAGTTGCCACTAAAATAGAATAAAATGCTCTTTCCTTCACCACACAAATAAAATGAAAGGGGGTTGGAGTTAAGCACATACTAGTAGGAATTACAAGCTTTAAGCCCTCATATGACCATACCATATGACTAGGGGCTAAGATTCAACTACTTCTTTTAGCAAATCATGCATAGCCGCCCATGGACCCCTGCCAAAAAAGGAAAGAAACGTCTTTCTGAACAAGACCTCCTGCACGTAAATTGAAAACTCTACGTCGTAACAAAAAAATACCCAGGTTAGATCTCGAAAAACCTAGTGAAACCCAAATTATGGTTTCCTTTCCTATCTGGCGCAAATCCTGAGGCAAACCAGTGCGATTCTCTACAACTACCAAAAAAATGACTGCATCCAAAAATGGTCGAGTTTACAGTCGATCTTAAGGTTTTCATGCCTTACGGATCCAATGGTGGCCTCTGTTTTACATAAAAATGTAAGCAACAAAAAAATATGGACAAATCCCAAATATATGAATATAAAAAATGCTTGCAAAATGAAACTTATAGACGGATGTCAACAACAATCTCCTTCTCTGATACCATAAAAGGAACGATAACTAGATTGTACCAAGCCAGTAACATAGATGCTAATCAAACACCATGATCTATAAGATGAAACCAATTCGTCAGAATAACTTTACATAAAACCTTTGCAAACAAATGGGCACCAATATCATATATTATTATGGAACTCAATGAAATACAATGAGAATGGGTCTTGCTTATATAGAAATGGAATAACAATATAAGAACCAGTCAAGGTCATAGATCAAGCCATAAATCATGGAAAGAACTAGTTAAGTCCATAGATTTATGAGAGAACTAGACATCAAGGATCTAGTCAATACCATAGATCAAGGAAAGAACTATACCTAACAACTAGATAATATCTCCCTAATATCTAAATAAATAAAAGGAAATATCCACACACATAAGTGGGTGAGGATAAATACAATAAAGGTAAATAAAGTACCTAGGTGAACATGAGATAAGGTAAATACCTACTCTAACACATGTGTCACCTTTCCAACTAAGCAATTCTCCCACATCAAGGGGTCCCTTTCAAAGTATAACAAATAATAAATGCGAGGGTATATTCCAAGGATTCAAATCTTCCGAATTCATGCACCCAAATCCCAAGTCTCTGCAAATGACAAAAAGTGAAGAAGGATGGTGACAATAGAGAGGAAAAAGAGAGGGAAAAGCTTTATGAGCTTAGAAAAAGGTGCCCCTATCCATAAGTGTGGACCATGGGGGTCTTTTTTAAGGTAAGAGTGACCCCCAACTATTAAAATATGTCCCAAAATTTTCACTCTTTGCCCAAATTCGAGATTTTGGAAAGAGTGGGGCTTATATGAGGCATGGTGGGCCCACCAAGTAAATTATTAGGTGGCTCAAATCCCTACCTAATCTCAATTAATAGAAAAAGACTTCACAAATATAATAAAGTATAATTAAATGATAATAAGCAATAAACATCACTAACACAAGTAGGTTAAAATAAAATTAATTTGACAAGGTAAAAGAGATGTAAGAGGGATAAATTAGGACCAAACACATGCTAAAGGTGAACATCTCCAAACTCCAATTACAACACCAAATAACAAGGTAGGGATGGTTTCGTCCTAAGAGGCTTGTGTGCATCTTGGAGGTGCCAACTCTAAAACCCACGTTCTCCTTGTGGCGTAGCGTGTAATCATGCAAACTCAATGAAAACCTCGTATATGCTCAATACCAAAACTAAATAAGGTGACAATACACATATCCGTAGTAATCCACCAAATCAAAGCTAACTTAATGCATTGTGCTACATCAATTTATCTAAGAAATATAACAAATCTTGATAAAACATCTATGATGCATCCAAAATGAAAACCATATGAAACTCAATTCGTAACATCAATACCATCATATCAAAATCAAGTAACATGATCATATAATAGATTGGCGACATATTTCACATACAATACCCTTTCCAAAACAAATTAGCATAATATAACATGTATGACGAAAAATCATAGAAATTTCCATCTAGAAAATTATCCAATATCTCCACATGAAATAAAATAATGAGTACAAAGAGTCAATCATGATGTAGAGAATGTAAAAATGGGTGGGCACTACATCCCCCTCCCCTAGAAATAAAATTCCTCTTGGAAGTCAAAGGTATCACGTTGTACCATGTAGTTTTTAGTCTCAAAAACATGTCCCACCAACTCTAGTTTTATTTAGCATTAAGTGTCTCTCACATTAAGAGAAAGTTAATAAAAAAAATTGTAATTTCCAAGTAGTTCATTACCATCATCATCTAAATATTCTTCGGGGTTCCACATAAGTGGAAGTACCACATAAAGGTCACTTTTAAGGAAACTAATGTTGGGTGAGCCAAGGGAACAAAAATTGTTGTCTTAAAAAGGTTAATAATTTATTCACACATGATGTGCACGAACCAACCCATGAAAATAATGAAAACCATACAAGAAGAGAGCGAATTTCCAAATTTACAAGAGGATATATTCCCTAGCTCGCACTTAATTTTAAAATAATTACAAACTATTCACAAGACCCTCCACTTTGTCCTAGTATTTGCACTATTCTTTTAGGGGTCACGGATGAAAGTTCACATAATACCAAGCATAACAAAAGAGTGATGACTTAATTTGGAAATTCTTTTTATGTTTACACAAAGAAATTACTGATAAATTGAGAGTGTAATATCTAGACAACCATAAAGTTAGGATTAATTTCTTAGTTTGGTTTTGGGGTTCCATAGCTTGAACCATTTTCTAGGACATCACAATTCATGCTCAACAATTGATTTTGAAAACCAATGAAGAATAGTTTAATGTGTTATGGTTTATGATTTTATCGAAGTTTCCACCATGACAATCCCAAATTCCATACCTCTAAAAAATGTCATTGTTACTTACTAAAACAACAAACAACTAGTATCGAACTCAACAAAGCACATTAGAAGTTCACAAGATTACAACCTTTACCATTTTAGCCAAGAGAAAACATGAATGAGCTAGGTGGAAAATGTATTCAAAAAGGAGGTTACCAAAACCTATCAAGTTCCTAGGTAAATCACCAAATTATATCTTGGACGAGCTTAAAACAACTTGTCTTATCACACCTTCCTCAAGAGGTTATGAGGACAACAAGAAACGTCCTCTTCAGATAGAAAGGTAGATTCCAAGTCTTCTCAATATCCTTAAAATATGTTAATTTTAACTCATCAATTACCTATAGGTCACCTATGACGCACCAAATCAAAGAGCGGGTATTCTTCCTTAAGCTAGAGGTGTGAGTATATTTTCAAACAAGGAACTTCAAATTCACCACCCCATTGAGTGGTAACAACAATGGGGCCATGTTTTCAAGTGGACCCTAAAAAAAACACAACTCTCTAATACACTACAAATTAACATTGCCTATCTAGGGGTTACACCAATTTCAAAGGATGTCATTACTCAAAATAGGTGGGATGATTAGAAAATCCCCACTCTTTGTTTTTCACAATGCAAGGTTAGACAATTTATCTAATAACGAGTTAACGAAATTTTCCCAATGTGATTGAAATCTTATACTAGGGTCAAGTAACCAAAGGAATATCCAAAATTGTGAGACGATTGCAACCTTCTATAATTCACATTACTTTTACTTGTTGAATCAAGGAGAGATAAGACAATTACCTAAGTTAACTTCATATGATCCAAAATTAGTGTGTAGTCAAGATTAGGAGAGCATAATGCAATCGAGATTAATTAACATCACTCATTTCAGTTGATTATATACGTTAAGCTTCACACGAAATATAGATTTTAAGGATAACGATAATAACATTTTCCTACAACCAAGGTTGCTCTTAAATTAACTCTACATGTTCCCAATTACCTATAGTTTGATTTTACTCGTAGTTATAAGACATAGTATATAAATGCACTTAATGATATAATTTTTGTGGGTTTCAAATGATTGCACTCATCATTATTATCACCTTATTAATTTTTGATTCCATGGGCCAATCTCCAATGTTGGCATGCAGTCTCGCTCCACTAATTGAGCAACAAAAATTTAAGAGAGGGTGAGAGCATATTTCTATTTTCACAAAATATTGTTTTTCATTAAAGGATATATGGTCAGAGTGAGAGAACAGTTCCATAATGTTCACATTTAAGCTTTAAGTACCAGAACATGACTCTTTAATGGCGTTCTTACCAATTCATGAAGGATTACTATCACAAGTGTACCCATTAGGGCAATAAAGTTCAATTAAGTGACATTGTGATGATTCACGTGACAAGGTCTAACAAGAGACCACTACCCAAAAATGGACTTTCTAGGCCTAAGAAGGGATCTAAATGACTATAAGCATTACTTAAGAATGTTCTAGATGTTAAATCAAAGGTATTGAAAAAAAAATAGTTGTGGAGCCAAAAGTTTGCTTCCTATAGATCATGGGATTCTCCATTTCCAAGAAGTGAAAAATAGTTCTGAAATAACCCTTTATATGAAATCGTCGAATAGGGGAATATTATAACCCTTTATTCCATATCCTTTCTTGATTAGAGATAAAAGGATTTTGAACAAACAAATCTTCACTCAAGTATACTAAATTTAGACATATAATTCTGAAAGGGAATTGTAAGGTTTATAGACCACTTTTGCTATTTTTTCTAATAAGGAGGCTTATAAAATCCAGATCAGGTACATATTTACGAGGATTAAAATTTATTCTAGTTCACAATATATAATTTTAAATCATGGAAAACTATTTTCAGTTATTATTTTGCACTACAATAGAGTACATCTATATATTTCACACCCATTCCAAATGGGTTTCGCTAGGTTAAAAAACAAATGTTTTTAACACTGCAAGCGAGTGTTATAAAGATAACAACTAAAGTAAGAGAGGAGAACTTGACTAAATGAACACAAAAGTATGCCCCTAGGCTCAAGGGAACAATTCTACACTGTCATATCAGATTTCCAATTGTTTCCAATACCAAAAACAAATCTCCTCATATTGTCTCAAATGATGAAACCAACCCCAAAATTGTCAGCACTCAAAAATTCCTCCTAGCACTTAAATCACTGGGGTCACATCAATCAACCAAGAACAAGCATAACACAATATCTTTACAACATTATAATAGTTTGCACCCTCCAAGGGTGTTTAGGAACGTCACATAGATCAAAGGAACCCAGTTCCTCCATTGCACAATCTAGCCCAAATGGCTAAAAAAAGGGCCCACCAAAACAATTACCAAATGACCAAATGGCAAAACAACACAATTAACCAATTCTTTGTTATCCAAAGAGTCCAACTAGACTTTTAAGACTTTAAACTTGTGAATAGGCCTCAAACTGGAAGTACTTGTCTGGAGCAAGTTATTAGAATTTTGTTATTGCATTTCAACAATTTTAGCTAGAGTGGCTACGAAATGGGCTCAAAAAACAAGTGTCCACGACATGAAAAATCATCATATTAACTCTCATCTACTCTCCTTTGCATGTAGAATCCAATACAATTGGTAGAATAAATTTCTGATAACGAGGAATCAAATTGTGACCTCTTTTCCAGAGCCAATTATCGTGATTGGAGGCTAGTTTGTTTTTGTTGCAGAATGACTAGAGGCCTCCAAAACACTCTCAAAAATGTAGCTTCGAAATTAGTTTTCTCAAAATTAACGGTCGAAAGTAATTGACATGGTGAAATACTAGAGGTTTGAAGTGATAGATTACAGTTTCTTGCCACGGGTCTAAATGAAAACAAATTTCTTAGTTTTCAGTTGTTGTCCCATACAACAAAACAATCAACTAGGCTCAAAAAGCCCTCAACTAAATGATCAAATCATCTCATAAAGTTGTTTCAAATGTTATTTTGACATCCCATGTCACCAGAGAACATGATCAACCTAAAGAATTTCCACTACATGGGTCTAGAAGCCATTTTGCACTCTTTTTGAATGATTTTTCCTAATTGTTCCAAAGCGTTTTAAAAAGAGAATTTGAACGAAACTTGTGTTTCAATCACCACTGGTGGTTACATTTCTCAAATGCTCTCATCTAAGATGGTATTTTATCACAAATCACATCCTAGATGGGTGGAATTTAGTGCCTCGTGGCAACATTCTGTCAATGTTAAAGGGAAGCAAATTGATTTTCCCTCCATCCCTGAAATTCATTAACTTCGGTAGGATTTGCCATTTCATGGCCTTGTTAATTTCTTAATGATATCTAGTATATTTTAGGATTTCATTGCATAATACTAATAAGTTATTACATCGAAGGTGCGTCCCAAATAAGAGTAAGGTGTCGCATGTTGTTAGCTCTGACAAGGATGGGATAGGTCTATCAACAACGCCCTATTTTTTATCAATTGGATGGTCCATAACCTTCTCCTACGTGTGCCACATCATATCACTTGCCACTTGGCGTAGACCCTGAAACTTTCACTTGAAAACATAAAAGCTTTTACAACAACTATTAAGTCACACTCT
Organism: Taxus chinensis; assembly: GCA_019776745.2. Lineage (NCBI taxonomy): Eukaryota > Viridiplantae > Streptophyta > Pinopsida > Cupressales > Taxaceae > Taxus > Taxus chinensis. The sequence goes on along the minus strand of CM034152.1, from coordinate 199,605,040 downwards.
TTCCATATGCCTCTAATTTTGGTATATGACTCATATTTCTCCAATTCAAATAGTAGATTGGATTGTGAGGAACACCATTTACGAACTGGAAACTGAAGTAGTGGATTCAACACGTAAATATAAAGCTTCGACTACTTTAGCGGGTCCTTTGCTTCAATCTTCTTATTTTAGCAATTTAATTGTTCTTTATATTTTCATAGCAAGCCAAAAAATAACTTTTTGAATTCTTATCATGAGGCCACCTCTCCACCCAGAACAGTGACATGGCTAATGGAATGTTCTTGGCCTCTCCACCATTCACCTTTAGGTTTTGCATCATTGTACAAATGTTTTTACCTTTTAAGTCTTTCACCAATGTTGAAGATTCAATTTTTATAATTATTGCTCTAGGATCTTAGCTTCAACAATAGCTAGAGATATGTTTTATATTGATTTTGTTTTAGGGCGTAATGTCCCCTATGTCTGAATGTATGGGGCGTATATTTAATTTATGATATTTTAAGTTATAAAATTTACATTTGAATGCAATGATTAATGGTGGTCCACGTGGATGTAAAAAATATATCAAACAATTGAATATAAAAATATGTATATAATATAAGAAAATAATATTTAATAGATCAACGGTTATGTCCCCTTCTTCTTGGCAATTGGGTTCTCAATTATGATTTCTTGTGGGAATGTTGGCAAGTGAGTTGAGGGAGCAACTTGGTGTAAAACTCTCCTTCACACAAGAGCATTGAATCAAGGGCCTAGACATTCATAATGATTTAACAAAATTTAGAATTTAAATGTTAAACCCTAGATATTGTAGATTCACAACAAAATAATAAACAATGAAGTACATGTCTGACCTAAGAAATAAGTAAGATAAAAATTGAAACCCTAAGTGCAAGAGAGGGAATAAGGTACTTACCTAATTTTGAAATAATCATGAAGATGTGTTGAGTTGGAAAATTGATGGAACATGAAGGTAAACTATCGCAACTAAACCTAGAAAAATGTAGAACTGTCGGGACTGGGGCGCCTTCACTGGGTCTAGGGCACCTGGACTAGGTTTGGGGTGCCTGGGGCACCGGAGACTACTATTGGGAACCCGTGACTGCAAAAAACCTCAGAAGTTGATTTCTTTTGTGTCACACCAATGTTGTTATTCTTCATTGTTGATCACCTGTGGGTCGCTTGAAGATCACCAAATTCATATGTAATCTACAAAACAAAATACCTCCTACAAAACCCCAAAACACATCAAATCCAAAAAATAAAAAGATGCAAATGGGGATTCAGAATGACCCCAACATTCACTCGATAGATTGAGCTTACAATCGAGCACTACACTAAATCTCAAACTCCATGTAGTTTTGTGTGTATGTGCGTGGAAATCGTGCCCTAGGTGGCTCTTGTGCTAGACACACTTAACAGCGAGTAAATAACTAGATATAACAATGTAAGTAGTTGTGTGGATGAAAAAATGAACTTCCCCTACTATGCATGTATGTAGAAGAATGCAATACCTTGTATGGAAGCTAGATAAATGCTTGAATGCTCTTGTAACGACCTTTGAATGCAACCTTAGGTGGTGATAGTAAATGCTTAGTGCTTGGTCCTTCATAATGGTCACATAACTTTATATTTATATGATTCCCTTGCTTGAATTTTGTAATTAACCACTAAAAGGATGACCCATAATAAAATAAGATGCCCAACGACTAAAAGAGGCCCAAAAGAGGTGAGCAAGATACAAAGAGGTCGGGGACACCTGGGCGGAGGTGTCCAGACTCAAAAAAGTTGAAGTATCGAAAGTCAAACTAGGAAATAGCATGTGTAAGGCCAAAAAGGAACCTAGAAAGAAAGTAAAGAGTCCAAAGACAATGGTTGATTAGAACTTTTCTTGCTTAGGAATCATATGAATAGTAGTATGTGCCTAGGACCTAGAAATGTACCCAGAGTGTGTGATTTAGTGTCTACATTTACCCCCACTTTATGTTGTTGAGTGAATAATTGATAACATAAAGTAGATAAGAGATGCATACCTGATAATCATGTCGATCGATGGCAAAAAGTGCGTCGAGGAGACAAGAAAAAATGTGGAGTGATAAAAATGAAGCGTGGAAGCTAGAGAAGAGGAAGTGACCTTAGGGGTGAAAGCGTATTTGTGTTTCATGTTGTACCCGTTGTCGATGTCACTTGATGTGTTCAATGATGTGAGTGTTGTTTTTAATAAGGATGAACCTGTAAAAATGAAGAGCAAACGAGTAGTCAAATTTGTGTATGTGACAAATTCAATCAAAGTATGTAAAAAGCATGTAAAAGTATGTGAAAATGCAAAAAGGAACATGTGCACCTGATCTGTTATGAGTGAAGAGTGTAGAGAAGATCTTGAAAATGTTGCAGAAGGGTGAGTTTTTTTGACGATCTCACGCCAAGTGTGATTTTTTTAGGCGATCTCACGCCATGACAGAAGAAGTGTAGGGAGAAAGGTATAGTGTTATTCTCCATCTTTTAACTGCTTCTCAACGATTTATACACCACTACAGATGGTGTGATCATGTCTTGTTCCAGTTCAATCCAACAAAAAATAGATAAAGGAGATAAAATGCATGTCGAGTGTCAAAGGATTATGCTTGTTTGTTGAAAAACATTGTGCAACTGCTGAAAACTATGCCAATATGAAAAAATCACTGTAACTGCCCCTGGTCATAGGCACCTAGGAAGTGTCAGGAGCGCCTAGGCGCTCATGTCTGTGTCTAGGTGCTAGTGTTTGTGATGTGCTAAGGACCCAAGTCAGATTTTGAGCCCTTCCCGTGACTGAATATTGTTTTGTTCCTATGCAAACTATGTTGTAAGTTGTTGTATAGGGTGACTAATTCACCCAATGTGTGCCCCCATCGTTTGGGGTGCATGCGACGTCACTAGGAGAATGCGGACCAAAGGAGGACCGACTGCTGATTTGAAATTGATATCCTACATGGGGGAAATGTGCTTGGTAAAAACCAAGGCACACACAAACAAAGTGGTTAGAAACAAGTGTTAGTGTAAACAAGACAAACATGTATATGAAAGACAATATGTAAGCTAGCAAGTAAGTGGACAAACAATAATGCAAACAAAGTAGACTATGAAAAGTGGGTTTCAAACATGGGACATTACTCATAATGTCACGAGATAATCAGGGCCAAAGTGGCAAAAAACATACAATTTACACACAAGAAAAAGGACATGTCTCGCAAACAATGGCTTACAATGGCAAATAATGGAAGAAAATAACAAGCAAAGTAGTAGACAACCGTGGTAATATATAAACTTGCAAGACAATTGTTGCACATGAAGCTCCCATTAGCATGTTATAAATATATAAATTATGTCAAAGTGTGTATGATCCGATATAGTAGTGTGCTAGCAAGAGTATAAAGTAGTAAAAATGAAACAATAACACATGTAGTGTGTATGAAAGTAGATGCCCCATGGAACCGTTGTGGGATTGGTAAGAGGTATTATGTCAAGCATCCATGTTGTGTGTAATGATCCATGTAAATTCTGCATTCATAACTAGAAGGCAAGTGAATGCGTATGTGTATGGGTAAGTGCATGGAAATTGGGGGCCAAAAGGGGGTCAAAAAGGGACACATTTTTCCTAAAATCAGTGAAACCTAAACTTCATCTAATAATTCGGCATGCATATGCTCAAAATTTGACAAAGTGATAAGAATAAGTACCGTAGAGCTCAAAATCTAGTTTCTAAACTACTAATTTTTTTTTAATGGTGGAGATTAAGAGGGTCAAATGTGGTGCGCACACAAAGTATGCCTATTTTTGTGTCAAAAAGATAAGAACCTATTGTGTGTGCCCCCCCATTTTTTGAGTTTTATAAATTATTTTTCAAATCCCTTCAATAGAAAGTTAGTTAATTCCATGTACGAGGTCCCACTAATTTTTCATAATTTTTGGATGAATATATAATTTTTATTAATTTTCAAAGTGCACACATCCCAAAAATGAAATATTTGTGTGTACACCCCCGTAACTTTGAGAAAAAAAGTCATTTTTTTTTTTTTTTAGTGCGTGTAGAATGGAGTTTAGAAGAGGAGTTTTTTTTTGGAATTTGGATGAAAAAATCATAAATTGTGTACAAAAATGTATGCATACGTTTTGATAAGAAAAGAGGGCACTAGTAAAATAAATTAAGGATGAAAGCCTTAAACTAATCAAATTTTAGAAAGAAGTATATCGTCACCAAGGTAAAACCAAGCTTGACATCGTAGTATAATTTTTTTTGAATATTATGTTATAACACATAAGATATCAAGGTCTACACGTGAGAATTTGATGTTTTTTTGTTAAACATGGATTTATTCATGGATTACACAGTCCAAGCCTTAGGGTGGGATATTCAAGGAAAATCCAAGCCTATGGATTGGGATTCCCAAACCCATAGAAGATGAAACACAAGCGTGCTATAACGCACTCGCATTTGTTACATGGTATATTTGCTTATGGGAGGGATATATTTACTAAAATTTAACTTTTATTAATCTTTATACTTTATTATTTCTTAAACTTTAAATTTATTTTAGTAAATATAAGAAGTTAGGGTCACTTTGCACCTTATGGAACTAGTCTCACAGCTCCATCTGTCACAATTTAGAAGATGGTTTTCATATTCTAACCTGGTCAGTACATAGGTATTTTTCAGGATTTCAGCATTCAGCCTAAATCTTTTAGGGTTTAAATTATACAATCGATGTCTATTTTGGGAAATAATATAGTCATTGTTTAGGTTTTGGGGCCTTTTGGATTGGTTATTGACATTTGTAGGAGTGTTAAATGTGTCAAAATTAGAATTTACAAACCTCACAACTCCCAAAGGTAATGATAACTAATTGAATATATGGACTCATGAATTTTCCCATGAGCATGGAGTTGAATCCATAATTTTTTCGTAGAATATGGTAAAATCATACTATGGATAAGTAACTAATTTACAAGTTTAGGGAATGCATCTTTCACTTCCTAGTCAATGGTGTGTCCTTCCTCTGGCCAACCTGCCTCAGTACCACTCTCAACCTAGATCAAAAGAAATTATTAACAAATGTTTTTTTTAAGTTTGTTTCAATGTGTAGGGATGATTGGATATGATGATTGATGAGTTCAGTGTGACTTGATGGAAGATAACTTCCTCCGGAGGCCTAAAAAGGCCATTCTGAGCTAATCAAACACCCTCTGGGAGAGTTCAAGAAATATATTAAGTATCTAGAGGTGATGTCAGAGAATCTTGGAAGTGTTGGAGGTAATTTAGGAATATTTTTTAGGAATTTGTTTAGGGTTTAGGGCTCAGGGTTTAGGGTTTATGGTTTAGGGCTCATGGTTTAAGGTTTACGGCTCAATGTTTAGGGTTTAGGGTTAGGAGTGGTAAAAATAGGGTTCATGGCTTAGGGCTCATGGTTTAAGGTTTAGGGTTTAGGGTTTAGGGATTATGGTTTAAGGTTTAAGAGTCAAGGTTTAGGGTTTAGGACATAAGGTTTAGGGTTTATGGTTTAAGGCTCGGGGTTTAGGGTTTAAGGTTTAAGGTTCAGGGTTTAGGGTTGATGGATTAGGGGTTAAGGTTTACGGTTTAGGTTTTAGGGGTTACGGTTTACGATTCATGGCTTAGGGTTTACGGTTTAGGTTTTAGGGGTTACGGTTTACGGTTCATGGCTTAGGATTTAAGGTTTAGGGTTTGGGCTTTAAGGCTCGTTGTTTAGGGTTTAGGGTATAGGGCTTAGGGTTTAGGGTTTAGGGTTTAAGGTTTAGGGTTTAAGGGTTTAGGATTTAGGGTTTAGGGTTTAGGGGTTTAGGGCTTAAGGGTTAGGGTTTAGGGTTTAGGGTTTAGGGATTCAGGTTTAAGGGTTTAGGGCTTAGGGTTTAGGGTTTAGGGTTTAGGGATCAAGGTTTAGGGTTAAGGGTTTAGGGTTTAGGGTTTAGGGTTCAGGGTTTAGGGTTAAGGATTTAAGGTTTGAGATTTAGGGCTTAGGGTTTAGGGTTTATGGTTTAGGGTTTAGGGTTTAACACTCAGGGTTTAGGGTTTAGGGTTTATGGTTTAGGGTTTAGGGTTTAGGGTGAAAATTCTTAGGGTTTAGGGTTTACAGGCTTTAGGGTTTAGGATGTAGGGTTTAAAGTTTAGGGTTCAAGGTTAAGGGTTTGGGATTCAGGGTTTAGGGTTAATGGTTTATGGTTTAGGGTTTACTATTTAGGGCTTAGTGTTTAGGGTTTGGGACTCGGGGTTTAGGGTTTAGGGTTTAGGGCTCAAGATTTAGGGTTTAGGGTTTAGGGATCAGGGTTTAAGGTTTAAGGGTCAAGATTAATGATTTAGGGCACGGGGTTTAGGGTTTGGTGTTTAAGGCTCAGGGTTTAGGGGTTAGAGTTCAGGGTTTAGGGCTTAAAGTTTAAGGCTCAAGGTTTAGGCTTACCCATTCACTCATTATAATGTTTTGTGTCTTAACCCTTCTTATTATTATTGACATGGGGTATTCAACTAAAAAGGGTTCATTTGCTTCATAGGTAGAACATTCAAAAAGAGTCATCATAGTTTGATTCCTTTCATCTATTGATATTTTGAAGGAGGGAAATGTCAGATATCCAAGAACAATTCGGTACAAAGAAATGTTACCCAATATAGCTATCTCCTTTTTTCTATAGCTTGTGAAATATTTAGAGCTCCAAGAGTGTTATAAATTGAGAATAACAAGTCTAGTGATATTTATGGGTTTGACAGATTAGGATACCAAGCAAATTTGATGTTTTTGATGCTCTTTTAAATAATTCTTTCAGTTGCAAGCTGTTAGGAATGGAGGTTTCATTCGAAGAACAAAGCTTGATATGTCCAGTGCTTGTGTAAGCTGGCAATTTGAGAGGATTTCTGAGGTTCAATTTTATTTTCCAAGATGCATTACTCCAATGTTTGAAAATGTTTCTCCAGATACAACGACATTCTAATTCAGACACTCAATGATTCCTAAATGTCCAATCCTACCACAGACCCCAGTAGTCCTCGATCCTTGGATACAGGGAGACACTATTACTTGGCTTCCATTTATAATGATAGAGATATTTGTAAATTCATGTTATGACCTCTAAATTTGTATGCATTTCAAGTTGTTTGGAAATCACATCACACCCTTCACTAGGCTTGATGACTACCCCTATATTTTTTAAGGCACTTTTGAAAGCATCCATGGGTTTATCATAGAAGGAATTATCAATGAATGGAAGGTCACTAAGCCATAGGCCAGTTGACTCCCATTCAGAACTAAACAAGAAAGATTTACTAGGTGATTGATAACCCCTGTGTGTTCCTAGTCATTCCCCTATTACTATGCTTATTTTGAAAACTTCAGGAAGTTTTGTCAAAATTTCTATCCATTATGGCAGCAAAAGAGTTTCTCTTTCTCCAAAGGAGAAGATACTGCAGGCAATTCGGTTCTAATCCTACACCTCTGCGTTGGTATATTCTTAATGTTTCTTCTATTTCCTTTGAGATTAATTTTTGTGTTGCGATGGTGGACATAAAATATGTATATAGGGAGCTCTTGAAGGACATATTTAATTAGGATGACTCTAACCTGCCAATGATAGCTAAAGAGGTCGGTCCACTGGTTGGTTCTTGCATTCATAACAATGTTGTGCCTTAATAGTTTCTAGGACAGGATGATCTTTGAAATTTTAAGCTATGTAATTTATAGTTACAAATTTATCTATTAGTATTGAAGATCACCTGAGACTTGATCTCATACATAAACTGTATGGAGGCTCATATATATGTCCAAATTTAATTAAAAAGTTTTTTTCTTTGGCCAATTGCAATGATCCTAAATAATTACTTCTTGATATCCTTTGAATATTTTCTCTTCAATAAAATACAAGGATCATTTTTATAGTTTGGACTCCAATGTTGAACATCTATGTGGCAACGACCATATCTGTCATGAGAAATGTTTCTGGAGTATGTGTAATCCTTACTGAGTTAGCAAGACAGACTAGACACTTTCAAAGAAGAAGAGGTTCTTGTGAATATGAATATGTATCAAAGTGAATCATGAATGTGAATATGAGCATGTGGTTATTTTTTCCAGCTTCCAAGGGGTCATCCTAGCTTGCATAATACCATACATGGAAATATGATAAATGTGAAATTTGTTTCAGAGTGTGAAGAAATTGACATTCAAGAACGCAAGTATGTGTGGGGAGAAACAGGTTTGGTAGATATGTGTAATATGCATTACAAGGCACAAGGTAGATGTCATATCCATTTAGTTACTTTTCCCACCTCTCATAAATAAGGTGATTTAACTGAGAGGGTGGCTTTCACGGTGATTCAATGCAGTTGGAGTTCAAGAAGATGGATCTCACCCTCAAACATTCCTTCAAATCTCATTCAAGGATCAATCCTTCCATATAGAGGAGGAAACCTATTTCCATGAGGAGTAATCACGCAAATATGTTTCTAGATACTAAAATCATGTTTCCACTCATGTGATATCTTGGTCAAGGAAGTGAATTGTGAAGTTAAAAAGCATTTCATCATGTTCAAAGGTGAAATGGGAAGCTCATAGATTAATTTGAGGATCATCATATCTTGACTTTGTTATCATGTTCAAACCTCTTCAAGGAACAAGCCAAGATGAGATAATCAAGCTACCAAGGCATTCATGACCATCATGTGTGAAGGATCAAGGCATCATCTATCTCCATGAGAGGCATATGAGAAAAGAGGTGTATGATTATCCTAAATTTTATTCTATCCAAGGAGAATTCTTGATCCAGGAGGGGTAAGAGGATGATCTTCATATAGAGCACCATATATGTAAGAATGAGAAATCATCTGAGTTTCACTTGATGTCACTCACTTGGTAGTGTTCTTAAACACTTGTTTGAACCTTGTATTTGTGATCACACTTCAAAGGAGGAAGGACATTACAACCACCTCATTTCAGTCTAACAGGTGGCCACATGACAAGAATCTCATTCAATGATAAATCCTTCCATCTACATGGTGAATACCTATTTCAGTAAGTGATAGATAATCAAAAAATGGTTTGAGCATCATGGAGTTTATTTCTAGTCACCAGGGTTAATTATGGAGGCCTTGAAAATTAATAGAGTTTAGTTCTTCGTGTTTAGGGCTTAGGGCTTATGGTTTAGGGTTTAAGGTTTAAGGTTAAGGGTTTAAGGGTTTATAGTTCAGGGTTTAGAGTTCATTTTAACAGTTGATTGGGCTTTTGTACAAAATGTGAGAGTAGGATATGGGGGTTGGAAGTGTAAGTTTTAGGTTGATTATGCCATTTTTGCATATTTGAGCCTATGAAGGTTGTTGGAAAGACTTCTAAAAATATATACTAATGAGAATGATTGAAATTGGTTGTTATCAATTGATGAATGCATGCAAATGTGTTAGAGCTTTGCATCATCTCATGATGTTTCAAATCCTTTACAGACCTCATGATGACCATTACCCTGATTATTTGAATTGATTAAAACTTACATATATGTTATAAGGAATTGCATGAGTCCATATATTTGATTAGTTTCCGTTGCCTTTGGGAGTTGTGAGGTTTGTAAATTCTAATTTTTGACATGTTTAACACTCCTACAAATGTCAATAACCAATCCAAAAGGCCTCAAAACCTAAACAAACTTTATATTCTTTCACAAAATAAATATCGATTGTATAATTTAAACCCTAAAAGCTTGAAGGTTGAATGTTGAAATCCTTAAAAATACCTATGTACTGACAAGATTAGAGTATGCAAAACTATATTCTAAACCGTGACAGATGGAGCTGTGAGACTAATTCCATAAGCTGCAGAGTGACCCCAACTTCTTATATTTACTAAAATAAATTTAAAGTTTAAGAAATAACAAAGTATAACAATTAATAAAATTTAAAGTTTAGTAAATATATCCATCCCATAAGCACATATGCCACATAGCAAATAGGAACACGAGCGCGTTATAACGTGACCATGAATTTTCTCTGTAGCAGTATAATGCGACTAAACCATAACGCGAGCACGTTATGGCCAAAAATGGATTTTTGTCCACTTTTTGGCCCCCCATCCTTTTACACTTACCTATATATAAAAATATAATGACATACAAAATATCTATTTAGCATGCATAACAAAGAATATGTATAATCACAAGTAAGCAAGAGTAAATGCGACCAAGATATGTAGTATGTCGTGAATGTGATGGAATGGAATGTAAAGTGAGTGTGATAGGAGCCACGTGCCCCCTGAGCGAATGTGAATGAATATACATGAGATGAGGTTCATTTATAAATTACCCTTTAATAGTCAAGAATGAACCATAGAACAAGAGTGTGTCATCGGGAAATGGTTTGAATTGTGCGCTAGAAAGATATGATCGAAAAAGCATAGAGCATAGAGAGTGAGTGAGTGTGGTGAGGTTCATTTCAGATTAATACACTTAGCATACGAGTATGAACCGTGGAACTAGAGTGCGTAATTGGGAAATTAGTGCAACGTGTAGAAGTATATGCAAGAAATATGTATCGTGGACGTGTAGAGTGAATATTGTGCATAGTGTGTGATAGAAGCTGCAACGAAAATATGTCGTGCATGCGTGAAGTGTGAAGTGTGTAGGATGTGAGGTTCATGTGTGTAGTATGCCCTCAATAGTCAAGTGTGAACCGTAGCATGAGAGTGCGTCATAGGGTAATTACGATACAACTTGTGTGTATCAATATGTGCAAGATGTGTGTGAAAGACTAGATGCGAAATAACGAAAATGCGAGAAACCTATTAATGCGAGTAAAGGGAGGAGAGTAATCATGATGCCCCCTAAGTGTAGAATGATGAGAATGATCGAGTAACATTGTCTAAAAGATCACCGCTGTCATGATAGAATCTAAATGGGGATGTGTCAGAGACTTGATAAGCTATAATATTAGGTTGATCATATAAGGAGCCATTGCGGAGTAGATCATACTGTCGACATTAAAATTTTCCTTCGTAATTTATAATTTTTTATGTATGTATTAGGAATAGTATGTTGTTAAGTATGATTAGTAGTAGCCGTCCAATAGAAGACAATGGCGCTGTCAGTACAGTTCCATTAAAAAAGTAGAGTATGGTAACAGTTCAAAGTACAAAAGGAATGTTGTGGTAAAAAGTAAATATTTGTCGTAAGTGGTCCGGGTAATGTTAAAATGTCAAAGCTGGGGTAAGTAGAGAAGTAGGGTCTACATGATTAGGAATTAGAAATATTATATTTGTAATAAGGACAAGGAGTGATGTCATAAATATTTTGTGTATTTTATTTGTAAAAAAGTCTAAAAAGGTGGAATCCATGTGAGATGATAAGGTTTATCTTATCTTAGAAGATAATCCTACATGTAAAGGAAAGAGTTTAGGCATGGAATATGATTGGCCGGAAGAAATTTCCTATCCTATCTTAGAGATAGGGTGGATAAGCCTGAATTCCTATAAATAGAGAGGCCATCCCCTCTCATTTATCATAGAGCAAAGTTGTAATAATTATTTTATGAATAAAGGATTCTTTGTGAAGGTGTGTTAAGGAAGTCATCAAGAGGAGTAATTGTGAAGTTTCTCCCATAACCATTGTTGGAATCAAGTGGAGTTGGTAACACTTGGAGTAATTCATGGGTGAGATTGTAATAATTCCATGTTAATAATCTATTTTATAGTTGTATTTCAGATTTGTCATCATTCTTTTTTTGTCATAGTCTGTGGTATTCTTGTGTTATGTTTGTTGTTGTGTTTCCAGATTACTACCACCAAACCAAAAGTTGTGCATTACTAAAATAATCATAGCACAAGGAGTTCCCGGTGAAATATTATCAGAGTGTCGGATTCGTGTTCACATTTTGGTTCCATTGCCGGGACCATTCCTCGTTGGTGGATTTTCTGGAGAGATATTCCCACTTAGTCATAAATCAATAGGAGGGTAACCTTGTGTTTATTGTGCCTAGTAGTTACCATGGTAAAGTCACTTTTTACCATGCATAGTATTTACCACAGTAACTTTACTTTTTACCATGAATAATATTTACCACAGTAACCTCATTTTTACCATAAATAGTGTTTACCACAGTAACTTCATTTTTACCGTAAATAGTGTTTACCACATTAAAGTCAAGTTTTTACCATAGTGAGTCAAGTTTTACCATAGTTTACTGTGGTCATTCCTATTTTACTGTAGAAAGGTGTAAAGTCACTTTCTATTATATTGAGTCCAATTATTTGTGCACACAAGTCTTATTGATTGTACTTGTAAGTTGGTATTTCACTGTGGTTACATTTTAAAATGGGGAAGATTAATGTTTTTTCATCCCAATCCAATGAAGATGCTTCATCTTTAATTCAAGAGTTTAAATGATCTTGCATTTGTAATGGCCTCATAAGAAGGGAACAATGGACTAAATTTTTTCCTACCTTTCTAGATGGTTTAGCACTTAGGTGGTTTGAAACACTAGGTGATAATGTTAAAAACTCATGGGATTTATTAACTGAAAGTTTTCTTGAAGAATTTGGTTAACAACAGAAATATGCATATCTCATGATCAAGATATCACAAATCTACCCCAAGGAGAGAAGGAGAAGATAAGGGATTATCATGCTCGTGTTCTAGAGCTAAGGAGGAAGCTCGATGCCCAGATCCTGGAAGGAAGGATTAGTGGATGGGTTGATGAATGATATGGATAATCTCCTATGTAAGCACTTCCTTCTTGGGATAAAGCCAGAGATTAGACAAGGAGTGAAGTATGACCACCCAGCGACCCTCAAACAAGCAAAGGAGATTGCAAGAAGGCAAGAAGAAAGCATGGAAGAGGAGCCCAGAGAAATTGCTGCTAAGATAGAGCCTACACCAACACCTTTGGTCCAGAATCCACAACCACTCTCAGTGAGCACAAATCTTTTCCCTAGTACATCTACTGAGTATGAAGATCTGCTCAAGAAGATGGGTTAGTTAACTATTAATCTTCTTCAAGGAAAGGAATTTAGTTCTCAAGGAGGAGATAGATGTCCAAAAAGAAATATAACTGAAGTTGTATGTTATGGTTTTCATAAAAAGGGTCATTATAATTACAATTGTACTAGATAGAGCTTCTACATTTGGTATAAGAGATAATGATAAAGGAAAATCTCCTGTGAATTCTTTTGATGTAATAGATAGGAGCATAAATAATGAAGCAGATGTGTTTGTAACAAAAATAAAGAAAGAAAAAGATAACCAAGATGGAAATGATCCTAAGAAGATGAAAGGAGAAATTAGTACGAAACATAGGAGAAGGAATTTGGGTGTGTAGGCTTTTCTAATTTCACAGGGACAAGGACCATACTCCATCTTAGAAGATTTGTCCAAAAGGCCTAAAAATATTACATATGGTCAACTTCTAGCTATGTCTTATGAGAAGAGGCAGGAGCTACGAAGTGGACTTAATTCTTGACAAAGTAAGGAGGTTGAGGTACCTATTTTGGAGGAAGACGACAGATCTCTACGCTCCACAAGCTGAGGTATTATGTATTGGCATTTCAATTCATGATGTCTTAGTTGATGGAGGTGCTACAATTAATGTAATGACCGATTCTGTAATGAATATGTTGGGTTTAGAAATTGATCGCCCCTCGACTTATGTTAAGGTCATTAAATAAGGGAAAAACTAAACCAGAAGGTGTTGTTTCAAATGTGGCAATATCTATTATGGGTGTTGTATGTGTGGTAGACTTTCAGGTGATGAAAAATGGTACTGTTGCGTACCTAATGTTGTTGGGAAGGCCATGGCTAAGGAGAGTTCATGCAAGAAACTACTGGAATGAAGGCTTCATGACACTTGGACATGGCAGAGAGAGGGTGAAGATAAACGTGATCCCTCGACATCATAAGGCAGAACCTGTGGATTTAAGTGATGAAACTGATGATTGGACCTCCTCTGATTACTCTAGTACCAGTGAAGTGGACACAGAAGATGAAGAAAGTGAGGTTGATGTTTCGGTCATGGATATCCTTTCAGTCACACCGACTCATGAACCCATAAAATTATCTAAAGAAGAAATTGATGATCGTCTCCAACAAATAAATATTGGTGATGTTGTGATGGAGAGTGAGAAGAAATCCTACCTCCGGCTCTTTCGAAGGTACATACACCTATTCACTTTTGATTACAAGGAACTCCGTCAAGTAAGTTGGGTAGAACATTCTATTGAGCTGGTAGATGGTGCTAAGCCCATAAAGCAAATGCCATATAGAATGAATCCTAATTTTTCCAAGATTGTAAAAGAAGAAATAGATAAGTTACTTGATGCAGGATTCATATTTGTTGTGGAGAATTCATAATGGGTTTCTCCCATTGTGATCTCAATAAAAAAGAATGGGAAACTACGCATTTGTGTTGATTATAGGAAGCTCAACAAGGCAATAAAGAAGGATCATTACCCTCTTCCATTCTCAGATCAAATCTTGGACGAAGTAGCTGGTTAGGAGTGTTATAGTTTTGCTGATGGATATAGTGGATACAACCAAGTTCGTATAGCAGAGAAGGATCAGTTGAAGACCACGTTCACCACTCCTTAGGGAACATTTTCTTATAGAGTTATGCCTTTTGGGTTATATAATGCTTCGGCAACATTCCACTGCTTGATGAATAAGGTGTTTGAATCTTACATTAGGAACTTCATCAGAGTATTTCTGGATGATTTTTGCATCTATGGGAGCAAGATGGACCACCTGCACCAGATGGAGATAGCATTTCAAAGGTTAGATGAAGCACAAGCCTCACTAAACCCTACAAAGTGTGTCTTTGGATGTTCTAAAGGAGTTTTGTTAGGGCATGTTGTATCTAGAGATGGTATTGGTACTGATCCTGATAAAGTTTCAAAAATCAAAGAGTTACCATTTCCTATGAATAGAAGTAAGTTGAGATCATTTTTAGGCCATGTGGGTTACTATAGAAGGTTCATTAAGAATTTCTCAAAGATTACACAGCCACTAACCCAGTTCTTGAAGAAGGATGTTACTTATGAACCAGAAAAGAAGGCACATGAAGCTTTTGAACAGCTGAAGGAAGCCCTGGTGTCTTCACCTATTTTAAAGAATCCAGATTGGAGCAAGCCATTCATTGTGTATACTGATGCTTTAGATGTAGCACTAAGAAGTACTCTGAGCCAAAAGGATCAAAATGGGAATGATCATCCAATTTACTTTGGGAGCAGACAAATGAGCAGTGCTAAGGTAAATTATACTATAACGGAAAAAGAGGCTCTAGCTATCATTTTTGCTGTAAAGAAGTTTAGAAATTACTTGTTAGGGCAGAAATTTATAGTTGTAATAGATCATCAGGCTCTAAAATATATTGTAAATAAGCCTAACCCATCAGGGAGGATAGCAAGATGGATAATTTTGCTACAAGAATTTGAATTTGATATTATAGATAGGCCAGGAAAGAAGCATGTCAATGCAGATGCACTCTCTTGAGCCTATGATGTTTTAGGTTCATCTGGTGACGATGATGATTTCCCAGATGTAGCATTGTTATCCCTTGACATAATCCCTAGTGAATACATACATATTTGGAATTATCTGAATGAACTCAAGTTTCCTGATGGTGCCAATGCAAAGACTAAGAGGAAGATTACTCAAGCCAGTCGTCCATATTCTATTCTGCATGGAGTATTATTTTGAATAGGACCTGATGGACAGTACAAGAGGGCAGTTGGACATGATCAAGGGAAGGAGCTGATAGAATAATTCCACAATGGTACATGTGGAGGACACTTCTCTGGATAACTTACAGCAAGAAGGATCTTGGATGTAGGTTATCACTGGCCCACTCTTTTTAGAGATTGTTATAATTATTGTAAGACATGTGATATTTGTCAAACACATGGTAACCGTAAGACTTCATCAACTCCATTATGCCCTATTCTTCCATTTGGTCCCTTTCAAAAGTGGGGAATAGGTATTGTAGGTCCACTTCTAACTACCCCATGCCAAAATAAGTATATTGTAGTTGCCACAGATTATTTAACCAAGTGGGTTGAAGCTAGGCCATTGAAAACAACTTCCATTGATGAAGTGGCAAGGTTCATATATGAATGCATTATCATCAAATTTGGTTGCCCATTAAAAATTGTAACAGATCAAGGAATCCACTTCATTAATGAGGTGGTAGAAGCCCTAGTCAACAAATTTTCTATTAAGCACAGGAAGGCAACAACATACAAGCCAAACACAAATGGATAGGTGGAACAAACAAATTTTGTGTTATGTCAAATTCTAGCAAAAGATGCAGCCTTGCAGGTACATAAGTGGGATAAAAGGATTCATGCAACATTGTGGGCATATAGGGAAACATCAAAGTCAGCAACATGATACTCCCCATTTCAATTGGCGTATGGCATTGATCCAGTTCTTCCTGCTGAGTTTGATATTCCCACTGTGAGAGTTACGAAAAATGAAAGGATGGATGAAAGTGATTCAGTAAAAGAAAGGTTGGTGCATCTTCATTTGTTAGAGGAAATGAGGGAAATAGCGAAGGATACAAGTTATAAGAAGAAAATGAAGCAGAAGGAATACTTTGATCAAAATATCTGTTGGTCTCCATTTCATGTGAATGACTTGGTTCTAGTATATGATTCCAGATACAAAAAAAGAAGGCAGAGAAAATTTCTTCCCAAATGGATGGGGCCCTACAAAATAGTAGTTGTGTATGAAAATGGTACATATCGACTGGAGGAATTGGATGGCACTCCCATTACAAAATGGGTTAACCATGACAACTTAAATATTTTCCAAGCACCAGAATAGTCTACTCCGAGGACGAAGTAGACGCTAGGAAGAGGGAAAACGTCGCCATTAAAATTTTCCTTCATAATTTCTAATTTATTATTTATGTATTAGGAATAGGATGTTGTTAAGTATGATTAGTAGTAGCGTCTGATAGAAGATAACGGTGCCGTCAGTATGGTGCCGCCAATAAAGTAGAGTACGGTAACAATCAAAGTACAAAAGAAATGTTGTGGTAAAAATAAATATTTGTCGTAAGTGGTCCGATAATGTTAAAATGCCAAAGTTGGGGTAAGTAGAGAAGTAGGGTCTACATGATTAGGAATTAGAAATATTATATTTGCAATAAGGACAAAGAGTGATGTCATAAATATTTTTTACATTTTATCTGTGAAAAAGTCTAAAAAGGTGGAACCCATGTGAGATGATAAGGTTTATCTTATCTTAGAAGATAAGCCTACATGTAAAGGAAAGAGTTTAGGCATGGAATATGATTGGCTGGAAGAGATTTCCTATCCTATCTTAGAGATAGGGTGGATAAGCCTGAATTCCTATAAATAGAGAGGCCATCCCCTCTCATTTATCATAGAGCAAAGTTGTAATAATTATTTTATGAATAAAGGATTCTTTGTGAAGGTTTGTTAAGGAAGTCGTCAAGAGGAGTAATTGCGAAGTTTCTCCCATAACCATTGTTGGAATCAAGTGGAGTTGGTAACACTTGGAGTAATTCATGGGTGAGATTGTAATAATTCCATGTTAATAATATATTTTACAGTTGTATTTCATATTTGTCATCATTCTTTTTTTTGCCATTGTCTGTGGTATTCTTGTGTTATGTTTGTTGTTGTGTTTCCAGATTACTACCACCAAACCAAAAGTTGTGCATTACTAAAATAATCATAGCACAAGGAGTTCCCAGTGAAATATTATCAGAGTGTCGGATTCGTGTTCACAGTACATGCCTATTGCATATTATTTGTCGGTGAAAGGTTTTAGTGGACATCCATTTGCATACTAGTGAGTGAGATTTTATGAATAGCCGAGAAATGAATCATTACAAATAAAAACATGACCAAAGGGCACAGGGAATGAAATGTCAATATGATCAGGATCTAAAGTTTTTCCAATATAATCAAGCCACGACTTCTCAAGAGTAAGAGGATAAGTGCGTGCAAAAAAAATGATAGATGGAACACACATAGACCATAAACAGTGAAAATTCGAACATAACCATGATATAGATGTAGAGAACAAGACAGAGGGATGAGATCATCTAGTGTGAATCTAAGTCGATCCAATCCATCATACGCACAAATAGTTTCAGAGCAAGTGTGATCGAATGGAATGTGATGCCAATAAGAGTTATTCATAAAAGGTGTGCATGTGAAAGGAGGGAGTGCCAATGCAAGTTGTTCACGAGCATATGAGGAAGGTGAAATGATGTCCAATGTATGGATAGGCCCTCGATAAAGTATCATAGCATTAGTGGAAGGAGGGGGCAAGACTGAAGTGAATGGAACAACATCTAATGTACAAATAGTTCTTTCGAGTGGAGGTAAGTTGTCTGGATAATGCATAGGTCACAGATCAACAATAGGATGTACAATGGTAGAAGCGGGAATAGGTACTATAGTAGTTGGATTTAGGTGACAATATTGGAATGGGTTACTATCAACAGGAACTGCATATTCAAATCCCTCATGCAAAAATTTAACACATTAGTGAACTGTAGAAGACACTGCTTGCATTTTATGAAGTTATGACCTATCAAGTAAGCAATTATATGAATTTGGGATATCAATGATAAAGAATGAAACTGGACTAGTCTTTGGCCCAACTGTGAGTGACAAGATGACAATGCCTATGCATGGACGCGTATTAATATCATATGCTCGAACAGAAATAGATGTTGGGTTAAGAATAGTTGTGAAAAGACCGATATCCTGAATGAATGATAAAGGACAAAGATTGAGCTTCGATCCAAGATCGACTAAAGCTCATTTAACACCCAAGTTATTGATGCATACTCGTATATATAGAGGAGGATCATTGTCATAGAAAAAATAGTATTGGTTATAGTAGATGGAGAAGTAATTTGTTGAGTAAATGCATCTACAAATGTCTTATTAACAATGTTCAGATGCGTAGTAGAAGGAATACGAGTATTAGCCAAGAGAGTGATGATTTTGGCATGACAATCAGGATTGGCTAAAAAGAAATCATGAATAAAAATATCCACGATGAGATGAACCTAAGACAAATGCAAGAAGTGATGAAATGCAAATCTAAAAGCGTTCAAATGAGACGGGTTCACCAAGTGATTTAACATATTTTAACTTTTAAATTTGTTAAACCCTAGATATTTGTAAAGTCACAACATAGTGATAAAGCATTGAAATACATATTTGACATAAGAAATAAAGAAGATAAGTGAAAAAACCCTAAGTGCAAGAGAGAAGAAAGGAAACTTAGCTAATTCGCAATAATCCCAAAGGTGTGCAAGGTTGGAAAACTGATGAAGCAGAAGTGTAGACTGTTGCGATCGAGCCTAGAAAAATGTAGAACTATCACGAATGTCAGGACTAGGGCATCTGGAGCAGGTCAAGGACACATGGAGCGTTGTAGATTGGTTTTAAGCACTCGCGACTACAAAAAACCATAGAAACTAAATTTTGTTGTGTCTCACATATGTCATTGGAATTTGTTATTTGTCGCATGTATGTCGTTGTATGACCACCAAGTTCGTTAGTAACCTACAAAACCCCAGAACACATCAAACCCCAAAAATAAAAAAATATGTAAATGGGGAGTCAGACTGACCCCGAAGATCACTCGACCAAGTGAACTTATGATCTGGGTGTTGCACTACATTTTAGACTTCATGTAGTTCTACGTGTGTGTGTGTGTGCGGAAATCGTGCCCTAGGTGTCTCTTGTGCCAGTCGCACTTGAATAATGAGCAATAACTAGATGTAGAAATGTAAGTAGATGTGTAGATGGAAAAATGAGCTCCCCCTCCTATGCATGTATTTACAATAATGCAGTCCCTTGTCCCTTGTATAAAAGCTAGATGAATGCTTGAATGCTCTTGTAATGGCCTTTGAATACAACCTTAGGTGGTGATAGTAAATGCTTAGTGCTTGGTCCTTCATAACGGTCACATAACTTTATATTTATATGATTTCCTTACTTGAATTTAATAATTAACCATTAAAAGGTAGGCCCATAAGAAAACAAGATGCCCAGCGGCTAGAGAAGGCCCAAAAGAGGTGAGCAAGATACAAAGAGGTCGGGGGCACCTAGAAGGACTGGGGCACTTAGGCGTTGACGTCTTGGCTGGGTGCTAATGTCCAGACTTAGAGAAGTTGAAGTATCAAAATTTAGACTGAGTAATAGGGTGTGTAAGGAAAAGAAGGAAACCAAAAAGAAAGCAAAGAGTTCAAAGACAATGGTCAATCAGTACTTTTATCACTTAGGAATCATATGAATAGTAGTATGTGCCTAGGACCTAGAAATGCACCCAAAGTGCATGATTTAGTGTCTACACATAACTCCAACAACAACATTGATTGATTTTTTTCATGCTCTGTTGTATTTCAATGGAGAGGATAATTTGGATGATGAAAATGATTTAGAGGGCATGACAAGTAAGGGAAAAAGTGTGACACGCTAAGACATATGAAAACTTCCTATTTATAGGACGTGGTGAAGCAAACTTTGTGAAGCGTCTGAGGGTCGATACAATGTTGATGTCAAGATCAATGATCGAATCTCACCCCCTTAAGCAAAAGTCATTGCGGTCCGTTGGCACCTATGAAGAGCTTGTGTTTGGAAACGGGTTAGAAATCTCAATTGTGTTTCCTTCACTACTATGTATGTGCATAATGTGAATGGTTATGCTTTTTGATGGGAATGTAAGCAAGCTCAATAGTAGAATATTTTGGATTTTGTTGAGGTTATCTAGTTGTCTTGTAAGATAACGCTTCACTATTTTATGTATCATTGTTGGCAAAGAGAATGTCATCAATATCCATGCACTACCCATGTTGGCCAATAGATATCTTCTAGGTGGAGTAGAGTTTGCACTGTAATTATGCCTTACATTATGCCACCCTCGGTGTTATGAGTGCATAATTTTCCCCTCTGTCTTGAATAAGACTACATCAAAATGGGATTTTATGTCAATAGCTCATGTAACAATGCGTCTTCTCGTTTCAAATTTGTGAAGCAATTTAGGTGTTTCTTCTATTTTACTATCAAACACATTTAATTTAATTTATATTAAATCTAATATTGCAGAGTCACTACTAAAATAGATGATGTATAAAGGACAAAATATGGAAATGACACAAGCAAACTAAGATTTAAAAAATACAACCCTACGCAAGAGAAGGAGATAGAAGAACTTAGTTGATCTCCGTGCAATCTGGAACTAGTCTAGGATGGGAGGAGTGATGAATAGGATGCAAACAATGTTGTAATCAATCTCTGTAAATTCTGCAACTCATGAACAAGGTTGGGCAGGGGAACCCATGACAGAATAAGGGTGCCTGGGTGCTGGTGACTGTTCTTGAGTGCCAGTGATTGCACAGGAGCTCAGGATCTACTTTCTGGTGTGTTGTAGGGTCTTCGTTGTTGTTCCCTTTTGATCACCTGATAGTTTCGCTATGATCTCTGAGGATACTTGTAACCTACAAAAGAGATGTTCACTTACATAAGCCCACAACCCACATCAAACATAAAAATTAAAATACAAAATTGGGAGTTAGACTAACCTCGAAAGTCACTCGAGAGTGAACTTACGACCAAACATTGCACTACATCTCAAACTCCATGTAGTTCATGTGTGTGTGTATAGAAATTGTGCCCTAGGACGCTCTTGTGCAAGTTGCACTTGATATTAAGTTGTAGCTATATCGTAGAAACATATAACATGTGTGGATGGAATATAATGAACTTCCCCTTCCTATGTAGTGTATGCAGAGTTGATGCAACCCTTGTCCCTTGCATGGATGCTAGATGGATGCCTTTGAGTGCTTTAGGTGCCTTTTGAATGTAAGCTTAGGTGATGATAATAATGCTTAGTGTTTGGTCCTTGATTTTGAACACATAACAATGTATTTTATATGATTCCTTATTTGAATTTCATAATTGAAAACTGGAAGGCCAACCCACAAGTGAAAAAGATGCCCAAAAGATAAAAGAGACCCAAAATGAACGAGTAAAGTGAGAAAGGGTTAGGGGCACCCAGAGGGGACAAGAGTGCATAGGCGCTACTGTCATGGCTAGGCACTGGTGTCCGAAGTCATAAAAGATAAATAAGCAAAATCTTGACTGGGCTGCATGTTGTTTAAGACCAAATAGAAAACAAGAGACAAAGAAAATAGGACAAAGATAGTTGTCAATCACTATTTTTATTGCTTACGAATCATGTAAATGCTTGTATACTTTTAGGACCTAGAAATGTACCCAAGTGCGTGATTTTGTGCTTACATTTGCCCCCACTTTATGTTGTTGAGTGAATACTCAATAACATAAAGTAGATAAGAGAATCATACCTTATGATTATGTGGAGTGTGCGGCGACTAGCATGCCGAGTGAAGCGTGGAATGACTACAAAGTGAAGCGTGGAGACTAGGAAAGGAAGGTGACCCTATGGATGGAAATAAGAAGATGGTCACATCTACCATGCCTCTCTATAATTGGTATGGGGGAACCTATTGTTCCACGTACATATTTTAATGTTCATTCTAACTTGTACTACAATTTCATCACCTCTTATGCATATGTGTGTGTCCTTATACCCAACCCATTGTTTGTACGTTCCCTCGAGTAGACCATTTTTTTATATGTAGTCTAATGAGTTACAACTATAACAATGTGTGTACAGAGCCTCTCATGTCATGGATTCCCATCTTTTACTTAACAATTCATTAACACTTGAGGTGGCATCTTGTCCTTTTCCTATTAACTTTATCACTCCTAAATTTCTAATATACAAAGGTAAAGGGAATCTTAAACAACGTCTTAGATATTTCCACATAGCATTCTTAGACAATGCTTACAATGATAAGCTTCTCGATAAGTAATTTCCAAGAAGTCTCAAGGATTATGTATTACACGAGTTCTATGATATCCTTGTTCAATCATTGAGGGCATTCAATCCTTTGGTCAATAATTTTCTAGCACAATTTTCAATCAACATCAATAACAACATCTTTTAAGTGCAAATGGAAAATCTCCAAATGGGATCAAATGAACCAATAAGTGAATATGTGTTAAGATACAAAACTATGCCTATTGAGATAAATTATTCACTTTTGGATGGTGATATTTAATATATATTTATTTAGTGTTTATTAACACCTTTGCATACTTAGAGTTTACCCAATAAATTGTATACTTAAGATTTATGTATTTACATCAAGTGTGTATACGACTCTATCTACATTATCCATCTAAATTGAAGAAAAATCCCTCATAATCTAGAGAGCAATTTGCACTCAACAACCATTTGAGGGGCTCAATTATCGATGTTTATTCGTGCACCGCCTATTTTCTTACAATTACTCAAACTTAAAATTGAAAAGGGGGGTACAAAGTGCAATAAGAAGAAAGCATTGCAGATGGGTTTCAAACCTGGAACCTATTGGATTTTCCTTGTATTTTATTTTGGTCCCTTTATGTGGAGATTACATCGACATGAATAATGCAAGCAAGATCGAGATGATAACATGGAGCATAAATAGTAGATATTATTTAGGCAGGAATAATATGAGTTATGAAATAGGTGTGGGACATGCATATACTTGATTCTTGATTCCCACCTTTTTTTCTAACTTTCCATTCATGTATTTGTCTTATCTAATAAAGTAAACACCATTCAATAGAAAACCTGCACACAGTAAAATAAAACATAAAAATAGTGAAGCCTTAGTGTTCCAAATAATGAAATTGAAGAGGGGGATGGGAATGACACGTCACAACCTTGCATTATACTATTATATGTGTTGTATTTATGTGTATGTGCTTTTTCATTGTATTTCTTGTAAAATTGTGTTTCTTGTCATTTCCTTAAATTTTTCATCTTCCATATTTACTAGTAGCTCTCTTACTTTACAAGGCAGAGGATTGTAAAAAAGCGGTCGAGATGGAGGAAATGTTGCTCACAAATTATGATAGAGTCAAAAATTTGGCATATTTATCTTTATCACCCATTTATTGTTTGTAGACAAGCCAAATATATTTAAGAGAAAACCTAATACACATCATCTCAAATGAACACCCACACACGTAGTAGACTCCATAAGGGAAACTGACACGTGTAGTTTGTCTATAATGACAGAGTGCAATTGGGTCATAGTTGCATTGATCTTTGCTTGCGACATCTTGGAATTTATATCGACCTTGACTACATCCAATTTCATGAGATTGATAATGGTAAAAATGGGGGTATGAGAGGTAGGGGAAACGCCCCATAGTTGTGCCCTCTACTACACACACAAATCTCACACCCATGGCATTTTTAGCACTCCATCAAAATTGCTACATGCTCCCTCCTCTTTGAGATAATGAAAGCACATGGTTCGGGAATGCTTGATTTTAGATCCATAAATATTGAAAAGGAAACTTGTGTAGGTTATTTTAGTCTATTGATGATGATAGATGACTATGATGACGAGCCTCTCAATGTCACATTTCACCATCCTTATCTCTACCACCCATTTATTATCCACAGACAAGCCATATTTCTTAAAGATAAAACCTACTTCACCTCCACTCAAATGTCCACCATGCATATAGTCGAGTAAACTCCAATAGGGAAATTGAGATGCGTAGTCTTGTCTCCAATGACATAGTGTAGTTAAACCATAGTTGCACCAAACTCTGCTCATGGTGTCTTGGAATTTATATCAACCTTGACTACATCCAATTTCATAAGATTAATGATGGCGAAAATGGGGGTGTGAGAGGTATCAAAAATCCCCTCGTACTTGTGCATTGTGCTACGCACACAAATCTCCCACCCATGTTACCTATAACATTGCACGAACATCATTACATGCTCCCTCCTCTTTGAAATAATCAGAGTGTATTGTTTGGGCACACTTGATTTTACATACCACAAATTCTAAAAAGGAAACTTGTGCAAGGAATCATAGTTTGTTGTTGATTATAGATGATGGTGATGATGAGCCTCTTAATGCCATATATTTTATACCATGTAATGTCCCCTTTTCCTGCACTAAAGGCCTAAGGGCTAGGTCGAGTCCTAGCCATGGTCAAACCCAGGGGGCCGTGGACACTGGAAGCTTTTGGGAAGGTGCCCCGTGGTTTTAATATCCTAGTTTTGCGTTGGGGGTCACTTTTGGACAGGGCGACTCAAAAACGAAAAAAGTAACTATAGTTACTTTTATTTTATTGGCCCCTCCATGGAAAAGGAATGCATCTAGGGTCTATTGGGGCTCTTTTACCTTGGGGAAGTATATAAGAGTTGGGAGAGAAAGGAGAGGGACACTTTTTGGACATACATTTTATTGACCCCTTCACGGGCAGCTGCTGCTATCGCACATCTACAACTTGTGGAGTCAAATCCCATAAGGACCCTATCTTTGGTGGTGAGAGACCCGTCCCTAGTTAGCAGGGAATTCTTCGGTAGTGAGAGATCTGCCCTAGTATGTTATTTCAGATCCGTTTTCAAGGTTGTGCGATAGAGACAATATCAGAGGTCGCAGAGAAAGGTTTTCATAGATATTTGGTGGCATTAGGAGAGGATAATCAGTGAGCTCTAGATCTAAATCCCCACAGCAGATCAGATCCATGACAGCCATTTGGGTAGAGCGGGACAGTTCGTTGGAAGCATCTCGTGAAGGATTTCATGGGTATTGGGGGCGTTTGTGGAAGACAAGCAGAGGGGCCCGATCAGATTCATGACAGCCTTTTGGGTTGGGCGTGGTAGCACGCTGAAGGCGCGTCCATCATTTTCTGATCCCCTCACCAAGCATGGTGACCTATAGCCTTTATTTGGGGTTTTTCCAGTCGGTCGTTTCAGATCTGAAGGTGGAAACGTTATTTCTTGTATCTATTACTGTTATTCCCAAAGACCCTTATTTTTGCTCTTGTATTAGAGGAACACAAACCTATGAAGTTTTATAGCCACCTAGGGCATTCTGCAATTTTTCTAGCATCAGTTTAATCTCTATAAGATTCCCAAAAACAATTTTATTATGTCCTTTATATTAATGTCAAGCTCTCTTTAAGTTTTCATGTGATTCGAGTGGATATCTTGGGAGATATTGATTCTATTTAGTTTGTTGTCCTTACTATAAAAATATGGTAAAATCAATATTTTATGTGGCTGCAAGTTTTCAATATTTTGTGCATTTTTTAGTGGTATCCCATCAGGGATACTTCAGTGCTATCAGAGCGGTTGTTCCTCCAACCGGTGTGGGTTAAATATGGCAGTTTGGAAAGATCTCAATGTGGGGTTTATGAAGGAAATGTTCACCAACGTGACGAAACAACAAGAAGCCACTAACCTTTACTTGAGTTAGCTCACTCAAAATGTGAATCGAAATAGATCTAGGGTCAATAAGGAACATGGTGAGGATAGTGATGAAGGGCAGCCAATAGAGGTGTTTGATGAGGATTCTTGTTGGAGGAAATATCAATCTTTGAGTACGGATTTCAAAGTTAATATGCCATTTCCATATTATTGCATAATGAATATTGGTAGCAAGCCCAAACAAGATCATCGTATGTCGGTACCTGAGTTACAAAGGAACTCACTTGAAGAAGAAGAAGAAGCTTCTAGAGAAAAAGGTATGATTTCCATTGAGAAAAATAATCGCATTAGTGAAACTTTGATTGTTGGAGAAATTATTCTAGCTCAGGAGAAGGAATATGTAAATGCAAGAAAAGAGGATGCAATGGAAACTCTAAAACGGTGTGAGGAATGGAATAGCAGAGCTAGAGCTGTTAGATTGATAGCCACCCAAGCGAGACAACACCAACAAGAGTTCAAGGAAAAGATGTGGGCAAATGATGCAAGGAAGCCTACACCCACGAAAGAAGACTCTATGGAGCAGCTGACACATGAGGAGGAGCCTCACATGGACACTGGTGTAAAATTGCAGCTTGCTGTAATTTCCAAACCTGTAACTATTGATTAGCTTTCAGATACTTTTAACAGGCACTCAGGCAACAATGTTGGGGGCATCTCAACATATGTCTATCTTGAACACATGGAGGACATCGATGGCCTTGAAAGGTACAAAGAGCACATTAATGTGTCTTGTTTATGGTGGCCTATTCCCATTTATTTCCATCATGAGATGCAAGGTAAGGTAGATGATGAAGTATTCATCATGGGGCTTGTTGGACCATTGCTCCAACTATGTGTATATGAGCATCTGGTGGATGATATATGGTGGAAAGTTTTAGCTCACTTAATAGATATAAGGGCTCATGGGCATTGTAAGCTATAGGATCCTGGTAATATGTGGCCATCATCGAAAACTATCTATTCTGATTTTAAAAACTTTGTGACTGGCTTCATAAGCCAAAGAAGGAATTCAAATGTGTCTTGTGGGATTTCAAGGGTTGGTAAACATGATTTCTTCATTGGAGACTCCGGTTCAAGAAGGGAGAGTACCTCTCCAGGTACTAGCATTGGTTCTATGTTTGCTAAAAAGGGGAAGAGAATATTTTTTAATCATCTGCAGGCTGGTGGACTGTGTATAACAACAATCATAAATAAAGGAGAAATTAGCAGTATGTGACAACAGGCTCAAAGAGGTGAGAGTGGACAGTTAGGGCAGCGGCCTCCCCATTTTTCTGCCAGGCCCTTGGGGCTTCAGAGAGTTTCATAGGTACAACAACCAACAAATATTTCAGATGAGGATTCTTGTTGGGAGAGGTACCAGACCTTAAGTGAGGGCCTTCGTAACAACATGCTATACCAGGAATATTGCAAAATGAAGATTGGCAATAGACCCAAGAGATATCATGAGACACAGGTACCGGAGTTATAGAGGAGATTGGGACAAATTTCCCTTCCACACTTTGATGGCTCTAAGAAGTGTACTACACAATTTTGGGTTCAGAAGTTGAAGACATACTCTGGCTTAAAACCTATGCATGAGGAAGATGCAATTAAGTTTGCAATCTTACATCTCGAGGGAGACGCTCATGATTGGGGGCATCATGGGTTGATTACATAAGGACACATACACGTTACTACTTATGTGGAGCTTGGGCAAAGACTGGGGAGTAAATTTGATTAAAGGGACCTTGACAGGTGTTTTAGGGAGTTGACTCATTTGAGACAAACCGACCCCCTGAATCAGTGTATCGCAGATTTTCATAGGTTATCAGTCATGGTACACGAAGTCACAAAGATGAGGTTGATTTCACTGTTCGCAATAGGTTTTATAGATGCTCTCGCTAGGTTTGTAAAGGCATCCAAGCCTTCCTCTTTACATGAGATTGTTAGGAAAGCTCGAGACTTGGAGTTATCCACTCCAAAGCCGAGGGCTCCACCACGAGTACAGCAAAGGGAACCTCCATCTAGATCATACGAACTTTAGAAGAGGGAGCCTCCACTGAGGTAGGTGGTGGCTAAGAAGCCAATCACTTCCCGAGAGAACAGGGATGAGTCGAGGCGAGAGAAACTATGTTTCGATTGCCACACGCCTTGGATTCCAGAATGTGATTTCAGAGGTAGAGGAAAGGCCCAATTCATTGAGGTCTTTGAGGAGAGCAAGAGTGACAAAGGTGAGGAGATAGAGACCCGTGAGGTGGATGATGGAGATGGGGTTGTCTTGGATAGTGTTGATGTGGGGCAGGAGGAGGAAAAATTTCCTCGGGAGATTATAGCCGCATTGTCTAGTACTCTGATGTACAAGGCATTTAAGATTAGAGGAGTTATGCAGGGTCGACAAACTGGGGCACTCATTGAGAGTGGGGCAACCCAAAACTATATTAATGCCTCATTAGTTGAGAGGTGAGGATTACAAACAAAGGATTTTGAGGGCCTCGACAGGGTTATAGCCAATGGAGAGTCTATGAGGGGCACACGGCGGGTCCCCCAAGTGAGCATCACGATGGGTAACTATACAGTTACCGACGATCTCTACATTGATGGTATGGGAGTGGCCAACTTAGTGCTGGGAGTGTAATGGCTTCACCCTCTTGGTGAGCTTCGGACTAACTTTTAGACGATGGAGCTGAAGTTTAAATCCGAGGGCAGGAATGTGATTTTGAGGGGATTATCTACAGGAGCACCTAGGGTGGTTACAGCTGAGGGGATGGAGAGGACGATTCGGCATGGTGAGGAGTTTTATTGTTGCGGATCAATGTGAAGTATGATTGATGTGGGTGTGGCCAACAATGTTGCACATGAGACTGTTACTGAGAGTGGGATTGCAAGTTTAGATTATTCGAGTTTATCTTTATGCTGGTTGTCTAAATTCTCAGTTGACGGGGGACCTCATTGGCTTGTTGACTACTCCAAGAACCGACACACTTGCAAGACTCTGGATGGTCACTTACAAGATGACAACTATAGATTGGAGGATGAGATGATCCTCTCTCAGGGAAGATGGAGCCTTGTGTCAGATTCATGGTGGAGGATGGAGATATTGTGACATGTGCATTGTTCTTCTATGACTGGACACTTGAGCTTTAATGAGACCTACAGGCTCATGTCTGAGAGGATCATATGGCAGAGGTTGAGGGAGGATTTCCTCAACTTTATATAGGCGTATGCAGTTTGTCACTATGACAAGTCTAAGCTTACGGGATCATTTTTTTTTAATCGACATGGGACAACACTCCTATGCTTTTTGTTGCTTTTATGCCCAGTGAGCACCTCACCCATGTGTTAGTCAGTGGAGAGACGAAAGTGACCCATGGTTATTCAGTAGGTTCACATTTAATGCAGGAGGTGCTCTATGTGGATTTGATATTGCCAGTTGACTGTCTACTAGAGTCTTGGGACTTTTCCTCCATGGGGCACATCAAGATATAGTATGAGGAGCTTGGATCTCACACGAGTGCAAGTTAGGTGGGGGAGTTAGCACCATTTGTGCATAAACAGGTTTGTTTCACAGGTTGATATGGGGGACTCTACGGGATTCAGAGTGAACTTTCATACCCATGAGTTGATTGGAGAGGCCATGGGTGATTCCATGATAACAACCTTGCATTGGCAGGGATTGGACCGATTGGAAATTTTGGTGCGGGTACCAGTGGAGAGTTAGTTTGGGTATCATTCTGCTTCACGATAACATTGCTCTTGGTACCATATGGAGGTCACGACAACGACATGGGGTTTCTTGGTTATTCCGGATTACACGGATCCTTGGTGGACGACAGGGTGAGATGGAGAAACTTATGGCGCGGTATTCAGCTGCTGCCACAAGACAGGATAATGCTTGGTATCAAGAATTTCTTGAGAAGGGAGGACTGTAATGTGCCCTTTTCTTGTGCTAAAGGCCTAAGGGCTAGGTCGAGTCCTAGCTGTGGTCAGACCCGGGGGGTCGTGGACACTAGAAGCTTTTGGGAAGGGGCCCTGTGGTTTTAATATCTCATTTTTTCGTTGGGGGTCACTTTTGGACAGGGTGACTCAATAAGGGAAAAAGTAACTATAGTTTCTTTTATTTTATTGGCCCCTTCATGGAAAAGGAATGCGTCTAGGGTCTATTGGGGCTCTTTTGTCTTGGGGAATTATATAAGAGCTGGCAGAGAAAGGAGAGGGACACTTTTTGGACATACATTTTATTGACCCCTTCATGTGTAGTTGCTGTTGTCGCACATCTACAACTTGTGGAGTCAAATCCCACAGGGACCCTAGCTTCAGTGGTGAGAGACTCGTCCCTAACTAGTAGGGCATTCTTCGGTAGTGAGAGATCTGCTCTAGTCTGTCATTCCAGATCCGTTTTCAAGGTTGTGCAACAGAGACAATATCAGAGGTTGCAGAGAAAGGTTTTCGCAGATATTTGGCGTCATTGGGAGAGGATAATTAGTGGGCTCCAGATTTGAATCCCAGCAGCAGATCAGATCCACGGTAGCCATTTGGGCAGAGCAGGACATTTCGTTGGAAGCATCTTGTGAAGGATTTTGCGAGTATTGGGCGCGTTTGGGGAAGACAAGCAGAGGGGCCTGATCAAATTCATGATAGCCTTTTGGGTTGGGCGTGGCAGCACACTAAAGGCGTGTCCATCATTTTCCGACCCCTTCACCAAGCGTGGTGACTTGCAACCTTTATTTGGGGTTTTTCCAATCGGCTGATTCAAATTCGAAGGTGGAAACATTATTTCCTGTATCTATTACTGTTATTCCCAAAGACCTTTATTTTTGCTCTTGTATTAGAGGGACACAAACCTCTGAAGTTTTACGGCCGCCTAAGGCATTCTTTACTTTTTCTGGTAGCAGTTTAATCTCTGTAAAATTCCCAAAAATAGTTTTATTATGTCCTTTATATTAATGTTAAGCTCTCTTTAAGTTTTCATGTGATTCGAGTGGATATCTTGGGAGATATTGATTCTATTTAGTTTGTTGTCCTTACTATAAAAATATGGTAAAATCAGTATTTTATGTGGTTGCAAGTTTTCAATATTTTGTGCATTTTTTAGTGGTATCCCACCAGGGATACTTCATACCACTCCCACTTAGACATGAGATGAACACTTTAAACGCTTGCATTTTCATTTCAATCTGGTGATAGACTTGCTAACATAACATCTTTGCAACCCTTACTCATGACCCACACCACCACGACCAAACTAATAATTCCCAAATGGGTATAGGTCGTCATGATAAATATCCCAATTATAATATTCAAACCCATTAACTGAATATGCCTTGTCTCTCCATTGTACTCCATTGACATCATGCTTGCATCAAACATTGAACTTTCACGGAGCTTGACTTGATCCTTTGACTTTGATTAGTATTGGATTTATATTTGGATTGATAATCAACATGCATCAATCTTTGTATTGAGGATCTGTTGAGCTCGACAACCTATTGCATCATAATTCCTATTTTGAGTATTACGATTCAAACTTGCTCGCATCTAACAACTCCTCACACCACTGATAGGATCACTCGAATTTGCATCTTCCCTTGACTCACCCACTTTTTCTCTTTGCATGTGTTGGTTAAACATTGCATTGGTCAACTCTCTAAATAACTATATCACGTAGGTTGCATGTGTCCCTATGCAACAACATATAGTCTGTCATCTCTATAGCTGTCCTCAACCAACATCCATACATTCAATAGATTTCATGCTCATTAAAAAATTAGAATCTTCAAACCGATCAACCAAATTAAAATTATAAAACCAATCAACCGAATTATAATATTCAAACCGATCAACCAAATTATAATCTTTTAACTAAAACATTCCCTGTTTATAACTTTGGATGAGCTAGAGCATCGAAGGAGGACCCATGCGCACAATTTTTTTTCTTTTTTTCTTTTCTGCCAATGCCTTATAACAAAGAAGAGTTTCACATTAATTTCCCCTAGCATTTCCTCCTCCCATGCGCTTCTCCTCCCCCAAACCCATTCTTCATTGTCCCTCTTCCTCCTGTAATGTCTCCCTCCCTCATGTTTAACTTTTCGTCGCTTCCCCTTCGACATCTCCATTGTACCATTTGCGTGCAATCACTAGTACATTATTCCAAGTTTTTTTTTTTTCCAAAAAAACCATTGTTTAAACACTAACCATAAACATTATAAAGCCCTTGGGGTTGGATCACTCGACCTCAACCACCACTTTAGGTGGCCTAGGTCACGTGTTTAAATCCTGTGATTTATTAGTAACATATGTTGAGGGCTTGGTCTATGGTACTCCATATGAAGTTGATTAGTGGCACACGTCTTATTTTAAAACTTCACCTCACAAAATACCTCTGTATAAAATTGATCAGTGGTACTCGCCTTATATTAGAGCTTCACTCCTCGAAGCTCTCGATTATTTATTGATCTCTCCAAATTACTAAAAAAAAGAAAAGAACATACCTAAACATTATAAACCCCTTGAAAAAAAAATAATAAACGGCACAAAGAACTACTCCTTTTCCGAGGCGAAAGAACAAGAAACAAACTTAGAAGTTTCTAGAGAAGAATATATTTCTTTACTGAGGTCACCCTAGGCGGTCAATATTGACCTCAACCTACTTAACAACCTACCCACTTCCGAACGTCGTACCCCATTCACATTACATTCGAGTTGAATAGTCGGCTAAAAAACGTTTCAAATCCGGGTACAAACCAGAACAATATAATAAATATCTTATCGTAAAATAACTCCTTTTTTTCGTTGGGTTTTCCTTCACAAAACTGCAACTGAAAATTTGGCGGGCTTCATTCAAAATGTGGAATAAAGTACAAAGCTTTTCTCTTAATCTCCCTCCACTCGAATCATAATTTGAATCAAAAACCCTTTTAGAAGTTTTGCAAGTTAAGCTTTGCCCGATTCAGAAACTCGCATTCTAGGCTGCAATTTTTTATTTTTTTATTTTTTTCGGTGATGAATGCAATGGAAGGGGATGCATTGTCGCTGGCTTTAGATCAGTCGCAGGAGGAAGAGGAGCCGCTCTGCGAGGTTTTGCCGCCTTCGCCCGACAGCCCAAAAGCTTCGCAAGTGGGGTTGTTGACTGCTTATCCTTGGTGGAAGGAGCAGGACGAAATCAGTTCTAAGGATAATGAAGACGATATTGATGAAGATGTCCGCGGGGTAAATTTTCTTAATTATGCTTTGCGATTCGTGTTTATTTAATTTCAGTATGTATAGAAATGCATTTTTATGTTCTTAGGGTTTTAAATTTTGTAATTGAGGCGTTTCCAGGGTTTTAAACAGTTCCCGACGTTAATGTCTGGGCGGAAAGTTTTAATTCATGCTCTGACTTTCGTAGCACTTGTTTTGAAATAGTTCTTTTTTCTTTTCGATTATTTTAAGTGTGAAGGGTTTTAAATTATCTGCGGATAAAACCTTAGTTAGGGTTTTAGTGTGTTAATAGTTAAAATCTGCGAGTGAGATGCTTCCAGGGTTGTGAATTATTTGCGAATTTAATATTTCTAGGGTTTTGATGCGGGAAGGGTCTTAAATCTTGTGAATGAGAGGCTTTCGGAGTATTGAATTATTTGCGAATGTAATGTTTATAGGGTTTTGATGTGCCGAGGTTTTTAAATCTCGTGAATGGGAGTATTATATGTTATAAAAATATCTGTGAATATAGTGCTTCTAAGGCTTTGAATTCACCCCATGGACTTGCTAGTTTTCTTTTAGGGATGGGGGCTGGGGGATTGCAGCAATGCTAATGTTTGTGTGGTGTGTTTAATTTCGTGCCTCTAGTTTTTTAGATCTGTTATTTGATTTTTTTTTTGCTTTGAAGGGCAATGCAATGTCTTGAGCTTAGGGATTTTTTTATCTCGAATTGTGTCCTCTGTGTATAAAGGGTTACGTTTTTTCTGTACTTATGGGTTTAATGCTTATGAATGAGAGAGTTTTATATTTTTAACTTGTTTTGGATGATAATACCCGTGTGGTAAGATTGAGTTCATAATCCAAGTTTTGCAGCTCTTTTGATGAAATGAATTTTTTCAAATCAGAGAAAATGGCATTCTGTGTACTTAGGGTGTTATGAATAGTTAAGTTCTAGGCATAGTTACCAGGAGATGGGTATGGGTACAGGTATGGGTAAGTGGAGACGGGTACAAGTACTGGTACAACATTTTTTAGAAAAGTGGGAGACGGGTACAGGGGGACGGCAATAACTAGAAAAATACTATTGTACATTATTAATTTATTTAGATTCAGAATGCACGGAAATTTAAAAATAACTATACTTTTTGAAGTAAGGAAATCAAGTGTCGACAAAAGATGAGTAATTCTATTGATATTTGGTATCTCACATATTGTGGGAAGAGTACATTGTAACAGAAAAATGCAAACAATCCCTGTGTGTGTGTGCATGCGTGCGTGTGTGTGTGTGGGGAGACGGGAGGAGATGTTAACAAAGGTTCCCGTGCACATGAGACATCTCTGTATGCGTCTCCTGTACCCAGTACGTGTATCTGTACCCGGTATGCATCCCAAGTGGTGGGGAATGTGTCTCCCTGCAACAGTGGTTCTAGGGTTTCAAATATATCATGCATTTGTTAACTCCTTTTTTCCTGTGAAATCTATAAGTAAAATTTGATTCTGTATTCTTAACCTCTGTTAGTAAGAGGTTTCCAGGGTTTAAAATTCCTTGTTGTAAATTCAAATTCATGCATCAAGTTAGATAGTTTTTTGTTTTCCTTGAAATTGGAAAGGAAAACTCATATTTTTGTGCCTCAGTTTTGGTTTCTCTGAACTCAAGGCTTACAGGGTTTTAATTTTTTTTCAAGGATAATGTTTATAACTTAATGCAAATTTGTGCCATGATATGTAGTTTGTATTCTTTATGAAGCTTTTGATTTTAAAAAGATTTATTTCTTCTTTCTTTTACGCATGACTAGAGTTTAAAGTTATTGAACAAGAGGCTTCTACTTTTTAGGGCCTGGAACTATTTGTGAAGATAGCATTCATACTGCAGATCTTATGTTTGATTTGGGCGATTTCAATTCTCTACAGATATAATGTTTCTAGGGTTCTGAATTCATGCCCCGAGTTTGGTAGGCTATTTTCAGTCATTGAAATTGATTAAGAAAAATTGGTTTTCTTTGGTTAATTTTTTTTTTAATTTTGTAGATAATGAAGGTTTGACATTTCAAATTCAAGGGGTGATATTGTTTGTGTGTTATTTTTTAATAGCATGATGGCATTGGATTTAAATTTTGTAAATAATATGTTTGCAGTAGTTTGAATTCTTTGCAAGTTTGCAAGGTTAATATTTATTTGGTGGTTATTTTTGGAATTAGTTAAGAAAACTTAATTCTATGTTTAGGGTTGTTTTTGTGGATTGGGGATTTTAGGGTTTCAAATAATTGCAGGGAGAGTTTTTGTGTCAAGTCCAAGTTCACGTGCTAAATCAAGCAGCTTGTCTTGATTATATTTTTATCTTTTTCTTTTACAGGTTTCTGTGGTCAGGGTTTTAAGTTTTGTAACTAAAAGTTTCAGGGTTTCAAGTTCAAAGTTAAATTGCAAAATTATTAGCTATTGCTTAGAATTGATGTTTTTTAGTTTCAAATTTTTGAATAAGAGTTTTTAATGGTTTCAAGTTCAAATTTACACTGTAAATTTGGTAGTTTAAACATTTTTTTTTGTTTTGAAGGAAAATCTGATGTTATGTGCTCATTGTTAAATTATTTTTGAATGACAGGCTTTTAGGGTTTTAAGTACAAAGGACGAGGATGATTATCATGTGGTAAGTTTGAATCCATACCGTGTTTGATAGATTTTTCCATTGAATTGATTATTTTCTGTTTAAGAGAAAATGCACTTTTCCTATTCCCAGGGTTTCATTTTTTCCTTTTTTCAAGAAAAAGAGGCTTGGGGGTTTTTAAATTATTTGCAAAGATAATTTTAAAGTTGCTAGTTCAAATCTGTGCTTTGAGTTTGGTAGTTTTTGTGTTGAAATGGGATTTTTGTTCTTTTTGGGTGAAATTTGATGTGTATATAGGGTTTAAAATCTTGTGGATGAGAGGTTTTTTGGTTTTCAAATTGCTTATGGAATCTGAAGACTATGTTCATGTTGTAATTAATGATCCATGGCCTGTGTCTGGCTTTGTTTTTTGGGAATTGGGAAGGAAATTTTGGTTGCATGCTTAGGGCTTTAAGTGGATTTAATTTAAAAATTGTTGGCAGTGATAATACTTATTCTGTAAGCAATCATGCTCGAGTTTAATATGTGTTGTGTTGAAGTGGTATTTACTTTTTTTTAAAGGCATGTAAATTAACTGTGTGCTAGAATTCTATTAAAATGTTAGTGAAAATAAGTACCAAGGACAATGAAGATTCTGGGGATAATAATGTTTGTGTAGTAAGTTTGAATTGATGCTTTGAGTTTTTGTATGCCTTCTCTTTGAAATGATTTTCTTGGGGTGAAGAATAATTTGATTCTCTGCATAGGTTTTTGTTTTTTGTGAGTAATGGTATTCCTAGGGTTTTAAATTTGTGAATAACAGGGCCCTAGGGTTCTAAACCCATTTCCCTAGTTTGGTAGCTTTTTTCTATAAAATTGCAGGGGCAATTTATGTATCCAAGTTCGGAATTATGCACATTGTTAGATATCTCTTTTCTTGAGTTGATTTTTTGTTGTATTAGGTGAAATTTAGTGTGTGGGGTTAGGGTTTTAAATTTTACAACGAGTCTCTATGGTTTGAAATTCTTTTCCTGAGTTTGGTACCTATTATCTTTGAAAATCTTTAGGTTAAAATTAATTTTGTGTGCGTAGTGTTTTTGTGGATTCTTTCTAGGGGTCAAGGTCCATTGTGAATTTGTTAGAGATTCTTTTCATGCTATTTTTATTTTTGCTTTTTGCATTTATGAGAACAACTGTGAGGTCAACATTTCTATTTGGTGATCTTATTATTGTGTTTTAATTGTCTTGGACATAATTTTCTGAATTTCTGGGTGTTATATATAAAATTGGACAGGGAGTTGTACTGAGAACATCAGAACTTAAGGATTTTCTGATTTTCTGAATTTCTTAAGTAAGGAATGTTATCTGTCTTGTTGCAGTCTAAATCTTTGGATGCACTATAAATTGTACAGGGTGCAGGGCTCAGGAACCTGGGGAACACTTGTTTTCTCAATGCAGTTGTGCAATGTCTAACTTACACCCAACCTCTGGTCAATTGCCTCAAGTACACTCCTCACACAAATCCTTGTAAGTTATTACACCCACAGGCTTGCTTGTATGTGTTCTTCCATTTTCAACTTGATGTTTTACTGGTGTAATGCTCAGGTTCAATTTTTCTGGTTTTCACTGTTGTTCAGCTCTATTCTATTTTCAGAATGAAGATCTTTCTTAATATGCCAATTCAAATGCAGGTGAACATGAAGGATTCTGTGCATTCTGTGTTCTACAGGAACATGTAAATACAGTAGCGGAATCATGTGGACAAATCATTGAGCCTCTGCAGTTGGTTGATAATTTAAGCAGTATCCTTTTCATGCAGTGTTTCATAGGATTAACATCAATCTTTTGGTTTTCTACAATATGCGAGTTTTGTTCTGTTTGTGTGACTTTGTATTACAAACTATGTAAATATCTTACTTCTAAGTTTCTAATTTGTCTTACTTATAACTTATCTAACTTAGACCACGCCATTACATTCATAATTCAAAATTTCACCCTTTTTTCTGTTCAGGTTTCCTGTTTTCAATGTCTTTTCCTTGATCCCTTTTGTTTAGATTTATCATCTTCATTTGAGAAATATCAACAAGAAGATGCACATGAATATATGCATTGTTTGCTAGAAGCTTTGCATAAAAGCACATTATCTCCTAAAGCTGCTAAAGCATGCTTGCTTTTACAAGGAGATTCCTTCGTGAAGGAATTGTTTGGGGGTCGTTTAAGAAGTCAGGTATGTAGCAAAGAAATTGACATTTTTTCATTAAAATGCAATATCATTTTAGGTCTTGTTGTAAGCCAGTGCCATCCAACTCTTTGTTTGGCACTGTTTCATATGT
The DNA here is from genome assembly GCA_019776745.2 of Taxus chinensis. Classification (NCBI taxonomy): domain Eukaryota; kingdom Viridiplantae; phylum Streptophyta; class Pinopsida; order Cupressales; family Taxaceae; genus Taxus; species Taxus chinensis. Next base: position 199,566,604 of record CM034152.1, on the reverse strand, counting down.
ACTGTCTTTGCAACCTTGTCATATGCCTTGTGATTGTAAACCAGTGCCATCCAACTCTGTGCTTTGCACTTCTTCATATGTACTGTCATTGCAACCTTGTCATTTCTTTGTTAATGGTGCATTGATCAATGTGCTGGGTAGATCTTGTTCTGTCAACTGGAAAATATTTGAAGGATGATAGCTTTGCTGGTTTCAATTGTTTCAGATAAGATGTGTGGAATGTTCACACTGCTCTGACAGTTATGAGCCCCTGATTGATTTAAGTCTGGAAATCAACAATTCAGATTCAATAACAGAAGCATTAGAGTCATTCACTGTTGTGGAAACAATTCAGTGTGATGAAAAATTTCAGTGTGAGAAATGCAAGCTTGGCAAATCTGTATTCAAACAGCTGACAATTGACAGGGCACCCGAGGTCCTCTCAATCCAACTCAAGCGCTTTATTAATACTGGGACAATTGGGACCAAAATACTTAAAGATGTGTCATATCCCCAAATCTTGGATTTGAAGCCCTTTGTTAACAATGACCAGGATATGCAGGTATCTATTTGTTAACTCACACTGTAATGCTAATTTTAACGTCTAAATTTCTAATTCATCTTCTGTATGTGAATTCTAGGGAGATTTGAAATATGAACTATATGGTGTACTTGTTCACTCTGGATGGACAATGAATTTTGGGCATTACTATAGCTTTGTCCAAACCTCACCTAATGTCTGGCACAAGCTGGATGACTCACAGGTTCTGATTCTCACTTGAATATTTTATTTTTGTTGTATACTAAGGTGCAGTATATATGGTGTCTAGCAGTGCCATTGGTAGGCTATAATATAATCTCTGAGTTATTAGCAATGAAAATCCAGGAGACTCTCTATAAGATGTAGTCTGTGAAAGATTCATATGGACAATGAAAATTCATGACAGATGTCCAGTTATGTTTTCTGTGGATAGTGTACATTTTAATGATTGAAGTTCCAAGATGTTTGGCACAATTGCAGTTACATAGTGTTTATGCTATAGACTGTAAGCAAACTTTATTGGCCGCAGTTATTCCAAGTTTATGGTGATTTGGCCACCCTACATTAGTAGGCTAAAGTAGGGAGAGTTTAAGAACGAACTCTAGACAATGCTTGCTTATCCATAAATTCTGTTTCCGTCCAGGTAGTCATTTGCCTTCTATTTCACTTGTTTTCAGGTGAAGGCTGTTGATATAGAGACTGTTCTTCAACAACAGGCATACATTTTATTCTACTTTCGGCAAGGAGTGAAATGGTTTCCAGGTCCAGCAGAAGAAGCCTCAAAGTGTATGTCAGTGGAATCTCCAAAGTCTGTATTGGATGATTCTAATGCCAATGATGATTCTGATTCCCTGACAGACAAGGAGTATAACAGATCAAATGATGGACAAAAGGGACTTGAAGAAGAATCCTCCAGAATAATGTATGATGGGCAAAATGCCATTGAGGAGGATGTGTGTGAAGCTAATGGGCATCCATCTCCTCCAATGGACATGCCAAGTAAATCACTGTATGTGAACCCATATGGTGAGAAAGAAGCTGCAATCGAATCACTTGCCCCTTCAAGTTCTCTTTTGGCTGAGAAGAGGTTCACTGTAAACTCCACACATTTATCAGTCAAAGAAAGGGCGTTGGCAGAATCAGTTCCGAGTTTTAAAAAAACAGAGCAAGATGATCAAGCACCAAAGCATTCAAGGAAGATGCTAGTAGAGGAAAGTGAGGACATACCAAAATCTTCAAAGAAAACCAAAATACAGGGAGATGAAGGAATGCCAAAGTTTTCAAGTAGAATCAAGCCACAGGAAGATGAGGAGCTACCAAAATCTTCAAAGAAATCCAGTTTTGACAATGTGGCTAGTTTGAGTATCAAGTGTTCTCAAGGTACTCCAAATTCTATCAAAAAAGTATTGAACAATATGCCTGGCAGTAGACGTGCCTGCTTGATGCAGTATGTTCAAGCTAACACTAATGGTTTTGAAACTCCAAAGAAAGAAATCTTTCCTTCTCATGGTAGGAAAAAGAGGAATTCCCCACTCAGTGGTTCTGTTGAGGGCAAAAGACAAAAGCAGAATGGGGCTGACAGAAAAAGTAGTCCAGGAGACCGAAGTTCCAGAGCTGCTGGTTCATCTAAACATGCCAGTCAGGGTTCTCAAGAGAAACAAGAAAACCTTGTTACTCTAGAAAATGATCCATACATTTTTGAGGGTGAAATTGAACAAATGCACCAGTATGGATGCAGAGCAAATGAAGTCAGATCAAGCAGCAAAGTGGATATGTCATCCTTCTATTCCCCTGCAGAATCCAAAAAAATCACATCCAATAAATCAAATGTGCAGAGGTCTAAGCGACTTAAGGGTTAGTCTTTGGATAGTCTTTTCATCAAATTTCTCCAAATATATGTTCTGATGGGTTTTCTTGCGCAGATTTACAGAATCCCATTTTGTTGGACTGTTTTGCAGAAGAGGCTGTAATTAATACTGCAAAGCACAGAATTTCTGTGACTGAAGCGGGTGATGGTTTGTGCTGTTCACCTAAGCATGGAATCAAGACCTTTCCATCAATAGCTGTCTCTACTGTTTGAGACTTCTTTGTACATTGTAATATGAGGTTGTTATTGTTTCTCAAGCCTGAGTTTTCATTATGGTAAAACAAGACAATGATGATGCACCAGTACGTGAAAGTCAGTAGGGCTTTTCTGTTTATCATGAAAGGAAGAGTCTACTTGCCTTACTGAGGAAGCAGCCGAGTCAATCTTTATTGGCAAGGAAGCAGTTTTGCAATTGTAAAGGAATTGCTATCTTTTCATTGTTATTTGGCAACCTCCAATTTTGAGGAATGATCCTTGATCTTCCTCTTGCAATAAAAGATACACTGACACGATCTATCATAAATGTGGAGACCAATCTGAGAAAATCCAAGTGGACTTGATGATGATGATTTTGTAGTATTATTGACCATATCCTATCTCAAGTAATTGTCACTGGATTTTGGCCGAGATCAAAACAATAGAGTTTGAATTCAAAATTGATTATGCTTAATTTTGTTTGCAATAATAATAGATGAATACTTTCTTCTGTTGTTTTGGTGCCTGTGAAGGTGCTTTTGTTGACATGCATGATTTTGAATAAATATATTAATATATATGCATTAAAATGCAATTTCATAAATATATGTTTGCCACAGACAATTGATGACTCTCCAGAATTTGTTGAGCCATAAAGATTATATATCCCCTGTTTATGTGTCATGCCCATTCAAATTATGAATGTGGGTATGGTTTGTTTTAAAATTCATAATTAAAAAAATGTGCTCAATTGCATTTGAATAAATGTCTTATTACCTCAAAGTTGGATATATATGCCTTTTCTGTGCATCTTGGAATTGTTTGTACAAGATCTTTGTTGCTATGAAAGTAAGAGGATTTGAAATCACCAAAATTCAAGCTTTAGCATCTTTTGGACTTTCTAAAATTACACTTATCTTATATTGTGTGTAGTCTTTGTAGAAAAGAGTTTGAAAATATATGAAGAGGTACCAAAGCCAATTTGCTGCCAAGCAAATTAAATATTGTCTTTTAGTTATAGAGAGAGCATCTCATATCTGCTTGTACACTACAGGTATGCCATACAATGGCATGTAGTACCTTATTTATGTTCATGCTTGTGGTTGTGTCATTGGAGATGTCAGGGACTATGTGCAGTTGCAGGGTTTGTAACATGCTATTTGTTGATGTTGAGAGCATTATTCCTTGATGTTTGTCTCTTTCTTTTTGCTGGTTTTGGAACAACACAAGATGTTTTGGTTTATGTGTTTTAATCCATTTGGGCATTACTTGCATATCTTTCTAATGACAGTCTTAGCTTACATTTCCACCCTTAAATCTTTTTGTAATTGATCAAAAATCTTGTGAGTTGCATCTATTTTTGCTAGTCTATGATTATGTTGATTTAATCAGTTACAGGGTGAGTGTCATTTTTGTCCTGTATTTTTGTATTGCCAGCTTGAATGCAGTGTGTTTCATGGTCATATTTATTATCCCCCTACCTTGATGTACTTCAGTGTTGTGTAATTAAGAAAAGTTGCTTCTTCAACAAGGCTACCATATGGCTAGTATTACTGCAATTTTACAAAATTGAATTGAGTTTTTACATAGTAACGAATCTTAGATTTTAAATTTGACTGTTTACATGTTTTTGATGTTTTAGCAACAAAATGTATGCAAAATTATGAGATCACCAACTCTTCCAACTTTAAATTTTAAATATTATTGTTAAATATAAATTTATTTACACCATATTAATATGTTAACTTTTAAATAAATACCCCCAACTTGTAAATTTTAAATATGATATGCTATTGGGTGTTGAGTTTTCTTGAAAATATATTCCAGATGCATGAATTTCGACATTGAATTTGTTGACAAAAAAGATTGACTTGACAATTTTGACTCTTTTCACACAAACATACTTTATTTGTTTTCAAGCTATATAACAATCATAACTGTAGTGCCCACATTTTGCACACACAAATACAACGGTAAAATACCAAGATAATTTTTTTTTTTGACTTACAAAGCTTACTACACATAACACAACATGGGCTTCAAGTACAAAACTCGCCACACATGCAATAATCACATAAGTCATTGACTCACATAGACATATGCAGATGATATCGGCATGTTGATAGCACACTTTTTCCCAACGGATGAATACTAGCAAAGAACCAATCACAAGAAACGTGACTTTAGGAACGACGAACCCACGACATATCATTACTTTAAATGTATTTTAGTTACGGCGAACTTTCCAAGATCCTTATTAGGTAAGCATGATTCTCTCCCTTTTTCTACCTACATGTTTTGAAAATTCTTTTCACTTTTCACTTATTGTTCAACCATTTAATTCTGCGCTTTACCCTTTTGAAATCTTCAAAATTTACATAAATATTTTTTTTCCATATTTCAAAATGCCTACAAGATTCTAATTCTCTCATTCTTATGTTAAGATTTTGCTTCTCAAACGTTTATTTAATGGCTACAGTGTTACCCTTACACTCAAGTGAAAGTGACTTGATGTCCAGAACGCAATCAAAGGATTTGACGGAGATTTAGGTATAGGGAAGCTTTTCACCATAATATTTCTCGATTCACACTATATTTATTTCTCTACCATTGTTATTATAATTTGAAAACTTATTGAATTCCTATAAGATTTATATATAGCTATGTATACATATCTTTTGTTTTCTCAAAGTTTGGTCGCACCAAGGTAACTTATATTCTTTGCAACACATGATTATGTTTAACTAAGTTTTAAGGACTTCATGAGTGACCTCAATCCTAATCTCAAATCTCGTTCTCATCTTAGGATATGCTTATACATCTCACTATGGTCTCGTTCATAGCATTGTTGTGTAATCAGGAGTTACAGAAGTATTTGACTAACATCTTGAAGGGTTACGCGACCGGAAGGATTGTAACTATACATGAACCACATTCAAGAAATACCAAGAGGTTATTTTGATCGAAACCAAGGTAGCACCGCTTAATCCTTCCTTCTAACTAGGGCTCAAAAGGTGACTTCCAAGGTGATCTTCACCACTCAGCCTGGTGTCAGACCTGAAGAGAGGACATTCTTCTCGCGAATGCCAAATCTAGAAGGAAAACGCATACTCCAGATAGGATTGGACCATGACATTCCTAAATATGGGTTCGCGACAATGTCACTAGACATAGAGACTATTACGGTAACTCCAACGAGGGGTTTTATTTACCTAACCTATGAGGTCTCATCAGGTGCAAAGTTTAAGGTCGTTCTTCGGTTTTAAATTTCTTATATGGTAGGAAGAGATCACACATACAGGCAAGTTATGCACGAATATTTTATTAGGGTTGAGTGTTCCCATTAAAACTCATTATTGTGTTTGCAAGGTAAGAAGGTAACCCTATAATTAATCTAATCATTTATTAAATATTGAGAAGGTACTACAATGTATTAATTTCGATTTCAATTTACTAAGTATAAACCAAACACCTTTTTGCCATTTTCAACTAAAAATCAAATTGAACTGGTGATTAGAAGTACATTCCATAAGTATCCCTAAAACTAGCATATCATGCATGTTAACAAATCTCATTTATAATTTTTCGGTAACAAGAGACTACATTACACAGTTATTCATTTTACAATGACCTATAAGAGTTACAAAAATAATAATTAAATTTCACATCGCCTTCTTCGTCGTTATTCATCCATCCTGCAAAACCCACGTGAGCATGATATCAGCGATAATTCGCTGGCATGGCATCCACCCTAATCAATCATAATTGTCATTTTTCAGTTTCCCATTTACATCAGACAATAATTACAATTTGCCAATCAAAATAAAAAGTCTAGAATATGTATTCATTGCATTTCATTTTTCTACATTTTATAAACCCAGGAGAGAGAAAGAGAAGGGAAGAGAAAGAAAACATCATTTTATCAAAAGTCCCAAAACACACAACAAGTTTCATTATAGTGTTTTAAATAGTTATTTATGTGAGTAACAAGTTTCCAGGGTGATTTGACAACCCTACGAGGGTCCGCAACTTTCTACTTTTACATTTTCTCACTAGCTACGAAACGTAAAAACAGGCTCGGAGGCTAAGAAACTGCTTCCAAAGGTTATCTTCCGATGATCACGCATCTCACGACTAACTTTCTACGTGTCCCCAGATATACCAGGAATTCATAGCAACTGACCAAATTGAAAAAGAGCGCATGGTTTGCGTTTGGCGGCTAGTTTTTCGGGGCCACTAGTCATAGTTCACCCAGTTGTAAACTGACAAAAGTTAGCTCGATGGCCCAAAAAACCGCGTCCAAAACGACATTCGATGGAAGAAACACGCAATGAGACATCTCCTAATAGTTCCCCTATATAAAGAGAATTCATCAGAGTCAACGGGTCTGAGAACTAGAAAACCATGTTCAAACGGCGACAAGATTTCTGGAGCGACAAGACGAAATTGGACCAGTTTGACCTCGTCAAACTGCGACCGGAGGCCTACAAAACGGCTTCGCCAAACTATCCCAGAAAGTGTTCTTTCCTATGCTGAATGTTCCATGCATTCGTCTAGTATAAATGCTAGAGGTTTGCAAGGACAAAAAGTGAATTCTCCTTCCGGGTTTCAAAAGGTGTTCCAAAATGAAAGTCAACTTTCTAGTTTTAACAACTCTCTATTGTTGTAAATCGATGTAACAGGGCTCCTATAAGAGCGTCAAAAGGATGTCGTGTGATCGTTTCGGGTCAAACCAAAAATCACGGCGACTCCTCGTATACCAAGGTACACGAATGAAACTTCACATCTCGTTTCCAGAGTTGCGAAAGGTACTTGGTGAGTCTCTGAAAATAGCAAAATTTAACTATTTTAAGCAGGAAGAAGGTCAGCTTAATCAATGGAGAGTCGAATTTCCCTGGTCGTTAAGACGATATTGAAGCGATCAAAAGGGTAAGAGTTTTCTAGATCATCTTGAAGCGAGGGTGATAGTTCATGTTTTAAAGTAGGCGAGTTATAATGGCTTCGAGAGTTGCGACACGACATTTTATTGTTTTGCAATGAGTTGAAGAGACATTTAGCTGTAATAAAAAAATCTAATAACTTAATATTCTATTTAGTTGCAAAAAAGAACTAAAACACGAGAATTATGAGAGGTAAGGAAAGGAGAACCATGCCTGGAGAAGGAAGTTGGTCGAAGCCGCAGGCTTGGGTTCAGTCTCTTGCTTGGGCACTTCGTCAACCAGTTCACGAGCATCCTCAGCTCCACCACGTCACAACAACTTCCCGATCACTTGAAGTTTTCCAATAGAGAAGTAGTTGCTTGAGCATTTCTAAAACCTTTTGAACAGATCCATTAAGTGCATAACTTGTAATCCTGGCATTCCATGAGACAACATTTCTTTGAGGCGTTTTGTCCAACAGTTGATTTGCCTTGTGTAAGCTTCTGTCATTTGCATACTTGTCTACTAGCGCATTTGCAACTAAAAATCCTCTAACATTATGCCTTGACGGTTGTCCGAGGCCTGCTCTAGAGCTCCCATTTTGACAAAGGCTGCGAGGATGCTGGGATAAGGTTGTGGAGTCTGGCTTTACATGCACCAGTTGCATTTGCTTGAAAGTTTCCAAGGCCTTTTCAACAAACTCATATTTTTCTTTTTTCTTTTTTTTCTTTTTTTAATCCTGCCATTCTATTGCAGTCCATTTAGCACATTATCTATTCAGGCATTGTTGAATTCATTTAACTCATATGCCTCCATCGATTTATAGCATAGAGATATCTGTCAGGGCCACTATAGCATGCTTCCACATTTTCACAAATAACAAAATAAGACCCTATATTAAAATTACCCAGATTTCTTATAGCTTGACATACGCTAAACGCACAGCTTCAACATTTTGCAAACAGGTTGGAGATTCGTTGGCAAGTGTGAACAATGATCGGGTTGGAGAAGAGGGCCTGCGATATGGCTGCAGCCTTATAGCACGCCCCCCCATGCAATTGCTACAACTGGCAACATGGTGATGGCTATATTAATACCAAAATGCTATCTTTTGGGCATGCGTTGAAGATGCCTACATCGCAGCGTCTATCAACTCTTTTTTTTTTTGTTGGCGCAGGCTAGGAGGATACTGGCAAGTGAAAACTTTGTGGGATTGGAGACTATGCTATGTTATCGTAAATGAAACATATTGCGACTGTCTCCTGAGGAAACTACAATGCATCTTCTGAACATTGGATAGTTGTCTCGTTCTTATCACTTGGGTCAAACCACTTGACCTACAAGATCAACAACTAACCTGAGAGGTGCTCTGCCCATTATATTTATTAAACTGTGCACTGGGGGAATGGTGAAACTTTTCAGGAAAGTTAGAAGTCAGCAACTGGCTGCCTCACTGTATGGGCGACTTCATATACTGGAGAATAGGGGTGTTAGGGGCAATTTGGTGCAAGGATAGCTTCCTCCTGTCCCTCCATGAGTGTAGCGTTAGTCCATCTCTCTGCACTCAGTCCGACAAGAACATAAAAGAATGAAAAAGCGACCCCCAATAGGAGCCCGCTGCCCCCATAATTCGCCCCAAGTCAAGAGTTCACCGGGCTTCATGCACATTTTAAAACTTTTATTTTATTTATTATTTATTTTATTTTTTTATATTTAAAATGAGGCATCACACTATCGAAGGAAATCATTATCGGCCACTAATTGTTGTCTAAACAAAATAAGTTTCGAATCTCCATTATTCAAGGGCAGATCACACCATTCCAAGACATTAAAGACAAGTTTATGATCATTGAAGAATATTGATTGACCCCCCTCTATTTTCGTGTTAATATTTAAATTATCGGCCGATCCATGTCTAGCGCCCGAGAAAATAAAGAGGGTCCCTTGGGAGAAATCACACCCCTTCAAAGTGACATGAGAAGGTATAAATGGAGACATAGTTGAAAAGAAAGCATGTGAGGAATAATAAAGATATATCATTCAAAGTCAAGCAAATTTCTAAAGGAGAGAAAAAAAAGATCATGGCAGATTTTTGTGAAGGAGATACCTTTAGTCCCTGCTTGATTATGTTTTTCGTAAAGCCTCTCATGCGTGGCACGAGGTGCACATAGTGTGATCATAATCAAAGGGGAATCTAGCAACACATCTAAGGGAGATGGCCAACGTAGTTGAAGGCCCCGAGTAACACATCCAAGGGAGATGGCCAACGTAGTTGAAGGCCCTGAGTAGCTAAAATCCCTCTACCATCTCTCAAAGCCTCTTCACTTCCCTTACTCTCTCCATTCATTTGAAACCTCATGTTGACGACGCTTCCTATGATGTCTAACTGATGAAAAGTAAAATTTTCTGCCATTTGCGATCTGCAACATGGAACAACAATGTGACATGGATGACTTAGGTGAGCTGAACATTACATAGTTGGCTTCGTAATTTATTTAGAAATAAATAGGTATAATATTCTAATCTAATTAAATAAATAATTCATTTACATGAGCCATGACAATTTGGAAAGATTTGAGATTGTTTTCTTTGAAGTTGATGATTTAATCTCTTGCCACCAAAAGCCCACCATGTTTGGATGCTATGGCTCGCTCCTAGGAAAGTGGTACAACTGCAATTTTTAGAATATACACACCTCAATGTATGAAAAATATTTTTTTTGAATCTATAAAGTGCATGCAATGGTTGGATTATTCGGAAAATGAAATGAGGGCAAAAATGTACACAAAATGAATTGTTCCTTGAATTATTTGCATGGAAAACAAAAATTAAACTGGACAAAATTTCTATAAGTATACTTGCTTGTAGGAAAATATATGATTAATAGCTCCCTTTTGCATAATTTGTTAATTTCAACATAAAATAATTGATCTTCCACAGGCTTTAAGATATGTCCATCTAATAGAAGTTCGTCGAGTCCAAATTTGCAAGATCCCATTGATAGTTGAGAAAAGTGATGATTTCAGTACTAATATCAAGATCTTCTATTAGATCATCCATGACATTTTAGGTTCTTAACTATAGGGATATTTGGATGATAATAAAATTGTTGATGTGCATTCAAGTAAAGTATATATGACAATAGCCACAATTGCTATTCTTCCAACACATTGATAAACTCAATATCATAAAATCCATCTATTAGGGTATGTTAAAGTATATATTCTGTTCTTGATTAGCATTAGTCTTCATCATTTATGTGTTATTGTATAAGCATTGAACCCCCTTTAGAGTTTGGCAACAATGTAGACAATGTGCAAACTCTCCCTCCTTTTGAGATGGTTGTTATAATTGCAACTTGACTTCATGATTTAGATGCAACCCTACATCAATACAACTCTGAACATGTCTTTACAACTGTTGATTATGATTGATAGGTCAAGCCATCTTTAAGAGGGAACACTTATGGGTACAATAACCACCAACTACTAAAGGTCGGGCTTATGATCGTTGAGTGGTCCAAACCACTAACTGCCAACTTGAATGTCTTGGTTGGTTGTGTTGACAAGCCTCTCCTACACTGCATAGAATGTGAATGTCAAGTTGGTCGGGAGAGTTATTGACAATTTCATGGTGGAGCTAAGGTGGTTGTAAGAAATGACAACGCTGAGTAAGTTGCCAATTTGTAGTTGTTGGTACACCCAACTCCAAAATAACACACTTTGTTGGTTGGAAAACCTTAAAAATCTATGGAATATAAATAAAGATCGTTATTAGACCACAGGAGTGCCCCTTTAATGACTAAGCTCGTAATAGTTCCATAATGGAGAAACCTTGTTCTGATACTGTATACAAATGGTATGGACTTTTACAATAAAACAATCCCTTAATTCATTCAGTCCAATTCTTACATATTAGTTTTATAGTCATCCTTAAAGATAAGGAGTTTAGGTTTATCACTCCATAACTACACATCCTTACAAAATTTCATTGAGTCCCAACAATCTCTTAACCTCTTATTTTCTTTTCCATGAATATTTTATCTCTACTTATTCCCATGTATACACTATTGCAACTAGTTTACTCATACAATGAATTTTTACTCTCACATATCTAACCAATATGAGTACTAATTCCTAACTTTTTGCTTTGTATGATAATGGAAGCCTTACTAGTATTTTAGGATGTTCTAGAGGCCAACATTATATTTAAGTTTTTAGTGTTTTTCCTTAGGCAATTTTTTTGGTCTATGGATGGTTATTCATGTAGTTTGTAAGGCCTCTACTGTTCCAAAAAACTATATTTTTTAAATTCAAGGATATAGTCAGATAAGTGACATGATAAAGAGATGGTGGATGCCCTTTTGTAACATTAATGGCCCTGGTGCTGAAATTTTAATCTTTCATATTTTTGTTAGGGGTAGGGGGCTGATTGTATAATTCTAATATTTATATGTTATTTTAAAAGCCACACTCCAACCATCCCCTTATTGTCCCTAAAATTTGAGATTATTTTTGCAATCCTTGAAATCCCATCCCCTTGTTGGAGTCTTAGGTAAGTATAAGAAAACCCCTAAATCACAATCAAACAGATGCCAAATTTAAGGTCAACCATCTTATTGACATCTCACACTATTGCACTTCTCCACCATGACAACCTCCTCCCCCCGATTGCTATTTGTAACTAACATCTATTTTCATAAGTATAATGCGCCCATGATTTCGGGTCAAATCAACCAATAAAAATATGAGTTTTTGCATGTAAATAATTTTTTATGAGATATCAAAGATTATATTTTATTAAATTCATAATAGTAAATTATTTTTAATTTTTTGATTAAGATTTGCTATAGAAAATTATGAACTATCTTTTTCAAGCACTAGGAAAATTATGGGAATATATATGAAAATTTCGAAAAAAATCTAGTTTAATAGGATTCAATGTCTTTCTTTCATTAATGCAAAGACACTCAATTTCAACGCACAGATATAGAGATATATTGTGCAGTATTCTCGCATTTATGTAAACTAAAGGGACTAATATAAAAAATGATAAAAAATTACAAAAAATATCCTTTCAATAAGTCCATATGTCAAGGACATATTTCTAAAGACTCTTGAGAAAATATTTGTTCAAACAAAGTTATATTGGTGGAGAAACTCAACCGATATAGAAGTTTTTGTTTCGAAAAACGTAATTTTTTTTTTGTAATATAATACAACATTTCTTTAGTTTACAACATTTATAAATTTTGTATGGTTTAGTGGTAATTGTGTACATATTTTGAGAAATGTCTAGAATTCAATGTTTTGGTATATATATTCAAATCTCAAAAAAGCAGAACACACTATTATGCTTGTTCTAAAACATAGAATAGGAACTATATGAAAGTTAATATATTTAACGCTTTCACCATCCATAGATTATTAATAGAGATAGATTAGTAACACATAAATTTTGGGTAAAACTATGAGCCAAAATTTTGTTGACAATTTTTTTCCCTGAAATTTCTTTGTTATAATAGAGTTGTAGATGCACTGAGTAGAAAATATGTCTTATTGACTTGAGATGCATGTGATAGTCATAGAATTTGATTCCGTGAAAGAGCTTTATACAAAAGATGAAGAATTCAAGGAGGCATGGAAAGCATACACAAAATTAGTTAGCACGAACAAAATGCCATGATTGGATTATTTTATACAAGAAGGTTTGTTGTTGAAGGGAAGACAATTATGCATACCACAAGGATCTATGTGAGACAATTTTGTCAAGGAAAATCATTATGGAGGATTAGCTAGTCACTTTGGTGTTGAAAAAACATTGGTGCAAAATTACTTTTGACATAAGATAATATTAGATATACGAAGGTAGACATACGACAATATGTGCAGGGATGCATAAATTTCAAGTTGGCAAAGGGGATAATTCAAACGTAAGGTTGTATCAACCAGTGCTAGTTCCAAAAAAACCATGGGAACACCTAAGGAAGTATTTTGTTTCACATTTTCCTATAATACATAAGGGCTATGATCTATCTTTGTTGTGGTAAATATGTTTTCTAAAGTGGCTCATTTTTTCACATGCAAGAAAACTATTGATAGTACATAATTAGCAAATTTGTTTTTCAGGGAGATTGCCAAGCTCCATGGGTTCCACACAACATTGTGTATGATAGAGAAACAAAAATTATTGGAATTTTTTGGAGAATGCTATGGAGGAAGTTGAGCACAAAAATACAATTCAAATCTACATATCATCCTCAGATAAATGGTCTATAAAAGGTGGTTAACAAGAGTATTAGTAACTTATTACAATGTTTAGTTGGAGAAAAGATGAGATTATGGGACTCAATTTTGGCACAATTTGAATTTTCCTATAATAATTCAGTAAACAAAAGCACTAGAAGGACCCCATTGCATATTGTGTATGGTTAGTCCAAAAGATTTGAAGGGAGAGAACATGAGTTTCAAGTTAGAGTCATGATCTTAAAGAACCAGTGGAAGTCGAGGTTCCCAAGCAAAACATGTGACAAGTTCAAGTGGAAAAAAATTAGATAATGTAAGGTGCTAAGAAAGTTTTTCTCCAATACATATGGTGAGAAAATTTGACCGTATTACATCACGATTAGGTATGATTAGATATATAATAGGATATTTGGAGAAAATCAACCATATATGAGCACTATTTGTCATTATTTCGTGACAAAATGTTTCTATTTCATAGATCTGGGGAAAATTAGGCATATTTGAACATCATTTGTCATAATTTTCACGATTAAATGTCATTATTGGCAATTTGGCCAAATTAAGCCCTAATAACTGTGGTTAGATACACAATTGTATATATGGGAAACATTAGGCATATATGAGCACCATTTATCATTATTTCATGGCCAAATGTCACTTTAGTATAATTGGGGAATGCTAGGCATGTTTGATGACCATTTGTCATTATTGTGAGTAAATTTAATCTACTTAGATCATGATTGTTATTTCATGACCATATCTCTATTTGGTATGTTTGAGAAAAATTAGGCATGTTTGAACATTATTTGCAATAATTTCATTAACGAATGTCATTCTAAGAGAAAATTTGACTAGATTAGGCCCTAATAAGGTGAGGTTAGATACATAAAGGTGTATTTGAGTAATGTTGGGCATATATGAGCACCCTTTTTGCTATTCCATAATCAACTATCTCTATTTGGTAGATATGGGAAACATAGGCACGTTAGATCACCATTTGTTACAATTTCTTGATTAAATGTAATTATTTGAGAAAATTTGGCCAGAGTAGGCCCCGATTAGGTGCAATTAAATACGTAAAGGTAGATTCAGTAAAAATGGGCATACATGAGCACCATTTGTTGTTATTTCATGGCCGAATTTCAGTATTTGGTATATTTTGATAAAATTAGGCATGTTTGTTCACCATTTTTCATAATTTTGTATTAAATGTCATTATCAGAGTACACTTGATTGGATTAGGAACCGATTAGGCGCTATTAAATACATCAACACATATTTGGGAAAACATAGGCATAATTGAGCACCATTTGTCATTATGTCATGACCAAATGTCTCTATTTTGTAGATTTGGGGAAATTTAGGCATGTTTGATCACCACTTGTCACAATTTCACGATCAAAAGTCATTGGATAAATTTAAACTAGATTAGGCCTTAATCAGGTGCAATTAGATACATAAAGGTAGACATGGGGAAAATTGTGCATAGATGAGCACCATTTTCCATTATTTCATGACTTAATATTGTTATTTGGTAGATTTTGGGAAAATTAGGCATGTTTGATCATAGTTTGATGTAATTTCATAATTAAATGTCATTATTAGAGTAAATTTGATTGAATTAGGCCATGATTAGACATGATTGGATACATAAAGGTAGATTTAAAAAACCAAACATAGATGTTTTTTTTGACATAATATCACTATTTGGTAAATTTGAGTAAACTTAGGCATGTTTGATCACCATTTGTCATAATTTCATGATCGAATTTCATTATTGGATAAAATTTGATTGGGTTAGGACATGATTAGGTGCAATTAGATATGTAAAGGTAGATTGAGAGAATCCAAACACATATGAGGACCATTTGTCATTATTTTGTGACTAATGCCATTATTTGGTAGATTTGGGGGGAATTTAGGCTCGTTTGATAACCATTTGTCATACTTTCATAATTAAATATCATTATTTAAGTAAATTTGACCGTATTAGGCCTTAATTAGGTGCAATTTGATATGTAAAGGTAGATGTGTGAAAATTGGGTATATATGAGTACCATTTGCTATTATTTCATGATAAAATGTCATTATTTGGTAGATTTGTGAAAAATTAGGCATGTTTGAAAACTATTTGTCATAATTTCATGATTGAATGTCATTATTGGCTATCATAGATCCAAGAAACTTACACTCATTAATCAAATATCTATATTAAAATTATTTACCTATGAGTGGATTAGTTCCATCTATATTAAGGGGTATTGGCTGGTTTAGTGGTCATTAACATTGTGTGATCAACAATGGCTCCTTCATACATATTCATGCATAAATTTAATCATACACTGTTTCCATGTCTATATCTATAATGTTTCCATCTCTCATTATTTTTTGCTAGATATCTTTGATTGATATATATATATATATATATCTAAAAGACCAAACAATCAATACTACTATAATGTTAAAAATGTCGAAAATGAGGTAGATTTCGCATTGATTTGTGAATAGTTTTTTTATTTTAAAATTTTCAAAGGCATTTTGACCCAAAAATGACGCACTAATAGTGCCACAAATGTGGCGCAAATACGATGTTAATTGCGTCACATTTACTTCACGTTACTTTTAACTGCGTGACCCCACATTTCCTATTTAATCCCAAGTGAATGTCATTTTCACTCTTGTGAAATTGGAGAAGGAGCTCAAATAACCTAGTGATTTTGCTGTGTAAAAAGAAAGGTAAGTTTATTTTTTTATATTTGAATTTTCATTTATTTATCTCTAAATAATTGATATCAAGTTTAAGTAGCTTATTAATTTTATTTCAGTGTAAATAAAACACATTATAATAAATTTATTCCTTGGGACTAGATATCCTTGAGTAATTTTGTCAATAAAATTAATTAAACAAATACATTCCATGACACGTCCACATATCTTGGAGTAAGTTTTTCTACCAGTTCATGCTTTATGTGTGCAAACCATTATAAAATTATACCTTTTTTTGCATATAGATGTCCATACCCTAAACTAAAACTCTCATTTTTGCACATGCTTCAAGCATATGAAAAAGGTTGTGGAGTCTAGCTTTACACTGAACTTTGCTGAACTTGTGATAAAGTTCAACTTTCACCAAAATTTATCCTCATATAACATGAACTCCAACTTTATTCATTATTTTTAAATGGGAAGTTTTTGACCCAATTTTGCATTATCTTCCCTTAAGGTAAAATTTATCTAGAAAATTATTCATTAATTTAAATGTTTTAAAATGATGATTAAATTATTAGGCTATAAGAAAAATAAATGTGGGCTCCTTTTTCACGTTGGTTCGAAATAACTTTCGCAAGGTGAAATATGGTTGTATGCACTACTTTCGTATGTGATACAATGTCCAAGAAAATAATGATCACCACACGCCATGATTAAAATTAATTATAGGGTATTCTAAAACTCCCTAGAGAATTAGAATGGACATAATGTCAACCAAGGTGAAAAATCCCCTAATTCTAAAATCCAAAACTTGACAATACTTTTAACCATAAAAAGGAAGTTAAGAAAGACATTTTCTAGGGATGGTCCTTAATAATCACTTGCAAAATGAACCAAACACATTGTGGAACTCTATAAGAACCTAAAAAATGTTTACATCACACAAAACCTGTATTCAATATAGAAACTTGGGGGATACAATCAATTACATTGGGGTAGCTAATAAATACCAACTCGTTCTTTTCCTCTCATACCCCCACTCATCCAACCGCAAAATTTTAATTAGATTTTAGATTATAACATTTAAAGCTTCCTCAAGATAGCTAATATGGCCAAAAAGATTAACCATACATACAAAATGATTCATTGTGGGTGTAAAACAATAAAAATGGTCATGTTATTGAATTATTTATAGTCCGCATCCACTCAACATGCATGGTTGAATGCCTATTACACCATTTGTAACCCTAACAACTTACAAAATACATGTATAACCCTAACAGTGACACACAGCCCCTTGTAAACCTTATATATATCTCTAGCTCTTGCAAGCTCACGCTTCTCCTTCAAAGGGAAAGTAGAACTATTCCAACATAAAAGAGAAGGAATACAAAAGGATTCTCACCCAATGTTGATATAGTAGCTTTATTTACATTTTACAATTTAATACACACACTGTCAATTTAGGACACAAAATCTATGCACTTGGGTACATTTTTAGGTCATAATGCATACTAATATATATATGATTCCTAAGCAAGAAAACTAGTGGTTGACAGCTACATGTTAGAGTAGGTATTTACCTTAACTGATGTTCACCTATGTACTTTATTACCTTTATTGTATTTATCCTCACCCACCTATGTGTGTTAATATTTCTTTTATCTTATTTAGATATTAGGAGATATTATCTAATTGTTAGGTAAAGTTCTTTCCTTGATCTATGGTATTGACTAGTTCTTTCCTTGATCGATGGTATTGACTAGATCCTTGATGTTTATTTCTCTCCTAAATCTATGGTCTTGACTAGTTCTTTGATGACTAGTTATTTCCTTGATTTATGAATTGATCTAGGACCTTGACTGGTTCTTAGATTGTTATTCCTTGCTTATATAAGCAAGGCCCATTCTCATTGTATTTCATTGAGTTCCATAATAATATATGATATTGTTACTCATTTGTTTGCAAAGGTTTATGTAAAGTTATTTTGGAGAATTACTTTCATCTTATTGATTGTGGTGTTTGATTAACATCTGTGTTCTTGGCTTGGTACGATCGGGTTATCGTTCCTTTTATGGTATCAGAGCAGGAGATTTCTATGGACATCCATCTTTAAGTTTTATTTTGTAAATAAATTCTTTGTATATTCATATATTTGGGATTTGTTCATATTTTTTTTGCTGCGTGTGGTTTTATGCAAAAGTGAGGCTTCCATTGGATCCAGAAGGTGGGAAAACCCTAAGATCGATTGTAAACTTGACCATTTCTGGAGGCAGTTGGTTTTTTTGGTTACAGAGGCATGTGTAGGTTCACCTCAGAATTTGTGTCAATCAAAACAAAACCTAGAAAATCAATTTCTGGTTTTTATGTATTTGTTCGAGATATGTACTGGTTTTTTTCTGTGTCATAGTATTCTCGATTTCACGCAAAACAGGTGATTTTAGGAAAGATGTTTCTTTCCTTTTTTGGCAGGGGTCCACGGGCGGCTGTGCACGTTTTTGCTATTTTAGGAAAATCTGTAGACTACATTTCTAGGCAGGGAAGGACATTTTTGCCGCAATCTTGAAATAGTATTTTTTTACTAGAAGGAGCAGTTAGATGTGACTTTCTCAAAAACAGATGTCACACCCCAGAATAGTAAGTTGTGCAAACACCAATTGAAATCCTTAGCCCTTGGTCATATGGTATGGTCATATGAGGGCTTAAATCTTGTGAGTTCTTAACTCCAGCCCCCTTTCATTTTATTTGTGTGGTGAAGGCAAGAGCATTTTATTTTTTTAGTGGCAACTAAATAAATAGTAGAGCATAATATTGAAAAACTTGTATCTTTTGATCGGTAACTCGGTTTTGAGTGCCATTTTTTGCAAAAGTGCTTATTTTTTCGTGGTCTTTCCATTGAAAATTTTTATTTTGATAATTTCAGTACAATGATAAAGTTCCATATTGTAACACACACTCATTATAAAGTGTCAAATAAGGAGGAGTGTTGTAATCAATTGTGGATGCAATTTTAGCTGAGCCCGATGTCTTAAACTTTTGGGAGTTGCATTCTTGTATCTATCATGGATTCTGAGAATGATATGATTTTATCTGAAGTGTGTGGACTTCAAGAGGATATTGTAAAATTTGTGGAAGAAAATAGATCGCTCAAGAAGTGAAATTCTCTTCTATAATCACTCATTCACAATAAGGATACACTAATACACTCCCTACAACAAAAACTTGCTAGCCTACAACATCGCCATCATACTATGGAAAATGATATCCATGCTCCTAGTCCACTTACAACTGTTGCTCTTGTACCCACTGACATTGATATTCCAATCTTTGAGCCTGTTACTGCTCTTGATGCTCGTAAGCCTATGAGGCTTGTTACTGCATGCTCTTCCACATCTGTGCCTATTGCAATAACACATGTTGTGTATCCTACTTCTGCTCATATGCATGGATATTTTGATAAGCGTACCACTGCATTTAGTTCTCGCATGCTCCGTTATATGGATTTCACTGGCGGAGGTATTGGCCAATATTCACAGGGTATTGTTTCCCCTATTCCACATGTTAAGTGGAATTCTCGCCATGACATTAGTTTTAAAGCAGATACTTCAATGGGATCACACATTGACAAAGCTCCTATTTTTGTTCGCTGGACTCTTTCTGAGGATCATGAGCAACATATGAGTTCTGCACCTTCACTCAAGCCTGAGAAACCTGATATTTCAGCTGTTAGACATGATCAACTTGACACACATTCTGATGTTCCTTTGCATGCACCCAATGTGTATTTTACACCAAGTCATATGCAGGCATCTTTTTCATCCACCCATGTTGATTTGGGGAGGATATCTGATCACTCGTGGTAATGATATAAGAATTCATTGAGATGACTCTACAGGCATGGCTCCTCCACCATTCGGCCTCTTGCTCCACTTTCTATACTTTCTGTATTTTAATGCTTCTTATTTTAAGCTTTTTTCTTTAGCAGGTGTAGTGTATCTCTCTTATTTGTTGAGAGATTTTGTATTTATATTTTTGACACTTTTGGCATGTTGACAATATCTCTTGTGGGAGATCTATTCTAGCAAAGTCCAGTGTTATTTTGTCAGTGTTTGAGTAGTTGTTTTGACAACTCATACAGATTTATAGCATCACTCCACCCATTCAACAATATGGGAGGGTGTGGTGTTGATCTTGCTTCTTCGGGTTTTGTGTCCTTGGTTTTTTTTGGATCGTGACACTCTGGATTTTGTGTCCTTGCCTTGTTGCTTTGGTTATTGTTCTTGGATAGCAGCACACCTATTTGTAGTAATTGATCGAATAATGTTTGGTGTTTTTTTTGCACTTTTGACATCACTCCATTGACAATCTCCTTGTATGGAGTTATTCTGGTGAAGCCCAGTGTCAGTTGTTTTTGAGTTTTGTGATCGAGCAGTGGATTCAAATCACATTGTACAATTTTTTTGAGCCAAGCTTCTTGGGATGTCTTGCAGCGAGTTTTTATTCCCTTTACTTTGTTGTTACTGGTTTTGGGTACCTCGCATTGTCCCTTTTTCCTAGTTATTGCACATGAGTACCTCATCAGGCCTAGTTTCTAGGACTCATACTGTGGACATGTCACTTCTATTTTGGCCCCTAGCTTCACTTGAGGGGGGTGTTAGAGTAGGTATTTACCTTAGCTCATGTTCACCTAGGTACTTTATTTACCTTTATTGTTTTTATCCTCACCCACTTATGTGTGTGGATATTTCTTTTATCTTATTTATATATTAGGAGATATTATCTAGTTAGGTATAGTTCTTTCCTTGATCTATGGTATTGACTAGATCCTTGATGTCTAGTTCTCTCCTAAATCTATGGTTATGACTAGTTATTTCCTTGATTTATGGCTTGATCTATGACCTTGACTGGTTCTTAGATTGTTATTCCTTGCATATATAAGTAAGGCCCATTCTCATTGTATTTCATTGAGTTCCATAATAATATATGATATTGTTGCTCATTTGTTTGTAAAGGTTTATGTCAAGTTATTCTGGCAAATTACTTTCATCTTATTGATTGTGGTGTTTGATTAGCATCTGTGTTCTTGGCTTGGTACGATCAGGTTATCATTCCTTTTACTACATTTGACCTTTTGGTTCCTTTATCTCATGCACTTTACTGACTTTACACACCTTACAAATTTTCTGACACTTGATTGATTTATCTTTTGATGGCCTCGGAAAGTAGCGCCTAGTGAGGACAAAAGTTCCCAGGCACTCATGTCCCTCTCTTTCTTCTTCTTATTTCTTTGGATCCTTTTTTCTTTTAGGCCACCTTTTAACACTTTGGGTCGGCCTTTCAAGTAGTCAATTATGAAATTCAAACAAAGGAATCATACACACACACACACACACACACACACACACACACACACACACACACACACACACACACACACACACTTAGTTACTTCTCTCAAATAAGGGGCCAATCACTATAAACATTATCTATCGCCACCTAAGCTTGCATAAAGACACAAGAGCACTACAAGGCATACATCTATCACATCCATACAAGGGATAAGGGATGCATTGGTTTACATACACTGCATAGGAGGGGAATTCATTCTATTCCATCACACACATTTTACATATTTGAGACAATCTAGATCTAGCCTGTTATCATCGTGCAAATTACACAAGGGAAACATAGGGCACGCGACACAAATACACACATACACACGAAGAAGTACATGGAGTCTGAGATGTAGTGTAACTCTTGGTCACAAGTTCACTCTTCAGGTGACCGCCAGGGTCAGTCTGACTCTTCATTCTACATAGTTTTTATTATATTTGATGTGGTTTGTCGGCATGTGCAACCAATCATCTATTTTGCATCCTGTAGGTGCAATTAGAACCCTAACAGTGAAGTCATAGTGAAAAAGTGAATATTGGAGCGAATACCTTCTGACCCAAAAAAAGTCAGAAAGTGAGCATCTAAGTAGACACTAGTGCCTAGGACACTCCTATTCTCCTGTGGGTGCTTCTGTCTTGCATATTTATGTACTTTCGAATCTTCATCGAGCCATTGCGACGCTGTTCCTAGCCTTTTCTAGCAGATACACAATCCCAATCACTCTCGGATCACACAAAATCATCCGATTCTTCTTCTTCCCTTCACTTGCTTAGGGTTTTACATTATTGAATGCTTAGTGCTTGCACATTATTGTATGTAATCACTTGAGTATCATTTGTTACACTTAGGTACTCTGAAATAAGATTTAATTCAAATTAGATTAAATCATTTAGTGAGCCCTAACTCATGATCAACCACCCAGATCCTTATTTTTCCTATTCTATCGGATTTGTCATTTCCTAACCCCACACCCTAGTTACATTAGGGTTCATATTTTCATCTATTGTCTGTCATACATCTGATTTTCATAGTTCTTCATAGGATTTCATCCTTGGTCCTATCCTCTAGGTCAATTATTTCACAAATTACCTTTTCTTTCATATCACGGCCTCTAAAGTTCCTCAAGTCTCCTTGTATCAATTACTTCAAAAGCACCCAATTTGTAAAGATGCTCTCCAAAAAGCCATACATACAAAGTACCTCCCTTGCGATATACCACCTTCACAAGTAAGTGTAATTTTAAATCATATCTACGACCCCCCTGTTAGTCCTGATAACACAACTAATCAATCCATCTTCGAGGCAATTCAAGCTTTACACTTTTTTTCAAGATAAATTTCAAGATATGGAAACCACGATTACATCCCTCACAACTAAAATCCAACATCTCAAGGATGTTTCTCATGCCCATTGTAGTTCTTCTTCTACACCTCATCTTGATCCTATGACTACTACATGTGTTCATACAAGCAAGGTCACGATTTTACCACAACAAGCACCTCTCAAGTTTGATCAAAATGCTAAGTAGCACGATATTCTATCTGAGCTCCTCAATCACCATTTAATCACCTTGCCACCTACTCATTACTACCCTCCTCATCGACTTACAAAATATAAAGGTCACCCGTTTTGTAATTATCATAGAATTAATGGACATCGTGACAATGATTGTTATCCTTTAGAACGAAGAATTGGGCAACTTGAACATCAAGGCTTTATTTCAATTT
This sequence comes from Taxus chinensis, assembly GCA_019776745.2. Lineage (NCBI taxonomy): Eukaryota > Viridiplantae > Streptophyta > Pinopsida > Cupressales > Taxaceae > Taxus > Taxus chinensis. The sequence continues at coordinate 199,543,028 of CM034152.1, read as the reverse complement.
CTACACAACATTTTGCTACATGCTTATCTCCAATTCCCAAACCCCAATGGGGCCTAAATTTGATCCTTCTATGTCTAGTGATCATCACACAATAGTCACTCCTATTCCTTCTCTAGTAATGCAAGAGTCACCATAAGTCCCATCTAAGGCCAAACCATCAAAGGACGAACAACCAATTCCCTAGCCACAAGCTAAGATCCCTCAACAACCTCCTAAAATAAAATTTATAATTCATCCTTTCGATCTAGATAATTCCTATGTCGATGACTAGGACCCGAGCAACGCTTACGATGCATGACATGGTCTCTTTCACTAAATATAAAGAGTTAAAATTTTAAGATAAAAAAGAAGATTGGTGAGAAGCGTACCTTTTGTGGAAGAGTAGGTCATTTAAAGAAAGAGTGTTGGAATATGATTAAAGCATTAGAGGAAGTATTGAAACATCATAACATAACCATTTTTATTTCTTCTTCCAAAGTCAAAGGACATGCACTTTAAACTTGTACATTGGTTACACATATAAATAGTTGGATTCTAGATTCAGATGCTACTCATCACATGACACATACACAAGCATCTCACTTCATAGAAAACTAGCAACACTTAACATATAAATGTTGAGGATCCTACAAAGCTACATGTTTCGTGTTCAAGAACCGTTTAGATGAAGGATGGGTGTATCAATGATGCAATTTTAGTCCAAAGTATCCCCAACATTATTATTTCCATTTATCTTATTTTTTATTATAGAAGCGGGAAGATTGTGGAGTTCTCTAGTACTCATAATATTTTGATATGTAAACCTCTAGCTTTTGGAAATTTACTAGACCACAAAATTACTGTTTCTACTTCCAATTCTTTGAAAAGGAAAGTTCTTAATGCTCGTGAATGAAATATGAGCTTAGAACTATCTTGCAATAAAGAAAAGATAACAATTCAACATGCTCAACACAATATTTTATCCTTGAAACCCCCAGATTGAGGGAAAACCAACCGGGAAGGGAAATCACTCTTTCTTCCCACTTTTATATTGGCCAAATTAAAAATAAGATACAAATTATAATAAGTTGAAGGAAGATAAACAATGTCAACACCTCCCCTATGTACTTGATTGCTCTATTCTCACACCTTACTTCTACAAAAAAATTCCAACTTCAATGGTTTCTTTCTCACTTTTCTTCATTCTAACTTCGATGCCACAATTCCACTCGTTCTCTTCCTTAAATAGCTTGATCCCCATGTCCTCCCATGCACTAGAGAATGAGAAGAGACATCCAAGGAAGATACAGGGTCATGACGTTTGAAATCTGAGACCGTTCGTGGCTTTATTATTTTTGTTCCATTAGTGACAGGACTGCCGGTGTATGTAGACTGGCGGTTATGCAACTGTTGGTCTGTGCAGAGGGGTGGTTACACAACCTTCACTCTGCACAGAGGGATGATTATGTAAATTTACAGTCTGCTCTTCATTCTGCTTAATTTCTCTTTTGGTATTGGTTGTTCTAATGAAGCGGTGTTCTTCTAGATCCCTATGGATCACACCTCCCTTGCTCAGGAGGCTTTTAGTCCCACAAAATATTAATGTGGGATTAGATGAGGAAATAATTCCCTCACTTTCTCCTTTGAGTACCACCGGGCCTTCCTTGGTGTCTTCCCCTTGAGTCCAACATGCCAAGACTCCTGTGGACCTCTCCTTGTCTCTCTAATCTTTTGCTGCAGCACTATGTCCTCCTCCAACTCGCCTCGTGAATCCAAGACATAATCTTCTATGGAAGGTAACAACTGACATTATTATTCCTCATCAAGCATGGATGACTCATATAGGTGCAAGTTATCACAATTTACTACTGAGTATATCCGCATGAAGTGTGGCTAATCAAGTTTGAAAGCGTTCTCTCCAACTTTCTCCAATATGGTGAAGGGTACATACCGTAGTGGCTTGAGTTTCCTTGCTTGACCTTGTAATCTCTCCTTGCTTAAGTAAAGCTAAACATTGTCTCCAACATGAAGTTTGTGCTCTCTACGATGCCGATTGTGTCTAGCCTTATACTTGGCTTGAGACTTCTCTAATTGTTCTTTCATCTTGAGATGGATTTGTCATATCCTCTCAACAAACTTTGCTGCTCTAGTCACTTCTAAATAATGTATCTCTCCTATTTCATGTTGTCTAGTGGATTGGTAGGTAGATACCCCAAGCATGCTTCAAAAGGTGACTGCATAGTGGATTTGTTTATTGCCCTATTGTAGGAATGCTGAATGTAGGCTAAGGACTCGTCCCAAGTCCATGGAAATTTACTATTGTATCCTCTAATCAGCTGTACCAAAGTCTTGTTCACCCTTCCGTTTGTCCATATATTAAAGGATGGAAGGTCGTGCTTCTCTGTAACTTGGTGTCTATCTTGTCCCACACCATAGTCCAAAAATTCCCCAAGAATATGGGATCTCTATAAAAAACAATAGACTTCGGCAAACCAAAATGCACCCATACATTAGCAAAGAAAAGTTCAACTACCTCACTTTATTTTATTGTCTTTTTACATGCCATAAGAACACACATTTTACTGAATCTATCAACAACAACATATAGATAATCATGGCCATGTTTAGACATAGGTAGTCCTCCTACAAAATCCATAGAGATATCCTCCCATGGATGAGTAGGGACTGGTAATGGCATATATAAACCTTCCTTCCTAATTTTAGGCTTGCTTGTACAACATAGTTTACATCCTCTTATGAATTTAGATACTTCTTCTTGTATATTGGGCCAATACACGTACCTTTGCAAATGAGCTATGGTCTTGTCAACACCAAAATTTCCTGCTACTTTTGAGGCATGTGCTTCTCTCATCAATAAAATCTCTTTCTTATTTTGTCACACAAAGCTTCCCCCAATGGTAGAGAAACCCATATTTGAGATAAAAATCTTCAATACCCATCCCTTTAGCCCCTTGGGACTACAACTGTTGATATGTCACCCAAAATTATTTATCTTGAGAATATGCCTCTCTGTAAATTTCCTCCATGAAGGGATCAATATGAGAGATGGTGGCCAAACTGGAGATTTTATCCTATGTGGGCGGCCTATACAACACATCCGCCACTAAATCTGTGCTTCCTTTCTTGTACTTGATCATCAAATGGAATTTCTAAAAGAATCCCATCCACTTGTAGTGCCTTGTCTGCTGTAATTTAGATTGTGCTTGTAAATACTGGAGAGGTTTGTGGTTCGTGTGCAAAATAGTTTCTTTACCCAAAAAATAATGTTTCCATTTCCTTATTTCTTGAACTAATGCATACATCTCTTTATCATGTTACTGAATATCCTCTAACTGCTGAAGTGAAAGTTTCCGAATGATAACATACTTGGCTTACCTCCCTGTACCAACACTGCTCCCATATCATAATCATTGAAGCATTTGTCTCTACTTCAAAGGGTTGCCGCAAATTAGGAAGAGAAAGTACTGGATCATGACTAATTTTGTATTTTAATAATTCAAAATCCTTATCTTGTTCCTTACCCCAGTCAAAACCCTTACTCTTTATGGATGTTGTGTGTAGAGGTGTTGCAATAGTAGAGAAGCCCAAAATGAACTTCCTCATGTACTGTACTGCTCCCACAAAACTCCTAGTCTTTGTGGCCCCCATTGGTGTTGGCCAGTTGGTGATGGCTTCCACCTTCTTCGGATCCACTCGTATCTCTCCTCCTCTAACCACGTGCCCAAGATAGATAAGTGAATGTTTGGAAAATTCACACTTCTTCATATTGCATAATTGTTTTCTCCTTGAGAACTTGTAAGACTTGTTGCAAATGTGTTAGATGTTCCTCCCATGTGGCACTAAAAATTAGAATATCATCTAGATAAACAATGACACATGAATCTATGAATTCCCACAATACATCATTCATCAATCTCATAAATGTAGTGGGTGCATTACATAAACCAAATGGAAGTACTAACCACTCATACAAACCCTATTTTGTTTTGAAGGAAGTCTTCCATATATCCTCCTCCTTCATCCTGACTTGATGATAACTAGAATTGAGATCCAACTTTTTGAAGAACTTTACACGCTGAAGCTGGTCTAAGAGATCATCTATGTGGGGAAGTGGATATCTGTTCTTTATGGTAATCTTGTTTAAAGCATGGTAGTCGATGCACATCCTCCAAGAACCATCCTTCTTTGGCACCATCACAATAGGTGAACTACATGGTGAGGTTCTTGGATGTATTACCCCTTGGTCTAATAGCTCCTAGAGTTATTTCTTTACTTCTTTACTCTCCTACAAGGATTGCCGATATAACCCGATATTTGGTAGAGGGGACTCTGAAAACAATTGAATCTCATGCTGTACCTCTCGCTTTGGTGGTAACCGCTGGGAGTCTGGAAAGACCAAATTATGTTATCCAAATCCTTCATCCCTTTGTTAGAAATATCTGAAAACTTCTACCCCATCTTTCTTATCTTTCAATAAAAGTAAACAAAATTGATTATGATTTACCTGAATTAGTCTCTTTTCTTGGTTAGCACTTACCATAACAAGTTTTGACTTACGCTAGTGTGCTCGGATGTTGTAACTGACTCCATCCTTGACCCATCTGTATCGGTTGTCCCTTCTCATGAATATAGCATCCCTGATATACAAGTAATGACTCCCAAAAACAACATCAAAAACATCAAGTGGAATTACATCAACTTCCATTACATCTATATACTGAGAATTTATCCCAAACTTGAACTTACATTTCCTTGTTACTTGAATTTCTACACCCTTCTTCACCCATCCCAAAGGATAAGGATGTGGATGCTCATAAGTTTCAAGACCAAGATTCTTTACAACCACATTAGAAATCAAATTAGATTGAGAACCAGTATCAACCAAAGCATTTACCTTAGTTCTCTTGATTTGGATTTTGATCTGAAATAGCTTACTCATCTCTTCCTCTTATTATTGGCTGTCCATGTTGGTGACCATGCATCCTAGCCTCTCGTCTACATCAGAATCATATTCTATTTCCACCTCCCCATCTGTCTTTACAACTGTCATGGATTTCTTGGAATCCTTGGTTCGGTTCTTTGGATGCAATTCCAGATGTAACTTCCAACATGTAGCGTCAGTATGACCATTGATATCACAATTTTTGAAAAAATTCTTAGGATCTTTACAAGTATTCAAAGTGGTAGTGGTCTTTTTACCTTTTCCTTTCCATTTACCTTTGTTACTTGTTTGTACCTGCTCTTTCTTTGGCTGATTTGTTGACTACTTTTTCCTTGACTTTGCTTCTCCCCGCTTCTTCTCATCATCAATGTAATATGCTTGCACACATGCTTCATTGAGATCCTTGGGATTCGTGGAAATGACCTTCCTTCGAAGGTGAGTGTGAAGTCCTTCCAAATACTTGGTCAAAATATCCTCATCCTCCAAGTCCATATTGAGCAACATGGATTGTCTTCGAAACTCCGTAGTGTAATCCTGCAAACTTTGGCCACTACATTGTCTAAAATACTACCATTTAATCATTTGGTCAATCTTATGGCCAACAGGGTAAAAATTCACTCTAAGAAATTCTGTAAAACCCTCCCAAGAACTTACAATAGGACATTTCTACTTTTCACAAGTGGCTAGATGGGTTTCCCACCAAACCAGAGCATGTCCTTCCATTTTGAGACGTGCAAAGGTAATCCTTTGTGCCTCAGTGACATTATGCACACTAAAGTAAACCTCCAATTGTTTTAACCATTTATCTAGAAATTTTGCATCTACTTGTCCTTCAAATATTTTTATCTCAACTTTAGTTTCAACTTTAAAAGGAGCATGATCAGATTTTACCTTCTCTCTTTCAACTGGATTTTCTTCTTCACACTCTTCCATATCTTCTTCCTCATCGTGTCTCTTTCCTATGCCAAAATTTTGGGCCAAAGCTTGAACCACTGAGTCCATGGATTCTTGCTTAATTGATGTCATCTTTTGCAAATTTGAGAGTTCTCTTTGGTGTTGAAACACCCTATCCATAGTGCATTCTAGAATCTCAATTCTACGGACCAAGTTCTCTTCTTCCATTTGATCTCTAACTCTTTGTTTCCACTTCTTTGTAGATATGTCTGGATTGCAAGGTAATACTTCTTCACCTTTGGACCTTGTCACTATCATACAAATCACAAAAGAACAAATACCACCGTCCCTTGGATATAATTGTCAGCTCTAATACCAAAATGATATGTAAACCTCTAGCTTTTAGAAATTTACGAGACCATAAAATTACTGTTTCTACTTCCAATTCTTTTAAAATGACAGTTCTTAATGCTAGTGAATGAAATATGAACTTAGAACTATCTTGCAGTAAAGAAAAGATAACAATTTAGCATGCACAACACAATATTTTATCTTGAAAACCCCCGGATTGAAGGAAAACAAGTCGGGAAGGGTAATTGCTCTTTCTTCCCACTTTTATATTGGCCAAATTAAAAAGAAGATACATATTACAATAAGATGAAGGAAGATAAACAATGTCAACACCTCCCTGTTGTACTTGCTTACTTTGTTCTCACACCTTACTTCTACAAAATAGTTACAACTTCAATGATGTCTTTATCACTTTTTCATTCCAACTTTGATGCCCCAATTCCACTTGTTCTCTTGCTTAAATAATTTTCTCCCCATGTCCTCCCGTGCACTGCAGAATGATAAGAGACATCCAAGGAAGAGACACGATAAGGACATTTGAAATCCCCAAACAGTCATGGCTTTATTTATTTTTGTTCCATTAGTGACAAGACCGCCGGTGTATGCAGACTAGCGGTTACACAACTTCCATGACGGTTATGCAACCGCCAGTCTGTGTAGAGGGGTGGTTACACAATCGTCACTCTGCACAGAGGGGCGGTTCTGTAACTTTAGAGTTTGCTCTTCATTATGATTGATTTCTCTTCTGGTACTGGTTGTTCTGATGAAGTGGTGTTCTTCTAGATCCATATGGATTATATTTTGATAAGAGATTTGCAAAAATTATAGGCCATGATTTCTTCAAGTAGTGTTGATCATAATTCACACTTATATGTATTTGACAGTTTTGAGTCTTCTTCAAAGAAAGTATTCATTTCTCATGGTGATTCAACAAGTAGTATTTGACATGAATGGTTTGAACACTTGAACTATAAATATTTGGACATACAAGTTTATAAAACTTGGTACTTGTTATACATAAGGTGTATTTTATAGATGATGTTTGTAGAGGTTACGTATTTGAAAAATATCATCGAAATCCTTTTCCAAACTAAAAGGTTTCACAAGCTTCAGGTTCTTTGAGTTGGTACGTAATGACCTCATGTCCTTTGCCACTATTATTTTCAAGGGCCAAGTATGTTCTCACATTTATTGATGACTGCTCATGTCAAACTTGGGTGTGATTTTTGAAATATAAGATGAAGTCTTTGAACACTTTACAACATTCAAGGATTTTTTTGAGAATAAATCCTCACTTCTTATCAATAAGCTACACACAGATAACAAGAGTAATATTTCAATAAGGATTTTTGAAAATTTTGTACAGAGCATAATATTCAACATCACTACATGGTTCCCTACACTCCTAAAAAAATAGATGTTGTTGAAAGAAAAAACAAGATATTGAAGGAAATGGAAAATTGTATGATCCATTCCAAGAACATGGCATATGCATCTTGGTTTGAGGTATTCAATTATATAAACTACATTCAAAAGAAATTTCCACATAAGGTAGTGAAAAACATGATAGCTGAGGAGGTGGTCCTACACCAAACTTGATGTATTTACATTTAAATCCTTTGGTAGTGAGGCTTGGGCATTTATTCCTAACAAAAATGTAAAGCCATAGAGAATAAGAACGAACCAATCATTTTTGTTGGCTACTATGGGGATGTGGAGGCTTATCGACTGTTTGGAACTGTTACTCATGATGTTTTATTTTGATGGAATGACCAATTTGATGAGCATTTTATCCTTTAATAGTCTTCAACTTAATTTTATTCATCAAGTAATTCTGCTTCTTTTTCAAATATTGAGAATTCCACACTTCTTGATGATGATGCTGCTATTGTAAACCCTCATCATCTAGTGCAAGAAGACATTTAGAATGCACTTGCTTAGCCACCATAATCTCAACCAAAATGGGTCCGTACAATGCACATCGAGGTTAGTGACATGGCAAGGGGTCCCATAGATCCAAACAAGACAATATCACAACATCCATATAGTGTTTGTACATTTGACATAAATAGCAGTGATACATGATCCAAAGACTTATCATCAAGCTTCTAAGAATCCACAATGACACACAACTATGACAAAAAAATTTCTACCTTTGAAAAAGAACACATGGAATATGGTTCTTCTAAAAGATAGAAAAATTGAGGTGTAAGTGGGTGTACCTCACTTAGTATACAACATATAGGTCCATTGAAAGGTAAAAATCCAGACTTGTAGCAAAAGGTTTTTCATAGGTTGAAGGAGTTGATTACCACAAAATATTTGTTCCAGTTCCCAAGAAGAATTCTATTTGGGTAGTACTCTAATTGGCTGCAACATGTTGGAAATATTGTCATTGATGTCAAAGGCTTAATCATTGATGTATTTGGTTAATGGAATCATGTAACGGAAGCTGACGGAACTGTTGACGGATTTTGACGGAAATGGTAGAAAGTAACGGAAATAACCAGCAGTATAGAAGGGTGGAAAATGAAAGTTTAAATAAATGAAAAGAAGCGTTTTTGCATAAGGATTATCATGGTATAAGCGAGATATACACAACTATACATAAGAGAGAGATATCAACATTTTAAGGTATTCATATGCCATGTTTTATGGTGAAAAAGAAGATTTAATGATGGCTGCCATCGATTTAATGATAACATTGATTTGTCTAAGGAGGGGCAACACTCCTATCAAGTGGTTAATTGCATTGTTTAATGTGCATTTAATAATTATGGGCTACATTAATTTTTTTTGGTTTTAGCCAACTAATGCACTTAATTAAGTTGTGTTAATGGAAAGGTTGTGTCGGTTGGAACAATGTGTCTTTTCGAAAGGATGTGATAAGGATATATAAGGAGATGAAATAATTTGGTTTAGGTAAGCAATTTGAGTGCTTCATTCAAGTTTAAGGGAGAGAAGAAAAAGAGCATAATATGAAATATAAAAAGGAGTAAAGGGCAGATTTATTTTTAATGAAGAGTTGCAGCGATTTATATATGTGAAGGGACTGAAATAAATTAGAAGAATATTCTTAGCAGCATTTTTGTTCTATCATCTGTTGAAGCAGCAATAACATAAAAGATAGGAAAAAATTTGTTTTTCGTAAGGAAGGTTGGTGCCTTCATATTTGAAGAGATCGATGTCTCTTGCTGAGTTGGTGCTTAGCAAAAAGGGGTTGGTGCTCCTGTAGGTTGGTGCCTACAAAATTGTAACTTGGGGATTGGTGTCTCCCGTAGGTTGATGCCTACAAACATTTGAGAAATATAATAAAGAATATTTTCTCCGTGGTTTTCTCCTGAAAGGGTTTCCATGTAAATTTGTGTCTATTTGCAGTGTGTTGCTTTGCTTTGCATTTATTGATTGCTTTGATATATTCATTATGAAACTGATTAATTGTAATTACAAATATGAGATTAAGTATTAAATTTAAAAGAATATCATAATACTGATTCACCCACCTCTTAGTATTATATTGTGCTTAACAATTGGTATCGGAGCGGGTGCCTTTAGGAACAATTTAACAATTGGAAGGTAGATCTCAGAAGCACATATGGCTACTCATCAAGTACAAGAAGGTTTTTCTTCAAACAAGGCTCCATTGTTTGATGGAACAAATTATGCATTTTGGAGCATAAGAATGAAAACATATCTAATGACACTAGGGTTTGATATTTGGAAATCAATAACATTTGGATATACAATCCCATCAGTTCCACTGACAGATCAAGCCGGAAAGAAGGATTTTGAAAAAAATGCCAAGGCGATGAATGTTATCCTATGTGGCCTATCAGAATATGAGTTTGTTAAAGTAATGCAATGTGACACGGAAAAGAAGATATGGGACAAAATTAAAACTATCTACGAAGGTGATGACAAGGTTAAAAGGGCTAAGCTTCAAAATCATAGGAGACAATTTGAGAGCTTGAAAATGAAGGATGAGGAGAATGTTGCAGCTTATCTTCTTTGTGTGGATGAGGTTGTCAATGCCATAAAAGGGTTAGGCGAAAAGATTGAAGAATCCATGATCGGTCAAAAGATTCTAAGGTCTCTACTATTAAGATTTGATGTTAAGGTGTTTGTCATTGAAAAAATGAAGGATCTTGATAAGTTGAGCATGGACGAACTACATGGAATACTGACCACGTATGAAATGAGGACTGAGTCAAATAAACCATCAAAGAAGCAAGCTACATTCAAAGTCTCAAAGAAAGAAAAAATCAAAGAACCTGAGTCGAATGAGAACTCAAACAACGAAGAAGATGAGTAAGAAGCCTTGTTCATTCGAAAGTTAAAGAAAGGATCTGGAAAGTACAAAGGTAAGTTACCATTTAAATGTTTTAACAGTGGGGTAAGTGCACCAAGTTGGGGGGCCAAAAGGGGGTCTTAAGTGGGTGCATTTTTCTGAAAAAAAAACTTCAACTTGTACGAGTTTTTCGAAATAGTTACACTCAAAATTGGAAGATGTTGTAGAAATATGAATCGTAGAATTTTGAGTCTAGTTTCTAAGCTACTAAATTTTATTGAAAACAGATAAGTTTAAGTGGGTCAAACAACTAAAATACCAACAGATGCTCCTGTTTTTGTTAAAAAACATAATAGAGTGACTTTCGTGCCCCCCACCATTTTTTGAGCACCATTTAGTATTTTTGAAAACCCTTTGGTAGAAAGATAGCTAGGAGCATCTAGTTTGGGCTCCATTTTTTAAAAGATTTTTTTAGCGAATATTTTTTTATTTATGATTTTTCTAGTACATAAATTTTATGTTTTGAAAAATAACGGAGCTCCGACCATCGCCCCCCCCCTAACTACTTCAAAAAATATCGAAAATTAGTTTTTTTTTTTAATATGTATAGAATTATGCCTAGTTTGGGCTAGTATAATTTTTTTAAAATTTTGATCACGCAAAAAAAAGATACACCATGAAAGATAGACATATTTACACTTCAAAAAATAGCTATAAAAAGGCATAGTTAGAAAATAAACAATATGGAAACCTTATATTAGTCAGAAAATTGAAAAATTATATTTTTAGAAAGAAGAAACTCTGCTCTACGTCGTGGTATAATTTTTTTTAAATGGATCGATTGTTTTATTTTGATTTATCATAGAGGAAGTGGCATTTTTACATTTTCTTGCAAAAACACATTGTTTGTTGTGTTTGTACAGGCCCATGCCTTGGGCTTAGGGATCCAAATTGGATCCCAAGCCTTGAGACATGGCTTGGAAAAAGAGAAAATATAAAATGCGTACGTGTTATAACGCATACACATTATAACGCGTACACGTTATAATGCATACGCATTATAACGCGTACACGTTTTTCTTTGTTTTATATATTGTGGCTCCCCAACGTCCCTTTCATCTCTTTCACGGGAATTCTGCAAACATTCTGTTTTGTCTGCAATTTTCTCTACATTCTTGCACGATTTTTTAGTAGTTCATGTTGTCCCCTACCCCACTAGTTGATTTTTTCTAATCATGGGTGATAAACGTCGAGCTAAGGACAAGAGGAAAGTCAAGAACAAGACACTGGAGCAATTGGAAGAGAAGAGAATAAATAAATTGAAGAGAATACAAAAACTTTGAGCAAGGAAAGGTACATCCGCTATATCAAATGTAGCTAATGTATTAGAAAATGGGGATGAAATACATAATGAAAATGTAGAGAATAATGATTTTTCAATGAATAATGATTTTGCAATGAATAATGATATTGAATTGAATGATAATGTTGGTATGGATGAAGAAATTGATATGAATCCAATTGTTGAACCCTTACCTGAGAATCCAAATGTTAACCCTGAAATTTGTATGAAAACACTGAATGAAGAAAGTAACCTTGTAAATGAATCTTCACCTCTAAGAACACCTCCTTCCATTTTGCGAAGAAAACCAATTCACTTAATTGAAATTGATGAAAACATTATAAAACCAATGCCTAACAAAATGTTTGAAAGAAATGCGAGAAGAAAAGCTAGTGGAATTTGGGATAATTACTTTGAGAATTTAAATGACACACAAAGATGTCAATTATTTGTTTCATTGATGAAATTAATTAAGATGAGACCTATAATGAAGACCCTGGGGTTAAGAACATCTAATGTTGTTGATCAAAATGCGTCAATTGTTGAAAACATATATAAAGCATACCAAACTATAGGTGGCAAAAGACACACCAAATATAGTAATGCTACACGGCGTGCACTTACTAATTGTATAGTAAGTGATAAAATAGTTAATAAATGCTTGATAAGAAAAACAAACAGTGCTTTGAAGCTAAACAGAAAAACACTAATGAAAGCAATAGAGAGATGCAAACGTCTTGAGTTAGTCAATAACATCGACTATTGGGCTTTCTCTAGCAGACTTCCACGAAAAGACAAGAATAAATATGATATTCTAAAAGCCCTAATTGTAAAATTTTGGAATGAGAACACAAGGGTGTCACCGAATAGAAGAGATACAGTAAAAAGAAGAATAGGTTCTCGTAATCGTGAATCGTGTGCAAAACATTTCTTAGATATGACTCAAACAAAATTGTTCTCTAAGTTTAAGAATGAAAATCCACAAATTAACATTAGCCAAAGATTCTTTGAAATGAGCAAACGCTTTTATGTGAAAATCAATCACTCACGTACCACTTGTTGTTGCAGGCATCATGTTGAATTTTAAATGCATTATGATGTTTTTTTGTCAAATATGTCATGTTTTGCATACTGACATCATGTTGCAGGAGTGTGGAATAAACATCCCACAAAAGTCTTCAAGGGAATTTATTGTGACAATATTTTGTGAAAAATCAACAAGACAATTTTTTTATAACAAAGCATGTTTAGATGGAACATGCAATGTATGCGGTGGCTTGCCAAATTTGAAAAGTTGTATCCATGAGGAGAGTACATATTCAATAGGAAAATAATTGGTTGATTTCACCAAATATAAATTGGTGGCATATCGATTAAAAGATGGAAAAGAATCTAAGAGGTGCGAGTTTGTTAAAAAACAATTACCTATATCAGAATATATGGTCGAATTCAGAGAGGAAATTTTTTATGAGTATGCAAGGCACACACATAGAGCTCGATGGTTGGATGAACAATTCAAGTTAAGCAAGGACACATTCCCACTTGGTGCTATTGTTTTAGTAGTTGACTTCGCAGAGAATTACACATTGCAACCACAAATGAAGGTTCAGTCTCAATATTATAACTCAGTGCAAGTTTCTATTTTCGCCCATATAACATTCATGCATTCTCCTGAAAGCACTGAGCAAGATCAAAAAATATTAAGAGAGTATCATTTCTACATCAGTGATGATCAGACACATTCTACATAATATGTACAAGGGTGTTTCCAGGTATTTTATGCGAACTTGAATGAGAGGAACATTAGTTTCGATCAACATTACATTTGGTCGGACAACTGCACATCACAATTCAAGAATGCACGGATGTTTTATTGGCTAAGAAGGATGCAAAAAGAAACAAATGTACAACATATTTAGAGTTTTACTGAGGTAGGGCATGGAAAAGGAGAGCATGATGGTGCAGGAGCACATGTGAAAAGAGTACTTGCAAGAGAAGAGTTAAAGTTCAAGGATGGTGCTAAATTTACAAATGCAAAAAATATTGTTGATTGGTGTGTTAAGAATATGGGCCATGAATCTCAAGAGAGATCAACGGTTTGTAGATATTTTTGGTTGATAAAGGAACAACATCTGACAAACTTTGAAGATTGTATGACAGTTGTAGTATCAAGTGATATGCACTCATTCCGTAGTTCAAATGCAAATGCTTGGACTATTTATACTAGGTGCATGATATGTTTTTGTATATCATGCATTGATTTTACGTGGAATGAATGTGAGTCACAACAGTGGGTGGATGAATGGACTTGTAGACCTCTAATTCCACTCGACACACATGAAGTTCTACGAGCATTACAACTTGCAGGGTCTTCAGATCAAATGACAACATCACCTGACTTTGACCAAGTCTCTGATTTAGTGCAACAAGGTACATACATATATGTACATGCCATGTTTTAGATTTATAAATTATTAAATGGTCAAATCTTAATGTATTTTTAAATTGAATGAACAATTTTACGTTGTGATACATAGGGCACGTTTTTGCAGTTATTGCGACAGAATTTAACGAAGAGGGAACATACTACTTCTTGTCTCGTTGTGTAGAGGGGAAAAAAATGATTTCCACAATCATTGATGGTGAAGACCTTGAGTATCCCACTGGATCAGTGGTAGGCATTGGAACTTGGCTTCGATGATATCCTATAAAAAAATCAAACATTTGGTTGTTTGAAGACTATGAAGTACATCGGAAGATACTTCACTATTCACATTTGGTCCTTGTAACAAATATTAAATTGATCAAATATCGAGGTCGGCCATCAAACAAGAATTTGTGGAAGGTTTGTGAATCAAATCATGAAGTAATTCTTGCTACTGTCAAGAATAGAGTTGATCCTTACAGTTCATTGGATTGAATTTGCAAAATTATGTTTTTCATGAATTTAATTTGAATATTTACTTAAATGTTTTTTTTTAAATTTTATATGATTTAAAATTCTATTTAAATGTTTACTAACATGTTTATGTAGTTAGTGGTGCCAAAAAAGCTTCCATCTTCACGTGGTTGACACTGTTAGTAGAGAATTTATTATTCTTGAAGCCAAGTGAAGCCAAGAGAAATTAAATATTAGAAAGGAACAACAAACATAAATTCTCATTTCACCACCTATATTGTAAAAATATCTTATTAAAATTCTCATTTCACCACCTATATTGTATGAGCCACCTATATTATTTAGGTGATTGGCAATGGACAACCTTACACTAACTCAGTCTAAATGGAGATGGATAAAACCGCAATAGGATTTTGTAGAGGGCCCCGACGTGGAGGTCTCAGATCTGATGAGACGTCTCTAGGTGCCACGGAGTCTGAGAAATCACCCGTCGAAGATATGGCGTGTTTGGGCTTCAGAGCTCTTAAGGGACTATGCCCAGACAAGGTAGTCCAAAAGCATGAGAAGCGTAGGGAATTAAAACGAAGCCTCCACTAGCATTCACCTAGCCACCCCGATGTGTTGGTGAAGTTGGTTCGGTCCCACGAGCTTCCGTTTACAAACTACAACGTCTGGTAGCCTACACTGACTCAGACTGCACTATTTGTATGCGTTTGCAAACAATATGACAACCAAGACACCAAAATGGAGGGTGGATAAAACCTGATAGAGGATTCATTTTGGGCCCTACGTGGAGGTCCCCATCTAACGAGACATCTCTAGGTGCCACGGAGTATGAGAAATCACCCATCGAAGATATGGTGTGTTTGGGCCTCAGGGCTCTTAAATATCCATGTACGTGGCACCTAGAGATGTCTCATCAGATCTGAGGCCTCCACATCGGGGCCCTCTATGAAATCCTCTCGTGGTTTTCTCCATCTCCATTCGGTTCTCTCGCTGTCCTATTGTTTGCAAAGGCACGAAATAGTGCAGTCTGAGTCAGTGTAGGGCTGCCAGACGCTGTAGTTTGCAAACGAAAGCTCGTGGGACCAAACCAACTATGCCAACACATTGGGGTGGCCAGGTGAACACTAGTGGAGGCTTCGTTTTGGTTCCCTATGCTCCCCGTGCTTTCAGGCTACCTCGTCCGGGCGTAGTCCCTTAAGAGCCCTGAGGCCAAAACACGCTATATCTTCGACGGGTGATTTCTCAGACTCCATGGCACCTAGAGATGTCTCGTCAGATCTAAGACCTCCATGTTAGGGCCCTCTACGAAATCCTCTCATGGTTTTCTCCATCTCCATTTGGTTCTCTCGCTATCTTATTGTTTGCAAACATGTGAAATAGTGTAGTCTGAGTCAGTGTAGGGCTGCCAGACGCTGTAGTTTGCAAACATAAGCTCGTGGGACCAAACCAACTATGCCAACATATCGGGGTGGCCTGGTGAACGCTAGTGGAGGATTTTTTTTGGTTCCCTACGCTCCCTGTGCTTTCGGGCTACCTCGTCCAGGCATAGTCCCTTAAGAGCCCTGAGACCAAAACACACTATATTTTTGACGGGTGATTTCTCGGACTCCGTGGCACCTAGAGACATCTCATCAGATTTTATACCTCCATGTTGAATCCCTCTATGAAATCCTCTCATGGTTTTCTCCATAACCATTCGGTTCTCTCGTTGTCCTATTGTTTGCAAAGACGCGAAATATTGAAGTTAGAGTCAGTGTAGGGCTGCCAGATGCTGTAGTTTGCAAACAGAAGCTCGTGGGACCGAACCAACTACGCCAACACATCGGGGTGGCCAGGTGAACACTAGTGGAGGCTTTGTTTTGGTTCCCTACGCTCCCCGTGCTTTCGGGCTACCTCATTCGGGCGTAGTCCCTTAAGAGCCCTGAGGCCAAAACACATTATATCTTTGATAGGTGATTTCTCGGACTCCATGGCACCTAGAGATGTCTCATCAGATCCAAGACCTCCATGTTGGGGCCCTCTATGAAATCCTCTCGCGGTTTTCTCCATATCCATTCGGTTCTCTCGGTGTCCTATTGTTTGCAAAGGCGCGAAATACTGGAGTCTGAGTCAGTGTAGGGCTGCCAGATGTTGTAGTTTGCAAACAGAAGCTCGTGGGACCAAACCAACTACGCCAACACATTGAGGTGGCAAGGTGAATGCTAGTGGAAGCTTTGTTTCGGTTCCTTATGCTCCCTATGCTTCCTCGTCTGGGCGTAGTCCCTTAAGAGCCCTGAGGCCAAAACACGCCATATCTTCGACGAGTGATTTCTCGGATGCCGTGACACCTAGAGATGTCTCGTTAGATATGAGAAATTCAAGTTGGGGCCCTCTACGAAAGCCTCTCATGATTTTATCCATCTCCATTCGGTTCTCTTGATGTCTTATTGTTTGCAAAGGCGTGAAATAGTGCAGTCTGAGTCAGTGTAGGGCTGTCAGAGGTTGTAGTTTTGAAACAGAAGCTCGTGGGACCGAACCAACTACGCCAACATGTTAAGGTGGCTAGGTGAATGCTAGTGGAGGCTTCGTTTTGGTTCCCTACGCTCCCCGTGCTTTCGGGCTACCTCGTCCGGGCATAGTCCCTTAAGAGCCCTGAGGCCCAAACACACCATATCTTCAACGGGTGATTTCTTGGACTCCGTGGCACGTAGAGACGTCTCATCAGATCTAAGACCTTCACATCGGGGACCTCTATGAAATCCTATCATGGTTTTATCCATCTACATTTGGTTCTCTCGCTGTCATATTGTTTGCAAAAACGTGAAATAGTGCAGTCTGAGTCAATGTAGGGCTGCCAGACACTATAGCTTGCAAACAAAATCTCATGGGACCAAACCAACTACGCCAACACGTCAGGGTGGCCAGGTGAATGCTAGTGGAGTATTTGTTTTGGTTCCCTACACTCCCCATGCTTTCGGTCTACCTCATCCGGGTGTACTAGATTGGCTTACAAATAAATTTGATAAGGGCATGTCTAAGAACACATGGGAGTTATCAATCGCCTAGTAAATCTTTCTTGTTTAGTTCTGGATGGGAGTCAGCTGGCCTATAGCTTAGTGACCTTCCATTCATTGATAATTTATGCTATGATAAACCCATGGATGCTTTCAAAAGCTCCTTCAAAAGGATAGGGGTAGTCATCAAGCCTAGTGAAGGGTGTGATGTGATTTCCAAATAATTTGAAATGCCTACAGATTTAAAGGTAATAACATGAATTGGACAGGATTAGACAATCAAGAATCATTGAGTGTCTGAATCAGAATGTCATTGCATCTAGAGACATTCTCAAGCATTGGAGTAATGTATATGGAGAGACATTATCAAAATATCAACAGATGAAAGGCATCAAATTGTGATGACTCTCGGGTGTTTTAACAGGGGAGAAGACTATGAAGCATAGAAGAATGTAGTAAGTGCATGATAAGATAGGAACTAGTACAAAGAGACCATGAGCAAGAAGAAGTGCACAAGTAAGGTAAATACACATATACACATTGATAAATTGAATGAATAATTACTCAGATTAGGTAATTCTTTATATACATACATTATATAAATATTGATTTCCAAATTTTGATGCATATTATACATTGAAAATGCTAGTACATGTACATCACCAATAAATGAAAAAATAATCCATAATGTCTTAAATATTGTCAAGTGCACATCATATTAGTTTCATGTGAAAATAATCTCAGAAATGTAAGGTCTCATACAAAATTATCAAGTTCCAAATAGTATTTTAATGTGCATAATAAATACAAAAATGCCCAAATAGGTCATATACCATCAAGTTCAAATGCCATATAGGCGTACATACAATGCCATGCACATAGGCATACAAAAACAATGTCATGTAAGACATATATATTTCCTACTCATCAAAATCTATCCCTCTCTTGGCCTTTCTCGAAGAAGGACCTCCCTTAGACGAAGATGGAGATCCATGAGATGACTTTGGATCGTCCGAGCCCATGATTTGAGTCCTCTTCCGCTGAATACTCGCCTTTAGATGAGCCTGTAAATGTAAACAATGTTTTTTTGTCAAAACTTAATTTATATATGTTTTCAACATGTATTTAAGACCATGCTAGAATGAAAGTATTTACATAAATACACAAACTTACCACAAGTTGTCGATCACGCCGAATTTGCATCTCACGCTCAGATGAGTCATTGGGAGCTCCTGCAGTACGAACGGGGGTACGAAGACGACGAGATGGAGGAGTCCATGCCCTCGAAGTCAAAATGGAGGGGGTTGAAGTTCCCTACATACACATAAGATCAGAAAATCTAACATCAGAATTAGCGAAAATAGAACTAAGTACATGTATGTACATAATGACAATATTTTAACTAATTTTATCAATATAGAACTATTGTTTTTACCCCCCCACGCCTGTGAATCAAATGAACAGGGCTGCTACCTGTCGCAGGTAACTCCTGCATATACACAATGAAGGACATTATTAACATAATTTAATAATTCTACAATGAAAGACATTACTAACATGTAATTTAACATAATATGAATTACACAAGAAATTTAACAAAATTTACGTGTTGTTTGAATACCTCAGTGAGTTGCTGCGCACATGAAATCGCAGCGGCAACACCTTTATCTACTTGTCGCAGAGATGGTGGGGTGTCTAGTGAAGTCAACATCTTTATCAAACATGTATATCACGTGAGTTAGATGGACATACATATATTTGACTTCAAAACTAATACACACACACACACACACACACACACACACACACACACACACACACACACACATGTATGTGAAAATTTTACATAATTAACATTATAAATTACCTCTGTGAATGTATGTGTATGCATGGTGCTCGCCGCCTATGGTCGGGATGAAGATGCGCCTCTTGCGAGCTGTAATATCAATGCATATACATGTACAAATACAATTATTTCAAAAATTTAACATATATAAGTAAATCAAGTACTCCAAAAATTTTGTAACACACATAACAAAACATAACAAATTTACCTGCGAAGGTGACGCCGATGAATGTAATCCAAATGTCTCACTCAAAAGGACATCTGACATAGTGACATTATCATGTGCACCCCTAGCACCAGGTGCACCAAAATCAGTACGCATGAAAGTATCGTCCTCCTCGGGCCCCAAACATATGCTACCACATGACGAGAAAAGATGTGGCCTCATGCTAGTACTCCCTGAGGGAATACTTTGTGTACCTTCGCGAGCATCTGGCTCAGAAATCTCCCTCGTATGTCGAACAAGGGTCGCAGATAGCCCCTGAAGCGCGTGGAGTGTATCAATCTCTACTGTCTCCTTCACTGCTTGAGGGAAAATCTTAGGGTGAGGGGGCTTCTGTGCGGGGAATCTACCCTGTTGAATAGGTGCATGTTGTGCACCTGGTCGATCCTGTGCAGATCCTTTTCCTCGGCCCTGGAAATCTCAGAAATCAAAATAATTTGGGATCTCGTTGAGGATAAAATCGTAATAGAGTTTTCCTCAGAAAGTATAGTGGCACCTCGTTGTTATTACAAGGTGGAAAATCAAACACCATCCACCATCGGTCCCAAAAATTATTTTTAATCAAATTATTATTGCACCAATGGATGGGAAACCGTTTACATGACAATGGAACAGGAAAATTAGTGCAGGGGTCCGTGAATAAGGCACATATGAGGTCTTTTGAAATTTATTTTTTCTTTACATCCACATATGACAATTTGTTGGAATAATAAACCCTACAACCCTCTCTGTAAGTTGTCCAACGATCAATTTTCCCCGTTGCCACATCAATTTGAACAAGTAATGCCTCCAATGTGTTTGCAAGAGAGGCGCGGTGGGGGTTTGTAGATTGTGAATCCCTCATTGTTTTGATTAAATCCTCAATTTCAATTTTGTTTTCAACTATGTGGGCTGCTAAATCTTCTTGACTACCCAGGGGATGTTGAGCAATTGTGGGAGTGTCGGGAGGGATGACAGGAATAGAAGGGTTTGGTTGTGGTTGATTCCCTCGACCTCTAACTGTAACAATAAAAAATATGTATTCAATTCAAATTTTAATCTATAATTATCATATTTCAATGCAATTTTGAGAAAAGAATTGTGCTTACCTCTTCTCCGTGGCGCCATCGTCGATTCAGATCTTCCTGAAGATCCAGAAACGATCCTTTGAGCTTGAGATCCAGCTGAATGAAAAAATGCGAGGGCACGGTTAAGCTCTGAAACTCGCGTTTGAGGGAGATAAAATGATAGAGGTTCGAGCCTCTTTTTTTTGTTTATAATAGGCATAACGTGTATGCGTTATGCTTCGGTAAATACCAAACTTGACAATTGAAAACATGATCACGTTATAATTGAACACGTACGCGTTTTGCTTTTTTTTTTGGATTCTTGTCCGCTTTTTGGCCCCCCAACTTCGTGCACTTACCCTGTAACTTTGAAGCTAGGATATCAAAATCTCTTGAAGAATTAGGAAAGATGACTATGGATCCAAAAACCCAAATTGAAGAAGCAAAACTAGTTAAAGAAGAATTAAGAAATCAGTTAAGGACTAAGGAAGAAGATTGCGAAAAGCGTGAGTCAGAGATTGTTTCTTTGAGAAAAGAATTGGAAAAAGCAAACGCTAAAGTTACAAGTAATCTAAAATTTGAGAAAAGTACCGAGATACTAGATGAAATTCTGAACCAACACAAGTCAACATCCGACAAGACTGGTCTTGGATATACGGAAAGATAAGACACCGCTAACACAAAAGGTATAGAGTTGTTGAAAGGGACAAGAGAAGAGAAGTAAAAGACCTATGCAAAGACACTCAAGGAAACTATGAAGAATGAAGAGTTGAAAAGGGAGAAGAGCTTTATGAAGATCAACACTTCTTATAAGGAAAGCAAAGATGAGAACAAGTTTAGAAGACCAAATCCTCCAAGATATACTCACATGTCTAGGTTTGAAAATTCTTTCTATGGATATTGCTTCTATTGTAATCATTTTGGTCATAAAGCAATAGATTGTAGAATACGGGTGAGAGACAACAATATAAAGAACAAAGGTGTGTATGGATTCTCAAATAGAAATTACATCTCCTTTGCTCCTTTATCGAACTATGTTGAAGATATTGTTTGTTATAACTGCAATAACTATGGACATATGGCAAGATTTTGTAGAACCATCTAAATCAAAACAGAAGGTAAATGCTCCAGAAATAAAGAAGAAAGAAGCTACACAATTTTGGAAATAGAAGAAAGAGGATGATGGGAAAGCTAAAGAGAAATCTATGCTTGTTCAAAAAACATTCCATGCATAGGATGAAGGGTAGTTGTGGTACATTGATAGCAGATGTTCAAGACATATGACCAAAGATAAAAGTAAGTTCATTTAATTGAAGAAAGTAAATGAAGGTACGGTGAAATTCGGTGATAACGCTAAAGCAAAGATCGCTGGAAAAGGTATGTTGAGTCTTTATAATGGTAAAACAAAAATAGAGAATATTTTATATGTTGATGGATTAAAACATAATCTCTGAAGTGTAAGCCAAATGTGTGATCAAGGATACACACTTAAGTTTTATGCTGAAGGGTGTGAGATAAGGAAGGCAAACATGGGAGAGTTAGTAGCAGATGCACATAGAACCACAAATAACCTATACATGCTCAGAGAATTAAAAGGAGAGAAATGTTGTTTAAGTCAGGTTGAAGAGAGTTGGCTATGGCATAAAAGGATGGGGCATATAAATTTTGATAATCTTGTGAAAATCAGCAACAAGCAGGCTGTGCGGGATATGCCTAACGTAACAAAACCTACAAGTACTCTAAGGAAGCTATGTCAGCATGGAAAGAAAACTAGACCAAGGTTTAGAATGAAGGAGTATTCGACCACCAAACCACTAGAGATGATTCATACAGATTTATGTGGACCTACCAGAACATAAAGCATACAAGGTGAGAGTTATTTCATGTTATTCATTGATGACTACACTAGAATGACTTGGGTAGCCTTTCTAAAAGAAAATTTAGAATCATTTCAGAAGTTCAAAGCTTTCAAAGCTTTAGTAGAAAATGAAACCAGATTGAAAATAAAGTGCCTGAGGTCAGATCGTGGAGTTGAGTTCTCCTCAAATGAATTCATTTAATATTATGAAGATCATGGAATCAAAAGATAATACTCAGCTGCAAGGACTCCACAATAAAATGGAGTGGTAGAAACAAAGAATCGAACCGCCCAAGAGATGGCTAGAACCATGTTAAATGAATCTAAACTATCAAATAGATTTTCGAGAGAAGAGGTAAATACGGCTGTTCTTATCTTGAATAGAGGGTAAATCGGAGTTAATCATGACAAAACTCCTTATGAATTGTGGAAAGGAAGACCGGCTACTGTAAAATATTTCAAAGTGTTTGGCAGTAGATGCTTTATTAAAAAAAATGAAGAGAACTTAGGCAAATTCGATTCAAGAGCAGATGAAGGAAGTTTTCTTGGCTACTCTATTAAAAGCAAAGCCTACAGATGCTATAACAAAAGACTACAAACTATAGTAGAAAGTGCAAATGTGAGAGTGGATGAAATCCTGAATCAAAAAGCTAAAGAACTTGCAGAAGAGCCCTTATAAATACCCAAGGTAGTAGAAGAAAAGGAAGAGGAAGAAGATGTTGAAAAATTAAGTAAATCTGAAAGACAGGACACCAAAACACCATCTCGTTTTGTTAAGAAGAATCATGCTGAAAGTCAGATCATTGGAAACCTTGATGATGGAGTACAGACAAGAAGAAGAATTGTAAGTGCATCAGAACCAATAAATTTCTCCTTATTATCCAAAATAGAGTTGAAGAACTTTTTCAGAAGCCAACCATGATAAACATTGGATAAAGGAAATGGAGGAAGAGTTAGATCAAATTGAGAAGAATGAAACATGGAAACTTGTACCTAGGCCAAAGGATCAGAATGTGATTGGCACTAAGTGGGTATTCTGAAATAAATTGAATGAAGATGGACAAGTCACTTGAAACAAGGCAAGGTTAGTATGTAAAGGGTATGCTCAAGTAGAAGGTATTGATTTTGAAGAAACGTTTGCTCCTGTTGTTAGATTAGAAGCAATTAGAATGTTTCTTTCTTTTTCGGTATTCAAGAACTTCAAAGTCTATCAAATGGATGTCAAATCAGCATTTCTAAATGGGAAGTTAGAAGAGGAAGTATACATAGAACAGCCTGAAGGGTTCCTCCTATCAAAAAATGAAGATTATGTGTGTAAGTTGAAAAAGGCCTTGTACGGATTAAAACAAGCCCCCAGAGCATGGTACTCTAGGCTTGATAAGTATCTACAAGGCCAAGGGTTCAAGAGAGGATTTGTTGTTAGCAATCTTTACATTAAAATTGAAGGTGAGCACCAGCTGATTGTTGTTGTGTATATGTTTTTGGAGGAGACAATGAGGAAATTGTTAAGAAATTTGCCAAAGACATGCAAAAGGAGTTTGAGATGTCCATGTTGGGAGAGTTATCATTTTTCCTTGGATTGCAAATTTCTCAATCTGATAAAGGAATATTTATATCCCAAACCAAGTATGTGAAGGAAATGTTGAAGAAATTTGGCATGGAGGAGTGTGCACCTGTTAGCACACCTATGGCTCCGGGACAAAGTTAAGCAAAGATGATGAATCTACGAATGCTGATCAAACTCTCTATAGATCAATGATTGGGAGTTTACTATATGTGACAGCATCCAGACTAGACATCATGCAAGCAGTGGGTATGGCTGTACGTTTTCAAGCAGGTCCGAAAGAAACACATGTGCAAGCTGTAAAATGCATATTCAGATATCTAAAGGGAACTATGGATTATGAGTTATGGCACCCAAGGGGTAAAGACTTCACATTGGTAGCTTACATAGATTCATATTGGGCAGGATGTGTGGATGATAAAAAAAGTACAAGCGGAGGAGCATTCTTCCTTGGAGACAACCTGGTATCTTGGTTAGGTAAAAAACATAACTTTGTATCCTTATCAACAACAGAAGCAGAGTATATAGCAGCAGTGTTATGTTGTACTCAAATTCTATGGATGAAGCAAACCTTGAAAGATATCAAAGTAGAGTATGATCATCCAATCTCAATATTATGTGATAATACCAGTGCGATAAGTATTTCAAAGTATCCGGTTATGCATTCAAGAACAAAGCATATTCCCATAAGATACCACTTCTTAAGAGAGCAGGTGGCAAAAAATAAGGTAAAGTTGGAGTTTGTTGCTACATCTGAACAGATAGCAGATATCTTCACCAAGCCACTTCCAAAGGTTCCAAAGGAGACATTTGAATATCTACGACAGAAGTTGGGAGTAACATCCTTTGCTTATTCCCATTGAAAAACCAAGAGAAGCATCGGTTGAGGGGGAACTAAACATTGCAATATTCAGCTCCTAGATTGACCCTTTGCCATTGATGTCAAAGGGGGAGAATGACAGTAAGGGGGAGTAACAACAAGGGGGAGTTGTAGAAAAGAAGAATTTTTTTTGGAAGGTTGCCATCAATGACAAAGGGGGAGATTGTTAGAAATATTGTCATTGATGTCAAAGGCTTAATCATTGATGTATTTGGTTAACAAAATCATGTAACGGAAGCTGACAGAACTATTGTTGGATTTTGACGGAAATGGTAGAAAGTAATGGAAATAACTAGCAGTATAGAAGGGTAGAAAACGAAAGTTTAAATACATGAAAAGAAGCATTTTTGCATAAGGATTATCATGGTATAAGTGAGATATACACAACTGTACATAAGAGAGAGATATCAACATTTTAAGGTGTTCATATGCCATGTTTTATGGTGAAAAAGAAGATTTAATGATGGCTGGCAGCGATTTAATGATAACAACAATTTGTCTAAGGAGGGGCAACACTCCTATCAAGTGGTTAATTGCATTGTTTAATGTGCATTTAATAATTATGGGCTGCATTAATTATTTTTTGGTTTTATCCAACTAATGCACTTAATTAAGTTGTGTTAATGGAAAGGTTGTGTCAGTTGGAATGATATGTCTTTTCGAAAGGATGTGAGAAGGATATAGAAGGAGATGGAATCATTTGGTTTAGGTAAGCAATTTGAGTGCTTCATTCAAGTTTAAGGGAGAGAAGAAGAGCAGAATATGAAATATAAAAAGGAATGAAGGGCAGATTTATTTTTAATGAAGAGTTGCAACGATTTATATATGTGAAGGAACTGAAATAAATCAGAAGAATATTCTTAGCAACATTTTTGTTCTATCATCTATTGAAGCAGCAACAACATAAAAGATAGGAAAGAGTTTGTTTTTCGTAAGGAAGGTTGGTGCCTTCATATTTGAAGAGATCAGTGTCTCTTGTTGAGTTGGTGCTCCTGTAGGTTGGTGCCTACAAAATTGTAACTTGGGGATTGGTGTCTCTTGTAGGTTGGTGCCTACAAACATTTGAGAAATATAATAAAGAATATTTTCTCCGTGGTTTTCTCCCAAAAGGGTTTCCACGTAAATTTGTGTCTATTTGCAGTGTGTTGGTTTGCTTTGCATTCATTTATTGCTTTGATATATTCACTGTGAAATTGATTAATTGTAATTACAAATATGAGATTAAGTGTTAAATTTAAAAGAATATCATAATACTGATTCACCCCCCTCTCAGTATTATCTTGTGCTTAACACAACATAGGAATGAGAAATATATCAAATGGATGTCAAAAGTGTCTTCTTGCATAAAAAATTGCAAGAAGAAATATACATGTCCCAACCTCTAGGGTTTGTCAGTAGTGAAAACTTTAATTATGTGTGCAGATTGAAAAAAAACATTTTACAGATTGAAACAAGTTCCTCAAGTTTGATATGAAAAGATCAACATGTTTCTAAACAATCCAATTTTACACGGAGTCCCTCTGACCCAATAGTCTACTCCAAGAAAATGGATGGAATACTTTTGATTTTGGTCCTCTATGTCGATGAATTGATCATTGTAGGGGCTTCCAAAGAGTATATTCATGATTTGAAAGCATAGTTAATGAATTCTTTTGAGATGACTAACATGAGTTTATTACCGTATTTTTTTAGTTTACAACTTTCAAAGTTTGAAAAATATATTTTTATTCACACTTTAAATATGCTCAAGATATTTTACCCCACTTCAACGTGGAAAAATACAAGTCTGCAATGAATCCTTTTCAATTTGGGGTTAAACTTTCTGCCAAGTGTTTTTTTGACTCATACACATCTTAATGCATCTTTTAAAGTGAATCTTTTATCATGCTACAATTAGGAACCACATGAAAGACACTAAAATGTTGCTACATTCTATAATATCTTCATAGTAACACTAATTATGTGATTGAGTACAAGTCAGG
Organism: Taxus chinensis; assembly: GCA_019776745.2. Taxonomy (NCBI): domain Eukaryota; kingdom Viridiplantae; phylum Streptophyta; class Pinopsida; order Cupressales; family Taxaceae; genus Taxus; species Taxus chinensis. Next base: position 199,515,914 of record CM034152.1, on the reverse strand, counting down.
TGGCAAAGCCTTAATTTTTTGTTACACTTCAAGAGGAAAATAACAAAAAATATTACTCCCTTTGGTGGGAAAACAATGGTCGATGGCTATACAAATAGTGATTGGAGAGGAGATCCACATGATTGTAAGTTAACTGCAAGATACATCTTCCATTGTAGGGGAGGCCCCATGACTTGGTCTTGTAAAAAAACTAGCATTATTTTGTTTACTATGGACGCTGAGTACACTAGATCTCTTATTGCCACACATGAGTTAGCATTGATTCAACATATGCTTTCTAAGTTCATATTTCCATAAACCCAACCCACAACACTTTAGTGCGACAATAAGAGTGTTATCCACATCTCTCGCAATTTAGTAGAGCACCAACACACACATCACATCGAAATTCATATGCATTCTATTTTACACCTAATACAAGAAAAGATCGTTCATCTTAAGTTTTATTAAACAAATGATTAGGTTGCTTACATATTCATAAAGCCCTTGTTTGAGTCACGATTTTTTCAACTTCGACAACTTTTTTACGTGAAGAAAGGTGTCATCAAGGGGGGTGGTTTGACAATCTCTTTATCACTCCCTCCATTAAAGTACTATATCTTACAGGGGATGATATTGTATTGAATTAACCATACACTATTGTATGTGATTAATAAAGACTTGTAATATTTAATTATAATATAATTCGTGGGTAATGCTTAATCTAATTATAGAGAAGGATATCAACCATTTTATTGATTTGATTGTCTTATGCTATTAATAGATTAGTACAAATATCTTCAATACATCTATACGCCAAGATATATCAATTTAGAGGTTTTCATCTTATTTTTTTTGCATACCATGTTGATTAATAGCTCCAATATCTTCTCCAACAATTTCCCATTTATTGGAGAAAAATGACATCCGTCTAGCTACACCATTGTGATGGTTTTGAGTTGCTTCAACATTGAGATTGTTGAACTAGAAATTGCCAAGAAATCATCTTTGTGTACCACTCTTAGATACTTGACATATTGTTTGAAGTCTCGATAATGGGTGCTCATTGCCTCTTGTTTTGTTATGAGCTAATTGAATTTCCTAACAGAGCACTACAACCTCTTTTATGATGGAAAACTCCACACCCCCTCCTTTATCTACCACCACTCTCTACGAAATGTAACACTCCCCTTTGGGAGCTTTTTTCACTACTAGCCATAGTGCACCTCATCCTTTACCAAATATGTGAGCTTTAGCTAAAATCCCTCTCCAATGGACACTTGAGGACCTGATATTTCCCATACTATCCTCCCCAAGGACACTACAAAACATGTTTTTACTCTCTAGATAACCAACATTGAAGATACACTTCAACCTTCAATTAAAAACCACCCCAAGTTTGTAGTGTGGTATATCATCTCCCTTTCTAATAGCATGCAGGACATGAACACAAGTTGGAAAGCCAAGGATGAATGAATTTGATTTAAGGATTGGATATGGAACAATCTATGTGAGATGTAATGTAGCCTGTGTAATGCCTCCCCACTTTTCTTCATTGCTATGGGGATGACTTATGAGGCATGTACATGTATTTGGGCTTTATATGGCAAGATTTAGCACATTGTTTTAGCAACCATTCATCATATACTCTATTCTAAATTAAGTTTATAATGCACCGTATTCTGTCAAAACCCTTAACCAATGTGGAAAGACCTTGTTGCCTGTAAAAGATAAATTGAGATTAAATTAATTCTAGATAACTGCACTGTTTAGGATTAGAGGTTTGGGTGCCCTTGCCACTCCTCGGGGAGGGTCTTAAAGAGTATGCTATCAAGTCTTACTATATAGCCCTAATAGCCCCCAACATTTGCGAAGCCTATTGGTTGGTTACATACCAATAGTAATGGCTAAATGAGATTGTGTTTATAAATGAGGCTAGTTGACGAGCCTCATCAAGAATGCCTTAATTTCATTATTTGTGGCCAACAAAATGATGTAGTGATGTGACCTTGCCTTTGATCCTCATGCTATCAATTAAAAAAATCTAGAAGACTAATGCTTAAAAAGTGTCAATCAATTTATTAATTTTTGTAATACCATATAAAACCTACCTTCTTTGTACGATGTCTCATGTGTTGAGACCTAAATGGTTGATTCAGTAAAAACAATAGGCACTCAGTAAAAATATGGCTATGAAACTCTAACATCAAACTTATAAATTGAATCTCAAAAGTTGAAATATGAGAGTATCACAGAACTTTTAAATCAGTTGTATTATATGGTCAAATTATATTAAGATTTAACTATAATTTTTTTTATCATATTAGCAATGATTGATATACTTAAATCACATTCTCATTGATTTATAATTATATAAGGCCATGCATCAATGTGTCATGAGCCAATTACAAAACAATACTAAATGTTTGGGGAAACTGTTTATTATTAATATAGATCAAAATCTTTAATAAATAGATGTGAATAAACATGACCTTGAAATGTCATAGTTGACTACAATCCAATGTGGATGGGAATATGCATTAAGGTTTTAAATAACATCTATCTTTTGAATTTCTCGTTTGACCATTTCAGTTTTTGTTTTTCTATGTTATTATTTTTTTGTTTGATTATTTCAGTTTGTGCTTTTTAACATTATATATGTTTTCACCATTTCAGTTTTTGCATACTTGATTTCAAATGGGGTGCGTATGGAATTACAGAAATGCACTGGGTGCAGGTGTGTTACTGATGCAGCCCAAATACTGTTGGTTGTGTGCGCCCAGATAGCATTGCATTTTATTCAACAAGAATCTGAATAAAATCTGGGTTGCCTTATTACAGCGAGTGATTTAGACTTGGGCCACACTTGTACGTACGCCTCCGATTACAACCCCTTTAGACAGCTATGCACTAGTTTAATTATTGGCTTTGCTCAAGTTTATTCTTTTATCAAAGATATTCAAATTGTTGATGCCTACTCTGAGAAGGTAAAACAATGATACAAGAACCAAAAAAATAAGCCCATTAAAATATAGATTACTCTATAATAGTGAAACTTTCCATCCTGAAGGGAAACTGCCACAAATGGAGCATATGCACAGGAATTTCTTGTTTAATTGACTGTTAACTATTCACTTAACATTCGCACATTGCAGGGGAATAAGTCCACTGACTTGAAATTCGGTCTACATTGTTGTATGAAGATTCAATCATTCAATCCAAAATTAATTCCCAATAAAAATATTACAAAAATGAACTTTGCGTCCAATCTGTTGGCAGAAATTCAAGTTTCAATGACAGTCGTAGTTCTTTCTTCAAGATGTATTATAAATATTGAAAGAGAAATTCTGATGCTTATACACTAATAAATTAGAATTTGCAGGAATCCAGGTTCATGCTTGAATGTACAGTAGCCACTCATGGAACATGTTCTGCAAGATATGTCTCTAGTTTCGAATACAGCATTGTTATCAGGCCAAAGACCAACAGACACTCAAACCCCGATGATATAGTACACTCATAAACCAACGAAGAATATACTTTGGCACAAACCTAATAGCTAGGCATTGGAAGCCAATACAAATTCCAGATGTTGCTAGCTATTAAATTTTGACATACACGTCAAAAAATTGCAGAAAGATATTTGAATGGATAACAAATTTATACTACAGAAGAGGAGATGTTTCCTGGGGAATAAATTATGGATCTGTGTTATGAAACCCATCAACTAACATCAGGTTGCCAAGATGACACACTATTAGTGATCACCTCTAAATATTACGATGATATTTCATTAAAACGATTACATATGGTAAAATTACAAGAACCATTAATAGGATCCATGTCATAAAAGAATTCTTATTGCACCAGCACAGCCTGTATAGCATGTTTCTCCCGATCTGATAAGTCCTGGAAAAGCGTAAAATGAAAAAGCATAATGTAAGCAAAATTACAATGTAGGATTTCAGAGTGAAATCATTCAATACATGATAAAAGATTGTGACAAATTGCAAATATACTTATGGATGCTGCCCCACCTTACAAATTTCCAATGAACACAATCTTTTCTTTACTACTGAATTCAAAGGATTCACTACTACCCTGATATCGTGCACTAGGTCAAATGCAGCATGCATTAATAAACATTCAATTATGAATGCATGAACTGTAGAAGAAAGGATTTTATCACATTAAAGCCATAATTAGAAGGTGCAAGAAGTAAATAGAATTTGAAGGAAAATACAGTCCACATGTTTTGATACAGGAAAATCATAAGTACCAAGAAATGCATATATAGATATTAAGTGGAAAATTAGAATTTGAGGATCAACTATATACCGGTTTATACAGTACACAATATTTTTAAGTGAAAATCACAGAGCGTGCCAAAACAAGGAATATAGAGAGATAAAGTCCACAACTATCATAAATTAATCTTTATAAATTGAACAAATTAGCTCATCTTTCAATCAGAATAAATTTGATAAACATGACAGATAATAGATTACAATTTTACATTTATATCATGTAGATGTACACTGAAATGTTAGCGTTAGCTATTGATAATTCCTCTAGACTGGACAATCTCGCTGTAACCTAAATTTCGTATACACAGTGTAGACCACTTGGCCAGTGGCATTACTATGGATGACTAGGATAGAGAATAATCTGGCTTCATAAAGATGAGTGTAATGTAATAGAATATAAAATACTAAATATAATATAGCAGTCTTGTTAGGAAATTTATTGCTGTATAAAATGTCAATCTCTAAACTATGTAAACAATAAACATCAACTTTTGAAGAAAAAACTATATTTATTGTGCAAACTAAAATCAACATTTTAAAACATTTTGCAAAGGGCTTACATGATCAGCACATATCGACTGCTGAATCCACTCCAGTCAAACTCTAAAATTGGTAAGCACAACTTATGAAGAAAAAATATACTTATTTTGCTTTGTTGCCAGGAAACGGGTATGCATACGGGTCCGAAACGTGGAAATACCAATTTTCAAAAAAACCTTGGGTACGAAACATTACGGAATCATCCGTACAATATCATAAAAAAATTATATATATATGTATATATATAGTACTCATTTTCAAAATTTTAGTCCATGTACCATAAGAGATAAAACACTCTAACTATTTTGCATTCATTGAAGTTCTAAAGATTCATCATCCAACAAGGTTACAATTTCAATGTTTCATATATACATGATTATAATCTAGATTCTAGAATATATGATCTAGATTTTCCTCATAATCATCTATCATGCATCCATGTTTCAAAAATTATAGTTGTAACCTGCTTCATCGTATTCATTTGATTGAGGATTCCAATGGAAAATTCTATTCTAAGGAGCACTAATATCCTGAGTCAAAACCTACTTTCTAGCTTGACATTTCTTGGTTTCTGCTAGATTCTTCCTACTTTCTTTGGATTACTATTCTGACCCAAACTATCTCCAGGCTTGTTTAATGTGCCTCCTTGTCAGTATAGTTTTAATGTTATAAGACTTAACAGCTGAGCACACTGTAACTTATTCCTGGGTATGGAAAATTCTCTGAGCATAAATATAGGCTATATTTGAAAAGATTAAGTGGAGTAACACAACAGCAAACTGGAATAAACTCTTCCTTATAATACATAAGCTGCGGAAACGTCCCAGAAATGGCGGGGACGTTTCCGGGACATTTCCGTACCAGAAACGTTTCAGGATGGATACAGGGGGGTGGGGGACGTTTCCTGGTAACATAGTTATTTTGTGCAAAACTGGAATCGACATTTTACAACATTTTGCGAAGGGCTGGCATGATCAGCAAGCATCAACTGCTGAACCAACTCCCCTGAACATAATTAAATTTTGTATTTTGTTGCGAAAGAAAATTGAGATTTGACCAAATTTTTTCCTCTCCATTGAACTTGGTAGCCATGATTCTAGTTTGCATGGAATCCATGCTACGAAGCGACTATGTTCATCTTCTGTATGGTATCTTATAAACCAAAGGAAGAAATTCACATGTAATACAATTGGATGAAACCAAAATTTGATGAGTTGAGAGAGATAATAATTAAGGGCAACCTCAACTTTGACACATTTGTTTTGAAGTACAATTACTGATTTTAACGTAATCCTGAACTTCACACAAGTATAGATTTGAAATTTATATATCATCACATGTTCTATTCTTGAACCAACAATTTTCTCAAATATTTAAAATGAGGTGTGGTGGACCCATTCCCATCAATAGCATAAACTAATAAAAAGAATGCTAGTTAAATAGGCATTTTGCAATCCGAGTTAAATAAAAAATTCTGCATAAATATCTCATATAGAGAATTGAGCTAGCTCAGAGTCCTCTTCTTTATCATTGGAAAAACATTTAGTTTTAAAAACTAGCAACTTGCCAAAAAAAATTGAAGAACTAGAGGACCTTCTGAGAGGCATTTACCTGGCAAAGAAGGTCAAACAATGGTCGACCACTTTCAGAAAAATTCTTGAGAAAGTTAACAATGTAAGATGTGAGATTGATCTGTAAAACAAAAACTAAATCTTTATATATCGAGAACAAAAATTTCATCCTTCCCATATTACCCGTCTATCTAGTATATAAGCATCAGAGAAGTGAACTTCAGAGAATTGTAATCGTACCTCATTTAGAGGATCTCCTGATGTTAAAGGATCATCCTGGACATCGTCATCTTGAACCTAAAGTTCAATAAGTTTAGTCAGGAAAAAGAACATTCTTGCTCTCATGCAGTTCACACAATCAGTATCTACATATGGAAAATAAAACTCGAAAATTATCAGTGTACCTCCTCATTTATGATATCCTTCATAGCATCAATATCTTTAAATGCAGATCTTCCATTGGATGAGGTATTCAAAAAATAAATACTATCAACATTACTATCATCTTCCTCATCGTCCACATCTTCCCATTCATCATCCTGAAACAGAACAGATGAGAATCCCTTCTAAGCATCCTAATCCAATCCAAGGATACATTACTACTTTCGAAACAATATTAGTTCCATCATTCCATGCACCTCATCATCTGCAACCATGTTTTGCTCCTTTATCTCAATCAGCATCTCAGCGAGGAGAGAGAGAATCTAGAACAGCAAAAAGTGAACTAATCAAAAGCTTTTTTCTTAGTTAGCATTTGTCAAGAGAAAGATTTTGAAAATTGACTTGGACAGGAAAAAAGAGCAAGAAATATCAGAGACAGTTCCTGGTTGCTTTCTTCAGTTTATTCTAAACAAAGACAATGGGTTCATCACAAAAAACAATGAGATGTATTTTTGCCCACAGATCACAGAAGGACATATTAGATTACTACAAATCAACTGAGTTAGTGATGTAATCTATATATTTTTTGATCATATCCATAACCGGTAACTTGAGCTAGAGAAATACTAAAACTCAGCAGCCAAAGATGCGAGGAATTTTTACCTTGGAAGGAAGAGAAATTAACGACCACTGATCTGGAGCCAATTTAGCCCTTGATCGAGTAACTATGCCACTTGTGCTTGACTGAAAATAAATGTACAGAAATTATAATTCCGTTTACAGGGAGCTTAAGTAATAGAAATAAATACATTGGTGTCAAAAAGCAATACCTTAATCAGATGGCCTTGAACATAGACCTTTGCCAACTCTGGATGTCGTGATACCAATATTAGACACAAAGCAGTTGTAGTGACCTTAATTTGGTAAGAACCATGTACATCGCCTACAGCCAAAATGATGAAATCAGAAGTAACTCTCATGCAATAGCAAGAATGCAAATACCACCAAATTTTTAGAGGGATAACGAACCACCATTCTTCTGTAGTGATTAATTAGAGTTGCAATGTATACCAACAGTCCAGGAAGAAATCTTGTCTTCCATTTGGATAGTATGGGAAAGCAAGTATTTAAGGAAATGGGTATAGCATTTATTTAAATGTGTTTATGATGCAAGTCAAAGGGAAAAGTGTTTTGAGAAAAGAAGGAGCTAAAAGTAGGCAAGTACAAGGACTACTTCAAACCTATTGATCAGTTTGCACTCTTTATCTTGAGACTGGAAAGATTGTTAAAGATATGATTGGTAAGAGATCCATTTCTCACTACAGTAAAAGAGTTTCCCAATGAAATTTATCTTGATTTCATTTGTACCAATGATCTTAAGCATGAAATATTTTTTGTTCATGCGATCAAATATATTCTTGCATTGTTTGACCAATGATTTGTTGCACTGTTTCACTAATGATTTGGATTAAGTCACTTTTTCTGAGCTTTTTAAGTACACAAGAGAGTACAACCTCTCTCCTATTATGTCGAAACTGTCCCATTGTGTGATGAATAGCAGAATGTTCACAACAACATGGGACACCCGCTCAGAACTCTTAGATTGATAACTATTTTACATTATTCCCAATAATACTACTCAAGCAATAAGGAAACTCCAATTTGATCGGTTATGTCCACGTTCCCATTAGTTGCTCATCCTAACATTGTCTTTTGCACACGAGGACATAAATTGTAGGATCTTTTTATAAGATCAACACCATAGGTATGTGAATACTCTTTCAGAAAGGTTCCTTATATGCTAAAATGTAAACCACCATTGATCCACAAAAGTCATATTTGCTGGTTTCTTGCTATAGCTATTGAAAGAAAGTGCATAACTATGGAATATATTCCAATACTTCAGATCTTTAATCAATTCATAGTTAACTTTCTTGCCAAAATAATAGAAATTTCTAAATATCATTAGACCCATTGAAACTCGGTAATTTTTCTGAAATAATAGAAACTTCTAAGTATCATTAGACCCACTGAAACTTCTAAATATTCATGATGGAGAAAAACCAAGAAAACCTCTAGATTTACAATATTTATTCTAAAATAAAGGTGGTGGTAAAAGAGAAATCCTAACCAACAGGTGTTGAATTCTTAGAATAATTCTTTCTAAATCCTCCTCTTATCAATGGATAACAACCTTCCTCCATGCTCATTACACCAGTAGGCTATCTACAATGGCAGTCAGTAGTGATGGTGGGGGGATGTAATGTCTGTGCATAAAAAAATAATGAAGACATTAAATTTGATGTCTATTTGACCATTGTATGGTAATTTCAACCTTAACTTTTGATGTCCCTTTCACTGTCACTCAGAAGTTTTTTCTTTTTTGCTTTGAGAAGTCAATCAGAAAATCGTAATATCTTGGCCATATGGTGGAGTTTGGAAGCCCTCCTTTTTATTCTTGGAAAGATTTTTCGATTGATGTCATTTGTCATCAGTCAGTGGTGACTTTTTAGAAAAGTAATGGATTTATTAATGAATGTGGTATACATAAAATCCAAGATAAGAGCCTTGAGATAGATATATGTAATGTCCCCTCTTTCCGCCTAAGCTTGGATGTGGACCTCTGGCCCTTTATGTCCACCCGACGGCCAAGGGGAATTTTTAGGGTGACATAACTTTATTGTTTTATTATATTGTGCTATTATTTCTAAAAATAATAATATTATGAAAGCACAAATAATAAATAATAAAGTACTAATAAAAAAAAAGTAATTGTTTTAGAAAGAGTGCGACTTGCCTTAGGAGGCATTTTTTGGAAAATGTGTCATTTGGCCCAAAGAAGAAAAAGGCGACCAGCATAGGGGAATGAAACAAATTGATTGGGCGACTTGGAGGTGGTAGTTGGGCTGAGTCCCCTTTAAATAAACAGGTCGACTTGCATGAGGGTATCCAAATTTTTATTATCATCTTTGCATTGCTAAGAGCTCTAAGCTTTTACCAGAAATTCCAAGGACGAAAACCCTTGTGAATTTATCTCTTGCGGATGAAAACCCCAGGAGATTGAGAGGGGATTTCACTCAGAAATTCCTAGTGTTCTTCATCAGACTTCCAGGTTCAGTTCAGCCATGTGTGAAGAGGGATTTGAAGGTGTTTCCCAGTGATTTGCAACCAGCAGTTGGATCAGTCCCATTGTAAACAGTCTGGCAGCGAATTCAGAGGTATTTTCATCTGAAAATATTTGTCAAATAATTGCCATCATTTTGTAATCTGATCGCTGTACTTTTTATCAGTTCTGAAGTGTATTTTGAAGATTTTCAAGCTGAATAATAACAGGCTTCAGATCTGATTTTCTGGGCCATTTTGGGACTGTAATAAGTTCAGTTTTTTATATAAATCTGTCCCTAAATATCTGAACAGTCATTAGAAATCAGAAGGATTTTTATTTGGCATGATTTATACTGTTATCTCTCTTCAACCCTAGTCGCATTTTCCAGATCTGCACTAGGAACTTGATATAAAATACACAGAAAACTGTATTTGCTGTTTTTGATTGATTAAAAATCAGTATAGTGTAAGGAGGATCCATCTAGGGATCTTTCAATATACATCGGCATTTTTCAGATAGATGTAATTAAGATATCTATACTAGTGATTATCCACAAAAATATCTCCTGTATGGAGCCTATCCAGAAACTATTTCTGCTCCAAAAATATTAGACATGCAGATCCCAAAAGATATAAAGTGAAAGTCTTTATAAAATGATCTTATCAAAGGCCATGCCTTTGTATCTCATTACTTTTTCATAGGGAATATATTCTCATTTTACGTGAGGAATGTCCTCTCACGAATTGCTTCTATATTCCATTTATGCTCTTTCTTTTCTGAAGGAAATATCTCCACATGCCTTCCTTAAATGCGAATACTTCACTTTTTCCATTTGCTCACTTTTTGAACATAAGAGGAGCTACCTCTTTTTTCCTTTTTTATGCAGGGACCAAAACATTACAAAACATAAGAGGTGGGACCCCATAATTTAATCATGAGGCATCTGCTTTAAAATTTAAATACATTCAAAGGCGTTAACCTTTTCTTTCAACCCAACTAAAATAAAATTTTATATTCTCCCAAAAGGTACAATCCAGAAACTGAAATCCTCTTTATGAAGAAATGGATACGATTAATTTCAAGGTGGTGAAAATTTCTCCCCCGGGGATGTAAACAAATCTATTTTATTCGATTCTAATTCTATACTCCAACACTAAATTTTTTCTATACAAAACAATAATCCTGAATTTTCAGAGAGAGCTTTCAAATATGATAAGTTAATTTTTTGAAAAGGAATTGTAATTTCCAAGAATGTTCTTGAATATCTGATTATCCTTGTGGAAACCTTTTATTGTCCTCCTACACACACTCCCTAATGAGATTCAACTTCTATTTTAATTTATGTTGCATAACCAGTGTATCCTCTAAGTCTAATTGTCCTGTACCTGACCTTGTAGCAACATGCTTCCTTTCATTCCATTCTAAGTTAGCTTGTGCAGAATATAACAAATCAAGGGATCAATGAACCATCAATGATGTTATACCGCTGAAAGCAATTTTCGTTGGGAGATGAATTAACAATAGAAAATCTACTTCATATCACTGCAATGTTTAAGAAAATTGTTCTAGGCTCCTCTAAAAAGGCCAAAAGAAGTATTTCTATATAGACTTTTCAATGGGACTTTTAGAACTGTAATATACCAATGTCCTTCTATTTGGCATGAAGGAAACATTTTTTCATCCAGCATTCTAAAAATTGAATGACATCTTTAAATAAACATGCATTGTGAAAAAATTCTATAAATTACTCACCCTGTTGCTTGGTCCATTCCGACATTATGTAGGATAGAGAGTTTTCATAACCTTTGACTGGAATAGTTATTAGCAAATCGATAAACTGTCCAACATTTGGAGAACTCATATGGACCTGTAAACATAGAAATAATGTAGAACATTGTAATGCAGTAGAGACTAGAAGGAAGTTAAGCATGCTGACGAAAATAAGACAAATTTGGAAAACCTTACATACCAGCCTTGCAAAGACGAGCAATAATGAGTTTTTCAAGCCTACAATCTCTGAAGTTTCCATTCGCCTTACAAGAGCTACAACGAGGTCTCTCAGGTGCTGTGCCATGTATGGTGACAAATGCAAAACAAGTTGTAAAATATAGCTTCCTACAAAGAGTGATCCAGAACTGTCCATATTCGGGCTCAAAAGTCTGCAATCGCAGTTTATATTAGATTCAAAAGAAATGGGATAATAATTGAAAAAACATTATTGCATAAAGTTCAAATCAAGAGCAGAACTAAGATTTTATGAACACCCAATACAATGCATCATAATAAAAGTACGAAATAGAAGAAAATAATGTAATTCCATAATTTTCTTTAACATAATAATATGATGATCAGGGCTTCCTCCCTAGAAGCTGCAACTCTCCCTTTTCCCATTAATAAAAGCTACACATGCCTTTCTGTTTTATCCTCCAGCAATAATGCTTTTCTCCTCGCCTCATAGCATCTTGATCTTTTTTAGAGCTTCTATAGCTGCTTGGGTAGTGATTTCTTGCAACAATGTTTCCCAGAACTCCTCAGGCTCTCTCTTACCAGTTCATTTTATGCTTGGGTTTACATCTAGCAATCCATTCAAAAAGGACCATACACCCATTTCATGAATTTTATTTTTATAGAACCACATCTTATTATAAGACTTGAATCAGTGTTATCCCATTTTAGGTTGTTCACAGTGTCCCGCCTACTTTGCCAACATGCCTATACAGAGTTCGAACTCACCAAATATTTACACCTTGCTTCTGCACAATGAATGGGCCTGATCAATGTCATACTGCAGTTTGTGTTGTAAGGTGAAAAGTACATTGCCATGAAGAAGTTCAAACCAGTCACGCTAGGGCATGAAAGAGCAAAAGACCAGTTTGAATGCTAGATGCAAGAGCAATATCGTAAGGCAGCGAGCAATAAAATAGGGCAAAAAAATATATCATAAAAAATGGTAGAAAATGACCCAGTTTCATTTCAAGGGCACTTGCAGTGAACATAACCACAAAATACAGTTGATGTCATTGCAAAGGTGCAAAAAACAAAAAATCCATTCGAGGGCAAAATTTGGCTGTGTTTTCACACGAATTTGAGGTTATTTCAAAGTGCTAGGGCACAAAATTAGGAATTTGCCATTTTTGAAGATTTTTTTGGGGCTGTTCGTGTGGTTAGGGCAGGAAAATAAAACATTTTCAGGGCAAAACGTGACAGGTAGGACACAGCAGAGAAAAACGTGACTTAGGCACATTTTTTTGTAGAAAACACTATCCAAAATCACAAGGAAGAGAAAAAAACATGATTTTCACAAAATTGAGTCATGCACTTCTAGATTTGCAATTTTCAAGGGTCATTCACTGCTAGTTATATAGTTTGTAATTTTCAGTCATAGCCAGTTGTCTAGGGCACAAACCTGCTTGGTATAGTTTCCTTTCTTTGCTTTAAAATAAAAGCCAATTTTTAAAAAAATTGCTACATTAATTTGTAGGCCATTTATATTTTGGGAAAGGGTTATTTTCAGAGATATTTTTTTGAGAATGGAAATTCTATTAGACATAATCTGGCCTCAACTTTCATCCTTACAAAATAACAAACCAAATGAAAGACAAATCAAATGAACTTAATGCAGCCATTGTTGAAAATCTACCGGATGCTGAAAGCGATGAACTCACTGATAGAGAATACATATTTTAAAAGAAGCATCACACTTTGAAGACAATAAGGGATCCAGTGTAGGTAAAAATTGGCATGGATGGCTGCCCAGATGGTTCAAAAGTATGGATCTCGGGAATTTACCCTTATGAGGGTCATGAGACAACTTGATGGAACACTGTGGGAATAGCTTAGTATGGATGATTGCCCAACAATTCAGGAGATTCTATAAATCGAGAGTTCAGGGAGGTGGAATCCAGGAACTTAGGAATTCAGCCCGGGAACTATACCTTTACAAGGGTCAGGGAGGCAGCTTGATGGAGTTCTACCTCGTCAAAGCGCTATTTTAAAGGGAAAAGATTCTAAAGAATGCATGGTCTTGTTTGGTTCTATTACTTTAATGTTATGTCACTATGTTCTATAGTGTAAGCCTTAAGAGGGGGTATTAAAATATAAGGCTTAATATGTGGTTTACAATTAGCATTTAGTTAATATTAGTTAAGTGCTAACTAATAAACGGTTGGAACCGCTTCAACCATTTTGTAAGCATCTCTCACAATGATTAATGCGTGCTTTCTGGTTACTCTTCATTTGTTCTTTGTACATTCTACTATCTTTAGTTTTTCTCTCTCTGCATTTTCTAGCCATGGCAATCATTCTGTAGCTACTTTCCTGCATCTTGAATCAGATGTTTCTCTTGGAACCACCTCTGAGGTTCTCTTAGTATCAGACCTCCTTTGTGAATTTAACAGTCGTAAAATATGATTCCACTCATACTTGATTCGTTGTTTGGCATATTGAAGGCAGAATTCAACTAGAGATAGAGTGGCCTCCAAAAACTCCAGCAAATACTTCACAGCATGCTTTTTGTTAGACAGTCTTATTGCAGATCAGTGCAGACCCTTGCGTATGCTTTCCACAAACATGTTAATTTCTCTTGCGGAGGTTCCACAATCCTCTTCCCATCTATGTTTGTATTTAATGCTTTTTGGTGCCTCCAATATTTTTTAATGTTAAGTCTTTTTTCTTGGGTCAATTTGTTCACTAGGGATAGACATGTTTATATTTTTCATTTCGTGTACTCACCCCATTATCTTCCTTAACATGCTTTCTTTCTAGATTACATATTGTATCATACCCATGGCCTTTAGAGGAACTCGATTACTGCACAAACAACTGAGAAGTCCGACATCACAATATGCAGGCTTCTTTTGTGAAACCAAACTTTCCTTTCTAAACAAAGAAGATAGTGAATTTCAAGTGATGGTTTTTGTGACTCATGTAAGGCCTCAAATTAAGAAATTCCAACAGCATGCTTTAACTTTCAAAAGATAAGCTAGATGCATATCCAGGATGATGATTGACATGCTTTTAACAGCTAATTATTAAAAGGTAGATTTGTTAATGATCAAATCAAGGGCGCCAGTTTCTTAAGTATGAAACCCATCCACAATTCATTCCTAAATAGAAAGGATAAATGCCCGAGAAAATTTCAAAATATCTATGTAATCATTTAAGACTGTATCTTAAATCTTGGTTGTTGCCTCTGGACACGCTAAAACCTAAGGGTTCTTTCTAGAATACCCTACAAATTACAAAGCATTGATTGCCCAAAAATATTTGTAAATGCTAAATTCTATTTATATCATCCATTTAATCTGAACTACTTCCATCTTACAGTTTCACAACACATGATTTATTCTTTCACACTCATCAAAGAAGACATGAATGAAACAGATTGTTTAGCTAAAGCCAAGATTGATCACCTCTCATGTAGCAGCCACCACATATTTACACTTAACGATACAAACAAAATGAATATATTGGTAACATATTGTGGATTAAAATTCAGTTATTATCACAAGTTCTCTGTGATGCCATAATACTTCCTTTTGAATATTCATAATCCCATCCTAACCAATACCACATAGCCTTCCCTCAAGCACATGACTCGGACACAGATGCGGAGAATTGCATGCAGGAAGCTACAAAATTGTCTTCATTTGCCACAGCAAAGCTTTGATCAAATGTCAATCTATTGGGAAGAAAAAACACTTCTTACCTCTAAGTTGATTGTTAAACTGTACCAAGGATATGGAAAAGACCTAATAGTCATAAGACATTCATGCTTCAGGATTGAGTCATCCATGTAATCACTTTGTTTCACACACCACATTGACTAACTACCTACATCTTCACCTTGCCCAGATCTGTCCCTTGTCGTCCCTCAGCAAGGCATCCATCTGAATTCCGTTTTTAATGGGTCTCCAAGCACAACAATCCACCCAAATTCCAAGATATGAGTGACACTCTAGGAAAGTTATTATTACACATATATGAAGATCAAAAACAGCCCTAAGTTTTGCCCTGAGGCCTTATCATTTACTTCATTTCCTGTAACAAAGAATACCTTTGAAGTTCAGAGTAATAAATCACATCATCATTAACTACAAAAGTGATAGAAATGCATTGGCATTGACCATCAGTTACAAACCTTAAGAATTTGAAATATAACTACTATCATGCACAATTATGAGCATGCAAACTGCTGGCACAATCAATTTGATATCCCCCCTTATCTGCATCTCTCACATTATCTGAAAATATACACCTTGATGCTTTTGAACTTTGTCATAAAAAGGAACAAGAAAATAGCAAGTTTCCAGTTGCACCCCATTTATAGGTTTCTTGATAAATTTTGATCAGATGATAAACCTTCATTTGCAACCCATGTATTTGACATTTTTGACTTTGATTTGAATTATGTTAATTCAGTTAATTGTAGAACTTCTGTGTGAATCATTTTTTCTCTCTCTCAAGGCCATTAGAGAGGAAGCCAAACATTGTCAACTAAATTTCATTTTACTTTGAACTTCTGGACACCTTTAACATGAGTCATCGTATAATTAGATGTCACACTTTTAATCTCACCAAGATGCTATTTATCGCACCACCTTAACATGCTTCCATTTTCTATTTGTTATCATAATTATAATCTTCTCAACAGATCGATCCCTCAAATTGATTTGGCCATACTTTTCAGAAGTATATGCTTCATTACCATTTAAGAAAGACATTGCATTCACATTGACAAATTACTAGAGTATATAAATGAGACTTGAAAAGTATAAAATGTTAAAATAACAAATAAGAGCATTAAAGAGAACTCTAGGAGTGTAACTATAAATAAAACAATGGAAGATTCTAGCAAGAACGGGTGAACAAAAATGATTAAACCTAAACACAGAAAAGATAAAGTCGTATTATACAAATACAGATAAACATATACGAACACATTAACGTGCACACATAAACTAAAATAAATTTAAAAATACTTTATATCCATACAGATTTACAAGCATAAGAATTTGGTACTATTTAGTATTTATAAACAAAGTGTACAATTGTTTACACGCTCACTAAACATACATACATACATACAAACAAGCATCTATGGTATTTGTAAATCTAGGTTGGATGGATACAGATAGTGTATATTCAACAATATTTCGGAAAATCTTGGATACAATACAGTTAGTTATGGCACACAAAAATATATCTTTGGCACATTCTGAGACTACAGTACTTGCAGCATAAAATCTGAATGGTCAATCTATTTGGCTTGATTACTAGGAATGTTAGAAAAGAACGAAAGTGTTATGAACATTTTCCATATCCATAAAAATGAAAGCAGCATGCCTGAACAAAACTAAAAAAATACAGAGCTAAAAAAGATGAATGTGCCACAGGACTTTTGAGACACATTGAACAGCAGAATTCAACTTTCTCATTCAAAAACATCTATGGTGTAGGCTATTTCAATCAACCTTGATTTCGAAATTGGACAGCGACTTTCATTTTTTTGATAAAATCATAGTTACCGGGAGATGTGGGGTACAGATACCAGTATGGGGACAGGGACACGATTTAAATCAAGGTATGCGAGTCAATGAATAAAGGTATGGCTATATTCTACATAAATGTAGTCACCAAAACATGTGGGTATGGGGACATGGTCCTCGTCCCTATACTGGAGTTTCTTAGTAAATATGGATGAAATCCAAATGAGCTTACAAATATTTAGAAATACAGAAGGGGATGATCAGTTAATGGTTTATCTTAAGCTATTAGAAATGTAGTACCAAAAATAAAGACAAGGAAGATACCACCTTGCAGTTGCATCAAGAAGCATTTTCATGGTAAGACTGCTATCTCCAGCCCAAGTCAACAATGCATCTTTGCCCCATAAGACAAAAGCAGCCAGGCATTCTGTCCCATTCTGAAACAATGGGAAAACTAATGAATTTCGTAAGAACAAATGTTGGCAGAAACCGAAGGAAAACTTGACTAGGCATAAATTCAAGAATAAAATTTTATCAGAAAGTTCAAAAAAGTATTGTAACTGCTCAAGTCACAAAGAAACCTGCAAAAAGGTTGTTTCATCACTCACCTGCAACTCGCTATGATCATCACTTTCAAGAATTATTGCAATAACAGAAGAGAAACAAACATCATGCATAGCTTTCACAACATCTGCTGGAGCATTCTGTATCAAGAGAAGGAAATTTTGCCAAATAAAAAATATGCGCCAGTCCATTGTGCTTATTAATGAAAGAAATAACCATTAACCACACAGATCAACTGAAAATACAGGGGACACTTTGTGAATCTGGTGAAAGTCATGTTGATGGGAGAAATATGAAGTTATCCAAAGAAAAACGAAATTTATTTCAACATATTAAATTCTTCTTAAAAGTGGGAGACAAGAAAACTGCCCTACAAAATAAACTTGGAATTCTAGACTCTAGTTCATAAAAGGTAACAACCTTCAACAACATGGTGAGAAGATCCAAGGTACCTGCAACCAATCCTGTTGGCTGTTGCTGAGGCTGTCCCATGACAAAATAAGACCATGGTGATGTATAAGTGCAAGCCATACTTTCTCATTAAAAATAAAGAATCTGTAAGTTTGTTTCTTAATAATAAAATATGAATGCAGAAATTGAAGCATGCCACTAGAGTGACAAACATTGAACTTACATTTGCCAATATAGGACCAATGGAAGGCAGAACCCGAGAAACAAGAGGAGGCAAGCACCCTGACACATCCTTGATCGCCTGTTGGATAAGAATAAAGTTATAACTTCTCATAACTATTGTATTCATCGACTTATAACTACCATTGCCTCACAATTTGCTTTGAGATTTGCATTTTAGAACTTATTTCTTCAATCTATAAGGCCCAGTTGACAGGGATTCATACAACTTGAGCACTAAAAGATAAAACAGTTGAGAATCTAAAGACACCACATCAAGGAATACTATTAAGAAGATTCAGCATATGCTTCATACAATAGGAGATTTGACTCTGTACTCCAGTAAAATCAATCATTCCTCTTACTAAAAGTCTAATATTGTTTTACTTTTCATAATGAAGAATTTAGCTCGATACATCTACGACACAAAGCCCATTTTGAAAGACTGTTCACGAACAGTTGACAATTCCGTTATGTCAAAAAAGGTAAGAATGGAAAACAAATGCAGCATTGATTCTCTCAAGATGCAATAAATGCATCAAAAACTACTGCTTTGTGGAATCCTACATTACTATAATATGGGTTTATATTCCCAGCAACAAACTATCTTAAGATTTCTGAAACCAAGGCATCCTCATTTCTATTTAGTGGATATGAGAGAAAAATCCATCCATACAAGAACAGTCACGCATAGTTCAAGTACAGGTCAGGCTACCCCCGCTTCCCAATGGATATTTACAAGAACCAACAGTATGAAAAATTGGAGCAATAGATGAGTACATGTGATGCAGGGGCATCCTCTGTAATCTGTAAATTGGGACCAATTTTGGTTGTGTTAAGGTCTTAGACCTTGTTTTGGACAACAAGTCTGGCTCATGTCATTTCCCTTGCTTGGTGTTCTCCAAATTAGCTTCTATTCAGTTTTCCCGCCCAAAATTGAAGTTGAAAATTTGAATTGGTGAAGGAGGTTTGAATGCATTCCTGGGTATAAATCTTGTTGTTGATTATGTACCTACATTTGTACACTTGAGAAGACCATATAGCATTTTTGGAGAGGTAGATCATCTCATGTCATCATCTTACTTAGGTCTAACTCAAGCAAACCACCGCCTTGGGTTAACAAAGCAAGTGTGGTTACCTTGTGTAACTGAATTTTTGAAGAATAGGGAGTGTGAGCATTCATTCATTGAAGGGGAGATCAGATGAGAAGACACTGAGAATAATTATAATAGAGGAGGAATTGGCCGAAAACAATTGGGTTTTTCTTATAAGTCTTGCTACAGGCTCATAAAGAAAAACTTGTGAACAGAATCTACATGATGAGCACAGTGATATTTCAATCAGAGAGATGACTCATTCAGGAGCTATTTGAAGAATAGGTAGGGGAAGATTGTAACAAGGGATTTGATATATGAAAAGAGTGTTTTCTTTGAAAGTAATAATATTGGTATCATTCCCAGATTGTGTAACAGTTAAGACTATACCCTGTGTACAGGGGTTGTTAGCTTATACTCTGTGATGTTTGATTCTAAATGAATGGTACAAGGGTATTAGACAACTAATGAAGTAAAATACAGAGTCCACAGACTGGAGGTCATATTCAAAACAGCCTATGTCTTCAGTGTCAGGTAAACCCTGTTTCTTATTTGTATTCCAGTACCATGCATGAAGTCTTGCATTTTAAAAGTTCAAAGAAATGGTTCTTGGCTTATGGAGGGTTGGTAATCAAGTAGAAAACGTTGAACCTTGGTGTGACCTTATCTAATATCCCTGTTACATGCTCTGAGATAAATACTCAAGTACTACAGTAGCACAGGCAGTCTCAGAATAGTCTAGCTTCTTTAACTTTTATGCACTAAGCAGACCCTGAGAAGATAGGAAGGGTTAATACAGTTATCATTGAGGGCCAAGCGGAGTCTAAGACTCCAGTTATAGGATGGGAAGTTGTTCAAACTCTGTTCTACTACAGTCGAGAATCCTGAGTTAGGCTTGCAAGGTAGACTTAAGTTTTTAGCAAGACAAAATCTTAGGACTCAATAAACCCCATCTTGAGTGCCATCAGGGAGTAAAGAAAGGAACACTGAGAATCTAGTTACTTGAGGGGAGAGTTTAAATAGATTAAAACCCCTACTATCAGTTCGAGACAGGAAGAATAAGTTTTAGATCATGTCAAGTCAATATACACAGTCAGTTCTATGCCTTAAAACCTACGTAGCCGATATGTTTTGGATACAGATACGGGTAAGGAGTATCCAATATGCCGCTACGGGATTTATTTTTTTTTGGCCCCGGATACGGCATTGGACATGGCAGTACAAAAAATATATAAATTCCAGCCTACTAAATAGGAATTAAGTTATTAACCACATATTATGCATATGAAAGACAAGATAATTTTTATAAGCCAAATAACCACAAAAGACAGCTCATAATTTGTGAAAAGCTTAAAAGTTAAATTAAACACAATGTCATAATATATTGAATCCAATTTATTACACCAATGATCAAAGTTCAAACTATCTTTCAATAATCATCATATTCCTCTTCATCAAGAGCATCAACATCAACATCATCATCATTATGTGGTTCATTAGAACCAATTGGACTCCAACCACTCCCAATAGGGCCACTACTAGTCGCACCCCCTTGTGCATGTACGTCTCGTGGTGCCAAAGAAGTCTCCAATCCCTCATCATCTAATGACAGGTGGGAAATGGAAGCATCCAAGTCAACTATCTCTGGATCAATATCCCAATGTTTTGTTGACCCTTCCTTGTACTCTGGCTGCATGTGGGATAAAAGGCGCAAGTTGGAATGCATATTTACCAAATCTTCAGACTTTTTAGCCCCCAACTTGTACTTTTGTGAGTGAATGAAGGTTCATATACTCCAATTGCGCTCAGAGGAAGATGAACTTACAACCTATTGAGGCAAAGTCAATGCAAATTTAAACACTCAAACTTAAAATTTAAAAACTAAAAGTTACGACAAAAAAATGAAAGAGAAATTAAAAAAAACTTACTTGTGCCAATACCTTAATTGCAAGAGGTTGCAAGTACACTGATGCATGACATGGACGTACCACCACATATGAGCATATATCTTGTATTTGCTCTGAAGAGTGAGAAGGCTATGACCTGTTTTTGCTATGAAATTGGCAAACTCTATCATAACCATGTCCTTGGCCTCAGGATCAGGGAAGAGCCTAGACAATACTGCCATATATCCCTCACTAATTTCCACATCCTTGTATGGTGCCATCCTCCCCGGCAAAGAAAGGATATCTGCGCTGTAGAATCTAGGAATCAATGCAAAAACAAGTAGATGTAGAGTTGGCATTTTATGTTTGGGCATTTTTGATAAATTGCAAATGCCATTGGTGTTCGACCCTATGATCTTCAACATCATGGTTGGATGATTTTGCTTGGCCGACTAATGGTTTGCTCCTACTAATTACAAGTTGATATGCATCACCATATTCCACTTAGTGAGAGGATCTATTAGTTCAATTCCCTCTAAAAGGTAGAGACTAAGGATCACTTTATCTTAGGTGCCCCATCAACTGAGATATGAGGGAGTATTGTTGTCTAAAGACTTAGGTGTTTCTCTATCCACCACCTTCCACTTCATTGACCAAAATTACATGGCCCTCTTCTTTGGACAAGTTGTCACTTTAAAGTGTAGGTCCTTATAGAGATTCCCAAATCTAATACGTTGACTACCTCCTCCTAGTGAATTGTGATAGTGGTGAGGGGCATAAAGCACCTTTTGGATGTCAACCCACATACATAGGGAATCAAATCAAAGAGACGATGGTCATCCTTGCATATCACAACTACGACACCTCAACCTACTCACTCACATTCTAAGTGTCATGAATCTATTTCCTTTTTAGGGAGTTTTTTCAGTTACTTGGAATTGCTTTGTTTTGGCACTAGGGACCTTTGAGCAAGTCAAACTGGCAGACACATTATACACTTCTTTTCCACCAAGCATTCATCAAACTTGTTTGTAAAGAGAGACTCAAGAGGGAGTATGTTGCTTCCTCATTGGATTGGCCAACTTGGCCCCACTAGACATTTTATGATGGACATTATTAGGTTCAACATTGGCCATTTTGTGGTGGTCAATGATGATGGCGTCCATTCTTCTCGCCCAAGACTTGCACCAAACATGTACACTCGTTTCCATGCATGATCTCTAGCTTTGATCTTCATCAACCAAAAGGTTCATTGGGGGGTCCTTTTCTCACACGGTTATTTGTACTTGTCCTTAGATCTAATGCTATGTGGTTTCACCACTTATGGTTTGTTGTTTGTTAGAATTATTATGGTCTAAATAAATCAATGTATGTCGTCTTATTAGTCAAAGTCAAGGCAAAATTTCTCTGTGTAGTTGAGTGAACTTAACATCCAACCAATTGTGTCAATTTGTTCTATGAGGGTGTTATTAAATGTGTGACATCTATAAAATCAGTCATCATTGTTGGGGGGGGGAGAGTATAAAGATACACGATGTTGAAACTATTGAGATGTCAAGATCCATCTTGTGAAGTGAGCAACATTTTGAAGGAGGTTTGTTCGAGGAAATGGAGGAAGGCCCACCAACAACCTTGAACTTGTTGCTAACTTAGAAGTTGCAAACCAAAATAGAGGCAAAACAAGAATAAACCAAAACGATTACACAAACGAAGAGTTGTTATTCATCGCTTTCAATGATGATATACTCTGGCTACCAAAGATGAAAAACTTGTGCCAAAAAAATTAAAACAAAGAATGGTGTGTTTGTTGATAGTGATCAAGTGGCAACAATCACATACAACTGCTACAAACAGAAGTTCAATAAGGTGGCCAGCACCCACTAAAGGTAAGTGAGGACCCAATCACATTATCTTGATGTGTACCTGCTCGGTGAGGAAAAACCAACCAGAGGAGAAATTTTAATAAGAGTAGAGGCCCATGCCACACTTGCAGCAGTAGAAGCTAATAGAAGTGGAGGTCCATTCCGCACTTGCAGTTGCAATCAATAGTGTGTTATGTTCTTATTCAATTGTTGTTGATTGTGATATGTTCTTATGAAGTTTGCAAAACATTAACTACTGTTTGCAAGGACAAATCTTTGTGAGAAAACTGTTGGTTCTGTATAGACCATTTGTGAGCATGAATAAACCTATCTATATGCATTGCTTATTATGCAGAATTCACAGATTTTATGTCTTAGGTCATTGTCTCCATTCAATACCTGACAATCTCTAACACAATTTGACAATGTGTTGCATATAGACACAATCCTCAAGAGTATATGGTCATTATTTAGTTAAGCTCTTCTCTCATTGAATTGTGGTCTATTAACCATAACTTTTGACTACACCTAATCTTTATCTTTTAACTTGGCCACTAAGACTTTGGTTGTGTATCTTAAGCATCTCTCTGTAAAAGCCTCTCATGTCAAGTTCTTTGTTAAAAGGAATAAACATGAAAAAAACGCTAGCAAATACAAACATCTCACATAAGAAACCAAGAATCCTGCAATAGGAAATAAGGCAGATATAGCTTTTTCACTTCTAATTATTTGTGATATAGATTCGTACTCCAAGAAAGAATGTTCATATTTGCATATTACTTAATGCATTACTTGAAAACACTTGGAATTGAAAGTCTTTATAACCGTATAACTTAGATATAGTTTATTTACAGACAAAACCAAAGGGCGGACTGAAGATGCAATAGACCATGCAATTCAATTTACTTGATATTACCTCTAAAACTTCCACAGCATCAATGCTGATAAAAGGGTCTGAAACATGCTGTGCCCATATATTCAGAAGCAAAGGCGAGATAACTGATTCTACTGCCAACGTTGTTTGCTGGTCTGAAACCACAAAAAGCTATAGAACCTTGGTGAAAACATCATGAGCAGCACATCTCAACCACAATACAATTTGGGCAAGTACAAGCACAAACTGGCATTTACACAGGTCAGCTTAGAGCTCCTGTTAGATCAGCCAAACAAATCGACGTGATTAATCAGACCTGCTTTTACTGCTGCCTGCAAAGCCTCCAAAACAAGATGTAAAGTTTCGTCTGAAGCCTGTACATAAAAACATAATTAATCAGAAATTCAAACTTTCATAATTGTCTAGTCTACACTTGTAGCAAAATAAAGAAAATCAGCTAAATTGCCTTTTTAGCAATAAATATACCTCCTTTAAAAGGCTTGCAATGGCAGAGAAAACATCCCCCATATGTGGACGCAGGATCTCTGGATTTGACCGAGGGAGAAGTTGAGACAATGCTCTACAAGCACCTACCTTCACTGGTGGAGGCCTGCAACCCCAGAATTTCCTATTTACATTTCCATTCGAGGCCAACATACCCATGACTAAAGCACCAATCATCATGCAGCGATTATATTAGTGGATAATAAAACTTCTTACACATCTAAAGCTAAGGCCCTCATAGCAGCATAAACAAATTGCTCATGCCTTCCCTTACTGATCTGCACAGAACATAAGGAAGTCGTCAAAGGAATACTGTGACAACAACAAAGTGATAGCCTTTCATGGCAGCTATCATAGAATCCGGAAGGGAGCATCAACATCAAGGGATAGATTTGGGAAACCCACCACTGAAGAAAACTTGGCAGCAGCCCAGAAGGCGCGTGCATTAAGAAATGGATATTCCACAACATCTGTGAATACATCATTGAATAGGGCAAAAGACATTTTATGAGCAACAAAACAAATATCTATAATGTAGAATTTGACTAAATGGCTATATGTTTTAGTTCAAACTTCACCTGTTCCTATATCGTGAGCAAGTATATCTCCTAGAAAGGCTTCTAGATCAAATTTGAGATTATCTTCTAACTGCCAAGTATATAAAATCAAAATATCATTCCAACTTTCTTATTTCTATGATCCCTCAATAAATATTTTGGAGCAGTTGTTCAATAACATCATCCATACCAGCATGGATATCGTCTCCATAACCAAGAAGAAAGAATCAATGGGAAATCTTGAGCTATTTACCTGATATGAACTTAATATATATAAGGGCAAAATGAAAGCTGCATCTAAGAAATCAATCAAGCATGCATGCTAAAGGGAACCTGTGGCTCAACAAGTGAGTCTGAAATTGATCCAAAAGCTAGAATTGCTGCTTCTCGTAACTGCAATAAAACAACCGAATTAACATAATTGGTCAGTTAAAGATGTGACAAAGAAAAAGCTGCAACTAAGATATGTATTAAATACCTATCAATGGACAACTATTCATATATGAACTCATGTCAAATAAGAAAGATATTAATGAGACAGATAAAAGTCCAATCGCAATCTGGGGTAGCACCCTGACAAAGTCTTCAGGATTTATATCAGTAAAAATATAATGTCATAAACAAAACTGAAATCCTCAATACCTACAATATCCACTGTGTTGCTCCTTATCCCAACCTGAGTTGCTTGATCCTTTACTTTCAGAAGGTTGTGACTTTCAGAAGTCAAGCCTTTTACAGGACCCCTAAGACTAGCAGGCTGGATACCTGCTTCTTTTAGCCTATTCCAGCAGATGGAATTGTTAAGCGCCTTTAGATACTGAAGGTTCATATATTAGGATAGACTGGCAAACAGTCTCCCCCATCTTTGTTTGTTGCCACCAAGGCTTCCCAACCCCTGCATTCTCACATTAAGCCTGGACGTCAAGAACCATCTAGTTCCCCTCAAACTAGTCCAGGCTACACAGACAGACACACATTGCAGTTTTTTCTCAATCTCATGTCGCTTTCTATGCTATACATGGCAACGAATTCAAATGCGGCGACTTAGGTTATCACAACACTCTCCCACTTTACCGTGTATTTTTACTTTTGCACAAGAATGGTTGGAGTTCATCATGAATTCTGTGCAATTTACCTGTACACACTGTTGAAATGCAGATCCTTCAAAGAGCTGCAGACACAATAACCACTTTGGAGGGGTTTGTAACTACATTATTTTTGTAATTTTAATGCTTATAACTAAGAAGATTATTCCTTGGCCCTCAAAAATATGAAGCAGCAAGGCACAACGACATATTAGTCTCAAGAGTATCAACAAACAAGCTTGATAGCTGAAATGATCTTCCCTTTGCAAGTGGTTGCTATATACATACCAAAGATTTGAAGCCTAGTGCATTGGAGGAAGCCATTCAACAAAGAACAGCATATTCAGAAGTAGTTTTATGAGTCAATTTGCAACCAGTTCAGCTTCCAAACTCCCTTTAACATTAGAGACTGACCCTAAGGTACGGAAAACTCCAAATTCTCATTAATTCCAAATACTGGTCTGTCAAAAGCTAGTGTTAGACTATACTAACCCTTGATTTGAATTCAAAAGGGTTTTGCTATGTGTTGCACAATGTGGTCCAAATGATGCAATGCAAATGCTAGGCTTTTGAAAAGATTCACATGATTAGAATTATCAAGGACAATTCTGAAGCAATTGGCAGCAATAAAAAAGAATCAAAACCTGTCTAGAAGCGCATTGTTGATGAAGAAGATTTAGAACAGCAACAAACACAAATTGTCTCCCTTCCTGCCATGTTCGGAAGTACCCAATACCACACTTTGAGGGTAAAAAATCAACGGGAAGATTAGAACTCTGGTTACGCTCATTGATTCTGGCAGCATTCATAACTTCGTAGTTACAAATTAGTTGCCAACTTCCATGTGCCTAAAGTTGTCTCATTACAAAAGGAATAATGTATCGTTGATCAATGACAATTTGATGCAGTGCATAGTAATGATCAATGAGCTGAAATCGCAAACAGACAACTATGAGTTAAGCTCTGCTTTTAGGAGTTACGAGCTTAGGGGATTTCCATATGAAATTCGATGAGTTGTGTCTGAATTTTGAAGAATGGCAGCTGGTTATAATTATAGGACTGCAACCCAGTCCAAACAAAATATCCAAGCAACTGATGAAGGAGAATCTATGTTTTATTTTACAATGCAATTCCATGGAATGCTTGCATGTCAAAGCACATACACCAGAAAGACAAAAAAGAGCAACAATTAGTTGAAATGTCTGAAGATATATCCCAAGAACTACCCCATAGATTGTCATCCGCTAAGAGACGAGCATAATATTGGGTTGGAACCTGGGTCCCATACAATTATTCTTTTTCCTAACATGTATCTTAAGTTATCCAAGAATGCATGTCAGAATACGCCTTACAGTTTGCCACAAAATAGAGGTAAATAATTCGCTGAAACTGTTATGGGGAAAAATCTCTTCAAGCAAGGATAATTGTTATGAAGTCTGAAGGGTTCATCCTTTGTGTAAAGCATTAGTATCATATATTTGGGAGAAAATGAATCAGCTAAAGCAGAAATTAACAAGTTGTGCACAAGCAGTATTGGACTAAGTGGAAGACTGTTGAATCACGCCACTTTTCTGTAGATACATTTTGTAGTTTTTGCCTCCATTCTTTATTTCCGACTCTTCTTCAAAGGATTTTATTGCTTCTAAGTGGACCAATTGTCTTCTTTCTGATTGTTTTGTTGTTGGCACCAGCCATGTTCTAAGTAGAATTAATCTGCTCGCACAAGTTTCTGCAAATTTGGGGCGGGTTGCTTCTGTGCAGAACTGCAGAACTTTTACACTGATTTGGAAGTTTCTTCCGCAATTCTATTGCATATCCTACATGTTACAGATTTGTATAAATAATATAATTAAAGTTGCTGCATTTTGATCGTATATTGGTCTTGGCATATGAATGTTCTACAGATAAGTACGTATTTCTCCACACACTACACTCTCCAATATAGCCTAGAGCCTCTTCCGGATTAGATTGATGGTAAAAAATATATGACTTAAAAAAACATTTAGAAATTACCTCTTTCATCATACGAAAGCTTCGAAATTAATAGGCATGCCCTCTTACATTGACAAGAGAACAATAAACATCTAACTGTAAAATAATCACAATAAAAATAAAAAAGGAATGCTAGAGAGGTGTTCCTTAAAAGCCACATAAATGTTCTTATATGTCGTATTATTCTTGATTTGGCATGTATCTAAATTTCTTATAGTATCTATTTACTCTAAGAAACACTACAAACTCAACAGCTTCATTTTTTAGCGGCACTTAAATGAAGTTCGCAGTCTCAACTATAAAGAGCACCACTGGAAATTGTTCTTAGTGGACACATAATCACAAAGAATTTAAACCTAGGTGATATACAAAAATATTCTGAAATTGTTGTCTCCAAACAATAACAACACAATAGTTTAACAAAATAAAAGCAAAAGGATTTATGCAAAGACAGATGTACCTTCCACCAATTTGGATTACCAGCAGCTTTTGCTTGAGAAGCCTCTCCAACACGTTTTTTAACAGCATCTACTAAAGATTGAATACCAACAAGCTCATATGCCCCAACCAATTCCTCCAACAACAGAACACCTGAAATAAAAAATCTTCAAATATCAATTTAGTTATTCAAGAAAATTTGAGGCGTTTTTCAAAACCAAAGTTCTTGTCGAGCTTATACACTAATCTGAAAATGATTTTCCCTATTTTTTAGAATTGAAAAAACTTTTCATTAATTTCTGGTTTTTTTAATTATGTTTCTTATATAGAAATGCTGACAAAAATGGTACAAACCTTCACTTTCCTATGTCAAGGTCAAAACCCCACAAAGATACATAGGGAGAAGGCATTAAGATGCCTAGCATCTATTCTCAAATGATGCTCTTTGGCCCTACTTTAACTAGACACCACTGAGTACAAAGTCTGCAAAATGGAGCAAAGGCAAAATGACAATCATGGAAAACCCATGTGCATATGGACCTCCAAAACCACATGAAGTGGAAAGTCAAAGGCATTGCCAAATACCTTGATTCCCGCCCAAATCTTCACCAAGCAACCATTACGAAATATTGTTGTTCAAGTCAAAAATTTGAATACAAAATTTGAAAACCTGTCCTGAAGATGCCATCATATGTAAGGAACCTGTCTACAATCCTAGAATAAATGTCTGATAGCCTCCTGCTCCCTACAAAAGGCACAAAAGGGATTTGGTAAAACTAAACTACACGAGTCTTGACTTAACTGCAAGTCCCTGGAAAGTGACTAATTAGGAAAAAGATCAAATTCTGAAGGAAATACAATACTTCCAAAGTTGGGATAACTTGCAATCCACTGTGATTGAAAAACTAGAATATTCCATCCTTTGTTCAAATTAGGGACAAATGGTGCAAGTGAGTAATAATAGTGCATACAAACTACAAAAAATTGTATTCATGCATTCAGGAATCATAGCTCCATCTTCGATCACTCCAAATAAACTCTTCATACCTCATTTATGTTTTCATAATGGGATGATTTGTTGCAACTCTAAAACAATCAATCTGTTCAGAGACAAGCATTTTTCCCTCTCTAGCAAAGCTCCTTCACAAGCACTTAATAATTCAACAACTTCCTTCAAGTGAGATTAGTTGGGCAGTTATAGATTTAGGATAGCCTTATCCTTCATGGAAAACTCTATCCAAAGTGAAATGACCTTTTCATAAGGCTCCACACTCTTTGTGTGTATAGTCAAAACCTACTCAACCTAGTGTTGTATTGAAGAGCTTATACAAAATCTCCCATAAAACCTTAGTGGATCCCATGTCCTTGATATGACACAACTTGTTAAAAGCATTAAGGCATATATGTCCAAGATCCATATCCATCTTGTCAAGCCACTCATCTTTCCCACATATCAACAAGTCCCTTCTTATCACCCTTGATAAAACCCACAAACTGTGGTTTCACAATCCTGCCTCCATTTTCCAGCATTTAAAGTAGTAAGTGAGATCCATAAGCTCATTCTGGTTGATAGAAGTCCAGATTATAATAAAATGAAAACCAAAATGTAGCAATAAGTTTCTTGCTAAATGCCAAAATAAAAAAAATAATCACTCAAAACCAACAACAAATGCAAATGTTATGCCCAAAGGTCAATTGAAGTTTAAGAAACACAGTTTGAAAGATCTCCTGAAAGAATATCTTTTTACCCTTTTTCATGCAAGTGCAAGTGCAATCTGCCTTTCTTTTTTTTTTCTCAAATTTGCAGAAACCTAAAAATTCCTAAATATTGGCAAGTGTAGGATCTTTTAACACTCAGCGAAAAAAATATATGTTTAGATAGCCTTTTTCAAGTACTGGCCGACATGCAATTTGTTTTGTCAAGAAAATCCAGAAAGTTCAAGGAAAAACAGATATTTTCTGTTTTTTGGTTGCTGTCTTCAGAGGAGGAATCCTTGTTTTGTTCATAAATTTTTCATCCAATGTCAAAATTTCACAAACAAATACTTTATAAAAAGCTCATTCGACAAAGTAATGAATGCTGAAGACAAATCTGGAAAAGTTCTAATCTTACCTGATATCTTTGTGATACAAAGGAAAAATCTAATAAACAGATTTCCTAATGATGGATCACAGAGTCCGGTCCAAAATGTTGATAAAAAAACCCTTTTAAATGGTTGTTTCCAGAAGCTCTCTTATCCATCTTATGGACCGTGAAAACATTAGATCTCGAAGAGATATTCATTGGGATCATATTTTAAAAGAGGATGACCCTCAAAATGACTTCTAGAAACAGCCTTTGATTTCTGCAATCAAATGAATGTTTCACCAACTTGAAATAAGCTTCCACTTGTCTGCATCAATCGAAATGCCTCCGCTCACATATTATATCATATATACTTAAGAGGGTACATAGGAGCCACTCTATAATCAATCGTACTTTCACTTTGATGATGTTTGGGATGTTTGTTTATCCCTTTAAATGCATAAATACTTTTAGTGGCTTTCATCAAAATAGCCCACATGATGTCACACACTGACAAGTCAAAGGAAGCCTAGTCAATGTTTACACACTAAAATTGATGATACGTATTTTATCTGTTGGATAGAGACTCCCATATCCCAATATCTTAATGTGTTAAGTAATTTTCAATTCAGTTCAACACAAACCCTTGAATAAGTTTCCAATGATGGCAACCATCCTCGCATGAGCATGTTAATAATAAATTCCATCCATAATGGAAATTTGACTTCTATAAGTTTGCAAGGTTAAATCCTTATCTTATAAAGAACCCAAGTAGCAAATGACAATATATACCAAAAGCGGAAAGGTATTGCAATATCAAAGACAAGTTATAAGAGGGTACCAATGTACCCAAATATTCAATACACTCATGGATACACTTAAGCTAGGGTTTCACCATGCAATATCATTATGAATAATTTCATGATCCATACATGTGCACCAAACATTTTGATGTATATAAGGGTTTTGGAGCAGCTGACACATGGTGTAACTAGTGTTCCATAGGGACACATCCTCCCTAAAATCTGACATTTAAGGGCTTGGGGACACCGAGGAAATGCCCCCCACTATACCATCACCACCACCACGAGATAGGGGACATCCCCAGGACATTTTGCCGAAGAGGGAACATTTCTTTTAGAGAGGGGGCATTTGGGGGACTTCAGGACATCCCCGAAACTTCGAAGAAACTTGCCCAAGTCCCTCGACAATCCTAGAAACTTGAGGTCAACCCCTACACAAAAAACGTCAAAAAATGATTTTTAAAATTAAAAACTGTTATTTTTTATGTTTCTGCCCCCAACCCTAATCTTAATAGTTTGTGGGCCCCACCCACACTTTAAGCACTCGGAAAAACTATAAATGACCCTCACACCCTCACTCCAAATCACTATCAAAGCTTCAAAACATTGAGCAAGGCTGTGAGAGTGAAAGCGAGCAACACTGGAAGAGTGAGGTTGAAAGCATTAGCAAGAGGGTGCGCAACAACAAAAGAAAAAGCAAGTGCCAAGTCTTCATTGAGCAACCGTTCAAGTTTCAAAACATTCATCAAGTCAGAGGCCCTCAAGCTTAGAGGCATTAGGCCATTGGCCAATTGTAATTGAATTTTAAATGTAATCTTCAATAGAAATATTAGTATATTGATATTTAGAATTTTCAATTTTCAATGCAATGTGTGCAACATTTTAAAGTTTCATTTCTTATTGCTCATACATTTTTGATAACTTTTTTTCACATACCCTATATATTTGCACCACCGTCCCTCTGCCATCCCCAAACCAAGGCCCTTTGTCCCCCTATCCCCGAGACCAGTCCCCACATCCCCTTGTCTCCCTATTCAAAGACTTTGTGGAACTATGGGTGTAACCCTACCGTTCAAGTATTTTTTTTATTTTTTGAACATTTGGGTACACTGGATAATGAGTCACATGCTATGAAACATTATCACATAGGTGTAGCCCTACCTTTAGGGTATTATTCTAAATTTCTAAACATTTGGGTACACCAACTAATGAGAGTCACATGGCATATGAAACATGATAACATGGGATATTGTATTTTATTAAATTATGTGAGGTATAATACTATAGGCTATTCTATGTTCATAAATATTGTACATGGTCACAAGTGATATTGCATATTCTCAAATATTGCACACATTTCTATGTATATCATTCTTATCTAAGAAGATTCCTTGTACATTCTTTATAATCTGCACACACAGACACACGCACGCATGCACACACACACATGCACACACACACACACAATACACGAGAATAAAATATTTACACCCGCAACAATCTCGTTGAGTTCCATTTATTGTTACAATGATATTCTTATCAATTAGTGTTATAACATAGCAATCACAGACTCTAGATTTAAACACATCAATGGTTTTCATTTTTTACCGTTACTAGACCTAACACCACTAGATTTCTTGTATTCAAAGCCATACATTTATTCTTCTTGTGGGTTTTTAACACTTGCACTCCACTAAATTATGCTCTTCGGCAACATTCAAATTGGAGGAGTTAATTTAATGTTGGTGATCTTCACCAAAACGACATCACAACCACTTACAACGTAATAGCTTATCAATACAATATAACATCATTTTCTATCTCCATCATTATTGTAGTATCACCGAACTCCTCCCAAAAGTGTAAAAGCGCAATCTCTATGGTCTTCGGCCGTTATTCAGGAGTTTAAGGGGATGACAATCACCTTGCACGTCACCTATTGCACAATACGAAAGGGTCCAATGACAGCATCTCAAAAATAAAAAGTAAATACAAATGAAAAGATAGGTAAATTGTTGACTAGTAAACCCTAACAGATTCTCCTTGATTCAGATCTGATTGAGAATGGCTCCAAAAGCTGTGTGAGAGGTTGATTCCTCATAAGAATCACCCAAAAATGGTTCTCTTTAATAAATCGTTTCAAATCAAACCAAATATTAGACCACAATCATACAAGAAAATGATGTGAGCATTCCAAAGAAATGCTCCAACAAAATCAACCGCAGGAAAACCTAATACCAAAAATCACTTCTCAATAGAAAACAAACATTAAGATACCTGTGTACTCAATGGAAACTTCAATTGTGAGGAACTCAACTCCAAGTTAGCCAATCTAAGACATAGTTCAAGGCTTGCTCCAAGATCATTGATGCAAACAAGGTTTTTGTTTCCAAAGTCGACATAAAACAAATTACTCAAGTAGCGGAAGAATCATCTGAATATGCTTGCTAATAAAGATAAGCAAACCACCCAATGGGATGGAACCCAATTTTTGTGAAGAAGTGTTTCAACCCTATTTGGTATCCAAAAAATTTATCAGCACAATCTTAGGCAACTTCATGCTCAATCAGCGCAACAATATAATGAACTATTCAACAATTTCCAAGTCAAGTTGGAAACTCTAGATCCATAAGAGGTGCTCAAAACGAGATGTATTTCTAGTTTATGCCTAATGTTACAAAAGAAATAGCTATGTTTGAAATGGAACCTTTGAACTTCTAGGTCGATCAGCTCAGCAATTATTGAGCTCTTCAACAAGCTCAAAGTAAGGCTGGAAATTCCAGATCCATAAGAGGTACTTGGAATCAAATTTCTTTCTAGTTTACTTCCTAACCTTACAAAAGAAATAGTCATGTTTAAAGTAAATACATTAGAATAAGCATATAAAATAGCAATGTTTGCTGAAAACAAACTTGAATATAAGTTCCACTTAAACTCCAGCACCACTGTTGCTTCTTTCTCAAACCCTTCTACCTCCAAGACTTCTTCCAACACTAATGGACAGCAGAAGGGTTTATGCCAATCATCTTCATATGCTAGTAAAGGAATGTAGTACAATTGTCATAGGATGGCTGACCATTCCATTGAAGAAGGTGGTGCTCTTCAAACCAAGAAAAAGTCAAGGATTTCCTCACTAAGCAGCAACCTGAATCAAAGATTGCAGCTAACAATCCAGCCACTTCAAATCCACAACTTATCCGAGCAATTAGAGACAATTAAACAAAGCCCAAAGGAAGCAATTTCACCTAGAACCATCGGATTAAAAATCACTTAACTTTTCTTGCCATTCATAACAGTAGTAAAACAGACCTAGTATCTTAGACATTAATTCCAAATTTATAGAAGTGGTGTTTCCGTAATGGATTAAATTGTTTAATGAATTTTTGGGATTCAACTATATAGTTTCGAGTCAAACTACATTGATCCATATTTCATGAGAAGTGGTTCACAAGAACCCATCTCTCACATGCGTGAAGGGTCCACTTGGCAGTCATTTCATCTAGATGATACTCGCAGGGGTGAAGCACTAGGACTTCCTGAGAGGTCACGCATCCTAGTACTACTCCGGCTCAAGCACACTTAACTATGGAGCTTCCCCCACAGTCAAACCCACTTAGGTTAGTACCCCATTCGCAAAACCTTCAACAAGTGTTGTGCCTTATGAACCATTCAATATGGAGCTCCCTAGCTCATTCATTTGTAGGAGCAGTGTTTCCGCAATCGATCAAATTGTGTAATGATTTTTTGGAATTCAACTATGTAGTTTCAAGTCCATCTACATCTACCTATATTTCATGAGTGGTTCACAAGAACCCATCATGCCCGTGAGAGATGGGATCTTGTGAACCACTCCTCATGAAATATGGATCAACGTAAATCGATTCAAAACTACATAGTTGATTCTTGGAAAACTATTATATTGTTCCAAATTTGTTGCTTCCTGCTACAACCTATCCTAGACCCTGCCACTTGGGTTGGGTCAATGATGCTAGAAATATAACGTGGGTAACTAGGCAATGTGCAATAAACTTTTCCATCAGACCCTTCAAGGAAATACTTCAATGTTACAAAACTTCACTAGATTGTTCTAAGATAATACTTGGGCATCATTAGCATTTCTTATTCCTTTTCTAGCTCTTGTTTCTTTCCAGAAATCACGCAGTAAAAACAATTGAATATCAAAAGTAATTTGTATTCTGTGTTGTTTGCCAAGCACAACAAAAAACTATATGGAAGTTGCCTCCTTTGGGAATTTAAGCTATTGCCAAAGCACATTCAGATGTTTTCAAAGAATCTAAGGGATTTGCCTCCTCTTTTAGAAACATTTGAAATAGTATTGATTTGATTCTAGAATCTTCACACCCAAATTTCCCTACATATCACAACATCCTATTGAAAGGGCACAAACAAAAGTAATTGCACAAACATATTTTAGATTGTAAGATCCAACCCAACATTTCTCCTTGTGATTATACAACCCTAATTGTGCACTTCGTCATCTAGTTGTTGAGGTAGCTAATTTCAATAGCAAACTATAGCATCGTACTAACATAGTTAATCTCAATATAGCTAATTGATTATAAACCCACGACTAAACAACAATATTTTTCCATTATATACTCTTCACGGGTATGCTTGGGATGATCTTCTGAATGTTTGATACATGAGGTTCTCCAATCGTTAGGTCTTGTGGACCATTTGTGCATGCCCTTACCACACACCATAACGATAATGGCATTTTGAATGTGTGGAGGTACACCTTTAATGACCGCTTTGCAGTGAACGAGACTAATTGTCCCTAGTGGTTCTAACATTTCCTTTTTGCAATACGATTCCATTACCCTCTAAATTTTCAAGCATAATTACATGGGGACGCGTCCCCCCATTTCTGACACGTCTGAGACGTCCCGGACGTTCTAGGAACGTGGGGGAAACGTTTCCCCCATGTTTCCCACTATGCTTGCTTGATGGGAAACGTCTCGGGGACGTCTAAAGAGGCTGAGAAATGTCCTGGGGATGTGGGGGGGACTTTTGTGTCCACTGTTCCAAAAAACAATCATTTTCTTGCATTTCCAAAACTGTATGGTGGCACTTGTGACAGATGCAAGTTGGTTGAATCGTGGCTCGTTTCTCCTGGTTCATCGCCCCTTTCTTCCGATTCGTGACTCGCTTTTGTTGTTCATGGCTTGAGTTTGTGACTACAATTTTTGGTCAAGCGTTTTGCTTCACGGTTTTTGCTAGTTCATGGCCCGCGATCTTCACAGGACTTTCTTTGTTGAAGGAGCTCTCAATTCCTACAGTCGAGGCCCTAAAATTCGTGATCTATAGTCGAAATCGTGGCTCATATTCATCTGACCACGTCTTTCACAGGTTTAGCTCAATAACCTCCACAAATTTGTGGGCTCCTGTTTCGTGGTTCACATAAACTCATGTCTGGTCGTGGTCGTGGCCCTATACTGTGGTCGTGGTGCAAACTGCATTGTACTATACTGTACCGTGGTCGTGGCTCCTTGGGAGTGATTCGTGGCTCTGCACCTTACACAGAACACGTCTTCCGACTGTATTTCCCTTCATTTCGTGAATGCCCTTCATGGAAGTTCATGTTTCCTTTTGGTTTGTTGCATAGACTCCTTGCTCGTGTTTCCTTCTAGTGAATTTGCAAGGCTTTGTAGCTTTGTGGCTCTACTCTGTTGAACACTAGAGGGCACAATCAAACACCACCTGCTAAAAAATCATGGCTCCTCCTCTCACTCTTGGGCTCAAAGTTTGCCTCGATCTCTCATCGTGACTTTGTTAAATAACTTGCTAAGAGACTTGTTAAATAAGGGCAACACATGGATATATTTCAACTTATTTATATAATTTAGTCACTATATCTCTATATTTTAAATATTTGCATATTTTTTAATTAGCTGTCCCCCCGCTGTCCCCAAAATTTAGAAATTTTTTGCCGTCCCGGAAACCCCGCCCTGCTGTCCCCCCGTCTCAGGTAACTATGTTTTCAAGTGATGGAAGGACCTGACAAGAACCTATTTTTCTAGCACTTCTTAAATGTGTCATTTCTCATACACGTCTCACATTTACATACATTATTGGACGTCACTAGCCTCCACTCATCGTAGATTGCTAACACATCTAAACACCTCGTAAATTGAACACTTTATCTAATGCACCTTTCCATGTCATAATACTTTGTTTGATACATCTCAACCTCAGAATATTCTCCTTGTCTCCCTAACTTTGACGCGGTACTCTACATCTTAATAGATGAGATACTTTCATCTTTCTACTACCAGACATCAATTTACCATTTTCCAAGTAATCTATTACATGCTTGCAGGGACAGGACATTATTGGTCACGAAAATATGTCTATCAATCCTAATTGTCCATTATGTAGTCAACTTGACATAGGTATTCAATTTTAGAGATCTACAATAAGTTGCAATCATGTAGCAAATTTTAGGTTTAGTACATTTTGCCACAAAATCTATGAAACATAGCTCTACAATCAAACAGATTCTCCAATATCACCCATATTCCATGTTTACATTTTCATTTTGTAACGCTGCAAGTTTTTCTATACCACAAGTCACACTCGCACAGAAACTTGTGGCCTTCCAATTGTGACAATCTTTCTATCCATTTTTCCTTCCTTTCCTAAGTCGTGTTTTACAACATCCCATTCAAGCTTTATCATGGCCTCTTCAAATGTGACAGGTTCAAATACCTACAAAACAACATAAGTAAGAGCAAAATTTTCTTACTCACAACCACGCACCATTTGTTTCACTGATCATGTGGATTGACATTCCATTGCCAATAGCAATCCATCCTTCTAAATATCCTTCATCGTGATATAATACCACTTTGGTCTTTGTTGCGTTGAAGATTGGGTATTAGTTTGTTCTTCATCAACTCCTCTCTAGAACTTGACTCCTCTGAATTTTTATCTTTGAGCGTCAATTTATTTCGACACCAGAACTTATTCCAAAGTTATTAGCAATTGTCACCCATAAAATATTAGTTGTAGATTTACCATCTTCCGAGAAGAAAGATCTTCTCATTACAACAATCTACTACATGTATGCTTTTGACTGCTCAGTATAACCAACCGACGTATAGATTTTGCTCTTTGTATATAATGTGCTTCTCTTCTCATGAATTTAAACAAAAGCAACACATCCGAAAACCAATGTTACCTAAGACTCCGAGACGGCGGGACAGAGATTCCGGGATGACAAAAAAATTCCAAATTTTCAGGGCGGTAGGGGACGACACAGGGACAACTATTAAAATAATATATAAAATTATAAATATTAAAAATATACAAATAAATTTAAAGTTTTTTATGAATACCAGTTCATATTTAGATATCAGTCCACCATGTGTATACAGTCCACGTCCAAACGTCCATATTAAAAACTCAGCAGTATACATATAGCTACAGTAATGTTATATGTACCTATAAATTTTAGT
Organism: Taxus chinensis; assembly: GCA_019776745.2. Classification (NCBI taxonomy): domain Eukaryota; kingdom Viridiplantae; phylum Streptophyta; class Pinopsida; order Cupressales; family Taxaceae; genus Taxus; species Taxus chinensis. The sequence goes on along the minus strand of CM034152.1, from coordinate 199,476,711 downwards.
ATTAATATGTATGCTGCTGATTTTCATAGCATGTTGTGACAGTCCACCATGTGCACTTGTGCTCGAAATTTTTTGTATTCACATATCACTCTTGATTCTTAATATGTCTTTGTAATAAAATACAGTCGGGTTATGGTTAGCAGGTTAACATTTTTAAAGAGAAAACAACAAAGAAAGTAATTTAAAAATATATATTTTAAACAATTACTTAAACAAAAAATAGAAGTCCCTGAAACATCTCATGGACGTCCAGAAGTCCCCGACATCGCCAAAAAAAGAAGGACGTCCCCGAAATGTCCCCTGATATTCAGGGACATCCCGGGTATGTCCCCCTTTTATCCCGCCCTTTCGGAAACGTGCGGGAAACGTTTCCCCCGCATCCCACCATTCCCAAGATGTTCGGGATGTCCTAGACTCCTGGTTCTTGGGGGGGGGCACGTCCCTGCGTAACACTGCCGAAAACACAAAACTGCACTTTTTCAGCAGCTTCTATTACTCAATATTTCCAACACTCATCTCAAATGTATCAGATGCTCTTCTTTGGTCTTAGTGAATATTAGAATATTATCCAAATACACTATCAAAAACATACCAAGATAGGGATTCAACACTTCATGCATGAGACTCATAAATATACTCAGTGCATTGGTTAACCTGAATGACATAACCGACCAGTTATACAATCATTTTGTTTTGAAATTTGCCTTCCATTCATCACCTTCATGTATTCGGGTGTGATGATACCCACTCTTCAAAACAATCTTTGTGAAGTACTTTGCTCTAGTCAAATACACCATTAGATCATCCATCATCGCCAACAAAAACCTATTTTTAATGGTAATCTTATTATTAGCTCCAAAATAAATGTGCATCTCCTTTTTTGGCACTAGAACTATTGGGATTGCAAGTGGGCTCAAACTTTCTATTATAAAACCTATTATTCCCTTCCATATTTACCTCTTCATTCTTTGAGGGTGTCAATCTATATGTTTCCTTGTTTGGCAAACTAGCTTCGAGAACATAATCCATGTGATGACAGATGCTTCTCATTGGAGATAATCCTTTGGATAGATCATTGGAGATGATTTCTGCTTGTTAACCCAACAATCCCTTCCCTTCGCTTGGTTTTTTATCTGTTTTATTTGCCGCTCCAACTTGCATTGGTTTGGGAATGAAAACAAAGCATGTTTTCTCCTCCTTTACAACTTTTAAAAACTGTTTTTTCCCGAAATTATCAAAGCTTTATTGTTGCTGTTCACTTCATCCCTTTCCTTCAATGGGCTCAAGGTAAAATATCATTCTTTTCAAGTGTGTATGTGTTTTACCTACCATCATGTAAACATTTCCAGTCAAATTGGCATGGTCTACCCAGCAACATATAACACCCATCCATGGACATAACAGCACACCAAACCTCGTCTTTATATGAAACAATCTAAAAATTGACTAAACATTTTTATATTTGACGAACGTTTTGCAAGAATGACAATTTATATAGGTTTGACTGTGCTACTTTTTCAAAACAAGTTCATCTACCATGTCATTCTATACTGGATTATCTGTACTAACACTATCAATAATGACTTTACAATGCTTACCTCTGAATCTGCAAATAGTTCTGGATAGATATTTCTTTACACTCGCTTGTTCTTTGCTGGTTATAACAACACTCTTCATCAAGAGAGCTTCTCCAAGCTCTGGTTCTTTGCTATGTTCAGGTGATGTGATTGATTCTTCATCAGCTTGTACAATGACAGAATAATGATAGAGGTAATGGAGGATACAAAGGAGAATATCGTGGTAGAGGCCGAGGATGTCGCGGAGGTCGATTCGGTAGAGGGACGTGTTACACTTGCAGATTGCCTGATCACTATCAATGCGAGTGTCCGAAAAAACAGTCTTGTGCGTACTGTGGAAAGACGCACAAAGTAGAAGATTGCCCGGACCTATATGTCCACATATGCAAGAATAAGAAGGATAAAGGTATGGCCATGATTCAAGTTGAACGGTCTAAGCAAGGGCAGTGGAAGCCAAAGACTTTGGTTATAGCAAGGCAGCAACCACTATTGGCTATTACGCGCGCAGAAGCATCACAGGCGCTCGAACAGGGAAGGTCGAAGCCACTCATCAGACGCAAAGAGGTAGTGCAGACAACAAAGTACCCAGATGCAGGGCAGCGAAAGGAAGTGTTCCAAGAGACTATGTGGGTGATTAGAGAACTTCAAGGGGAGATATAGTGTCTGAAGGAATAGGCGCAAGACAGAGAGCACAAAGAACACCGAGGTGCCTTGTAAGGATGTTGACGACTTCAAAGAAGCGTGCAGGATGCTCAAGCAGGAAAATATCATACCTTTACTAGGAGAATGGTTGTGGGAGTAGTTGTCGCGCAATGATACAGAGTAAGAGCGCCAATTCCTCCATGTTAACTTACCACCTCGGGATCATGAGTACAACAAGGAAATCACATTGGATTCAATAATTGATAGTTGGCTGGTAAGTAATATCCTTATTGATACAAGCACGAAAGTTAATGTCCTCACACTTGATGCTTGGAATCGGATGGGGAGGCCGCCATTGCAACCATTCTCAAATGTGTTATACATGGAAAATAAAACAAGGGCCATGCCCATTGGAATCCTAAAGAATGTCAGTATCACTATTCAGGGAGTAAAATTTAAGGGTGACTTTGAGGTCCGAGAGCTAGCTAAAGCAGATGACTTCCCTGCACTACTTGGTCATCTTTGGTATTATGCTAACAATGCAGACATGCGTTTTAACAAGTGTTATATCAGCTTCGAGAATGATGAGGAAAGGGTATTAATCCCGATGAATGGAACCAAGATCGCGCCCTATACAGAGCCAGTGAGTGAAGAAGACCTAAACCAGATTTACACGCATACAGTGCATGACCCGGAGAATGTTGGGCCAACAAAAGAGGGAATGCTCAAGTGGGGAGACGTGCGTTCCATCGGCGACACTACAAGTGTTGCTTAAGACAATTAGGCTCATGGCACATACGAGATGGTCGAGAATGTTGTAGAAGGGTAACACGAGTGATAAGACCACGGCCACTCAGGGGACTAGGAAAAAACGCACTGCCAAAGTATACAAGAGAAGAAAAAATTGACTCGTTCTTACGCGTAATGGAGGAACAATCGCGGAACAAGGGAGATAGGAGGAACATGTTGGTCTACTCATTATGAGGAATAGTAACGCGTTGGTGGGCCACACATAGAGACAATCTGCTAGGATGGCACGAGATACGAATTGCCTTCTTAACAAGATTTGTCTGAGGTAATCTTCCTTTACAAATACCAACATATGTTGGGAAAACATCTCCCATGGCTCATGTACAGAGTTGTGATAAGCATTGGATGGAAGGAAAAGACACGCTACCACCATCATTGTGGGTTCATAAGTTCCATTCTACACTGCGCTGATGTGCGCGTGCATAGTACATCAGAGGTGAAGCAAGAGACAACAAGTTGACAAGAATTAACCTGAGATAAGATAAGATAATATTATTAATGTCCAACAAATGACCACAAAAGTAGATCAATGGGACTGCAGAGTACAAAGCATATAAACCCAGCAAGAGGACCCAAACGGGTCACCCAAAATACAATGAGAGAAGGAGATGAAGAGAAGGAAACAACAGAGGCCAAGAAACCAAAAGCGAAAAAATAGTCAAAGGTATCGTGCACACCTTTGACTATTTTTCTACTAAACTTCTTGTCTATGAAGCATTACAGTTAATGAAGCCAATCATGTTGGGAGATAGTGCTAAGGCATAGAAACTCTTGACCCAGATGTATGGTGAAACTACCCCTGAAGAGTGCGCGAGCGATCGCATATGCTTGGATACGAATGAGATTCTTATGGAGCGCGCCTGGAGAGAAAAAGAGAAAGGAAAGCTTGTATACCTGATAGAGGATGATGAGGTTGAGGATCTTGACATAGAGCATATAGAAGGTGAACGAGAAGTCTAAGATACTGTCGATGAACAAGCGTGCGCATACCATGTGCTAATGAAGAACAAAAAGGTGAACATTGGGACGATGGCGCACCGAAGGAGGCCATATTTGGTGATTATTGGTCTGAAGCAAAGGTTGCAAAACTAATTACACTATTGCGTGATTTTCAAGATTTGTTTCCAAGAGGGTACCACAAGTTGAAGGGTGTCCATCCGTCCTTAGGGGAGATGAAAAACTTAAAGATGGCGCGCAACTGGTTCAAAAAAGACCTTGCCGGATGAATCCCAATTTGCGCGTCAAGGTAAAGGATGAGATTGATAAAATGCTGAAAGTTGGCATCATAGAACGCATAGAGGAATCAGAGTGGATCAGCCCAATGGTCATCAACATCAAGAAGGATGAGAGGATCAGGATCTATGTTGATTATAGAGTTTTTAATGCTTCCTATGTTATTGATCCTTTTCACACTCCATTTACTGAAGAAATACTAGAGGGAATTGCAGGGCGTGAGATCTATTCCTTCACTGGTGGTTTTTCAGGTTATCATCAGGTGAGGATCGCACAAGGACCAAGTGAAGACAACATTTGCAACATAATGGGGATGTTTTACATACACATTCATGCCTTTGGGTTGAAGAATGCACTCAAAGTGTTCTTACGCATCATTGTACAGTCATTCCAAGATTTCATTCATAAATTCCTTCAGGTATATTTGGATGATTGGACCATATATGGGCTGGTTAAGGATCATTGTGATTATCTAAGGCTAATGTTTGAAAGGTGTAGGCAACTTAGTATATCTTTAACATTAAGAAATGTATCTTTGTGACATTTTGGTACACTATTGGGGCACATTATTTGCAAGGAAGGCCTGTTGGTAGATCCAACAAAAATAGTAGTCATTTTAGGGTTGGAGGAACCAACCAATCAAAGAGAAGTGTGTGGATTCCTTACACATACTAGATACTACCGGAAGTTCATTAAAGGGTATCCCGAGATCGTTGCACCACTAGAAGAATCGTTGAAGGCAAAAGGAAAGTTTTATTAGAAGGATACACAGCAACATGCATTCAAGACATTAAAGGAGAGATTAACAACCGCACCCATTTTGTGCTTCCCTTCTTGAAATGTACCATTTCATGTGTATGTGGATACCTCTTAAACAACCATTGGGATAGTGTTAGCTCAACCAAGGGAAGGTAATGTGGACCATCCTATCTTTTTCGTTAGTAGGAAGTTGACACCAGCCTGAGAAAAATTATACAACCACAGAGCGCGAGGCGTTGTCTATGGTGTATGCGCTTCATAAGTTCTAGAAGTATTTATTAGCCACACCATTTGTCTTCTACACTGATCACATGACACTTAAATATCTAGTAAATAAGCTCAATATTACAAGGGTGTATCTGTCGTTGGATCCTTTTATTCTAGGAATTTGATTTTCAGTCATTGTTAAGCCTAAAAAAAGTAATTCTGGGACCTGACCACTTACAAGTAGATCAAATTTGGTGAGGAAGTGAAGATCATAGAGGACACTATGTCAGATTCCCAGGTATTTTGATTGCAATGCGTACACCAATTGACTTATAAGGATATCGCAGTATTCTTGTGCACAAGTGTTGCACCTGAAGGAATGAACACATTGGAGAAGAAACAACTCACAATTTGCGCTACACCCTATCAGTTGATAAGAGGGGACTCGTATAAGATGGGCAGAGATGAGGTACTGCACGAACATGTGTGTCTTGGAGCATGAATGTGCCAAGCTATTATGGAAGAAGTGCATGGTGGGATAACAGGAGGAAATTATGCAGGTGAGGCTACAACATACAAGATACTCTTGGCAGGACTTTGGTGGGAGACATTGTACAAGGATAACAGGGCCTTTGTCAAAACTTGTGATCATTGTCAAAGAATGGGAAAACCAAGACAACGTGATGAGATGTTGTTGCGACCCATAACAAGTGCAAAACCTTTTGAGAAGTGGGCAATTTAATTTGTTGTGTCCCAATTACACCAAGTTTCATGGAGGACAAGCATGCATCACATTATAACTTATATAGATTATTTGACAAGGTGGGAAAAAGCATCACCCATAAAGGATTGCACTACAACTGCAGTAGAAATATTTTTTATTGGAGAATATTATTAGTAGATATGGCTGCCCATTGAACCTTACCAATGATAGGGGAACTCATTTCCTAAATGAAACGATTAGGATATTATTAGCTGGGTTTATGGTATCTCATCACATGACTACCCCTTATCACCCACAAGCCAATGGTACTGTACAATCCTTCAACAAGATATTGAGACACACATTAACAAAAATTTGTGATGTAGGAAGAAAAAATTAGGATGATAAAGTGTCAGTTGTACTATGGGCATATATGACTACATATAATAGGTTGAACAAAACAACACCTTTTCATCTAGTGTTTGGTGCAGAAGTAGTATTATCAGTTGAATTCATGTTGTCTTCCCTATGTATTACACATGCCAGTGGATTTTTAGATGATCAAGCATTAGAAGAGCACATTGACAAACTAATGCAATTGGATGAATGGTGCAAATTGCATGATGGAGTCAAAAGACAGAAAAAGCATGACAGAAAGGCTTGGCATGACAAACATATTAAAAACAAGTCTTTACAATTCAGGGGATGGTGCTCCTGTATGAATTCTAAGTTTGCGCGCCACCTAGGAAAGCTCAAAGTTCATTGGTTGGGACCATTTAAATTAACAAAGATATTGGAATCAGGAACATGTTAGTTACATGCATTGGATGGCAACAATGTTTCCTGGTTACTTTAATGGGAGTAGGTAGAAGCCCTACTATAAATAAGCTTCTTTCATTATGTTTGTAACAAGGCAGTATTGCCATTTAGATTAGGTTCCCTTTCCCTTTTTGACTTTTTTGTTTTGTTGAATAAGCGTGTTAGCATCACGTGCAGGAGTTGATCTATTGTTTTAGACTGATGCGTAGAGGACCATGCATGATTTTAGTGTGGGGTAGAAGGAAAAGGAGCACAAGGATTAAATTGACGGGCCATATAAAGCTCTAGTGTATAGAGTGTATGTTCTTGCTCATGATTGGATATACTTAGATATGAAAGCCGTGAGGGTGCATGTAATGGTGAACTTTCTCAAATGTGTGAAGGATGCCTACTTATGTAAAGGAAAGTTGGTAAAAGCGTGCAATATAATGCGAGGAAGACAATGTTAAGGAAAACTACTTGGCAAGTGGCACGGAGAAGAATGTGTGTGGTGTAGTGGAGGATGCGCGTAAGAGGTTCTGGACAACTTGGGAAGTAGTAAATTGCATTAAAGCTAAAAGGTTATGGTACTACCACATGTGGAATCCAGTAAAAATTCCACATCTATAAAAGGTAGAAAAAGTCATTCTTAAATTTGAAAGTGGAAAACGTAAAAATTGTAATTAATGTTGAAACTGGTGGTAGGTGGAGTGAGTTGACAAAGTGTTAAACGAGAAAGCTATAAAATTGAAAGAGTAGAGTCATTCCCTTACTTTGTGAATTTAACATTGAGAAGCTTATAGTGGTTTAATGTGAAGGAGCTTTGTGCGAAGCTAGAGCTCATTATGTGTAAAGGGTGAAAGCAACATTAGGAGAACCAAGAAATTTGCAATAACTAGAGCCTAGAACTAAAGATCCTAGCAATTGGGGAAGATGATATCCAAAGTTGTAGAGTGGAAGTGAAGAAAGGTTTTGAAGTAGAAGTTAGGTTTGCAAGCTTCGCAGGATGAAATAGTTTGTAAAACTAGGGAACATGGCAGTGGCTTGAATGACTAAGATGAGCATGGTAGAGGAGGCTAATGCATGGATTTGAGCAAGTAAGAATTGGGTTTTCAAAGCATTTAGGGCATCAAACTTGTTGAAGTTAAAAGAGTTATAGAAGATTTAAGGCATGTGAACATTTTATGGTCTTGAAATAAGGAAGGTACCAAAGAATAAGAATGTAACATAAGAGGCACCAAATGAATGGTTCTCAGAAATGCAATATCCAAAGGAAGTGATTATAGGAAAACAATGGGTGTCGCACCTTTGGAAGTGTAAAATCAGTGAACATAATCATCGCGTGCAAGGCCATGAGAGATACATCAAAAATGATGTGTTGAGGGAAATGATTCAGCTGACTCGAGGAAGACAGATAGCCTTTCATGAAAAGGTACACAAGACCCCATAAAGTCAGGGGTATTATAGTTGTATGAGATATAATTCTTTGGTAAGGTTGTGTGCCTGTATCAATGGCTAATGTCATGTGTCCATGAAGAATACTTCTACTTCCCAGGAAGAATGATGCACGTAATTACAAAGTTGATTGGTAGAGTAACATGACTAAGAGATAGCGGCAAGGAGATAGAAAAGGGGATTTGTGGGATGAGGCAATGGTCAAGGTGACAACCACAAAACTGCAGTATTAAAGGGGAAGTTGCAATTTCAATGTCATAAATGTCACTGACCCTTGAAGAAGATTGGTTGCACGTTTGGTGACTTGAAAAGTTGGGCACCTTTGAAAGGTGGTTAGAGGTCAATAACATTTTTTTGCATGTTGTACACAAGATGGTGCAAGCGACCTAGTATAATATCACCTTTTTTATAGTAGAGAATATCATAGAAGAAGCAATGACCCAAATAGAGAAAGGAGAGAAAATGACGTGGGCATCAATTCTATTGTTGATTGTGTTTTGAGAGATAGGGTTTCTATATGGTTTGGTAGAAAACATATGGGAGTGCCCTATCAAGTAGGAGTAGGAATATCTTGTGTAGCAGTTCACCAAATACACTTGTGATGGTGCAATTTCAAATCCTACAAGGTGCGCTTAGAGAAATGGTACAAAAGAATGTGTAACACATTTGAGAATGAATGGTGCATACCGAGGGAGATGCCAACAATATCTAAAGGGCAGATAGATTTTTTAATGATGTAGTACTTTTGCCTTGGAAATTTTTTGTTAAACAATGGGGAGATGGGTCCATGGTGCAAACTTCCATTTTCATTCACCGTGAAATATTGAAAGACTGTAGTGAATAGAAGTATAAATGCATAACCCCTAAAATTCAATGCAAAGAGGGTAGATGTCGACTACCACACGCTGCACAATACATATGGGTATGAGTCCAAGGAACCCTATGTAGAAACTATGGAATTTGATTAGATGGGCCTCTATCCCATTATAACACTAGTAGTGGGGAAAGAGGCGTGAAAATTATATATCTACTTGAATCCCAAGCTTCAAAATGGAAAGGTGGTTAACATGTGTGACACCCCTCTTACACCACCACTGGTGAAGAAGACAATTGTGAGGATTCCCAAGCCACGGGTTTGAGAAAAATCCTCCAAAGAATAAGAAGAAGATGGTGAGGTAGATTTTTCACTCAATCATAGTGTAAGGAAGAAGATGCAGAGGTGGTGTAAGGAAGTAAGGGCAGCTCAAACTCCCCAAGTTTCACCAACTATTCCAGTAGGAAGTGTGCACATGCCTAGTCCAATAGAGGAAGAACAACCTCATATTATTCATGATATGGATCAAGAGGAAGACTTAGAGTAGCCCATATACGAAGAATAACATCAAGAAGAGTTGAATTCTAGGAGGAATAACATGTTCATGAAGAGGAGTGTGAGGAGAAGAAGAACATGAAGATATGTGTGATGAGGAAGAGAAAGAAAAGTAAGGAATTGGGGAAGACAAAGGTGCAAGAGAGGAAACAGGTTGTGCATAACATGATATTGTGTTGGAGATACCACAAAGATAGTGTGCAGGAGGAAGAAGACCAAGGAATTTTCCACAAGCACCTCTTGGGATGTCATACATAGATGACATGACTATGCTCTTTAGGGATAGATTTCAAAGCTTAGTGCCCACAAAAAAACTATTTTGTTGGGATATGTTTGATAAAGTTGAAGCCCATCCATGCACATGGAAGATGCTCTCCTGGGAAATGCAAACTCACATGGAGGATTTGGAATTCAAGGTGAAGAAGGAGTCAATTTTGGAGTTGAGCCTAAAAAGGAAACTAGGGACAATCTATCCCCATATTAGACCCAACATGAATCTCAAATGAGAAAGCAAGAAATTCTCTCATAAAAATCACTAACGAGGTAGGAAGGTGAAATATTGACAATGGTGTCGTATTAAGGAGATGTAGAGAGAGGAAGGATAGAAAGAATCAGTGGTTAGCGGAGGAGCTGAGTAACACAGAGAAGGAGGTGGTAGTTGTATATAAAGAATCTGATTTCATGTGCGTGTCCAGATATTGTAGTGCAGGCTAGACCATACCATAACACAGAGATGGAGTACTTAGAGGAATTGGTACAACTACTATCGATAAAGGTAAATAATGGGAAAGGGCCTACAACAGAAGAGTTGTCTAGCATTAATAAATCCAAGGTGGAATAAAAAACTAGAAGAGTATACAATACTTGGCACTAAACTAAAGGAAGCTACATAAAAGGAAGAAAGGATTTTTGTAAAACTTTCAAGATACTTCAAAAATCTTGAATACACACATTACAGATAATGAGGCAAAAATGAAAAAACTACATGCCTCACTATTGATAAATAAGGTTGAGCATAAGAAGGTTTTGTAGGAAGTCAGTGACAAGAAAGAGGCAATAAAGGCTAAGTACGACAGGATCAAGGACAAGCTTGTTGAGGTCTAAGTAATGGTGATGCGCAAGAGAGATGATTTGGAGGGAATCACCACAAAATGGGATGTTATATTAAAAGAGATGCAAAATAAGCCTGATGAATTGAATCTAGAAAATTTATAGATATCATTGAGACAACTTCAGAAAATGTATCCAATGAGCTTGAAGAGTGTAAACAACTAGAGAAGGGGATCTTCCTAGAATTCCTAGAACTTCTACCATCGTCATAACCTATTTTTTGACACACACAGGGAAATTATTTACTCTTTGATCTTATTGGGGTATTTACCTGAATTCTTTCGTTCTTTCATTTTTCCATTGTTTAAGATATTATTCAAATCATTACATTTCTGAGGATGGATAATATCCCTAGTGTGGGGTAATGTTGGACAAAAAAGTGGCTAAGTATGAGCCACAAGTGAAGGTACATGCAAAGGAAAGGATAAGAGGATGCGTGAAGGAAGAAATGTACAGGAGTTAGTCAAAATTTTGAATGGGCTAAAAATAGGAAAAGCAAAGATAGTGTGATAAGCAAGGAAGAGTTATAAATGGATAAAGCACCACCAGGGAATAAAGCACATGTGGGATGGACATGGATTGTGCATAAACAGATCTAAATATAGGACGCATGCATGGATAAAACCAAGCTATTTATACCATAGGAAACGAGCCGCCTAAGGATAGCCACAGATTGGAGGCCACAGTGCGAGTTAAAGCAGCAAGTAACCTATGTTTATGATTATCTATTGTTAAAGTTAAAGCATGTAATGGTGAAGGACAAGTTCCCACCACTATATATGTATGTGTCGCATCCATTGTAAGGAGAGAGTAGTATGCAGTGTGCGTAATGTAAGAGTGGGCATAGTTGCTAAGTATAAGTTTGTATTGTTCTGTTAGAACTGCTTATGTGTTTGTAATGGATGACATAGTATGGAATGCAAAGGTTAGGAGAGATGAGCAAGGTGTCATTGGCATTCAAATTCTGATATTAATCGTATATGTTATGGAATGAATGATCATAGCTCTTTACTGTTGTTACCTTTGTCATGATTTCTATTTATATTGTCTTCTAATCTATGTTGTGCAATGTCTATGCTAACTATACATCTTGCATGATCTATAAAAGAGGGACCGGGTAGGTTGCACGCGCTTCAGGTGAGTACTTGGACATCAGTCTGAGTGATATGCCAACACGCCCGACTAAGGGTTGTTAACATATAAGACTACAGATTCAAAAGGTAGTTTGCAAAGATTACAAAACTGATTGTTAACATAACCCATTAAATTCTTCACTGTCACTTGAACTTGTTGATTATTCCCTTAATTTACATGACATCACTAGGAAAATGTTTGCATGGCTAACTGTGACTTAAATAAGGGTCTTTGCATCCATATACCTCTTCATTGACCTTTGTCTCTTAGAATATATAAATTATCCTCCTCATTGGATATTAAGATCCACTTTCCCGAGACATGGCATATAGTGTGTGCTTTGATTGGTGAAGAAATTTTGTAAAGCATCTAAGGCCTCCCTGACAGAATTAATACATGCATTACTTCTTGAGTAGGTAAGGATTTGAGTTGTTGAGTCTAATCCTACTCCTCCTCCTCGAGCTCATGAGTAGCTAGAGGGTTTGACTTCACTTACATCCAAGTCCCTACAAGGTTAATTTCTTTGTCATGCACCAAAGCTTCACGAGTCTTTTTGTCACATTAAGATTCATAGTTCTCAAATTTTTCAGCCAAAACCATCCATAACTGTGGCATGAAAACTGGATGTTCTACAAGTATTACAGGGTTAGTTCCCTTTACAATGTGATGTTTTAAAACTGTATTACAAAAAAATTGTTCTTTTTGATGAATGGTTGCCTTCAAATTTCATTTTGAAGCCCACATTATAGACATGGAAATTGGAATGTAATGTCCCCTTTTCAGAATTAATTAATTCTGGATACTCACAATCTATTCTTATTATTTTCCATACACTAAGAGAAATTAAAGAGGGAAATAAATGAATTTAAGAGGTCCAAGGGTGCTTTTATATTTTAATTCAAACAAGGACACTTAAATTATATTATTAATCCAAAAAATTATAAATAGAATAATGAACTTCTATTATGGGGCACTAAAGCTAGAATAATAATTTTAAAAAAGCATTATACTATCGGGCGCCAAAGATAGAATGGGTTGCATGAACATCAAGATCCTATTTTTAGGATGGAGATACGATAAAGCAATTTTATATTGTTTATTCCTATTTCAGATTGAAGCACCAACATGGGAGAAAGGATAAAGCAATTTTATATTGTTTATTCCTATTTTTAGAAGGGGATGCCAACTTCGGAGAAGGCCTTGGAAGTTATGAAGGCAGATTTGGGGTTTATTATTACAATCTTGGAAATTTATCAACTACTTCATTATTACAAAACCCCTCATTTGTATACAAATCTGAGGACGAAATCCCTCATTTCTAAGTTTAGCAATTCCATTCAGGGGTTGCAGTGGTCATTCAAGGTACAGGTGTTCTTCCAGTTCAGCTAGGGCATCATATTCAAGGTTGTTTTAGCATCCAGACCAGAAGGTGTTAAAATATGATGCTTATATAGCATGGTGAACAGTTATACGGTTGTGTAACTATGCAACCAATTGTAACCACCTTCTCATTATAAATAAACCTCTGCCTGTTGTATTTGTACAGTGCAGTTTGCCTTCTGTCTTTTTTCTTCTCTTTGCATATTCTAACATTGGTATCAAAGCGTTGAAGGTTCGCAGTTTGAGGAAGAAAAAGTCATTTAGTCTGAGGAAGCTCTTGGTGGAAGAGTACAAACAAAGGAGACATTTGTGAAGGTCGCACAGACCTGAAGCATCTTGTTCGTGGAGTTTTTCGTGCACAACAGTCGCTAGGGCAAACGTGAGTGCCAAAAGTCGTGGTTCGAGGGCAGAATTGTAACAAAAATCGTGGGTTTTTCACCAAAATCGCGACGCGCGGGGACAGACGTGGAGACGCGCGGGACAGGCGACGCGGCGGACAGACGCGGGACAGAACAAGACACGGGCAGCGCGGGACAGACATGGGACAGCGTGAGCTGGACGCGGGCACGAGGGTAGCGTGGGACAGGCGCGCGGAGAGCAGCGCAGGACAGACGCGCGCGGAGGGCAGCGCGGGACGGTTTTTTGCGAAAAACGTGCAGTCGTTTTTTGTAAAACCGTGAAGAATAGGGCAGAGGTAACAACAAAACAACGTGGACGGGAAAGAACGGCACAATCGAAGGTTCGAGGGCATAGTCGACGGCAATAAAGTCGCGAAAGAAGGAAAATCGTTGGGTTTTTTCACCTGTTGTGGGCAGAACCGCAAATCTGTGAGCAGCGAAGACAACTCCAAAGTCGTGAGGGAAAGTTAATATTATTTGGGCAGAATAATATTATTTCCAGCAACAAAGGTATTCATTCTATTTGCTGAAGAAATTAATTCATTTAATATTATTTGCTGGAAAAGGATATTTTTTCAGTGTGAGGCAAATTATTATTTTATTATTTTCCGTTCCTTTGGAATAATAAAATGGCAAATATATCACACTTGACGTTGCCGGAGACACAAAAATTAACGGGCACGAATTTCAATGTTTGGAGTCATAAAATTTTAACGGTTGCGGAATTTCGGGATTGTGATAAAATAATCAAGGGTGATGAAAGTCGACCAGCGACGAACTTCAATGATTATGACAAATGTCATAAGGAAGCGTTATTGCCTCTCAAGTTGTCCGTGTCGGATGATATGATATCGGAAGTGCGGAATGCTACTGTGGCTAGCACGTTGTGGGCCAGTCTGAGGGATAAATATCAGACGTCAAAGAAGAGTCAAGTTTTATACCTGAAGAATATGTTTTTTCCGTAAAGTTACACGAAGGTGGATCGCTATCTGAGCACCTACTTCGGATGAAAGACCTCCGAGACCAGTTATCTTCCATCAACAAAAAGGTGGGTGACGATGATATGGTAACTCTGGTTCTAAACAGCTTACCTTCTCCATATGATTCATTTGTGGAGGCACTCCATTTAATGGCTGAAAGTCAAACACTCACTTTTGACAAGGTGAGTTCCTACCTGTTGCAAAAGGAGCGGACACAAATTCAGGCAGAATCTAATTGTGACCATTCAGAGAGTGCTCTTGTCACTCAGTCAAAAGGAAAGTGGAGACGTCAGTCTGGTGAGTCTTCCCCTCGGTATAAGGTCACATGTTATTACTATCACAAGGTTGGACACCTTAAGAAGGATTTTCAGAAGCGGAAGTATGATCTTTCGCAACAGAACAAAAAGCCATGTGATGAGGAACATGCGACAGCAGTTGCAGAAGAACGGGATTCGAATGACGGGCATGCTCTTTATTGTCTTACGACATCATGCTCGTATGACAGTGGTACTAGTTGTTGGATCATTGACTCTGGTGCCTCTGTACACTTTTCATGTCGCAGGGACTGGTATGTTTCATTTACTACAAATATTTGTTTTGAATCAGTAGTACTAGCTGATGGAGAATCACTTGGAGTAGAAGGAATAAGAGATATATGCATTGTATTGAATAATGCTCATAAATTGTTGGTACAGAATGTTAGATATGTACCTTCTTTACAAAAGAATCTTCTATCTATTCGACAATTAACTGAAAATCCCAATATTTTTGTGGATTTTTGTGGGAAGAAGTGTGTTGTTTCTAATGTGAAATAAAGACGGGTGATTGCCCTCGGTATTGGGCAAGGTGGTCAGTATCAGACTTGTTGATCCTGGCTACGATCAACATGAATGCACATGTGGAGGACAACTCTACCATACAGGATGTGTAAGAGGCTATAGTGCCTTGGGAGGAAGGCATTCCTCACAGATTTTTTGACTTGGATACAGTCAACCTACATGCACTTATTGTGGAAGCAGTATCCACTATACAAGATGTACGGAAGGCAGATATGCCTTGCGAGGATGGATTTCTTCATTCTGAAGAACGGTTTATTGTGGATGGAGACTCCACTATTCCAGATGCACTGACGGTGCATGGTGAGCTAGCATGTCAAGCCACTCACTCAGAGGTACTTGCTCGAAGGATAGTAGAGCATGGACAATTTGCTCATTGTGTTGTGAAAGATCTTTCCCAATAGAGGAGGATAAATGAGCAAGATAGATGAAGAGAAGTTGGTTCTCACTCCTACTACTGCGGAGATGATTGTTTCTCCCACTGCTGAGACGGATGAGACGGAGATGGTTATTTCTCCTACTATTGCGGTGTTGGTTCTAACTCCTACTGCACAAATGGTCACATTTCTCTTATTGAGAAAGTTGGATGAGCACTACATGGTGTTGCAAGGACATGATCGAGGTGACTTCGATTGCAAGATAACTGAGTCTTTGTATAGACTCCAACATGTTACACAAGCCTAGAACAGATTTTTCAATCAACCTCTCCGAGGTTTTATTTTCAGCACTCTGGAGATGGGGCTGACACTCTCACCCATTGATGATTCATCACTGGTCAATGAATCACGTAACAAAGAACCAGTGGACCACTTGCCATATTCTTTGTTCACGGGACCAAATTTTTGTTTTGCGGTTCTTCTCCATTCGACAACCACAACACAATCATGGACTACTGATTTTGAAGTACAACCTATGGCATAGTCTGTAAATCTAATGACTAAACATATGGGTTTTAGGACATTTGTAAAATTTTAGGACAAACTTGGTATTGTTTCTAGTTTAGTCATTAAGAGGGGGTGTTGAATATATAATGAACTGGTACATTCTAAACAGTTGAAGAGGTTAGAACCAGTTGTAAATAACCATCTTATAACTACTTTGTAACTACTCCTCTCATAATAAAAATCACCCTGCCTGAATCATTCCATGCAGTGCAGTTTGCCTTCTCTGTATTTTTTCTTCTCTTTGTTCTCTTTGCATATGCTAACAGACACTTATAAACCAAAATTTGAACTTGGAAGGCCTCCAAAGACCTCAAAATCACTGCTACTAGCCTACTTTAACCCTCCAAACATGATCAAAAGAAAGATTTGACCCTATGAAGCTTTCTAAGATGATGCTCCTGCATCATGTTTGCTGCAGACGATTTTGTTTTCTTCTACTCTGGATGCCCCTATAGCTTCCGGTAGTATCAAGCAGCGGATAACAAAATCAGCAGTTGCAAGCTACGAAACTCTACAGGAAAAGATTCAACCAAAGGAGTGGAATGCACTAGGAATTAAGATTTTCAACCAAAGGAGTGGAATATTAAAGCAGACAAAATACCTTCCATTTTAAAATGTGGACTCAACAAGAAGCATAAAGCCATGAGTGATAAAGATAAGGGCATGACTTGACTTTCAGCTGCAGTTGGATGATGAAAGATCCGTACATGAGCAGACAAGGACAGCACTCCCAACAGAGAAAGATGACCTCAATGCGAAGTTGGAAAAGGCTTACGGAGTGGCCATGCATTTGAGAGATGCAATTTTGAGGTCCGACAATGAAACTAAGAGTTTATAAGTTTACCTGCGGCGGTAGCTTTTATAGCCGCAGTCCAGAGATACCTGTGCTTTCTTCTACCCCAGCTGCCCTAGTTTCTTCTACTAACCAATCTTGGGGTGGAGGGAGAAGGTGGATTAGGGTTGATGTAGGCATTAGATTTTTAACAGAAATAAATCTATTTTTTATTTTATTCTGAAATATTAATAAAGTAATGGAATATTGTTTATGATTAGACTAATATTGTACTGTACAAGTGTTCAGTTATTTTTCTGATAAATTCATAATCAATATTGTTTTCGATGCATGTTTAGACTATCATATTGTAAGTAAAGTTGTCCCTTGTTATTAATGTGTTCTTTGACCTCATGTCTAAATACAGATTCGATGCAAATTTATGGACAATCCATTTTGATATTTAAATATGTCCATAAGATTTCCCTAATAGTTAATTTACTTGGACATATGATGGGATTAAAACCTCATGATTTTAAAATAGTTGTTTTGAGTCATATTTCTCAATTGTACCTATATACCAATTTAAATACACTAGTTTTAGAACAAAACATCCCTAGAAAGAAGAAATTAATTATATGATAATGTCGAAGTGATCCCATATCAAAGGGAATTTTTTGTAGTCATACATCTAGTTGGTAGAATAGTATAGGGTAAGTTAAGAACACTACAGTTTGAGAACAAAACATAGAATAAGTGAGAAAAATACAATTATACTAATGTCGAAATCCCTTTCAAGAAAACTACCATATTCGGTCAATATAAATATTTAAAGTACATCTAGTTGAGAATAGTACTAGGGTAAGAAGAATACTTCTTTGGCTGAAAACATAACTAAAAACAAAATCATATTTGTATACAGTGGTACAAAGGAGGTAAATCAAAACTATGTTATTCGTACAAATATAAATAAGTCATGTGAGAGGGGGCTACATGAGAACAATATGACCAATGAAGGCTGAAGATGGACACCGAGGCTGGAGATCAGCACTGTCACACATCTTTATCAACACTTGGAGAAAAAGAAGAACCAACAATATCATCATCCACAATCACAATAGGGCCATGCAAGATCTGATGATATCCTTAGGAGAATGTCCTAAGCTAAGGAAAGGTTGGACAAACATAGGAGGAAGCACAAAACTTTCGTAGACACTCCAACGCCAAAGAATCGTCAGTGCCTGAGAGAAAACCAGTGATATATATTTGCTTTCAACTTTTCATGCTCCAGGATGCATGCCATGAGGACTTGATGGACTTGATGGATTAGGATCAGATCCGCAGTGTTTGGTATTAGAATGAAAGGATTGATATCCTAGTAAAAACATGCAGAGGAAGACGAGGAAGCAGATCCGCCAACAGTTTGGTATTCCTTCTTGGAGAACACAGGATTGGGAATCCTAGTAATAATGATGCAACAGCCTAAACGTCCACACTGACCTGTCAAAATTTATGTTTACCGACTGCAAGGTTGGACAAACCTAGGAGGAAGCAGAGAACTTCCCTGGACACTCCAAGGCCAAAGAATGACCAGTGCTAGTGAGAAACCCATTGTACATATACATATATATATATATGTGTGTATATGAGTGTGTGTGTGTAAAAAGACAACACATATACATAACATACATATATATATATATATATATATATTTATGTTTTATGCATTTCAAGTGAGAAACCCATTGATGGTAATTGACATTTAAGTACGAGAAGATCCACTATGTCCTGGTATGTGAATGAAAGGATTAGGATATCCTAGTAGCAACATGTAGATGAAAATGTCTACTCACCAACATGTCACCATCTGTGAGTGGACCAGATGCATCCAAGGGACATCTAGAACCCCCAACATCCACGATATGCCAAAACAATATAATCCATAGTTACCTAGGACTCGGGATGGAGGGACGGGATTTCTGGGACAGCAAAAAATTTCCAAAATTTGGGGACAGCTACTTAAAAAATATATAAAATTATAAATATTTAAAATACACAAATAAATTTTTAAAATTCTATGAATACATAGTCTATGACAGTCCAGCATCTGCATTTGTGCTCAAAAAATTGTATTCATATATCACTCTTGATTCTTATTATGTCTTTGTAATACAATACGATCGGGTTATGATTAACCGGTAAATGTTTTGATCTATGCCTTATTGTTTTTATCATCTACACAACCTTTCTCTTCATATAGGCTTTGTAAGTTTGTTAAGTGATTGGGGCTTTCAAAGTGAATTTTAATTAGATGTATAATTTTATACATACAAACTTTTTTTTCAAATAGATATGAGTGGCTTCCAAAAACAATCATTTGCTACAAGCGTTCAATAGATCCTCATCATTTCTGGATAAATTTATTTCATTTTCAAGTTTATTCAAGCCCAATGCAATGGTGCAGCCAGATTGAGTCCATCCATGACCAGACATCAGGAGAAGGTGATTGAGTTGTGTGAAACCTTTCAATGGGCGAAATTATGTGATAAATTCAAGATAAGCACCTTGAAACAACCCAGTTTTGCATTCACCGTCTGATTGTTATTCAATGTTTTCAATATAAAAAAAATTGTATTTCACTGTTATTGTGATTAAAGCTGCAGCAAAGAAAATCATGAGTAAAAACCCAGAATGTCCCCGAAATTACCAAAAATAGGGGGATTCCCAAATAAAGTCCCCAAGGTTTTTTAACAGGTAGAAGACATAGCAATGGGATCTCCCCTCTCCTCATTGCTATCAATTCTTTTCATGGAGGGGACGTTTGAGAGGAAAGCCCTAAGTGGTATCCCGCTTTGGAGCCAAAAAATCCCAGATGTACTAATTTGTTGGGGATACCGTCCCCACATATTCACACATGGTGTAAAGAAACATTCCAAAAAACTGAACCAGTTATTAGACCCTCTGCACCACACGTACAGTTTATCAGGTGAGAGATAAGATCGAACACAAATCAAGAACACTTGTATTATTGTTCACCAAGCATAGCACGAAAACATAAGTAGCCGAAACATTTTGGATACGGGAGCTGGATACGGGAGCGAAGTATCCGATACACGGAAACGGCAAAAAAAAAATTTGACCCGAATACACTGTAGGATACGGCAGTACAAAAACTATATAAAAATTTAAAAATATATAAATTTCAGCCTTCTAAATAGGAATTTAATTATTAACCACATATTATGCATATGAAAGACAAGATAAAAGACAAGTTATAAGCTAAATAAGTGAATAACCACAAGTACAACAAACAAGTTAGGATACCGATAAAACTTAGAAACTTAAAAGCTTAAAAATTAAATTAAAATACTTAAATCGAACACAATGTGAACATCATGATATATTAAATTCAATCATAGATCAATATTCAAAGTTCAAACTATCTTTCATTGTCAATATTCATCATATTCCTCTTCATCATGAGGATCAAGATCAGCTACATCATCATCATTATGTGGTTCATTAGAACCACATGGGCTCGAACCACTCGCACTAGGGCCACTGCCAATTGCACCCCCTTGTGCATGTAGGTCTCGTGGTGCCACAGAACTCCCCTCATCATCATATGCTCCATGGTGGGAAACGGAAGCATCCAAGTCAACTATCTCTAGATCAATGTCTCAATGTCTTGTTGACCCTTTCTTGTACTCTGGCTGCTTGTGGGATAAAAGGCGCAAATTAATATGTTTGGAATGTATGTATACCAATTATTCAAACCTTTTAGCCCCCAATCTGTTGTGTTTCTGTGAGTGGATGAAACTATATGTACTCTAGTTGCGCTCAGAGGAAGATGAACTTGCAACCTATTAAGGCAACCCAAACTTCAAAGTCAATGCAAAGTTCAACTTCAAACTTAAACACTCAAAACTTAAATTTTAAAAAACGAAACGAAAAGAGAATAAAAAAATTAAAAACTTACTTGTGCCAAGACTTTGATTGCAAGAGGCTACAAGTAAACCAATGAAGTACCATGGAAGTACCACCACATATGAGCATCCATCTTGTATTTGCTTCGAAGAGCGAGAAGGCTATGACCCGTTTCTGCTATGAAATTGCCAAACTCTACCATAACCTGGTCTTTGGCCTTAGGATCAAGGAAGATCCTAGCCAATGCAGCCATATATCCCTCACTGACTTCCGCATCCCTGTATGGTGCTACCCTCCCTAGCAAGGAAAGGATCTTTGTGCTATAAAATCTAAGAGTCAATGCAAAAGCCAATAGATGTAATGGGGGGGTCATTTTGTTCCACCGCGCAATGAGGATTGACTTCACTTTTTTGAAAAATATTTCCTCGGGATCTTGTTATTTTGCATTTATGACGGCTTTTATCTACTCAATCATTGAGTCGATGTCGTCATATATTTCTCCTAGACATGGCTGATCCGTGTCAGTAAACCAGATCATGCTCATAATGGGCTTTGTAAAACTCAATAAATAATCCACTCTATCCAACCAAGGGTCCTCTAAGATCAGGTTCTTCACTTTTTGAGCTCGTTGAGTGTTTGATTGCCTCCATACAGACCAAAGATTGGATGTTACCATCCTCATGAGTGCCTCTCGCACCTTCACTAGTCATCTCAAGACGATTGTGTGTGATGCAAACCGAGTCTCAACAACCTAATAAGAATGAGGAACAAAAATTAAAAATCAAATTGAAAGATAAAAGAATACTAAAAAACTTATATTTAAATTTTAAATTAAAAAGAAAGAAAGAAAGTTTTTCCTTACCTTCAGTAGCTCCAACTACGAGAATGATCTAAAAATGCCCTGTGACATGTGGTGGTTGGTGACAAACATTTGGATCTCTTCAGCTTCTGCATACACTTGTTGGATCCACTCTATTTTGTTTGCCATCTTCTTTAGCATTAAATTCAATGAATGCACAACACATGGTGTCCAAAAAATATGCCCATACCGTGCCTCAATTAGCATCCCCGCAGCTTTGCAATTTTTGGCGTTGTCCGTTATGACTTGGACAACATTTTCAGGCCCCACTACCTCAAGGGACTCAAAGAGAATGTTGGCTATGAATTGGACATCCTTCACTTGCCCCTCACAATCAACTGATTTCAAAAACATTGCCCCCTTAGGGCATACTGCAATCACATGATTAAAGGGCGGTTTCTTGCATCTTTCCATCCATCAGAAACAATGGACACTTGTTTTGGTTCATGAGTCCCTAATTGGTTGCAAGGAGGTTTCCACATATTTTTTTTGTTTATCCAAAAGGGTGGTGCGGATCTTCTCATATCCTGGTGATTTATACACTTTTGTTGCCTCATTGATGGCTTTCGCCATCTCATGCCAATAAGGTGATCTCACAATATTAAAAGAAAGCCCATTAGCATATGCACACCTTGCAATGTGTTCATATGTGATTTCCCTATTCTCATTCTGAAAGGCCTTTTCCAATGGCCCTCTTGTCTTACTTTTCTTTCGTGCAAGGGAAGCATCCTCATTCATGGAGATAGGAGCCACAAATGGATGTGGCATGGCCACAATTGGGGATCCACTAGGTGATGGAGCAATTGGAGGCCTCGTTGAACGAGATGAACCTCCTCTTTTGGCCAATGGATGACCCGCTCTCATAGCCACATTTGCCTCTGTATCTTCCTACTCTTTGATATAGTCAAAACTTTTGCTTTTGGCACCCCAGCATTATTCCTCCCCGTGTATACTCTTACACCATTACCTGTTATGGCACACAAGTGGCTTTTCACCCTACTATAAGAGCCTTTGAAGACTCCATCACAATCATTGCATTTCCTTTCAAAACTACCAGCACCCGCACTTTGTTGAAGCATTGTTACATGCCTCCATAACGGTGGATTTGGGTCAAAGTCCTTGGCCAAAGATTGCCCAGAAGAAGCAGAACTTGTTGTTGCCATTGTAGAAATACCTACAAGGTTCCAAAAAAAATTAAGCAAAGAAAACAATGGCATGCAATTGCATTGTGATTGAACAATGAAAATTAAAAATACTAAATAGAAAGAGCAAAAAAAATATGAACATAAGCAAAAAAATATAATGTGTGAAAGATTAAATGACAAAAAAAAAGGAGAAACAAGGTTAGAAATTAAAAAAAAACTTACCTTCACTTAGTAAACCACAAATCCTTCACAAATCTTCCTCCTTTACAGCTCCTCACACTCCAACAAGCTTAGCAATGGCTCCTCAAACCCTAGACAAGCACAATGCAATTTTGGAGAGCCAAAGGTAAGTTTCTTTGCTTTATGTTTTGTTTTTGTGTTGTTTTTTTGTTTTATTGTTTAGAGTTAGCTTTTAGAGTTTATATTAGAAGAATTTTTAATTTTTTAATGTTGTGGGGCTTTAAAAACATAAAAAAAATTAAAAAAACATTTTTTGCAAGTGGGAGCAAGCAGAGGACTGCGGAAACGGCCGGGTACGGCACACATTTCCGCATCCCTCTACCCGCTCCATGCCCACTCCCACCGCCACTCCCACTCCCGCTCCTGAGGCCCCCTTCCGCCGTTTCGGTAACGTAGATGTTCACTATTAACTAAAATAGGTCAATGGGACTCGGAATGTAAAATCACATATAAAAGAACAATACTAAGGTAAAAAGACCCTCGGTCATGAAAACCTGAAAAGTAACTAAACACAAAGTGTAAAAGAAGGTGAACAAAGCAAAAGGGGGTAAAGCTAGAGGTGAACAAAGCAACAGGGGGTAAAGCTAAAGCGGTTAAACCCCGAGCCATTATGCATAGTACAAGTATAAAAAGCCCTACAAGAGAAAACCCAAACACTGACACTCCTGCAGGTATAATTCTAGATTTGTGATGAACAAACGCAGCAAATAATTTTTGATATAATATAGAAAATTATATCGGAAAATGTTATTCAACTAACATTGAGAAGTATCATAACAATGGTAGAATAATTTACAAACCTCAAAATTACTTGAAACCCAAAAAAGCAATAATGATTAAATATTTTAATGAACCGGTTTACTAAAAAATACATAAAATTTTATATTTTTAATGAAAATAATATATTTGAAAGGTTAAAAACCATAATTCCAACAAGTACACACAGAATATGCAAAGTTTTCTCTTATATATATGCAAGAAAGGTGTTTATAGCAAAATGGCACGAACTCCAAGTCCAATACACAATAAATATATCATAGATGAGATTCCGAAACAAAATACATAGACAATGAGGCTCTAAATGGTCTCCAATGATCAATCTCCATAGTTCAAGACTCCAAAAAAACAACATGATATGATCATTGATACATTACAAATACTACAAGTTACAAAACTCTAGAATAAACTAGACATCAATGATCAATCATCATGATCAAACTCTGCACCGCTACTGGAAATGGGATCCTCAAGGTCATCCTCATCAATATGATCACCAGCCTCTGGCTCTGACTAGGACTCATCCAAATCCTCAGGTACATCTGCAACAACTGGAGCTACACGGGGTTGAGGAGTAGGACGAGTGCGACTAGTGCCTGTTGTGTCTCGTGACAATGACGGCGGTGCTGCTAATGGCTCATCAGATTCTTGATCCAAACCCATCCACCCCAAGTCATCGAGATCAAACTCTGCTAGCTGACTCTCCTCTACCCATTCTGAAGTTGGATCTATATCATCCAAGACAATGGGATTAGTATCAGGTCTTCGGTTCAACAACTGGTTATGCCTTAACAGAAGGTTGTACTGCACGAAGACAAGATCATTCAACCGTTGTTGTTCCAAACGGTTTCTCTTCTTCGTGTGAATCTGCTCAAAGACAAACCAGTTGCACTCGCACCCCGAAGCACTGCAAGTTTGGCTCAGGATCCTAATTGCAAACTTTTGCAATTGAGGACACTGACTACCAAATGAATCCCACCAATGTGCTGCGATAAAAAATGTAAATGTTTAATTAATAAACAATGACAACAGAAAGTTAAAAACACAGTTAAAAATTAAAAAGTAAAACATAAACTTATAACTTAAAGGTTAAAGCGTAATTCAACAAATTAGAAAAATATTGTCTTCTGCTAAAAATTCATGATTATTCATTAAAAATTTTAATCAAATGAACTTCAAAAAACTTAGAATTTCTTACCTGGTTGGTCCACATCCCTTGCAATCTTTGCAAGGTTTTTCCCAAAGGTACCTGTGGCTCTGCTGAAGAAGTTGATCTGTCAGTGAACCTCAAGTTGTTGCATCTCATCAGGGACCATGCGCTCTAAGCACTCGTACAAACCATCTTTTACTTCTCCTGTTTGATCTTCTCCAAGCTGAGCTCTGTAATGATATTTTGGGTTCAAGAAATACCCAGCTGCATGTATAGGTCGATGGAGTTGATTGTTCCATCTATTATCTATGATCTCCCATATAGGCCCATACTTAGTTTACCCTGTCTTTGTATGCTGCCCTTATCTGCTCCTTTGCCTGATCCATAGCCTCATAAATATAGCCCATGGCTAATTTTTCCCCATCCACCAACCGCAACACCTTAACAAGAGGCTCAGACAACTTTCACAATCTCTGCTGTTTTTTTCCAAAATAAATTATCAAAAAGTTTCTTCTTTGTGTCTTTCCCATCCTGTTTCCGGCTCCACTTTGATGCATTCCATTCATCACTTAAAAACATCCTTTTCAAGTTCTGTTGTTGGGAAATAAGAGATTGCAACGTGAGAAAGTTCGTTGCAAATCTCGTGATGGCTGGCCTAACAAGTTCTCTGCCCTCAGTGTTCTTCCTCATTAGGTTCAATACCCATGAGTGATTATAGATGTATTTGGTGATGCTCTTGCCATGCTCTACAGTGTTCTTGATCCAATCTTTTTTCCCTATATCCTCAAGCATGAGGTCTATGCAATGTGCAGCACATGGAGTCCAAAATATTGTTTTGTGTTTAGCCTCTAACATCTTACCAGCAAGAACATAATTAGATGCATTATCTGTTATGATTTGTACAACATTTTCTACTCCCACCTCTAAAACAATCTCATCCAAAAGCTCAAACAATAAATTTGCATCTTTTACCCTATCAAATGCATCTACTGATTTCAAAAACATGGTACCTTGTGGACAAGAGGCAAGAAAATATATTATTGTGCGGTTCTTGCCATCACTCCACCCATCTGACACAATAGTGCATCCTGTTTTGGCCCATGAAGCTTTTCAACCTTTCAAATATTCATCTATGGATGCAACTTCTTTCCTCAAAAGTGATCCTCTCAAGTCATGCATATTAGGGCCTTTGAAGCCCTTACCAGCAACAACAATAGAATCAAACATCGGCTGGTAATAAGGTGAGCGGGCAGCATTGAAAGGGATATCTGCATCATACCACCATCTAGCAATGTACTCAAAAGTTGCTTCTTTGTATTGCTTCTTCCAATGGTTATCCAAGGTAGGCTGATTTTGTGTTGGCATGGAGGCACTAGCAGTGGCAGGTGTGGAAGATGGAAAAAAGCTTTGAATGTTCTTTCTTTTTTGAGGCCGGTTTTCTCAACTATGAGTGGATGGGGGAGGCATATACTGAAAGGGGTCTCTAACAGTCACAGAAGGGTCAGAGCAAGATCCTTCAACACTCAAGGCATGTTCCCTCCTTCTCCCTATTTCAGCTTCCATCTCTTTTTGCCTAGCCTTCTCTTCTCTATGTTTTTCAAGCATGTTTTTCATTTCCAACCTAATGTCATCAATACCAGGTGCCTCACATGGGGTAACTTGGCCTCTTTGACCAGCCAAGTGTTGTTTCAACCTATGAATCCCCCCCCCCCCTTGATGTGTTTCTTACAATATTTACAAAAAACTTGGTCATCAATTACGTCTGCATGGGCCCATGTAGGGTCTTTTGATTTGGGGGCCATTGCAAACCAAACAAATCTGAAAATGCAAATAAAAAATAAATAAATTTCCTATTTCTTTTTTAATAAAATTTACAAATAAGGGGCAAGTTTAAAATGTAACATACCTTTCAAAGTGCACACAAATGAGGTGAGGAAATGCTCCAAGCTTGTATATAGCACCACAAAGAGCCCACACTCCAAATGTAGATGTAAATGCCACCACAAAGAGCCCACACTTGATACCAAACAACTCCAAATGAACACTATTCAAGGCTGCCCCAATCCTCCAAATCCTTGCAAATAAGAGAGGTGCTCACAAATAGAGGTGAGGTGCTCACAAATGGATGCCAATATCACCACAAAGAGCCCACAAGCAATGCCAAACAAACTCCAAGCCTCCAACTTCCAAGCTCACTACAAAAAATAAACTCTTCAATCTTATGCTCACAAATGCTTTTGCTCACAAATGCTCACAAATGCTCAATGAGAGAGGTGTGAAGTGATAGAGGGGGGGGGGGTGTATTTATCACACTAAATTAGGGTTTAGAAGCAATAAAAAATAAAAGAAAACAATTAAAGACGCGTTTTTTCCATGCTGGCATCGTGTACAGCCGAAAAAGAATGAACCGGACCGGTTTGGCCGGTTTGGGCTAAAACCGGTCGGGCGATCAGAGTTACAGGCCGAGTCAAATTTTTTAAGGTCAAACCAGCTGGTTCCGGTTCCGGTTTGACCGGTTTTTAAAACATTGCTAAAGATTGCAATGTTGACATCAAAAGTTTGAGGTCAAAAGAAATATTAACACAAAAAATCTTATTATGAGTAAAATTCAGAGCCCCAAACATACCCTTTGTAACCCTATAGAAGTTCCATCAAGCTCATAAACCCAGATTCAAAACCTTACCTCTATCTACAAATTGAAATTTCTTTCATAACATTTTCGTGTCAGAAGTAAACTAGTGACGACATGCTTTCGTACAATAATAATGATCCGAGTGGTAGATCAAATTCCAAGGTCAACATCAACATGAAACCCAATCTTCTACTCTGTCGCAGCCTGTTCAGCCCAGCACCAGCTTTGGCATCAACACCAACATTTACACCTGGGCGGAATCCCCAAGGCCCAACACTGTTCACCGCACGTGTTAACTTATCCCCTTCCCTAACTACTTAATTCCACTGCCTGAAGACAAACCATCGTGCACAAAAGACTAACTATTTCATCTTTCATGATAATTCTTTCATCTTTTACAGCTTTTCTATAAATATATACAAATAAGTGAGGCGCTCGTGCATCTTTTCTCAGAGGTTGCTGTGTACGGGGCTTCAGATTAATATAATTCTGATTCAGCTCTCTCTCTCTCTCTCTCAACATGTCAATGAATATGTGTTCTTTATGTTTTCTGATTTCTCTTCGTGTTTAAACAACACACTGAATCCTACAATTAACTGTGTTACCCCCAGATATATCCCATGATCTGGATCAACCAAATGGACTAGAAGCCGTACCAATGAAAATGGAAATTTAATTAGCGATCTTATTCTATTGAACAGATAAATTGAACATCATAAGAAAAGAAAATCTAGGTAGCCAGTACGGGGTACGGTTCGGGTATAGGTACAGGGATCCAGTATGCTGGTACGGCAATATTTTTGGGGGGTGGTTATGGCACTTGGGTACAGCCGTACAATATATGTATAAAATATTTAAAATATTAAAATATATAGCCAAACAAGTAAAATTTCAGCCTTATACATGCATAGAGTAAAAAATTTATTAAATAAGTGAAATAGCCACAAAACATATTGATGATTAAATGCATTTTGTCATGATATTCGTTGATCGAACTAAGAACAAGTACATTGTTCAAATTTCAAATGTTACAATGTATACACAAGAATTGAGATAAACAGGCATACTAATAGTCTAATTTTAATCATAAATTATAACAAATCACGTAACTGGAATGAAATTCCAGCTATTACCAGCTCCCTCGAAAGCTGGCAGTTCAGATTCCTTTGGGGTTTCTCTTATTATTCCTGCATTAGTCTTACTTGCTAGTGGAAATGCTACCACTGCATTTTTTAATCCTACATTACCCAAACTCATCTCAACTGTTGCAGTTTCAGCCATTGTTTTAGGCACTTCTGTAAATGCCCTTGTTTTACCACAGTTGAATCAGGTATTGATTGAAATTTATGTGTTTTCTATTGTACTTGTGCCAATGATATTCATAGTAGACAGTAATCTCACTACAAAATTGACTTCCTACAGTTTACGGACAATATTTTGCTTGGTTTTGGGACTTCATTTTTTTCTAATAGCTTTTCTAGTAAAGGAGGCATTGTCGGTACTAATATGATTATTTGCATACATTACTATTTGGTTGACAACTTGTAAAATAGATTTAGAGTATTTACATGCATATTAGCATAGATACCAAAATTCTCCCTTGCTTCTATTCTTGATATTCTTGGGGTATAAATTCAGTAAAGATCCAATAAGATGTATTGTTTTATTATTTACGTGCTTGGGGTACATTAACCCAATCCCATCTATTGACCTTTATTGACCCAAAAAAAAAATTAAAAATTAAAAAACTACCGTTTTTTACTGTGGGTACATAGCGGGTAAGGTCAGGGTACATTTGGCAGTACCAAGGTATATCCAGGTACATCCCAGGATGTACCTGGGACATACCTGAGTACTGTTGGGCATACCCCCAACATAACGGACATGTATTATGTACGAAGTACGGTACATATCCGTATACAGACCTTGTACTGGCATACCCAGTAACGTAGAAGAAAATACACTATACACCAAGTAAAACATAAAATACATTCAAAATAGGTTTGCATAAAAGAAAACGCTTGGTATAGCTTGACTCAATGATTCTCACAATGTTGAGGTTCATTCCATACAAAAAACATCGACACTAACATTTTTTATAGGGACAAAACAACAAGATATTTACCCACTAAATGGGCCCACAATGTCATTGAGACCAAATAAACTATCACAATAACTCCAGGGAGCACCCTAATTTAATGATATTGTGGAATTGCACCCATTTAGTGGGTAACTATCTATAGGAGTGGAGATCACTCTTTCACCAGGATCATTCTAGCAGCATTATGCATTACCACAGCCATAGAAACACATGCACAACAAAGCACATTACACTAGCACAGAAATAAATTACAAACAACAAAGGGATCAATAATGTCTCCTCATTATTGTAGCTCAATATTTACGAACCCCATATCTCTTAGAAAATACAAGTGGGACTGCCTCTAAATAGGCCAAAAAAGGTGGTTACACAACAACTAGGTGATTGTTGTGAACCCCTCAAAATAGGAGAATCCCCCAAGAATATGGATTGAACAAATTCAAGTACAAGAGGGGATTATTTCCAACAAATTAACAAACTCCCAAGATAAGTTTAACTCGTAGTGTGAACTAATATTAAACTAGGCTAGATAGATAATATCTAGATAAACTAGGCCTAGTGTGAACACAATTCTGACACTATCTCATCAACGTGAAACTATTATTTGAGTCGATGTCATGAATAAAAGGAACTAAGGCAATACGGGAGTCAAGTGATCAGATTAGATCAAACAATCTTCATGAATTCAAATATTATATTGCATTTGAACTTTTTCTTTGTGCATGATTTATTTTGTCCATTCGATGTTTAATTTCAAATCCCAACACAGTATCAGATCTGGACTCACCCCCCACCCTGTGGAGATATTGTTACCGTGAAAAAATGAAGTTGAATATTGTTGCCAAACTGAGGTTTGTAAAATGGCCTTGCACATAGTTCCAGAGCCCTACCAACGCTTGTGCTAAGGACCAAAGGCACCATTATAGTGTGGGATTTGGTCAGAGACAAATAATAAGTACACAAATATTTTAACACTCAAATGCATGACACATTATTTTTATTCAACCTAAGGGCTTTATATACAATCAACATCTCCTATTTTCTTGGAGATATTATTATCGACTTTGCTCATCCCTCTTTCTTTCTTATTTTGTACGTGATTGTCTATAATAAACACCAAACTAAATCAACCCAATAATAGATTGATTAATAAGACCTACACTATACGTAATATTTCCTAACATTCTTCCACTTTTAATTTTCATTCAAAGACTAGGAGTGAATCAACATCATTTGTGCGAATGGCCTCACTACACATACATACAATAGTTCATACATACACATCTGTGTGGAGGAGGACATACAAAATCATTCACAACAAAGAACAACTGTGCATGAATAGGGACACAACAATTCCTCAAAGATATACCATTAGTGGGAGTGGTCCTCGCTATGCTCATCCTTACATGCGACATCCTTTCTGTGACTAGGCCTCAACTCAATGCTCTTCAGGTTAAACAAGGCCTCAAGTAACAATTACAAAATACAACAATAGTGGGAATGTGCCTCACTACATTTTCTCAAGGGCATCTACATAAAGGTCTTTGTCATCATCGGCGTTGGTGATAACCGTCTTTAATTTGGTCCTTTTGGCTCTGGATTTATTACTAAAGCACCGAACCTCTCTAAGCTAGTAGCAAGCTCATGACCAATGATTACCCCACATCCTCCTATGGTCCTCCAGCCTCTTCCAACTCAGCTCAATTAGCTAGGTCAATACCGATGATTTTGTGGACCACAAATCAGTGCATGAAGCTCTGATGGTTCTGTGTTTTCTGCTATGTTTGTCGCCTCCATGTGAATACAATTCCCCCCTCAAGCAAAAAGCTTCTATAGGTGTCGAGTACTATCGACAAAGCACCCATATACAAATATATATTTAAAGTTCAAACTTCAAATGGACCTTTTTACATGAAAAACAATTATATCTCACATCTAATGAGAGGTGAAATGAAACGGTTCACATAGATGTTTTATAATATCTTTTTACAAACCCTGGCCAGATTTCGTCAAGAGAAAATTCCAATATCAAAAGTTATAAAATTTTCAATTACATACAAGTTTCCGAACAAGAGTTTGAGGCAAAACTGGTCTAGAGGAACACTAAAACAATTAAATCTCAAAAACAAAAAGAGCAAAATTGTTTTGCTGACTATGTTAAAAGACACAGCATAGGAAAATTTTGCAGACTAAATCGTTCTAGTTTAGGAGATGGTGAATTAATCCAAGTCTCGGGTAGACTTAAGGAAAATAATCAATAGTTTCTAAAAGTTAAAAAATATAAGGGTGTCATGATGCGTCTTTCAAATAAAGTTAAAATAATAAAGTTGATATTTTAAGTTGTCAAGTAACTTATCTTTATTAAAAAGTGACAACTTAATATTACTTTATTATTATAAATAAAAACTAAAGGTGGGTTTCCAAATTAAGCAAGTCAACATCAAAATAGAAGATGGAAAGTTACTTTTGGGGCTTTTCCTTGGGAAAAGTGTCAAGTGAACTTATAAAAATGTGTTGGGGGTCATTTGGAAGGCATATGTGGCTATTATCTATTTTTACATTGAGAGTTTGAGCTGCTGCTTCAACTTCTGCTTTTGGGGATGAAAACCCTCCATTGCAATCAAATTTGGGGACGAAAAAACCCTCCAATTTTCAGTGGTGACTCCATCTAGGAGTTGCATTTGTGCCTCTAGTCAGAGATTTGCAGTTTTCATTTCAGTTTTATCAACTAGGGCACATTTTCAGATCATCGTTATGAGTCACCTTCCATAGCTAGGGTACGTTTTTAGTCATTCATTAGCAACTAAGACATGTTTTGGGCATTATTGTTAGGATTCCCGCATTGGGCATCACCCGCTGCAGCTAGGGCATCATCAAATTTACCAAGGGTTGACGTCACATTTAGGGCAGTCACTTTTAGGGATGACGTCACACCATAGTTGGCCACTGTCACTTCTTTCAGTATGTAGGCCATCATTGGGTGTATTTCCATCTATCTAGGACACCATTGGTTAGAAAATTCGATGTATACATCCAACTGGTATTTTTTTTATTTCTTGTGTCGAAAAAAAAAAAATGCTGATTTCAATGGTTATGTTATGCCTATCATTATATGTGACAAGTTTGAATTTTTCCTAGAGCTTAGAAGTTATTTCCATTATTTATCAGCATTTGTAATTTTTGCCATAAGGGTTTTGCAATAAAAATTTATTTGTATTAATCTTGCCTTCGGGTTTCTGGTGAAAATGGAATTATTTAAAAATGTCCATTTAGGAATATTACAGTGGTATCAGAGCGAGGGTCTTGCCAGCCTGTGAATCATGAGGATAGTGCAAGAATCCATGTTAAAGATGTTACAAGCTATGCAAGAATATGAGAAGGATCTAAAGTCATGGATAGAAATAAAGATGGAAAGGTCAAAGTTTTAGCCGTAAAAATCTTTAAAGGAGCAAAGGGAATTCAACATGCATGTCAAAGGTAAGGAGAATCTTATCTGAAAAGGAACCAGAGAATGTGGTCGAAAGGAAATTAACTACATTGCAGACAATTGCAGAGGATGTAATGAGGACTCAAAAAAGGTGTGATGAATGGCTAAGAAGAGCCAAGGAAAGCTAAGTTGATAGCCAATCAAGCAAAACAACACCCACAAAAAAATAAAGGAAAGAATTATCCAATCGTAAATGGTGGAGCATGAAGGAAAAATCAGATTTGCAAGAATTTGGAGAGGAGTTTTTGGTTAATCTCAATTTTCAATATAGTAGAGTTGATGCAAATTTCCCTAAGGCATTGAAAAAAAAAAGTTGTTGGATCATTCTTATGACAACTCAAAATATGGAGGGAATGTTTTAAATCAAGAAGTTTATGAGGTGGAGTTCCAGGAAGACCTTGTTGAGAGGCATGCACATGAGAAAAGGGCCTCACCAAATACTAATGTTGGTTTTCAGCTTGCTGGAATTTTCATATCAGCGACTAATGGTAAGCAATTTGATTATCTTCATGATTATAGCAAGAAGCATGAAAGTGTTGATTTTAGCAGAAGTTTGTGGCAAGACTCTTGTCATCATGGGAAGTACCAAGAGATTGGTGAAAAGATGAAGGGTACAAAATGGAAAGAGGATCTTTTCTCTCAAATCCAAGATCGTTTCTGTATGATCGTGTGGGATCCTGGTGTTATAAACAAAGAGCTAGGAAAAGAAGATAGTGAGAAACACATGAAGGCTGAAATGTTTGATGGTTTTAATATCACAGTTGTAATAGATTCATAATTCCATCCGCCTGGATAAGTAGACAATTTAATATAACCATGGGTGAGAATAAGGTATGGAGTGAATTTTATGTTATAAGAACTAACATGGTTATGGAGATAGAAGGGTTGCATTCCATTGGCGAATTAGTACAAAATCACAAATCTAAGGAGCTAAAGTTTACATCTAAAGGAAAAGATATGGTGCTTGGAAGTATCTCTGATGAATCATTAAGAGTAGTCATAGCTAAAGGGACTTCTCAGAAAGGACAAGTTGCTTGGGCAGCAAGTTGCTTAGTGGTGGAGAGCATGCAAACTATTTCATCTTTTGGTAAGCAACATAGTCTTTATGTTGATATTCAAATGCTTCCAAAACAACATAGTATGGTGTTCAATAATATGTCCCCAGGATCACTATCAGATAGAGGTTTCCAACATGCCATAGAGTTGAAAATTGGCTGTAAGCATGCCATTATTACTCCTCATTTCTCAAAGACTGATTTGAGATCAAGCCACCATCAGATCTTTGTTTGTAAGGGAGGTGTGCACAAGACAATTTTTAGTTGCCTTACTGGACACATTGAGTTCTTGGTCATGCCATTCAATTTGACTAATGCTCCTGCTACGTTCCAATTCATGGTGAATCAAGTATTCAGTGGTCAACTGAGACAGTTTGTTTTGATAAATTTTTATGATATTCTGATGTGTAGCAAAGCATGGAAGGATCATATGAGACACCTAGATTTGATCCTTGGGATTCTAGAGAAACAGGCTCTATTTGTAAAAGAATTTAAGTGTGAGTTTGGGGTCACAAATATTTTATACTTGGGCCATGTCATTATTGCTCAAGGCAGGCAGGTGGATCAAAAGAGGATTCAAAATTTTCTAGTTTGGGCACTCCCTACCACACTAACTCTATCGAGGAGATTCTCTAGTTTATGCAGCCATGATAGAAGGTTTGTTAACGGATCTTCACGTATAGCAGCACCCTTAACCAACATGACAAAGAAATAAGCTTTTGCATGGATGGATAGAATACCAGAAGTTTTTGATAAGCTTAAGAAGGTAATCATCACATGTCTTGTATTTTCCATTTCAGATTTCTCACAACCATTTGTGGTAGAATGTGGTGTTTCAGGAGAAGGTATTGAGACCATATTAATCCAAAAGGGGGACTCCATTAAGATGGAGAGCATGAAGTTGAAAGATTCAGGAAATAGTTTCTCTATTTATGACAAGGAGATTCTTGCCATCAAGCATGTTTTGGTAAAATTCAGACATCACTTGGTTTATGGTAGATGTGTGGTTGAGACAGATTGCAATGGCTTGAAGTCCTTCTTGGATCAACAGGATTTGAATGATGAACCACAAAGGTGGGAAAGGAAAATCCAAGGTTATGATGTTGATATAAAAGGGAAAAAGCATGTAGTTGTTGATGTCTTTTCTAGAATGGTTGTTCTTTGTTCTATTTCTGTCATTTATGGTGATTGGAAGATTTCAATCATGGTAGATTATGCCAAGAATACATTTTCTAACAACATTTTAGATGGAAATGTGAAGGATGAAAAATATGTGCTAGCAGATGGTCTCATTTTGAACAAGGATAGAATCATTCCACTACTTGAATTTGAGATAAAACAGAAGATTTTGAAAGCTTTGCATGATATACCAATTTCAAGACACTCTAGATCCTACAATATTTGTAGATATATAAGAAAGAGATTCTCATGGTGGAGCTTTGAGGAGGAGGATCTCAAACACATTAGGGAGTACATCACCTAGTAGAATGAAGTAGAGCATGTCTTCCCAGTAAGTTGGTTGCAGCCATTGCTTATTCCCCATCAAGATTAGAAAAGTGCATTCATGGACTTCATCACAAGTCTTCCCAAGGTACATGGTAGAGACTACATTTATGTTGTTATGGATAGGCTGAATGAGTATTCATACTTCTTTGCCATTTATCCAAAACTCAAAGCACATCATATGGAAGAAGTATATCCTTTCACTCAAGGTTGTCTACACATAAGAGTATGGGATCCGGGTGATATCTCGAGAGTGAGATCTATCAAGGGTAGTAATAGCCAATTATGGTTATATGGCAAAGGAAACAAACCAGGGGCTGCCATTATCAGACTTTCCAGCCTTAGGACTGCTGTCATCACAGATTCCAGCTGCTGCACTATACCAATTACAGCCCTACAAGTGTTTTTAGTCACAGGGTTGCTGATTTTTCAGGGTCTCAATAGAGATACGCTGATTATGACTGTTGAGAGAATATTTTCAGTCATTGATTGTCTATTTCCAGCCTCTGAATTGTTGATAGCAATGATTTATGCAAACGATTTTCAGCATTATTGCTGTTATATCATTTTCACACTGCTGATTTGTGAAATTTCAGACTTTGGACTGCTATTAGCAGCCAAATACAGCTTCAAGTTTGCAGGATTTGAGGAACTTTCCTTACACTATATTGTTTGTGAAGGATTTCAGCCATGGGATCAGTTGAAAACTATCTTTCCCATCGCCATTTTGTTTCATAATCCAAGGGAGGATCCAAACTTTTCAGTTCATAAGTATATCAGAGTGGCGCAGTAGAAGCCAACTACATCACAAAAAGGTAATGGTAACTTGTTATGTTTGCATCCTCATGATCCGTTGTTTGTGGTCAAAAGTCAAGAAGATAGTTCACTAAATAGATCAACATATAATGTTGCACATGCTTGTGGCCATCATGGGGAACAATTTCATGATAATTCACAGTCAAACAACTTGGTGAGGCAGAGTTTATTCAGAACATGGAATTGCAAGTGCCCAAGGATGAATTGGGATCCAGGCATTACAGAGATGGGCATTTGGGGAAAGTCTGAGCAATTGGGCTTGCAATTGCTTGAGACAAGCAATTTTTGGGAAGGGCGGACTGTCATGACCCCTAATTCAAATAACATAAGAATAATAACCTTAATATTTTTTACGTTGTTATGTAACTTACTTTTTATTAAAAATTGGCAACTTAATATTACTTTATTATTATAAATAAATAATAAAGTGGCTTTCCAAATTAAGCAAGTCAACATCAAATTAGAAGATGGAAAGTTACTTTTGGGGCTTTTCCTTGGGAAAAGTGTCAAGTGAACTTATAAAAAGGCGTTGGAGGGTCATTTGGAAGGCATCTTTGGCCATTATCTATTTTTACATTAAGAGTTTGAGCTGCTGCTTCAACTTATGCTTTTGAGGACGAAAACCCTCCATTGCAATCAGATTTGGGGACAAAAAACCCTCCAATCTTTAGTGGTGACTCCATCTAGGAGTTGCATTTGTGCCTCCAGTCAGAGATTTGCAGTTTTCAGTTCAATTTTATCAACTAGGGCACATTTTCAGATTGCATCATTAGTCACCTTCCACAACTAGGGCACATTTTGACTCATTCATCGGCAGCTAAGACAAGTTTTGGGTGTTATTGTCAAGATTCCTGCATTGGGCATCACCTACTGCAGCTAGGGCATCATTCCAAGGGCTGGCGTCACACCCATAGTTGGCTTCCGTCACTTCTTTCAGTCTGCAAGGCCATCATTTGGTCTATTTCCATCTATCTGGGATGCCATTGGTCAGAAAATTGATGTATACATCCAACTGGTATTTTTCTGATTTTCAGTGTTGAAAAAAAAATTAAAATCTGATTTCAATGTTTATGTTACGGGTGTTATTATATGCAACAAATCTGGATTTTTCCTAGGGTTTAGAAATTATTTCTATCATTTTCCAGCATTTGTAATTTTTGCCATAAGGGTTTTGCAATAAAAATCAATTTTTATTAATCCTGCCCTAGGGTTTCGGGTGAATCCGGAATTATTTTAAAAATGTCCATTTAGGGACACTCAAAGGGGATATAGATACAAGGGTCTTGCATTTTGTTGTCCTGCAGAATGTGGTGGTCAGTCTCAAAGTTGGAAACCTATGAACACAAACTTAATGGAATAATTGGATCTGTGTTTGAGGATAACTGTATGGGGTTGCATTAAGGCAGATGGTTCCACTCACAGACACAGACAAAGACATGCATACAAAAACAACATTATCAAGGTATTTTCCTAAGTTCCTTAAAAATCAAACAATTTTCAAATTCGTGTTAAAAACGAAGACAACCGAAGCGTAACATGGCAGAACATAAAGAGATACAAAATGGCAAATCATGTCTTCATGACTTGATGTTTGTGATTAATCAGATGGTAGTAGCATGCTCAGGTATTAGATAGGCAGTTCATGTTGTAGGGATAACTAAGATTTTTGGTAAGATTATTAAGGGGAATCACAGTACATTGACTATTTTAGTTGTCCTGTAAAGGCCTGCTGGTCTTGGGTTTCAGTGATTGTTATATTTTTTGAAGTG
The DNA here is from genome assembly GCA_019776745.2 of Taxus chinensis. Lineage (NCBI taxonomy): Eukaryota > Viridiplantae > Streptophyta > Pinopsida > Cupressales > Taxaceae > Taxus > Taxus chinensis. The sequence continues at coordinate 199,438,143 of CM034152.1, read as the reverse complement.
CACATTAAGGTCAAAATGAGGAGAGGGGCTAAAAAGGCATAAAAAGAAAAGTTGTTAAATTTATTGGTCTTATTTACTCCTATGGAACCCATTTTCAGCCCTTTTTGCTATGTTTCCAAAAGAAACTGACTTTACAATTATTTTTGCATTTATTTATGAACAATGGTGATTAAAAGGAGAAGTTTAAGAAACAAAACTACAGGTTATAGGAAAGTTTTAGTGCCGTAATGCAGGAATAAACTGTGCACAAAGAAAATTTAATGAAGTTGTTAAACACGTCCTAAAAATATTAGACGAATGAAGTCGCTAAACACTTGATAAAAAAGATTAGACAAATGGAAATAACTAATACACATGGTCATTGATCAAGTCACTGAACATCTTTAATAAGAATTATCAGCAAAAGATGATATCATTGCAAAACTACGTGCTAAACTTGAGCGGCTGTGGAAGCCTGAAAATACCTAGAACATAAAACCTGAAACTTGTTAAGCAAAGATGATGAAAAATGAAGATATGATTAGTCATCTAAAAACAAAGAATGCTGTGATTCCAAGCCTTGAAAAGAAGGCTAACAGCATTGGTTTGAATTTTTTTAGCTATTGCAGACGATAAGTTACACAGTTGGAGGACTTGGAAAATTTGAGCAAAATCATAATTGTTCCCATCAAGACAGAGTGAAGACCAAGGAATGCAAATATAGGCTAAAATAAGATATTTTTAAAAACAGATGGCGAGGGTGAAAGTTCTGAAAAGCTAAACAGCAGACAAAACAACATCAATGCCTTCATTGTAGTGACAGGGTACACAAGGGACAGCAGAATAGATATCAACAATATAATTGATAGAAAAAGTGGCAAAACAATGAATAAAGATATAGTGGATAAAGATGTACTGGATGAACCAGTTCTTACCTGAGTATCAACATATTAAATACCAAGGTACATAACTTGATGTTGATATGGTGGCAAAAAAATCATCAATCACAAAATGTTGGTTTAAACTTTAAAGAAAGCAGAATTGATTACATGCTGAGAAGAGAGGTAGTACAAACCAATGACACTGGATTTCAAAGTATTTAAATATTAATGAGCCATGAGAAGCAGATAATCCACATTCAGATCAAGAAGATTGAGGGTGTGAAGTCAAGATTGAGACATCGAAGCAGTGAAGCCATGCAGCCACTAAATGACTCCACAATATCATTAAAAGAATAATGGCAGACAAACTCAGAAAAACATTTAGTTCTAATGTACTCCTATAACAATTAGACAAGAAGCAGGTCAATGTGAAGCAATATACAAGTGAGAATCTAGAGTATATGCAACTGCAAAGAGCATCTTGAATTGTAAACAGCTTGACAACTAAAGTCTACAACACATTTTCAGTTTTCTTCATCAACGGCCACAAATTCTCATGGAGTGTTATAGCTTCATCGCTGACTGTACACTGGAATGCTGGTTTCCCTCTTTTTAGAAAACATTAATAAAACATACAACTCCAAGCACTCGAATAACTTTAATCTGGAATTTGTTGAACCAAACCTAAAACTTTTGAACCCTAAGCCAATTCTAGAAAAGGAGAAAAAGACACTTTTAAGTAATTTTAATCTATATATTCTGAATAGCACCTGAATGATAAATGCTTCAAGACTTTGATCACCACCATCTGAGTCTGTCCGCCCAGCATAAGAATCATCCATCCCCTGAATTGATGCTAACTCGTAGACCCTGAGACAGGAGGCAAAAGTCTGCCACAGTGGCTCCAAAATTACTGTACAGAGGTAATATTAGTTTTAGAACCAATTGATTTTGAAGAAAAGTCTGTCATTGGGCATTAAAAGAGGAATCAAACAGAATTCTGAAAGACATGTCACAGAAATATCAAACACAAAACGCTCATTACCTGAAAACTCGGATAGCACAAGTTTTGGGAAACTCTGAACCATCTGCGTTAATGATTTTACAACCTGACAAAAAGAAGTTCCTTACATAAAATAATGTTCTCCTATGAAATTTCAAGAACTTATTACTGAAATTAATATGTGGTCTAGAGATATTCAGCTTTCTGAATCTCCTACCTCCATCCTAAGACCCCAGTCTTCTGGATCTTCTGAAGATACTGGAGGAGATAAAATGGATGAGAATTGTTCCAACCATGTTTTCAACATTGGTGTCATCAATTCTCTGGTTTCTCGCTACATTTTGAGACAGATAATTGCAAAGCAATGTTAAGGTTGACAATATAAAGACTACCTTGATAGCAATATTGAATGAACACTGAAGCCTTAATATGCTGCATCCCTATCAATATACTCCATAATTCACCAGATGGAAGTTGTGAACAACCATACCTCAAAAACACCACTCATTACTCCTAACGTAGCAATGCAACTATGAAGGATTGCTAGAGCTCTACGGCGCATAGAGGAATCATATACCTTGACAAGCATTTTTCATCGGATCAGATTCAAAATAGATGAAAATTGCATTGGAAAGCATCATGCATGGAAAAGTTTGAAAGTTTTGATGTCTGTGGTCGCCATTCACAAAAAAGGATATCTAACATCAAAATTACAGAAATTACCTGGGTGGAAGTGAAATAAGAACAGAAGAAAATACCAACTCACATTTACAGAGGAAGCAATTGTGTACAAACATGGAAATAAGACAGGAACTAATTTAGGCAAAAGCTTATCATCCAGATCCCCAGAAAAAAGGGCCAAACACCTTAAAGCTCCACGAACTGCCAAGCAAGAGAAGACATGTTTCAGTCTGCGCACAATAAGGACAGTCCACAGCTACTTACAGAATGATTGGAGCTTTCTACTTTAACGAGAATAGCATACAATTGCAGAATTGCAGCTCACAAGTCCTTATCATCAAGAGAACAATGTTACAGATTAAACGCAAAGACAACACATAACAGATGCAGATAATAGTGAAATTCCAAATTGAATGATAGATAGTTTAAGTTGTGTTATTCTAATAAGAAAAGACAGAATGCCAGTAATTAGAAAAGGTAACATCCCAGAAACACATGCCCGAAGAAAGTTGATATAAAATATAAAATATGCATACCCCCATTCATATTTGTTTGATCACTTATCAATTTCAAGAGTATTGACATCAATTCTGGCCATTCTTCTGGCCAGTCATACTGTGCAATAGATGCCACTGCCATGCCAACAGCAGTACAAATCTTCCGATAAGGATCATCCAAAGATTGCAGCAGAAGATTTCGTATCACACCCTTTCAAATAAAGTGAACAAAAACACTCAGCAGAGATAATGATTGCATATTTCAGTATCCCAAAGTATCATAAGCACAAAATAGTCAAAGAACAACCCTCTTGGAATGCAGCTCACTGCCACAAAAGCAACATTTTAATACAACAAATGAAAAATGTTTGAATCTGCAATCAAATTCTCCAGCTGAAGGGGAATACATAAAAATATATATGAAGTTAGCTGAAAAGAATATGTATACAAAGCATCAAATCCCATGAGCCTATATATCAGTGAAAATTATCCAAGTATAATGAGGAATAAACTGGTATAATGAGGAATAAACTGGTTACCTTTTCAAGGGATTCTTAAAATCAACTAAGGAGAAATCTACCAGGCAAACAGTACAAACTCAAAAGAAAATGAAACCAATACAAAATTTGATAAGCATATTCACTAAGTTCGTAATCACCTTATCTCCAGATAGAACTGTTGGAGGAATGTAATTTTCCTCTCCTTCTTGCCAATGTTGTTTTACATACTGTTTCAGCAGAACCGCAGCCAGGTGAAAATGTACAGTCAAGGCATTTGATCAGTTCAAAATGTAACAGGATTGATAAACTGCAGTGTGTGCTAGCCATTGCATTTAGAAACTAATTTAACATCACCACACGGTTGCTTTTTGCTTTATCAAAAACAATACTCATGACAAGGTCCAAATAGCCCAAACTCGCTTATGTGACAGTTGGATAGCGAATCAATCATACATTTATATATGTATCTAAACACCAACGGACAAAGAGAATATGCATGATAGTGTCCAAAAATATATAATATTTATATAAAAGGATATTTGTCGTAATCCCAATGGCAGCTCCCTGTTTCCGGTTATTTTCGCTAAAGCGACTCCAAACCCTTCAGAATAATCAAATGTTGTCAATCAGATATTATTGCAGTACATATAAAATAGCTAGTTTATCCTTGCCAATTTTAAATGGACCGTCAATCCAATAACATATGGGAGATATATCAAAGGACAATAGAAAGTGCTTAGCTAATGAACCTCTCCAGCAGAAAAGAATCCATAGCAATAACTATAGAACCACGTAAGTTACAAGAATGTCATGCAGCCTATCATATAATTTTCCTCCAGTTTTACTTTTAAGTATTACCCTTCCTTATGAAAACAACCCGGAAACATGCACACAAATTGTGGCATGGACTGGCATTTTAGTTCCACATAATACATTTTCTCAGAAATTCAACTACATTTACAATCCTGGTTTCCTAGTAACACGATTGTAATTCTTTAATATATCAGCTACAAAGAAGCAGCTTGCACTTTTAAAGTTTTAAGAGTTCGACCAAACCATAGAAAAACAAAAAACACTCCAAACTCTGAATACTTGAAATAAAAACTTATTCTTTTGGTTGATCGTCAATGGTGATGCCAATTACAAATGTACAATTTCAAAACATGCAAGCTCCTCATCCTGTTTAACATCATCATCAAACTATGTGCATTGAACATGGTAGTATGCAGATACAAATTTTAAAAATGATACCTGTGTAAATAATCTCAAAAAATATTAAATTGTACAACTTGAAACGTGAAGAATAAATTACCAGAACAGCTTCTTATAGAGCTTGCCAGCAGAGGTAGAAAAAATCAGCATGCATCATCTCAATGCATGCAACATTCATATCAAAACAAACAAGCAAAAAACATTACAAATGCTTTGAATATGGAAACCTGCACACTGAAATCCTCAAGCAAGGAGAACCTAGGAAATAAAAAGAGACAGAATTATTGACACAGCACAATTAAATTATTAATAGCTCAGTAGCAAAGATATGGAGCTCGCCAATATAATCTCCCAAGAAAGAATGAATTTTTTCAGTTGCAAGTTTGAAACCATCAGCAACAGCAGCTGAAACCCCACACAGTCCTACAAACTAGGACAGAAGCTGAAATGATGAAATGTGAGGGTACTTGGGATCGTCATTTCCATGACAATAGGTAATCCAATCCTTCTACCATGGTGCAGTGATCAAATGTAAATTTGAAGAGAGACATCACATAAGCCAAAGGAAAGGTTGTAGGTATGCAAGACAATCCGACATCAACAAGCACTTATTTTTCAGAATACCCAGAACGCAAGAGGGGTCATGTCTATAAAGGTAACTTTTGAATAACTCTGTTACAGTTTCAATTCTGAACATTGCAGAAAATAAAATGGATGCTTCGCGGCTTAAAAAATATCGTAAGCATTCAGGTAAACATTAATAAACTATAAAGGGATTATGGGGTGTATCGTTTCAGATGGTTAGAAAGATATCAACCATCAAACTCATTGATATCTTGCATTTCCAGCCGACAAGGGGTTATGTTCTTTTATTCTCTTAGACACTACAAGAAGGGCCACGGATAATCTGACGCATAATTAAAAATTATATACATTTGGTGCATATTTGATGCCTCTTCAAAGAGAAAATTGAATAATTTGGTCAGGATATTGTTGTTCAAATGGTGACAAATAATGCAACTCACAACACCCTTGCAGGAAGTATGATTAAGGACGAGTACTAAAATGCACCTTCCTTTACAGCAACCTTCTGTTTATGGATATTAATAACATTGCATGGGTAAGGCAAGCAGTAAATGAAGAGAAATTGTAGCAGAATTACATTGATAATTGTATGCTGTCCTTGGCCACTTAGCAACTTCTCCAATATAAAGACACAAGGTTTGCTTCCACCTTTATTATATTGCAATGTCTCTTAAGAGAGCCTAAGTCACTTACAGAGATTGAAGTTTCGCTTCAGAGGCAAAGATGTAAGGGTTCCTATTCTAGTGCAACCTCTCCTATGAGGGCCTTAGTCAGTTAGACAGATGGTACCTTGAATGACAAAGGTTAAAGGAGCCCCATTCTGTTGCAACATCTCTTACAAGTACCTGAGTCACTTATAAATATGGTGATTTGAGCAGAAACAGTGGAAGGGATCCCATTTTGTTGGTGGTAAATGAGTTCGGGAGCTTGTCACTGGCTGATTGCCAGAGAATTTTTGGTGATGGGTGGAGGATGTAGTGGCCATGAGTGGTCTGAAGTTTTAGGCCCTTTACCTGTTTTGCAGGGACCATCCATGCATAGGTGATGTATATAACATCCTTAATTAGACGAGGGACAAGTTTCATCAAATAATATCAAATTAATATTCCAGGATTGACAATTCAAACAGGGATGTAGTGTTGACCATAGTTAACATACTCGTACTTGGCAAAAACTCGACAATACTCAGCGAATACTCAGGAATACTCGGCAACTTTAAAAATACACAAATTTCTTTAAAAAACATAAATTTTAAGCAACATATAACTACAAAATGTATCAAATGAATTCATAACATGTTGGAGATGTGTTTTCTATTATATTTGAATACAAATACAATACAAAATCACATCATCATGCGAATACAACTTGCTAATAAGTAATATGAATTTATGATGATTGACATTGAAAAATATCATCATAAATTTCATATCTATGCAAGTTACAATATACAATAAATTACATTTTCCTCTTCCCCGTTCTAAAGAAATATTGGGGAGAGGGTCTAGTGCCTCTACTAGTCCCTACACTCGGCTGCGTCTCCTCGCTCCTCCTAGAAGGCTGCGACTCTTGCTCCAACCTAGAAGTAGATGGTGGAGGCTCCTCTACTGCAAGTTGGAGATCATCTCCAAAGATGCCATCCAATCTAATATCTCCTACAGCTGCTAGTGTTTCTCCCTCCATAGCTTCCCTCTCAAAAGAAGCAATCTCGTCCTCGATGAACGCAAGGATTTCCTCTTCTCGCCCAGTCCACTTGTTGTATGGATCTATCTCATCCAAATCAATAAGCTCCTTTGATGTGGCCTTCAATTTTCTTGTGCGAAGCTAGAGATTGTATTGCACAAAAACCAAGTCGTTAAATGTTGCGCTTCTTCTTGTGAATGGCCCCAAACAAGTTACAGTTGCAATCACATTCAAAAGCGCTACAAGGTTGAGATAGAATTCTGAGGGCTAGCTTTTGAAGATGTGGGGTATTTCCTCCCCAATCCTCCCATCAAGAACCTACAAACAAGATAATCAAAAGTTTATAAGTAATTAATAAAATCAAATATGTAACTAATAAGTAACTTGTTAAACATTCTAATTTGTATTACTTGGTGTCTAGTGGTTCTCCCTCAAATAGCTAACACCGAAGAAAAGAGCCTCCCCGTAGCACGTTTGTAACTTTGCAGCTCTAAAATGACGAGGCCTCTCATCTCAACATCTGGTATCGTCATCTTAATACATGTTGAAAGGCCCTCCATAACCTCTCCATTCGCATCTGTGAAGCCATTGGAGAAGAAATACTTGGGATTGAGGAAGTACCCTGCTGCATGCATAGGTTGGTGGAGTTGATTGTTCCACCTCCGATCAATAATCTTCCAATAGGGACCATATCTGACGATATCCCCCCTATAATAGTTTTGGATAGACTCTTTGGCCCTATCCATGCCTCATAAATGTACCCCATAGGGTTTTGCTCCCCATCAACCAAGCGCAAAACCCTCACCAACGGCTCTAACACCTACACACAAATTAAAATGTAAGGTTACAAACTTACAAATAATGTAAAAATGTAAAAACAATATATTTATAATTTAACAAATTAAAATAAAGGAATGAAATATAAATCGAAGTTTGAAATTACCTTGATGATCTCTATAGCTCTCTTTGCAAAGATATCATCAAAAACTATCTTTGCAACCCTCTCTCCATCTGTTTTTTGTGAATATTGTGAGTCTAGCCATGCTTGACTCACAACCATTTGCTTCAAAGATGTCAACAAACTAGAAATACTTTGCAACATCAAGAAGTTAGTTGCAAACCTTGTGACACCGGCTCAAACAAGCTCTTTCCCCTTTGTGTGTTCTCTCATCAAGCTCAAAACCCAAGGGTGATTGTATATGTTTCTTGCATCTTCTATAACCAGCCTCACCCAATCAATTTTGCCTATGTCCTCCAAAAGAAGGTCAAGGCAATGAGCTGCACAAGGATTCCAAATGAGTGACGAATGTCTCTCCGACACTAGTCTCCCAGCCGCAACATATGTTGCGGCATTGTCTATGACAACTTGCACAACATTTTGTACACCAACCTCTAATACAACTGTCTCTAACATAACACTCAAATTCTCTGCATTTTTTACTATGTTAGAGGCATCAATAGACTTCAAAAACACCATCTCACAATTTGAAGCCTCTAAAAAATTAATGAAAGTGTGGTTTCTTCCATCTGTCCACCCATCTGAAAGAATGTTACATCTGTATTTGTTCCATTATTTTTTTTGCTCTTCTAAAAGTGTAGTGGCATTTGCAACTGCACCCTATAGCAATTTCCCACTCAAATCTTTTGAAGAGGGTCCCTTGTACCCTTTCCCTGCAACTGTAAAAGTTGTCACCAAGTACTCCTAATATGGGCTCTTTGCCACATTGAATGGAAGGTTGTTGTACCAAAAATTTGCACATACTTTATTCGCTTCCTCATGCATATCCTTGTTCCAGGTTGTACCTTGCGAAGAAGGTTGTGCTCCAAGTGTGGTCCTTGCAACAAAATAGCTCTGTATGCCTTTGCTCGAACTCAATGAAGATGTGCTTCTTCTGTCTCTTCCGGTTCGTATGCATGGACCACGAGTAGAGCCCACAATTGTTGTCGCATCGTCATCTGAATCCTCTGTCATTGCAATCCCAGGTCTAATAGCTTGTGCTATGGCTTCCTACACCCTTTCCCTCTCTAGTTTCATCTCCTCTAGCTCTACCAACTCTGCTCTCATCTCTCACTTTGCCTCTTCCATAACATTGGGGCAAACCACAACGTCCCGGCAAATAATAGATGCAAGGTGATACTTCAGACGATTGACGCCTCCAGACATTGTTCTGCCACAGACATTGCAAGTAACTGCTCCTGCAACTACTCCACGTACACCATACTTCCAAGCTTGGCTCTGGGCATTCACAGGAACGGTTCCTGCTACTGATGTTGACCCGGATGCCAAACCTAATGCCATTGTTAACCTCTAATCTACAACACAATGCACATTTAAAAAATTAAAAAAATATAAGCTTAATTATTTATTTTTTTAAAAACGTGCCTGGATAACCATATTTCACCGTAATTTAATAAAAATGAATATACCTAAGGTTGCAAATGAGTATTAAAAAATTTAAAATGATTTGCAATCACATTGAACACATTTAAAATTACAAAACATATTCAATGAATCGATTACTATACACATACATAAAATTTAAATAGTTTGGAACGAATTTGCGTAAAAAAAAATACATACCTTTGGCTGCAAATGACTATAAAAAAAATTACAAGCATTCGATTTTACATTTCATGTATTTAGAATCACAATATGAATCAATTACAATACGCATACATAAAATTTAAATAGTTTAGAACAAATTTGCATAAAAAACAAAAAAAATACATACCTTCATCTACAAATGACTATAAAAAAATTACAAGCATTCGATTTTACATTACACGTATTTAGAATTACAATATGAATCTCTAAAACATCAATAATATACACAAAATTTGAAAAAACTTGAAAGAATTTTTTTTTTAAAAAACTTACCTCCAAATGCAATTCTTCAAATTCTCTCTTCGAATTCGCTCCAAAATCCGTTCAACACAAGTAATGCAAGCCCAAATGGTTGTGTGAATGGAAATGATGTAGTGTAGGGCCTTAAAAAAGGAAAAATCCGTGTTTTTTCAGCGTTTTTTGAGTGTGTTGGATGTGTTGCCACGTATGAGCAGCATCGACAAATATTAGACACGGACTCGCTGAGTTTTGGCGAGTACTCGCCAAGTTAACTCGGCAAGTACTCTAACTCAACAAGTACTCGCCAAAACTTGGCAAGTCAAAAATGGCAAGTTAGAGTGGCGGTTACTCGTTTGGTTAAATGGTAGGTGAGTACTCGTCAACTCAGCGAGTCTCGCTGAGTTTTCTTACTATGGTGTAGACTATAAGTCTCGTGACATGGACGGTACGTCATAGCCCACTTCATTTAGTGAAATTTTTACTCAGCCTCAAGCTGGTTTTGTAAGAAACCAAATGAAGATGAAAAGGTGATGAAAAATTGGGACACCTTTATCAGGAGGTTTATGATCGTGGATCATACACAGATTTATGTTGAGCAGGGAAAATACTAGAGTTAAGAAGGCCACTTTGCATATCAGGGCTCCTCAAATAACAAGATAAGGCTTAATCCCATAGACTTTTGGGAGTAGCATGGATTCAATATTACCTTGTTTCATGGCTTGGCCTTTCATCTTCTTTATAGGTTACCTCCTTAATTCCAAACAAATTTTGATTGTTTTATTTTGAAGTTCAACATTTTATGTAAAATTATTTTTAAACGTTTCAATTATTGAATGTTATCAACACGACATCATTTTGCTTTACAAGTGGTTAGTTCATCAGCAAACAAGGCAAATTGGAGCAATCAATCATTCATCCAATCAATGAAACAGAGAATCAATCAACCCCTCAAGACGCTCAAGCTTTGTTATATTTTCACTCAACTCCTTGCCTTTTATCTCAAGAATATGCATAATACTATACTAGATTTGATAGGATGTGTGATTATGATCAAGGTGTAGGCAATGATGAGCTGCCTCTGGAGTTGTTGTAATAGTATACAGAAGACATGTTAATAGGCATCACTAGTCATAAGAATGCCGATATCATCGAAGTAATGCCCCTAGGTTTTCATTCCAAAAGAGCCAGCAAATGTTGACATCAATGAATACCAATTGTCTTTTTGCACATTTATGGGCCATAAAAGTTGAGACAAGTTTCTTTCATGATTACGATTTACTATTGAGGATTTTTGAATTTCAGAAGAGCTTGCTTAAAAAATTTCGATTAATTTGTATTTTTAGAAACAAATCTAGCATTTGCATATAAAAGTATATAGCAACCCCTAACCATTTCATATTCCCAAAACTGTTGGACACTCATTTCTTGGTCCAATCATGTATCTGTTTTTGTGACATGGCCTCAGAAACCTACGCTTTATCCTAATTAATATATCATTCTTGCAAGCTCGTGTAACTTTGTTTTTCAGTGTTTCTTTGCTTGTAATTGGTATTCCCCTGTATATTTAGTTAGGAGAAGGTTGCAGCACCTGAGTTGTAGCTCATGAAGAATATGACAAGTGTGCATTGCCACAAATAAATGAAGCCCAAAACAAAACAAGGAAACATCAACAACATTGAACATAAAATAGCCATGATCAGGTACGATATGGCCCTGTTAAGAGTTTGATGATTACTGATTCAAAATTCACATGCATAAGCCCTCCACCGATTGCAAGTTGCATTGAACACTAACTATTAAAAACATAAACCAAAGAAAAAAAGTAAAATATCTACGTGCATTTAATATTTTTTATTCAATTTTTAATTGTTCATCCATCATTACTCAAAAAAGGATGTTATGTATCAAAATCAACATTGTGGTCATTAAATCAATTTCAAGTAAGTAGGTATCTGATATTCACCCTTGCCACCATCCTCTTTAGGTGTCTAATCCCTCCTTATAAATAACATCAGGCCTAGACATTATTTGTATCAATGAGGTCATTTGAGAAGCAAATATTGGCAATGATTAATCAAATTCAACACAGCAAGTCTACCATATGTAACCTCACCAAGAGCCTCTCCATGTGGATCTCTTCCTCTTTATGTAACAACTAATCAAGACTATTCCAGTATTTGCAAAAAAGAGACTAGCTTGGTACCCAACTATTGGTGAGGACGAATGATCCTTAACAGACCCTTTATCTTTGAAACAATCTGAGACCGAAATCATCTACATGATGAACCTAATGTTGGAAATGTGCTGTATATTTTCCATGTGATGTACAACCTTCTAGACTGTACAGCCGGCACAGCCTGTGGGGTTCAGGGCATTGCCTCGGCAGGGGGGTTTGGGGGGCCAACAGCCCCCCAATCAGGAGTTCCAGCCCCCGCAAAAAGAATTTCGGGTCCCCTTTATAGGATTTCAGGCCCATATAGGTGGTTTAAACTATGTTATTATATGTGTGGTTAGATAACTCATGTTTATGGGGAACCATTATGGCAGTGTTATGCGGGGACACGTCCCCTAGATTTTGGTGACGTCCCGGACGTTTCAGGAACTTGGGGACTTGGAGGGGACATCTCCACTTTTTAAAAAATCTTTCAAAAGTTTTATGATGTTTTTACCATTAAAAGTTGTTATTTTTACCAAGAGCATTCAATTATAATCTTGAAAGTACCTAAAATACATTAAATACAGTTTAAATCCCTAAATGTCATTGAAAAAAGTTAAAAATATTGAAATATTAATTTTTTATGTATTATTTTAATAGCCATCCCCTTGCCGTCCCCAAAATTTATGATTTTTTTTGCGTCCCGGAAACCCCGTCCCTCCGTACCCCCATCCCCCCGTCCCCGAGACTTAGGTAACTATGCATTATGGGTTGTATTTTTGGCCCGTGGTTTTGGTACCCACTGTATTGTAATACCGTTGTGATGGTTACCTACTGATGTGCTCACATATAGCTAGAGATGTAGTTGGATAGAGCAGAACTGAGAAGTACGTTCTTGTATGGTAAAATAATTGAGTCAATATAATAAGGAAGATAAATTACTATGCTGGCCTTTTTCCCGAAGGGTTTCTCAACATAAATCTTTTGTATTGTCTTATCTTGTGCATATCTTTTGTCTATTTTCTGTTTATCTCAAAGATTATGTTAAGTATTGCTTCTCTTGTATTTGTTTATTGGGTAGAATTCTCTTCACCTAATTACCCATGCAATATAGTTACAATGTTACCCACACAAATCCAACGCCACTTTTCAAAGATTTGAGACTCTCCAACACTAATAATGTTAAAAACCTAGATAATCCAGGGAAAGGGTAAACATTCTTTAAAAAATTACAAACCCTTTATTTAGACAACAAGCCTTAAACCATCATAGCAATCAAGAACAAACCACAAAGTCAATCCACGTTAGATAAATGACATCCAACATCCTTTAAAACCAACTACACAAAGCAAAGATCAAATCAACATAATAATGTTGACTCTTCGAGATGGCTCATGCTCATAAGACCCTTAACATTCTTAGAGAAATTATAGACCCTTGATTTAGACAACAAGCCTTGAACCACCATAACAATCAAGAACGAACCGTGAAGTCAATCCTTTTCAGATAAATGGCATCCAACATCCTTTAAAACCAACTCTACAAAGCAAAGATGAAATCAGCATAATAATGTTGACTCTTTGAGATGGCTCATCCTCATAAGACCCTTACATTCTACGAGATATTATAGATCCTTTATTTAGACAATAGGGTTTGAACCACCATAACAATCAGGGGCAAACCGTGAAGTCAATCCTCTTCAGATAAATGACATCCAACATCCTTTAAAACCAACTCCACAAAGCAAAGATGAAATCAATGTAATAATGTTGACTCTATGAGATGGCCCATACTCATAAGACCACCCATCAATCAAATGCAATAGATAAATCATCAATGATGAGATACATATTCTCCAATGTCCATCAAAGTTATCTCCATTATAATTTCCAAACCCTATACAAAAATCCGATCCACACTTGGCTTAATCAAGAATAGCTCAAAAGCATTTGAAATTTGAATGCACAAACAAAAAGAACCAGCGTGGAGCTCAAAAATACCTCTTGAATGCTTCACATGTTAGGTCAAACAAAGTCCCTATAACATAAATATGACTTCCAAAATATCAAAGCCCAAATTTGCATTGTGGCAAACAAAACACCGTAAAATTTACACACCCTACTTTAGTGATAGCCAAACAACCGGTTTTTCCAAATAACTCCCCCAATTATTTGGACAACTTATATTTTATTCTGACTCTGATGTTTCACATTTAAGGTTGCGCGCATTCAAGTTTGTTCCCTTGGCACAATTTGCTTAGGCTACAGTTCTTCAGCGCGCCCCGCGCGCCTTGCTTCCTTCTTGCTTTTGTACCCCTTCCCTCTGCATTCTACTATCTCCTTCCATTTCCCCTTTGCGCCTTCCCTCAGCGCACCCACTTTCTTTCCTATCTTGTCGCGCATTCCTTACGCGCACCTCTACAGAATTGCCTTCCAAAATGGCTGAGTCCCTAGCTTCCTCCCGCACGCTTACATACACTTAGCTCCTTCGCGCCCCCTTTTTCCTACCGCAGCGCGACCTTCCTCAGTTGAATGCTCGCGTCTCACTATATACTTGTCTCTTACAGGTATGCATCCATTTCTTCCGCGCGCATCACCTTCGTGCGCCTGCCTCCTGCAGTCTTGCGCCTCTTCCTTTCATGCCTCACGCCTTCTTCCTCACCAATCACTGTGCCACGTCATCAACTGTCAGACTTGAGTGTGCCACACGCAACCAATCAAAGCGCGCCAACAGGGCGCTGAATCTGAACAACAAACCAGTGCGTGACACGTGGCAGAAACGACAAAAGAAATGAACAGTTAGCTGAATCATTTAGTCAATCAGTGCACGCTACATGTCATTGTGTGTCCAGTTTGCACTTTAGATCTCTGACAACCATAACTTTTGCTACAGTGTTAAGATTATCGCACGCCTGGTCTTGATGGAAAGTTGCTGACGTGGGCTACACATTGGACAATTGAAAATCAGATTTAGGCGAAAAACAGGGAAACATCATTTTGATCATTAATGCACACATCTAATCGCTCCAACCACCCAGATTTCTGCAGATTTGGCCTTCTTCCTTCTTCCACACGCCAAACAGACATGGGGAAGTGCATCTGACAGCCTTGCAAGAAGATTTACAAGCATTTGTCACTTGTTGTTGGTGGTTGCAGATTTGAATCCGAGTTTCCCTCTCTTTCTCCTTCTTTTCTCTCCTTCTATAAATAACAGAGTTCTGCTTTGTAAAAGGGGTCCCTCTTTGTTGTAACAGCACCATGTCAAAATGGTGGCCGACTTCCCACGAGTTTCAGACCTTGACGTGGTCTCTGCAATGTATTCTCGCCTCTTGCCATGAATGTAACTAATTGTGTGTCCCTTAAGCAATAAAAGCATGTTTTGTGGAACTCTTGTCTTCCCTTCCTTGTTTTCATTGCATATTGCCTCTCTATTTGCATTTTCTGGCTTGTTGTGCGTCTCCTTTGCTTGCAATCCCCACGTTTATGTGTTGTGCGTGCTGGAAGGTTGAGCCTGCGTGTTGATCTATGGCACACGTCGTCTGCCCTCTTCTCTCGCACCCTCTCTGTTTCCTTCGCACTTATGGAGAGAGATCGACCCTTTCCCTGGCGCTATCGCCTTCCTTAGCTTAAGATTTTCCTTTTTTGCACATCCTTCTATCCCTGGTCCCTTGGCATTTTAGCTTAGTTTTGATTTTCCCTTCCAGCATTAGGTGTAATAGTAGCAATAGAAATAGATAGAGGAACCAGCCTTCTCCGAAGATCCGTCTCAAGTGCACAAGGTCCCACAACTTGGAGACGGTTCCATTGTTGTCTCAAACAGCTCGGTTCTCCCAAATCCGAGACGCAAGTGCACGTTTGAACGACCAACACAGCCATCAAATTCCTATGCTCAAATCTGTTGACAGACAAATGGACATCACATTTAACCTATCCATTTCAAGCTCTAAACAAAAAAATCTAGAAGAATTCAAAACATTGACCTCTAATAAAGGTCTGCAAGGAATCCAAATATGTAAGCAAATATGGGAAAATCCACCATATGACAAGGTTGTAGTATTAACCCAAAGAGCCCCATAAGGACAAAATCTTACGCTAGAGGACCAAAATGAAGCCACTGCTCTCCAAATGAATGTTCCACATGATCCAGAGTGTGGGGTGATCCAAGGAACAGCACATTAAAATGAGGTTCCAATGTGTTATGAGTGAAGACAATTCATGAAACTTGGAGAACAGTAACAACAATCAAAGTGCCTTAACGAAGAGAATGAAAGAACAATAAAACTATCCAAAAATTGATAAAAAATTTCTCTGCACAATTGCTTCCAAAAGCGTGTTTCATAACAACATGGTCTGTGAAAACCTTGTGTCTTTACTTGAACACAGTATTAGAATTGTAATGTAAGATTGTGTTAAGAACCTAAAAGTTTTTTACAATGATTTGCAAGGTCAGAAATGTGAACCAAACTGTACTATCTAGTCAACCATTTAACGATTTAAATAGAAGATTTACTTTATACATATTTGAAAAGGTTGGTAGCCAAATTGGCTTCTAATTATTTTTATAAGAACTTTCTCTTGAATCAAAAGGTTAGGGGTTCAAGATCCCTAACCAGCACCTTTTGTATCTTATAATTTTTTTAAGGGAATTCTTTTAATACAATTTTTTTAAGTATAAACAATATTAAAACTTTGAAAAGATTTTTAAATTATTTTTTCGTAAAAAAGTAAAATTATTTTCTTTTCTTTTCAAAAAATAATATTTTCTCAAAAATAGTTGCTTTCAATCCCGATTATGTTTAGGATTTTTGTGTAATTTCAAAAAGTTATTTACAAAAATTTTAAAATTATAAATCTTAAAATATTTTTGCAAATTTTATTTTACTTTTCAAAAATATATTTTGAAGCAGTAACATTATTTCTCTAGTCCTTAAAAAGACTGCAATTTTTATTATAATTTTTTTAAAAATTTCGAAAAAATAATTTGGCTTCTAGTAGTTTTAGCTTGGATAAATCTCGTTTGTTGAATGAAACAAATTACAACATTTGAAAAGGTAGTTTGAAAGCTGAATTAGGCAGTTCAATATATCTATCTATTACTAGGCATGATATCTATTACTATTACAATGCCACCTCCTAAAGGTCGTGTGGTATCTTCCTTCTCTATACTTCTTCTATATTATAAAAAGTATTGCAAGAAATCACACTATTTGATTTTGTGTAAACATCACCCTATGTGAGTTTACAAGAAATCCCAAAAAAGCATTGCGTTATGGAGATTCCATGTATTATAAAAGGCTCCAAAAACTCATATGAGACTTTATGTATGCACCGGTCCTGAGGAACTTAGGGATTTTGATCCCTTTAGCATGCTAACCTCAAATCACCCTATATGATATTCGGCAACTAATTCATTTTATAGAAAGGTGATAACTGTACAATCCTTCCATGAGAAGGCATGTTTATAATTCCTTCTCTAATAATACGGTGATGATGGCAAGTGTGCCCACTAAACATTAAGGAGTGTTGGAACATATAATGTTTGTGGGTACACCCTTGTTGTGGCCCCAATCACAAACAAGCATTAATTCCTAAGTTTTAACTTATAAAAAGTTATAAACATATATGTATGATGATATTTAAGTTATTAAAGTTAATATAATTATAAAATTAAACCAAAAAATTCCCAAAAAAACAAAAAAAAAACAATAATCTAATTAAATAGTTAAAATAAGATTTGTTGCAACGCAACATTTATTTAATAACCAAGCCATACATTCCTAGGTGTAACCATTCACCTTGTTTAAATCCCATTGTGAGAAATCATTTGGATGTTGATTTTTGATGATTGTAAGAATTATTACAATTGGACAATTTCGTATTGACAAGAAGTGAAAAGGAGATGCTATATTGTTGGGTTCAGTAAAATTTCCTCAAGTATTTCATTAATAAAGAACATTGCATTTCTCGAAGGGTTTTTTACTAAAAGGTTTTCCCACATAATTTTGGTTTTCAATGTTATTTACATTCCTGCAAGTTTATGATTAATGTTTGTCACAATTGCTTGAAATCAATTATTTTTGGATCTGTTTCAATTCTTTAACATATTTCACAACAAAAAATGTACAAATAATGTTGGAGTACCCCAGTTCATATATTAGTCGTTGGCAAATAATGCTTTAGGCAAACAAAGTATGAAGTTACTATCATACATACCAGAAATTAAGCAAAGGCGGTGGTGAGAAGCACCAAGATATAAAAAGGGTAATGAAAGAAAAAGATAAACAATTTCTAGGGGATTTCATTATGAAATGTATCGATTGATTAGGTATAGATTACGGTTAATAACGGTGTAGTGCCCATATATCTAGATGGGGAAACCCCTATCTATCTATATATATATATATATATATATGGGCGGGTGGAATTACAAGGGGAGTTGAACCCCCGTTTCTTTGAAGATGTAGATGATATGGATTGTCTTTATCTACATAACATGATCGGCCCAAATCCCACCCCATATATTTATTCATAGATAATATCTCTGTGGAGAGGGGTCGAGGCCATGATATTCCATTCGAGAGGTCTATCTCATAGCATTTGTTGCAAACTTTTCCAATATCTTATATGGCGTAATCTTCTTCCACTCAATCTTGTCAAATGTAATGTCCCTTTTTATCCCAACATCATTTATAAATTATACTTTAGTGAAGGACTTGGATTTATATAAATTGGTTGTTGTAATGTTTATGTGACTTGTTGAAGGTCTTTTGAACGGGAATTGTTCTTACTCAATTTAAATGAACAGATGTAATTAAATATTTATTAGTATAAAAATCACAGTAAAAAAATAACCAATAGAAAGAGTTGTCCACCTAACAAGTGTACACTTCATAACATAAAGATTTTGATTCACTACTACGTTTATATATCCACTTCAGTAACTACTTTGATATAATGACATTTCATACATAAAAGATCACAAGTAAATAAACAAATATTTTCTATTAATTCTCCAATAAAGGTCAAAGTTTTTTCTAGGGTCAGGATTAAAAAAAAGTTCCACTTATCTTTTATGTGTACAGGCTCCGACCCCTTAGGCTATGGCCGCAATAATGGGAGGACAAATATTGATTAAATCATACCTTGCCCTAGCCAAGAATTGTCTAGAGTTGTACTCTATACCCCCAATTAGGACACGCTCTGTCTACCCCTCTCCCTTGCCCACCACCTGCCTTGACCCATCCACATGTAAGATAACTCTTTAAGCATTTTATCCCAAATAGTTGGTAACCAAACATTCCCATTCACCATGAATTACTATATAATTCACCATACTCTCATTAATAGGGTCTTTATAATATACTCCCTTTTAATAGGGTCCTTTTAAATACTCCCCTTTAATAGGGTCTTTTACCATATTCAATCAAATATTCGCATTCACCTTTTTCCATGCCATCCCCAAAGGTCCTTTCCATAATTTATAATATTCCAAAGGGTCCACCCCTTCACACAACTTTTCATAACATTATTGCATTAATCACATACCCATGTTATCAGGTTTACATAATTATTTTGGTATTCGCCCATGTTATAAAGTGATTACATAATTATTCATTTTCTTACTTGTCTTTTGACTTCTTTCTTTTATTAACTTTACCTAACTTTTTCTTTCATCCCATACCCACTTAACTCAAGTTTCAAGTAATTATTAATACATGGGGATATAGTCATATAACACCTCTTGTGAACCGTTCTTTTCTTAAATGAGCCATAACCATGTCACCTACCAGGAATTCTTGTTCCCTGCAATTGAGATCAATATGTTGCCAGTATCTCATGATACACTTCTTCGACTTCTCCCTTACTTGCTGATGTATCTCATGCATATACCCTATAAAATATTCGGCTACAACACTTCTCAAATCAGTCGTGTTTCTCAACTCAATAACACCTTGAGGGTTATCACCATACATAATCTGAAATGGACTCTTGATTATACTTCTTTTGTCTAAGTTGTTGTAAGCTAAACAGCTTGTGTTAGAATCACATCCCACTGCTTAAACTTGTTCCCTACAAATCATCTCAACAATTTCCTAAGGCTTCCATTCACAACCTCTATTTTCCCATCCATTTGTGGATGATAGGCTGAACTGAAACTCGATCTACTACCCAAATTTCTCCGCAAAATGAACAACAAATTTGGTATCTCTATCTAAAGTAATGCTCTTAGGCAAACCTTACTATGTGGGTGGCATCACTAGTTTTCTTACATGTAATGAATTGTGTATCTTTAAGAATCTATAAACATCATAGATATAATACTCGTACTCAAAGATTAGTACTCGTCTCAAAGACGAGCGTTTCAGTATAAGCATATAAATTCTATAAAAAGTGGTCTTTTCTGAGTACTCATCTCCAACTTTCTAGAAAAAAAGCCTAGATATCACCATCTCCTCACACCCATCTCCTAGTATTGGCAATGGTTGATAAAAACTTGTAATTTGACTTTTACACTTTGAATGTTGGCAAACTCTACAATTTTGCAAAAGCTTAAAATTTTGCACAAACTTCTTAGGCTGATTGTAAGTCTCGGTTGCGCCAATTTTCTACCATAACTAACAAATCCTTTGCTCTACTTTTCTCTTATCAAATTCTCCCTCATTAAGCCTTGAGGTCTACACAACTGCTATTCTATGAACAAAAAGCCCTCATGTACGAAGAAATCCAACCATGAAGTTCCACCCATGTCGGTTGGGCTCTTGCATGCTGCCCAAGCATCTCTAAAATCCAAATCAACTTTTTATGAATCTCTCATAGAGTCAAACCCAACTACTTATATTCTTATTTAATCAAGCAAAAGAAATATACTCAATGTGTTAACAAGTATACTAGAATTCCCACTTCTATGCTTCAAAACAGATGAGTAGCTTTGAAGAAACTCAACCCATTTCATGTGTTTTTTATTCAACTTACCTTAGTTGTTTATGAATTACAATGCTTAATGATCCATGACACAAATAAACTCCTTCAGTAACAAGTAGTGTCTCCATTTCTTGAGTTGTGTGAGCTAATGCATAGAACTCTTGATCGTAACTTGAAGATTTCTTCTTAGCATCATTCAATTTCTCACTGATATAAACAATGGGCTTGCTCTCTTGAATCAAAGAACACCTACAATTGTCCCACTAGCATCACAATCATCTTGGAATACCTTGTTGAAATCCAGCAATGTAACACAGGCTGTTCGGTCACCTTTTCTTCAAAATATAAACTCTATGCTCTACTGCAACTATCCATACACACTCTTTTTTATCATCTCTCATTGATTTTGTGATTGGTGCACATATCTCACTAAATTTCCTAACGAACATCTAGTAAAAACTTGCTAACCCATCTAAGCCTCTTGCTTCAAACATACTCTTCGACAATGGTCCCCCAACAACGGCTCTTATTTTTTAGGATCCATCATGTGAGATCGCAAAACACACATAAACCAACTCCTCTTTTATAAAACTGCATTTCTTCAAGTTGACAAGAAACTTTTATTCTTTCAACCATCGCAGTACAAGCCTCAAATGCAAATTGTTCCTCTTTTGTCTTGCTACAAATCAAGATGTCATCCAAATACACAATAACAAATTATCAAGAAATGGCTTCAGCACTTCGTTCATGAGTCTCGTGAATGTGCTTGGTACATTTGTCAACCCAAATGGCATAACTAGCCACCCATACAATCCATCCTTCATCTTGAAAGCAGTTTTCCACTCTTCGTCTTCTCGAATTTGGATTTGATGACAAGTGATAACCACTCTTCAAGTCAATCTTTGGTAAGTATCGTGCTCCGCTGAAGCAATCTATCAAATCATCCATCAATAACAAATGGAAACCTATATTTGATTTAATCTTGTCGATGGCTCTTGAATCCATGGACATGTGCCGCTCTTTTTCCTTCTTTGGTGCTAGTACCACCAAAATCGCACATGGGCTTGTAGATTACAACATTCGTATTATTGTGGTTATTGGAATAATTACATATTTAGCCAATGAGTTATGTGGTTGTTGGCCTTAGGCAATTTTGTAATGACTTTGTTGGTTATGTTCAGATGTTGACGGTTGTGTCAACTGACAATCATAAGTCATTTGTCTTATAAAGAGAAGGATACACATTGGGGAAGTAGCACTGGTATCTAGTCCTCCCTCAACTGCGTAAATAATATTGCAACTTAACTTTTATGAATACAGGCTATTATTGTTTAAGTACTTTGCTCTAATACGGTATGCAATTACTATTATGTGTATGTTATTCTTGATGAGTCTACTATCTCAGTAGTCATTAACTAGTCTACATTATGGCATTGTTGCCTTAAAAAACATCAGGTCAAGATAAAGTCAGTTCAAAGAGAAGAGAAGTGTGACAAGGCACCCCATTATCTTATAAGATTTATACACAAAACAACACTGTGAAACACAACAAAAGATATTACAAGGACACAGAGTTCACGAAGAAGAAGACGAATGCAATTGAGCAATAATTCATGTTATTGACTCTGAACAAAAGCAGGAGAGAAACATATAGTCAAGAAGGGGACCAAGAAGTTAGGTGGTCTAGTTGATTGGTGGAGCGACCTGAAAGACGACAAAGGTTGTGACAAACAAAGAATTCTAAAATCCATCAAGAGAAGTACAAAGGAGAAGGTCAAAGAGTGAACCTAAAGCACAAGCCAAGGCCAAAGCGTTCAGCCAAAACAAGTGGACACTAGCCATAGCCCCTTACAGAGGAAGTATGGACCCCCGACTAGGTTAGGTCATAGGGTGCTGCAAGAGAATCATGTGAAAATTTTAGGGAGGCCCGAACAAGATGTTGGAGGGAGTCGCATGAATAGGGGACCTAACGGATTGCAAGATAGTGTACAAATCTTTGTCGCAGGAAAGGTTGAGTGTAGGGACATGTCCAATAGTCCTAAGGGGGTAGAGGAACGTCCAGCACAAACCTTCTTACAAAGGAGACGCCTATTTGAAGAACCATGCTAAAAGTTATTTGTGACCAAATCCATGGTTAACCCATCAACACCATCTCCAAAAAAGCAAAAGTTGTCAAAATTTAGTGTCCACGAATCGATGGATCACATACGACATTGCAAAACGCACATCATAATATGGACTACCAATGTGCTTACAAATGATTGTAAGTCATTACGATGTTTCTTAGCCACCCTCTGGAGAATGGCTATTGATTGGTACATGGATGCACCAAGGTCGGAGAAAGCAACATGGAAAACACTTAGGAAACCCTTCATGAAAGGATCCGAACTCCCAAGGGATGACAATGAGATTGTCCCATAAATCTATAATACCCAGCAGGGTTAACACAAAAATGTTGACGCCTATAACAAAAGACTCGAAGAGCTATTAGGCAAACTAGAAAAAGAGCCTATCAACAACTTGAAGAAGTAATGGTTCGTTGTAGGGTTGATACCCTCATTGCGGAGGGATGGATGAGGTTGGTCCCCACCCTCATCTTATGAAGATGTGTACAATCGATCCATAAACATTGAAAGTGAGAAAAAGACAACCTCTAATTCGTAAGGACAGAAGGAAGATGACCCTAACTCTAGCAATGACAATTAATTTGAATCAGTGCAAGCTATGAGAAATGACACACTCCAAATGATGAACTAAAGGGAGATGGTAAAAACGAAGGCAAGGATCTTTTTGTGAGATTTGTCATGTTACTAGGCATTCGATCAAGGAATGCTCGTACAATTTGCGGAATGTGATCAATCAAGTAATGTTCACACAAGGAGAGTAATCAACACCACCCACCATGCTGCAAAGGAACTACCAAATATAAAATAATAGTGGCGGTGGCAAGAGTCAGATTCAATACGACTCCGAAAGACAACCAATTATATAGTGTTGGAAGTGCAATGAGTGGGGCCACTTCACAAGAGATTGCTCATCACCAAAATGACCCTGAAATTGGACTCTACCGATGTTGTGGACCTAAGAACCATAATGATGGAAAATTGTCCAAAGTAGGAAAACGTCAATATGATTGGCATAGCTTAAGGGCAAAGAAGCTATGGCATAGCTTAAGGGCAAAGAAGCTATGGCAATTGCTAGAGTACAAGTGAAGAAAGCCAATTACCCTAACCCATGTACAAAGAAGGAAAGGCGCGTCAAAGCAGGGATGGAAATCAAGAGGGCCATGGTCGAAGAACGACATCAACCGAATAAAAATACAAGCATCGACAACGAGCAAGACTAGAGTTTGACAAAGTTGTTGATACGACTAAGGTCTTGTAGCCTACTATACCTGTGACAGACAGGTGACATTTCAAAGCATTCCAGAGCTCAAGAATGATCTCACTGCTACCATACAAGACATTAGCTTGTACATGGAGCATACTATGGTGAACCTAAAGTTGGGCGATGGGGAGAGCAAAAAGCAAAAGAATGAACTCATAGTCGAGCCCCCCACTAGGCAACCAGGTGATCGATCCTATGCTCATGAAGATGTGCCTAGCATGACAGCTGGAATTTTTGCATATGGAAGTTCTTAACAAGAATTTGAAAAACAGCATTGTTGATGGCTGTTCTAGTGCAAATTTTCTTCCAAAGGAGACTTGGAAGAGTCTTGGGAAGCCAACAATGTGACCTCCAACATTCCAACTGGCAAGAGCAGATCAACATGACATTAAGGTATTGGGTGTATTGATGAGTCAAAAAATAATTATAGGAACCCAACCCTTTGTGTTAAATTTTGTAGTTGTCTCATTGAAGAAGAAAGCTTATGATGCATTATTGGGTCAAGGTCGGTTGATGGAAGCCAAAGTCATTTATAGCTAGAAAAAGAATTTGATCTCCATTACAAACAAGAGAACGAAGTATGTCAAGATTTAAGAATTAGCCAATAAGTGAGGAAGCGACCTTGTCGGATTCATCGAATTTAGACTCCAAAGAAGAATGCTCAAATGATGAGAATTGAGGTATGATGGATCCAAATGATGAAGGGGTATTGGAGTTACAACCATTCTTCGAAGTAAGACAAGGACAAGCTACCTCAACAGTTTATTCCATTTGTTGGAAGACTATGAAGTGTTCCAACCAGATTGCAATCGCATCAAGATAATGCAGATTAAAAACAACCAAAGTAGGGGATCCAAGAACAAGAAAAAAATTAATAGACAGAAAGGTACGGCCAGCTAAAGTACGCTCTATTTTTGAAGCATGAAAGGATATGACATATGTGTTTAAACAGGGGATGGCACACGGGGCAACAAAAGTCACACAACTAGAAAAGTATTGGACCGACACACACCTTCGACAAATGAACTTAAAGGCAAGAGCCTTAGTCCGAAGATATATTGGGAAGCATGAAATCAAATCAAACAATTTTTAAGTAATGTGGCTCGAGCCTTTTTAAATTATAGAAATCTTGGAAAACGAAGCAATCATGTTGGAAAACATGAATGAGATGGTGGTCAAAGAGAACAGCTCATAGTTTAAAGCATATTCATCTAGGACGGAAAGCATCAATGTCATCAACATGCATATCAAGCTTGTACATATGTGTGACAAAGAAAATGTGAATAAAGGTACAAAAAAAGTACATGAAAGTAATATAAAAGATAGTAAAACATTTGATTAAAGCTGGTGAAGTGCAGACAAAGGGCATAAAGGTGAAAGTTTATCTACACTATATGCCCCACCAAGTATGGCTCATTCATATCCCATTCACCATACATTTCATTCACAACAAGAACCTGTTGCGCTTTGACTAAACGCTCTTCCTGTTTCAAACACCCTCATGTCTAGAACGTCCCCCATTCTCTTGTTCGCTCACCAACCATACACCCTCCTCAAGGATCTGAATATCCACCCCTTGAACATTCCCCTCCTTCTGAATGTCCTTTTCTACTAAACGTTTACCCTCATCCATACGCCCATCCCCTCCTGAACACCGTAATTGTTGCACATCATTGTCATACAGCTGCATAGCGTACACCTTGGAAGGAAGACAACAATTGTACGACCTCTTGGTGCTCTCTTGGAAGCACGATATGAGGCTAGTACTACAGTTTGGGTTACCTATGATCTGATTAAAACCCAAAATCAGACCTGCACCCATCACTTTCATTGTCTACATTGCATTGTGAAGTGGATTTTCCAGCAAATGAAGATATATTAGAAAAGAACAGATTTTTGCTTCCATCTAACACATCCGCATTCAGCAACAGAAATCTCTACATCAGCAGCAGCTCCACCTGGAATGCCTTATGTCTTCTCTCTTCATTCTCAGATGTTCGTGTTGAATTCAAATTGTGTCAGAAGGGATGACTAGTTTAAAGGGGGGGATAATGTGGACCTCAACATTCATATTGACATGGTTATTGGCATAATTACATATTTTAATAGCCGACGAATTATGTGGTTGTATAGTCAGCCTTAGGTAGTTTTGCAATTACTTTTGTTGGTTATGCTTTGGTGTTGACAGTTTTGTCAACCAACAACCATAAGTCATTTGTCTTATAAAGAAACACATCAAATAAGGCCACTAGTATCATGTCCTCCCTATACTGTACAAATTTAATTGACTCTAATCTTTTACGAATAGTGGCTGCTATTGTTCAAGTGCTTTGGTCTAGTACAATATGTCATGCAATTCCTGTTTTGTGTACGTTGTTATTAATAAGTCTAGTATCTCAATAGACATTAACAAGTCTGCAGGGCTCGTGCTCTTCTATATCAAACCCTTCCCAATAGGTCTTGTACTTACATCTTCAGCTCCTCATTCTCCATTTTTGTTGCCTTGTTCGGTAAATTGGATCTAATTAGATCTATGTGATGGGTAATGCCCCTCATGGCTGGCAAGTCATCCATCATGTCCGTGGAGATAATTTCAGCATAATCTTCCAACAAATTATTCACTTCATGTGGAATTTTATCCACTTTATATGCTGTCCCAACTTGCATAGGTTTGGGAATGAAAGCAAAAATGCCTTCTTTAACCCTCAAAAATTATTTTCCACAAACTATCAACATTTTAGGGTTGTTGTCCACTTCTTCCCCTTTATCCTTCAATGGGCTCAATCTATACTTCATTCCATTCTTCACAAGAGAGTAAGTATTTGCCCTATCATCATGTATGGTCTTTCTATCTAATTGCCAAGTCCTTCCCAATAATGCATGCAATGCATCCATGGCATAATGTCACACAAAACTTCATCCGTATATATGACCCAATCTGAAAACTAACTAAACATTGCCTGCTCACCAAGATTTGATGTCCTCTTTGCAAACAAGATACCTTGCCAAGGCCTTCCCAACAATACATGACATACATCCATGGGCATAATGTCACACAAAACTTCAACCACATATATGACCTAATCTGAAAATTAACCAAACATTGCTCACTCACCAAGATTAGTTGTCCTCTTTGCTAACAAGACACCGTGTATAGGTGTGTGATCCTCTTCAACCCAAACTTCCCTACCATCTCATTTGACACCAAGTTATCTATGCTACCACTATCGACAAATAACCTTGCAGCACTTACATCTGAATTTTCATATTGGTCTTTTACACCAGTTCATCATCCACTCCTTGATTGGTTTCAGCAACTAGCATATCCGGTTTGAACATAAGCAGCTTACTCCAGTGTTTCGGCTCCTCTGCCAATGATTGGGTGACATCATGCTTTCCTCGCCCGCTTGTGCAATGTGAATTTTTTTCCTACTACCACTTTTACTTCTAGTTTATTGTAGCTTGAAACAAGCAGTTCTTGTATGCGTTCTATGCTTTTCCTAATTGGATTTTCTATCCACACCCTGCAAGTTGTGTACCGCATGAATTCAATAGATACCATCATATCCTCTTGTCTCATTTATCTGAACCGTTGAAGCAGGGCTGCTTTTTAACCTCCATTAATAAAAATGAAACACTAGATACTTCCTGTGCCCATAATGCAGTTGGTTTTTATAGGACAATCTAGATGATATATTCTAGAATCTACATTATAATCATGTACATGTGAAAATTTAAGCATGTTGAATGTTTTGAACTTTCATAAATACAAAGTATTTTAAGTGTTTTATCTTTTATGTACAAAAAATGAGTATTCGCATTTTTATATATAATATATTGTACAGACATTTTTGAAAACTGTGTCAGATTCAAAACACAAGGGTTTAGCTTTAAATTGGCATTTAAGACTAAATGATAGAATTTCACCCGTACCCATTTCCTGGCAACCTAGCTCAGAACACAAACTTCTTGAATAACTAGGGGTGCAACCTGACAAGAGTTCCATCTTGGAAATGGACTTGATACAGTCTTATCCTTTGGTTCATCAATTTTTCTTCAATTCTAGATTGTTGTTTCTTTCGTCAAAGAGAAGCATTAAGTTAGAACTCCTCTACCATTGTGCAGATGCGTCCATTAGAAGATCCAATCTTTTTGTACTTCTGGAGATTTCCCTTCAAAAACCAAGCATCTTGAAATGCCCAAGTATGAGAAAACTTTTGCTGCTCTTCCTCCTCTTCCAAGGGGGGCTCCATTGTGTGCCATTTCTATGCATGCAAAACTGGCTCAACTTGCAGGATCAGTGACAACCTTAACAAACCCATCGGGCCTCACTTTACTAGAGACTGCGTTCAATTTTACAAGACATCCGAGCTTTCTAATACCAAATGATGTAGGTCTTGCAAAAGGGGGGCCAATGATTTTGGCATTGCCATTTAAAATCCTAAAAATTCACTCCAAGGACGCATATTTTACACAAAAATAGGCTTGAAACATCTAAAGCCTTAATTTTGATTGCATATATGGCTTTTGAGGAGATTCCAACATATGTAATCACATTTTGCTTTTGATGTGACTAGCACACCTGACAGTTTTTTTCCCAATGGACCAAGAAACTAATCTCCCCTCTAGATCTTGATGTTTGAATCCACTTTCTTCAAGGCATACTGATGCAACTTTGTGTTCTTTCTCAAACTTCACTCCCAGAATCATGTATAAGCGGACTTGAACCATGATCCAGTTTACGATGTACTTGCAAAGCCCTTGAAGTTGTTGAAGGATTGACTTCGCTTTCACACATGCTCTCAACTTCTTCCCGTGCCTCAAGACGTAAAACCGATGTCTCCTTTACAACAAGCACACCATGCATGTTCATTTGATGCAAGTTACCAGCACCCTTTGGATGCTCCGTGCATTGCTTATTCACTGGACATTAAGCATCTATGGTGTACCATTGTTCCCTGTCATTCCTGTTTAATCTTCAAGACTTACGTCCCAACTCCATTGTAACCTCATTCATGAAATGCGTACCACTTTCACTTAATATACTCATGGCCAGCCCCAGATCCAGGTTCTTCGCCTCCCTCTAATAATGTCATATAAATTTTACATTGTACAAATGTGATTAGAGAAGCATCTTCAACTTCATGAACAACAGATTGTGCAGCAAGTATGAACATCTTCCTTTCCAATAAGCAATATCTTCAAACATGGTTTGAACAAAATCTAAATCAACAATGCTTCTTGAATTTTTCAATGGCATGGTTGGGTTTGTGATAGGCTTTCCTTGACGTGGTCTCCCATATTCTTTCACCCCATGTCACATGTTTTGTCCCACTTCTGACCCGACAATATAGGACGATCATGTAGTTTTTGGCCACGCATATCTCCAAGTATCTTTCTTGCCACGGTTCTCCTCATGCGGCTTTCTAGTCCTCATATGCAGTTTCATTAAGAGCTAAGGGGCAGGCGGGTTTCCGACCAGCTTACCAGACCGTCAACCACATCTTCACTCTTCGAGCCATTGTTGAGGAGCCACGCCACCATTCCTCCAGGGTTTTTTGCTTCTTTGTGGACTTTCGAAAGGCCTTCGACTCAATCCCACGGGAAGCTCTTTTCCACAGACTTAGAGACATCGATATTTCTGAGACTCTTCTTGCCGCCATTATGCGCCCGTATGATTTCATCAGGAGCGCCAAAGAGGTTAAACAAGGATGCCCCCTCTCACTTACTTTGTTTGGTATTTATATTGATGAATTGGAGGATTTCCTCAGGGACCATATCCAAGAGGGGGATAGTTGCCTTCTTCACCAAGGGTTGATCTACATTCTCCTCTTCACAGACGATGTAGTTCTCCTTGCCTCTTCCGCAAAGGGACTTAAGAGACAATTGGACGCCTTAGCCCTGTTTTGCGACCATAGATAGCTAACAGTTAACCTTGGTAAAACCAAGGTCATGATCTTCAATGGACCAAAGACTTTTGACTTCCATTTCTTCTATAGAGGGGAGGAGATTGAGATCACTAGCTCCTACACCTACCTGGGGGTTTTATTCACCGGGCCCCGTTTTAGTCTTCGGCCCGCTCTAAAGCCCTGTGTCAACAAGGGGTATGGCTCTTTGGCAATCTTGGAGAGAGTGTTTCCACCACGACTTCCAGGACATTTTGTCAAAAATGTCTCTCTTTGATTCTCTTGTGAGGCCCACGGTCCTCTCTGGCTCCGAGATTTGGGGGCCATCCCTGTTTGATTCTAATTGGGCTACTATTGAGTGAGTCCAGATCCTCATGCTCAAACGCATTATCAGGTGCAAAAAGACAGTTCCACATAATATCATCTTCGCTTAGTATGGGGCTCGCCCTTTCCAACTGGAGACTATTTTTGGCCTTGTTTCGCTTTTACATCGCATCTGGGGACTTTCAAATTCTTTTGCATGCAAGGACAGGTATCTCTACCTTGCCTACCGCTCCTCTGAGGTTATTACTACTTCTAACCACAGTGGTCATTCCCGTTGTTGGTATGTCGGAGTCTCACATCTTCTTGGTTCTTTCGAGATTCAGTTGGACCGCCTCCCACCATACAGATACTCCCTAGACGCTCCTGCCCATTTCCTATCGAGTAAACAGAATCTGCACAAAAGTATTAGAGACGACATTTACAGGGAGTTCATTCAGCACACTTGGATCAACCCTCTGGGTGGGTTACATCCTAAGATGACTTTCTATGCTGCACATTTCCTTGAGATCCACAATGGGCTTATTTGTTGGCCTATGTATATCTCCCGACATTGGTTGCAGGCACTCCTCATATCCCTAGGCCAGTTCAGAGTGGACTCTTATAGCCTTCGTGTGGAGGATCACCATCTGGACCGCCCGAAGAGGATTTGTCAGCTTTGTTCTCTTCAGGGGGTCGAAACGGAAGAACACTTCATTTTCAGGTGCCCCATCTACTATGAGGTCAGAGGGAGATTCCATTGCCTATTCCGAGAGCATCCGTCTTTGGTGGCATCCTTCAAGTATTGCAATCAACGGTGTCTTGCTCTCTACCTACAAGAGGCTCTCAGGCTTCAGGATGAGACCCTTCAGTCTCCTCCCAGACAGGTGGCTACTAGACCGATCACATCTTTCTTTATGGTGCTCCCACTGTAGAGGGGCACCAAGCGGCATCTTCACACCAGTATGGACTCCCAAACCAAATCCGTCAGGACGCGGAATGCTACCTCCCAGCCCAAAGGTTCTCATGATCGCACTCAATGAGAGGCCCTCTCCCATAGACCACGGTCAACCAAGAGGATCTAGAGGGCTCATCTTGCTCGTCCTTCCCCCAGACACCAACATCACAGTCCCTCCACAGCTTCAACTACAGGACACAGGCCTATCGCCAGCTACTTCCAGCCAACCTCGGATGTTAGGTGATTGCATTGGAGTTGAGGCTTCTCCTCCCCCCTCTTCTTCTTCGGCTCCATCCTTCGGCATTCTTTCGGCCATGGTGGCCCTTTCTTCTTCTCCTCCTCTTCTTTCTCTTCTCTCTTCTCTTGTTGTTCGTATGACACTTTCGGGTCTCCCTACTAGCTCCTTTTACATTGTACTGTACAATCCCCTTGACCTACTTTTGTGGCCATTCCTTGGAAATTAATATAACTATCTTATCTTATCTTATCTATTTTATTCAAGACTAAACACTCTCCACCAACAGCCCCTAGCTAAACTTCTTTTCCAACTAAAAAACTTCACCAAAATGATCCTTTCGGATCTTTCTGACAACC
The DNA here is from genome assembly GCA_019776745.2 of Taxus chinensis. Classification (NCBI taxonomy): domain Eukaryota; kingdom Viridiplantae; phylum Streptophyta; class Pinopsida; order Cupressales; family Taxaceae; genus Taxus; species Taxus chinensis. The sequence goes on along the minus strand of CM034152.1, from coordinate 199,406,056 downwards.
TTGGATAGTTTGTCGAGTCTCTTTACATTCCCAAGTATCTTAAACACACACAACAAATGACAATTTTACTTCCCAAGCCATAACTTTGCTTACACAACTACAGGCAAAATCACCACACTTACAGTCTGAGAATTGCAAAATTGTCGATTAACACAAACTACCAGTTTCAAACCACTACTTACATAAACCAGCATTTTCAACGTCTACTTAAGAAAGGTTCAATTTGACCGTAGCTAGATGACTAAAACCTTTTACACATCCCTGGGTTGTTGTACCTTTGGGGATGTTTCCTAGCCTATTGGATCATCTTCGACATGCACAACAATGTCGACATGTTAAAAAATACCAACTATGCACACAGATGTTTACTCATGTTTTTGGCTTTGTTGCCAGGAAACGCCCCACCCCCCTATATCCACCCTAAAACGTTTCCGGTACCGAAACGGGTACGAAACGCCTTAGAAATGTCCCAGAAATGCTTGTGAAGTTTCCGGAAACGTCCAAGATGTTTCCGACATTTCCGGGAAGTTTCTAGGGTTTCCAAGAAGTTTTCGGGGCATTTTGCAGCTTATATATCATAAGAAAGAGTTTGTTCCAATTTGTTGTTATGTCACTCCACTTAATCTTTTCAAATATAGCCTATATTTCTGATCAGAGAATTTTTTGAACCTAGGTTTGAGTTACAATGTGCTCAGTTGTAAAGTCTTTTAACATTAAAACTATATTAACAAGAAGGCACATTAAACAAGCCTAAAGATAGTTTGGGTCAGAATAGTAATCCAAAGAAAGTAGGAAGAATCTAGCAAAAACCAAGAAATGTCAGGCTAGAAAGCAAGTTTTGACTCGATGTATTACTGCTCCTTACAATAGAATTTTCCATTAGAATCCTTAATCAAATGAATACAATGAAGCGGGTTACAACAATAATTTTTGAAACATGGATGCATGACAGATGATTATAAAGAAAGTTTAGATGATATGTTCTAGAATCTAGATTATAATCATGTATATATGAAACATTGAAATTGTAGCCATGTTGAATTATGAATCTTTAGAACTTCAATGAATACAAAATATTTTGAGTGCTTTATTTCTTATGGTCCATGGACTAAAATTTTGAAAATGAGTACTATGCATATATATAAATATATATTTATATTTTTTAAATTTTTATAATATATTGTACGGACGTTTCCCATAACGTTTCGTACCCAAGGTTTTTTGAAAATCGACGTTTCTGCGTTTCGAACCCGTACCCGTACCCGTTTCCGTTTCCTGGCAACTTAGCAATTTATTATAGATGCCCAAAACATGGCCATATGTAGCTCAAGGTATGCCCTTGTTCATCACTTTCAGGACAATTAATTGGTGACTGGAAATCCTTGCACTTCAAACTTCATTGCTTAGTTGATTTTTTTTGCAAAAGGAGCTGTTACAATAGCTAACACTATCAAGGATAGACCTTTTACAGTTTACGATTCCAAATCTGAAGCACAAATTTCTTACAACTTGCCTACTTTTTACATTCACTTAGTCGATGATAAGCAGGGTGTGGGGATTCTATCGATGGGTATCTAGTCTCCCAACACGGTGGATGACAACATTTTTAGAAGCTTCATAGAAGCATAACATTGGTAAATACAACTGGTTGCAACCTTCAACACTTCACCAACCCTCTAGATGGTGAAGCAGTCTACAAGGACTTCATCTTGAAAAGGCATGTTTTTGTACACTAAGTGAAACTGATGAGTGATGCTCTTCTCGAAACACAAGTTGAGAGTGAGACAACAATGGTGAGTTTGATCTCCAAACTGCTTCCAAGTGAAATCAAGGTTGCCTTTGACATTTTATTTTGCAGCAATTAGAGTAGGATTTAGTCAAAATCCACATTTGAAATGGAACAAATCCTTCTATTTTCCTCTTGGATATGCAATTGAAATCCTGATAAAAAATGTCCTTTTAGTTTCCTTTATAAACTTTTGCAAAAGCTTTTACGTGTTTGCCATGCATTGGTAGCCACTAAGGTAGAACCTCATGTTTGTTACCCTGAAAATCTTTTCAAGCGCAACATTCTCCTCAAGAGTGACCACTCAAATTAAGAGACATTTGGCTGACACACTCCACCAATTAATTGCATTACTGACTTTTGCATCTTGGTAAACAATGTGTTCACTTCTAGAAATTTGATTACATTTATGTCTATCCTTTGCTTGAATTTTATTTCCTTCCAAACTAGGAGTTCTTGTTGTGCTTGTTGCTTCAAGAATGAATTGCATACTTGTAGGCTTCTCCAAAGGAAGAAGCCTTATGAAACATTGGACTGACTACTGGTCTAGGGTTCACTCCTCATATTAAGATAATTTTGCTCAAAACTTCAACATTATGCTTGGAGACAATAAGGCCAAATAGTTCAGCACTATTCTTACAGGTTTCACAACCTTAATGCAATCAGAGACCTTAATGAATTGGTCACATAATTTCCAACATAGGTAATGCCACTAATAGGCACAACTGTTTGCCATGGATTTTCAAGTTTCAAGCGTAATTAATGTCTTGCAATGGACAGTAGAATCACTTTTCCTACTTTCCTTATCCAGATATACACAAAAGAAATCTATTTTTGTACAGAGAAAATCACAACGGGATAACCATATTCTACTAAATTAGCAGAATTATCAGAAAGTATTATTAATCTAGTTGCGTAAAGTCACACAGCTTGGCATTACCTCTTCAAAGTTGCATTTGCTGCCTGCGTACAGTGAACCTCTAAACAGCATCTTGGTTAATGAAACATGACATTTACGAACAGCCCCTGTTAGCTAAGACTCCGGGACGGTGGGACGCGGGTGACTGAGTTCCCACAATCCTCGGATTACTTCTAGGACTATCAAAAAAAAATTCCAAAATTTCGGGATGGCGGGGGGACAGCACAGGGACGGCTATTAAAATAATATATAAAATTATAAATATTAAAAAATACACAGATAATTTTAATTTTTTTAATAAATAGCAGTTCATATTTATACATCAGTCCACTATGTGCATACAGTCCACATCCAAACGTCCATATTAAAAACTCAGCAGTATATATATTGTCCATATAAATTTTAGCATCGATATGAATGCTGCTGATTTTCATAGCATGTTGTGACCGTCCACCATGTGCACTTGTGCTCGAAAATTTTTGTATTTACATATCACTCTTGATTCTTAATATGTCGTAATAAAATACAGTCGGGTTATGGTTAACGGGTGAACGTTTTTAAAGAGAAAACAACAAAGAAATTAATTAAAAAATAATTATTTTTAAAAAAAACAGAAGTCCCCGAAACATCCCAAGGATGTCCAAACGTCCCCAACGTCCCCAATAAAAGGGGGACATCCCCGAAACGTCCCCTGATATTCAGGGACATCCCCTTTTTTCTGCCCTTTCGGAAACGTGGGGGAGACATTTCCCCCCATCCCGTCATCCCCAGGACATCCCAAACTCCTGGTTATTGGGGGCGGCACGTCCCCGTGTAACACTAGTTTCGAGAAGATTGTACTTGCTGTAAGAGTTGTGCGAAGTGATCAATCATTCCATCTTTTTCCGCGCATAGTGTTGTTCCAAATCATCTATTTTCCACTACAAAGCATCTTCTAGCACCATGTCAGGTACAACATCTTCAATGTCAATTTGTCTGCCATTATTTTGCTTGGTTGTTTAACTTTTTGGATCTTTCTAGACAAAGAGTTGCAGGTTATCCTATTCGGCCCATAGTGGCTTCCTATGCAACATATGCCTCATATGAGTGGGATACAAATGCGATAGAGTTCATTTTAATTATAATGTACTCGGGCTTTTTTGCCATTATATTCCTAAGCTTGCAAGAATATCTCTGGGATTCTGTATGTTTTATCAAGGTTTCTATATTTGATCAGGGGGTCGTCCACTATCTATGAAACTTAGAGCCATCCAACTGACAATTCAAAGTGCCTCGATAAAGAGAATGTTCCCCCAATAGAACACCCACATCTCTGAAACTTGGTATCACAAAATTCATGTTATTACAGACATCTTAAAGTTTTGTACTTATGATCCGAGAGGCTCGATCTCCATTAGACTCTAGATTTTTGCTGTACAAAAATCTAGTCAACCATGTGATGAATAGATATTACAGGCTAATGTTAATAGACTATCAATGTAACTAGTTTGGCACCATTAAAGAGACATTCACCACTTGCTATTCACTATACAGCCTGGTATAAAACACATCATAACAAACAAAGACCATTCTATCATTTTCCGAAGATGCCACATAACATGTATGTTGAATAGGGTTACCACTATCCAAGTTGTGCACTATCAGATACAATGAATTAGGCTGTATCGTTTTCACCATGTGTCCTTGAGACCGTGACAAAGCAAGAGGCGAGAACGAAATTTGATCTAGGGTGCCACCATGAAGTTCCAAATCCTCTAGATCACCCCAACTCAATAAATTTTAGAGAATTCTAGATCCACCACCAAAACCTATCATTTGCTTTGCTAACGTGCCAATCTCTTCAGCTCTTCAAAAAAGTGAACCCTATGGAATGCCACCAAACACCCTACTATGTTATTGCCATGCCTCCATGCATCAAATAATTGCCAAGAACCAGAAGGTGGGGAGGGTTTAAGCCCAAGGCTTTAGTACCATGTGACAATTAAGTGCAAAGTTCCGTGATTAAAAGAAAGAAAACTACACACAAGCAAAAACTTTAACACGAACACCGTCATATGGAGAATGCCTCTAACAGCATCCCAACACAAGTATACCTAGCAATAGAGAAAAAGAAAGTGATGTAAATGACTGGATGGATGTAGGTGGAGGCAAAGCCCCATTATTCATACACATATTCCTAAGATAGAGTGTGGAGAATTAACACTCTATAGCCCACATCCCAATAAAGTTACCCAAAGGTATGCCACAAGATTGTTAACTCAATAATTCCAATAAGACGCATTTTATTTACTCCAAAATCCTCCCCTAATACACAACTTAGAGGGCCAAAAAAAAAGGTAGCATTTCAGGGTCAAACCTTCCCTCCAACATCCCCTTTATAACATGACTTTGGGGGATTAAGATGAAATATGTTAAGAAGAGAAAAATATTCCCCCTTAAAGACAACTTTTCCAATAAAATGGTTAATGATGAGTCAAAATGTTGAAGCCAACTGCGAACTGAACACAAAAACAATCATCAAATGCTTGAACAACAACTAAAACAGTCTTTTGTTCAATAGACAAACTTGTTAAAAATGGAGTGTATTTGACTTTAAAGCACTATTTGACAATAAGAATGTTTTCAAACATAGTACATAAAAACAGTTCACTTGACATCGTTGCGTAGATCTTATTAACTCATAAAAGAATACAGATAGAAATCAGCATGAAGCCATTGAAAACCACTAGAAATTCTCCAGCAGTCAATTAGACCCAACAAAGAGAACAGACGAAGTTCCCATCAACCCACTTGGTCTTTGATCTATTAATGGTTTCTTATGTCAAGGGGTTCCCCTTCCCATGACTGATTTATATTCTATGGTTTTTGCATATTTTGATAGTTTTAGAGTTTCGTTTTAATGCTTCCTAGATTAGATTCTAGATACATTGTTTTCAGTTGTTGGAGTCCCTTCTAGCCATCCTGATTAGCTATTTCAACTTACTGTACTTTTGAATTCAATTGACCTAATTTGGCCATTTATAGAAAATTAATATACTCATTCCTTTTCTTCCTAATTTCTCAGACTGTTGGCCATGTTGGTTGGTTCTCTGTTTGGGGCTAGGATGGGAAAGGGTATTGGAATCTGCTGTGAATAGTAAAGGAAATCATTGTTGTGCATGTATTTTGTATTCTTTAGTTATTGTGATTGTGTTTCACCAGGATTGCTTGTTTTCCCAAATAGGATACAGACCATTACTCCAGAAGATCAATTCGCTCATATTTACTGAGGAATCATGAACAAAAACTGAAAATGATAAACTACACTTAAAATAAGCTCAAGTCCTATGGTCTGGGTGTCACTAAACACCCAAAATGTAAGTTGTAATGTTGTGTTCCCTGGGATTTTCCAAGTGAATATTTGACAGTAACAGAAGGACCTGTTTGAGATGGGCTAATCTCCTCTAGATATATGACTTGCTTTCAACAGAATAATCAAGGATGATGATGCACTTGGGTTGACCCAAGATGTATAAAAGGTAATTGTGGAGGCTATTTTAAAGGGTGGACCAATAATGAATGTGTAGTTATAGCAAGTGCCAAAATACTGAAGTTAGACCAATAACCATGATAACAATGTTGCGGAACTATATCTGATAACTTTATCCAGATTCGCTCTAACAGAATAGAGCCAACTACAAATTCAAACATTAATTTATTCCTTCCATGCTGCCCAAACCCTGAATGAAGGGTTAGAAACTAACTGTATGCAGAACCCAGAACATAGAAATTTAAAATAAAATTTAAATAAAAAATCCAACCTGGATGTGCAGATGCTTGTTTCAATGAATCCTCTGCAGATGATCTAATGTCCTGATTGATATCAAAAGTTGCATTCAGACAGTTCAATAGCCATAGCTGGTCTCCATCCACTCCGCTAATGTTTTCCATCTTCACTGGCATTTAAAAAAAACAAAATCCATATTCTATTATCATACAACCTCAAAAAAAACTATATGCCATTAAAAATCTCCATGCAACCTATGATATTTTTCCAAAGAAAAACAGCAAAAACCAGACAGGTCTTGACATAGCTGTATCATGTCCTGTCAGATATACCCAAAAACAATTTTGTTTATGAAAACCCCAACATTTTGCATAGACACATTTAAAATCTATGCTGTCATCAATCAATTTTAAAAACAAAATAATACGCATGTCACCATTAGGCCTCCAAATCAGCTATACCCAACAAAAACCTAATTGTTTTTATCGTATTAAATACATATTTTATCTAAGAAAAAGCACCAATCAATCAGACAAGCATTAACATTATGCTTATCATGTCATATAAGATATAACCTAAATTGTGTTTTACAAAATAAGTTAGTTTATAATCCTACAGCTCAGAATTTTACACACATATTAAAATCTATCTCCGTCATCAATCAATTCAAACTAAAAGCAGAATCAATAACCATATTGTGATTAAACCTCAGGATCGAGTTATCAGCTATGCCCACTCAACATCTCTGTGATATACAATAGTAAAACCCAATCAATCAGATAGGCATTGACATTGACTATATTATGTCCTATCAGATATAACGAAAATTGTTGTCGCAAAAACAGCAAGTTTATTTTCATACAGACAAAGAAAATCACATCAGTTTAAAGCAACATTCAATCAGCTAGACATTGACATTAGCTGTATCATGTCCTATCAGATATACCCACAATTGTTCTTAACAAAAACATCAAGTTTATAATCATACAGACCAAAATCTTCCATTGAGAAAAAACAACCTTTAAACAGGCAAACGTGACACTATCTGCATCACCCTCTCAGATACACCCAAAAACATGTTCATTGCAAAATCAGCGAGTTTATAATCATGTAGACCAGATTTTGAATAACACAGAGAAAACCATAGGAAATTTCCGAATCTGGACTCGAACATGGACCACACATGCTCTGGATAGTAAAAGAGATTCCGAAAGATAGCCACGACATGGCTACCCATACTTCTATGTGAATTCGTGAAGCTTAATTCTAAGAAAATAAATTCAATCAGAATAACATTGACATTAGCTGTATCATGCCCTATCAGATATACCCAAATTCATTGTCTCCAAAAAAAACAGCTAGCCTCATGCCCAAAAAAATTAATACAGTAACGTTGAAAATATAGAACGTGCACTAGGGCATTGAAAAAACATGATCTGAATAGGATAACAAACATTTTAAGGAATTCAAATGATTTGACACTCATTTTAAAGAGCTTGTTTCTAAGAAAAGGAAGCATTGGATCAGACAGACATTGACATTCTGTATCATGACGTATCAGTCATACCCAAAATTGTTTATTTAATGAAGATAGCAATTTTACAAACATCCATACCAATATTTTACACACAGATGCATTGAAACTTTTGAAAAACTTTACTAGAGCACTGAACAAACATGATCCGAATAGGATATCAGGGATTTAAGGACTTCAAACGATTTGGGCACTCATTTTCCTGTTTAATTATGGAGCTTGCTTCTAAGGAAATACAACAGTCAATCAGACGAACATTGACATTAGCTGTGTGGCATCCTATCAGATAGAACCGAAACTGCTATTCACAAATACAAGCCAACAAAAAATTATTGAGAAAACTCACGAGAATATTGAACAGATATGATCCGAATAGGGCAACATAGATTTTAAGAAATTTAAAGGGCACATAATGATTTGGGTACTCACAGTTTTAATGCAGATTTATGACGGTTTGGTGTGTTCGAGTGAATTGGATTCAAATTAAGAGTCTAATGGGATGCAATGGATCCAGAAAGACAGAACTGATGTAATTCAGCAACAAGGGGAAGTGAAACCTTTGATGTCAAGGTTTTAGGGATAAATATTAATGTAGGGAAGGGAAACTTATATATTTATTGCCTCTGCTTTCCCGCTCATGTCGGTCAGGCTCCACGCATTTCCCTCGGGGAAAAAAATAGTACAGGGTCCCCACAATTTAGATATATGAAAGGAAAGTGACGAGGCGCCACGACATTACACAGTATTTACTAGAACTGAGTTAGGGCAGTCTCCAAATGGTTTTAAGACATGGAACGGCAGGGTTTTAGAAATGTAAGGTATGTATGTTGGGTTTGGTTTGTTAATTACATATGAATGAGGATTTTGTCGTCCAATTTCTTATTATATTATGGAGGAAGAGAGGGAAAGATGGAATAAGCAAACATATTTAACATGTAAATAATCAAATCATAAGGATTAACAACCATCATCCAAATTACCCTGGACCATATGTTGGGAACGAAAACCCTACTATAAATAAGGTTTATGGTGTCGGCATATCATCCAGATAAGCCAAATCCCTTCTTTATGTGAGCTTCATGAGAATGCTCCTTAACACGAGGATGTAATATAACCAGAAAATAAGTGCATTCATTCATGCAATTTAAGATATAAGCATTAACTTCTAACCTAATGCATTCCAAGCATAGATTAACATGATCAACTAAAGGAAAGTAGAATTAACCCATGAATATCATCAAGAAAACCCGTAACACACATATGAACATAAGGAAAATGCACATATCAAAATCCATCACATGAGTCTCTAAGAATCACTTCATTATATTTATAAGCCAATATATGGTAGCCAAGATTACATCCAGAGAGTTCCATTTGTGGAAATGTTCACACTAGCAGAGCTTACTTTCCATCACAGAGCTCACCATTATACATTTTTCGCCATCTCTCCTACTCCCTATTTATCCTTACTTATCTCCCTTTTTTCTTCTTTGTGAAAACCATCATCCTCCTAGAATAATCATCCTCCTTCCGTCTTAACTGATCATCATTCTCTCTTGCAAAATCCTGATGGAATTCTTTCATCATTGCTCTACCACTACCCGGGAATGTGCCAAGTGTCGTCATGTGTTTCCCTCAATCAAGTGCCTTCTAGTACGCATGTGTCAGCTAATCCTTAACAACCTTGACTCCTTAACCTTTCATGATAACCGTATTGATGCCCTCGAATATCCTTTCCTTGATCTGCAAATCTCCATAGCTTATCCACATCTTTATCTGGTAGCTTTTCCATTTGCTCCATATGCGTGTCTTTTCCTATTGTCCAAAACTTACTAAGTCCCGAATCCATTCTACCCTAGTGCAAGCCTTCGCGCCTCTCAAAGAATTACTTTTGTGTGTGCCTTCACGCCCTGCTTCTGCATGCCACAAGGCTTCGCGCCTTAGGTACTTAGTTACTTTAGGGGCCCAACATCACCCCACACTAAACTGGTTGTCGTCCCGCTAAACCCCCGCGCTTCCTGAACAAACAAATTGTCGACCAAAACCTACGAGAGTAATGCTGCTCTAAAGAATAAAGAATAGTGGTAGAGAAAGAATCTGAGTACGCAATTGAAGAATGGGGGGGAATGTTACATGACCAATTGAAGGAGTTCAAGGAATTCTGTGTTTATCTCATCCTTCAATTTCTCCCAGACCTTCAATTTTGATAAGGCCTTTCTTGGCATTTCACTTACAATATTCGGCACCTAGTCTGGGATGATTTATTCCACCTTCCCTTTCAACGTGTTAATGGCCATCCCTAGCTCCGCACAGACACCCTCAAACTCATCCATTCGTTCAATGATGGAGTTTTGAAGCTCACCAATTCTGAAATACAGCTTTTCGTGCTTTGTCTTGATTTTCTCCTTCTTGGTTGTGGTGTTGACGACCAATTGTGTGCACTCCGCCTTGTTGGTGGGGATGGTATCCTGTAACACTTTGAGGGATTCCTCTTCCTCTGTCACCCGTGCGTCGATAATTGGCTCACATTTTCTATAGCTATTGAAGCCCCTATCTGCTAGTATATTCACCTCCTTGAGTTGGGAGAGAAAATCTTCCAACTTCGTGATCCAGGATTCAATTGCAAGCTTGTTTTATTCTTTTTCCTTTGTGAGCTCTGCAGTTATGGGGCCTGCACCATCCTTGATGTTAATGAGTAACATCCCCATGAGGTCCTCAAGGTACTCCATCTCATCCCCATAATCGGTCCTAGGCTGGCTCACCAACGCTGAACATTGTCCCAGAATGTTTTTCACGAGGGCACCAACTCGGTCATACACCTCCTTCATTTGCACATGTTCTCCCCTTAACCCTTGGTGCAACCTATCTATTTCCTTCTCCTTGCTCTTCCTCTCTATGATCAAGGTCCAAATAGTGGCCCCTGTATCCAAACTGTATTGGATTACCTCTGAAGACATCTTTTGTAATGCATTGCATGCCTGCTCATCTGTGAGGTGGTTAGGATCCACCACTTTATATGTATCTCCTCCCTTCTTCTTCAAGTGAATGGTCTTGATTGCATGATTATTGACCTCGAACTCAGGTTCCTCGGCGTGGCAGTGCATGCTCCAGCTAAGCATCTTCCTAGTCCTGGGCACACCCCCATCTTGATCCATCAAATCCCAACCATGCAACTTTTCTGGTGGGAGGGTGGCCTAGAATCTTGTGCACAAGACCTTTGTGGGGTCATCCACAAATTCCATGTGTGGGGACATGGGTGTCCACTTCTTCCTTATAGCTTTGTGTTTGGTTCTTTGCTTCTTCACCCCAGGGGTGAATCCCTTATCCTCCTTTATAGTAAAGGAGTCCCCTTTATCTCCCTTTGGGCTGGCATTCTATGGTGTAGCGGCCCCATGCACTGGACTCTTCTCAGCCCCTACAGAGTGTTCTTCTCCTTCTCCCCATGCCTCTCCTGCATCCATGGTTTCCACCTCAGCCTCCTGACCCTCCAGTTCTACTTCCAATTCTGCTTTGAAAGTGGTGGGATCTTTTTCCTCTCCTTCCTCTGAGCCTGTTGTGGGGCTTGATGCGTCAGGTGTCTTTTGTCTCTTTTCTTCAGGCTCTTCCTTCTCTTCCTCCTCCTCCTCACACCCTAGAAATGAAGCCTTGGTGCCACCCTGTACCAAAGTGTTGGCACCCTTGCTACCATTCTGTCACGTGTAGTACTTCCTCTTTCTGGAGGTATCCAACCTTCCTTCATCTTGTTCTTCTTCCTCTTCCTCTTCCTCCTGCACTGCTTTCATGGGTGGGATTGGTGTCTCCCATGGCTTTGGAAAGGGAGAGTTTGTAACCTCCACCTCAATCCCTCCTTGTGTTTTGGGGTGCAGCTGCACGAACACCTGATGGACATACCCCTTGATGGTAATGTTGGCTTGTGGGTGTAAGTCCAGAAAATATGGTTCCAAAACTTCGATGTAGGTAGGTCGAGTGCCATACTTGTATGTAGCATGCAACGTGTGGACATCAACATCCACCTTGTCTGCATCAAAAATCAACTTCTGTGTGTCCTTGATCCAGTTGATGGTGCACTTCATATATCTGGCTGTGAATGCGAAGGGGAGTTTGCACCATGGCCCCATTTCTCCCTTGGCCATCATAAACTTCACTAGACATAAATGTTGGGTAACGAAAAATTTTACCTTGTCTCCAACAACTTGTGGTAACTCATGGGGGATGCACCACTCATTCTCAAAAGCTCTGCGCAACCGCTCAAACCATTTATTCATCTGAGCCTTGTAAGTGCTCGAGATGGTCCCATCGCAGGTGAATTTTGTGAATTGGACTGCAAGGGACACATGCATGGGTGGGTGAACCCAAATGTTCTCATCTGGTCCGTTTGGGACACCAATCTCCTAGAACATGATCAATAACAGGATGGAGCCCCAAGTGATCTTTGCTCCTTGCCTCATTCTGTACCCATGCCTCTTTGATAATGCCATTCACAATGAATTGGGAAAAATTGTAGTGTGCCCTCTTGGATACCCTGTAGGCCACATACAGGAACCTCTGGTTAATGTCCGTCCACCTTTCTGATGTGCCCAATTTGTAGCTAATGAGCCGGGAGGTGACTCTCAATGTTGGGTCTGGGAGATCTACAATTACCTGTGCCCTACCCCCTTCTCGTAGTTTAGCTTTTTTGTCAGCTCCTCAATCTTGGTAGTGGCACATAAATCAAGTGCCATATCCTCTCCAGTGTTCCACAGGCCCGTAACCATCTGAATCAAATGGCATGTGATCCTCATTCTTCTTCCCACAAAGTAGAAGAAATATTCATGCACCCACAACATTAACCACCTGAAAAGTGGGGTGGGTTTGGCAAAGAAGGGAAGCTCCCATAGCTGCAAAACTCTAGTTTTTTCCAACGCTTGCTACACACTGAGTCATCAACCTTAGGGTTTCTGAGCTCATCCATCGTCGGAGTGTCCGATACTAGGTCCGCCCGCATCATATTTTCATTATCAGATGTTCTATGGTTGTATTTGATCTTACATTTATATAGCTTTGAGCTCCACTTTTCAGCCTTAATAACTCTAAGAGGGTATTGCATCTCCGAGTAGATCTCCACAAGATCCTCCTTTTCCACCATTGGTTTCTTTGTTCGAGCCTTCTTTGGTGCCATCTCCCTCTCCTTTTTCGTTCATGCCCTAGGTGTTATGTTCCTTTCTTTTGAATTCCCTAACTCAACAACTTCCCCACTTCTCTTTCACGCCACCTCCTTCTTGTTATGTTGTCTTCTTCCCTTCGTGTTATGTCACAATATTTTACTACAACTTTGCACAAGTCCACTGGTTCATGATAGTACTTCACATCACTCTTCTTCAAAAAAACCTTAAAGCACTTCGAGCTCGGGAGAACAAAATAAATTCTCTAAGGAAAAGTAGTCTAAATGACTATTTTTATCTCTTATTTATACTTTATCGATGCCTTGGAGTTCCTCTGACCATGTGTCTTAATGTCACTTTTTGATAAATTGCTTTATTTCACTTAATTCAACTTCCGCAACTCCCCCTCGTGCTCTTTAGCTATAACCTTTAGGTGCTCCAATACCACTAAACTGCCACAGACCTCCTTCGTGCATGTCCCCGTGCCGAAGTACATAACCTTTGCATTGTCTACTAAGTAGTTCCCCATGTTGCCTACCTTATGTCATACCGTGTGATCCTTCCCTTCTTGTGGTCTTCAAATTCTTTCAACCCACCTTCATAACCGCACGAATTTATGCACCTTAGCCATTACATTGCTTCTTCTTTTGTCTTCGCGTTAATTTTTCCAACAGACCATTGTTAAAGTATTTTGGCCTCCATGTTCAATATAGTTGTTACTTCACCCCACACAAAAATGTATGCATGGTCCCCTGTGCATAGAACCTCTTACAATGCAATTAGCCACCGGCACACCAAAGCGCAACACAAAACCAAAAACAACGACAAAGGAAACAACCAAAAGGACTAAAATAAATCTAAACTAATTGGAAAAACTGCCTTATTTTTGACTATACATAAGCCTTATTTATAGTAGGACTTCAGCCTACTCCCATTAAAGTAACCTGGTAACATCGTCCCATCCAATGCTTGTAACTGGCATATGCCTAGATTGAGGATGTACGAGATGATGTATGGTCCTAACCAATGGAATTTCAGTTTCCCAGGATGGTGCAAAAATTTAGAGTCATAAAGCAAGACCATCTGCCCAACCTCGAATTGTTTGTTTTTGATATGACGATCATGCCATGCTTTTTGTTGCACCTTATCAGACTTCAGACTCCACCTAGCAAGTGATCACCTTTCTTCCAACTGCATTAACTTCTCCATGTGCTCTTGTAGTGCTTTCTCATCAGCTAATCCTCCTGTGCATGCAATACGCAAAGATGGTAGCATAAAATCTACTAGTAAAATAGCTTCCATGCCAAACACCAATTGAAATGGTGTGGCCTTGTTCAATCTCTTGTAGGTTTTCCTATATGCCCATAGTATGGATGAGACTTTATCATCCCAATCTTGTCTTCCCACATCACAAATTTTGGTCAGTGTGTGACTCAATATCTTGTTAAATGCCTCAGTGGTTCCATTAGCTTGGGGGTGATAAGGGGTGGTCTTGTGATGGGCCACCATGAATTCGGCCAACAAAATCCTAACCATCTCGTTCAAAAAGTATGTGCCTCTGTCACTAGTTAGGATTAAAGGACACCCATACCTATTGATTATGTTTTCCCAGAGGAATCTTGTTGTTGTGGTTGTTGTGCAATCCTTCGTAAGCGATGCCTCGGCCCACCTTGTTAAGTAATCAGTACAAGTAATGATATAGTGTGAACCAGTCCTTCACGTGACAGGTGAAATCAGTCCTACAAAATCAATTGCCCACTTCTCAAATGGTTCTGCGCTAGCTATCGGTCTCAAGGGAATCTCATCTCTTCTTCTTGGTTTGCCAAGGCACTGGCAATGGTCACAGGCCTTGCAAAACTCAATACAATCCTGGTAGATGCTTTCCCACCAAAGCCCTGCTAGTAGAATCTTCCACACAGTGGCATTCCCTGCATAGTGTCCTCCTGCAATCCCACCATGTTCTTCCTCCATGATTGCAATGTGCTCATGTTCTAACACACACCGACGCAAAACCTCATTACAGCCTAGCTTGTAAAATTCTCCACTAATTAACATGTAGGGCACAAAGCGTATGGTTAACTACTTCTTTTTCCAAAATCTTCATTCCCTCCGGTGCCACACCCATTTTGAGAAACACAACAATATCTTCCAAGTCAGAGGGCAGGCACCGCAATCTAAACAGTTGTGCATCTGGCATTATATCCTCAATGCTCTACGCATCCTCCCCTGAGTCAATCCTTGATAAATGGTTAGGTCCCAAATTACTCTTACTTGGTTTCACAACTGTAAACTCAAACTCTTGAAATATCAGGACCCACCGACATATGTGCCCTTGTAAAATGGGCTTGTTTACCAAGTACTTCAATGCCATGTGGTCCATGTAGAATATAAAGGGTGTTACCACCAGATACTTCCTAAATTTGTGCAGTGCGTAGATCATTGACAATGCTTCACGCTCAGTAGTAGTATAGTTATGTTCTGTTGGTGTTAACTTCCTACTAGAAAAACACAAGGGGTGGTCAACAATTCCTTCTCTAGGTTGTGCTAAGATTTCCCCAATCGCAACTCTTGAAGCATCAACATGTACATGGAATGGCTTATCCTAAGAAGGAAAGCGTAATATGGGCGCAATGATAAGCTTATTCTTCAATGTGTCAAACGTTGTCAGTTACACCTCTCCCCAATGGAATGTACATCCGTGCTTCAACAATCCTTCCAGTGACACAACAATTTTGGCATACCCCCTTATAAGCTTTCGGTAATAACCCGTACGCCCAAGGAATCCATGCATTGCACTCTGGCTGCTAGGCTCCCCCAATCCCACAATAACGACAACTTTTGCAGGATCCACCAATAAACCTTCCTTACATATGATATGGCCCTAACAGGGTTCCAAATGGAGTAGCGAAGAGACATTTCTTGATGTTGAGGGATATGCGCAACTGTCAGCATCTCTCGAACATCAACTGTAAATTGTCACAATGGTCTTTCACTAGTCCATACATTGTCCAGTCATCAAGGTAGACCTGAAGGAACTTATGGATAAAATCCTGAAATGCTTGGACCACTATGCATGAAAACACAAAAGGTGCATTCTTCAGTCCAAAAGGCATGACCATGTAGGAAAAGCTTCCCCATTCAGTGGCAAACGTTGTCTTTTCTTGGTCCTCCTTTGCAATTCTAACTTGATGATATCCTGAGAAGCCATCCGTGAAGGAATAGATCTCGCGCCCAACTACTCCCTCTAGGATCTCCTCGATAAAAGGGGTTCATAAGGGATAAATTACACATACCACATTCAAATCCCTATAATCAACACAAATCCTTATCCTCCCATCCTTTTTAATGCTTATGACCATTGGGCTTATCCATTCTGATTCCTCCACAACTTCAATGATGCCTGATGCGATCATTTTGTCTATCTCCTCCTTGACCAGGACGTGCAGATTTGGATTCATTTGGTAAGGTCTTTTCCGAATCAGGTGCATGCTCCCTCCTTTAGTTTGATCTACATCTCTCCTAAAGAGTGGTGAACTCCCTTAAGCTCATGGTACCCACGCGGAAATAAATCCTAAAACTCATGCAATAGATCAATGATCTTTGAAACCTCCTTTTCTCACCAATAGTCCCCAATAGTAGCCTCCTTAGGTTCTGTTTCTGAGCCAATGTTAACCTTCTTTGTTTTGAGAGGTTCATGGTAGGCACGCACTTGCTCATCAACACTATCTGTTACCTCACGCATACCCATAGTATGGTTAACATCCAAGTTCTCTACTTCCTCGCCATCTATCACATAGACCAACTTTCCCTTCTCTTTTTCCATACAGGTGCACTCAAGTTGTAGTTCCTTTGATTCTTCCTCATCAAAAGCGCCTCCAAATCAGGTTCACCCAATAATTCTAGTATCCTATCCTCATCATGGCACTATCTCCCATAGTTAGGTGCTTAACAACCTGCAATGCCTCGTTCACCAATGGCTTAGCACTTTGATATTCAAAGGTTTGAATCAAGTCATCTGTTAACTCCCACTGATTCCATGTCTGACGGCGTAATTCTGAATGAATGTACCATGCACGTGCACAACATTGCAGTGTGGAATAGAACTTGTGCACCCATGGGGAAGGAGGTAAATCCTATGTGCCTTCCATCCAAATCCTCTCACATTCTTGGACATGATTTGAGGCGGATCCTTTCCCATCATAGACACAAAGTTTAGTTGGCATGTTGCTCCTGAAAAATCTAATAGAGAGCACAATCCTCACCTCGCGCCACACTAGAAGATGTCCCGATTCATCGTCCACCAACATGTTGCGGTTTCGCGCAAAGTGTAGACAAACATGTTCCTTCTTTCATTCCCACATCTCCATTGAGCTTCCATGGCTCACAGGAAAACATCAGGGTTGTCGTCCTTAGTGTATCTTGGTAATTATTTCCCTCTCAGGTGCCTAAGTAGGTGCGCCCTTCTCACTCTTGTAACGGAGGCTCTAAATTACCGCTCAATTAACTCATAAGTCCCATCTGCCCAATTATCACATGCTACATTAATGGTATCACTCATAGATTGAGCATCTTAAAACTGAAAAACTCCTTCCATGGGATTAATTACCTTAGGATCCTTGACAGTGCACACATACATTCTAGCGAGGACTTCTTATCCTAAGGGCTCAGTATAGGGTGTTGACTTCCCATCAATTAAATAGATAATAACTTGTTCTTCCTTGTTCTCAAAACTTATGTACCCCTTATTGAACCTTAGGTCCGCATTATTCTTATAGCACCAAGGGCACCCAAGTAATGATGGAAATTTGTCCGCCTCATCTATTGCCAAGACTTCGAAGTCTCTAGTGAATTTCACCCCTTGGATAGTGAGAACAACGTCCTTCAAGACACCAATGGGCATTGCCTTTGTATTATTAGCCATATACAACACATTTGAAGATGGTTGTAATGGGGGCCTTCCCATTTGATTCTAGGCATCCAGGGTGAGAACATTAACTTTCGTGCTTATGTCAATATGAATATTGCTTAGGAGCCACCCGTCGACTATTGCATTCCAGGTAATCTCCTTATCATAATCAATGGTGTGAGGGGGAAGGTTAGCGTGCAAGACCTATCGCTCACGCTCTCTTCTAGCATGCGGTACTTTTTCCCTTAACCATTCCCCTAATAGAGGGATGATATTCTCTTGCCTCAACATTTTGCATACTTCCCTGACTTCATCTAGATCCTTTTTAGACACCCCAATTTCACATCTATTATAAATCAATTAATTCCCCTTCCTCATTTCCCACAAAAATACACTTCGAATTAATCAAATATAATTTGATTAATTATCCATTTCAAAATCCAAAAAATAACCCAATTCTCACCACATGTCATTATTCTCCATGTTTTTCTACTATTGAATTAAAAATTCAAATTCAAATCCTCACCCACCCTTCGTGGTCCCCACTCACCTAAAATCCTCCACTTATGAATTAAAAATATAATTCAAATCCTCACCCATTCTTCGTGGCCCCCACTCACTAATCTTGCCCACATTTTCAAACCACTCACCTAATCTTGCCCACATTTTCAAACCACTCACCTTAATCTTGCCCACATTTTCAAACCATGATTACTTAAATTAATCTAAGCTAATCACTCCCTCAGGCTATAAATACAACCTTACCCCTCCCCTCTAAACACACGGAGAATAAGCTTGAATGCCATATCTAAGTTCTTGCATCCTTTGAGCAAAGAACATCCTTTTGCCTCGTCCTAATGCCCAAATAGCCTCATAATCCTTTTTCCTCATGGTGCCTAATCCAAAATAGCCTCATAATCCTTTTTCCCATCTAGTGCAAAGTAAGAGGATCGTTGTTGCAGGAAGGTCCTTGCTCCGTCTTGAAGAAAAGCACCTACATATCACACAATCAGGGCTCAATCCAAGTTTCCTAGCCCATTCTGAGGTTTGCTACGGAACGCGAAGGAGGAGGTATGATTATTGGTATTTTACTTCCTTGTTAGTAGTGTATTTTTCCTAGCTTACATTCTGGCACGCCCGGTTACTTTCGATCTGTTACCATTAATTTCCCAATTAGTGGTTTTATCTGTTCTTTGTTTATTATTGTTCATTATTATTTCCTTTTCTGTTCCTTATGGTCTTCTTTGGTTAACCTTCACGCTTTGGGTAGTGTTTTTGTTGTGTGGTGTCTTGTGGTGTATCTGCAGGTTATAGCAACAATGAAACTATGAAGTTCATCCTGTCTTTGATCTCCTTGATGCTTGGTGTTTAGTTCCCAGTTTTGATTTTGCTATTTACTCGTCATCTATAGAAACACATGAACTAGCCATTAGTTTATCATCTTACTGTCATGGGACAACCAATCCGGAAAATGCATTTATTTATTTACTTTTGCTAAAATAACTGCTTTGTAGGAAGTTAATCATTTTTTTTCTTTTATTTTAATCAATCATTTTGTGATCTAACTCTTTCTTTCTGTTTATTGTTCTTTTTTAACCTTGCTGTCAAAATTTTAGCTTCTCA
The DNA here is from genome assembly GCA_019776745.2 of Taxus chinensis. NCBI lineage: Eukaryota > Viridiplantae > Streptophyta > Pinopsida > Cupressales > Taxaceae > Taxus > Taxus chinensis. The sequence goes on along the minus strand of CM034152.1, from coordinate 199,386,381 downwards.
GGTAAAGTACAGAAGTCAGAAAATAAAAAAAACTAGCTCCCGGGACGTTTTTCTCACGTTCAAAATTTTCATTCAGAGTGCTACCGTAGCCCATCTTCCGGACGCCATAACTTTTGCTCCCGAACTCGGAATGACTTCATTTTTTTTAACGGAAAGGTATTGAAAAGATCTATGCAATGAAAAAATAATTTTTAGATTTAGACTTACAGAAAAATTTTGGTTTCATTTCTTCTAACACCTGTCTTTTTAACAAAAAACAACAAAATTATAGTTTTTTTTTAATTTTATTATTTTTATTTTATTTCACGTAACAACCTCACACGTATGCTCTTTCCTCGCACTTCAAAAGTGATCTTGGAAATCAGAAACGTGAGGCCACTCGGGCTCTGCACAACAATTTTTTTTTAATTTTTAATTTTTTGCCTTACATTTCAATTTTCCACGACAACACTTCTAGGTAACGTTTTCACCCTCTTCTTTCATCGTTTTTCTTTTTTGTGAAAATAATCATTATCGCTATTTCACAATCATGATTAATTGCAATAATTATTAACATTTAAAAAAAAAACTATTCCAATTGTATCCGCGTATGCTCTTTTCTTGCGCCTTCGAGCGATCTGGAAAATCAGAAACGGTCACAATTTTTTAGTTTCTTGTTCTAACATTGCAGGATCCTCTAGCTTTGTTTTCCAACTGTCATTTTAATAATTATTTTCCTTTGTCATATTCTTAATATTTGTTTGGTCGTTGGTTGTGTATGCTCTTTTCCTGCGCCTTTGAGCGATCTGGCAAATCAAAAACAACCACGATCACTTTTCTAACATTTCATTTGCAGGATAACTACTAATTTGTTTTCTGTAGAACCGCGTTGCTGGAATATTGTCAAAAACAAAAACAAAAAAAACAACAAAAATCCCGCAAAAATACCACCATTCAAAGACAATTGCTGAAACAAAAAAAAGTACGCTCAGGTACGTAATTATTTTCTGCTAGTGATTTATTTCAAGTTGGAAAGAACCCTGCATTTAATCACTTTATCATATTGTTTTTACACGTAGACGAGGTGGATTTCATCACCACCAAAGCTACACTGGTGACGTGGACTTGACTACCACGCACCAACAACATTTGCATCTGCATTGCACTTTGAGACCTAGTCTCATCACAGCGTTCGGTATTTACCTCGCCGCTGCTCTTCACTTACAGGTAATGTTGTCATGCAGCGCATGCGAGTCACGCCTAAATAGCTGTAACAACGAAGCCTGGGCATCGTCCCTGTAAATATTCAGGGAGTTATAAGGACACCATACACATTCATCCCTCCATCACCTTCCACCTTTTCACAAAACCTGTTCTGGACGTGGTGATTCACTCCGAAACAGGCAAGTAAGAATTGGTGAGTCTCCTCCAGTGCTCTAAGGGTTCCCCGTACCAATTCTGTCCCCGTACAGAATTAGGTATATCAGGACTAGGGTATATCGGAGGACGCATCTTCTTGGAGTAATAAGAGCCTGCATCCACCATTTCACAGCATACTTGTATGATTGCATGAAACAATGATCATTCCTGAAGAAGTTACCTCATAAGCCAAAACAATTGAATCCACATGATTGCTTGCTGTTTGAAAACAAAATAGTTTAGCATTGTTTTATCATAAAACTTGGCTGATATCAATGTGTTCATTGTAAAAGTTCAGACCCTAGTTGTGTTCCACAAAAAAATCAGTTCTCGACCAATTCAATACCAAGCGAAAACATCCAAACAATCCAACAACACAGACCAAACCATCACACCAATTTCATTAGCTTGCCTCATCCAACAATACATTTGTCATAGCTTGTCTTCGGCTATATCCAACTGATATTGAGTGACTAACATTCACTCCCCATATTGTCAATTGTCAAAACATCCTTCATAGCTTGTTTCCAGCTATATCAAACTAATATTGGGTGACTTGTTTGAGTTCACTCATTATTCTGTCCACCATCACATTTATCCAAATCACAGCCAACACAAATCCTTTCATAACTCATTTTGAGTTATATCACAACCATATCACGATTAACCTATTCAGGTTACTCTCCCCGTCAATAGTCCAGAGCTTGTTTAAGCCAAATCTACACAACGTGCAACAAATCCTCTAATAACTCATCTCGAGTTACATCATCATCATATTGAGATAACTTGTTTGAGTTACTCTCCTTATCAGTCATCACGAGCTTATTCGCGATAAATCCAAAGTAATCGAGTTCTCATTTCCTCACACCTGTTCAAAATTCCTACCCATTTTTCAGCTTAATCAGACACATTTCATCATGGTATTCACTCGCAGTCACAATCATGAAAATGACGATGAAGAAGTCGCACAACCAGAACTCACCAATGAAGAACAAGAACAAGTCAATAGGGTGATAGAACAAAACAAAAATGAATATCTGTTACGCATCCTAGCCATGGGGGCAAAACTACCCCCTGACTTCGGGACGGAAAATTTAAACAAACTCATCGACAATGGTGAATCAAGTTATCACAATGAAATACCAAACAATCCAAATGGTTCTTCGGCCGAAGAATTATTCACTAAAATCCAAGATTTAACAAAGAAACTTGAGGAAGCAACGACTAGAGCTGAAAGATTAAAAGACCTCAATCTAGATTCCAATACTCACGACATGTTTGATAAACCATCCCCCACTTCTCCATTTGCACAAGAATGGAAACTTATGAAAGACACCATTCAGGGACTGCAAAAACAATCGAAACAATTCAACTTTGAAGAATTGTGTCCTTATCCATTTGATACAGAGATATCACGATTACCATTTCCGCCATCCTTTGAAATCCCTAAGTTTGATAAATACAAAAGCAAAGGTGACCCCCGTGAACATGTCAAGGAATTTTACATGCAATGTCAGGAAGTTGCCTATCGAGACACGTACCTTTTACGATTATTCCCCCAAAGTTTAGGAGGACAAGCTTTAGACTGGTTTTTCCATCTGCCCAAAGGGTCGGTCACGACATTTGCAGACTTATCGGAGAAATTTGTCAAACATTTTTCCTATAACCTAGACTCAGAAATAACCATGCTTGATCTCTGCAACACTAGGCAAAGGCCAAATGAAAATTTTGCCTCCTTTTTACAACGATGGCACGGAATTGCAAGCCGATTTCCCTGCTCAGTACCCGAGAGACAACTAGTTAGCATTTTTGTCCCTAATCTCAATGCCGAATTATCATTCCACATGCAAATGCATTGTCTGAATAGTTTCGAAGAAGTCATCGAAAAGGGGACACAAATCGAAAAAGCCCTCATTTCTAAGGGCTTACTTAAAGCACCCTTTAGAGACCAACCTTATCGAGACACTCCTCAGAACCAGGACAAATCTAAATTCTTTAACCGGAATCGAAATATCGTCAACGATGGCATTACTGATTCCCGCCATGTCTGAAATGTCCAAAACCATCCCACCAACACATTAAAATCTAAACAACCCATCATTATCCCTAGAAAGGAAGTTCCTTCTAGGGATCGACGAAGAGAGTTCACTCCTCTCGGAGAAAGTCTATCTAGTGTCTTTCATCATTTGGCAAATGCTAATATGATTACATATCCCATTGTCAGACCCTTCGAAGAAGGACAACCCAAACCAAATTGGTATAAAGACAATGAATATTGTGATTACCATCGCATAAAAGGGCACTCCACAGATAGATGCATGCAACTCCGCCATTACGTCCAAGACCTGATTGAACGTGGAGACATAGAAGTTGAAAATACTTCTGAGACAAAAACACCTAATGAAAAACTTCACATGTTCAAAAATCCGTTCCCTAATCATGATAACAATTCAAAAGATAAGGGTCAATCGTCAAGTAATGTCGAGTTTGACTCAGTCATCTCGACCATAGATTATGACCAAGACTTAGTGGCAACTATAAAGATCAGAACTGACTGTGCGATCACCACTAGACAGAAAAAAATGTGGGTCCCTACAACAAAAAAATCTGCCACTTCGTCCCCGGCATCACCTCCTAATCCACCATCTAATTCCACCGCCAATTCCTCTCCACAACCTATGCCGTCATTTAATATTGTCAAACAATTAGAGAAGACTCCCACACAAATTTCAATCATGGAACTACTTAATTCTTCTCCCGCACTACAACGCATCCTTATGCAAACATTGAATAATGCTCGTGTCCCTGAGGACATCAATTCACAACAATTCCAGGCTTTAATTACACATCTTACAGTCCCCAATCCTATTTTATCTTTTGGTCCCGCTGACCTGCTTAATCCCAACATCGCTAATAATCATTCTTTATACGTCGAGGGTTATGTAACTCATCGTAAAATCAAGCGCGTCTTAATCGACAATGGATCGGCATTAAATATTTGTTCCATGAAACTTTTACGTTGTCTAGGCTACACTGAAAATGATTTACAAAACAATATCATAACCATTCGTGGGTATGATAATAGTGAAAGAAAGTCTGAAGGCACAATCACGTTGCCTCTCCAAGTTGGACCCATCACCTTAGACACGGTCTGTCATGTGGTAGATGTAGAAGTTGCATATAACATTCTTGTCGGCCGACCATGGATTCATGCCATGAAAGCCGTCCCATCAACATTCCACCAATGCATTAAGTTTCCTCATTTGGACAAGGAATTTACATTACGTGTAGATCCCCAACCTTTTGAGTATTGTAGATTCCTCGAAGGACGGTATCGACATGATCACTATTGTCCATCAACAGATAAATATGCTCCACCTCGTATAATCCCTAATGAAACACGCATTGATCCTGATACACTCCCTAACAATAATCTAAAACCATCATCTCATAACCAAAACACATTTTCCAATCCATTATCATCCGCTAGTCAACCACCTTCCACCAGTCCTCCTCCCACTAATCAATCATCTTCTTCCACTAATCAAGCTTCTTCTTCCAGCAACAATTATTCTTCCACCACACCATCTTCTTCTTCACCTAGCCAATCTTCTTCATCCAACCACACCTCCTCTATTAAGATACCTCCTCCTGTGAATAACCAACCTTCATCCTTCAATCCACCCCCTTCTTCTTATAACCCATTCTCTTCATCTTTTAAGACTACCAAACTAACTTCCCCACCACATGAGGTACCTATTGGTCCCCCATCTCACACATTTAAAATCATTGACACGGGATGCGGTGAATATCAATTTCAAAAGATGGCAGACTCTTTTTATATCACCAAATCCCCACATAGCTATGGCAAACCTAACGCTCCACATCTGAGAATCCATCCCACTTACCAAATGGGTCAGTCAGTTTGGAAAAAGTTTGGTCATCTTGACAACGAACATATTCCAAGTTCTTCAGGATCTTGGTTATATAATGACGACTTTGCTCCATGTTATGAGTCCCCTCAATTTACCAAAGCTCACCGAATAATGAAAAACATGCGATGGCAGGGTAAAGGACTCGGTCCAAATGAACAAGGTCGTTTAGACCCTATAAATTACACACAACATCACGGTAAACATGGTCTAGGTTTCAAGGTGTTTGATGTCGCTCCCATAATAATTTCGAGTGACAATGATGACACCAGTTCTGATAATGACATTAGGTCTCCATGTAGTCTTTTTGAGGACCTCGCTGAAACACATCTTGCCTTTGAACATTTCTCTATTAATGTCATCAATTTTGAGCCTACACATCCGAGTCTCATAGACCATGGCCAACCACATCATGCAGCCATGGACATGTTCCAAAATGATGAAGCCATCGAAGAATTCTTTGGAACTCGTGACCAAATACCTACTTCCGACCATAGAAAAGGATTTGAAATCAATCTAAATGAATCGGCCTATTTTGGCGAAGAGATAAAATATTCAGATCCTTCACCCTCAGAAAATTTGGATCAAAAGCGCAAACAGAGGATTTCCCATAGTCAAAACCTCACCGCCACCCTATCCAATAAACATGTCAAAAAATTCCAACAAACACCCGACACTGATGACCTACATCAACCATTAGCATCGTTCTCTGAAAAGGATACATCTAAAATGCTTGTAGAAGAAACAAAAGACATAAACATTGGCACCACCGAACAACCAAAAATTTTACAACTTGGCATTAGTCTGTCTGACCAAGAATGCATGGAATTCACAACACTCCTTATTGAATTCCAAGATATATTTGCATGGACATATAAGGACATGCCAGGCCTGGACCCATCTCTTGTAGTACACCATCTTGTGGTACATCCAGATGCAAAACCTGTAAAGCAAAAACTACGCAAAATGCATCCCCAAGTTGCATTACTTGTCAAAGCCGAACTTGAGAAACTCTTGGAAGCTGACTTTATCAAACCTATTGATTATTCGGCATGGATATCTAACATAGTTCCCGTCACCAAGAAAACTCCTGGCATCAGAATATGCACAGACTTCCATGACATCAACAAGGCTTGTCCCAAAGATGACTTTCCCTTGCCAAATATAGACATGATTGTTGATTCTACGGCAGGCCATGAAATGCTCTCCTTAATGGATGGATTCTCTGGTTACAATCAAATACGTATTGCTGAAGGAGATCAACATAAAACAACATTTACTACACCATGGGGCACCTTCTATTATAAGGTCATGCCTTTCGGCTTGAAAAATGCTGGTGCCACCTATCAACGAGCAATGACTGTCATCTTCCATGACATGTTACATGATATCATGGAAGATTATGTTGATGATATATTAGCAAAATCTAAAACACGAATAGGGCATCCAAGTGTGTTGAGACACATTTTCGATAGATTACGCGAGTATAAGGTTCATCTTAACCCAAAGAAATGTGTGTTTGGAGTAACCTCTGGTAAATTATTAGGGTTTATTGTCTCACGAAGAGGCATAGAAGTGGATCCTGCCAAAGTCAAAGCCATTATGGAAATGCCTCCTCCTCAAAACCTAAAACAATTACGCAGTCTTCAGGGAAAGATACAATCTATTCGGCATTTCATATCACAGTTGGCTGACAAGTGCCATCACTTTAATCAGTTACTCAAGAAAGATGCACACTTTCACTGGAACCATGATTGCCAAGACTCTTTTGCTAAGTTAAAAGAATACCTCTCTAGTCCACCTGTTCTTATGTCACCAGTTGCCGATAAACCTATGTTGCTTTATACATCTGCCACTGAACATGCCATAGGAGCTCTACTAGCACAACATAATGATCAAGGAAAAGAACAAGTTGTATATTACCTTAGTCGAACACTTATTGAGCATGAAGTACGTTATTCCCAAATCAAAAAAGTATGCTTAGTGGTCGCCTTTGCATTCCATAAGTTACGTCATTACTTGCTCAATCACACAACTAAGTTGATTGCCAAAATTGATCCTCTCAAGTATTTGTTGTCCAGACCCATTCTCACGGGAAGAATGTCTAGTTGGGTCGTATTACTTAGTGAATTCGATGTCAAATTTGTTCTGCAGAAAGCAATTAAAGGACAAGCCCTTGCCGACCAACTTGCCGAGGCACCCCTTCCTGGCACAGAACCACTTCAGTTCTCTTTTCCTGATGAAGATATTCTACACATAGACATCACGCCAGCTTGGACTCTATTTTTTGATGGATCTTGTAATCTCCATGGCTCAGGGGCTGGTATTTTGCTTATCACACCCAGCGGACATGTTATCCCCAAATCATTTCACTTAGCATTCCCATGTACCAACAATATCATAGAATATGAAGCTCTCATCGCAGGATTAAAACTGGCTATATCTTGGAATCTTACAGAATTAGCTGTATTTGGTGATTCTTTACTTATCATCAAGCAAGTTACCGATGAATACCAGGTCAAGGATGAAAAACTTATCCCATATAAATGCATGGTGGATAGTATTCGAAGCTATTTTTGATTAATTATCTTTGATCAAATTCCCAGAATTCGTAATAAATCTGCCGATGCTATGGCAACCATCGGATCCCTATTAGAAATCGCATCTAGTCAACCCCAGGCACATTTTCTCATTGAACATCTCTTAATGCCTGCCTATGATCTTCCTGAAAACACTATGGTATGTGAGATCGTGGGTCCGAATAACCCTTGGTACCATGATCTTTATACCTTCATTCGTGATAAAACATTTCCTACCAACATGAAACCAATGCATAAACGTGCTTTAGCACAACGTGCTTCTCGTTACACCATTTTAGCAGAAACTCTTTATAAATGAGGATATGATGGCACCCTGCTCCGATGTCTTAATCAGGAAGAATCCTCGAGTGTCTTAGCTGAAGTCCATTCTGGTATCTGTGGAGCACACACGAATGGTATCACCTTAGCCAAGAAAATCCTGCGAGTTGGATATTATTGGCCCACCATGGAAAGTGACGCATGTCATTTTGTCAAATGTTGTCAAGCATGTCAAAAGCATGGAAATCTTATCCACGCACCTTCCCAGGCATTACAATCAATAACCACACCATGGCCCTTCTCTCAATGGGGACTTGACCTCATTGGTAAAATCAGACCAACATCGTCCGATGGACATAAGTTCATCATTACCGCTACCGATTACTTCACTAAATGGGTAGAAGCTATGCCTCTCACTTATGTTACCGGTAGCCAAATATTGAAATTCATTTTCAATAATCTCATCTGTCGATTTGGTATTCCATCCGCTCTGGTTGCAGATAATGGCAAATAATTTAAAAACTAGGACGTAAAAGACCTAGCTAAACATTTTCACATCAAACTTAAATGGTCCACTCCATACTACCCTCAGGGAAACGGTCAAGCGGAAGCAACCAATAAGACCTTAAAATCCATCATGGAAAATATTGTCAACACCCATGGACATAATTGGCATACTCAAATTTACCCCGCTCTTTGGGCTTACCGTACATCTTACTGCACGCCTACCGGAGCCACCCCATTTTCCCTTGTTTATGGTTGTGAAGCCATTTTACCTATTGAGATAGAACTCCCATCCTTGAGGATCTCCCTTAAAGATGTAATTAATGAGGATGAATACTCGACAGTCACGGCTTCATTAGAGCTTGAGCTTCTCGATGAAAAATGACTTAGTGCTCTCAATCATCTTCAAGTCTATCAAAACTGACTACAACGAAGTTATCATAAAAAGGTAATACCTAGAGAATTCAAAATTGGTGACCTTGTTTTAAAATAAAATCAAAAGAATACCACTAAAGAATGAGAAAAACAAGGAAAATTTGATCCTAATTGGTTAGGACCCTATGTAATCACAGCTAAATTTAGATCTAGAGCTTATATATTGGCCACTAAATATGGTCAAGATCGTTAATGAACTAATGAATGCAGTTCATTCAAAGAAATTTTATCCTTAATATGTTCACTATTCCAGGGAATACAACATGTACATTGTTCCTTCTATCTTTCTTATCTCCAAATAATTTAAATTTATTCATTTCTATTGGTAAATATTTTCTTTATCAAAATCACATCTTCATATTTATCATCATGAGACCAGTGCTAATATAAATCCTATTACGTTTGTGAACGTCATAATTCTTCCATTTTAAGTTGCTTTCATCTATCGTCATACTTAGAAGCTTACTGTTGGTAATATATTCCCTTCAAATACATTCTCTCTTTCATAACAAAGCTCTAAACTTTGTTACCCAGTTCATTTGGTCATCCATCTCAGTCTTCGGTGTTGAACCCTCATGTCATACTAGTCGTGTGGGGCTGAGATTGGGGGCAGACGTTTCTGTTACCCAAAATTCACCCCTCAAGGTAATTTTGATAACATGGATCAAATTATTCAGTCCCAAGCAAGTAGATTGATTCAAGGCCCAAAATTGTGTTTTTGGGGCCCCCTCAGCTTCTCTGTAACTCTCCCATCCAAGAAGAAATCCCAACAAGTTGAAAAAATGGAAAAAATACAAAAAATAAGGTTGCAGGACTGTTTTAAGGCATTTCGGGTCTGAAGGGTTCAAGTCATACCAGTTCGGTTCGTACCAAGGTTCGTCGTACCAAGCTTGGGGCCGAAAAAACAAAGAAAATTGGATAAGTCAGACATTTTTGTCCCAGGCAGTCTGCGGGACAGTTGGGACGTAAGGATGCGAGGGACGCATAGGGAGTCATTTCAAAAATATAAAATCTTACAGTGCTTACAAATTATAGAATCCCCAAACACATAATTTAGATGCCTAAGTGAAGAGAAAACTATCCCTTAACCTCATATCTTACTAATCAGCAGGCCACATAACTGTCTAAGTCTAGCACGTGACTCATGAAGTGAAAGCCATTTTTTAAACTGGTTCAGTACCGTTATGAAGAATGGAGTCACAATTTCCCAAAGGGATTGTTGTTAGCATTTGTCTCTATATTCATTATCTACCTCTTGCGTTCTTCTTGATTCTCGGTGATGAGCCCACACATCTTACTAGTTATGTGGAGTCAAGAATGGAGCTGGAATTCTTTTCATCATATCATCACCACCATATCCTGCCAATAGAAAGAGAATTTATGTTATTCTGAGCATAAGTTACAACACGGACCACGGTACATATGGATAATATCCATGTTTATCGCCTCTAAAAAATAAGTCTGCACTCTAGTTTATAAATTGCCAATCACAATGTAAAAATCCAAAAACATTTGAAAATCGTCAAAAATCCAAAAACAATGTAAAAATCCATAAACATTTGAAAATCGTCAAAAATTAAAAACAATGTAAAAATCCAAAAAACTAAAAACATTTGAAAATCGTCAAAAATCCAAACACAGTGTAAACATCCAGAAATCTAAAAAACATTTGAAAATTGTCAAAAACCAAAAAACATTAGAAACAATCATCCAAAAATCCAAAACAAAAAATTAGAAATTCGTAAAAATTCAAAAAACATAGAAATATTCATTAAAAAAAATCCAAAGACATTTAATACATAATCGGTCAACAAATACAAAAACCATTAACATAAAAAATCGTCAAAAATCAAAAACATTTGAAAATTGTAAAAAAAGTCCAAAAACATTTGAAATCATTCACAAAAAGTAAAAAAACATTTGAAAAAAATCGTTAAACAATTAAAAAAAATTCGGAAATTGGGTGAACTATTTTAAAAGAAAAATCAAAAGAAGGAATCCCACTACAAAAAACTGAGGAAAACAAGGAAAAGTGAGCCTAATTGGTTAGGACCTAGTAATAACAGTAAATTGGAGTCTGGAGCCTAAAATTAGCCATTGTAGATGGTCAAGACTCTGGTTGTGTAACCAATATGCAGTTCATTTAACGAACTTTATCCTTGAGATGTCACTATTGAGAATCAACGTGCTAAAAGTGTTCCTTTTGTCTGGTATTTTGACTAATTTAAAATTTTTCATTTCCCATCTGGCAGATATTTTCTTTATCAAAATCACATCTTCATATTTATCATCCTGAGACAGTGCTAGTATAAATCCTATTAAGTTCGTGGTCATACTTTCCATTTTATGGCGCTTTCCTCTATGGTCATACTGTGAAGTTACGGATGGTATAGATTCCCTTAAAATACAGTCTCTCTTTCAGAACAAAGCTCTCGAAACTATACCCAATTCGTTTGGTCGTCCATCTTAGTCTTCGGTGTTGAACCCTCGACGGTACTACTAGTTGTGTGGGGGAGATGGGGGCAGACGTTTCCTCCTAAATACCAAAAGCACTATAGGTAAAAAAATCCATCAAGTTAATAATTTATGAAAATCATTGTTCAACATCTTCATCCTTCATAGTCTTTGCGGTGTGGAGCCCACCTTCTTAGTAGGATAGTGTGAGAGGGGAATGGAGGAAGGTGCCCCTTACTCGTACGTCTTGTCTTCGGTGATAAACCCTTGCCTCTTCAAGTGGCATGGGCAAAGCGAGAGGTTCATTCTGATACAAGCATAAAAAAATTGCCAAAAATATTCAAAAAAAAAAAAAAAAGACAAAAAGGAATCACTCGCCTATATTACCTGTGGTGATGAGCCCTTGCTTCTCGTGTAGCATGGGGCAAGGGCATGGGATGTCATGTCAAAATATTAAATCTTACAGTGCTACACATTATAGAATCCCCAAACACATAATTTAGATGCCTAAGTGAAGAGAAAAATTCTCCCTTAACCTCATATCTTACTAATCAGCAGGCAAATTAACTGTCTAAGTCTAGCCACGTGCCTCATTTTAGCAGTGAAGCCATTTTTAACTGGTCAGTACCGTTATGAAGAATGGAGTCACAATTTCCCAAAGGATTGTTGTTAGCATTTGTCTCATATTCATTATCTACCTCTTGCGTTCTTCTGATTCTCGGTGATGAGCCCCACACATCTTACTAGTTATGTGGCGTCAAGAATGGAGCTGGAATTCTTTTCATCATATTCATCACCACCATATCCTGCCAATAGAAAGAGAATTTATGTTATTCTGAGCATAAGTTACAACACGGACCACGGTACCTATGGATAATATCCATGTTTATCGCCTCTAAAAATAAGTCTGCACTCTAGTTTATAAATTGCCAATCACAATGTAAAATCCAAAAACATTTGAAAATCGTCCAAAAATCCAAAAACAATGTAAAAATCCATAAACATTTGAAAATCGTCAAAAATTAAAAACAATGTAAAAATCCAAAAAACTAAAAACATTTGAAAATCGTCAAAAATCCAAACACAGTGTAAACATCCAGAAATCTAAAAACATTTGAAAATTGTCAAAAAACCCAAAAACATTGAAACCATAATTCCAAATTCCAACAAAAAAAATTAGAAATTCGTGCCAAATTCAAAAACATTAGAAATATTATAAAAAATCCAAAGACATTAGAGCATCGTCAAATCCAAAACCATGTAACAAAATGCGTCAAAAAATCCAAAAACATTTGAAAATGTCAAAAAGTCAGAAAACTTTGAATCATCAAAAAAGTTAAAAACATTTGAAAATCGTAAAGAAATCTAAAAAACATTAGAAAATTTGGATATATCTTATAATAACAAAAATACAAAACTAAAAAAGCCACAAAAGCGCGAAAAAAAAAACACTCTAAAAAACCAACACAATTGAACCTCTTGAATTATTATCCTAACGAATGATCCACCACCTCTATGAATACCAAATCAACCACTCTCCTCACGTAATCTTCGCTTGGGGCAATCCCGGCTCTCATTGTTTCCGGTTTGAGCCAATGAACCACGCTTTACTTGTCCTCGTACCCCTGCTTAGGAGCACATCCAATCAATCCTCATTGTGGAACACGTTAGGGACATGTTTATTGGTTCTTGTGTTGCATTATTAGTTACAAATTATCAATTGCTTTCTTGCATCTTGATATATTACAAGGGCATCTTGATTTTATGTATCCTGGTGTTCTCTCTAATATTCTTACGTTATCTGATTGCATGTCGTACTGGGGCATCATGCTTTCTTGATAGCCTATGTCTATGCTCTCTTCCATTTGCATATCGTACTGGAGCATCAAACCTTTTTGACAGCCCATGTCTATGCTATCATGCATATTACAGTCTAGTCATCCTGATCTTTTATATCACGATGCATCTTGTTATGTGCTATATTAAAATTAAGATGTTTTTCGTCACGTGAGTATCTTCTTGCATGATCAACATCATACTTTGCACCCCATCCATTCACCCATACTAATGCATTCTCCAATTTGGGAATCTTACTTGATCACCGTTGCAGTTTGCGAATCCTACTTGACGATCTTTCTCAAGTAGCATTCACTATCCAACAACTCCTCCTCCCCCACCATGCTCACCATGTATTTGATCCATTCATCCTCACTCCTCATTTTTACTCCTTCGCCACTTATACCCATATTACCCTTCTCACCATTCATGTCCCCTCTCACCCATTTGTATTCTTTCATTTCCCCCTTCTGTTTCCTGCTTGAAAATCTTACTTAATAACCCCTTCTATATGGGCTCCTCGGTGGAGGTTTACTCTCTCCCTAAGATCTTCCCGTTGTAGAAGCTTCTTCACCACCTCCCCTCTCATCAAACAACAATCACCATCAAACACATCTTCCCATTCCACCTCTTCTGCTTCCCATTCTTGCATCATTACTCTCACCACACGGGCATCCCAATTAAGGATTTCCCTCGCACTCTCCGCCCTCCACTACATATATTCCTTCATCCATTCATGTTACACTCCTTTGTTTCCTTTCTTTCTTATTATCACCTTATCTCATATCATATACCACTTAGGCATACCTCACTCACTCTTTTCTCATCCTTCCCTAAATCTGCCTTATGCCTGGTCATCCTACTTACACGCTCTCGTAGTATGGTAAATTCACTTGAGGGTTCCCCTTCAGTCCATTTTGTCATACCCTATTCTCACTAACTCTAACATCACCCTTCTTTTTCCTCAGCTTGGCGATCTTACTTAACCATTCCAGTCGCATGGAAATCTTACTTAAGACTTCCACTTAAGGTTGATCTGCCCTATGGCCTTCCCCCATCCCATCATATTTCTCCCACCTCTCATCACGATCATCTTCTTCACCCTATCATTCCACCCCTATCCCCAATATCATCTTGTCTTTCTCTTTGCATATCATCCATGTCGGTTGGGTGATCATATGAAACCTCTCCAGCAACATGACGATCTTACTTAAGAGATTCTCTTAAGCATGACATGTCATCGTACACTCGTCCATCACTCTACAATCTCACCATCCATCTTTCCTCTTCATTCCCCATCATCACATATTTTTACCACCACTATCACCCTCCTCTGCTTGGCAATCTTACTTAATCGCTCACCCGGCATGGCGATCTCACTTAAGAGTCCCTCTTAAGGATGATCTATCTCCTTGCCTTTCCCCATCACTACGCACCCTTCACCCTTCATTTTTTCTCGGCATTCCCCATTGTCACATCCTTTCACCTCCTTTTCGATTCTCGCAAACACCACTTCTCGCTTTACCACTTGTCATCTCCAGTTTCACTCATATGGCAATCTTACTTAACCACTTCCGTCACATGACAATCTTATGTCAGGGTCCTCCCTACACTTAACTTCTCATCGTGAACTTCTCCCCCGCCTCATTCTTCGTTCACTTTGTTGATCGCTTCTTCCACCTGGTATCTCTTACTACCCAACTTTTCCTCCTACTATTATCCTTTCTCCACATATCCTCTTACAACATACATCTAATCTCTTCCGCCTACAATCACATTCTTTCCCCCCATTTTCCCCTTCTTGATCCATAATCCTTCATACCGTTTCTTCCCATTCTTTTCATGTCTTGGTTCTTCATCCTCACTTCGTTCATCCTCATCACCCACATCCTCTCCTCACTTTCACCTAGTCCCAACTCATCTTCTCACATTCCCCCCACATTTCTACTCACACACGCATTCACCATTATTGTTAACACTCCTATATCATTCTTTCATCATCATCTTCTCTTCCCGCGCTAATAATTATCAACGGGTTTTCCCTAAAAATCATCAATCCTCATTCCGCACGACCTCATTCACTCCCTTGGACCTTCTAGAGTTTCCCTTCATTCCTTCCCTCCTCTAAGCCCACCACTCATTATCAAAGGGTTTTCCCTAACGTCCCTTTGTTGGCGTTACCCTTTCCAATCCTCATTAGCTTTCTCCTTTTCTTTATTTTTTCTCTCACCCTTCCCCACCACTCATTGTAAAAGGGATTTCCCTAACATCCTTTCATTGGCATTGCCTCTTCTATCCCCCATTCTCTTTTCTTTTCTATTCTTTTCCCTCACTCCCACCCTTTCTTGTCGCTTCTTACCCATCTCTCCATCTCCTCTTTGCCCTCTTCAATATCTTTACTGTCTTCATCATACATCCTTTTCCTATTTTCTCGTCATCCTATTATCCTCATTTCATGCATCTCCACATCTTTTCCAATCGATGTCATTCCTCCCCTCTTTCTTCTTTGAACATTCCTTATACCGTTCCCTTTCCACTTATTACCCCCTTTCTATATTCCCTTCCTTCTACATCATTTTCTTTGTTATCCTCTTCTCTCTCCCACCCCTCATCTTATTTCCCTTCCCTTGTATCGTCTTCTTCCCCTTTTTCCATCATGTTTCCTCCTTACTTCCCCATCGATAACCTGGTTGTTCAGCGTTGTCCTGTCTTTTTTATCATACCACCCTCCACATGCATCTCCATACAGTCTGTTCCATATTCTTTGCCTTGGTCTTCCTCGCAATGACACGATTCCTTCAATCTTCTCCTTGTATTCATTCTATCTTCCTTTCCTCTCCATAATGTTAACGGTTCTTCGACCAATTCTCCTGTTCTCTATCACCTCCTAACTTTTTGCTATTATGTAGATGTTCTCTTAATTTATCTCCTTTTTTTCAACTTACTCGAACTCATAGTTTCTTTGTTTTCTAAGTTCTACTTCTTCTTTTAGTCCTCTTCCATTTTCCTCCATTTACCGCCTACTCCCACCTCGTTTGTCTCCTTATATTATCCTTTCCGTTTCCTACTTTTCTCAGCTCTATTATTTATTTCAACTTCCACGATCCCTCTTTACTATCTTTGTTGCTTCCTTATTTTGCACATCTATCTATTTCATCCCTTCAACCCTCTACTTTGTCATTTTTCCTATTTTTTGCCTTGTTTGTCCTCATCATCCCCTTCTTTCCCTATCATCCATCTCTCTTATTTCTACCTCTTTCATTCCTTTTTTTCCCCTCCCCTATATCCCTTACTCTTCTCGTAATCAACCCCCAATCCTATCCATTCCCTTTTCTCTTTCCCACACACCCTCACACCTAGCATTCAAGGTCGATTGAATCATTTCTCCATTTGCATCATGCGGTCATTCCAATCTCTTCCACTCCATTATCGTCCTCTTCTCCACCAAATCCATTTCCCTTCTTTTCGAGAATTCTGTCGTATATTTCATTGTCGTCAGTCCTCTCGAGGGGGCATCACCACATCTATCCATAAGCACATCTTCTCATGACATTTTTGTCTTGGAGGATACTATGACATCCGTCACTCACCACTTTCTATTCTCCCCAACAAACATTCGCTCTACCTTTTAAAAAGTAGATTGAATTCTTCCCCCATACCGTCTACTTTCTTTGAAAGGACACTACTTTCATAGTACCCTTCCAAAGAGGGGAAAATGTAGACACCCCAATTTCACATCTATCCTAAATCAATTAATTCCCCTTCCTCATTTCCCAAAAAAATACACTTTAAATTAATCAAATATAACTTGATTAATTATCCATTTCAAAATCTAAAAAATAACCCAATCCTCACCACATGTCATTATTCTCCATGTTTTTCCACTATTGAATTAAAAATTCAAATTCAAATCCTCACCCACCCTTCACGGTCCCCACTCACCTAAAATCCTCCACTTATGAATTAAAAATATAATTCAAATCCTCACCCATTCTTTGTGGTCCCCACTCATCTAATCTTGCCCACATTTTCAAACCACTCACTTAATCTTGCCCACATTTTCAAACCATGATTACTTAAATTAATCTAAGCTAATCACTCCCTCAAGCTATAAATACAACCTTACCCCTCCCCTCTAAACACACGGAGAATAAGCTTGAATGCCATATCTAAGTTCTTGCATCCTTTGAGCAAAGAACATCCTTTTGCCTCGTCCTAATGCCCAAATAGCCTCAAAGTCCTTTTTCCCATCTGGTGCAAAGTAAGAGGATCGTTGTTGCAAGAAGGTTTTGCTCCGTCTTGAAGAAAAGCACCTACATATCACACAATCAGGGCTCAATCCAAGTTTCCTAGCCCATTCCGAGGTTTGCTACGGAACGCGAAGGAGGAGGTATGATTATTGGTATTTTACTTCCTTGTTAGTAGTGTATTTTTCCCATCTGGTGCAAAGTAAGAGGATCATTGTTGCAGGAAGGTTTTACTCCGTATTGAAGAAAAGCACCTACATATCACACAATCAGGGCTCAATCCAAGTTTCCTAGCCCATTCCAAGTTTTGCTATGGAACACGAAGGAGGAGGTATGATTATTGGTATTTTACTTCCTTGTCAGTAGTGTATTTTTCCTAGCTTACAATACTTATAGTGCTCCGTAGACCCACAATTATAACAAGTTCCACACTAGAACTCACTTCTTTCACCTTCGCAGTTGCCTCGACCTCGAAATCCTCCACAGATGCTTCTTCCACGGGCTCCTCCATCCGCGTGCCCTTCATAGTGGTGACCATCTTCCTTGGAATTTTTGGCAACACTGGTCTGGCGCACACCAATATCAATGACATCATGTATCTGGTCAATCAATCTACAATCCTCAATATCATGAGCAGTGGAGGTGCAAATATTGCAATAACAAGACACATTCTTACGTATCGCATGCTACAGTAGCAGACACCTACTTGCATCGTGATCTTTGTGGCAAATCTCATAGTCTACTGTCATAGCACGTACCGATCTATGAGGAAAACTATCCTTTGTATGCCCCTATACCTCAATATCCATGCACCATAGTCCAATACGAGTCTCATGGGTCGAGTTTGCAAATAGCTTCTCCAACTACTTTGTCATTGCAACAATCTGAGCTTCAAGAAAAGAACTAAAACCAGTATCCATGCTTCCTACATCTTAAGCATGTAGGGCAGCCTCCAAAGAATTGCGTGGGTGTGTGAAATTCTTGTGCAATAGCACTCTCCTGAAAGGTGTTATTAGTCCTCCAGCGAACCATTGAGCATGCTGAGAAGGATGAATATCAAATGACAGTTTTGACAAGAGAGTCTTAAAACGTGCATCATACTCCCACACACTCTCTGCCATACCTTTTTGAATCTCCTTTAGCGTGCTAATGCTCTTATGTTCAAACTCAAGACTATGGAATTCAACTAAGAAGGTATTACACAACGTGGTATAATCTTCTACTATCTGGTGGGGGCATACTTATGCTACCAACTATGTGCACGCCCTTGCAACGTTGTTACAAACTGACTTGCCTTTCGTTCCAGGCTAGTGATCCCCTTCGCGCGCAATAACAGCTCACATTTAGGTACATGCTCTATAACATCCTCAACACCTTTGTAATATGATAAATGAAAAGACATTTCAAAAAATACTTGCTGAGGTGGTTGAGGCTCTTGTCCACCAGATCTAAAACCTTGATTCCCTCCGATGTTGCCTCCACCACTAGATCCACTAGATCCACCAGCACTTGTCCCTCTTGATCCACCAGATCCTCCAGATCTGCTAGGTCCACTAGGTCCACTAGTTCCTATTCCACCTAACCCACCAGATCCACCTCCCATAGCTGGTAAAGGTCTTGAAGTGGTCATGCCTTGTGTTCCCACTATTGCGCTAAACTACGTGCCATCAGTCTGTGATATTGCATCATTACCAGATGTTTGTCTCGCGTCACTTCCAGACGCAATACCCAAGCTTTGTGTACCAAAACTTTGCCCAAATGTTGTTCTAGAAAATATACCTCCAAACACAGGAAATGATTGTGCAGCCATAGATGTGCCAAATGAAAAGTTATACCTCTTAGGTGTTGATCAGTCACTTCCACCAATACCAACTAGGTTAGTAATACTTATCTCTAGATTTGGAAAACTATGTACCAAGGGTTGGTCACCATGTGGATTCAGATGCATGCCGATGACTCTCCTTTCTCCAAGTGACGAGCCCTCATCAGAAGCTGAAGGGGTCTCTCTCATGCACTTGCCAAGATGGGATAGCACAGACTACTCAGGCTCTACGTCCTCTGTGTGAACCTCAATTCCTTCTCACAATGTTTACCTCCATAAATCCATTGCTCTTGCAACTTCACGTTTTCTATCTAACTCCCTTTCATGAGCTTCATTATACTTAATTCGTTTCTCTTCCCTCTCCTCCACCCTAGCTTCCTTGCCCTACAAGGTCTGCCATCTTCCTCCACCCTAGCTTCCTTGCCCAGCGCTCGGAAGAATCTTAGTCAGCCATAGGAAATGCTTCCAAACTCAGTGTAATGATCATGATCTTTATAGCTAAAGGAATAATATGCAAAATTGATCCTCTTGGCTACCTCGAGAACTCAAACTCAACAACCTATGGACATGAATACGTTGAAATCACTTACTCCAAGGTGTAACTCATCAACACTCTACTCCACCAATGATCAACAACATGTGTCCAAGTTAGATCAACGTCATGTAACCTCTAATACTCATCTTGGGTCCATACACGTGATCTATAGTACCAGCTTGATCTAGATGCATAAGTCGAAAGCCATTCATACAAATCCCTAGAAAACAATTAAATAAGGTCTCATACAACTCATGATACATATGTTCTTCTACCCATTTACGTGCGTCAAACTTAGGTACATCGCTAAATCTTTAGGAAAACTCATCCTCCATGCTTTTAAGCCATGCTTAGACACTGTCCAAGGTCAAGTGCTCTGTCATCACGCACCATTCTCACAACAACTTCGAAAAGAGGTCCCGACAACAAAACTAAAATGTAGTCTCTATTATAACTGCATGTCTCAGCAATCAATCCCAAGAACACTGACATATCATCCAGATTAGCCTGGAAGCTCACCCGGGTTGTGTAGATGCTGAGTTCCTCCTTTATGTGAGCTTCATTAGAATGTCCCTTAACACGAGGATGTAATATAACAAAAAAATAAGTGCATTCATTCATGGAATTTAAGGTATAAGCATTAACTCCTAACCTAATGCATTCTAAGCATAAATTAGCATGATCAACTAAAGGAAAGTAGAATCAACCCATGAATATCATCAAGAAAACCCGTAACACACATATGAACATAAGGAAAATGTAAAGATCAAGATCCATCACATGATTCTCTCAAAATCACTTCATTATATTCATAAGCCAAATTATGGTAGCCAAGATAACATCAAGAGAGTTCCATTTGTGCAAATATTCACACTAGCAAAGCTTACTTTCCATCACAGAGCTCACCATTACACATTTTTCGTCATCTCTCCTACTCCATATCTATCCTTACTTATCTCCCTTTTTTATTCTCTACGGAATCCATCATCCTCCTAGAATAATCATCCTCCTTCCATCTTAACCGATCATCATTCTCTCATGCGAAATCCTAATGGAATCCTTTCACCATTACTCTACCACTACCCAGGAATGTGTCAGGTGTCGCCATGCATTTACCTCAATTGAGTGTCTTCTAGTACGTATGGGCCAGCTAATTGTTAACAACCTCGACTCCTTATCCTTTCATGATAACCACATTGGTGCCATAGAATATCCTTTCCTTGATCTGTAAGTCTCCAAAGCTTATCCACATTTGCATCTGGTCACTTTTCTATTTGCTCCCTATGCGCGTCTTTTCTTGTAGTCCAAAGCTTAGTAAGTTCTGAATCCATTCTGCCCTGACACAATCCTTCGTGCCTCTTTAAGAATTACTATTGTGCGTGCCTTCATAGATTTATTTTGCGCACCACAAGGCTTCGTGCCTTAGGTACTTAGTTACTTTAGGGGCCCAAAATCACCCCACACTAAATTGGTGGTCGTCCTCCTAAACCCCTGTGCTTCCTGAACATAAACTTTTCCGGCCTAAACCTTTGAGAATAAGAATGCTGCTCCAAAGAATAAATAATAGTGGTAGAGAAAGAATCTGAGTACATAATTAAAGAATGGGGGGAGTGTTACACGACCAATTGAAGGAGTTAAGGGACTTTCGTGTTTACCTCGTCCTTTAATTTCTCCTAGGCCTTCAATTTTGATAAGGCCTTTCCTAGCGTTTCACCTACAATACTGGGCACCTGGTCTCAGATGATTTCTTCCACCTTCCCTTTCAACTTGTTAATGGTCATCCCTAGCTCCGTGCAGACACCCTTGAACTCATCCATTCATTTAGTGATGGAGTCTTAGAGCTCGCTGATTCTAAAATCTGGCTTTTTGTGCTTTGTCTTGATTTTCTCCTTTTGGGTCGTGGTGTTGACGACTAATTGTATGTGCTCCGCCTTGTTAGTGGGGATGGTCTCCTGTAACACTTTGAGGGATTCCTCCTCCTCTATCACTCGCACGTTGATAATTGGATCACATTTTCTACAACTATTGAAGCCCATATCTGCTAGTATATTCACCTCCTTAAGCTGGGAGAGCAAATCTTCACACTCCTTGATCTGGGCTTCAATTACGACCTTGTTTTCTTCTTTTTCCTCTTGCAATATCTACAGCTATGGGGCCTGTGCCATCCTTGATTTTAACGAGTAACATCCCCACGAGATCCTCAAGGTACTCCATCTCATCCCCATAATCAGTCCTGGCCTGGGATAGATTGGTCATACACCTCCTTCATCTGCGCCTATTCTCCCCTTAACCCTTAGCACAACCTATCTATCTCCTTCTCATTTCTCTTCCTCTCTGTGATCAAGGTCTAAACAATGCCCCATGTATCTAGACTGCATCGAATTACTTCTGAAGACTTCTTTTTTGAATCATTGCATGCCTGCTCATCTGTGAGGTGGTTAGGATACACCACTTTATATGTATCTCCTCCTTTCTTCTTCAAATGAACAGTCTCAATCGCATGATCATTAACCTCAAACTCAGGTTCCTCGGCATGGCAGTGCATGCTCCAGCTGAGCGTCTTCCTGGTCCTGGACACACCCCTGTCTCGATCCATCAAATCCCAACCATATAACTTTTCTGGTGGGAGGGTGACCTGGAATCTTGCGTGTAAGACCTTCGTGGTGTCATCCATGCATTCCATGTGCGGGGACACAAGTGTCCACTTCTTCCTTTTAGCTTTGATCTTGGTTATTTACTTCTTCGCCCCATGGGTGAACACCCGATGGACATATCCCTCGATGGTAACGCTGGCTTGTGGGTGTAAGTCTAGAAAATTTTGTTCCAAAACTTTAACGTAGGCAGGTCGAGTGTCATACTTGTATGTAGTGTGCAACGTGTAGACATCAGCATCCACCTTATCTGCATCAAAACTCAACTTATGCGTGTCCTTGATCCGGTCGATGGCGCACTTCATATTTCTGACTGTGAGTGCGAAGGTGAGTTTGCACCATGGCCCCACTTCTCCCTTATCCATCATAAAATTTGCTAGACAGAAATGTTGGGTAACGACAAATTTTACCTTGTCTCCAATAACTTGTGGTAACTCGTGGGGGATACGCCACTCATTCTCAAAATCTCCTCACAATCGCTCAAACCATTTATTCATTCCAGCCTTGTAAGCACTCGAGATGGTCCCATCACAGGTGAATTTTGTAAATTAAACTGCAGGGGATGCGTGGGTGGATGGGTGAACCCAAATGTTCTCATCTACTCTGTCTAAGATACCAATCTCCTAGAATATGATCAATAACAAGATGAATCCCCAAGTGATCTTCGATCCCACCTCGTTCTGTACCCGCACCTCTTTGATAATGTCATTCGTAATGAATTGGGAAAAGTTATAGTGTTCCCTCGTGGATACCCTATAGGCCATGTATAGGAACGTCTGGTTAATGTTTGTCCACCTTTCATATGCGCCCAATTTGTAGCTAATGAGTCGGGAGGTGACTCTCAACGTTGGGTCTGGGAGATCTGTAATTACCTGTGCCCTAACCCCCTTCTCGTAGTTTAGCTTTTTTGCCAACTCCTCAATCTTGGCGTGACACATAAATCAAGTGCCATATCCTCTCCAGTGTTCCGCAAGCCCGTAACTGTCCAAATCAAATGGCCTATGATCCTCATTCTTCTTCCTGCGAAGTAGAATAAATCTTTGTGCACCCATGACATTAACCACCTGAAAAGTAGGGTGGGTTTGGCAAAGAAGGGCAGCTCCCATAGCTGCAAAACTTCAGTCTTTTACAACACTTACTGCACTGAGTCATCAACCTTAGGGTTTCCGAGCTTGTCCATCATCAAAGTGTCTAATACTAGGTCCGCCCGCATCAGCTTTTCATTTTTAGATGTTCTATGGTTGTACTGGTTGATCTTACATTTATATAGCTTCGAGCTCCACTTTTCTGCCTTAATAACTCCATGAGGGTACTGTATCTCTGAGTAGATCTCCACTTCGAAAAACCTTCGTCGCACTTCAAGCTCAGGAGCACAAAATAAATTCTCTAAGGAAAAGCAATCAAAATGACTATTCTTATATTTTATTTATACTCTATCGATGCCTTTGAGTTCCTCTGACCAAGTGCCTTAATGTTGCTTTTTGAAAAATTGGTTTATTTCACTTAAGTCAACTTCCGCGACTTCCCCTCACACTTTTCAGCTATAACCTTTAGGTCCTCCAATACCACTAAACTGCCACAGACCTCCTTCACGCGCGTCACTGTGCCAAAGTACATAACCTTTGCGTTGTCTACTAAGTAACTCCCTATAATGTTGTCTACCTTATGTCATACCGCATGATCCTTCCCTTCTTGTGGTCTCAAATTCTTTCAACTCACCTTCATAACCACACAAATTTATGCACCTTAGTCATTACGTTGCTCGTTCTTCTATCTTCACATTAATTTTTCCAACAATCCAGAGTCGAAGTATTTTGGCCTCCATGTTCAATATAGCTGGTACTTCACCCCACACAAAAATGTATGTGTGATCCTCTACACATACAACCTCTTACAATGTAATTAGCCACCGACACACCAATGTGCAACACAAAGCTGAAAATGACGACAAAGGAAACAACCAAAAGGACTAAAAAAATCTAAACTAATTGGCAAAAATGCCTTATTTTTTACTATACATAAGCCTTAATTATAGTAGGGCTTCAACCTACTCCCATTGAAGTAACCTACAACGAAGCCTTATGGTCCAGGCTAATCTGAGTGATGGTTGTTAAGCCTTATGATAAGGAGGAGGATATTTTAGAGCTCGCCATTACACATTTTTTGCCATCTCTCCTACTCCCTATCTATCCTTACTTATCTCCCTTTTTTCTTCTCTGCGAGAACCATCATCCTCCTAGAATAATCAAATCATTAGGAGGTGGATCAAATTCATTGTGGGAAGAGATGCTCTGTGTCTTTTGTTCGGATGGGGAAGTAGAAAAACACTTTATTATAGAATGCAATGCTTATAATGACATTCGTTCAAGGTATGTAATCAATTTCATGACATTTTCATTATAGGTTATTTTCGATGAGGTGTTGATAGCTAAAATGGGGGAATTCATCATCAAGATTAACAAAAGAAGATTAGAATTGATGAAATTAAAAGAAACTGGTTGTACTGTCTTATAGGCTATTTTTAGCCTCATGGATGTTAAAAAGTTTTCATTTCATTTCATTACTATAAGGATCATGGTATATTGTATTTATATGTTATCATGGGCCAAACTTGAAATTCCCTTCAAAAGAAGATTATATCTTTGTAGGTTAAAAATTCAAAATAAATTTAACTTTATTGACAAAATATGTAAATCCAACTACCAAAAAAGTGTTTGATGTCTAAAATTTTTCTCAGATGCAACCTCTTAGGATAAGGTGGGTGCATATGTGTAAGAATAGTTTCGTGTAACTATCCTCATAATTCGGTATAGTTATTATGAACACCTAAAATAGGCCATGAATTATGTATTAAGTTTTAATTTATATGTTACTGGTGTATTTGTCTATTTATCGATTATTGGTTCATATTATGTGTTATTTATGTGTTTTGTCAAATTTTAATGGTCCTTCCTCTTTCTTCTCATCTCCTGGACATCTATTTATCTCTTCCCATGTTTTTGGGTCTCTATGTCAAAAGTGTTGGTGCTCCTAACGCATGTTAAAATCGATTGCTCTCTTAATCCCTTTTCTTTTGGTCTTTTCTGAGTTATTGCGCATTCATCCTCAACATTTAATTTTTTTTCTTATAGTTGTTTTATGTTAGTTGATGTGCCAATAAGGTCTTAATTTCAATTCAATTGTGTGTAAATACGTGAGAATTCTATTTAATTTGACACATAGTATTAACAAGGGGTTATTAAACATTCAAGAAGAATGTATTGAACTGCAATAAACATTCAAGGGCGATCAAACAAATATGAGAGAATTTAATATTGTCTTAAAATGACATTTTCTCATGGAGCACTTTTGGCACACCAGCTAGGGTTGTATCTATGTTATGTAATTTATTGTTTTGGAGTTGTTTCTTTTATACAAATCAAATTTTCCTATATCGCAATTCCCACCCTTTAGTAACAAGATAGTTATATTATTCACTAACTCCAACATAGTCCCTTAAATTATTTTTATTTTCCTTAAACTCTTTAGATTCCACAATTGTATTAGATCCCTTTAGGGTAGGAAAAACATCCATTATTATAGATACATGTGACTCCTAATTCACAAATTGGAGTGAGGAAAAATGAGATTGGAACCAAGAAAACCTAATTGTAATTTTATTTCGAGATTATACTTCACCTTACTAGTAGTTATGGCCACTCATGGCATATGCTCCTTATTAGCTCCAAAATTATTGGGCATGGTTGGAAAAAATATTAACAATGAATTTCCAGATCTAGATTCAAATGACAATATTCAAACTGTAGTTTATTTAAGATATGTTTACACACATGATTGACTTGCGGATATGAATTAGGTATTGTTTTTTGTACTTGTTGTATTTAAAAATCTATTACACGATTAATTAAATCATAATTCATTTATTTGCAATCCATTTTTTGTATTACGTTTTGGTGAACCTACATTGTCTTACATCTCCTAAGATAAGAGCTTGCTTTGTATTGTGTTGTATATCGAATTCTTCAATTTTTCCTAATGTTAATTTCATTGTGTACTCCTAGACCGAAAACACTAGCTTCATTTTCCTTGATTTTCTTGATCTAATGCCTTAAATTGTTTTTTATAAATTATTCAAACTATATTGTTATTATATGTTGTGTATTTTTTATATTTGTTTCCAATTTTCACCACCTAGATTAATTATATGAAATTTAACCTAAAACAGGTGCTAAAACTAATCAAGATCAATATATCGTTGAAATTCATTTCGTTAATCCTAGGTCAATGTTGATAAATAAAATGGAGCATGGCTTAAGTATGTCTAGTGTTACAAAAATTAAGGTTTATATAGCAAAAGGATATGAGTAACACGCCTTTTAAAAACATCACTTTATCTTCTTTAAATGTTAATGATGATAATATTGTGAATGTTAATGGATCCCAAAATATTGATGTGAACGAGGATGATAAGGATTATTATATTCAAGAAACCAAAAAAAAGCCCAAGAGAGGGTTACAAAGGATAAAATGCTTCTCATGCTACTCAATTTAGAAAAATAGCTCTCATAAAACTTTTATGAAATTCATGGATTCATAAATGGTGAAATAATTCCAGAGTATACCTTCCAATATGGTCATTTCTCAAGTTTCTTTTGAGCCTCTCGATGTTCAATTTTTTTATAGTCTTTGTTTATATTGCTCCTACTCTTTTTCTTATTTCCAACAACCCATTGCATATTACTTATAATGTCCATCATATTTATCAACATGGTCTTAGTTCTACTAACTAGCAACATATTTGTGGTTCTTACAAAAAAAAATATTTAATATACTCGCATTGCTCATGTCTCTCAAAATTCTTTGATTCTTAATGTTCCTCCCATTTCTCAATATCATCTTACTTGTGACATCTTATTATATTTTCTATATATTGATAATCCCTTAATTGTTCAAAATTCATCTATTCTGCCATATGACAATTTTTTACCTATTGCTTCAACTCCAAAACCTAAAATGAGTATTGTGATGTATTCTTTGTTGTGACATGTAGAATAAAAATTAAGTTCTTTCTTAAGGGTCTCAAAAACCAAACAACATAATTCCTTCCACTGATATTATGTTTAATCCTTAGGCGCGTGTGGTTTTAAATACACTTTTCCAATAGGTTTTGTAGCTCCAATTTTGAAAATATTTAATGGAAAAAGAGATCTTTCACATCACATTAGATCATTTTATGTAATGCCCATTTTCTCGCGACACTATCGAGCTATAGTTAAACCAAATATGTGGATCTAGTGGTGTTTTGGTATATTTGGTTGTTTCGGCAAAAGGCACCTAACTTCTTGCAACCCAAAAATTTTGCTAGGAGATGGTAAGACTCTTTGGTTTTACTACTATTAGTGTGTGTGCACGCATGCGCACACGTGTACATTATAGTCTTTGTTGTACGTAAAGAGTGGTGTGTGAAATAAGTTGGTTATAACCTTTTTGACCCTTAATCACTTGAGAATATGAAAATGAACATTGTAATGAAAACTACGATCCAAATGAGGGATCAACTTAGAAGGTTAGAAATGAAACTATAAGTTATAAACAATTAAAAGTGTGTGATTAAGTAAGCCTTGAAAATTTATTGAAAGAATCTAATTGTTTGGGTTTTTTATATGTGTATATGTGCATGCGTCACATTGAGTTTAAAAGATGAATGATAAAATGATGAGCATGTGTTAGATAATATGATCTGATTAGTATATATGAGATATTTTGTTAGTGTTGATGGAATAATAGTTATAAAAAATTGTGATAAACTTAATTGATGTTGAGAAATTGATCTTGAAAACTATATATTTGAATCGTGTATAAATTGTTTGATGTGTGTGTATGTTTGTGCAATAGCTAGAATTGATTTACGTATCATTTCGAGCAGGTATGATTTGTGCGTTGAGTGTGTAGATGACAAATAGGTGTTCAGAAGAACAGTACCACGAAGTAAATAAATAAAACAAAAGAGGATGAAGGGGCGACTAACTCACACGGGGCTCATTCGTCAACAATGGGTCACTCAAGCTCAAAATTTGTTTGGGTTGATGTAATGCGTAAAATGACCTTAGTTATTAATGTTATATTTTCTTCCTTGATTTAAATTTATTTTTCCTTCATTTTAACCTTTGTATTGACGAGTTTGTTTATCTTTGATATTTTATTTTATTAGATTGTAAGACGGGTTGTAAACTTAATTCCCTTTTCTATTTTTGTATATACGGGTTTATGTTTTGTGGTCGGAAAGTTTTCCATTTTTGGAAAATTAGAATTTGGGCTTGGAGGTCAAATTTGGAAGGTGTATGGGACAAGTAAACCTTGTCCCATGCTCCAAACACTTCCCATACACCTACCCATAAAGTAGGAATAACTTTTTAGGTCACTTTGGCTACTTAAGGGCTCATTAGTACCTCATTTTTTGTTTGCGATCTTGCTCTCTTTTCTATATGAGATTGTGTAAATACTTCTCCTATTTTTTGACTTTTATAGGACACTTGGGATTTGAGTTTATTTATTATGATTTGATGAATTGACATTTTGGGGGCTACTTGTAAATCAAGTCTTGTGGATGTGAATAATTTATTTTATTTTCAATTTCTTTATTTATTTTTAGGAGATGATTCTGGTTTAACAGTTGAGTGTGAGTCAAGTCATGTTAGATGTGAAATGATGGATTGTAGGAGGACCCATATGGGTGTGTAACGACTTATTTTCATGCTTGGGTATTAGAGTTGTTTTGAGGGTAGGGTTCATTTTAAGAGACCTCTTGGAAATCGGAGGTGGAGAATACCTGGCGAATATCCCTGGAACCGGTTTCGCGGGAAGGCAATTTTTTTGGGGGTTGTATGAAAAAATTTCACCTGATTGTCAAGTGGTGCAACAAAAGGCTGCAGACGCGCGATGGGAGATTCAACACCCTCATTGACGCACGTCAATGAGGTTTGTTGACGCACGTCAATACATTTTTTTGACCCGCGACAGAAAAATCTCCTGTTGCGTGTCTTCAACCTCCAACCTCTACTTTCTCATCAAAAAACTCTCTGTGTCGCGCGTCAACAAACTCTTTGTCATGCGTCTGCTATGCGTCAATATCTGTTGTACCTCCTTGTCGCACATCAACTATCCATCAGTGTCGCGCGTCAACAAATAACCCTCATTGACGCACGTCAATGAGGGTTATTTGACGCGTGACAGCAAATATCCTGTCGCGCATCTCCAACCTCTTCTTTCTCATCAAAAAAATCTCTGTGTCGCGCGTTAACAAACTCTTTGTCGTGTGTCTGCTATGCGTCAATATTTGTTGTACCTCCTTGTCGCGCGTCAACTATCCATCAGTGTCACGCGTCAACAAATAACCCTCATTGACGCGTGTCAACAGACCTCTTTGACGCGCGTCAACAAGGTTGTTGACGCGTGTCAATGAGGTCTGTTGACGCGCGTCAATGAGGGTTATTTGACGCACGACAGCAAATATCCTGTCCCGCGTCTGCAGCCTCTGCCCTCTGCTTACGCATCAAAAAAATCTCCATGTCGCTCGTCAAAAAACTCTTTGTCATGCGTCTAATATGCGTCAATATCTTACCCCCTTGTCGTGCGTCAATAACTTACCCCCTTGTCACGCATCTATAATACGGGATATATCATATTGTTGAAAAATGTGAAGTAGAAGTGTTCTACCTGGCGAATAATCTAGGTTTATATAGGGGATATTTTTTAAGGGTAGGTGAAGCCTACCCCTAAAAAAAATTATTTAGTGTAATTTTTAGGCGAACAGGTCACTGACCCGCGCCAAAAAATTCGCCTTTTCAAAATTTTCAAAAATGGAATATTCACCATATTACAAATATTCGCCACTAAAATTTTCCCTATTTGAGGGATAGAGCATGCCATATGGCATGATCCTAAGGGATCCTCTACTTTGAATTTTTGTTATAAATATGAGTCTTTTGATTTGTTTTTGGGGGGAGTTCACTCGGTCTTAGGGAGGTGTTGTCACTTTGATGATTTCTTGGAGGGCTTGTTGGATTGTTTAAAGTGCATGCTTGAAGGATTTTGAGACAAATGACCAATAGGTATGTCTCGTAATAATTTTGTTTCCTATATGTTATATATATTTTATCTCTTACTTAATTTCTTAATTGTAGTTTTGGTTACCCACTTGGGTACATGTTAATTTTTTGGTTAAGTGTCGTGTTGAAGCTAGCATGATTCCATTATGGGCATGTAAATCGTGTTGTGTGTTGGGGAATGTAACTTATCACTGAAGGGATAAGTAGAGTTTGAAATGAGGGATATGTTCCCTCTTTAGATCTTATTTTCAAGGAACCAATGGGAGGGGCAGCTATTCCTAGTGGAGCTATAAGTGGTTGTGGGCAAGGGAGGTATAAGTGTGGATCCGATACTTGTTTTATTTCTTGTACAGGAACTAAGGGATAACTGCCCTCTCCTAGAGGAGTGATAAGTGGTATAGGGTGGTATTTCCTTCCCCACTTCAAACCATAGTTGGTTTTATCATGTGTTTTACTTGTTTTTGCATGGTTGGCATACCTTGTTTGTCCCCATTTACTTACTTAGTTGGTGTGAACTTTGTTTGTATGGTTATGTGTGTCATGGGTGTTGTGTTTTTTCCGTAGCTTCTTTGTTGGTTCTTGAGCCATGTGTGAATTAGGGAAGTTGTGGGGCAATGGGGATGAGATTGTTCTCCCATTGTGTGCTTGGGTGGTAAGTGTCATTGGATTCCTCATTTTGTTAACATGGGAGTGATTTGATGAAGTGTATGAAGATGAATGAAGCTATGTATAGAAGCTTTAATAACGGGGTTTTGAGAAACTACGCCGTTGAGCCATTTGAGAATATTGTCTTGTAATGTACAGTTACATTCTTTAGAACACTTGGAGCATTGTAATGCAAGTGGAAAAATATGTTTTGTATTGTTGCATTTCAAATTTGTATGTGAATATTTGTATTCGCAAATGTTTAATGAAAACAAAATGAAATTACCTCTTACTTTTGTCTATTTTCTTGGAAGAGCTATTTACACAAGTATATAACATTGCATTAAAGAGAAATAAAAGATTTATTGGTTACATTCTTGGTGTTGAAGTTGTACTTGAAAATGGTCAGTGAACTAAAGTAAAATTTTCTTTTGATCCTTCTCTCTCTCCTTAAATGCTTACACTATCGATTTGACTATTGATAAAACAATGGATTTCACTTTATTTTGCTCAATGGAGTATTTTGGAAGTTGTCTTATGTTCCTATAAGCTAAAACAAAAGGGTGGAAATGATTAAGAAAAATAGTTGTCAGATGAACTCCCTACTTGCTCAATCTCTTAGTACAACTAAAAATGTTTATGGAAATCTCATTTATCTCAAATTGTTTTGCAATTTACATTTGGAACCGTGCTTCAAATAGGATATTTTCTCATTTAGATTGTCATGAATATATTTGTGTAAGTTTGATCGTGAGCTTAAAGCTCTTAGTAACTTAAAAATGGGTTCTAAAATTGTGTACCTTTTCTCTAGCTAAAATTTGGTTAATGAAAGTTATCGGTCTAGTAATTGGGAAGGAAACAAGTTAATATTGGTAGTATTTTTTTGTTATCGGAAACTCGTACCATTTCATACGATGGTTTCATGAGCCTAAGATTAATAAATTGATCTATAAAAGCTTATTTTGGGAGTTTGAAAATCATTTTTCGACTAGTACACACACATATAAACACATTATTACATGTTATATTATAATATAACTTCTAACCAATATATATTATTTAGATTCAATAAATAAAGTATAAGCTTCTTATTAACAAAATATAAAACACTATAATTTATATATATCTAATATAAGTATATTGAATAAACATTATAAATGAAATATATTTATTTTAAGAAATGCATGAAATAATAAATAATAAAAAAATAATTATATAAACTTTGGGTGGGAGGGCTCGGACCTGCCCACCCTTGTAAGCTATGTTTTTGATAAAAACAAGGCCGTGAAATGACAAATCATGCCGAAGCAAATGCATTTAGGGAAAGAATTGAATCGATGGTGAGTTGTATTTTATAAATGAGTGTGTATGGAGTGATGGCTAATAAGAGTGATATGGTTGCATTTTAATAAAACAAAAGGAAAGCTTACATGGTTAGGATAAATCGCAAAATGTTTTATTTTTTCAACGAGATTTTTAGAGCATCGTTGCAAAATCCATTTTATGCATATCCTTTAATCATTGATGTGAGGCCGTGAAAATGCAAGCAAAGATTGAAAAGTCTGACTTTACACCAAAAAACAAGAAATCTTGAATAAATGTTTATAACTAAGAAATGCTTATGCAAGAGTGAATCCTTGTTGATGCAAAATCGGTTATGAAATAGATTTTAGGGTCGTTTCACACTGCGTGATATGTAGCATTAAATGTAAATCAAAATAATACTTGTCAAGCAAATTAGAAAAAAAAAATATAACATATTTTCTTGAAGCTGGTAGTCAGGTACTTTCTAATTCCATGGTCTTTGCTCAAAGTGAAACCTGACTTTGGATTTGGGGTTCTTCTTGGCTATAAGCCAAGCTTTTATTTAGTCTTTGGCTTTACTGTATCATGCTCCCCCAAAGCGACTAATCAAATACCTTCTTGACCTTTGCTCCATTGAATTGATAGAACACAAACATCAACATGGTTAAGTGAAGAATGAGAAAAAGGGACCTGTATTGCCAATGCCAGAATCCAAGTTAATAGAACAAAACAGAAGTTGCGGAATAGAACATAAATTTCCAAAAAATTGATACGGAAATGATCAGACAGAGCAGGGTAAATAGCTTGCATGTTCTATACTAAATATATCATTTGAGAATTTATTTTGCTTTGACGAATATAAAACCGTTGGCAATTAAATAATTTTACTCGGTGATTTTGGAGCCCAAGAAAAAATACCAGTTTCTATCTTAATAAGAATTCCTTATCTGGACACGTTGAACCTTTCTTTAATATATAGCTTTTGAATAAAACAAAAATTTGATTTCCTATTTACCTATTTCACTCGCACAACACAACTGCCTTTACACATATATAGAATTGACTCAAAAAAATTATCTGTCATTTTATCGTCGGAAGGCATTAATGTTTCTAGAGGTATAAAGCATGGCTCTAACTGTAGACAACCTAAAATATGCTCACACTTAGCATTTCCTCCTATTCAACCAATTAACGACACTTCCTTAATCAACCCTTCTTCGCTTCATTCTCGGATGCCCATTCACGACACTCTTTCAGTCGTATTCCTCCTATAATAAACTTATTTGGCTAATAGCTCTCTTATTAGCTAAACATTCCTCCTTTCGACCATTTAGAACCTCCCTAGTTCTCTCTAGACCACTTCTATTGGCTTCCTAGGCTATCTATCAGTCACAATTGGTTATCTAGACCCCTCCCAACTCTTAATGAGTCTCTAATCACTTGCTAATCAAGTTTAACTAGCCTAAACCCTAGTTAACTAGCCTAAACCAAGCTTAACTATGCCTAAAGCATGTTTATCCTAATCTAATCTAAAGGTTCTTTTTGAGCTTTAGTCCCACATGCACCCAAATTCCAAACTCTCCCAAGTGGAAAACTATAAATAGAAGGGTCACCCCTCCCTCTCAACCTTACACCTTGTTTACATAACAAAATCTCTCTCATATTTGGAGATCTTGGCATTGGAAATCATTTGTGATAGCTTTAAGCTATAGAACATTTGGATCTTGGCCATACTCCATTGTTAAGAGCTCCTCCATCTTACATCCATCCACTCCAAATATAGTTAGTAAGGGAAGATCTAAATCTTGGCCATGTAGCCAACTTGGAGAGATATCTTCACTATTTTTGGGAACAAATAACACATAAATATGATTGCTAGGATCTTCATAGGTTCAATTTCATTAAGCTTTCAAAAGAGTAGAGAGTAGTATATATGCTAGGTTTTGAATGTTTTTGTCAAATTTATATATGCATGTATATGATTAACTCTTGTTTATCTCTTATCTCGTGGTGTATGGTTGAGTTTAGTTAAGCTTTGAGGTTCTTTAGCCTCATTCCATAGCTTTACAACTTTTCCATTGAATACATTTGGCACGACTGGTGAGACACTTATGTCCATCCTCCATTAATGAAGATCTTTTAAGTTTTTCAAAGTTCACTTACAGGTTTTTAGAGGAAATAACTCGTTATTTGCTTATTTGCATTTCTAAAACTAGTTAAATCACGCTTATTCGCATATATTTTGTGGGTTTGCACTAGAAATAGGCTTCTTTGGCTAACCTTTAACCTGTTTGATGTTGAAAATTTTCCATTTCTGTGTATTTTGTAGGTTTTACATGGGGTGTGCGTACATGTCCTGGATTGACGCGTATGCGTTGAAATAGAAGCGTTTCTATTGAAACAGGCGCATACACATATTTATGGGAGCAAAAACACCTGCGCATACACGTAGGTGCCATTCTGGGTGCGTACCCGTTGAAACAAGTGCGTACGCATCTTTCTGGTGCAAAAACACTTGCGCCACACGTATCTGTTGAAAC
The DNA here is from genome assembly GCA_019776745.2 of Taxus chinensis. Classification (NCBI taxonomy): domain Eukaryota; kingdom Viridiplantae; phylum Streptophyta; class Pinopsida; order Cupressales; family Taxaceae; genus Taxus; species Taxus chinensis. Next base: position 199,351,111 of record CM034152.1, on the reverse strand, counting down.
AAGCGCGTATCTATCATTTTGGGCGTGCATCCGTCACTGTCACTATTTGTTTACACTAGAGCTTGTATCCATCAAACCAGGCGCGTAACCATTGAAACAGACACATACATGTTAGTACTGGGCGCGTATGCGTTGAACTGTGTTCACTACCAATCTTTCGAAGGCCATAACTTTTTCTCCCGAACTTGAAACGACTCCATTTTTGTTGTGGTGGAAAGGTATTGAAGCAAACTATGCAATGAAACCATAAAATTAGAATTTTCACTTACAAAAAATTTATGGTTTACATTATTAGATAACAATTCATTTTCTAACGTATCTTAAAGTTTGAAAAATTGTTTTCTTGGCTATTCTAACACTTTGAAAGGTTTTGTGGCACTAATCAGTTGTTTGCAGGGTTATTTTGGTCTTGTTTTTTACTAACTTAGTTAAGTGTTTTATTTCTTAGTCGATAGAGGTTTTCGAAGTGCGTATGCTCTTCCCTCGCACCTTCTAGGTGATCCTGGGAACCAAAAACACGTCCAAAACCCTCGTATTGCTTTCAAAAACACTTACTTTACGCTTCCTAATGGATGGAAATTTCAAAATTGGTTAAAATGAACTCAAATTTTTGCAAAAATGTATTTTCCATAAACTTGTTTTAGTTGAGTTTTCACGTTGCGTATGCTCTTCCTTTGCGCCTTTCAGGTGATCTTAGGAATAAAAAACAAAGTGTAAATTCTCTTTCTGCATATCGATATTGAATGGAAAATTACTAACTCGTCTAATACAGGACCTAAAAATGTTTGTCAAAGAAAAGGCGTCAAAACAAGACATAAACCTTTTAATACACGTGTTTTCAGACATGTTGCCAAAATGTGTGCTACTTAAAACCACATTAAGTTAAGCAAGATAAAAAACACACCATTCCCCTTCACACTGTATTGTAGGTTTCAAAAAAGGGTACGTCCCTATCTGCTTAACTGGAACATAACCCCTTTGGCATAACGCCTTAAGCTACAACAATGGGGGTGGTTCCAAGAACCCTAAAGTAATCCACCGTTGAGTAATGTCATGGATGAAATAGGAAGCGCTCCTCTTACCCACTTGACTAGTACGCATTGTGAATTAGAGTCAAAGATTGTTCGTATCGTGGCTTCAGTGACGGTACAACTAAACACACTAGTTTCTCATTGTATCAGAAGGGGGTAATCTAAAGTTGAGATACTCCCAAATTAGTCATTGCGACTCTTTGGGAAAATCACGCTGACATCTAGACAATCTTCTGACACCTAGTTGAGAGAACTTATTAAGGAGGCCATTCTGTCTTGGAGCCCACTTTACTAGTTTGTTGTCACGTCAAGCCGTCACGAAGTGACAACTTACTTGGAGTCTGAACCTTATTTCTCAAAATAAGGCAAAGAACCCACATAAGTTTGAGCTAAGTGTCTTTCATCACGGAATTAAGCTATGTCTCACTTAGCTCAGTTTTATTCTCACCTTCGGACGAGGTGAAACTCTACCCAAGTGGCGCTTAGTTTATTTTCATCCTTTTTGATCTATACCCTTGCTTTCTCACCACCCATTTTTAGGGTGAGAAGGAAGCATACCTCGCGCGTCTTATCAAAGACGGTATTCGCCACTTTTTTGTCTATTTATGCCCATCCATGTTTGTGGTTGGGTTGTTAAATGTCTAAAGTGCACAAGTACATTTTTGTATCTTTGATAGTCCTTCGATCTTGATTTCAAGATCATCTTCATAGTTAGGATTGGCTCATCATTTGATCTCCCTTTGACGTGTTACCTTGTTTACATTGTCTTGACACAATTAAGATACTTATGTCGCATTTCTTGTAAACACGATCTAAATGTCCGCATTGTGGCGTTACGTTGCCCACATTTTAGCACATCTTTAGTATACTTTGACTTGGTTTGATTTCAAACATTTTCCCAAATCTTTAAAGGCTTCTCTTACTTTGTTTGCATCATTTTGATACCAATTTGGCACTAATATCTTACTTCTTTGTGAAGCTTGATCAACGTGTCCAATTGGTGTGCTTACGTGGCTTACATTTATAATCCTCGCCCTTTAAGATTTAGGCCTTGTTGGTTGTTGAACTTGTCGTGGTATCCTTTGAGTGGGAATCATATTTGCCCTTTGTTAATATTTATGCCTTGTTCATTTCGAGATTGACGTAAATATTGACATTGTGTTGATCATCTTTACATCGAACTATAATTTTACACACACATTTTACATAGGGAGTATTTCCTTATTGATTGGATTTGTGTTTCACACTTGCATGATTGTTCCTTGTGATCATTCATTTGGAAAACTAGTTTTCTAGGACAATTTTTTTATCTCATAGAGATTGTGTCATCACGATGTCTATTTTCCTTAGACCTTCAGAAAATCACGCACGCATCTCCATACTTACGATATGTCTAGTTGGTTTCCATTGTGCTGCCCAAATTGACATGTCAATTCCTTCCCTTTGAAGGAGTTCCATCACACTATCTAGAGATAGACATTTGTTCTTAAAACAACACCAACAATGATTGACTATCGTGTAATTGCTCACGCTTACGACAATATAGAACCTCAGTTTAGGTATTCACATAAAAAGATTCCCATTACGACTAAGCCTCGTTTGATTCTTCATGCTAAAGGGCCCAATCGGGTACCTTGTTCCCTACCTTCAGCTCATAGTCGGTGGTATGGTTTGGATGCTTCTGATCCAAATTATTATTTGGGTTTCCCCACTCTTCTTCTGATTCAGATCCAAACTACCATTCGGATTCCCACTCTTCTTCTGAAGATTCAGATCCCAACTATTGTTTGGATACCCTTGGATCAAATATCAAATCACGGTCCTCCCTTCCTTCGTAGGACCTTTATTCCAACTCACCTCAATGATGTCTTCCTCCTTTGAAGACTTGTGTGACTCCAAGTTCCATCGATCGAACATATGATTCAGTTCTTGAGTCACAGTCTTCCCTTCCTTCGCAGAACCACCTTTATTAGTCACTTCAACGACCTCTTCCTCCATCGAAGAACTCCACGACTCAGATTCCATCTAGTCAATCATATAATTTGACTCCTACATTGTAACTTAACGGATGGCTATATGATCCTATTTTCTCTTCCACATTAAGTCATCTTTTAGAAAAAATATCTAAGACCAGATCTAAATCATCCATTCATGAGATGCTTGCCACCAAGCCTACTTCATCACTTGATTCTTCTTTTGTCAATCAATCTTCCCCACTTATCAGACCTATTTCTTCTAGCTAACCTCCTATGGTCGAAGAACAACAACCTCTACTAATTGATTTCTCTCAGAATGAAGGAACAATTAGACTACATGATGATATCCCTTTAGAGGATTGCAAATAAATATTCTTTCTAGAACTTTATGCGCTCGCGTATTGGGGAGAAGAAGTTGATTCCTTTTATCAGAATATAAAGGAAAATCCTAAGGTCATGGAACTTGACTCTTCTTTTGGCATTCCATCTTCACCTTCCTATGAGCATGATGAGATGTCAAGGTCTAGCATTGATCCATGGCCTATCTTCTCGTTACCAAATCATTCATTATCTATCATCATTCCTCAATCAAAATATCTCCTTGGGTCACCATTGAGTAGCCCATCGTCTTCTTCTATCCTAGAGCCACCCCTGGGTAGTCCTCCATTTTCTACTTGTGGGTCACCTCTTGGTAGCCCATTACCTTATATTCTTGGGTCACGTCCTAGTATTGCTTCAATCTCTTCTATCTATGGGAAACCTCCAGGTAGCCCATCATCTTCTATTCTTGGGCCATGTCCTCGTAGCCCAACTTCTTCCATCTTAGGGCCATATTCTAGCAACCCTTTGTCATCTTCTATCAGTGGCTCACCTCATGGTAGCCCAACCTCTTCGATTCTTGGACCGTATCCTTTTCATCCATCACATATTTCTTCTATCAATGGTTGTGGCAAAGCCCGCAGGTAATTTCTCACATCAGTTCTAAACTTCCACGTTCACTTTCTTCTCCCTTCTCAAGATCAGACAAGTCATGCATTAGCTTATAAGAAAACCAAACAATTTCTTAATCAATCTTAGGTCAGAATTTCCAAGAGCTCAAAAGCCCCCAACAACTCAAACAATCCCAAAATTGTAAATCAAGCGCGATTCAAGAACGCACATCAACATAACCATCAAGTACGGTGAAAAGTACAGAAACCTATGGATGGGGAACTCAACGTCCCGCATATAAAATCCTTGTTTCAAGAAAAATCACAGTCATTTGTGTTGGTGTAGGTGGTATACTTATTCACTTATTTAGTGTTATTCCACCTCACCATGTGAGTCATCTCACTTAGGTGGACATGGATCTAGGTGTCATCTTAGTTATGACAGATTCTCTTACAGAATCTGTCATATGTGTAAGTGTGTCATATGAGTTACTTTCCCAAATAATATGAGTTACATTCCCATTTGGGAAAGTAACTCCTCTTCTCCATTATGGAGGAATCTTCTCTTACATGGGAGTTGCACATTCACTCCCCTATATGTACACCATCTCTTTTGATCTATGTTAAGCCAATACAAGCTAAGCTAAGGCTTCCATTCCACTCCACTTTTCGAATCTTGAGCTCTCATATGCATGCACATTACTTTACAAAGCTTGCTTGCTTTAATCTCACAACTCCTACACCTTGGTGAAGTGCAACTATTCGATGCTCGTGAATTCCTTCCAGGTCTTCGTCCTACACTCCTTCATGGTATCAGAGCATGGGGACCGGAATCACGTTGCTCACCATCATTGCTCCACCGTGTAATTGCTTGTGCAAGTTTTACCTTTTGCATGTGCTTTACTTGCATGTTTTCAGATTTTTTTTAGTGGTTTGTATTATGTGCTCCTTGCTTGCATTACAGGTTGAAGTGGCTCGGTATTGTGCCATTTACCGTGCTTCTGTGTTCCATCTGTGTGTTTGCTCAACTCTTGCTCCAATGTTTTATTCCAGCTTCACGTCTGAGCCTGCATACACTTGGCGTATTGGATGGTAAGGACCTGCGTTGGAACTGGACTGTTATAACAGCACCGTTGGCTTCTCTCTTCCTGTCTTCATCTCTTCGCTGCACCTACGCACTCTCCCACATCGGCCTTTGGCTTCGTCCTACCCTCCCTTTGCGTGGATCTACATTTTTCTCTGAGTTGAGACCGTGGAGGATTTGCGTAGCTCGCTGAGTTGGGGGAAGTAGTGGATCTGCATGTTCTTGTTGACCCGGGTTTCTAAACCACTCCTTGCTGGCCATTTCTTTTGAGCCTTCACTCCCAACCTACGTGGTTTTCCTCACTTGCCTCACGCCTGGTCTGATCTGCCCCTGCACATGGACTGGGACGTGGTAACAGCACCTTACAGCCTGGACTGGGACGTGGGAGCTCCATTTGTTGCTGCAAAAACGTGGTTTCTCAGGAGTATTTCTACGTTAAAACTGGACTATTATTTTGAGCACCTCTTCAACATGTGGCTACTGCCCTGTTGTTCATTGTTTTTAGCAACAAGTGGTGCTGCGCATTGGGCATTTCTTTATTCATTGTTGACTGTTACAACACGTACAGTTTGAAACTGATCCTGCTCTCTACTAAGCCGCTTTCTTCTGCGCAGCAAACACGTGGACTCCACCATATAGCTTGGTCAATGCAACACATTTCAAACGTGGGGCCCATATTTTCCCTTTTAGACATTGTTTAGAGGTTAAAAAAATTTGTTTTTTTGTTGTTTTGACGAAAAAAACACTCTTTATGGCATTGTAATAATTTATGGGTTCTAATTTTGCTTGTATCATGCCCTTCCTACGTGAATCGAAGACGGAGGGCGAGGTCTGGGGTTGGCAGGAGGCTAATCCCCCCTTGTAAGTCAAAATAAAATCCTTGCTAAAATTCCATGTTGTTTCTAACAAGTAGTCACACAAAACCCTTTGCACCCATCTCGTGCGCTTTTTTTAATGCGTATTTACAATGTTTATTGCATTTTTCTCATCAGTTGCGGGAATTGTGTTAATGCTATAACTTTTGACTCACAACTCGGATCTTTGAGCACTTCTTTAGTCAAAGTTGCATGTTTTTTTTGCATTCTACGTGATGGGATTATCAATTTTGTAGATTCATTACTTTTATAAAGTTCCCGCATTCTAGGGGGGTTGCTTATACTCTAGGATTTTCGCACGCAGACGCATTATCAGATGAGTCCGATGACTTACTTTCGTGCACCTTGCATCTTGCATTTTTTCATCATGGAGAGTGCTCTTTCTAGACTGTGAGAATCTGTAGGATCGCTTTACAGCCTCTGCCACTTCTCACTGGGAGAGGGAACTATTCAGCTTGGTGTGCTTCCATGGAACGTTACTTTGCTCACGAGGGTCTTTCACCCTTCTTGCTTGGGCCATTTCCTACACCCCACTAATCATCGTCATCTGGAGGACTTCCTTGACACTTTGTGACCATGTCTTTGGTCACATAATGATGAATGTCTCTCATTCTCTCTGGTTTCATGTGGCACAATCAGATCCACCTCACCATTTCTGGAGCATTCTTTAGTCCCTCTATGGAGACCCTTCACACACTGCAGTCATTGTTGTTGTTGTTGATTCAGTTGTCTCCTCCATTTCTTCGTGTGATGGCCAGTTCCACTGACATAAACTTGCTTGATTCTACTTCTGATGATGAGGATTTTGCATCCAGTTCTGATGTCGAGAGTTCTGATGTCAAGAGTCCTATAGAGGACTCTTCTCCTCTTTCTCTCACTATTCCATGAGAGTGTTGACACTTCCCACATCTCATTAGATATCGAGTAGTCTCATACTTAGTCTTATACCATCATTACACCAGCCTCCTTTCCACTTCCAGTGTGTGAGGCCCACTTCACTCCTCTACCTTCATTGGATGAATCATACCTATCTGACATCACTCTTCTATTTTTTGAGCCCCCTCATTGGGATGATGTATCTTCCTGACCTTAGTTGTATTTTCACAGAGTCTACTTGTGATGCTCTACAGGTCCCTCATCCATCTACAGGTGTTTCAGAGGAATTCATCATCTCTATTGTTGGGAGTACCCCTTCCAGGAATCATGTCACTTCCACATTTCCAGAGACCTTCATTGATCCACCCTCAGCTTGTGGATCCCTTTTCTATTGTTGAGGATGTTTTGTTCCCTTCACATCACTTGGACATCCTTTTTGCAGGTGTTCCTCTTTTTCACTCTAATAGTTCTACGCACATGGCATTACCTTTGGTTCCTTGGCACTTCACTCGCTAGACCTATGTCACACTTCCATGGACCATACTTAGACCTCTTCATGTTATTACCTTTCAGTTTCCTTTGTGGAGTGGGCGGACTTCCAGCATGTCATTTATGTCCTTCCTAAGGGCAGGCACACAGTTTGGTTGTGGGTGGCTCTTCTTCTAGTCTAGAGGCAAAGGATCTCATCATCGACATTCTTCTAGGAGACCTCCTAGAGCTGCAGAGTTCAGATCCATCCATGGCATCTTCTACATTCCTCTCATTTCCCTCTTCTTCTCTCTTCTTATTCTTTCTGAGAGATTGCCTCTTTGTACATGGGTACCCTTTCCAAGCTCATCTATGAGCTGGGAATCATATTTGGCATCTTTCTTAGATTAGAGAGTGTTTTGTTCTCTTGTGGTGGATGTTTTTGCCACTGGGTTTTCCTTCACTACTTGGGACCTTCTTTCTTGTACATGGGTACCTCATCAGGTTTTGTGTTGGGACCCATTTCTCATTTCTGACTTGCCACCCTCATCCTAAGTTACGATGAAGAGGGGGGTGTTGGTGTAGGTGGTATACTTATTCCACATCATTTAGTGTGAGTCCATCTCACTTAGGTGAGTCATCTCACTTAGGTGGACATGTGTCATTTAGGGGTCATCTTAGTTATGACAGATTATCTTACAGTTTCAGTGCGTATAGTGCATCATAGTGTGTCATATGGGAGTTACACTTCCCATTATGGGAATGTAACTCCCCCTCTCTACTCAAGTATGTTATGAATCTGCAGCTTACATGGGGGTTACTCATTCACTCTCCTATATGTACACCATCTCATTTGATCTATGTTAAGCCAGAGAGAAGCTAAGTTTTATGGCTTAACCAAGTTCCACTGCCACATGTTTCGAATCTTGAGCTCTCATATGCATGCACATTACGGTTACAAAGCTCGCTTGCTCCCGAGATCTCTTCACGCTATCGTTCACACGTCCGTTGATGTGCAACTATTCGATGCCCTCGTGAATTCCTTGCTTGTGGGTCTTCATCCTACACTCCTTCAATTTGTTGAGATCCACGGTATTCTGACCATGATCATTGTAATTGGATATTTAAATCCCAGTACAAGCTGTGCCAAACATAGACTGGCCCCAACAATCTATCTTATCCTTGAACTAATCGCCATCATTGTTGGAGCTAATGAGGCTGAGTGAATCTGTATGTTCCCTATCTTGTCAGTGAGAAAGATGCAACTGAAAAATGCCATAAGAATCAGACTACCATTCAGGATAGTCCTAGATATGAGAATGCACTACTGTAATCAAAGGTACAAAGATCATACCTCGCAATGAGGTATTGTCATCACGACCAAATAGCTCGACTAGTTAGTCAGTAATCTAAATTTCCTTCGCTAATGTACTCTAGTAATTACTTCCTACCATAGGCATCCCTTCGATGTTATTTTGCCAAACTTATCCTCACACACATTTTGTAATGGTCATCTCCTCAATTGGGAGCCCGTAAGTACTAGCTCTCGTCTGTGTTATCACCTTGGTAAATTAAAGAATGACTGACCTCTTAGAGATCCTATCACAATCAACATCTAATAAAATTGTTTTGAAGAACTTTTGAACATATTTGTTGACACTAGCCAATGTCATCATCCCAATCACTTCCATATCCTTCCATCAAGCCATCAGTGGTTCTTAACCCCTTGTCAAACAAGAGAGCTAAAATAAGTTTTCAAAAAGAAAAAGAATCAAAATCAATCAAAAATCAAAAGCACAAATCTAACAAGCAAAAGCAAATTGATATATTACTCTCTCTTGGGGTATTTCCAATAATCTCTACCGGGGCTATGGATGCCTGACTGGCAGTAGAGAAATGTTGCGATTAGAATCAAATGCATCTCCATCAAGGCTATGGATGCCTGGATGGTAGCGGAGCAATGTATGGCTATCCTTCCATTCTCCATTCACAAATAACCTATCACCTATAAGAATAAATCATTCCTACACATTGGCTAGGTTGTCCTCATTTTTTGCCTATTAAATCTCCCTTCAAGAAGTAATTAAATTCCACGTGCACACACTGTATCTCTATGAGTAAATAGGATTAGTATGTTACCAAGTGTCTTTTTTTGGACCTTGCTCAGAGTCTTGCTTTATTCCTTATCTTGTCTCATGATTTGTGCCTTTGGCTAATCACTTCTTCATTGCGAGGCTTCTAAGCTACATTCATATCATTCACATTGTTCTTCTACTTCACTCAGAACATCCATGTGTATAAGATTGCCTTTTTACCATTGTTTTCAAACACTTTTGTGCCTTTTCACAAAAATAATCTTCTCCTTCCTTTCTATCATCTGCTTTTAGGCCAACTTACGTTGGGGGCATCCTTACTTCTTCCTAGCACTTCATTGGTTTACGTTCATCATCATGTTGAACCTATCCATAATGGCCTTGAGTCCTGCTTCTACCCGTGAAGAGTTTGCCTTTAAATACTCCCACCTAATCGCTGGGGCATTTTTGCATCTTCACCTTTCTTGTATGCGAGTGGCATTCTGCCCTTGTACATTCCATCCACGCTTCTTTGTCTTCCTGTACATAGTTTTAGAAAACTTTCAAAAATCACAAAAACACTCAAATATGTTTGAAAAATCAAAACATTCAAATATGTTAGAAAAATAAAAAACTTTCAAATATGTTAGAAAAATCAAAACATTCAAATATTTTTTAGAAAACTTCTAAAAAATAAAAAATCATCCTACAAAAACATCGCTCTTTGGTTCTCACCTGTTCATGTATGTGACTTGCGGATCATCTTGATCTACCTCCATCAATCAAAGCTAGGCTTCTTACTTTGTTCGTACTCTGGGGCACAACAAGTTGGTTGGTACTGTGTCGTAGTGCACAATTGCTTTATCATTGGACCCAAGTGTCCTTTGTTATTCCCCTCGCATGTATCCTTGCTTGGGGCACCGTCATTGACCCTTGTCATTAATTTGAATAGGTTAGAACTGAAGCTTGATAACAAAAACACGATACTTGTTTCTCTGTTAGGTTAGCTTGTTTACTTTCTCGTATTGCATTGCATTTTGTATGCTGCATGGAGTTAGTGCTTTTAGCAATGGAAATTTGTTCGTATATGGCTTTCCATGTCATACTACACTTTAGTTCATTCTTTTTTATAAGGACTGATGATGAAGATCACTGGCAATATGATGAAAAATAAAGTTGTTTAAAAGGCATTAGATGGATGTTAACTCATTCCCCCTTCCTCATAATACTTTTCTTCTATATCCGTTTTCTTCTTCTTCACACTATTCTTTCTTCTGTTCTCTTTCTGTCATCTTTTCAATCGTCAATCGAGTTCTTCTATCACCCCATCGACAATCAAGGGGGCATCCTTCATTCTACTCATTTTTCTTTTATCCCTTCAAAATTTTCTTCTTGTTTATGTTTGTCTACTTTCTTTGAAGTGATGTCACTTACGCCACCCCAGAGAGGGGCACTTGTAGACACCTAAAATATGCTTACACTTAGCATTTCCTCCAATTCAACCAATTGATGACACTTCATTAATCAACCCTTCTTCGCTCCATTCTCAGATGCCCATTCATGACACTCTTTCGGTCGTATTCCTCCTATAATTAGCTTATTTCGCTAATATCTCTCTTGTTAGCTAAACATTCCTCCTTTCAACCATTCAGAACCTCCCTAGTTCTCTCTAGACCACTTCTATTGGCTTCCTAGGCTATCTATCAGTCACAATTGGTTATCCAGACCCCTCCCAATTCTTACTGAGTCTCTAATCACTTGCTAATCAAGTTTAACTATCCTAAACCCTAGTTAACTAGCCTAAACCAATATTAACTATGCCTAAATCATGTTTATCGTAATCTAATCTAAAGGTTCTTTTTGAGCTTTAGTCCCACGTGCACCCAAATTCCAAACTCTCCCAAGTGGAAAACTATAAATAGAAGGGTCACCCCTCCCTCTCAACCTTACACCTTGTTTACATAACAAAATATCTCTCATATTTGGAGATCTTGGCATTAAAAATCATTTGTGATAGCTTTTATCCATAGAACATTTGGATCTTGGCCATACTCCATTGTTAAGAGCTCCTCCATCTTGCATCCATCCACTCTAAATCTAGTTAGTAAGGGAAGATCTAAATCTTGGCCATGTAGCCAACTTGGAGAGATCTCTTCACTATTTTTGGGAACAAACGACACATAAATACGATTGCTAGGATCTTATAGGTTCAATGTTTTATAGCTTTCAAAAGAGTAGAGAGTAGTATATATGCTAGGTTTTGATGTTTTTGTCAAAGTTATGGTTCATGTATAGGATTAACTCTTGTTTATCTCTTATATCATGGTGCATGGTTGAGTTTAGTTAAGATTTGAGGTTCTTTAGCCTCATTCCATAGCTTTACAACTTTTCCATTGCATACACTAACAATTACAAAAAAACTCGGTCTCGTAGGTATTCAGTTCCCTATACTGCACTGTATAAAATATGGATTAAACAATCACAAAAAAATTCTTAACTGTTCCGGCTTCATCCTGAGAACATTCAAATGATACTTTCGATTTAAATATCTATATATATATATTTTTTAAATAGAAAATGAAATTAAAAAAATTACAAGTGTCACAACACGCTCCACCTAGAGTGCTACCTGGATGAAAATGTTGCACTCTGATTCATGTGATTTAAATTGATAGGAAAGAAAATATTGACAAATAAATATGTATAATAAAAAAAATCCTTTGTTGTCAGGAATTCAAAAAAATTGTGGTCATATTATAGCAAGCAGGGGAAACTACCTGTCGGCATCCATGACTTTTATATAGAGTCACTTATGGCCAAATTCTATGACGATGCCAATAACATCCATTAACCTTTTGCCTGTCACTGTCTCATTTTCAGCCATTGAGTGTTGCTTAGGAACAAAACCTTGTTGTTTCGTTGCAGTTAACTCCATCTCCAGTTTTGTTAACGTTTTCTTTTGTTCTCTGTAAGAAGATAAGTCAGCCAAATCTACTAAGCAAATCAGAATCAAATCTCCATGAATCCACAGGTAAGAAAAAGGTGCATAAGATGCAAACTACTCAATCTGAGGACCAATAGAGAAACAATCTTATTTTTTTACTTACCTGCAATCTAAAATTTTGAGTGTATCATCAATTGAAATGGTTGGTTGTCCTTGGAAGCATAATATTATACACAATTAATTAGAAATGTAGCTTGGAATTAAAAAAGCATGCTTGATAACAAAATGAAAAACATAGAATAAAATAGACAAGATTGCAATGCAAATACCTTTAGAGATCCCCTAAGATCCCCGAATGGATGTAGATGTTGGGGAATTCTCAATAAATGATAAAAAAATCCTTGCAGACCCCAACAAATGACAAGAAAATACTGCTAGCCTGCTTAATATTATTAATCAATAATATCCTCTAACTTCTTTCTTGGAATATAGCTTCATTAATGTTATCAAGCATGCATTGTAATGATTGGCATTTAAGAATAAAGGATCTAACCATCAATCCGAAGTAGAGGTTGGCAGTTATTAAATAATATTAATCAAAAATATCCTCTAACTTCTTTCATGGAATATAGCTTTGTTAATGTTATCAAACATTCATTGTAATGATTGGCATTTCAGAATAAAGGCTCCAACCAATAGAATTAAAGTACAGAGTTTTTTTTAACAAATAAAATGAATTTAGACAATCAAACTTTAGTAACTAACCTCTAATTGATAGATAAAAAAATGAGGATTTGTTTTGGTCAAAACAATATGCCTACCTTCGACAGGATAAAAAGTAGGTATTGGGACCATGGCCACGTAGACCCCCACACCTCACCCTGCCATCGTGGCCACTCCGGCCACCCCAGGGTCATCTTCCCTCCTTCCCATTGCCTGTGACCTCTACCCTGCTCCCGACCTGATGACGTTCCATCCACACACACCACCCTCATCCACTTTAACCCCCATCACATGTCATTGGCCTCTTTGGTTCCCATTTGGACATTCGGCAATACCAAACAAAATGGAAATATATATATATATATATATATATATATATATATATATATATATATATATATATGAACTTCACCCTTCATTATATGATCCTTTTCTTTCGAAGAACCTCGATTAAACTTGCAAGAGAAAGAGAGAAGGGAGATGTGAAACACTAGGAAATAAAATGAAAATGAGAAAGAAAAGGTAGATAAGAAGCTAATGTAGAAAACTAGGGTTTTCAAGTTACCCTAGATCTTATTGATGAGAATGGTCAAATCCAAGGGCATATAATTCCTCCCCCCCTTCCACTTGGATCAAGGATATGATTTAATGAAATGGTTGGTGTATTTGTAATGTTGAATAATGTTGTTTATCATGTCTAAACCTTTGTAGCTATGACTGTAAAAGGGAAATTAGGCCTCGATTAATAGAAAATATAGTATAGATAGTCCTATACTAATGAGTATAGGTTATTAACTGTTAATATAATTAGGAGGAATAAATGGCCCTCTGTATAAGTATAAATGAAATCTTTAGATGTAATAGGATTGTAGTTAATTATTCTAAATATAAGGTTCTAAAACCCTAATTATTCAAGAGGAGGAAGGGAAAATATCTTAGCTGATTCAAAGAGATTGTCACAGGGTGTTGCGGGTCTAGAAGAAAAATCTAGAAATGGAAATGATCGGCTCAACCAAGACCCTGCAAATTTACCAGATATGGACCCTAGATCTTACGGTGAACTGCAGGTTACCTTATGAACTTGTACTAGGGCACCTCAGGGTGGAAAATCGTGAAGTATGTAGATAGGAATTCCTGTCGAACTAAGTAAACCCTTTTGGACTCCAGATCAGATTTAATGGAATAATGGGTCATAAGTTGATCTGAATGACCCATATCGGTAAGTGCTCCATAACCTATAGAGTGCCTGCTAACCAACTGGAATAGTGTTTAGTCATGAGAAGTAAATTTTTTGGGGGTGATTCATGCTTCAATTTATAGACTTGGTCCCTATGTCAGTTCCACAAGTGAAAGTATACTAAACATTTATGGTACAACCTTGAAATAACTATGTAGAATAAATTTCTTGTGCAACCACTAGTGGTCTAGGTGGTCAGAGCTGGTACATGCCCACGGTATATCGGCATAGTCAAATCTTACACAGTCTATCGTTCGAATGCATAGAGCGACTAACTTATAAGTGCATAAACAACTTTTTAAATAATTCCTCCTATGATGCATACTTATGGAGATCTGAAAAAATAGAAGTCCTGTAACTCTAAAGATATGTAATTTTGTTCATAAACTAGCTTGGAAGAAAACTATAAATTCTAGGAGGACTTCTACCTCCAAAGAAGAATGAGATTGATCAGTGAAAATTTCCTAGATTAGTCACGTCCTTCTATGACTCCTCTCATTCTCTCTTTTAGTAATAAAGAAGTCCTCTATTATGAATAGAAGTCCTATCTTTAACGGTGTTTAATGAGAGATTACACCTGAGATTGGTTCTATGTTTTAGCATGTGGATATGTGAAATCCATTATGGGCAAACTTAGAAGTGATGAATAAGATGTAAGAAATGTTTATATATGACCTCTAAATTGGTAAAAATCAATAGGACCAAAAGAAACCATTGGAGAATATGTATTTAAATTTAAGACTACAGTTACCAAAATGTGTGTTGATGAATAGATCTAGGCACTTGTGAATGGTGTAAAATCATCTGGATATGGTTTAGTAGTTCGCTGTCCAATCATTAAGCTATCAAAATTATTCCATGTTGATCACTCTGGTATTCGGTCCTAGATCATCAAAGGTACCTGTAACCTATAGAGAATATAAGTTCACATTGCACAATCCCATAAACTATGCATGAATATGAGTTTAGAATATGTTGGTCACTTCCAAAGCTTCATATTTTTCATATATGTGAAGTCTAATCTATGATCTTTAAAGCAATGATAGCTGATAAGTATCAACCCTTTAAAGAAGAAGGAAGACCAACAATGTGGTTGATCTTCTAATCTTCTAATCCCATAAACCACATGAAATCTTATTCTACCTAAACAAAGAGATTACAGGTAACTCCCTCTTAAACTAGCTTAGTAGAAATTCTAGAACAAGTCTAGGTGGACTTGCTAATCCAAAGAAGAATGAGATATGATCATGAAAATTTTCCTAGATTAAAAGATCCTTCTAGGTCTAAGTCATTCTACATCTAAATTGTGATGTAAATGAGTCCTCTATGTGATGATCATAGAAGTCCAATAACACTTAAGGAGAATGAGAGAGATGAATGTAGAGTGTCATATTCAACATCAAGGAGAATCCATTATGGAGTCAAGGAGAAGTGAATGAATTAATGATTCCTTCAAATAAATGTCTTGAATATGACCTCTATTAATCTCCTTGGAGCTCATAACACATCAACCAAGGTTGACAAATCAAAGAGTTCCTTCATAGACATAAAGAGGATGTCTAATGTGTTGATGAATAGATCTAGGCACTTGTGAATGTTGTAAAATCTCATCTGGATGATCGTTTCTATTGGTGTCACAAAACTGTAACCAAGATTATTCCATGTAAGATCATCCTGGTAATTCAGTCCTAGATGTCATAAAAGAGTACCTGTAACCTATAAAATAGAATGTTCACTTGCACATATCCCATAAACCACATGAAAATTAGAATATGTTGGTCCTTCTATATGCTATTTTATACGATATTGAAGATGCACTTATAATACTAATCTTTAAAGAAGATAGTGTGGATAAGTATAACCGATTGTAAAGAAGGAGGACCAACAACTCTAATCTTCTAATTTCTAACCCCATAAACCACATGAAAATTCTAATCTTGAGTTTTGATTAAGTCCCATCTATTAACTAGCTTAGTAGAAAACTAGAAATTACTAGGAACGACTTTCTAATCCAAATAAGAATGAGCCTCTGATCATGAAAATTTCCTAAAGCATTAAAGAGCTCCTGTCTAGTGTCCTCATCATTCCTTTGTATTGTTAAATTTAAGTCCTCTACTTATGAATAGAAGTCCTATCTTTAGTCAGGCTAGACATGAGAGAGAGATCTATGATGTATGGACTGTCAGCATCCAGGAAATCCATTATGTATGCAAGTTTTTGAGAAGTGATGAATAAGCCTGTAAGAAATGTCGTATATGACCTCTATTAATTTTGGAGAATCACACAAATAGGTTGGGCAAGGGTTATGGCATCAAACATAAAAGGACGTCTGTCACCTTGATGAATAGATCTAGGCACTTGTGATGGTGTAGAAATCTCTAGAGTATTGGTTTCTTTTCTTGCATGTCATTCATACCAGCTATCAACAATTATTCCATGTTGATCACCTGATAGTCGATCCTAGATCATCAATGTAGGTTTTCAATGTTTTTTCTATAAAAAATATCAAGATTCACTTGGTACAATCCCATAAACCATGCATGAAAATTAGAAAGGAAAATAGTAGAATGGGGAGTAAGACTGACCTCAATCGGTCATCGTGAGAGTTGCCTTTACTTGAATACCGAAACTGTACTTACATCTAATACATCTCAGAATCCATGTAGTTATGCGTGTGTGTATGTGTGTTTGTGTGACATCAAATGTGAAGAAGTGTGAATCCTTGAGTTTACCTGGAATGAAGGAATTACACTTGATAACGAGTTATAGCTAAAATGTAGTATACAATAGTGTGAATGGTAATAGATTCAAAATTCCTAATATTACTATGGATGTGAATGAGTAAATTATGTCATATATTTTCCCTTGAATGGATGCTAGATGGATGTTTTTGGGTCAAGCTTTAAGGTTCCTAAATGAATGGGAACACTTAGGTTGTAAGTAGATAATGCTTAGTGTTTGGTCACTGTGATTTTAGAACAACATATTACCATGTATGTTGATATAAGATTCCCTTACTTAAAATTCTTTATTGACAAGATGGAAACACTTGACATCTAATGAACATAAAGAACATCAATATGCTACAAAAGATAAAAAATGGGACCCAAAAATTTCAGTTTTCAGTAACTCTCCAGAAAGGGTCAGGGGCACGCAAAGGGGACAAGAGTTTCTTGGGTGAAACAAAGCTTGCACCTGGTTAGGAGTTGGTGTCTCAATCTCATGAAAGATCCCCCTTACAAATTAAAGTTTCTAACTGGGTTTTAGGGTGTGTAAGACAAAAAATGGTAACAAGAGACAAATTAAAGAGGCCAACATGATAGTCGTTAATTACTAGTTTTCTTGCTTAAGAATCATGTACATGCTGACATGCTTTAAATGGGACCTTCCAATTTACCCAAGTGCATGATTTTGTGTTTACACACCCCTATTTTAATTAATGGAATTTGAAAACCTATTTTAGGATATAGAACATAAAATAATTTGAAATGGGTACTTTTGAATGTTTTGCAGGGCTAAAAACACATGAAAATTTAAGTAAAACAACTAGTGTCGTATCCATTGAACAAGGTTCTCCTATTCTTGAAAAATGAACACACACACCCATTAGATAACATAAGAAATTCTCCCACCATTCTGTTGGTGAAACAAGGGTCCTGATCTTTTGCCAATTCAAAAGATTTTAGATTCTGCATTGTCTAGCTCATCTTTTCTTCCTCTAGAAAATAACTTGGAAGAAGACAAGACTCACAGAGTACCTGTGTTTCAAGAGTCTTACCTGGTATGGTATGCATACCCGTAACTTTAGATTGGATCTCCTCACAAAGGTGTTTGATCATGTAACATTGATCCATAAAATAAGTGGAAAATTTATCAACGGGAGTGTACATTTAATGTATCAATTTCATGAATTGTTCCTTTAGATGGTGTTTTGAATTCCTTTGGTTGTGTTCATTGATAAAGGTATAAGGAATCTCTTCAATGAAGGCTTGAATGGAAGAGAGTGTGGTATAAGCTTCAATGCACAAACTTTCAAACTGAATTACTAACTATTCTAGAATCAATTTCCTAGACTTAGCATTATTTAGCCATAGAATTCGTGTCGTGCGATGCTCAAACTCAATGATTCCCTTTGAGGCTAAGAATGTAGATTCCATGCAAGAAAGATCCTGAAGACTTGGAAAGATTTGATCTGTAGCTATTAATTCTGCAATGAGGCATTCCTTGAATGGAAACATTGGATCAAGGTAGGCTTAGATATTCTCAGATATTTTTATCACCTCATCAAATTTTATCAACCCACCATTTTATATCTTAGAAACCCAAGACCTTACAGTGTGCCCTATAGTGATCACATCCTTTGATTGATTGAGAATTTCCTAATCTAGGATGCCCACCGTTTCTAGAACAAGAAAAGAAGACACAATTGGACTGATCAAATGTTGAACGTGTGAGATCAACTGATTCTTCTCTTCTTTGAGTTGGGAAATTTGATATTTGTATCTCTTAAACCTTTTAAGCACATTGTTCATTGAATCTTTCACCATGGCAACATAACTTTCAAAAGTGGTCTTTCTGAGGGCTATTTTAGATACTTCGTAATAAGTGATTGTCATGTCTCTACGATCCTTTTCAGTTGTTGGAACTGCAAATTTTATAAATTTATCTCCGCTATCATCAATAACTACCCTAGAAAGGACCTTGGTCTTTGTTATCCAAATAACTCTTCTAGTTGTTTGGACAACTTACATACATATTCTAGCTCAAAGATCTTCATTGCAGTGGCACGCACCTCAGTTGTCTCCTTGGCATATTCACTTGGTCACTATCTCCTCGCACACCCTTATGCACTTCCCCTTCCTCCTTTCCATTTTCCTTTTCCTCTTTGTTTCACTCTTTCCTGGCACACATCTTTTGTGCATTCACCTTCTTCCTAGTAGTTATTCATCTTGTGCACGTGCCTTACACTTGCTTCAATCAGCTAAGTCCTTGGCCCTCTCGCGCACCCCGCACATTACCTTGTAATAGTTTTGCCTTGACCATATGTTCTCCACTTATCAATTTGCCTCATTTCCCTGCATGCGCAAAGATTGTGCATGCATGGCTTCTACCTTCGTCCCACACCTCATTCTTTCGCACTCATACCTTTGCGCCCTCCTCTATTCCTTTTCATGCCATGTCATCTCCTGACACGTTTGAGTGTACCACATGCAACCAATCCAAGCGCACTAATAAGGTGCCAAATCCTTGCAACAAATCAATGAGTGACACATGGCAGAAATGACAAGAACATTTACACAGTTGGCCATCCTTTCAGCCAATCGGCGCATGCCACATTTCTTGCATGTGCAGATAACTCTGACAAACTTCTAACAACCATATATTTTGTTATAGAGCACTTATTTGTGTGCACCTAGTCTCAACTGACAACTGCTGACATAAGCTACACTGTTAGATATTCAAAGTCAAATTATTGGTGGATCTAGTAGGTGAGAAATGGGAAAACATCTTTCTAATGAGCATATTAATGAGCTCCAACCACCTGATTTGATATGATCTTCCCTCCTTCCTTATCCAACCACCCGATTTGATATGATCTGCCCTCCTTCCTTCTCCAACACGCCAAACAGACTTGGGGAAGCGCATTTGACAGATTTGTAGGTGGATTTGTAGGCATTGAATGCTTCTTATTGGTGGTTGTGTTTCAAATTTGGGTTTTCCCTCCTTCTTCTCTTCTTCTTCCATGAATTCATCTATAAATGTAAGAGTTGGGCTCATTTTTTATGTTGGACATTTTGGATCCTTACGCTTTTTGCTAAGGACTTCATATTTTTTGTATTTTGAGTCGCATACCTTTAGGTCTGGCTCATGCATGTGGATATCAGCCTCTTTTTCCATTTTAATAGTTCTGTGCATTTCTGGAAGTAATGGAAGCATCATTTTTTATGACTATTCTCTATCCTAAGCATGTTTGTATTCTTTCTTCTTGCCTTTCTTTTACATTGTGTGCTTGTTGTGTCACTCTACGTCCCTTACAGTTTTTTAGTTGTGTTCCATGAAAATATGTTAAATAATTTTAGTGCTACACATGTCTAGCCTTCTTTCATGCATTTCCCTTCATATTTTCTCAGAACAGATAGTGTTCATCCCTCTTTTTCTGGGTGCTATCACCTTTTAGTGTAGTTTCCTTTCATGTTATCCTTCTATCCCTGGTCCCTTGACATTGTTAGCTTAGTTTTCCCTTTCAACATTAGGAGTAGTAGTAGCAGTAGAAATAGATAGAGGAACTGGCCTTCTCCATAGATCCGTTCTCAAGTGCACAAGGTCCCACAACTTGGAGATGGTTCCATTGTTGTCTCAAACGACTTGATCCTTCTAGATCCAAGACACAGGTGCAAGTTTGATGACCAATAGTTTCTAGCACACCAGGTGGGACAATTAGTGAGAGATTAAATTTCATATTGCTAAGTTATGGTGTGTGAACATAGTATTTCTAGCCTTTGGAGGCTTATTTCAACACATCTGGTGACTCCCAACATTTCCAAAGCTCTTGTTTTACAGTCCTGAGTGCCTTTTATGAGAAGAGTGCATACCAAACAAAGTGTTGTAGCTAAAAGATCCTTTGAATACCTCCATCTTTTGCTGATAAACACACACAACAGATCTTTCGTGCAAGCATCCCCATCTCCAGCATGCTGCATGCACTCTACTCCTCAAAATAGACAGGTGTGCCCTGCCATGGCACTTCAACCTCCTCATCCTCCAAGGAACTTCACCAACTTCACTAGTGGAAGCCCGCTCAATCTCAATGCTCAACATGATATGCCAACGACCACACTTAAAAGTATTCCATACTTCACGAGAGAAAATCAAGTCACCCCTGTTAAACACATTCAAGATGTGGCCAATGTATGCTCTGTCTATTTGATTGAACATGATGATGTTGTTGTTAGGTTGCTTATAGCCTCTTTTAAGGGTAAAGCACTCCAATGGTATTGTGGCCTAAAAATTACATCTATTGATACCTGGGATGATCTCAGAACATCTCTTTATGACTACTTTAAAGATGAATCCGATCATTTATCAATTGTGGAGCAGTTGACTATGATAAAGCGCACACCCAATGAGCAGATGATTGATTTCAAAATTCGGTTCCAGAAGACTTGGGACATAATTCCTTAAGTGGTAAGGCCTACAAACCCAACATGCTTTCTTGTACTATCTAAGGGATTTGAATAGTGATATTTCAGTCATGATTAAATCCATGGGAGGTAGAACCTTACCTGCTGCATACAACATTGCAATAAGGGCATAAAACAGTCTCATTGAGGCTGATAAGTTAGCACCTAGACCTCCTACGCCCTTGTTCCCATAAATGTCTTCAGCGCCCCAACTTTCTATTGCTCCAATTACAGTGTAGAGCGCAAAACCAGTTGCATCTACATCCTACTCTCCTACACAACAAAAAGAAGATGATGAATTGAAGTCCATGATTTGAAACTTGTCCAACAAGGTCATATCATTAGAGAAACAACAGTGGCAATCCTATAGAGGTAGTTCCAATCAGGCGCAAGGCTAAAACAATCAACCTTAGTAGAATCAATATGGGAATCAAAGATATGGACAAAACCAACAGAATGATAGATGAGATGCTAATGCACACTTGCCTTTGCAAGTTATTCCTCTTGCAAAATATCTTCCAATTCCCAACACAAGTCAGGCACTTGTCCCAGTTTAGAACAACATGATGCAGGAGTCTGAATGGTGCTTTTCTTGCAATATGCCTCATAACAGTACCACTGTGCTAATATTACATGCGCGTAAGCCTACATGATTCAGAACACTTCCAGTTGTGAGCCTTCAACAAGCACACATGAAGAAAATAATCAAGAAAGGCCAGAATCTCATCCAGAGGCAAATTTTATGTTCTTTAGTGCTGAGGAATTATGTGTAATTAAACAAGATGTAGAAGACACAAGCAGACCATGCACCCAAGTTGCAGAAAATACAAGATATAAGAAGACAATGCTTAAGTATGGTGTACAGTTCATAATTCCAACAACACAAGCAGACTCTCAAAAGCAAAGGGAAGTAGCTAAAAAATCTAGTAGTAAAAGTGCTCAAGTGCCGATACCTGAGGCTCCGCGCAAAGCTCCTCTTGAAGTAGCACGCGTCCCTCCTTTGGTAGGTCAAGCCTCTGGGCCAACTAAGGTTCCTGCCTCTATACTCGAGCAACCAAACAAGAATGTTGTTGTTCCTTGAATGCGAAAGTCAATGGGTTTTCCATTCAACATTGTGGACTAGATGAAAAAGACAAACATAAATGTTACAATGTGGGATGTCATGACCATTCCATCCTAGTGCAACTTGTTGCATGAAGCCCTGACGCAACTCCCACACATGGATCTAGCTATGCACAAGTCACGCAGTTCTATCAACATCTGCCAAGAAGAGGAAAAGCAAGTAAGTAAATTTGTTAAAACCCCACCCTTCTATATGTCCTTGATCATAGACAAACATCTTGTCCATAACTGTATGATTGACTCAGGTGCTAGTACTTCTGTTATGCCTAAGAAGATTATTGATGTCTTAGGTCTTAAGTATAGCCCCCTGACAAAAGGAGTCTTACAACTTGATGGTTCAACTGTCACTACCCTAGGAATCATCAAGGATCTTGAGTTAACCCTCCATGCATGTCCAAAGTCTAACAATAACTCAAGATGTGTCAATCATTGATCTACCCCCTCTGTTTTCCTTATGTTTGTCAAGAGGTTTTACTACTAAAGTGGGTGGTTACTTATCTTCTGATTGGTCTCATATGTTACTAAAGACAAGGTATGGTACGCAGTTTACCATACAAGATGAGCCAATATTTTCCTATCATGTAGAGTCATATGTCCCATCCCCTCTCCAAGCCAACTATTTAATCCAAGAAGAACAATATTCAGTTTCTTAAGGGAAACCTCTCCCACCTCCTATTCTCAATCTAGTACTTGATGAGTGGGAAAAGAGGCACCATAAATTTGACCCATATGGTGAAGAACTTGAAGGTTATGAAACTGACAGATAACTGTTCTAGTTATTTGGACAACTTACATACATATTATGGCTCAGATATCTTCATTGCAATGGCGCGTACCTCAGTTGTCTCCTTGGCACATTCACTTGGTCACTATCTCCTTGTGCACCCTTGTGTGCTTCCCCTTCCTCCTTTCCATTTTCCTTTTCCTCTTTTTTCCACTCTTGCCTGATGTGCATCTTCTGTGAATTCACCTTCTTCCTAGCATTTATTCATCTTGCGCACACGCCTTGCAATTGCTTCAATTAGCTAAGTCCCTGGCCCTCTCATGTGCCCCACACATTACCTTGTAATAGTTTCACCTTGACCATAAGTTCTTCACTTATCAATTTGCCTCATTTTCTGCGTGCACGCAAAGATTGTGTGCCTTGCTTCTACCTTCATCCCGCGCCTCATTCTTCCGCGCACATACCTTTGCGCCCTCCTCTGCACCTTTTCATGCCATGTCATCTCCTAACATGCTTGAGTGTGCCACACACAACCAGTCCAAGCATGCCAATAGGGCGGTGAATTTGTGCAACAAATCAATGAGTGACACATGGCAGAAACAACAAGAACACTTACATGGTTGTCCTTTCAGCCAATCGGTGCGAATCATGTATCTTGCGTGCTCATACAACTTTAAAAAACTTCTAACATCCATATATTTTACTACAGATCTCTGATTAGCACACGCCTAATCTCAACCGACAACTGCTAACATAGGCTACAGTGCTAGATATTCAAATTCAAATTCTTGGCAGATTTGGCAGGTGATAAATGAGAAAACATCTTTCTAGGCATTAATGAGCATATTTGATTGCTCCAACCACCTGATTTGATATGATATTCCCTCCTTCCTTCTCCAACCACCCGATTTAATATGATCCACCCTCCTTCTTTCTCCAACATGCCAAATAGACTTAGGGAAGCGCATTTGACAGATTTACATGTGGATTGGCAGGCATTGAATGATTCTTGTTGGTGGTTGTGTTTCAAATTCAGGTTTTCCCTCCTTATCTTCTTCTTCCATGAATTCGTCTAAAAATATAAGAGTTGGGCTCATTTGTTATGTTGTACATTTTGGATCCTTACGCTTTTTGCTAAGGACTTCATATTTTCGGTATTTTGAGTCACATGCCTCTAGGTTTGGCTCATGCATGTGGATATCGACCTCTTTCACCATTGTAACAGTTCTATGCATTTATTGAAGTAATAGAAGCATCATTTTGTGACTATTCTCTGTCATAAGTGTGTTTGTATTCTTTCTTCTTGCCTTTCTTTTACATTTTGTGTTTGTTGTGTCATTCTACGTCCCTTACAGATCCGTTTCTAATTATGTTCCATGAAATTGATCTGGTAAATATGTTTTGGTTGTGTTACACGTTTCTAGCCTTCTTTCATGCATTTCCCTTCATTTTCGCTCAGAACATATAGTGTTCATCCCTCTTTTTTCTGGTGTCATCGCCTTTTAGTGTAGTTTCCTTTCATGTTATCCTTCTATCCCCGGTCCCTTGGCATTGTTAACTTAGTTTTCCCTTTTAATATTAGGAGTATAAGTAACAGTAGAAATAGATAGAGGAACCGACATTCTCCGAAGATCCGTCTCAAGTGTGCAAGGTCCCACAACTTAGTGACGGTTCCATTGTTGTCTCAAACGACTCGATCCTTCCAGATTTGAGACACAGGTGCAAGTTTGACGACCAACACACTTCTTGGGCAAAAATTTTTTGGAAAGGGAAGAAAGAGATTCCAAATCGATGTTGGCCACTTTGATCAATCTCTTCCTCTTTTTGATTTCAAAATCAACCCAGGAAGGTGTTTCGTTCATTAGTTTGGCATAATAGAGTCGAGAATTGGAAGGGATATCCTCTTTACTTTCCTCATGATTAAAACCAGTAGGCAATTTGTAACATCCCGAATTTCGGAACTCAATATCAATAATAATCTGTTTGGTTGTTTCTTGTTGGTTTCTGTTTGTGTTTTCGTTAGTCATTCATCAAAGGTATGAGTATACAACACAAAGGAATGGACATTCGTCCATATACCCATATGGGTATGATCATAGGTATGCGAGCATATATACTTATTTATATAAGCTAGCATAGTTGTGTGCATACACATGTGAGTATACGCACAAGTGCCCACTCTTCCGTGAGTTAGCATTCACCCTTTTGATTCGGGACAACTTTTTGGTAGCTTCCGGTGTGATATTATTTAATATCATTTGCTAGCCTAACTAACCTAAGATATCGGTTACGTGATCTAGCCTAAGCCTAATTTATGATGACATGTTAGCAACATAACCGAGTGTCAAAAGATTATCTAGATGTTTTTGACTCAACCGTAATAAATGCATGACATTTTAATTTGCTTGGTTAATGAGCTTGGCATTTAAATGATGCTTGATTAAAATGGTATTTTTTATGGAATTCGACTTATGAGTTATTTTGGCATTAACTTATGTGTTAATTATTCCTTTTGGAATGTGGCACATAGTTTCATTTAAAATAAATAAATAAAATTAAATTTAGCCTAAAAGCTAATTGGAGGCATTTTTGAAGTTTAATTATGTTTAAATGGATTTTGGAATCCATGGAATAAAATGAGAGTTAGGTTTTGATTTTTACCATTTAGCATGGCGTGAAGAGGCCATGTCAAATTTTTTTTGGAGGATTTCATGGAAGTTTTACAGCCATTTGGAGCTGATTTTGGGCCTGTATTTTGGGATCTTTCCATTCTTTATTGCAACAATGTTGGGGAGAAATTTTCTATAAAAATAAATAAGGTTTTAGAGTTTTATTTTGTGTGGTGTGGAGCTAAGAAGATGGAGGAAGAAAAATAGAGAAGGAAAGAGGAAATCACAAAGGGTTTTTGGTCTTCTTCATCTCGAATATTTCAGGCAAGGGTTTCTTGTTTTTGTCTATGCAATATTTTACAAATAAATGCATATTCAGTTTATTCCTCTTCTGGGTAATGAGAAATCTAGATTATCTTTGGTGGGTATTAATAATTTCAAATCAATCCTTTATGGGTATTTGGAAAATGTGTTTAGTTTATTATGGATAATAAATATTTAAGATCTCTCAAGTATGAGAGCCAGTGATTTCGTTTTTAATCCTTACTTGATATCTGAAATTAAATAAGGTTATTTACTTGGGTGTTGAGAGGAGATTTCTTGACATTTTCGCTATGGGTTTTGGACTGGTCTCTAGGCTGCATTTTTAAATGTTGGAATGCTGCATTTTTGTTGATTCATTGGTCTGCTACAGCTGTTATAAGTTTTGTTATTGCTGCTGTAACAACTGCTAAAAGCATTGCTTTCTTTATGGTTTTATTGCTATTGTAACAGCTGCTGGAAGTGCTGTTTTTTTTTTTAAAATTAAATTATTGCTACATTTCTTGCTGCAGCGTTGGCTGTTATAATACCAAGTTTTGGGTAATTCCTTACTGTGTGTAGTTAATATTTGATGTGTTATTTAGCTGTAACACTAGCTGTCAAAACACAGTGCTTTGGGGTGATTTCTATGCTCCAGGTTGCTGTCAGATTGTTGTTTTCTTTACTGCAGTGTTTACTGCTAGTACGCTGCATTTTGTCAAATGGTTAATGTGCAATCATTTGCATAGCATTTGAAAGAATGTTTTGCTATGACATTTTGTCAAATGATTAGTGTGCAATCATTTGGATAGAATATTTAAAGAATCATGTGTTGTGGCATTACGTCAAACAGTTGATATGCAATCTTTTGATTGTTGTTTATTTGCTGCAGTGTTTGCTGTTAATACGCTGTATTTTGTCAAATGATTAGTGTGCAATCATTTGGCTAGAATATTTAAAGAATCATGTGTTGTGACATTACGTCAAACAGTTGATATGCAATCTTTTGATTGTTGTTTATTTGTTGTAGTGTTTGCTGTTAATACGCTACATTTTGTCAAATGATTAGTGTGCAATCATTTGGCTAGAATATTTAAAGAATCATGTGTTGTGGCATTACGTCAAACAGTTGTTATGTAATCTTTTGATTGTTGTTCTATTTACTGTAGTGTTTGTTGCTAAAATGAACTTGTTGGAATTGAAGTGAATATCTTTATGGCATTTTATTATACTGCTGGAACAAATTCATTTGAATTTATGTGAAGTTATTTCATGGCATTTTATTATGCTGCTGGATTGGATTCATTGGAATTTATGTGAAATTATTTTATGACACTTTGTCATGCTACTGAAATGCATTCTTGGATTATATTGGAAGTTTATATTATGACATTTGGTCATATGGATCTCATGCATTCTTTGAGTATAAAAGGATTTGTTGTGCTTGTTGAAAATGCATTATGTTGCTGATCTGATTTGGCATATTGTTCATTCTGAGCTTGTGAAGTGAAGTTCATGACATGAAATTTTGTCATACAATTGGTATGCATTCCTTGGATATATGTGAAGTTCATTATATGACATTTTTTCATATGGTTGGCATGCATTCTTGGGTATAAAGGATCTTTTGTTCCTCTTGGAAATTATGTTATGTTACTAATCTGATTTGGCATAAAGTTCATTGTAAGAATTGTAAAGTGAAGTTCATGTTGAAGCTTTGACAATTGCTTATCATGCCTTCTCCTTTTTACATGGAGCCTATATATGACATTTCTTCAAACAGTTGGTATGCTGACTTGATTTGGCATGAAATAATATTATGAAATGCATTATGTAATCAGCCTTACGTGATGTAAGTTTTATGCATTTTCATGTAAGATGGTTAAGACACCACTCTTGAAAGATATTCTGAACTTGGTTAGTTCGTGCATGTATACATGCTTTTTGAAATCATTATTATAATAATGAATGAAATAGTATGTTGATGCATGACTGTATATTCTGAATACGTTTTCATTTGTAGAATACTACATATATGAAAATGGAAATCCTTGCCAATTCAGTTTGAGCTGACCCCTTTGTGGAAAATACAGGCCATTCTGGAGATAAGGGAAAGGAAAGAATCTGAAGGGATTCAAGCTGATTTCAGATCTTGATTAGTTACTTTTATATTTCAGTTATGGAATAAATTGTACTTGATGTACTATTGGAATAATCAATATATTATATAAGCTTATGAGGGTCTTTGCCATTGCATGTAACTTATAAGATTGTACTGAGATATCAAAAATAATGAAATGTCCTTTGGACTCAACGCTGATTTTTATCAATATGTTTAGCACATATGATTTGTTTGTATAATTTTATGATTTGATTATGTGAGAAATCAACATATCAATTTAATAACGGGAATAATGGGAGTTAGAAAAAAAAATTGGACCTCGGTTCTCAAGGTCCTTACACAATTGTTTTGCAGCCTCAATCCTTGGTGAAGTGGCATATGCAACACATTTGTGATTACCATCATGTTCTTGTGGAACAATCCCATCACCTTGATGCTCAAAAGAATTGGATATTTGTACCACTGGGATTTGTTTAGACTCAGGTGTCTAACATTGATGACTTGGATATTTAGTGAGCCTATTAGAACTCTCATTGATGTGGATAGTGTTAGGAAATAATTATATTAGTGCTCCATTATGTTAATGTGTGAGCAATGTTATATTTTTTATATTGTTTATATGAGTTGTTCTTATAAAAACTCATGTTATTTGTATTGTATTAGTTTTGGAGTTGTTACGAGTTGTTAAAACAACTCGTACAATTTAGGTGAGTGGTTTCCTATATAATCAATTGTATGTAATATGAAGAATATATAGAGGAAATACATCAATATTATTGTGTAAATCTGTTGCTGCACTTTCATTTGGCATTAGAGCGATTATGGATTCCTGAGCATTATGTGGGGTGGATCCAAGTTATTCATGATCGCCCTTGTTATGGTAGTGATTTTATTGCATTGTTATTTTACCTGTGGGCATGCTCTTTATTGGATTCGTTGCATTTCAAACTGACCTGCATCATCTGTTCTATTCTTTCAAAGATTATTGTTTACACTGTGTAATCAGGAAAAATTGAAGGTGTTTGAAAGGTCCCCATATTGGCTTTGAGCCTGCTTACTGGCATCCAGATAGCAACCCAACTCAACAAAAAAATTGCTCGATTGAATTCAGTGATCTTCTTTGCATTTCGTCAGGGCGGTTGTTATTGAAAATACAAAATAGTGTTTCCACACGTATTACTTCTTGCAGCTATCAAAAAAAAAGAAAGCATGCTTTTTTAGCCGGTTTAGGCGTCAAACTCAGTCAAGAACAAATTTCATATCATGCAATGAAATAAAACAAAATGAGTACCATTGCAAAAATCTGGAAATAAGCTTTCCGACGCATTAAACGGTTTACAAATAGGAGCTCTGGTTCTCAAGTTATGAACAAATAATTGTTGGTCACTTCAAAAATCAGCTGTGAGTTTCTTGCCTTACCACAGCCATTTCTGATTGGCTAATTATTTTATAGTTTTGCAAAACTATAGTTTGAAAATATTTATTTTTTCTATAGTTTTTGCTTAAATAATTGCAAATCGAGGGAAAATAATACATTTTTGGCCAAATTAATACTTGTTTGGCGCCAATTTTTGAGGTTATAAACATTTTTGGAATCTACATCTCCTCTCAGTTCTAACGAGTGGTCACACGATAAATTTTCTCTCCATCTTGAGTAAATTTTTAATCGTCAAGCCAATTTTAATTAAATTGGGTCTTTTTACGGGAAATTGAAACCTTAATAACTTTTGCACGGTAACTCAAAATAGAGTGCCACTTTTTACAAAAGTGCTTGTTTTTTCATCCCTGTCACATTGGTTTCAATTTTGTTGAAAAATTCCAAGTTCAAAAAATACCCTTTTTTTTGTACCCTTTTTTAGCCTTATTGAGTAATAAATGTCAAACATTAAAAATTATAAAGGCGCATTATTGCTAGAATGTGACGTCCAATTTGTGGGGGGTTCTTCTTAAGCTCCGTGATCAAATCTAGCTAACCTAGCAATATGACATCGGAGGACGGAGGCATCGGAGGTTGGAGGTCATTCAACAACCTCTCATTAGTTGCCAATGATGGGGCCGCATATCAGCTTTGGTGACATGTGTGTGTGTGTGTGTGTGTGTGTGTGTGTGTGTGTGTGTGTGTGTGTGTGTGTGTAATTTGATTTTAGTGCTTCCAGTGTGGTACAGTGTGCAGTTTTCCTGTTTTAAATAAGTGGAAATTTCACATTGGGGGGGAACATGATCCAATGTTCCATTTCCAGTTTTTAGCTTTTATGTATGAGCAGCAACATTCTTTAGATTTTCCTATGTTATTCCTTATAGTGAGATAGTGATGAGAGCCGAAGATACTACTGCAACATCATGATATTGTGTTTGTTAGTTATCCACTAGAAAAACTATCCAGAGGTTGTTGGTACTGTCCTAAAAAACCATCTGTTGTGTGGTTGTTGGTTAACCACTTGGAAAACCATCCAGAGGTTGTTGGTATTGTCCTTGAAACCATCCAAATCATGAGCAGGCTACGTAGCGGCACGTTGTAGTACAAAGCAGGTTTTCTCCCATGTTTGCACTAAGGGGGGGGATGTTAGGAAATACTTATATTAGTGCCCCATTATGTTAATGTGTGAGCAATGTTATATTTTTTATATTGTTTATATGAGTTGTTATTATAACAACTCATGTTATTTGTATTGTATTAGTTTTGAAGTTGTTACGAGTTGTTAAAACAACTCGTACAGTTTAGGTGAGTGGTTTCCTATATTTTAGGAAAGATATTTCCTATATAATCAATTGTATGTAATATGAAGAATATACAGAGGAAATACATAAATATTATTGTGTAAATCTGTTGCTGCACTTTCAGATAGATGAGTTTGTGGTAGAAATACCCAAAACATGTTCTCTTCCTTCTCTAGGATGCACATTCTTTATTTATCTTTGAGGCACTGCTACTTCAGAAGAGATAGATTTTGGTAACCGCCGACTTGGCCTCTGAGATGCATGTGATGATGTTGGTGGAGATTGCCATGAAGAGGTTTGCACCACCTTTTTTGTGTGAGTCCTCAGCTCGTTAGAAATCTCTGTATTTTTAAAATATGTGCATGAAATGGGAGAGGGTTGGCTATTTGGTTCTCGTACCACATCATAGTTCTTCTCAATGTGGGTTGATTCATGGTATCTAGAGAAATTTCATCTCCTTTACTCTAATCAATACTAGGGAGTGGAGTGAAAACAATATGATCGTAGGTAGGATCCATAAGATCAATTCCATTATCGGAAAGGGTTAGAGGAGGATCTCTCAACCCTTAATTTGCTATTCGAGCCAATGTGAGACAAGAAAATTTTCATCATTTTACCTCCTTGTCATCCGCACACCCTTCCCAATAATCTTCTATGCTTCCTTTGTTCCTGTATCTTTCTCCTCGGACTATTTCCATGGACCCTTTAATATTAAACCGATTCCTACTCGTGAAAGAATGTATGGTGATGTGGGAAAATTATTTTTCATTCAGTTCCGCACTGCGGGAACTTAGACATTTGTATTGCCCAATCTGAATTGGGAAATGAATGTATTCTCTATGTTTATCCACAAATAGGCAATCAAATTTAAAATGTTGATGTGAAAGTTCCATCAATGCCAATTTTTTACTGACGTATTTAGGGAGTTTGTAAGGAGCTCCCACAAATCCACTAACCCGTATATAGGAGTAAGAAGAAAACTGGATATACCGAGTTCCCCACTATTCTATGATGGCTTTGACATCCTCTGAAAACCCTTCTTATGGGCTTCTTCTTAGTGATCTGATTACATTGAAAAGGAAGGCATGATTGACGTTGACCTTCCACTTGGATTTTCACGTTGGCAAAGTCAAAACGTATTTTTTACAAGTTGCCTGCTGCTTCTATCTTTTACGCTACCATAACTTCATGCTTTTCGCGCCAAACATAAGTGTAAAATGTTGAAGTTTCCCTTCACTTTCAATTTTTACTCTGCCTTCCTCTTCATGTTTTCACGCCAAACTTAAGTGAAAATTATCAAAACAAGTCGCTAATCCAAGCTGCCTACTGCTTCTTGTTTTTACGCTACCATGACTTCATGTTTTTTATGCCAAACTTAAGTGGAAAAGAAAATGCAAGTTGCACATCCAGGATGCCCTTCATGTCTTGTTTTTACGCTGCCATGACTTATGGAGTTTCAAGCAATTTTTAAAAGAAAGATAAAAGCAAAGTTACTTAAATTTATTGTGAGTATAAGCTTCTCTTCTCTTATAATTTCCACATATTTTCCTAGTACAAGTCATGAAATTACTATATGCCCTCCATCTTCCAAATTCACACTGCCCTTCCTCTTCAAGTTCCACGTAAATTTTAAAAAGAGAAGTTGAATCCTTGTCTTCCAAATTCAAGTTGTCATGCCTGGTAAAATCCACGCAATCTCTTGAGAGTGAATTGTGTAAATTTTAAGAAGATCATCCTCTTGTTTCTAACATAGCCCATGTGGGAGTCATTGCATGGAAAATTCCTTTCAGAAGATGTATGTCCTCCCAATCTTCAAATTAAAGCCCTCATTGAGTTTACTTATATTTGCCTTCACCTGAAGTGCTTTCCAGAATTCAAAATTGTTCATATGCAATTAAAAACAAAAGGTGATGAGTTTTGTCTAAATTGTTTACGACAAGCATTTTACTGGTACACGTACTAAAGAGGAACTACAAAAGCTTCAAGGGTAAGAGGAGAAGACAAGTCAGAGGCAACACCTGCAAGCAAATCACAGTCAGTTGCTTCCAAATCTAGTTTGGTAAGAATCAAAGGAAGTGATTCAATAACATATGAGGGAAAAAACATCTCAGATTGAAGGTAGAGGTATCATTCATATCATTCATGAGGTAGAAGTTCTTGGATCAGAATGCAAAGTATGGAAGAAGAACAAGACTGAGAGGATTGCAACTTTCTTCTAATCTTTCTTCTTCTTTCTCTTATTTTCTTTGACAAAGCAGTTTGGTAATCAATTAAAATTGTAAAACTTAGGTAATTGGCTTTAAAATCCGTTACTTCAAGTTACTGGAAGAAGTCAATTACTTGGAAATAGGTGGTAGACATGTAAAATAGAAGGTTCTATTTTCATTTATAAATCATGCATGTCATGCAAAAAGGAATTACAGGAGGAAGATTTCCAACTGTTTCCTTTTCATAGCAGCCCCATGTGGAAAATCATTGAGAGTTTCTTATTTGTATTTTCCCTCTATGCACTATAAATAGAAAAAGAGTCTACTGGTTTAAGGATAACAATTTGTTTTAACAGAACTTGTTTAACAAAGGCTTTTGTAACTTAAACATTATTGAGTTTTCAAACTTTGTGCTAGAACCCTTGATGTGATTTTTGTGAAAGCGGGGGATTGAATAAAAGGTGGATTTATGGAGAAGCTCGTGTCTACAATGCTTTGTTGATTACTTCTATTCAAGGTTTTAGATAAATTTTGTGTTAGCTTAGATCTAAGTTAGAATTTGTTTCTTTTCCTCTTTTCCGAATGTTGTGATTTATCTATTTATTTAATTTGTGTGGATAAGACCAATTCTGATAACTATTGGTTGAGTCAGCACCTCTTCTTTTCTTCTTTCCCTACTTCTATATTTCCCCCTTCTGCAAATAATCCCAGCATAACTGCTTACTTGTTGCAAAATTGCACAATTTTGGTTCACGAGTTGAGGGAATTAAAGTAAAACCCCCGAGAAATAGTTAATAAGATTCACCCTTACCAAATTGATAAACATCTTACATGGGAGCCTCACCGTTAAATGAGGGAGATTTATCTCATGACTGCCTTGGTTTTATGCTATGCATAAAATCTAGCCAACATTCTCATACCACATCATAGTTCTTCTCAACACAGGTTGATTCATGGTATCTAGAGAAATTTCATCTCCTTTACTCCAATCAATATGAGGGAGTGTAGTGAAAACAATTTGATCATAGGTAGGATCCATAAGATTAGATCCATTATTGGCAAGGGTCAAAGGAGGATCTCTTAATCCATAATTTACTATTCAAGCCAAGGTGAGATGAGAAAATTGTTATCGTCTTACCTCCTTGTCATCCGCACATCCTACCCAATAGTCTTCTATGCTTGCTCTGTGCATGTATATTTCTCCTAGGGCTCTTTCCATGGACCCTTTAATATAAAAATGAGCTATACTTGGTGAAAGAATGTATGGTGATGTGGGAAAACTTCTTTTCCATCAGTTCCGCATTGCGGGAACTTGGACATTTGTATTCCCCAATCTGAATTTAGAAATGAGTGCCTTCTTTATGTTTATCCACAAGTATACAATGGACTTTGAAAAGTTGACGTGAAATTTCCATTAATGCCAATTTGTTACTGATGTATTTAGGGAGTTTGTAAGGAGCTCCCACAAATCCACTAACCTGTATATAGGAGTAAGAAGAAAACTGGATCTACCAAGTTACCCACTATTCTATGATGGCTTTGGCATCCTCTGAAATCATTTCTTCTAGATTTATCCCCAGTGATCTGATTACATAGAAAAGGAAGGCATCATCTACCCTTTGGAAATGATGAGAACCATTCTTGAATTCAAGTTGTCGATAAAATTGAAAAACACTATTTTTACCGGGACCCATTTTACCTCTAGTTGTAATCCCTGAAAATATTCTCCTCTTTGCTACAACATAGCTCAAATATGAGGTCATGTAAAATTGACCCATTATTCTCACCTTAATCAACTGCTTGTGGAGGTTATTGCTGATGATACTCGCCCAGTCAACGAACATCTTCGCATCAAGGATGATACAAATGAATTTGTACATCCAAGGATGGAAATTCTTGGCGGAAGGGAGACTAAAGGCCTTGCTAAGGAGAGTGATCATATCTCTTATTTATTCATGAAACTCCACACAAAAAAATTATTTGTGTATTCTTGAAGTGTGAGTTTTTGGTTTAACTAACCAATTCTTATTCACCATTTTTGACCATCTTAAGGGATCTCCATCCCAGAATTATTATGCAAATTCTTGTGCTATGTCAGCATTTTCTTTGTATACTTGCACTTTCAACATCTCCTCCATGTGTTTGGGAGAGTTAAGCAGAAGGGGTTCATTTCAGTCGTTAAAGACTCCCCAACGCTCAGCGTCATAGTGTTCGGCACATGAAAGAACAAACTCGGGACATTGTATTATAACCAAAAAATGTTGCCGCTTGAGGTAGGCCACAGTGATAAAGTCTCTTTGAGAAAACAATTTTTCCTTGTCTCTTAACTCTGTCACAAAATTGGGTCACATGGCCCATATTAGTATTTGAAATGTTATCGTATGTTGAGCTAATCGAAGATGTTAGGATTAACCCTTGATATGCATATTTGAGTGCTGATTTGTTAGAGCGTTCTCCCATTGAGAATTTTTAAAGAGGAAATCAAAGGAAAGCACACACTGGGAAGGCGTCGTGTCTTAGTCTCCGAACCACCATAATCGCAAGGAAAAATATGTATCTTATTTATTATTATTTTTTAAAATAAAGCTGAGCAATTCCAGATTTACAATTTTGACAAAGTGGTAATATGAGCTTGAACTTGGGTACGAGCTCAAGCTATACAATGAAATATTGAGACTAAGCTCAAATTACAAAATGGGCCAAAATGCTATGAATTCGGCCTTGAAAACTGAGCTACCTTCAAACTTACTTTGTAAACTGAAAGTCGAGCTTGTGCTTTGTGTAGGCTCAAGATCAACTATAACCGTCTGCTTTGTGTTAGTGAGCATGATTTTTCATTGGTCCTTCATACTTGGGTACATGTTGGGCCTAACATGTTTGTGCTAGGAAGGAATGCGTGATCTGGTTGAGGAAAAATTATGCTTCTCAGCTTGTACAGAATAGGCACTCAGTTCGTTTTTCTCCCTGCAATGTCAAGCTCGTTTTTCTCCCTTTACTTTGGACTGTGCTTATGCATTGATAGTTAATGTGTGGCATGTATGTGGCCTAGGGTGCATTACCTCCCTAAGTGTTGCGTGGGATCTCCTTGACTTATCAGATATGTGGGGGTTGCGTGGGCCTCCATAATCTCAGGTTCGTTCTTCACTGGCATGG
The DNA here is from genome assembly GCA_019776745.2 of Taxus chinensis. Classification (NCBI taxonomy): domain Eukaryota; kingdom Viridiplantae; phylum Streptophyta; class Pinopsida; order Cupressales; family Taxaceae; genus Taxus; species Taxus chinensis. Next base: position 199,314,760 of record CM034152.1, on the reverse strand, counting down.
CCTATCCTCTAGAAGCTCATGTTACCCCCTATTTGTGGCTTGCATGGCCTCTTATTCCCTTTGACTTTTGTTTTGTGTGGCCCTTGTTAATGTGAACAATAGAAAATACATGTGTGTTGCCTTTGTGCTTGACCTGTGATGGATAGCATGTTGAGCCAATCTTTTGCTTCACTTATGTGGTTGAGTGTGTACTGGGGTTGTGGCAAATTAGGCACAATAAAACCAAAAAAAAGTTTTAATAAAAACCACATGCAAATTAAAATAAATACTCTAAACTGTGAGTCATATCATGTTGCTACGAGATCATGCATGATGTATGGATCAAATGATTACTTTGTTCATGGATGGATCCAAGAAAAGGATGAAGTTGGGTCACACAAAGCTAGAGTTTGTGAACAGAAGGACCATGTCAAGCACGCACCAAAATACCCACGCCCAACCAAAAACGAGTTGCCTAAACTTAAGCATAGTGCAGCAATAAATAACTCAAGCACAATCATGTTCAGGCAGGACTATGAGAAAACCCATTGAGCACACTTCCCTTAAAAACCTACATACAAGCCAAAAACAAAACCATACCTTGAATCAAGCTATGGGCATGAACTCGGTAGAACGAAATGATTTGATGGAGACAACTATCTGGAGCTTTCAAGGTTTCCTAGATTTAGCTAATGTATGTGCCAGGTTTCTGTATGAAAGCTAAGGAGTGCCTATGGAATGAGCTTCTCTTTCTTCTATCTCTGGATGTCTACAATACTTTCCTTGTTTCTTCATCTTCCCAATTTCTCCCAAATTCTGTAAATTCTTGTAACCGTCTTCTTCTCCTGCTTCTCAGAATGATGGAAGCGGAATTATAATTGCCCATGACAATTAGAAGTAGCAATTATAATTTCTCACAGAAATTGGAAGCGGAATTATAGTTTCCCATGGCTATTAAATGCCCACGTCGAGAAAATGAGAAACCTCTTCCAAATTTTTTGAACAAACTTTGATGAGGATTAAATCAATATTTATTAACCCTATAAACCCTAATAACTTTAATAAATTATTAAATAAAAGGTTAAATATTAATTAATTAATTTAAAACATTATTTGTGACATAGCAGGGAGGACCACTTAACTGAATTGAACGAAACGAAGGCTAAAATTATCAGAAGAATAAAATGATCATGATGAAGGTGATAAACCATGAGAAAGGACACTTCCAAATTTGTTTTAAATTTTCATGCCATAATTTTGTGAAGTCAAAATTAGCTGATAACAACTGACTCTTATTGTGGACAAGGACTTCATGGATGCAACAACAGACCCATACTAAAAAATTGAATGAACATGATCCCAAAAATGACGATGCACAAAAATAGGATGACAAAAGAGAGGAAACCGAAAAACAGGAAACGGGGAAAAACAATACCGTAATTTGTCTATGTACATATAGGGGACAACTCATTTTCAACTTTGATAGTGCTTGAGATATTTCCCACTTTATGGTAGAGGTAAACGAGTTCCATTAGGATATGCCAAGTAATATGTGTTATCTCCACAAAAAAATTTGATTTTGAAAGGGCGTAGACACAACGAATCAAACTCTCGGTGCTTTCCTTTTGGTTCACACCTCTTGTCCCATAGAAGAACTAGGACATTGATTTGAAATTGTCTCTCCTTAGTTTTTCTATCGAATAATTTATTTACCTTGGATTGGTGTTCCTCGATCTTGTTTGCTAATTGAATTCTTTGTTCTTCAAGCTTGCTTAGGAACATGATCCTTTTATCCAATGCATTGGTGAAGCATTCATTGTCATTTGCTTGAGCCAATCATAATGTCGGTAGCTCCAATGTAATGGGACTTTGAGCAGCGGTTCCATATAAGAGTTGGAATGGAGACATTCCAATTGCTCTTTTGGGAGTTATGCGGTCAAGCCACAATGCATCATACAAATATTTGTGCCAAGTTCTCTGATTTTCTTCGACAAACTTCCGCACGATAGTAATGATATTCTTGTTATTGAATTTTACTTGACTGTTTCCTTGAGCATAGTAATCTGATGAATGAGATAAAGATATTCCATACCCATAACAAAAACCTACCATTTATGGTAAAGAAAAATTGGTGGCATTTTCCGTCATGATCTTTTGTGGATTTCCATAACGAACCAAAATGTTCTCTTTGATGAAGTCACAAATTACCGTAGTAGATGTTTGTTTCACCAGAATAGATTCTACCCACTTTGTAAAATAGTTAGTTGCCATGAGCACATGAGTATGACCAACACTAGAATTTTGGTTGAAGACCTTGATGAAATCTAAACCCCATTGTTTAAAGGGTTCTTTAATGAAAACTGGTTTCAAAGGAAAAGATTCCAATTTAGGTCTTCCAACAAATTGTTGACAAGCTTCACATTTGGCTACCCATTTTTGAGCATCAGAAAACATAGTGGGCCAGTAATAATGTGCTCACAAAATCTTATGAGTTGTTACTGGTCTAGATAAATGACCACCGCAAGCATGATTGTCAAAGGCTTCAAGCAACCTAGGTTGGTGTTCCTTATCAACACATTTGAGGAACATGCCATCAATACCTTTCTTGAACAATGTGTTTTCCCAAATGATGTGCCTGACAGCTCTTAATTTGATAGCTCTTTTTTCTTTAGTTGTCAGATTCTTAGGACATTCACCATATGTGAGAAAGTAAGCCATATCAGAATACCACTCATTTGTGGTACTGACGAAAAATACCAGTGGTAAACTTTCTTCAACTAGTTCTTCCTCAAGGTCATTTCTCGGCTCGTTCTCTGCGATGAGTTGGCAAAATCCTCTTCCTCGAACTAAATTGGTAGGCTTGATGTCCAAGTCATATTCCTGGATCTTGGAGACCCAGTTACATGTTTTAGATCTTGGGTCCTATTATGTCAACATTGATTTAACTGCAGTGTCCGGAAGTAGGAGTTTAGTGTGAGAATTCAATACATAATATCTAAAATGTTTCAAGTCTCTAACCACCGCGTATGCATGCCTCTCAAGGGGAGTGTAATTCAATTCATGTTTCTTGAATCTAGAACTCATGAATGTAATAGGAAATTTAATTCCCTCTTGATTATGCCGAGTCAAGATGGTGGAGATCTTGTGCGGTGAAGCATAGCAATATACTATGAAATATTTTTTTAAAATCGGGGCACACCAATATAAAAGTTTTGCAATAGCATACTTGATTTTTTCAAATTCTCCCCTACCTTCCTTCAACCATTTGAAGGGTTATTTTCCCTTCATCATGTCAGAAATTTCTTTAGTTAGCTTGGCAAAATCTAGCACAAACCTCCTCAAAAATTTCACTTTCCCAAAGAATGAGTGGACTTCATGCTTACTTATAGGTAAGGAAATATTCTTGATTGCTTGAACGCGTTCATGATCAATCTTGTTTCCTTCTTTAGAGACAATAGGACCTAGGAGTTTCCCTTCCGTAACTCCAAACATAGACTTCTTTGGATTCAGGGAGATTCTACGAAGCCTGCATCTTTGCAATATTTTCTCCAATTCTCTTAGATGATATTCTAGCTTCTTTGAGAAAACCGTCAAGTCATCTAGGTATATTGCGATGATCTTATTTTTTTATAATCTGTTAATGTCATGTCCATATCCCTTTGAAATATTGCACCGGCATTGATCAAACCAAAAGGCGTTCTTCTATATGTGAACTTACCCTAAAGGGTTGTGAATGTGGTTTTATGTTGGTCTTCCTTGGATACTTCAATCTGATTATAACTAGAGAAACCATCTATAATGGATAACATTTCCAATCCAGTTAATTCCTATAGAATATGGTCCATGGCCGGCAGTGGATAATTATCCTTCAGGGAAGCTTGATTAAGATTGCGGAAATCCGTGTAAATCCTAATTTCTCCATTTTTCTTGCAAACTGGGACAATATTAGCTATCCAAGTTGAATGCCAAATAAGAAACATTAGTCCCATATCCAACATCTTTTGAACCTCATGGAGTATCGTCCCTGCTATCTTGGGGTTGTCTTTGCTTTTTCGTGAATGGAGGTTCACTAGGTTTCAAAGTTATGGCATGCTCCATTTCCCTACGTCGAAAAGACTTCAAGTATTCATATGAGTAAGCCAAGACGTGATAATATTTTGTAAGGAGGCTTACAAATTTATTGTGCTTCTTAGGTGAGCAACACTTACCAATATTGACCAGGCGAGGTTGTCTTTGATACCAATGATAACCTTCTCATAATAAGTAGAATTTGCAAGTCTTGCATGTTCTTTCTCTTTAATAAACCTGTCATGTTTATCAAAAATTTCTTCAATTGAAACCAATCATTTTTGGAATTTTATTTCCTTCGGGATGAATGATTTCGTCTCTAGGATCCTCACTCTCAAATCCTTGAATGGCTGAGGTTGTCAATTCGTGAAATGCATAATAACTTCTTTCAAAATACAACTATTCAAAATTATCCCTCTTTTCTAAGAAGGCAATAATTTGTTGGTCATCATTAAAGACTTGCCAAATTTCTGCATTGTCGGGAATGCTTGGCCTAAAAACCATTTCAATAGTGTATTTGTCTTGATCAAACTCTAAATGAGGGATCATCAATGAAGCTGAGACTGCTAGATAATTTTCTTTGTCATTATTTTCACGAGGGATGGATTCTATGGAAAAATCATCAAAGGCTTCAATCACATCCGACACTTTATTTTTGTAGTGTCTCAAGCTATCATTTTTTACTTGAAACTGTTTTTTTACTTGCTTCACGATCAACTCTGCATCTCCAAAGACTTTCAAATTCTTGATCTCTTTCTCTTCTATAACTTGGAGGCCAAGGATTAGTGCTTCGTATTCTACAGTGTTGTTAGTATTTGAAAATTGGAGTTTGTAAAAAAAATGAAATATTTTACAATTCGGAGATATAAACACCACTCTTGCGCTAGAACCTATTGAGCAATAACTTCCATCGAAATCAAGAGTCCAGATCTCATTGGGATCTTGGCAAGTGACCTCAAGTGCATGAACCTTTGTAGCCATCATATAATTTACCTATACTGGAGCTTTGAAATAGGATATGTGCACGAGGATCTTCAATTTTTTTTACCGTGAACTTTACCTGAGTCTCTGGTATTAGCTTCTTCATTTCTCCCTTGATAGGGATCATAGCACGAGATCAAGTCATTTGAATCTCACCACCCAGATCTTTGCGAAATTTCATACTTAACAACATACCATGTGAAGCAGGAATGTCAACAAATATAATGGTTACATTAACTCAGTTTTGAGGAAATCGAGTTAAAGCCATTTGAGCGTCTTTAATCAGCCCAATCAGAGGAACTTGATTTGTATCCATGGAGTAACAAGATCCAAGTGCTTTTGTACAAGTCAACCCAAGAGCATGTGCTACTTTTACAGGCATCACATTATCTGAAGCTCCAAAATCTATAATGCAATTACTTAATTTGCATCCATTGATCATAAAGGACACAAAGAAAGGTTCAACCTTTTCATTTGAAGGTGTGGTGGCCGCTACAATATTTTGAGTCTTCTCATCTTTAGGAATTTTCAGAATTCCTTTTAAGGGATGAATAAGATAAACTGGACCAATTTCTCGAGTTGATCCTTACTGGACTTTAAGAAATCTGCTTGTGACATGGGAATTTTGTTTTATTGATATGATCAATAATATCAAATTTGGGGAAAATGACCATACTTGATGTCTCGGATACAAGTTATTTCAAACTTGATGATGGCTCACTTTTGACCTTTGCTTCGGACTTAGTTGATACTAATGTGGAAGAAGAAACTTTCTTCGTAGCTGATTTATCAACTGATTGACTTGGAAAATGTTCTCCTTTCTATAAGATAGATTTGACCTTGGAAACTTTAGTCATCTTGGACTCTTTAGGAATCTCAGTCATTTTAGATTCTTTGGAAATTTCCTTAGTTTTAGATTCTTTAGGGAACTTCCCTGGAACTCTTTTTGTCTTCCACCTTAGTGGTACTCTGCTCATTTTTCTTAGAGTGTGTGAAGACCACGAAGGATTGACTATTCATATCTTCTACAATTTCTTCGTATTCCTCTTCTTCTTCTAAATGATACTCAAAGAAATGATTATTAATTTCTCCTTCAGGCTCTTCGACTTTAGGTTTAGATGCCCCAGATTTTGGCTCTTCTTCATCAACCTCGACGATGTCGACTTCATCGTCGTTTTGCTCAACGACATCACACTTTGAGTTAGTTGTGGGAGCTGCTTCAATAACAAGCCTCGTTAGAGTGCCTACAATTCTAGATTTGTTGGGAATGTAACCTTTTCTTGGGATTTCTTTGTAAGTAGTAGGATTACTAATTTGAGCAACTTGCTTTTTCAAAGCTAGCATATCATTAGACAACTTAGTGAGTATGGTCTCAGAAGCATTGGGGGTTTCTTGACTCTTTCCCTTGAGGGAATTTTTCTTGAATTTTCCCGCCATGATTAGGTCATTCTTAATTTCTATTATTATGGATTGAGCAAGCTCCAAAGTAGCCACTCTAACCTTTCTCAGCTGATAACACACTTCTGGTTGTTGTGCATTAATACAGAAACATTTTGTTCGTTAGGGTTTGGGAAAATTTCGATAGGAACTTTGTTCACCATTTTGTTGAACTTAGCCACGAAATTCCTCATGGGTTATGCTGGCTCTTTCTTCTCCTGAGATAGTTGAACTAGAAGGGCATGTTATTCTTCTGCCACTTTTTACCTGTCTTCAAACTTACTTTTCATATTATTCCATTTTGTGATACATCCATTCGAGAGATGATGAAACCAATCTGTGACAATGTCCTACAATGTTTCAAAGAAGATACAAACAACAACATCCTCATACTCCACTGATAAAACTGCACATGCAACAAAGAAGGTAGAAATGTGGTTATCAGGTGAATTCTTCCCATCTCCATTAAACTTGGGAAGAATCTTCATCGATCCTCGTGGGAGGGCATGTCGAGCTGATAAGGCTAATGGGCCTATGGCATTTCCCCATGGAAAATTAACAACCATCTTGGGAAAGTTTGTATGTAAGGGTAAAACAACGTGTGAAAGAACAAGTGCTTGACTTGTAGTGATTCCTCCCTTACTTGCTTTTTTAGGACTTGATGCAAGACTTACGGATTTACGAAGAGTTTTCCTCATTGGAGGAGATAACTTGAAACCAAAATTTCCTTGAAAATCAGAAGTTGGATCAGATTCACTTTTAGCTTTTTCACCTTGACTAAACCTCCATCCTGCCAGTTTAAAATATTTACTGTGAAAGGATCATTGACATGTTCCGATTAGCTCTATACTTTTCTCTTCACTCTCTTTCTTGATCTCTTTGGACCCGAATGACTCTACAAAATCTAACAGCTTGATTTTCTTCGTTATCCAATACTGATAAGGCAAGATGGAAATGATATTCATTCGTGAACTTTTCCCCAAATAGCTTGCCTCAAATCTGATGATATGTCTTCTTGAGTATTTGTAAAAAGAAGATTTGGTTGCAAGAAAGGTGAGTTACCTATAATAGTCATACAAATTATTGTCTTGGTGGAAGAGGACCGCGTCGATGAACAATGATCAACACTTTTCCAAGAGGTCTTCTGGCCATAAATGTAGGTGCTCTTCTTCTAAGGTCTTCAATGTAGATTTCTCTGTCAATGGCTCTATCAACAAACACAAATTGTTGTAAGATTTCTCGATTTTCCTAAGCTACTATTTGAAGGTTGACAACAATGTCTCCTTAAAAATCTTCGTTGGGCATAAGATTTAGTTGAAGAAATTGAGCTTCTGAAGAGGGGATAGTCATAAAGATTTAACCAAGCATTGGTTAACAATTCTTAAACCCCCACTAGAGTTATAAAAAATTGTTAGCAAATGGATTTGTATGCATACAAATGGCATGCAACAGTCATGGGAAAAAGTCCATCCTCAATGAAGGTGAGGTTGCCTTTATTGAAAACCAAAATTGTATTTACGTCTATACATGCAAAATTATATGTGGAGGGTGTTTTGGGACATCAAAAGGAAAGAAGTGTGAATGACGGAGATGAAATGGAATGAAGAAAGAAATGAAAAGGAATGGATGAAAGGAGCATACAATAGTTAGGTAAAAATAGAGCCTAATATTGCATAGAGAAAAAGATGAACAATGAATAACTAACTCAAATAAAATAGAGTTTGAATCAGCTAAACAAGAATAAATGAAAGGGAATACACATCAGAAAGTAGATATCAAAGCTTGATCATTGTGAACAAGAACAACAGATTAATAATGTTGATAATAAGATCAAAGATAATATTCACATGCAATATTTAAACACTAACATCTAATGAACATAAGAACATCTAATGCTACAAGAGATAATGAATGGGACACAAAGTTCATATTTCATTAACTCTCCAAAATTTCTTCATAAAAGAACACAAAGTTTCTTTCCTGAAACAAAGCTTACACCAAAGTATTTCTTCTCCTCTCTCAAATTCCCTGTTATAAATGAGCCCCTAACTTCCTTTTATAACCCAAAAGTTGGTTACAACGTAGTTAGGGTTTACATGAACATTAAATTAGGGCACCTTAAGTGACATTTCTCTTAAATGACCAGAATAAAATAAGTCAACATTACTTTATAGCAATTTGAAAGTCACTTTAGGAGAAGAACATAAATAAACAGAAATGGGTACATGTGGACCCCATGCAGAAAAACACATGAAAATTAAGTAAAACAACTAGTGCCTTATCCGTTGGGCAGGGTTCACCTATTCTCATTCGTATGAGAAATGAACACTTACACCCATTAGATAACATAGGAAATTATCCCACCATTCTATTGATGAAACAAGGGTCCTAATATTTCACCAATTCAAAAGATTTGAGATTCTGCAATGTCTGGCTCATCTTTTCTTCCTCTAGATAATAACTTGGAAGAAATTAAGCCTCACATAGTACCTACAGTTCAAGAATCTTAATTGGTATGGTGTGTAGGCCCTTAACTTTAGATTGGATCTCTTCACAAAGATGTTTGATCCTGTAACATTGATCCATAGAATAAGTGGAAAAATTATCAACATGAGTGTACATTTCATGTATCAATTTCATGAATTGTTCTTTCAGATGTTGTACGGAATTCCTTCGGTTGTGTTCATTGATAAAGGTACACAAAATCTCTTCAATGAAGGCTTGAATGGAAGAGAGTGTGGTATAAGCTTCATACATAGACTGTCAAACTAAATTACTAAGTCTTCCAGAATCAATTTCCTCGACTTAGCATGATTTAGCCATAGAATTCGTGTCGTGTGATGGTCAAACTCAAGAATTCTATCTGATGCTAAGAATGTAGATTCCATGCAAGAAAGACCCTGAAGACTTGGAAAGATTTGATCTATAGCTATTAATTCTGCAATGAGGAATTCCTTGAATGGAAACACTAGAGCAAGGTAGGCATAGATATTCTCAGATATTTTTATCACCTCATCAATTGTTCTCAACCCACCATTTTCTATCTCAGAAACCCAAGACCTTACATTGTGCCCTAGAGTGATCACATCCTTTGATTGATTGATAATTTCTTGACCTGGGATGGCCTCCATTTTTGGAATAGGAAAAGAAGACACAATTGGACTGATCAAATGTTGAAGGTATGAGATCAATTGATTCTTCTCTTCTTTGAGTTGGGAAATTTGAAAATTTTATCTCTCCTACCTTTTAAGCACATTTTTCATTAAATATTTCGTCATGGCAACATCACTTTCAAAAGTGGTCTTTCGAAGGGCTATTTGAGATACTTTGTAATTAGTTATTTTCATGTCTCCACGATCCTTTTCAGTTGTTAGAACTGCAATTTCTACAAATTTATCTCCATTATCATCAATAGCTACCCTAGAAAGGAACTTGGGCTTCTTGGGAAAAACTTAGTTGGAAAGGATAAAAAGAGCTTCCAAATCAATGTTGGCCACTTAAATCAATCTCTTCCTCTTTTTTATTTCAAAATCAACCCAGGCAAGTGTTTCGTTCATTAGTTTGGCATAACAGAGTCAAGAATTGGAAGGGATATCCTCTTTACTTTCCTTGTGATTAAAACCAATAAGCAATTGTTTTGCAGCCCTAATCCTTGGTGAAGTGGCATCTGCAACACAATCTTGATTACCATCATGTTTTTGTGGAACATTCCCATCACCTTGATGTTTGGAAGAATTAGATATTTGTACCACTGGGATTTGTTTAGAATCAGGTGTCTGACATTGATGAATTGGATCTTTAGTGAGCCTATTGGGGATCTCATTGATGTGGATAGATGAGTTTGGGGTAGAAACACCCTAAACATGTTCTCTTCCTTCTCTAGGATGCACATTCTTTATTGACCTTTGAAGCACTGCTACTTTAGAAGAGATAGATTTTGGTAACCACTGACTTGGCCTCTGAGATGCATGTGATGATTTTCGTGGAGAATGTCGTGAAGACGTTTGCACCACCTTTTTAAGTGTGAGTCCTCCTCTCATTTCCAATTTACATATTTTGGAAATATGTTCCTGACATGAGAGAGGGTTGGCTATTTGGTTCTCTGGTGTCCACGAGATTTCACCCTGAAATTTGGTACTACCCCTTTTAAATTTTTCATTCTTTTTAAGCAACGGGTCGTGTTTTGTGTTTTTTTTACTCGCAGTTGTTTGCATTGCTCTAAGGTATCCCCAGAGAGTCATATGAGCCACATTCGCCAAATACCCACATACTAAAGCTCACTCAATTCCTTCGTCAGGATTTATCTGAAAGCATTTTATTTATTTTTATATTAAAATAAATAAAGTTATTTTAAAATAGATTGGGTTAAAATTGGAGGGTTTGGGTTATATAAAGCACTTCACCCCATCATTATTACCACAGAACATTCACTCGGGGGAAAGAATTTTTGCAGATCAACTAATTGGAGAAATTTTTTGAGCAATTGCCTGTAACTTCTTTTAGGTTTTTTTTTCCTTTTTTTGTCTGTGTTTTGGTTTTTCTCCATTTTTCATCCGGTAATCCCTGTAGCCTATTCATTTTTCTTTACAGACCTTTTCCTGTGCATAGGGTTTTGAAAAGCTATCCAGTATTTGTAATTGCTAATTAATTTGTCTAAAAGTGACTAGGGCTCAAGATTCCTTCAAGAAATTACAAGAGGTTGCTTGATTCAAAAATGTACAATAATGGATTTTATGAAGATAAGAAAAATACTGCCACCAATGCCTAGAGCTTGAGAAAATATGCACTTTTAGAAAAAATGACACCTAAAATGGAGTTGCATAGTGAAAGTTATGGCACTTGCAAGTTTTTGCTGCTACATCTTCCCGAACCCTTTCTAAAAATGGAAAAATTTATTATGTTCTTGTGTTTTCTTCACGGAAAATCCAAAAATGGAAAAAAATTGTTTCTTAGACCAAATCATTGATTTTCAAGCTGCCTTCCACATCTAAATTCCACGCTGCCTTCACTTATGAATTTCCACACAAAATATAAGAGCAATTTACTTGGCAAGTTGTATTTATTAAAGCTGTCCTTTCACTTGGCTTTTCACGTTGACAAAGTCAAAACATATTTTTACAAGTTGCCTGCTGCTTCTATATTTTACGTTGCCATGACTTCATGCTTTGCGCGCCAAACATAAGTGTAAAACGTTAAAGTTTCCCTTCACTTTCAATTTTTACGTTACCTTCCTCTTCATGTTTTAACACCAAACCTAAGTGAAAATTAACAAAACAAGTCACCAATCCAAGCTGCATGTTGCTTCTTGTTTTTACGCTACCATGACTTCATGTCAATGACTGTTGTGCAAGTCTACAGCCTAATCATGGAAAATAAAGGGCCCTCTTAAGGAAAAATGTAAAGCATAACCTAAGCCTAAGGGAAATCAATCAACAAAGCAAAACTCCACCCCAAGTCAAAACAAAGGTAAAAAAAATCTAAAGATAATAAAGAATGTTGTAACTATTGAGGTAGATTAAGTCATTTTGAACATTAATGTTTAAATAAAATGACATTTTTAGAAGGGGAGATCAAAAAAGTGTAGTTTCCTCCCTCAAAGATAAGTGTTGCTCTTTTTGCAATAACTAGTGGATCAACAATAAATGAATGTATTCTTGGATTCACGTGCCTCAAATTATATGACAAATTAGGGTTCTCAATTTTAAATTCTCTTGAATAGTAGCACAACAAAAAATTATATGGGTATAAAAACTCCTTTAAATGTTCAATGTAAAGGGTCCATTGAGATGGAAAATGAAATGTTCAGTAAAGTTCTTCATTGATATGGCATTCTTTGTAAGTTTTAATAGTTGTACTTACAAATTGATTATTAATAGACCGGATGGCATTCTAAGCTATCCCGGAGATGCAACTCGATCACTGGGTGAGCTTAGTTATCAATTTTCATGTTGTGTGTTCAATATGCATTTGTTTATTTTGATATTTGCATATTTAAATCAGAAATTAATTAATTGAATGCAATTAAAACACTTTCACAACGTTTTCAAAAATCATATTTTGATCCTTTTGATCGTATAAACAAGAAACGATTAATCGTTTTAAATTGTATTTTCGATTCAGTTTTGGTGCACATTTAAATCAATTTTTGGATCAGTTTTTAATCAATTCATATTTCATAATTTGTGAAAATTATTAAGTTTTTAAGTTGATTAAGCAAAATGTGAATTTATATGCCTAATTTGATTGTTATTCTAGAAATAAATAAATAATAATTAAGTACAGGAAGTAACCCAAGCAATCTAAGCTAGAAAATATTAAAACCCTAGTTGCAAATGAAAAGATATAGAGAGATTTAGTTGATTCACAATTAAATATGGAATGTGTACGAAGTGATGAAAGCTAGATGAATAGAGAGGGGACATGATGTATCACACCAAAACTCTAGAAAATTGCAGGAGTTTCAAGGAGTAATGTCAGGACCAGGGGCATCCTATGGAATGGTCAGGGGTGCCTGGGAGCATCGGAGACCTGTTAGTAGGTGCTTGTGACTATGCTTAGAATTCTTAGAAAACCATCTTTGACTAAGTTGTCGAGAGATGTTTTCTATCCTTTACGCTTCTTGTCACTCAGTATGTCACACCAATGTTTGTAGATGTCACATGTAAACTTACAATAAAGATAATGACCTGCAAAACCCTCAAAGACACATTAAATCCCAAAAATAAAATAGATGCCAAATGAGCACGTTATATTGTCCTCAGCTGTCAAACAATGGTGAACTTACGACCGAGCGCTGCACTACATCTCAGTACCCAATGTAATTCCATCTGTGTGTGTGTGTGTGTTGAAATCACGCCCTAGGTGACTCTTGTGCGTGTTGACGCTTGATAGTGAGTAAAGTAGCTAAATGTAAAGAGATTTAAATAAATGTGTGCATGGAATACAATAGATCTTCCCCTCCTATGACGTGTATGTAGAATAATGGCAGTCCCTTATCCCTTGTGTGGAGCTAGATGGATGCTTTAATGCCTCTAGAATAACTTTTGGATGCAACCTTAGGTGGTGATAGCTAATGCTTAGTGCTTGGTCCTTTATTATGGTCACATAAATTAAAATTTATATGATTCCCTTTCTTGAATTTTGTAATTACCCCCAAAAAAGAAAAATACCAAGAAAGATAAGATGCCCAAACGGATAGAAAAGGACCCAAAATATGTGAGCAAAATTACAAAGAGGTCAGGGGCGCCCAAAGGGGATGAGAGCACTTGATGCTGGCATCCTGGTTGGGCGTTAGTGTCTAGACTTAGAGAAATTAAAGGGTCAAAGGTAAGACTGAGGCAATAACGTGTTTAAGACCAAAAGTGGAAGTACTGAAGATTAAGAAAAGATGGCCAAATACAGGGGTCAATTAGTATTTTTCTTACTTAGGAATCATATGAATAGTAGTATGTGATCTAGGGACCTAGATAATGTACCCAAAGTGAATGATTTAGTGTCTACATTTTCCCACACTTTATGTTGTTGAGTTAAATTGTTTGATAACATAAAGTAGATAAGAGATATGTACCTGATAACCTTGTAGATCAATGACAAAGAAGTGTGTCTGAGAGGCAAGCAAAAGTGTCGAGTGCTAAAAAATGTGAAGCGTGGAGGACCAAAGAAGAGGAAGTAAAAGAAAAAGTGATGAGATGATGATCCATATGGTGAGAGCGTATGTTGTAGATGTCACCAATGTGCCTATTGTTGATGTCAATGTTGATGTGTGTGACGTTGTTGATGTTGTTGTCGATGTAGGATGATGATGACTACTGCTTCCCATACGGATAGACCTAAAAAAGAGAAGAATGAACGAATACTCAAATACACATGTATATGTGTAAAAATCATGTAAAGAAGTATGTAAGAGAGTATGTAAAAATATGAAAAAGGAACATGTGCATCTGATGCTATGATGAGTAAAAGAGTGTAGAAAGGATCCTGAAGATGATGTAGAAGATTGGGTTTTTTGGGTGGTCTCACGCTAGTTGCACTGAGTGCAAGTTATTTGGGTGATCTCACATCCAATGATACAAAATAAGTGTAGGGAGAAAAGTCTGGTGTCATCCTCCAACCTTTAATTGCTTCCCGTGAAGTGTAGAACACCACTGCATATGGTGTGTAAAAATTCGATCCGGTTACGGTCCAACATGAAATTAGAAAAGAAGGTTTAGTGCATGCATGCTGAGTGCTGAAGGATTGTATGTTATGTAAAATACGTTGTGTAAAATGTGCTAAGGACTAAAAAATGTTGCGTATCTGCTCCCTAAAATCACATGTGTCTAGGAAGGGTCATGGTGTTAGGCACTGGTGTCTATGTTGTGTTGAGGACCTAAGTCAGGATATGGGCTGTTGATGGGATTAAAGATTGTGCTGACTGTGTGCTGAAATAGCCCAACTCTATGTAATCTCCATATATTGTACTTGGACTCTACATCTTGTTGGCTGTGACATTTTTGAGGAGTTCACAAGATGAATACTGAATCTAGTTAGGGGGGATGGGGTGATTGGTATAAACCAAGGCACACCTCTGAATGACATTTGTTAGTGCCAAGTTAAAATCCATGAAAATGTCATCAAAAATAGCTAAATTCTAATTTCATATTTGATACTTTCTCTATAGGATAAAATTGTGTAAGTTTAAAAAAAGGTCTAGTCACCCAATTTCAACTTTTTATGCAAAAGACTTTTTGGCCTTTGAAAGGTATCTAAGGACTTTTATGATGACCAAACCAGGGTGGTGGTTCTGAAATTGTTGATCTACCTTGGGCGGTAGTTCTGAAACCTTCGCTCTTACACTGGGCGGCGGTTTTGAAGTTAATGGTACAAAAACGCGGGAATCTCAACAGTTACAAATGTTTGGGCTTCCAGATGGTTCGTTTTGACTTTCCACGCCTTCCTGAGCTGAGCATCTATAAATTTGAGCCTTTGCAAGGATTCAATCAAGTGTTTTGGGTGAAATAAAAGTGTGAGAAAAGTTGTAGAGTTGTTTTCTTCTCTTATTTTTTCATGGTGAAGAGTTCTTGTTGATTGAGAGATTGTGAGCAAGTAATTACAATAAGAAGTAGTGTTAATCTTTCTTGAAGGCCCACTAGGCAATGAGTTGTAATTTTTGGATAAGTACATAGTGAAGGGGGGCGATTTGCTTACCCAACTTGAGTTTTCCCACATTGGTTTTCTCTAGGATAAATCTTGTCTCCTATTGTCTCTGTTTCTCGGTTTTATTCAGCTTAATTGTGTGTGTTGTTGCACATTAGCTGGTTTAATAAAGAACTCGTATATATTTCATTCATATTCACGAGCATAGTGATATGTTAATTACTTAAAGTTAAGTAGTTTACAGATCACATTGGTATCAGAGCAGTTAATATTTCACTTTTTTGTGTGGTTTAACTTGTGTTGAGATTGCAGTTAGATGCCCCTTACCCAAAAGGGAAAATAAAGCGGTGAAGGTAGCTTGATTCCCTTTGAAGCAGATATTTCTACAAGAAAGTGGAAGCAAGGAATTCGTGAGATGGCTCGAAGAGATGATGCAGATGATAATGGTGAAGAACATTTCTACAAGTTGGAGGAGAATGTGGCAAGTTTGACCAGAGAAGTGGGTAGTATTTCCTTGTCCATAGGGAAATTGGATTCCATCATGGGACTACTCATGGAGAAACTTGGTGTTTCAAATGAGGCACCAAAGGATCATGAAGAAGAGGTTTGTGAAGAAGAACCATCCCATGCCATTCCCATACCTCCTCCATTCAAAGCGGAGGCCAAGATTGAGATTGAGCCTTATGATGGAGACGTGAATGCCGAGAAGCTAGACCATTGGCTTGCTCAACTAAAGGTATATTTCAGTTTGCATCACATTAATGAAAGCCAAAAGATTTCCTTTGCTCAGTTGAAATTAATCAAACATGCTTTAACTTGGTTTGAAATTTATGTTCATTCTTTAGTTATTAAGAAGTGTCCTCCTATTACTAAGTGGGATGAATTTAAAAAGATACTCAAAAAGAAATTCTATCCTATTTGTTATGAGGAAGAGAGGTCCATGGATTGGAAGTATCTCAGGTAGAAGCAAGGCCAGACTGTGCAGGAGTACACTAGTGAGTTACGGTTCAGAAAGCTATTCAAATGGGAAAGGATATAGTAGACCGAGAATTGTTGATGAAATATGTTGGTGGACTCCATAGCCACTTAAGGAGACCCGTCCTTTTGGCCAAGCCGGTAGATGTAGATGAGGCTTATATGCAAGCTCGCTATTTAGAGATGGACAACTAGAAGGGTTCAACTGCCTCTTAGTATGCTTCAAAAAAAGAAGACGACACCAGGCAGATGGACAAAGGAAAAGGGAAAGGTAAGAAAAATGCTACTTCTATTTCTAAAAAGGATACTAAAATTCACTGTGGGCATTGTGATGTTGACACTCATTCTGAGGAAAAATGTTGGAATCTCCACCCAAAATTACATCCCTTCAAGAATAAGAAAAATAAGAAGGCGATGACTGCCCTTTAGGGAGAGGAAGTTTTTTACAGCGAAAAGATGGATGAGACCATGTGTTGTGCCTCCGTCCACAAAGAGGTATGTTTGGGTAATAGTAGTAATGCTCAAAATAATGAACTTACTAAGATCTTCCATATAAAGATTCAGTTGAAGAAGACCAAAGTGGATGCTCTTTTTTATTCTTGTTCACAAGCTAATATGGTTAGTAAAGATCTAGTTAACAGACTGATGTTGGAAACTTACAATCATCTAATTCCTTACTCATTGGGATGCGTAAAGAAAGGTGTAGACCTCAAGGTTACTAAACAGTGTAAGATTACTTTTGGTATTAATAAAAAAAAATTATTGATGAAGTCACTGTGGATGTTGTTCCCCTTGATGTGTGCAGCATGGTGTTTGGCAGTCCGTAATTTTATATCAAGGATGCCATCTTCACAAGAAGAGCTAACCAATACCATTTGGTGAAGGATGATAAGAGCTACATCATTTCAGGCTTTGCAGGAGACTCGAAGATTTCATTGGTAATTTCCACTGAAGTCTGAAAACTTAATGCTAGTGGAATATTTTCTTTACTTCTTCTAAGGGATAGACAAGTTGAGGAAGTTGATACAGAAACCACTTATAGCATGATTACTAAAAAATATCAGAAGCAGATGAGAGAGTTTATTCAACAGTTTAGGGAAGAGCCTAGGGGGCTACCCCCAAATAGACCAATCGAGCATGTGATACATTTGTTACCTGATGGTCCGCTTCTAGACTTGGGATTCCACAGGCAGTCCCTGCAAGATGCCCATGAAGAGAAACAACAATTATAGTATCTTTTTGAGAAATCATGCACTTCAGGGGTGGTTGGTCACTCTGGTGTGACAAAGACTATTGAATACTTATACATGTATGATTTTTGACCAAACATGTAGATAATGGTTGCTAACCTTGTCAAGGGTTTCAAGACATGTTATGGTTATTTACCTAGGAGTGCAGTTGATGTTGTTTTCCGAATACCATACAGAGACCATGGAAAAGTGGGACTGGAAGTCCACAAAGAGAATATGTTCATTGGAACAATCCAACAGATACACCTCCAGATGCAAGAGTGGTATTTGAGAGAGGATGTGAGGAATAAATTTCCTCACCTCATTAGTCCTTGAAGCTTTTAGGGACTTAAAATCCTCAAATTGGGGAGGTATGATCCAAAAAATGGATCAGGAATAGCCCAATTCTATGTAATCTCCATATATTGTACTTGCTTCTAAATCTTGTCAGCTCATTTTCGTTCTTCACAAGATGGTCTAGTCAGGCTGGGGTGATCCAGACACCTCTGAATGAAATTTGGGCCAGTTAAACTCCATGAATATGTCATCAAAATCTAAATATAATTTCATATTTGTGTTCCTCTCGAAAAATCGTGCAAGTTCAAAAAAATGGCACCCGATTTCGAGTCCGTATGCAAAAGTTATGGCCTCCGAAAGGTAGCATACTTTTATGATGACCAAACCAGGGCGGCAGTTCTGAAACTACTGGTCTACCTTGGGTGGTAGTTTTGAAACCACCGCCCTGCAAGGTGGCATTTCTGAAACTTCCGGTTTACACTAGGTGGCAGTTTTGAAGTTAATGGTCTAGAAACGTGGGAATCTCAACATTTGCAAATGTTTGGGCTTCTAGACAGTTCGTTTCGACTTTCCACGCCTTCCTGAGCTGAACATCTATAAATTTGAGCCTTTGTAAGGATTCAATCAAGTTTTTTGGGTGAAATCAAAGTATGATCAAGGTTGTAGAGTTTTTTTCTTCTCTTATTTGTTCATGGTGAAGAGTTCTTGTTGATTGAGAGATTGTGAGCAAGTAATTACAATAAGGAGTTGTTAAATCCTTCTTAAAGGCCTATTGGACTATGAGCTCTAATTTTTGGAGAAGTACATAGTGAAGGGGGGTGATTTTCTCACCTAAGATGGAGTTTTCCCACATTGGGTTTCTCTAGTGTAAATCTTGTCTCCTATTGTCTCTGTTTCTCTATTTTATTCAGCTTAATTATGTTTGTTGTTTCACATTAGCTGGTTTAATCAAGAACTCGTATTTTTCATTCATATTCACGAGCATAGTGATCTATTAATTGTTAAAGCTAGGCAATTCACAAAACAATCACAGGCATCCAAGAAGGGTCAGGGGCCTAAGTGCTACTGTCTGGGTCTAGGCGCTAGTGTTTGTGCTGTGTCAAGGACCCAAGTCAGGATCTGAGCCTTGTCCAATGCTGATGACTGTGTTGTATTGGTACTATGTTGTGTTGTGTGATGACTATAAACTATTATTATATGGGGTGACTAATTCACCCAAATGATGCCCCATCGTTTGGGGTGCATGCGACATCACTGAAGGAGTATGCGGCCCAAAGGAGGACTGACCGTTGTGTTGAAATTGTGCCATGTAGGGGGGAGTATGCTTGGTAGAAACCAAGGCATATGAAAACAAGTGGCTGGGAGACAAGTGTTAGCACAAGCAAACATGCATGCAAAATGTTTGTTAGTAAACAAGCAGGTAATGTGTAAGCTAAGACACAAGATGAAAACACAAAAGAAGATAATGTAGACCGCAAAAAATGGGTTTCAAACATGGGACATCACTCATGATGTTGCATGACAATCAAGGGCATAGTGGCCACAAGCAAACAATTGTACATGCAAGAAAAAGGGAAAAAGCCCACAAACAATGGCAAACAATGACAAGCAATGTAATAGACAACCATGGAATCATATAGACCTACAAGAAAAATGTTGCACATGAAGCATCTGTTAGCATGTTAGAAAGATAAAAAGTATGTCAAGGCATGTATAATATGATATAGTAGTATGCTATGAAACAAAATGAAATAATAACACCTATAGTGTATGAAAGTGGATGCCCCTAGGAGCCGTTGTGGGAATGGTTATAGGTACTGTGTCAAGCATCCCTACTGCATGTATGGATATGTAGAATTTACAATCACAACTAGAAAGCAAGTGAATGAGCATGTGTGTATGGAAAAATATAATGACATACAAGATATATATAGCACATGTAATAAGACGTGCATGTAACAAGTAGATGTAAGCAAGACTAAATGTAATCAAGATATGTAGTATGTAGTGGATGAGATGGAATGGAATGCAGTGTGAACGATATGAGCAACATGCCCCCCGAGTGGATGTGTAAGTATGAGATGAGGTTCATTTATTTATGCCCCCTTAGCAGTCAAGAATGAACCGTAAACGAGAGTGTGTCATCGCGAAAATGGATTGAAGTGTATGTAATTAGATGTGATCATCAAAGCACAAAGTGTAGAGTGTGTGAGTAAATGAGTAAATGATTGAATGTGTGAGTGTCATGAGGTCAATTTTAGTTTTAGACCCTCAATAGTTGAATATGGACCGTGGGAATAGAGTGCATTATAGGGTGGTGTGTCACATTGATTGTGTGAGAAATATGTGTATTGCGTTGTACTGTTTGCACATGAGAAAAAGATGTTGTTAATGTGTTATTGGTGTAGGAGATTGATTGGGTAGTTGTTTATTATGTTGCTTATTGTGAAAATGTCGAGTGTGTGGTAGGTTGTGATGATTACGAACAGGTTGACTGTGTAATGTTGTGTGTTGAGGGATATGTATTGTGGACATGTCAGGTTCATAATAGATTGTGTCACATGTGAAAGTATCGAATAGGTAGTATGGTATGGATATGTAGATCATGTAAGATGTGTGTGTTGATTATACACAAGAGAGATGTGTCGTATGATATAAAGTATGCATGTTGTGTGAGGTAGGAGATATATATCATGAAAGCACTAAGTGTGAGGCATGTTGTAAATGTGTCAAGTGTGTTGGATGTTGTGTTGAAGATGTGAGGAGAGTATGTGTTGTTTGTTCTTGTTTTGAGGTTGTATTGATAAATATTATTTGTGTGTCCAGTACGTAGCATGTCACGTTGAATGTGTGGTAGAAGGTGTCATATGTGTGTGGATTATGATGAATGTGTGTGAGAAATAAAATGATGCCCAATGTAGTGTGTAGTGTATGTGAGGTTCACATGTATAGGATGCCCTCAATAGTCAAGTGTGAACCGTAGAACGAGAGTGCATCATAGGTAAATGATGATACTAAAATGTATATCTAGATGTATATGGTGTATGTGATAGGCTATATGTGAAATGAGGAGAAAATAATATGCTTGTTGATGCTATATGGGGGAGAAATAGAAGTGATGCCCCAAAGTGTGTAAACAAAGGATATATAGTTGATGACGCTAAGTGGATCAATGTAAGGAGTAGTTTCCTTAACAAAAGTGATTGGATGTAGAAGTGGAGATTGGGAAGGGACCTTGCACAATGGCGGCTCATTAGATGATGATGTGGAAGACTTGAGTGGATGTCAGGTTGAACTGATATTTAGAGGAGGTTTCTTAGATTGACTTGGTAATACTACAGATGAATCAATAGGAAGAGGTGTTGAATTGATTTTTAGAGGAGGTTGTTTGGTTTGAGTAGATTACATAGGCGGCGTTTGAGTGAGTGAAGAAGGGACATGAGAAGTAGAAGCATGGTGCTCTTTAGACATAGAAGGAACATGCTTAGGATCCCATTTGGATGTAGCATTTGTAGATGGGCATGCAACAAAATGTTGTGAAGTGAATGAGAGAAACCCTTGGCACCTAAGATGCGTGATTCTTCATTGTAAACCATGGAAATGATTTTCATTATGTCCATTGATTCGATGATAATGGAAATATGGAAGACCTTGATATTTTTCAAGTTGATAAGGAGGATAAAAATGAGTAGATGGAAATTTGATTAATTGATGAGCAAGGAGCTCAGTAAGAATGTCATGTTGCTTAGTATTGTGATCAAACATGAGTGGATCCGGTAATGGTAAGACTTGAGGATCAATGATATGAGCACATGTAGAAGACATAAAATGAGGATGAGATATAGAAGGAGAAAAAACACGAGCCTAAGAAGTGTCTTTAAGCTGTTGAATTTCAGATTTAAGAGATATGACCGTGGATTCCATAGCCTGAAATTTGTCATCAAATAAAGAATGCAAAACTTGAATTGAATCCAATATGGGTTTATTGGATGGAAGATCATGAAGGCTAGGGTTTTTAGATAGACGATGAAAAATATGTCTTATTTCGTGTGGCGGAGTATCTTTAGGAAGACACATGGAGTCTAAGGCTTTTTATAGAACAGTTTGGCAGTCAAGACACATTTTAAGTAACTCAGACAATGGAATTTGAGGAACTTTACAACCCATGATAAAAGAAAGATGAGGATCCAAGCCTATTCGACTGAGATAGGTTCACCAAAATGATTAAGCAAAATGTGAATTCATATGCCTAATCTAACTGCTATTGTAGTAGTAAATAAATAACAGTCAAGTACATGAAGTAACCTGAGCAATCTAAGCTAGAAAATATTGAAACCCTAGTTGGAAAGAGGAGAAAGAGAGACTTAGTTGATTCACAAAGATCCCAAAGGTGTGCAGAATGGGAAATTTGGAAAATACGAAGCACAAGTTGTCGCACCAAAGCTCAGAAAAATGCATATCTAGAGGAGTAAGCTAGACTGGGGCGCCAGGAAAGGGGCACGAGTGTTATAAGCACCACAAACTTGTAGTGGGTGACTATGACTGCGAAAATGCTTAGATAACCATCTTTGACTAGTCGCGAGGTGTTTGATTTCCTTTTCCTTTGGTCACTAGTATGTCGCACAATGGTCACCGAGGTCCTTGGAAACCTTTAATGAAATAATGGCCTACAAAACCCTCAAAGAGGCATCAAATCCTAAAAAATAAAGATGCAAAATGAGGGTTCAGACTTTCCTCAGCTATCATAATGGTGATCTTATGAGTGAGCACTACACTACATCTTAGACCCAATGTAGTTCTATGTGTGTGTACGGAATCGTGCCCTAGTGGCTCTTGTGTGTGTCGCACTTGATAGCGAGAAAAGTAGCTAGATGTAAAGAAATGTAATAGGTGTGTGCATGGAATATAATAGAATCCCATCCTATGAAGTGTATGCATAATAATGTAGTCCCTTTCCCTTGAATGGATGCTAGAATGCTCTTGAATAGTATTTGGATGCAATCTTAGGTGGAGATAACTAATGCTTAGTGTTTAGTCCCTTATTATGATCACATAACTTTATATTTATATGATTCCCTTGTTTGAATTTCGTAATTAACCCTGAAAAGGCTGACTACCAAAAAAATAAGATGCTCAAATGGATTGAAAGGACCCAAAAGATGTAAGTAAATTACAAAGAGGTCAGAGGCACCCAGAGGGGACGGGGGCACCTGGTGTTGGCGTCCTGGCTAGGCACTGATGTCCAGACTTAGAGAAACTAAAGGGTCAGAGGTTAGACTGAGCAAGACTAAAAGTGACAGTAGAAAAAAAGCAAATATGGCCAAAGACATGGGTTAATTAGTACTTTTATTACTTAGGAATCACATGAATAGTAGTATGTGATTAGGACTAGATAATTACCCAAAGTACGCGATTTTATGTCTACATAAGTATTTGTTTTCTAAACTATTTAAACACAGGATGAATGTTAGTTTATGGATCAAATATTGGTATAAGAGAAATTAGTATCTCAAATTAGTTGTTGATTATGTGGATTTGATATTAATTGCAGATTGGATTTCATTCAGTTTGTGTAGACATTTGGCCTTATTTAAAATTTTGTTTTGCAGTGTGCAATTTTTAGGTATACAAGTTTTTTTTAGGAAATAGGAAAACATGGGTAAAGCCTTGAAACAAAAAAAACTCGATGAGCTCGAAGCATATAACCGCCAGATCCAGGAAGATAAATCTTTCATGATAGCTAATTTTTACCCCTTGGAAGAGGATATTGTGCGCTTGAAATATGATTTATAGGCCAAGGATGATCTCTTGGCACAAATGCAGAATGGTGTACAAATGAAGGATTTTCCTTCCACTTAAAAATGATGTCATTATGCTCATATTTGCAAAGGGAATTGAAAAAGGTGATAAAGTGTTAGAGAGAACTCCCATATCCATCAATTAAGGAGAATTTAGGCATGCTAAAACTTAGTGGATATGGAGAGTTATAGATTTTACGTGGTGTAGTTAGGTCATACACATCATATGATCAATTCAACTATTAATTGTTATAGATGACAAGTGTAAATCCCTAACTTGTTTTTTTAACTCATATATAGAATGCAACATGCAAAGTAGATGACTAGAGGGTATAATAATGAATTGGAAAGGAATATTCAAAAGCTTAAAAATATTATCACGATTTTCTTCACATGACCTAAAAGCATCATTAGGAGTATCATTATCAACATAGGAACTAGGAAAATCACTACAAACACAAATATAAACACATATAGTATTATTATCATTATAAGTATGTAAAATAACATCATCACTTTGGCATGTATCACTGATAAAAATATAAGAAATATTAATCACATCGTGAGTACGTTTAAGCATGTTCATATTTAACCAATATCCAACTTATCAAAGTAAACATTATCATTTCCAACTAGTGAAATTTCGTTCAAGACATGTATATATGTCTTTTGTAACATATTAGATTTGAAATTAGATTGAATGAGGAAGAGAGTTACATGGTGTACCATAAAAAGAACAAGATTCGTCATTCCATTCACTATTAATATCATGTTTTGACTCCTTACAGTAATTAATCATGCCAACATCTATGGGGTATGAATAATCTAAGGGATTTTCCATAAGAAGTGAAATAAAGGTTTTAGAACACAAGATACTAGAAATTTAAAATTGTAGCATATAAAGGTCTTAACAAATTAGTCCTATGTCAAACCCTGATGGGCTAGAGGAAACTCTAGGTTGGGTAAAAAACTTTAGGTTTGTTGTTTTGATTATAAAGCGGTTTCATCAAAATGTGGTAGGAATATCAGGTTTTACACATAATCTTCCTATCAAAAATAAGAATAATTCAAGACTAATAAAGTGAAGTCCTATAAATCTTGAATATTGAATACAAAATATTGCACTAACTAGAATTTGACAAGGTAGAATTGGGGTTGGAGAGAAGAAACATAATACATGAGAAAAATGTGTGACAAAGAACTCAAAGTATATGTAGGTATGAACCAAACGTTCTTCAAGCTTTTCAAAAAATATATTGACCTGAATATAAACTATGGATGATTTTTTAGGAAGCTAGAGAGCAATATGGATAATTTTTTTTTTAATGCTAAAATCTCGACCTCTCAAGTTTTATATTTTCTTTCTTGATACAATATAGTACATAGATGTCTTAACATTACCATATGCATCATATTTAGAGTAGTTTGAATCTATCCAACTACTACTTCCCATGTATGTGGGATTATTCTAAATAGCTCAAGGGAAAATTTACAAAGTGTATTTATCCATATATTTTATTAATAATAAATATTATAAAGAAAGAATTAGGAGAAACACTCTTAAAATCCCCTCCGCATTGAGAAGTTTTTTCTCTCAAAGCTGAAGGCTAAGAAAATAGTATTAAATTTAGTGAAGGGGATCCCAGACTATAGATCTTTAGGTTAAATTTTGTGTTGCTATACTTAGACCTTTGTGATGGATCATTTGCAAAGGTGACATGAATTCTTGTCTAGAACTACTTCAAGCTCAAGAATAAGGGATCCTTCAAGATCCAGCTCTGTAAGTAGTATCTGAGTTGTGACCCATTAGATAGTAAATTTCTTCAAACACGAGACATGAAAAATTGGATGAGTTGTTTGTTGTTTTGTCTAGTTTTGGGCCATGTGGAAATTTTCTTAAAGAGCTCAAAGAACATTTTCGCATGTGCCAAGGGTGGGGTCAACTGCTTGTAAATAATAAATTTATAGGATGTGAGAGAAGAGAGATGGTGGATTGTGACCATAAACTACTTCATGTGGGGTCATTTTTGTGGTTATGTGATATGTGGTGTTGTACCACCATTTCGTAAGAGACAACCCCTTGACCGAATGTTGTTTTTGATTGAAGGTAAAAAGCATCAAAGGTATGTTTCCAAGCATTTGTTGAATATTTCCATTTGACAATTTACTTGCGAGTGATATCTGAAGCTCATATTAAGTTGAGACCCCATCCGTTTGAAGAATTTTGTCCACAAATGGCTTGTAAAAGTTGAGTCATGATTCAAGACAATAGAGTAAGAAACACTGTGGAGGCAAAAAAAACTGGTCAAGAAAGATTTGGGTAATGGTTGAAGAGGTGTAGGTTGGGCTAAGGCACAAAGTGGGTGTACTTGGATAGGTAACCCATCACCACCAGTATAACTATTGGCCCTCACATTTCAAAAGGCCCTCAATGAGATCCATAAAAATATATGTCCAAATCCTTGTGGGAATGGAGATGTATTATATCAACCTCAAAGTGGTCACCATTTTTCCCTTGTGCTGTTGGAAATTATTAGATTATTTAAAAAATTGCTTGATATCCTCCTTAATTCCATGCCAAAATAAAATTTGATGAAACCACTCATATATTTTCAAAACTTAGAATGATTAGTTGAGGGTGATATGTGTATTTTAAGAATAATTTTGCGTGGTAACTCTAACTTGGGAATTAAAACCACATGTCCTTGATACTAGAGATAATTTCCATCCTTATAGTAGTTAAGTGACAAGCTATGATCAATAGATAAATGCTATATGAGATGTTTTGTAGCTAGGTCATATTGTCATTCCTATTGGATATCTCACATACATTAAGGAAAATTTATTGATAAAGCATATAGTAAGGCTTGGTCGTCATGCTTATAGGAGAGTGCATATGAAACCACTTTATCCGTCCCCTTCTTATAGGTGATTTAATAGTCATAATCCATGAATTTGGTGACCCACTTCTGCAAAATTAGTGAGGATACCCTTTTATTCAAGAAAATTTTCAGATTATGATGATATATTTTGATGTATAAATATCATCGTTCTAAATATGGATGCACTTGTTGATTAATGTAATATGGCAGTCATTTCTTTTTCATAGATAGATTCTACAAAATCTCACATGGAGAGTGTCTTATTAGTGAAAGCAATGGAACACCTTATGGGAATAGGTTGGTTCCAAGTTTATTTCCACACATATCACTTTCAATAATGAATGTTTTAGAGAAATATAAAATTTATAAAATATTCGTAGTATATGTAGCCTATTTTAAGACATCAAATTTATGTTCTGTTGTATTTGTCCAAGAAAATGTATCTCTTTTTAGCATGATCGTCAATAAAGAAGTGATTTTTCCATAGTCTTTGATAAATTTCCTATAGTAGCGAATGCAACCCAAAAATCCATATAGGCTTCTGAGTGTCTTAATTTGTGTCTAATTTTTTTATGGCATTCATTTTCTTAGGGTCGACACTAACTCCTGTAGCAGATACAATATGTTCGAGGTAATAAAATTTGTTCCAACCAAAGGAACACTTGGAGTGCTGAAAACATACCTAATTATTAGAAATGTGTTTTAATGATAGGTCAAGGTGATGTAAAAACTATGCCCAAGTTTTGTTATATATCAAGACATTGTCAAAGAATTAAAAGATAAACTTGCAAAGGAATGGCCAAAATAGATTTTTATTTAATCGTTCCATTATTGGTGGGGTATTGGTAAGCCCAAAGGGTATGAACCAAAATTCATAATAACCATCATGCATATGAAAAGTTATTATAGGAGTATACTCTTAATGAATATGAATCGAGTGATAACTGGAGCACATTTATAATTCATAAAATAATTGGTCACCATGAAGTTTATCGAGTAGTTCATCAATCATTGGAACAAGGAATTTATCTTTGACCAAAAAAATGGCTTCCATACCATAATGAATACTCTCCAAGACCCATATTTTGTGAAATAGAAGGACATGCAAAGAGTAGGGGCTTGCGACATGGTGAATTACCCCTTCCTTAAGGATTTCCTGTACTAACTTTTACATTTTTGTGTTCTGAAGGAAAAAGTATTTACATGATCACATTATGGGGCTACACTCCCCAAAAGAAGTTAAATGTGATGATCCATAGGACATTGGGGTGGTAATTTTATTAGCTTATCAAATACTATGACATGTTTATGCAATATAATTCACAAATCAGTTGGTGTGTTGGGATCTAATGATGGAATGAATTAAATAGAACATACATAAATGATGACCTCATGAGATCCCTTCTTAAGGATATCCTTCATTTGATGTGAGCATATAATATTGGTATACTTAGGTGAGGTCATTTGATTTGTATTTCTTCCCTTTATAAGAAAATTTTGTCCCGAGCTTGGAGAAGCCCCAAAAAATTGGTCCAAGGGTATGTAACCATTGAGCCATATGAACTACATCACACCATCCCAAGAGCAAAACAAATATGTATGAGCATATAATGTAGTTCCTTATTATAATATTAACATTGCGAAATTTTCCTTTATATGGAAAAGTTCCTCCATTGGTAATCATGAATTTAATTCCTGATCTTGGATATACAAACCAATTGACTTGTTTAGCTAGCATAGGGTCAATGAAATTATGTGTCTTGCCTGAGTAAATTAGAATAACAAGAGGTATATTCTTTAAGTAAACTTCGTATTTCATAGTAAAAGGGGTGGTCAAACCCAAGTGGGAATCTATGATAGTGTACTCATCAACATCCTTTTCTTATTCTTGAGATTCTTGAGCATATTGTCAATTATCCATATCATGAGGTAACTCAACATCTAATATAAACAACTTCTATTCCACACATTTATGGTCCCATGTGAATTTGTGATGAATAAAATTGGACAAGAAAGAGGAAAATACGAACTCCATTAATTCATAAACATCATATAAGAGTCCTTCAATAAGTGAATTGGAAATCCAATTAAAGTGAAAAGCAATCATGAACCTAATTGAAGCGAAAAGCTAACTAAAACTCTTTAAAGCTAGCCGAACTTGTTATTTTTAGCAATGGATATTTTATAGCTTTTACATGTAAGATCGAATAGGTATAATAATTATCCCCAATTCTCTATATGTCTAAATTAAGCTCTTGACCAAATTCAAACTCAAGTTCACATTTGGATACAAATATTTTGGTTTTTCAAAATCCTCAAAGTATAAAAAACTATTAAGATGCATTTTTTCCCCTTAAATGATTGATTTCAAACTCAAAAAATTGTTTAAATGAGGGCATCTTTCTAGCATAAGTTATGATAACATATAGGTTTCTAGGATCTTCATCTCAAAAAAATAGACTCAATCGACTTATGGGATAAAAAAAGTATGGCCTTTGAAAGTTACGCTAACACGTCATTCTCCATGGTTGAAATAAACTAAGCTCTTGTAAATTACTTTGATTGAAAAATTTCCCTTTAACTTTATCAACTTCTTTAACTCTCATTTGAGATCGATTCGTTATCTTTCTGCTACAACCATCCCAATGTACTAAAAACTTACTGTAACTGCCTAACCTAATATCCAATATTTTTGTGTCCAAGATTTGTGTTATCTTTTCCTTTTTCATCCTTGGAACACGTTACCTCTAGTCAAATTATCATTCTTCCCCTTTCCTATCCTCTCCACGAGCTTCTTATTTTTTTAACCCTGATTTAAAATAATTTGGTTTATCTTCAATTTAGATTATAACTTGAAACTAATGCACAATCAATTTTTTTTAATAAATGCTCCAACATTTATACATGTAATACATATAAATGTAATGAATAATGATATTTGACTAGACCACATGATAAAATATAGTAAATAATAAGAGGATGAATTTACTTAACTTTTTTTATGTCTCATAAAGTGTTATGGATTTGTAATTAGGGCAAGCAGACTATGATTCTGCCCAATGTGTTTCATATCTAAACTGAGGCTCTAATACCCATTCATATGCTAGCACCAAAATTCACACTAGTTCTTAACACTTTCATCCTTCCTGATACTATTGTTTATCTTTGTAGACAATATTGATCTTTTCTGGATTGCTTCGTCATCATCTATATCTGGTTCATGCACTTTTTCTTCCTCTGAAATCCTTGTGCATGCATATGTGTGATCAAAACCCTACTTTCGTGCTCCACCACTCAAATGGAAATTGTATAATTAAAAAAATTATTATGCGATGGAGTTGGACTACATTGGTATCTGAACCCCTTATTTATTTTTACAAAGTGTTGCACTACATTACCTAAATGAGGGGTTAAATCTTCATTTAGTTCTCCTAGTGTTTATGTAAGTGTGAATACAAATCTATAATACCTCCCCCTATATTTTCCTTATGCCTCAACGTGAATAACATGCTAACTGGATAAATAAAATGTACCCTTCGATAGTGTTGAATAAATTTCTACAATAAAGTCCCTAACTAGATTGTTTGTAGATAGATAAAAAAACCATAAAGTGCTCTTCAGAGTATATATGCTTAATAACACTTTATATAAATTTGGAATGTTTTTAAATTGGCTTGGAATGCTCTTAAAAGAGTGTGGATTAATTCACACTTGATTAGGGCTTGTTTCTAACGTCGTATCTTGATTTATGGAATATTATGGTAGCTTTTCTAGATAGTATGAGATGATCAAGTATACCTTACTCTTTCCAAGTAGGAGCTTGATAGATGTCAAGTGAGTAAGTGAGAGTGTTTGGTTCACTTTTATACCTTTCCAGATGATATAATTTAGCATTAAGGGTGACCAATAAAGGGAATTAAGTTAAAGTTAAGAAATCTTAACATTTGGAGACAAATGACACTAGGATAAAAAGGGATAAAGTGTGTGGTTCTTCTATCCAAACTAGACAGTAGTGTCCAAACAGGTAGTAGACAACATGTAAAATTCTATACAAGTTACAAGATATTGGATATGTGTATAATTGATAAGATTAGTCATATAGATGTCTAATTAGTTAAACATGAGAGTAAGAAGTATTTGAAAGCTTCAGAAATGGGTACAATAATGCATTTAAGCTCTTGTTTATGCACATAAGTCATGATAAAATATTACAATCCAAATCAATGGTACCAAGCACCTGATTAAATTTTGTGTCTATATTCCCCCTTTAATCAATGAAATTTTCTAGCTTAAAATAAAAACATACCTAAATTTGTAAACATGCTTACCATTTGTTGATTATTTGATTGATTGAATATTTGAATGGATGCAAGAGTGTATTAAATTTCCATGTATATGAAAACTAAAACTTTAACTCTTTATAATATTGAAAATTTTAAATTCAAATATGCAAGAATAGATATGCTCAAGGAAGGAATACACTTGTTTGTGTAGAACCAACTCTTTCATGCAAATGTATAAGATTATACCCCTTATCAAGGCATGTGAAGGTTGGAATCTTGTGAAAATAAAAAATGAAGCTTTGGGTATGATCAAATCCCTGATTAAAAGGAGGTTAGCGGCTTAGTTGGCCCAATTGAAAGCACAAATAGAGACCCTAACACGTTATATTTTGGGTGTCTCATAGACCCTATAATTCCATAGGATGTCGTTTGTCTCATAGACCCAAACATATTATAAAATTTTGGGTGTCTCATAGACTAAAACATGTCAAAGGATGTAGAGTGTCTAATCATCCCTAATGCACCATAAGAAATTAGTTATCTCATAAACCCTAACATATTTTAACCATAATGTTACAAATGGATATAGGTTTGTAAATTATTGAACATTTTGAAAACATGATTGCTTGAAACGAAAATAACAATATATGACTTGATAAATTTGTGATCTATAAGTGGCATGGCATTCATGCCCCATGATTTTTTTCATAAAATATAGTGAATATGTGTAGGAATATATGTCTTTATAAGTGAATTCTTGTCTAAACCATTGCAAATTGTGAATTGCCTTGAAAATTGATAATTTTGACCAATGAAACTGAGTTGGATAGAGCTATGAAAATTACAACACTATTCTTGTAATCATGTAAACCTATTCTTGTAACCTAATTCCCACATTTTGTAATCTAAATTTTTCCTACGTGCATGGATTGTAGCAATATTATTGTAAGAACCCACCTCAATTTCCCCTCTTTTGAGGTGAGGGAGACAAAATGTAGATCACTCAATTCAAATAATTGGAGTGTGTACATGTTAGATATATCATATAATCATCATTAGAACACATAGAAGTTAATTGTAGATGTCCATCATGTAGAACTTGGTCGTGTAAGAGAGTTCATGATAGAAATCAAGTTACAATACCATAACACACACAATAATCATACAAACACACACGCTCACAAAAAAATATACATATGATATGATACAAAAATGCAAATTGGTTGCATATAAGGAAAACACAATTGTCACACACTCACATTTGGTCAAAGTTTGTATAATCAAAGGCAACCAAGGATGCAAACAAAGGAAATAACAGTGTCATAAACAAACATAGATAGGCCAAGGGATACATAAACCTAAGATAAGAAAATAATCAACCCAATGTGTAAAAATAGATAAAGAGTAGGTAATATGTGAATAAAATAAGATGTAAAAGTCTTGTACATTGTACATGTGTGAGTCCTAAAAATATATATAACTAACATACATGACAATGTATAATATAATCATTACAGGATGTGATAAGCACTATGTAAAAAATAGAACAACAACACCTGATAGTATAGAAAATTCCTCATATTAACAAGGCCATTGGGTTAAGGGGAAATATAATGGTTACCTCGGACAGGGAGGAAGACGTAGAATTTTGTGCTATTATTCCCGCAGTAGGAAGAGATCAAAGAAAAACAGTTACTCCACGAATGAAACTCACCGCGATACAATGTCCACTAGATAGTAGATTACAAATTTGTTACCCTATAAGAGTATATTAATGAAGGAATTACAAAATACAACGTGTAGAATAGAATTGCATGCAATGAGGATCCTAAGAGTGGAAGATTGGGAGAATTATTGATCTAAAGCCAAGCTTATCATAACAGAAAAAGGTGAATATGAAGAATTAGATGAAATAGAGAAGATATAAATAAAGATGTAAAAAAAGGATGATATAAGAAGAGTTATATGAGAATATAGGGTTGTAGAATAAGTATACAAGAATAAAGTAAAACTAGGAAAGAGAAGTTAGAAAAGAAGGAGTGGAGAAGGATACATGGAGATAGGTTTAGAAGAAGGATATAGATTAAGAGATATTTGAAGACACCTATAGTTTGATCAAAGCAACTTTATTATTAAACTTGCACTAACTATTCTAATCCCTGTTAATTAACTACACTATACTAGTTAAATAACCTGCCTAACTCTCTCTAATCCCCTAAATCACACTAATACCCCTCTAAACAACTTCCACAAGCCTATCCCTATTAATTAAGCCACTTAGGGTTAATTAATCCCCTTTCACTTTCTAAAAGGCACTTACCTTTCTAAAAGTGCATTTCACTTTCCAAAGTCCATTTAATTTGGATTTTACCTTTTGGGCCTTTTTGTCCCACATGCATCCAAACCATCTCTTTCTTAAAATCAGAAAACTATAAATAGAACCCCCTCCTCCCTATTTCTAAGAACACTTCTCCTCCTCTAACATAAAATATAGTAAAATAGGATTTGAGTATTCTTCCATTGTTATTGAGCTATTATCTTCCATTGCATATTCCAACTCAAGCTCGAGTAAATGAGGGGAACCATATGGTCATGTAGCCATTAATGGTGAGCCTTCACTCTCAAACCCTTGAGCATCAAACGATCAAATTTGATTGTTAGGATCTTCACAGGTTCATGTTTATAACATTCAAAGAGTAGAGAGTAGTATATACATGTTAGTTTGATGTTTTGTCAAAGTTACAATGCATGCATAGGAGTAACTCTTGTTTATCTCTTATCTTAATGGTTCAGAGTTGAGTTGGTAAAGATTTGAGGTTTCTTTAGTGTCCTAGCCTCATTTCTATAGCTTTTCCAATTTATACATGTTCACAATATTAAATGTAGAAAGTTATTAGTGGAGAAAAATAGTTATGAAGATGTACTACTAAACTACACATATCCCAACCATCATATAATCCCAATGACATAACCATCTAAACTATACATGTTTCTCATCCTTTTTTGTGGTTTTTCAGGCCCACGTGCAGGTGTTTTGGAGGGGTGTGCACACATCAAAAATCATGTGCAGTTGTTTGACAACACATACACACGTTCACAGGGACGTGCACACGTCTCCCTAGTCGTGCACATGTTACCTTGTATTTTTGATCCCCTATCAAAAATTTAAACCAAATACATGCATATGTCATGAACAACATGCACATGCTTGCATACACACACATATGTCTCTCGGGACACGCATGTGTTTATTAAACTCTATGTTAACTCAACTTTTTACCTTGTACGTGCATATGTTTGTTGAGGTAGACACATGCTTTAAAGAATGCGTATGTGTCATTCTACACGCGCAGGTGTAATTTCTAACTATGTTTTCAATAAAGCCGCACACTTGTCATTTTAGGCGTGCACATGCTGCTATGAGCGTACACATGTCATTAAGGGCACGCATGCGTTGTTGTTTAAAATAAACCTTTGTTCTAACACTTACAGGGGTTGAGTCTTCGGAGTTTTCTAGCACATTGCAGGTTTTTGTTGATACTAATCAGTGGTTTTGCAGGCTACTTTGATAATATTGTAGTTTTGTGTTGACTTTACTTAGTTAAGTTAATGAATGATGCATTGTTATTTGTAAGGTTTTGAAACATGTATGCTCTTCCCTCGCATCTTCTAGGTGATCTTGGGAATAAAAAACCCTTCAATACTTTATTTATGCTTTCACAAACACTTCAATTACATTTTCTAAGGGAAAGAACTTAAAACCTGGTTAAAAAGAACTTATCTTTCATAATTTGATTAAGTGTTTTCCTTTTTCGCAAGATTAATGAGGTATTTTGTTGTGTATGCTCTTTCATTGTGTCTTAAGACAACATGGGAAATCAAAACCGACATTCTATCTCATTTATATGATGTTTTGATCACTTGGAAAATCACTGATCTTGGTGTGTAGGACCAAAATCACTTGAAAAAGAATCAATGTCTAAACAAATCCTATATCATTTATTGTAGGTTGTCAAACGGTGTGTGACAAAAACCACATTTAAAGCTCAAAACATAAAAAAACACATGATATTCAACACACTTGATTTGTAGGTTCAGATAAGGGTACGCTCCGTCTGATTTAAACTAGGACATAACCCCCTTGGCATAAGCCTTAAGCTACAACAAAGGGGTTGGTCCTAGGAACACCAAAGTAGTCCACACAAGAGGGAACCTTGTGAACGAAATGGGAAGTGCTCCACTTACCCACTTGACTAGTGATACATTTTGTGAATTAGAATCAAAACATTCTCCACTGTGATCCTAGTGAAAGATACACGTGAACACATTCATTGCTCATCGTATTTGAAGCGGGTAAAGTAAATTCGAGATACTCCAAGATTAGTTAGTGCGAATTTCTTGGTAAATAGAGCTCGTAGAGGGTGTTTGTGGTACCTAGTTGAGGGAACCACCTAGGAAAGCCATATCATCTTGGAGCCCACTTTTTTGTATCAAGCCATTGTGTTTTATAGAACTCTCACAAAGTGACGACTTGCTTGGGTTCAAAAACTTGTTATTCGAAAAAGGTGAAAGTCCACTTAAGTTGAAGCTAAGTGTTATTCATCATGATACCTACGACATGTCACTTTGTCCTAGTTTTTCAATTGTCTTAAGACAAGGTGAAACTTTGTTAAAGTTACGTTTAGTTTGTTTCATCATCAGTTGGTCTACATGTTTGTTATCTTGTTGCCCATTTGGGACAAAAGAGAAACGATGCACGCGAATACCACTAGAAATAATCGTGTCTACCACTTTTGTAGTCTACTTGAATGACTAAGTTGCACTGTCATAATGCAAGTGTGAATGGTACGTCATCATGTTCTAGTAGGACCTATGTCTCAAACTCATATTGAGACACATTATCATTGTAGTTAGCTTTTAATCATCATAGATCCTCCTTAGAATTTTTATGTTGTTCGCATCGCCGTGACACAATTTTGATACTTACATCATCGTTTCTTACAAATATGATCTAAGTGTCCATATTGTAATGTTACGCTGCCCATATCATTAGCAAATCCTTAGTATACTTTGACGTAGTTTGGTATTCAAACATTACCTTTATCTTGAAAAGGTGTTAGTTACTTTGTTAGGCATTGTATCGATATTACTTGTGGTATTAATACCTCGCTTTCTCGAAAAGCTTGGGTAACGTACCCTAGTAGTCTGGTTACATGGCTCACACGAATAACCTCCATTTTATTTAAGGTTTTTGGGTCTTTGTTGGCTAGATTTTCTGCATAGCATCAAACCTAGGCAATCATGAGATAAATCTCCCTCATTTAACCGGTGAGGCTCCCGTGTCAGATTTGTCAATAAAAATGTGTTATTATCTATCAGGGGTTTTACTTTAACCACTTAGTTCATGAACCATAACTAAGAAGATCTGCAGCAAGTAAGCAGCTGTTTAAGAAAGGAAAATTATAGAAGAAGAAAGTAAAGGAATTACAGAGAAGAAATGAGGAAGATGTGCATCCTAATTAGTAGATAGCAGAGCTAATTGCATGCACATAGAAGAAACTTAATAGATTTGAACACACAAAATTATAAAGCAAAGGCAGCTCTAGATCTAGATCTAAAATAACACAAAGTTTATCAAGAGATCTAAGATTCAAAGCAAGAAACACAGTACACCGTGACACAAAGTTCTCCGGAAACCTGCTCCTTTGTATTCCTTTGCTCCAAGTTGCTCTCAAGGGTTCAGCACAAAGTCTAGAACACAGGATTGCTGCTTACAAATTCTGATCGATGATTAACCCGAAGGTTCTTCCTCTACTTATAGAATGTAGAGGGGCAATTACAAACTGGAAGCTTTAGTTGAACTGGCACATGTGGAAGTCGAAAAAGAAACAACTGGCAATCTCCTTCCTGGAATTCCTCTTTGCATGACATGTATGATTTGCAACTGAAAATAGAACCTTCTATTTTGTACGCCTGACACCTATCTCCAAGTAATTGACTTCTTCAAGTAATGGCTTTTAAATCAATCACGTAAGTTGTATAATTTAATTGATTGCTCAATTACTTTGTCGGAGGAAAGAAGAAGGAAGAGGAAAGCTGACTTTATCCTTTTTCATGTCTGCATGCAACTGATTCAAACTGGATCTGGAAGCAGCTGGATTTGGAAACAAGCTGGAATTGCAAGCAGTTGGAATTGGAAGCAAGCTAGAATTTTGCCTCCGCATTGTCTTCTCTTTTATCCTTGAAGCTTTTGCAGTTCTTTTGTTGTACATGCATCAGTGCAAGGTTGGTCGTAAATAACTCATCATCCTTATTTTTAATTGCATATGAGCAATTAAAATTCTGGAAAGCACTCGGGGTGAATGAAAATTCAATGAAGGCTTCAACTGGAAGATGAGAGCACATGCACAGGATCTTGGAAGGAATTTTCCATGCACTGACTTCTTCACGGGCTGCATTCGAAACATGAGGATGAAACCTTTGTGCCGGAAGCTTTTGCAAGTATGAGATTTGGATCTGGATCTGCATATGGATTTGCATTTGCATCTGCATCTGGATATGGATTTGCATCTGCATCTGCAAACTTTGGCAACTAGGCTATGGATGGAAAAGTTGCAACTTGAATAATTCCACTGCTTTTAATCTGCACACATGGGTGAAGTTTCTCCTGCACGCATGAGTGAAGTTTCTCCTGCACGCATGAGTGAAGTCTTTCCTGCTTTGGATTTGTCTATTAATTCAGCAAGAGGTTTCGAGCCTAGATCTGTCTCCAGTATCTATAATTTTAGAAGTGATGCATGACTTCGTTGTGCTTTCTTTTTCATCTTTCTTCGCCATAGCTTTGTCTATCTTCGTCTGAATAATTCTTTTTCTTCTTACTTGGCCATATTTCTTCAATACTGGTGCAAATCTGGACAATTCTTCAGATTCGGAGGATATATGCAATGTATTGGACATTGATAAAAGCTCCTTTTCCTTTGTAAAGGACCTGTAATAAATTCCTGCAATTTATTCAAACAAAAATGGCCACCGGAGAATGAATAGTGAATTTAAATTATAAAAATCTGCACTTTTCAAGCCTGCTG
This sequence comes from Taxus chinensis, assembly GCA_019776745.2. Classification (NCBI taxonomy): domain Eukaryota; kingdom Viridiplantae; phylum Streptophyta; class Pinopsida; order Cupressales; family Taxaceae; genus Taxus; species Taxus chinensis. The sequence goes on along the minus strand of CM034152.1, from coordinate 199,276,611 downwards.
CCCCAAAAATTGGTGTTTAATTTGTACATAAAGAGAACATAAATCCTTTCAATCAACACCTGAGCTCCTGTAACACTTGTGAAAACAATTATGCAGACAAAGATCAACCTCCTCTAATGCATGCGCCAAATCTGGAAGCTTTTAGCCTTGTTAGCACTTTGTTTGAACAAAATCCTTCCTTTAATGGGGGCGCACTTTTCCTCTTGGCTGCAATTCTTTACCTGTGAATTAAATAATTCACCCATATGGCTGCCCCATGCTTATATAACCTTCATAATTCTATAATTAATAATTGCCCCTAACAATTAAATGTAATTAATTAATTAAAAATCATGCTTTTTTCTTTTTTAAAATAACATGTTTAAGGACAGCCATCCAATAAATTAAATTAATCCAATTTAAGGTAATTAATTAATTAAAAAATCATGCTTTTTTTCTTTTTTAAAATAACATGTTTAAGGACAGCCATCCAATAAATTAAATTAATCCAATTTAATCCTTCACACAGCACTTCACTTAAGCTTCACAGTGTGCTTTGACCATAACCACTGAAAATAGGAATTAATATAATCATTTAATACTTTAAAAAATATTAATTCCTTCTCAAAAGGGGCTGCATTAAATAAATTAAATAATTTTTTTTTGGAATTCTATTTCTAATTGATTTATTCTCCTTTGCTTTTGTTGAATTTTCCACAAGTTTGGGTGCCAAAATTGGGTGAATAAATATTAACGAATATTTATTTAATGCATTATTATTCACCCAATGTGGGTCGCACTTTTTTGCATAATAGAATTCTATTTTTAAGAATTTCTGACAATGGGATTATTTACCCTGCAAGGCAGCCTCGGAAATCCCATGATCCACTTAAGTGATTTGACTTTGACAATGGGATTATTTACCCTGCAAGGCAGGCAATAAAATCCCGTGATTTCACTTAAGTCACTTTTCTTTTATTTCACCATGGGAATTTTTACCCTGCAAGGCAGGCAATAAATTCCCGCCTGCCTGCAGCATCTAACTTTCCCACTGCAGCTTAAGTGAATTTTATATAATGGGAAAAAGTACCCTGCGAGGCAGGCAATAAAATCCCACCTCCCTGCTGCTTCTAATTTTCTCACTGCAGCTTAAGTGAATTTTATATTATGGGAAAAAGTACCCTGCAAGGCAGGCAATAAAATCCCACCTGCCTGCTACTTCTAATTTTCCCACTGCAGCTTAAGTAAATTTTATATCATGGGAAAAAGTACCCTGCAAGGCAGGCAATAAAATCCCACCTGCCTGCTGCTTCTAATTTTCCCACTGCAGCTTAAGTCATTTGTTTTCCAAAAATGCGCCCATCCCCGCAGGGTCTTTTCCGTGCACGACTTCGCTTTTTCCCAGTGATCCGGACCTCCAATGGCGACTTCCTCCGGGCATAATGTGCGTATATGTTTTCCAGCTGCTCCAAGCCAAAAATCGGGCTTACCCGGCAAAGGAATTGTTCCAGAGAAATTTCACAGAAAACAAAACGGGACACCACAAAAACACGAAAAATTGCCAAAAGTTACAAATAAAGCCCAAAACTTAAAATAAGTTAAAACCCTTCTGGCACATAAGAATAATAACATATTCGCTCATAATAGAGTTAAAACGGAGCGCAAATAGCCTCATACGGGGCTCAAAATAATTAAATACAAATTTCTCGCAGACAAATCCCGACGACAGAATATAACAACTTTGGGTATCTGGGTATTTGGCGAAAAAGGCTAATATGGCTCTTTGGGAATATCTTGACGCAATACAAGAACTTTCAGGCAATAAAAACACAAAACGACCCATTATTTTAAAAGTATGAAAATTTTTCAGATAGGGTAGTCGCAGATTTCAGGATGAAATCTGGGTGACACCAGTCTTGCTTGGCTCTAATCTCACCTTAGTATCCTTTGGTCAGAGAGTGCGTTAACCTTTTGTGAATGCTTATGCCTTGTTCATTTTGAACTTGACTTAAACATTATCATTGTGTTAATCATATAAGTGTCAAACTACCATTGAGAAACATAAGGTGTAAAGTGTTAGCTTATTGATTGGTTTACTAATAGACTAGCATGATTGTTCCTTGTGCAATAATAGTTGCATAGACTTATATCTAGGACAAATCATTATATTCTTTGATTCTTTAAACCATTATGCGTTAAAACATTGATTGGTGAAACATTGAGAGTTTAGGCAAGTTATACCATGTTGCACCTAGGTTTGTTACACCTTGATTACACTTAGACAAAACTCAGTATATAAGAGACTAGTGATGCCACCTATCATAGAAATGACATCTAAGAGAGTTGAACGCGAATTAGAGTTAAATCCTTTTAGCACAAACTATCCCTTTAGTGGTCACAACTTAGGTCCCCTCTTTTTAGAGGCTAAAGACACAAAATTATTAATTGACCATGGTGGGGACAATATTCATTCGTTTGAAGAGCAACACACCCTTGATCTTGATCACTTTGATGAACTCTTGTTCTATAATAGAGATCAACTATTTACACGAGTCCTAGAACTAGGAGCCAAATTACCACAAGAACGTGAAACGGCTATCAAAACCACTAACCAGGAGGTGCGAGGAGCCACAACAACCTCCCCTTATCGACATGGATAATATTTTTGACGGAGGATATGCTTCCACTTCGGGTGCTCATAGTAAAAACTATAAGAGTGAAGGGCCAAAATGAACAAATGGTTCTCAGAGACCATACTTTAAAGCTTCACGTAAAGTTAGGATCAAACATGAACATAAGGAGTTACCTCCCCCTCAATATGACGAAGAAGATGATCCTCAAGCTGAAGAAGAGGTTATACAAAGATAAATATTGAAGCTTAGTCAAAATTTAGCGAGCTTAAGTTCCTCGAGCAAGGGTACACGTAAGCAAAGACTTAAATCCAAATTTGGTGAATTTCACACCGAACCTTACGATGATGAAACGTTAATGGTTACTCAAGTGAATAGACCATCATCCCCTACAAAAGAGCAACTCATTACACAAGAGTTACAATCATGAAGAACATGCTCATAACCATCCAAGAAAGTAATGTAGGTCATAGTAAAAATTACCAATACAAAGAACTACGTCCTTATCCCTTTGACAAGGATATGTTACGAGTGTCATTCCCTAAAAACTTTGATTGTAATAAATTTGACAAATATAAAGGTAAAGGTGATCCTTGTGATCATATTAAATACTTCTACATGACTTGCTAGGAAGTAGATTTTAGCGACAACTATCTCATACATTTGTTCCCTCGCAACTTAGGAGGACAAGCGCTAGAATGGATCCCTCACATACCTAAGGGAACGATTGCAACATGAACCACACTAGCTGAAAAGTTTGTGCGTCATTTCTCTTTTAACATAGAGAGTGATGTTACCATGGTAGATCTTTGCAACACAAAACAAAAGCCGAATGAGACCTTCATTGGTTTCTTGCAGCGATGACGGGGGTTAGAATTTTTTTCCCCTTATCCCATTCTATAAAAACAAATGGTCATCATCTTTGTTCCAAATTTGAATCAAGACATAGCCTTTCATCTACAAATGCATTGTGTCACTAACTTCGAAGGGCAGCTAAATCGAGAAGGCTCTCATAGCAAAGGGAATGATCAAACCCTTTTCAAAAGATAAACATGAGTCAAAATCCATGGAAAAACCCAAGTTTTTTGATAAGAATAAAAATGTCATCAGAGACGACATCAAGGACTCCAAAAGAATCCAAGTTGTACAAAATGGTCTACTCTTGAAGCTTAAACAAGGACCTCGCCCGAAAGCGCCTCCAAAATGAACATTTACACCTTTAACAAAATCATTATCTAGTATCCTTAAACAATTAGATGTTGTAAACATGGTGCAATATCCAACCACAATAGTACCTTATCCAGATGATGCACCTAAACTAGTATGGTTCAAAGAACACGAATACTGTGACTTTCACCGTGTCAAAGGACACAAGACCAACAGATGTTTGAAGTTGCGACATTTCATTCAAGACCTTATCAAAGAAGGAAATATTGAGGTGGATTCGCCTGAATTGGGACAAAGTCCTAATGAGAAGATGAGAATATTCAAACACCATTTTCCCAAACATGATAACAAAGGAAACAAGAAGCCAGATCCAGGTCAGTCCTCTAATGCCTATAAAATTGCTAACTACGTGTATCCGTCAAATGATAATCCCTTTGATTCCCTCATAGGTTATATTCATTCATCTAGTGAACAAGTAAACACTATTAGGATCTTAGGTAATAGTTGTGTTGTGGGCACGCGACGTGCTCGCTTAGTGATCCCAGAACCTTCTCTACCTATAGTTTGATCAAAGTAAATTTATTACTAAACTTGCACAAACTATTATAATCCCCATTAATTAACTACATTATCCTAGTTAATTAACCTGCCTAACTCTCTCTAATCCCCTAAATCACACTAATATCCCTCTTGACAGCTTCCATAAGACTATCCCTATTAATTAAGCTACTTAGGGTAAATTAATCCCCTTTCACTTTCTAAAAGGCACTTACCTTTCTAAAAGTGCATTTCACTTTCCAACGTCTATTTCATTTGGATTTTACCTTTTAGGCCTTTTTGTCCCACATGCATCCAAACCATCCCTTTCTTGAAATCAAAAAACTATAAATAGAACCCTCTTCCTCCCTATTTCTAAGAACACTTCTCCTCCTCTAACACAAACTATAGAAAAATAGGATTTGAGTATTCTTCTATTGTTATTGAGCTATTATCTTCCATTGCATATTCCAGCTCAAGCTTGAGTAAATGAGGGGAACCATATGGTCTTGTAGCCATTAATGGTGAACCTTCACTCTCAAACCCTTGAGCATCAAACAATCAAATTTGATTGCTAGGATCTTCATAGGTTCATGTTTGTAACATTCAAAGAGTAGAGAGTAGTATATACATGTTAGTTTGATGTTTTGTCAAAGTTATAATGCATGCATATGAGTATTTCTTGTTTATCTCTTATCTTAATGGTTCATAGTTGAGTTGGTAAAGCTTTGAGGTTTCTTTGGTGTTCTAGCCTCATTTCCACAACTTTTCCAATTTATACATGTTCACAATATTAAATGTAGAAATTTATTAGTGGGTAAAAATAGTTATGAAGAGGTACTACTAAACTACACATATCCCAACCATCATATAAGCCCAAGGACATAACCCCCCAAAACAATCATCATCCCATGTGCTGCTAGACACACCATTTGAAAAGTTACAAATAGGAGAAGTTTTGAAGGATAGATACAATAAATTGGAAGAAGAAAGAAATAAGAGAGAAGAAGTATTAAGAGGATTCAAAGAATTGTTAGGAGAATTATACTTTTATATGGAATTAGCCAGAGACAAGGGTAGGAAAGAGTCCAACCAGAACATACATAACCAAAAGAAGAAGGAGAAACCATAGAAAATTCCCCAAGTAGCCCAAGCAACACAAAATTCATAAAACATTATCATAATGTTCTAAAAGATAAAATTTTCATTGTTTAGCAAAGATACCAAGGAAGAAAAAGAACATCAATTTATCTTATATTCATTATGGATAAGCAACGATGTTATAGACCCAACAACCTAGTTATATGATTTTTTTGGGGAAACTAAGAGATGACACATTAAAGTAATATATGAAAACTAACACATATTATGCCGAAAGTTAGGATTTGGTAGAAAAGGAATTCAAGGATGACTTCTATTACCCTGAGGAACCAATATAAAGGGTGAGTAAGATAAGATATTTGTTCTAAAAAGAAGGAGAAATGGTAAAATAATTTGATTATAGATTAAAAATGTAGCAAGGAGGTTAGATGACCCTTTAATAAACAAACAAAGAACTAAATGGTTTATCTCATGCTTATTGCAATACTTAAGATAATAATTATATGGGAAATTTATTACAGCATTTTCTAAAGCATTAGAAATGACAACAAGGTTGGAATCCCAACCATGGCGTAGAGAGGGAGAAAACACCATAAAGACATAACTGTAAAAGGTTCAACTAGAGTTGGCCATATTTAACTTATAACAAAAAATATAGAGGAAAGAAGATTTACGAATGAATTCCCCTCCTAGAGAAGCACCAAGACCTAAATTTTGGTGCATTGCATTTTGTGCAAAAGGGCATATCAAGTTGGATTTCCTTTACACAAAAAAAAAGAACAATTGCAATAAAAAAAATCCTTAGAAAAGGAACATATAAGAAACACACCACCCGTGAAGAGAACATGGCGTAAAATATGAAGATTATGTGCCTAACACACCCAAGATAAATGCACTCTTGTGGAAGTATCCATGCTTACTAATAAATTGATGTATTGCATAGCTTGTGGGTCATTTAACCACTATCATCACACTTGTTCTTACATTGATGCCATGGAGGATTTGAAAGAGTATAAGGGTAGGAGAGCAATGGATGCAAAGAAAAACCCAGTACCCACGCCACCTATAAATAACTCATCTCTAATTTTACTTGTATAACCATCGTTGAACTTATTAAGTACATAGTACTAGGCACCAGAGATTGCGGATCCCCCCCAATATCAGAGATATCAAGGGGATATACCACCGTATATAGGAGGTTATTAAGGAGGGTACTATAATCCCAACTACCAAAGTTATGACAGAGGATATAGAGGAGGATACAAAGAGGGTTATCAAGGTGGTTATGGAGGAGGAGAAAACAACTATTCAAGAGGTAGGGGATATTGCAACTATCAAGGCAAAGGAGGCTATTCAAACAATAAAGGAGGAGAAAACCAAAATAATAATGGTAATGGAAAAGTAAGCTTTGTCTAGAGAACTATAATTTGAAACTTCTTTAGAAAGGAGCACTCGAGTGCTAGAGTTTGAGTTGGGCGTTAGTGACCTCACAACTCTAGATTTGATCTTTTCAAGGTCTGAAGGTTTTTGTTTCTTTATGTTTTTGTCACATCCAATTCATTGTAGGGTTTCACTCTTACACTTGAACTTGCAAAAAAACCCCTAGCTACCTACACAAAGCTCAAGAAAACATTAGATGAAATAAATAATTCATATGTTTGAGGCAGATTGACCTCGGCAGTCACCCCAATGTGATTGTCACTGATTGTTGCACTACATTTCAGACTCTATGTAGTTCTAGTGTGTGTGTGTGTGTGTGTGTGTGTGTGTGTGTGTGTGTGTGTGTGTGTGTGTGTGTGTGTGTGTGTGTGTGTGTGTGTGTGTGTGTGTGTGTGTGTGTGATTGAATTATTTCCCATGAAGTTAGGTTACCCTTGTGTCAATCACACCAAGATTTTGGACTACAACTACTTTTCCCCCAAGATGAATGTGTGATATGGAATTCAGAAATTGTCAAATATTGTCATTGATATCAAAGGGTGATGTGCCTTGTTGATGTCAAAAGGTTAATGTCACAGGTCATTGATGTCAAAGAATGATGTGGGGAGATTGGTGAAGTATTTTTAATGATGTCAAAGGTTTTTGTGTTGATATTTCACTTAGAGAGAAGAGATAATTTGAAGACAACTTGAAGGTTGTCAAGGTTAACTTGCAAAGTGAAGTTCATTGTTGAAGAGGTGTTATCAAGGTCAAGTGCATAAGAAGCTTAGTCATGAGGCATGAAGAGAAATGGAAGAGTCGTGGATGGTTATAGGCATGTAAATGATGTTTTAGCACTGTGTGGGCATGACAATGAGGTGGTCAGATACTCACGAGTTCCTTAAAGTCCACATATAGGGGTAAAGTCTCCATTTTAGGTTTGCACCTCGACTCCTTATTAAACCCTGCATGGCCTAATGAGGAATGGTGATCAGTTGTAAGAGTGAAAATACACATGTGAGCATGAAAAGAGGTATTATGAGTTGTTCCAGGTAGGATGGTGCATGTTAAAACCATGGTTTGAAAGAAAAAGCAAGAAAATGAGTTTTAGACTTTCTCGAGCTCACAAAACAAAGATTTCATACTCGAGAATCTCTTTCAGGTGTTCATAGGCATGTTAAACCTTTGTATGTGAACCTGAGATGTTGAGGAGAGATAGGGAAGAGTCCTAGCTAAGAATTATAGACATTAATTTTCGATGCTAAGTTCTATCCTTTATGAATAATCGTTAACACCAAAACTAGTCAAAAACCCTAATAAGGAATCGATAGGAAAGATTTTGTTCAAAAAATCTTAGAATGGATTCAAAATTACAAATAAACTATTTGATCATGTAGTAAACTCTCCCAGGTACCTCTAGGTGGTGGTGATTAGTGATATGAGAGAGAAAATGTGCAGGTACATGCCTATTTTGTCAAGAAATTGTTGTAGCTCTCAAGAATTGTATTGGCCAAGATGAAAAAATGGATGAAATAGGGTGTTAAATACCCATCCTTCATTTTTACGGTGGTTTCTGGATAGGTTTCAACCTCTAAGTTTTCCTGTGAGGTCAATTTCTTATAACTGAGGTGATTTGACAAGTTTTTCTTAATAAGATTTCATAGCATGAATGCAAGGTGCCAAGCTAATCAAGCATAGAGGAGGTCAGTAGATTTCAAGGAATTTTTTTTAAAAGGGTTTTTATTTTTGGAGATGACCATATGATCCCAAGAAATTCATGGCTTGGCGTTATGCAAGCATACCTAATGAAATTAGGCCTTCATGAGTCCTAAAGATGAAAAAGGCATAATTGAGTTATGCAGACCAAAAGGAAGTTTAAGTTGTAATTATTTCATGTTTATATGATGTTCTAAGACCTATTGTATGGCCGAACTAAGTGGTTTTATGTGTGCATGATTGGCCTAGTTGCATATGTTCTTGAATCATGTATATATACATATGCCAGGCAATTTTAGGCCTAGTCAAGAGAGGAAAAGGTATAAGTGAAATAGTGCATGTTTGAGCTGTAGGAGGTCTTGTAGGCCATGGGTAGAGGGATTATGTTGAATATCATAAATTTGGTCAGCTCATGAAAGATAGTTTGTGCATGCCTATGTCAAAGTGAAGAATATTGATGAGCGAAGAAACATATCATGTAGTTTGAAGAGTGATCAAGAGTACACGGGTAGAGAGATGGCCATCGTTTGTTGATTAAGAAACAAAGGGTTGAGAAGGTGACGAAAATTTAGAGGTGGCTAAGTTGGTGTTGAGTCACTTAGGGAGTTGGTGCTTCCTTATAAGTTGGTGCTTGTTAAAACCTAGTTAAGTAGGTGTTTAACTTTTGGGGTTAGTGTTCCAAGTTGAGTGGGTGATCAACTAAATTTGAACTTTGTAATCATTTATAGTAAATTAGTCCATTCATAGAGTTCTTAGTGGGTTTTCTTCCCCTCGATGGTTTCCCACTCATATATGTCTGTTCTATTTTGTTTCATGTTCTTGTGAATGACTTTTCATGCATAATAACCTCACTGTGGTTAATGTGTATTGAATGGTAAAACATAATTAAAAGATATTTTTTAATGTCACTAATTCACCCCCCAGTGAATTGTGCTTCCAACAATTGATATCAAATCTTAGTCCTTTGGATCAAGCCTAACAACTTAAAGGATATCCTAGAAGCACGAGCATGTCTAATCAAGTTCAAGGAGGCTTTTAAACCAATAAGGCTCCTCTCTTCAATGAGACTAATTATGAATTTTGGAGCATCAAAATTAAGACCTGTCTAATGTCATTAGGTTATGACGTATGCCAATTAGTGGTTGATGGCTACACTATACCTACTACACCCCCAACTGATGCAACAGGAAAAAAGGCTAGTGAAAACAACTATAAATTAATGAATTCCATTCTATGTGGTCTTTTAGAGGTAGAATATTTCAAGGTCATGCATTGTGATACAACCACTGGGATTTGGAAAAATGTGTAGACCATCTATGAAGGAGACACCAAAGTAAAGTTGGAAAAGTTACAAACCCACCAAAGGCAATTCAAAAGTTTGACAATGAAGGAGGATGAAAGCATTTCTTCTTATCTATTGAGAGTAGATGAATTGGTAAATATCATCAGAGGTTTAGGAGAAAAGTTAGAAGAATCAACAATGGTACAAAAGGTATTGAGATCTCTGACATCCAAGTTTGATTCAAAGGTCTCTGTTGTGGAGGAAATCAAGGATCTAAACACATTACAGATGGATGAGCTTCATGGCATCTTGATTGCATATGAAATGAGAACTAGTGATGGATTACCCTCTAAGAAGGAATCTGCATTCAAAGTTGAGAAGAACTCACAAGGTAAAAAAGTCAAGGATGATATTGATTCAAACATTGATGATGACAAGATATAAGCCATGTTTGTCAGAAAACTAAAGAAAGGATCACATAAGTTATCATTTAAGTGTTTTAACTGTGGTAAGATTGGTCACTTTGCATCCAAGCACCCTAAAAAATATAATGATGATGGAGATCATGATGAATATCATGGTGAGGATAAGAAATCCTATAAGCATGACAAGAACAAAAGAAGTTTTAAGAAGTATGAAGGTAAAAAAGGGTCATTTAAGAACAAGAGAAATGTTTATACCAAAGAAGACAGTAGCTCCTCTGATATAAGTGAGAACAATACATCTAAGAGTGATGATAATAGTGATAACAATGAAATTCTATTTATGTACATAGAAATAGGTAGTAAATACCTCGTGGAAGATGACGATTCAGATGAAGAAGAGGCACAAATGAATCTCAAGGCATCATAGTTGAGTGTTCTAGATGAGTTGAAGAACCAAAGAAGGACGAATAAGAAATTGAGGTCATTAATCAAGGATTATAAAGAACAAATCAATAACAAGGATAATGAACATGATGAGATCATCAAATATCTAGAAACTCATGTTGAGTTTGTAATAGCAAGTCAGAAGATCAAGGAGGAACAATACACCAAGTGCATAATAGAGATAGATTCCTTGAAGGAATAATTGGATCAGACAACAAGCAAGTTGAAGACACATCGTAAGTTTAAAAAGAGCATTGAAATTATTAGTGATATCTTGAGTAGTTAGAGGTATCCACGTGATAAGGCTGGCATTAGTTTCAAATAATACCAAAAGAAGAGAAAGGAAAATGATAAGGCGAGTCTTGAAGATCAAAAGAAGAAGGAAATTCATACCTCATAGGATATTAGATCCTCAAGAAGTGATGGAACTGATAGAGAAAAGATGATTCCTATAAAAATACAAGGTATGTATATTCTTCCAGTGGCTATTATTTTTCATGCAATCAATATGAACATAGAGATGTGGATTATAGGGTTAATCCCTCATGAAGGAATGGAATGAATGCTCATTTCAACAATAGAAGTAGAATTTTGTAGTATAACTGTCATCAAAGAGGACATACTGCAAGATGAGAAAAATGATGAAGATCAGTAAAGGAAAACAAATGTACATCAAGAAGTCAAACCTTGTGTTTGAGGTGAAGAAGGAACAAAAGACTAAAGGAGAAGAATATTTGATAGCTCAAACTACTTTTTACATCCAAAATGAAGATATGATCTAGTAAATAGACAATGGTTACTCAGGCCACATGCCATGGGGAAAAAATAAGTTCATTTCATTGAAGAAGAATGCTTTAGGTACCATCATATTTGGAGATAACACATATTCCAATATTGTTGGGAAGGGTACTTTGAGTTTGGACGGTGGGAAGCCCAGGATAACAAATGTGTTGTATGTAGAAGACTCGAAACACAACTTGCTGAGTGCAATTAAAATGTGTAGTCAAGGACACACACTAATATTTCATGACAAAGGGTGTGATATAAAAAAACCAAAGCAGGAAGACTAATTTCCAAGGCTAAGAAAATTGAGAACAATATGTATGTTTTGAGTGAGATCAAGAAGGAGAAATGTTTCATGAGCAAGATGGATGAATGTTGTCTATGACATAGAAGGTTGGGGCACCTAAACTTTTATAACTTGGTCAAGATCAGATCAAAGAAGTGTTTGAAGAATATGCCTAAAATCACCAAACCTGCAAACACACTTTGCAAGAAATGTCAACATAGTAAGAAAACTAGAAGGATATTCAAGTCTAGAGAATACTATCTCTTAGGACCTTTGGAGCTAATTCACACTAATTTTTGTAGTCCTACAAGGACTCAAAGCATTCAAGGAGACAACTACTTCATGTTACTCATAGATGAATACACAAGAATGACTTGGGTAGCATCCCTAAAAGAAAAGTCAAAAGATCTTGATAAGTTCAAGGCATTCAAGGCTCTAGTTGAAAATGAAAAGAATGTAAAAATCAAGTGTCAAAGGTTTATCAGAGGAGGAGAGTTTTGGTCAAGAAAATTTGATAAACTTTATGAGGCTCATGGAATAAGAAGACAATTTTTTAGTAGCTAGGATACCTCAACAGAATGGGGCTAGTTGAAAGAAAGAATAAGAAACTTCAAGAAATGGGAAGGACAATGTTAAATGATTCAAGGCTATCTGATGGCTACTGGAGAGATGTAATTAACACTATAATTTACATTTTGAATAGATGAAACATAAGGATTAATGGTGATAAAATCCCTATGAGCTTTGGAAAGGCATACTTGTTAATGTGAAGCACTTTAGAGTGTTTGAGTAGCACATGCTTCATCAACGAAGATGAGGAAGATATAGGTAAGTTTGACTCAAGGTCTGATGAAGGATTTTTCTTAGGATATTTATCAATTAGTTCAACCTATACATGTTATAATAAGAGATTGCAAAAGATAGTGGAACACACAAATGTGAAGGTTAACGAGACATGTTCTAAGAAGTCACTTTTTCAGAATTTGGACTCCAAGAATGAAAAAGTTGTAGAGATAGATGAAGAATAAGAAGTTGAGGAAAGATAATATTTAGAAGGCCCTTTAAGAGATATTCAAAAAGATCATCCTGAAACACAAATAATTGGCAACAAGGATGCAGGTGTGCCCATTGATTAGGCTAAAATGTGATTTTATATACCTAGTTTGAATGCAAGATTGCAACGGTAAATAAACTAATAATGAAATATTGAATTTAACTAAAGCAACTAAGCAATAAATAATGAAACCCTAAGTGAAAAGAGGGTTAGAAGAGCCTCAGTTGATTCATAGAGGTTGCTAGACTGAGTCGCAGTGGTGACCGACTGAATAGAGATGGAAGACCGTCACATGGAAGCCTGGAAAATTACAGATGTAGAGGATTTGACTGGACTAGGGTGTCTAGAGAGGGATGGGGGCACCTGTTGGTGCCCTAGTCTTGTTTATGGGTGCCCTGATCTGTGTAGATGCTTAGAAAACCTCCTTTGAGGTGTTGCAAGAGGTTCACACTTGTTTGCCTTTGATCGCTTGTATGTTGCACCTGGATCGCCGAGGTCACTGTAAACCTTACAAAAAGGATGCACCTGCAAAACCCTCAAATATACATCAAATCCTAAAAAGAAAGATGCAAAATGATGGGTTGGTCTGTCCTCGACCGTCACAATGGTGGACTTATAACTGATCATTGCACTACATCTCAGACCCAATATAGTTCTATGTGTGTGTGTGGAATTGTGCCTTTGGTTGCTCTTGCATGTGTCACACTTGAAGTAGCGAGCAAGTAGATAAATGTATAATGTAAATAATGTGTGCATGGAAATAATAAAGTCCCCTCCCATGAAGTGTGATGCAGATGAACCAACCTTTGTCCCTTGTGATGGAGCTAGATGGATGTAAATGGAGCTATAGATGCCTTGATGGATGCAACCTTAGGTGGTGATAAGCAGTGATTAATGCTTGGTCCCTTATTATGATCACATAAATTTATATTTATATGATTCTCTTTCTTGAATTTCATAACTAACCCCGAAAATTGTGACTACCAAAAGATAAAATGATCAAATGGCTAAAAAGGACCCAAAAAGCATGACCAAAGTACAAAGAGGATAAGGGCGCCCAAAGGGGACGGGGGTGCCTAACACTAGTGTCTTGGCTGAGCACTAGTGTCCAGAATGACGAATGCCGAAAGGTGAAAAGACAGACTGAGCAATTAATAGTGCAAGTACTAAAAGTAGAAGCATAAAGAAAAGAAAGGTGGCCAAAGATACGGGTTAATCATTACTTTTCGTACTTATGAATCATATGAATAGTAGTATGTAACTAGGACTAGATATATACCCAAAGTGTGTGATTTTGTGTCTACACAGATAAGGAGGAAGCTGGTAAGTAACCCTAACTAAGAAAATGTCGATCTATTGTCTTAAATTGAACCTAAGAATATTTTAGCAGCAAGTAAAGATAAGTTTTGGGTAAGAGTTGTGAATGAGGAGTTAGGCCAAATAGAAAATAATGAGACTTGAGAACTATTTCCTAGGCTTAAAGAAAAGAATGTTATTGGCACAAAATGGATGTTTGGGAACAAATTAAATGAAGATGGAGAAGTCACTAAGAACAAGGCCAAATTGGTATGCAAGGGATATGCACAAGTAGAAGGAGTTGACTTTAAGGAGACCTTTGCTCTTATAGCAACATTGGAGGTAATTCAACTATTTGTAGCTTATGCAAGTTTCAAAGGGTTCAAGGTATACCAAATGGATGTCAAGTCAAACTTACTGAATGGGAACTTGGAAGAAGAGGTATACATTGAGAAACCTGAAGATTTTTCATCATTAGATGATAAGGACTATGTTTGTATATTGAAAAAGGCTCTTTATGGTCTAAAGCAAGCTCCTAGAGTTTGGTATGCCACATTGGACAAGTACTTATTAAACCAAGGATTTAGGAGAGGAGTTGCCGACGATAAATTGTACATCAAGACAAGAGGTGATCATTAGCTAATCCTAGTAGTCTATGTGGATGACATCATTTTTGCTGGAAATAATGAAAGCATGACCAAGGGATTTGTAGATGCGATGAATAAGGAATTTGAAATGTCTATCCTAATAGAGTTATCATTCTTCCTTGGATTGCAAATCACTCAATAAGAAAGAGGTATATTTATTTCACAAGCCAGATAAATAAGAGAGATGTTGAAATTTTTTGGAATGGAAGATTGTAGGGAAGTTAACACACATATGATCACATGGTGTAAGTTGAGCAAGGAGGATGAGTCTCTGAAGGTGGATCAAACATCATATAGGTTGATGATTGGGATTTTTTTGTATACTACTACCTCGAGACATGATATCATGTAAGCAATAGGTCTTATGGGAATATTTCAAGAAGATAAAAAAAAAAACCATTTGCAAGAACTCAAGAGGATGTTTAGGCACCTCAAGGGGACTATGGAGTTAGGGTTGTGGTACCCAAGGAGCGAGGAGTTCAACTTGACAACCTATACACAAACTGAATGGGTAGGAAGTCTGGATCAGAGGAAGATCACTAGTGGATGGGCTTTCTTATTAGGAGAATTCCTAGTTTCATGGACAAGCAAGAAACAAACATCAATGGCTTAAACTACTTGTGAGGCTAAGTACATTGCAGTAGTTTCATGTTGTACTCAAGTGCTATGGATGAGACATACCTTAATGCACTATAAGGTGGCGTATGACATTCCTATTCCTATATATTATGACAATACAAGTGCCATAAGTGTTTCAAAGAATTCAATCATGCACTCGAGGACTAAGCACATTCCCATTATATATAATTTCCTAAGAGAAAAACTTAGCGAACAAAAATTTAAGCTTGAGCATGAATCTACGGAGGATTAGATTGTAGAAATTCTAACCAAGCCACTTCCAAAGGAAACATTTGAGCATTTAAGACCAGAGTTGGGTGTAATTCCTATTCCTAGCAGTCATTAAGAAAGTCAAAATCTCAAGGGGGCTAATAAGGTGATTCTTTAGCTCTAAGAGAAAGAAAGTAGTGTTGAGAAGGTGTGCATGAAGATAGAGGGAACATGTTTGATTAATGCTTCCAGTATGGTAAGTTCTAAGTGTGATATTAAAGGGGGAGAATCAAGAAGTTGTAGGTATCTCTTTGTCATTAATGTTAAAGGGAGAGAATGGTGTTTAGAATGAGGGAGAAATAGAGTAGTTTCCATAGTGTTTCTGAGAGTGGTTGTTATAAATGAAAAAGGGGGAGATTTTTGAGTATTGTCATTGATGTCAAAGGGTGATGTGCCTTGCTGATGTCAAACATTTGATGTCATAGGTCATTGATGTCAAAGGATGGGGTGGGGAGACTGTTGAAGTATTGTCAGTGATGCCAAAGGTTTTTGTGTTGATATGTCACTTGGAGAGAAGAGATAATTTGAAGACAACATGAAGGTTGTCAAGGCCAACTTGCAAAGTACAATTCATTGTTGAAGAGGTGTTGTCAAGGTGAAACGCATAGGAAGCCTAGTCACGAGGCATGAAGAGAAATGGAATAAGTATGGATGGTTACATGTATGTGAAGGATGTTTTAGCACTGTGTGGGAATGATAGTGAGGTGACAAGACACTCATGAGTTCCTCACAGTCCACCTATAGGGGTAAAGCCTCCATTATAGGTCTGCATCTAGACCCCTTCTTAAACCTTGCATAGCCTAACGAGGCATGGTGATTAGTTGTAAGAGTGAAAATGCACATGTGAGTATGAACAAATATATGGTGGGTTGTTATAGGTATGATGATGTAAGTTGATGCCATGTTTTCAAGGAAAAAGCAAGAAAATGAGTTTTAGGCTTTCTCAAGCTCATAGAATGGAGAATTCGTAGTTGAGGAACACTTTTAGGTGTTTATAGGCACGTTAAACCTCTGCATGAGAGTCCTAGCCAAGAATTCCAAGCATTATTTTTGGATTTTAAGTCCTATCGCTTATGAATACTCATCAACACCAAAACTGGTCAAAAACCCTCCTAAAAGCCTAATAAGGACTCAATAGGAAATATTTTGTTTTAAAAAACTCAGAATGGATTCAAACTTCCAAATAAACTATTGGAGCATGTATTCAACTTTCCCAACGACCTCCAGGTGGTGGTGGTTAGTCAGATGAGAGAGAAAATGTGTAGGTACAAGCCTGTTTTGTCCAGAAATTGTTGTAGCTCTCAAGAATTACACTGGCAAAGATGAAAAAATGGATGAAAGTGGGTGTTAGAGACCCATTCTTCATGTTTGTGGTGGTTTTTGGACAATTTTCATCCTCTAAGTGATCATACGAGGCAAATTTCTCATGACTGGTTTTTAAGGTGATTTGGTTGGTTGTTCTTAAGAAGCTTTCACATCATGAAGGCAATGTCCATAGCTAATCAAACATGGAGGATGTCGGTAGAGTTCAAGGAAAAAGTTTTTGAAAGGGTTTTGAGTTCTAGATATGGCCATGTGAGCCCAATAAATTCATGGTGTGTTGTTATGCAAGTAGACCTAATGCAATTAGGCCTTCATGAGTCCTAAAGGTGAAAAAGGCATAATTGAGTTATTCCAGACCAAAATGAAGTTTAAGTTTTAATTATTTCATATTTATATGATGTTCTAAAACCTATTGTATGACCAACCTAAATGGTTTTAGGTGTGCATGATAGACCTAGTTGTATATGTTCTTGAATCATGTATATATATGCAAGGTAGTTTTAGGCCTAGTCAAGAGAGGAAAAGGTATGAGCAAAATAGCACATGTTTGAGTTGTAGAAGGTTTTGTATACCATGGGAAGAGGGATTTTATTTAATATCGTGAAGGTGGTGAGCTTATGAATTACAATTTTTGCATGTCTATGTCAAGGTGAAGAAGATTGATGAGCGAAGAAGCATATCATGTAGTTTGAAGAGTGATCAAGAGTAGAAGGGTAGAGAGATGGTCATCATTTATTGATTAAGCAACAAAGGGTTAAGAAGGTGACAAAAATTTAGAGGTGGCCGATTTGGTGTTGATTCACTTAGGGAGTTGGTGCTTCCTTGCAAGTTGGCACTTGCTAAAACCTAGTTAAGTAGGTGCTTAAATTTTTGGGTTGGTACTCTAAGTTGAGCGGGTGCTTATCTGAATTTGAACTTTGTAATCATTTATTGGATAGTAGTCCATTTATAGAGTTCTTAGTGGGTTTTCTTCTCCTCGAGGGTTTCCCACTCAAATAGGCATGTTCTATCTTGTTTCATATTCTTGTGAATGGATTTTCATGCATAATAAGCTCAATATGGTTAATCTGTATTGAATAGTAAAAGATAATTGAAAGAATTTTTTTTAAGGTAATTGATTCACCCCCTAGTGAATTGTGCTTCCAACAATATCACCTCCTATGCAATGAATAATGCTGCCCAAATGTAGTCCTTGAATGTTACTCTTTTCCCAAGTAATATATAATAAGTAATATCCCAAGTTGTTCTGTCCCTAATAATAATGAGTAAGTCATGTATATATATGATTCTCATTAACTACCAAAAAGGCTGACCCAAAGTGATAAGAAAGGTTTAAGAAAAGATAACAAATAATGTGGCATTTCAAATTTGAGAAAAGGAGGGAAAAGGATAAAAGCACCCAAAGGGGAGAATAATGCCTAGATGCTCTTGTCCCTGATGGGCAGTAGTGTTCGGGATGCTCGAAGGATAAAACATAAAATACAGAGCTAGGTCACATTTTGTCTAATGTTCACAAGTAAAGTGTCCATTCCAGAAAAGTAAATGATAAGAGTGTCAAAAGGATAAATTAATGTACAAGCCAAACAAGTTTTGTTAATGTCTAGTTTTCTTACTTAGGAATCGTGCATATGATGACATACTCAAGAGCGTGATGTACATAAAAATTGTGTGATTTCATGACTATAACCACTGCATCAATTTTTCATCACAACTATAACATAAGCCCCTTTCTCGACGAGCTTATATTTCATCCTTTGTAAGAAATTCAATGGAACTCTTGGGAGGTGGGGTTGAAAGATTAAGATGTGTCATGGAGTTGATGAATGGAACAAAAATTGAAAAATGATACTGGGCAACGAGATTGTCTACTACTAGTTTGACCAATCTAAGAGCTCCCATCATGTCGTTAGGATTGGACATTTGTATCTCAATGTAAATTGAGCCCTTGAAGCCACTTATGAAGTAACTCTTGCAAAAATTATCGGATAAGCCTTGTATGTGAGTGACTATTTTTTAAAATTTCATTTAGTATTATCAAATTATTCTTGTCTATTGGAGTTTGTTGAGGACATCAGTGAAATATGTATAGGCATTAGGACTAAAACAATTCAACAATAACTCGACAAAGTTTTCCCAATTGGGGTTGTCATGAGATTTCAAACGTCGCTAATACCATTAGACAACTTATTTTTCCAATTGGAAGGAGACAATAGGTACATTATTCACCTCATAAGTATTAATGAAGAATGAAATATTGTTCTACCATGTAAATCTAATTGGTAGGATTTATGCCATCAACTCTAGGAAAGTCCAACTTTGGGCCCTATGACATGTTATTGGATGGAAAATTTCCCTCAGAGTGTGTGTCATTATCGAGTTTGTTAGAAGGTGTTATATTTTGGGCAAGGCTATGTACCATTCATTTCAGATCAATGATTTGGGACCACATATTGAAAATTTCTTCGTCCATGTTCTTAGTTCCAGTTGGGTTGTCAAAACCATGAGAATATGGGGTCCCACTATGTCAAAATACTTAGTTTGATGAGGTGATCACAATAACATAATTACCTAGAGAGAAAAATCTAGAATTTTTCTATACAACTACCATATGTGTGAAAATTCACTAAAATTTTATGTATTTGTTGCCATTTAGTCTGAAACATTCATTGTCACCTCTGTATTGTTATAGGCACTTTGTAAATTGTAGCTTTGCTGGGCACTCTACAAACTATATCTCTATTCTATACCCTGATTACATTTATTACTATAATAGGAGAGATCCTCTTATGGTTGTTTCTACTGAATTTAAGTTTCCCATGTTTCATAATTGTGTGAAAATGATAAGGTCGTTATTGGGTGTATCTTTTTTTGTGGGATCTTGTTTAAATTATCCCTTTTATAAATAGTATTTACCTTGGGTTTCAAAACACAAACTACAAATGGTACATTGTACATATATCCTACTAACTCGTTTATGAGATTGGTTACGATTGACTTCTAAGGGCTAACAACTTATTAGTCATGAAAATATCTTCTTAGGAAGTATATTTAAATGATTACTATAAAAGGTAAAAGGAAAAAGGTTGACATTTAATATAAAAGATTGAATGTCAAATGCTTTAAAGTTAAATGTTTACCCCAAATTTGCATCCTTTAGAAGGTATGGAAAGAAGTAGTTAAGCTTCTTAATTGGAAAGACAACTCCCTTAGACATGGTTTCATCTTCCCTAAATCTTATATCTAGTGGAATTGATTAATCAATGTTAATGATCAACCCTTAGTAAGGTATTTGCATGTATTAAAATTGTTCAACAAAATTATTTACTCCTTTAAAGACCTTTAGAATCCTATTTTTATGGATCGTTCTCCTTGGAAAATTATAAAAATACCTTCCAACTTACGAATAAAAAATGAAATGGTTATCTCCAAAATGATCTTGTTGGCTTATGAAGAACTTCTAATCAAGATGTCCCATGAAATTGCTTGCAATTTCATCAAATATTGGAGATGGTATAATACCTTCATCTCCTACCTAACATTCATATTTAAAAGACATTGAACTTGAAATGGAAGTGTGAATTTGCTGAACACAATTTGCTTCATTTCAGTAATAACATCTGGAACTCAAAAGTTACCTAATACACAACTATTAGCTGATAGATTATTTCATTACGAGATTCCTACAATCAAAAGACTTAAATTTATACAAACTAACAAATTTTCATGCACATTTTATAGATCTAAGGGGACAATTTCACATGTATTTTAGGCCTACATGTTTATCGAGATTATTTGGGAAGAAGTTCAACAAGAATTACCAGCTCTCTTTTCTTATAAGTTGTCATATAAACGAGCTCTGATCGGGGTGGGGATTTCCACAAATATTATTCCAAAAAATTCAGGAAAATTATTATTAGTAACAAATGGAAAAATATGTTTCATTTATGTTTCCATAACAACATTATTTCGCAATCAATTGTATTTTGTAGACTTTGATCTAATTTCCTTTTTCAATTCTCCTTTTTGAATCAAAACCTTCAAGATAATATTATTTCAAATGAAGACATGGAAAATCAAATGAAAAGGATCATCTTGTGTCATGTTTAACGCATACTCATGATAATCTTATAGTTGAAGTGGATAAAATCAACTCTTATACGAAGTTTAAGGATTAGTAACAACTGCCCACGATGATTGATGGCCTATGGCTAATTTATTTCTTGCAATGCTTACTAGTTTTGTTTTGTGTGTCATGAACTCTTTACAATTCTATTTATAATTGTTGAATGACTATTATATTTGTAAGAATTACTTTCATAGGGACTTCTTGTTACTCTGCCATTATATATCATTTGGTTGATTTTCTTACTTTGACACATTTTCAAATAAAAAATACACATAGTTGATGGCTAGGAATTAAAAACAATTAGGGAGTCTTTCGATATACCCATATGTATGTGGAAGCTCCAATATGTATACAAAATTGTCTAACGACTTGAATATTGGGGCATAACCCCTTACTCCATAGAATTATGTAAAACTGATAATTTCTTAGCCCAAAATGACAACTTTTTACGAGTTCTAAAACTACAAGAACATAGTTTATCACCTAAGAAGAGAAAAAAAAAGAACAATTGGCTCATTTGGGAAAAAATGGTTAGTGTTGCAAGATCTATTACCACTTTTTGATTCCCTCGATTTGCTAGGGAAAGGTGAGAGTATGCGGTTGACATTCATAGAGAGCACTAAACATATGAAGCTACAATAGAATAGGACCCTTGAAGGAGCTCTGATACTAGATGATATACACCTTCAAATCATGAGTCTCTTTGATGAGGTAATCTCCTTTGAGTAAGTTCAATATAATAAAATTTATGGATGTTGTTGATACATAATCACAACATCCTTGATTGTTACAACTCGAATGAGTGAAACTGTCAGTGCGATTGCATAACATGGAGCTTTTCCCAAAGTGTGGGACTTTGCAATCGGGAAAGCTCTTTGGATGAAGGCCAATTCCTATTCCTCTATTCTAACACACACACACTCAATTTGTAGAGGATCTATCTAAACTTGCCAAGGAGACATGGTTAAAAGGATTGCAAGAAATTAAACCGAAGCTGATGGAGGTGATGCACCAAGAGGAATGTTGAATAACTTGCCTTGCATGGGGGATAAAATTGAACAAGATTGAAGAGGATGAACATCAACACATATTAGTTTTTTGTCACAAATTTATCCACCATTAAACACAAAACACCAAAACATGTAACACAACCTAAAATGCACAATTAACCAAAGTTGTAATGAGAGATAAAAAAGATGCAATGAACATAAGAGACGGTTAGAATTCATCCACATACTTATATTCTTGCTCCACAAATTTGATATAGTGCATTACAATGGCCAAGAGGAAAAAATTGCATTTACAGTTTGAATGGGAGGTTTGAACTCCACAAGATCACTTATATACAAGAGAAGAAGGGAGGGTGTAAAGCAAGACTATCCAACCTTTTGAAATGAGCCCCTCCTTACAATATATAGGAAGAATGAGAGAAGGGAGAGAGAGGAATTCAAAATATTGCTTCAACCACCCAAACATGCATTAAAATCACTTGCAACAAGATGGGTGCCACTGCAAAACCCATGCCTCCATGTACTTTACCTTGTTGGAGAAGAAATGAATCCCATACCTCATCATTTTGGTAGGTGAGAAATTTGGAAACACCCTCTAAAATGGAAGACTTTATTTCTTCATTTTTAAATACTTAGTCTCAGTTGTGTAGAGGACACTGAGAGCTTTCCAAAAAGTCCTATTTTGTGCAAATTTGAGCTCCCAGTCAAAAGTTATGGCCATTTGAAGATGAGGGTGCTATACTGCTATAAATGCGGGTGGTGATATGCCTTTTCGGACTCTGAACTTGCATCACACCCTCTGAAATATGAAATTTCAGACTTTCGGGACTCAGAACTTCAGGATTTTCCAGTTTGGAGATTGTTGTACTATTCATCGCTCAAGTTGGCTTGAGAGTTCTGCAATGATGAACCTTCGAAGTCTGAAATTCAGATTTCAGAGTTTGGACTCTAAAATCATGTCGTGTGACACTGTTCATCATTCGAGCCAAAAGTTTCAAAATTCTGAAACCTTGAAGTCTGAAATTCAGACTTCGGGTTTCGGACCTTTGTCTTTTCGGGGGTTCGGGACTTCGGGTTCAAGGGATTCAGGACTTCAGGTTTTGAGGATTCGGGACTTCGGGTTTCGGGAGTTCGGGTTTTGATTATCCGCTTGACACATGAAACCTCTGAAATCTCGAAAGCCCAAAGTCCGAATTTTGGACTTTGGGTTTTAGACTTTTCTTCTCCCCATGTGGCACTGTTTACTGCGAGCTCGTGAAACCTCAAAAAATTCTGAAACCCCGAGGGTTTCAGAGTTTTTTCTCCTCTTTCTGCTCTTCTTTCCGCCGAGTCCCCGAATTTCGCTTCGGCCTACCTTCGAATGACCACACCTCTAAAGTCCAAATTTCAGACTTCAGAATTCCTTCATTCCCCGAACCAGCTTGAACTCCCGAGCTCCTTTATAATGCGCTCGGCCCGCTTCACTAACTTGCTCGACTCGAGCCCAAAACGTGAGCTCCGATGGCCGAGTTGATCCCTCCATTTGCTCTATGTGAGGTCTTGTTTGTCTAATTTCACCCGAGGGGCAAAATTGGATAACAAATGCCTTTACGACAGCCTATGCATCACATTTATACTAATTCTATTTTATCTAACTATTGCTTCCCATGCAATGTGGGATTATTCTAAATAGCTCAAGGGACACTTTGAAAGCATATGCATCCATAAATTTTATTAGTAACAAATATTATAAAGAGAGAGTCAATACCAAGAGGTCCTAACATCTCGACACTTGTCAGAAGTGACTCGACACTTCTAACCCTTGTTAGAAGTGGCCCAACACTCTTAACATCATTCAGAATTGGCTCGCCACTCCCAACACCTGTAAGAAGCACCATGACACTCCCAATACTAGATCTCAACCAAATCCAAATTTATGACTGAGGTTGTGGACAAGTTCACATGAAGTTTTCAAGTTTAGATTCAGATGACAAACTTATGACGACAATTTTTTCAAGTGACACACCATATCCCCATGTATTGCTATGATTTATATGTATATGACATTGTTTAATTAAATTTAATTCATTTAATTGCATTACAATAAACATTACTTTGTTGTTTTCTTTGTAGTCTTGGAACATGCCTGGATGTACCCTATAATGGTTACACACCAATCTTGCCACGTATTCCACCATAGACACTTTTACTAGTATATCTTGTTATCGTTGCCAACCCCACAATCCAAGTGGTATGAGGTATGTTTTGACTACATTCCTAAGCTTTGTATTCATAACTTTTATAAACATTGATTTGACTTGTACTTTATAGTTGCGGGTCACACACGAATGCACCTGGATCTTTACTCCACCCTTGCCACATATTCCATCAAGTTAATATTTGCTTTGTGGTCGCAACCCACAATCCTTATGTTGACCTCACCACGTACTCCACCAAGCAGTACATTATACATTCTTACTAGCATTTCTTATTGCCATTTCCAACACCACAATCCTTTTGCTAACCTTGCCACATGTACCATTGCTAACCCCACACTCCTTACACCAACCTTGCCACATGTATCATTGCCAACCCATACTCCCTTCACTAGCCTAGCCACACGTTCCACGAAGCTCAACAATCTGATTGAATGAATGATTGATAAAACATCTAGGAGACCAAGCAATTTAAGGGACCGAAAGCAGTAACAAGGAAGTGCCATGCAAAGAAAACTGCTTGAAACATGAGGTGTTCCACTAAGGTTGTGAATATCTATTTCTTTTTTGGTGTTGGATCCTCTACTATGAATCTTGATCACATAATTTACTATATTTTCAAGTCTAGTCTCTTCAAACAAAAAAGACAAATTGTCTACTTACAAATTATCATCATATCTAATTCAAATATCACTATAAATTAGACACTCCATGATATAATGTCTATTTGTCTTTACCACCTAAGACATAAAATATTCTCGTTTCTCATTCTTTTTTAGATATTTTCTTTCCTTACAATATCACATCTAGGTTTATGCGAGCATTCCACAGTTGAACTGCCGACACTTGGATTTTTTAGTGTAATACTTATCTCCTATTTTTGTTTGTGTGTTTATATTGTTGAGGTATGATGTCATTGGGATGTCTCAACATGATGAAATTTGAACTCAAGAATTTTGTTCGCCTCAAAATATAAGTTTGAGGAAAGTTGAGAATTTAAACAGATCTGCGATGGCTGCTTAACATCTCGCAAGTAAAATCATCAATCCAATTCTTTTTATTTTATTTTTAGAAATCGCGCTTTAAGTACCTATCACTTTAAATTTTTTTCCCAGACTGTTCATTTATTCCCTTCCATTTATTGAAACCCTGTCGGCCTTTTCTCTTCCCCGCAGCACTAAATTCTCACTGCATTTAATATTTGATCTGCATTGGCTTTTTTACACTACTTTGATTTGCCCAAAAGAAGAAGAAATTTCTGAGAAAATTTATTTGTTGTTGCAGTATCCCATTTCAGAGAGCTAGGGTTTTGTGAGCAAACAAACACTAGGGTTTATGAATTAAACAAACCCTTTGGCTTCTGGATCATTCTTGCTTGGAATTTGGAACACATTTCGCATTATTATTCAGGCTTCATTTGGGCTTTTCAGAACATTGTAAGCATATCCGTTTTTGAGGTAAGATCCCTTATTACTCCCCTCGTGTTTAAGAAAATGTTTTGCATTATAATACCTTTTGGAAGTTTTATTTGGCAATTAGATTCTATTATAAAAGCTAAGTAAAGATGTGGCGCATCAATCAATTGATTTACAGTTAGCAGTTGCATATAGCTGTACCTATCCCAATAGTTTTTGTGGCAATCACAGAAATATTAATGGACATAACGGTGTACAAGTTATTAATTTTTTTTAATGTTATTTATCACTGGACCGTTCTTTTGTCAGCCTCCTCCCTCCCCTCACCCCCCGCAAAAAAAAAAATACAGCATAAAGCTCTTTATTTCAGAATTATAGCAGTTGTCTCCAATCTATTACTTCCAAATTTTGTCAGCCCAGAATCGTTTTTTTATTTGGTGAATTACCCTTTTTAGTGATCTGTAATGTCTGCCTTAGAGTATTGTCTCTTGGAGTGCGCTACACAGGTAGCGGACGCAGTATTTTAACCTATGTCAAAATTTTAACACTTTATTATGTCTCCCGTGATTTGAACTTGGGGCTCCATTATGCGAGCCTTGATCTTTTTAACATTTGAACTCTTCCTTTTTTTCATTTTCAAAAAATCAACAATATATTAATTTAAAAAAATCAATATACCATTTTTTTTGACCTTTTAGATATTGATGGAGTTAATCCCTTTACATGGGAGGGTATGTAAATCATTCTGTCCCATAGGCTGTCTTTGGTAGCCTCGTGGACATTAAAATATCTTCTTCTTCTTCTTCTTCTTCTTCTTCAAACATATATTACGTTACATTCCATGTCAATGGGAAGAATCAAACTCTGGTTGATTTAGCCTCTAGATCACAGCCCTTGGACATCAACCAACACTGGCTAAAATAAGGATCCCACCAGGTTAAACCATAAAAATGCAACAATTCAGAAATAAAACTACCGCTAATACTGAATTCATTAAAAAAAAAAGTTTCTGTACATGCCCCCGAAGACTGTTCTCACTTCTTACTATCTTTTAGTGTTTGGAAAACACATATAACAATCAGGAAAGAGTGTCAAAACTGGTCTTTAGTAACTAGCCGTTAAAACTGCTTGTTATGAACTAGCCATTTGGCATTTACTATCCACTACAAGATCTAGTTATTATGAAGTGTCCTGAAAAGCATTAAAAATTAAAAGTCCTCTTAAACTCTGTTTTACACGGTTTGTCTGGGTTATAGAGGTCCTTTGTTCTCTGTTTAGCTCTTATACTTACAAATTACAATATTACTATTCATTTCCAGGGAAAAAACTGGATATAAGCTGAGATAGCTTGGTTAAGTTGGTTCGTTACACCGAGTTTATCCATCACTTTACTCTCAAGATAATCCACTTTGGCCCTAAGGCTCCTGCTACTATATTACGATTGCAATTAACAAGCGAATTCACTAAACCCTCTCCTCCAGATGAGAGATGCAAGATTTATTCTCATGACTTTTACAGACTGAGTTGTGACCTCTCCAGGACTGACTATTTTCCCCAAATACTGCCTTTATTAAATCGACATCTACTTGAGTTGAAATGTCAAAGACAGTCCTGATCTCATTTTCAAAGACCTTTAATTCCACATACTCTCTTCATTTTCTTGCATGGGCTTAGAACAAATCACAGGACGTGAGAAGTTAGAGACTTGGAGGATAGTCGTCTTGACCAGGCTCCTAAGGTCATCCCAAGCATCTAAGTCTTCTTAAGTGTTCACCACCATCACTCTGTCTTCTATGAACTCCAATATTTGCAATGTGGGTCAGCAGGCCTATTTACATCCTTGAAATAATGGGAGAATAATATGAACTCAAACATTGGATGGAGATGTAGTACTTACTCAGTTGTACACTCGGATACCTGGAAACACCAACCAGGGCAGTGTACCCGCATACTTAACAGTCCCGGGTAGGGCTCTGTTATACCTGGGACATTTCTGTACCGTTTCAACAGTGCTTCTGTCTTTTAAACGCCAAAAATAACAATAAAAACATTAGATACTTTTGTTTCAGCGGTACTTGAGGAAAATCTAGATAATATAATCTAGAATCTAGATTATAATCATGTACATATGAGAATTTAAGCATGATGATTGTTTTGAACTTTCATGAATAGAAAGTATTTTAATTGTCTTATCTTTTATGGACAAAAAATGAGTATTGTGCATTTTTTATACATATTTATATTTTTTAATAATATAATGTACAGATGTTTCCGTGCTGTCTAGTACCCAAGGATTTTTTGAAAATTGGCGTTTATTCATTTCCAACCCATACCCGTACCTTTTTCTTGGCAACCTAGCTTGTTGACTCTAACCTCCAGTTAAATACTTTACCCTGTTGCATTACTCTTGTAACTAAGCAGAAGGGATCCGCTCTCTATATCAACGGCACTCCTATTCTTACACAATGCCAGTCTTAACTTTGTTACCAAAGCCAAAGCCTTCACCTCATTGTTTGTTGCTATTGGGAATTTGGAGAGAGAAGGCGTATTTCAAAATTCCCAGGTGATCTCTGAAGGAGTCTCCTTCACCTGCTGAATCCGGATTCCTGTTGCAAGGTACATCAAGCTTAGACATCATTAATTTCCAAAGGAGGTACCCTAACTTGCTTCTTCTATGGGATTGCTTACTACAATGTCCCCATTAGTGTGGCAGGAGGGATCTGCTCTCTATATTGATGGCACTCATATTCTTACATAATGTCACTCTTAAGTCTGCTGCCAAAGCCAAAGCCAAAGCCAAAGCCTTCACCTGGACTGGTTGTTGCTATTGGGAATTTGGAGAGAGAAGGCATATTTCATAATTCACAGGTGATTCATTATTTTCCAAAGGGGGTACTCTACCTTGCTTCTTCTATGGGATTGCTTACTACAGTGTTCCATTAGTGGGGTAGGAACTCTCACAATATTATCCAAGCTATTACCCCAAAAATGTTAAGCCGTAAATGCTTCTTTTTCAGAATATCAACAGTATAATTCAAGCTATTACCCTCAAAATTTGTCAGCCCAAAACTTTTCATTTCCAGTAATTCAACAGTAGTATACAAGCCATTGTAAAACGGTAAACCCTTCATTTTCAAGTAATCAATAGTAGTAACGAGTATTCAAGTCATTACCCTTAAAATGTGCTAACCCAGAACCCTTCATTTATAGGAAATCAACAGCAATATCCGAGCATTTTAACAAAATGACAGAACAGCGTTGATAGTAAGCTTTGACACAATTACAAAGAGAAATATGTTAAGTAGTATTTACATAACTTTTATGAAAGTAATTCTCTCTTTTGGGTTCTGTTGCAGGTCGCAGAATCAAAGCATTTTTTTTTTACAAAGGGTATGGAAACTACCCAGAATCATGCAGATAGAGTATTCTCCATCAAGTTATGGCCTCCAAGTGAGAGCACTCGCTCGATGCTGGTAGAGCGCATGACTAGTAGTCTTTCTTCAGAATCCTATTTTTCAAGAAGGTATGGACTTTTGAGCAAAGAAGAGGCTGCAGAGAATGCTAAAAAAATAGAAGATATAGCATTTGTTGCTGCAAATGACCATGATAGTAGATACCCAAATGCAGATGGTGGCTCTGCTGTGCAGTTGTATGCAAAAGAATCAAGCAAACTGATGTTGGAAGCCCTTAAACAAGGACCCAATGCTGCCAAAACAAGAGAAGTTGTTGCTAGAGAAGCAATCCCTGAAACCATTGAAGTTAAGGAAACTGTTTTTGATATATCAAGAGGGGCACGAGGATTTGTTGACGAAGCTCTAGCCATGGAGCTCTTAAGACCATTAGAAGAGCCTGGAAATTGTTATACCAAGATATGCTTCAGCAACCGAAGTTTTGGTGTTGAAGCTGCCCGTGTTGCCGAAAGAGTCTTAAAGGGTGTTCAGGAACATTTAACTGATGTGGACCTTGCAGATTTTATTGCTGGAAGGCCAGAGGATGAGGCCCTTGAGGTTATGTCTATATTTTCATCTGTTTTAGAAGGGTGTGTGCTGAGATCCTTGAATCTTTCAAATAATGCATTAGGAGAGAAGGGCATCAGGGCTTTTGGGTCACTCTTGAAATCTCAGGAAACCCTGGAAGAGTTGTATTTCTTGAATAACGGCATTTCTGCAGAAGCTGCTAGAGCCATATGTGAGCTTCTCCCATCTGTCGAGAGGATTAAGACTTTGCATTTCTTCAACAATATGACAGGAGATGATGGAGCAGAGGCCCTTTCAGAGCTTGTTAAGAATTGCATTACTCTGGAGGACTTCCGATGCTCATCAGCCAGGGTGGGTACCCAGGGTGGTATTGCTTTAGCAGGAGCTCTGGCGGAAGGCAGCAGGTTGAAAAAGCTAGATTTGATGGACAACATGTTTGGCACAACAGGTGGGGTTGCTGTGAGCCGAGCTATCTCAGGACATCTAGATCTCACAGAAGTGTACTTGAGCTATTTGAATTTTGAGGATGAAGGGGCAATAGCTATTGCCAACAGCCTCAAGGAAGGAGCCCCGTCTCTTAGAGTTCTTGAGATTGCAGGGAATGATATCACTTCAAAAGCAGCTCCAGCTTTGGCAGAATGCCTTACTGTAAAAAAATTACTGACAAAATTTGATGCATCAGAAAATGAACTCAAGGATGAGGGATCAATTATAATCTGCAAGGCACTTTTGGAAGGTCATGATCATCTCAAAGAACTTAATTTGAGTACAAACGCTATCACCGGAATAGGAGCAAAGGCTGCAGCAGAAGCTGTTGCAAACAAGCCCGATTTCAATGTGCTTAATATCGATGCAAATTTCATGTCTGAAGAAGGAATTGAGACTGTCAAAGATGTGCTGAGAAAAGGTGCCAAGGGTGTTTCTGTGCTTGGGTCTTTGGAAGATAATGACGAAGAGGGTGGAGGTGATGACGACGAAAGTAATGGTGATAACGAGGAAAGTAAAGGTGATAACGAGGACAATGATGAACAGAAAAATAGCGACGGTGACAATGAGTTAGAGGAGAAACTTCAGAACCTGAAAGTGTAGTACGGCATGGAGATGTTTAGTCCAGACACATACATTAGGACAATTTTGGATACTCTTATATCATGAATGTGAACTTTTAGAGTGTTAGCTACCACATGTATGTCCCTTTTGGCTCTACTGTTTACGAACAAGCTTCACCTCACTCCCATTATTTGAGCTATAGTGTGTGAATGGGAGGCACTTACGCATGCAGCTGTTGATTGTCATGCCCTTGAGCTCTGCTTGTCTGTTTTGCATTATTTGTCGTAGTCAAGTATGTATCACTTTGTCATCATCTGTAATGATGATAAATTTGGGACTTAGACCCTTTGTTTAAACGATTTGTTTTTCCAGCCGCTATATATTTTTAAGGTACATGTTTCAAAAGCGTGAAAGCTGAAAGGTATGACGTTAAGAGTGCATTTATTTTTTGTTTCTACTTTTTGTTTGATTTTTCTTTTTCATTTTTGATTTTTTCTAATTCCACTTTATTTTGTCTAATGTATATGGGTATATATAGGGGAGAGGACCCTATAACTGTGCACCTAACTTTAGGAGCATGTAGATATATTTAGGTATGTTGGTAGCGTAAAAAAATTATATCATCGTGTAGCATATGATCGTGCCATATCAACATTTTCGTTTTGCATATTTATTTGGAGGGAAAAATAGTTTTTGAATTGATTTAATATGAACAAAATTAATATAAAACATTTGAAAGAGGGACCAATGACCGAGTGCCCTATGTGTTACATTCTCATTGACTCTTAAAAAGTGTCATTAACCAAAAAGTGAACAACTATTGGCACTTTTGTCAACAACCTATAATGAAAAAAAATGTATATGTTTTGGTGCATGCTCGGTTATAGGGTCCTCTCCCCTATACTTGTTCACTTGAATCATAATCGTTTAACACTCAAGTTGAACTTGCAATCAGAATTGTCAATTTTTTTAATTGATTGTAAAAGTACATATATAACAGTCAGGGCTTTTCAGAGCCACAAGGTAATTTGCCTCTGAAGACTACAGTTTGAGAAGGCAAATTTAATGAACGACCTTTCAACGTAAAAGACTATAAAAACTTATACTACATTGAATTTTTAAATAAAAAAGGATAAACAAAATAATGTACATGCTTCCTGAACTTTTTAATACTTTTCAAAATGTTCAACCTTCTCTAGAAGAAGACAACTTTAGAGGCAAAAAGATAGTTACTGACATGACTGTAGATGATTGTCAAATTGGTAGAGATAGAAATATCTGATGGAGACTTTGTATACTTGCCGAGTTCCACCAAAACAGGATATGTAATGATTCTCTATAGTTTGTTGGCTTCTTATTGCACCTGCTGAAGCACTTGTCTATGCAAATTCCTTCTTCATGTTTGCCGCACTCCCTTTTCCCTTTATGCATGGTTTATTTCCATCTAACTTTTCAATCATTGATCCAAAATGGTAACAGATCATTTCTTCCTTTGTTTGTTTTCATCACGATCTATCACACTCTTACAGTTTCAATGGTATTGCACTCTCTTTGCTTCTGGATATGGTTATCATCGTGCATTAGTTTGCTCAGTTTTTATTTAGTTTTCTGATAATAGTAGTAATTAATAAGTGATGATAAATAAAAGAAGATGATTGCAAGTTCCTTGTTTTAGAAAAATAACATGAAGTTGAGGACTGAGATAAGTGTACAAGGATAGGGATCTGGGGTGGAAATTTAACACAAAACATAAAATTTAACAAAGTCAACTTGGCACAAAGACCAGTGAGCGTGTTTTTTGGCCATCTTGTTGTTGCACTTCCATTATCATCGAAAAATAAATATTTATTCAAACTAGTATAAGGGAAGATATTCTCACCTCTCCTATTATTGGAAATGGCGAAATTTAGTGCAACCCAGTCTTGTTAAAATCAAAGGTGCTTTACTTTTCAAAGAATTCGGAAAGCATGGCAGTTTGTCAAACCTTCGTTAAAGTGGGAAGAGTACTTATTTAGGTTTGGGTTATCATTGAAAGTTCACTCGTTTTGGTGGTTCCCTGTTCTGAATCTCCATTTGCTTGTTGCAGAGTTTTCTTGGGTTAAGCCTTGATAATTTCGAGAAAGGGCATCCAAACAAGAAGGAATTCATCATCTAGAGATACTAGAGCCTTGGGATTTCTTACACAAGGCATTTAAACAATAAGGAATTTAGCATCTAGAGATGCTGGGTACTGACAAGGCATTTAAATAACAAGGAATTTAACAACTAGAGATGTTGGGTACTAGCTTGTTCATAGAGCACATCAATAAAGATACAATCTTGTTGCATCTAATTTGCATACTTTCTAAAAAATGACAAGAGAACATGCTGGATGCATGGCTTAGGACCCTCAATGTAAATTCTCTTCCAAAATGGTGGAGTGATTGGACATTACAACCCGCAAGTGCCAAACTTGGAAGAGCATTGGAAGTATTAACCACGTTTTTTGGTTATGTGCCGAAGCTCAAGACCCCTGATTGAATTCATTTTTGTTGCCCCCACATACCCATCAAAACCCTTCATTTGGGTGTTGGTTTTGATGTGTATAAAGCTATTAGGCTCAAGATGTGTGATTGAAATCATTTCCCCCTTCCATACTATTCAAAACCCGTCATTTGGGTGTTTTGTATTGATGGGTATAAAGCTATTTGGCCCACACACATTGCAAACATATATCATGTTATTAGAAAGGAATTTTGGTATCAATTTTTGTAAGATATAGATGACTATATTTCTTCAAGAATAAAATAATGACATTTTCTTCTTCGGCCACGATAAAGTGTATTATTTATATTGTATTGTCATAGATTGAAACCTATGTAGAGACCAAATTAAGCAAGTTATTGGACGTGCTAAACAAAGAGTTTTCCCTGAACAAAAATTGACAATGGATCAAAGAAAACCTTATTACCTTATGTTTAAGGAACAACAAAGAAACTTGCTTGGATCTGAAAGAAGAAAGGCATGAAATCACTTCAAACTTGTGAAAACCCTTAGACATTGCCTTGGGAGTGTGAAGGACTATTGAGAAGTAAGATTCAAGAAAGGAGTTTATGAGATACCTTGTCCTTATGGTTTTTCTTATAGTAGAGATGCGTAGATAATTTCAAAAACGAATAAATGAATACACATGACTCACAATGAGGCAATATGAAGAAAGCAACGCTAGTAGAGCATGAGCACAATAATTCCATGGGATGAAGAGATGGTCCTGCCCTAAAAATGGATGAATTAGTTTCACCGGCTTGGTGCGAGAAAAATCTGAAATGAATTGGTTGGGATAGAAGCTCGTCATTTTGGCATATATGTCACTCAAGGTAACTCATTAATCAATCATGCGATTTTTGTAAAGGATTTGAAAGTTCTTGTGTGGGAAGCTTTGGAGGAACGATGGCTTCAAACTATGACACACTTGGAAACCTCTCATCCACATTCTTAGCTAGAAATTGGTTCAGTTAATGTTAAATTGATTATTGTAGTTGGTAACTGTTCCCTTATATTTTTAATTAATCAAATCCTTTTATTAATTAAGTAAGCAATTATTTGAACTTGATCAATTCATTGATGGCCTTATTTTGTGAAGGTAATAGTTGGATGTAGCAACAAATACGGAACTCCCAAAAGATCTATTGCTAGCGCATTGATCTTGCTTAGCTTCCATCTTTAATCGGATGACATGAGGGAAGTGTTACAATTTGATCCGATGGTAGGAGGGCTTTCCTTTTCATGATGTTAGCGTGCAACTCATAAAATAGCTCCTCCCATTAGATTGAAAGATACTCAGATGATGAGAAGCAATCCTTATAGCTTATGAATTAGCTCCTCATCAGCATGTAGGTTTTTACTTTTATCCATTCCATGTGGGTCCCATTTAGCGTTTTGGGCATTGCAATCAAAGATCTACGACATGAGGGGCACAATATAATTCTATGACAAAAATTGCTTTTATTATGTGATGTCATTTACTACAAATTAAAATGGCTCCTACTGTTGATCAAAAGATGATCAAATTGTAGGAGGGGCTTGTTAAGCTATTATTAATTAGAATTAACTCCTTGTGTGGTCTAGTTGTTTGGAACCTTTGAAGATAAACTTGAGCCATGTTAAAGCTCTCACCTGTTTGCTAATTGTCAAGAAGCTTTTGAGTGATAAAGTAGGGCTCTTTAAAATTTATCAAAGCCATTTAGTTTCCTTAGGAGACTTACCAAAACTTGAAGCTGTTCTCTCTTGAAGAAGCCATGAAGCATGTGACACATTGTGTGTTGGTGAAATCTACCATGTGGGCATATTTTATCAACAATTATATCCAAGTGACAATTTTCCAAAAACGACTTGTAGACACCTGAAATATGCTTACACTTAGCATTTCATCCAATTCAACCGATTGACGACATTTCGTTAATCAAACCTTCTTCACTCCACTTTCGGATGCCCATTCACGACACCTTCTTACTCGTATTCTTCCCATATTTAACTTATTTGGCTAATATCTCTCTTATTAGCTAAACATTTCTCCTTTCGATCATTCAAAACCTCCCTAGTTCTCTCTAGACCACTTCTATTGGCTTCCTAGGCTATCAATCAGTCATAATTGGTTATCCAGACCCCTTCCAACTCTCAATGAGTCTCTAATCACTTGCTAATCAAGTTTAACTAGCTTAAATCCTAGTTAACTAGCCTAAACCAAGCTTAACTAAGCCTAAATCATGTTTATCCTAATCTAATCTAAAAGTGCTTTTTGAGCTTTAGTCCCACATGCACCCAAATTCCAAACTCTCCCAAGTGAAAAACTATAAATAGAAGGGTTACCCCTCCCTCTCAACCTTACACTTGTTTTCATAACAAAAATCTCTCATATTTGGAGATATTGGCATTAGACCTCTTTTGCATTAGCCAAGCTAATAGGCATTTGATCTTGGCTATCCTCCATTGTTGAAGCTCCTCCATCTTGAGTCCATAACTTTATAATAGGTTAGTAGGAGGGTATCTAACTTGGCCTTGTAGCCATTTTGGAGAGACCTCTTCACCTCCATTGAAACAAACAACAAATCTAATTTGATTGCTTAGAATCTAACTAGGTTCACTTTCATTAAGCATTCATGGAGTAGAGAGTAGTATATATGCTAGGGTTTGAATATTTGTTTCAAATTTATATATGCATAGATAGTTTCTTGTTTAGCTCTTATCTCATGGTGCATGGATGAGTAAAACAAAGCTTTGAGGTTCTTTAGCCCCATTCCATAGCTTTTGCAACTTTCCATTACATACACGACTTATTCAAGCTAAGTAGAAAAGACTTGTGTTTGTTGTACTGGTTGATTGGAAATATTAATAAGGAATTTTAGTTTTATTGTACATGTATTATGATGCTTGATTAAGTCACTTGATTTATTTATATTACTTTAGTTGTAATACATATATTGAGATCATAGTTTGGTGAACTCGAATAGTTTTACACCTCATAGGATAAGATATGCTTCATATTGTGCTTGATCTCATTTTTCCATCTTAACTAGGGTTTGTTGTAGTGTATGCTACTATATCTAAAAGCTTTAGCTTCATTTTACTTGGTTTTCTTGATCGCAAGCCCTAGGGCATTACAATTTATGAAAATACCTACAAACCCTAGTGTGCTTGAAATGACTCATCCTTTGGATGTAGTTTCCTTAGATGTTGCAAATTCATCTACGAATGTCACGTCCATTAAAAATGATGTAAATGATAGTAATTATTATGATAGTGAGGATGACATTGGTGATGATTTGGAAAGATTAAGTTTTACCCTAGTAGATCCAAGAAGATATACTGATGATATGAATGCATTTGAGGTGCTTCATGTTGTCCCCAAATTTGAACTTAAGTGAAAATTTGAGTTTTCCAAGAAAATCTGGCTATAATTGATCAAATTCAGTCAATTTGAAGTCGTGGAATGAAGTTAATAAGTCAATAAGGCTCAAGAAATCAAAATTTGGCTTAAGTGTTGAAATAAACATGCGAAATTGGGGTTTTAAAAATCTAGAGCAATTTCATAGTTCAACCGCGATTGCTTCTAGATCTTCGGATTCCAATTTTTCGCTCCCCTTTGTATTTTGGATATTCAAAAGTCTAGAGCAATTTTGCAATTCAACTATAAGTTGCTTCTGAATCTTCAAATTTTGAAACTAAAAAATTGTACCCTGATCTCGGAATCTTGAAATTCAATTTTTGGGCATTGAAATGCATTAAAATTGTATGTTCCAAAGGCTGCAAGAAGCCCAAATTAAGTGGTCTTTAAGCACGACTAAAGATGTTTGTTGAGTAGAGGAACTAATTTGAGAGACTTTTGGGAGGGATTTCTTTAAGAATATTTGGAAAGACTACGTTGTCCATGATATTGTAAAATAACATTTTAACATTTCTTGAGGGAATATGAACCATTGAAGACTTTGAGGGATTTTTGGATAGACTATGTGCCGTCCATAATTTTGTACAAGAGCTTGTTTGAGAAGAATAGAGTGTATGAAGCTTTGTATTCATTCTCATAAAGAAATACAATGAGATTTGCTGAACTTTGTGTTATAGTCTCTTTGGTGGTAGCATTTGTTCTTTTGTTAGATTTTTACATTTCTTTATGCTTTTCATGCATGTTAGATTCCAATGAGAAGTGTTTCTTATATTAAATGATCTCCTTGCAAACTAGAAAAAGCTCTAAGTTTACTTATTTGAAATGCAAGTTATACTTGTCTCTCTCTTTCTCATTTCTCCATTCCTTTCTTCTCACTTTTCAGTTTATATTTCTTTTCTCAGGAGTAAATTCTCATCCCCGCAAGTTAGTGTAGATATTGTGCATATTCTTTTTTCTTTGGTTTTGGCTTTCAATAAATGGTGCCTCCCATCACAGTAGAGGGACTTTGTTCCACACACTGTTGTCAAAGGTGTTGTATAACAAAATATTTTTCCAACACTTCCCTTTCCACGAATCCTAGAGATCGTGAAAAGTGAATTTTTGCCATTAAAAACACAAAAATAAATGGTAATATAAACAATTCCAATCTTAAATGAAACAAAGTATAAAAATATGGATTTAGATTTATATGTGCATAAAAGATTGTTTTTCCTCAACAAATTGATTCCTCCATAGAGTATGTGAAACCCCTAACATAAATTATGGGAGCTAATGTTGATTTAGATTCTTTGCTATCATGTCCAAACTTTTGTTTCTTCTTGATTGCAATTAATGATACTAAGTCTAAAGTTAATTATTGGAATGAAAATGAAGAAGATGATTATCACCATGAGGCTTATTTGCATCCTCAAGATAGACTTAAGATTCATGATGTGCCTTGTGAGATTGACAATGGACATATAATTATTAGAAACAATGGTAATGTTTATCATAATGTTTCTCAAGAATCACATCCTACTCATTTTAGGAAATATCTCATGGTGAACTCTAATGAAATAATGAGATGCATTAATGTCATAAAGAAAGTTGCATGTCAAGTTTTTCCTTCTAATGTAATTGTTTTCCAAGTTTCTCTTATGCTATTGATGTCAAAAATCCTATTACTTATATCGTCCTTCTTATTTCTGAAAATTCTATTGCTCCTATTATTTACCATGTCGTTGCTTCTAATGCCCTTCATATTCCTCAAAATGCTTTTGCGTTTCTGTTTCTCAACATGTCATTTCTTCTAATGTTATTTGTTTTCTTGAAAGTATTATTGCTTACTCTATTCCTCAACATGGTGTTGGTGCTAATATTCTTTCCATGTTTCAATATGCTTGTATTTCTCATATCTCAAAAAATACTTCGATTGCTAACTTTGTCCTATTTCTCAACATCGTCTTTGCTTATAATATTTCTCTATCTTCTCCACATTTTGTTGATCCCCATACTTTTCAAAATTCTTCTATTATGATTTATGCCATTTGTCCACCTACTACTTCTCCAAATATTGAAATGACTACTACTATGCATACCCTTCATGACATGTAAAATCAAATTATTATTCTTTCTCAAGTGAGTCAAAAACAAAATAAGATGGTAACATATTCTCTTAAACCCATTGCTACATGGAATTCTTCCACAACCTTTTCAAATAGGTTTTGTTGCTCGAAAGTTGAAATGTTTAACGAAAAAGAGATCCATCACATCATGTCAGTGCTTAAATGCTTCATGTTTGTGCTTTCCTCATGATGATAAGTTGTTGACCAAGCTATTTTTTAGATGGTTGAAAGATTATGCTCTTTATTGGTTTTATGCCCTTCCAAGTGGATGTGTGAATTATTTAACAACTTTAATTGATGATTTCTTCGTTCTTTTTCAAATTAATAATGGTCACAAGGCTACATTTGTGGAATCAACTCAAATTTTATAAGGAAATAATAAACACATTAGTGATTAGTGCTTAAGTTTTAGACTGATTATTAAGACAGGTTACACACCATTGAATAATAAGATTCAAATACTCTTTGTTGATTGTTTTCTTTCAATTATTAAAAAAAGGGTCATGTTAAATTCTTATTTTTATGAGCTTTGTCATGTTGATAAAAAATGTGAAATTAAGCTTTTAGATGCAACTATCATTAGTTATTCTCCCAAAATATTTTCTTTTCCAATGTTATTAAATTTCCAAACAAGTCAAGATTTAAGAATAGAACAACGATGGTAGATTTTCAGCTCAAGTTATTTCTCATAGAACAACTATTTTAAAGGCATATCTTGACTCAAAAAATAAGGGATACCCAATTTACTAGGATTAGTGAGAGACTACAACAGATCTTATAGATGTTATTTGAATGTAATATGATTACCTTGCCTTTGCGAAGGGAGTTAGATCCTTTAAGACCTTTTTCTAGAAGTTATGATCCAAATGCATTTTGTGACTCTCATCAAATCCATTTACATTCAAAAAATGCTCTCATGGCTTTGACGTATAAGATCAAGATCTTATTGAGAACAATAAATTTCAACTAGGAATCAACATCCAAAAGCTTCATGAAATGGATATATGCATATTTTTACAAACCCTCTCCCAAACCACAACCAATAAGATGACAAGTTAAAATTTTGTAACATGTTATTTAATTATTGTTGTTATTGACTCAACTAAAAGAAAGTTCAAAACCTTTAAATTTGTTTTAACGAAAGTGAAATTCAACATGATTCTTCATATGGTCTCTTATTTATGGTATTACATGGGAGCACACACACCCCATCTCCAAGCATTCCTAGACTTCTGAGACATTTTGACAACTTGGGGATGAAGACGAAGCATCCCCCCCATGTACCTTCCAATGAGAAAAAGGGATGTCCTTGGAATGTTCCCTAAATTGTAGGAACATTCTCGCGATGTCATGAAAACTTCATCTATTAGGGAATGCAAATGGGATGTTATGAACATCCCTAGGATGTCCCGACGTGCATTGTGACACTTAAAGTTACAACTTCATTTTTTTTTAAACCTCTCAAAAAAGCGAACCTAATTAAACTTATATTGATAGACTTATGTCTAAGAGACCAGAGAAACTTGTTGTACATAGTGCCTTGCATCTCATTGATCAAAATACACTATATTACATGAAGATTTTGACATTACGATGTGATGTAGATCTTGAGGAGCTGAGGTATATTGATAACAATGATGATGAACAACATAGATCAGTTGGAATCCCCTTACAAGATGAAGACGCCGTCGATAGTTCCAACGAGGAGGAGAAAATTACAAGTATTTCTAAGAGGATGACTTTGATTATTGAGTTGTAGACTATGTTTTAGATTTCTAGTTTTTTCCATTTTTTTTATTATGACATATGTACTCTTCTTTTGATGATTAATGATTATATTGAAATATCAATGTGTATCATCATCTACACTCAAGTCTTTTGTTTTTCATTGTCGTGACTCTCAACGTTGAGGTTGCATATTTAGTGCTGATGTATCATTGTATCATCTCGATTCTATATCAATGACTGAATAATATATATTGAAATTTGGCATATGCGATGAATTATTGGATCAATGGTTTTAGTCTTCATGCTTTCAAATTATCGTAGTTTGTTTATGTTATATTTGTAATAAGTAAATTTTATTTATTATTTCAATAGTCATCTCCCAACTATTCCCCACCACCTCAAAAATACGGGAAATGTTTTGCCATCCCATAAACGCCCTCCATATGCCCCGCCGTCTAGTAGTCTTAAGTAACTACACTTATTTATAAAATCCTTTTAGATGGCAATGAGAAGGGATGAATATTGGTAGACAATGGCATAAACATGAATTTTTACACGAAGGAATTTATTTATGATCTTGGTCTTTGTAAGGAATACTTAACATGCACTCAATTAGTTATACAATATTAAATAGTCTAGGAAAATAACCACTTGGTTATATTATCTTGCATAGCCAAGTTGGGTAAATGGTTGACATTTATTAGGGATTGTCAACTATCTGGAAAAAGTAGAGAAAACAACTTGGAATTAGTTTTAACCACTTCAAAGTTGGGATTTCTCGGGTGGGGATGTGATGTTATGTGGTTAAGAAGAGGTTAAGGGATTTTAGGGGGTTAGGATGTTGGGATAAAAATAGGTTAGGATGGGTGAGTGCCTGGTGTTCTTGTCCTAGCTAGGCACTCTAGTCCAGAATGATAAATGACAAAAGATGAAAATACAAACTGAGAAAGTACAAGTGCAAAACTAAAATTAGAAGCATAAAGCATGGGGGAATCCCCAGACATATATTTAGGCACTTCCTTAGCTATACGACGGATTTTGCTTCAAAAAATGTTGTTTCTTTATTGCAGAGATGCCAATCAAGGTTCCTATCATATCCTTTTTGATGGGAGATTTCAAGACTTTTTACATTTATCGTTATATATGTTGAAGGTAAGGGATAATTTTTGGTCATGAATATATCCCATGTCTAACATTGGCATTCTTCGCTTCCTGTTCCAGGGACATCCCTTGAATCTGTGTGACGAAAGCAACATTTTGGACTCCTTTAGACTAATGAGGTCTAGATGCATCCACATCATAGCCTTCTCTTGATCGTTGTTTGGCCACCTTTTGTTGCAAATTCCCTTGGGGGCAGTCTCTTGGCATGTGGGAATTATTACAGGGGTGTTTGGTCATGTTTTGGTTGTCGGACATGGACAAATAAAGGAGCCCCACCCCCCAATTGTAGCCCTTAGACCCTCTTGTGACCCTCTTTCTTCTCGATAAGTCCTAAATGGTTGTTTTTTAGATTTGGCAAAAATTTTCTAAGAAAACCCATGGGTGTATTTTACCGTCCCAATTGTCCTAGGGATGGTGGGGATAGTTGGTACAAAAAAATGCGCCCCTTCGTGTTGGGTGATCAAATCCCAATCAGTCTACCGAAAGAGGAAGTGTTTAAGCATATGTGATCTATTTTCATAATTAGGACATTAGTCCTTGTTAAAGAAAAAAGGATATTTTCCTTGTAATTAAACAATGAGATTTATTTGAGATGAAAATGTATAATGGGAACACATGGCTACTTAAGGATGTCAGACATATGCCTAAATTGAGGTGGAACCTGATATCAACGGGTCAGTTGGGTAGTGATGGTTGTACGGTCAGTTTAACAACGAATTCTTGGAAGGTTACTAAGGGAGCTCTTGCTTCAACATTGTTGAGCAATTTCACATCACCTCATCGATCTCCTTCATATAGGTGCACATCACCTCGTCGATATCCTTCATCTAGGTGCATATCAACTTTTCAGTATCCTTCATCTAGGTGCACATCACCTCGTCAGTCTCCTTCATCTAGGTTCACATCACCTCGTCAATATCCTTCATCTAGGTGCACATCACCTCGTCAGTCTCATTCATCCACTAAATGGAGAAAACCCCTTTACTATGCATCAATGTCTAAAAATTGGAATGCATGAAGGGAAAACTATTATAATTCATAGAGACAGTTTCCAAAAGAGCAAGAACAAGATTAAATCTTAACATGTAAGGAAACAAGGTTGATACTTAAAAGAAATATAACATTAAGTGTGTGAGAATAATCTATCCCCAAGAAAGTGAAAATATAACACAATATACAACCTCCAACCACTAGACAATCAAAGGCATACGAAAGTGACATAATTATTAGGACTTGTAATGTTGAAGGTGACGCTTCAAAGGATGACACAATATGCATTGTTCTTGGTTGCCTTAGAACACCATACTTCGACCTGATTCTTATAATGATTTCAACACTTATGACTCTTATTGGCTAGCCTTTTTCATGCTTGTTACTTATTATGAAATGTTATGTCGTGACTTGTTTTCTTTATCATTTATTATTTTTCACTTTTGATTGAAAGATAGTCTATCTTGTGATTGTACTTCCATACACTTCACATTTATAACCCATAGACACGTGCTCATTTATTTTTACATTACAACAATTATAAGATTGTTAAGACAAATGCAAAGTTTTCAACATGTTGCATGTTCTTTACGACATCTTCATACTATACAAGGGAAATTCCATGTTTACTTGGAGGTAGATTTGGGGGCAATGTCGACATGTCCTTGCTTACTCCCATGTTATTCTTTTCATTTGTATCTCCTATTTCTATGCTTTACATGATTATTTATATGATGTCTATACATGAATCTTCATATAATCCCATCATTCATGTCATACCAATCCGCTGTCTCACTTTGTCTACTGTCATGTATGTTATAATCATATTCATGATTTATTATATGTGTATGTGTGTACATATACCTAATTTGATTTCCATGTGTCTTCCATGTTGGTTTTCATAACTTTATTGCTTCTAGGTTTGATATGATTTCATTGCTTGATATACTTCCTTATACCTAATGTGTATTTTATGTCTTCATGTCTTTGATATGTCCAATGTTCCTTCTAGTGCATGACATTCTTTATGTCTTTATTTCCACACTTGAAGTGTTTTCTTTGTGCCTTATCATATACGTGACATGTCTTCTATGATGTCTTCCTTAGTCTCGTATCCAATGTGTGTTCATTATTATGTTATTGTTTTGTTGCCTTGATTTTTATCATGCATATATTGTATTTGCGGGTCTTGATTATGTGACCATTATC
This sequence comes from Taxus chinensis, assembly GCA_019776745.2. NCBI lineage: Eukaryota > Viridiplantae > Streptophyta > Pinopsida > Cupressales > Taxaceae > Taxus > Taxus chinensis. Next base: position 199,232,746 of record CM034152.1, on the reverse strand, counting down.
CAAATCATGCATGTACTTGTGATGCCTATTGGGATAAAACCCCGAATGATTTACTTATGATTGTCATTGCTATATTTTGAGGACTAATAACTCACTACTATGGTTTTCCATATTTGTATCTTATCATCACCTTACTATTTGATCTATGTCTTGAGGCAACCCAGAAAAAAATATTGTGTGCATGTTCCTAAATGCCATATCTTTGCACATTACAACTATATATTTTCCATATTAAACACGTCACATCTAATATTTTTTTTTGAACTATGAATTTTATAACTTCACTTCACATTTCAAAATTGGGCAATATATGCTACTTATTATATTTAGAGCTATGCTTCTAGGACGTGCATCAACATATCTAACATGGTAGACTTAAAGACTCACAACTAATTGTGTCTAGATCCAATGAATTGTATTTGATTCATATTTTATCAAATTTAGAAGCTGGTGTCTAATACAATTTCTAACTCTACTCTATCATCATATCCTTTTAAGAAAAATAAAGAGTTTTATTTTTAGTATTTCATATTTAACATTTATTATATTTGTTTGATGCTTAACCATGTGTGTAGAAAGAATAATGGTTTTGAAGGTTCTTGGGTGCAAGATCATTTTTTGTTCAAGAAATTCAGGCTTGGAGTTATATCAATTTTCTCATTTTAAGTATGTGGTTAATGCACTCCAAAGTGCGACAAAATGTAGACAACTAAAAATGGTCTTGAGGGATTTATGACAAGTTAATTTATATGTTTTTAGTGTACTTACAATCCATTTGTTAAGTATTAGTCCAAATTAGGTGTTATTGACGTGTTTTTTGACTTTTGATGGTCCTTTTTCTTCTTCTTAGCCCGTCCCCTCATCCCCCCTCCCCGCCCTCTCTCACTCTCTATGCTAGAAGTGTCCTCAATACTGTTTATCCCCGCCAAAAGTGCCCCTAAAGCTTTTGGCACTATTAAGAGCATGCCCAATACAAGTGGTTCCTTTTATTAGTCTTCTCTAAATCATAAGTACTCATTCCCTTTGTTATGCATTTTTTTGGTTTTGGTCATTGGATATTAGTGTGTACTAATAAGGTCCTAATTTGAATTCACTTGTTTAAATAAATACATAAACATTGTAGTTCAGTTGACAAAAGATATGCAAAAAATATTCTTAACATTCTATCTTGTATTTACATGCCTTAAAAAGAGATCAAACAATCATTATAATATTTATCATTGTTTGAAGCTAACTCATTTCTCATGGAGCACTTTTGGTGCACGACCTAATGTTTTATTTGTGAAAATTATATATTCTAAAGTAATTTATTTTATGCAATTTACTGTTTTTTGACATTGTTTATTTGAAAGTTCCCTCCCGCTAGGGGCATAACAAATAGAAACATAGTCATACTATTCACCAGGACTAAGGCTTAAATATTGTACATGTTTATTAGAGTTGTCTTAGAAATGACATAGTATGTTTTGTAAGTATGTAAGTGTCACAACACGTAAATTGGAGTGGTGGAACAAGAGATTAAAACCATGCGAGCATAGAACTGTCAATTTATTTTAAACATATATTACCTATTAGAAGTGTCTCCCCTAATGCTTCTAGAGATTATTAGAAGTAGAAGCATCTCAATGCTTTCTACATCTAACCCTTTATCATATCCACATTTATAGACAAAGTTGTTAGCATTGTTGAATCCAAGTTTTCCAATTCATATTTAAATTATTCAAATTCAAGTGACAACTATATGACAACAACGTATTCAAAATAAATATCAAAACCTTATATATTCATCTTAGTAATTGACTACAAATCTTAATTAAACAAGTGGTTATATACTATTATACATGTATTATGATATGTAGTGTCAGAATTCATTTAGTTATTTTAATTTAATTGTAGTTTATTTATAGATAATAAAAAAGTTGTGATTTATTTGTGGATGATAAAAAAATAAATTTGTATGAAGCTTATGCTTGCCCACAACTAAATTTAAGTAGATTAGTTGTGAGTTTGTAGAACTTGAATTAGTAGTGAGTTTATAGATTTATTCTTGTGGTCTTTATGTATATGAGAAAAAATGAAGTCGTTTTTTATTGGTTAAGTTGGCTAGTAGGGAGGAAGGGTTTTTTTCATTTTTTAGCCTCTTTTTTATTGGTAAAATTTTCTTTTTGTGAATTGTTGGTGACTATAGTGTTTAATAATTTTTGTTTGTCTTATAATTATTACAATGCAATAACTTAATTACAATTTAATCATGTATTTTAGGTTGAGTTTGTAGTTTTTAGTACACAAATACTATAGGCATTTGTTAATGGGGGAGGAAAGATTAAAAAATTTCACCCTCTTTCTCCATTGGCAAATACATTTTTTTTCTTTTTAAATACTTCTATATTTACATAAATTATGAAAACTCTTCTCATCTATAATTTAAAAATGAATGTAAATTATTTCAATAACTTTTAAATAACTTAATTTAAAAATTAATCTATTAATTTTGAGGCGTTTTGAAAACGGTATATTTGAAAACGGTATATTTGATTTCGCTGCTAGACAGAGTAGAAACTGCGGGCTGCGACAACTGGATCGAGAGAGGTTGCGGGCTGCGGGCCAGGAAGGCTGCGACAGAGGCGACAGAGTAGAGAGGCTGCGGGATACGGACTAGGGTTTGTGGGCCAGGGACAGTGGATAAGAGAAGAGGACAGGGCTGCGGGCCAGGGAGGCAGGCTAGGGTTGCGAGTGGAGGACAGAGCTGTGGGCTAGGGCAGCGATTTTTCATGATTCAAAGACCAATCTCGGTAAAAGTTGAATTAGATAAATCAATTTTCTCAGGTAGACCCACCAAACCTTATCATTCTTTGCAGTAATCTTTACTTATTTCTGTCAAATCTGGTTTCAACAAGACATGCAAATCATGATTAAACATGAGGGTTTCAAAGACAACCCAAATATGGCACCACAAGGATCTATTATCTCAGAAACTCATACAACAATGGAAAACGAAATTTGGGGAAAGGTAGAAGTCTTCCAAAATCATACAACGGGTATAGCTAAAAAGTTGGTATATGTGAATGCAAAACAATACAAAGGGATTTTACGGCGCAGGCAAGCTAAAAAACTAAGAAGAACCCAGAAGAAAAACCTCACCTTGATTCTACCGAAGGCAACAAACAACAAAGAGAATTTTGTTTTCAGAGAACATAAAATGGCAGAAAAACAATCAAATCAGAAGGATAATAAAAAGGAACCAAAACTGAACAAAATCGACGGAACTGCAACATACAAAGAGGAAAGGGAAGACATAGTCCAGGACTCTAAATACCTATACAGTCCGACTTCAACCCCACTTTTGTGGTCTTCAGAACTATATGTGAAGGAACTCATGAATATGAAGGAAAGACTTGGAATTTTAGAAAACCAGAAATTGAAAGAAAATAGTGAGAGGAAAGAACTCACAGAAGTCAGATACAAGTTAGAAAGAGAAAATAAAATTCTCAAAGAACAGGTTCTAAATCTTCAAAACCTCATGGAAAGAGGGCAACAAGAGTTAACCATGATAAAACAAGATCTAGGACATATGAAAACAGGAGGAGAAAAAAGAACTGAAATGGTAAATGAGAAGGAAACAACTCAGATAGATGAGATCCAATCAGCAATTAAAGACATGGAAATAAAAGAAAATCAACTAAAGGATTGGATAGAAGAAGCTAAAACTTGGTCTCGATTAGTAAGTGGATCAGCAAATGAACAAAGGCAAGTCATGGAGAAACACATTAAAACACAGATAAAAGAAGAGAAAGATCAACAAAACAGAGCAGTAAATTTTATTATCAAAGGTCTAAAAGATTTTGGCGAAAATGAGAGAACTGACATATTGGCAAGAGACTTTCTTAAAGATGAATTGAAATGGACAGGTTACATTCAACAAGCAAACAGGATTGGCAAGAGAACAGAGGGAGGAAAGGATCGACACGTGCGAGTGGTTATGAGAAAAATAGAAGACAAACATGCTATCCTAAAAACAGGGGACTTCTTAGAGGCACACACATATATCTAGATGAGGATTTGACATTCGCTCAACAAGAAGATCGAAGGAAAGAATGGGAAAAAGTGAGAAAAGCAAGGGAAGCAGGAAAATGGGCACAAATGAGAAATGGGAAAGCTCAAATCAGTGATCATTTATCAAATAGGAAATAGGAATTAGGGGCCCCACGAGAATTCATGCACATAGTAAGCTGGAATTGCAGAGGATATCCATGGAGAAGAGGACCGGGTTTGGGGCCCATAACAGAAGGGAAAGATATTATCATTCTTACGGAAACGCATGAGCACGAAGGTTGCAAGGTTCTAGAATTTGAAGGCTACAAAAAAATTTCAGTTTGGAATGAAGGGAGTGAAACAGGGAAAGGTCACGGCGGAATCACAGTTTTAATCAAGGAAATATGGCTCGAAAATGTCAAAGTTGAAAAAGAAGATCCAAATAAACAATACATATGGCTGAAAATAACAGATGGCAAGACAACAATCAGATTAGCTGCTTGTTACTTTGCGCCGAAAGGATCAAAGACATATAAGAGAAGAAAACTGGATAGCGAAGATCCATACGCTTCAATAAAAAAAGACATTTCTGTTTTCAGTACATCTGGAGAAATAATTCTATTGGGTGATTTCAATGCAAGGACTGCCAATAATCAATCTCTTCAGTTGACCAGTTTAGAAGGAGGTGAAGACAATCCGTTATGGCTTAAAGAAGAAGAGAACAAGCTTTGGGAAAGACTATCTCAGGATGACAGTGGAGGGGTGTCACATTTTGGAGTTGAGCTTCTAGGCCTATGTAGCTTATACAACATGGTCATTTGCAATGGCACGAGAGCTTGGCCCAGGTCAGGCAACATCACTTGTAAAACATACAATGGGCAAAGTGTAGTAGACTATGTAATTTGTTCTCAAAGTTTTATCTCCACGCTTCTTGAGTTTGAAATTGGAGATTGTCCTATCGAATTAAAGTCTGATCATAGGCCTCTCTTGGTAAAACTTGGGACCGCCTTCAATCAGCAACAAAGGAATCAGGCTCATCACATGCAAAAGGCATCTCAAAAACAGGGAAAAATCATTCTCAATAAAGAAAATCAGGGAATATTTGTTGCAGCCCTTAAGCAGCAATTGCAGATAATGAGGAAAGATATAGAGAACACGGCGTCCAAGGGATCGAGTGATTATATTCCTAGTAATCTGCTGATATCTTTAATCCAAAAGGCTCTAATTGTCTGTGAGAGATCTAAGCCTAGAAAGAGAGTGGCAAATACTTTTCCGACAAACCCGTGGTATGATGAAGAGTGTAAAGCTGCCAAGAGAGCTTTGAAAGAAAATGGGATGAACAAAGAAAATAAAAAGATCTATGAGAGATTGGTACAACACAAAAAAGAGAGCTATGTGTGCAAGAGAAGGACAGAATTAATTTCTCTTGGAAAACACAATCCCAAAGGTTTTTGGAAGGAGTTACAACAGAAGAAAAAATACATAGAGAATAATATCACAGGTGCACATTGGTTAGAGTATGCAAGGACCCTTTATGAGCGTCCTCAACAAAAAGATGTCCCTCCCATAATTGAGACTTCAACTGAGCTTTTTTCGACAGAAGATATCAAGCAGGGAATAAAGAATCTAGCAAATGGTAAAGCCCAAGACATCGATGGTCTGCAAGCCGAATTTTTAAAATGGGGGGTTGAGGTCCTCACGCCACACATCAGAAAAATATTCAATGATGTCAATCAGAATGGCTTTCCAACGGAGTGGAAGACTAGTGTTGTTATTCCTCTATTTAAAAGCGGTGACATTAATAATCCGTCCAATTACCGCACCATAATGATCAACCCTCTTCTTGGTAAACTCTTTGGAGGTATGATAGAGCGGAGAATCAGCAGCTGGGCCGAAAGAGAGGGTAAAAGAGCAAAAGGGCAAGCGGGTTTTTGACCTAAACACTCAACAATTGATCATTGTATCACTCTTAGGCATCTGATTGAGAAGGTTTGGGACACCCAAGGAGAAGAAGCTTTTTGTTGTTTTGTTGATTTCAAGAAGGCTTTTGACATAGTGCCTAGAAAGAAACTTTGGGATAGGATGGAGGAGCTTGGGATTCCAGATGAGTTTAGAGCAGCAGTTCATAAATTGTATGAGCAGGTCTGAGCTAAAATTAAAACCAGAGAAGGTATGTCCGAATGTTTCGGTAGCAATATCGGTGTCAAGCAAGGATGCCCTCTTTCTCCCACATTATTCGGGTTATACATTGACAAGCTTGAAGATTGGTTAAACAAAACCGAGGGAGGAGGTATTCAGTTAGCAAGTTACGTGGTGAAGTTACTTCTATATGCTGACGACCTTATCCTAATTTCAAAAACAGCCCAAGGTTTGAGGGAACAGTTAAAAGCGCTAGAGCTCTTTTGTTAAGAAGTCGGGATGCAAGTGAACACCAGCAAAACAAAAATCATGATTTTCACATTGAAAAGGAAAGAGAGACAAAACATCTTCCTTTTTGAGGGGAGCCCTTTAGAAATAGTCACTGAATACAAATATCTTGGGATTGACTTTCACCACAAACTTAGCTGGGAGACTTGTAAAGCAAAAAGGATTCAGGGAGGTTGGAAAGCATCTTTCCTACTTCAAAACAGGTGCAAGAAAGCTGAACTTTGGGACTGGAAAACTAAAAAAACCCTTTTTGGATTGTTGGTCACGCTGGTTGTTCTATATGGCTGCGAAGTTTGGGGAAGTAGCATGTCAAATCACGGGTGGAGACAGATTGAGAGAATCCAGAAACATCTAATCACAAGCTCCCTTAAAGTCAAATCAACTGTTCCTTATGAGATCTTGTTAGCTGAAGCGGGTTCTTTCTCGTTGGAAGCTTCGGCAATATCTCGGATGATAAGCTATCTGAAAAAAGTTGAAAACATGGACAACCTTCGTTGGCCCAAAATAGTTATGAACGACACTTTAGAACGCAGAAAGAAAACCTGGATGAATCAAAATACTAAATGGATGTACAAATGGGGCATCAACTTGCAGGAGTGTCCTAACAGAAACAGGGAAATAAAAAATTATGTGATAGAAAAGTTCAGGACTGCCATGTGGACGGGTCAGATTGGTCGAAAGAAAGCACATTATATTAGAGAATTCAACTACACTGGGGAACATGATGAAAAAGCTTATCTAGGGGCAACTATCAAGGGTAAAGCAAAGATTCTAGTGGCGCAGTTAAGAACTGGATCGCATCATCTTCGATGTGAAATTGGTAGATGGACTATTCCAAAGGAAGATTGGGAAAGGAGAATTTGTCTCTTCTGCAACAAAGGGGTCGTCGAGACAGAATGGCATTTTGTCATGGAGTGTTCAGCATATGAGGATATCCGTATTCAGTACAAAAACAACCTAAAGGTGGACAGACTAGAGGAACTCTTCGAAGGAACAAAGCTCCCAACGATGGCGGGCTTCATCCTCAAGATTCACAGCCGAAGAGCGGATATTGAGAGGAGACTAAAATCTGATTAAAATAATTGTCTCTGTGGTCCCATAGACTCTTTAGTCTCGTGGACGTCATTAAAATCTTTCATTTCATTTCATTATGAAGTAATATATAAAAATATTTTGACTTGTTAAAATTTATAGGAATATTTGCATTTAGTTAATTTGATGGCATTTGTGAAGGGTAATTTAGTTAATTTATTATATTTTTAATGTTTTTTAATTATTTAATTTTCTTTACTTGTATTTATGATATTTATATTAGTTTATTTTTTATTTTTTAGTTATATATTTGTAAGTTATTATTTAAATGTTTTTTATAAGTAATTATCATTTAGAGGAATGTTCACTATTTTAGATTTCTCACCTTCTAAAGTCTTTCTTCATTAACAAAATTTTCAATGAACATGGTGCTTAGTAAATTACCTTTTTCTTACAATTATTATTAATATAGGATTAATCCAATTATATATTTTATATAAATTAATAATTTCTAAGAAATATTTAATGTTAAGATTTAATTTTTTTATTTTATTTATAATGATTCATAATTGTATTGTTCATTATAATTTTATGGTCATTCTAAATTATAATTTAATCTTATTATGATAATTCACTTAACACGAAACTTGGATCCCCCAACTTCTGACACAAAACAAACACTACCTATTAACCTCATGGAATAGCATACACCAAACCCTAAACAATCATTTAACCTTTATTAATACACTTTCATTTAATGGATAAGTAATTGGCAATGTCTCATCACCTCTGCAGTCTACAAACACAATAAACGTATTATTTATATATATATATTACAGTTTAATAACCATACCATTTTAAAAATATAAATCTTTATTTATTTATTCTTGAATACGAACTATATTACATATTTTATTATCTTGGAGGGGTCATACTCATTACACATCCCTAGAAGTACTAAAAACCCCTAAAATGAAAGGTCAATCTAAAAAAATTGGCTTCCAACCATCTGCATGGTTTTACATTCATTGCCCACCATCAACTTGCTCAATTTCACATTGCTTAAACGTTGAGAATATACCCTTGGATCCTCCCACCTGCATCAAAAACATGGTCAACAATCATAGATCTAAGCTTAAACCTACCTTCACGAATACACACACATAAAAAGACACAGAATCCTTTGTAACTTACCTGTCTGGTAATGTTACAAGTGGTTTTAGACTTTTGGCAAGATCCACTGCATGTTGTGCACAGTTAACAATCTGATTGAAACAAATATATCTTCCATAGGAAGATGAATCCTCAAATACACAGATTTGAGCATCTGCTAAATATCTCACATCCACACTTGCCAACACCCCATCCTCATACATCTGAGCTGCACCTACTTACCCAAAAAAAAACAGATTATGCTGAATCAGGAAATCATAGACCTACATGTTTCCTTGCAGAAGTAAGAAGTATGTAAGAGTGTGACCTAGGTTTAAATTCTAAGTTGTTTAAAGTTATAAACTAAGTACTTTTGAATCTAACCCAAGTTTACAAATCTTGAGAGTGTAATCCAAACTAACCCCACACAGGGTTAAACTAGGTTGCCCATATCCTCACCCAAGATTTACATACATGTTCATAAGAGAAAATCCAGCAATTTTTGTTTAGATATATGGATTGCATTCGATTCCCTTGTAAGAATCACTACTCCAAAACTGTCCTACCTACTTAAATCAATTTTCAACTTTTAGCCATGAGCCAGCTGCATTTGTGTGTGAGATCCAACCTTTGAGATATGCCAAAGTAGATTCTGAGTTATGCTGAGAAAATTCAGGTCCTACAACAAGAGCTGCATTAACTGTTACCATCTTTAGTCCTCTATCCATAGCCAGTGCCCACGCTGTCTTTTCTGCAAGTGTTTTGGCCAAGGCATACCACAGCTGCACAACACATGATATTGTGCTAAAATTTTAAGTTCTCTCACACGGTTATTTTGTAAAGCATGTAAAAACATATTAATAAGCTTTTAAAGTTTTTTTTTTTTATATTTGATAAGTTGTAAATAAAATGAACCCTTTAAAGTAATTTTCCTTGTGAATATTTATTGCTTAATATGGGGATCACCCAACTAAATGAAAATCTGTGAAGCATGCAGTCCCTACCTTAAGTTTTCTGCAATAACTTACATCACTCCAGTACCTTTCATCAAGATCATCAGTGGCACTTGGATACTCACTCCAGATGGCAGCACACACAGAGGAAGTGAAGACAACTTTTTTAATGGTCTCTGTCTGGGCACATGCTTCCAATACATTATGAGCTCCTCTAGCTTCAATTTCTACCATTCTCTCCTGCATGTTATCGAATGCACCTTTCAATCCCAACAAACACCTATTTAAAACACACTGACCTATATATACAAACATTGCAGTCCAGAGAATTTTTCTAGAACTCTACAACTTGGGCTTTCCACTTTTAAGACACAGATATATAACAAAACACAGGTATATATGAAAAATTGACAATACTATGATAGTCAACAATTTTATCTTCACATGCCTCTAAATATTATCCCCTGTTTTTATTTATTTATCAATTTTGGTATTCTTAGGACCCACTTAATATCTCTATACATTTTATTTTATTTAGGGTGTAAAAAGTTTTAGACACAAAGTACTATACATGCTCCTGTTAAGTATTTACCATATCATAGGATTAAAATAGCAAGAGCTTAACACTAATTTCTGTGAATAGCAATTATGGTACTAAGGAAGCTTTTTGTCCACATTTAGATGTTACAGATATACAACTCCTGTACTTTGTCCTATGGATCTGACAAATTCTTATTCTATCCAATCATTATATATCTATCCATCTGCCATTAGTTTTCGTTTAAAAAAAATCTTACATTATAGCCAGCTGCATTTTGAGACTGATCAAATGCATAGAAGAGACCACAGCACCCTTTGAGAGCATCTGTAATACTATGATAGTCCAACACATCTGCTGCAAATATTTTCAGTCCTTCGTTAGCGCTCCTCATTTCAATAAGCTTTCTTGCTGTCTCACTTTCTCCTGCTGCTGTTGAAAACATTGACATAATATAGTCAGCATTATGCATTCTTAATTAACACTTACAATGCTGCTGCTGCTGAAAAGTGAAAAAAAAACCATTATATACTTCATTACATCATGTTCTTACATATACTGATGATATCCATAAACTCCTTATACTTCACATCTGATCCCTTGATGGGCATCATTTTTATGGCAATGACTATAAGGAAATAAATGCATTAAAATCCGAAGGTACCGTGTTCTTACAAATTATGCTGCTACTGCTGAAAACATTTACAACATTTTCCTATCTGAACTTTTTTTCATACAGACGAGGGCCATGTTATGTTAGGTCTCATGCTTTGATGAATTTCATTATGTTGCGATGGGCATCCAAGGGATTATGTTCAATGAAATAAATGGATTGGAATCTAGTGATAACTAGCTGAGGGGAAAGTTACACATGAAAATTCATTGATATCTAGTGATTCTGCCGCTGAAAAACATTAACATTATACATTCAATACAACAACAAATTCTTTCAATTTTCATACAGATCCTAGTCCTTGATCTAGGGACAATACAGCCATAATTAACTATCCAAGGATTTTATGTGGGGAGAAGGGTAAGGAGGAGAAGAGACTATTGGCATGGAGATATGCCAATGTAGTAGAAGGCTTTCACATTGGAGGCATCACATAATAATTAGATATGAGGCTTTTACAGTTACTATCCATAATCAATTAGAGAATATTAAAGTTACTAATAAACACCTAATGATAAAAGAGCTCTTACTAATAGAAAAGTCCTTATATATATATATATATATATATTTTGTTAGATTATATAATGGTTAATTGGTTATAGGATGAGTATTTTTGTTGGTTCAATGTTCCCTTCTTCTGTAAAATTGCCTCTAAATACATGTTTTACTACCCATACTTTACTTAATACATGCCTCTTCAATACATCTTAGAATTGCTTTTGAGACTCAAAATCTTCACTCATTCAATTCAGTGTTGTAAAAGAACTTAAACACAAACTTATATTTATTAATATTAAAAAAATACCAACTAAAAAATGTGAGATAGCTTAAGCGGACATCTCACTAAAGGCATCATAGTAGGTAGACACCCCCTCTCAGTCCTTAAATGTGGCAATTTTCTCTACACAATTTTAGACTATAGAGACTTAAAAAACAATCTAAAATTAAAAAAAAACCACTAAACTTAGCCAACCTCCATGGTGAAATGTTGCATGCACACTGTAACCTCTAAGGAGAAGGCCTTTTACAATCCACAAGCCCACATAAGTGGATGCATCCACAACACATACTGTCTTAGAGTTTGAGGAGAAAATAGTCATGGTGAACAAGGCATCAAATTGTTATGATCATTACATGGGCTTATATAGCAACTATTTCTTCTCCTGAAATTTTATTTATATTGGAAGTTGCAAGGTCACATTCTTTGAACTGCATGCGTACTAAATGTGATGTTATGAAATTGAGGGAGAGTGGAGAATGTGTGTTGGAACAAGGCAGTGTGATAATGGGTGTCTAATTTTGATTGGTGTAGTTTGGTGGTAGTTGGAAATCAGATGCATGTCAAAGAAATATGCACTACAGATGGAAACCTCCTGTTTGTAGAAGAATATTTGAATTACAACTACTACAGGTATCTTTCTTTTTCTCGACATGTATTAGTTTAAAACGTTTGGACATAGTTTACTATTGCCCACAAGTAAACTACCTTCTCCTGGGTCACTCTCCACATAAGTGTGTGCTGCTTTTTTAAATAAGTTTTTGAAGAAAACAAGTTGAAAAAAAATTGTGAAAGGATTTTGATGATAATAAATTTTAAAATAGAGTGGTTTTAATAGTTGTTTAATTTATATTTTAATATTTAAAATAAAATATATTTATAATATATTAATTTTAAAATAAAATATTATTAATTATGTTAAGAGTTAAATTTATAATAAGAAGAGGGAGCGGAAAGTTTTAATTATATTGAGAATATAGTAGGGAGGGTTTTAATGCTATGTTCGTGATTGAAAAAATTAATATAGATGTTTATATTAAATAGATTTTTAAGAATAAATAATTAAAAATTAAGTAGGTCCTTAAGAATATAATTTCACATACAATATTTTATAAACTTTTCATTTTCTAAATTATTAAAATATTATATAAGAACACATAAATTTATTTTGTAAGTTTTATGATTTATATATTAAAAATTAAAAATGATTTTGATACTTTATCGAATGGTTGTGAAATTATTTTCAAATTAATATTAATAATATATTGGAGAGATGTACTTAGAAAAAAGTAATGAAAGTGGTTTATATGTGAGTATTTGAAATTTCTAAGTTAGAAATAATAAATAATAAATAATATTAATATCTTAAATAAAGGCATTTGATAAAAGCTAGTAGAAGTTGGAATAATAATTAGTAGTACCACATCTCACAAATTAAATAAATAATTATTTTATATGTAATTTGTTTTTATTAATTAATTATTTTTATGTAAATAAAATATAAATATATTGTTCAAAGGATAAAATTATTGTTAAAATTAAATTATATATTTTTTTCATATTTTGAAAACATATTTTTGAAATACAACAAATATACTTATTAACAGGGTTGGAAAAATTTATGTAAAATTGTTAAAAGAGATATTTCTCACTCTTTTATATAGACCTACCTAAAATATTGTGCTTGTAGTTTAATTTGTATTCAATAAAAATGCCTAAGAGCTAAGCACAACATGTGAATAAGTGTTATAACATATCAATACGTTGAATACACATTTATTTTATTGTAATTAATTCAAAATATATATTTTAAAATAAATTAATAACACAATAATTTTATTGATTGATAATTTAGGTACAATATTTACACATTATATTATATAGTTATTAATCTCCAAATGTCTCCGAATGGTTTTCGACAAGACTCAATTTTAACCAAAACCAATTTTAATTATAAAATTGAAACTAAAAATTATTAAATTCAATTAAAGATCCAAAACTTTCACACTCAATAATATGAGAACAAGATATTTACAAAAATTACACATGGTCTCGGAGGCGAGCTCCAACCCGGACCAGAAGAGGACGGAGTTGAAGGGCGATGTAGATACCCGACCCTCCTTTAGTTGAGCCGTCTAGTGGAGTGTACATCCCTCTCCGGGACGATCCTCCTCTCGGAGCGGCGGCTTGTAGTTCTCGTGCTTTCTGTTTGCCCTTTAGGCCTACATGGTATTTTTGTGGGACCGTGGTTCTCCTATCGCCACTGCTAATGTAACTCTCTTATATTTTTTTAATATAATGTGCAGTTCAACAGTAAAAATTACACACGGTTCTCCATCACTCACATCAATGTACAAGTCTTTCGCTAGCCTATCTAGGCGGCCTTCTATTTTATTAGTTCTTATTGGTGATATTCTTGAGGAGGAGAGACGTATACCTCAAGAATCTTTTTGGGACACATTTTGTGTTTGGATTCCCATAAAATTGATCCTCACCCACATTCTTTTAATGCGTAGTTACATGCACTTATCTTTCATATTATGTATTTTGATTTTTTTTTTTTTTGTGATCATTATTTTATAAATTCAAATAAAAAATTACATATTACTTTCACAAATATTATATATTATTAATTAAATAGATTGTAATTTAATATAAAAGATGTTACCTAGTCATTCATCAAAATAAAAATCTTAAAAGGTACTTATTAATAAAAAAAGAGACTAGTACCAATAAACCTAACAGAACAGAATAAAACATCTCAATCTTTAATATTTAAATCTAAAAAACAAAGCAATCTTAATTTCAATCAAAATAAAATAAAATAAAATAAAATAAAATAATATATATATATATATATATAGTGCCCAAATATGCCACAGGTTTGACTTTATAATAAGAAAATACTTTTGTTAGTGGGTACACTCTATGTTTCACATGGTCTTCTCCTTTTCACGTGCACGGGGTGTTTTGGTAATTTCCTTGATTGGAGGGTATCAAAGCCTATTTTAAAGCAATTCCTAATCCTCGGAGCACGCTTGATGACTTGCTCGCTTGCACTACATTGAGGGTGATATCCTTGTCACATCTTTCTTTATTATAAGTTGGGATAAGACTTATTAAGTTAGAATGGTGTATGATACGTATTAAATTGCAAAACTAATATGGTTAAATAGAAATGTAGAATATTGAAATAGAGCTTGGTTTATTATTTCTATAACTAGCAATCGCATGTGTATAATGCAATGCGAACGCCGAACGATATATGTTATTTGATTTAGAGGGATAGATATTACTTGTGTAGTTGATGTTGATAATGGGTGTGATTGAATTTGTTAAGTGTAGGAATATAGATGAACCACTTCATTTAAAGGTTCCATCTCTACATTTCAAACTTGTTACAAATTCGTACATATATATTTGCGATTCTCATATCATGAGTGGTGGCGCTTTTCTGTCAATTTTATTTGTACTAAACATGTTACATGAAGACTTTCGTACATGTGTAGATTTATATCATGAGTGGTAGCCTTTTGTGGCCTTTTTTTTTGCACTAAACATGAATACATTTGATATTTATTTGGATAGTTAATTACTTTTATAGTTGATGTGGTTTGTAATTATTTAGGGGAAATTATGCTAGTGTTGCATCAGTTGTTTGGTTGGTCTTTTGTTGAAAAAACCTTTTTTGTATAGTCGATAATGGGTGGGATTGATAGTGGTAGTGTAGGAATATAGATGAAACATTACATTGATTTGCTCTATGTGTACATTTAAATTTGCTACAAATTCGTACATGTATAGTTGCAAATCTTATATCACTACATTTGATCTAAACATGAAGACCTTTGTACATTTACAGATTTTATATCATGAATGGTAGCCTTTTGTGGGCAATTTTATTTTCACTAAACATGAATACAGTTTATACCCCTTGAACGATAGGTATGTACCAATTATTGTGTATGTTGAAATCTCGTTTCCCCAACATTTCAATACTGATTTTCCAATTAAAGTCAGAACAAATGTTGCGGAATACATTAGAAGGGATGTTAGATAAAACTTAGATGTGTAATATTTGAATACAAATTCAAGTGAGACATGTAAGTTTGCTAATACTCGATCTCAAGAATGTAGTGAATGTGAAGTGTTGTAGTCAAAGTAGATTGAAAGAATGACTAAGTGCTTTAACATATTATCTCTCCATGAAACTAAAATGAGACAAAATATGCAATTATATATAAACAAATCTGAAATGGTTATGGTACATTCCAAATTTCTTTATTACCTCAACGAGTTTGAGTGCATCATTGTTAGAGCTATTTTGTGCATATCTTACAATCATAGCATTCCATGAGACCACATTTCTTTGAGGCACTTTGCAAACAAAAAATGGTATATGTTATTTGTGTTATAGGGATAGTTTTTACTTTTGTAGTTGTGTTTGTTTAAACTATGGGTGATTGATTTTGTATGTGTAGAAATATAGATGAGTCACTTCATTTAAAAAGCGCAAACATGAGGTTTAACCCTTTAAACTATTCAAAATGCAAAAAAGTGATATAATGTACAAAGATTTGGATGGAAACAACTATAATTTACATTGTCCTTTCTCGCCATTTTAAATTTGTAGGTATTTATGTGCAGATGAAGACATTAAAAATGTGTTGTTGCTAGTTAACATAAAGAAATAGACAACAATAAAAAGGAAAATTCGAACATGTATGTTGAAACATGTGATTTTGTAATTGTAGATATATAGACGAACCACTTCATTTAAAAGTTTCATCTCTTCATTTCAAAGTTGTTACAAATTCATACATATACATTTACAAATCTCATTTCATGAGTGGTATCGTTTTGCGAACTATTTTATTTGAACTTAACATGAGAAGAATTAATAAATCCACACAAATATATAAACTTCAATATATCATAATTAAATAGTTTTTAGGATAGAAGAAGTATTGAGTAAAGTAGTAACGGAGGTGCTATCAAAGCAAAGTGTAGTATTTACGAAGGGTTGAGTGATAATAGTCTTGCTTCCTCCTCTCTTCTTGTTCCAAGTGTTGTTACATGCGCCATTTTTGAGTACCTTTTGAATGAAAAAGGAGGTGAAATGCACAGATTTGTAAGCGAGGGAACTTTGGAGAAAGATGTGAATGTCAGACCCTGCCTTTCAGTGGTTCCAATGTCGATGGTTGCTCTGTGCAAAGTAAGTCCTTGTGACTTGTGGATAGTTAATCCCCATGCTATTTTAATCTGAAAATGTCTTTGATTGCCTCTCGAAATAGGGGGTATGGGAATATGTAATGGGTTGGAGGGATCCCAACATGGGCCGTAGTATCTATCAAATTTTACAACAACAAATAAAGGTAATGTTGGTGGTTGCATTGATGCATCATAGAAAATGTCGGTGATTGTTCCTGTGGCACCATTCATGAGGCCTGCATCAACCCATAGATTTGCAATAAGCATGATTTTTTGTTGTTTGCACAACATAACTTTGTGTTCGAACTGATCATCATCAGGATTTCTTGGTCTAGTCCGCCTGTTACTTTCAGCAATGGATTGGGCAATCGGAACGTTCAATGCCTTCAACATTTGTAGGTTGTTGGAGTCCACTAGATTGTGCAGAAGAAAAATCACACCCACAAAGATAAGAGATCTATGTGAAGTTGGAGAAATCATCTTTGGAGATGAAGGTAGCAGGGTATATTCTAGCTAAGTTGTATTGGATGATGTGGAGGAGGAGAATGAAATAATCCTCTACTACTATAGTGAGAGGTTCGCAATTGCATTTGGGTTGTTCAATTCACATCCCCAGGAACAACTATTAGCATTATATGTAGGTTGATAAACAAACCCCTTGGAACAACTATTAGCATTATAGTGGTGACAAAATATTCAGGTTTATTTTTTTTTGTTTCTGAGCACATGGAGAGCTATTTGTCCTATTATGTTATTCAAAAAGTGGTCATTGCAGTCCACATTACAAGACATCTCCCTACATTCACTACATTCTTGAGAGCGAGTATTAGCAAACTTACATGCCTCACTTGAATTTGTATTCAAATATTGCACAACTAAATGTTATCTAACATCCCTTCTAATGTATTTTGCATCATTTGTTATCTATCCAACATCTTTGAAGGAGGATCCGCGTTTACAACAACACCACCTTGGGAATTACACTCTTTATAGATTCTCAAACCACTAATTACACCCATACTACCTATGCCTGGATCCTGGTGGAACTTGACACTGATAAAAATCTCCCTGCTACTATAGATCTTAGAGTGCAAAATAGAACTTGGTCACAAACTCTTGATTATGAAGGTCTACCTTTCCGATGTAGAAGATGTTTTGGCTTAGGACACACCTCTACTGCTTGTGGGATGGAAAAATGTCAACATGAAAAGTGAAATTGATGGAAAGACGCACTCTCAGAACACCTAATTTTTGATGCTAAAAGGGATCTTGAATCAAAAGCAGAAATAGTGGCTGAATCCAAATCTACCCTGGAAACTCCTCTATCTGAAAATCAAATTGTTAGGAGCATGAAAAATGCTCAAGTTGTTGAGGGCAGCAAGGAAAATAATATGTTTGTGGTTGTCCCAATTGGGACAAATGCGACTAAGGAGAATACCCCTCCTTTGTCTTCTCCTCCAACAGTGGAGACTCCATCAGGCTGGGTTACAGTTAGCAAAAAGAAAAAAATTCACCCTGAAGGAGAGCTATACGTCTGGATGATTTTCTTTGTTAGTGTTCGGCCGGAGTACATTGTTATCATTTTTGTGGCCGGATCACAGTGTGTTTTCTTTCCAATGGTGTTGTTGTACCATTGTTGTTTGTTCGTTGTTCATTCGTTGTTTTTTTGCTGATGAGTTGATGGTTGTTGTTTCTTCTTTGCAGACAACTTTCTGCAGTTGGTCCTTATTGTTTTATCTGGATGTTGATCCCCGTCTTTGTGCTTATTCTTTCAATTCTAGCTTCTGAGCCTTGTTGTACAAGGGTATAGTCCCTTTCAAAAAACTATTTACCAATAATAATAAAAAAACATATACCATTTGGCGTTCACATTGCATTGTACACATGAGATCGCTAGTATTAATATTTTAACATTCTTCTTTAATACTTTATTCATACAATAGGATTTGGAGCCAATTTTTCTATTAAGAGTTTTCAAGCCCAACACATATATACAATTAGATTGATGCTATTTGTCTAATTACTAGAGAAAGTAAACTAGATAAATAAGTGACATGTAATGCTTAGATGTATATATACATATAGAGTATACATATGTACATATTGTGATTTAGAAGTGAGAATGTAAATGTGTGCTTAAAGGTGACATTGACTAAAACATTTGATGAAGATTAGAGGAGCAATTTTTGGATTGTGTATTGAATATAATACCGACTTGATGAGAACTATGACCTCAAAACAAGAACTCTAGCCCTAAAACCCCATATTTTAAAGTCGAAAACACTAAAATCAACTCCTAAATCAAAGAGTGGTGCCATCGGTAGTACCATTTTTTGGGTTAAAATTACAACCTTTTGCAACCATGACCTTAAAAGTCCACAATGTTGCTAACAAAAACCTTAAAATCAATCAAAAAGTGGTGCTACTGGTATCACCTTTTTTTTGGAGGGGGGAGGTGTCCTTAGTAACCAATACTATTTCAATGAAAACCTTAATAATCAACCTCGAAATCGAAAAGTGGTGCTGTAAGTGGCATCATTTTTTCCAGGGTTAAAATTCAAACATTTTTGAAAGCATGGCCTTAATAATTGATAAGTTGTAACCAATATCTTAAATCAAACCCCAAATTGAAAAATGATAACCTCCCTCCCTCCCTCCCTCCCTTTTAAGGTTCAACATTGTAGAATTTTGAACCACAACTTCAAAAAATAGTAAATAAAACCATAAAATCAACCTTAATATGTTTACTCCTTTAGGACCATTTATCACTCCAATCACCAAACAATAAATAATGACATACCAATATTTTATTTATTTATTACACACACACGATACACATGAAGTATGCATAATGAAAAAGTGGAAGCGAAGCCCAACTTAACTTCAATATCGGAGATGAAATACGCCCATCCATACCCAACACAAGGGTACCCACAACAAGGATATTATAAGAAGCAACAAAAAAAAATTTAGGCTCCATTCTAAATGTTCATAAACTAACTTCAACATATATCGTGGAGCATGAGGAAGAGGCTCCATTAGTGGAATATTTCGAGGACCTGGTGGAGAATGGTCAGGAGTATTTAGAAAAAAATGGTTATATGTAGATTTAATGGGTTATGGCCATCCACACATGCCCTAAATCAATGGATACATTCAAAATGAATTTTTTTTATGATATCTATCTATGCTCAAAAAGTTTTTTCCTTGCTCTATTCGGGGATCGGGAGGATTGTTAAAGATCCCCAACGAATGGAACTTGATTTTGGGGTAATGTATAATTGTTTATAACTCCATGGTTTCTAGATTTTGATTTGAATTCTCTCTTAGTGACTAAAATACATGTATGGGTTCAACTTCCCAACTTACCTCTATATATCTTTTCGGCTCCCATCATGATAGGTGATGATTTGGGTACCTTCATCAAACATGATGAGAAGATATCTAAAGTAGGGTTGTGTACTTTTAATTACATTTGTATAGAGGTATATCACATTAGGGATCTACGGGATAAAATAATACTCAAATGTGGTAAGATCTCAACACATTCAAGCGTCGGATTATGAAAATACAATTTTTCGATGCCACATATGTAGACTCCCAAGACATCTACAAGCTACATGTCCTTAGAATAGAGTTCATTTGCCTAAGAAAAAACAGACAAAACCAAATCCCAAAAGATGGAGTTCTCGAGAACCATAAGTTGATTTTGGAGTTGATGATCGGGATGTAGGTAGCCAACATTCCACATTACTAGAAGAAACTTATTTGGGTGAACCTACCCGTCACAAAGACGATAGTGGGACTGAAAAGTTAGATAGAGGAGAGGAGAAAATCACCTCATTGGGGATGAATATGAAGGATTCATAATCAAGAGGGTTGAAGATGGGCCAAAAATAAGAGAATTCAAACTTAGATAAGGAGCTAGTGGCTCAGTCGAATCTTGAATAATTGAGTTAATACTCTCCTCATGGTTATAAGGATTTAGATTTATAGATAGTCATGAAGGAACCCTCTTAAGGGGAGTAACATGAAGTGAACAAAAATGGGCAAAAGGGAAAGATTGACGTTGATATGGGGCATTAACTTATATTCTTTTGGGTCTTTTCACTAACTTTTTGCAATCTTTTATCTATTTCTAGTTGGATCAAGTTATTTTGATCTTGTTCAGTGTTGGTTTTTAGTGATTTTTATTGTTTTATCTTTTTGTTACGTACATGGTTTTGGGAGCCTTTCAAAACCTGAAATACGTACCTTATAAAAAATATTGAATACAAATGACATTGAATTGCACAAACTATTTCATAAACATATTGTTGCAAAGTCCATATTCAAACCAAATAAACTAAAAGATATTACATTATATTAATATAAATCAATAATATAAGCTAATAAATGTAGAAATCATTCATAAATTCATCGAAGATCATCTGTAAGTTAAACACTCCTTCAAAATTACCATACACACATCATATTAAGTAAACCCTTGACGATATGATCATGAAAACCATATCTAACCAACTAAGTGAAACTAAATTAAACGATCATCCTTTAGATTATTTGGTGTACAAACAAAATGTGGTAATTGTCTTGTTTTGATCCATGCCATCATACTACCTTCATAGCTTGTGCGTCTCCCTCAATATTGAAATCCTAAAATATGGCTAAATTTGAAATTTTGAAACCTTGAAATTTGACTAAGTTTGGAACATGAGAGGATCCTCCAAAACCTAAAATCTATAGTATAATTTTTAGATGTCTGAAACCAATCTCAAACATACTAGAAGTATATACATAAAATAGAACTTGAAGTATAAAAAAGTAAATGTCCATATGTAAATGTAAACTTAAAAATATTATTTTATGTATATAAGGTCTCATTTGATAGGTTTTATTTTGTGAAAGGAGTAGGGGATAGAGGGAAATTTTGCAAACTGCTCTACTGCTCCCTAAGGTGGTGGGGATAGCAAGGATGGTTATGAGAATCACCCCCTTCCCTCCTCAGTGCTCTTTTTATCTTCATTATTTTAGTTTTTCGCATTCTATTTTTCATTTTTTGTTTCATTTTTATGTCAATCATTAATTAAGGGAAAATACCATTAAATATTGTCATTTTTATACATGAAACTCAAAACTGTTATTATTAGTGTGTTTGTCTTGAAATTTTGATGATAAAAATACTTTATCTAACATGCCATTAAAAAAAAACTTATATAACGTATACATTTTTCTGCATAGCTAGATTTTAATATATCTTATTTTACTAAATATTTAACACTAGTGTTATTTAGCTACAACTATTAGTAATGCATTAATGTTAATCTTAAATAGTGTTAAAAAAATATTTTAAATGTATGACATCCTACAATAATTAAGAATTTATAATTAGATAACAATTAGAGCTGTAAAAAATAAGTGACATGGAACATTAATAATATTTAAAACATCAAAATAGTGGTTTACAAAATAAATAAAAAATATTGAAAAATAAAATTTAAAAACACCATTAAAGAATTAACAAATAGACGAACTTGACAAATAGCAAATATCACAATCTCAGATGATGAAATCATCTATAGGGTTACGGGTCAGAGGGAAAAAACCAAATATGGAAGAGGGAAGAAAAGAAGTCAAGGCTCTATGGATAGATAAAGATTTCAAGTCATTTTCTTAAGAATTTTTTTGCTGTTTCATTTTCTTGTTTAGAAGATAGAAACCATGTAATAGATTACAAATTTGGATGATTCATGGGACAAAGGGGATACTTTATTAAACAATGTTCAAAGTGATTTAATCCTCATTCAAAAAAACAGAAAAACATCCCTGTTTGAGTCAATCTACATGCTCTTCTTACAGTGTTTATGAGAGAACAGATATTCAAAAAAGTAGGGGATGCCATTGGATAATAACTGTAAATTAAGCATTTTCTTCCTATTTCTAATAAAGGTTTGGGCCCTTTCAAAAGCTCGCATTTACCCTTAATAAAAAATAGGAAATTTTTGAAAAATGTTTAAAAAAAATATTTGAATTTTTTTTGGTTGTACTTAATAGCTAAGAAGATTGAAAATGTCAAAAAGTTACTTCAAAAATCAAAGGGTACTACTGGTAGCACCTCTTTTGGAATGTGTGTAAAAAATAGCCTCTAAATGCGAAATCTAAAAAATGAGAATTCTGGTGGGTTCTCTTCAAGTAAGTGATTATGGTATTGCCATTCTAAACAATCTAGATTATACATTGTCGCTCCCTCGTAGTTTGAAGCTGGTGCGTATACTGTTGTTCTTAGAGGTTTGGATTTTATATTCTCATTCATACTGGTTTGGACTGCACATTTTTGTTCTTTGAAAATATGAAGGCATGCCATTCTTTTTTGGAACTTGCATTCACTTCTATTTTTGTTCTTAAAAAATATTGCTCAAATTTCCATACTTTTGTTCTAGTCACTTGCAAAATAGAAAATATTTTTCTTTTCCTAATTAGGTGGAAATATTTAAAAACTACAAGGCAAAAAACTATTTTGGGACACATGTTAAGAGTTAGATAGGATTTTAAGAACCATCTAATTATCGAACCCCTAGACAATGACAATATTATACCAAAAAAAATTCGACAATTGGATTAACTCGATTAAAATGCAACCCAATGTCAAGTTTTGTGTCAATATGTGGATTTTTGTTCTTCAATGAATAGTTTAATGAATGTGTGATCTTCTTTAGAATACCTGCATATGGTTAATGAATTTTGTATAGAATGAGATTGTGATAACTTCTTGATATCTCTAAGCCGGCAAATGAACTAAAGTGCTTGTGCATTTATATGAAAATTGAATTCAAATTGGGTCAAAGAATAATATGTTATCCCACTTTTTGGCATTTTGAATACACCAAAACATTGAATTTTAGACATTTTAAAAAATCCATAGACAATAGTTTCCAAACTGTACAAAATTTGGAAATAATGTAAACCAATGAAATGTTACATTTTAAAATGTAGATTTTATGTACAATTTTTAATTTTAAATTTTTTATTAATTACTATTTGTTACCTTTCTCCATAATTTTTTGAGCTTCGATGAGGATTCATAACCCAACTAGGAGGGGGGTCCTAGTATTATTTGTTGTTAGCTTACTTGCTTTCTACACTTCCTAGTTTCTAGTACCATTATTAGTTTTGCTTTTCGCTAGGCTAACACTATGCACACTTGTGTGTGTAGATAACATATCAAAGTGGAGGAGGATGATCAGATATACTCTCAACCTATTCTTCCAAATTGTACAAAATTTAGGAAATAATGTAAACCAAAAACCAATGTTACATTGTGAAATGCCTAGATTGTATGGCCAATTATTGGGTTTTAATTCGGGCGTCTTAATCTCCTATTTGTTACCATGTGGCACAAGAACTAGTTGAGCTTCGATGAGGACTCATAACCTAACTAGGAGGGGGGTCCTAGTATGGCATTTGTGGATAGCTTCAAAATAGCTTTCTACATCTTCCTGAGTCACGAAGGGATCATTCTCAGTTTTGATTTTCGCTAGGCTAACACTATGCACGCTAGTGTGATGTAGCGAACATATGAAAGTGGTGGAGGAGTCCTCAGATATACTCTACATAAAGTATTCTTCATTCCTTTTAGGGCAGAACAAGATCCCACTCCTTGTGAACCTAGATTGTTGGCCATTATTGGGTGGCCTTCGGGCATCTTGTCTCCTATACACCATGTGGCACAAGAACTAGTGCTAAAGACTTTAACCTACTACATTGTATGTACATGTTCTGGATCATTTTTTTTAGAGGCACATCTTTGAGTCACGAAGGGATCTTCTTAGGATTTGAGGAAAGGGCTAGTGGATTGCGACATATGAATTGGTGGAGGAGTCCTCGTCACTCCACATAAAGTAGCTCTCGAAGGGCAGAACAAGATCCCACTCCACTATAGTGCATGTGGGTTTAGGTGATGATAATTATATTAACTAGTTATCTTTAATACTAGATTATGTACATGTTGTATCATTTTTTTTGGATTTTTTACATATACATATACATATACAGTATGGATATATATATATTAATTGATATATAAGGCATATATATATATATATATATATATATACATACTTACTTACTTACTTACTTATATATATGTACGTATACATATACATATACATATACATACATACATACATAGAAACACACACACACACACACACGGATTTATGATGTTAATTACCTCTCACATGTTACACAATTTTTATTTTCATGGTTACTTTCCATCTTTTCACAATGACTAGTTAGGAGTAGGTAAAGACTATGTTGAATGCTATGGATTATTTTAGTTTATTTAGAATGGATAAGAAAATTATGTAAATATGAAATGGTTCACAACTCTTGGCATGCACTATTATTTATTTTGTAGGCAATAATCGAGTTACTTCATCCACATGGCAATCAATGGTTACTCATGAAGGAAAACATAAGGGTGATAAATAAAATGTATATATGACAGGAAAAGAGGAGCGTCAATCCAAAATGTCACAAGGAGAAGATAATTGGGCCTATTCCATAGGGGTTATTGGGTAATTCATACCTCACAATAGACTCAAAGAACACTGGTTGTATAAGCCTCATCTAGACTAAGATCATGCAATGTCCAACCATGAAGGAATGGGTAAAAGGGAACATTATCTTCTTAATGTAAGCATCTAGATAGGCTTAGGGATTTGAAATTATTTATTATTATTGTGTTTCTTTTACACTTTACATTTTTCCTACGTAGGACCCCTTACACCTAGTCCCATGCGATTAGGAAGACACAAGGGATCATCATCAATAGATAGACATAGGCAAGTGATGTCACCCCCCCAAATGTTTTCCCCACATCTCTAGTAAAATGACAATGCTAACCACCAAAGGCCAACAAGGGAAAGTAATGTGATTTGAATAATGATTTTGTTATATTTTCTCAAAATTTACTTTGCATTGTCTCATTTTATCTTTTTTGGAGAGGACTCTTATCCACACACCTTATCCCATTGTAAATAGTAAGATGCAAGGGATCATCACCTAATACAAAGGTAGGTGAATAAGACATCTTGGGAAAAGACATACCCGTACTTAGTTTAGGGAGAAGAATAAGGAGATTGGTCCATCATGAGGAAGATTCTAGACTTAGTTGTAGACTAGGGTATTTAAGACTCTTGAGGGTTTGTGTCGGGATAAGGGGCACAACACCCATAAAGGATAAGGACTAATATTTTCCCAAAGATAATTATAAAATGAATTCTCTACATGGTAGTGTGAAAAATAACCATAGTGAGGATAACTAGTGAGATGTAATTAAAATGCTATCGTGTGAACCGATAACTATATAATTGTGTTAACTAAATGACTGAAATACATGGAATGCAAAAAAAGCAAAATGAAAATATATGCACAATAGAGGGTAGTGTAAAACATAAGACACTATATGTGTAATTCTTGAGATGTAAGGAGTTTAATGATTCTTTGAACTCCTTAACTTCTAAGGCACATAGATGGAAAACTCCATTTTGAAAGTCTTCAATAACTAAGTATGGTCTTACCCAATTTGGCTTAAACTTGCAATGTTTGCTTGTATTTTTGTCTACCCTAATATATTTTCATAAGACAATGTCACCCACCTGAATAGGACATTCATGTGCATTTTTCCTATAATGATAACCCATGCTGTCAACATAGGCCTCATGGTGCTGCGTATATTTCAACTGGTTTTCATTTAGGATTTCTAGATGAGTGAGATGTACAAATATGTATTATTCTTCATTAAGAAAACCTTAGAAGGAGACTAAAAATCTTGGAATAACATGTATCTATAAAGGTAAAATATCTTTTGAACGAAATACTAGGGAATAGGGGGTAGTCCCTTTGGGTGTGTGAATAATCATCCTGTAGGCCCACTAGGTAGGAAATAATTGTAGATGCCAATCACTCTTGTTGTTTGGTCTTGAAAAATATGGAATTCAAACTTTTATTGGTATCCTCAACATAACCATCAACTTGAGGGTAATACAAGACACAATGTGATGTGAGATGGAAAATTCACTACACAATTCACATACCTCGAGGTTCTTAAACAAAGACCCATTGTAAACGATGATGACCTGAGGGACCTCAAACACACATATGATCTAGTTTATTTTTGTTTGACAATAATAGACCCATTAAAAATGGTTAGATGCATGGCCTCTTCCCACTTAGTGAAATATTAGGTAACATTCATAATACACTAATGGCCATCCAAGGAAGTGGGTGATAATTTTTTTAATTAACTCCAAGCCCCAAGTGGAGAGGGACCAAGGCATGACAATGGGTTACAAATTCTCGACTGGGACCGAAGAGAATTTGATATGATAAAAAATACAAGAGAATCAATACTTGACATAATCTCTAAGATAAATTAGAAATAGAAAATGGCGTGCACAAGATAACACAGTACACAAGATTTATCGGAGGAAGAATCTTTCAGGAAAAAATCCATAGAAACTTGAATTCTTTTTTAAACGTTTCATTTTTGCCTTTTTTTGGCCTTTGCATTGTCAAAATATTTTTGAGAATTGAAATTCATCTCTCATTTCACCCAACTCGTGTTGTACTCATTCTCTATTTGACTCTATTTCTTATATTCTTTCCTTAGCATAAACCTTGTTAGCCTCAAAGACCATTATGTTATGTTATACTATAGTTAACATGCCATGTCAATCAATTTTTCCAGCTGGGAGCTTAGAGTACCTAATGTGAATTATTCCAATCTCAATAATTTTTAAAAAATTAACCATAAAAGATCTAGAAAGTTCGACATTTGAAAATTCAAGAGTGTGATAAACACTGAAAAATATCTTTTGATTTAAACTATTATCCTAATATTTCAATAAAAAATAAAGAAATAATATTAACAAAATTATATTAGTTTTGATGATTAACCAAAGTAGGTAAATGAAATTCAAAATTACACCAACAATGGCTTGTGGTAGCCAAAAAGAGCTCAAACTAGCAATAAAAGTGAGGAAACAAATGTGTAGAAGAAGTCTTCTACTTTCTGCAATTTGAAAATTCTTTTGTCTTGAAGCAGGGAAAATTTTAGTGGCGAATATTCCATTTTTGAAAATTTTGAAAAGGCGAATTTTTTGGCACGGGTCAGTGACTGTTCGCCTAAAAATTACACTTTAATTTTTTTTAGGGGTCAGCTTCGCCTACCCTTGAAAAATATCCCCTATATAAACCTAGATTATTCGCCAGGTAGAACACTTCTACTTCACATCTTTCAACAATATGATATATCTCGTATTATAGACGCGCGACAAGGGGGCAAGTTATTGACGCGCGACAAGGAGGGTTTGCAGACAAGGAGATATTGCAGATATTGACGCATAGTAGACACATGACAAAGAGTTTGTTGACGAGCGACATGGAGTTTTTTTCGATGAGCAAGAAGAGGGCAGAGGTTGCAGACGTGCGACAGGATATTTGCTGTCGCACGTCAAAAAAATGCATTGACGCGCGTCAACAGACCTCAGTGACGCGCGTCAACAACCGTAATGACGTGCGTCACTGAGGTCTGTTGACGCGTGTCAATGAGGGTTATTTGTTGACGCGTGAACTTGACGGATAGTTGACGCGCGACAAAGAGGTACAACAGATATTGACACATAGCAGACGCACGACAAAGAGTTTGTTGATGCGCGACATGGAGATTTTTTGATGAGAAAGCAAAGGTCGGAGGCTGCAGACATGCGACAGGAGATTTTGCTATTGCGCGTCAAAAAAAAACATTGACACGCGTCAAAAGACCTCAGTGACGTGCGTCAACAACCGTAATGACGCGCGTCAATGCTTTTTTTGACG
Organism: Taxus chinensis; assembly: GCA_019776745.2. Classification (NCBI taxonomy): domain Eukaryota; kingdom Viridiplantae; phylum Streptophyta; class Pinopsida; order Cupressales; family Taxaceae; genus Taxus; species Taxus chinensis. The sequence goes on along the minus strand of CM034152.1, from coordinate 199,204,073 downwards.
CGCGAGAGAAAAATCTCCCGTCGCGCGTCTGTAGCCTTCTGTCGCAGCACTTGACAATCAGGCAAAAAATTTTCATACAACCCCCAAAAAATTCGCCTTCCCGCGAAACTGGTTCCAGGGATATTCACCAGGTATTCTCCACCTCCGATTTCCAAGAGGTCTCTTAAAATGAACCCTTTCTTGAAGACTTTTCTACAAAGTTCCTCCAAGTCCCACTACAGTTAGCTAACTTGTTCTCATTCTAGGAAGATTGTCTATTCATAATCTCTTTACTTTATATTTGTAATGTTCAAACTTTCCATTTAGGTCTTTAACTTCGGAAAGAAAAACTAAAACATTATTTTACTAATAGTCATATTTTTAATATGGACCATAAAATTTTAACAACCCACCTCTTACTAATTTAAAGAATTATATTGAAATACACTTAAGACCATATCCTACAAAATCTTGTGCTATCTGAGGAGAGGAACAACCTAGCCTATTTATTTTTTTCTTGAAATTGTGTTTTACCTTAGATATTACTATCTATCACAATTTTTTCCAAAATCTCGTGCTTGCGCTAGAAGGAAAATGTCACGTATAATACATAAATATGGTTTACAAACATGTCTGATACCAAAATGTGACGCTTGAAAAACACCACGTCCAACCACCAACAACACAAGTGGAAAATATGACAACAATTTTTTTTTGGTAGAAGAGACATATTAAGTGTTCTAATTAAAGCTTGATTATTTTAATCTTAGATAATAAAAGTCCAATTAATTAACTAACACATATTTCTTTAAGTAATTTACATTTATCTAACTCGATTATTCTATCCTTACTATTTCCATTTGATTAATTAATTCATCCTTAAATTAATTATATTTAATTTATCCACTAAGGTTAATAATGTTATAAGATACATCAGGTCTAAAATATAATCCCCAAGGTAAAAATTCATAATTTTCTAACACAGTTTTAATTATGGTCTAATGTGTGATCGTAGATATAGACAAGGTTCATTTCTCCTTTTAACTAAGGCACAATAATGTTTTATAGAAAAAATATGCCTTGGTTATTATATCATTGCATGTTTATCTTCCTAGAGAACAAATAACAAGGCTTAATGAAAATGCCTAGACTTAACTAGATTTTATCTTGTTATGACGTCTTACAAATCCATAATTGAGAGTCTACATTGTGATATGCACCCACTTTGTGAGTATAAGCTTCTTTATCTGCTCCATTAGAGCATACTCTTTCCATAATAGTTTCTATCTCCTCAAAATGCCAAATCTTTTAAGTATAATTTTAAAAATTGTTATTTAATTTAAGAAAAGAGATCCTAATTTCAACAAGATCCGCGTAGCGGCCAAGTCCTGCCTCAAAAGGTTGAAAGAAACAAGACATAAAATAGCTAAGAATATATTAATGTATATGCATTACATGACAATGTTTTGTTATGCTTATATTACTAAAGACTCAACAATTATTTGTGACACATATGGTACTCTGCAAATGTAACAATAAGTCTATTAAATTGTTAAAAATTATTATTCAAGAGGAGCTTTAAAATGTTGTTTAAAGATTAATTACAATTAGTTTTAATGTTTGAAATCTTTAATATATAAATATTTATTGAAGTGGGAAATTGTAATTCACAATATTAATAAAATCATAATATAATTAAGTTATGATAAAATAATTAGAACAAAATTGAGTGTGACATGTTTGATAAGTAGGAGAATAATATTTAGACCTTCAAAAATAATAAATATAATGACATCATGCATTCTTGAATAGGTGGCATGTATTTATTAATATTTTATTTTGAAAATGAATAGAATACTTCATTTGTACACTTATTAAATGTTGATGTTAAAGTTGTCATAATTGTTGTGACACTTGTTAATTGTAGATTTTTTCTTTCAAATATTATTGTAAATGATGTACTTGAATAAGACCCAAAATTTGTCTTATCATAAAAAAGTAACCAATAAAAAATCAAATAAATCATTTTTTTTGTTATAAATTATGAGATTGTTTAATTTATATTCCAACATTTGAAATATAAACATTGAGAAAAAATAAATGTCTTTGATTGGTGGATATGTTGAAATTAATAAATTGTGGTGAAAGGTATAGTAACTTACCGCACGAAATAATAAGCTCTTTTGAAAAATCAACTTAAACCTTAAAGTCAACTAAGAAATTCAACTACTTGATTTTTAATAATCATTGACATCAAATGTTCAATACCTCTCTCTTCTTTCACTGCTAGAAGTTTTGTGTGTGCTCTTAATTTTCCTGAAGTTGTTGCAATAATAGAGCATATTTGCATGTGTGTAGTAGGAAACGCTTCAACACTAAAATAAAAAATCTCCTCTTTAAGTCTTAGTTAGTTCTTATAATTTAGAAAAGAAATTTAAAGTATCCAAAGAGCCCACAATTGATTTGAATGAGTGTTGGCTAGATTTTCTGCATAGCATCAGACCTAGGCAGTCATGAGATAAATCTCCCTCATTTAACCGGTGAGGCTCCCGTGTCAGATTTGTCAATAAAAATGTGTTATCATCTATTAGGGGTTTTACTTTAACCACTCAGTTCATGAACCATAACTAAGAAGTTCTGCAACAAGTAAGCAGCTGTTCAAGAAAGGAAGTATTTTATAGAAGAAGGAAGTAAAGGAAATACAGAGAAGAAATGGGGAAGATGTGCATCCCAATTAGTAGATAGCAGAGCTAATTACATGCACATAGAAGAAACTTAATAGATATGAACACACAGAATTATAAAACAAAGGCAGCTCTAGATCCAGATTTAAAATAACACAAAGTTTACTAAGAGATCTAAGATTAAAAGCAAGAAACAAAGTACACCATGACACAAAGTTCTCTGGAAACCTGCTCCTTTGTATTCCTTTGCTCCAAGTTGCTCTCAGGGGTTCAACACAAAGTCTAGAACACAAGATTGCTGCTTACAAATTCTGATCGATTAACCCGAAGGTTCTTCCTCTACTTATAGAATGTAAAGGGGCAATTACAAGTTGGAAGCTTTAGTTGAACTGGCACATGTGGAAGTCGGAGAAGAAACAACTGGCAATCTCCCTCCTGGAATTCCTCTTTGCATGACATATATGATTTGCTACTGAAAATAGAACTTTCTATTTTGCACGCTTGCCACCTATCTCCAAGTAGTTGACTTCTTCAAGTAATGGCTTTTAAACCAATCACTTTAAGTTGTATAATTTAATTGATCACTCAACTACTTTGTCGAAGGAAAGAAGAAGGAAGAGGAAAACTGACTTTGTCGGAGGAAAGAAGAAGGAAGAGGAAAGCTAACTTTGTCCTTTTTCATGTCTGCATGCAGCTGATTCAAACTGGATCTGGAAACAAGCTGGAATTAGTTGGATCTTGAAATAAGATGGAATTGCAAGCAGTTGGAATTGGAAGCAAGCTGGAATTTTGCCTTTGCATTGTCTTCTCCACGGGCTGCATTCGAAACAAGAGGATGAAGCCTTTGTGCTGGAAGCTTTTGCAACTATGAGATCTGAATCTGGATCTGCATATGGATTTGCATCTGCATCTGCATCTGGATATGGATCTGCACCTGCATAACAAACTCTGGCAACTGGACTGTGGATGGAAAAGCTGCAGCTCGAATAATTCCACTACTTTTAATCTGCACGCATGAGTGAAGTCTTTCCTGCTCTGGATTTGTCTATTAATTTAGCAAGAGGTTCCGAGCCTAGATCCATGTTTCTAATATCTGCAAATTTAGAAGTGATGCATGACTTCGTTGTGCTTTCTTTTTCATCTTTCTTTGCCATAGCTTTGTCTATCTTTGTCTGAATATGTTTTTTTCTTCTTATTTGACTGGAATTCTTCAATACTGGTGCAGATCTGGACAATTCTTCAGATTCAGAGGATATATGTAATGTATTGGACATTGATAAAAACTCCTTTTCCTTTGTAAAGCACCTGTAATGAATTCCTGTAATTTATTCAGACAAAAATGGCCACCGGAGCATGAATAGTAAATTTTAATTGTAAAAATCTACACTTTTCAAGCCTGCTGCCCCCAAAAAATGGTGTTTAATTTGCACATAAAGAGAGCATGAATCCTTTCAAAAACACTTGAGCTCCTGTAACACCTGTGCAAACAATTATGCAGACAAAGATCAACCTCCTTCAAAGCATGCGCCAAATTTGGAAGCTTTTAGCATTGTTTCCACCTTGCCTGAGCAAAATCCTTCTTCAAATGGGGGCGCACTTTTCCTCTTGGCTGCAATTATTTACCTGTGAATTAAATAATTCACCCATATGGCTGCCCATGTTTATATAACCCTCACAATTCTATAATTAATAATTGCCCTAACAATTAAAGGCAATTAATTAATTAAAAAATCAAGTTCTTCTCTTTTAAATATAACATGTTTAAGGACAGCCATCCAATCAATTAAATTAATTCAATTTAATCATCCACACTTCACTTCACTTAAGCTTCACAGTGTGCTTTGACCATAGCCATTGAAAATAGAATTTAATATAATATTTTAATACTTTAAAAAGTATTAATTCCTTCTCAAAAGGGGTTGCATTAAATAAATTAAATTTATTTAATTTTAAAATTCTATTTCCAATTGATTTATTCCCCTTTGCTTTTGTTGACTTTTCCACAAGCCTGGGTGCCAAAATTGGGTGAATAAATATTAACAAATATTTATTTAATGCATTATTATTCACCCAATGTGGGTTGCACTTTTTTGCATAATAGAATTCTATTTTGAAGAATTTCTGACAATGGGATTATTTAACCTGCAAGGCAGCCCCGGAAATCCCATGATCCACTTAAGTGATTTGACTATTACAATGAGATTATTTACCCTGCAAGGTAGGCAATAAAATCCCATGATTTCACTTAAGTCATTTTTCTTTTATTTCAGCATGGAAATTTTTACCCTGCAAGGCAGGCAATAAATTCCCGCCTGCCTGCATCATCTAACTTTCCCACTGCAGCGTAAGTGGATTTTATATCACGGGAAAAACTACCCTGCTAAGTAGGTACAAAATTCCCACTTGCCCGCTGCTTCTATTTTTCCCACTGCAGCTTAAGCGAATTTTCTATTATGGGAAAAAGTACCCTGCAAGGCAGGCAATAAAATCCCACCTGCCTGCTACTTCTAATTTTCCCACTGCAGCTTAAGTGAATTTTATAACACGGGAAAAAATACCCTGCTAGGCAGGTATAAAATTTCCACCCTTCCTGCGGCTTCTATTTTTCCCATTGCAGCTTAAATCCTTTGTTTTCCAAAAATGCGCCCATCCCCGCAGGGGCTTTTCTGTGCACAACTTCACTTTTTCCCAGTGATCCGGACCTCCGATGGTGACTTCCTTTAGGCATAATGTGCGTATATGTTTTCTAGCTGCTCCAGGCCAAAAATTGGGCTTACCTGGCAAAGGAATTGTTCCAGAGAAATTTCACAGAAAACGAAACGGGACACCACAAAAACACGAAAAATTGCCAAAAGTTACAAATAAAGCCCAAAATTTATTCCAAGTTAAAACCCTTCTGGCACATAGGAATAATAACATATTCGCTCATAATAGAGTTAAAATGGAGCGCAAATAGCTTCATACGGGGCTCAAAATAATTAAATACAAATTTCCCGCAGACAAATCCTTACGACAGAATATAACAACTTTGGGCATCTGGGTATTTGGCGAAAAAGGCTAACATGGCTCTTTGGGAATATCTTGACGCAATACAAGAACTTTCAGGCAATAAAAATACAAAACGACCCATTATTTTAAAAGTACGAAAATTTTTCGGATAGGGTAGTCGCAGATTTCAGGATGAAATCTGGGTGACACCAGTTGGCTCCGTCTGTGGACATATTTTTCTCTGTCAGAATGATAAGGGAAAAGATGAGATCCCAGCATCTCTGGTTTCATGTCTTGTCTTTTGGGCACGGAGTCAGGCAAACAAACACAACACAAAAGCAAAAAAAAACAAGGAAAAACAAATAAAGTTTTATTTATGTACATAAAGGTTTTACCCTGCTTCTTCAGTTGATGAATAGCTTCAGATGCTACCCGTTGAAAGGCAGTGGTAACTCAATTCCATCCCGGTAGGCAAGGAAGAAAGTGTCCATTCCGGAAACTCTTTTAATTACGAAGGGCCCTTTCCAGAGTGAATCGGATTTGTTATGCATGCCCTTCGATTCATGTCTCTTGTTCCACTAGAGTACCCAATCTCCGATCTTGAACTTCCTTTCTTTGGCCTTTTTGTCAAATACTCTAGGCAAGTCCTTATCAACTTCATCTGGTGGTGGCTCATCCTTTCTTCTCTCTGTGGTAGGTAAGTCTGCATCAACTTCTCTCGTTCCCAAATTCACTTGTTGCACTTCGAAGGAAGAACTATCACCATATTCTTTGTTCTTCTTCAGGTACTGATCATGCTTGTTGAAAGTCTCCACTAAGGAAACTAAACCCTTGGATATTTTGTTACCTTTTGATTAGATTGCTCCACTATTGTCATCATAACATGGATCAACTTTTTCTGTGACTATTTGCCGTGGTGGTGATTTACTCCCCTCAACATGCAGACATGCAGATGTTTGTTCAGGGATTCTGGGGTGGTAGACCATCTCCACTTTATAGTTTCCTTGTCTAAATATGGACGGTGGTCTATCCAGATTCAATAGTATAGCTGTGACTGCCAAAGAATCTACCTTAGAATTTTGATTCGTTGGAATGAAGTCAATAGAGAAGGCTGCAAAATTGAATGTGGAAAAAAACACTTTATCTCTGTAATGCTCCAGCTTATTTCTTTTGACTTGACTTTTCCCTCGAACCTGTTTTATTAGAAGTTCAGCATCTCTTTGGGCTTTGAGGAGTTTTACTCCTTTCTTTTTAGCTTGCTCCATTCCTAGCAGTAATGCTTCATACTCCGCCGTATGATTGGTATTCTCGAACATCAACTTGTGGGAGTATGGGAATACCTCATGATCTGGAGATATTAGTAGCGCGCCAGCTCCTGATCCAAAAGAACAACATGTGCCTTTAAACTCTAGAGTCCAAACTTTTTCTTCTTCTTTTGCTGGCTCTAGTTCTGGTTGAAGTTCTTGCTCTGGAACGTCTTTATCCATTTCCAAGAAGTAAACCCCACGGTCAAATTCTTGAAAAAGAATCTGAGATCTTGGATCCTCAGATTTTGTGACCATGTACTTGGACTTCTTTTCCGGCTCCAGCTTATGGTTAAGCCCTTTGATCAGTAGGAATATGAGCGCAGGACCAATCCATCTTTACTTCTCCTCCTAGCTCTTTGCAGAAGTTTCTACTTAGCAACATCTCGTAAGAGACAGGAATATCTGTAACTAAGATTGTCATCTTTAATCTCTTATCAGAAAAAGTTGCCAGAACAGCTTGTGCATCTTTGATTTGTCCGATTAAAGGGACTTGTCTCTCCATGGAGTAACACCTTTTTATGGTCTTTGTCATGGTAAGCCCAAGAGCATCTGCAACTTTCGCTGGCATGATATTATTAGAAGCGCCCGAATCTAAAACGCAATTGCTTAACTTGAAACCATTAAGCAATAGAGAAACATAAAATGGTTCCACTCTTTTAGAAGATGGTGAGGATTTAACAACTGCTGTGTTGTTATGGGGAGGAGTATCCTTGGGTTTAGGCAAAAGGCCTTTTGATTTACTGGATTTTCTTGGTGATTGCACATATTTGACTAGCATATTTAACTGCTCAGGAAAATCTCTCAGGTATTCGGCTTCTGACATTTGAACTTTAATTTTCTTGGCATGATCAATAATGTCAAAAGAAGAAATAGATTCAGATACCTGAGCCGCTTTCTATGGTTGAAATGAAGAACTTGCATTCTTATCTCTAGGAGCTAAAGAAGAAGGTAAAAGGTTGCCCCTTCTTTGTTCGTTAGCTAATGCCTCAGCTTGGCGAGTTTGTGATCTTGTAAGTACTGCATATGCATGACCATGATCATCTTCATGAAGTTTCTCATCGTCATGTTCAGATTTGTAGTTTAGGAAATTAATGTTGGAGTCGCCAGCAGGAGCTACAAAATCATCATTCTCGAATTGATCAGCATCAGCTTCCTGGTCTTCTTCATTCATCTCCATGTTGTTGTTGTTGAAATTCCGAGTAGGGGCAGTATTGTTGCCTTGAGCCATTTGAGTCATTGTGTTTTCATCTGCATCATCTCATTTGCTAACTTTTGCATTAGTGAATCAGAAGTAGTAGCAGAGGATGAACTTTCAGCTCTAGAAGTGTTGCTCTTTATCTTTCTAGCTATGATGAGGTCATCTTCAATTTCAACCGCCATGTTCTGGGCTGCTAACAAGTCAGCAGGACGTGCTCTTCACAGTTGATAGCTTACTTCAGGAAGCAAAGCATTGATGAAGAACACCTTTTGATTCTCGTCATTCAGAGAAGCAGAAGCCAGAATTTTGTAATCTTTGGAATGTTGCAATAAAATCCCACATGTGCTCATGTGGTTCCTTCTTTAGCTGAGTCAGTTGAGTTATCAATGTGCTGGAATCATTGGCTGCCTTGAATCTTTTCAGGAACGCATCCCGCATAGTAGTCCAGTTGGTTATGGTGCCAGGAGCTAGCCGGTAGAACCATTCTCCAGCCAAGTCATGTAGAGTCTCTATGAAGAGTCTAACAGATACATCTTCATGTTCGACTGCAAGCACTCCATAGGATATGAAAAACACAGCCAAGTGGTCATCTGGATTCTGCTTTCCATCACCAAAGAATTTCGGAAAATTCTTTCTCGTCCCTTTAGGTAGATCATGCATAGGAGTCAGATTCAGAGGTCCAAAGGCTGCACCCCATGGAACAGGCACTGCAGGGGCGAGTGGGTTTCAGTTCAACATGATAAACGGGGCACGTCCTCTCCAAGAGTAGACTTGATGAATAATTCCAACTGCCGGATTATACTGAAGATGATCCGGATCTGGTGTGTTTGCACTCTTCTTCTTGGTGAAAGACTAGATCTGCGGCTTCTAACTTGAGGATGATGATTGAAATTGAATTGCTCCTGCAATCTGAAGAAATGATCAGTCCTTCCTTGCGCCTTCACGAATATGGTGAATGGACGTTCAGCCAGGTTGAGATTTTTATGGAAAACACTCTGATCTTCAATAGATAAGCTTTGATCTGCAAAGATAGTTGTTCCCCAGCGGAGTCGCCAAAAAATGTTGGCTAGATTTTCTGCATAGCATCAAACCTAGGCAGTCATGAGATAAATCTCCCTCATTTAACCAGTGAGGCTCCCGTGTTAGATTTGTCAATATAAATGTGTTATTATCTATCAGGGGTTTTACTTTAACCACTTAGTTCATGAACCATAACTAAGAAGTTATGCAGCAAGTAAGCAGCTGTTCAAGAAAGGAAGTATTTTATAGAAGAAGGAAGTAAAGGAAATACAGAGAAGAAATGGGGAAGATGTGCATCCCAATTAGTAGATAGCAGAGCTAATTGCATGCACATAGAAGAAACTTAATAGATATGAACACATAGAATTATAAAACAAAGGCAGCTCTAGATCCAGATCTAAAATAACACAAAGTTTACTTAAAAGATCTAAGATTTAAAAGTAAGAAACACAGTACACCGTGACACAGTTCTCCGGAAACCTACTCCTTTGTATTCCTTTTCTCCAAGTTGCTCTCAGGGGTTCAGCACAAAGTCTAGAACACAAGATTGTTGCTTACAAATTCTGATCGATTAACCCGAAGGTTCTTCCTCTACTTATAGAATGTAAAGGGGCAATTACAAGTTGGAAGATTTAGTTGAACTGGCACATGTGGAAGTCGGAGAAGAAACAACTGACAATCTCCCTCCTGGAATTCCTCTTTGCATGACATGTATGATTTGCAACTGAAAATAGAACTTTCTATTTTGCATGCTTGCCACCTATCTCCAAGTAGTTGACTTCTTCAAGTAATGGCTTTTAAACCAATCACTTTAAGTTATATAATTTAATTGATCACTCAATTACTTTGTCGAAGGAAAGAAGAAGGAAGAGGAAAGCTGACTTTGTTGGAGGAAAGAAGAAGGAAGAGGAAAGCTAACTTTGTCTTTTTTCATGTTTGCATGCAGCTAATTCAAACTGGATCTGGAAACAAGCTGGAATTAGTTGGATCTTGAAATAAGCTAGAATTGCAAGCAGTTGGAATTGGAAGCAAGCTGGAATTTTGCCTTCGCATTGTCTTCTCCACGGGCTGCATTCGAAACAAGAGGATGAAGCCTTTGTGCTGGAATCTTTTGCAACTATGAGATCTGGATCTGGATCTGCATATGGATTTGCATCTGTATCTGCGTCTGGATATGGATCTGCACCTGCATAACAAACTCTGGCAACTGGGCTATGGATGGAAAAGCTGCAACTCGAATAATTCCACTGCTTTTAATCTGCACACATGAGTGAAGTCTTTCCTGCTCTGGATATGTCTATTAATTTAGTAAGAGGTTCCGAGCCTAGATCTGTGTTTCCAATATCTGCAAATTTAGAAGTGATGCATGACTCCGTTGTGCTTTCTTTTTCATCTTTCTTCGCCATAGCTTTGTCTATTTTTGTCTGAATATGTTTTTTTCTTCTTATTTGACTGAAATTCTTCAATACTGGTGCAGATCTGGACAATTCTTCAGATTCAAAGGATATATGCAATGTATTGGACATTGATAAAAACTCATTTTCCTTTGTAAAGCACCTGTAATGAATCCCTGTAAGGCCACCGAAGCATGAATACTGAATTTTAATTGTAAAAATCTGCACTTTTCAAGCATGCTACCCCCAAAAAATGGTGTTTAATTTGCACATAAAGAGAGCATGAATCCTTTCAACAACACCTGAGCTCCTGTAACACCTGTGCAAACAATTATGCAGACAAAGATCAACCTCCTTCAAAGCATGCACCAAATTTGGAAGATTTTAGCCTTGTTTCCACCTTGCCTGAGCAAAATCCTTCTTCAAATGGGGGCACACTTTTCCTCTTGGCTGTAATTCTTTACCTGTGAATTAAATAATTCACCCATATGGCTGCCCATGCTTATATAACCCTCACAATTCTAGAATTAATAATTGCCCTAACAATTAAAGGCCATTAATTAATTAAAAATCAAGTTCTTCTCTTTTAAATATAGCATGTTTAAGGAGAGCCATCCAATCAATTAAATTAATTCAATTTAATCATCCACACTTCACTTCACTTAAGCTTCACAGTGTGCTTTGACCATAGCCACTGAAAATAGAATTTAATATAATCTTTTAATACTTTAAAAAGTATTAATTCCTTCTCAAAAGGGGCTGCATTAAATAAATTAAATTTATTTAATTTTAGAATTCTATTTCCAATTGATTTATTCCCCTTTGCTTTTGTTGACTTTTCCACAAGCCTGGGTGCCAAAATTGGGTGAATAAATATTAACAAATATTTATTTAATGCATTATTATTCACCCAATGTGGGTTGCACTTTTTTGCATAATAGAATTCTATTTTCAAGAATTTCTGACAATGGGATTATTTACACTGCAAGGCAGCCCCGGAAATCCCATGATCCACTTAAGTGATTTGACTATTACAATGAGATCATTTACCCTCCAAGGCAGGCAATAAAATCCCATGATTTCACTTAAGTCACTTTTCTTTTATTTCACCATGGGAATTTTTACCCTGCAAGGCAGGCAATAAATTCCCGCCTGCCTACAGCATCTAACTTTCCCACTGCAGCGTAAGTGGATTTTATATCACGGGAAAAACTACCCTGCTAAGTAGGTACAAAATTCCCACTTGCCCGCTGTTTCTATTTTTCCCACTGCAGCTTAAGCGAATTTTCTATTATGGGAAAAAGTACCCTGCAAGGCAGGCAATAAAATCCATCTGCCTGCTGCTTCTAATTTTCCCACTGCAGCTTAAGTGAATTTTATAACACGGGAAAAAATACCCTGCTAGGCAGGTATAAAATTTCCACCCTGCCTGCGGCTTCTATTTTTCCCATTGCAGCTTAAATCCTTTGTTTTCCAAAAATGCGCCCATCCCCGCAGGGGCTTTTCTGTGCACAACTTCACTTTTTCCCAGTGATCCGGACCTCCGATGGCGACTTCCTCCAGGCATAATGTGCGTCTATGTTTTCTAGCTGCTCCAGGCCAAAAATTGGGCTTACCTGGCAAAGGAATTGTTCCAGAGAAATTTCACAGAAAACGAAACAGGATACCACAAAAACACAAAAAAATTGCCAAAAGTTACAAATAAAGCCCAAAACTTATTCCAAGTTAAAACCCTTCTGGCACATAGGAATAATAACATATTCGCTCATAATAGAGTTAAAACAGAGTGCAAATATCCTCATACGGGGCTCAAAATAATTAAATACAAATTTCCCGCAGACAAATCCTGACGACAGAATATAACAACTTTGGGCATCTGGGTATTTGGCAAAAAAGGCTAATATGGCTCTTTGGGAATATCTTGACGCAATACAAGAACTTTCAGGCAATAAAAATACAAAACGACCCATTATTTTAGAAGTACGAAATTTTTTCGGATAGGGTAGTTGCAGATTTCAGGATGAAATCTAGGTGACACCAATGAGTGTTTGGAGCAAGACTAACCTATGTCAATATTTAGAGAAAGATTTATGAAAATCTATTTAAAAAAATATTAAAATCTATTTTAACAATGAAGGATTCAAATGACTATTTAGAGCAATATTGATAATTAGAGCAGGATATTTAAAAGTCTACTTTAGAAAGTCCCAAAATATATTTTAAGCAGTTTTTGATAACTTTTGGTAATTTGCATTTTTGAGGGTTTTTTGAGCATTTTTGGGCTTCAAACAACATGACAATAACAAACTCTATTTTGGTAGTGGCATTTTTTCAGTTTGCTCTCTTATCTTCCTAACAAATCAACAATTTGTCAATCGGGTTAACAAGTTAGGATATATGATCCCAATAATGAACACTTAAAAATAATAATGTTATAATATTATTATTTTTGGATTTTGTCTTATTTTGCTCATTCAAATTCACTCCAAAGCTGGATATATGTCATATGCATGTAGGATAACCTTTTGGTTCCCATTTGAAACCCTTCATTTACTATTCCTAGCAACCTTCCATCTTCCACATTGTTTCGTTATAAAGAAGATGGTTTTGAAGGAAGACTCAAGTTTGCAAGTTTAATGTTTTTATAGACATAAGTTGTAGTTTAATGTTTTTTTATAAAGTTTTCCCATTTGTATACATCTTCATTTGCATAGAATTGTGAGACAACATCACAAAGACATTAACCATACATCTCCCTTATAAAATTTGCACAATATATATATTCAATAAAGTTTCTTTATTTCTACAATTATAATTTTTTTAACGATACGATTCTATTTTTAATTCTGCAATTAAATTCTTTAACTGTACAATTTCAATGATTCATTATGAATAAATTTCCATAACACATTAAACACCATCATTAATGTGTTGTCCAATGAATCCCAAAAATAATTTGGATTATCAAGTGTGAAAAACAATAAAATTAATATTAAAGGTTTAGAAATTCCATGATGCAATGCCAACCATATTCCACTAGAATAACCCTTGTGCAATAACCTGTCCAGATAAAGCATTTTAGCTCAATTATATATCACTATGGTATTAAATATCAACCTCACATTAGAAAGCCTATAGGACTTTTTATAAAATTCAAAATTCAAAATTAAATAAAAAATCATTTGCTGCACACTCTATGCGTTTGAGCTCCATTTAAATTTTTTTTGGATGATTTAGGCCACCATTGTCTCTCATGACCATTCAATATCCCTAGCCAATGCGCTCATTACCATTTAAACTTTGCTAAACTCCATTGTTACTCTTACCACCCATCTCTCCTCTCATCTCCACTAGTTATCATTTGATTGCAAGTCTGATGATATGTATTCATCAATGATGGCTCCTGCGAGGCGACACAAATGACAATGCACCACCTCCACTTCAACGTAGAATGCATCTGGGTCATGTGACCTATTTTCTTGTCTCTCTAGAACAACAATCACCTTTATTAATTCATGTGTGCATGTTATGGAGCTTACCATTTCCATTGTGTATACCAGATCTTGAGAATCTTTGAATTTTTGTTCCCTGTAAGTATTCCTTTTGTCCTCTAATGTATATTGTCTGTTGTTGAGGGGCACTATATAACGAAAAAATTATTGTGGGCTTATGCTTGTTGTTTTCAGTCGACCACCCCCTCCATCTAGATTTGCCCCTTGATTCCTTCACACTTCTATTCTTTCCCTCCATGCCCTCTTGATCATCCTTGGCGTCTAGTTAATCCTCTCTGTTAAGAGACAACATAATGTCAACAGATTTAGTCAACATAGTTATTTGAGTTATGGATTTAAAATTTTGCATGTCAAAGCACATAATTATCTCTACCCTCTATTGCATTGCACCACTCACAACCCAGGGTTTGTCACATGAAAGTACTACAAGGATATCCAAATGTGTGTCGTGATGTGTGTCGACAAGCCTTAAATCCTCAAACAATTATGTGAGAAGCTATGAATGAGCTCGACAACATCCATGTTGGCTATCTTCGCTCGTTCAACTTCAACCTCCAAAGATAAGTTTCATCTACAAGTCTCAGAAATTATGATGATGCATCAATTTCCTCCCATCTGTACAAGGGAACCTTGAATCTCCTTATATTTGGGTGCACTTATAAATAATAATTGACATCCAAAATAAATTAAAAATGGTGTTTTGAATATTTTTCGAACATACAAAAAATAAAAACACTTTACATTTCTCATACACATAAGGCTCCCAGACAATTTTTAAGGGATGACAATTTTTCAGTATTGCCCTTCAACGACTTGTAAGTATGCTGGCAAAGGTGATCTTATAAGGTTGAACATTTGTTTGTTGCATTTGGTGAAACATGTCTAAATCCTCATGACACCATGTGTCATTGGTCAATAATAAACATAAAAAACTATGATATTATTTGTTATTTATAGTTAAAAACACGTGTAAATGGACATCAAATTTAAAATGGGCTAGAATCATGATCACGAAGTCTCCCTCACCTTGAACAATTTTATTTGCCTTTATTTTTGGTTAAGCATCCTTTGGCCATACGTTTTCATGTTTTTTGGGTTTTAGAAGACAACATAGGATGCCACTAAAACTCAAAGAAGCAACTGAAAACACTCCACTTCTACCATACTTAGGCATAGGTATGCATTTCATGACACAAGTAGATGTTGGATCTAAAGGAGGAGGAAAATGCCTTATTTTATTTCTCCTATTTTGTAAATCATGAAATCATTGTATTCTAAAAGCTATATTTCTTTCAAGAATTGTGTACACAAGGGATGTGAATTGTTTTCCAAAACGCCTCAAATAAATAGGTCTCCCTGCCTTTTCTAGCATACTCTAGCATTGTGGCAAAATACGAGCTTTGGAATATCGGTGGCACTTTTTGGCATGGGCATGGGCATCCTTGTAGAAGAAGGCAAGTCAATTGTTCAGCTCAACACCTCAATGCGATGTGGCCTCATGGAACAAACATTGACCCTGTTAGCTTCATTTTTGTTTTATTATCATGTAGCCTTATATGTTTAGTGTATGAGGGTTGTAAATACTTCAATGACACGAGTGCATGTTATAGAATTACACCTATAATTGCTCATTATGTTTACATGGTTTACATTCTTGGCTATGTTGGTTATTTTGAGGAAACTATAAACTTTATCATCAACATGCCAATTAAACATGAGGTGGTTGTGTGGATTTATTTGCTTGGTACATCTAGAGCACATAAGAATATGGGGTTGCACTTATTTACATCAAATATTTGTTTTGAGTAGGATCCTTGTGCACATGTGGGGTGAGGTTCAAATGGTATGGACATTGATAAATGATAGAGGAATTAATAAGATACCTGAGTGTAGTAGGATTAAATGCCATAAAATGGTGCATGCTTTTTCTATAGGAGGCATATGACAACCACATACACAAGCAAATATGATATTTTCATATTCAAAACATGTATTGAGTGACATGGAAAAAGAGGGGAAAAAATTATTCATCTACCACCTTGGCGAGAAGTTGGAAATTGTGTTTGGATGGTTAAACATACATTCTCATACAAATCTTGGCATTGTCAAGAAACTTCATGTCGACGTTGATTGCCACATTGCAACCAAGTTTTTATCCAAGATCGTTTCAAAGAAAATTGTTGTGAGAGATGTAAAAAATATGATCATGCCACAATCAATCAACCATTAGGTTAGTATGAAATCTTATTCTCTAATATAGTATATAACATATATATTTTATGCTTTTATTTAGGTCATGTGTTATAGCTATCTATAGTTGTTTTATGTACATTAATTGCATTATCACGTTTTGCGATTGAATTTTATGTTTCAATGTATGCATATTTATGTATGTTTGTGTGAAGATAAAGTAGAGTAGAGTATGACATCAAGTCATTAAAAAATTAGCCTACATGTTACTATCCACTTATTGGTGAATCCATTGTGCACTTTTGGTGCAATTGCTAGTGAATAACTGTAGTAAAGAAGCCAATAATGGAAAATTTATAAGACACTTGCAAAACAAGGTCTCAAATTCAAAACTCTTCAGCTATTTTTTAAATATGATTTTTCTTTTTTGAAAGGACCTTTTGAAATAATATTCTCATTTTAAATTGTAAATGGGAAACATAAGAAGTCATCATTCACATTGAGGCTATTAAAAATGATGCTTGAAAGACCTAGAAAACACTAAAAGATTAGTATGACAAACAACCAGCCTATAAGAAGATCGATCTCTTAACATAGTTATTGAATACAATACTCAATGAAGAAGATGTCTAAAAATACATCTCAAGGGCTAAAATTTTGAAATAAGAATATTGTACCACTTGTGGGAAAAATTGACGATGATACGCTCATTTCTATTATTATGAATGGACTCAACTCCAACAATACAATTTTTGTAGAAATGTTAAAGCTTAGTGATAAGCTTAATAATGCTATATTTAACTCCATCTGTGAATTGATTTAATGCAACATGAACTTACGTTCTCCAAGAAGAAGATAAGTAAGCCCATAAAGGTTGCACACTTTAGAAAGGAAAGGAAACATAGAAGAGATAGGAGAGGAGTACAAAAGGCCGTTTGAGAAACACTCTTTGAAGCACTCTCCAAGGAATTTTCTACATCATTCTCCAAAATCCTCAAAACATAAACATCAACACATGCATATGCACTCTTCTCGACCACATGGTTATTCATCCTCATCTTCAAGTTCTATTATATGAGAGAAAAGATAATTTAATTGTAGTGGTATAAGAAACTATTCTAAGGAATTCCCCTCAAGAAGGAGGTGCTCTTGACATTGACAAAATGCAGAGGCTCATTATGCTAGTAGATATTTTAGTCATCGTAGTAGATCCTCTTGTCACTCTAGTGGATATTTCATTCACTCTTCTGGATGTTCTTTTGATACATGGTCTAATCAAAAAGTTTTTTTCTTTGTGGATGTAGTGGAAAATGTGTTATGAGAGATAGAGACTCACCCATCTTGTGCGAGCTACTGGGTTTAAGATTGTGATCTACTATCGTGGCATTCTGGTTTTGGCTTGTCGTTTTCTTTTCTTGTTTTGTTGAGATCATTAATGTGGAGTAGACAAAGTAGCTAGATTGGTTTTATCGCTACACAACTTCTCACCTCTCTCATGATAGGAGGAAGATATTGTATAGTGACCTTCAATTAGACATCATTGATAATATAACTAATGGTGTTACTTAGGTAGGGTGTGTTGTACAAAGGGGAGTCAATGGTGTTGTTGGGAATTAGAGAGATGTACTGTACAAAATATATGCCATTATCATTAGATGAGATTTTGTGTGAGGCCTTATGTGGATTGATGAAGTTGAGAAGGCATTGATCGTGCTTCTACTAAAATAAAATACAAATGATTAGAGAGGATGAACATGTTAGTTAGGATGTTCATTATTCATGTCAAAACTCACATGATTAGTGTGATTTTGAGTGAAGTGTCATAGGTTGATCAATATGAGGAAGTACAATGCGCCATTTTATAGGTTATAGTAGAGTTTACTTGGAAGACTTTATAGTTATTGCTCTAGATCCTCTTTTATACCCCTTTGGATCAAGGGGGTTTGTTAGGATATGTTTTGATCATAATGGTTGATTTATTTAATGTTAGCATTAATTACGTTAATTGTAAATTTGGGTTGTGGTCCTATAGGTTTATTGGGTCCTATTAGTGACTTCCCACAAAATATTGTTTAAAGCTTTGGGGAATAATAAATATGTAACAGAGATTTATATAAAAAATAAAAGAGTTACAATTTTTTCTTCATAATGGAGTGCCAACTATAGTATCCCCTGCACATTCTGATCCTACACAAAGCAACAAGGATGGATGAGCCATTGAAAAAAAACAAGCAAAACAAGTAAGATTTCCATCTCCCACTAATGATTTGCATAAATTTGCAAGAACGCTGAAATTTATAGCGAAGTAAATTAGAGTCCCCCACAAACAAGTTTTTGATGGCATAAATGATGGGGATCATCAAACTTGCATGAATATGGATGCTTTGCATTAGAGAAAATAAGTGATATGGTGACCGTGTCATTGCAATTTCCCTTCTCAAATCCCTTTAGTGATCATGCATATGTATACAATCTTCTCTCATTGACCTCAACAAGACACATGTTGAGAAGTGTTTCCATATTATGAAGACCACTCCACCTTGATCCATCCCACATAGAAATGGTAAAACTCATCTTCTTGCCAATGGAAAAACATCTTATCTTCATCTAGTGCATCATAGTTACAAGCATTAAATATAAATTAAGTACAAGTGTTAACAATTCAAATAATGTTAGAATAGGTGTGTTGCATTGCAATTTTAATGGATTATAATTTTTTTTTAGATTGTTTAACGCTTTTCACTGGAGCTTAGAACCGGGGGGTTCTTGGGTTCTTGGGTCCCCTCACTTAACAATGTCCATAGACCAAATATTGCAATTCAACACCATCTGAACGAAGCAAGCCAAACAACCACCAATCCAACTCACTGATGCAAACACAACCAAGACCAGCCGTCGAACCACCATCCTAGCCCAACAACCGCTAGCTTGGTCCACCATCGCCAAAGAAGAGCACTGGTCGCAACTACCAGTGGTGTGTCAACCAACCACCACTGATAACTACCCCCGAAGGAGATCGCGCCCAACGGGGTTTGAACCTAGGTGGGGCCAGACCCAACCATTCGTCTTAACTACTCCACCCAAACCCCATTGGCAATTTTAATGGATTATAATTAATAGTTATTATCATAACTTATAATATAAATACAAGAAAAGTTGTAGTTTTTTTTCAAGAGTGTTTATTGCTTGAAGCTAGACTATCCATCATAGATCTATTTTGATTTGTAAACACTGACAATAATTATTCTGTAATGCCCCTTCCAGGGACATCGAAAAAACACATCAATAATGAAATTTTTTTATTTTTTATTTTTATAGTGTTTAGTTAAATACTGATACATCCTTTGTATCTTTTCCTAGCAACTACTAATTCTATATCATTTATTTATTTATTTATTTTTAAAGCCTAAATGTTCACTAACCCTTACTTGAAAATTATTTACTTAATTACATATTAAATTGTACTAAGGTTCTAAACGAATAACTCTAAACCTCTTTTATTTTATTCACCCTCTCCTTTTTTCTTTGTTTTCTTCCATTCTTTTTTTTTATTTTTTTTTATTTTTTATTTTATTTTTAAAGCAAGATGAGGATAAGTTATGGAGCCCCTTTTTTTGTAAACCCTAATTTGTAAATATATAATTATATACCTGTTTATATTTCTTTATGTAAGTATTATTCTTATATTCTTCTTGGTTATTAACCCTAATCAACTAAAACAAAACAAACGTATGTACTTATTTATTGTTGTTTAATACAACATTCTCATTTTATTTGGTTTGAGTTTGCAGGGGGGGCGGATCTGTGGAGGAGGAACGGTGAAAAGGGCGAGAGGAGTGATGACAGGTTGGGCGCGGCCGGTTGGGACGCGGGACAAGGCGGCAGGTTGGGCGCGGGGTTGTGAGAGAGGTGTAGGGTGGAAGGGAGGGCGACGGCGAAAGGGGCAGAGCGCGGGGGGGTGGCCGTGGGGCAGTGGCGGCTGCTGGCAGGTGGTGGCGAGGGGGGGCAGTGCCCCCACGGTTGTCGCAGGGGTGCGGGGGGGTTCGGCCCCCCCCCCTCCCCTTGTTATTATTTATTTTTATTTTGTTTTGTTAACAATCGGCTGTGGGGGAGGAGCTGACCCTCCCCCATTTAATTTTGTTTTTTTATTTTTTATTTTTTATTTTGTTTCGTATATAAAAAAAATTCAGTATATATATATATATATATATATATATATATATATATATATATATATATATATATATTGTTATTTAGTTGGTTTACAAATTTTTGTTTGTGAAACTTTCAAATGTATAAATATATACTTGAAAAAAAAAAGATGTTATATATATATATACAAAAACCAGTGCATATAAAAATGGAATAACAGAGAATATATATATACCAGTGCATATAAAAAAAATGGAATAACAGAATATATATATATATATATATATTCTGTTATTCCATTTTTTTATATGCACTGGTATATATATATTCTCTGTTATTCCATTTTTATATGCACTGGTTTTTGTATATATATATATAACATCTTTTTTTTTTCAAGTATATATTTATACATTTGAAAGTTTCACAAACAAAAATTTGTAAACCAACTAAATAACAATATATATATATATATATATATATATATATATATATATATATATATATTGTTATTTAGTTGGTTTACAAATTTTTGTTTGTGAAACTTTCAAATGTATAAATATATACTTGAAAAAAAAAAGATGTTATATATATATATACAAAAACCAGTGCATATAAAAATGGAATAACAGAGAATATATATATACCAGTGCATATAAAAAAATGGAATAACAGAATATATATATATATATATATATATATATATATATATATATATATATATATATATATATATATATATCTGTGTATTTTAATCTTGGAAGTTAAACTTGTTAATATCGATATTGTTTTACAGTATATTCGTATAATATTAAAAAATATTGTTTTGTTTAAGTAGGATAAAATAACCATAAAATAAAACTATATTGGGTACATACATATTCTAATATCTTGTACACAATGAAAAAGAAATATATATTTCAGACTATGAACACTTCAATCTTGATTTATTAACTTGGAAAGACAGAACTTACAAATGTTGCTATAACTATTTATATTATGATGATTTACATATTCTGAGATAAAATAAATGTTACCAAGTATTTTCAACAAGAAAAGAGATTTATGTCTTAGAATTTTCAAAGGAGATTACCCATTCAAGTATGATTTACTAATAGGAAACAGCTCATTAAATTTCACATAGAAGGAACAATGAAAGAAATGTAATATTTCCATACAAGGTTAATCCTAAAATTCCATAATATACCAACTTCCTTTCAACAAGATATCAATTTCCCATTACATAGATCAAACTTGCAATAACTTTGTCTTTTTTTTCAAGGAGCTTGAGCCTTCAACCTCACCATGATTCCAAAATGTTTAAAATACATAAAAGGTTCAAACATTTAAGTTCTCTTTCCAAAAATGAAGCAATGTCACAACAATATATGTAAATCAAGATTACATGAGAATTTCAACTCTTAAGAGGGAAGATTTCCCAAATAAGAAGAGAGTCAAATAAGGCCATGCCACCAAAGATACTCCAGTACACCTAAGGGACAAGGCTCCAACTTCGAATACTTTACAAGGATTCAACTTCTAGAGAACAAGGCTTGTTTAACCTCCCAACCTTCAGGCATCATTACATGCCTTTCCAAGGGTTGGAAGACACACTAGCCTCCCCCAAGCCCATGGGAAAGAGGATAGCTATCAAAACTTGCACAAGGGAAAGGGTAAAAACAACAATGAAACAAGCACACAAACATAAAATTCACAACAACTCAAGACTCCAACTTACAAGGAGGAGAACCCATGTTCATCCTCCAAAAGTGGGGAAGAGAGGAGAAAGTTCTCCTAAAATTGAACATCAATATTACTTGCACATTGAACACAACTTCTTAACCTCCTTATTGCTCCTTAATCACAACAAGACCCTCCTTATTCCTCCCCCTTTCTCCAAGTCCTCCTTGGGAGGATTTTCAAACCCCAAAAGGGGTTTCCTTACCAAGGATGGGGAAGGAGATTCAAGCCAAATGAATCCACTTCCCCACCTCAACCATTGAGGGGAAAAAAATAATAAGACCCTACAAGGCTTGGCCATCAAGCCTTGAGGGTTGAGAGGGAAAATTCCCTCTCTCTTCCCCCACACTCCAAAACTCCATCATGCCATATGATGGAGGGAGTAAAACACACAATCAACACTACAAGCTACACTCAACAATAATAATTTCTAGCAAACAATTTATCAAAAAATAAAGCAACACAACAATAAGATCTAAGAGCCTACCTCAAGGAAAGCTCTCCAAAAAGCTTCCTAACTTCAAATTTTCCACACTTAGCTCCAAGCAAATCCCAAGCTCCAAATCACCCAAGCATCCAAGCAAGAAAATCCAAGAAAAAGTCCATTTTTTTCTCCATGAATGAGAATATGAAGAGGAGGGACCAAGCATCCTCACAAATGAGGGGGTGACATGTGTCACCCCTCTCCCTCCTCATGGTCAAAGATGCTAAGACAAAAGAGAGAAAGGGTAAAATTATCTTTTTACCCTCTTCTCCCAAATTTCCTCAAATGTTAGCAGGACAAAACTAGTTGCACTTTTGATAAACACACAAATCCACATCCCTTACATGGATGTGACAAAACAAGGGTAGAAAGGGAGGGAAAACTCCCTCTAGCCTTGAAAACAAGCCCCCCTACCCATTAGGTAGGGTCCAAGGGCTCATTTTAGTGATAGGAGGACTCCCAAGCTACAAAGGGGTCCCCAAAAATGCCCAAAATACCCTAATTTCGGGTTTTGCATTTTGGCACAAGGGTAGAGGGTGTGGGGACCACCCAAGGGTCTCACATGTGACCCTAAACCCTTGTGATTAAGAGACTAATTAACAAAAATCAACAATTTAAAAGAAAGTGGAATTATTAACTCCCTAAGCAAGTTTACAACTCTACTAACAACCCTAAACAAAAATTAATAAATTAAAGCAAAATACTTTACATACATTGGGTCACTCAAAGTGCCCAAAATTAATAATCATCTATCCTAGGGCTTCACACAGTGAACATGGCTAGGACTCAGCCCGTGGGCTGCTTGTGCAAGTTTTGAGTAACTGGCCTGAATCCCACGTTCTCCTGTAAACCTGTCACCTGCACACTCATTGCACACATTAACTGCACCTGTCCAATACAATATAATTAAATGACATAGTAAGATATCAATGCAAGCTAACCTAACATCCTACTGAAATCAAGCTGCGACAACGTGCACAATTATATTCCAAAAGTTAGACAAGATGATAAAACGACATATAATCCCACCATGCAACAACTATCCATCAATGTAATTAGATTTCCAAGCACATCATATTCATTAGTTTCCATGTCATAACAAGAAAAATGCGACAATAAGAACTTATGCTAAATTGGCGCTATATGCCTGAATGTCACACATGTCTAATATAATCAAACATCTAAAAATAATGTCCAAGATATCACCAATCACTGTCAAAACATGTCTATGAGCAAATAAACAACCAGCTACTGAGCTATAAAAAGTGTGGGCACTACATATTCACACAAGGTAAAATTAACAATGGACAACTGCCATGAATTTGGCCCTGTGTACAATAAAGCAAAGGGTGATCAAATGGTTGTATGACTATATTTATTCTGTTTTCCAAATATAAACATTATTTTTAGTAGATTGTAATGAATACATGGTGAAATTTTAAGTAGATTGTAATAAATGTATATATATTTTTTAATATTTCCTCCCTCACTAAATTAATTTTGCATTTGAAGGTCAATGCTGAATAAATAATTGTTAAAATTATATTATAATTTATAATAAAAATATTTATATTAGGTAAGGTTATCAAATTTGGTTCCTAAAAGGAACCCACCTAGCACATAGGCACCGTAAGCATTTATTAGTAGGGGAGGAACTTAACAAACAAGCAGGGTTCATTTTAAGAAACCTCTTAGAAATCAAAGGTGGAAAATACCTGGTGAATATCCTCAGAACTGGTTTCGCGGGAAGGCAATTTTTTTGGGGGTCCGGCAACAAAATTTTCGCCTGATTTTTAAGAGGTGTGACAAAAGGCTGCAAACGCGTGACAGGAGATTCGCTGTCACGCGTCAACAAGGTCATTGACGCGCATCAGTGAGGTTCGTTGACGCATGTCAACCACCTTGTTGACGCGTGAAAACAAATCTTATGTCGCGCGTCTGCAGTCTCTGCCCTCTGGTCGCGCGACAACAAAATCTCTGTGTCGCGCATCAACAAACTCTTTGTCACACGTCTACTTCCTCCACACTCCTATCATACGTCAACAAAATCTCTATGTCGCGCGTCAAAAAACTCTCTGTCGCGCGTCAAAAAACTCTCTGTCACGCGTCTACTTCCTCCACACTCCTATCAGACGTCAACAAAATCTCCATGTCGTGCGTCAACAAACTCTGTCACTCGTCTACAGCCTCTGCCCTGCTGTCACGCATCTGTAGCCTCTGCCCTCCTGTTGTGCATTTACTGTACTTGATAATACATATGCCTCCAGGTGGTATGAGTGATCTAGTAGTGTTCTACTTAGCAAATAATCTAGGATTATATAGGGATAGTTTCAAGGGTAGGTGAAGCTGACCCTAAAAAAAATTAAATTGTAATTTTTAGGTGAATAGGTCACTGACCCACGCCAGAAAATTCACCTTTTCAATTTTTTCAAAAATGGAATATTCGCCATATTACAAATATTCGCCACTAAAATTATCCCTGCACACAAACATCATAAAGATTTATTAGTAGGGGAGGAATGATGAGTTTAATTCACTGCTTTGGACTTCTCACCCTTTAACCTCTTTCCCTACTGGAAATTTTTTTTGTGAGTGTAATTCCTTATAAATGATGTCTCACAATTATTACTATTATTACTAATGTGGTATTAAAAAAATTACAACCCAATCATATATTTGTACTAGGTAAATGTGGGCATTCAAGAGTAATTTTAATTATAATGTTGAATTTTATGGGATTTTTATTTGTGCTTGTTTTAGTAGTCTTCGTACGACCTTCATGAGTAGTCATTACACTAATGAATTTTAGTGCCTCATAAATTATTGGTAATCATCACAACACAAGGGGACCCAATTACCACACAAGAACCATAAGTATCGGTTAGCAGGGGAAAGCTGGTGAATTCTATCAAATATTAATTGTTTTTGGGATTTTCTGTCTAGCATCTTTCCCCATCTATGTTCATAATAAGTTCATTTTTAATACATTATCCTTTATTAAATGAATACAAATCTTCCCGTGTATGTTCACATAATCTCAAGAAATAAAAATTCACTAAACATAAGGTTTTTAAGACAATGATAATTTATGTGTTGCAATATGAATGATGATTTATGAATGAGGGATATCCAACTTGAGGTAGTAAAACAAGTACTTAAAAGGGTATTTGAATGAGATTTGATTTTTTGGATTATAAAGCCATAAAGGAGGAGAAGGGAAGGCTAAACAAAGAGCAAGAAAAACATACTCATCCCCTTACTACTCAACCATTATGTAAGTAGGAGGGCCACATTCATTGTGATATCACCCCATTTGAATAAGGATCATTGTTGTGGACCAACCCACCATCAAATGTGGAAATAAGTTCTTTAATGACTGAGAATTAATTCCATTATGCACTAAAAAGTTAGATATGGCTTAAGGTGGTATGCCATGTATTTAGAGGCATTTGAATGAGATTTATTAAGAGGAGAGAGGAGGGCCAAATAGGAAATCATACTCATCTCGTAACCAATCAACTATCATGTTAGTAGGAGGGCCACTTCCCTTATTTAATAAGGATTGTGATCTATAGAACATTTATATGTTTCTACAAATCAACACTTCCAACCAATGTGGGATAAGGTTATTGAATGAGTGAGAATTTTAGAGTGGTAAAAGAAATTACAAAACAAACTGAAGAGGTATATCCGACTTGGATGCTTAGGAAGTAAGAGGTATTTAGAGGCATTTAAATAAGATTCATTTTTGAATTATAAAGCGAGAGAGGAGGAGATGGGAAGGTTGAGTAAGCAAACACACTCATCCTGTGACCAGCCAACCATTATGTTAGTAAGAGGCTCACTTCCATTTTGGAATCATCCCCATTGGCATACAGATCATGGTTTAATAGGTTTCTTACTATGTTATCTAGGTTAAAGGAACACAAGTTCCACCTTAAGCATTCACATCAACCATCTTGAAAAACTAATGGTAAGGAAAAACTCATCACAAAGTGTTTTTTTTGTTAGGTTAAATGGTGGAAATCCATCACTCTTAAGGTGTCATATTTGTTGAGGAACCAAAGTTTGAACCTGTAACATAACATTTGGCATGCCCTAGAGCTACCAGTAGGCTACAATCCTTAAGAAATTCATTAACAAGTCTTATGTGTGTGGCATTTTTTGTCAATGATAATTTGAATATCCATTTAACAGCACAATTTTGATTGATGTCACAAATAAATGAAAATTTTAAGCTTCAACTCAACCCAAGCATACAATATCCGACCATTTAAATTTATAAATATCATGCTAGATTAGTGCATCACAATTTATAATCTAATAGCAAACTTTCACAGACATTAGCCCTAATTTATAAATATCATGCTAGATTAATGCATCACAACTCGTAATCTATTAACAAACTTTTACCGTCATTAGCCCTTTGCAATTTGAAATCAAAAATTATATTTAATTTTGAGAAAATTCTAAAATACTATTGTGTGTGTGGATACATATATCTCATATGATATTTAGGTGAATAAGAATCACACATGCGTAGTAATTATGGCAATGTTATGTCCCAATATAGGTTACAATATGTCTTATAGAGCGATGCCAAACATAAATATAAGAAATTTTATTAAATTTGGACTAATTAACCAATCATTTTTTCACAAATTAACCATTTTCAAGAGGACTAAAAGCATTTTTAACCCAATGGCAAGTATTAACCACTAAAATTACCCTTGAGTGAAGTTCTTGATTGGTGTTCTTTATTCTATGTTTCGTAATTTTTGGTCCAAGTTCTTCAGGTCCATCAATGACAGTATAAAAGCCCACGAAGGATGCTCCATTTCCAGTGGCATTCTTAATACTCACGAAAAATAAGCCAATGTTTCAATTCATAAGCACCCTTGGTCAAGGATAAGTCTGTATTTTATCACATTTTCTGATAGGTTTTCTAGAGTTACATAATACTCAAAATTGTCTCACTTGAATGTGCAACAAGATGAAGTGAAAAATCTAGCACCTTATGAAGAGTTGGTTTTGCTCAAAGTATAGTTCAAATCCATTTTCAAAAGGTTGGAGGAATCATGTTCATCCACATAATGCATTAAAATTTTCCCCTCGTGTCACATGACATTTATCAAGAAAAATAATATACATATTATGAATTATGAAATGGTTTTAATGACTTGGACAATCTAATGATGCAAAAAGCAAGAGACAAGTTGTTTGTTTAAGAAGGTTGTTCCTTATTCTATTTATTTGAATCTATTTCTCCTCTTGTTTGGTTGTAGGATTGTATATTTACTTGCTTGACCTTTCCCTCCTCTTTTGTGGCTTTAAAAAATCAAAAAATAAATCTTGTAAAATTGCCTCTAAATAATTACCTTACAATCCAAGTCCGCTATACCTTTTCAATGTATCTTGGAATTGCTTCTACGACTCTAAAAATCCTTACTCCAATGTTTTCTTTGGGCATTCTAGGATGAAATGTTTCTAAGTCTCACATAATGGCCCTATGAGAACTAGTTATTATTTGAGCTATGAGTATCTTCTCTCTTTAAATAATTTCAATAGTTATGTATTATTTTTTGGTGATGTTCATAGGTTTAGTTGAATTTTATAAGATAATATTGTTGTTTCTTGTTTGTTGTCTTTCCCCACGCGACTCCTAAATTTTTTATTTCTGTATGTTTCTATTAGTTTACAAGGTCTAAACATTCATTTATGTCAATATCCCATCTACTTATCCATTTGTAGTTTTGTTTCATCCATGTGCTCCCCCATGTACAACTCTCATTTCCTTGTTTCCTTAAGCAATTATTAGTCTCCATTATTCTATATTTTTCATGATAACCTAATAAGAGTTGTTGCCTCTAATAGGGAAGTGCACATTTCTACAAGTAATATTTGACATGGAGTTGAAGTCTTGATTTAGAAGTTGCTTGTACTTAGTGCTTCTAGATCCTTTCTATTTGCCTCCACTTCAAATTTGAAGTGTGGATGCCCCGTCCCTATCTCGTACCCATATAACATTACTAAAGTGAGAAGTAACCCAAATAAGACCATGGTGATCTTCCACTACTAGAACATTGCATTCCTATATTTATTTTGTTGTCTGTATAGAGATTTTTATCAACCTTATATTATTTAATTCTACACGTGTCCTAATTAAATTTGCTGTGATAGTATAGACCAATATATTTATATTTTGATACCACTTCAAGCACGCACACTTCAAGCTGGACATTTCAATATTTATTTTCAAAGAAAGAAGACCAATATATTAATTTTGCCCATGTTAACTTATGTCACTACTTTTTACAAAAAAAACATTTCAATTCCTATAAATAGTCTCTCAAATCTTAAATTGTTTATACAATTAAGATTAAATAATCAACATATAAGAGAACTTTCACCTATCCATTAACTCCTCTTAAAAACCTAACTCATTAAATATTTTTACTTGTTCTCCATGTCTCTGCTACATTCCAAAATGTACAAGATCATAAAATTTGTCATATTACGCAATAAATTGTTGCAAGAATAATCACTTTTTACGTATGCATTTTTTAGGATTAATATTGATTAACTTCATCATTATAATGACTTATTATGTTGCATAAGATATATCACGATTAAAATAAAAATTACCCCATTAAGAATGAACTAGGAGAAGGGGACTAGTAATTGGGAGGGGTCCAATAATAGTTGAAATTCTATACTTTTCAAAGAATGAACTTTCAATTGTATTGTGTCCCATCTTTATTAAAAGTAGTAGTTAACAATTTGTAAGATTTATTTAGAATATTGTATACTTTAACAAAATAATTGAAGATCATATTTGTTTTTTTTAAATATTATATTAAAATATATATGACTTCTACAAAATATTACATTTCTCTCAATAATTTGTTTTTTGCTTTGCACCTAACTTGAATAATTTTTAGTCCCAAAAAATTATACCCCAATATATTGAGTACAAATATTATCACAAGAGTAACATTTACTCCATAGTATTTCTTCTACAATCCTCCATTACAATTTTGAGCCTGCAAAATGTACGGTTTGCAATTTGTAACCCTGATTGTAATCTGAAAAAATAAGTTGATGTAGCTTAAATTTTAAACTTTTTTTTTAATTTATTAACTAAACCAAATCACATTAATTTACATTATTCTATCACCTATCCATTTAACTCATTTTTTACATTAACTAAAAATGACCACTGTAAATATGCAACGAGGAAAATAAAAATTGCCAAATAATTAAATAAGCATGTCAATACATGAAAGCCAATAGAATGCAAGTCCATGTATGAAACAAACATATCTATAAATACACAAATATGAAGCATTTGATTGTTGCACAAAGGTTTTTCCTAACAAAGTATGTCCTCTTATTTCCATTCCTCATGGCTGCAATAGGAAAAATGGATGGTGTTGTCACACTTCAAGTTTAAATTCATGGGGTTAGCCGAATGTAAACACTTCAAAGCTTTTGCATCGTATAAGTTCACAAGCAAGCTATGGAAAAGAAGTAGAAATAAACATAAACCTTATTTCAAAGATTTCATTTGATTCTTACAACTCTTTCCATGTAACTATTTTTAACTTATACATGCTAGTGCAAGCAACTTACAACTTATGCATTTATCATCACAAACTTCCTTGTGTAGCCATTTTAATCAAGTATTAATGACTATTTTGTGTTAGAAAAGGTTTCCATATAAAACACTATTTTTGGATAACCTCATAGTTAGAAACAACATTTTTCTTGACATTATTCATAGTAAACTTTTGAGTTCTAAGAGATGGTATAAGTGTTTTTGTTCATTTCACAACTAGTTAGACACCTGTTATTTGACAACATTGATTAGTTGCATGTGATCTGTCTCATATCTCAAAAAAGTGTAGGGATTACAAAATTGTATAAATGAAGGTTTAAAATGCCTCCAACATTGATGTCATATTTACCTCATGACTAGTTTTCAATATTCAAATGCTTTCATAATAGAGTAAAACCATTGGTGTAAATACAAGAAAACAAATTAAAACAACACAACTCAAGTTTGGTTCAATCGATAATTCTTGAAAAACATAATATTTTGTTTAAGGGTTCTTTGTGTTTGGACCTTGTTCACATAAAGTAAATTTACAAGTGTCACACCCTTATTGCTCTTGAATACAATGTATTCTTATCTTATCATTATTCAATCAAATTTTTAACATTCTTACAATAGGATGAACAATGATAATATACAAAACATTCACTTTAGAAGTATCAAATACAAAATAATATATATTTTTGATTGGCAAGTACAAACTAATATTAAAAGTGAATGTAGAATGTCATTTCCATGAAAAACAAGAGGTCATAAGCCATATATGAACACTGACGACGAAAGATGTGATAATCTGAAAACTTTCTAGTTGCTTTATAGTCCATTTTGCCTTCACCATTCAAATTATAATTTATCTTTTCTCCAATGCAAAATCTAATTTCCATTTAAGTTTTCTTACTTTAAAATCTACCAAGTATCTTGAAACCCCTCACAAACTTGCCCATTGGAAAGTTATCATAGTTTTGCTTCTCATACACGTGATTTTTTTGAAAAATATGACAAAATGCAAATGTTACGAGTAGAAGTAGTGATTGGTGATTTGAGTTGTCATGATTTTCGGCCAAAGTTCAATTTAACAAGTTTACAATTTTTTGTTTATCGTTTGAAGTGGAAAGGGCTTGAACTTGGAATCTTTGGACAACAAGTGATGTTATCTTTATGATGACGGATCATGAAATGTGATTCAAAACATTGATCAAGGGTTCTATCACACAGATTTTCCAAAACCCTTTTTGCACATATTGATTGTCTTTTGCTAAAACATGTCTACCACTTCACCTATGTGACAAGCTTGAGTTTCAAATTATATTCTAGATTTGTTTGTATTCCTATATCATATGTATGGCAGCCACATGAACAATGAAATGTAAAATCTTAAGTATATTGTTTGTTTTAAAAATTTGAACATGGATCTAGTTTTGAAGAAATGACCTCTCATGGGAGGAATCTTACAAAAAAAGATTCCACCTACTCCTACTTGCGTTCATTTAGAATATCTAATCAAAAGCAATTGTATATTTCTAGCTGATTTTTTAAAAAAAGGAAACAAAAAGGTCTTGGTTCTATTTACTTGACAATTCGAAAATGTTTACTTTGTTAACACTCATAAAGATTCAAACCCAAAAAAATAAGAATATGTACAAAACTTCTAAATGCCTTCTCTTTCAAAAACCGACCAACGCTTTCTATACAGCTCCATGAATAGCAACAAGCTCATCCTAACTACACAACTCCAAGGAACCTTCAAATATAATTCTTTATACATCAAACTGCTTTATCAATTCAAACAAAGTCTTCTAAAAAAATCTGTTTTGTTATCCTCTACATTAGCTTTCCAACTGATTTTGAATTGCTGAATCTTGTTAAAATTTGAAGAAGATATCGCAGTTGTAGTGACATTGTCTCATATTATTATTAAAAACAAAACACTATTTTCATACCACCACCTAAACTTAAAAGTTCAGATTTTTCTCTTGCTATGGCTATAATACCACATGTTAGTTTCAAACCATAAAGACAAACAAAATAAACACAAATAAATAAACATATTATGCAGCAATGAAGCTTATTTTTTCCATCCATACATAAAGGTATATAATACATTAGTTTACAGCCATTTCAACTCCAAGGGAGAAACCAAAGGTCAAGTGTGACCTTTCTCACCTTTCAACTTAATTAAATTGTATTTTGAATATTTAGTTATTCATTTGAATATATTTTCATTATTTTTATATTTCACTTTAGATCAACTCCTAACATCACCCTCTAGCTTCTTTTTCCTTTGGTTATTTATTGATTAAATGGATATTTTTTGTGAACCTATTTTACTAAAGAAACATATTGATCTATGTTTCATGGTTTAATTGACCAAGGAAATGGTGTTTTGAGTGTGTCCAATGTTTAAGAGAATAGGAAAGGATGCGAAAACAATTTCTTAAAGTGTTACAGATATGTACGTCCATGTATCTTTTCCAATATATGAATGCACAACATTGCATCTTTCTCTATCAAGTATCTCACTAGCTTAAGAAAAGTAACATTTTTTTTTAGAAAATTGAGAATAAACTACCAACAACATTACAGAGCAAAAGCAGTATATAGTAATATATTCCTCGTTATCATATAAGCAAAATAATGCCATTTGTGCTCTTTAGTAATTGCACGTAAATATTGTTTTTGTTAATATATGAAGCATCTATATTCAAAAGAAAAAGAAAAAGGCAACACTCATTGAACATCTTCAGAATAGAGGGATGACAAAATTGGTGCTTGCGGCAGTTTTAATAATTTCAACGTATTTGCAGCTAATGAAATGGTTCTACAGAGCTCAACCTAACTAAACTGCTCAGATTTGGTATTTGCAACTCACAAAATGATTCCACAGAGTCCAACCTAACTAAACTGCTCGAATTTAGTCTTCAATACACTTGAAGGTATCTGCATAGGAAAACAACTTTTGTCAGTGATTCTTTTCTATGTCATCATTGTCATATTATATTGGTCTTTGAGCAGAAAATAGATTCTAGAATGTTGAGAAATGAATCCTGTATTGCAGGACAGACCACTGACACCAAACAGTATTTGCACATGCATGAAGAAGAGGAACGTTAAGAGAATTTCAATCTACCTTCACATGGTGTGGCATGATCTTCACATCATAGGGTGTATGCAGCCAAGCCTCACTTGAATAATTGAGAAAATTTTCCAATTTACTTGTATACACGTCAGCATATCGTTGGATGTTGTAAGCAAAAGCAGACTCCTTGCCCGTGTCTGTAAGAAAGGCTGCCCCAAAGTAAGAATTGAACATTGTCTTCATTGCATGTCGTGACTTCTGTCGTTCTTCATTTAGTGCTTGCAAAAGAGCATTGTCAGCATCTCCTCGTGGCTTTTTTGTTAGTAATGAATGAAATTTCCCTAATAATTCTTGTACTATGTGGAATTTGGCCTGCAAGGATCAACAAATTATTGACGTCAGCACTATTGTACTGCAGAGCCTGATGACAGCGTACTTTCTCAAAGTAAATTAGATGCAACTCACAAACACCATTAAAAACAGGGTAAGATAACTTCATCTGAAGGAGAATAAGATCAGTTTACTTTGAATACATACAAATGCTAGTCAAACACAAATAATAATGCAAGTTGAGTTATCATAGGCAACATAGCATACACTAAATACTATAACACCCACATTGATTAAAATTTATCACTTTAAATGGCATATGCAAAAAGATAAGATATAATATTATAATGGTACTTCTCAAATCAACAGAACTAAATATTTTGCGTGGAAAGTAAGGATAAATTAGATAGGAACCAAAACACATTATCCACTACATATCCTCATACCAGAATAAATAGGAGAGATCAAAATCCATCCAGTGTGTGTGGTCATACCAGCATAATATCAAAATACAACATCCACTGCATAAAGGCATACCCCAAGCCACCATTTTGTGCTCTGAATCCTAATAATTCAAGGATTTAGAAGCCTAAAACGCATTCAATTTCTCCTAACAACTTAATTGCAATGATGATTTAACCTATTATTCCCTAGTACAACCCTAACTGGTCATCTAACAGGACTGCTTGAGCTGAAATCTCTAGTATTTTTTTGGTATTAGCCTATTGAGAACTCTGCTAGGAACTAGCTGGCTCAACAATCATGATAATTTTAATATTATGTATAAGCGAAAAGGGTGTTTTTAGTTCATGAGAATAGAAAAAATTAGAAAGCACACCCATTTATTTTGGACCAAGGAGTTAGCGAGTGTACTTTAGGATTGTAATTTCTTTGGAAGAAAGTTTGGTGCTCTTTGAAAGAAATCAAGGGAAAAAATAATTTACTAGTGCCCACAGATGACCAAAGTCAGTCAATGGGAATCATGTGTACATTCAGTTATAACAGAAAAGTACTAGGGTAAAAGGATCCTAGATTAGGTATAGTAACTAAACATTAAGAGCTAAAGAAGAGAAAGGAAATCAAGAGAGGGTAAACCGAGAGTGGTTAAACCCCAAACCATAAGATCTAAGTACAAGTACAACCACAAAAAGCCATGTGAGGGAAGGACACCTCAATGAAGAAAGAAGCTGATAAAAATCAAAGCTGGAAACCATGAATAAAACCAGCATTGTCACACATCTTTGACAAGCTCCGGCCAAAAGAACCAACTTCATTTTCAACCACAATGAAAAGGCAAACACGGGACTTGAGAATTCCATACCAAAAAATCCAATCAATCATACTTGAAAATTCTAGGAGGAAGCAAGGTACTCCCTCTAGAGCCTCTCCTAATAGTAAATACCTAAGGCTGATGCATGTCTGGTAGCAATGCAAAAACCAATAATGTGTCTATCCTTGTGATCTGGACTGTAGGCCAGTGGGCTATAATACCTTCAACCCAAAACAAAGCAGATCTACAGTGCCTTGAATGAGAGCAGCGGGATGGAGCGTCCTAGTAGTGGTATGCAAAGATGAGCATCATCTCACTAATTTTTCCACTTTTGCATGTGTGTCTACAACAATTAAAGGGCACTTAGCT
Source organism: Taxus chinensis (assembly GCA_019776745.2). Classification (NCBI taxonomy): domain Eukaryota; kingdom Viridiplantae; phylum Streptophyta; class Pinopsida; order Cupressales; family Taxaceae; genus Taxus; species Taxus chinensis. The sequence goes on along the minus strand of CM034152.1, from coordinate 199,168,768 downwards.
ATAATGTCCAACTTTCCAAAGCTAGTTTGATTCGAAGACTTTGAGCCCATTCCACATCCTGTGGGCAAGAAGGAAATGAGTAAGGGGAGTAATTATCATGTTTTTCAATTATTTTCGTGAGCATTGCATTCTTCTTTAGTAGTTTTCTATATAAATTTGGGCTGGCTGGATTAAGAAGAAAAAAAAAAATAGAAGAGAAAATATCCATTATGAGGTTGGTCCTAATTGGGGGTAATTCTAATTGGTTTTGGCGCCACATCAAGGTATAAGAAGGGGTCACTTGGCTCATTTACAGATCATCATCTTGTTTACTAATCCGTTTGCATGGTTTTTGGGTTGATTGCTCAACTACTTCCACTTGAGGACAAAAACCCTCTTGTGTGGCCAACAAGCGAGGACAAAAACCCTCCTAGTTTGATTGAGGAACGAAAAACTCTTCAATCCATTGAGGAATCTCCATCCCGGGGTTTCTAAAGAGCTTCAAGAAGATTGATTTTGTAGATTTTTAGTCAGGGTTTGATTCTACAGTGATTTTCAGGCCCTCTCCTAGGGGAGCGACCCACCTTGTGGTGGGGTTTAGGGGTTTCTAGGGCATGACAACATCCATTATGAGGTCGGTCCTAATTGGGGGTATTCTAATTGGTTTTGGCACCACAACAAGGTATAAGAAGAGGTCGTTTGGCTCATTTACGGATCATCATCGTGTTTACTAATCCGTTTGCATGGTTTTCGGGCTAATTGCTCAACTACTTCCACTTGAGGACCTCTTGTGTGGCCAACAAGTGAGGACAAAAACCCTCCTAGTTTGATTGAGGAATGAAAACTCTTCAATCCTTTGAGGACTCTCCATCCCAGGGTTTCCAAAGAGCTTCACGAAGATTAATTTTGTAGATTTTCAGTCAGGGTTTGGTTCTACAGTGATTTTCAGGCCCTCTCCTAGGGAAGCGACCCACATTGTGGTGGTGTTTAGAGGTTTCTAGGGCATGACAACATCCATTATGAGGTCGCTCCTAATAGGGGGTATTCTAATTGGTTTTGGTGCCACATCAAGGTATAAGAAGGGGTCGCTTGGCTCCTTTACGGATCATCTTGTTTACTAATCCGTTTGCATGATTTGTGGGCTGATTCCTCAACTACTTCCACTTGAGGACCTCTTGTGTGGCCAACAAGCGAGGACATAAACCCTCCTAGTTTTATTGAGGAAGAAAAACTCTTCAATCCATTAAGGACTCTCCATCCCGGGGTTTCCAAAGAGCTTTAAGAATATTAATTTTGTAGATTTTCGGTCAGGGTATGGTTCTACAATGATTTGTAGGCCCTCCTAGGGGAGCGACCTACCTTGTGGTGGAGTTTAGGGGTTTTTTAATGCATGACAACATCCAACTTAGCCATCATTGTGTTTCTCATATTTTTAACAACCAAAATCTACATCTAGACTTCATTTTTAGGCTTGGAATCCTTCATTTCCAGCCACTTTTGTAAGGGTGTTCATTGTTGTTATTTTATTTAATTAAATAAATTCCAGTTGGGGGTTGAAGGCTGACTTCATGGCTAATATTTGTTCTAAAATATTTCTAAGTTTCCCTAGATGCTTTGGATGGTGTGAATGATGTATTTTTGAAGATATATTGCATTTTCTTGATGTTGTTATAAAAAATCAGACTGTTGTACCTTGTCATAATTTTCAGTTGGCTACCATAATTTTCAGTTTACATTCTATAGGGGTTTGTGCAATTTCTCTTTGTTTCTAGAACGGGACATTGCAATGGTGTCAGAGCATTGATCTTCCTAGCCTGGAGGGTATTCATGCAGAAGGAGAAGATAAAATGGCAGACATCTTTTTTTATGATGCTAGGTTTGAAAGGTTTGCCCAAGGGCAAGAGAGGTTGGCTACAGCTAGGCCTTTTCAGCCTACCTTTCTCCCAAGGGAAGGAGTCATTCCGAAGGTTGATACTGTAGACACAAAATCACGCAATTTGGGTAACTATCTAGTCCTAGTTGCATACTACTATTCATATGATTCCTAAGTTAGAAAAGTACTGATTAACCCATGTCTTTGGCCATCTTGCTTTCTTTTTTGTTGACACTTGCAGTTTTGCACTCTTATTTGCTTAGTCTGTGTATTTACCCTAATCGTCATTTGTTACCTTCCTAGACACCAGTGCCAACCATGATGCTAGTGCCAAGCACCCTCGTCCCCTCTGGGCGCTCCTGTCCCCTTTATACTTTACTCTCACCTTTTGGGTCATTTCTAACTGTTTGAGCATTTTATCTTTTGGTAGTCAGCCTTTTCGGGGTTAATTGCGAAATTCAAAGCAAGGAATCATATAAATATAAAGTTATGTGACCATAATAAGGGACCAAACACTAAGCATCTACTATCACCACCTAAGGTTGCATCCATCCAAAGTCATCTATATCTCCATTTACATCCATCTAGCTCCATCACAAGGGACAAAGGTTAGTTCATCTGCATCACACTTCATAGGAGGGGAGTTTATTGTTTCCATGCACACATTATTTACATTCTACATCTAGTTACTTACTCGTTACTCACAAAGTGTGACATGCACAAGAGCAACCTAGGGCACAATTCCGCACACACACACACACACACACATCTACATTGGGTCTGAGATGTAGTGCAACGCTCAGTAGTAAGTCCATCATTGTGGCAGCTAAGGACAGTCTAACCCCTCATTTTGCATCTTTCTTTTTTTAGGATTTGATGTCTATTTAAGAGTTTTGCAGGTGCTTTTTTCATTGCAGGTTTACAACGACCTTGGTGATCTTACAGCGATATACACACGACAAAAGGCGAACCTCTTACAACACCTAAGAGGAGGTTTTCTGAACATCTACGTAGACCAGGGCGCCCAGAATCTAGACTAGGGCGCCCACGAGTGCCCCTATCCCTCTCCAGGCGGCCCAGTCTAGTCAAATCTGTCAGGATCTACATTTTCTCAGGCTCTTATGTGATGGTCATCCATCCTCCTATTCACCTAGTCTCCACTACGACACAGTCCAGCGAAATCTTCGTAAATCATCTAAGGCTCTAATTAACCCTCTTTGTAATTAGGGTTTCATATTTTCATTTCTTAGTTTTCTTGGGTATATTTGCTAATATTTGAATACTGTCATTTATTTACTGCTCCTATATATTAGATTAGGGTATTATATTCACATTTTAGTTTAATCATTTTGGTGAACCTGAACTCGATCTTCACGCTTTTAGGATCCTCATTTGTTTCTCATGTTATATCTTGAAAATCATCAATATCGCCATCCATGCTTACCTACAGGATCACCCTGAATGTATCAATAAGCTCAAACGAATATTTATCTACTACTTATATTCCTCCTCACACATCACCTAAGTATGTATACCATAAGTTTCACTTCCATACTATCCCTCAATGAGGATCAAATAACTTTCACATCCGATGATCTCCCTCCTCTGTCTATGCTAGAATATGACCCCCCTTATATATTCAGGTTTACATTAACAATGTCAGGGTCAAGCGCACCTTAGTTGACAATGGGTCTAGTCTTAACATTTGTAACATAACTTTTCTTCATCACTTAGGTATTTCAGAAAGTTCTTTAGCTCCGTCATTAATATCCATTCAAGGCTTTGACAACATCCCCAAACGTGTCTTTGGTACTATCAACCTCCCTTTCATCGTTGGTCTGTGTACAATCACTATTCCATGCCATGTCATGCCCAACAACCTTAATTATAATATTCTTCTTGGGTGGCCTTGGATACATGCCATGCATGCGGTTCCCTCTACTCTACATACAAGACTTAAATTTTTTTACCATGGAGTTGTTTATGATTTCCCACCTGATCCATCACCTTTTGCATACTACAACTCTATTGAATTATCTAGTGATACCCCTAGTTCTCTGGATGCCTCCCAAGACTTCTCTAAATATGGGATATGATATGAATGCTTATGTGTCGTTATGGATTATTTGATAAAAAAGTTAGGTCAACAAGAACTGGGTGTAACCGTGCTTTGGGATCTTCCCACACAATCTCACAAGTTCGGCTTTGGGATATCATCCCCCATCTCTCACTTCTGCAGAAGCTTATACCGCTTTACATACTTCTATGCTTCCTTTTATCCATCCAAATTCATTAATGATTATGCTTCTCTAGTTTGGGATGGTTTAGATACTTTTGCTATTGATGATGCCCTTTTGGAACACATGGGTGTTTATGATCAGCTCCCTTCCTTTCACCATAAGTGACGTTCTCCATCAGTCCCTCAACACTACTACCTACTTTGGAGAATCCGATACATTTACTGATGACGCTGATCCTCCTGATACTATTCCTACAGATCCATACATTGAGGATCGGTCCACCCTTCTTAATGAAGAAACCATCCAATACAATCTTGGAACAGATGAAAATCCACACATAATTTTGTTAGCCACCTCGCTCATGCCTAACGAATAAAAAGATATCAAGAAATTATTTCATGAATTCTATGACATTTTTGCATGGGAATATAATGATATGTCAGGTATTGACCCATTTGTTGCAATGCATAATATTGTCCTTAACCCTGGCACAAAGCCTGTCCAACAGAAAATCCGTAAAATGCACCCAAAAGTAGCACTTCCTAGTCAAAGAAGAAATCTAGAAATTACTCGACGCTGGTTTTATCCGTGCTATGCTGATTATCATGAATGGGTATCTAATATCATCCTGTTATGAAACCAGACAGCTATGTCCATTGCTGCACCAATTTTTTATGACTTAAATAAAGATTTCCTTAAGGATAGCTTCCCCTTGCCTCATATTGACGTTATTGTTGATTCTACAATAGGATATAATATCTTATCTTTCATGGATGGCTTCATGGGATACAATCAAATCAAAATAAACCCCGCTAATCAAGAGAAAACCTTTTTTTAACACACCATGGGGAACGTTTTGCTACACTATCATGCCCTTTGGCCTTAAAAATTATGGTGCCACATATCAGTGGGCAATGACACACATACTCCATGATTATATTCACAAAATTATTGAAGATGATATTGATGAAATCTTGGCTAAATCCAGACACCATTCCACCCATGCCAAAGACCTACGAATTCTATTTGAACATTTACGTCAATATTACATGTGCTTAAATCCCAAAAAATGTTTCTTCGGGGTCACCACGGGTAAAATTCTGGGATATATTATTTCGCAGCGGGGAATCAAAATCGATCCCAACAAGATTAAAGCCATTGTTGACATGCCTCCTAAAAATTTACATCAATTACGATCCTTACAAAGAAAGATTCAAGCTATCCGACAATTCATTGCACAACTTGCTGATATAACCCAGCCATTCACACATCTCATGAAAAAAGATACTAAGTTTGTATGGGATGAACAATGCCAACAAGCATTCAATGACATCAAAGCGTATCTTTTAAATCCTCCCGTCTTTGTCCCTCCACTCGCTGACCGACCCTTCTTATTATACATCTCCGCCACATTTCATGCCTTAGGAGCCCTGCTGGCACAACATGACGATTCTCACCGTGAGAGAGCAATCTATTAAATTAGTCGAACGCTGCTCTTTTACAAATGCAACTATAGCTATATCAAAAAGTTATGTCTTGGCCTTGTCTTCGTCACAAACAAATTGCTTCACTATCTTCTTAATAATGAGGTACATATTATCACCAAAGTCAACCCATTATGATACCTCCTTTGTCCCGTACACATCTGTCTAGACGTCTAGCACGTTGGGTTATGTTCCTTACAGAAGTTGATTTCAAGTTCATACTACAAAAAGCAATCAAAGGACAAGTTATAGCCGATCAATTAGCTACGGCACCCCTTCTCGATGCATAGCGAATTTCTGATTCCTTTCGTGATGATTTCGCAACCTATAATGTCGATCCTGATACCTAGACAATGTATTTTGATGGATCTCGATGTCGTTTGGGCGCTGGCGCCGGGATTGTATTCATCACACCACAGGGTGATCCACTCCCCTTTGCATACCGCTTGGGGTTTTCCTGTACAAATAACATCGTCGAATACGAAGCCCTCATCCTTGGTCTTCTCACTGTTCAAAAGCTCCTCATTCGCAACTTGTGCATCCATGGTGACTCTCAGTTAGTCATAAATCAAGTCAATGATACCTATAACACAAAGGAGGAGCACTTAATCCCATACAATACGCTTGTAAAAGATCTCCTAGTCACCTTTGACTCTTACTCTATCACCACGGTTCCTTGCAAGGATAATCGTCATGCAGACGCTATGGCTAGTGCAGCGTCTCTCATCCCGTAGGATATTACCGACGAACAAGCCACATTCATCATTACGCACTTGCGGCATCCTTCTATCTCTACATTACCTCTTGCAGCTTACGCTGTAATGCGTAGTCAAGACAATTTTGAATGGTTTACACCTATTTACAACTACTTATATAAACAAACCATTCCTGATAACCTACAACCTCATGAAGCTCGTCACTTGCGACATGAGGCTACTCGTTATGTCATTGTTGGGACAAAATTATTTAAACGTGCAATCGATGGTCAACTCTTACATTGTTTAAGGACTGTGGATATTCCCACCGCTATTTCACAAATACATGACAACATGTGCGGTGGTCATTTTTCTGGAAAAGCTATGTCTCAAAAGCTTTTACGCCAAGGATATTATTGGCCTACAATAGAACATGATTTCCTTGAATATGCTACTCATTGTGAGAAGTGCCAAAAACACGATTATCTCCATCACGCACCAGCATATGACCTCCAACCAATTGCACCAACTTGGCCCTTTTCTCTTTGGGGCATAGTTACCTAAGACTCTGGGATGGCAGGACGCAGGGACGGGGTTTCCAGGACGGCAAAAAAATTCCAAAATTCTGGGAGGGCGGGGGGACGGCAAGGGGACGGCTATTAAAATAATATATAAAACTATAACATAAAAAATATATAGATAAATTTTAATTTTTTTATGAATAAAAATTCATAGTTATATATCGGTCCACCATGTGCATACAGTCCATATTAAAAAACTCGCAGCATACATATAGCTATACTAATGTTATATGTTCAGATAGCTTTTAATATTTATATGTATGCTACTAGTTTTTCATAGCATGTTGTTACAGCCCACGTGCATTTATGCTCGAAAATTTCTGTATGTCTTTGTAATACAATATAGTCGGGTTATGCTTAATAGGTAAACATTTATAAAGGGAAAAAACAATAAACAAATTAATTTAAAAAATGAAAAATAAGTTTTTTTTTTTATAAATTATTTAAAAAAAAACCCAAACCAGTTTCCCTGAAACGTTTCGGGGACTTCCAGTCGTCCCCGAGCCGTCCCCGACGTCCCTAAAACGTCCTCTGTTATTTCTAAACATCTCGGGACGTTTCCCGTCCCCCTTGTCCTACTTCGGAAACGTGGGGGAAACGTTTCCCCCACGTCCCGGTGTCCCCAAAACGTCTGGGACGTCCTGGACTTGTCTTTTTTGGGGGGATGTGTCCCCGCGTAACTATGCTTTGGGGGCTCAACCTCATTGGCATGATAAATTTTGAATCTGCGGAAGGACAAAAATACATTATTACCGCTACCAAGTATTTTACTAAGTGGGTCGAGGCAGCCCCCCCTGCGAAACATCACTGGTACTGACATTTGTGGTTTCCTCACCACCCATATCATCACACACTTTGGTGTACTTTCCGCTATAATCGCTGACAATGGATCTTCCTTAAAAAATAAGGTTAAATTTTTTTGTGCCAAATTCAAAATTAAACAATCATTCTCTACACCTTATTATCCCCAAGGCAATGGCCAGACTGAAGCCACCAAAAAAACTATTGTCAAAATATTACGCAAAACAATTGCTTCCTGTGGTAATGACTGACATAATCAGTTATTCTATGCTCTCTGGGCCTATCACACTAGTGTTCGCACACCCACTTATGTTACTCCATTGTTCTTGGTTTATGGTGTTGAGGCTGTCATCCCACTTGAACTTGAGATACCTTCATTACGTGTTTCACTCAGCGAAATTCTTAAAGACAATGAACATCGAGAAAACTGCCTACATGAGTTAGAAATGTTGGACTCATGTCGCGTTCAAGCACTGGAACACATCTTCGTGCATATCAATCTTGCATTGCGCATGTCATACAATCATGTAAATCGCGTTCTCGTGAGTTCAAATATAGGTGACCTCGTCTTAAAAGAAAACCAGAAAATACAAAATGTTGAAGCCCCTCTTAAAGGTAAATTTAAGCCAAATTGGCTGGGTCCGTACATTATCACTAACAAACTCGATGGTGGAGTTTATCTCCTTGCCAACCTTTTGGGGAAACCACTCAAAAACCCACTCAACGTCATGCATCTTAAGAAATGCTACACCTAAAGGCAACGCTCATTACCCGATGACGCACTCTAGTCTCATGGTCCATACTAGACTATTGAGGGTATACATTGATCACAAATGGACCACATCACACTCATACATTCAACCATTCAATCATTTTCTCATGGGTGACATTCCTAGACTAGTGATATACTCTTTAGGCTACATCAGGTCACTTCCACTAGCATCACTTAGTGATATACTCCATAGGCTACATCATCACTTCTTCTTAACATCATCTAGTGATATACACTTTAGGCTAAATCATCACTTCATCTACTCATCTTGTCATATACGCTTTAGGCTAAATCATCACACATTCTCACACCTCATCTCTATGTTGCATATCATCACTACACATTCATCACACCATGCGCGCTACATACAACACATTGTTCGAACCATTTCCCGATGACGCACTCTCATTTATGGTTCATTCTTGACTACTGAGGGGGCATAAATAAATGAACCTCATTGCATACAATTCCATTCACTCGAGGGGCACATGACTCCTATCATTCACTCTGCATTCCATTCCATCCATCCACAACATATTGCATATCTTGGTTGCATTTACTCTTGCTTTCATTTAGTTTTATATGCTCACTTTATTACACATGCTAGATAGATATATTTGTATGCCATTATCTTTATCATACACACATGCACATTCACTTGCTTTCTAGTGTGATCATAGACTCTACAAATCCATTACATGCAGCATGGATGATTGGCATAATACCTAGCACCATTCCCATAATGGCTCCTGGGGGAATCCAATTCCGTACACTACAGAGTGCTATTGTTTCATAGCTTGTACTTCATAGAACACTTTACATTTATCATTTTATACATGCTTTGACATACTTTTATCTTTCTAACATGCTAATGGGTGATTCATGTGCAACATTTGTTTTGCAGGACTATTTGCCACCATGGTTATTTGTTACATTGCTTGTACTTGTTTGTCATTGTTTGCCATTGTATGCGAGATTTTTCCTTTGTCTTGTGTGCACACTTGTCTGCTTGCGGCCACTACGGCCTTGATTGTCTTATGACATCGTGAGTGGTGTCCCATGTTTGCAACCCACTTTTCGTGGTCTACATTGTCTTCTTGGGTGTTTACATTATATGCTTACACATTGTCTGCCTAGCTTACACTTCGTCTTATACATGCATGTATGTCTTTGTTTGTACTAACACTTGTCTCCCAACCATTTGTTTGCATGTGCCTTGGTTTCTACCAAGCACATCCCCTTCCCCTCTGTAGGGAACAGTTACAGTGTCAGTCCTCCTTTGGGCCACATACTCATTTAGCGACATTCGCATGCACCCTTAATGAGGGGGGCATGATTGGGGTGAATCAATCACCCTATACAGGGTATACACACAGTACACAACAAAGTACCGGTACAATAGCACAGCTCTGGTATCAGATTTTGGGTCCTTCAGTATGCCTTTACTTGTGAGTCCATGACACAAGTGGCAGTTTACTCAGTGATTGGGGTTCAACACAGTCTGCATAACTCCTATACACAATGGATTTTATAGGGCAATATTATCCTTAGCACATGGGGGCGTACACACGTAGTCTGCAGTGGTATTTTATTCAAGAAGCAGTTAAAAGTTGGAGGACAACACTAGGATCTTTCTAGGGTACACTTCTCCTACGTTGGCATTGGATCACCCAAAAAATCTAGGCAGTACAAAGATCTCTTGAGTTTAATGGGAAGCAGTTAAAGGTTGGAGAACAACACCAGACAATTTCTCCCTACACTTATTCCATTTCATTGGCGTGAGATCACCCAAAAAACTCTCGCGCATCGATATCATCTACAGGATCCTTTCTACACTCTTTCCTCATCACGGATCAGGTGCACATGTTCCTTTTTTTTATATTTTCAGCATTTTCTTTTACATACTTCCTTACATACTTTTTATACATATACATGTGTATTTGACTACTTGATCATCTTCTATTTTACATTTCCATCCGTATAGGAAGCAGGTAGTTAGACATCAATAAAATCACACACATCGACATGCCAACAACAGGTGCATCACACACATCGACATTTACATATGCGCTTCCCACCCTAGATTCATTTTCATCACCTTTTTACACTTTTGCATATTTAGTATCCACGCTCCACATTTTTATCACTCCACACTTTGTTTAGTCCCTCGACACATCTTCTACATTGATATACATGGATGTCATGTACGCATATCTATCTACTTTATGTTACCAAGAATTTTTCTCACCAACATAAAGTGGCGGAAAATTTAGACATAAAAATCACACACTTTGGGTAATTAGCTAGTCTTGATTGCATACTACCATTCATATGGTTCATAAGTAATAAAATTACTAATCAACCCATGTCTTTAGCCACCTTTCTTTTCTTTATGATAATGATTTCAATATTTCACTCTTACTTTCTCATTCTGTCTTTTCACCTTTCGACATTTGTCATTTTAGACACAAGCGCTCAGCTAGGATGCCAACACCAGGCGCCCCTGTCCCCTCTTGGTGCCCTTGTCCTCTTTGTACTTTAGTCACACTTTTTGGGTCCTTTCTAGCTATTTGAGAATCTTATCTTTTTGGTAGTTGGCATTTTTGGGGTTAATTATGAAATTCAAAGTAAAGGAATCATATAAATATAAAGTTATGTGATCATAATAAGGGACCAAGCACTAAACATCTATTATCTTCACCTAAGGTTGCATCCATCTAGCTCCATCACAAGGGACATGTTGGTTCATCTGCATCACACTTCATAAGATGGGAGTCTATTATTTCCACACACACATTATTTACATTCTACATCTAGTTACTTGCTCACTACTCACAAAGTGTGACACGCACCAAGAGCAACCTAGGGCACAATTCCGCACATACACACACAAAACTACATTGGGTCTAAGATGTAGTGCAACATTCGGTAGTAAGTCCATCATTGTGGCAACTGAGGACAGTCCGACCCCTCATTTTGCATCTTTCTTTTTTTAAAATTTGATGTCTATTTGAGGGTTTTGCAGGTGCATTCTTCATTGCAGGTTTACAGCGACTTTGGTGATCTTAGAACGATATACACGCGACAAAAGGAGAACAAGTGCGAACCTCTTGCAACACCTTAGAGGAGGTTTTCTGAACATCTATGTAGAACAGGGTGCACACGAGCGCCCCTATCCTTCTCCAGGCGCCCCAGTCCAATCAAATATGCCGGATCTGCATTTTTCCAGGCTTCTATGCGATGGTCGTCCATCTCTGTTCAGCTAGTTGCGACACAGTCCAACGACCTCTTCGAATTAGCTAAGTAATTAGGGTTTCTCTTCTTAACCCTCTTTGTAATTAGGGTCTTCATATTTTGGCATTGCTTAGTACTACTTGGGTAATTAAATTTGGATACGTATCCGTATTTGGCAGATATTGTGGCGGATTCATATGTTATTTACTGCGTAACTTGCATTACGTATTAGGTACGTATTATTTTATTTTTTAGTTCTACATTTTAGCATAATAAACACTAAATGAATAAAATAATACACCCTCTCCCCCACAAAAAGCTGAGGATTTGGTAGATGTGCACTCCAATTTGCACCTCTTGTCACACAAGTTTGAGGAGTATGCTAAAGGGCCTCACAAACTTTGGGATTTTATTCCAGAGACCACAGACTTGGATGCCTCCGTAGCCACGCTTGCCCAACTTTCATTATTTGATGGCGAAGATGACGCTCAAGGGAGTTCGCAAGGAGCGGAGAGTGGAGTTAATTTTGAGGAGTGGAGCTAGCACAAGTGGCACACATGAACTTGATTTTGAGGAAAATCTAGATGATATATTCTAGATTTGCTTGTATTCCTATATCATATGTATGGCAGCCACATGAACAATGAAATGTAAAATCTTAAGTATATTGTTTGTTTCGAAAATTTGAACATGGATCTAGTTACTAGTATATTTTTCAAATTTCAAGTTTTGTATTACTATTTCAGTTTTTTATGGACTAAAAACTAAGTAAAATGAGTAGATGTACATATATATATATTATATTTATATATATATATATATATATATATGTACGGACGTATCCAAGACGTATTGTATACAAGGGCTTTTTAAAATTGACGTATCCACGTATCGTATCCATATCCAAATGGATACTCATATCCGTATCCTGGCAACGTAAGTGCAGCTAGGTATGAGGAGTATATGACTCTTCTAGATGAGATTTGTGATGCCCTAGCATTTGAAGAGTTCATAGGAGTGAACAAAGTTAGAGCGAGGCACGAACCTAGGTCCCATACATCACAAAAGGATCTTCAACATGTCTTGTGCAAGGAAGAGAAGAGTTTTCAAATTGCAATGATAGGGCAAGAAGAAAATTCAGGGCTGCATGGAGAGAGATCAACCCATGGAGGAATCTAAAGTGCCAAAGGAAAGTGGAAAAGATGTTCCATCCTAAGACGGAAAGAATTCTCCCGTTGTGCAAAATAGTGAAGAAATGGAGACAAAAAGGGCATTACTAGTTGAATGTGAAGAGATCAAGATAGAGGGACATGCTCCATCATTTGAACTTCCTAAGGATGAGCCATTCACTGATTTTCAGAACAACCTTGTGAAGGGCCATGTATTTGAAGAAGAATTAGATTTGCAAGAGGTTTATGAGGCTGAGTTTCAGGATGACCTTGATGAGAGGCATGCCCTTAATTAAGGTGCCTCACTGGATACTCATGTTGGTTTTCAGTCTGCTGGAATTTACATAACAACAAACGGTAAGCAATATGATTTATTGCATCACCCTCACACTATGTCCTTAAAATGCTTAGATTGTCATGAGAATTATTCTAACAATGATGAGAAGATGAAGGGCACTAAATGGAAAGAGGATCTTTTCCAAGAAGCCCCTATCCATTTTTTGAGCATTCTGAAGATTGGACCAAGGAAAGAAGAATTTGATTTGCAAAATTGTGGAGAGAATTTGGTGGATAATGATGATGTTTAGCTTGCTAGAATTTTCCGAACAACAATCAAAAGAAAGAAAATTGATGGGTTCTTGACTTTAGCGAGAATCATGATGATGTTCCATATAGGTGTCCACAAATTATGGAAGGATTCAAGGTGGGAAGATCTTCACTTGTTGAAGAAGCGAAGGCCAAGGAGGGTGAGCTCCTTGTGGGCCGCCCAAGCTATAGGTACGTTGCTCCCTCTATTCAAGGCCAAGATTGCTTTGGCCTGGGTGGTCCTCGGAGGGTCAAGGTAAATGTCCTCTCTTGCATTTGGAATGGAAGAAAAATTATGAAAATGCATATCCCACTTTTTGTCATAAATGAGATATTTGCTGGGTGGGTCTCAACATTTACACTTTTGATTTTGAGTAGGGAACTCAGCTTGGCAGCCATGATTCCATACTCCTATTAAGCATCGCAGGAGCTTTCAGGTTGAGGAAAATGATGATCATTACTGTTGGTAAGTTCATCATCCTATTCATTAGGATAGAAAGAAACTTGCAAATTGTGAATTCTAGTGAAGTGATGAAGGACCGATACTTACAATTCATAAGTCACTCTGTGAAGCCAATTTCTAAACTTGAAGGCAAGGTTAAGGAGAGGATCACAGTAGTTGGGACAGCAAGATGCTTGTTGTTGAAAGGAAGGTTCAAGAAGGGTGAGACATGGTTGAAAGGGGATCTTTTGGTTATGTGTTACCAATTTAACATAGTTGGTATGAATTTGGGTAATAAGAGCTATGATTGATGGATCATTATGAGAACTACCTCCAAGTTTAGGAATGTTGTTACCTACATTTCCAGCTCACCCCACATTCTAGTGGCATCTATAAAAGAGTTGTTAATTACAAGGGAGATGCATTTCCCACCCACGGTAATTGATGAGGTGTTTGCATTGGGCACAAGATGGTTTCCAGCCGCTGCAATCCCAATTTTGAGTAATGAAATGCAATGATACATCTATGATGGGATGTTCTTCCCAATTTCATGTGTTGGACTGTGCATATCTTCTTTGGACAGCAATAGATGGGCAGGTTTGAAGACGTTCTTTTCATTTAATATTGCATGTAAGAGGGTTCACTCATTGAGATCAATTAAGGCCAATGACCCAACATATTTAGTATTATTTGGGAAGAAATTTAGGGCAAAGTATGACTATTATACTTACGTACTAGAACTAATAAGTTCTGATCCAAACCAAATTTTGAAGAGATTAGTTTGGGGTAACTTGGAAGCATCTTTTGGAGGTCAAGGTAAGCATTATGACAACAATCCAAAAGAGGTGAGCATAAGTGTTGGCATGCATTGTTTATATCTTGTGTTGAAATTCAAGGATAAAGGGAAAGAGGCAATACTTCAAGGTAGAGTGAATGGAGTTCCAAGCATGGCCACCGTACCCAAAATATGGAGGAATTTCTAGTTCGTTACCTTTGTTATAGTATTTTTAGCTAATACGGTGCACTTTCCGACCAATACACCTTTAAGTTGTGCAAGAGGAAATCAATTCTACTACTATTACACCATAGACATGTTGTTGGGGCAGTTGTTATCAGTCATGAACAACTGCTAGTGGGCACACTTTAGGGGAGCTTTTGGGGTGGAAGAAGTGGGAGAAAGGGCTCGGCTGAAGGGAATCATCAACACAGACAACAGGGTACCCAGTTGGGTAAAATCTCAGGTGAGTTATGACTGACGTGACTTATTTCCAACCCTCACACAATGTACTTTGAACTCTACTTGGAAAGGTGTTCATTGCAACCCCTCTAAGGAAGCCATAGGATCTTGCAAGTTGGATCACAAAGCTCAAATGAGTATCCCGAATTTTCCATCACACGGGAAAAACCAAGGTGTGCAACAAAAACACAGTGGTAAGTTTATAAGGCAACTATGGGTCTTGTGTGGACTCGTGGATATTTTCATGCAATGTCAAATAGAGGAAGAGCATTATGAGAATGAATTGCACCCATTCATGATTGCCGGATTGTCTCCTACGATGCAAGGGTCATCCATAATCATTGTGGAGAATGGAGTTGGGAGTTGTATTGATTGGCAAGAGTTATCCCACTTAACAGGTACATGATCTAGATTACATGGGCATTTCAATTTGATTCATCATCTTGTTACAGTGATAATTAAGCACCTTGGAAATTGCATACCAGCCTTGGTTGAGGACAAGCGAATTTGGGGAGGGAGGACTATAATGTCCCGTTTTCCAAGCTAGTTTGATTTGAAGACCTTGAGCCCATTCCATTTCCAGTGGGCACGAAGAAAATGAGCAAGGGGAGTGATTGTCATGTTTTCAATTATTTTTGTGAGTATTGCATTCTTCTTTAGTAGTTTTCTATATAAAGTCAAATCGGCTAGGTTAAGAAGAAAGACAAATGAAAAATAGAAAAGAGAGGATCCATTATGAGGTCGGTCCTAATTGGGGGCATCCTAATTGGTTTTAGTGCCACATCAAGGTATAAGAAGGGGTTCTTTGGCTCATTTACAGATCATCATTTTGTTTACTAATCACTTTGCATGGTTTTGAGCCGATTGCTTAACTACTTCCACTTGAGGACGAAAACGCTCGTGTGGCCAACAAGTGAGGATGAAAAACCCTCCTTGTTTGGTTGAGAAACAAAAACTCTTCAATCCATTGACTCTCCATTCCGAGGTTTCCAAAGAGCTTCAAGAAGAATGATTTTGCAAATTTTCAGCTAGGGTTTGGTTCTACAACGATTTTCAGACCCTCTCCTAGGGGAGCGACCCACTTTGTGGAGGAGTTTAGGGGTTTCTAGGGCACGGCAACATCCAACTCAGCCATCATTGTGTTTCTCATATTTTTAGCAGCAAATTTACGTTTGGACTTCATTTTTGGGCTTGGAATCCTTCATTTCCAGCCACTTTTGTAAGGGTGTTCACTGCTGTTATTTTATTTAATTAAATAAATTCCAGCCGGGGGTTGAAGGTTGATTTCTTGGCTAATATTTGTTCTGAAATATTTCTAAGTTTCCTTAGATGCTTTGGATGGTGTTAATGATTCATTTTTGAAGAGATATTGCATTTTTCTTGCTGCTGTTATAAAAAATCAGACTGCTGTACCTTGTCATAATTTTCAGTTGGCTGCCATAATTTTCAGTTTACTTTCTATTGGGGTTTGTGCAATTTCCCTTTGTTTTCAGCTAGAGCCCGGAAAGGGGCATTACATTAGCACTCCAAACTGCTGTGGCATGCTGAAAGAAGGTAATCAGCCTAGTATCTCTAAGGGTCCCCTGTAAGACCTATATTTGAACATGAAAGCCTCTCAAGGAGAAGAGTCAGCCACCTCCAATCAGGATAGCAGAAGAATGTGGACAGAGAACTTTTAAAAAGGTCTAACCAAGCTTCCTACGGTGGTACCTAATGCTACAATAGATGGTCGATGTCATTGACTCTAGATTATAAGATCTTAACATGTAAATTATGGCACATATACTAGCATTTCCGTAAGTGGCTCTTGTGGCTTTCATATAACAAGCAGTTAATTCTTACATTGTACTGTATCATAATAATCAACACAACTTCAAAATACCAGGATGCGGAGATGTCTCTCTGGCTAAACTGATTGGGCACACTTAGTGGTCCATCTCAACGAGTTTCATGACAATCTTCATAAGAATATGGGGTTTCCATAGTAATGCAATGGAGTTTCAATCATATGCCAGTTCATAGACTAGTAGAACCAACCTATATCCCAGAACTCTTCACAAATTAGTATTAGGCGATGCTGAAACCTTGATATATAATGTTGAGCAATCTTATTGTGCATATTGCAATCCCTTGTGTCCATATTTCTATGCAAAACTGTTTCAGTTTTCTTCATATATCACCAGCTTTACACTAAAAATTTCACTTCTATGTGTTCAATGCACTCTTCTTTTCTTTTACATGGATTCTGATTTGTTTGATAGATTCAAGAACACACAAGTTGTTTTGTTTTCAAGAAATAAATCAATAAATTTGCACGGATAGATCTCAATATTTTATCAGTCAAGTCAAGCATGTTAGAATGGTTGTACATGGATATTTTTTGTAAGTGTCTAAAATAAATAAATTAATACTAGACTGTCTCTAAACAAAAATAAGATCCACACAGACGAGATAGATAAAATCTTGATAGGAACACACTAAAACATTAAATTTAACCTAAAACATACATCTTAATGCTAAGAAGTAAAACAGCAGAGATTGCGGGCAGAAACCTAAGGGAGTGAATGGTTTAAGAAGCGTATTTAAGGACAATTCTTTTCTCTCTCACGTGCTTGATTTTCATCAGAGGTATTTCATCTTGTGTACCTTATTGGTATAAGAAATTTTGCTCATTATCTCAAGAGGAGGGTATTGAAAGCTCCCTTTTAAACTGAAAAATGGTCCCTTGATATATTTCTTCCTCTTTATATATTGTAATATTGGTTTAAGATTATTTGTGGATCAACTGCTAATATTAAACCCATCAAACTGTAACCTGAATCTAGAGTTTTGTCAATGATTGTGTAGGGAGATCGCAAGTTGCAAAAACATATACTAAAATGAATAGAAACCTATTAAATTTGTATTAGGTTCTAATTGATAAAAGGTGTTTAATTGACATAGAATTCAGGTGCATGTTTGTGATGTTTTAAGCACGAAGGAACGTTTCAAGTCCAACATCATATCTTCGAAAAAGGATATAAATCTTTTGAAATTTAGATCAGATTTAAAAGGGTTGCCGATAAATATAAAATCTAGGTGCAAGCTTGTGAATACCAAAAGCAATGACTGTGGATGTACTTCTGTGAAGTGTTGTATCTATGCAGATAAGATTTAAGTTTCCAGTACACATGCCTTATTACAATAAGACCCATGTAGTAAGATCACTTTATCTTTTTATGGGTTAACTACTAAGGCTTCTGAATTCTAAATTTTATACAATGGATGCTAGTGAATTTTGAAAGGGATAGATCTAGTGGTGATTTTTTTGAAAATGTATCAATACTGTTACTAGAGGAGTTTATTAGCTATATCCAATTTAAGTCTTGAAGTTGCACCACTCAAAGACTGTTAATACTTGTCAGCTACATTTTTTTGGCAATGTATTTCATAAATTAAAAAAAAACTAGTCTGATTTGTCTATTTGTTTTAAGATGGACTGATGAATGTGATTATAAAACCAATATCCATGTTGGAAAGATCTTTAACATACAAAAGCTAAGAAATGCCAAGAAGAGGGTGAGTAATAGGATTTAGCACAAGGAAATCGATTGAGGTTTTCTTGTGCAGCATCTTGGACAAGGAGGCAAAAGTATATAGTCTTACTTATTTGCTGAGACGTAAAACTTGCATTCATCAATGGAGTAAGAAGTCCAATTGTAAATCATATCCTTAAATGAAAACAATTATGATAAAATCAATGCGGGGGTGTTAGATAGGAGTTAAATTTGAGTTCAAAGGCATGCTTAGCTATTAGAATTGTCTTACAATAGTTGCACCATTCTACCTTCCCCAGACAAAAAATGTAAATGCCCTTGGCGGTTGTGGATAATACATTCAAGATACTATTTGTGTAAGTGGCAGCATACTTTGGTATTCATAATGTATGTGATTTGTATTTCCAATTAACCTCACTCTCGTGATTTCCAGCAGAATTTCACGAAGTAGAAGGCACAGAGAAAAGAAGCAAAATGACATGAAAAAGTGGCAAGAATATTTACTTGTTGAAAGCGATATTTATCTTCATTTTGAATCATTATTTCCCGCTGCAAGTAAAAAACATGCCCACGTTAATACCTTTAGGTAGTGCAGGTACTTTGTAAGATAATAAGAAATTCCTACTGTGACAATTTTTTTTATTTCATAGCAGAGCAATATAAGAGCACAAAAGACACCACAAAATAATAATTGTAAGGCAATAAGGGTTAACAATCCTCAGTATTTTGTAATTTAGCACATTTTTAAGCACATTAAATATTGGGAGCACAAAAGAAGACCAATATGTTGTAACTTGAATTGTGTTATAAATTGAAAAGCATCACAGTCATAACAAATAAGGTAAAAGAAACAGAAAATTACATTGCATTTAAATTTTGAATTTATATAATGATACATGGTCATATAACACCATATTTTTTATGTCTTCTTAAAATGTACTGGTAGAATGTATACATATAAAATCCTAAGCTTTGCACACAAGGAAAACTCAAACATTATAGTGTATTACTTACACCTAAGTGAAATATATGAAAGGACATGTCTATATTGTTGTAGCTAGCTATTTCTTAGCCAAATTAGGAAACAAGACACGAATGCAAATATTATGCAGAATGTATGACATCATGATTACTTGGAAGGGAAGAACTGGAAAGCAAACCAAATACTAGCAAATAGGGAACTAAAAATGGAGACCAAATAACCAAGCTCCTTGATCTGCACTGTGGGGCCCATAATGGTGGTGTGGAGGACAACAAAATAAAATAGATAGTAACCTATTGCATTGTAAAGAACATGCAAAAGAAATACAATGCAGAAAATCATTACTCATTCATGACACAGATAAAATAATGTTCCTCCTAAGTTACCAAAACGTTTTGGATACGGGAGCGGGAGCGGGGTATCCGAGACGCGGAAACGGCAAAAAATTTTTTGACCCTGGATACGGCGTAGGATACGGCAGTACAAAAACTATATAAAAATTAAAAAATATATAAATTTCAGCCTTCTAAATAGGAATTTAATTATTAACCACATATTATGCATATGAAAAACAAGATAAAAGACAAGTTATAAGCTAAATAAGTGAATAACTACAACAAACAAGCTAGGATACCGATAAAACTTAGAAACTTAAAAGCTTAAAAGTTAAATTAAAATTTAAAATACTTAAATCGAACACAATGTGAATGTCATGATTTATTAAATTCAATCATAGATCAATATTCAAAGCTCAAACTATCTTTCATTGTCAATATTCATCATATTCCTCTTCATCAAGAGGATCAAGACTAGCTACATCATCATCATTATGTGGTTTTAGATTATGTGGTTTTAGACCAGCTACAAGACCAGCTGTTCGGTTTTAGATTAGAAGAATTTATAATTTTTTATTGTTGTGTGACTTTAAAAACATTAAAAAAAAAAAAAAAATTAAAAAAACGTTTTTTTTAAAGTGGGAGCGGGCAGGGGCTGCGGAAACGCCCGGGTACGACACAGGCCGTACCCGGGCGTTTCCGCAGCCCCTGCCCGCTCCCTACCCGCTCCCATTGCCACTCCCGTTCCTGTTCCCGCTCCCGCTCCTGCTCCCAAGGCCCCCTACGGTGTTTCCGGTAACGTAGTGTTCCTCTATTCACCATGAACAGGTAAAGTCTGATTTGTCTACCATTACACGTGTAAAATGAGCTAGCCAACTGAAAAATGAGAATTTTAGTGATCAAAAACTGTCATGTTCCCTTTTTGAAATATTTTAATAAGGGAAATAAATTAATAATTTAACTTAAGTGGCCAAAAAGTAACTTTATGTTATATCATAAAAAGACAACTTATGTTTATTATTAAAATAAAGGTAAAATTTGATAAAGCAACTCAAAATTAAAATAGAAGTAGGGGAAGTTGCTTTATAGGTGTCTTTCCTCGAAAAATGTGAAAGGGAAATTATAAAAAGAGACATTGGGCTCATTTGATAAAAAATTCTTTTATCAATCTTTTTTACTCATCCAGATTTTGCAAGTTTGAGCATTCCATTTCAACTTTCAACCACTGAGGACGAAAACCCTCCATTAGAGCATCAGAGGATGAAAATCCTCTAGTGGACAAGACCTTGGGAACGAAAACCCTACAGTTCTTTGTGGTGATTCCATCTAGGAATCACATGAGGGCTTCAAATCTGATTTTTATCACATTTCAGGTAGGGTAGCGTTGGTCTTCATATCTACATCAACATCCGCTTTTAGAGTGACAAAATAATTAGGGCATCATTCAGAAATTCAGATCTTCGAGAAAATCAGTCAAGGAAATATCAAATTTTCATCCATATTTGCTAGGGCATCCATCCAGGGGTAGCATTTGGGCATCTGATTAGCGATTTGCAAGTTCATATCAGTTTTAGCAGCTAGGGCATCACTTTAAGGCTGATGTCACCATTGTGGGAAAAATTTTAGGGTTGACGTCATCATTACCATTTTTTGGGGCCAACAATTGGTCTATTTCATCCATCTAAAGTGTCATTTGCCAAGAATTTTGGTGTATACGGTCAGCTGTAATTTTCCTGGTTCTCTGAGTTAAAAATAATCAATAAAAATCCATATGTTAGGGTTTAAATTCAGTTTTCAGTATTTATTTTACGACTGTTATTATATTCAAAAAATTTGTATTTTTCCAA
Source organism: Taxus chinensis (assembly GCA_019776745.2). NCBI lineage: Eukaryota > Viridiplantae > Streptophyta > Pinopsida > Cupressales > Taxaceae > Taxus > Taxus chinensis. The sequence goes on along the minus strand of CM034152.1, from coordinate 199,146,976 downwards.
GGGTTTAGAAATTATTTCCCATCATTTTCTAGCAATTTTAATTTCTGTTGTTAGGGTTTGCAATAAAAATCAGTTTTTATTAATTCTGTCCAAGGGTCTCCGGTAAATCCGAAATTATTTAGAAAATGTCCGCTTAGGGACATTACAAAGACTAAGGATGAGAATCCTATAGCTGATTTGTCTAGCTGGAAAACAATCATAGTGAACCCACAAAGGATTTGAAGAGTCGTGTGTCTACCATTACACATGTAATATGAACTAGCTGATCGAAAATGAGAATTTTCGTGATCAGAGACTAAGGATGAGAATCCTATAGCCGATTTGTCTAGTTGGAGAACAATCACAATGAACCCACAAAGGAATCAAATAGTCATGTGTGTACCCAATCACATGGTTAAATACAAGTATATATACAATTATAAGAAAGATTAATTACAATTGAGATTAGTTAAAAAACAATTTGGATCTGTAACACTTGGCAATTGATGGTTTATCTTCCTTGGTGCGTGCAAGTGATGAGCACAACTCACATTGGACTCTGGGTTTGGCAAAAGGTAGAGTGCAGGTGAGTGGCATTGGGTTCAAATCATTTGCCTCTTCTTAAGATGCGATAGTTCTCATTGTGTCTTTGAGCAAGTGTGGAAATTGAGTCTAAAGGTGTTGGAGCTTGTACCACTTACCTTGATCTACATATTATCCACCATTGACAACTCTGAATTACTGATGTGTGTCACATACAATAGTAGTTTCAATGATTAAGAGTTTTGGTGCTAGTTACATATGAACTCGACGTAAGTTTGAAGCATATCGAACTGATATGGGCTCAAGCAAAGGTGGAAAGTACGACATGAAAATCTTAACATTGATAATTGGGTGTAGGCCCAAGTATAGCGGCAAATCAAGTAGGAAAGTATTCTCCCTAGTTGTGTGTAATATGGTGTAGGGACCATAGCACAATGGCGATCTTTTGGTGAGGAGCTTTGAAGCATTATATCTGCAAACGGGCTAAACCTTGCCACCAAATTTGAATGTATGTTGAATTTGAATGTATGTTGCGTGCAATGTGCATTATGTCACTCTTTATATTTTTGTGGTTTGCAAACTAGGATCTATTGTACCTGTTGATGCACTTGATGAATATGGTGCATGAATTTCTTTTACTTGTACACTTCTCCTTCCTATGAGCACAAAAAAAGAAATTTCAAATGCACAATAGGACATGTCAAGGGGCACGATTGGTTGAAACCAAAGATATGTTTGAAATGGACTATTCCCCGTAGAACTATGCAAAGCTCTATTGTAGGCATTTTGAATGTGCAAATCACAATGGATGAAGGAACTTCAAAATTAACATTACTTTCTTTTAGGGGTGAGTTTAATTGAAGACACAAATTGTGAATATTAAAAATTAAATACATTGTGAAATTGATTTGTGGTAGAGGGGATTGTTTGGAAGTGGAGATCGTGGAACCAAGTCAATCTTATACTTTAGAGTGCAATCTATTGGGAAACCTTGTGATTTTGAAGTAAATTGTTGAGTTGTGTTGTTGCACTATGCACTATAGAGGGCATGTCACATGGTTCCACTTCTTAAGGCGTGCGTCACAAGACCATGAGAAACATAAAGTTCTACACATGAGACATGAGCTTCTTCCATAACTTGGAAGATATTGAAGTGATTTGAGCATTCAAAAGAGATTCCAGAATGTGGTAGATGCGATCAATGATCTTGACAAACCAACATTGTTTCTTAGCTTTGTATGTGCCATCTCGATCAAAGATGTACGAATTTCCAAGAATGATGTTGCACATCCTTTTTGGCACTATGTCATAGGTGGTAGTATCATGGACTTGATGCCATACTCAAAAGTACATTGGAGTTTGACTTGCACCTCTTGACTTGAATTGAACCAACCAAGTGATGGAAGTAGTGGATGACGTTTAATTGTGAGCGCTACATGCGTCATTGCATCAGGCACTATGAGATTCCTTTGGGTTCCACTATCGATGATAACATGGAGGGATTGTCCCTTAACCCGAAATTGGGAATTGGAACAAGCCCTCTCTCCTTGGTAACGTTAGGGTTGGTTTCTTCCACTTGCTTGAGACAAGAGTGGACTAGACAATTAGAGATTGTTGCACACAACATTCAGAGTCATTGTGGGGATGTCTTGTGATCTTTTAACGGCTTCTCCCCTTGCTTCCTCTTGCCTTTGTTTTGTGGTAATGCCACCGGATCTTTCACCTATGCACAAAGATAATTTTACTAAGTACCTACCATAATGATTCCTACGTCTACATAGGTGGGTTTTGCATGATAGTGGCAGGTTTGATCTTTGCAATAGGCCGAAAGGCAAGGATTTTCTACTTCATCTTGGCCTTCTCTTCAATCTCTGGGAGTTTATGGTAAAGCTTGCCCCTAGGTTATAGAGGGTAGGAATTCCATCTTTGCGAAGATGTAAGGGTACAATCAACTAAAATGTTGTATAACCTTGATTCTCTCAGTATCTTTGATCCTCAAGGACACAAGTAGGTCATGGAATTTTTCAATATACGCTTGCACTAATTGATCCTTCCAGGGTTGTAGATATTAGAACTTCATATAATTGTCCTCCTAGTGGTTCAAGGGATTATATTCTCCACAAATACCTTTCAACGAACTTCTCCCAAGTCTCGACAAGTTTGTATTCGTGTGCACGTTTTGTTTCCCACCAATGCACGACTTCACGTTGTGAAGTAATTGACAAAGAAATATGCCTCCATTTGTCGAACCCAATCATCCAACACTTCAGCATCAATCTTGCCTTGAAAATTTTTGAAAGTCAAGATTCACTTGCACCTTGAAAGGGTTATGAAACATCTTTGGAGGTGTCAAAGTCTATTTCTAGGAATCGGGCATCTTATTCTTATGATGGTCCTCGTCCAGACAATTTGAGATAGGATGCATTTGTGCTCCCTCCTTTAGTTGTTGCGCACTTACATCAACTTGCTCTTATATCAATTCCATAAATTGGTGTATAATGTCATTAGGCAAAAGATTTTCTTTAACACTAGTGATCAACACCGCGGAACCACTGAAAATGGCACGGAGGACAACACAATCAATTGGTTAGTAATCTATTGTGTTATAATAAACATGCAATAGAATACAATGCAAAAAACCATTACACATTCATGACACCAAGAGATACAAAATAATGATCTTCTATTCAACATGAACATGTATACTAACATGTGTACAATGAACCAAAGAACTAAGAATGAATTCCTGTGACTAGAGACCAAGGATGAGAATCCTTGGTTGATTTTGAATAGGGAATTACACAACTAAGGTGAACCCACGAAGAAATTCAAGATTCATGTGTATACAATTAAAAGAAAGATCAGATGCAATCAACATCAGCTACAAAATTGTTTTCAATTCTATATTGGTTGATGGATCATCTTCCTTGGTGCATGTAGATAATGTGGGCACAAGTGAACTTTTGGCTTCCTTATGAGTGTCAATGTTCATTGCATACAGATGTGTATTTAATGCACGGTGGTGGTGTCGTCGCATGGCGATATCGAGTGAAATGGAAGTGGCATATATAACATGCATAGAAGAAAATAGCTATCGACAAGAAATTATACATCTTACTTCTAGTAATATCCATGTTCTTCATAAATGCTTGTAGCTGAATTGCACAAAACTTGGAAATGGGCACAGTTCTGAAATGGAAACACCTTCGGAAACAAGGAAATTACCTTTTAAAATTATGAAAATAGAAATATTAAATTATTATAGAAAATATATTTTTAAATTGGTAAAACAAGGGGTCTTATTGGGGCCTTTAATCAATTTAGAAAAAAAGAGAAATAGAATTGAAAATGTGGGATCACAACCTTGGCCCACTCCCCAAAAGAAGAGAACAAGCTAAGGCATTACAAATGTTTAATGTTTACTATACCGAGAATAAAAGAATACAATTCAATAACAAAACCTCTACCAACAACCAAGACTTGGTAGAATCAGCCCAATCCTTTGTTCGATCTGAGAGTCATACGGCTAGAAAAAAAACCATTTCCCACCCTATATTCTTTTCTTGACCTCAATCCATTCTTTGTCGGTCTCCAAATTATCCTTCAAACCACTAAAGGACAAGACAAAGGGGTCTTAAATCTCGATGGGCTGGATTCCTTTAAGACCAATTGCTCCTTAGGTTCAACCTAAACCTTTAGGGCCTGAAATTGAGTGGAAGAAACCAAAGTTCCATTGACAAATGGGTCTTAGGTTTAAGAGTATTCTCCGCTGAAAAAAAAGGGCTTCTTCACATGGTGCAACATTACCATCTCCAGCAACCAAATCCATTACAATTGGCTCTACCAAATGATGGCATGCCTCAGCCCTGCACCACCAAGTACTCTAAAACTTCCTCCTTTTTCGCCTTCATCACCCAAGGATTTTCCTTTTTGAGCAAGTCACAGCCAATTGTTCAAGGTAAAAAAGCGATCTGCATCTAAAGGCCACCTATTCGTAGTCTAATATTTGTTTCCAAACACAGTCCTTGACTTTGAGCCATATCTCCTCAGGGAAGCCATTAATCACCTTCCACACACAGCCGAGCAAAAGTTGTTACATGTCTATGAGCAGTTTCATGAGAGAAAAAATGGAATTCCCCTAGCGCATTCCCACGAGATTGTAGACTGAGAGGACCAAAAATTGCACGGGTAGGTTTGGGAGCTTAACTCATGCAAGAGTAGTAGAGTCCAATAAGGGTCAAAAGAGGGAAACCAAAGGTTCCATACACAAACTGGCCCTATCCCAAAACCAGGGAAATTGCATTCAACAATGGAACAAACCCTGAGCACAGGGACAAAATAAATTTCTTTTGACAAAATGAGTTTCCATGAAGAAGAAACCATAGTTACAAGATCCAGCCACGCTTTCACCAAATCCAGTTCAGACCGGATTCTTCTATCCTCCATGATGAGTTCGGCCTTGTTTTGTAATTTTGAAATGTTTTAATTTATTTTTTAAATAAATTTATTTTTCAAGAAAACACTGAATTTCTCTATGGTATAATTATATAATTATATTGCGTTACAAATTTATTTATAAATAAGCTGTTAATTTTGCATGTCTATAAAATTTTGCTTAATGAACTCCATATTTCCAGATTTTTTGGCCCTCTCGAATGGATCCAGATTCCCAGACTTGATAACTATGGAATAAACCCATTTACGGAGTTCTGCAAGCCTGGGCCAGAGGCTATTGAATCTGCAAATCATACCATGATCCTTGTAAAAATTCTCCTTGTCAGCAACCTCTGAATCTAACTCAAGAGTTGAATCTTATCAGCCTTACCCACCATGAAACGAGTATCAGGCTTATGCTAGAAAATTTCAGCAGAACCGTTTGAAGCAAGCAGCTCAAGGGAGTCTTTGAAGGACATCTGAGAGCACTCCCGAGGAGCCAATGGATCAACAAAAGCAGGCGGAGGCTTGGAGTGAAGCAGAGCCAGGTGAGACAGAGGAGCTTCAGCTGCAGCCGCCAGAACCTTCTTCACTAGCGCAGGTTCAAAGAATGGAAATTTAGCAGGTAATGAGATGTCACCAAAAACATCCACACGAAGCAGAGAAAAGGGATTTTCCCTGAACTCATGAATCACTAAAGGTGTGGCAGGAAACAAAGACAGGAGCCTTCTGCAGGAATTGGTGATGACGTGGTTGAAGCCTTCAGGCAGAGGCAGGGACAACTGCCATCAGTTTGCTTTCCAGGAAAGAAATGATTATTTCAGATGCATGAAAAGAACATTGACTTTTGAAATCCTATATAGTAGATAGAGAGGAATGGCCCCAATATAAAGCCATATAGTTCAGAGGCGAGGCCATATAGATTTATGTGATTATCACTATCACTATATGGTATGGCCAATAAACTCTTGATGCGGACCACACACACCTACCCATTCTACAAATCACTCATTGGTATTCTTAGTGTCAAATATTAGCCTTTATTGTGAGGATATACATGTAATGCCAAAAGAATTGTATGGAAGACATCATAAACTTAGCTTTGAAGCTTCAAAATTGTCAAAGTCAACAAACCCCCCAAAAAAACCCACCTCTAGTAGCTCCACCAAAAGGTGCATGCGGAGGATGTTCATCATCCCGGCCAAGGAAATGTCTAAGTGGGGATTCTTAGGTGTCAAGATACGAGTGGCGTGGAATTTTAGACACCTAGGGCCATGTTATTATGATGTATATAAGGTTACAGAATTGGCAACTTGTGATGCACATAACACTTGGGTAATCATATAAGTCTAATGGGTAGCTTGTGGATTAAATTCTAAGGGTTGGCCAAATGTATAACTTTTGGGTTAAGAGTTTACCCTCCCCCACAATTATTAGATAAGTGGCCATAGATAGAAAGCTTATATTGTTGTAAAGGCATCATGCATTATGGATCACTTATATTGACTATCAAGGATAAAGTAGTGTAGCAGGTTTGTATCTCACAGCGGGAGCTCTCTTGGAGTGGTTCAGCATTATTGGATGGTGCAACCCTATGTCAAGTGTATTTTACATCCAAGTATATGGGAGATGAGGGTACATTGGCACCCGCCATGCATCTTAGTTCATGTATTTAAATTGTTTTCACCATTATTTTGTATGATAGATATTTGTTTCTAAAAAATGGTATCAGAGTGTGATTTGGACTATGTGAGAGAAGGCCTTATTGCAGATTTGGGCATATCTTGCTGACTTTTTCCAGGAAAATACCTCAACTTTGCAAAGCTTCGTTCTCTTTGTAGAAGTGTTTGATTGAAGTGATTCTTGCACCATTGTAAAGTAAACTCCGAGATCTTTCTAAGAGTTGGTCACAATAAAAATCCAAGCAATATCGAGGGTTTTATGACCTCGTATTTTATGATTTTTGTTTGCCCTTTCTTGCGAGACACGAGATAGATATTTAATTAAACATTACATAACAATTATTAATGGTTTCACACAATAATACCACATATCTTATTCATTTGCATTTAATTATTTATATGCCATCACAACAATGTCTTATTTATTGCCTACACACTAAGCAAAAGAAAACTACCACTCAGCCACTGCAGAGAGTAGGAAACTTCACTCACACGCTATGTGGACCTCTTAATCCGGTTTGAAGAGGGTTCTCTAGAAACAAAATGTGGGCCAATTTTCTCATATAGGGAAATGATGAACACCTTATGTATATTTAGTCCATGAATTTAATGATTTTGTCAAATATATTCTAAAAATCTTATGCGATTAGTCAATTTGTAAATGCCATACATCAGGAGCACTTTAATTTTCTTGATACATAGGTGGCAAAAAGAGATGAGGGTAAACCTCTACACAAAGCTTAGCTATTTCTTGTGTAATAATCAATAATTTGCTTGTAAAAACTTTGCAATCTAGGCAAGCCTTTTGTTTGTTACTCCCTAGAGCATTCTTGTTCAGGACCCACCATCTTGCAAAAATTATTCAATCACAACTGTGCCATATTTTTACGTGATTTTCACTCATAAACATGGTCCTCAATCAAGCATCAAGCAACATACAACCTCCAATCCACATGATCAAGAATCCGACCATTAATTGATGACATCGACTTGAAAGTGTGGAAAAAACTCATATTCATATAATTTTAATCCAGTCTACATACAATGTGGTCATTTGCAATATTTGTGCTATACATAATCTCGTCTTTTCTGACATCTTTTGGGTCCACCCCTCTAGTAAGAATCTTTTGTTATTGTGGTTTTAACTTTTAGCTTGTAGCCCCTTTGTTTCTTTTAGGCATTAGAGCTCTTTCCAACCCCCTCATGCTTTCATAATTGGCTATACTTCCGAGACGTATTACCTACTTCGGTCATTAATTTAATAATTAATTCCTTACCCTTTTAGTTGGTTTTAAAAATGAGACAACAACAAATATAAAAATCATCCTTTGGATGCACTCAAATTGGCCTATGGGTAATCCAGATTATAAGTACTCCCAAGCTTTAACCAGATCTCTAGAAAAGCGTATAAAAATAAAATCTTTACTGAGTTGCAATCAAATTTTGGATCAATAAAACTAATCCTGATATTTCATGATCGCTCCAAGTAGAGTGGTTTCAGATGGCATCTGGTCAACTATATGATGAATTATTATCCAGTTCTTCACCAATCACTTTTTAAATGTCAGATCAACTTTTACACTTCTGCTGGCCAAGTTTTTCCTGATGTGTAACTATGGTCTGCATCAACCTGCTCATAAACTCTCAAATCCTCAAAACTTAGCAAAATAGCCTACATGTAATCTTAAGTTCAACTTTTTAATCATATATACTTTTAAACTTTCTACCAGTCGGAGCTAAGCTTCCGACTAGATGTCTTGGCTGGTCCATGCCTTGGCCCATTCCTTCAAGAAGAAGTTGGATCTTGGTGTTTAGTTTTGATGCTGATATTGTAATTACAAAATGTAATAGTGGTGGTTCACTCTTTCTATTTCTAATCTTATTTGATGGAGTTAGATATCACCTTTCTATAGAGACATGATAAATATAAGAAACTATTACCTTTTTTTGCAAAGTAATAATGTTTTTCCAGTTATAGAAATGAAGCTTTAGAGGCGTAATCAACCTCACTAACAAACAGCTCACTTTATGTCACTTAAGTGTTCAGATACGCATCCTAGGTTTATGTGGATACAGTGGATTTTGATGCATCTAGTTCTTTCCAACCTACTCTAATTAATCCTTAGTGACAGTCACTTATATGCGACTTGTGTATATTTCTACAATTGGTGTTTCTGCAGTCGATCATTCTGTAAAATGCATTTTTGGGATTCAGCTATGTAGTTTTGAGTCAATCTATATCGACCCATATTTCATTAGTGGTTAAAAAAAACCATATCTCATGAGCATGAATGGTCCACTTGGCACTCATTGCATCTAAAGATGATGCTCACATGAATGAAGCACAAACACTTCCTAACCAAAAATCCTTCAGGAAGTGTTGTGCCTTATGAACTATTCATTGTGTACAACCTTTTAGATATCATTACGTTCTCTACTTTGGGTATTAAAATAAGAAACATATATTACACTAATCTTATGATATATTTTTAGAATCCCCTCATATTACATTATTAGTTCAATCATCATAACATGGGCTTTTTAAGACGGCCACATTATTATTTAATCACAACATATGTCTGAGATAATTATTTTTTGTTTCACTTTTATCCTCTCAAATTTTATGTCATAGATTTTACAGTTACCTGGGTTTCTAATGACGAGAAGCTGGTTTTCTTGATAAGTCCAAATCAAGTGCTCCATAATGTATGATGTCTTTCATTTTCAAGTAGCTTTGTTATTAAGAAAACCAAACATGCAAAGATCCCAAGCAAGACAATGAAAGAGAACTTGGTAGAAAATAATACATCTTGGATATTAGAAAGAGTGATTGATCGTCTCTTTATTAGAAGAAAACAACATAAACCCTAATTTGACATTGACACAAACCCTAATCCTAAAATGACTTAAATTTATTATCACGTCATTTTACACCACTTTAACAAAAATAAACCAAGTCATTAACTGACTTTATTATGCCTAACTCTAATATGACCACTATAACTCTTAACATCCTCCCTTAATGGTCATTCTAGATAATACACCAATTTATCTCTAAATTTTACATTTTTTTCCGGGCCAAGAGACTACTGTGATTCTGTCCCTTGCACAATAATTTCAATAGAGAAGGGCTATGCTAAAACTCAATCTAAACAATGCATACGTGAAATGTCACACAAGATATAGACAAAGCATTTAACTTGAGAAAACCTTTTGGGTAAAAAACCCAACATACTAACCTTGTTCTACTAGCTTACAAATATAAGAAACACTCTTCAAGGATCTATAACTATCATACAATCATCCATGCACTACAACATTCAACTACAGTATAATACATGTATAGTCAAGACACCTAGCCATGTAGCCTTAAAAACATATACTTCTCTAGAGAAAAGTACACATCGTTCCTAAATTTGATCGTCTAGCCACAGCCAACAATCTCTCATATTGTTACAAGTGTTTATGATATTGCATACATAAGTCTTCCCACCACACACACATATGAAATATGAGCCATCTCCTCCAACTTATCTTGTGTTTTTGACTTTGTGTAACAGATAGTTTTTGACCAACTCGGAAAAATGTGCTCATAAGGTTGTTGTCATGCATCTTGAATCCTTTGCAACACCGTCTTGACATATTTTCTTTCATGTCAAATTGCACAGTCAACTGAGATTTTACTTGATCATTGCCTTGAAATTTCCAATCAGTAGCATGTCAACATAGAGAACTATGATGACCAAATTTTCCCCTTCTTTGAATTATAAGCAATGATCAACTTTGCTGCATACAGGCCCAAGCTTCAATACACAACGATCAAACTTTTGATTCCACGTCCTTAGTGATTGTTTAACACCATAAAGGGACTTCAAGTGGCAAACCAAGTCCTCTTTCCCTTGACTTTGACATATCTCTGGTCTTGTCATGTCTATTTCTTCTTCAAGCTCTCCATGCACAACTGTTGTTTTAACATCCATCTCCAAATCAAATGCAACTATAATAGCTAAAACAAATATTTTAGAAGTCAATTTCACAATATGAGAAAAGACCTCACCAAAATAAATCCCCTCCACCTGAGAAATCCCTTTGCAACAAGATGAGCCTTCTACTTCTCCAACATTCCTTGCATATTGTACTTCTTGAAAACCCACTAGCAACCCACAAATTTTCTTCTGGGTGGTATCTTTAATAGATCCCATTTATCATTCTTATCTAGAAATTCAATCTCCTTCATGGCTTTCTTCCAAGACATTCTCTCATTTGATCCAAGAGCCATAGTAGTTATATTGTTCTTTTAACTTAGGTAATTGGTTATATGGTTGGTTTATTTTAATCATATAATTGTTTGTATTAACTTCACGTTTGTTATGTTATTGTTTGTATCTATTATTGTTAACGGATGTATTTGGAAGTTGTTGTAACTGTGTTTTTTGTTTGTTTCTGGGTGTCCAATATCTATAAATATTGCAGCCCATATAGCCTTGTAACTTGATTTTTCCATATCAATAAAATATAGCAGGCTGCCTCCCTGTTTCTCTAAAATATTTAGTATCAGAGCACAGAGGTCTTGAGCCTGTTGGAGGTGATTGTAGGTTACCGAAGTGTTTAGGGACCATTGTTGCAAGTCTGAGCCCAGAAGGAGCCACAGATGCTCCCATCCTCTTGAGAGCCCCTACCTTTGTGTCCTCATCATTGTCGATACTGCACAAAGTTGCAGAAGTCCCTGTTGGCATTCACAAAGGTGTTGTAGAGGAGAAAAGTTCATCTCAGCATTGGGTAAGGAGTCACCTCGGAACCGCCTCCTACACCAGGCACCATTCTAGAAAAATCTACATTAAAAATCATCTTTTTCCCACTAGGGGTTGTCTCCAAATTTAGAGACATGTTTAGTCTCAGCTAACTTTGGAAGAGATGCTAAAGTTGGCAGATTGTTAGAGGGTTCACAACAAAGAAGGAGCGAGTTGATCTACAACGAACCGAGCTACCCGAGCCACAAACCGAGCTAGGCGAGCTAAGATTTTGAACGACCGTGTTCCATTTGGTAGACGAGATGTGCAAAAAAGGGCGGGCAAATATTTAAACAAACTGATCCCTACATTGTATAGCCGAGCCTCTCCAAACAACGAGCTCAGATGCAAGTTGTAAGATCACACACCGTTCCAACCTTTAACGACAAACTAACACAAAACTGAGCCCACACTAGGACGATCTGAGATGGAGCTAGAACCAAGCGAGCTAAGCGGCCCCTCCAAGCGGTAACCCTGACCAACGAGCCCTATGGACACAAACCAACCTATACATTGCATCGAGTCGAGTTGTGGGCAGCGAGCTACCCTGATCCATAACGCGGCCAAGCGAGCAGATCCAATACCTATGCGAGAAGCAAAACATTACAGGCAAGCCATTTCTCTCAAACCAACCTATACATTGCATCGAGTCGAGTTGTGGGCGGCGAGCTACCCTGATCCATAACGCGGCCAAGCGAGCAGATCCAGTACCTATGCGAGAAACAAAACATGATGGGCAAGCCATTTGCGAGCTAAAAATACAAATCCGTCACACAAGTGACGAACAATCCGGTCTTAGAACCAAACCCAACATACAAAGAAAAACCCTAAAATCTTCACTGGAATAGCCACGTGGTGGCCTGATGTCCAAGGTTGGTATTATTATTATTATTTTTAAAGTCCTTTGAATAAATCTTTTATATTCAATAGCCTATATATCTATGAAATATCCCTAGTGGGATATAACTTGTAATATGACAAATTAATAAAAAATAACAGCATATGAAATTCTGATTTTTCTAGAATAAAACCCCAAATAGGGCAGCGAACTGAAAACTCATGATAACTTGCAAACCACTTGTCCAAATCACACGAAATTTTGTAGAGAGCTTGCTAATATGATAACAAGAACTCGTAAAATATTTTTGAATTTTTCTGAGTTATAAATAACTGCCAGTAATTTTCAGAACGCCCTAAACTGCTGAAATACTTCAAAAATTCATAACTATCTCAATACAACTAATAAAAATATGATTTTCTGGAAATAAAACCTACATAATATATAGAAATGATCCCAACCTCCAAATATGAGGCACCTGAAAACCCTAGAAAAACCAGCTGCAATCTCCTAGGGCAGACGTCGCCCTATGAAAGGGGCTAGAAATCCTCTAAAATGCATCCAAAAGTGGCGCCATAAATGCCCTAAGCGCTGGAAAAAATCTGAAATGCAAATGGCTGAAATATCCTCACTCTGATACTGAAATCCGCCTCTGAAACCCTCTAAAATAGGCTCCAAAATTTGTCTGAAACCTCTGAAAAATCTGCCTGAAGATCTACTCTAAATAGGCTCCAAAATAGCAAACTAGGGTGGATCTTTCACCACCAAAGAGTGCCCTACTAGCTAGGAGTGGATCTCTCACCACCGAAGTTAGGGTTCTTGTGGGGTTTTACTCCACAAACAAAGAAAAATGCAAACAACAATTGCTCTAATTTTATTACAAGCCACCACTCTCTCAATATGTGTGAGTGTAAGAATGAATCCCTAACTCTCCTCAAGCACTCCTTTTATAACTTCGCCGTGCAACAAGAGATCCAAAAAACCCTAATCGACCCCTTAAGGGGGAACCCACATGAACATAAAGTAACTCAAGTTACGTTTTCCCTCTGAGTGCCAAAAGTGACTTAAGTGACCCCCAACGAAGGAATAGAATAATAAAGTGCCATGAGTCCCCCCTCAATGACAAAATATAACAATTATTTCCACCAAGGCTTAATACTAATGTCAATGACAAAATATAACATAAAGTAAGGTGGTAATCAGACATCCATACCCAATAGCCTCCAGCATCGTTAGCCCCTCAGGTATGACCAAGGCTAAGACTAAAATATGGTCATTAAGTCCTCGGTGAGGGAATGGGGACATTACAGTCCTCCCTTCCCGGAATTTGCTTGTCCCCAAGCAAATGCAAAACTTGGATGCTATTAAATATTCTCTCCCTGCCAAATGGCATCCTCAAGTGGCAAGTCTATCCACCGCACTAAGTACTCTGTGATCACCCTGTTCCTAAGCTTCCTATGTCTCACCTCAATGATAGATTTTGGTTCCAAGAATAGCTTCCCCTCATCATCCAATGGTGGCAACTGCGTAGAAGGCACAATATGTTGTCCTAGTGCCTTTTGAGGCATGAAACATGAAAAACGTTGTGTATCTTGTTGTGCTCGGGAAGCTCCAGCTCATATGCAACTACCCCAACCCTTTGCGTTATCCTGTATGGTCCATAAAACCACAACTTTAGCTTCTCAGCACCACTCTGCTTAAGTGAGGATTGCCTGTAGGGATGCAAACATAGGAAGACTAAATCTCCCACCTCAAAGGTCCTCTTTACCCTGTGCCTGTCTGCATACATCTTCTGTTGATTTTGTGCTTTCTAAAGGTTCTCCTTGAGGGCCTTCAGAATATCTTAGTTCTCCTGTAACCAATCACGAGCTTTAGGAGCTTGGCTATCTAATAATACTAAGTCTGCGAATGATGTAGCATCATACCCGTATAATGCCCCGGAAAAGATTCATGTCAATGCTCACCTGGTACGTGGTATTGTAGCAATACTCACCCATGTGTAGCCATCTAACCCAAGCACGTTGATGTCCTGTCACATAGCTACACAAGCAACCGTGTATCCACTTATTGACTATCTCTGTCTGCCCGTCTGTTTGTGGATAATAGCTAGTACCCAGAGTCAATTCCGTCCCTGCAAGTCTGAAAATCTCCTGCCAAAAGGTGCTCATAAAAATTGTCCATGTCACTGACAATGTTTTTAGGCAAACCATGAAGCCTAAAAACACCTATATAGAATATCTGAGCCACTTGTGGTGTCTCATGCTCCTTAGGCATAGAAAAGAAATAGGCATACTTGGTCAACCGATCAACCACCACATATATGCAATCATCCTCGTGTACTAAGGGAAGCCCGATGAAAAAGTCCATGGATATGCTCTCCCACTTCTGCTTTGGAATAGGAAGAGGTAGAAGTAGACCTGCTCGAAAAGAATGCTCGGCTTTGGTTTGTTGGCAAACCACACACTCTCTAATATGATTAAGGACACCATCCTTCAACCCTTTCCATGCAAATCTCTCCTTGATATACATGTAGGTCTTGAAATATCCAAAATGCACCACTAGGGGTGTATCATGCACCGCTCGAAGGATCTTCTCCTTCATCTTGGATTCTGGTACAAGGAAAATCCTATCCTTGTAGTATATGAGGTCATCCAACATCCTGTATCTATCATCCTGTATAATGCCATCCACGATCTCACATGCAAATTGATTTTTGGAATACTCAACAAGTATGTGAGCCTTCCAATCTACTGAAATCCCAGACATAGAACTAAGCATAGAGGTAAGGTGAGGCCTCCTAGATAATGCATTAGCAACAACATTATTCTTAACTTTGGTGTACTCTATGTCGAAGTCATGTGTTTGTACCTTATTAACCCATCTCTGCTAGTAATCATTGAGATCCTTCTGCCCCATGAAAAACCTCAAATTGTTATGATCTGTACAAACCATGAATTTGTTGCCTACAAGTTACTGTTTAAATTTGGCCAAAGCATGCATAATGGCCGACATCTCTTTGTCGTAAATCGAGTACCCCCTCTCCATAAGGCTCAATTTCTGACTCTCGTAGGCAATGGGATGCCTATCCTGTATAAGAATGGATCCAATGCCCTCACTTGATGCGTCACATTCAAGTATGAATCAATGAGAGAAATCTGGCAATGCAAGAATGGTACATGAACTCATCACCCCCTTAAGGTGATCAAAAACCTGCTAAGTTGATTCTGACTAAGCAAAAGCCCCCTTCTTGGTCAAATCTGTCAATGGTGCAGTCAAGCGAGAGAAGTTCTTCACAAACCTCGTGTAGAATGTGCATAGATCCAAGAACCCTCCCAACTGCGTCAATATCCTAGGTGGTGGCCAATCTAATATCATCTGAATCTTTTCCCTGACAACTTTGATTGTACCTCCAGCAATCACATATCCCAAATACAATAACCCTGTCATACCAAACTCAAACTTAGAAGCTTTCACGTATAGCGGGTTAGCTTCCAATATACCCAACACCTCATCAAGATGTCTAATGTGATCCTCCCAAGTCCTGCTATAGACCAATATATCGTCGAAGAAGACCAATACAAACTTCTGCAAATGGCGATTGAACACATGGTTCATACAAGACTGGAAAGTGGCCGGTGCGTTAGACAAACCGAACGGCATCACTAAAAACTCAAAATGACCATAATGGCATTTGAAGGTCGTCTTATGCACATCCTCCTCTTTGACCTTGATCTGGTGATATCCAAATCGCAAATCTATTTTAGAAAAATAGATTGCCCCCTGCATCTCATCTAATAGCTCATCAATGCGTGGCACAGGATACTTGTTTTTTATTGTCTTTTTGTTCAATGCACGGTAATCTATGCACATCTACATGGTTCCGTCCTTTTTCACCAACACTGTTGAAGAAGCAAAGGGACTGGAACTAGGCCTAATATGCCCCATGCCTATGAGCTCGTGTATAGTCCTCTCGATCTCATCCTTAAACCGTTTGGGATGACAGTGAGGAGTACTAACCACCGGCTTGTTGTCCTCAAGCTCAATCACATGCTCAAATCCTCTATCTGGAGGCACACCTGAAGGTGTATATAACCAAAAACTGCACTATGTTTGTCCAGTACGCCCTGGACATCCACGTGGTACTCTGGTCAACCATCCTTTGTGTCATACCCCTTGATTTCCGTCTGTCATATTTGGAAATTGTGTCGTAATTATTGAATGAATGTCAAGGGCGAGACAATAAGCCTTGATGTGTAGCTATGTGTACAGTTGCATGCATGGATGTATGTCCTAAGAAGGATATACACACACATATAATTACACACACAACCACACAGCATCGCTTATTGCCTAGCACCCGTAATAAACTCGACATTCTCATCTTACCTTTGTTTCCGGTAGGGAAGTAAAGAATACTTACGTTGATGATTATATGAAGTTGGCAGTGCATTGATTGTTATCTCTTTGCTGAACTTAATTGATTTATGTAAACATTGTTTTAAATCATTTGCTAATGGCCACCTGCCTTACCGGAAATGACAATTTGTTGTAAACTGATACCTTTCTTTATTGTTGTTCATGATGTTGAATGTGATAACTTCTATTCTGTATTGAGTAGTGACTTGTTAAGGATGACTGGAATTACTCATTGCTACAAAGTATTATTTCAGCACGATATAAGGTTTAATGCAAAAATGAATGACCCGCTCTCAGAATGAAAGTTGTAAACCTTGTAAGTACTATATGATTGATCGGGTTCATCATGTATAAAAATATTATGTGTGGATCAGTTGTTCCTTGATCACCATTATTTTCTAGTAGTTTGAGTGAAAATTACACACCATTCAGCTATCGTTTAGTTGAGAAAAGATGAATTGGTAAATGAAGACTACGGTAATTCATGACTGTTGGGTAAAAGTTTGGGTTGGCAATCGATAGTGTTAGCTTAAATATTGTTAAGCCTAAAATGTAAACGTTGTAATCTTATTTAATTTGTCAGTCAACCAAGACCGATAAGTCAATTGCTTGTTTGATTATTTCAATCTCCAAACGGAGACTTGAACCTTAATCGGTGTATTAAGACATGCAAGCTCTAGGTGAGGTTTGATCAATTAATGTAAAGGTAAAATTGGTCATTGTAGACCCATGCACTACGAAGACTCATGTTTCAAATAAGTCTTGACCTTGCAAAGACTTCATGCATGCCATAATTGGTAGAAATTTAAGTGCTAAGGTGGAGACATAGTCATCATGCAAACATAGTTGACTTAGAATCTTTAGCTCCATGCAGAACGTTTGACCAAACGATGGATTATTATGGGATTCCGCCATGCAATTTGAGGAAGTATTTTTATATTTAAAAGCCTACTAATTTTGGGGGATAGCATTGGCGGCGGTGGGGAAGTTCCTAAACTGCCAACGAGGCACTGTATTCTTAAATGCATTGAGTGCGCATTTAATCCCTTGGGAACGATGAAGCTTCTTAGAGAAGCTAACCGTATGCATACCATTTTGATCATTCTAGTTTTGGCTTAAGCAGTTAAGTGGAGATGAGGATAATTGTAGTTGAACTCTGTGAATTTTTGAGAGGAGACTCGAGCTCCAGCTCCAATCTTTTGCATGCAAATTTAAAATTTGTTGTGAGATCTTCGACTTGTGATAAATACGCTTTTTGGGATTGTTTTGGGGTGCTGGGAAAAGATTACGGTCACCGTTTTTGGGAAGAACTTCGGAGAGGATTTGCTAGAAATGTTGCTTGTGCCTAGAACGATTTGGAAAGGAGATTGCTAACTCTTTCCAGGCATGATAATCCTTATTCCTTTTTCTAGCAATTTATTCCATTGCCTTTTTATGTAAATGAAATTACTTACAAGAGATTTTGAGATGTTAAAATGAATTGGGGTTTTGGGTTGTTAATTTCATGCGAATAAATTACGACGGAATATGAAACAGAGTTACAAGATAATAATAAACTAGTTGTAACTATATAGATTTTCTCGTGCAAATGCTCCAATGGTTATGAAAACTCTTGATTCTTCAGTAGCTGTAAATAATTTAATACAGTAAATGTGTGTGCAGGGAATATACGTTTTTATGGCCAATAGAACCCTTGTTGGGGAACATGTCGAATGCCTGAACCTGTGTATTATCGTTAATAGTTTGATAAATGTTTGGTGGAGAATGAAACACCTGAAACAAAACATCTTTGGAATCTCGGTTATTGATGTACTGGGCTTTTAGCGTTAAGGGTTGTAGATGAATATTTAATGGACTGAATCCACGATTCGGATGCACATGAACTAGAAGCTCGTCGCCCTGAGACTTGTTGTGCGACATTGAGATTTGGATGTCAATAAACAAGTCACAGAGATAGTTACCTCTATTAGTGGGAAGTAGGTTAGAATTCAAAGGTTCCTACTCACCATTCAGTGTGACGTGAGCCGTGTTGGGGAAATATGCTCTCATAATTTTAATTGGGTTTTAAGAAACTTAAGGGATATCGAATATTTTGCCCTCCCTTGGCAGAGGAAGTTTATGGATTTCTTAGGGTTAATGGGAAACTAAGTCAAACCCTGTTCTACCATATTATTTTACTGTGCTGTAAAAATGATATTATTGATATGGGAAGCTAGTCCCTAATTCAGTGTTTATCTTTAAATATTTATGTGATATATATATTTACCATACTATTAAGACTAATAGTAGTTACCAAACCGGTCATATAGAGTTTCGTGGCTAAAAGTAAGGGAGCTACTTTCAGCTGACTCGACGTATATGAACCTTCCCTAAATCTAATCAACTTAGTTCTCAGAAACTTCCTGAAAATGACAGATATTTAATGATTGTCTGTTTTTGGTTAATTGTTGTAAAGTGACAATAAATACCATTGTGGCTAGCGATAGTTGAAATAAGTAAATCTGTACTTGTATAGATTACTAGGACAGTAGAGAAAGATATGAAATAAGTGAATCTGTACATACCTGTATGAGTTACTTGAACAATATAGAAAGATAAAAATAGCAACCTCAAGATCTAAGCTAGTAATGTATGGAAGATGTAAGCTAAATGGATTTTGGTGTCTTATCCTCAAGCAGCTAAATTTCAAAATAAGTTAGTAGATGTTTGATGAAAATATAATTAACTGGTTATGTTGTTATTACGGACTTGTCTTCTTATGTGAATTATATGAATTAATGCAATGCAGCATTTCATTTACTTAAATGATCAATGGCATAAACCATTAGGCATGGGAAAAACGTTTGTCATGCTTAGTTCATATGAACTGACAGGTGCTAACACGTTTTGCAGATAAAGCTCTGTAGGATGGAAGGAAGATCAAAGTTGAAAAAGTTTATTGTTCAATATGAATGATTATACTGCTTCTATATTTGTAAATTATTGATTACCACTGTTTTGTCATGTTATTGCAAAGGGCAAAAATTAGATACACTGTTGAATTTGTATAGAAGGAATCAATGAAAGAAGAGTATTTTGATCTCTACAAAGTCTTGTTGTTTAACTATGTAAATGTATGGAATAAAAAGTTATCAGTTAGTGAAAGGAATTCAAAGGAATGTGTGTTGATTTTGACCTTTTATTACTGTCATCATATTGAGGTGATAGTGAACAAATTAGTATGCAAATATGGCAGTGCTAATTAGACAGCTTCATGACTATACATCTGTCTGTAAAATAGTATGATATAATAATTAAGGTCATAACTTAAGGATATTCATATTACGAGATATGTATTGCCAAATTAAATGGTGAATTGTCCAATAGGGAATTGAGTTTTTTTTTTTAAAAGGGACTCATAGGTGCATAATGATCTTATGCACCTCAACAGACCATTAATGGGGAAAAATTCTCTCCCTTTTACAAATGTAATATTATAACTTTTAATGAGGAAGTTGTATATTGATGATATAAAAATTATATTGTAATAAAGGATTAATATAAGACATGATGTGATTTAACATTCATGAGGTAAAGTGCTATGTGGGATGAAGTTTACTTCATTGATTTTCTGATTAACTGTTAGTAGTACTATAATAAAATGGATCAATTAATGAACAAAGGAAAAATATTTCCAATACGATTATGAGGATATCAATCTTGTATTTGTTGATCTCTTTCAAAGTCCTCTGGAAGGACACTGTTATGTACTAAAAATCTTAAGAATCACATTTCTTTGTAAGCCTCCTTTTTATTGGGCATTTGACTTTTGGGAATGTTACAAATCGACATGTATGGGTAACTTGGGAATGCAAGGTTACCTAACCAACGAGTAGATACTATTCAAGGATTTAATGATATCAAGTTCTTCATAAGGACAAAGACTAAAATGAATCATTATGATCTCTTGATAAAAATTATATGATCCAAATTAAAAAAAAGTACATCTTTAATGTTAAGAAGGTTTTTAGGTGTTGAAGCCTAAGGAAATACTTCCATACTATGAGCTTATGGTAGGTATCAATAAATGACCTATTGTAAATATGCTCAATTGAATATTCACAATTAAGCATAAAATAAGAAAGATGGTATACTTAAGATAAAATGATAGGTAACATCAAGAGTATGAGAAATTCGATAAAGGAATGATACGTACTCACACCTTTTAGCAATATGAGATTGCACCACCATTATTTATAATGAATATAGATATATGGTACCAATGCTGCCCTATGGCGATATAGTTATATCAGTGGTATAAAGAAAAAACTACGTTGGTAAAAACATGGGCTTAATTGATTAAGCTAAGACAATATTAAATCTGCAATGTTGAACTTAGACAAAGATTGTTTCGATTTCCATTTATGGTTATCACTGACTTGCGATCTCATGAGGTAATTAAGCATATTTTGAGAAATTATATATTCTTGAATCTCACAGAGATAAGACCTTAGAGGTGACTCATTCGAGGAGGAATTGTAAATGAGACAGGCTATCTTGTCATGATTTAAAATTACCTTAAAAACAAAAGAAAGATACCCTGCTCCAATACAAAATGCTTAGTGAGCTAACTCACTACATCCGCTACACAGTCGTATCCCTATAAAGACGGTTGTCTCCCTTTGGATATAGCTGCATAGTAATTGTGTGGAGTTGCCTCATCAAGAGTCTAGATTGTGGCAAGGTATTGCAATAAGTACAAACCTTGTTAGAGTTACAAAGTCAGATTGGACCTCGCGAATACGCACTTCGATATCAATTTATGATGGTTACAGGATGGGAAGTGGTCTAGTGATGGAGTGAATCATTACAAAGACACTTACTTCCCCATAGACATCATAGGATGACGTAGAGGTACATCTTCGTGAAGGTTAAACTAGATTTGTACCTTGTTCAAGACTTGTAGTTGTTTACAGCATCTACGTTTGTGAATCCATATAACTGAATAAGTGATTAAGGTGAAACGACAAATTTCCTAATGACGAGTGTGCCGTCATGGAATTGAGCATGGCATACATGACTCTGAAACTTCGCGCAAAGTGGTGTAAGCTGCTGATTACACTGTCGAGATTTCCCTATGATCTAAGCTGTGAGATGCCTGTGGAATTCATAGCTGGAACCCAGGTAGACACTTAGGAGTATTCACTTATATATCATATTCTATAAAAGGAGAACCAAAGGATACATTTGAAGTATGGGCTCGTACAGAGCGATGAGGGAGGATGAATAGGTTCAGTACTCTCTCATGCAGCTGCACATAGTTCATGACAGTTATTGGAAATGGATTGCATTAAGGTTTATGTTGGATTTAAATATATGGGTATTTAAATCGAGAAGCATAAAGTAAGATTATATATAAAAAAAAATCCTGGATGTGAAGTAACAATGTGGATGTTACACTCTGACCTCTTGGTCGAAACTAAGCACTGAACTATCCAATCCACCCCATCGTGCCTATAAATCCTCTCGATCCGCTTGATCATGACCACCCTGGGTGCATTTGTAGATAATCCCCTCAAGATCACATTCCTCCCTTCGGACTTAAACTTCAGTTCCATCATAACTCACCAAGAGAATGGAGCCATTGCACTCCATTGCACTCCAAGCACAAAGTTGGTTTCTCCAATACCAACAATATAAAAGTCATCGGTAACCGTATAGTTACCCATCGTAATGCTCAACTTCGGGACTCGTTGGGTTCACCTACTAGACTCTCAATTGGCTATAACCACGTTGAAGCCCTCAAAATCTTGTCTTCAAACCTCATCTCTCAACCAATGATGCATCAATAAAGTTGTGGGTAGCCCCACTATCAATGAGCACCACTACTCACTGACCTTGTAGAACTCCTCTAACCCTGAATGCCTTGTACCTCGGGGTACTAGACAAAGTGGCAATAATCTCCTAAGGGAAAGTCTCGTTCTCCTGCACAATACCAGTACTTCCCAATGCATCTCCATCTCCATCATCTAATCCCTGAGTATCCAACTCCTCATCTCCATCACCGTCACTCTCCTCGAAGACCTCTATGAATTGGGCCTTTCCTCTCCCTTTGCAATCATGTCCTGGA
This sequence comes from Taxus chinensis, assembly GCA_019776745.2. NCBI lineage: Eukaryota > Viridiplantae > Streptophyta > Pinopsida > Cupressales > Taxaceae > Taxus > Taxus chinensis. The sequence continues at coordinate 199,124,185 of CM034152.1, read as the reverse complement.
GTCCAAGGTGTGCGGCAATCGAAACATAGCTTCTTTTTCCTCAACTCATCTCTATCCTCTCGAGATATGAATGGCTTCTTAACTGTATCTAGCCTAGGTGGAGGCACCTTCTACTGAAAACCATCCGGTCTAGATGGAGGTACCCTCTGCTGAACTCGAGGTGGAAACCTCGACTTTGCAGTAGATAACTCCAAATCTCGTGCCCTCCTAATAACACCATGCAATGAAGAAGGCTCAAATGCCTTCACCAATCCTGCTAGTGCATCTGTCAAACTTGCTATGAAGAGTGAAGTCAATCGCATCTCTAAGACATCAGGCACCATAACCAAGAGCCTCTAAAAGTCTACAATGTATCTGCCCAAAGACCCTGTCTGTTTCAAGTGAGTCAAGTCTCTAAAGAACCTATTAGGATCCCTCCTATCAAACCTGCTCATCAACCTATGTGTAAACTTTGCATATGTAGTAATTTGCATGTGCCCCTGTGTAACAAGACCATGATGCCACCAATCATGGGCATCTCCCTCGAGATGTAGGATTGCAAATTTAATTGCATCCTCTTCACACATGGGATTCAAGTCAAAGTATGTCTTCAACTTATGTATTCATGATTGAGTTGTACACTTCTTGGACCCATTGAAGTGTGAAATGGAAATCTGTCTCCATCTCCTTTGTAATTCTAGAACCTGAGTAGAGTGATCCCTTTTGGACCTACTACCTATCTTCATTTTGCAGTACTCAGTAAAAGGCATGTTAGCTCTAAACCCTTCACTCAAGGATTGATATTTCAAGCTTCAGCCAACAAGCCTCCTCATCAAAAAATTTTGATTGTTGTCCCACTTGTGTATTTTCTGGATCTTTCAAAAATGCGGGCTCATGTGTGCTCGAATGGGTATTACAGTAAAGGGGAGTGTGTTGCCCTGAATTGTTATTTTCACCTCTTCGAACTTGTTGCCCTGCGTTGCTATTTTCTCCTCTTTTAGCATGACTATCAAATCTGCCCTGTGCTAATTTTTCGATGAGCTGGCTTAGATAGAGATTAGTGTTCACCTGTTGTTTAGCCATATTGATAAATAATTTTTTCATCATCTCTTCGTTGAGCTCATCATTGTTACCCATTTTCCCTCTTTTTACAGTTTATTTCTCCTGGAATAAACTGTCATTCACACCCAACAGTTGAGAGGAAAGTTGGCTCTAATACAACTAAAATATCCCCAGTGGGATATAGCTTGTAATATGACAAATTAATAAAAAATAACAGCATATGAAATTCTGATTTTTCTGGAATAAAACCCCAAATAGAGCAGCGAAATGAAAAATAATGATGACTTGCAAGCCACTTGTCCAAATAACACGAAATTTTATAAAGAGCTTGCTAATATGATATCAAGGACTAGGAAAATATTTTTGGATTTTTCTGAGTAATAAATAACTACCAGTAATTTTCAGAATGCCCTAAACTGCTGAAATACTTGAAAAATTCATAACTAACAGAATACAACTGATAAAAATCTGATTTTTTGGAAATAACATTTACAAAATATATAGAAAAGATCCCAATCTCCAAATCTAAAAAAGGGCACCTGGAAACCCTAGAAAAATCAGCTGCAATCTCCTAGGGCTTACGTCACCCTATGAAAGGGGCTGAAAATCCTCCAAAATGCATCCAAAAGTGGCGCCATACCTGCCCTAAGCGCTGGGAAAAATCTGAAATGCAAATGGCTGAAATATCCTCACTCTGATACTGAAATCCGCCTCTGAAACTCTCTATAAAAATTGTCTGAAACCTCTGTAAAATATGCCTGAAGATTTGCTCTGAATAGGCTCCAAAATAGCAAACTAGGGTGGATCTTTCACCACCAAAAAGTGCCCTACTAGCTAGGAGTGGATCTCTCACCACCGAAGCTAGGGTTCGTGTGGGGTTTTACCCACCAACAAAGAAAAATGCAAACACCTGTTGATCCAATGTCCAAATATGTGTGAGTGTAAGAATGAATCTCTAACTCTCCTCAAGAACTCTTTTTATAACTTCACCATGCAACAAGAGACCCAAAAAACCCTAATCGAACCCCTTAAGAGGAAACCCACATGAACATAAAGTAACTCAAGTTACTTTTTCCCTCCTAGTGCCAAAAGTGACTTAAGTGCCAAAAGTGACTTAAGTGACCCCCAACGAAGGAATAGAATAATAAAGTGTAATGAGCGCCCCATCAACGACAAAATATAACAATTATTCCCACCAAGGCCCAATACTAATGTCAATGACAAAATATAACATAAAGCAAGGTAGTAATCAGACATTTATACCCAATAGCCTCTAGCGTCGTTAGCCCCTTGGGTGTGACCAAGGCTAAGACTAAAAAATGGTCGTTAGGCCCTCAATGAGGGAATGGGGACATTACAATCTACTCAAGCGTTGTGGGCGCTAAGTGGGCTAGCTCACTTTTATAAGGCATTGGAATTCAAGGTGTTAAGGGGTCAAAACCCCCCACCCCATTCAATTTTTTTAGCACAAACATTAGACAGATAGCAGTACACCCAAATTTAGAGTCTGCTAAAACCCTTTAGCTGTACCCAGCCAAATTTAGAGGAGAAAACACTAATTTTGGGTAAAAACATTCTCACATTTTGCTCCGAAAGTCAAATTATACCACTTTTGTAAAGGCAAATTGCCTGTAAGTGCCATTTTTGTCATATTTTTACGGGAAATTGTACTTTGTAAACAATAAGGGCAAAGAGGCCGAAAGGGCCCAAAAACAAAAAAAATTGCTTATAAAACATTTTTTCCGCAAGGGAGCTAAATTTATTTTTTCAGTATATTTTAATTAAATGTAGACTAATGAGCCATTTAAACAAGAATCTGGTGATTGAAACTCTCCCACAATGGCTGACAATGCTCCCAAATTTTTCCTGCCTGACTTGCAACTCCTCCGTGGCGACAATTATGCGCGTGGAATACTTAACTTTCGCACCCGTCTCGAATTTGAGGATATTTGGTATGTGGTGGATGGCTTTGTAACTAGATCAGAGGCAAATGCAGCCCAACAACATCAGTTTGACAGAGCAAATCAATAGGTGAAGCTGATAATCTTGTTCGGTGTGTCCGACGAAGTGCAACCATTCATTCGAGATGCCAAAACGGCCAAAGAAGCGTGGGATAAATTGAGCATTGTGTACAAGGCCAAGAACAAGAAGACAATTCTAAATCTGCAAAGTCAACTACACATTGAAAGTTAAGCCAAATCAAAAAGTTGAGGCTTTTATAAGAAGGGTTGCAACATTGAGGGGATCACTCCTAGCACTGGAAGTAGATATCACAGATGACGCTTTTGTTCCTATTGTTTTGAGAGCACTTCCTCCCTCCTACAAAATATTTGTGACAATCATGAATCTGTCCGAGCAAACCATCACTTTTGAAAAGTTGGTGATCATGTTGCAGTAAGAAGAGTCCATGTTCATCAAAGATGTAATGTCCCTTTCTGGGCTTAAACTGAAAAACAAGGAAATAACACAAACCCCAATTGATAGTGAATTAAATTTAATGTCAAAAACTGGGGCATCCACCTGTTTTAGGTCCAAAAAAACTTAAGCGACTTAGGTAGAATCCAGATTTTAGCATTTCCCACGCACAAATCTTCAAAAATACATCAATAACAATGAAACAATTGATGAATTCATGCAAAATAAACACTTTTAGCAATAAATTACATTCTGCATGGGATTAATGATTTATCAAAAATATTTGAAATTTTAATGTTTATATCTTCATACACCTTAGATAAAATGCAAATCATAGAAAAAATTGAAGAAAAAATATAAAATAAAATAACAATTAGAATTTATAGGCATTTCCAGTGCCATAAACCCATTTTTGCATTTTAAAACAATCCAAAAATCTCCAGAATGGGTAATGAATAAAATGAATGTGCTAAGGGCCAAGGGCCAAAGTGGCCCTACTTGTAAGTTTGCAAAACTGATAAAACAAATTAAAAATTAATTTTGAAGCTAAATGTGACACATGAAATCGAAGTCTTTTTAAAAATGCAACAAATGGGGTTTCCATCCCCAAGTGTTCATGACATATTGACATATATCCAATGTGAGAAGTATTCATCCCTCTTGCAATTTCTGAAACACCGAGTTCAATGCTCCAATTTGCAAAAGCCTCTCTGAATAATTCACAAGATGATCCCTACAATGCAGCCATGCTAAAATTTACCTTCTTAGCCTGCTCCATCTAGGCTTCTTTATTTCCTCCTCTTTCTCCATTTTTTCCTTCTTGCTCTTTCCCTTTTAAGTGTGAAAAGAATGAAAATGGTAGTTAAAGGGTCTTTTTAAGTGTTAAGTTCACTTTTAGGGTTAAATACCTTGTTATATTTAATGTTATTATGATTCATTGTCCCAAAATGAAGAATTGGTTGGGTCCAACTTCAAATATTATTAACTTTTCTTGCATTTGGAAAAGCGTGCAACCTGTACGGCATTAGGGCATCACGGCAAATCCCTATAGCCTGCATAAAATGTGGAAAGTTTTGGGGACTTCCCCCTTTTTAATTGCCATTTTTGAGACATGGTGGGTACATCGCCATACCTTCGGTCACTCATCCCCAAAATGCCACTAACATTCACAGCGACTGAAGGATGGGGTGCGAAGGGAGTATCTTCACTTAACACTGTGTCAATGGATGACATTGTTTGTCTTTGCTTCCTTTGTCCCATGAGTTCTCTATGGTTGCCTTGACCTGTACTAACAGTTGTCTCAACTTGGCCTCAAACAACTTCAATTCTCTACCCATCTACTTCAGATGGAGAAAACAATCCACCATCCACTAGCAAGTTCCTTTGATGGGAATAAAACCTGTGGGTGAGCCTTGACCAACAAAAGATCTTTTCTTCTCATCCCACCTACACATCTCACCCTTGTCAACTATGGTGGAAGAACACCCTGAATCACATATCAATGCTAGACTATAACTATTGAGAGCTCCTATGGATAAGGTATTCTTCCTACAAATCCCCTCGAAATTCCTATAAATGCATCATATCCTTTAGGATGCTTACATCAACCCTTTAGTGCTTACATCAACGTTACACTAGTAACAATATTAGAAACACTGTTGTCTAGGGAAAGACATATTTTGAGCCAATAATCCACATTTGCACTTCATCTTACCTTTGCAAGAGTTGCCTGATCCTCCCAACTGGGTAACTACTTCTCCAAATGAATTCCCACTTTTATGTCCAATTGAGGAAACTCTCCTTGACTGGACTAGGAAGCATTTTCCCACTCTCTGTCACCTTTATGTGTACCGCATGAAGAGAAGTCACTCTACTGCTGAGAATCTCTTCTGTCCAAAAATGATGATCTTGTGTCTGTTCACTTTCATACTTTACTCATTGCTTCACCTTGACTATATTTGTCTCCAATGATCTAATCCTACCCATGTATGGACGGTGGTAAGTCCACTCCTTGTCATTTTTTTCTCCATGTGCCTCAATATCTTTAACATTATTCATGTTGTCCCCCTCCCTCCCTCCCTCCCTCTCACTCTATTCTTCAACTTTTAGTTCTCTACCCATCTGCACACGATGGAAAACAGAATTCCTCTTGTTATTCTCGTCATGCAGACATGTACCTGCACATTTGGCATTCAAAACTCTTTACCTTCCTCACAACACTTCTCATTACATTTCATGCTTCTTAGATTCTTTGGCTCTTCATTTTCCCATATTTGCAACCAGCTTTGATGCCATTTGATGGTTGTCCAAGGATAGTCATGTCAAATAAATGGCAACCTTGTAATCTGCAGCGTAGACCTCAAAAATCATTCTGAAAGTGGAAGAACTAATTCCTACTGATATTGTAAGCATACATCATATTATTAGCACCCTTTACCCAAAGTGACCTTTCAAATTCTTGAGAATGTTACAACAACATCAACATTCATCTATCTTTATGAGAAACTAAACAACAAATGAATATAACTCAGGTGTCTCTACAAACAGCTAATTTTAGTTTCTAGGCTAAAATCTCACTCCTGCCTTCAAATCTTATTGATTTACAAAATGGGCTGAAGAACCCATTACAAAGTTGCTCTCACATACCTTATGGTGTGGTCCTCATTTTATAAGGTACAGAACCTTATTGTTCCTATTGCAAAGCGCTGGAAATCTCTAAGAAAGAATACCCAGTCTTCCACAACCTGCTCTGATCTCACAAACTTCATTTCCTACAACTCAGAACCCCAGCCTTATACATTATGGAATCGTCTCTTCAAAGTACCAAAAGTTCTTGAAATGCCCAACATGAGACAACCAAACATGTCAAACCATTACTCTCACTATGCAACTGATGTGGGTGAAACCGCTGCTTAATGTCTAGTGGCTGTTTCATAACCACCAATTGACATTTAGCAATTGTCGGTCAACATTTTACGGATATTGCATGATGTAGACCATCAGTTTTGTAATCGTCCCTGCAATAGCCAACAGTTTTCTCACCAAACAACGGATATTCATTTTTAACCATGTTTGCTGACTGAAACTCATTTATCTTTGATTCCATGGAGTTTTTTGGAGTTCTAAAGCTTTATAGAGATCCTGATGAATCACTTCAACAGTAGAATGGAAAAACCATTGTCCTTGACACCACTTTTAAGACGCAAGAATGCTGGTATCCCTAGAAAACTCTTGCATCATATATTTTCAGAATCTCCTAACCAGGATTAAATTTTGGACTCCATGGCCATAAACAAAATCCCACATTCTTCATAAACCAAGGCCCTCCCTAGAAATCCCTATCTCTATCCTTCAAACTTCTAAAACATGGCTAAAAATAAACCCTTTGATATGAAACTCATTTTTACACGTTTGTCCCCATTTTAACCCTATCCATAAGCACAATTCTTCCATAGTAGGCCAATAACATTTGAATTTTATAAATAGGAATTTTCTAATTAGAAACCTTATCTTTGGTTCTATCAATTTGTCCCTAATCACCAATATAAGGGTTTCTTTGCCTATTCTGAATCCTTGGAAAAAAATCATAATCTTTTGCTTCCTACTTTTCCTTGCTTTCCCCATTTCTTTGTTGGAGCCTCTCATTTATTATTAACCCCTCTCTTGTTTTTCATAATTCCCATCTGTTGTTTCGGTTCAGCATTCTTATAGTATTCCTAGGGCCTTCCATCACTATTCTATTTGAGTCACTTATTGCCTCCTACTTCCTCCTTTTATCTTCCTCTATCTAACCATCCCTGCCCTTTTTGCCATTTTTTCCTAAATATCGATTTGGGACCGGTTTGGATTCGGATTCGAATACTGGCGTTTTTCTCTTTTTCCTTGGATACAGCTTGGGTATGGCCATTAAAAAAATATATGAAAAATAAAAAAATCTAAAAATTCTAGTCAAATATATACAAAATTAGTGACACTAACCACATAAAATGCATATAGAAATTCTAACCTAATAAAAAGGAAAATCTTATTTTTTGTGTTTCACTTAACATTTTGGGTAGGAAAAGTGGTTTTTATTATATTTTATTGTTACTTTATGTTTATTTTTGAGAAAAAAGGGGAAAGGTATAAATAAATAGACATTTTTTGCCTTAGGATCTGCCCAGATTCACCCCAGTTCTCCTGCAGAAGAACCCAGGCGAATCCAGGCAAAACTCATGAAAAACCCAAGGCCAAAATGTTTTTTTTCCATTTTTTGCTTCAACCATATGGATGAATTCAGGCGAATCTAGGCAGAGCCACGAAGAACCAAACATAAACACCAATGTAATGTCCCTTTGTTGGGCTGAACCGCACCAACAAGGAATTTACACAAACCCCAGCTCAAAATAATCTGATTTTATAACAGCACATCCAACAATATTAGAAACCCTAGCAGCAAACAGGAAATTACACTTTTAGGGCATCACACATAATTAAAAACAGCTGAAAATAAATAAACAAGTCTTCCTAATGCAACGAACTGTAGCAGCATTTAATGGCATCCATTCTCATGCAATATGGGCTGGAAATTAACATAGAAATGTCCCAAATACTCAAAAATCCAGAAAGATGAAATCTAGAGCAATTTGTATTTTATAAATTTATTTCAAGTGCAAATAAAGCTGAAGCTTCTAAAATTCATAACTTCGTTAATACTTGAAGTTTCAACACAAACCAATGCTCAAAATGATCTTGAAGAGGCCAGCTATCCAATGAAAGTGAAATCATAATTTTCCAACCATGAAAACCCACTCAAAAGTGATCTCAAAATCTCCAAATCAAAAGATCAAGCTAGAAATGAATGTGGCAGTCCCCAAAAGCGTGCCCTAGATGGAATGTGTGCCCTAGCACTAATAGAAACACTTGTCGTTCTGAAATTCTGAATTTTGAAGCTCCCTCCCGGATGAAGTCACCAATGAAACATATAAGAATTTCCGTCCCCAAGTGTTGTGACTATTGAGGGTTTTCATCCCCAATAGGATCCCATGAGGGTAATCGTCCTCAAAAGGGTGAAAATGAGAGCTCAATGCTCCAATTTCCAAAAGAGAAGTATATAATTCTTAAGAAGATGTCCACAAATGAGCCCCCATCATTTGATTTTATAGCCTTTACTTTTCTTTTTTTGTGGAGCGCTCCATGTAGGCCTCTTTATTGTTCTTCACTTTAACGACTTCTACGTCCTTGTTACACAAAGACAATGCTACTTTGTGGAAAGAAAAAGAAAAAGGAAGGAGATCTCCACCTCAATACGGAGACAGAGGAGAGGAGGATAAGATTGAGTTATTACAGTCTTTGTGGGAAGCATCTTATCATAATTATTTTCAATTTAGTAAAGGGGACATTACAAAAGATGAAGAAGAATAGGCACTCGCTTCTCATCAGAAAGGGAAGAAATGAGCTCATTCTTCCTATAAGTCGCAGAAACAGAATAGTCAGCAAAGGGACAAACAACAAAAAAAATGTTTGATTTGTAGCAGAAAAGATCATGATTTGAAAGATTGTCGGTACAAGTATAACACATTCAAAAAGGGCTCGTCAAGCAATCTGAAGCCCAACAATCAACAATCTCAACAAAGACAATCCAACAATAAACAAGTGCAGAAGAAGGAGAACTGGCGAAAGAAACCCCATCAACAAGGCAATGTTGTTGAACAGGAAGATAACTCAGATGGAGACTTCTTGTACGTTGCCCAATCCAATGAAGCAACCACGTCTACAAGTGCAATCTGGTACATTGTTTCATGTGTTATTCGACACATGACCAAATGCAAGGATTAGTTCTACACAATGCGAGACACACCCTCTAGGAATCATGTTTTGTTAGGTGATGATTCATCATATAGTATCCAAGGTATCGGCGATATTTCTTTACCTCACGATATACATAATTGTAGATTATTTTATGTATTATATGTCCTTGGGTTAACTAAGAATTTGCTATCAGTCAGCCAACTTTTAGATCATAATTTGAAGATTGATTTTGACTTTAAATCCGATCAGAAAATGTGTCTCATTAGAGATAAATCTAGACGCTCGAAATTGTTGCAAGAGCTTCTAATGTGGGATGTATGTTCTATCTTGATTTTGTCCAAAAGATGATCAGGCACTTTTGGCAAAAGATACCTCCTCCGCACAGTTGTTGTATCAGAGACTTGGGCACGTCAGTTTTAAACATCTCAAGACAGACATAGATAAGTTCCCAAATTGCCTAGTCGGAAAACAACATAGAGCTTCATTCCAAAAGAGTACGTATCAAGCTCCAGGTAAGCTTGATCCGGTGCACACCGATCTTTGTAAACCGATGTGACCTAGTCATTCTAGTTTTCAGTTTTTCATGCTTTGTGTTGATGATTATTCTAAAAAAATGTGGACTTATTGTCTTCATAGTAAAGATGAAGCTTTCGAGAACTTCAAAAAGTTCAAAGCGGCTATTGAAACCGAGACTGGTCATAAAATTAGATCTCTCCACTCAGATTGAGGGGGATACACCAACAAAGAGTTCAAAGCCTTCTTGGAAGCTCATGGAATTCGTCGTTGAGAGAAGGAATCGTACTATTATGGAGATGGTGCGATGTATGATTGATGATTCAGGCCCTTCAAAAACATTTTGGGTTAAAGCAGCCAAAACAACAGTCTATCTGTTGAATTGAGTTCCCATTGTTGTTCTTGACGAAGTAACACCACATGAAGCATGATCAAGATGGAAACCATCTATTGCACATCTCAGAGTATCTGGATGCAAAGCAAGCATGCACATTCCCAAGAAGAAGAGAACGAAGCTTGACATGAAAGCTGAGAGATACATCTTCATAGGATTCAGTTGAGGGTGTTTCCGTGCTAGCTTTGTGTGTTTTAAGGTTATTAAAGTGCATTTTTTGGGTCCAACTTGGCCTTAGCTTGCTGAGCTAAGAACCAAGCTGCCCCTCTAGCTCGTTGCCTTGGACACAACAACTCGCCCGTGCATTGGTTTTTCAACTCGCCTGCATTGCATCGGTTTTGGTTGGGGTCTTAAACCGTTCGTTTGACCTGTATCGTGCCAACCTCTTGGTGTCCCCAGATTTCACCTTGAAATCTGAGACTACCCCATGTTAAAAATTTCGTTCTTTTAAAATAATGGGTCGTTTTGTGTTTTTATTGCCAGAAAGTTCCTGTATTATGTCAAGATATTCCTAAGGAGCCATATTAGCCATTTTCGCCAAATACCCAGATGCCTAAAATTGTTATATTATGTCGTCGGGATTTATCTGCGGGAAATTTGCATTTAATTATTTTAAGTCTCGTTTGAGGCTATTTGTGCTCTGGTTTAACTCTGTTAGTGATCGTACATGTTATTATTCCCAGTGTACCAGTAGGGGTTTTAACCAGGAATGAGTCCTGGGCTTTATTTGTGACTTCTGACAACGTTTCGTGTTTTTGTGTTTTTCTCGTTTCATGTTTTCTGTGAAATTTCTCTAGAGATCAATTCCTTTGCCGGTTTGGCTTGATTCTTGGCCTGGAGTATTTGGAGATCACATACGCATGTTGTGCCCAGAGGGAATTCGCCATCCGAGGTCTGGATCTCTGGGAAAAGAGTGAAGTCGTGCACCAAAAAGCCTCTTTTGGGCTGGCCACATTTTTGGAAAACAGAAGGATTTGAAGCTGGATCATGGGATTTTTGGAGGTAGCAGGCAAGGTGGGAGTTTTGTACCTGGCTAGCAGGGTACTTTTTCCCATGGAAGCAACGTCATTTAAGTTACAATGGGAAAATTAGAGGCAGCAGGCAGGGAAAAATTTCTTACTTGCCTTGCAGGGTAAAAATTCTCATTGTGAAATAAAAGAAAAATCACTTAAGTCAATCATGAGATTTTATTGCCTGCCTTGCAGGGTAAATAATTCCATTATGAAAGTCAAACGACTTAAGTGAATCATGAGATTTTTCGGGGCTGCCTTGCAGGGTAAATAATCCCATTGACATCTGAAATTCTTAAAAATAGAAATTCTATTATTTCAAAAAAAGTGTGACCCACCTTGGGTGAATAATAAATGCATTAAATAAATATTTGTTAATATTTATTCACCCAATTTTGGCACCCAGGCTTGTGGAAAAGTCAACAGAGGTAAATGGACAAAAGGAGGTTGAAAATAGACAGTTCTAAAATTAAATAAATATTATTTATTTAATATAGCCCCTTCATGTCAAAAAGTGCGCCCCATTTAGGAGAGAAATAATACTTTTTAAAGTATTAAATGATTAAATTAATTCCTAATTTCAGTGGCTAAGGTCAAAGCATACTATGAAGACTTGAGTTAACTGGAAGTGTGAATGATCTAAAATTAAATAAATTTAATTTATTTAATGGATGTCCATAAGCATGCACAAAATAGGCGCCCCATTTGAAAGAGAAGAAGCTTGATTAATTAATTAATTAATTGCCAGGAATAGTTTAGGGCAATTAATTAATTATAGAATCATGAGGAGTTATATAAGTAGGGGCTGTCATAAGGATGAATTAATTAATTCACAAGCAGAGAAGTGCAGTCGAGAGGAAAAGTGCACCCCCATTTGAAAAGGGTTTTTGCTCAGGCAAGGTGGAAACAAGGCATTTGAAGAAGGATTTTGGTAAGGCAAGGTGGCAACAAGGCTAAAAGCTTCCAGAATTGGTGCACAAGCTTTGAAGGAGATTGATCTTGTGTCTGAATAATTGTTTGCATAAGTGATACAAGTGCTCAGGTGAAATTGGTAAAATTACATGTGTTGCTTTGCATGCAAATAAAACATCAAATTTGGGGGTAGTCAGACTGTCCAATACATTGCAGATATTTCCTATGAATCTGAAGGATTATCCACTGTTCATACACCGGTTTTTAAGATCTTCCAGTCTAAATTTATTGCAGGAATTCATTACAGGTGCTTTTTAAGAGAAAGGGAGACTTAAATCAATGTCCAATACAGATGAACAAGAAAGCTCAACGAAGTCATGCATCACTTCTAAATCTCTAGATACCAGAGACACTGGATCTAGGCTGAAGAACCTCTATGGCTGAATTGATAGAGGAAATCCAGAATTGCTTAGACAAAGATTGCTCCAGCTCATGGCAAAGCGGGATGAAAAAGAAAGCTTTGCGGAATCATGCGTAACTTGCTAACTTTGCCATGCATCAGACACAGATTGCTCCAACCAGTTTGCAAAGCAGGATTCAAGAGACATAGCTCAGCGGAATGCGGATGCGTAGCTTCTAGATTTGCTGAAGTCAATAGGCCTAGATCTAGATCTCATAATTGCAAAAATTTATGGCACAAAGGCTTCGTCCTCTTATTTCAAACGCAGCCCGTGAAGAAGTCAGTGTGTGGAAAATTCCTTTCAGGATCTTGTGCATGTGCTCCCAATCTTCCAGTTGAAGTCTTCATTGAAGTTGCATTCACTCGGAGTGCTTTCCAGAATTTTTAATTGCTCATATGCAATTAAAAATTAAAAAAAGATGAGTTATTTACGACAAACTTTGCATTGATGCATGTACTATCAGAAGTATTGCAAAATCTTCAAAGGATAAAAGGGAAGACAAGGCGAAGGCAACACCCGTAAGAAAAATTCCAGATTCCAGCTATTTCCAGATTCCATGTTGCTTCCAGACACTTCCAGATCTACTTCTAGCTGCTTCCAATTCCAGCCGTTTCCAATTCCAGCTCCAACTACTCCCAGATCCAGTTTGGTGAGAATCAAAGGAAAAAGAATTAGCTACAGGTAGACATGAAAAAGGAAAAGACTGTAGCTTTCCTCTTCCTTCTTCTTTCCTCTGACAAAGTAATTGAGTGATCAATTAAATTATATAACTTAAGTGATTGGTTTAAAATCCATTACTTGAAGAAGTCAACTACTTGGAGATAGGTGGCACATGCAAAGTAGAAGGTTCTATTTTCAGTTGAAAATCATACATGTCATGCAAAGAGGAATTCCAGGAGGAAGATTTCTAGTTGTTTCTTTCCGACTTCCATATGTTCCAGTTCAACTAAAGCTTTCAACTTGTAATTTCCCCTCTACATTCTATAAGTAGAGGAAGAACCTTCAGGCTTAATCATCATAATTTGTAAGCAGCAATCTTGTGTTCTAGACTTTGTGCTGAACCCCTGAGAGCCACTTGAAGATCAAAGGAATACAAAGGGAGAAAGTTTCCAAGAGAAATTTGTGTCACGGTGTACTATGTTTCTTTATTTTAATCTTAGATCTCTTAATAAACTTTGTGTTATTTTAGATCTGAATCTAGAGCTACCTTTGTTTTATAATTTTGTGTGTTCATATCTATTAAGTTTCTTCTATGTGCATGCAATTAGCTCTGCTATCTACTAATTGGGATGCACATCTTCCCCATTTATTCTTTTATGTATTTCCTTTACTTCCTTATTCTATAAAATACTTCCTTTCTTGAACATCTGCTTACTTGCTGCAAAACTTCTTAGTTATGGTTCATGAACTAAGTGGTTAAAGTAAAACCCCTGATAGATAATAACACATTTTTATTGACAAATCTGACACGGGAGCCTCACCGGTTAAATGAGGGAGATTTATCTCATGACTACCTAGGTTTGATGCTATGCAGAAAATCTAGCCAACAAAATCCGAAGCCAAAACTCCCACAGGCAGAGGCAATGGAGCAAGCGGGGGAGAAAGATGGGAGAAGCAAAGAAGGGAATGAAGGAGGGGGCAAACAACGATCAGTGGTCTACTCAGGAATGGTAGCCACACCCCTCCTAACATTCGAGGCCAACGAAAAGAAGCTCCTAATGGATTGGCAACCTGAAGAAGGGGGCGAAGACCTCCTCCCCTACTGAGATTTGAGACTGAAACGACGGCCAGGGGGACGAATGGAGCTGGGCTGCCCTCCGGTATGAGTGGGCATCCGATTCTACTGGTGGTGACCGGGAGAAATGTGAAGGTTCATCCAGGGGCGAACTAATCTATGCACTGTATCTGGGTCAGAAAGGCTATATCGTTTAGTTCCTCCACCTACGGGTAGAACTGGGAAGAAGGTTGTAGTTCGTCTCATGTGGAGGACTCTCGGAGGGGGATGAAGAATCTAGTCCTAAAGCAGCAAAGACTCATGGATGTAGAGGGCAAGACATTGTTGGTCAATATATCTGAAGAAAACCGGGAGAGTCTGAACCCCTCTGAAGAGGCAGTGAAATCGTCCTCTGATCTCATAGTATATGGGGCAGCGGAAGATGAAACGAGTCTCAGTCTCCACCTCCTGAAGGCTACAAAACCTACAAAGTCTGTCATCCCGATCAATGTGGTGATCAATCTCACACTGAAGTTTGTGGAAGCCGACCCGAAACTGGCCCAGAGGTATGCGGAGGGCATGCACCTAGTGACGAAAGGTGTACTGAGGGCGGATGATGAGTCCATCTCTAATCTCAAGAAAGTGCTCTGCATAAAAGGACATCTTAGGGCGCAAACCCCCAAAAGGGTTCACCCAAGTAGTCTGAATGAAGCTCTTGTAGATATCTTCCTAGATGGACCTATTCAACACTTGCTTGGTGGGCAAGAGATGACTAGGAGCATTCAGGGAATACTGGAAAGGGGGGAGACGATCCATCTGGATAGCAACTAAATCCAACAAGGCTGAAGTCTCAGAAAACCAACAACGGCCCATAGCATGGGCAATACTCAGGGAGGAACAATAAGCGAGATATGGATACCTGTCTCGCTCATCAAAGAGAACACCAAACCTCCTGATATGGTGAAGAAAGGTTGATATGTCAAATATAGTCTCCAAACGGAAAGGTCAGGCTCCAAACTCTACCAAGATAATATGTTGGGGGATTGTCTGCTTGCATCTGATGAAGCGGCGAAGGAGGAGAGTCTGAATCCTCTCAGCAGAAGCCCAATCTGTGTCTAAAAGGGAGAGCCCCCAAACAACAGACCCATAGAGAACAATGGACCGGATGAGGGAGTTCATAAGAAACATCTTGGATGAGATGTCCTGAAAGTGGCACTAAAGGTATCTCTTGAGAATGAAAAGAGACCCATACCCTTTATTCACCCTCGGGTGAAGAGCATGCCTCATACTAAATCTAGGTCCTGAGAACTGGAATCCCAGGTAGGTGTATGTATTAGTGATTTCAACCTCCTGCCCCCTGAAGAAGAAATGGAGGTGTGATGTCTTCAACCCGTTGAAGACCATGACCTTGGTCTTACCCAGATTAACCGTCAAATGCCGAAGATCACAAAATAAAGCAAATTAATCAAGTTGTCTCTGAAGCCCCTCAGGAGAAGAGGCGAGTAAAACAATATCATCGGCAAATAGGAGAATAGAAATCAAGACGTGGTGAAGAAGGCAACCATCCCCTTCCTGAATGTGATCCTGAAGAAAAGATTCCAGCTCATCAATGTAAATGCCGAAGAGGGTAGGAGACAAGGGGCAACCATGTTTAACCCCAATGGTGCTCCTGATGAAATCAGACAATCCGTGTGCAGTACGAAGACATCCAAGGACGGACTCATAGAGGCACATGATGGCGATAATAAGAATCTCATAAATACCAATGTCTCGGAGTCATTGGAAGAGGGTCATGCAAGGTACGAAGTCAAAAGCTTTTCGAAAGTCTACAAAACAGCAATAAACTTTCGAAGAGCGGTGACGGGCCTCCTCAATAATAGCCCGAAGGGTGAAGATGTGGTCGATGGTGTGGTAACCAGGGCGAAAACCAGCCTGACCTCTGGCTCTGAGTTGCTTCTACTCCAAAACCTCGGACAACAACCTGTGGAGGACTGTAGCATAGAGTTTGGAGAAAGAATGGCCCACCATGATAGTCCTGAAGTTGTTTGGATCAAAAATGGACCCAACTTTGTGAATCGGGTGAATGATATGATGAGACCAAGTAGGAGGGAAGCCCACACAAACCACCTGATTGAAAAAATCTGTCAAATAGTTACTAAAGACCTCAAAACCCTGCTTGAAGAACTTGGCTTGGAAACCTTCCACATCAGTTGCCTTGCTACAGTTCAAAATCTTTATTGCCTCTTTGATATTACAGTGAGTGAAGGGATTACCAGGCGGCGAGATGCCAATCTGGGTAGACTGCGGCCCCGGAATATCGTAAAGGGTAGAGGTGTGGGAAAAATGGATATAGGATCGATCGCCCATGGAGGAGGGGGAGTGGTGGGGAAAGACAGTACGCCAGAAGGATCGAGGGTTAGTCCTAAGGGAGGTGGAAAGCATATATCTATGGTGGGAAATGAAGGATCGCTTTTTACAGTGGAGAAGGCACTGGTAGGCAACCTTAAGAGTGGGGAAGGAGGGGAGGGCATGGGTAAAAGCCTGGCGAAGGTAACGGTGAAGGGATTTGCACTCTACATCATAACATTGGTTCATCGGGCCAAGATTTAGTAGTACTAGTGGCCATGGGATGGGTGGTTGGAGCTAGGAAAGTATCTCAGGGCAGCCTCCCACACGGCACAGGAAAGGCATGTGTACTTGGCCTCCGCACTAGGTAGGTTGGAGAAGTGGGGCTCATAGGGGAGAAGGTCACGGATGTGGGATGAGTAAGATCCGTAATCCCATTTATCAAACTGAAAGGAGATGCGAGGGGGGTAGTGGGGAGGGGGAAGGGCGGGTGGTGGTAGGAAGACTGGTGACCAGAGAGAAAGATAGGACTGCGATGGTCGGCAAGGGGAATGGGGGAAACAGAGAAGAAGCAGAAGAGGGGTGAGATATCTGGGCTGGCAAGGACATATTCCACCACACTAGTGCCCCCCGCCATGGGAACAACTTGTGAAGAAACGTGAATCCGAGAAGCGCTCGATCCCGTTAAAGATCACCATCCCCCTGTGACTCCTCTGAGCTGGAGAAGGAACCGTCCATAAGCTGTGAAAGGGGCCATTTGTATCCTCAAAAATCATATGCAGGCCAACTGACTCAAGGTCAATCCTCTGTGTGCAAAACGTATCCTCTGACCCTATCATGGAGAGGGGACCTATAGGTGTCTGGTACGAGCATCAAAATCACCTACAATGATAACCTCTCCTTGCGACAGAGTACTGACTAATACTATCGTATAAGTCAAAGAAAGGATCACCATCTAGGCCATTGTGGATGGCATAAGGGGAAGCAACCGGAGGAAAGTAACAAACTGCTATATAAAAATCCCTACAAAATCGAGCAGCCCCACTAATATGAATCCACATGTACCTGGAAGACTCATCAGAATCGACCATCAAGTTCCTGTTCTGGAGGGAGTTCCTATAAAGACAGGAAACCCCACCATAGCCTCTGACACCACCCGAACCCCGAGTCTCCTGCCTGTAAGCTGATAACCAAAGAAAGCCAATAAGACTTGGGAGAGGACGAATCGGGCTCTCGTGTGTCTCTATGATGAAGAGAATGTCGGCAACCCTGAAAGCATCTAACATAAGGCCAGGGGAGGACCAAAGGGAACCATTCTCATTCCAGCAACTGATAGATAAGCCTCTAGCCTGACTCCTCTCCCACATGGCCTGTCATTGGGAAGCCCCTTGGCAGGGCTCCCAACCAGGAGGAGGAGAGTCTCTAATAATAGTCCAGGAGATTCCTGATAACCACCCATTTACCTATTTTCCTCGCTGCCATAACTTGCTCCCTAGAGCGCTTGAGCTCCCCAACTTGTGTCCTAGTGAGATCTTCATCAAGGAAGACCTTGTCTGGGAGTGAAAACAAAACCCTCTTAGCCCTAAGAGCTCATAGCCTGTCAAAAGTTGTCTTGAAATGGATGAAAAGTGTGGAATCATAGCCAACCCAAGCTCTTTCTAGTGTAATGTAAGAAATCCTCAAAGTATCAATGATAAAGGAGTTACCAACCGTCAGTGGCGTCTGTGTCAGAGTAGGGGGTGAGAGACCCCTCACCTTGAGGTTTAATTCCCTGTCACGTCTAGTACGCTCCTCAATTAACTTGGCCTACATAACGGCCTCAACCGCAGCCAAAGGTGGGGGGAACGTTGTCTTTCCCACTAACAACCTTGGTCCATGATTTTGTTTCCAGTTTTAAGGAAGCCTAGTTATTTCTGATTTCCTCCTGTTGAGACCGAAGGTCAACAATTTTCTGCGTGTAGGGCATCATTAGGGGAGCTAGTATTATCCGTGTTGTTGGCTAATTTTTCTCTCAAAATGGCATTCTCAAACTCAACATCCATGAACCTGTCAATAAGTGTACAGACCTCAGTTTGGAGTTGTTGATTGGCATTTTCAACTTTCTGGATTCGGTTGAGAAGTTCTGATAAAATGTTCGTTGTGTTGCTAGAGGTGTTACCCACGGGATTCCCGATCATGCCGCTGTCAGTAGGAATTTCCGAGGCCATGATTGAAACTAAACCGCTAGGGTAAACCACCTGAAGAAGTTCAAAGCAGCCCTGTTGTGAAGACAGTTGATGAAGTTTCCACTGATGATGAGAGTGATGATGGGGATGATGGTGATGATTTGTCAAGACCACAACCCACAAGAACAATTCAGTGTATGCCTAAATGGTATACTAACATGATTTGAGATGTTAAATTGGATGATCCTCCAGACACATCCACTCCTAGACCAAGAACTTGCAGCAAAGCTCATGAAGAGGTAAATTTTGCATTAATGGGTAAAGTTGTTGAATTTCTTGAGCCCTCTACAATTTAGGAAGCCCTACACTCTAAAGCCTGGAAAGATGACATGGATGTTGAATATCAATCAGCGATGAAAAATAACACATGGCAGCTTGTCGATCTTCCACCAAGGAAGAAGCCCATTGGGTGCAGATGGATTTTCAAAACAAAGTATAAAGTAGATGGGACCATTGACAAGTACAAGGCGAGACTAGTAGCAAAGGGGTATGCTCAAAAGGAAGGTATTGACCATGAGGAGACTTTTGCTCCCACAGCTAAGATCAAAATGATCAGGATGATCTTTGCTCTAGCTGCACAATTTGAATGGAGAGTCCACCAGATGGACATAAAAAATGCCTTTCTGAATGGAGACTTGCAGCAAGAGGTTTACATGACTCAACCAAGAGGTTTTGTCATACTTGGAAAAGAAGAAAAGGTCTGTAGACTTATCAAATTATTATATGGTCTCAAACAAGCTCCTCGTGGTATATCAAAATTGATGAGCATCTTGTTCAACATGGATTATGGATTCCAGAGGAATCCTTATGATCCCAATCTCTAGCTCAAAAGCAAGGGGGGAGATTGTAATTGTTGTCTATGTCGACGATCTTGTAATTAATGGCAACACATTGAAAATGATCGATGCAACGAAGAAAGATTTTAATTGATCGTTCGACATGACAGATCTTGAGCTAATGCACTGTTGTCTTGGCTTAGAAGTATGGCAGAAAGAGAATCAGTTTCTCAGTTGAGATATGCCAAGACCATGCTCAAGAAATTTTGGATGGACTATATTCCCATTGCCACACCTATAGAGACAAGACTTCAATTGTCTCGTGTTGATCCATCACCACAGGTAAATGCAACTCTCTATCGACAGTTGATCAGGAGTCTCATTTACCTAACTTATACTAGGCCAATTATCAACTTTGCGGTCAACTATCTTTCACGATTCATGCAGGAACCCAGAGTTTGTCATTGGAAATAAACAAAGAGCATCTTGAGATACATCAAGGATACTATGGATTTTGGCCTAGAATACAAGAAAAACGATCAATTCTTCTTGACAGGATATTCAGATTCAGATCATGCAAGTAACATTGATGACATGAAATCCACTTCTGGATTTGTATTCTTTTTGGGATCTAGTCCAATATCATGGGGAAGCAAGAAACAAAATTTTGTTTCTCAATCTTCTTGACAGGATATTCAGATTCAGCGCATGCAAGTAACATTGATGACATAAAATCCACTTTTGGATTTGTATTCTTTTTGGGATCTAATCCAATATCATTGGGAAGCAAGAAACAAAACTTTGTTTCTTGATCTTCCATAGAAGCCGAATATCGCGCTGCATGTGGAGCTGTCTGCGAAGCGATATAGCTACGTCAGATACTTGAGGGAGTTAGACTACCACAGGAAAAATCTACTATCTTGTATGTTGATAATGAAAGTGTTCTAACACTTGTTCGCAATCCAGTGTTTCACGAGAGGAGGAAGCACATCAAGGTAGAGGTACCTTTCATCCATGAGCATGTTTTATGACACAACATTAAGCTTCAGTTTTTCCCAACATCTAAGCAACATGCAAATATTTTCACTAAGTCACTTGCACGTGACAAATTTAAGATGTTCAAAGAATTCCTCTCCTATTCACTTAAGAAGATGCAAAATTAAGGGTGGGGTGTTAGATAAAACTATATAGTAGAAGTAATTTTTGCATAGAAGTTATATTGTTTTTTTACCTTACATAATTGGTTGTATGGTTAGTTTATTTTAATCATATAATTGTTTGTATTATTTTCACATTTGTTATATTATTGTTTGTAACTATTATTGTTAAGCTTCCCAGATGTATTTGGAAGCTATTGTAACTATGTTTTTTGTTTGTTTATGGCTATCCAATATCTATAAATATTGCAGCCCATATAACCCTATAACTTGTTTTTTCCATATCAATAAAATATAACAATCTGCCTCCTTGTTTCTCTAAAACAATGGCAGCTATTGTACCATTCGTTTATCTGTTGCCAACAACAGTTCCAACCCCCTTCACACATTTATGACAGTCATAAAAGAGTTTTCGGTCACATGGTCGAAGGATCTCTAGCCTACCACCAATGTTGAAACATTTGCAGCTGTCATAAGGTGGATCCCAGCCATTATCATTCTGATTTTGAGGAGGAAATGCAAGGCTACATCCGTGCTTGTGCAGAATGAATGGACCTTTGAGAGTCCATCATATGAAGGAGAATTTTGAGGAAAATGCAAGAAAGGGAAGGGAGCTAGTTCACATATCTATGAGGCATGAAGAAGTAACGTTGAAAGCTCTTATTTCCTTTAATGTGTTTGCTCTATGTCCAGGTCCAGGAATGGAGAAGAAAGAGAAGAAAAAGCATAAGTGTGATTCAAACCAGCATGTTCACATTGTGAGAAGCAAGGCAACAAGGTGAAACAAGATGATAGCATAACAACAAAGGTAATACAAAGGGGTTTACAGGTGCCTTCAGTCAAGGGAAGGAGTTCTTTTCATTTTGTGACTGCTAATGTGATATTTCAAGTCATTAATTGTTGTATCTTTTTCATGTTGTTGGTCATAAAAATAACGGGTAAAGAACTACGGTTATCAGCTAAGGACAGCTGCGAGCTTGCACAAAATAGGGACAGTCTTTGATGGAATAATTGGCAATCACTCCTACTGCAAGAGTGTTGTTTTCCAGTTCAGTTTCAAATTCTATGATGTAATAGTCAGGAAGAATTTATTTTGAATATGGGATTACAAATTCCCAAGATTGTTTTGGATCCTAGTATCTGCAGAAAGGACTTGCAATTGCTTAAGAGAACAATTTTGGGAAGAGAGGAACGTAAAGTCCCCTTTTTTCAAGTTTTTCTTTTAAAAATAAAAAGAAAATAATAACAAATTATTAATTTGATTAAGTGTAAAAATAGTTATTTTATGCACTTAGGATTATTATTAATTTAAATTTTTAAGTGGGTTCGAGGAAGTGAGAAGAAAGAGGTCAAGAAGTGCAAATGCCAACTTAAAATAAAGAAGGTAATGGAGTTAAAGGTGAATCATAACATCCCAAAAAGGAGGTTGGTCTCCTTGGGTTCCTTTTTAGTGTTTGGCACCACCCTCAAGTATTTAAGGGGGCCGCTTGCGGTGGAGGTAGTTAGTTTTTGCATATGATTTGGTTTTCTTTGAAGAGTTGGGGCACGCTTTGCTTTCTCTCTCATCCATTGAGGACGGAAACCCTCCATGG
Organism: Taxus chinensis; assembly: GCA_019776745.2. Classification (NCBI taxonomy): domain Eukaryota; kingdom Viridiplantae; phylum Streptophyta; class Pinopsida; order Cupressales; family Taxaceae; genus Taxus; species Taxus chinensis. The sequence continues at coordinate 199,101,839 of CM034152.1, read as the reverse complement.
AGATCTATTGAGGAAGAAATCCCTCAATAGCACTTAGGTTTGAGGATGGAAACGCTCACATCTTCATTGGTGATCTCATATAGGGGCCACACTTGTGTTACAATCAGATTTACAAAGGCTCAAGGAGATTTATAAGTACTAGGGCATCATTCACAGCTACGGAAGATCAGATTTGCATGTGTTTGAGTGTGGGACAATCACATAAGTCTGTGTTTGAGATTTGTTGTTTTGACGTGTGAATCATCATCATCTATTCTTGAGATTCCATGCAGATCTGCCAAGTGTAGACAACATAAACTAGGTAGATAATGTTTATTTAGTTTGTTTTTTTTTAGGCGAGTGCATGTCGATTGAAGGTTTCTTACATATTGTAATCTTTCTCTCAATCCGTCAATAGTCTCATAGTTTATTAAATGTTTTATGTTTAGTATTTTATTACGAAGCTTTAAGCTTTGTCTTTGTAGTTAAATTGTTTTAGTATTATTTAAAAAGTAATTCAGTAGGATTACTTTTTAAATTTTGAGTTAGTGTGTCATTGTGTCTATTCAACATCAAAATAGTCATTTGTCTCAAATAAAGTCTTTTACAAGTCATAAAAAAATGTTGTTATTTTGTATTGTCTCGACTCTCATTATAATAAAAATCAGAAAAAAAAATTCCCCACATTTTAACGGACGCATTTTTGGTGTAACCTGACGTCTATCATTGTCAAATGATCCTCAAAGCTACATTTGCTAAGTAGGAACGTTACTAGAGGATGGAAGCATCGGACGCTGGAGGACAACCAACATCCTCTCGCAAGCCACTAGCAATGGGGCTGCATAATGGAGTAGTGGTGAAAAAAGTGCGCGAAATGAAAAATGCCGTGACTGGTATCCAACAACAGCGGAAACCGGTTGTGCTATGCGAGATTAAGTGGCAGTGATCAAGTGCAGAGGCTATACGAGGTGATGAGGACTTAGTCCTCGTTCTCTTTTTTAAATATTTTTCAATTTTGTGTGGTGGTGAAAATAAGAACAGAGGTGAATACCTGTTCAATTGTAATGTATGAGCAATTCCTATGTAAACCCCTGATGTAAAAATATTATAGAGAGCAAAAGCACAAGTGTAATGCAGATCATGGATCTTGAAAAGGTTAGTAGTAATCTAGAAAACCACATGAGGTGAACAGTTGTGTGTGTTCCTGTTCATGTCCAGGTTTGTGGTAAACCTATAAAAAACCATGGAAGGATGATGAGAGATACCTTTTGTTTAGATCAAGATCATGAGCCACAAGAATCAGACATGTCACCAGAATCGAACATACTACAGTTAAAAGTGTGAACGTTTTTCTACCCTGTTTACACTAAGGGAGGGAATGTTAAGAAAACCTTCTTGTTAGTGCTCACATTACAGATTGTATGGGTTAGTATATTTTGCATATTGTAATGTGAGAAATTATATTATCTAGGATAATATAATTATATGTGGGTGAGTTGAATCATATTGTAATAATGAGTTGTGAGAACAACTCACATAGATAAAGTGTGTGAGACTTTCTATGATGGTGGAGATAGAATAGGGATGAGCTTAAGAGATTCACGAGAGTGATTTGAGGGATTGAAGATAGGTGTTGACTCCTTTGTAGGAGCAAGTGGCCTATATATTGTAACCTGTATGCATTAGTAACATATCCTGTATGAATTATTGAATAACAAAGAGAATAATTATTGTGTGTTTTATTTGCTGCAAACTAATCAAAATATTACAGCAGAAGTAGGTAGAAGTTGGATTCCTCCTAATGATTGACCCGTTCAATTGGCGTTTTCAGTAATCCAAAGGAGGTTACTCTCTTGTTCGCAACATGAAGATAGTATTGGTAGGGGAATTCGAGGGAATTATATTTTCAATAGCGGTTATTATGCTCTTTGTAGGACCACTCCTCATCCTCTAAAACACATCTTTAAACCTCTCTAGTATCAAAACCTTTGGACCAAAGTCTGCTTCTTCATATGGCTATTGCTATACCGTGAAATTCTCACAGGTGAGCATTTGTTGAAGCAAGGGTTTCATGGTCCCTTTCGATGTGAAATGTGTTGAGGTAGTGAGGAATCTATTGATCATCTCTTTAAAGAAGTTTGGTCATAATCAATCTTTGGCATAGCCTTGTGAGTTAGTTGGTAATTTTTTAGCGGGAGGTCGGAAGTCTACACCAAATCTGGAGGGACTGGATCAATCAAGATCGGCCCGATAAATATGTTCGACGAATTATGTGGATCAACAAATCTCTTCTCCTATGGAATATCTAGACAGAGAGAACAAATCTTTAATCAGGAATACAAGAATAGCTATTTTGTTTGGAATAGGACTCAGGAAAATATCAAAGAATTTATACGTGATTTGATAACACATCCTTAGACACCTAGTCAGAGGTGGGTTGATATTTTATCTCGGTTTCAGATTCAGTCCGGGATGTTTATTGGTATAAGGGCTACAATGGATAATAATGGGTAGTGGTCTCCTCCTCTTGTTGGGGTAAAATTAATACTGATGGGGCCTCTAGAGGTAATCCTAGTAAAGCCAGTATGGGAGAGTAGAGCAGTCACATGATGGTGTTCCAATTTTCCTGTTTGCAAAAAAATTATGGTTTTTATCCAATAATATGGCGAAGGGATATGCTGGCAGCATATCATAGTGGAGTCAGACTCTTAAATTTGGATTAAGTATCTACAACATGTTCCCCCTAGCAGCTAGGCTGATTGGAGATTGGGATGAGTTTTGAATACAATTAAACTATTCAACAAAATTTTCAGAAAATTGAATTTTGATATATCCCAAGGTATCAAAATAGGGTGGCTGATGCTTTGGTAAATAGGGCATTGGACAAATCTGATATACTTTGTACTGGTCTCCCCCTGTATTGGTGGTCGTCACAAACCAGGGATGCTGTCTACTCTATTCTTTCTTTAGATGCTACTAAGGTTTGGAATCTGTAATGGCTTGAAGTATGTGTATATGTGGATTGTGATGCATTTATTACTTTGTTGCAATTGGAATGCTAGGGTTCAGCACTACACCTCTCGGGCTAAGCACTGGGTCTGTAGAGTGTATGTTTGGAAATCAGACCATGTCACTTTATCATCTACTACTGAATAATATAGATCCTCTTTTTTCATTAAAAAAAAAAACTAGGCATAAGTTTAGATCTCAAAAGAAGAGGCCATCAATAATCAAAATGGAAATATAAACAATGATCAAAACATGGTAGATATATATAAGCAAACATGATGTAGAAGGAGCTAATGTGGGAAGAAAAGCCAACATTTTATGATATTTGTTATTATTCAACATGCATTTGCATGTATGGTACCTTTCAAAGCAATATATTCCATTTTCCAACAATACAAAAATAGAATTGTCTTATAAGATGTGTCCTTGGTGGTAGAATAAATTTCAAAGGACCTAAAAATCAACAAGTACATGGTTTAAATATGATAACGTTCAAGCTGTATGCTCATCAAAACAGGTCAATAAGGTTAGCTGAACTTAGTGATCTAAATGGCTTTGGGTTAAGCAAGCAACACTGGACAGAAACAGTTACAGAATTTCTTGCTAAGATATTGCAAACACTTCAAAATTATGGACAAGTTACCATCTTATAAATTCCAGATAAGATGAATCCCTTTTTTCATAATTTGGAAAGTCATTCTTCAAGTTTGACATTGAGTTATCAAATCTGCAGTCTTCCATAGCTAGAACATGAGGCCTAATATCTTATACAACTACTGGAGTAATTTAAACGAGCAAGTAAGTAGGAACTCAATGAATACAAAAATTAAAGAATAACCTCTTGAAAGTTCACATAAGACAATCAAGCATAGCAGAACAATCCGATACCATGTATTATCATGCGCATGGAGATGCCATGCACATCCCCATCAACCATGTTGTCAACAAAGAAGATGACAGGGCACTTGACTCACTTAACCTACAATATGACTCAGCACAGCCACATATAATTTTGTTGTGCATAATCTGACAACGGATCTCCTCGAGTTGGTGCATGTACTTCCTTACACCTACTTTCTTGATTGCTCGGTAGGGGAGCTTTCGAACTGGTGGAAAAAAGAGATTAATACTCTAATAAAATTTAAGAGAATGTTTTACAATCTTGTAGACAATATTTCACAAGAGAGGTTACTAGTGTACATCAATCTTGGCAAAGAACCAAATGATACATACTAAAGATATCAATTAAACATTAAATAGTAGTTAATGTATATTATTTATCAACATTTGTCATTCTTAATCTCCTCTCATGAATTCGTATCTTCTTTATGATTAATAAAGGACACACACGAGTATGTCAGATTATGGCTTCCATTCTCTTTTCTTCATTTTCTCTTCCACACTAACATTGGTATCAAAGAAGGTGTTTGAGGAAGCCCTAGAAGAGTAAAATGGCAATGGAGAAGAGGTTCAAAAGCGAAGGTGTTCACAAGTGCACTGCAGAAGTCACAATTTGAGGACATGAAGTCTAGAGAAGACAAAACATGAGCACGAGACACAAAAATGAAGATCTGATTTGAAGATATCACATTAGGGTACAGAAGAACAAGGTATGGGAAAATGCAATCGTGATTCGCGATTTGCAGACCACAAATCGCTAGACCGAACATGAAGGAGGACGAGAGAGGAAAATGATTTTACAGACCAAAAGTTGAAGGAGAAAACACACGATTTTCATCGACAATGGTAAAGATTTCAAACTCTTATAGAAAGGAACAAAAGTGCAGATGTTTCTACACTGGAGAACAACAATTCAAACCAAAAATATCGCACTAGGCTAAGGCATGATTTCTAGTGAAGAACAAATTTGTCGACTATTTGTGATCTCCCGATTTTCATGGCATTTAAAGTAGCATTTTGTACAAATTTTCCACATTATTTTCATGACCAGTTGTGTGAGCCCAGCCAACAGATCAAAAATCATGGCCACTATCCAAAATTTGGTTCTACCAAAAGTGTAGAAACATTGGCCAGAACTATGATGCATGGAGTCACAAAATACTCAACATTGTAGAGTATAAGAACTGCAATAAAATGATTCCCAAAACTGAATCAAAATTTGCTACAGATCCTGCAAACTATGACAAACGTCATAAGGAGGCTCTTTTGTTGTTAAAATTGTCTGTTTCAGATGATTTAATTCCTGGGGTCCTGAATGCCACTATGGCAAGTGATATTTAGACCAATCTACAGAATAAGTATCAAACTTCAAAGAAAATTCGAGTCTTGTACCTGAAATATTTGTTGTCTTCTGCGAAGATTAATGAGGTAGGGTCCCTGTCAGAAGATTTCCTTCCTATGAAAGATCTCCAAGACTAGCTCACAACCAGTAACAAAAAGGTGGATGATATTGATGACGACCTAGTTGCTCTTGCTCTGAATAGTTTAATAACCTACTATGAATCATTCGTGGAGGCTTTACACTTGATGGCAAACATCTAGACCCTGACATATGATCAAGGTAGTTCCTGTTTGCTGCAAAAGGAATGCAGGCAAACAAAGACAACTGAAACTAATTTTGGACGAACAAAGAGTGCATTTGTTGCTCAATCTAAGGGGAAGTGAGAATGTAACCCTGATGAATCATCTTCCAGATTCCAATTCTAAGGTAGACCATGTCAAAAATGATTTTCGGAAGCGACAATACGCTCTTTCCCACAGCAAAAAGTCATGTGGTCAAGCAAATGCAGCAGCCATTGAAGATGAACATGATTCTGGGGAAGAGTATGCCCTCATGACATTGTGCTCAAACAATAGTGCTACCAGTTGTTGGTTCTTTGATTCTGGCACATCTAGACATTTCATGTTTCATGCAGACTAGAATATAAAATTTACTGCAAACATAAGCTTTTCTAATTTAGTTTCATCAGATAATGAGAGATTACATGTTGAAGAAGGGATATGAAATATGCTCATAGCTTTGAATGATGCTGCAAAATTCATGGTAAGGAATGTTAGGTATGTTCCTAGAATGGGAAAAAATCTCGTCTATTAGTCAGTTAACTGAAAATCCCAACATTTACATGAAGTTCTCTAGGAAGAAATGTATTGTATCTAATATAAAACAGTACTTGTCATCTCTTTCATAACAACCAACAAAGTTATACTTGCTAGTCATTGCTCTATTATGTTTTCATGCAAACTAAACATTATAAAAGACTACTGATGCTTAATGTTACTCGAAGAAATGCAGTTTCCAATATATCTATCATATAAAAAGGCAGTCGAATGGTTCAGAAATCTTACTTCAAGCTCCCCTATGATAGCAGCAGTTCGCCATCCAGCTTTGGCAGGTCCTCTTAAATCGCTGAATAAATGGTCACCAAAATACATCACCTGTAGCATAAAATTGTAAAATACTTCAATCAAAGGAGTAATAGGGAGTCTAACTAGTCCCAAAAAATAAACATCTTCCATATAAAGTCATCGGTAACACAAGACATCAAAATAATCAAAGATGTTTTCTAACATTTCAACTTGTCTGTTTGGTGCAATGTTTTAGTTTGGGGCATGTCCATGTTATCATCTGGAAATTGGAAGTTACTGAATCATAGACTTAGTATATACACAAATTATAGATTAAGTATACTACAAATCAGGTGTCCACCTAAGCAAAAAACCAAGAGAACTCGCCGTTAGTTAATTGGGAACAAGTTGCCAAAAAGTAATCCATGCCTTAGTCCAGAATGAATAGATTTATGGTCATTCCTATAACGAAAGAGCTCAAATTCATCTCTAATGCGCACTTGAGAGCAACACTTCTCAAGCTGAATGCATATTTATTTTCAGCTTGTTACAACCTGAAATTCCCCACATAAAACAAGGGAGATAGGCTTCAATGCCTATAAACTAAGCAGAAAAATCCCAATATAATCCAGCCAACTTACGACAGCACACCAGCAAGATGGTAGACTTCAAAATGTCCCATGTGCTCCCCAAGCCAACAAAGAACATTAACACTTACAAAGAAAGTTTAAATCTAGGGCTACCGAATCAATTCGATAGCTTCCTCAATTAAATTACTCTAAACAGGACATATGTCAAGGCATTGTGAGCAGTATAGATCTTAATCCTGATTCTCCATGCATTTTGACAAAAAAGTAAAATTATATAAATCAAAACATGGAGGAAATACAATGAAAAGACATAGAACCTATCACAGGGATCAGGCAAAGAGAAATTAATTGCATGGAGGAATCAAACCAGTGTTATGCGGGGATGCATCCCTTAGATTTTGGTGACATTCCGGACGTCCCAAGCATTTCGGGGACTTGGGAACTTAGAGGGGACTTTCCCTATTTTTTAAAAATCTTTCAAAAGTTTTCTTATGTTTTTACTTTTAAAATGCTGTTATTTTTACCAAGAACATTAAATTATGATCTTGAAAGTACCTAAAATTCATTAAACACAGTGTAAATCCCTAAATTTCATTGAATACAATTACAATATTAATTTTTATATATTGTTTGAATAGCCGTCCTCAAAATTGGGGATTTTTTTGCCGTCCCAAAAACCCCGTCCCTTTGTCCCCCCGTCCCCAATACTTAGGTAATTATGAGTCAAAAAAACAAAAGTGGACCCGTCTGATTTCCAAATCTAGTCATCTAATTCTCCATGTATAATGAACATATAAATATTGGATTTTGGCCTTTCTCTTCTTGGACAATTTGGAATGGAAGACACATTTTGTCAACTCGAGGTAACTTCCCACATACCAGTAGCTCATGCCCATGTTTCATAAGGTACGAAAAAAATAGAAGTGGCAATTGATGTAAAGGCAAAAAATTTCCAAAGACTGGATTTCAGAGAACAAATCCTAAGCAGATTTACTTGGTATTCTACCAAAACCAAAATGAAAGGCATATTATCATGCATTTAGGTGGTCAGTATAATTGCAGGTAAGAACGTTCATGGCCCGGCTTACAAAAACATTCCCTTTTTTGGAATATTCGAATTTGGGCCTAGTATCTCGATTTAACATGTGGGAGAAAATGCCTAGAGTACTGTTGTATAGTGTAAGCCCTCATGCTAGTGTACCGTGAGAACTCTTGTCTTGTTTGATCTTGTAATTGGTATTTCAGTCCATGTTCCATGGAGATCATCAATGTAACGTCCCCTTTTCCGGGACATTATTAAACGAGTACTGAAGACTTTTAGTTCACCTCACCCCATGGACTAAAGGGAAATTCTTGGGGTTTTATTATTTTATTATTTAATTAAGGTTGCACGAATAGTGATTTTTATCATTTCCACATATAAGGCAATTTTAATTATTTAATAGAATATAATTGGAGCGGAATGTATTTTAATTAATTATTTACCCAAGTGATTTAATCACTCTTGCTAGTGGGTGAATTAATTAATTCCTTATGTAATCATTATGATGTAATGTCGACTATTAATAAAAATAGACAAAAGCAAAAAGTAAGTCATAGCCGACATAAAAGTGATTTTAAAATGTAATCTCCCTCCCAAAGTGGGTCGCCCCATTTGGGAAGGCTATATGAGCACTAGTAAGGCTCTAGTTTAGGGCATGCTGAATATCTGATAAATTGAATTCTTCATGCTTGAAGAAAATGGATGTATACCCAATAGTGTAATGTCCCCTTTCTATAATGTCCCCTTTTCCTATGCCAAATGGCCCAAGGGCCAAGTCGAGTCCAAACCGTGGACAAACCCAAGGGGCTGTGGACGCTGGGAGCTTTTGGGAAGGGGCCCCGTGGTTTTAATATCCAAGTTTTGCTTTTGGGGGTCACTTTTGGACCATGGCAACTCAAAAAGGAAAAAGTAACTATAGTTACTCTTATTTTATTGGCCCCTCCATGGAATGAAATGCGCCTACGGTTATTGGGGCTCATTTACCGAGGAGAAGTATATAAGGAGCCGGGGGAGAAAGAAAAGGCACTTTTGTCACATACATTTTATCCTCCTCGTGCAACTGTTGTTTGCGCATTACAACTTGTGGAGTGAAATCCCACAGGGACCCTAGCTTCGGTGGTAAGAGACCCGTCCCTAACTAGCAGGGCATTCTTCGGTAGTGAGAGATCTACCATAGTCTGTCATTTTGGAGCCGCTTTCAGGGCTGTGCTATAGAGATATTACCAGAGGGTTTAGAGGAAGAGTTTTGAGGAATTTTGGGGGCATTTGGGGAAGATACTCATAGGGGTTCCAGATCAGACTTACGGCAGCCATTTGGGCTGGGCTTAGCATCATTTTGAAGGCGCCTCCATCATTTTCCGACCCCTTTCCAAGCGAGGCGACTTGCAGCCTTTATTTGGGGGTTTTCCAGTCGGTCGTTTTCAGATCTGAAGGTGGAAATATTATTTCCTTTATCTGTCAATGTTATTTCCTAAGACCCTTATTTTTGCTCTTGTATTTAGTGAGTTACGAACCTCGGAAGTTTTCCAGCTGTCTAGGGCACGCTGTGCTTTTCTAGCAGCAGTTTAATTTGCGTAAAATTCCAAAAACAGTTTTATTATGTCCTCTATAATAATATCAAGCTCTCTTTAAATTTTCAAGTAATTCGAGTGGATATTTTGGGAGATATTGATTTTATTTAGTTTGTTGTCCTTACTATAAAAATCTGCATAAATCAGTATTTTACTTTGCTGCAATTTTCATATATTTTGTATATTTTTAAGTAGTATCCCATAAGGGATATTTCAAATAGTGTTGTTGTTGATTGAGGAGTACTTTCATCCAGAAAGTACATTGGATCATTCTGAATTTGTTGTGTTATTTTTGCATTGTAGATCGTCATTCCAACCCTAGGCGAATTGCATAGTGGCTGAGTTCAGTGTCTTCTAGGGCAGATTTTGGAATTCTGATTTGATGTATTGATTCTCCATATGTTATAAGGTTGGAATCTCAGATTCGGTAATTTCTAGAGCTAAGTTAATCTTTATATATTCTGAAACTACAATTGAGTTATTTCTAGAGCTAAGATAATCTTCATACAAGATGCAAGAAACACACAATCATTGGCATGTTTAGTACTAGGTAAACCTAAAAGGAAATCCGTGGTGTGTACACTCCTTGCTTATTTTTGGAAGGCTTGTCTATAGCACATGTCAATTAAAATCTGATGTATTTTGCAACATTTGCCCTAGCATATGGCTAAAAGAGATATCTCTTCAAAACTGTGAGGGTCTTTTTAATTCTGAAGTGTCCTCTGACCTTGTTGAAATGAGTCTCCCATAGTAATTTTTGGCATTTTCCTGATGTGGTACACACAAGTGTCCTAGATAGTACAAGAGTCCAAGCAAGCAATAATATAGAATTGACTAACCCCTATGCAATACCTAATAGATTCCTGCAAAGTCTGAATCTGATGTGCACAATTCTAGCCGAGAGTTGGTCTCGTATCCACATGGATCAAGTACAACAATGAAACCTTGAACTGAAGGTCGATTCAAACAATCTACTATTGTTCAAGAGGGACTGTTGAAGATATGAGAACCATCTTAGGTGCCACTCTTACTCCAATTTGTTTTGCATCTGCGAGAACTGCAATACATTGGATCCATGTGGATGGCCTCCTTTCCCAATATGTAATGTTTACAATGCTTATATGCCTAGAAAATGGTATAAAAAATCTTAGCCATAAATACGATAATTTCTTACTGTTGTAGTGAACATCTCGTTGTGGTAGGAAAATGGTGACCAAATTGAGTGAGGACTGCTCCAAGTGCATATTCAAGTACAATGGTCTCAATCTCGAATGGTTGTTAAAGATCAGATAACATGAGTAGTGGTGTGGAACAGAGTTTGCATCTCAATTCTTTCAATGCTTTCTGTTGTGTGACTTTGCAGATGAAAATTGCTTTGGTGCCACCTTTAGCAACTTGATTCAATGGTCAAGTGACGTGATAAACCAAGTAAAAACTTCCTATATAAATTTGCTCACCCCCCAGAAACTGCTAAGTTCTATGAGCATCTTTGGTGTAGGCCATTCTTGGATAACATTGATCTTGGCCAAACCCACATGTACTACATGCATATCGACAATATATCCAAGTATCGTATCTCCTTGATGGCGAAAGAACATTTCTCCGTGTTTGCACACAACTTGTGTTGCCACAAAGTGTTGAGGATCCTTTTCCCACTTTTTTTAAAGATGATAATGTGATCAAGATAGATAACAACAAATGAAATTGTAAATGGCTAGAAGATGTCATTCATCATTTAAATCAATGTCACAGGGGCATTGATCAAGCCGAAGGGCGTAAAACAACCATTCAAAAAAAACCTTTGGATTTGAAGGTTATCTTCCAAACATTTGAGGGTTCATTTGGAATCGAATGGTGCCATGGATTAAGAAAGTGAAACATTTTGGTATCACGAAGTTGGTCCAATAGGTCCTCAATCTTGGGAAGAGGATATCAATTCTTCATAAGATCTTGTTGAGAGATCTATCATCGATGTGCAACCTCCATGTACCATCCTTCTTTGGCGCAAGCACAATGGAGATATCACAAGACAAAATGTTGGGCAGATATGTCGTTTATCCACAAGTTCATGGCCCAGTTATTTGATCTCTTCATTCTCAAGGATTGAGACAAAATATAAAAAGGCATTAGGAAGAGGTAGTCTTGGAATCAGATCAATAGTATGTCGTGCATTGATTTGGCAACCCCAATACGAGACTAAAAACAATCTTTGTATTTTTTATATGATGCTTCTCCGCTAAAGGGGGTGCAAGGTTAGCTTGTACCGCAAGGATGTCTTTCTTGTATTTGGGTATCACCGTCAAGCACACAAATTTCTTACTAGAACTAGCTAGCTTCTTGCACAACTTGGCAATAATGAGTGAATGCTTACAAACTACTTTTGGTATGCGGTATGTATTCTCACCTTGCAAGAAAACATTCATGGGATTAGCTTCATAGATCACATGTCAATAATAAAGATATGGTTGCCCAAGTAACACATCACATATCTCTAATGGCGCTAGATAACAAAAAACCATAGTTCAAAAAATCGTTATCGGCGATTAATTGGCAAGCCAAATTTTGACTTGGAAATCGGGAATTGACAATTTCTCAACAATTTATCGGCATTGATTGGCAACTTTAGCGCTACTTTAAAAAATATTTAAATTCATAAAATAAACTTAAATTAAATAAATGTCAGCCTAACAAATAAGAATTAACCACATGCAACAAAATAAGCTAAATAACCATTAAAAAAAAACTCATAATATGATTAATCCAAGGCTCCAAGAAGTACCATAATGCATTGCAATGTGTCACTATCAACAATATCATTAAAATGATTTGTTCAACATTACTTCAAAGCAGACTAAGAACTGGTAATTTTCTTCCAAACAGTACTCACATGCAGTTTAACTTGGCCAGCCATGGAAATATATTCATATGTTTTGCCATTAAAATGACTTATGCAAAGCACTACTGCTAGCAAATAGCATTTAATTTACCCACTTGACTTCTCTGAAACATCCTGATTTCTGCTAGAGTACACAAAACAGCCCTACAAAGCACTTTAGCTAACAAATAATTCAACATGACAAGATGTAGTAATAATCCCGCCCAAATGACAAGAACAAACCTTTGTCAGAAAATCACAAAAGAGCGCTTCAAAATAACTGTGTTTTTTTCTGTTTAGACGTTTATACACTAAAATAGTGATTTTCAATGATTTTTCTACCAATTTTCTATGATTTTTCCTTTATCTAATGTTGGGGTAGAACTCAACACTTCCATTTGTGCAATCACCACTTATGCCTTATTTGTTCTTTAGGCATTATTCTCTTTTGGGAATTATGTGGAGGTCCTTTTTAATTTGAGATCAATTTATCTCCAAACTTGTAGTTCTTATTCTATGAGTCATCATATAACTTGGAATCTTCAGTCTTAGAAATGTAATTTCATTTCACTTCAAATTTGCAAGCATATGTATATGCTTCTCTTAGGGAAGAGATACGGAGGAAATCCATTTCGTTCTGGATGTATGTTCTCAAGCCTAACCTATACATCAAAATAACATTTTTTTCTAGCTTTTGAGCATTCAATTTGCCAACCTAGGCATGAAAGGAATCAAAATATTCTTTAACTGATGGATCACGACCTACGCAAAGTTGGGAATGCTTGTTGTATAGGTCATGGTAGTTTCTAATAGATAATATGTTACTTTCGGGGCTTCGATAAAACCATTTCAAGTATCTAGAGGTTTAAGGCCATCCTCGTGGGTAGTGCAATTATTATTCCACCATTTCTTTACAAAAAAAGTAACTCTCGAAGGAATAAAGGTCTTTTCTTGATCAAAAAACTGATAGGTTTAGCCAACTATCTAGAACATCAGCACCTATTTTTCCTTCAAAAACAAGAATATCAATAACTACACATGGAGGTCATTTGGGTGATAGCTCAAATCACACGTGTTAAACCCCTCAAAAAATCAATGATCTAATTAAATTGCTCGTGGAAGCAATCAATTTAACATAAATTACATGATTGGGTTGTAATTGGGTTAATCTAATGTTTTTGGTTGTGCTTAACACAAATAAACTTTCAATTAATTATTCAATAAAGACAATTACACATATATAATCTCTTCGACTCCTATAACCAAGGGGGCAAGGCATATCACATCTAACTATGTAATCCCTTGAATCTCTCAACTTAACTAGAATATCTCACTCGCGCTTATCTATAGTGAGTTGTCTTACAACTCACGTACAACGACAATGCTAATTGCTCGCACACATGCTAATATATTATTATTATTTTACTCACACACATGTGAGTATTAACCTTAAATATCGAGCATTCCCCCTTTAGTACAAACATAGGGAGGAAACACCACTCTATAACTAAGCAACGTGTTGCTTTGGAGCTTGCACATAGTCTTGACACACATTGACTATGGGAACCACATCAATCATGAATAGGGGCCCATAAACGTATTCATGTGAATGCATGTACCACAAACTTAGACACGTCAACTAAACTCGTCAACAAGTAGTGGGATGACCCTTCTACATCGCTTATCAAGAATATTTTCTGCTACAGTACCTGTTGTCTGGACCTTCGCATTATTATCATAGCAGGAGAAAATACTGAATACACAAATTATAAACCAAAAATGAAAATTTTGAGGACCGAGACCTCATTGTTTTCATTTGTAGCCTTTGTTGTTGACTGTTGCCACTCAATCGCGAACAACATAGGAGATTACCTTTTCCATTAGAGACCACCCTTAGCTTTAGTCACTTTTGTGTGTATTGGTTTGCTACCATCTCAATATGCAACCCCTTCATTAGCGACTGGTGAGAGGAGTTGTTTAGCCTCCAACCTTTGTTGCCTCCGTCCTTCAATGGTATGTTGCTTACTCAACAGATTGAAAGTTGAAGCTCCGTTGCACGTCATTTTGAATAGAAAAGGGTCCCCCCCAACAAGAATGACATGCCCATTACAAAGCGGCCATTGGGTTTGCCTAATAATGTGTTAGTACAATAATATTTTTGACTTTAATGAAAATAATACAATAGAGAGAATTTTCATTTCTACAATGACTTTGACACTAACACATAACACAAGTTGACTCTTGAATGAACTCTTACGAAAAAGAATTTGACAACACTTTTAATAACACAAACTATAATGTTAACTTGAATAAATAAAATTGGACTAAACATACTTATAGCATAATAATAATAATCTTAAATAAAATAGAATCCAACCACTAAATAAGACTTACAAAACCTAAATCTCATGACAGACTTTCCTACCTAATGACTTAAGACCTAAATCTCACGATAGATTTTCCTACCTACTGACTTAAGACCACTTTGCTTGACACGAATCAAATCTCACATATCGACTTTAACAACTTAAACTTAAATTCCATAAATTTTAAACAACAAAATTTAATCATGTAATATCCCTTTTTGGGACAAAACTGAAAAGTAAGGAAATTAGCTCAAACCCCAAAATTAGCAAATCTGATTTTAGGACCTGCAAACTGAAAATAAAAACCTAGATTTGAACAGCGATCAGATCTTTAGGACAGCGGTACAAAAAGCATGCAAAAACATTGAAGTTCTTCAACAACTTTGACAAAATATATATATGTATTTTAGGAATCTACCAAATCAATATTCGATAGGAATTATGATAAAAAAACACTACTGGAAATCAATTGAAAACCAACGAAGCACAGCTGCAAATAAAATTATGAAATACAGGTTTAGAAACCCCAAACTCCACAAATAATGATTGATTCCAGCCTTATAAATAATGAGGAATCCCAATATGAATATGAACTCAAATCTGATTCTCGTTCCCTAGATGGCACCAAAACACACACCAATGCAAGTTTCCCTACAAAGGAGAGGCTCAATAATATATATAAAAAATCAGATTATGACTTCTTTTCAAATCTGCAATTTTCCTTCAAGCACAAACAAGGAGGGTTTTCGTCTCCCAACCAACCACAAGAAGGGTTTTCGTCCTTCTTGGAATGCCACACACTTCGCCCAAGAGTAGAAGAACAACGAGCACTCAGCCTACAAGTCCAAATAGAATCAATTTCCAAAAGTAGATGCCCCAAATAAAGCCCTTAATCTCTTTTTACATCCTCTTCTTGGCACTAAGGATCAATCATGCACGACCGGCCTCCAAAAGCTTCTTTTTATCTTTTGTTTTGCTTTTAAAATTCCATAAAACCCAGCCAACCCACTAAGAATGGGAAATACAAAAATAAAACATAAATATGAATGAAGAAAACTGAAATATAATTCACGATCTTCCCTTGTTCATCCTTTTCTTGCCTTCGGAAAGAAGAAAGGCAAGGAATCCTTTATTTTGGATTAGTTCAAATAAAGGGGATATTACAAATCTCTTAAAATAAAAATTAGCTACCTCGAATACACATGGAGAGCAAATCAATGAAGTTTCTTGGAGTATTTACTACTTTGCAAGCTTTGGCTCACAAGAATGTGGCATGGCAAATTCATGGCAATTTAGCCCCCCTCACTCACCTGATCCTCTAAAATTCTTCTTCCAAATGTCCAAAAGAAAAAACACTAGGTTGCCAAGAACGGGGTACAGGTTCAAAACATGGAACACCAATTTTAAAAAAAAAAACCTTGGATACAAAACAATAGGGAAACGTCCATACAATATAATTTAAAAATATAAATATATAAAAAAATGCATAAAAGATAAAATACTTGAAAATCTTTTAATCATGAAAGTTCAAAACGTTCAACATCCTTAAATGTTCATGTGTACATGATTATAATTTAGATTTAGAAAATATCATTTCGATTTCCTCAAACACTACTAAAATAGAAGTATCTATTTTTTGGAGGGTGTTTAAAAAACGGAAGCAATGCTGAAATGGTACAGAAATGTCCCAAATACATCCTAAAGGTACATAAACGTCTTGGGTACAACCTGAGTACAACTGTTGTTTTGGAGATTCAAAAACGTTTTAGGCGAGTGCCAAGACCAATACTAGTACCCATTACGTCAATACATGGGTACACTGCCTTGGTTGGCATTTCCAGGTATCCAAGATAAAACGAAACCCTAACACACTTTAGCACCTTCCAATCAAATTCATTTATTATAGAAACAAGACCTAAACTCAGTGTAACAGTCGGCCCTTAGTGGAAACGATATTAACATGACAAAAATCCAGCTGGTGGATTGATGAAACCAGCAAAAATTGTATGAATAGATCATTCTCTCTGCTCAATGGAAAAATAAATGGGCATGAAAAAAGTCTGAGCAAACACAAACAACATTGACAATGATAGTGATTAAGTAAATCTGATTTTTGAACCGCAATGAAGTGTTGGCAATCACTTTGATCTTATGTAATCCCTGTTAAAACAACCCACTAGAGACCCAAGAACAACCTAGGATTAGTTAGGAAAATTATGGAATAATTTTTTTTTTATTAAAAAGAATCTACAACCATGTTACAAGACAACAGCTGTCACTAACAGGTTCCGGAACAGTTCTAATCTACTAGAGTATACTTTTCTTTTATTAATAATTATTAGAGATCACAAGGTCCAAAATTTAGGGTTAAAAGTTTGTTTTAGGTTCAGAGGGAAAATTCCTCACCATACCCACTCTCTGACAGGCTTAAAGTTTCAACTTGATTTTTCCCATGCTTCAATAATTTTCCTAACTAATCCTAGGTTGTTCTTGGGTCTCTAGTGGGTTGTTTTAACGGGCGTTACATCTTACACAATAATACTTAATTAATTATCAATTGAGTTTTTAGACACATTAAGGACCACTGATCTCATCTGAAGCAAGGAACGACGTACAAGACGCATGGATGATGAGCACAATGATAAGTCGCACAAGAGGAGTATGTTGTTGAAGATGCAAACATGCACGTATGATCTTATCAGAGATAATTGGTGATGCATGGCTAGATCACAAAGTGCAAGTAAAAAAAGAATCAGTGATGCACGTGGAAAATGACAAAATTGAAATGATCCTTTGGCACTGGCAGTAAGTAGTACAATGAACTAATGTGTGAACAAATGGAAAAGCATGGTCTAACAAATACTAAGTTAGGTTGAATGCACCATACCGCACACAAATGCTCAAATTGCAACACACTAGAAGACCTACTAACTTGCACGAGACGTGAATGGATATGGAGTCGTATGTGCATAGAGAGGTCTTGACAAGACTATGAATACAATCACACCGATCACCTTCTCTAAATACCTTCGCAAACAAAAGATTACCTTAATAAATGAGAAAATGCCTAAAATATGCTTCTGAAACTATTATTACTTACGTACTCTTCACATAACAAATATCCCATCCAAAGGGCGAAGCAGAATACAACTACCCCTTTAAAATTCGTTAGGATTTCATCACACGTAGAGTCAGACACTGGTCTAATATCAAATGATGTTTTTCGTTGAGCTTAACACAAATAAACTTTGAATCACTTATTCAATAAAGACAATACACATATAACCTCTTCAACTCCTATAACCAAGGAGGCAAGGCATATCACATATAACTATGTAAACTCTTAAACCTCTCAACTTAACTAGAATCTCTCTCTCACACTTATCTATAGTGAGTTAACTTACAACCCATGTACAACAATGCTAATTTCTCTCACACACATAATCATACATTATTGTTTTACTCACACGCATGTGATTACTGACCATAAATATCTGACATAATCTCACATTGGTAATAATTGTGAGACAAGGGTGATTTATTATGTAATACAATCATCAAAATCTTTGCTAATGGGAAAAGAGGCTAGAGGGTGAGAAGCCCAAAGTGGTGAATTATATTCATCATTCCTCCCCCTTACTAACAAATGTGTATGGTGCTTGTGTGCTAAATTGGGTTCCCTTGCCTTGTGAATATCACCAAAAATACATGAGAAAAAACTCATTAGAGTAATGACTACTCATTGAGGTTATTTGGGTAATGACTGAAATCCCACAAAAATCAATAATGTAATTAAATTAATCATGGAAACCAACAACTTAACATAAAATATTTGATTGGGTTGATCCCACGTTGGTAATAATTGTGAGACAAGAATGATCTATTAGGCACTACACTCACCATAAGTTTTGTCAATGGGAAATAGGCTAGAGGGTGAGAAGCCCAAAAATACTAACAAATGTTTATGGTGCTTGTGTGCTAAAGTGGCTCCCCTTGCCCTGTGATTATTACCAAAAATTCATGAGGAAAAATATCATTAGAGCAATGATTACTCAAGGAAATCATTTAGGTAATGACTAAAATCCCACAAAAATCAATAATTCAATTAAATTGCTCATGGAAGCCGTCAATTTAACTAGAATATCTGTATTAATTTGTGCCTTATACAATGCCTAACCATTGAATGGTCGATGTGCCAATGAGATCAATGAGGCTGAAGGGATTGAAAATGTTGTAAAAATTGGGCAAAGTGATAAATGATCCCGGATTTTTCCCATGCATAGTGTTACTCCAAATCTTCTCTATGTCATTGCAAAGCATTCTCTATCATCTTCTAAAACATTTATGAAGTCAGCATCTTTGAAAGTAAGACAAAGGATCACAAATTTGGAGATCAAGCTTCCTAAAGACAAACCTCGTATGAGTGGACATATAAAATGCAAAGAAGGATTTAGATGAACAAATCAAATGCCACTAAGGTGCAATAAGGGAAAACATACGTTAAAACCACTAATGTGTGGCACAGTGGAGCCCGAGGCACGAGACACTCAAAACGGATTCAAATGTGTCATGAATGAAAGCAATTCAAATGATATAGTGCAAGAATAACAATACTAAGAGTGCTTAGACAAAGAGAATGCAAGAACAAAGAAACACCATACTATAAGTGTAATTGCAAGATTGTATTATGCAAAAAAATTGTACAATGATCCAAGAGGTCACGTTTATGCAACAAGATGTGTATCTATTTCATCTATCTCATATCCATTTTTGGAATGCTTAATATACATCAATATATAAGTGTTGAAGATGAAGGAACAGTTGAGCCATAGCAAGAAACATAACTACTTGCCTTTGTAATGTCCCCCTTTTCAAACTAGTTCGTTTTGGAGACTTATAGACAATTCCACTTCCCGTGGGCTAGAAGGAATTGAACAAGGGAAGTTTTTGTTATGTTTTTCAGTGTTTTTCATGAGTTTTGCATTCTTCTTTCATAGTTTCTCTTATAAGTCAGGTCGGATGGGTTGAAGAGGTGAAAAGCCAAGATAAAATTAAAAGCAAACATCCGTATGAGGCCCGTTATGGGGGAAAACTCCCAAATTGATTTCAGCGCCACCAAAAGGATATAATAGGGGTCGTTTAGACTCAATTTGGGCATCTATTTTGTTATAAAAAATATACTTTCTTGGTTTTTTGGTGGATTGCTCAATTCTTTTCCAATAGAGGGAAAAAATCATTTGATGTGGCATACAAGGAAGAAGAAACCCTTGTTCCAATTGAAGTACAAAAACTCTACAATTGGTGGTTCCTAAGGTCTTCAAGGAAAGTGATGTTGTTGGTTTTCAAATAGGGTTTGATAGAGGAAGAGCTACTAACGTTTATATATCAATTTTGGACTCTCTCCTAGGGTAGCGACTTGGTTGGAGGAGTTGAGTGCCTTCTACGACACATCTTGGCAATTGGAGTTGATATTCATCTTCCTCATAATTTATAAGGCTTATTTCACACTTCTATGATATTTTTGGGGATTGGAATCTCTATTTCCAACCCTTATTGTGAGTTGTATTTCTATTATTATTTATTTAATTACAACTAGTTTCAGCCCTAGAAAGGGACATTACAGTAGTATTAGAGCATCGATCCTCCCAGCTTGGAGGGTTTCATTCAGGACTAGATAAATGGCAAACATAAATTTTGATGATGTTAGGGTTGAGAGGTTTGCCCTAGGGAAAGAAAGATTCGTGAATAGGATGGCACAGTTGATCCATGCCATGCAAAACTTAAATAGTGAAGGAAACTCTTCAAGGGCAAGCAATAACATTCAACCACCAAGAATCAGTAGTGATTCTTCATCTAGGTCATTCCGGCCTGCTTTCCTCCCAAGAAAGGAAGTCATTCCAGTGGTTAAAACACAACATTCAATGGGTCACAACATTATGGACTGCTATGAGGAGTATAGGGCTCTTCCAAAGAAGATTCATGATGCCATATCACTCGCTAAGTTCATAGGGTTGAAGAAAGGTAAAGTGGGAATTGGACCAAGGTTTAAACCTCGAGCTATGCCCAAGGAAAATGAGGAAGATATTCCACCCCTAGAGGGACAAAATCCTCCATTGTGATCAAGGAAGAAGAAGAGCACTCAAAATTGTTGGGCATTGAGAGGGAGCATCCCATGGAAGCCCTAGAAGTACCTATCACTCTCCCTAGGGATGAGCCATTAACTGATTTTCTGGACGGCAGTGTGAAGGGGCATGTGTTTGATGAAGAAACCATGGAGCATGAAACAAAGAAAGAAAGGAAATATGATATGTCAAATTGTGGAGGGGAATTGGTGGTTAAAGCCCAATTTTCAGATGATAATGTTGATGTTCAGCTTGCTGGAATTTTCAAAACGGCAGGCAATAAGAGGCAAGTTGATGGTGTACATGACTTCGGCAAGCATCATGAAGATGTCCCATGTGTGTCAACAAAATATGGTTGAATCCAAGGAGGAAAGAGATTCACTTGTTGAATCTAAGGTGAAGAAAAAGGCTCATCCTAACTCAAATTCTGAGTCACAAGGTCGGAAGTATAGAAGATATCTCAATCATTCCTCATCCGGAAAAGCGAGGTGAACATGTTGAGGACAACCTAAGGTATGATAGAAATGATCATATTTCAGATTTGTTAATTCCTCCTATATCACTGCCATATTTTTTTCATCATGGGAAAAACACTCATAAGCATGTTGGAAACAACTATGGGCATGTTGTTTCTTCTATTCAAGACCAAGATTGTTTTGGCATGGGTGGTCTTCAGAAGATCAAAGTAAATATCATTACTTGCACTTGGATTGAAGGGAAACTTATGAGCAATCATAAAGGGTTTGTTGTGCATTCTAACCACATGGTGAAGGAGCAATGTTCTCGGTTAATATAACACTCTTGGGGGCTAAGAAACACTCATGAAGACAAGATCGTAGGGAATGGCCAAAAGAAGATAATTCCAGTTGGATGCTTAAGGTGTAAAGATGGTAAGCAAACTAGATGTTATTTTCAAGATTGTATGAATCAACTTGCTATGGTTTTGTGGGACTCAAGTTACTTTCAAGATTGCTATTTTTTGGATGTATGTGAAGGATATGGATGATTCATCCACTGAGAATATAAATTCAGTTGCATGGAATATAATTTCGGCTTGCTACAAGGTATGCAATAATTCAGTTTTCACGAACCAAGGAGAAGTAATGTATCATGCTATTGTTTGGGATTGGTTCTCTAAAACACACCTAGCAAGAATGCCTAATGAGACATGGATTCCATCGGAGTTTTTTTCGTGTAAGCCATCTTTCTAACATGACTGAGATGAGTTTGGAAAATGTGAATCATGAACCCCGCATCATTGTGGGAGTTGTCTTAAATCTTGTGGCTGTTATTTCCAGTTGGTTCCACATTCTATTTGCAGCCACCAAGTGGATTTCGGTCACAATGAAGTGGTGCTCCTCTTCTAGTGACGTTGACAAGGTAAGGGTAACTATCACAAATGTTTGTTGGCCACTGCAATTTTGAATTTGAGTAATGAAATGCAATGCTACAGCCATGATGCCATGTTCTCCCCAATTTCATGTGTTGGACTGTGCATATCTTCTTTGGACAACAATAGAGGGACAGGTTTGAAGACATTCTTTTCATTTAAAATTGTGTGTAAGAGGGTTCGCGCATTGAGATAAGTTAAGGCCCGTGTTCCAACATATTTGGTATTGTTTGGGAAGAAATTTTGGGCAAAGTATGACTGTTATACTTACATACAGGTACGCGTAAGTTCTGATCTGAACCAAATTTTGAAGAGATCAGTTTGGGGCAGCTGAGAAGCATCTTTTGGAGGCCAAGGTAATCATTATGACAGTTGTACCTTTTCATTCGCTACCTACAACAATTTCAGCTCCCTATCCAATTCTTTGACAGCCGTAGATGAGTATCCAACCACGAGGATGAAGGAATTCCAATCTACTATCATCGTTCATGTGTTTTCAGCTGTCATAAGAAGGATCACAGTCACCATCCTTCCAATTTTGGGGGACAAAATGCATGAGTACAACTATGTTTGGGACAGCCTAGGTGAACTTTTGAACATCCATCACTTGAGGGGAGAATATGAGATGATTGCAAGCATTGAAAGGAATTTTTCCATCATATTCATGAGGCATGACGAAGCAATGATGAGGGAAACTCTTGTTTGCTCTAATAAGTTTGTTCCATGTGCAAGTACAAGTATTAAAAGAGATGAGCAGGCGTGTTTGTTTCTCACCCAAGCAAATGGGGGAGCATATGGGATTGCAGATGAAGATGGAGAGTTTTCAATCCTTATATGGGTAACTACCACCGCTACATCAATCACATTATTGAAGTTTGCATGGGTTTGTAGTATTTGTATCATTTCTATATTGTTGGTTACCATATTTTCAGTCACAAACAGTTGTACACATGTGCAATTTAAGAGGGTTTCCTTACATGGTAAAGATAGTGGAGAGGCTCCACTAGTGAAGACACTCCTCCCAACCATCCTAGTGCTAAATTGGATGGAATCCCAAGTGATTTATGATTGTTATAACTTATTTTCAGCTTACATGCATGTTGTGTTGAAAGATGTTCTCATGCTTTGGGTACAAGGCTTGATTGAGGGAGAGAATATAGATACAAGTGATGGAAGGAGTAGACATCATGATCATTGTGGGCAGAAGTTGTTCCACTTGACAACTATGGGCTTCAGTTGTTTTTGGTATGATGGTATTTGGGCATATGAGCTTGTGTTGGCAAGAGCTCTTTCATTTGACAAGTACAGAATCCAAATTATTGGAGCATCCAAGCTTGCAATTGCTTGAGGGAAAGCAATTTTGGGAAGGGAGGACTACAATGTCCCCTTTTTCAAACTAGTTCGTTTTGGAGACTTCTAGACCATTCCACTTACCATGGGCAAGAAGGAAGTGAACGAGGGAAGTGTTTGCTATGTTTTATAGTTTGCTTCGTGAGCATTTGCATTCTTATTTCATAGTTTCTCTTATAATTCTGGTCGGTTGGGTTGAAGAGGTTAAAAGCAAAGATAAAATTAAAAGTAAACATTCTTATGAGGTCGGTTATGGGGGAAGACTCCCTAATTGATTTTGGCACCGCCAAAAGGATATAAAAGGGATCACTTGGACTCATTTTGCACATCTATCTTGTCATAAAAATATACTTGCTTGGTTTTTGGGCTAATTGCTCAATTTCATTCCACTAAAGCGTGAAAATCCTTTGGTGCATACAAGGAGGACAAAACCTTTCCTTGTTCAAATTGAAGAACAAAAACAATTCAATTGGTGGTTCCTAAGGTCTTCAAGGAAAGTGATGTTATTGGTTTTCGGCTAGGGTTTCATAGAGGAAGAGCTACTAAGGTTTTTACATCAATTTTGGACCCTCTCCTAAGGTAGCAACTTGGTTGGAGGAGTTGAGTGCCTTCTAGGACACATCTTGGCAATTGGAGTTGATATTCATCTTCCTCATAATTTATAAGGCTAATTTCACACTTTTATTATATTTTTGGGGATTGAAATCTTGTTGGCTAGATTTTCTGCATAGCATCAAACCTAGGCAGTCATGAGATAAATCTCCCTCATTTAACCGGTGAGGCTCCCGTGTCAGATTTGTCAATAAAAATGTGTTATTATCTATCAGGGGTTTTACTTTAACCACTTAGTTCATGAACCATAACTAAGAAGTTCTGTAGCAAGTAAGCAGTTGTTCAAGAAAGGAAAATTATAGAAGAAGGAAGTAAAGGAAATACAGAGAAGAAATGGGGAAGATGTGCATCCTAATTAGTAGATAGCAGAGCTAATTGCATGCACATAGAAGAAACTTAATAGATATGAACACACAGAATTATAAAACAAAGGTAGCTCT
This sequence comes from Taxus chinensis, assembly GCA_019776745.2. Classification (NCBI taxonomy): domain Eukaryota; kingdom Viridiplantae; phylum Streptophyta; class Pinopsida; order Cupressales; family Taxaceae; genus Taxus; species Taxus chinensis. Next base: position 199,077,187 of record CM034152.1, on the reverse strand, counting down.
AGATCCAGATCTAAAATAACACAAATTTTACTAAGAGATCTAAGATTAAAAGCAAGAAACAAAGTACACTGTGACACAAAGTTCTCCAGAAACCTGCTCCTTTATATTCCTTTGCTCCAAGTTGCTCTCAGGGGTTCAGCACAAAGTCTAGAACACAAGATTGCTGCTTACAAATTCTGATCGATCATTAACCCGGAGGTTCTTCTCCTACTTATAGAATGTAGGACGGAAAGTACAAATGGAAAACTCAAACTGAACTGAAGCATGAACAACAAGTAAAGATGACATTTGGCAATCATCCTCAACTAACTTCTTCTTAAGTGACACATGTATCACTTAACTAATAGAATGGTTCCACATGACTTCAAGTAATGGTTGTAAAACTAATAACTTAGAAGTTTTACAATTTCATCCGGGAACATAGAAAATAGAAGAAGAAAGAATAGAAGAAGTCATGCCAGCTGTAATGTCTACATCTTCTTGTTCTGATATCTAATATACTTGTCGAACATATAATTCAACATCCTTCCATCTGTTTTAGCCACTGCTTCTTTCTCTGTCCTAAATTGCAGCAACCCTTCATTCAACACTTTGATGCACGCTTCCACATCTTCCAAGCTTGGCCCAAACCTCACAATGTCTGCCTGCAGTGCCACCAGTCTACTGATAGAATTCATCGTGAAAGGTTTGGTAGCTTTATCAATTCTCTTTTGTACCATCAGGAGAGACCCTTCCAGGGAATTAGGCACCTCATTAGAAACAATCCGCACGTAAGAAGTAACGCCTCCGACCACATCCTCTTCAGTGAAAGAAATGATACTGTCGGGTAAGGATGACGTCCTACTTTCAAGTGCCTGCATCCTTTTCAGCAAAACTCTGCAGATTTCCAAACGGAAAGATACTGCAAATTCTAGCTGCTTCCCCTTCTCAACTGATCCATCCGGTACAATTTGCTCCGCAATCAATACATCTCCCGGCAGCTTGTTGATCTTGGCCAAAATACTCAGGTTACTCTCTGCAACTGTATTCATGCCTTCTATGTTTGCCATCAGTTGCTTTAGTTGATTTGCTGCATCGTTCATAACCTTTAGGCCGGCTGGCACTTCCCCAAGTTGTACAGAAGCTTGACAAATAATCAAATCCTTCCATTCGTCAATGGCCTTTACTTGATTGCTTGCATCTTCCATTTCCTGCATAAGATGATCACTCACCTGCTCTGAAATGGGCTGAATGGAAGGTTTAGCAACCTTGGCTATGATCTCACATAATTGAGATACTTACTTCTGCAACTCTTCTTTCTCCGCCTTCTCACTGTCAAGCCTAAGGAATAAAGCATCTATCAATGTCTGCGTGTCCTGCTTCAATCCTTCAGTGGTGGCTTGACCGAGTGGTACTTTGGTCACTGTCACATCTTCTGTCGTGAGCTCCTCTTCTATCTTTCCTTCTGCTGGAATTGATATCTCAGCAAACTTCTCTCCCAAATCCTCGATGATCAACCTAGAAGTTGTTTTAGCAACTTTAGGCCTTCTGTCTCTTCCGCTCAGATCCTGGAGTAGCTGCAAGTCGTGCTCCTCTAAGTTCATCTCCATTCTCGCTTCTGGAACAAACTGCAAAGCTAACCATTCCGAGAAATTACTTCTCGGAGAGTGAGAAGTCGCTGAGTGCACTACCATCTCCCGCTCTGCATCCTCTCCGTCAGAAAGTGCCACAGTGTTATGGCTGCCATCCTCTGAATCATCCAAGGACAAAGCCCTTTCAAATTCTGCCATCTGCAGCTTCAACGTATCCTCTGGAACAGGCGCTGAACGAAGTGGCTGAGGGGAGAAGATGAATGTCGCTGGATTCAGTGGAGGCATGGAAGCATCCTGCTGCTGCGGTGCAATAGTTGGTGAAGCATTGGGTACTGGAGAAACTGGAGTTAAAGTCATGGTCGTAGAAGTGATCCTCTCCTTGGATTGAGATCTTCTATGCACTTTCAACTTCTCGACTTTCCTGCTGCTTTCTCCTCCGTGCTTTCTGCTTGAGGGAATCTCCTGCACCGGAGTTGCCCGTGACTTGATTCATCAATGCTTCATCAAGGCAATATCCCTTCGTCAGCAACCAGTTTGAAGTATTCACCAACACAGCTCTCGACCTTTCTTCAATTGTGTTGCAGCCTCCTATGTTATTCTGCAGTATGGCTTTATCTCCTCCCATTTGATGGTAAGTGTCAAGTACCACATTCCCATCATCTTTAAGATCCGCAGGTATCCACGCTAGTCCAAAGTCGAACACTTGCTTTGCTGATAGCCTGCTGAAATCTTTCTTTCTAACCTCGTACTCACTTTTGCACTTCATCCAGAAATCTTCTAATGAAGGCACATGTGCGTACTGCTGGGAGATTGTCTTCCTGGCTACTCCAAATGGATCGAAGTTCAGCCGTGCAGGGAAGAACTCTTGCTCATACTCGGATAACATTTGCGCTTCCATCCCTCGAGCTCTGTGAATGCTAATGCAGCTGTAATATCCCACAGTGATTGGAAAGAAGCCCGTAGACTTGTGCTACTTTGACTGAAGATCGTGTAACTCCACAAGTTTCCTGCTTAGCTCCATGGCGATGAATCTATCATTCGGATATCTGGGCATCTTTATTGGTTCTCCAGAAAAGCCCGTAACCCTGAGGTATGTGAAATCTGCAAATTGAATGAATAGACTTCCAATCTTGGACACAGCTTCCCACACTTCCTTGCTTACCCTGTTGGCCTTCAAGTCTTTGTCTAGCCTGCAGATGAAATCGTAGAAGAAGTCATCGTTGATCACTTTGAAGTCTTTCTCGCCTGTAGGTGCAGTAAGCTGCGGGTAGCATTCGAAAATGGGGTCCTTGGAAAGAACACCACATCTATCCAGCTTGGAAAAGACGCCCTGTGAAGCTGCAACATACACCAAGTATGAAGTCATCTTGAAGCTGAAAGTACGCTTCATGCTCAAGAGTTGCTCACCGATGTTGTTGCTAATAATTTCCGACCAATTGATTATGGAATCAACCTTGTTGATTTCAGTGGTCCTGATGAAAGCATACATCCATGTACGGAAAGTGTAAGCATTCGCTTCGCCATTCATCCTGCATAGCAATTTGACGACATCATCTACCTCCTGCACCAAATTGGACCGTGGAAGAGTTCTCGGGAACTTTGAAGGAGATCTAGGCTTCTTCATGTATCGGCTATTCATGATGCTCACACAATCAGCTCTATGCTTCTCCCATCTACTGTCAGCATCCTGAATGCTAATAGAAGTCACCACCTTTCGCACTGGAATCTTCAAACAATAATTGATGAACTCTGCGTCCAAACGAATTATTGTCTTTCCCGAAGCATCACGCACTGATATGGATGAAGGATGATAAGATCTAGCACACTCCATCACGAACTCTGGCAATTGGGCTGTACATGGAAAAGTCTGCAGCTCGGATAATTCCACTGCTTTTGACCGCACGCATGAGTGAAGTCTTTCCCGCTCTGGATCTATCAATCAAATCGGCAAGAGGTTCCGGGCCTAGATCTGTGTCTCCTATGTTCGCAAGTTTGGAAGCAATGCATGACTCCATCGTGCTTTCTTTTTCATCTCCCTTCACCATGGCTTTGTCTATCTTCGTCTGAATAATTCTTTTTCTTCTTACTTGGTCGGATTTCTTCAATACTGGTGCAGATCTGGACAATTCTTCAGATTCGGAGGATATTTGCAATGTATTGGACATTGATAAAAACTCATTTTCTTTTGTAAAGCACCTGTAATGAATTCCTGCAATTTATTCAGACAAAAATGGCCACCGGAGCATGAATAGTGAATTTTAATTATAAAAATCTGCACTTTTCAAGCCTGCTGCCCCAAAAATTGGTGTTTAATTTGCACATAAAGAGAGCATGAATCCTTTCAATCAACACCTGAGCTCCTGTAACACCTGTGGAAACAATTATGCAGACAAAGATCAACCTCCTCCAAAGCATGCGCCAAATCTGGAAGCTTTTAGCCTTGTTGTCACCTTGTCTGAGCAAAATCCTTCCTCTAATGGGGGCGCACTTTTCCACTTGGCTGCAATTCTTCACCTGTGATTTGAATAATTCACCCATATGGCTGCCCATGCTTATATAACCTTCACAATTCTATAATTAATAATTGCCCTAACAATTAAAGGCAATTAATTAATTAAAAATCATGTTTTTCTCTTTTAAAAATAGCATGTTTAAGGACAGTCGATCCAATAAATTAAATTAATCCAATTTAATCCTTCACACATCACTTCACTTAAGCTTCACAGTGTGCTTTGACCATAGCCACTGAAAATAGAAATTAATTTAATGTTTTAATGCCTTAAAAAACATTAAATAATACCCAAATGGGGCGCACTTTTTGAGAGGAAGAGGGCAGCCATTAAATAAATTAAATTTAATGTTTTTAAATCCTTTCTTTTATTTTAACTTTGACTTGTTGACTTCCTCCAAGCTTGGGCGCACTTTTTGAGAGAATAGATTAATTAAAATAATCAATTTAAGGCTGCCATTCTCTCACCAAAGGGGGCGCACTTTTTTGCACATGTAATTCTATTTTTAAGAATTTTTCCACAATGGGATTCTTTACCCTGCAAGGCAGGCACTAAAATCCCGTGATCCACTTAAGTGATTTGACTTTGACAATGGGATTATTTACCCTGCAAGGCAGGCACTAAAATCCCATGATTTCACTTAAGTCACTTTCCTTTTATTTTATCATGGGAATTTTCATCCTGCAAGGCATGCAATAAATTCTCATATGCCTGCAGCCTCTATTTTTCCCACTGCAGCTTAAGTGACTTTTATAACACGGGAAAAAGTACCCTGTTAGGCAGGTATAAAATTCCCACCCTACCTGCAGCTTCTATTTTTCCCATTGCAGCTTAAATCCTTTGTTTTCCAAAAATGTGCCCATCCCCGCAGGGGCTTTTCTGTGCACGACTTCGCTTTTTCCCAGTGATCCAGACCTCCGATGGTGACTTCCTCCGGGCTATAATGTGCGTATATGTTTTCTAGCTGCTCCAGGCCAAAAATCGGGCTTACCCGGCAAAGGAATTGTTCCAGAGAAATTTCACAGAAAACGAAACGGGACACCACAAAAACACGAAAAATTGCCAAAAGTTACAAATAAAGCCCAAAACTTAATACAAGTTAAAACCCTTCTGGCACATAGGAATAATAACATATTCGCTCATAATAGAGTTAAAACGGAGCGCAAATAGCCTCATATGGGGCTCAAAATAATTAAATACAAATTTCCCGCAGACAAATCCCGACGACAGAATAAAACAATTTTGGGCATCTGGGTATTTGGCAAAAAAGGCTAATATGGCTCTTTAGGATTATCTTGACGCAATACAAGAACTTTCAGGCAATAAAAACACAAAACGACCCATTATTTTAAAAGTACGAAAAAATTTCGAATAGGGTAGTCGCAGATTTCAGGGTGAAATCTGGGTGACACCAAATCTCCATTTCCAGCCCTTATTGTGAGTTGTATTTTCTGCTATAATTTATTTAATTACAGCTGGTTTCAGCCCTAGAAAGGGACATTACAGCCTTTAACGGTTTGAATCCTCTATTTTCTCATTTTCCAGAAAATCTACAGAAAAATTGTAGCGAACATGGTTGACATTGTCATAGTTGTGCAGCATAGAATAATAGGAGTTAGGACTACACGATTTGACCACATGTGTTTGGAAAGGTCCTAAATCCTATGGTGAAGATAACATGCAGCATGGAGCACTGCCATGTACTGCAAGAAGATCAAATTGCCATATCATCCTAGAACAACTTCACATGTGACATGGAATGACAAAGCCACCAACCTTAAATTCTTCTGACTAGTTCAAGTGTCGCATGTGCAATTCTGCCCTACGTTCCTCATTTGTAAATATATCCCTACATGGGCACATTTATTTATGATCATGACTTACAAACTTTTGGCAATAATCTAAAACCATCATATGCCTTTTAAATTATTCAAAATCCCTCAGTGTTCCAACAACATTTAGATTTATTCATGAGATTGAGTGCAGATATAATATCCAAGGATGCTAGGTAGAAAAACAAATAGAAAAAATATATGAAATTGTTTTTAAATAACTAAAATAGGTTAGTAGAATACAAGTGCACCAAACAACAACAATACTAAAATAAATGCATAAAGCATCTCCCACCTAATAAAATATTTTACCAAGAAAAATATAAACCGTAGAATGCAAGTAAACACTACATGATTACATGACACCGGGAATATGTATACAATCCCCAAAAGGTGCAAGAAAGTGAGATGAGCTATTGCATAAAGGGGCAGACTTGAGAATCAACAATGCTATCAACCACTCTGTAATCACCAAGATAGAGTCTAAGGGCATCACCTGGTAAGTAGCTCAAGCCAAGAGTAGATGTAGGTCTTTCCAAAAGGTATCAAAGCAATCCGTGCACCAAGATTACAAAAGGAAGCTCCCCTAACAAGGCCAAATATATTGTCGAAGTAGTAATGGACTTAGTGCCATGTAAGCCTATGAAATTGTAATGGAAAGGTTCAAGATGCAAGACAACAAGCCTGTGAGAAAACCTTTCCCAATTGGTCAGAAACTTTATGTTGCACAATGTCTATAGATGCAAAAGGAATTGCAGGACATGATTCAAGTTCCATATGCAAGTGTGATGGGAAGATTGACGTATGAAACAATCTGCACAAGACCTAACGTAATGTCCCCTTTTTCGAATTGAGGCCTAAATATGGACTTTTTGCCATTCCCTTTCGGTGGCAATGAAGTTTGAATAAGTTGGGGAAGGAATTGCATTCCCATTTCATTTTTTTTTGCTAATTTTTAATGTTTTCTTGAGTGTTTTATTTATTTAGGCAGGTCGGCTGGGTTGGAGGAGTTTTGAAAACAAATAAAAAGCCCCAAAGAAGCTTTATGAAGTCGGTCCTTCTATTTTGACTTTGGTGCCAAAGGAGGGATATAAAAAGGGATTAATGACTTCATTTTGACTATCAATTTTGGCGCATTTACTCTATACTTGATCTTTGGGCTGATTGTTTGTTGTCATTTTACTTTTGGGTGAAAATTCAACTGTGTGGTTTTTTCCAAAGAAGACAAAAGCCTTCCTTGTGGCTGGTTGGAGGACGAAGACCCTCCACATTTTGGGTGAAGTGAAGATAACTTGAAGACCCTCTTGCAGATTTGAACATTAGAAGATCAAAGAAGACATCTACAAGGGCTTGCATGCATTGTTGAGCTCTTCCTAGTTGCAACTAGGGTTTGGTAGCATTTGGGTGCCTTCTAAGGCACAATTTGCAAATCTGATTTCATATTCTGATTTGGCATACTTTCTAAAGCTGGAATCTTCATTTCTTTATGGTTGTTGGGGTTTGGAAACCCTTCATTTCATAATTTCTTTGGGTTGTACTACTGCAATTAATTAATTTTCCAGTTGTGTCTTCAATCAAGTTTCATATTGGAATGTGGCTTAAATACTTCCTAAAATATGTATCGATATTTTGGTTCAGTTATTTGAGTTTCAAGAGATTTCCCTTCATTTTTAGAATGTTGTTATAAAAATCAAACTGCTGATCTCCAGCTGTCATAAAAATCAGTTTGCTGGTCTAAAATCCGAAATTAATAATTTTGGGGTTTGTGTGATTTCATCTTTTTTCAGTTGAACTCCCAGAAAGGGGCATTACACCTGACATTACATATGCAGTGGGAGTATTTAGAAGATACGTGTCCAATCCAAGCAAGGATCGTTTGACTCCAATGACAAGGATCTTCAAGTATTTGTGTGGAACTTCTAACCATGCAATTTGCTATCAAGGCAATCCTGGTGTAAGCAAGAATTTAAGACTTGTGGTTTTGTGGACTCTAATTGGGGTGCAAATCTTGAATTCCGAAGGTCTACAAGTGCATATGTATTCAACTTGTTTGGTGGAGTTGTAGGTTAGATGAGCAGGCATCAAGCAAAAATTGCAATATCTACCATGGAGGTTGAGTACATGTTAGCTACTTATCTAAGCAAAGAAACGGTTTGGCTTCAAAGGTTGTGTTGCACACTTGGGTTCGATTAAAAGGATGCAAGGATAGATGTGATAATCGAAGTGCAATTTTTCTAGCAAAGAATCCAAAGTATCATTCTCGCATGAAGCACATTGATGTGCAATGTCATTTTGTAAGGGAAATGGTGGAGATGAGGCGGATACTATTCGAGAAGGTGGATATTGATCTAAATATTGTGGATTCATTAACCAAGGCAATGGGCATTGAGAAGTTCTCTTGGTGCAGGAAAGGAATGGACACAGTTGCCTACAACTACTGAAGAATGAGTTTGTGCAAAGTGTTCAACAAGTGGGAAAATGTTGGGAATGTATCATCTTGGCATAGGTCTACAGGATTATATACATAGATGTTAGTGTTGCACAGGAAAGCATGCGTGAGGATTGAGCACATGTGCATTGCGCATGGATTTTGCAATGTGGATAGAACAAGTGTGCAGCCCTCATTGTGCACATGAGAAGTATGCAGAAGGGAGTTATATTATGGTGCATAATGAAGTTTTGATGCATTGGAGTGAAACATATAAAGCATTTGATGTGTTGTCAATAATTTCCTGACTTGACTTGTCAACTAGAGGTGTAAAAGCAACATGTTGATAATACTCCAGCACAGTTCGTGGAAGAGAATTATGTAATGATGACTTTGCTCAGCGGTGAGGAGAAATCTACGGATTCTCTAGTGTGTGGAGTTTATAGAGTCATGAGCTAGCTTAAATGGGAAGAGAATTATGTAATGATGACTTTGCTCAGCGGTGAGGAGAAATCTACGGATTCTCTAGTGTGTGGAGTTTATAGAGTCATGAGCTAGCTTAAATGTTGGCATACTCTTAGGAGTGAGTATCGGAAACGCTTGCAACAATCTCTACGGTTGATGGTTATAGTTAGACAGTGAATTCTAAGCATGGTGATTTTATAGTTGTGAGAATGCAGCTATATAGTTCACAGTCTAGTGTATGGACTATGCATGTATCATATTGTAGTTGCATCACATAGTGCTTGGACTATTGTATGATAGGTACAGCACCTTGATGATTGTCTATTGTGTTTGTAAGTTGGTTTAAGTCAATGCTAAATACTAAGAGAATATGGTGCTAGATTTTTTACCCGTAAGGGTTTTCCTAGGTGAAATCCTTTGTCCATGTCTTGTGTGTTATTTCTTGTTATGTTGTGAAGCATATTTTCATGTGTGGAAGTGTTGAAGACTATACACTAAAAGTATTGTACACTCTTCATATATTCTCGTCGGGGTTCGAGGCCAGGGCAAGCCCCAAGCGGGGGTCCGGGGGGCGGCAGCCCTCGAGAAAAAGATTTTGGAATCGAAAAATGTGCCTAATATATCAGGAAATGTGCTCTTCTTATATGAGCAGGATTTTTGACCCATAGGTTTATGGGACGGTTTTGGTACCCACGGTATTGTGAAATTGCTTAAGCAATTGCCTATTTATGTGGTTTTGTGCATATGGTAGGGTTGATGTAACATTGCCGATGTGTCTGAATTCGGGTGTGAATTCTGTAGAATTTGTTGAGCATAGCTCCAAACAGATCTGGGTATTGTATTGAGACAATGCTGGTTTGTAATAAAATATAAGCAAGTGATTTTTGGTGGACGTAGCCCAAATTGGGTGAACTGCGTTAAATACTATCTCTGTGTTGTGTTATTTCTATTCTGCACTTTTATTTGAGATATGTAATATTTTCTACATATTAGTTTCTATTGTTGCAATTCTGTGAAGGATTGTTCCGCGTATTTTATCCCTTATTTCCTAACATTTCTATGCATTACTTAGATTACAGTTCAGCACAACTTTCCATTGTTTAACTTATTGTGCAAGGGCCAAATCCCAACAGAAGTATCTAGTATCTCTCTTACACATTTGTAACTCGTTTCAATCTAGGAAAATCAGTTGTAATGACCCTTTCAAGGGTTTAGACCCAAAGCAAAGAAATTTAGCCTATCACCAAATTATTCAGATCTGATTTTTATTGCAGCAGACTGAAAATAAGAAATCAGTGAACTGTACCCTTCACAAAAATATGCCAAACACCATGAAATACTTCAAATTAACTTGCCACAATTTTTATATATATTTTATGCATCCATGAGAGCCAAAAACAATGATAATTCTGAAGAAACACATTGCTGGAGATTAATCAATGTCCAGTCAATAGCAGCCATAAGAAAAATATAGATCTTGGGTCTAGAAACCCCCAAAAATCATGAAACTTGAAATTCTGGCCTTAGAAATTATGATAAATCAAATTATCAATTAAAAATGCATATATAAATTCACCAAACCCTCAAAACCCTACTCAAGGTAGGTCGGTCCACTAGAAAGAGGCCAATAACAATCTGAAAATGATAGATATCTCCTTAAATCTGCCTTATACATCAATCCCAAGTCAAGATGAAGGGTTTTCGTCCTTCACTCAACCTCTAGAATGGTTTTCATCCTCCTAGGCAAGCCACACATGAGGGTTTTCGTCCTCAAGTGTAAGAACAAGGAGCCACTAGCTCACAATGTTCAAGTATGATAAAATGTGTCAAAGTCTAGAGCTCAAATGATGTCTTAGCTCTCCTTTTATATCCCTCCATTGGCACCAAAGCAATAAAAGGTAAGGCCGACGCCTTTGAAGATGTTCTTTTCCTTCATTAGCCTACATTAATTGATTAAAACCAAGCCGACCTTCTATAGGAAAGAAAACACTAAAAGAAAATATTAAAAATTAGTAAAAAACATATGAAACGGAAGCTCAATGTTCTCCTCCATCTTGTTCGCTTCTTTGCCACAGAGAAGGAATGGCAAGAAGACCAAATAATAGCTCTCAAGGGGGAAAAAGGGACATTACATTAGTAGGAAGTGTCTTCCCTCTTTTGATCAAGGGAGTCTTCAATCTCAGCCTTGTTGAACATTGCACACCAATGTACTCTACCCGATTCATTCTCATTGAATAGAAGTTACACTATTCTGCAAATACTTCTGCATCCAAAAATGTTTCGATTTACTGATGTGAGAGTTTTCCATCGCATGTTCTATAACCCATAGTTTGCTTACCAAGTTATAGGGCTGTCCCCTACACCAGCATACTAGACCCATCGTGTGGATCACGTAAGTTCTTGGTAGATGATGGTCACTAGTGAGGATCTAAGAATATTGGATCATACCAACAAACAAAGGGGGCACACTAATTGAGATAATAGTTTATATAGTGATGGAAATACCCCTTTTCATTGCTGGTCAATAGTTCCTTGTTCAAATACTATTAACCCTTTAAGAAGTAATCACCGCTCATTTTCAGCAAATATCAATAATGTCTTATTACTTTTTATAGAATATGAATTTTGATAGCAAAAAATCTAGATTTGTCTTTCGTATAAGAAATATATTTGGAGTCGATGAATAATATCCTCAAATTCAAGCGGTTGAAGCAAGTGTGGAAAAAATATGCTGATTAGTATATGGTACAACACAAGACCGCATCACATCATTTTCAAACTTATCCAATCCTCACAAATGGGCAGATATACAAACAAATACATGATATGCGCCAATGAGACCTGCACCTTAAACCGGATTGAGGCCATCACAAATGAATCAATGATACATGCAATTGAGTCGCCATAGAGATAGGAAGGAATAGAATGTGAAGGAGACCGCAAATGCAAGGATGAATCATGAATCACTAAAAATTCAACCCAAAGATCTTGGAAAATCTTCATGTGCAGAGATACTGCCACGGAAAAGTGAGGGCACCATCTTGGCCATGGTGATCATTGCATACAAGGAAAACCGTATTCTTGATGATTACAACGGGTTTCACAACCCTCTCCAGTTGTGGAAAACCATCAAATACATAAAGGATATAGAGGCGGTGTTTCATCATTTCAATAAGGATTACATGGGACATGAGGGTGGCGTGCGGAATTATGAAGTTCCAAATTATTTTCCATTTTACTTAAGTGACATTTGTGTGGTGTTATTCCCATCAAGTTGCACAAAGAGCCTCACTTTACAAAACCAGCCTTCCTAACAATAAAACCTAAACCAGCAACTTTGGAATTTTGATCCAGATGGAGATGCAAACAGTCAGTCCTTGAACCTAGAAAACAGAAAGGATGGAGTCGTACATTGGCTCAAACTCGAGGCCTCAAAGAAAGTTTACCATGCTTTCTTTTACTGATAAAATATCACACAGGGATGATAAAATATCACACAACCTTGTCAACCTCAGAAATCTTAACATACCAAATGGCATGTCCATATAAATAGACCTAAGTTGTGAGAAACTCTGGCAATACCTCAGTTTCAGGCACGGTAACACACTTTGACCAAACCTCAAGGATCTTTGACAAGCATCAAATTATTGAATAAGGCTAAAACTATTGAACCAAATCTGCCAATTTCGGGTCAACAAATTGATGGTGACATCCTCATTTTTGTCACATAAACTTTGTTATCCAGCCCAGGTGCTTTGAAAAACATGATAGACAGTGAATATTTTAGTAGTAGTGCAGATGATTGGATTATGATGTGGCACTAATTGCATTAAATATCATGAACATTATCATGTGGACCTAAGGTCTAGACCACGGAGGCTCGAAAGCTAGTGCTTCACTCTGAATATTGTATGATAATGTGACATATCAAATTTTAAAATATTGTGAACATTGGGCATTGAAATATTTCTTTTATCTCAATATTCATATTATATTTCTATGGATATGTATTATGTTTTATGTTATATGGTGTTGGACCTTTTTTAACCTTTTTGAAATCCTAATTTTCATGAACCTTTCGCCTTCCCGAACCTAGTGAACTCTTGAACCTTGTTACCGTGGTTTCGAGGCCTGGAAATTTTTCCAAAACAAGAGACACAAAAATGCATTGGAAACGATAAGAAATATTTCTACTGAATATTTCCCAAAACGGAAACTTTGTTGAGACCATTTCTTGGTTGCAGCACTTTGTATATTGACAATGCATTTCAGTGCCAAAAAAGAGATTTTTGCAACAAAACCCTTGAAAATGAATTTTAACATCATGTTGTACTTGCAAATCAATTTTTCTATCATGTTGTACTACCATTGTGATGGTGTCATGCCTATGCCAGTGTTTCACACGTCTCAAGTATGGGATGGGGACGGAAAAAAAATGCAGCTTTAGGGGATGGTAACGGGGCGGCTATTAAAATATTATATATTTTCCCAGATTTTGCTCTTGCTGCTCTTCATTCCTCCTGATTCACCTCTAATCCTCTTCTTAGCAAGTTTTCTAAATGGTGATTGACAAAATAGTTAAGAGGTTTATTTAAAGGTTTTCAGGGTGCTTTTAGGGTTATGATTTTATCTTTATGTTTTTTCAAAAACAACATTTTTTTGGGGGGTGTGTCTATTTCAAAGTGAAGGCACAGGAACACTCTGACATCCTCGGAAAGTCTCTTGACCATCCTAGAAACGTCACGGCATCCACGACCTCTTCAAAAAGAAAACCACGATGTCCCCCTTTTCCAGGTAGTCCCAGAAATGTCAATTTTTTTATTGATTCGTCTTTTTGGGGTGATGCCCCTTCCCAATCCCCAGAACATCCAGGATGCCACTCAAACCCCCAGAGACATCCCTGTGGAACATTGGCTTTGCATAAAGGCACAATCGCATTTTGGAAGGAAAATACTAGTAAGACCTAATGTAATGTTTTTTGAGCTAGGTTTTATTCCTAACTGATAAAGTTTCAGTATGCACAGAGTCATGAAATTGTTCTGAAAGATTAGGCCAAGGGAATTAAAGTTTAGAGGGTTATTTGTTCCTTGCAAGCATATGCAAATATATTTAGAAACTTATATATTCCATTTTTTTATATCAACCATTTCTTGACTTGTTTCCGTACTCCATTATGCTGTTTCTGTTTCATACTGTAACCGCTTCCAGGTTTTGTCCACTTTAAAAATAGACATTTTGGCACAGACTGGTTTTAGTTTCTTCCTTAACATCACTCAAGCATTCATTGGGACATAGAATGAGTTTGTCGTCAACTTAACAAAAAAGATTAAAAATTATGTCTGTATGCTTCTAGATTTTATTTTAATATCCAAAACCAAGAATAAACTACTCATGCTCAGAACAAACACAAAAATGAAATAATGGAGAATGGAGTGACATTGTAGTTGTTATAACAACCAGAAAACCTACCTCATTCCCTTTCCATTTCGTTATTTCTAGAAAGGATTTCAAGCATCCATGATAGTAAATTTTGTAAGGTTCGAATGCATCAACCTTTGAAAATGTTAAAATATCCTTCTCTTTGTCGTAGCACCTACACCAATATATATATATACCATAATCAGAGGCTGTATGTCCTAATTGTCAACTGACATTAGTAAAAGCCATTATATCATAGAAGAACATGTGTACATAGATTACTCAAGTTCATTGCACAAATCTAGCCAATACAATACAAAAGGCAAACAGTCAATTAACTTAATCACTAAAAGAAAAGTCAAAATGTTGTTTCTCTTTGTATTCAAGGACTTGGGAAATTCCATTCCATTCCCTATACTAGAGAATATATTTTAAGAAGAAACAAGAAAAGACGAAGGGAACCTGAAAGGGCGATCTGACATATAGAAGTTTGGCTTGTCAGCAAGGGCAATTACTACTTCAAATAGGTCCTGCCAAGAATCCCCCTTAACCCCCAAATCCTGTTTTGAAAAGTTGACAAATTAAAGATAACAAATATTGAAGGAAAAACCCCAAAACATTGTGAACTACTATGATTCCTCTTAATAAATATCTTTATTGTTCATTTGCATAGTGAGTTCACAGTAATTGCAAACAAGAAAAGTGAGTAATTCAGTTAGCATCTCTAACTCCCTAATAACCCATTGAATGATCTACAGCAATTTTCACTTTCAATGACAATGTGACAGCCACTTAAAGAGTCACCTTCAAGTTTACATGCATCCTAGAAGGATGTTCTCAAGCACATGGAACCAAAAAACAAAACATTTCACTTTAAAACTATCAATCGATATAGAAATCATTCAAAAAAACTAATAGTTACATTGCACGTGCATGAATATCATCTAAACAAAGAGCCTAAGAAAACTATGAGCTGCTGTGAGGCTTTGCCTGGTCTAGGTCTAACTGAAATCAGGTTTCTTTTCCTTACTTACATTTAACATAGACTCCCATAATAGGTTTGAATTTCCTCTAGAATTTCTATAGAGATCTTCCAGTCGTCAATTAACAAACAAGAACATGTCAGTTCCAACCTTTATCTAGGAATTGAGATTATTTATTATAACATTACAAGACCCGAAAGTAGGAGAGCTCAGAGAAAGGAAACTGAGAACCGAAATCAGACACTTGTTGTTAACCTCTATTTCAGTTGTCTTTAATAGTCCTTAATGTACTTCGTATATGGTCAACATTGTGCTTAGTATATCAAGTATGTGCATGATGTAATGACTGAGAGAATAACCCACTTCAGTAATGAAACACAAAAGGTCAATCACCGAACTAATGAACACCTAGTGTGGATCCTCAACTATGTAATCATGGAAGGTACTGTCGTACATTATCAACAAAGTCATGTACAAAATTATTATGTAATTAGAGACGTGATTATATGATGAGCTGCTGCTGAATAGTCGCTTCCATCTATTGGGTCAACTCTGTTTGGTACAAGTTTTCCAGCCTATATGATGTCCCTACTCAAATCTTATGTCCTCATGGTTGAGTTGCATAGTTTATTCCAAACAAAGAATCTAGTAGGTTCATCCAGCAAGGGCATCATTCTCAATTGGATCGCTTGTCTTACTAAGATAATAATATAATCTCTTTTCATATTTGATATTTACATATACAGTACGCCTGTGATGCAAAATTTTGTGAATACATTTCTGTTTCTCTACATTACAACCCTGCCAAAATCAATCAAAGGATAGTACAATTGCTGTTCATAAAACCAATAGGTCACCGCCCCAATTAGGTCTCTCATCTTGTTGGATTAAACAAGAAACACAAATTAGAAAGAGGAAGATGCAGGCACTAAAAGAAGTGTCATTTATGTTTGTACTAAAGTGAGGTGGACATGTTGTATTAAGTCTGTATGTTATGAATAAAATGGCCATGTGTAATGTTCATAGGAATACTCCTAATTTTTGCTTGGTCGTGATAAGTGCCCATTGGGTGGTTGGCAAACGGTTGAAATGACAGACCTCTCAAGCCAACATAGGTTATTATAATACAGACTGAGTTGGCTGAGGATCTCTTTTGTGTGTACATTCTCCCAAGTATTCTTGCTGTCCATGATTGATGCACACTGCACATTATATGAATACAAAGAGTAGTGTTCCATCTGTTTATGTGAGGTGCTCCTTCTATAATTCTGCAGTGTTTATTTCCTGCACTACAACTCCTTGGTTTATTATTGCATACTACATTCCTGTACTTCAGAAGCACTTGTTCTAATAAAAGCCACGACAAATTCCTTACTCTCAAGAGCAGAGGAGAACTTTCAAAGAAGCTATTTCAAGGAAAAACCAAGTCTATAGGACATCAACCCATGAGGAACAATTTTCTAGAAGTATGCCAATTTCCCTAAAGCTACCAAAACAACAGTGGATGCTGTCGGTGATTTGAAAATGCATGTTACTGTGAATGTTCTCTTTTTATTCTTAGAGGACTAACCACAAAACAAATTTCATCAATGAGCTAGAGATAAGTATAACTATGAGAATAATACAGGTCAAACGACCAGCCAATGAGGGGAATATCTTGAGGGAATTTCTGGTGTCCCCAAGATTTTACCCTGAAATTTGGGACTAACCCTTCTAAATTTTTCATTCTTTTCAAGTAACGGGTCGTGTTTTGTGATTTGTGTTGCCTCTAGTTGCTTGCATTACTCTAAGATACCCCCAAAGAGTCATAAAGCCAAATTCGTCAAATACCCACATGCCAAAGCTCACTCAATTCCTTCATTAGACTTTGTCTGAAAGTGTTTTATTTATTTTTATTAAATAAATAAAGTTCTTTTAAAAATAGATTGAGCTAAAATTAGTGAATATTGGGTTATAGAAAACACTTCACCCCATCATTGTTACTACACCAGTCTTACTTTTCACCTCTAAGTGGAGCATTCACTTGGGGAAGAGTTTTTACAGACTAGTTAATTGGCGAATTATTTTCGAGCAATTGTCTGCAGCTTCTGTCAGGTATTTTGTTTTTATTTATTTCTTTTGTGTTTGTTTTGGTTTTTCTCCGTGATCTATCTGCCAATTCCCCTTGGTCTTTTCTTTCGTTCTGCCTAACCAGTCCAATTGCCTAGGGTTTTTAGAAGTCATTCATGGCCTCAGACAAAGGTGAAATTTATTGTGAAAGCTGGTTTTTAACGCAGCAGCTTGGGAATAAGTCACAGTTTTTGAAAGGAGGGATTTGTTTGTGCAAAATCATAATTTAAGCTGCCCCCCCATCATCCAGGGTCCACGCAATTGTCAGGGAAAGAAGCTTTTAATCAAATCGTGGTTTTCCCATGCTTATGGCTATTAAAATCAGCGCTGCCTTTCCTTCATATTTTCCACGCCATTCGCAGAGCAAGTCGTGGTTTTCATAGACATTGTATTTTGTTTGTAAGCTGCCCTTCCTTCATAAATTCCACGCCAAAGTTTAATGAAAAAACACAAGTACAAGTCGTTGATTTTTAAAATCTGCCTACACCCTTCGAAATTCACACAATTTTGAAGTGATTCTTTTATGCAAGCCACATATCCAAGCTGCCCTTCCACTTGATTTTTCACACAAATTTTAAAGAGTCAAGTTTAAGTGCAAAGCGTGGAAATTGAAGCTGCCCTTCATGTTTAATTTCAACGCTGCCTTCCTTCGTGAGTTTCCACGCAATTCCTAGTGCTAGGCATGGATTTTCAAACCTGCCTGCATCCTTCAAAATTGACACAACTTTAAAATAATTCTTTTGTGCAAGTCGTTGAATATGAGCTGTTTGTCTTTCCCAATTTCCACGCTGCCTTAAGTGATGAGTTTTCACGCAATTATTAAAAGAAATTTGCAATGCAAGTTGTCGATTATAAGCTGCCCTTCCACTTTAAATTCCATGCCAAGGTTTAAGTTGAAAATACTAGTGCAAAGCATGGATTTTGAAAGCTGCCTACACCTTTCAAAATTCACGCAATTTTTAAATAAAAGTCACTAAGTTTGGTGTGGATTTTGGAATGCTTCTAGCTGCTGCCCTCCTTCAATTTCATAATACTAGCCTTCCTGCAAGGATTTCCACGCAATTTTTGATGAAAAGCTGAGTTTATATCTATTATGTGCAAGTTGTGGTTTTTGGAGTTGTTGTCGTCCAATTTCAAGCTGTTGCCTTCCTTTCATTTTCACACTGCTGCATTGTTTAATTTTCAACGCAAGTTTTTCCCTCAGAAAGCCAAAACGCAGCCCATGTGAAACACTCCAAAATTGCATGCAAAGTCACCCAAAATCTCTCCCAAAGCTCATGCATGTTGACTCCAGTCTCCAGTTTGAACTCATGATTGAGCTTACTTATATTTGCTTGCACCCGGACTCATTCCAGAATTCAAAGTTGCTCACATGCTTTTAAAAAATATATATGAGGGTGATGAATTGCATATTTGTTTGAATTGATTACAAGAACTTGTGCCAAATATTTGTGAGAAGAAAGCAAAAGTCAATGTCTGATACATTGAATATATCTTCAGAGTCAGGGGAAGCAATTGCAACTTCTACACAAATGGATCCAGCTCTCACAATTGCAAAAGCTTCTGGTAAAAATAAAAAAGAAGATCTCAGACAAAAGTTGATTCAGGTAGAATGAAGGGTGATGACATGGGTAATCCAGCAGAATCATGCATAGTGTCCAGGCTTGCCGAGATTAATGATACAAACATGGGGCACGATTCTCTCAGAGATTTGATTGATAGATATAGGCAAAACTGGCAGGACTTCCCTTCATGCGGGCTATCAAGGGATAGTGGAATTATCCAAGCTGCACCATTTCCGACTACGGCCCAATTACCATGAATTTGTTTTGGAATGTGCCAAATTCTATCATCCTTTATCAAGAACATTCAGAGATGCAGCAGGAAAGGTGGTGGTGAGACTTGATACTCAATACATCAACTTACTGCCTCAAAATTCCTTCCAAATCCAGAGTGATTGCAATCAGCATGCAGGAGGCTATTGATAGGTGGAAGAACAGCGACAACAGTGGACTGTATAGGTATTGTGAATAGGAAGCTATATGAAGAAAATCTAGGCAACCATCCAAATTTCCAAGGAGCCCTTCCTAGATCAAATCTTATGCAGGAGGTTGATGATATCACCTGGTTGCTAAGTAGAATTAATGGAGAAGGTAACACAAAGAACTTCTATTCATGGATGTATTACTTCGTTGAGAACAATTGAGATCAACAAAGCTAATTCTATGATCAATTGGGCAGAAATCATTAATAACAACATTAGTGAGGCAGCTCAAAATGTGAGGCGGACATTCAATTTTAAAATGAATTCATACCTTGTGTATGTCATGCAGCCTCACAAGGGTATTCTCCAATCTGGACAGAAGAGGGATTCTTTCAAAGGATCCTATTTATGAGTGCTACCCACAGTTGGTGATTCCTGAATGCTACAAGGATTAGTAGGTAGTGAATGATGGCTTCTTCTATGGATTCATTTGCAAGCTAAATGGTGACCTGAAGGCCAACAAAGTAAGCAAAGAAGCTTGGGAAGTTGTCTCCCAGTACGGCTGTATCTTCATCCAGTTTGTTGACTTCACGTATCTAAGGGTTAGTGGCTTCTCAGGTGAACCAGTCAAGCTAGCAAGGTACCCTAATGATAAGTGGATTATCATGGAGTTATGCAGGCAACTCGTAGAGTTGCAGGACTTACAATCAAAGCGAGCATAGATCGACAAGGTCAGCTTCCCAATCACAGTGGGCCACTATAGTTGTCAGACTATTCACAAAGCCAGAGGTATTGAAGTAGAAATGTTTCTTTGCTACGAGCACAAGTTCTTCCTAGCTCGGATGAATTTTGATCCTTATGGAATAGCAAGGAAGATAGTCTCCCAGGAATACTCGCACATCCCTTCATTGGAGGATTTATGGATGAAGTGCAGGAACGAATACGAAGTCAGAAAAGGAGATTTCAGCAGATTATCAGCTCAACAGGTTTTTGACTTTGGTCTGGCAAGGATACCTACAAATCTTTTAGACGATGGGCATGTGGTACTTGACACATATCATCAAATGGGAGGAGATAAAGCTTCTCTTCAAGCCAGTGTAGGTGGTGGCCAGACAATCGAGGAGAGGACTTCAACAGTCTTGGTTAACACCTCAAATTGGTTGTTAACAAAAGGATATTGTATGGATGAGGCTTTGATGAACCAGATCACGGGGAATTTTAGCACGGAGAATCTCAGCAAAAGAAAGCATGATGGTGAGAGCAGCAGAAGACCAGAGAAGCTAAAAGTGCACAAAAAGTCTCAGGCATTGGAGAAGGGTAAGTCTTCATCTATTACGCCAGTTCCACTTACTGACGAAGCTTCTCTTGCATCAACTCAAAACACTTCAACAATTCAGGCACCCCAGGACAGTCACGGTTATTCCACTATTGAGGCCAACATCACTCATATACACTCTTCCGCTACTCAGTTCTCCACTTCCTCCTACAAAGGAATTGAAGGCACCGATGGTAGAATTCGAAAGGGCACTATCCTTAGATGGCACGGAAGGAGGGAGTCATAATACAGTGGTGAATTCAGATGCAACAGAACCCGAGCAAGAAATGGTAGTACACACCGAGGCTTCTCATTCCCCGGAGAGTAACTTCTCATCCTGGTTGGCTTTGCAAACAGTCCCAGAGGCTAGAGAAGAAATCAACCTAGAAGAAGAAGACTTGCAGCTGCTCATGAGCTTAGGAGGAAAAGGCAAAAGGTCTAAATCTGCTAAAGTGACTTCAAGGCTGGTTATTGAAGAATCAGGGAAAAAGTTTGCAGAATTATCAGTTTCGGCTGAAGGGAAGCAAAAGGGAGAACTAACGACAGCAGACATATCAGTAACCAAAGTGCCACTAGGGCAAGTCACCATGAAAGGATTGAAGCAGGATACCCAAACATTGATAGATGCTTTATTCCTCAAGCTTGACAAGGAGAAGGCAGAGAAAGCCAAACTTCAGATACAGATCTCCCAGTTATGTGATATTATCACTAAGGTTGCTAAACCTTCCTCTCAGCCAATGCTAGTACAGGAGCAGGTGAGCTGCCATTTGATCAAAGAGGTTGAGGATGCAGGTAATAAGGTCAAAGCTATTGATGAATGGAAGAGGCAAATCATCCACCAAGCGTCAGAGCAATTCAAAGAAGTACCAGCTAGCTTGGGAAGTATGCACAGGGCATTGTCTTCAGTTGAAAGAACTAATGACAAGTATAAAGGATGAGAATACAGTTGCTGAGAGCCACTTGGAGATCCTGACCAAGATAAATTCACTGTCAGAGAGTGTGTTGGTTGCAGAGCAGATTGTACCTGATGGATCTATAGAAAAGGGTAAGCAGTTGGAAATGACAGTGTCTTTCTGCATGGAGATTCTCAAACTTATGTTGAGTAGAATGCAGTTGCTGGAAGACAAGATGGAAGAAGTGTCAGAGAGCATAATTGCTTTCACTACGGAGAAGGAAGTTGAGAGTATTCATTATTATACAAGGTACATTCCAGATAAGTCACCAGCTTCCCTGGAAGAATTTCTTCCAATCATCCAAAAGAAGATTGATGAAGTTGTCATGTCTTTCACGTTGGATTCAATTGGCAAACTAGTGAGACTTCATGCAGATATCAAGGAATTTGGGCCTAGTTTGGAGAAGGTGAAGGCAAGCATTGATATTCTATCCAAGGAGTTGTTAAGGTTCAAGACTGAAAGAGAAGTTATTACTAAAGCAGATGGGAAAACAATGAATCACATGCTTGACAAGTACATTCAGTATCAGAACAAAGGGAAAGCGTAAAGTGTAGCAGCTGGCATATCTTCTTTCTTCTCCTCTTTCTTCTCCTCTTTCTTCTCTACTTTCTTATTTTCTCGGACAAAATTGTAAAACTAAAGTAATTGGTTAAAAGCCATTACTTTAAGTAGTTTGAAAAGGTCCTTTAATTAAGAATAGGTGGCAGCCATGCGGGACTTTGATTTAGTCTTCAGAGGCATGTCATGCAAAGAGGAATTCCAGGAGAAAGATTGCCAGTTGTTTCCTTTATAGCCTCCACATGCGGGAGTTCATTTATAGTTTCCTATTTGTATTTTCCCTCTATGCATTATAAATAGAGGAAGAGCCTACGGGTTAAAGGATCACAATTTTGTTCATCAGTATTTGTTTAGCAGAGCATTCTTGAGTTTTCAGACTTTGTGTTGGATCCTTTGATGTGAAAGCTGGGGGATTGAATAAAAGGTAGATTTCTAGAGAACTTTGTGTCTATGGTGTTTTGCTAATCACTTCTTCTTAAGGTTTTAGATAAACTTTGTGTTATCTCAGATCTAGGTTAGAAGCTATTTCTTTCCCTTACTGTTGAATGTTGTGAGTTTTAATCTGTTTATTTAATTTGTGTGGATGAGACCAACTCTGATAGCTATTGGTTAAATTCAGCATATCTTACTTTCTTCTTTCCTTACTTTTGTTTCCCCGCTTTTGCAAATAATCCCAACACAATTGCTTACTTGCTGCCAAATTGCCCAATTGTGGTTCACGAGCTGTGGGAATTAAAGTAAAACCCCTGAAAATAGTTATTAGGATTCACCCTTACCAAATTGATAAACATCTTACACGGGAGCCTCACTATTAAATGAGGGAGATTTATCTCATGACTGCCTAGGTTTTATGCTGTGCATAAAATCTAGCCAACAATTTCTAAGTCCAATTTATAGCCCAATTGAGAGGGGTGATCTAAGATACAACCCATTGATTATCCATTCAAGAATGCAGCATTGGCAAACCAAGAATTTAGCTTCAACCAGTAAGGGCTTGATTTAACACAATATCCTATGGGTTGTATTCGCATCCTTAGCATAGTCGCTAATGTTTTGAATCTTAGTCCTTAACATTGTTCCTCTCTTTTGATCCTTTTACGGCCATTCGGCACTTTGTTGCTCTCTTTCAATCCCTTTGTGGCTAACTAAGTGTGCGGGAAAGAACCTAGGTCAGAGAGAGCCGGTTTACCATATCGAGTTGGCCTTCTATTATCCGTCCAAACCCATTTTCAGCCCGAGCAGGGAGTTTCCCCCACTTTCATGGTTTCACACCAAACAACACATAAAGATCCTTCCCTATTTAGGGGTCACATTTGTAAAGCCCATTTTGTGGAGCTCCTATTGTTGTGTAGTGATGATTGCTCTTGGTTGACGCCGAAAAAAGGTTCCTTTGCATTTTAAAACCTATTTATCTATTTTGAGCATCCACAGAAAATTGCAAGAGTTGCGGGATTATGAGGAGCCTAGATTGCAAATAGTTAGAATTTAAATGTGAGCGTTTGGTAGGCATTCAAGATCTTAGAAATTAATTAAAACCCAAAATTTTAAGTTTCGGTCCCCTCATGCCTAGTCTAAGCACAAAACAACCCTTTCTATCAAAAATGCACTTCAAATCTTAGTATAAAGGCTCAACGAGTACTCACAGGAAATTGCATTGGCCAAGTTATTGCTAGGATAACTTGCGAGCAGTGTCAAGCGAGTAATGGCAACGAGTATTTGCCAATACTCGCGAGCACAACAAACAGACCTGCCAAACATGGCAGACACAAAACATAGTCCAAACGCAGAAAAAACGTTGTTTTTTCCCCTTTATAAGACACACACCTACAACTTGTAATTGCATAGCCATTGAGCATCCTTTGAGTAAATTTGAGGGATCTTGAAGAGTAGATTTGAAGGATTTCATTTGGAGGTTAGTTCTTTTTTATTCTTTCCTTCTTTTTAAGCATGTAAATTGTTTCTAGATTGTTAAAATTAGGTTTCCAAACATGATTTGCAAATTTGCATGCATTCCATTCAATTTCAATTAATTTTAATTGTGATTTACACTAATTAACCATCATTAATGAACGAAAGCTCTAGAAAATATTTTTTATATGTTGTTTTTAAAAATTTTTTACATTTATTCTTATTTGTAGGGTTTACAAGTACAATTAAATAGGGTTTTCTTATACTTAGGGTTGAGTTTGGAAATTACAAATTTATGGCTTTTAAATGTTGTTTTAAAAAAATTGTATTTGAATGTGCTACACATTAGAGCTTAGCATATAATCGCATCGGGCTTTGCATCAATAACAAGAGGTATTCCCATTAATTCCCGTACCGTCGCTTGGAAGTATGGTGCATGTGGAGAGGTGGAGGGTGTTGTGATTTGTATTTTCTGTGAGAAGAAGGTTTTTGGAGATATCAATTGCCTCAAGTACCACGTTGCATGCATTGTTCGTTGGGACATCACTTCATGTACCATTGCTAGGGAAGAGGCACCACAAGAGTTGAGGACAAAACTTACATTGTTGGATGAGAAGAAACTAGAGAGTGCAAGGGTGCAAGTAGCCAGAACAACAGCGTCAAAACATGCATTGATTGGATGACATCAGAGGTTGAGGTGAGAGACCCCTTTATTTTAGACTTTCTGGATTACAAGCGTTCTAGGGGAGGCTCTTTTCTTTGGCACTAGCTGTCCGAGGGAGATATATGCAACCACCAGGTAACAAAAAATAGAGTATTTACTTAAATGTTAAAAGTTACAAATTTAGAATTATTAATTACTTACAAACTTCTGAATATCTTGTTTGTAGGTACCTGGTGGGAAGAATGGGGTGGAAATATCACGAATCTTTAAAAGCTATCCCTCTGAAATTTATCTTAACCTTGTAGCAGAGCAATTGAAGCTTGTTTGAAACCATTCACATGATGAAGCACAAGTTGATTCAACGCCTCAATGACTTGGTTTTTGTACAATACAATCTTCAACGTCACACAAGAAAGGTGGTGGACCTATCACAGGAGCCTATTGATTTTGATGAATTGAGCCATCCAGCAACTGGACTGCGCAAGAAGAGGAGATCACAGGACAAGATTGTTGCTTTCGAGAGAAGCTATGGAGGGTTAAGTAGAAATAGGATAGATTGGATTGGATGACATCTTTGTCGATGATCTTAAACATGTGGTAGAGGAGTCATTGTCATCTAGTGTCAAGGTGGAGCCGCAGTTGCAACCTTCTAGGAGGAGCGAACAGCTACAACCAAGTGCGGGGACTAGTAGAGTCACTAGACCCTCTCCCCAATATTTTAGTAGAACTGGGAAGAGTAAATTGTTAATTATTGCAATTTATAACTTGCATGAATATGCAATTTATGATGATGATTTTCAATGACAATTATCATTAATTGATAAGACTTATAAGCTAGCTAATGTATTCGCATGATGATGTGATTTTGCACTCTATTTGTATTCAAATACAATAGAAAACACTTCCCCAACATTTTGCAGACTAGTTTGATACATGTTGTAGCTATATTTTGCATAAAAATTATGTTTTTTAAAGAAATTTAGGTATTTTATAAGTTGTCAAGTCAATTTTTTTGGCCTATCGATTATTTTCCAAGAGCTGATTATGCAAACTATGCTTAAAATAATATAAAATGGAAGGTCGCGTGACATTAAGAATAATTGTTAAGAGAGCCGTGTATAATTATTTTGTTAAGAGGGCTCGAGTGATAAATCAAACATTATGTTAAGACCCTTCGTCCTACCCTTCTTTTTGCATTATTATTGTAATAAATGTTGCAAACACGTATGTTTTGTAAGGCATCCCTTGAGCTATTAAGAATAATCCCACATGCATGGGTAGTAGTAGTTTCTAGAATAGAACTAGTATATTAGGGAGAGCTTAGGCCAAGAAAGGCATCCACGAATATTATAGTATTGATCTTGCTCAAAGGAGGTTGCCCCCTCAAAGTGGCCTGCGATCTGGTAATGTGATTTAAGTCATTCCGTTTAATAAACTCATATGTACCACATTGTGTTGTTCGATTTAATCTATCATAGTAGGATCATTACATTTGGTATCAAAGCTCTTTCCAGGACCGCTTCAGCTGCAACAAAAAAAAATTATAGATCTCAAGGGATCGCAACGAAAGCCATGGCAGAGTTTGTGCCTTGTTTTGCAATCTTAAAACCCCAACTTGTTTCCCCAACTTGCTTCCTCGACTTGTTTCCCCAACCTGTTTCCCTGCCCTGTTTCCCCGACTTGTTTCCCTGACTTAAAAACCCGACCGGTTTTCCCGACTTGAAAACCCGACTATAAAAAAATACAAATTATCCTTTCTTACTTGTCAGGCACCCTCACCACTCTAAGTTTCAAGTTGTGGAGATCATTCTGACACCAACTTATTTTTTCAAAAAAAATTCCTGGACAACCTGTTATTTTTAGCTTCCCCATACAGTCTGCAAAAAAAAAATAGCATTCCTCGGAATAATTATACCATTGCAATCATCTCATCGAGCCGGTCATTTTAACATATTACTCCAAACACCCTTTTTTGGACCCTCAGAACCCCTCCACGGTCATGGTTGTAACCCGTGCAGGTACAAAAATCATGGAGGAAGAAATCGCCAACTTGAAGGCACAAGTGTCTGAGCTCACACAGATGATGCAATGTAATGTCCCTTTCTAGAGCTGAACTGAAAAATAATGCATTAACACCAATCCCACTTGAGAGAAATCTGATTTTTATGACATCAAATTTGACAAATATTACAAACCCTAGCAGCGAATTGAATTTACACTTTTAAGGCATCAAACACCCTCCAAACAAGCCGAAAATAGGTGCATAAATTCTTCTAAATATTATATTCAATTAATGGAATAAACACCAAGGCAAAACATCCCAAAACATGTGCAAATTATGAAATTATACCCAGCTGCAATTAAATAATTGGCAGCAGAAATACAATCCACAAAATGAGTTGAAAGTGAGACTACAAACCCCAATAAATGCCAAATAAATGATAGATCAGCCTTAAAAATATGTAAAATTCTTAACTTAAAATGCCAAAATGTGCCCTAGAAGGCACCCAAGAACACACACCCAAGTCGCTATCCTAGGAGAGGGAGCCAAAATGAATGATAAACCCTTGACATTCTTCTCCTTCATGCCCTAGCTGCCCAATCAGTGAGATGGTCTTCGTAAAAGCCCTTCACGCCACCAAATTGGAGTGTTTTCATTCTTCAACCTTCAACAAGGAAGGGTTTCGTCCTCCTCGCTTGCCACACTAATGGATTTTCGCCCCTTAGTGGATTGGAATAGAGTAACTAGATCTAGAACCAAGTAGATGAAAGTGTATAAGCCAAAAAATGCCCGAAAGGATCCTATGCGACCCTTTATATATCCTTAAGGTGGCGCCAAGAGTCATTAAGGGAGATTTCCCCAAGACCGACCTTTATTAGAAGATTACTTTATCTTAGAAGACAACCATGACACCTTGTACGGGTTCGCGTGCACAACCCTCTTCAGACCAAGCTTCTTTACCATCTCATTTGCTACAAGGTTATTGGTGCTACAACTATCAACAATAACTTTAAAACATTTACTTCCAGACTTGTAAATGGTCTTGAATAGATTTTTCTTCTGCACAGGCATATTTTCTTCCTCCGCAGGCTTTAACAACACATGTTTCATTGTGAGTGCTTCACCGTGCTCTAGTTCCTCTACGCTACTTGTTGATGCATGGCTCTCTGTATTTGCATGTTGAGCAACATGATTGCTAGCACCATTCCTCTAGTTACTACTTCTTTCGTGGCTTGTGTACATTTGAATGTGCAATGTCTAGTCTCTCCACAATGGAAACAAGTTCTGTTGAATACTCTACTTGGTCTGCAGCCTCTACCTCTGGACATGGATCTTCGTCCACCTTTCTACACACAAATTTTCTCATGTGAGGTGCTTGCTTCTCATTCTTGCGCATTGCTTTGTGCATCAGTGCGCAAGTTGTTAGCTCTACACAAGAACTTTCCCTTTCCTCGCACAATGCTTTGTTATCTCAGGACAACTTCTCCTCAACCTTCAGTGCAAACGAATAGGCTTCGTTCACTAATCTCGGCCTAGCCATACTAAGTTCATCATGAATAGAAAGGTGCAATCCATTGACATGCCTCGAGATTGGTTTGGTGTCATCTTCCACATGTCCGGCTCTAATGTTGATCTGATAAAACTCCTTCGTGTACTTCTTGACCTCAGTTCTTTCTGAAACGGGTTTTGCAAATGCTTAAATAGATGAGATTGGTAATCTACAGGCATAAACTTAGCCTTCAAATTCATCACCATTCAATCCCATTTCTTCAGATTGTCCTTCCCTCTTTGAACTATCATTTCGCAATTAATAAGCTTTGTGGGCTCACTCATACTTTTGACTATTAAGGGGCCCTCGTTTAGCTAAGACAATGCACTGCAAGGTATTATAAAGGGACCCCAAACTTCAATATAAAAATAATGTCCAGCGAACCTTTAGACTAAAAGGTGACATCGTGACTTTAATATATAAAGGGACCCCTCAAACTTGGGATTAAAGTGAGCCCCAAGGATTTTTAACTAAATCCGTCTTTGTGCTTGCTTAACATAGTGACTTGGGAGCTCATTGTATTTTTAACCACTTAATAATTAACTTGGGACTTTGATATATAAATAAAGAGCTCAAATGACCGCCATGGGACCTGCAACTATTGTGACCACTTTATTCGAACAAGAGCAAAATAAAAACAATATTTGGGTAATGCAAGATTGCCCTCATGCCTCAAATGCTCTTGCATCATAACTACAATGATAACAACAATTACTACTCTGAGATGATGACAACCAGAACAATTGAATTAAGCTTTCAGCCATATCTGCATTGCTAACCACATGCTCATAAAGGTTGTCACTACGGTCAGATCTTTGTCAACAACGTAATGCATTGAACTGTTTTTCCTCCTTGCTCACAGCCGCCAGGCAAATTCTTCAAATTGCAATAACCACTTCCTTTGATCTCATGCATGAAACTCAACATATTAAGAGAGAGATCTTCAGGAGGCACTCTATTATAAGTCTTCCATTAGCATGTATTTTGATCATTGACAGTTAATACAACCTCTATTTTTTTGAACATTTCTCATTGCTAAGGCTTTTCCCACAAAGCCAAGAAAGAAACTTTGATACCAATGATACTTCAAGTGTATGGCTAGGTCTAGTTTATTCGTGAATTTGGTCATGAGATCAAAACATAGATATACAAAAATTTGATAAATATATAAGGTAAATGGAAAGAATCCCCTTGTGAGCTTCGAAAAGGGGGTCTCATATGCCCAATTGGCATCTAGCTTGTCTGTGACCTAAAAAAACATTTACCGTCTTTTAAAGTAACCAAACTCTTCACTTAATATCTGAATTTGCACTTCCAATAATACTATTATGTTGGTAAAAAACTTTTGGATAGACCTGTGATACAAATTTTTGGAATCATCGACGTTTCAGATCACCTTGCTCTATTTATCATGAGGATGAGAACAATTGATGGTTTCAAAATGTTGTATCACAGGTCATTCCAAAAGCTTTATATTAACATTATGGATTGTGGAAGCCTCACACTTAAATATGAATTTTTGAAAAATAAAGCAAAAGAATGATTAATTTTCAGCATAAAAGCACTGAAACCCATTCTAATATCAGCAGTACACAGAACTACCAAAGCTCTCTGATGAACCATTTAAAAATTCCAATTGTGAAGACAAGCCAATCTTCAATTTATTTAATGTTGGTACAGCCAGATCACATAATTGTGCATAGATAAATGACTGGTTCTTGCAGTAAATTTTTCATACTATAGACAAGGAAGCCTTCTCTTATATTTTGACTCACTTATAAAGATAAGACTTCCTCCCACAACCAACATATAAACATAACTAGAAGCCCACAAACATCCAGTACAACAAAAATCTATATACATAAAAACCAAATATCATACAGGCACCTATAGGTGAAGATTTAGCCATGGAACTAGGGCAACCTAAAACATGAAGCACGTCCCTTAATCTAGAAAAAAAATATTGGGGGTGTTGGCTTTGGAATTACAAACTAACCTCGAACATAAAGCGCATTCCTCCATCTACAAAATAAAATGGTGAATTTGTCAGCAGAAAGAGTTTCTTTCCCCTCTCTCTCAGAGTTCTCAAGAATTGTAATACTGCTGCCTGTCCATTCAAAAACAATAGATCGATATCAGCTCATTTTCTCTATACAGTCTCTCACAACAAGGAGGAAATTTTGGGTTTGTAATCAAAATTTCCTTAGTCATAAATTGTGGGTATCCTCAAAAGATTTGAATGGTTAACATATCATCAAACTACTACAGTTCTTGTCACTAGAAATCCAATTATAAGTGCTCTAGCTTGACACCCAAATATTTAGTCCGCAAATCATGCTGTTATACTAGTCTAAAATGAATGTTAACCAACTGGATAATTGACAGCTCTATTGACTTTCATTACAACATCCATCTAATTAACATGCTAGATTCAGATACCAAAGACAAGGACAAGATTTAATTGATCTGGAGCACAAGCTTCAACTCTTCCCTAAAAGGGTTTCCATATCACAAAATGGAACTTACATTTTTCACTAAATATTTGTCTGGATCAGCAAGAATTGTTTTATGTACAAGCCCACTGCAGTGAACATGTTTAATTGCACACTTCACGTCCTCATAAACATAAAATGCATCGAAGTCCAACTTTTCATCAACAAAGTGCTGAATAATATCTGATATAAGACATGCCTGCACAGTCAACAAGTTTTTTCATTAAAAACATTTCAACAAGACAAAATTATCACAAGAAAAACAAAAGAGTAATTTGTAAATTCAGTAATTTCATTGTTTTTGGAACTGTGCAAGAATCTGAATGCTTTCATTGCTGAGTTACAGGTAAAGGGACTTTCTATAGTAGTTATTTGCACGCAACCTTAAAATGGGTTTCGATCATGAAAGGTATGACAGATTTTATAGTTTCCCATTTATATATTTCCCTCTGCTCTCATTTTGAGTAGCTTTCCTTCCTTATAACAAGACTATTTAATATACAATATCATATATATTATATAGTTATGCTAGGGGAGAGGAGCCAATGACTCTGCATATGCCAATGGTTGCAAGTGCATATGTGAAATAAAGAAACACTAATTGTTTAAACCTATGTTACACCAAGTTTTTGGGACGAGGACTACAGTGGACAAGGGGACGAGTTTTTAGGATGGCAAGGGACAGGAGACCTTTTTATAGGGGATGGCAATTAAAAAACTAGGCAAAATTTTAAAAATATCGAAAATATCAGTGATTCATATATAACTTACAAGGCGTTCATTCATATACAATATAGAACCATATTATGATAAAGAGAGAGCATCCTCTTATGATATTCAATTAACTAATTTAGTGTAACATTGTATCTAAAGTTTTGTAGAGCGTTGTTGAGTCGTCTGGAAAATTTTTTGCCAATTGAAGAAGAAAACAACTTGTCTAGTGTTGTCGTAGTTTTCATACAGCTGTAAAAATGAAAATTCTAGAACTTGTTGGTAACGTCTTCGGGTAGAGAGAGAGCATCCTCTTATAATATGTGATTAACTAATTTAGTGTAACATTGTATTTAGAGTTTTCTAGAACACTATTGACTCGTCTGGAAAGTCTTTTGTTGAATAAAGAAGAAATCAAATTGTCTAGAGCTGTAGTAGTTTGCATACAGCTGTAAATGGGAAACTTCTAGAACTTGCTGGTATTAATATTTTGTTATCGAATATAGAAATATAGAAAAAGTTTGGAGCAAACAGTAGATCTGTAGCAGAACAGAACAAAGCAAGGGAAGAGACTTGTAGATGAGTAGCAAATTGCATGCAGCAACACTAAGTAATTCTAATTTATTTTGTATGTGTGTAATCTTTGTTTTTGTATATTTTTTTTAATTTGTGAACATCATTCATTTGTGATAATTTACAGCAGTATTTTATAGCAAAAATTTTAACGTTTTGGCGTTTTTTATCAAGTAGCCTGCATTTTTTCGAACGCTGTCCCTGGGACGGTCGAGGTAGTCTTTGACGTCCCCTGTAATGCTCAGCGTCCCCTGCGCGTTTCCGCAATGTCCCCAAGCAAACCTCCAGTTTATGGGACTGGAGGGGAACGTCTCTAAGGAGTCCCCTGAATTTCCATGGTGTGGGTATGTCCTCAAAAGGGTAGGGGACACATCCCCAAGTAACCTTGATCTAAATTAAAGCGAGCATGTCAATTTCACACTTATAACTTAAATAAAAACTACCAATAAAACAAGTCACATCAACAAATTAGCCAATAAAATAGTGTCACATAGGCAGTCCCAAAAATGTGACTTTATTTCCTAGTAATGGGTCATCTTAAATTCCTTTGTATTCAAAACTACTTAATTTAAATTCCTTAAAAATATACTTTCCACATAATTAAAATGTTCAAAAGAAAATCAGCATATTAAAAAAAGCATAATCTATTAAAGTGTTTTTTTTTAATTACATGATACGTAGGTGGTTGTGTGCGCCCCTCAACTTAAGGTTCACAGTCATTGGCTCCTCTCCCCTATAACCTATAATTTATAAGCTTTGGTCTTTAGTAACAAAATCATAATAGTAGTTTAACAATGAGATTTCAACGTGTCAACAAGACATGGCAGGGTTTTCAAGTTGCTAGCTGCTGGCAGTGATGCCCTTCAAGAAAATATCCACGACTTTGGACTCTGGATTTTTGGTGACAGTGATGCCCACAAACTGCAGAAAATATTCACTACTACAGACTCCAAGAATCAGCAATATGAAGTCTCAAAATCTAGGATTGTTGAAATAAAGATTCATACAGGCAATTGGGCTGAAAATATATGGTGCCCGTCAGCAGAAAAAATCCAAACCCTCAATTGCAAGCAAATAGATGGTAGCTTCAATGAAAATAGATGTATTCAATAATCTATTTAGGTCTTTCTTTTTTTTTTGTTACTTTTCAATCCTTCTAGTTTTAGTTTTTCAAATAAATTTTATTTGAATTTTTTTATTTTTTAGTGAATACTGTTCGAGAACGAAAACAGGTCCGGACCAGATCAGGCCTGTCCAGTTGGTCCAAAAAATCTGGGCCAAACCGAATTCATCCCAACATCCAAAAGTCCTGTTCCTGCATTAGTTTGGAATTAAAATAGACAGTATATCATTCAGATATTTTCCTCTATTGTAGTTTCTTAAGCATAACAATAACGGAAATCCAACTGCTAAGTACAAAAAAATAGGCATCATTCCTGTACAAACCTGTTGCAAAATACATGCTGCTCTTCTGATTGTCAAGGTATCTTGGATAATTCAATAGTACTATCAATATTCAACGTACACTTAATTACCTCACTAAAGCAAAATAAGTCCATCAGACCAATGAGATTTGGTGCATAGTCTCTGCTTATATGCCTGTTGCCATAGATGCCTTCAACTTCTTCCCTGCTCATCTGTTAGCAACATAAATAAGCACAGTAAGGAAATTTTCCTCGCTGGTCGGCCACAAGGAAAACTATTCACCTAAATGAGCCTTTCCCAACATCGAATGCAGGAAATATAACTATAAATCTAGAAGTTCTCAAGAAAACAAGAAATGAATAAAAGAATTCAATGTCTTAGTCTGTCATGTTAGTATTGTCATTGTTATCAGCGTATAATAAAATAAATGTTGGTAGCCAACTTAATTGTATTGTTAATTCTTGTATTTACAGCTTTGGAAGTGTGTTAGTCACTTTTCAGTTATGAATGGTTGGATCTGACAGTTTTGTCTCAATCAACAGTCGTTTGGTCTTAAACAGCAAGTTGAATGTCTGGGGAAGCGTGCTCATGTGGCAGGTCCTCCTTGTACCAAGCATTGTACTTTACACTACCTATGCAGTGAAGACATTGTTTTCTTCTATTTTGTCATGTTCATGAAATGTATTTTTAATATCACAAATAGTATTCTTCGGTAGTGTAGCTTTTGTAAGCAAACAATGTCTTTATCTTCCATCATTATTTTATTACTGTATTTAAAAATTTAAAACTCTAGAAAAAAAGAAAAAAAGAAAAACAGAAATTATAATAATGTCCACAAAAGACCAAAGTAGGTCAATGGAACTCAGAAAGGACAATCTGTTATAAAAGAGATGTACTAGGGTAGAAAGACCCTAGATTATGAAAAGGACCTAAACACGAAGTACAAACAAAATGCGAACAAGAAGAGGGTCGGTAAACTTAAATTGGTTAAACCCTGAGCTATAAAACATATTAGTAATTACAAATATAAATAGATTTGTGAGGGAAGGAACCCTCAATGAAGCATGGGGCTGATAAAGAGAGACCATGAAAGAAGAGTGGTACTGTCACATGTCTACAGTATGGCTCAAACTATAAGAATCAACAGCATCGTCGTCTATCACCACAAAAGAGCGAATGCAGGATCTTAGTACATTCATGGGTGAATGTCCAGGGCTGGGTCGACCAGGCCAAAAATCCTAGGTGGAACTGGAAACCATGCTCCTAAACAAAGAATGACTTGAGCTCCTAACAATGAAACAAACAACATTTTAGACCCTGCTAAAAGGGTGTAATACATGTAAAGCGTCCTTCTATGACCCCCAAGATCATGTCAGGACTTGAGAGTTCCTGTGGATGGTATTCTGTGTCAAAAACAACAATTTATTCCCAAGAATAGGCCATTTAATGTGAAGATTTGAGAAGACCAAGAACTTGGGAAGGGCTGAATATCTTAACATCCACTTGGCAAATTTAAACCATGGCCTGTTTTCAAATTGTCTTTAACATGTATTATTTTTCTTTGTTTGGTCATGTTTCTTTGTTTAGACAAATTGTCTTTAATATGTATTATTTTTCTTTGTTTAGTCATGTTTCTTTGTATATGACATACGATACTGTTCGGCAAAGTAACGGATTGGAACTCAAAAGGTGATTCAAAACCTTAAGTAAAGCCCCAACACAATATTGATACAATTTCTTTCATTTTCAAATTTCATTAATGTCCATATTAAAAACGTAAGACTACAAAAGGTAATCAAAAATATTCTTGACTCAAGACATGAAAGAGAACTAAGCAGTTAAATAAAAAACAAGTAAGAAGCATCACAAATCCTCAAAATTATGCATGCTGCTGTTCCAGGCATGTGAGGAATTCTGTAATGCATGGCAAGTGAATTTCTACCAGCCACTAGGACCAATCAAGATTTTAGAATTATAGATAAACAGAACAAAGAGAGACAAGATTAATAGACTACCCCAAGTGAGCTACACAAAAATAATAGAAATAACTCAGAATCCAAAAATAGACGAATTTAGTGCTTCTTCATAAATGACATATGCTAAAACTTATTACAATGAGAACCATCATTAAGAAAATACAGCACTCAAGAATCTAATAATGTACACCATATGAAAAGGTATTTATTTAAATCAAACCAAGATGATGAGGAAGAATAAAAGGAATGACATTAATGTCCATGAATCACCAAAGCAGGTCAATGGACTCAAAAGTACAGCCAGTTATAAGACCATAGTATGTACCTTGCGGCGACCATAGTAGCATCCATCAGTTTCGATACAGTGGAAAAAGTCCAACTTTAATAAACATCCACGCTTTTTGTCATAAAACAGTCCTCTTATAGGAAAATTGGGATCGTACTGAAACTGTAAACAACTTTCTGGATATCTGCTCTGCCATAGGCACACCCATCTCAAAAATCCATCAGTGAGTGAAACCAGACAAAACAATTTAAATTTACAGGGTTTATTTAGTCTGCAAACAATACTGAGATTTTCTAATTATTACAAGAATCCTATGCATGAGCTACAAACTTATTTACCTCTTTGACAATATGCTCCTTAGCAAGGTCATATATTAAAGTTTGTAAGCTCCCTGTGTAATGAGCAACTGTATAATCATAATCAAATCCATACACTTCAATTTGATCCATCCTTAGGTTATCGTTTGCGTAGATGCCTGTAGTTCAAGACAGATGACAGCGTGATGAATAAGGAATGGACAAGATAGGAATAAGCATACACTATTAATAGACCATGCCACTTCGCTGTGTCTTCTATAGCACACGCTGTGAAAATTAATAGATAGCAATGCCGAATAAGTTAATGCATGGTAATCTGGCACTTAGGTTTGCAACCATTATGTTAAAAGCCACAATAAGGCATAAATGTGTATTGCTTCTCCTTTTGACATAATCCCACTTAGAGGAAATAAATTTATGTATAATGATTTTTAAAAAAATTAATCCTTTCTTTGATATGCTTAAATTTCCACACCTTCCATATTCTATGCAATAAAATTCATTCTTCGACTTCTAAGAACATTCATCAAAATTTAGGGGATTGATAAAAGATGAAAGATAAGAGAGGATATAGCATTTTGGATTGAATGTGTATAGATAAAGATAGATTGCAAGCACTCTTCCACTGGAAAACTACAACTACAGTGTTAGAGCACCCTTCATTTTGTTTTGGCCTGGTGAACGAGGCCTTGCAAAATGCAGAAATATCTGTTCAATGAATTAGCTTTTGCACAAAATGAAAGCTTGGTTTTGAATTCAGACTGAGTGAAACTACAGTAGAAGCCTCCTCCAGTAGGGGGCTTGTTGGGCATGTGGATCAGAAACAAAATGTGGAAAACTCCTTACAAGAGGTCCTTCTAAACTCAAATCACCATTTATTTGCTCTGTAAGCGTTCATACATCAGAACTAAAAGACCCTTTACCACGTCGGAGTAGAGTATGGCACTCACCTATGCACACAACAAGCTAAGTAAACTCTACTGGTCAAGGTAGACCTGTTTAGTTGATGGATGAGACAAATGTTTTCATCTTGGGCAACACAAAAGATAGAATCACCTGCACTCAGATTTGCATTGACCTTAACCTGAGTAAAGGTATGTTGGAATTCTACAGTAATGTTTGTAAGCATTTTTTAGATATAAAATGTTGCACTCAGATATAGGATATGTGGTGAACTTGCAGAATTGAGTACAAGATATGTGATTAACTTTGCGCAATTGGATACAGGATATATAGTGATTATCAACATTTGGCTCAACTTGCCATATAAAGAACATAGTGATGGCCAGAAACAGAATTCTGAACACAAAGTGCAGTTAACAACATTCTCTGCCCATTGAATCCAAGAATATGAGCCTGTTGTGGGAAATTATGGGCATAGAGACTGTATGTCAGCTAAGGTGGGCAACATAATGATATAAGTAGCAGACCAAACTAGAGCTAACACATATACAACGATACAGCCAAAGGGGCGTACGTGGTTTGTAGGTGGATCTAAATGGGTTACTACACTCCAAGAGATGTAAGTCCTAACTAGAATCCTAAAGGTGTGACCTCTAGGCCAACAGAAGAACTAATGACAATAAACAAGAGCGATCCTAATCCAAGGGTCGTAATGCAATTTCGTAGTAAGCAAGAGCTATAAAAGAACTATAATGTAAGAGATGAGGACATGCTACACTATTCTATCTAATACATGATACATCAGAATAATCATCAACCAAATAAATGAAAGAGTATAGGGATAGAGAAACCTTATGAGTGGTCACCATCGGCGCATTAAACCCCATCCTTGGCTTGTAGCACCTTGTGGGAGATTGTCATGGGGGATACTCAAGAAGGATAGAAAGAAGACCTAAGCAGACCAAAGTTGAAGACTCTAAACTTTAACGGCTAAGGTCTGGTTCAGCTCCTATTCTTGCTTCTCCGAGACTCAATGCTCCAATGATGATCTCCAAGTGTAAGCTCCACTAAACCCTAAAACATCTTGAACTTTAAGGGCAGATTTGGGAGCGAAGGCAAAGCAGATTATTCAATGATAATCTTGTAAAATGACAATAATGACATCTATATATAGGGGAACATAACCGAAAGTCACAACTCAAACTCAACCGACGCCATCGGTCTGGTTAATACCATCAGCTGGATAGATTTCTACAAGACATTGTCGACCGGGCTCATGATGTAAACTACAAACAGACCACAAAAAGGTGAAGGGAAAGGGAAGGAATGAAGGTTAATGGATGACACTTGGAGCAGAGGGAAAGATGACCTGATAGTGCTATAAGGAGGTAGTACACGGGTATAAAGTGGCAGTACAGTTGTGGTAGAAGGGGTAAGTCCCACAATGTGCTACGAGTTGGCTCACACCAATCCCAACACACCCCTTCAAGCATGCTCTTAGGAGATTAATGCACCGACAACTTGTAAAGAGAAATCATTAATAAGCAAACTATAACGTTCATACATCTGCCCCAACCAAAGATTATTGTATCACAAGAGTGTAAAATAGGATGGTCTTCGGGAAAAGAACATGGTATACCAAAATCAAAGTAAATGATTGTCAATGAAGTAATAATGAGACATTGAACATAAAGAAATATACATACCTCGACTTACCTTTCCACAAAAATCAACACATGTTGAACCTCTTGTCTTGACCATGGAGGGCGCAAAATATGCTTGGTAACCCTAATACAACAACACTAAAAAGAAACAACACTGCAAGTATACGCAAGTCAGTCTAAAAGGTAACTATAATCAATGTAAAGAGCTCTCGAAAATGGGGCTTGTCCGAATAGCTTATAAAGGGAGTCTAAATTAGGTCTGAATGCCCATAAAGGTACTAAAAAGATTTTAGGTCAGGCCTGGATAGCCTATAAAGGGGGACGGATAGCCTATAAAGGGAGGCTAAATCAGGTCCAAGGAACCTAGGAAATGGTATAAGATGCATAGATTGTAAAAAAACTTGTCTAACAAGCCTAAATAAAGTGTAAAATAAATAGATAAAAGGTTCTAAGTCAAGTCCGAGTAGCTTATAAAGGGGGCTCTGTCAGATTCGGGAGACCCAATTAATGTATAAGCCTATAAGGTGCCTAGATGGTTAATTGGTCTAACCAACCTGAAAAAGAGAATCAACAAAAAGGAACACTCAAAGTGGCAAATATATCTACAAGGAATCTGACAAAGAATGAGGAATGATCAAGAGAGAACATCTTGAAAACTCAAAGATGCAGTTGCTACTCAAGTAGGGATGGTTTTAGGGTAAGTCCTTAAACCTTGATGCCTATCACAATGTTGTCATGCTAGCATGTCTAAAAGATATGGAGAAAAGGATGTAAATAGGATGGAAGACGTAAAAAAGAAGCTTGTCCGACAAGGGGAGATGATGAAAGGAGGGAAGAAGTGGGCGCTACCAAGACAAAAACAAGTTATTTACTGGAGACAAGACATTCTAATCAAACAGACAAGAGTAGGAATTTCCAACGCAAAGGTGTGATGAAACTCAATTCTACAAGGTTCAACTTGGACCAACTAGCAAGGTATGAGCTTATCCCATGAAGGCTATAATATGCATGAAGAGTAAAAAGTTTCTACCTTCCCACGACATGTTCGTCATTCCTAGGGCCCAAAGAAGCCATTGGTCAAATGCGAGGATTAGGCACTTGCGTGAAAAGGCAAGTGGCACAAATGTTATGTAGCCTCTTATCCCAGTCTAATGGCCTATCACGCCCCAAAAGACCTCCAGCTCTACTATGAGAACAATTGTGGGGTTTGAGCTTTCCACTAGGATCGGCAGCATGCCAATGATATGATCACTTCTTTTTTACTTGTAATTGACTTTTGATTTTTTTGCCATTTGATTTTTTGATATTAACATTTTGGCTTTTAATTTTTTTGGTTTTTTTTGGTTCCTCATCCACACGGATTCAAAAGGCTGACAATGGGCATGTATGATGACTTTCACTAGAAAGCTTACACCTAGTCGCTATAAAGGAGAACCTACAAACTATGACGCTTAGATACTCCTTGACTTGCATCTTAGAAAAGAATGTTATCTTGAATCCAACCATGGTGGGTGTTAGTGCAATATCATAGCACCCCTGGATGCAAATCAAGGTTCTAAATGATGTCTTAGGCATCCAGTGTGATTGCACAACATGGAAACCTCTCTCCAAGTGTGGGACTTGTGAAACTAAGAGAGGAATCTCTAGATTAGAGGCTGGTTCCTCAAACTCCTCTGATTTAGATCTATATTTGCACAACTACAGAGGTTCAGATCCTAATCCTACTCTAAATTGCAAGGAGACAGGGATAGAAATGCAAAAA
The DNA here is from genome assembly GCA_019776745.2 of Taxus chinensis. Classification (NCBI taxonomy): domain Eukaryota; kingdom Viridiplantae; phylum Streptophyta; class Pinopsida; order Cupressales; family Taxaceae; genus Taxus; species Taxus chinensis. Next base: position 199,036,829 of record CM034152.1, on the reverse strand, counting down.
TTGAAACTAACTAAAGATGGTGATGCACCAAAAGGAGTGGTGAATATTTTTGTCATGCAAATAGACACAAACCAAAGATTGCAACATAAAACATACACAGGCTGATAAGATGTAATTTAGAATCTGAAATGAAGCAAATAATACAAACAAAGGACTGAAACCCATTCACAAAGCTTGCATTATCATCTCCAATGTCAAAACCACTGCATTACAACCTCAGAGAGGTAGAAAACCTGTTACAATCTTTAAAGAGGTCTGATTCTTGCAACAATCACTTGCTGGAGGTGAAAGAAGAAGTTTGCTATGCCAAAGAGTGTTCCCCCTTTAGAAATGAGCCAAATCTGGCTTTTTACATTGCATGGGTCGAGCCCAGGAGAGAGAAAACGTACAAAACGTGGGAGCCCATTCCTCATTGACTACAAATGCATTAAATCGGCATGGGGACCTTACAAACCCATACCCTGTCATTTTTGACCAAATTGGAGGAGAATGCGACCCATCCTGCATTAAATTTGGTCGCTGAAATGTCATTTCTGCCCATGGACACGTACCAGAGCCGTTTTTGAATTTTCCCTTTTCAAACTGAACCAAAACTAGAGATTGACCATGGAATCTTGTAGAGAATTTCAAAAGCTTTCCAATGATATGAAGAACGTGCAAATCCGAGCTCTGGATCAAAAGATATGAAGGTCTGAAGTTTTAGGGCAAAACGGCCCAAAAAACGGATGTCGGGCAAAAAATTTTAAATTTTGACCTTTTTTGCATTTTGGAAAATTTTAAAAAAATTTCCGCGCGCCACCGGTCGGATGCCACGTGTCAGGTGCTGGTTCGCTGAGCAATTCTCTCTCCTCCACCTTTCCACGGGCTTTCCTTTGAAATTTCGACCTTTTTAACTCTTTGGAAAATTTTCCATTTTTTCCCCCGTGCCCCGCCACTTGGGACACGTGGCACGCTTTGGTTGGTTGACAGGGGTGCGGGGGCATCTTTTACCTTTTAGTTTTTTGGCCAAAACTTTTGCCAAATTCTCCAAGTCCTCCCCGAGCTCCGCACTCCCCTTCTCCTTAGGACACGCGTCCTCTTTTTATTGGCTCGGGCCAATGCTCCAACTCGCTCCCTTTAAAAAACTCGGCCAAAAACACTTAGTCGAAATTTTATATTGCGCCTCCCCTTGTGACACGTGTCACACTCTGATTTGCTGGCGGCTCTTTCGGCTCCCCGCATCCCACATGTACTTTTGGCCCAGATGTCCCAAACTGCCTGGGACAAATTTCTCCAAACCGCCCGATTCGGGCTTCCTTGTCCCTCTTTGCGGCGAAGACACGTGGCAAGATTCCATTCGCTCTCGGCTCTGTCGGCTTTTCGCGTCCTGCGCGTACTTTTGGCCCAACTGTCCCGGACTGTCTGGGACAAGTTTCTCCGGCCCGCCCGAAATGGACTGTCTTTCGGCTTTTCAGCCAGTTCGCGTACTTTTGGCCCGGATGTCCCAAACAAAACTTGCGATTTTTTCCTTCTTTCGGCCGCTTTGCCCTTTCACGTCCCGCGCGTCCCAACGTCCCAATTGCTTCATGGACTGCCTGGCGGCTTTTCGGCCGGTTCGCGCCCCGACGTCCTAACTGTCCCAAGGACCACATGGGCTAGGACTTAGCCGATTTTCATGATTTTTGGCCCCAAGCTTGGTACAACGAACCTCAGATGCATGTTATCAAAATTTACCCTGGGGGTGAATTTTGGATAACAGTGGGCTCAATAGGGAGTGCGTAATAAAGGGTTGAGGATCAATAGCAATTGGGTTCTCCCAGTTGAGATGTAATAGGGATTAAAAAATGACAAACAGACTTGAAACTTTTGTCGCTAGAGGATAAATGTGGATGAGAGACATGTAGATAGACTGCAAAAGTTGACCTACAAAAACACAACTGAGTTTGAGAGACAAAATGACACTTTCGACAATTGTTTTCCCTTTCTAGGAAACTCCTAGCTATGGTTGGAAGCCTAAGATAGGAAGTCGGTAATCATAGGAGGTGGGTGCTTGTGAAGAAGGCCCGGTTGAATCCCAAGGTCTTACAAAGCAACTCACAAACTAGGAGCCTAGAGGCATACTATAAGGGTTAATAACTGTCATGTCCCTTTTTGGAGACTAGCGGAGTTGAAGACCTTAACCCATTCTTCTTCCCCATGGGTTTAAGGAAGAAGCAAGGGGAAGACTTGGATGACATTCTCTAAGTAATAATTTTCATTATTATCATGTATTCCTATTGAGAAGCCAAGGGCTCCAATAGAAGAACTTATTTAATTAGAATATGAAGTATTTTGAGCATGTAGGCTCCAAATACAAATTAGATAATTAAAAGGTACTTATTATAAGGTCGGCCATGAATTATGATGTAACACCCCTTATGGTTATAAAAGGAGGTTGCTTGGACATTTGATAATCATATGTGAATTCTATTATTTCGGAAAGATTGCTTGTGAAACATCTTTCTCCCTCTCCTAAGGACAAAAACCCTTGGAGAGCCTTGTGTGAGAACGAAACCCTTCACCAAGACCAAGGAAGACTTCAACAAGAGAATCTCCACCCCCTTGAGGGATTTTTTTTTTGTTGTAATCTTCATTTCCAGCCCTAAGCAAATTGCCCTAAGGAGCTCAATTGGTCATTAATTGAATATCTTTGCACTACGTTTGGTTGTCAATGCATATTTGCCCACTTTGAGGTGGACTGACCTACTTTGTGGAGTTTCCTTGCATATTTGTTGGTTGTTCTAAGTGGAGCAACCCACCTAGGGGAGCATTTGGTACTTTTTTGCAATAATTTCAGGGTTTTGAGATTGAAATAATATTCTCTATATTTTTAAGAGCCAAGTTATGAAGTTTCATGAATTTTGGTGGCAATTTGTTTTCTTTTCCAAGCTCATGGAAGTTAGTTACAGTTCTAGAAAATTTATTTAATTTCTACAATTGAGGGTTTTACAATAAAACTAGATCTCTCACTTCCAAGCTTATAAAAATCAGTTTTCTTGCATGATATGATTGTTGGTAATATATAATAATTTTAGAGACTTAAAGGTAGCTGATTTCAAGGGTTTTTAAGGCACAAAAGTGGGTTTGAAACCCCAAAAAAGGTTGCTGCCCTATAAGGGTATTTGCTGGCAGCAGTTAAGGGTTTTATACATTTATTTCAGTCACTAACAGCCTATTAAAAATCTGAAAATTGTTTTTAATCTTCAGCTTTGTATAGTTTCCTGTGAATCCCCAAAAAGGAACATTACAATGGTAACAGAGCATCATCCTCCCAGTTTGTGAAGCATGGAGAACAAGTCAAAACAGATTGTGAAGACACAAGAAAGGATAGCGGATGCACTAGATAGGCTTTCCCTAGCCATCCAAAATATGCAAGATAAAGGCTCAACCAAGGCAGAAGAGGATTCCTGCAACCCTCATGATGAAAGGAAGGAATGGGTTTCATTTTCAAAGCCCTATAAACCCAAGTTTGTGCTAAAAGAGGTGGTCGTTCCACATGGAAGCCCTAGACATGCCAATGACTATGCTGCAAGGTTTGAAGAATACCAGGCCTTACCAGTTGAATTTCATGAAGCCATGTCCTTCACGGATTTCATTAGATTAAGCAGGGAAGGAATACAAAATGGGCAAAGAACCCTAGTGCCAAAGGAAGAAGTACAATATACCAAGAAAAAGAATGTTTCAGCCCTGGGGAGAAGAGGTCCTTCCATCAGGATGAAGGAGATTAAGAGCATGCCACCCAAGGTAAAAATCCTATTGTGTTTAATAATGAAATGTTGGCATCTAATGGTTGCATAAAACTAACAGTTGTCAATTAAGAGCCCTTAATAGAAATGGGTATACTTTTGAAGGAACCTAATGTTGAAATTAAACAGGAGAAGGAATTCATATATGCAAGTGCGGAGGATGTGATGGAAACTCAAAAGAACTGTGAGGAGTGGCGAAGAAGAGCTAGGGTTGCTAGATTGATAGCCGCTCAAGGGAAACAACACTTACAAGAGTATAGGGAAAAGAACTCTTCATTATTGATAAGGAAAAAGGAAGTAACCATGAAGCATGAGGCAAGGGAAAAGTAAGGGTCTATTGAGGAAAAGAAATTGAAAGTTGAATTCAAATTTCAAGGTGAAATTAAAAATATTCAGCTTGTTGGACTATCCCAAACAACAGCCACCAAGAAGCCAATCAATTGGGGGATATCAACAAAGAACAATCCCAATTTTGTCATCATCCAAAGAAAGGTAAAAGTCCTTTAATGTTCTATAATAATTTATTGGATTCTAAGGTTACACAAGACAGTCACATAATAGAGTCAAATCAGATTTACTAAGGCCCTATGAGGATAATAGTATGCATGAGATAAGGGCACCATTAGATTATTTTCTGAGTGTTGTTCCTAACTCAGAAATTTTGAGTCAAAAGAGTGTCAAAGGCAGCTTGTAGTATAAGAATATCTCAGTTTTGTTGCTTGCTGCTATGACGTTGTTGGTATGTTGCCCTCACACACAGCTGGTTGGGGAAGGTGATCAAATTTCATGCTTGTTATGTCCTCCTATGTCACCATTGAAAATGTGAAGATGACCCAATCAATAGTGGCATAAGATTCACGACGGGTTCACCAAAATGTAATAATGGAGAAAATGATGTGATGAGAGATGAAAGAAAACGCGAAGATGATCTCATCAACTTTGAGGTAAGATTCACGTCAGGATCACCAAAATGTAATGACGATGAAGACGATAAGATGAGAATTTAAAGGAAAACATGAAGACCCAATCAATGTTCGGTTAAGATTCACATCGAGTAAACCAAAATGTAAGCTAAGGTGGTTAATATTACAATCCTTTCTATAAATTAGAATACAAAGTGAAGACTAACATAGAGCTAAAACATGTACAAAGTTATAGCCGAAGGGGGTGTAAGTATGGGGGTTGTAAATGGATCTAAAAGCAGTATCTACACTAAAATAGATGTAGGTCCTAACTAGAATCTATGAGGGGTGTAAGTATGAGGGTTGGAAGTGGATCTAAAAGGGGTATATACACTCAAAGAGATGTAGGTCCTGACTAGAATCCTAAAGTGGTGGCCTCTAGGCCAAAGCAAGAGCTAATACCAATAAGTAAGACAAATCTTAATCTAATGATTGTAATGTCATTTGGTGGTAAGCAAGAGCTATAAAGGAACAATAATTAAGTGATAAGGACATGCTACACTATCCTATCTAATACATGATACATCAGAATAAGCATCAACCAAATAAAAGAAAGAGTATGGGGATAGTGATGCTTACCTCGAGAGTGGATACCATTGGTGCATTAACCCCCTCCTTTGATTTGTAGCACCTTGTGGGAGATTTTTGTAGTGAAGTCTCAAGAGGGATAAGAAAAAAAACTACGTGGACCAAATTTGGGGACTCCAAAGACTAAGGTGAACCTTGCCAATTCAGCTCCTATTCTAACTTCTCTTACACTCAATGCTCCAATGATGATCTCCAAGTATAAGCTCCAATAAACCCTAAAACCTCTTAAACCTTCATGGGCATATTTACGAGTAAAGGCAAAGCAGATTCCTCCACAATGATCTTTAGAAATAACAATAATGATAGCTATAGATAGGGGAAGATAACCTAAAGTCACAACTCAAACTTAGCCAATGTCGTCGGTCGAGGATAGGAGTTTTGCAATATATCATCGACCGGGCCGATGTTATCGGCTGCAGACAGGCCACAAAGAGGTGAAGGGACAGAGAAGGAATAAAGAGTGATAAAAGACAATTGGGGTAAATGGCAAGGTGATCAAATGGTGTTATGAGGAGGTAGTATGGACATATAAAGTTTGGGTATGGTGGTGGTAGGAAGGCTAAGTGCCACAACAATCTTCTAAGACGTGCTATGAGCCAGACCACCCCAAGCTTGATGCACCCCTTAAGGCATGCACTATGGTTAATTGATGTGTCGACGTCATGTAGAGAGAAATCGTTAGTAAGTGAAAAATAAGGTGTATATAATGACATAGTATGAGTGGTCTTCCTAACTGTCTCTATTGATGTCGAAGTGGCCATAAGGCAATTAAAGACCCCATTTGCTAAAATAAAACAAATAATGTGTAATCAATATGCTCTTAGGATATCCTTGTAGTGTCTAATGCCTATAGGACACAACCTCTCAAAGAAATAGAGCAAAGCATATCTCATCAAAATAATAAAAGAAAATGGTAAAGTTGTCCTACAATCTCTAAATAACCAGTAGTGTCTCTCATGGGCCTCACAATAAATCAAGTGCCTAGAGATGAAGTGTTCTTCAATCTCAATGTTTCAAAGGGAGTGTAGCCTACAAATCTTATCCTAATAAGGTATATGGTGGCATTTCTTGTATTGATTAGTCATGGGAGTGGACTCTCAACTAGCCAAATGGAAACCCATGAATGTGTGCCCAATGCTATCATAGATAGTTTGAACAAATAATAAGGCAATCAAAAATCTGTTGTACTCCAAAACGTCACTCACAAGTTCACGGTATTTCTAAGACCATTAATTTGTCTCCAATAGACATTGCACACTCCTACAGTGGCACAATGCAATATGTGCAAATAGACCATGGTATAACCCAAGTGTGTGATAAACCTTTTGCGCTACACAACATTGTCTTCGGCAATGTCTAACACACCCCAATGCCCATCCACAACGGACAACTCATACCACACAATATCACAAGGTGCCAACAACCTACTGTCTCCATCCCAAACAAGGGTGAATGTGTGTTCTTCAAAGGCTTACCGGTGCAATGTTGAGGGGCAGCACTCCCTATCATGTGACAATGCCACATGCCAAATTTCTTGAATCTTAGTGACGACTTTAAAAATATTTTCGTGTTATGTTGTACCTTGCCATGTGGCACTCTTAACTTTATGTCAAAGTATCAACATACCACGGACCTTTCAGCCAACCACATAACTATCGAAAGGTGAAGAGGCACACATGGAGAAACAGGTCAACTTCCATATAAGTTTGATTCAATCTTTGCGGAATTGTAATGCATATGCATACACATCTATGGCTTTAGGTAGAAATCAAAGTAGAAAATAGACAACCATACATCTTTCTCAAGAGTATGCCATGTACAAGACACTCTCTCGATTCTTTACATATTTCTAAATAGTTTCTGCATACGCATATAACACATTTAAATCTACATTTAGGGCGTTGTCCATCGATTCACCTCCTGGGCCCCGAATCAATGGTATCAAAACGATTTATCATCCTATTTGACCAATCAAACAAGGTTAGAGCATTTGAGCCTCAATGTCGAACCATGAGACCCATCTGACTATCTCTCATGTTGTTTTGTCAAAATTCAGATGGAGAAGAACAATCAAACGCAATATGAGCTACACACAATGATGAAAGATGTAATCTCAAAAACACTCGTTAAACAAAGGAGATTTTTGTTCATCCACTTTGTGTAAGTCCCCGAACATGCAATCCCATCAACCTCATCACCTAGTATAGCTTTTGGTGGTTGAGTCCCCCCCGCTTTTAAGTAAATCTAAATGTTCTTGTGTTTGAAGGAGAAAGTAACGCAAATGTAATAGATAATTGGTTAGATCAATTAGATTCATATTTTTCTATAAATGCCTTTACCATCGAAGAGAAAATCAAAATTGAACTTTTGAAAGTCTCTTCACCTATCAAGAAGTGGTGGCAAGCCCATACGCTGTGAGAAGAAGACCAGAAAGAAGGAAAGTTTGAAACAACCTGGGATTCATTCTTGGAAGCCTTCAAGGATGACTATTATCCTAAAGATATTTTTAAAGATCATAACATTCAGTGGCAACAAATGTGGCAAGGACATGTAGACATCCAAATTTGGTCGTTTGGCACTTGGTAATGTTAGTTTTGGCTTATATCCATTATACACAACTTGTGCGCATAAATAAACTCAAATTAACTATCTTATCCTATCCTAAGGGGCTTACAACGGGCCCAATCCCTCATTTTATTGCTTAGTCAGCTATAGGAACACTTCTATCTGTCATAAACATCTTATAACTCTTCTACGGCCTTCTCCAGATCATCGCTTCAGTTTTCAACCCTATAAGATAAAACTATCTATTAGGGATAGAATTAACTTCCGATTTTGTCCCCTGTCGGATGATTATGTCCTTGGCACTCTAACGGTTTAAATTTCAAATGAACAACTTTCTAAGAGTCGGCATCAGACCCTTTAGGTCAGCATTAGCATGAAATATCTCCCTTGGAGTAATACAAATATAAGTTAATCCCACTCATTTACACACTTGGCACTTATCAAGAGCTCATCTAGAACACATCTATCAAACATCAAGCAAACTGCCCTATTCCTCCCTATTGCAAGAGCATACATTAGGAGCAAACCCTATGTAGGTTTGACGCACTCTAAACCACGTCAAGAGCAAGTCTTTTTAAGTCCAAAGCACTCAAAGTCCAGTCAAAGCAAGCAATATCGTGTCAAAGATCCAAATTCCAACTACATACTTCTAGACTTTCATTCACAATTGCAGATACACTAGGTGGGAGAACTACATTGGGTTTGACGGCCTCAATAGGTATTGCTATGTAGGCAGTGTAGAGGCACTTCAACCCAAACTGCTAACCCCTTTTACAAGACTTCCAAGAAGATAGGGTTTCAAGAAGAGAAGACTGATTTCATAAATTTACACAAATCTTCCAAATCTAGGATCGCACACAAAGCTCCTCCCAAGGCAAACAAACATCCAATTTCATAAACGAACCAATCCTATTGGTAGTCCTGCCTATTCCTCCTAGTTTTAGGCCTAGATCAGTGCATCAAAATACAGAAAAGCTAAGTGCACTATCTTCTTGTGATTTTACCATGTTTAGCAAGTGCCCTAATTGATCAAATATCTTGTTGTTTACTATACTTGAATGTCAAATTATCAATCTGAATATACACGCTTTCAAGATTTCAACCCTAATTCAGTGAGCCTGACCCTCACATAATATAGATATTAGGGGTTAAATTATTTGGTGAACCCGCATATTGATCTTACACAACCTTCCCCCACCCCGAGGTTTCTCTTTGTCAAGTTTTTCCTTTCTTTTCTTTGTGCGTGTTTCTATTTTATGCCCTCCTGACGAAGTGCTAGGATCAATGGTCAGCCAGTCGAACACATTCAGTTCCATTACACCTCTAAAAAAAGCACAAATCTAACGGATACCCCTTTTCCTATACCTGATGCTTCAATCATTCATGAGAATGTGTAAGGTGATAATATCCACATGCCTTATTCTAATCAAGATACTCCTGAAAATCAAGCCAATCTCGATCAATCAAAGGCTCAAATAGAACCCATATTGATGAACTTCACGGTGTCAAACTTGATCAGGATCGTACTTTATCCAATTTTTGCAAAGGCCTCCATATGCATCCTAACAATGTAGATAAGGTTATCCAATTGCTACCTCTAAGGCTGCCCGCCAAACCCAACCAATTCAATCTCTAGTGGAATCTCCCTTTCGAGTTCTCAATCCTACATCCACCATACTTCCATTTACCATTGGCATGGGGACACCTCATGTACCCCAACAAGTTTCAATACCTATCCCAACTCCTATTACAATTCCATCACCTCTTGTGCATACGCATGGGCCCTAGCCACCTCATCTTTTGCACATTCCCTTGAGAAGACCATTTTTGATCTACAGGCTAATGTGTTGCAGTTAGAGAAGGGTATATCCAGAGCTTCCCATGCTATGGATCCACAACTATTACTTTACATTTCGTTGGAGCCCAAGGTGGCCTCCTATTTTTTACCCATAGGCTTTGTTACTCCTAAGCTTCCGATGCACGAAGGTAAATGGGATCCCCTACAACATCTTCAAGCCTTCCACGCAACATATCTAGACTACACTTACAATGATAAGCTTCTCACTAAGTTGTTTCCACGAAGTCTCAAGGATTATACACAACAGCAGTTCTATGATCTCCCTCTTCCCTCAATGAAGGCATTCAATCCTTTGGCCGATCAATTTCTAGCACATTTTTCAATCAATATCAGTGAAAAGGTCTCTTGTGCACAAATAGAAAAGCTCCAACAAGGATCACATGAGCCAATCAATGACTATGTGTTGAAATACAAAACTAGATTTTACTAAGATGAACAATTCACTTACGGGTAATGAGCTTCAAGATTCATTCACACAGGGTTTACTAGCACAGTTGCAAGAATCTATTATGTTCGACAAATTTCAATCTTTCGATGAGCTATGTTACACCCTTAAAGAAAGAGAAGTCAAGCTCTTGGCATTGAATAAGGTCAATGCAACTAATGCACCAATTACAGGGCGGGAGGTCCCAACCCCGAGCGCATATACCCATATAGATCTGAGATCTATATAGAGGGGGGGGGGCCGGATCTTCGCTGAACCTGCACCCGCACCCGGCCCATATATAGATAGGCCTGCACCCGCACCTGCACCTGCTGAACCCCGCTCCACACTCTGCTTGCTCCCCTATATATAGAACTCACTCGTATATATCATATCCGCCCGGGGTGGGCATCAATATAGAGAGAGGGAATCTAATGAAGGGACACATGATGCAAAAGAACAATCAACGCTATTTCACAATCAACCACTAAGCGGCAGTTCACACGGCTGTCATCTCCACTACATGTTATACTTCAAAAACTGCTTGTGTGTCTATCTCTCCCTCTGCTTGTGGAGATTGATACAAGCAAACCTCAACCTAAATCCTTCAATTTTAATGCCTATTGTGACTATCATTTGTGTATCAAACATTCTACAAATCCGTGTTTCAAGATAAAGCATGTGATATAGGATCTTATTAACAACCATACTGTTGAATTGAGCACCCCTCAAAACAAATCTAGGTAAATGAGAATGCAAAGCTAAAGATATTCAATGATCCACTACCCAACAATGGCACAACCAAGAATAAAGGAACTTTAGAGGCACATCATGCGTACAACGTGCAACCTCTTCCAGCTACATATAGTCACCCCCTCAATGTTATGATTGGAACAATTACTAACAACACTCCACCTCCACAGCCCATGATTACATTCAATGATAGCTAAATAGTGGATGATGACTTGAATAGGCATGCACTTGTCACATTTTCCAATGATCAATGACACGAAGCGCAAGTATTATGTGTATGATCAGGAGTTCTATGTGATTGTGCAAGCGCCCAAGAAGTGGAGACATTACTTGTTGCCAAAGGATTGTGTTCTATATATGGATCATCAAGTGTTACAATTCATAAATAGTCACGGAAAGTTAAATCGGCGACATATGGAGTGAGTTGAATTCTTACAGAGCTATTATTTTGAATTGAGACACAAAAGTGGAAAATCAAACCAAGTTGTTAATGCGTTAAGCAAGAGAATTCTTTTGTTGAATGAGTTCAAATTTGATGTCATAGGATTTGATTCTATGAAAGCGCAGTATGCAAAGGATGAAGATTTCAGCAAATGTGGAAATCTTGCGCAAAACCAATGAGTGGCAATAGGCCACCATGGTTGGATTAGCATGTACAAGAAGGATTATTGTCAGAAAAGCACAGTTGTATATACCTAGAGTTTCAATGTGTGAGAATTTGGTTAAGGAGAAAAGTAGTGGTGGATTGGCAAGACATTTTAGCTATGAACATTTCAAAATTTGATGGACAATTACTTTAGGCCACGCATGAGCTCAAATGTGCACAAGTTTGTTCAAGAGAGTAGAGTTTGTCCATTGGTTAAAGGCAGAAGTCAACATACAAGATTGTACCAACCGCTACCTATTCCAGAGAAGCCATGGGAAGACATAAGTATGGATTTTGCTTTAGGTTTGCCTAAGACACAGAGCAAGCGATTCAGTATTTATGCTTGTTAACAGATTTTCAAAGATGACAGATTTTGTGTCTTGTAAGAAGACTACTATTTGTGTTTGTTGACAGGTTTTCAAGGATGACACATTTTGTGGCTTGTAAGAAGACCACTGATGCAGCTAACATTGTGAATTTGTTTTTCATTGAGATTGTGACGCTACATGGTTTTCCATGTAGTATTGTATCAGAAAGGGATATAAAGTTTGTAAGACATTTACGGAGAACATTGTGAAGAAATTAAACACCAAGTTGCACCTAAGTTCAGTGTGCCATCCACAGATAGATGGACAAACAGAGGTATTCAACAAGAGATTAGGTAATCTCTTGAAATGTTGGATTGAAGGTAAGCCACAAACATGGGATAATATTATGGCGCAAGATGAGAGCTTATAATAATTCAATTAACAAAAGTATAGAAAAGACACCATTCCAAATTGTGTATGAGTCAGGTCCAAGAGGAATTGCATAATTGTGCAACATGAGGAGCGCAGAAATAAGAAGTGTTGATGCAGAAGATTTTGCAGAGCATATGAGAGGTACATGAACAAGTGCGCAGACATTTGGAAAAGATTACAACGCAATATAACCAATGCATAAACGTGAAGATGAGAGAAATAGAGTTTCAAATTGGAGACATGGTCATACCACACTTGTAGGAAGAGTTTTGAAAGGGACTTATAACAAGTTGAAGCTAAAGAAGATTGGACCATGTAGAGTGTTGCGGAAATTTACGAAGAACACATATGAAATTGAGTTACCAGAAGGAGAATATAATTCACCTATCTTCAACATGGCAGATTTGAATCCATCTCATGATGCACAAAATATGGAAGAAAGCACACATTTAATTCAAATTAAGAGATTGATTAGACAGAGCAGATGCCAGAGAAGGAACATAGAGATAGAAAGAGTACTTGATTTAATAATCAATAAGACAACAAGAGACAAGCATACAAAGAATATTTGGTCAAATGGAAGGGCTGAGAAATTGAGGATGCGACTTGTATAAGTACATTTGAAGCTGCAAAATATGGAATATCATCAACAAAGTCGTAAGCAAGAGCTTAGGGTGTATGATGTAGTAGCATACGCGTTCACTTGCAATCTTACATCATTCTAAAACAGAATAGTTTTGAAAGTAAGCTTAGTCTAGCAGTGCACAATGTTTCCTATTTGCGTCTAGTCCTTTGTTTGTAATCACACGAGGTCGGTTTTGTGCCAATGTCTTTATAAGTGTTTTATGTAGCTTGCGAGTGCACAAGTATAATGTTATCCTTTTGCGCAAGTCTTGTTTTCTCTAATGTTTCGTGTAGTTTGTCGACGAGCACAAGTGTCCATAATAGTTCATAGTTTTGGGGTTGTGTGATGCACGAGCATCACTCCAAGGGTTAGTCTAGGCATGTATTAATCAATTTTGGCTTGTGTAGGTCTTAGAAGTGTCATTAGAAGTTCATAGTTGTCATTTCATGTGGTCATGTAGTGCTCTAGAGGTCAGAATTTTAAATCTTGGGGTTTCCCTCCAATTTTGACAATTTGAAATTTTGAATCTTTTTGGAGCCAATTTTGGCTTTCTAGGCTTGTGTAGGGGTTTTTAGGTGCTTTTCAAGCATGTCTTAGGTTGTTCTAGACATTTTATGTTATTGGAGCCTCTTCTAGGGGTCTAAATGGTGTAATAATCTCTTAAAGCTTAATACAAACTCCTTCTTTGTAAGTCTAAACTCTTCATATGACCTTTTATATGAAGTAAACCATGCATGCAGAACCATAGTTCCATTGTAACTATAAGGATTAAAACTCAAGCAAGAGGACTATAAGATCTAGTTTGTAACTATTTTTCATCATTGATCAATCGATGCAAGAAGATTTGGAGCTCCAAATAGGGTTTTGGTTTGAATTTGTTTCCATACAGTCTTAAAAGGAATCATAAATCTGTGTATGACATTGAAGGATTGAGAGGAACAAGTTTCCATGAATAGTTCACAAGCTACAAATAGTTGAGAGGAATGTATTGGATTCTGTTGAGGCTCTAGGTGGTGAGATTAAAGGTTTTTAATTGGTTTAGATAGAAATATCTAAGAACTTTGTAATAGATTGTTTTATAACAAGTTGGCATATGTTTTGGTATCCATTGAAGGGAATCTTCCATAGAGGTAGAAATCACAAGCATAGTCAGTTTATCAAGCATTAAGAGACTTCCCCAGTCCTTAATAGGGGTGCAGATGATAGAGAAGGCATTGAATTACTAAGGAAGACACCAAATACAAAGGAGTCCCCTACTTCCACGGTCTCAGCAATGCAGTTGAGTCAAAACTCGTCATTAGCAAGGTGAGAATCTTTACTGGTAAGTCTTGAAGTTCAAGAGAGTTTGTTGAGCACAGATGCAAACAAGTGGGTATTGTATCTAAGAAAGGAGATTAAGTGTTTTTATAACTAAAAGAGATCCCTCGGGTTCTCAGAGAAGCCCTCATAGGGTTTTAAGGACAATTTGCTTTTGAAGGAATAGAACTCATTGATAGGGTTCCAAATTTATAAGTAACAATCTTTAGACCTCCCTCCATACAATTTATGAAGAAATTTGCATTGAGAGCTCCCCAGATAGCAAAGAAAGGTGACAGAACTATTTCAGCACTGTAGCTCTCAATAAAGACCTAATTTTTATCCTATTCTTCTGAAATTCGAGCATTTCTTGCAAAGAAGAGATGCTTAAAATTTTGCAGAGAGGCCTAACTTCCAAATGAGTATTTGAAAAGCTAATTTTCTTGGGGAATAAACCTTTGACTCAAAAGTTATACTTGTTTTAATTCTGGGGCAGGGCTAGTAGAGAGAACTAGGCTTGCAAAGGAGATTTGTGAAGGAAGTAGCATTTACACCAAGAATTGAATCAATCCCTCTTGCCCACACCTGAGCATTGAAAAAGGGTACTCAAAAATGACCTTGGTCTATTGGTGTGATTGGTAGATTGTTCCAACTGCACAAACTAGTATCATCATTCTTCTCAAGAATTTGCCAAATTAATACATTTTGTTTTTGAAGAAAGAACTCAAACTCGGGCATATTTAGAAGACCCTCCTAGGCGTTTAACATTAGTTAAAGTTTTAGGATGCTTAAAAACCACTTCAAGGGCCGGAAAATATTCAAGAATAGACTCATATTTTTGGAGAATACTCGCCGATTAGAATCAAGAGGCCGATTTAATAAGTGAGTGAATGCCATTAACTCGAAAACCTGACATTTGGAGAAATAATTGTAGCATTGTTTAGGAGACGTACACTAGAAACACTCAAAAATGTGATTTTGGGATTGTTCAACAAAGGAAGGTATAAGGCTCTACAGCACTTCATTTTCATTCACACAACCATTTGAGCTTTGTATAGATATGAAATTTATGATGATATTTTTCAATGACAACCATCATAAATTCATAGCACTTATCATCCAGCTGTTGTATTCAAATGATAAGGCTTGTATTGTGAATTCAAACCTAATAGAAAACACTTGTCCAAAATTTTATACTTGTTTGAGACAGTTAAGCTAGATGTTGCCCACACTTGGAAATTTATAAAGGGTTTCCAAAACCAATTTGCAATAAATTTTTCAGTGGCTGAGTATTCCCTAGTGTTCGCCAAGTCTTGCCGAGTTTTTGCCGAGTAAAAAAAATTGGTCTGTCGAGTATTTGTTGAGTACGAGTATGCGAACTATGATCAAAACTAACCAAGTTTTAGTGATTACAATCAAATTTGTGGAATGAGATTAGCATGGTTAGATAGTAAGTGAACATGTTCTCAAGGTTGAATGAGTTAATTAGAGAATATGAAGTCAAAATTAGCATGTTTTAGAGGTTTCTTGAGTTGTGAAAAATAAGAATTTTGCAAACTAGGAGGGATTGACTGAATGTTGATTGAACTAATTTTGTTTGAGTGTGTTGAAAGTAGTGTATGATCTGCATCTACATCATTTGGTATCAGAGCGAGGTTTAAGAAGAGATTTGCAAGAGAAGGGAAGAGTGTCAAAGATGCCACCAAGAAGGAATCCAGTAGGGGAGAGAGCAGTAGTAGAGAGAGCAACTACATTGCAAATGGGTGAAGTCATCCTTCAAGAATTGAGGAATACGAGAGTCAATTATGATGTTAGGCTTGCAACAGTGGAGGCTAACCAGAGAAGAGGAGTAGAGATAGGTGACTTAAGTGACGAAGAAGTGGCTCCAAGACCACAAGAAGCAGTTGAAGAAGAGAGAGAGATGAGGAAGAGTTGAGACTTGAAAGGTTGTTGAAGGTAGTGAAAGGTGAAGGATCCAAGCCCAAATTGGAATTACCAGTGTATGTAGGTAGCTTGAATGGAGAAGAACTCCTTGACTGGATAATAGAGTTGGATAAATACTTTGATTTTGAGAATGTTCCTGAAGACCAACAAGTTAAGTTTTCGAGAACAAAATCTCAAGGGGTCATGCATCCCTCTGGTGGGATTATGTTCAAGAGGAGAGGAGAAAAAAGAATAAAGCCAAGATCAAGTCATGGGATAGAATGATAGCAAAACTGGAAGGTAAGTTTTTGCCTAGTGATTACATGACTAGTTTGTATAGAATTTGAGGCAAAAAGAGTTAAGTGTGAAAGAATATACTGGAGAATTTTATAGGTTGAGCATCAAATCAAGTCATATGGAGGGTGATGTGGACAAAATTGTTAGGTATCTTAAAGGGTTAAGATACAATATACAGGATGAACTAAGCCTTGCTAGTCCTAGGACACTGAAAGAGTGTTATCAGTTGGCATTGAAAGCTGACGATAAGATTAATAGAATCAAAATGCAACATGTTAGAGGGTACAAAGGAAAGGAAATCAAAGGTAAAGGGAAGCAAGCAAGCAAAGAACAACAACAAGAGCAAAGAAAAGCAAGTAAAGAGGCTAGTTTACAAGCACAAGGTGCTATGAGAAGTAAGTATGAATGGAGGAGAGTAGAATTCATAGGAATATGTTTTCAATGTAATAGGTATGTAGGTCATAAGGCATATCGGTGTCTAGAGAATTCACAAATAAGAAACAATAGAGGAGAAGAAGGAAATCAGGTTGTGGAAGGTGAAGAAAAAGAAAGTGTGGGTTCAGTAACGCAAGGAGAACCTGAAATTGGATAAGCATTAATAACAAGGAGAGTGATAATGAGTTCAAGAAAAAAGAGTGAAGAACCATCTCAGAGGAGGACCTTATTCAAAACCATATGCAAATCAGGGGGTAAGTGTTGTAGACTCATTATTGATAATAGTAGTACTGATAACATAGTTTCCTCCAAGATGGTTTAAAAATGAATTTGAAAAGAGGGAGACATTCTAATCCATACAAAGTTTAGTGGGTTTAGAGAGATCATCAGGTGTTGGTAAATCAACAGTGTTTAGTTGATTTTCAAGTTGTTAGATATCATGAGTTGTGTGATATATTTCCCATATATGCAAGTCATCTTCTATTGGATAGACCTTGTAAATTTGATAGAAAATCCATCCATGATGGATGGGAAGACACATATAAATTGGTGAAGGATGAAGTTAGGAATACATTGAATCCATTGAAGGATATGAAAGCATGGTATGAAGAGCAATCAAGAGTGATGTTCATGGGATTGAAAGCATTTTTTTAGTAGGAAGGAGAAGATGAAGTGATGGAGAAAATAGCTAGAAACATTAAGAAGATGTGGGAATGGATAAGTGGAGAAAGAGAATACCAATGTATCTTATAAAGGAAGATAAGTGAGAAATTTGAAGGAGGAACATCAAATCATACTAAAAATAAGGACAAAGATCAACAAGAAGAGATAGTCAAGAAAAGAGACAACTCAACACATAAGGTGAACATGAAGCAATCAGACCTAGAAGAGGAACAAAAAAGTCATGAAGTAAGAATCAAAATAGTCGAAGGAAGCATAATGTTGCAAAAAAAGGATAAAGTAAGGATACAAAAGACATAGACGTCAAGAATAAAGGACATACTCATATTTTTAAAACTAAATTTGCTTTGAATGTTGTTTATATAGGCCTGACACTTGAAATGATAGAAGATCAATCACGTGAAGGAGTATACTTCAAAAAAGAACCACACTTTCTTAATTTTGAAGGTGAAATGAATAAAAAAATCCAAAGGAAGGTGTCAAACATAGTTTAACAATCAAGGCACATCAAGAAACATCACATGTGAGCATGAACCAAGTGTATAATCTTTAGTCAAAAGGTGAAAAGGACAATATAAAGTCCTATTATAGTTAATGGGATCACGAAGGTAACTGATTCAAGGACGAGAAGACTTGAAAAGAGCATGGTACATGAACTAGAGACATTTGAAGTAACAAACTCAGTCAAGAAGCATTCTAAGGAGATCAAGTTTAACTGGAAGAAAAGAAATAAGAGGAACCAAGCTTACAAGCAAAGATACATGAGAAGAATTCTATTTCCCCTTAGGAGTATGATGCACAGACATCACCCTAAGGGTTAGTCTAGGCATGTAATAATGAATTTTTGGCTTGTATAGGTTCTTTGGAGGTGTTATTATAAGTTCATATTTGTCAATTGGGGTTGACTTGTAGTGATCTAGAGGTCAGAAATTCAAATCTGAGGCATTTCCCTCCCATTTCTAGCAACTTAAGTTTTTAAATCTTGTTTGGAGCCAATTTTTGCTTTATAGGTATGAGTATGAGTTTTAAAGTTCTTTTCCATCTTGTCTTTAGCTTTTTCTAGACATTTTATGTTATTGGCGCCTCTTCTTGGGGTCTAAATGGTGTAATAAGCTCTTGGAGCTTCACGCTAGCTCCTTATTGTAAGTCTAAACTCCCATATGACCTCTTATTGAGTAAACCATGGTTCCATGTAACTAAAAGGATTCAAACTCGAGCCAGAGGTTTAAAAGACCAATTTGTAACTGTTTACATCATCGATCAATCAAGGAATGCATGTTGGTGCTCCAAGAACGAAAAGGAAGAAGATTTGTCAGTTTTGTTTGCAAACAGGCGTAAGGAATAGCTCAAATCTGTGTATGGGTGTATGAAGATCATCTTGCAATGAAAAATTTCAGTCTAGAATGATGAAACTCAGGTAAGAGGCCTTTTAAGAAAAGAATTTGATTACATTAGTACAATAATTTGTGGATTTTTGTGATATAGGACTGGAATGAACTTAAGAATACCTGTAGCTTGTGATTTGTAAGATCAACTCAGTCAAGACAATTTACCTTAGGGGAGGAAATTGGCCAAGAAGGGGATATTGGGCTTGAATAGAATAAAAGAGTCGTGCAATCAGTCCTTTCAGAGGTCTTGAAGAAAGAAAGAGACAACAATATTCCATTAGAACCCTTAACAGTCAACAATACCATGTTCTAGAGGGCAGAGCATGAAGGATTGAAGTTCAAACACGTGTGTCAAGGTGTGCATGGGCTTTGCTGGTAAGATTAATGGTTGAGGAATGTCTGCACAGTCGTGATAAAGGTCATTTGAAGTCTTGAGATCACATGTTAATCAATTGGTGAAGAAAATTTCACTCTTAGGCCCTCTGTAGCAAACCCTCAGGGTTTAAGGAAATTGAGGCATTCGAAGATCAAGAACCCAAATCCAGACCTTGAAACTCTTAGGAAATAATCTTTGACAGTTCCTTGTTAAGAATTAAGTGGAATTTTGTGTGGAAAGGTCCTCAGGAAGAAGAAAACTCAGACAGTTATATCTCAATCCTGTAGCATGCCATAAAAGACCTGATTGAGGTCTGAGACAGTAAAGTTGAGATATCTTTTATAAAGAAAGTATAGGTGAATCTTCTCCTACAGGTAGAAAACCCAAATGGGTGTCCAAATCAGTGATTTGTTCGTTAATTGAAGCAGTGTATCAAAATATATGCTAGATTTTATCATGGGGTAGGGCTGGTAAGATGAGTACAAGCTTAGAGAGACAAGAGTGAAGAAGAGACAAATGCACTAGGAATTGAACCAAGCCTTTTTGCATGCACCAAGACCTTGATAAAGGGTATCCAAAACCATCAATAAATTTTCCAGGGGCATGAGCCCCAATGAAGAAATATAACATTTAATGCAATACATATCCCCTCAAGTCGCCAAAAAGGGACTTTACGTGGCCCCAACGAAGAAACATAACATTAAATGCCAAAAGTGTCCCACTTAAGTGATCCCAACGACAAAATAGAACACAAAGGGCCCATTAGACCCTCCTAACGCCCAAAATATAACAAAAACATAGTAGGAAATCATACAACCATCCCCAATAACCTCCAAAGTCATTAGTCCGTTGGGAATGACCAAGGCTAAGACCAAAATAGGGCCGTTAGGCCAACTGCTCGGAATTGGGGACATTACAGGGCATTGTAGATTGTTCCAAACACAAACCATCAACCTAGGTCTCAAGAACCCTATTTGGCAATTTTTGCATAATGTGATTAACCTGACCAATTCTTGTGCTTTGAATGACTTTGATGGTTGAGTTAGCCTGGATAAAGGATAATAAACATGTGTGAAGCATTGGACAAACCCTTTTGAGCATTTTGGGCAAAATAGCATATTTGAGGGTTTTCTTACATTGTCAAGAAGTGAGATTTTTGCAAGGTTGAGGGGAGTTTTTAGTTGCCTAACTAGTCTAATTGCTTGAGTCAGTGATTTGAAGGTATGCTCTGCATCATTGTGGCATGTCCACAGGAACTTAGAAAGGTCTGTGGTATCTTCTAGAGTCCAGAACAACTTTCAGAAGATAGTGCAAGCATGTATTTCAATAGCGCAGTGCCGAAGCATGTTTACAGCAGAAACAGTTTGTGCGCAGAAAATCACTATTTCATGCAAGGTATCACTGTGAGAATTTTCAAAGGCTCGTGTTACCTACATGAGTTCATCTCAGTATTGTGTATCTAGTATCTACCATTGAAATCAAATGATCATTGACGTTGATTTAAAATAGCACACAAAGATTCAATTGAGAGGCCAATGCACAGTCTTATGCACACAGGTGGTTTGGCATGTAGCTTTCAGAGTTTCAAATACATCATTGTTTGAAGCAACATGGGTTACCATAACCCATAATTGTAACCGTAGCGCTGAATCATTTGCATCAAGCTGTCTTGTGAACAATTGGGCCCTATCTTGCATTGGATTGCGCCGCACCTAATAGCATATGAGTCACTTGTAAATTTGAGGCAATGATGTATGTAGGTGGGTCTTGCATCTATATACGCATGCCCCTACACTTGTTAGTCAACAGCAAGCTGAGTGTTGCGAGTTCTAGAGACTAGTCAATTCTAGAGAGGTTGTGTTGTAAGAGTTGACACAATATATGGTTACTTATATTATGAATGTTAATGAATTCTTTCTAACCTTAGATAGTTACTTGTATTGTGGGCTGCCTCCTACAACCATTAATTTCAAGAATCTTATGTTAGTCAAGCCTACAATGTTAGTACTGATACAAACAATTGCCAAAATATCCTTAAAATGTGTTCTTGTTCCTCTCAAGAAACTAAATAGTATGCTACACTCTCAAAAGAGTTCTTGTAAGCCTTTGCAAACAAATACTCCAATATAAAGGATATGTTCTACGAAGATGTAGTTCATAATAGCATTGGATAAGTGTTAAGCCAATATGACGAAAGCAACATCCCATTGGATTCCTTTAATGTTCCCTTGGAAAATGTTGAAATTACAATTTAATTTTAAATTTGCTTTGGTGAAATTGAGGGGTCAAATATTAACCCGTGCTTATTAGGATGCTCAAATTAAAAGTTCGACTACAAATATATTGTCCAATAGTACACATTGGTCACTGAAGACTACACAATACCGATGTCATAGTGGTTACAGCTAATCATAGGAGGAATCACTCTAGCCCTGCAAACGTAAGTCTAATAGTCTCACCATTGTCTACTCAGCAAAAGGCTTTGCCCTATTGAATTGGACATTAGCTCAAAAAAATTAAGTTGATTAAAACTTATTCCATTAGGATGATTAATTGCATTACCTACATTGCCAAGATAGTTCTAGTTGCAAAAAATTAAGGACCAAGTGGGGCTTACAACACCTTTTGTAACATCAACAAGCATATTCCAAAGACAATTTTCCCCTTCCATGCATTGTTCAAGAAGAGCAGCCACAAGATTTGCTTACCCCTTGAGGCACCTTTTTATTATGTCAAGCTCCCTAAGGCCCTAAAAACATTGAGGCAACAGGACAACATTCCATGTCTTGCATTCATTGACATCGTTAATAAGGTAAATCATAGAGGAAAGTAGATCACCTTTGTCACATTCACATTGTCTTTGAATTTTTCCCACAGGGCAGGGAGTTCTACTTAAGGATATGTTCGTCATTTTCATCACACTAGAGGCCTGCATCAACAAAGTAAATGAACTTTACAAGAAACATGCATCTAATCTTCGCAAGACTACATATAAGAGCAACTGTGGGTCATGAACCCATTAGTGATCGCTTTCATCTTTCATAATGTGTATGTGGGCTTTCCATTCCTTATAAGGCAGCAGTCTCATCGAGGGGGCAACCACAGATTAATAAGGGGCAGGTGGTCCAGTACAAGAGTGAATGTTAACAAACTTTAAAAAACAGAATCGTTGCCCCAAAATGTGGAGCGACAGCTGCGTAGGACAACCATTTCCAGCAATGGTAAGAGGTGGGGAGCGGGACTTTTCTGTTAATGCAATACATTTTTTATGGCCAGATGTTATGCTGTCAGTATCTCAATCTGGGCTATAATCAAAAACAGTGTATCTCAATCTGGGCTATAATCAAAAACAGTGTATCTCAATCTGGGCTATAATCATCTATCTGGGACTATACCTGCATGCTGGAAAGGAATGACAAGCTTGAAATCAATATAATCGAAATTTACCCGTTTGGAAGGCTATTTGTCTGAGTGGGATTGGAAATGCAACGCTTCGCATCTGCTGGCTTTTTCAAACAAATTGTTTTCTGGACATATTTCAGGCCAAAAATATGTTAAATAACAAGCTCATAAAAATAAAAATAAAATTAGTAGTCTTTAGTAAAATTGTGATTTTGTGTCATGAAATTACATGAACAGCAGTCAGTGAGCTATCAGAACTCTCCTATGTTTGCATGATCGTAAGAATTTGGGATTTTCTTGGGCATGTTGGTCATCGGTTTGTTTCAACAACCAGTTCTGGCTGTATTTTCTAGTACATATGGGCAATTTAAGTTATAATGCATGAGATTATTCAACCGCATAAATTACTCAATATTCTCAGAAACTTTTGCTGAAAAAATCTAGGAAGAGCATGGGACCACAGGCATGCAAACTTTTCTTATAAACTCTTCTATAATTTATCTCCAGCACCTGCTAGAAAATAAAGCATTGCCTCTCCATCGGTCCCCTGCCTAATTGTAATTTATTGGGTAGGGTTTGGGTCGATTATCTCTTAATGTGTATCTTTCATGAATAGTTTCATTACCCACTCAATTTTATATTTTACTTTTCACTTTATTCGATCCTTTGCTTTTGCTGTGGCCTAAAACTAGAAGTCATAAACATGTATGAGTCCAATCAATTACAAAACGCTTGCACTAATTACTAATGCAATGACACACAACAATCACTTATAAAGGCCACAGACTAGTTAGCGCCTCCAAAATTTTGAGAGAAACATCAACTTGCATATATAAGCACTCCCTAAACAGGGCTTATCAAAGGATGCTAAATTGGAAATCCCTGGTGATTCAAAAAGTAAAATAAGAGAAAGGGGATAGGATGATATAAACGGATCGATATCTCAGTTTCAATAACTTGGATGTCAACCATGAATTGAAAAATCTGAGTGTCCATCAATCTGAATTTAGATAGTTTAAAATATATTATAATAGAAATTTTAAGATTGGTTAAATGGTTCGGCAAAGCGTTTGTTTAAAATAGATAACAATTTTATTTGCTTGCAACCAATCAATAAACTGCTTTGAGTTTGGGTTTAATCAAATAAGTGAACATTTTATTTTTAACAATATAATTCAGTATCTGATCTACAATAATACCTGCTGTAATGTCAGAAATTCACAGATTATTGGCAGTTACATCCATAAATCATGGTATTCATTAATTTCTTCATCGGCCCTCCTCTCTGGCTCTGTTGGCATTTCATGTTGACAAGGGTCCTTTCTCCTGCAAGACTGTTTTACTGTATAGCTTTGTATTTAGCGACTTGTGTACAGTTTAACTGTTTGGGATAAACCCCTCTTTACTTGGTTTTATTTCTTCCTAATTTTAGTTTCAGACAATTTATTTTTTGTTGTTAGAAATCATTTAGGTCCTCTTAGCTATACATAATGTATTTTGAGTTCCGTCAACCTGCTCTATCGCTTTGGGAACATCAACATAATTTCTCTATAATTAACAACAGAAATCATAATCACTTAATAGTTCATTCAAAGCATTCGCTGAGTTACAAATTAAAGAAGAAATGGGAACAATAAAGTACCACATGGATCCATTTTGGGCATCATCCGCAGGGCTGCAGGAATATTTTGGAAAACCTGTCTAGCAGCGTCAAACTCCTCTCTGATTTTTGAAACCTCGCTTTCAGTAGCATTGCTCTCTAGAGAAGCTTGAAGATTACCACATTTCAATATCTCATTTTCCAATAACTGCCCACTACTAAGACTCCCGTGACTTTCTGCTGCCTCAGTAGCCAGAATTTCCCCTGACTCAGCAGCCAACCTTTCCTCCTTTCCAGCAGCCAGATTTTCCTTCGTCTCGGTAGCAACATTTTCCTCTGTCCTAGCAGCACGAGTTTCATCCGTCCCAGCATTCAGATTTTCCTCTGTTGCAGCAACCAGATTTTTCTCTGTTTCAGCATTCATTTCCCCCTCCCTCATTCTCCCACAAATTGAATCTTCACGCCAATAAAATTAGACGATTTATTAAGTACCTCTCAGTGTTTATAAAGCAACTATTTCCTAGGATCAGCCTTCCATACACAATTATTAGTTGAACTGAAATAAGTTTTGCTCATTGTGTGTGTATACGGATAAGCCTGTGTGCACCCCACCCCACCACCCACACAGACAAATATATATCTAGATAGACTTTCATTCGCATATATACAGACATATACCTACATATATACACAAATATATATGTATATATACACAAGAATATACATAAATGTATTTATACATATGAGTATATACAAGAACAGAAATATTTGTAAATGCAGGTATACATACACATAAACAGACATCCACCCCCTCGTATACACGTACACACACAAATATACAATTATATACATCCGAGAATACACATACACGTATACACAAGTGCACATATAGATGTAAGTGTACATAGCACATATGTGTGTGCAGTCGTACGTATGTACATATATGTATGTTTTTCTGTCAAATCCGGTACAAGCGTGTGTAGATAACATAGAAATTTACAGGCATCGATCCTCACCTTTTGAATTTACTCCACAAAATGAGCTCAACGCAACAAAGAATGTCCTACCACCGCCTTTAACATCGTATGCGTAGTTTAATTGACAAAATGCGTGGCCGCCCTGCACAGGAAACCAAGCTCTCTCATGTTGCATTTCAAATACATACCAGAGTCACATCGTACTACGCAAATTTAGTGCTAATATAAGAAATGCTTGCAAAATGGTTGGGCAGAAACCCTAAGTTAAATGAGATGATGAATTCAGAAAATGTGCTAAATGCACATATATATATACAACAGTACGGATTACAAATATTGAAAGCCAGGCTCGGGCTCTCTTTCTATGCAAAGATGGAAAATAATTTTCTGTGAGTAAATTGCTTAAACCTTCATCTTAATGGTGTTTGTTCCATTATGATGTTTAAGGGCAATCTGAGTGGCCCAGGCGAATGTTTTTCTTCTGATGAACTGCATTTTGATGGCTGTGGGTGTGGAAAGGCAGAGTTATTTTCTTTCCCTTGACTGCTGGTGGGTGATGGTCGAGGTGAAATTCGAAATCGGCGCGCAGAGAGGAGGAAGCTTATTTAAGACGGAGGAAAGAAAATTTTTGTGGACTGTTTCAAGTCCACAGCTGCAAGTGAGAAAAGAGTTGTTACAGACTTCTAATACAAGCGCAGAGGGAGGAGAATTAACTTCTACGACGGTACCAAAGAGAATGAATATTAATAACATGAACACAATAATAAGATTAGGTTTAACACGGAGTTTATTTACACACAATTTTGGTAGAGAGTATTTACTAGCAATTGCACCAGGGGTGCAATGGGAATGTCGATAGGATGTGTTGCGTAGCGGGAAAAAAAAAAAAGGGAAATGGAAGCACTTGGAAGTTATTGAAGAGCTTGAAAACAGGGAGAAGAAGTGGCAGAGATAAGTTAGGAAGCATTAATGGAATTCTAGTTGGAAGGATGAAGGGACCTAAACATTTAAGGAGGGTCGCAATGGGAATGTCGATAGGATGTGTTGCGTTGCGGGAAAAAAAAAAAGGGAAATGGAAGCACTTGGAAGTTATTGAAGAGCTTGAAAACAGGAAGAAGAAGTGGCGGAGATAAGTTAGGAAGCATTAATGGAATTCTAGTTGGAAGGATGAAGGAACCTAAACATTTAAGGAGGGTCATTTTGGATGAAGTGTGAGAAGGCAATGTTCTTCTTTTTTACTGATTTGGATGTACGCACCCTATGACATATTGCAATATCATTGGAAGGTAAAAGGAGAAGAGATTCAAAGACAATCAAGGCTCCTAACTCTGCAAAATGTTGTGAAAGTTAGACCCTGACATTCTTTATCTTCAATGTCAACAGTAGCTCTGTCCAAAGTGATACCCTGTGATTTATGTATTATTAGTGCCCAAGCCATCTTAAGTGGGAGCTGGTGTTGAGATCCCTAGGAAATTGGGCATATCGGAACATTTTGAGGATTGTCTTTAAGAACAACAAAGAGAGGTAGTTCTGGTGGTCGTGACCAAGACGTGTAATTAATGGAATTAACAACACCAATAGATCCATTGACAAGTCCAGCATGTACCCAAAGGTTGGAAGTAAGCATCATCTTTTGCCCAATGCAGAGAAGAACTATAGGTTGTAGTTGGTCATCATTTGGGTCGCAGTAAGTTGATTGGTGTGTGAATTTTGCATTGTAACAAGCAATAGGCACATGAAGAGAGAGTGACATTATTTTGTTGTGGTGGTCAACGAGATCATTCATTGCAAACAAATGTTGTGTAGTTTGAAACTCTTTTATCTCTTTAATAGAAAGAAATTTATATGTGTGTGTCATTAGTGTCTCCCAGTTAGTGAATTTTGGATTTGCATTTTGAATGTTGAGAAGAAGTTGACGAAAGGAAACTTGAGAAGGGTTTGAACCTTGTTGGCGAAAGATGGTTTGAAGGGTGACAAATTTGTCAAATCCTTTTCATAATGCAAAGCCATAAGAATGTTCAGCACACAGAGGTGTGTCCTTCATAGCAGGAAGTTGGCCAAGGTCCCCAACAAGGATGATAGACCTTCCCCCAAAGGCTATGTTTCTATGATAGGGAAAAGCCTCTCAGAGCCTCAAGTCAACAAGGGAAAGAAATTTTGGTCCTAAAAAACTCATTTCGTTAATAAAAATATAATGGACATGTTTTAGAAATTCCTAAAAAAAATCAGTGACTGCCCCTCCAATGGTTTCATTTATTTAATCGGTATCCTAAGACATGCATGTATTGTAGTAGCCGAAACGTTAAAAGCCACAACACCTATGGGAACAAGGACAAGCAACGGATAATTATTTGAGCCATCAAATGGAGGAAATGTTTCCTTCAAGGTGCCTATGTGGAAAGATTTTCCTAACCCTGTTGTCCCTTAAATGATAAGCTTCAGAGGAGGGAGAGAGTTTTGACAAGCACTATGTCGAATGATAGCATGGAATGCAACCTATTGTTCATGTGACAAATAACTATAAATGGTAGCAGAAGAATTTTGTATGTCACATTGGATTGGTGTCCCCTTATTGAAGCCAATGAAAGAAGGAGAAATTTCATACAAGTATGTTGGAAGGTTGTTTGCATTCCAATTGGAGTTGATGTCAAAGTCGTGACGCCCAAGCATATCAATCTCATTAAGTTCCATGTTGGTATAAAGGGTGAAGCTGGGAAAGAAACTTCCATTCATCCAATACAATAGTGTCTCGCATGCAACCCTCATCTGATGAAGAATCAGTATCAGATCCTAAATGCTCCTCAGGGGTAGCTCGAACTACATGCCAAGGACAATAATAGGGCCGCATTATTACCCAATTATTTATAATCCTAGTTGTGTTGCCACCGATATCTAAGCTTATTATGCGAAATGACTTACAAAGAAGCAATTCAAACCAACAAAAATTCTCAAAAGAAGATGATCCCATAGAGTGAATAATATTGGACCGGTGTGAAACCCACACTATAGCCTTTTCTTGGCACAACTTCCACTTCTTTTCTTTACGATGCAAGTCATAAGACCATGTGCAAGTTGCCTCAATGAGCAAAAGGATTTTAAGTGAGGAGGGCCTTTTTTGTATGCATCAAGGAAGGATGACGATTCTAAAGGAGCATTAGCATCAACCAACACACGCCACAAAATTTTCCTACCCACATTTATTGAAACAAACATGCGACTACAAAGAATAAGGGGTAACTTTTACAAGATATGACAAGTTTCTTGTGCAATGTGTTGAGTTGTGGAGCTTAATTGCTTCACATTAGCATGTTTTCTTAACTTGTTGGAATACAAAATAACCAACGTCGGTCAGGGGACTGGTATCGGTCAAGGCAATGAGGAACCGACATCGGTTACCTGTGTGTGATTGTTTTATTTAACTCACAGGAATTAGATCTAACCTTTTGATATAAAGTTAATCTAATGGTTATAATAGCATAGCTAAGTTGATTTAATTTTGTATATGGTTATATAAGCTAGAAAACTAGGGTTAGATGATAATAAGGGAGAATTGTAAGAAGGAATTCTCGGAAAGAGAAGAAGAGAAGCTTGTGAAGAAGAAACTATTGTACATCCAGGAGGTGTGGAAGATGGTAGGTCTTCATTGTATATTCTCTACAAATCTTTGAATAATAAGATTGATTGTTTCTTGGTGGACGTAGCCCACACCAGGTGAACAACGCTATATCTTGTGTATTGTTCTTCTGGTTTATTTCTGTATTTATTGTTTGTATGCTTAGATTTGAATAATATATTTGTACAACTGGTGTGATTGACCCCAACAACCGGTATCAGAGCTTTTTTGTTTGAGGAATTTGTGTGTTGATAACTTTATTCACAGAGGGGTTTTTGATTGAGTGGAAGCTACAGAAATGGCAGAAGATGGACAATACAAAGTTGAGAAATTTAAAGGTCATAATTATCAGTTATGGGAGATGCAGGTGGAAGATTATTTGAATCAGAGAGATCTATACTTACCGTTGGATGAGAAGGCAAGACCTACAAAGATGACTGACGAAGAATGGGAAATTCTTGACAGAAAGGCTCTGGGATCTATAAGATTGAGTTTGGCAGCATCTATGGCTTTAAATATTACCGAAGCAGCAACCACGACAGATTTGATGAAATCTTTAGCTAATTTATATGAAAAACCTAGTGTTTCAAATAAAGTTTATTTGATGAAGAAATTATTTAATTCTAAGATGCAAGAAAGTGAATCTGCATTAAGTCATTTGAATGATTTCCGGTCTATAATAATCAATTAAAATCGATTAATATTCCTTTTGAAGACGAAGTAAAAGCATTGTTATTCTTGTACTCTTTGCTAGATAGTTGGGATAACTTGGTAATGGTTGTTAGTAATACAATGTCTGCTACTAATATTGTAAAGTTTGATAATGTGGTTAGTATAATCCTGAATGAAGAAATACGCAGGAAAAATACAGGAGAATTATCATCTAGTAATGCTTTAAATGTAGAAAGCAGAGGAAGGCAGAAGGAGAGATCCAAGAGCAAAAGTAATGGGAAATCAAAGTTTAAGAATGACAAATCTAAATTCAGAGGTAAAGAAATAACTTGTTGGAATTGTGGAAAGAAAGGACATACAAAGAAGAATTGTTAGTTCAAGGAAAACAAAGAGAATGTACCAAATAAATGCAAAGAGGTAAATGTTGCAACTTCTGAGGTAATGTAAGATGCCCTTATTCTCTCTTTGGGTAGTAAAATTGAATCATGGATTTTAGATTTGGGAGCTTCTTTTCATGCTGACCCTAATAAGGGTTATTTCATAAATTATGTCCAGAGTAATTTTGGGCATGTTTATTTAAGAGATGATGAACCATGCAATATTATTGGTAAAGGTGAAGTTCATCTAAAATTACAAAATGGAAATACATGGATATTGAAAGATGTGAGACATGTGTCAGGCCTCAGGAGAGATCTAATTTCTACAAGACAACTAGGTGAATCTGGTTGCATGGTTACATTCACAGCTGACTATTGGAAGGTTACCAAGGGATCTCTTATTGTAGTAAGAGGTAAGCAGGTAAGAACATTGTATTTGTCTACCTATATTATTGATTCATTGTTTTGTGTTATTATAGACACCTATTTTTTGTTATAACGCCCCTCCGTCATCTCACATTCACATAATTTCCATTATCGCTTCTTTTTTTCTTAAATTAAATCAAATCCTATCTATTTACTCACATTATTTGATTAATTATCAAATGGGCTCCGTGTAGACCCATTTAATAATTCAACTTTTGGCATATCCCCATCCTTCACAAATTATTCAATTCATGGGTATTAATACACCCATCTGACACCCTTTTTTTAAATGGAATCTTTTATCTCACCCACCATGTCAATCATGCTCCCCACTCCATCTAATAATTCAAGCCATGGTCCCCGCATGATCACATCATATTTTTTAACTTAGGTTACTTTACTCAACCATGGGTATCATTTAACCTGCAGTTTAACCTCACATCCAATCTATAAATATGGGGTTTTCCCCATATTTCAAGGACACTGGACGGAGCATATATTTTTCAAGAAGACCTGGAGATACCTTGGCCTCGAGAAGAGAAGAAAGAGCTTAATTAAGTTTTGCCAGTTTAAGGAAAAAACCTTTGTCATGGTTCATTATCTTGCCATCTTGATGCCTAGTTCATCTCCATAACAGAGCACAAGCTAAGTTCCCTCGTCATTTTAGTTACTTTTCATTTTATATTCCATTACTACTATTCATGATCTGTTATTATCTTGTCTGACACGGGGCTTGACATCCTCCAAGGGAGTTAAAATCCTCTTGGAACCGGCACTATCCGGGTAACCCCCGCATATTATGATCTAATCTTATGTGTTTCAGTTTTACAGATCTAGCTTCTTTATATCAAACATCTATCAACTTTGTGCCCATATCATCCATCATCATCTCCAAGGTACTAAGCCCTTGTATACTTGATGTTGTTTAGCGTTTCTTGATTACTCGTACACTCATCTGGACAGGAACCTGGAAACGCAGATCAACATTTGGCACACCCGATGGGACCAGATCCTAGATTTGGTCATTTTGTTTGTTATTTTATTCATCTTTTCTAACTTGCTTGTTTCCAATATCTTAGTATTTTTTGATTTCAGGTTAGTACGGTCACTCACTGAAATCACCAGGAGGTACGTGCTCTGCTTGTTTTCTGTTGACATTTACTCCCATGGGATATAAATCTAGAAATTACCTTTGTCCTTCTAGTTGTCATTACATCTTATATTTTGTATCTTTTGTTTTTCCAACTCACCTGTTCATAGGATTGAGTATTATCGTTATTTGTTTCACATGTTACTTGCACTTTATCGTCGTTCTCTATCACGAAATACGTGGTATTTTCATTTAGAATGTATTTTTATTTGGTATTTTATAATCGGTCTATAGTTTTATATTTGTTGCATTAAAACAAGCAATTAATAATAATATATAAATAAATGTAATTTATACTTAAAATATATAATAATAAAAGAAATAAAAATAAATAAATTAAACAATAAATATCCTAAATTACCTCTCCCTTACCCGAGCTCTCCCATCCTCACTCAGCTCTCCCTATCTCCCTTCCGACCTTACATCCCGTCTAGCTCTCCAGACCCACATCCAGTTGCATCTCCCTTCTCCACTCCACTCTCCATCCAACCCAAGCCATCCTCTACTTCTTCCACCATCCTCTCTTCTCTCCATAAGCCATCAATCTTCATCCCCCTCTACCCGAGCTCCCATCTTCTTACCCAATCCTGACCCCTCACGCAGTTTATTTCACTGTCCCCAGTTCGACTTCCTCTTCGTCGTCCTCACGATGATCCACTTACCTATCTTGTCTATCCATTGTGTCCCCAACTTTCAAATCTCTCCACTCCAACTGAGTTATCTTGTGCCTTCCCGCAGCACATCACCCAACCACCTGTATCTCTCTACTCCACACAGACCCTCCGACGCAACTCTGATCCACACAACTCCCCTCTACCTGAGCTCCCGTCCAGCTTCCTCCCATACAGACCCTCCAACAGATTTCATCTTCCCATGCGCGAGCTCCCATCTAAGTCCTCTCCCCCGACTCTCTTTCTCCCCAACTCCACACCCATACTCGACCAACATACCTCCACTCACAACTATCCAGTTGCCTCCCTCTCTCTTCCTCCCGACTCTGCCCCACTCGCCCCACATACGACTCGACCCTATCCTACACCCCCAACCGGCATACACCATCCCACTCTCTCCATGCATACTTTCGCCAACCAAGGCGACCCCTCCATGTGAACTCCACATGGCTCGACCACACACACACTACATATTTATTTAATAATTTTAATTTACCTTTCATCTTTAGTTAATAATTTACTCCATAAATTATTCTTATAGCTTTAATGTTATTTTATTCTATAGTTCATTTCATAGCTAATTAATTGACTATAAACTACAATTTTGTTAATTAATTAGATTAATTAATTATTATTTATTTATTTATTTACGACGACACCATTTGTAAATTTTATTAAATATTTTTTTAAACTACCTTAACTAATAGCATTTATTATCTTCTTGCACGATAATGTCTATAACCTCACGACAACAATGTTAAGCTGCCAAAAACCAGTATTTACATCAAACACGCCACGCAACATGTTTTCATCGACCTTATTCACAATTGTGCATGATGTCATTCTAGAGTACTCAGACATTCCAGACCACTAAGTGGCACTTTCAAACAGGAAAAGCGTTCTCCATACCCCTCTTCCAGTTCTGAATGATGCACTTTTAAGGTCACTAGACGTTCCGAGTCCGTGATTAATACCTCTAGACACATCCAATCAAATAACACCGATAAGTGATTCTCCAGGTATTTCTCATTTTTCTCTATTTCCTCTTTTTTGCATCGAACTTTCCCTTTCCTGAGTGTCTGTATACATCGAACGTCACATTTCATTTTGGTCTAAACAAACCTTTTGCATCCTACATGATCACATAGCTTAAGTAAAGAATTTAACTCTCTGCATTTCACTTATTACACACTGCCTGAGACTGCACAAACATAATTAACACATCAAAACATTCCTCTCACCTAGTTAACTGATTGGGACCTAAACACCCAACAGGAAACCATCTCAGACATCTCCCAATCCATAACTACCTGAAACCAGCCTTAGACTCCTTTAGGTACCTTCATTACCTACTTTTCTTATCTATTCACATCATATCAATTAAACATGAGGCTAAAAAATATTCTGCTTGATTTGTTTATCAAAAACATACATAAACAGATGTTTCTCTATTTCACACCTTTCGTCGCTCTCTCCCAAATCGAGACAAAACAACAATCTGCTCTATCCAATAAAGTTACTTCTTCTGATGATCTCACCCGATAGGATTCTAAACTCAAAACCATGTCGTCAGACACCCAACCTCCAGTCTCCATGGTCTCACCTCATGAGAACCATGTCATACAAAATTCTCCCCACCTTGACACCAACCCTTGTATCTCTCGTCAAGCCAGTCTTCCTAAACTAGTCGCACCACCATCTCTTACTCCTCTAGATACACTCAAATCTCCTCCTAACCCCATTTATGACTTCGTACTTCATAAATCTCCTATAATCTCTCAATCCTCCCAATCTCTGAAATTGGTAGATCGCATTCCACCCACCTCCCAGTTTGATAATTCTATTTCATCCACTATTAATAGGCATGTCCAGCCGTTGCAAACTCTTAACACGCATATTCCTGCTTATCGTCATGCCCCTATCGCTCAACATCAACCTATTCAACAATCCCAACATGTAACACATGTCAGTCCTTACCAAGCAGCTCCCCAAACACCTACATATCCACAAATTAATCAAATGTCTTATCAAACCATTCTGTAAACATCCTATCCACAGATTTATCAACCACTTTATCAGACGCTTCCCCAATTACCCACACACCCACAAACACATCATTCACCTTATCAAACTACTTTTCAAACCACACAGCTAATTCAATCTCAACCTTACAACACCTTGAGTGATTCAATTCACGCCTTAATGAATCAGTTAGCAAGTTTAAAAACCCTTACCTTGACACCCAAGAATGCCTTATCCTATGAACAAATCTGTAATGAACCGATTCATCCGTCGGTTCCAATCAAACCCTATCCCTCTCATTAGAAACTTTCTGCATTTAATAATTTTAACAAGGAAGATCCCCAATAACATTTCCTCGCATTTAAACATGCATGTTGTCTTATTGCGCATAATCACGATCTACTTCTTGACAC
This sequence comes from Taxus chinensis, assembly GCA_019776745.2. NCBI lineage: Eukaryota > Viridiplantae > Streptophyta > Pinopsida > Cupressales > Taxaceae > Taxus > Taxus chinensis. The sequence goes on along the minus strand of CM034152.1, from coordinate 199,002,185 downwards.
TTTCCCCATGTCTTTGTTTGGTCTTGCGTTGGATTGGTACAACAGTATCCCGTGACATTCCTTATACTCTTTCACTCAAATTACATAGTTGTTCTTAGAACACTTTTATATCAGTATCACACGCAAAACCACTATCGTTGATCTATATCCCATTCAACAATTTGAAGACGAGCCCATTGCCGACTTCGTCACACGATGGCACGATGTTATAAACCAATTATCCTTCACTATCCCGCAAGCCAAACTCATTGAATTATTCTCACGTTCGTGTGCCAAACATATATCATCTACTTTGCAAATCCAATCATTCTGAAGCTTTGATGAAGCTTTCACAATGGCTCATATGCTCGAAACCTGTGCCATTGAGCAGGGTCATCTTAAACTAGTTCAACTAAATCAAAAATTGAATCTACCAAACCATTCACACATAACGAAAAATTTAAGGGTGCGGCCAACACTTTGGTCATTAAACCCTCATCCCCATCTACACCAAGCACATGGTCTCAACAATGATCTCCTTAATCAACAACCAACTACACTCCTTTAAGAGAATCATACAGTTATGTATTTGATAAGTTGATGAGTGTAAACTCCATCCAACTTCCTCCCATACGACTCGTGGACAACTCGCAAGTCAAGCCTATTTGGTATCACAAAGCCCACTTTTGTAAATATCATCGAGTCAAAGGTCACAACATTGAGAGAAGTCATTCCTTCAAATATCGTGTCCAACAACTCGTAAATCAAGGGGATATTCAAATTGATACCTCTATTGCGCAAACTAATCAACCACCAACAAATCAAGCCACGCTCTTTATATCTCAACTATCAAACACTTGTATGGTTGACATTGTCAATCAAGATCTTATCTTATCACCAACTCTGCATGTTCCCGCAGTGGATATTATTCCCATCCCTTATTTAGAGCATGTCACACCTACATCAACTTTTACTACTCGTGCTGCACTTGCACCTTCTCCTATCCTTATCACTTCTACATCAAATTCAACTATATCATTCATTTCTTCCGCTTCAAATGCACCCCAATCTATCACATTAGATTCATCCTAAGCACTTATTTCGGCCCCACTCATATCCACACATAACCCTACATCTCTTGCATCTATTCCTTCACCCACATCTTCATCAAATACACCTGTTACTACACCTACATTACTCACAACCATCCCAGCAAAACTCGGTTCTACTAGACATGCACCCTTACAACCCCACCTTCAACATCAACCCCATTAGCTAACGTATCATTCTTACTCCTCGAAACATTTATGAAATAACCAGTCCCTTCTACTTCTACATCCAAAAATTCTCCTACATTTGCTGCATTACCCATACCCATAAGGTCTACTCCATCGGTTGGTTATCACGTCACCCACGTCTCCACAGATTCCAAAAATGCCTACATCTTTATCTATCACAGCTACCCCTATATCTATTACACTAACAAATCCACCTATCTCGACCTTGACATATGTACCCATATCCTTGCCTGTGGCCACATCACCCAGTCTACCCCAATACTCTTTATCTAATCCTTCTATCACATCAACCCCATCCTCTCGATCTGTTACCCTATCAAATATACCCCTTGAATCACCTACTGTACCAACACATCCACCTAAATCAAATAAAGATTCTTTACCTTCTCCCTCTACACAATCAACTCTTCCCATGCCAAAACTGAAACAATCCATGTCTCACATAGATATCATTAATCGCATCATACAAACACCTATCTCTTCATTAACATCTTCGTCTTGTTTTAGGACAGTTTCTCCATTAATAATCACACCACCGCTATCAGATCCTTCAGTTGAAATTATTGTCATTCCTACTAGAGGTAAATCTTCTTGGTTGAAGTCTAAGGCTCGGGGCAAACATCCCCGAAAGTCCTTTGCGCATCCTCGAAAACATTCAGATTTTCCCTCTTCTCCACAATCCAATGCCACATCATTTATTTCAAGATCAATATTTCCATCTACAACATCTTGCAATAATCAATCCATATCCAAACAATACCATCCTCCAACCAAATTTGATTTGTCCTCCAAAACACGAAATTCACACATCTAATCTACATCTACGTTTACTCCTAACTCCAAGCTGAAACATCCTATCAAAACCCATAAGAGTTACCTTCCCCATGACACTTCAATGGGGTCATACACATATATCTTTCGACATTTAACTCGAACATATGCCATCAAACTTCCTCATATTAAAACCTTTAATCCCTGTGGTTTTAAGCCAGCATGGTTCAATCCTAATTGTAGTTGTGCCTATCATCGCACCCCAGGTCATGACATCGAACATTGTAAGGCCTTTCGGTCAATCGTCCACAACCTTATTGAGAAAGATAATTTCCTCATTCAGGAGAAAGTTCCTTCTCCATCTACCTTGAATCCAATCCATATCCCATATGTCGGATCTCCCATGATCCCCCCATCCACATCATCCCTTAATATCCATCCAGCCCATGTCACTCCTCCTAAGGAATGCCCTCCATTGTTCATCAATGCCACTTATCTCACTAAGCACACTTGTGGTCTCTAATCGTTTATCCCATCCAAATCTAAAACAATCTCATCTAAACTCTTTCGACATCCTTTAACTCCTTCGCATTTAACTCATTGGGGGAACAACCTTCCCTCACCCTTGGGCATCTCATCTGTACAACCCCTTTGTTACTAGGGGACTTTGCTCTTTGACATTGTTTTATCTACCTCCTTCACATCCATCCAATCTAAATTAATTATATCCAAATTCTCATCTCATTTCAAGACCTCCTTTGAGGCCATGTTTGCCTCTCCATTGAGGGACCTTTTTCTTCAAGTCCACCTTTGTGGCCATATTTGTGTCTCTTATGGGGCACCATCTATTTCAAATTCCACCATTGTGGCTATATTTGTGTCTCTTTTGGGACATCATTTATTTCATAAGTCCTCCTTTGAGGCCGTATTTGTTCTATTATGTTTATGCTCCTTTTGGGGGTATCATTTTTTTCATCAAAGCCCTCCTTTGAGGCCATGTTTGCTTCTCCATTGAGGGACCTTTTTCTCCAAGTCCACCTTTGTGGCCATACTTGTGTCTCTTTTGGGGCACAATCTATTTCGAAGTCCACCATTGTGGCTATATGTGTGTCTCTTTTGGTACACTGTTTATTTCATCAAGCCTCCCTTTGAGGCCATGATTGTCCTTCTATGTTTATGTCTCTCTTAGGGCATCATTTATTTTCATCTAAATCCACCATTGCGGTCATATGTTTGTTTCCTTCAGGATATAGTTTTTGTTTCCTGATTGGTTATCATCTCATCTTATTGCAAATACATTGTCTTCCCTCTTGTGGTGGTAAACCAGAGATGAAACCTCTTAATGCATTACACTTGCGACCATTCTACTATTAACATATCTACCAATAAGAACTTAGTTACATCCTTAGATTTTTCTAACATCTTTAGCTCCTTCCATTTGTCATAATTTGAATTATGTAGTCCGCCTTCACTACTTTGATGTGATCTCGTCGCCATTACATCCATCGCCTTCTCATTCTTCTATTGCAGCCATGCGAAGGGTCCAAGGCATCTCTTGTACATTCCTTATCCCCTCTTAAGTGGTTTACTTAGCTATTCCCAACTCTCCCCCATGTGAAGCTCAAACTCAAGTATGTAAAAGGCAAAATCAAAGTTATAAAAAACAGGCTGATCCCTCGAAGGACAACTGTTCATGCAAAAAAGAAAAAGAAAAGAAAAGTATACAAATCAAAATCCAAGCAGAATCAACAGAAATAGACCTAGACCTATATTATGTATAAAGTAGACCATACCCTTGAAGGATGGCTATCATATTATTCTTGTCATCTATATTATGTATAAAGTAGACCATACCCTCGAAGGATGGCTACTCTGTTATTATGGCATCTGGAAAGTTTTCCACATTGATCAACCTTCTTTTATCAACATTTTTTGAAAGCTTCCCGCATTGATCAACTTTATGCTATTGTTCTTTCCCTCTCCCAGAGCTGGGGCATAGACTTAAGGAACACAACCTTTGGAGATCCCTCTTCCCACATACAAGTTACATCTTCGATCCCTTTATCATGTCAACATTGGGATTACGAGCGTCTTTCATCAATATCTCCCTCACGATCTTTTGGTATAACTAACTATCATTGGTTATGTGTTAACACCTGCTATTGGCTACAAGTGCAATGCCTTGAGTGGTAACCCTTTCTTGTTTATCTCAAATCCATTTCAAAACATAGTTTCCTTGTACACCCTTGCTACAACTATGTTCCATTCATATCATCCAAATCATTTGTTATAAAAATCATATCAAATTACACACTATGAATTCAACTCCATGAATGAGTTTGCAAATAAATTTTTTGGTTTTTGAATTCTACTTGATCACCGTTGTAGTTTGCGAATCCTAATTCAGGATCCTTCTCAAGGCAAGTTCATTATCCTGTAGCTCCTTATCTCTCAACATGTTTAACGATGTCTTTGATCCATTGCTCCTCGCTCTCCATGTCCAGTCATCACCATTTGTCTCCACATCATCCTTCTCACCTTTCTGTCCCCTTGCACGATGCCAGATATCTTACTTACCTTTCCTCTTGAGTTTCTCTTTTACTCTTCCATTTTTAGTTTGACAATCTTGCTTAACCATCCATATAGCTAGAGAACCTTTGTTAAGGTATATCTTCTTTCCTGGATCCTCCCGGTGTATAAGCTTCTCCACCATTTCCTCTTTCAACAAATGACAATCACAACCACATGCGTCTTTCCACTCTTCCTTTTCCACTTAACACTCTAACATCATCACTACCACCATGTGGGCATCCCAGTTAAGGATTGCCCTTACACTCTCCATCTACATTGCATATGTTCCTCCATCCACTCATGTCACACTCCTTTGTTTCTCTGTTATCACTTTAATATCATCTCCTTTCATCTCTTGTTCCATTTTGGTATACACTGCTCATTCTTTTCATCATTCTTCTTCTTCTTCGGTTTGGCGATCCTACTTAACCATTTCGATCGTAGGGAAATCTTACTTAAGAGTTTCTCTTAAGAATGGTTTGTCGTCTAATCCTTCCACCTCCCATCATCTCTTCCTCATCTTGTCTCCCGCCTCTCATCGTACTCACCCATTCCAACTAACCCTTCCACACCTACAACTAATACAATGTTATCTTTCTCCTTCCATATCATCACTACCGATTTGGTGAACTTACTTAAATCCTCCTGCAGCATGGCGATCTTACTTAAGAGTCCCTCTTAAGCATGATTTGTCATCATGCACTCCCCCACTACCCCACATTCTCTCCATCTATGTTTTCTCGGCATTCCCCATCATCACATCCTCTAACCTCCTCTTCCATTCACGCAAACACCACTTCTTACTGGTCCCTTTTTCATCTCCATCATCCATCGTTGGGTAATCTTACTTAACTGTTGCTTCTCCATTCATTTCGTGTCTTGTTTCTTAATTTCTCTCTCATTCATTTTCATCCACTACATCCTCTTCTCGTCTTCATCTTCCTACACATCGTTATCCCTCCTTTCTTTACTCTTTCCACTCCGTCTTCTAGAGTTCTCCCACATATCTACTCCCATATTTACCCATTATTGTCATTGATCTTCCAATTATTTCATCATCATCTTCTGTTTCTGTGCTAGAATTATCACTGGACTTCTCCTAAAAATCACACATCCCCATTATGCACAACCTGAATCTTTTTCTTTGACCTCCTCCATTGTATCTTTATTCCTTCCTTCCTCTGTGTCCTCTGATTATTATCGAAGGACTTCTCTTAACATCCCTTCATTGGTGTTCCCCCTCCCGTTCTTCGTTTACTTTCTGCCTTGTCTTATCTTTTGTCCCATCTTTTCCTATTGATCATTATCGGTGGATTTCTCCTATCATCCATTCACTGGCATTGCCTTTCCTATCCCTTCCTTTATTTTTCCTTGCCACCTCTCTATCTTCCATTCTTCCTTACAAAGTTCTTCGCTATCTTCATCATACACCTTCTCTCTATTTTTTCGTCATTAGCCTATCCTCATCTCACGCATCTCCGTTTCTTTTCCAATCGATGTCATTCCTTCCTTCAAGTTTCTCTTTACGTTCCTTGTGCTTCTCACTGTAATGAAATTACTTGTATAATTCATATTAAGAGCAACAATAGAACACCAAATAACACAATATTTCAGAAGAATGATCTCAATATGCAATTAGAATAGCTTCGCCACTTTGAGGGGGTAACCTCCAAACCATATAATAAGACTCAAATTCTCAAATGATAATGAAACACTACCTATAATCCCCTATATATACTATTCATATGTTATGGCCATCACCAAGGCCGACCTATTAAGCATGAGAAAGTATAAATGATGTAATAAAATGATATGGTAAGCCACAAGTCGGCTACTCATATCCTAATACAAGCAATAGGTTAAGTGTGTAGCATGCCCTTCCCCTTCAAACCAACGTTGTCCTCAATGTTGAATAATCTTGGATGTTGCTGTAGAAAACCTTCATCCTCCCAGGTGGCGTCTTCTATGCTCAGATTCTTCCACTTGATCAGATATTCCTTAATGTCTCTAGTTCTTATCCTCTTAGTACGTGTTTGCAGAATCTTCTCTGACTCCAAAATGATTCTTCCTTCCTTGTCAAGTTCTGGTAACTCTATTTGGGCTTCAAATTTCTATCCAATAACCTTATTCAGGCATGAAACATGGAATAATGGGTGTATGTGTGAAGATGGAAGCAACTCTAGTTTATAAGCAACACTACCAATTTTCTGTAGAACCTGATAAGGGCCATAATATTTAGGAGCAAGTTTGTTTTCCTTTTTCTGTTGCTTTAGGGACATCTGTTTGTAAGGTTGGAGATGTACAAAAACACAGTCACCAATTTCAAAATGTCTTTCACTACGGTGTTGATATGCTTGTTGTTTCATCCTGTTTTGTGCCAATGCTAAATTCTCCTTCAAACTAGCCAAAACTTGTTATTGATGTTGAATGTGTTCCTCAACATCTCTGACCTTAGTTTGCACCCTCAAGGAGGAAGTGATAAAAGGTGGATGGTAACCATATAATGCTAAAAATGGGATCATTTGAGAAGAGGTATGAAAATATGTGTTATACCACCATTCTGCCAGTGGTAGCCATTTAATCCACCTTTCCTACATATCTGATACAAACAACGTAAATACCCCTCTAAGCATTTGTTGACCACTTCTGTTTGCCCATCAGTTTGAGGATGATAAGATGAACTGTGAGCTAGCTAAGTACCCAAACATGAAAATAATTCCATCCAAAAATTATTTGTGAAAATAGGATCATGATCACTTATAATTATCTTTGGGGTTCCATGTAGCCTTTGAACTATCTCCAAAAAAATAGTTGCGACTGTACTGGCTGCAAATGGATGTGATAGGGCACAAAAATGGGCATATTTTGTGAGCCTATCCACAATCACGAAAATAACATTCTTACCCTCTGAACAAGGCAATCCGATGATGAAATCCATGGAGACCTCCTCCCATCTCTGGCTAGGAATTGGTAAGGGTTGCAACAAACTTGGTGTCTTAATTGTTTCCCCTTTGTTCTGTTGGCACACTAAACACTCTGATACAAACTTTTGTACATCCCCCTTGAGTCATTTCCAAAGGAATTCTCTTTTTATTCTATGATATGTCTTCAAAAAGCCAGAGTGTCCTCCAACAGGTGAGGCATGTAGCTCTGCAAGAATCTTTACTCAAGTATAACCTATCCTTGTACCATAGGGCATTACCTTTCCACTCAAATTTGTTAGATGTCATAGATCCTTGCTTGATATTCTGTATTAAATATTGTGTATCCTTATCTTGATTCCATTCCAATCTTGATTCATCCACCCAATCGGTCGTCAACATGGACATTCCACATAGTAAGGCATCTGTGGATGTATCCCTTCTGGACAACGCATCAACTACTACATTTTCTTTACCCTTTTTGTATATGATTTCAAAATCATAACCCAACATTTTTGTTACCCACTTTTGTTGTTCCTCATATGATAACCTTTACTCCAAAAAGTATTTGAGACTATCATGATCAGTTTTGACCTTGAAGTGTCTACCCATGAGATAGGGCCTCCATTGCTTGACCGCATGAAGAATAGCCGTCATTTCTTTCTCATAGATAGGTTTGAGCAGATCTTTTCCTTTGAATTGGTGACTCTTAAATGTAATTGGTCTTCCTTCCTGTATTAGAATTGCTCCCAATCTTGATCATGAAGCGTCACATTCAACAATGAAGGTTTTTGAGAAGTTGGGAGTAGCAAAAACTGGGGTGCTGCACATGGCTTCCTTCAGCTGCTCAAAGGACTTAGTGGCTACGTCTGTCCAATGGAAGGCATCCTTCTTTAGCAATGCAGTGAGTGGGGTTGCTATTCTACCATATCCCTACACAAATCTTCTGTAGTACCCTGTTAATCCTAGGAACCCACGAAGATTTTTGAGATTTTTGGGCCTTGGCCATTCTACCATAACTTTGATCTTCTGAGGATCAACTTTGACGCCTTCATGGAATACAATATGACCCAAGTAATCTACCTCTTGTACACAAAAAGAACATTTGGATGGCTTTGCATATAGAGTATGTTTCTCAAAAACTTCCAACACGTTATTTACATGTTGTAAGTGTTCTCCCCATGTCTTATTGTAAATCAATATGTCATCAAAGAAAACTAATACAAATTTCCTTAAAAACGGCCTAAAAATAGTGTTCAGCAAGCTTTGAAAGGTTGAGGGCGCATTTGTAAGACCAAAAGGCATTACCAAAAACTCATAATGGCCCTCATGAGTCCTGAAAGCCATTTTGTGAATATCTTCCTCTTTTATCTGAATTTGATGGTACCCCGAACAAAGATCTAATTTTGTGAAATAAACAGCACCATGTAATTCATCAAGTAAATCGTCAATTACTAGAATAGGAAACTTATCTTTGATGGTGTACTTGTTGAGTTCTCGGTAATCTGGACACATCCTCCATGTTTCATCCTTCTTATGTACCATGACCACTGGTGAAGAATATGCACTCTGGCTATGCCTGATGATACCTGCCTTCAGCATTTCCTCCACCATTTTCTTAATCTCACTTTTCTGGGAATATGGGTGTTTATATGGTCTAATGTTAGGTGTTTAACTCCCCAGAATCAACTGAATGGCATGATCATGATCCCTAACTGGTGGTAGTCCCTTTGGAATTGCATCAAAAACAGATGAGTGAGCATCCACAATCTTCTGAAGATCGGGTGGCATTGAAGACTCTGTATTTTATACTTCTATGGAAAATAGCTTTGTTATAAAGCCATCCACTCCTTTTCTGAGAACCTTCTGCATCTGATGAGAGCTAATAATCTGTGGAGAATTAGCTACCATCCCATTTAATTGTATTGTCCTTCCATCTGGATGAAATTGCATGAACAATTCTTGGAAATTCATCTCTATAGTACCTAAGGTTGTGAGCCATTGGACCCCCAAAACAATATCTTCCCCTCCCATAGAAATAGCAAACATAGGTGAGTCTAACATGTAGTCTCCCATGGAAAGCTTGATACTATGGCACTTTCTTGTGCACTTGATTGTCCCACCATCCGCAATCATAACTTGCATTTCTGGAGCTGAGTAAATAAAACAAATGAGGCGGGCAGCTAACTTACCATTTATGAAGTTACAGAGTACTCCCCGAGTCAATCAACACCGTCACCTTCTATTTTTTGAGATAGCCAATAATCTTGAGTGTTTAAGGAGTATTAATACCTGACAATGCATGGCAAGAAATTGTAGGTTGGTGATCCTCTACTTCATCTTCCACTGGTTCCTCAGCCTCTCCTATAATTTCAGCTTCCTCATCATCCTCATTACCTCCGTCAACATAGAACAACTTCTTCTCAGCACATTTATGTCTTGGTACATATTTACTATCACAGTTAAAACATAATCCTTTTACTCTCTTTTCTTCCATTTGTTGAGGAGTCAGTCTAATTGGCCTAACAAATGAAGGGGAAGATATGTTACAGTCTTTGGTGTTAATGAAAGGTGGCCTCCTACTACAAAGAACTTTTTCCTCTGCACGACATGCCATGATAATAGAATCAGAAAGCTTGATTGGATTAAACATACGTACCTCATGCTCGATGTGGTCCTTAAGACCCCCAAGAAATAGGTCACTCAGATTCTCTTTTGGAATATTCTCCACCCTTAAGGATAGGTTTTGGAATTGATGCACATAATCTTTGACTGATCATGTTTGTCGTAACTTTGCTAATTGACTAAAGTAGTTCTCTGAAACACTGGAACTATAGTGCAATTGCAACTCCTCAGTAAAAATTGTCCGAGTGACACATAGACCATTCTTCTACCTCTGAGCACATAACCAACGATACCAAACAAATTGGTCGGGTTTAAGATATAGGGATGCCAGTGTCACCTTTTGTCCTAATGGTGTTTGATGTAACTCAAAGAAGTTCTCCATTTGATTTATCCAATTCAGGGGATCCTTGCCATTAAATTTGCGCATATCCACTTTTGACATTATGTTCCGTGGTTGCGAATAAGTTTGATTCTGATGGGACTGGAAAAGTGATCCAATATGGTTAGTTTGTCCATGATTTTGAACTGAAGGTCCTCCTTGGTTGATATGGGCCGGATTTGGGCCATACTGGTTACCCTTTACATGTTGCATGATACCATCCAACCGATGATTGATTTGGGCTATGTCTCCTTTAGAGGCCATCTCAGATTGTACATTTCACAACTCATACTCAAGTTGGCTCACCTTATGATCAACTAAGGTAAAACCTAGTGCTGAGGAATCTGTATTTACCCCTTTTGACTCCATCTCTTCAATCACTACCCCATCCTTATCTTGGGTTTTACTTGGAGTAACCGGATTCTTTTTTGCTCTTGTGGAAGGCCTCGCCATGATGTCAAACCTTAGGGTTTAGGGTTTCGATACAATTTTGGCTGAACAAAAAAAAACACAGAAAATATACTAATACTGATTTTTTGAGAGCTTTCAAAAAATGTAAAGAACTTGAAAGTTTTCCTCAATTTCCACCCTCGGGAGCAATTTTATGAAAAATCCTAAATTTGTAATAACTTTTGCAAAATAAATCAAAAAATTCTGAAATTTTCAGGGAACCTTACTTGAAATGCTTCGCCCACCAATTCACTCTGGTTCGTAATATGTGGTGGAAACAAAAAAATTAGGGTTTTTGCCCTAATTTCGGCCCAGATCGCAGCTCTGATACCACTTGTAATGAAATTACTTGTATAATTCAGATTAAGAGCAACAATAGAACACCAAAAAACACAATATTTCAGAATAATGATTTCAATATGCAATTAGAATAGCTTCGCCACTTCGAGGGGGTAACCTCCAAACCATATAATAAGACTCAAATGCTCAAATGATAAAGAAATACTACCTATACTCCCCTATATATACTATTCATATGTTATGGCCATCACCAAGGCCGACCTATTAAGCATGAGGAAGTATAAATGATATAATAAAATGATATGGTAAGACACAAGTCGGCTACTCATATCATAATACAAGCAAATAGGTTAAGGGCGTAGCACTCACTCTTTATCAAATATCTTTGTTATTGGTTCTCTTCCTTCTGCTTGATTTTCTTCGTTGTCTTCTCCTCCTTTTTGATCTTCGTCTTATTTCTCTTCCTCTACATCGTCCTTCTCCCCATTTTACCTTGCCCTTCCTCCTTACTTCCCCGTCGAAAACCTGACTCTTCAATGTTATCCCATCTCCTTTATCATCTCACCATCCACATGTATTTCCATGCGGTCAGTTCCATATTCTTTACCTTGGATTTCCTCACTATGATCTGTTTCCTTCAGTTTTATTTTCTCTATCATCTCTTTCGTTTTGCATTACCTCTTCATTTTCCTCTGCTCCATTCTTCATCACACCTTTCATCTTCAATAACTCTCTCCCTTTTTCATAATTCCATCCTCTGCTCTGTTGTTTTCTTGTCTTATCTTTGTTTTTCCTTCTTCATTTCCCCCTTTCTCAATGATCCTTGTTATCTTTTTCCTCCCCTTTCATTCCTTATTTTCTCTTCCTCTATCTCCATCCGTCTATTTTATATCCTTGTCGCCTTCATATTCAATCTTTCTTGCTCTTCTCATAATCAACCAATCCTCTTGTCTATTCTGTTTTCTCTTTCTCAACATCCCTTACATCTGGAATTCATATTCAATGCCGATGTTTCTTCGTTTATGTATCACTATCTATCCCTTTCATTACCATTCTTGTTCTTCTATTTGCCACATTGACCTCTTCTCTTTTTAAGAACCCTGTCACATCTTTTATCTTCATCAGTCCTCTCGCAAGGACATCATCATATCCATTACCAAGAATCTCTTATCTTCTTTTGACATTTTTGTCTTGAAAGATACCATAGCGGCCATCACCTATCTAATCTTGTTCTCTTCCATGCATATATTTTCTTTGCTTTTATTTTGTCGAAAAAGTATCTCTATCCCACTTACCGAAGAAATAAAACTTTTTTGTCTTCTTCAGCTTCTAATTTGCTAACACTTATAGCATCTTTCCTATGAAAGATGATTGCCATCATATTTATCACCCTTTTAGAAACATTTTATCTCGCATTTCTATCTTATCTACTCATCTTGTCCACATATATGATTATTCTATCAGTCTTATGTTTGGGCACCTTTTCATCCTTATACTTGTCAATGCATAGAACTCACTTTGTGTCATTCTCGTGCATTGTGTTGAGGTATCGTTATCTTCATTCTCGTATATATTTAGACGCATGATTTTTCATATGATTCTTCACACACAAAGGATTGCGCACATCTTTTGCATTCAGTTGAACATATTTTGATGTTTTCCTATGAACTGTTGGTCATCTTGGTTTACATCCTTACTCTAGTGGTCTTCACCCACTCACTGGTCTGTAGAACATTGTCGTTTGTCTCCATTAAGACCACAATTTTCCTCTACCGATTTGATATTGAAGTCACCACCATACATTTTATTTTTTATTGTTATTGCAATCATTTTTTGCCTGAGGCATCTTGCCTTTGGTCATGTCTTCATCCACCCTCGGACACATATCTCATCTAACCCTTTTTATTTTTGTCTCGTGGCTTGTTATTGCAAACCACTCAACAAAAGGGGCAAATGTAGACACCTATTTTTGGTTATAGTGCCCCTCCGTCATCTCACATTCACGTAATTTTCATTTTCGCTTCTCTTTTTCTTAAATTAAATCAAATCCTATCTATTTGCTCACATTATTTGATTAATTATCAAATGGGATCCATGTAGACCCATTTGATAATTCAAATTTTGGCATATCCCCATCCTTCACAAATTATTCAATCCATAGCTATTAATAAACCCATCCGACACCCTTTTTTAAAATAGAATCTTTTATCTTATCCACCATGTCAATCATGCTCCCCACTCCATATAATAATTCAAGTCATGGTCCCCACATGATCACATCATATTTTTTAACTCAGGTTTCTTTCCTCAACCCTGGGTATCATTTAATCTGCAATTTAACTTCACATCCAATCTATAAGTATGGGTTTTTCCCCATATTTCAAGGACCCTGGACGGAGGATATACTTTTCAAGAAGACCTGGAGATACCCAGGCCTCGAGAAGAGAAGAAAGAACTTAATTAAGTTTTTCGAGTTTAAGGAAGAAACATTTGTCATGGTTCATTATCTTGCCATCTTGATGCCCAATTCATCTCCATAACAGAGCACAAGCTAAGTTCCCTCGTCATTTTAGTTACTTATCATTTTATATTCCATTACTACTATTCATGATTTGTTATTATCTTGTTTGACACGGAGGTTTACATCCTCCAAGGGAGTTAAAATCCTCTTAGAACCGACACTGTCTAGGCAACCCCCGCATATTATGATCTAATTTTATTTGTTTCAGTTTTACAGATCTAGCTTCTTTATATCATACATCTATCAAATTTGCACCCGTATCATCCATCGTCATCTCCAAGGTACTAAGTCCTTGTATACTTGACGTTTAATGTTTCTTGATTACTCTTAGGTCTGACAATGGTGGTGAGTACTATAGCAAGACTTTCAATGATTATTGTTAAGTGAATGAAATACGCAGGGAAAGAACTGTTCTTATAACAGCACAGGAGAATGGTGTTGCTGAAAGAATGAACAAAACAATCAAGGAACGTACAAGAAGCATGAGGATAAATGTTGGATCACCCTTGTAGTTCTGGGAAGAAGCAATAAACATAGCGGTTTATTTAATCAACAGTAGGCCTTTAAGTGCACTAGATGGTGGAATACTAGAAGAATCTTGGCCTAGAAAAGTGGTAGATCTTTTTTTTTCTTAGAGTATTTGGGTCAAAAGATTTTGTGCATGTTGATAAAGAAAATAGAAAGAAATTTGATGCAAAATCTAAGAGGCGTACTTTCATTGGTTATGGCTCTAGTAATTTCAAATTTCGTTTTCATCCATAGAAGATACATAAAATATTATGAGTCGTGAATTGAATGAATGCAAAGAGAATGTACATGGATCAACTTTGGCTTGTAACCAAAGATGAACCATTAAAATCCAATGGAATTGTGGATGAAACATACATTCTCGTACTTAAAACAAGAGCTAAAATATTGTCACATCTTAAGTAAGTAATGTCAGTTTTACATCAATGAACGACTTGATCAAAAGATTAAAAGGACCCAGACTCGAATATAGGATTAGCCAAACCCCATATTGGTTATGCAAGCTACATGTGAAAATTGTCGAGTTCATTATCTAAGATATACAAACTCCCAAATATAGAAAGTTGAGCTTATGACATGGCCAAATCTCAGTGAGAACATAAAGGTTAACCTTCGACCTCCTGTCGATCAAAAGATTTCTAAGGAGCCTTATCTTATTTATTATTAACTGCATTCAGTGGTAAACTCAAAGAGTTATGAAGAATCAATGCAGTGATGAGACCCACCTGAAATGGTTAGCATGGTATGGACTAAGTCACTTGGACTCTCCTGAAGCAGTGCAATACTTGGGATCTCTCGTTAAATTCTCCTAGCAAAGTAAAAGAATACTTGTTGGCACAGCATGGGTCTACATACCCCCTGAATTCAAGTAAGAAGATGGTGGATAGAAAAGATCCATAGACAAGTTCTTGTAGTAAAATGATTTGCAAAGCAACTAGGTATTGATTTTAGTGAGACTCGATCTTCTCCTTGTAGGATTCAAATGACTATCCATGATTGTCCTAATAGTCCTTAGTCTGATCAGTAGGGTTTTCATACTTTCCATACACCATCTTTCTTGTAACCAATGACCTCTACTGGTGGAAGTCTCTATTATGCATGAATCCTTAGGGTCATGAAGTAAAGGGTAAGGTCCCAATTTGTGCTGCATGCTTGACCCTTTTCATCCAGCTTGGACTTGGCCTTCTTCAAAGCTTACTAATCCAATGGAACTATGTAGTAATGACAACTCTATGCATGCCAATAGTCATATGAAATCATGAATTTTAGTCAATGTAATTTGCAGTCCTTGGTGTCATGAGTAGCTGGATATTATTTTGTTACTGTAGTATAGATGACATGTTTATTGTAAGATCTAGTATGCATGACATTGATGAGTAAAGGGAACCTAGCTTACATCATGGTCTCCAATGGAAGGATTTGGGATTCCAAAAATCATGGCATGTGCCATTCTTCAGAGACAAGAAGAACTAAATCGCATGTCCCTAAACTGTCAATAACAGTGTTGGAAATGTTCACCATATGTCCACTGCTGAAACCTATGTTCAAAGTTCACAGATAGTTGGACTCTTCAAATTTTCCATGGCAATGATCTAGTGTACTTCACATGAAATGGTTGTTAGAATTTGAGAATTCTAATAAATACGGATTTAATCAACTTACATATTACATAATGTTACAATAAATATTACATCATAATATAAGTAAATAAAGAAATACTTACATGAAACAAATAACACGGGTAACACATTATTTATAGTGAAAAACCTTAATAGGGTAAAAACCACTTTGAAAATAACATTTTATTTCAGAAAATTTATTTTACATCTAGTAAGATCACCTCCTCCTTTAGAAACCCTATTTACCAAGGCTAAAACCAAATCACTTAATATATTTCTCAAATATATCGAATGAGTACCTAAAGTCCTTTATATATAAGGTGATCGGGTATGTCTCCCGACCCACCTTTTTAACCTAAAATGGTTGACACATACACTTAGATTTATAAAATTTTATATTAAAAATATAATCATTTCATGATATTAAATATTTAACTTAAAATATATACCTAGGTTAGCATATTTAATAATATAAATATAAATATTTCATATTATTAAATATTAACCTATATATTAGTGATGAACCCATATACCCTTAAGGGTTGACCAGACCACTTAATCATTATATTTCTCTTACACTCCCCATAATGTTAAATGGGATAACATCCACATATGCCAATAGTTATCTACTCCACTGGTACACTACAGGATTTGTCCTTAAACCATAAATATTTTAGGCTAGCATATCGGTTGAAGGCATTATAACACCTTCATCATATTCAATTTACCTTTTGGTACAAAAAGATTTGGAATACCATGATCAGTGGCTAAGTATAATTTGTGAGTTTTTCATGTTCTCACAGGTTATCATAAAAGGTTATTGAACCCAAGCATATAGGAGTCTTTTACAACCAATGACCTCCTTAACAATATGTTGTACAAGATGTTTACCAATGTAACTCAATAGGCACTAAAGAGTTTACCGAAGACCGCCTTTAAGATATTTCTACACTTCTTTCTAAAAAAGAAGTCGAGGAGGCATGCATGTCTGAAGGTCTTTTACAAATACCTGAAGGTCTTTTTACAAAAACCAAGTTCCATTATGAAGTGACATTGTCATGCACACTCCCCCTCAATGGCAACTCTGACAATCCAAGTTTTCCACGAAAGTGACAAAACTTTGCAGCACTTAAAGACTTTGTGAAGATGTCAACAACATGCTCTTCAGTCAACATAAACTTGAGATTTATCTCATCACTTTGCACCTTCTCACGGGTGAAGCGTATATGTATCTTAATGTTCTTTGTACACTCTGATCTTGAACTACATTCTTAATCAAGAGTAATCGCCACTCTGACCACCACATAGAAGATAAATACTTCCTTATCAAGTTCCTATAAAAGTGTATCTCTACTCACAACCATAGCAGACATGACTTCTAAACTCAATTCTATGCAGTTAGGATCTCTCATACCTCAGTAGGGATAAAATGCAAGAACGATCCTCTGTATCTCCTGTTCCAAGTAATGGTTTCAACACTCAGCAATTTGGATACAGATATACATAGAAACGGTGTATTCTAGGGTATAACTAGTCAATACTCTTCTCCGCTAGTGATCAAAAGCTATATAAGTTCATGTCATATTTCATATAGCTTTTGGTACTCATCTTGGGTCCAACACAGGGTCTGATAGTACCAACTTTACCTAGATGCATATGCTTAGAATCCATTCATACAAGATTCCACTAGAAAGCAACAAAAGGTTCTTGCATACAACTCATGAAATAGGTGCTCTTGTATACCAAATATTTGATCGTAGCATTAAACTTAGGTCCATTATTAACTATCAACTGAGAAAAGTTTTCCTCCAATAGGATTTTAAACCATGCTTCGACACTGTCCAAAGTCATGATCACTCTGTCATTCACATACAATTCTCATTGACAATTTGAAAATAGGTCCCAATCAATCATAATCAAAATGTAGTCAATACTAATGGTTACATATTGTATTTTGAAAAACCAACCGTATAGCATGCCGACATATCATCCAGATTAGTTTGGAAGCTCACCTAAGGCATGTGACAGACTTTTGAACCCCTTCATTTCAAAGTGATATTTGCTGATCAATGTTCTTCCTTAATCACGAGGATTTAATATAACAATTGTCATCACACATAAGAGCAAATCAACATTCTATGGACATATAATATGTAAGCATGCAACTCCTATTGACTAATGCACCTATCATAAGATAATATGATAAACTAAATGGAAGTAAAATCAAACCAGTTTAAAATCAAGAAAACTAGTAACATGCACACTGAAGCTCTAAGAGGAAATTTTACATATACAAGGATTTCCAACTTACAAACATGAGTGTTTATTTATCGGTTCTCATTCACATTCATTAGGTCAAAATACATGTAAAGTTTTTCTTTTAAGATTACAATTCAAAAAAGTAGTTTTCTTATCCATGTGATGGATTTCCCATTCATATTGAAGAAGATATTTTAAATACAGGCCCTAACAGCTCACTCATTTTAGCTACATTAAATAATATCATGAAGTTTATGAGTCATTCGTCTAATGCTCAGATACTTCTACGTTTGTTACATACTAACTTCATCATCTCTCATTTTATCTTGTATCTCCCATCTCTAACCTTATTGTAATACGATGTTTATAACTTAATTAACATGTCATAACCTTTCATAGTCATAGTTTTTAATTAACATCTCTGCTAATAATGGGATATAATTTATAATTTATAATATTTAAATTTGAATATGATGTTTATATAAGTTATTATATAAACCTTATTCTATATATTTTTTAGTTTTAAAAAATATAGTTATAGATTAAATATAAATTATAGTTTTTCAAATCAAATCAAATTATAATAACTTATAATTTATAAAATATTATAACTTATAACTTAATTAACATGTCCTAACCTTTCATGTCATAGTTTTGAATTATTCAAACTCTGAGATATAAAACAAAATGCAGAAGAGAAATCATCAAAAATATACAAACCATTTCTTTGAATTCATTCAGCTATTATACTTTCATTACTATCCTTGATATACCAAGTATTCATTCATGCATGGATTCTAGTTGTGTATATACCTCTTTCAGATGTTCAATATTACCAATGTGTAGAAGGTACTCGTCGTTCACATTGTGCAAAATCATAGAAAGAGCCTCTTGCATTCATTACAAGAATGCATTCATGTTATCTACAGTTTCTTGATGACCGTTGGGAGAAACCTTAGATCCAGAATCAATCATCCAGAGTTTCCTTGACCATAAATTATGTTTTGACCCAAATGTTGCAGTTGGTTTCATTCAGGATCTGGGTTTTGTCAAGACAGAAATAACTAGATGTCATTGTTTTCCTAAACCTGTAAAACACACCCCATTATAATATAAAATGTACCACAGAGTTAGATATATATTTATCGATAATAAAAACAACACTTTTAATAGAATCATATATAAATTTTATATATCTAAAGAAACTATTCGATCATAACTAATTCTATCATTACAATGCATTATAATTAACCTCCCATGATCAAAATAATAACCCACAATATAAAGGGCTCTGCCTTATACCCCAAATTTATATTAAAAATATTTCTAACCATATAGAAGTGAAGAAGATACCCCTAAGAATGCATAACAACTTCAAATTCTTGAAAAATATTTAATGTAGACAAAGATCTGACCATCTTAAATTTGACATCTAAATGACCGTCATAATGATTTTTTTTGTTTGTCGTGACGATCATTTGACTGTCAATTTTAACAAAATGAAAGTTTCCTAGAACCTACGAGCTTAACTTTGATGTCTAAATAACCCTCATATTGTCTTATGTTTAGTCTATCGTGACGGTCATTTGACAGTCAAATTTAATGAAGCCAAAACTTGTTGTGTATTTCTAGAATGTGAAATTCTATAATTTCTTATTCTCGTATAATATTAGGAAGGTTATAGTTTAATACATTATAATAACTCTATTGTAATTTATAGTATAAAAATATATATACACTTTTTTATTTTAAAAAGGTATATATTTTATAGAATAAAAATTAAAAACAACATATAGTTCATAAAAAATTATAAACAATAGTATATTTTTTTTATATTAGAAAACTCAATGACCCTTATTAAAGGGGTTTAAAAGACATTGGCCATGTTAAAAGTTTTATGTGCAAGTAGATTTATGAGAGTATAGATTAATCTGCATATTTTATAGAGGGGACATATAACTTCACCCGACCAAGGAAATAAACGGAAATCCCTATTTTCATTAACCTATGGCTCCCCCCTTCATTTACTAATTTTACCCCGAACACATTTAAAAGTATGAAAATATTGCAAAATATTTTAGTATAATTCCTGTTAAAATGTTTAAAACTTTTATGTGGTTATAACTTACCAATGCCATGTGAATAAATACCTAAGACACTTCACATGGGCCACCAATAAACTAGTCCCTTTAAAAATTCTTCATTTATACTTAAGAGTTTTACATTTATACTTAAGATATTATCTCATTTTATTCTCCACTCCCACTCTTAGATAAAAGAAAACCTTTAAATGCGGTCGCTTTAGAGTTGAAGTAGGTTATTATAAGATTTAAATGAATGGGGTCGCCCCTTTACATGGATAATATAAATGATCAGAGACACATGTTAAGTTTTATTTAATAAGATTTAAAAAATAATCCCTTCATGGTCAAGAAATAAACACGGGCCCCCTTATTAAAAAAAGTACCCACTTTGGTTTTTTTTTAAACATAAATAAACCACGTCTAATAAAATTTACATTTTAAGCGGTTTAAAACAACCATGTATATAAAATATGAATCAAAATTAGGTATGTTTTTAAAAAAAAAAATTATATACGCCTAGCTTTATACAGTTAAGTTTAAATATGATTATAAACTTAAGCTTAGTATAAGAACTATTGATAAAATCCCATATAGTTTTCATATGATGTTTATATAAACCTTTTAATACGATGTTTATATATATATTATATATATATATACCTATATATCTATATATATATTAAAAATAATAATATATTTTTCAAATTATATAGGATATAGTTATAGATTACCTATAAACTATAGTTTTTCAAATCAAATTCTTTTAGAGGGGATCCAAAGAACATGGGTATGAATTTACCTTCCAAAATATTTAACCTACAAACATTTGAAATTATAGAAAACATGAAAATTATTTCGTATAGTAATAAATCCTTTCCTTTTATGTATGTTATTTTCACACAGGTAAATATTTGAAGCCCCTTTCACCTGTGCACACATCAATCTCAAAACAAACTTTAATTCCATATAATTTACAAAATTTAAATGAAAGTAAGAATTATATCATATTACATATCCCCCGAAAAAAAAAAATTAGGGATTTAAAATTGAAAAATCCTAAAAAATTTATCGAGAGTTTAATTGCACAAATGTAGTGCCAAAATAAATTGGGGAAAAAAAAGAAAGGGACTAGATACTTTTGAATACCCTTCCGGGTTGGTTGAAAAAATCCATACAAATTAAATAAATAAAATACAAAACATTTTATCTTAATTTATTTAATTTACCTCGCTCTTTTACCATGTTAGAATTTGATTATTCTAATAAATACATATTTAATCAAGCTTACAGATTATATAATGTTATAATAAATATTTAAATAAAGATTACATCATAACATAAGTAAATAAAGAAATACTTACATGAAATAAATAACACAACTAACACATTATTTATAGTGGAAAACCCCAATAGGGTAAACACCACTTTGAAAATAACCTTTTACTTCAGAGAACTTATTTTACATCTAGTAAGATCACCTCCTCCTTTGAAACCCTAATTACCAAAGGTTAAACCAAATCACTTGATTTGCACACATTTGATATATTTCCTGAATATATCAAATGAGGACATAAAGTCCTTTTTATATAAGGTGATCAGGTATGTCTCCCGACCCACCTTTTCAACCTAAAATGGTAGACACATACACCTAGGTTTATAATATGTAATATTAGAAATAGAATCATTTTATGATATTAAATATTTAACCTAAAGTATATACTTAGGTTAGCATATTTAATAATAGAAATATAAATATTTCATATTATTAAATATTAACATATATATTAGTGATGGATCCATATACATTAAGGGTTTGTCAGACCACTTAATCATTATGTTCCAACAAAGGTCGAGTACATGACACGAGTTCCATATGCTTCAGCTGTTAGAAGTCTCATGTATGTTATGGTTTGTACTAGACTAGACATTGCATAGGTAGTGGGAGTTGTGAGCAAATTTATGGCCAATCCAAGTAAAGAGCATTGAAAAGTACTCCAATGGATTCTCAAGTATTTGAGAGGGACATCTGACATGCAGTTATGTTATGGAGGGTTAGATATTTCTTTATGCGGCTATGTTGATTCAAATATAGCTAGTGATTTGGATAATAGGAGAAGCACCACTGGATATGTTTTCATAGTAGTTGGGACAACAGTTAATTAGATTTCGAGATTGCAGAAGGTTGTGGCCTTGTCTACTACAGAGGCAGAATATATTACAGCTACAAAAGCTAACAAATAGATGATATGGATGAGCAGGTTCATGGAAGAGTTGGAAAAGGAGCAAGAGGATTGTAGATTATACGGTGATAATCAAAGTGTGATTCATGTGGCAAAGAACTTAGTGTTTCATTTAAGAACGAAACACATTCAGTTGAGATATCATTTCATGCAGTAAGTGTTGGAGGGTGAACAACTGAAATTGGAGAAAATTTATACAAATAAGAACCCTACAGATATGCTAACGAACTCATTGGAAAAAAAGAATTTGGAGCTACACTCCTTTTATGTTGGTTTTCGAGTTTGAGACTTGAAGAGGGAGAAACAAGCCAAGGAAAGGATCCAAGAATGGAGTTGTACGATATAGTGCAACAATTTATCTCCAAGTGGGAGATTGTTGAGTTGTAAAGCCTAATTGCTTCACATCAGTATTTTTTAACTTGTTGGAAGACACAGTAACTAGTGTCGGTCGGCTGACTGATGTCGATGACCTGGGGATCGGTATCGGTCAAGGCAATAAGGAACCGACATCGGTTATCTATGCATGATTATTTTATTTAACTCATAGGAATTAGATATAACCTTTGATATACAGTTGATCTAATGATTGTAATAGCATAACTAAGTTGCCCTAAGTTTGTATATGGTTATATAAGCTATAAAACAAGGGTTAGATGATAATAAGGAAGAATTGTAAGAAAGAATTCTCGGAGAGAGAAAAAGAGAAGCTTGTGAGGAAATTTTTTTTGTACATTCAAGAGGTGTAGAAGATTGCAGATCTTCATTGTATATTCTCTACAAAACTTTGAATAATAAGTTGGTTGTTTTTAGGTGGACGTAGCCCACGCTCGATGAACCACATTATATTTTGTGTATTGTTCTTCTAGTTTATTTATGTATTTATTGCTTGTATGCTTAGATCTGAATAATATATCTATACAATTGGTGTGATTAACCCCAACACACTGATGTCACGTTCCACTAAATTGTTTGAAATCAACTTTCTGAAGGCAATTGAGGAGGGGCTTTATGAGTTTATATTGTTGGCCATCCATGTAAGCCTTTGGTGATATATTTCAGAGCATTTTTCTGCCTTAGAGGCATATTTTGCAATACATTTCAATACAACATGACGTGAAAGAACAAGTTGTTAGTCAACATTTACTCTCTATATTGACAGCATGGCATTGTCATGGATGTTTGACCTATCATCATTACGGGTTGGGATGTATTTTAATTTCCCGTAATTGTCTTTGAGTAAAGATGATTCTAGGTGTGGTAGTTTGTGCTTTTCATAAGCAAGTATGTTCTGAACACTTAGTATGATGCTAGACTCAGTTGAGTAGTGCTTGATAGTCATGTTGAGCATCTACAAAAATAATTTGAAAGGTATCCAAAATGCAAGTATCATCAAAGATGGGTTAATGTAATGTTTCAGCTATGTTGAAGGGTCCACATGGATTCCATGCAGTAACATATTTGTCAAAGTATGCTTTACCTCGAGCGATTTCATTTGTATTGCTCCAATCTAGTGTGTCAACATTGGGTGTGTTCTCAAGCCACAAGAAGGCATGAACATGGACATATCCTCTATGTTTTCATTCCTACCTAATGCATACAAACCAATTAAGAAATTGTGTGATAAAGATGATGTTAGCTGGCAAAAAGGAAAGATTTTTGGTTACATTACCTATACCAATAGTCACGAGCCCCCAAATGTTTTTGCAAAACCTCTTCATGAAATATTGTGAACCTTTAGTGCAAGTAGGCATAAACAATACGACGATGGTCTGCTACATTTCATACTCTTTAGTGTTGACCCTCACGGGCGTCAAGGGGGAGATTTCCTAGCATGACTATGTGAAGATCAAACCACTTGGTGTTAGTAACAATGAGAGTAAAGAAAAGAGTTGGCAAGATAATTTGATTAATCATGTCGGTTAATTATGCACGTGTCTTTCCCTAGTATGATCTTGTGTCATGCAAGTTGGATCCAAATCTCATCAAACTATCCATAAGTATGTCTGTTGGAGATGAAAGCAATTGTTGTCAAAGGTCAACTATGGTTAGTGGAAGAGCATGATCGACATTTTGTTTGATCAAAACTATTGAAGTAGTTTGATTTATGTGCCGCAACATTATGTTTAGTAGGAAATATCATAAGCATGGATGACTTCCAAATTGACCATCATGGTAATGCATCAAATGAAGTGCATATTCATGCATTTGGATCTGTTTGATGTGAGATTGTTTAAACATTATCTGGCATGTTGGAAATAATAATGGAAAATCCATGGCTAACAACCCTTTTGTGTTGTATCAATTTATTGGAGAGAAACCTAAGTCAGGCCATGATATAGAAGTCGTTATTGACGTGCCTAAAGAAAGTAAAAATATTTGGATATCTTCAAATTCAATTCCAGTATTAGGAATAACCAGTACAAAATAAGAATAGACAATCTCTTCATCATTGCCCAACCTGATGCTGTGTTATGAAATTGGCAAGTTTGTTGCAATACTTTGTGGAATGTCAATTTGTATGTTGCAGACCAATGTTAAAACATTTGTGGGTACATCAAGCAACAAGATACAACACCTTCATCTAGCAAGACATCTTTCTAGTATGATTTAATTGCTAATTTGTATTCTGAGGCATCGAGCACATGTTTCCTACTTACGAAAAATAATACGTTTTTTATTGAGGCCCGTGTCATTGAAGAAGCAAATTGTTGAGTTCACAAATATGGCAAGGGAGATGTTTGGTGATGAAGGATATATATTGGGGGAAACTAATGGTATGACCGTTGTATTTTTATTGTTCTCCCCGTACATGGGATGCTTGTAAAATAGAATTTACGCTTGCAACAATAATTTCCTCTACCTATTTAAGGAATCGTAAAACCGTTGGTTGGTGGCTTGGGTCCATGTTATTCCACTTCAAGAAATGGTGCCCATTATGTTCCATGCAACATCTAGTGCATTTCTGCACGCCATTTGACATTCTGGTTTTTATCCCAAGATAGTTCTAAAGGTATTCTGAGCATGTGTTTGTGGTGCTGAGAATATCTATCCTTTTTCGAAAGTGTTTTTAAGCTTCAGAGATAGTTGCGATTTTCACAGTAACATGTTTGGTTGTAGGGAAAGGGAAAGTTAGAGGAATACAATGTATTTCAGAGGAAGAAGGTAATAAGTGAGAGGTGTATGGGTTAGTTAGCAGTGAAGAGGGTGTAAATCCTTGAGGATTGTGAAAGACGAAACCAATAGTTTGAAGGAATGGAGGTCCATTAAACACATGAACCAAATTTGTATGTGAGAGAGTTGTTGGGTAGGGAGTGTGTTGTAGCATTTCATGTGGTTTAGAAGAATCATATATGGTTTGGTGTTGAAGGTCTCATAAATGGGAAATGGGAGTTGTGATATGTAGATGGTGGGAAGGGGGGAGATTCCTCTCAGTGGTAACGAGATAAGTGTGCACATTGTTTGGCAGTCCTGTACATAGTTGTTGAAGCAAAGGTTGGATAATATGAAAAATACAGTACCTTTTATGTTGGTTAGTAGTAATGCGTTCCCGATTATGTCATAATACTCATAATTTCGTGACCTAGCCTTGGATGTGGACATCTTGTGTGGAAGGCAAACAATGTAATTAGGAACTTATTGGCTTGGAAATTAGTCTCAGGGGAAAAATTGGTGGTTTCCAAAATAACACTATGGGAATCTAAGTTCCTCTACTTATAACGATGTAGCTTCTATATTATGCATGAAAAACAAGTGGATTCAATGGTGGTTTTTGAACCAAAGATCTATAGGGGCACTCCACTGACCCTATGGCAAAGCGTGCAATTTCTTGCAAGGACAAAAAGTGGTCTGAGAGTGGGAAAGGGGAGTGGGAATGAAGGCAAGGAGATCAATGATGGAGGTAGAACATCAAAGGCCTACAAACATTGATCAGGAAGTTTATAACATGCATTTAAACTGAAGAAGAATACAAATTCACAAACCAGAGCTATAAGACTGAATAAAAATGCATTGGTCACAAAGTACCAATTGAATCCTCTTTCAAAGGGGCATAAAATCCTTCTTTTCTTATTGCAGCTAAAGTAGAAACTTGTACAAGGAAAGGAAATGGAAGAAAAATACAGAAAGAAGAAGCTTAGAAGAATGACGACTATTGTTTTTGTCCTCCATTCGTGAAAATCATTTACAGTCTTCAAAAATCAAATGCCAAATCGTGCAATGACTTCCAAAATCCATGAAATAGCTCACACGAGGCAGTTACAACTTCCAGTAACAGCCAAGATGCAGTTACAAAAAGATCTCATCATTTCACACCATTTCGGATTCTTCTTTTGCATAAAACGGCCATGCCGGGAAATGCCAAAGAATTAATAATTAAAATGATTACAAACTTGCTAGATTAAATCTGGGTCGTTAGATTTATCTTTTGCACCTTTAAATATGAGTCATCCACGTGGTAGAAAGTGATTGGAGCAGCCGCGGGTGAGCTCCCTTCATTTCACTACTTTTTTAGAATTCGACAATTTGGAACAATTTCCTCCACTGGCCCGGTTTGACTTTTCAACATGCATATGTGGCGCCTTTGGATTGGATACGGGGTCATAGCTCCATTTAGAACATTTTGAACCTTTGTTAGAAAAAGGTTCAAAGTCGCAACATCCTCCGCTGACCCGCACTCTTGTGTACACGTGGCACAATTTGATTGCCTGCGGGGTTCAAACTTCATTATTTTCTCCACCTAGCTCGGGCTTGCGGATCCGCCATCGCCATTTACACCTTTTTGCCGAAAAGGCAAAGTGACAAAGAAACCTCCGCAGCTCCGCTAATCTGCCTTGGGTATAAAATACAACTCAAGTCCGTCGAGCCATATCTTGCACAAAACAAGGAATTAGAACAACTTCTTTACCTTTTTTGGAAAGGGGAAGAAATTTCCCATCTGATGAAGTAGGTTCCATAAATCCTTGAGCCCTTGGAAAGTGCTAGATTTCAAAATACTCTTATTAGACCATTTTCAAAGGGTAACAACTCAAAAATTTCTAAGTCCAAACTTAGGAAAAGAAGGAAAATTTTGAGGGGACAACAAAACCCTACAAAATAAAAAGGTAGAAAAATTGTTATGTTGATCCATGTAAATGAAATTTACTTCCCTTTAATAGAATAACATTCAATACAAATAAATTAAATCTATCTAGCATTACAAGGGGGGAAAAGATTTGTTTTCCCTTTTAGCATAACAAAGAGACATTTTAAAAATGCAAGCGAACTATTAGACGAAGCCAAATAATTTCAACAATAATAATAAGTGCTGGAAAGTATTCAAAATTTTATATTATCCATTTAAAAAAAGAATAACAACATACGATGAGTGTGGTGAACTTATGGGAACTCAAGTAGAATATTTTCATAAGGCATAAAGAAAACGAAAAAAGAGAAAAAGTGCCAACTTGTTGAGCACATAGTTGTAACGAGAAAATGGGAATATACTAATTTGAACCTAAGTAAAACATTTTCAAAAGGGTATAAGAGAACAACAATGCAAAAATATCAAAGATGTCGAGAATATAGTTATAGTCACATTTAAGGCTTGGAAGGCTCCGCTTCATCTCAACGCAAAATAACACTTTTTGGTTGTTCTCTGCCACAAAATAATTCTTTCTTTATGGAGAGAGTGAATGCATATGTGTGGCCAACAACTATGATGATTATTTCATTAGTTGCCTAGTTTTCAACCGACAAGAACTGTAAATCCCTTGTAGATACACCCATTATATGTTCGGCTACTTCATTAAATGTTGTAACTGGCTTCAATTTTGTTGTTTTGTCATTGATTCCAAGACAAAGAGCATATCTCTAGTCACACTTTCCCACTTTTATTTTACATTGATGACTAAACCAAATTGTTCTCAGTCTTTCCACAACCTTTTTCCTACATTGTTTTGCTCCACGCATCAAAGGACATGCCAAATAGAAGAAATTGTCAATAAGGATATTTGTAATGGTTGTTGCCACTACAAGCCATTCAATCCTTGATGAATTATCCATATGAAGGATTTGGGAAATAGTTTTAGATCTGGACACGGTGGTTGAAAGTCCCAAATATTTCTTTGTTACTGACAGTGAAGGAACACTCAATTATAAAGAATCCACCCATTTATGGATTACACCTGTTTCAACAATGACTGGATTAAGGTAACACCTTTTATTGGAGATAGTATCAATGGTCAAACCATTAAAATCAAAGACACATCCTTCCTTTATCGCTAGAACAAGAACCTGTGGTGATCTTATAAAGTCTTCAAGTTGTTTTCCAAGGAGTCATAAAATGGACCCCACATAGTGACATTAATAGTGAACCCTGACATGTCCCTCAGTTGGAGTGTCCTCCTACTTATTTCTAATTCATCCCTTCGCCGAACAGTTGAAACGAGAGAGATGGATATAAAAATTCCAATAAGGTCAACCAATGACTTGGAAACAACTTCCGGGATTTGTTATGTTGGTTTGAAATGAAAATTATGTAAGGGGAAGCTTTTTGACTCCTCAATGAACGGGGAAGCTTTCTAACTCCTCAATGAAAGGGACCACTGTGGAACTTAACTACAAGAAGACCTCTAATGAATTATTCAAATGGCTAAAGTTTTCT
Source organism: Taxus chinensis (assembly GCA_019776745.2). Lineage (NCBI taxonomy): Eukaryota > Viridiplantae > Streptophyta > Pinopsida > Cupressales > Taxaceae > Taxus > Taxus chinensis. Next base: position 198,973,000 of record CM034152.1, on the reverse strand, counting down.
TTTGCGTCTTTGAGCCTGTCATTGGAAATAATGTAAAGCCCGCCCGCTTCGATCTAGCCATAGAATTTATTAACAACCTCATTAAAACATGTGATACAAATTTCACCCTCATTGTTGTCAACAAAATCAAACCCAAAAAAATTCCCTCTACCAAATTTACATTCTTGTATTCCTGCAAGCCCGTTTTTGTAAGAGCTCTTACCTTTATTGACCAAAATTGCAAAGTCTTTTGTAAAGAAGATATTTGAAGCTCTCGATTGTCACCTTCAAGAATGTGATTAATTATGGAGCTTGGACCGGATAAGACTTGTTTTTTCTCACTTAGTAGAGGATATGTTTTCGAGGAAACATGTTTTTCATGAGCAACAAAACTACATAGTTGTGTGGGACTTGCAATTGCGTTGTGGGAAGGAACAATTATTTCAATATCCATAACAAGTATAGTCCTCCAAACAAAGGTAGGGAAATCAATTAAAGATATAGAGGTTGAAAATGTTAAGTAGGAAAAATGGGAAATGGATGCAAAGGAATAGATAGATCACATTTCTTCTTTCACCAACTTGATTATGGATTTGCATATTTGAAAGAATAGAACCTTCTTGCATCTTATTTCAAAGCATAAGCATTTGGAATTTAGAGGGCAAGAGCGTTGGATGCGAGTGTTGGCTATCTAAATTATTTACACGATACCAAAATTTTGAGTTCAAGCTTGAGCATATAGGGTGGAGGTATAAAATTTGTATAAGGGGTTGTACCTCGTTGTTTCCTTCGAGCACCCGGAAAATTTTGTTTTCAATGAGAAGGGTTGTCATGGAGAGACAATAGAGCCGCTTTTATAAAAGTCGGAAACTATGAGAAATGAAGTGACATAATACATATCTTCTATAGGATTATGACATAAACACTTGTAGAAAATGCCAAGTAAATCGAGGAAGGAACAAATGAACATGTGGTCTATTTGTCTAATGTCGATTGTAAGTACTTACATTTCTTTAAGGTGGTTGAATTTTTTTTATATAAGTAAAGTCACAAAAGGAAACTCTAAAGAAATGGACAAAGTTTGCATCATGTATAAAATTTAAACAATAGCCCATTAAAAATCATATATAAATGTGCAGTTGAATCATTCCAAGGATAAATATGAAATTCAACTTCAAGCAAACCAAAAGGAAAATGGGCACTTTCACTATGAATAAGAAATAGTTTCATCGATATTCTTTTTTAACGGAAAATGATGGGAATGAAGGAAAAAAGGAAAGCCATCTTCCACACAAGTGCGGCACAAGGATACTTAAAGAAAAGAGGTAAGAAAATGAATCTAGGCCAAGATGAAAATTAGATGTATCAATTTACCGCTACCTTTAATTGGCATACTTCTAACTGAGGATTGTATGTAAAAGTACACTTGAAAGTTCATAAGGAAATTATTGATTTTTTTTTTCAAACGAAAGGAAAATGTGTTTTTAGCTACAAAAATTATTTATTCCTTGTTTTAAGGTAAATACACAATGTAAACTAAAACCACAACGGTACACACACACCTAATTTTCCTAGGAACAGTTGAGCCTTTTTTGTGGAGGTGCAATTAATATAAAGAAGGAACATTTCCATTATTTCCTCTTTCAAGTTTTGATTTAAAAGTGAAAAAAAACACTTTTTTAAAATTGTCACTCACGTAAAAGAAGTGAAAGGCATAAAGAAAAACGAAAACCATATTTCTAAATGTTCTACAAAAATAAATTGACTTTCACATAGGTGCATTTAATCCAAGGAAGAGACATATAAAGTGCATATAGAGAAAATAAGGGAACCAACAAGAAATAAAAAATATTTTTGTTCTTTTAATGATATTTACATCAATGTAGGGAAAATCCATTGTATATGACGATAAGTTCGATTTATACTCCAGAAAATCAAAACGACTTGCTTGAGCATGGAAAGCAACAAAAGCGACACAACTCTATTTTTTTCCTTTTACAAATTTTGTCTTCTTTGCTCTAGGTATTGTTGTTGCATAATTGCGACATTCTTTTTTTGGTCTTGTCTTTGGAGCTTCAATAACCATCTTTTTTAATTTGTAAGAAGGTTCATGTTTTATGGCTTCTGCAACTGTATCATAGGCAACACCGAAGCCTCTCGAGTGAGGCTCAATAGTTCAAAACTTTGAAAGGTACATGACACATGTCTCTAGAAGGTGCAATTATTCTTTGAAAAGCTCATATATTATTGGTTTAGGGGGTTTGGGCTGCCTATAATGCAAAACATTTACTACAAATTATGTTCTATGAAAAATCTCCTCCCTTTTCAAATGCGGGGTTATCAATGTTACTGCGCGACCAATGGAAGAGGAACATAGCTACATGTTTTTCATTTTCACATAAATATTGAACAGAAAAGGAATATGTTAATAAACATGAAGGATATGCAACTTAAGAAAAGACATGCAACCACAAACTAATAAATATTTTATGAATGGGAGCAAATTTCGAGGAAAACAAGAATAATAGAAAGGATCGTTATTATTTTAAAGAACCCTCGCAAAAACATTTTACAAAACATGAACCTAAAATAAAACAAGATAAGAGAGTGTTTCATGGATTATTTTTTCTTGACAACATAATCACATCATGACAAATTGTTAGCATGAGGAAAAGGGCAAACATTTATGGTAACCCCTATAATGGCACTATAAAAATCACGAGCTTAAATTTGAAGAAGACAAGAGAGTACAACATACTTTTTACTTTTACAACACAATAACATCATGATGAGTTACAAACACAAATGCTAGATAGATATATTTTTTTTGGAAGTGAGATACTCGTTAGGAAACTTTAAAAACCTTGTTGCAGCACAATGTACCATCCATCTCAGGATGTATTGCTGAGGTTTCACCCATGTATGAAACCCGTTTGTACACACCAATTATTGGCTTTAACGAAGGCACATGTTTCCTAAGACCGAGTGAGACGAACAAACCTTCTCGCCATCAAAGTTATCAACTTTGTTCTAGAAGGAAACACATAATCATTAATGGAACACTACAAAGCAAGCCAACATGCTTATTTCAATTACAAGGTAAAAATGTACAAAAGCACATAATTTGATCTTGAAGAAGGTAAGTGTAGAAATCTATAATTTTATTTGTAAGATTGCATAGGAAATTATTGTTTATTTTGCAAAATGTAGAAAGCATTTACAACAATTGTAGTTTGAACCAATGTTATCAAAACCATCATTTTTCAAGCTAATCCCTAAAAAGTCCAATTCCAAAAAAACAAATCTCCATTGCAATAATGATTATTCAAGTATATCATAGCATACACTTATTTGCTAATGAGAGTAGAAATATAAAACATTTACCTTATTCAATTTTCGTTATCATTTTAAGTAACCCTCATGAAAACATTATACAAAACGTGAACCTAAAATAAAAGAACATAAGAGAGTGCTTCATGGATTATTTTTTCTTAACAACATAATCACATCATGACAATTTTTTAGCATGAGGAAAAGGACAAACAGTTATAGTAACAGTTATAGTAATCCCTCTAATGACACTATAAAAATCATGGGCTTAAATTTGAAGAAGACAAGAGAGTGCAACATACTTTTTCCTTTTACAACACAATAACATCATGACAAGTTGTAAATACAAATGTTAGATAGATATGTTTTTTTTGAAGTGAGATACTCATTAGGAAACTTTAAAAACCTTGTTGCAACACAGTCTACCATCCATCTTGGGACATATTGGTGTGGCTTAACCCAGGTATAAAACCCATCCGCACACACCAATTCCTGGCTTTAACGAAGGTACATGTTTCCAAAGACTGAATGAGTGGAACAAACCTTCTCGCCCTCAAAGTTAGCAACTTTTTTTCTAGAAGGATACACATAATCATTTATGAAACACTACAAAGCAAGCCAACATATTTATTTCAATTACAAGGTAAAAATGCACAAAAGCACATAATTTGATCTTGAAGAAGGTAAGTGTAGAAAGCTAGAAAGTTTTTCATAATACTGAATAAGAAATTATTGTTTATTTTACAAAATGTAGAAAACACTTACAACAATTGTAGTTTGAACCAATGTTATCAAAACCATCATTTTTCAAGCTAATCCCTAAAAAGTCCAATTCCAAAAAAACAAATCTCCATTGCAATAATGATTATTCAAGTATATCATAGCATACACTTATTTGCTAATGAGAGTAGAAATATAAAACATTTACCTTATTCAATTTTCGTTATCATTTTAAGTAACCCTCATGAAAACATTATACAAAACGTGAACCTAAAATAAAAGAACATAAGAGAGTGCTTCATGGATTATTTTTTCTTAACAACATAATCACATCATGACAATTTTTTAGCATGAGGAAAAGGACAAACAGTTATAGTAATCCCTCCAATGACACTATAAAAATCATGGGCTTAAATTTGAAGAATACAAGAGAGTGCAACATACTTTTTCCTTTTACAACACAATAACATCATGACAAGTTGTAAATACAAATGTTAGATAGATATGTTTTTTTTGAAGTGAGATACTCATTAGGAAACTTTAAAAACCTTGTTGCAACACAGTCTACCATCCATCTTGGGACATATTGGTGTGGCTTAACCCAGGTATAAAACCCATCCGCACACACCAATTCCTGGCTTTAATGAAGGTACATGTTTCCAAAGACTACATGAGTGGAACAAACCTTCTCGCCCTCAAAGTTAGCAACTTTTTTTCTAGAAGGAAACACATAATCATTTATGAAACACTACAAAGCAAGCCAACATATTTATTTCAATTACAAGGTAAAAATGCACAAAAGCACATAATTTGATCTTGAAGAAGGTAAGTGTAGAAAGCTAGAAAGTTTTTCATAATACTGAATAAGATTTTTTTTTTTTACAAAATGTAGAAAGCATTTACAATAGTTATAGTTTAAAACAACGCTATCAAAACCATCAATTTTCAAGTTAATCCCTACAAAGTTTAATTTCAAAAGAACAAATCTCCATTACAATAACGACTATTCAAGTATATCATAACGTGCACTTAGTTGCTAATGAGGGTTTGAATATAAACATTTAGGTTATTCGTTTTTCTTTTCATCAACTAGATACAAATTGAATGTTCTAAAAGGTGTTATAAGTGCAAACAATATGAGACATAAGAAATTGGAACGCTCCCTTATTGCTGGAATTCGAGAAAGATTTGAAGGTTTCCTTAACGCTAGGTTTCTAGAAATAATATTGCAAGAAATTTAATAGCTTCGCTAACTAAAGGTCATTATGTTTCTGGTTTCATAACATGATGTATGGCATTTCTTTCACCATAATTTGTAGTTTTATACAATTATTTCTATTGTTTGTGCCGACGCAACTGAAGATTATAGAGACATTACAAAATTAACAATTTAAATAGTATTTAGAGAATGTTATAAATATTTTGAACATAAAAATGAAACTATATTTCTTAAGTTTTAGAATAATCTATTTACTTTAAATTTGTAAACAGAAAAATTAGATTAGAAATCATATAACGAAATTCAATTTAATAAAAAATAAATTAGTTCAAAAATAATTGAATATCATCAATCATATTATTTATTTTACAAAGTGTTCATTGACGAAGGGTCCTTATTTCAATATATTGTAAGATATCTTTAAGCGTGCTCAAGAGGTTCGTATAATTCTTTAAATCTAAACCGTGCAACACTATGTTACACGACGGTTTAGTTATGCCACTATCAATGCTTGTAGTGCATTAAACACTCTCAATATTAAAATCAAGATGAGAAACATGTTTTTTTTAATGGGGAAAGATTAATTGTTCGAGTGTAATTCATAAGATTGAAAAATTAGGAAAAACAATCTGACAATATAAACGGAAATGTACAGGATGAAGATTTTGATTTATGTTTCACGATGTATTGTTAAGAAAAAACGCACTTCAAAAGAGATATATTTACTGTTTTAAAATTATTGTGTTACCATACTTTCATTTCATTTCTTAATATATGAATGTTTTTTATATTTGTTTTTAAAGTTCTAATCATCATCATAATTAACTACAATATTTATCATATAAATATTGTGTTATATAAAAATATTCATTCTAAGGGATTATATTCAAGGGTTGTAATTTAAAATTTGTTTCCCTCTGAAAACGAGGGGATTTTGATTTTAAGAATCGAAGCATGTAAGATGATTCTAGATCATCGAATCGGCTAAGGTTTGAGACTCTTGAGTGGGTATAGAAAGATATTATAAAAAATGAGAGAGCAAAAATATTCACAGATATCTGCATGGTAATTTTCTCCTAGTAATTTTGTGCTTGTATCTAAGATTTAAGCCCGATTCCAACATGATGATGTACCTATATATTGATGTTATAAGTCTTAAAAGGTCCGTCAAAACAATATATTTTTGTTTTTGTGATTTTTTTCACCTATTTAAGATTTTGTAAATTCTTGCAGGGTTGTGAAAAGTTCTGGATAAGAAGAATGGCGACTCGACTGGTAGGCCCTGTAATGAAAGATTAGAAGCTGGTAGTTTTGCACAAGTGCCTTCAGAAATTGAGTGAAGCTTGTGACCCAAAGGTCATCAACACAGCCATCACAGCTCATGGCCCAGGAAATACCAAATAGGGAATACTTCTAGAGTGTTATAAAAGGTCAAGGGATGGAATTCTGATAGGTTTGCATCCAGTTTTTAGCCGCCATCAAAAAAAGAAACCTCTCATAGAATGTTGAATTCATCCTTCATCTTAGAGTTGCTGCCCATATATGACAAATCATCACAATACATGCATACAATGAGAATATCATTACAAATGATGCCCTTATTTGACATTTGTTTTAAATTTTCCCTTCATTTTCATTGACATACATCACGTTATCTCTAAGTAAAATACTAAAAACAAAACGAGTAATATACATATGCAACTCTCATAAGGCATGATGGGATTTCCTCTTGTAATTTATCATATTCCCAGGTTCACTAGACTTGCTTGTTTTTTCGCTAAAATAAACAATGTCTAGAAAGCAGAGCATAAAAAAATGATGGAAAGTCAATCCACGCTCCAAAATATAGAAAATGGTGGAAGATGAATCCACATTCATTTTTATTTAGATGCACATACAAATGCATGGAAAACAATCAGAAAAATAAAATATAGACTCGAATGCTTTATTGGAAACTTGAGCATGTGTCAAGGAGTCCTCCAAAGCTTCATCCCATGGTATACAATGGAGAATGGTAGTTTCTTGTATGAGATAAGAACCCCAAACATGATTGCTAGAGGAATGTGTCTGTACTGTGAAAATTGCTCCGTGGATTACTGCCAACTATGTCGATATGATAAAACAGTTGTAATTGCCCCCTAGTCCTAGGCGTCTAGGAAGGATCAAGGGTGCCCAGGTGCTCATGTCTGTATATGGGCGTTGGTGTTTTTGTTGAACTGAGGACCCAAGTCAAAAACTAGGCCATTCTGTAACTAGAACTTTGTTATGTTCCTGTACTGTGCAGGTAAGTACTGAAGCTTTGAACTACTGTATGGGGTGACTGATTCACCCACTGTATGTCCCCCTCATTTGGGGTGCATGCGATGTTGTTAGGGGGATGTGACCCAAAGGAGAGGACTAGATGCTGATCCTAAAAACTGATACTCTAGAGGGGGGATGTGCATGGTAGAAACCAAGACACATGCAAACAATATGGTTAAAAACATGTGTTAGTAGAAAAAGTGACAAGCATGTTATAGAAGACAATGTAAACAAGCAATAGTGCATACAAAGTAGATCGCGGAAAGCGGGTTTCAAACATGGAACACCGCTCACAATGTTTCAAGACAATCAAGGCCAAAGCGGTCAAAAACATACAAGCAATGAACAAGCAAGACATAGGGCATAGTCCGCAAACACTGACATATGGTAGAAAACAAGAGTAAGCGAATTATGAGACAAGCATGGTGACAAAGAGTTCTTGCAAAGTAAATGCTACACATGAAGCACCCGTTAGCATGTTAGAAAGATAAAAAGTATGTCAAGGTGTGTATATATCAATAGAGCAATGTGTTAGTAAGTAGTATAAAATGAAATGATAACACCTGTAGTGTGCAGGAAAGTAGATGCCCTGGGAGCCTCTGTAGGACTGGTGAGAGGTACAGTGTCAAGCATCATTATTGCATGTAAGGATCTGTAAGAAGTCAACATTCACAACTAGAGAACAAGTGAATGCACGTGTGTATATAGAAAAGATAATGACATACTGGATATCCATCTAACATAGCAAGAAAAGTGTAACACGCGAGTATAAGCAAAAACGAATAATTGCAACCAATATATGCAACATGTTGTGAGTGTGAATGGAATGAAATGCAAAGTGAATGTGATAGGAGCAACGTGCCCCCCAGTGAATGTGAATGAGTATGAGATGAGGTTAATTTATGAAAAAACCCTCGATAGTCAAGAATGAACCATAGAACAAGAGTGTGTCGTTGGGAAATGGTTTGAATTGTGCGCTAGAAAGATAGATCAATGAAGCATAGAATGTGATGTTAGAGAGATGTGTCATGAATGCGCAAAATATGAAATGTGTTATGTGTATGATGTGAGGTTCATGGATGTAGTATGCAATCAATAGTCAAGTGTGAACCTTAGCACAAGAGTGTGCCATAGGGTAGTGATGATACAAGTTGTGTGTATCAAGTTGTGTAATGATGTTTAGAAATAGAAAGTATGGAGCACGGAGCATATGAGTACAAATAGCAAACCCTTTAAAATGTTAGAGGGGGGGGGGGAGTAAGCACGATGCCCCCAAGTCTATGATGTGAAGAAGAATCAAGTAACATCATCCAAGAGATCATCATTGTCATGGTCGAAGCGGAATGAAGATGCGTCAAAGACCTAGTAAGTGATAGTTTGTGGTTGATCATGTAAGGAGTCATTATGACATAAATTGTACATGTCCATTGCGTATTCCTCATCAATGAAAGGTGGTAGTGGACATCCATGTACATACCAGTGAGTGAGATTTTATTAATAGCCTAGAAATGAATCATTATAAATAGAAACATGACCGAAAGACATGGGAAATGTGATATCAATATGATTAAGATCCAAAATGCCACTGATATAGTCAAGTGAAGACTGCCCAAGAGTAAGTGGAGAAGTGTGATGAGTGCGTGCAATAAAGACTGATAGATGGAAGACGCGGAGACCATAAGCAACAATAATGTGAACATATTCGTAACAGAGATGAGGACAGTGAGGAGATCAACAAATGTGAATCCAATATGAGTCAAGCCATCATGTTTACAAACAATATCAAAACTAGTGGGATCAAGTGGAATGTGTTACCAATAAGATTTATTCTTGAAAAGAGTGCAAGTGAAAGGAAGAAGTGCTTCGGTGTTGTTGAAGACTGGTTGTTGTTCGTCAGCTATTTTTTAGTGGGATTGTTGATGGATGTTGGTACATTTATGAGCAGAATGTTTTATGTTGTTGGGTTTTCATGTTCTATCCTAGCTTTTGAGACTTTCTGTACAAGGGTATAGTCCCTTTTAAAAAAAAACTATTTACCCATGATAAAAAAAGAGGAAGAAGTGCAGATGTAGGTTGCTCGTGAGAAGATGAGGAAGGTGAAACGACGTCCAATGTATGAATAGACCCCCAAAAAATTACCATAGAATTATTAGAAGGGGGGGTTTCTTGAATTGATATTCACCAGGGCCAATGTCAACGAAAGTATCATTGAAGTATGACTCATCTATCTCTATGGGAGTAAAATTAAGATTGCATAATTTGTCATCAGTAAGCCCACCGATATCATCCTCATCATCATAATCATCAGTGTTGGCATTGTCATGCTGGATAGCAATATCAAGGATATTGGTAGGAAGTGAGCAAGATTGCAGAGGGAGAGGAACTCCAACGAGTGGAGCGACGATGTTCATTAGAGGAGGCATAGTGGATGAAATGATATCAGTAGTGTGAGTGGAAATGGACGGTCCACTTGCGGAGGTGGAAGGAGGTTCTGAAGCACTAGATTAACTAATACCTTATGTATCAATATTGTTATATGGAATAGGCTGCAATGGAGGAATAGACATAACAATAACGAGGTCTATACAACAAAACTTGAATGGATCAGGGTCGACATCAATAGTATGTTCATAACCATCATGTATTAATTTAATGCACCGATAGACAATATATGAAACACCATGCATTGTGTGAATCTAGGGTCTATCCAGTAAGAGATTAAACTAAAACGAGGCATTGTTAACAAAGAATAAAGTAGGAACAATCTTAGGCCAAACTTATATAGGTAATGTGATAGTGCCTAGACACATGTGAGTAGAGGAGTCATAGCCACGAATGATATTGGGATTAATAGTAATTAGATTATCAATAGTGCCAATTTTCCGTAGAAGCGAGTGAGCACATAGATTATTGGCAGATCCATTGTCAATGAGGACACGCTTGATACAAATGGTGCCAATGGTGACAGTGATAAGTAAAGATGCACATGGATTGTCAATAACAGATGGTGGTATGTCCTCATTAGTAAACAATATAACACGTGGTATAATTTTGAGAGATTGAATGAGATGTGTGAAGGCCACCAGTGAGTTTTTACTTTCAATGTGAATAGAGTGAAGGGCAACCTCTAATGTTTGACGAAAATTAGGTACACTACGTAATAAATCATAAAGAGATATTTTTTCCGGTGTATTCTTAAGTTGTTCTATGATGTCATAACCTTTAGAAGTGGTGCTAGGAGTTGCATAAGTGATAGGTGGTGGGATATAAACGGGTTGATCCTTAGAAGGACGAGTGCGGCGATGGTGACTACATTGATAGTTGGATCAACCCTAGGCATAATAAAGTGAGGAGGATGTTGATCGACAATAGTAGTAACCATGTCAGAAACCTTAATTGGGATGAAAGAAGGATAAAAAGATTGATTTGTGACTTGAGAAGAAGAGAAATGTTGATACATGCTCAAAAGGTAGGGTTCACCAAATGATTAAAAAAATATGGAAATTTGTAAAACCCTAATATTGCAGAGTCACGTATGATAAATAAACGCTTAAGTACATATCTAACACAAGTAATAAACTAGATAAAAATAAAACCCTAGGTACAAGAGAGAGGATAAAAGACTTAGCTGATATTCACTTAATCCTAAAGTGTTCTTGATTAGAAGATTGATGAACATGAGGATGATACTGTCTTAACCGCACTCAGAAAATTATGTAATTACCAGATGAGCCGGGACTAGGGCGCCTAGGCGTTAGGGACCTCTGTTGGGCGCCTGTGACCGTGCAAGAGCTCTGAAACTAGATTTTGTTGTATCACACAAGTGTTGCTAACCTTAGCTTTTGGTCACTTGTATGTTGTTGAATGATGAAAAAGTTCACTTGTAACCTACAAAACAAATAATATTTTGCAAAACCCCAAACTACATCAAATCCTAAAAAAGAAAGATGCAAATGGGGAGTTGGACTGACCCCGATGGTTACCCGACAAAGTGAACTTATGACCGAGCACTGCACTACATCTTAGACTACATGTAGTTACATGTGTGTAAAGAAATTGTGCCCTAGATAGCTCTTGTGCAAGATGCACTTGATAACGAGTGATAGCTAGATGTAACAATGTAAATAAATGTGTGGATGATAAAATGAACTTCCACTCCTACGTGTTATGCAAAAAATACAATCCCTTATTCCTTGAGTGAGTGTTAGATGGATGCTTATAATGCCTTTGGATGCAACCTTAGGTGGTGATAATAGATGCTTAGAGCTTGGTCCTTTATTAGAGTCACATAGCTTTATATTTATTTGATTCCCTTGTTTGAATTTCGTAGTTGACAACTAAAAGGCCGACCCATAAGAAAACAAGACGCCCAAAAGATAAAAGAGACCCAAAAGAGGTGAGTAAGATACAAAGAGGGCAGGGGCACCTAGAGGGTGTTATGTTGTGGAGCCTGTTTTCATGTTGTGGAGCTTGTTTTTGAAAAATGTGCTTGATATTTCAAGAAACGTGCTCTTCTCATATGGGCGGGATCTTTGACCCATATGTTTATGGGACGATTTTGGCCGATGGTTTTGATAGCCACAGTATTGTAAAATTGCTTAAGTAGTTGTCTACTTATATGGTTTTGTGCATATGGTAGGGTTGATGTGATATTGTAGATGCATGTGAGTTCAAGTGTGAATTCAGTAGAGTTTTTTGAGCATAGCTCCAAACAAATTTGGGTATTGTATTGAAAGAGAGGTGGCTTGTAATAAAATTTGAGCAAGTGATTCTCGTTGGACGTAGCCCAAATTGGGTGAACCACATTAAATATTGTCTCTTTGTGTTGTGTTCTTTTTATTCAACACTTTTATTTCAGATTTGTAATATTTTCAGCATATTAGTTTCTACTATTGCGATTCTGTGAGGGATTGTTGCACATATTTTGATCCCTTATTTCCTAACAGAGGGGAGGAGGGCGCCTGGGCGATGACATCCTAGCTAAGTGTTGGTGTCTAGAGTTAAGAAAGATAAAGCAATGAAGATCAGACTGGGCCGTTGGGTGCGCAAGACCAAAGAGGAAATAAGAAAAACAAAAAAGAGGCCAAAAATAGATGTCAATTACTAGTTTTCCCGATTAGGAATCACATGAATGGTAGTATGTGATTATGACCTAGAAATGTACCCAAGTGCGTGATTTTGTGTCTAAAACTACACCTACCAAAACCCTATAAACTTGAACCAAACCATTGTTGATATTTTGTTGATATTTTATGTGTACTCTATTTTCAACCTTAGTTTAAAATTAGGTTTTGTTCTTCACATAATTTTTCTTTGCCATTTCAATGAAGTATTTTCTTGTTTTTGTATCATATCATCTTTAGTGTTATATTTTTATCCACATCTTTATAAACTTGAACCAAACCATTGTTGATATTTTATGTGTACTCTATTTTCAACCTTAGTTTAAAATTAGGTTTTGTTCTTCACATAAATTTTCTTTGCCATTTCAATGAAGTATTTTCTTGTTTTTATATCATATCATCTTTAGTGTTATATATTTATCAACTTTGTATCACGCCTCATGTCAAGCCCTTTAGTGTGAATCTGTACAAGCTTCAATGTCAAAATATAAGTCGAGAAATTTGTACACCATCACCCAACATATCGATCCTCATCTCCTCTTGAAGCTTTATTCAATTATAGCATCTCAATTAGAGCACCCTGATTTGGTGTATGTATAGGAAACATACTACACATGTTAGGCTCAAATCCAACCCTACATGCCACACAGAGCTTTTGTGTCATCTCATACCACACTCCTTTGGTTCACATCTTGTCAATGGACTTGCAAACACCGTGCACACTTGGAAGTCAAATTAAATTGTCAAAAAGAAGAAAAAATGTTGCTCATTGTGAAATTTCAACTATTTTGCAACCATCCTCTTTTATAACTGATTCTCGTACTTGTATAAATGTTCCCATTCAACTTTAATGTTGATTACATGTTCTCACACATTCTAGATTATAGTTAAGCAAAATAGCTAGGGAATGCTTCATCTTTTTAATCATGAGAATTGTTATTCTCAGCCCTCTAGATTTTGCACACATATGTAATGTACCTCTTTCATTTTTATTGAATAAAAGCACATCATCTTATTACAAATGTTTTTTGAATGTACATTGATCAAACTGCATGGATGTCCAAACATTAATCATACAATTAAAGAACTTACATGATAAAATTTTAAATCAACCCTGTACATGAATCAACTAGGTGTGAAACAACATTAACCACTAAAGTCAATCATATGTACATAAGTGACCACGCAACTTATATAGGAGAAAAATAAATGTGGTAAATGAAGATGCTTAAAACAATTGAGGGCTCATTCACACCAACTCAAGTATGAGACTAATAGATGGAATACTTCAAAAAAATTGTGGCGAGGGAGAATTTTTCTATTTTGTACTTCAGGGGTTGAGGAGATAAAGTGGCACTGCATCCTACATTGCATCACTTGCAATGAAATTCAAGAAACTACTTCAAGAGCCTCCATGTGGTTTCTATGCCTTCTCTTTTAAAAGAGACAAAATTAAAGAAACAAAAAACACTTCCAATTAAAATCAATAATAAGAAAACCAAACATTATAAAATTAACAACAAGAAGTAGTTTTCGACCTCAAGCTTAACCTCCCTTATTTTTTATTTCAACAATTTCTCACTTCTACATGTTAGCTTGTATACCTACAATCTATCAAGTTGTATTAGTCCTATTGTTATTTAACCTATCTATCCAACTTTTGTATAAAGCACCTATCATCCTTAAGGGTTGGTGGATCACAAAGAGACTAAAGTTCTAATCTTGTGATAGGGAGGAAGTTGACATTAACCACTAAAGTGAATTATATGCATGAACACGATTGCAAAGCTTATGTAAGGAAAACAAAAGTAGTAAATAAAGATGCTCATAACACAATCGAGGCCCAATTCACACCAACTCAGGTATGACACTACTAGATGAAAGACTTCAAAGTATATGTAGTAAGCGAGATTTTTTTTCTATACTTAAAGGGTTTGGTCACAAAGGAGCACTACATCATGAAATGCATTAATTATAACAACATTTGATCAAATACTTTGAAAGCCTCCATGTGGACTCTTTGCTTACTTTCATCAAATAGACAATACTAGAGAAAACAAAAAATATACCAATCAAAATAAACAATAAGATGGACAACTTTTGAAAAAGTACTCAAGAAGAACTCGAACTCAAACTCAAACTTAACCTCTTATTTCTTCTTTCACCAATTTCTCATTTGTTTATCATACTTTGTGTCCCTGTAAACTTACAAAGTGTATTTTGTCCCTGTAATCTTACAAAGTGTGTTTGTTTCTTACATGTTATTAAATCTATCTATGAACTATCTAACAAACATTTATTGTCATTAGGATCTTAGTGAAGTGGTACTTATTGTAGAGACACCAAAGTTTTATATTCATGGGTAATCGCAACCAACTTTTTCTTGAGCTATATTTACTTCAAATTATTATAAATATTATAGATTATTGCTATACCATTTTTATTATATCTATAATTGACAAATATATTAAAAACAACTCCAATAAGAAAAAACACCCATTCAAAATAGACAATGTATGTATGGGATGCAAATTCTCGAAGATTGATTTAGAGATGTCTCTTTTGGATGGGATGGAAATACTTGATGATTGATTTAGAGATCTCTTTTGGCATGCTTTTGCCATTTTGGCAATGAGAGGAGGAGAACAAATGATACTCTTTGCTTGTGCCGGATATTCTAGGATACTCGAAATGCGTAGTGTGGGTATTCAATTTTTTTTAACAAACATTACAAACGTAAACAATTAGTTTTGCTAGGAGGGAATGAGCATGAATAGAGTATTTAGTACACCCCTATCCTCTTCATATTTCTCCTGCCATGGACGAGTAATTCCCCTTCTTCACAACAAAGCGAAGTACAGATTTTTAAGAGTAGGATTTTGCAAGGCAATGGCGGGAATTGATGGCACGACCTCACAAGAGGATGGTCCCTCCCCTTCTTCAGCCATTGATTTTCTCACTCTCTGCCAGCGCCTCAAGGTCAGTCATTTCACCCCAGTCATTTGTTTTTATATTTGGCGCTATCAGTCTTTGCATTCCGCTCATTAGGATATCCTGGGCTTAATCAGTATTTGAATTCCAGTTGTTTGGAATTTGTGAGTATAATCAATCTTTTTATTCCAGTCATTTTGCGCATTTGGGTGTAATCAAAATTTGCATTCCAGTCATTTGGCAATTTTAGGCATTTTCAAAATCTTCATTCCTCCCATTTGGTGGTTTTGGGTGTAGTCAGCCTTATGCATTTCACTCATTTGGAATTTGTGGGTATCCTCAGTCTTTATATTCCTCTCATTTGGTGTTTTTGGGTGTAATCAGCCTTTGTAATTCAGTCATTTGGAATTTGCGGGTAGAACCAGTCTTCCGTTCCTCTCATTTTGCGTTTGGGCGGAACCAGCCTTTGCATTCCAGCCATTTGGAATTTTGGGGTATAACTACTCATTCTATTTTAGTAATTTCATGTGCTTTAATTTAAACTTTTTAGTTGGCGGTATGATCAGTCTTTCTACTTCAGTAATCTGAATATTTAGGGTATGACCAATGATCAATGCCCATTCCATTCCTTTGGACTTTGTGGGTATACCCAGTCTTTTTGGTCCACTCATTTGGAATTATTGGGTGTGATCAGTGTTTGCATTTCAGTCATTTGAAAATTTTGGTTATAGTCGATCATTCTTTTCTAGTCATCATAATTTTTTAAATTGTTTGGGTGTATCAGCCTTTCCATTGGTGTAATCGGCCATTGCATTTCATCATTTGGATTTTTTTTGGCATAACCAGTGTTTGCATTGAATTCATTTGAATTTTTTGCATATAATCGATATTTCCATTTTAGTCATTTGGTTTTATTGAGAGTAATCAGTCTTTCCATTCCAGTTATCTGAAAATTTTGTGTATGATCAATTTCCATTCTATTCGGTTGATTTTTTTAATTTTTTTTGTGGATTCAATCTTTGCATTCTAATAGTTTGGAGCTCTTTGGTGAATTCAAACTTGAAATTACAGTTATTTGAAATTTTTAGGTACAAGCATTCATTCCATTCATCTGATTTTCTTGGGGTGTAATCTGTCTGTCTACACCAGTTATTTGAAAAATATGGGAATAATCAGTGCCCGTTTGTAATGAACCGTTACACCAAAACCTCAAGGTGTTAGTGAAATTTGCACATGAGGATCATAACACCGTTATGGCCAGTTTAATTTTTTTCTGTGCCATTGGTTTTTGAATTTCAGTCATTTGGAATTTGTGGGTCTTATCAGTCTTTCCATCCAGTCTGGATTTTTTTCGTGTAATAAGTTATTCCACTGTAGTCATTTGGAATTTCTGATGTCATTGGTATATACTTATTCATTACACTCATTTAGGATTTTTGGGCATAATCCGTATTTCTATTTCAGTAATTTTAATTTTCTGGTGTAATTACTTTCTGCATTCTACTCACTTGGAAGTTTTGGGTGTAATCAGTCCTTCCATTCCAGGCATTTAATTTTTTTGGGCGCAACCTGTGTCCATTAAAGTCGTGGTTTTACTTAGCGTCCACATTCCAGTAATTTGAACATCTCAGCGTATTCAGTCTTTGTATAACATCATTTAGAACTTTTGGGTTATAAGATCTTTCTATCATTTGGATTTTTTTCCATTTTAATTAGTTCTATATTTTTGGGTGTTCAGTCTCTTCTTTCCAGCCATATGTAATTTCAGGTGTCATCAGTATTTACATTCCAGTCATTTAGAAATTTTGAACTTTTGGGGCATTATCAGTCTTTTATACAGGCCATCTGGAATTATGGCGTGTAAATTGTAATCAGTCTTTCCATTCTTGCCATTTGATATTTTAGGTGTAATCTATAATTCCATTTCAGTCAGTTGTTTTTTCTGGGTACGAAAGGTGCCCATTCCTGTTGGTTAGGTTTCTGGTGTAATTAGTCTCTGCATTCAAGTTGGAACTTTTAGTGTATCTGGTGTTTGCGTTCCAGTCATTTGGATGTTTTGGGTGCAACTAATCTTGCCATTCCAATCGTTGGGAAATAATTCTTTTGGTATAATCAGCCATTCCATCCCATTCATTTGAGTTTTTTAGACATAATTTGCATTCCCATTCAGTCATTTGGAGTTTGTTAGTGTAATCAATCATTCAATTCCTATCCTTTGGAATTTTTGGGTACCATCGGTATTTGCACTCCAGTCATGTGGTTTTTGTTGGTATAATCAGTCATTCTATTCCAGTGATTTGGAAATTTTGGTTGTCATTGGTATTTACAATTCAGTCATTTGTAATTTTTTGGTATAATCAGTATATACGTACTTACTGTATTAATAAATCAAAAGTGCACAGAAGGATCATATGGCAAGACATAGGCATCCATTCAATAGATATTAATAGGTACATATGCCTACCAGACACACCCATCCATTAACATATATTAACAGTTAGTAGTTTATAGCTAATATAGGTTCACTGCAAGTTCCCTCTTCTTAAGATTCTTTGACCTCAAAACATGGGGAGAGATGGATGTGAATCCATGAAAAGTTGATTCTCCCGTTCCAGTTGATTAAATACTCATTGATTTGTTTAGAACACACATTTTTGTACGAGTGTTGAGAATTACCTTCAGGTTCAAGAACAAGTTTTCTTTCTTCATCAAGGGCCAATAATTCAATCTGAATAGGAATGTGCATACCCAATTTCTTCTTGAGACAAAACGTGAAAAACATTGTGCATCAGACTTGATCTGGGCAATGCATAAGCTGCAGGGTCAATCTTTGTACGTATCTGCAATGGTCCATAAAACATTGGTGATAACTTGAAGTTGACTTCGCTGCTTCAGTGAAGTTTGCTTGTATGGTTGCAGATGTTCAGAGACCCACTCTCTTTCAAATTTGCAATGTGTTTGGTGTTGATCACTTTTCAGCTTCATGTGATTGCAAGTGTATTCCAAATTGTTCTTAAGGATATGGATATTCTTTTAAGGCGGTTTGAGATAGTTTTTAACTGTTGATACTTTTGTATTATCATCAATGAAATCCTTAAGCCCTGGTGGTTGTAGCTGTAAAGGGCCATTGATGGAGTCATTTTGGCAGGCAAACAGTAAATGGTATTATACTAGCATTAAGAAAAGTACATACATTTAAACCACCGGTTCTGTTTGTGAGAGGCAAAACACAGGAAATATCTGACCATCAGTTTGCAGACGGTACAAAGAACTCATGGTCAAAGTTTTGATGATTTGTAAATATAGTTCCTCCGGAAGTTACTGTTATGTCAAAATTACAGCACCCCCCGATTTGTCCTCTATGTGTGGGGCAATCGGTGCAATTTTGCTAACATGGGTCCATCTCTCAAGTTGTGGGACTTGCAAACCTGAGATGAACCTCTGGAGAAGGCTGGCTTCTTCTACATAATCCTAATGCTAAACTGCTCCTAGAAAGGGAAATGCAACTATCCTAACACTAACTTAGACTTTCCAAGGGACCAAGGAAGAAAGAGATGCATAAATTGAAATTCCTAAACTAAGGGGGGCGATAGCACCAAGAAAAGGGGCAAGATACTCTGTTGAGGGAGGATGAAATAGGGAAAAAGGGGGTGAGGGAGGTCAGAGAAATGTGACACAGACCCAGACCCTAATCCGCCATCAAAACTCCATGGAACACAACATCATAAACCTGCAAGTGAAATAACATGCACAAAATACAACAATAATAATGGAGAGGCAAGAAAATATAATAAAAATGAGCTAGGGTTGAAGAAACACGACAAAACACAATTTTTATTGCTTCAAAGTATGCAAAGACCATTACATTTGATGCATAAAGGCATAATTACATTGCTAGGCCCAAGAGAAGGCTCGCAACTCGAATGGAGTCGAGGGAAATTTTTTGCAAGAGTTTCCCCAGATCCTAGAATGTCTCTGTTAAAAATGAGGGGGTCGAATACATTATACAACAAATTTGTCTCACCTACCAACAACCCTCATTAATTTCCTGTATGGAGGTATGGGCAGCCATATCGGTCCGCTTTCCAATGGTACTTTTATGTTAGAAAAGACATGGGTGCCATGCTTCATTAAACCGGTTGTTGAGCTACCTTGTACGATTAATGCCTGGTTCATAGCTGGCTTTCCTTGTTGACGCCTGACAAGAACGGAGGAAGTTGTCCGCCGACAGGGAGGGGTTGTCGCATGATAAGAAGAAATGCTGTCGCACGACAACGAGGGAAGGTTGATGCACGTCAAGATGGAATGCTGACGTGCGACAGGATGAAGGCGGTTGATGTGTGATAAGAAGACATGGTGCTGATGCGTGACAAGGAGGAGATGGATTACGCGCATCAAGAAAGGGTGGTTGACTCACGACAACGGGCGACAGTTGACGCGCGATAGCGGGCAGCAGTTGACACGCAACAACGGGCTATAGTTGATGCACGACAGGAAGGGACGGTTGATACGCGTTAGCAAAGGGCGTTGGCGCGTGATAAGAAGGGACGGTTGACGCGTGTCAGCAAAGGGCATTGACGCGCGATAGGAAGGGACGACTGACGCGTGACATGAAGGAGACGGTTGACGCATGGTTGACGCGCGACATGAGATGGCTCCATACATTCGCCATGGCTCGCCAACTCGCTACGAGACCTGACCTGCCAGACAACTCATATATTCTCAATTCTGACTTGTAAGCCATCCTGAGCTGTCTTTCTCTTCAATATCCCGGGGCTGAATTTGATGGCCTCCTGCACGCCCCCGAATTTAAATGGCTAAGTTCATTTCGAACGAGTTATCCAAATTAACCTGGGGGGTGAATTTGGGATAACAGTTACCTTCCAAAAGGATGTTTGGATCTCACACTATTACTTAATGAAATCCACGTAGCTTGTAAATGCTTTCCACAAAAGCTTTCACCATGTCTGATGTATCCCATGGTTTCTTCATTGCCATGAAGTGAGCATATTCAGTTAGGCTGTCTACCACAATGAGGAATCTGTTTTTGCCTTCCAAAGCAAGTAAGTCATCAATGAAGTCCATAAAACTCTCTTCCCATTTCTGGTTGGAAAGTGTAATGGTTGTAGTATATTTTTGGATGGAATTTGAACCCTGGATGTCCACGGTTAAGGACTCTATAGCTTTATAATTCTGAAATATAATATTTCGTATTAATATAATAAGAAAAGGTTTAATTACCAGATTACATGCCTTGCTTTGATGCTAGATTAGATGAGTCAAATTTAGGGCATAGGCTAAAACTGTTTGCATAGATTTCCTTTGTTGGAAGTGAATATGCAAATCAATTTTTCATGAGCCCATTTTTCTTAAGAGCTTTGAATACTCTTAAAGGAATCTAGCTATGTGCATTAAAGCCGGAATTCATGGTTTCGGACATTTGGGAGGATGTAGGTTCTTTGACTCCAAGGAAAAAGTTCAAATGCTAGATTTTCTAGCTTTCATGGGACAAAGCTTTTCATGTGATTCTGATGCACAGCTGATGTAACTTTTATGCTTTGCCTTGTAATTTAAGATGCATTTTTAAAAAAATGGTATCATTATTGATATTTATTATTAAAGAATTGATTGTGTTATACAAGTCTCACTTGAATAACCAATCGAATTAATTCTTTTTACTTTTGACATGTTTGATGAATAAGGATGTCCTGGGCTAAATTGTCGAGAGTTCAACTCTTGGTTCAGGCATGCAGTCGAGACTCAAGCTGACTGTCTTGTGACTCTTGAACTTCCACCTTGTAGGGTTATCAGTTATCCTTGTACTCGCATTCCGGTGCTGTAGCTTCTGATAATTAAATGCATCTACAGGACATGCTCAGTGGATACTAGATAACACTTGCATTCATCATTGCTTGAACTTGTCTTCTAATAATTGTCTTTATTTACAGATTTTTCTTTTCATTTGCATTGATGGAATTGAACTCTGACGATGTTGCATATGCTATAAAAATAGAAAGTTTTAGATTGGAAGAATTTTATGGATGGAATTCTTGACAAATGTTTTTTTTTGAAGACAGTCTTTTAAGAACTAATCCTTATAATGTGGCAGACTACAAAAAGAACTGGCTGGATTTATCTTGGAGTAAAGGATCCTGAATCTATTGCTGATCACATGTACCGAATGGCTACTATGGCTCTTATTGCTGTAGATATTCCTGGTGTAGATAGAGATAGGTATGGTAACGAAATTGTCAGGTTCTCTGTCCTTTCTTACATATTACATATTTTGTTTGATGCATTTATGGGTACATGGTTTTGTAATTTCTCTTTTTCTTTGATAGTCACATAAAGCTTCCTGAAATAGTTCTAGAATTGTTCCTTTGTTCTATCCTTCCTATGATTGTACTCATTGAACTCATCTACCATTAGTAAATCTTATCGGTGCTTTCATGCTCACCAACATTTAAAAGAATAGATCAACAACTAAGAAAACCTCGGTTTAAACTTGGCAAAACGTGGAATATTAAAATATCTGTAAGAGTCAAATATTTTACATAATTATAACATGCTGGGCAAAAACTCGATATTTAAATATGTGCACAGCTTTTAAAAATTTGAATATGTTAAGTTCTAACACACCAAGTTTTGTTTAGATTGTGTTGAGTTTACTCTTACATTTTGGCTTCTTGTGCTATAGTTCTTTTGTCTATATGCTAGATGTCTATTTATTTGAATATTTCCTGCAGTTGTTCTTTCCGATTTTATTCTCAAAGTTGTCTTGTTTCAAATTCACAAATATATCTATTTATTTGAATATTTGTTGTGTGAGATCTTTTGTTGTGAATTTTTCTATTTCAAAGATGCATATTTACACTAAAATCCTTGTTGGTACTCCAAAATATTGATTGTTATGAAAATAAATGTCCCTAGTGAAGATTACTTTTGTGCTGTTGTTTTTTATTGATTGTAGCTTATCCAACTATACCCAAACAACAACCTTCTCTTGACAATTTTGGTGCTGTATTTATTCTTTTTTTTTTTTGATTTCAGCCTATACAACTATACGTGTAGACACCTATAATTTAGCTTGAACAATTTAAAACACTTAAATTGTGCTAATTATCCCCTTTCCCACAAATTGGCGACATATTGTCAATAATGTTCATCTTCTCGTCTATCATCGTTAATTAATTACAATAAGTAATTAATTAAGTCTTCTATTCAACAAATATCCTAATTAACGACTTTCCGTTAATTAATCCTTCTTCCTATCTAAACTAATTAATTATTATTAATTAATTAGCTTCCCCTTTCATTAAACCAATAAATCATTAATTAATTGATTTAATCCCCTTCTATAGTCTAAATCATGCTAATATTCCTCTAAAAAGCTTCTATAAGCTTGCACATCTATTAATTAATCATCTTGATTAATTAATACACCCGCTTTATCCACATGAGTCACTAAAGGACAAGCTAATTTCTCCTAAAGTTAACCCTTTCTAAACCCCCCCATCCACAACTAATTCAACATCTCTATTATCCCACATGCAAAGGGATGTAGAAATTGCTTTACCCATTAGGCTATATAAAGAACCCTCCTCCTACCTTTTCACTTACACCTAATTCTTGAGAAACAAAAGAAAGCATATAGTACATACACTATAAGCCTTTTGTCATCCTTAAACATTCCACCATTAGAAGAGCTAAGCCTCATTCTTGCATTCCATCCAATCAAGCTTTTGGGTCATATGGAAATAATCAAAGTGGTCTTGTAGCCATGCTTTAATGAGCTTCCATTCCTAATCCCTTGAAATCAAACAATCAACTTTGATTGCCATGAATCTACCTAGGTTCAATTTAGTTGTGTTGGTAGTCTAAAGAGTAGAAGTTTTGATAATTAACATGTTAGTTTGATTTCATTTCAAAGTTCATGATAATGTTGTTATTTAACTTTGCTTAGCTCTTAACTTGATGGTGTTTAGATTTCGATTCAACTTTGTTAATTAAGACTACTAGGTGTTAGTTTTAATTTCCTTAACTTAGTTAAACAAAACCATGCACACAATACAAAAGCAACAAATTTATCTTGACAACTTCTATGTTGCACTAGTGGTCTCCCCAAGATTTTTTCCCTAGATTGTTACCAGTTCTCCTTCAAAATGGCTCTTCAATAGACTCACAGGGTAGGTATCTAATGCGATACCTTTCAAGTTTTTAGTAGCAAAAATTGACAAGTGTGAAAGCAACAAAAAAATTCACCATAAAATGCAAGAAAGCAATTGTGTTATATTTTATTCCTAACGCAAACATGTTTGCCTTAGTATGGAAATTTGAAAGCTGATTTGAATTCAAAATATGAAATCCACAGCATGGAAACTCCTTTTAATGGCCAAAGAATTTACAGAAATCTGAACTGTAGCTGTGACAAAAATAGAAGACTCTAAAACTGGTGGAAGCTACTGAAAAAAAACTAAAAATCTAAAACTGCAAAGAAGAACTGAAAAATGGAACTCCTAAAGATCCCGAAGCATAATTTATTTTGTTTTTATATGCTAAAAGAGTTGGAAAGAGAAATAACAATATTATTTATGCGAAATTTGTCAAAATAGATATAGTAACAAAATTTTTCCTGAAAAGGTATGGGTGTGAGTTCAAATCAACTCCAAGAGCAGTATAGGCCAGAATACTCAGCCCTTCAGACTGCCAAAGAGGCAAGACTCCAAAACATAACCTTGCATGCTATGCCTTACTCTAATACACAATGCCTATTTATAGTCAATACCCACTTTAGGTCTCTTTCTCTTTACATGTGGAATGGCTACATCCTAGAAACGTGCACTCAATCATATCTTAAAGGCCCCAAAAATCACATTCCTTGAAAGCGCACCCAACAACCAAAATTTTTATTGTGTCCACTGTATAAGAACCTATGTATCCCCTGTGCAGCCCAACCTCTCCCTTGAATTGCTTTGGTCCAAAGCAATGTTTTGTTGGATGAATATTACTTTGGGCCTTTCTAACAACTTCTATAACAAATTTTTTTAATGGGTCCACTATACAAGCACCTACGACCCCCCTCCCACTGCCCAACATCTCCCTTGAATTACTTCGTCCCAAAGCAATGATGTGTTCGATGAATATTACTTTAGGCCTTTCCAACAACTTGTTTAGATATTAATAGCGATGTAGCTTTGCCTCCTGGATCAACTGGTTAGAGACCAATTATATCAGCAATTTGATTAACATTATTACAACTTTGAATGCTTTCTTCAGTGCTATCCAGCACAGTAGTCATGCCACCCAAAATGTTAATAATGGCATTCTGATGTAAGGCTTGGACTGATGCTCTATGGAAAAACATATTGAAGATGCTGCAATCACATTGATTGGGAGTGGAGTGCCCATTGCATCAACAAAATTTTTAATACCATCAACCGTATTCACTTTTAATACTGCTAGTTTTAGAAGCCAAAATTGGGTTAGCCATGAGAAAAGATATATTGCCTCAAGTGATAGGATTGACAAAAAAGAGCAATATCACTAGGGTTTTCGCTTTAGCACTCAAGGCAAATACCCCTAGTGCCTATGTTGGGACTTGCAAGGGATTGCTTGCTGCTTTAGACCTAGCCATTCAATTTTGAGACAGACCTTAGGTATAGGTTGAATCTATAGAAGTCCTTGAAATGTGGCAAAAATGTATTTCAGATGTGAAGCCTTATTTGCCAGGATAAATCCGAAAGATCCAAACACAACAGCTACATTAGTTTCTTCCTTGTTATTCAGGTATGCTACTGAAGCAATGCCATAGTTTCATGTGGTAAGTTGTTCGAAGCACCTTTCTTTGTTGGAACCTTTACTAAGGGCTTCTGTAAAAAAACCTTTGTAAGAAGATTATGATGAGAAGGATAGAGCAAGCTTTTAGCTTCATCCTCATTTCCAACCTCATGTTTATAATAACCTTTCCCAGGGTTTGGATCTTTACTGAAAGGATTATGGACTGAAGAATTTTTATTCTTGCTCACAGCCTTCTCAGCATTTTCTAAAAATCGCAGCAGCCACTTTTTCTGTTTTTCATAAAGATTGACATATTTTGAAAAAGACAGGCCTTGTAATGTCCCCCTCTTTCCAAATGAGCTAGGACGAAGACCTTTGGCCCTTTTTGTCTACCCGACGGTCAAAGGAGGTATCCAGGGTGACTAAGTTTTATTATTTTATTATATTGTGCAAATATTTTTAAAATAACATTATAAGTTGCACATATAATAAATAATAAAGCTTATTATTAAAATAAAATGCCAATGTCAAAATACAATTAAATTTAATTGTAATATGGGAGAAAATGCAACTTGCTCTTGGGATTAAAAAATAGGGAAATGTGTCATATGGCCCATAAGGAAAAATGCGACCAACCTAGAAAGAGGTAAAAATATTATTGGCCGAGTTTGGAGGTGCTTTTTGGGCTGTTTTCCTTTTATATGAGCAACTCGACTTGCTTAGGGGATATCCAAAATTTTATTATCAGATTTTCATTGTTAAGAGCTCCTAGCGTTTATTAGAAATTCCAAGGACAAAAACCCTTTGTGAATTTATCTCTTGCGGATAAAAACCCCAAGGGATTGAGAGGGGATTTCACTCAGAAATTTCTAACGGTTATAATCAGTTTTTCAGATTGATTTCAGCAGTGTTTTTTGGAAGTATTTTCAGTGGTTTATTGCAGCAGTTGGGTCGACTTATTGTGGACTGTTTTGGCATCATCTCTAGAGGTATTTTCTTCTAAAATTATTGTCAGATATCTTCAATTATTTGTGTAACAAAAGGCTGTATTTTTCCTAATTTTTTTGATCCAAATAAAGAGGGTTTTCAGGCAATTTATATTCAGTTTCAGATCTGGTTTTTCCAAGTTATTTGGCTGCAATTAATATTGATTTTTATATTATTTGAGCCCTAAAATTATTTGCAATTAACAGGAATTAAAATCATAAATTTAGAGTGTGGTTGGTGTGGAGATCCATCAAAAACCCTAGTTGCTTTGGCTAGGAAAGATTGCATTTTACCCTAGTTTGCTGGTCAAGGGTTTCAACAGCCCCCTTTCTTCATTTGCAAGTTACAAAAATCTGGTTTTGGGCAAAGAATTTTATTTGGGATCGTACAGGCCTTTAGAAAACTCTTTTTAAAATGATTCCCATAAACTCAATATTGATTAACGAGGGCTGATGGTCTTTATGCTTCTCTGGAAAACTCGACCATTGCTAGGGCTTGTCCCATGATGCCAAAAAAGTGCTCTAATACCACTGATATGAACCCAACTGTAACTTAACAGGAAAATCCAAAAACTGAAATTATAAAAATCTTAACCAAAATCAAGTACCAAAGATATATGAAAATTGGAAGTGCTAGAAAAATCTAAAACTGTAAACAAAGGGTGTGGATGCCAACTCAGGGCTAATCTAGGGCAGAATGGATGCCGCTTTGGCCAAACACATTCTTCATAATCTTGCACAAGAGCTTCTTTTATCCAACCATCCTTTACTATCTAAGAGCCTATTTGTAATATTTTGGAATTTTTAGAATTTCTTTTTAAGGGAGAGGTTGGAGACCTAGATTTGGGGAGATGAAGAGACACAATCCATTAGAGTTGCTTCAAGCTTTCCTGTGTGGATCTCTCTTGGTTTCCTTAGTCTTATTTCTTTCGTTTGTGTTATGATTAGAATATACTAGGTGTCCCATTACTTGTTGTGATTTGTGCTCTATATTGGCTCTTATATGTTGTTGGTAAACCATAGGGGAAAGAAAGTAGCATTAATCCTCGCAAAACATTGAAGTGACTAGACTTTGCAAAGAGATATGGAAGGAAGATAAACAACCGACTTGTGCTTATGTGAAAGTAGGCAAAGAAGGTATGAATGGGGAAGACAATGGGAAGGGAATAATGGGAAGGCAATAGAAGAAGCTACAAATAAAAATGACGTTACTAAAATCCCTAATCAAAGTATTGTGAACCCAAGCTCAACAAGTAAATCCTTTAGCGAGGCTTTGTGGGTGGAAGAAGGGACACGACATTTGTGCTCGACAAAGCGGTGCTTGTGTAGGATGCACAAGGGATGTCATGTCCCTTTTTCAAGATGATTCTGTTTGAAGACCTTGACCCTTTTTTCTTCCTCATGGGTCCAAGGGAACAAGCTAGAGGAAGCCAACAATGTCATCATGTGCTTAATTTTGTGTTTATTTCTTTAATTGACATTGTATTGTTGGCAAGCCTAGCGCCCAACAATAAATTAAAAATAAAAAGATATTGGTGAGCATGTAGGCTCCAAAAAGTAAAAAGAAAATAATAATAAAGCAAGTCTAATTGTGGTCGGCCTCATTTGAGAGCCCCACGATTTGGCGCCACCCTGTTATTATAAATAGAGGTTGTTGGCGTTAGTTTGGGACATGCCGATTTTACGAATTTTATATCTTGGTGAAGGTTGGCTAATGTAGCCCCTTTTTTCATCTCTTTGAAGGATGAAGACCCTTGATTGAGACCCTCCCAAAGATGAAAATCCTTGTGGAGAAGTTGGTGTGGACGAAACCCCACACTACACTTGGTTTTCTACACTTCATTGGTGGTTATAACTGATTTATGCCCTAAGCGACTTGCTTGGGAGAGTATTTCGGGTGATGTTGCTGGATTTTATGTGAACAATTTGCATGATCAGATTCTCCATAATTTCTAAAGGTGAAATCTTCCATTTCTATCAATTGTTTGAGTGTATACGAGTGTTATTTCAGTTTTGGAAATTATTATTTAAATCTGCAATGGAAGTGTTTCATGATAAATTTAAAATAGCACTTGTGGGCTTCCAAAAAACAGTTTTCTTGCATCTAACAATTGTGGGTTATTTCTCATAAATTCTGAGCCTACTTCCTAAAGGTGTGAGTGAAGTTTGCGCGTAGAAAAGTGTGTTTGAATTATCCTAAGAGGTCGTCACCCTAGGAGCAAAGTGCTGGCAGCGTGTTGAGGGTTTCACAGTGAATTTTCAGTCATCTTCAGTCTACCCTAGTTCTGATTTCAGTCCTTCATAACCAGCTTTGGGTCATTTCCGGAGTCCCCAAAAAGGGACATTACACCATGCTGTATAAATTAGTCTCTGTAGCAATCAAGAATTATAAGTGATGAAGGACCACTTCTATAACTCACCAGTAGACATATGAGTGGAGGAACAACTGAACTAAAAGACTGATAAAAATTGAATACAGTGAACGCATATTTCAAATGTCATTTTAGGAACTAATGGTTACAAGATTAAAAGTCATGTCTTCATAAGAAAGACACTAACAAAATCATATGAAACAACCAAAAAAAGGTGGAGTACAATGAAATAGAAGCAAATAGAACATTTCTATTTCCGAAGCTAAGGAGTGGAATGGAACACGAAAACTTTGCATAAATTTAAGAGGACAAATTGGTTAATGCACGTACCCTTTAAAAATTGTTGGAGCACTCCAAAAGCTCTGTGTTGCTTCTGCCAAAGCAGATCTTGTTACATTGATTGCTGACGTTAGAGTAGAATCAGTTATAACTCTGCTTTCGCTCACAGATAGCACTCGCCGCTTTCGCACTAGTACTACATTCATTTGCAAACATCGGAGATGTACCACTGCTATCAACAGATAATTGATGGTAGTTGCTAGAATCAGAACCATGACCTGAATGCCCTTCAGAAGAAGACATTGATGATTGTTCTTCGCTTACCCTAACATCTTCAGCCAAAACATCCTCTGTAGAAAGAATAATATGATTAATAATATTGCATCCAATGTTTAGAGACAAATATAAGGGCTCAATATTTTGAAAATGTGAAATCTAAGACGGTACACAATATAGTTGCAGGAGATTTTTAGAAAACCTTGGACAGGATATTGATGGGATATGGCATCCATACAAAAACATCCACGCACAAAAAATACTGTAAAACAAAAAGCATTCATAAATGTGAAAATATAACTGAAAAGATAATTCCCATTAACAATAGGAAAAGCTATGAAAGCTTCTGTGTTTTTTCTAAAGTTGGATACAATTTCATGAACCCTACTGATGTCTTTGTAATTTGATTTTGTTGGATACAATTTCATGCCCCTAGACGGATTTCAAGAATGAATCCCAAACTCTTTTGGGTGGTACCGAGTACTGATGTGCATCAGGATCATATCTGAACAAGATATAAGATATGTCATATCTAGAGAGATTGGGGACGTGTCTGTCAGTATGACATGAAATATCTATTACCAAATATATATAGCAGGATTGATTCTACAACTTACTGGTATTTGTCCAATGATACTCCAAAATCCATTTTGGAAGTGCAATTATGCCCAGTACCATAAAGATATTAACAAAAGAAATAAAATTACCTCAATGTCAACAGACGACCGAAGTAGGTTAATGGAAACTACTTCATGTTTAAAAATATATTAAAAGAAGGAAAGAAATTATAATTATGTGAATGTCCAAGAGAAACCAAAGTAGGTCAACAGAACTGAAAAATACATCCAGTTACAATAGAACAGTACTAGGGTAGAAAAGAACCGTAAAGATGAAAAAGTGATTAAGACTAAAGCTAAAAGACAAACAATTGAAAGCACAAGACGAGCATAAGATTCCCAAGCATTCACCTAAGATATGAACCCAAGGCCGGTAAACCCTAGCCATAGATTTTAAATACAAATATAAATAGCCAATCTTGGGGCAGACCCCCACAAGGGAAAAGAAGCCGATGAAGACCAAATATGAGACTTCAGTATTGTTTTTGTTAATATATGAAAACTACTTTTTTTAAATGCAATATCAAAAAATGATTTCAATATTTATATATTTTGATATAGAGGATATATTCCTTGTCTGTTACCATTTCTCAAAACTAAAATACTTTTTTGGTTTTCCCTATGTGTTGCAATACAAGAAACTACAACAGGTGTATGCAATCACCAAGCATGGAATCGTGACACAGTCAATTGGTTATGGATTGTAAAAGCAGCACAATTATATAGATTATAAAAGCAAATCTTACCAACATAACCTTGAATCAAGGATCAAGACATTTGCTTGATAGCATCAAGCATTGGATATTTTCGCGCTTGTGAAATTCACACTAAAATTATCCTTTGAGACATCCCTAGTTCCAAGGAAATGAAATAAAATGCTCATCCTTAGGTATGCAATCACGCACACGCACGCATATGCATGTTGCACACACTCACATATACAGACACATACATATGAGGGGTGGGTGGGCATCCTGGAAACACACAAGGAGCTCTCGAGAGATGATGGCGAGGATAATTATTAGTGCTCTGACTATATTCTTGTAATTAGTGACTTAATAATAATTCTTTCCTCTCGTCCCCTTATGTTTGCTGTGGGTGTTCTGTGTCGGCCAAAGGTCTCTCTGAGGGGATTTACAGCTTCCCTTAAAATTGTACTTGGAATCTCGAGGGAATTGCAGGTCGGGCCAGTCATGAAGGCATAGCATACAACTCTAAAGAATGAAAAGTCTTCTTCCATCTTTAGATGCATTAAGAATGCCAATGAATAATTGTCCTGAAGCAACTGGCCATCAAACAAGCATTATCGTTGGTCATAACAGGCATTATCGTTGGTTCAAACAGAGAGCTTAGGCTAGATTAGTACATCCTCCCAGGTAGCCATATGTGAATTTTTTTACATAGGCACCTAAATAAGATCATGAGTAGATGCATGACAGGCATATTGGGGAAAACTTTCTAAGATAATGTATTAGTTTCCTTTACAAGTTTTCTCTATGGTTAATGGGCTAGATTATTTCCAATTAGTAGGGTCTATTATAATCAAATTTTCATAGGTAATCTGTTGCAGGCTTGCAGCATTTTCAGACATTCTGTTTTGGATCTCCTTGTCAGAGACTACAGATAAGTTGTTTTAGCCTGGGTGTAGGTACTACTCTCCAACACCTTAAAATATTTATTCTGAACTTTATAAAAACAAAGCTTACACCTATCTCATTTTTGAGGAAAACTCAAATTTTAATTCACAAACCAAGCAAAAAGTTCATAAAAAGAACGTTGAGAGCTGTACAATCTTCTCCTGAAGTAACATCTATGCACATAGGTTCACACTTTGAGAGTATCTGTTTCCAGCATGCCCCTAAAGAACCCAACAAGAGGATTACCTAGAAATGTAGCCGTTCACTCTCGTTGGTGGGAGCTTTTGCTACTGGATCCACGGATGATGACCTTCAAGCTCTGAAGTATCTATTCATGCCATATACACGACCATTTTATGTGAGCATACTCATTCATCTCTAAGCAATATTTATCAAAAATTTATCATAAATAACCTAGGAGTCAAGTCTGATTTGTTTTGTCTGTTTTCTTCATCCAGATCCATAAATCCTGCAGTGATCACTACACCTTGACCACACACGTGACGTCAACGAGGGAACAACTAAAGGAAAGTGCTTCTCCCACACAACAGCAAACCAAAGGGCAATGATGCATGGAACCTCTTGTAGTCAAGCTAAGATGCCATGATTGATCAACACCATGTGCTGGCTAACTGAGGAGCATTGTGCTGATACATAGTGTTGGGTCATCCATGGATCATTTTTGTTGCTAACGTGACAGAACCTTTTTGCACCCCAATTCTCATACCTCCAAAAGAACAGTCAAATCAAGATGTTGCAGTCTGAAACATTGGGACTTACCTCACCTAAATTGTTATTAATATAGTTATAGTTTTTTCCTTAGTATAATTAAATGTTTTTCATTCGTATCAAAATAAAGTGTTTCAAACAATATAGTTGTACTTGAGGAAACGTGGATCACAGTGCTTTGAAAAGACTTTAGTACTCTGTAATGTCCCCCGATGGACATTATTTTACCCCTAAAGGGATTTTAGGCAATCCCAACTTTAAATATGCAAAATACAGATAAATTGCAGCCAAACAGAAATCTGATTTTTGCAGAAAATTTGGATCTAGGGCAGCACAGAAAATAATGGATAACTCCAAAAATACTTGCTGCACAAAAACTCTTGAAATTTTAAATGGAGCTTGTTAATACAATCACAGATATTATCAGAACTGTTTTTGGAATTTTTTGAATAACAGAATGCTGCCAGAAATTTACAGCGTGCCCTAAACAGCTGAAAACTTCTAAAATTAATATCTTTTAAGCCTAGAAAAGTCCAAATGAGCTGAAACTTTGGATCTTAGGCCACAAAAATATGAAGAATAATATTCCAAAAATAGTTTTTGCACAGCAAACACGAAACCCTAATTTTGCCCTTTGAAATTAGGTTGCCCAGCACATTTAGGGCATCAATTCAGCTCCAAAATTAACAAGCTAGGGTAGATCTCTCACTACCGAAGAATGCCCTGCTAGCTAGGGATGGATCTCTCACCACCGAAGCTAGGGTTCCCTGTGGGATCTTACTCCACAAGTTGGATATTTGCGAACATCAGTTGCACATGAAAGGATATGCATAAGCTACAAGCTTAAGACACAAATCAGAAAATATCAAATGGTTATGGAATATTTACCCTTCAAGTCGACTTCTCCTTATAAAGGAAGAAGAGACCCAAAACAACCTCTACAATATCCAATTAGTTCCCAAGGATTTTCCCTATGCAAGAATTTAATATTTTCCCATATTAAATGCTTTTTCTAACAACTTTTTTCCCTCCTAATGCAAGTCGCATTTTTCTAGGGGAAATACATAGTAAAATGGGCATTTATCCTTTCTATGTTCCCATTCCCCCTTCTAAGGCAAGTCGCCTTTTCACCTAGGATGGATAACAATTTATATTTAGGCCTTTTCCATCCTTGATTTAATAATTATTAAGTCATATAAATTATTATAAGTGCTCTATATATTTTTTCCTTTTATTAATGGCACTTTATAATAATTAAATATAACTTAAGCCACCCTTATATTTTTCCTTTGGCCGTCGGGTTGACAAAATAGGCCAAAGGTCTTCGAATGG
The DNA here is from genome assembly GCA_019776745.2 of Taxus chinensis. Classification (NCBI taxonomy): domain Eukaryota; kingdom Viridiplantae; phylum Streptophyta; class Pinopsida; order Cupressales; family Taxaceae; genus Taxus; species Taxus chinensis. Next base: position 198,939,392 of record CM034152.1, on the reverse strand, counting down.
GAAGGGGATATTACAGTCTTGATGATAATCCAAGGAACAAACATGGTGCTCCCAGATTTCACCCTGAAATTTAAGACTACCCCATGTTAAAAAATTTCGTTCTTTTAAAATAATGGGTTATTTTGTGTTTTTATTGCCAGAAAGTGCCTGTATTGTGTCAAGATATTCCCAGAGAGTCATAATAGCTAATGTCGCCAAATACCCAGATGCCCGAAATCGTTATATTCTGTCGTTGGGGTTTGCCTGCAGGAAATTTGTATTTAATTATTCTGAGCCCCGTTTGAGGCAAATTGTGCTCTGTTTTAACCCTGTTGTGGTCTTACATGTCAACATTTCCATATACCAGTAGGGTTTTAACCGGGAATGAACCCTGGGCTTTGTCTGTGACTTCTGGCAACGTTTTGTGTTTTTGTTGTTTTCCGTTTTGTTTTTTGTGAAATTTCTCTAGGTCAATTCCTTTGCCTATTAATTCTGATTTCTTGCCTGGAGTATCTGGAGATCACCTATGGACATTATGCTAGAAGGAATTTGTGACGGGAGGTCTGGTTCTCTCTAAAAAGACGAAGTCATGCACAAAAAAACTTCTTCTGAGTAGGCCACATTTTTGAAAAAAGAAGGTTTTAAGCTACAATGAGATTTTTGGTAGCAGCAGACGGGTGGGAATTTTGTTCGTGCCTAGCAGGGTACTTTTTCCCATGGAAGCAACGCCACTTAAATCACAATGGGAAAATTAGAGGCAGCAGGTAGGCGGGAATTTCTTACCTGCCTTGCAGGGTGAAAATTCCCATTGTGAAATAAAAGAAAATCACTTAAGACATTGATGGGATTTTCTTACCTGCCTTGTAGGGTAAATAATCCCATTATGAAAGTCAAACATCTTAAGTGGATTATGATATTTTTGGAGCTGCGGTGTAGGGGGAATAATCCCATTGAAAAATAACTTTTAAAAATAAAAATGGCTTATGTCAAAAAGTGCGCCCCATATGGAAGAGGAATAATACTTTTTAAAGTATTAATTGATGTAATTAATTCCTATTTTTAGTGGATGAGGTCAAAGCACACTGTGAAGCTTAAGTGAAGTGGAAGTAGAGAGCTAAAATTAAATAAATTTAATTTATTTAACTGCAGCCATGAGCATGCACAAAATAGGTGCTCCATTTGAAGAGAAAAACTTGTTAATTAATTAATTAAATGTCAGGAATAGGAGGGGCAATAATTAATTATAGAATGATGAGGGTTATATAAGCATGGGCTGCCATAAAGATGAATTAATTAATTCTTTAGCAAGGAAGTGCAGCCCAGACAATTTTGGCGCCGTATTTGAAGAGGAATTTTGCTTAAAAGAAGGTGTGTTTATTGTTGGAAGCTTTACAATTTGGCGCTTAGGTTTGAAGGAGCTTGATTTGTGTCTGAATAAATGTCTGCATAGTGGTACAAGTGCTCAGGTGAAGTTGATAAAATTCATGCTTGTTTTGCATGTAAACAAAACATCAAATTTTTGGGGCAGCAGACTTGATATATGCTGATTTTATAATTAAAATCCAGTGTTCATGTTCCGGTTGCCATCTTTGTCTGAATTAATTGCAGGAATTCATTACAGGTGCTTTTATAAGAGAAAGGGAGCTTAAATCAATGTCCAGTACATTGTACATATCCTCCGAATCTGAAGAAATCTCTAGATCTGCACCGATTGTGAAGAATTCTGGCTGAATAAAGAGAAAAAGAGTTGCTTAGATAAAGATTGCTCCGACCATGGCGAAGCATGATGAAAGAAAATGATCAGCAGAATTATGCATAGTTTTTAGATTCAGATTCAGATTCAGATCTAGATCCAGATCTAGATTCAGATCCAGATCCAGATTCAGATCCAGATCCAGATTCAAATCCATAATTGCAAAGGCTTCATCCTCTTGTTTCTAATGCAACCCGTGTAGAAGTCAGTGTGTAGAAAATTCCTTCCAGGATCTTGTGCATGTTCTCCCAATCTTCTAGTTGAAGTCTTCCTTGAATTTGGATTCACCCGGAGTGCTTTCCAGAATTTTTAATTGCTCATATGCAATTAAAAATAAAAATGATGAGTTATTTAGCAAACATTGCATTGATGTATGTACAGGAGAAGAACTGCAAAAACTTCAAGGATAAAAGGGAAGACAAGGCGAAGGCAAAACCCGTAAGCAAAATTCCAGATCCAGCCGCTTCCAGATCCAGTTGTTTCTAGATCCAGTATGGTGAGAATCAAGGGCAAAAGATCATCAACATGCAGAATGTGAAAAAAGAACAAGACCACAGTTTTCCTCTTCCTTCTTCTTTCCTCTGACAAAGTAATTGAGCGATCAATTAAATTATAAAACTTAAGTGATTGGTTTAAAAACCATTACTTGAAGAAGTTAACTACTTGGAAATAAGTGGTAGACATGCAAAATAGAAGGTTCTATCTTCAGTTGCAAATCATGCATGTCATGCAAAGAGGAGTTCCAGGAGGGAGATTGCTAGTTGTTTCCTTTCTCAGTTCCACATGTGCCAGTTCAACTAAAAACTTTTGACTTGTAATTGCCCTTCTACTTATAGAAAGTAGAGGAAGAACCTTCGGGTTAAAGGATAAGAATTTGTAAGCAACATTCTTGTGTTTCAGACTTTGTGCTGAAACCCCTGATAGCTATTTGAAGCAAAGGAATGCAAATGAGCATATTTCCAGAGAACTTTGTGTTACGGTGCATTTTGTTTCTAGCTTTTGTCTTAGATCTACTTATAAACTTTGTGTTATTTTAGATTTAGATCTGAAAGCTGCCTTTGTTTAAAATTCTGTGTGTTAATATCTATTAGTTCCGTCTAAGTGCATGTAATCAACTCTGTTATCTATTGATTGAGTTGCACATCTTCCCTATTTCTTCCTTGTGTTTTATTATTCCCTTCTTCTTTAAATATTTCATTTTTTTAACAGCTGCTTACTTGCTGAAAAACTATACAACTATGGTTCATGAGTTGCATGGTTAAAGTAAAACCCCCATATAGATACCGGCATATTTTATTGACAAATCTGACACGGGAGCCTCACTGGTAAATGAGGGAGATTTATTTCATGACTGCCTAGATTTTCTACATTTTCAGCTATGTAGAAAATCTAGCCAACAAAACATATCTCAGATTTATTGTTTCTTAGTTCCTCAGTACATGGGGCTAATCATCATAAGCAGTTTGACACAAATGTGGGTGGAACGAAGAGCACATTGAATAACAAGGGGTACTTACACCCTTTCAAGAATTCACCCACTTATGCATGCATCAAGCCAAAGATCGCTTTGTGCACAAGGATTGAAATTAGATTGATAAGAAGTAGCCCTCTTCCCAAGGCCCATGATAGGTGTGTAAAGCTAACTGCTTCCTCTTTCCGTTTGGTTTGTAATCCATCTGATATACATGTGTTTGAGGGAAGAATATGGGGTCACAATGATGGTTATGTTAATGGCATCTCAACAAGTCCTATGAGGTCAAGAAGATTGGCAGAAGTTCTCCATGAAAGACCAAAGGTAACAATTGGTGAGGTTGTTGGACCGTTATCAACAATAGTCAAATATGGGAGAATTACCAACATATTCATCCATAATAAAGTCCCGTGCATGAGTACCATTATTAGCTTGAAGAAGCTAAACGATAAAGTGAAGGTATGCAGCCTTGGACCTGGAGACAACTCATATTTATTGCCTATCATTGTACTGTGTCAAAATTATGGATATCATGAGCAGCTGGGGAGGAATGATAACTATGTACTCTTTTGTATGACTCTGCCATGTTTTCACCTCCACAATCCACAAGACAAATCAGATTTGCTAGGAACCCTCGAGGGTGACACTAGGGAAGAGCAAGTCCATGGAGGTAAGGTGCATTTGATATATTTTTGGAGTGCTGATTTTAACTCAGAAATTCAGAGTTGTAAGAAGGTTAGGGACAGCTCATGGTCCAAAAAGACTTCAATTTCATTGCCTACCAGCATGCCAATACAGTTCGATCTTCACCATGCACAATTTGACAGGTATTATGTCTATGTTGCATTGCTCCACTCCATGATATTGCGTGTTTTTATCCTCATGATCAGCTTGCACCAAGTGAAGAAAAGGTAAGAAATGAATGGTGTGGCAAAAGGTGCATGGATGCTTGGGTACAATGCGAAAATTGTTTTAGTAGATGTGGGTTTGGTACCATTGTGGGCTTCAAAAAGAAAAGAAGGTTTGATTGTATGATCAATATTATTGGTAATCTCAACCTTGAGTGTCGGGAGTGATCCACACCTTTGCATCTTAGTTTAACACTCATACATACCAGCTTTTCGGGGTAATTGGTTTCTTATTTGACCATCGAGTAGTAATGCTCGTAGCTAATGGCACCACTCATAAATTCATCAGAGGATAACTTAGTTAAGCATGGGATGAGGATGATTAACTTTGGAGACTTCAAGGTCACCAATATCAATAATAATTTGATGCCTTCCAAAAAGAATATAGTACAACTGTCAAGTGTCATAGGAAGGTGCAAGGTATGTGATGTTTTCCTTGAAATTAAGCCAGCTGAAGGTACAGTTGTTTGTGGGGTGCAATGGGTTCAATTTTTGGAGGAATTCATGGTAGCAAAGCAAGGGGAATTTCATTATTGTTCTCCTTTTCATATATCAGCTCATGGGAAGAACATAATTACAGCTGGGCATCCACAAATTCAGCCACCAAATAAATTTATAAAGGGGGAATTTAAGTTGCTGATCATGATGGTGAAAATTGACAAGGTTAAGCAAAGGGGAATTAAATTCTACCCCTTACCAGCAGTCCAAGAAAGGCGGTTCATGGCTGAGTTTGCAAACTCAAGTTTGGCAAGCAACATTATGGGAACGTATGGAGAAAAAGTCAAAAGATGCTTGACTGATTGTTTTTAACAACCCTCCTATATTTTATTTCAGTCATTATATATTCCCTTCCTAAAGGGAAATCGACGAGTTACAATTGTGTCATTGTTAGTATGGATGCATATCAGCTAAACAGAGAGGACATGAGGTTTCATAGGCACGAGAGGAAGCTGATCATCATGCCTACAAGGCATGAGGGAGGATTGACATAAGATCATTTTTTCTTGAAAAACTTTGTTTCTTGTGTAGGTACAAAAAGTTTTCCGAAGGAGCAGTTGAGATTGATTTGGGATTCGGGTTTTTGCAATTGCTTGGGGACAAACAATTTCGAGAGGGGAGGACTGTCATCTCCCTTTTTCGAGATAATTCCGTTTGAATACCTTGACTCATTTTTCTTCCTTGCGGGTCCAAGGGAACAAGTTAGAGGAAGCCAACAATGTCATCATGTGCTTAATTTTGTGTTCATTTCTTTAATTGGCATTTTATTGTTGGTCCCTCCTTGCATTGTAACCTATTACTACAGTCTCATGTTTCTTGGATCATTGGCTTCCCTTCACAGTCTTTTTTTAAATCATCAACCAATTGTTTTATCACATGTCCTATTCAAAGTCTTTAAGTTACTGAATCATCTCCCTTTTGTCTTGAGCACCATCACCCACAATTTCTTTGACTCTATCTACCATGTTCAAATATCTCTCAATAGATTGTTCCATCCATAAAGGCATTGCATCTCCATATCTAGAACCATACTCAACTTGAGTGGCCAAAGAAGAATTAGAAGATGCCTCATAATCTATGAGCTTTTTACCTAGATTATCACCATTACCTACATTATCATTGTTGACATTTGAGATAATATGAGCTTGTTCATATTGTTGTAGGGACATTTGTAGCACATTAAGCAAATCTTTATTATTGCCCATTGTATCCTCTTCATTGTTGCCTACAAAAGATGAAGATCCCACCAATGCAGGGTTTGGTTGTTCAACTTGATGAAAATAAGCATCCTTAATAAGACCCCATTCATACTCAAGAAACTGAACCATTACTGCCTTAGAGTGCATAATTTGCCAATTCGGTGAAAGATTGTATCTTGGGAAACGTCCAATAATCAAGAAATTAGAGGACACTGTTATCATTCTAGTCTTCAATTTTTTTTCCAACTTGGCTTGTGGAATCCTCATTTGCACAAAAATCTACACAAAGAATTTGGAATATGGCTTCTCTTGTGAAGTCAGTAAACACCTTGTTCTTGAGTTGAAACACTTCGTGATTCCTTTTTTTCCCTAAAAACCAAAGTATTTCAATGGAAAAGAGAAGCCAAAACTTTCTAAACAATATTTTTCTTTTTCTTTTTAGCATAAACATATCCAAAAACAATATTAATCAATGAAATATTTTTATAAAATACTTTGGACCAAGGAGTGAGACAATGTTTCCGAATAACAACAAACAGACAAAAAAATATGTTTAATGGTTTCCAAGTCCCCACACAATGTGCAATATAGTTTATTGATACTGGATTTAGCTAAAACAATACCAACAACAAGCTTTTGATGAATTAATAACCATATAAAATAAGACTTCTTAGGTTCTAAATATGAAGACCACATGACTGCAAACCTTTGCATCCACTTTTACAGGGGCGCCTAAGAATAATCTTTGGAGGAAATGAGAGTTTTATATAAAGTTGCTTAGAAGAGATTTCATCAATTACAAGGCCCTTAATTCATTTTAGAGAATCCTAGAGTACACATTCATTTTCCATAATCAAACCCTTTTTTGAACACTGCATGGTTTTATCAACCATAGTGTAAGTCCCGAGATGGGATGTAATTTCCCCTTTTTCAAAATAATATAAATTGAAGGCTTTTTGCTCAGCTTCCTTTTCATGGGCAAGAAGAAGTTGAATAAGGGAGGAACTTGAGCTATATTTCAGTTTTTTGTATTCACATTGAAGCTTTTATTTTGTGTTTTCCCCTCTAAGGCAGGTCGGCTGGGTTGGAGAGCTCCCAAAAGTGAAATTAGAAATTAAGACAAGCTTTTAAAAAAGTCGGTCTTGGGGGGAATTCTCCTCTAAGGCTTTTGACACCACCATTAAGCTATAAAAGGGGTCGCATAGGCTCTATTTGTGCATCTTTTTGGCATATATACTTTTATCTACTTTGGTTCTAGAGCGGTGCTCTAATCCAATTCCACTAAAGGTGACAATCCATTAGTGTGGCAAGCAAGGGAGACGGAAACCTTCCTTGTTGAAGATTGGAGGACGGAAACCCTCCAATTTGGTGGTGTTGAAGACATTCTTTGAAGACATTTTGCTGGTTTGCAGCTAGGGCATCAAGAAGAAGACATATTAAGGGTTTTGGCATTGTTTGGAGCCCATCTCCTAGGGAGTAACTTGTATAGGAGTGTGATTGGGTGTCTTCTAGGGCACAAATTAACATTCCAAGTTGATATTTAGACTTCTCATATTTTATAAGGCTGATATATTGCATATTTGTTAATTGTTGGGGTTTGGAGACCTCATTTCCGGCCACTTCTATTAGCTGTACTTCTGCTGTTCATTATTTAAATTCCAGCTGGATTTGTGGTTGAGTTTCATGGTGGAATTTGCCCTAGAATATTGCTAAAGTGTTTGTATATGTTGTAGATTTCTATGGTGATTTTGGGTTGAAATACTACTCTTTGCAAGCTGCTGTCCATAAAAATCAGACTGCTGTACATTGTTGGTTTATTTTCAGTTGCTGGTATAAAAATTTGAGTTTATTTCACTTGGGGTTTGTGTGGATTCCTTGTTTGTGTAGTTCAGCCCTAGAAAGGGACATTACATGGGAGGGAATGCTAAAAGTTATTTTGATTTCCTGCCATGAGATCTAAGTACCATTAGAATGCAGGTCATTAAATAAACAAATACCTTTTGAAAATCGAAGATGTTGCATGGCTTACTGTCAAGGCTAGATTAAGGAGAAACATAGAGAGATATTTAGGAGGAATTGAGTAGTGTTGAATTGAAATTGCAAGCTTCACCTACTGATCCTATTTTGTTGAAGAACTTGGTTGAAATCAGTGTTTTAAAAACCGGTCAAACCGGAACCGGAACCGGCCGGTTTGACCGGTTTAACATTTTAAAGCACGAACCGTTTAGTAAACCGGATCAGTTGACCGGTTTTAGCCCAAACCGGCCGGTTCCGTACAGAACCGGCCGGTTTGGGCTAAAACCGGTCAAACCGGTCCGGTTTCATCCTAAACCGGCTGAGTCAGCATTTCTTTCCTTTTTTGGATTTTTGGTGAAAAAAACACAAGGATAGAATAAAATTTGCCATTTTTGGAAAGGGTCCGGGAAGATGTAGCAACAAAAACTTGCATGTGCCATAACTTTCATTCTGTGGCTCCGTTTCAGGGGTCGTTTTCTCTAAAAGTGCATATTTTCTCGAGCTCTATGCATTGATGGCAATATTTTTTCTTATTTTCATAAAATCTATTTTTGCACCTTTTTGGACCAAGCAACTTCTTGCAATCTTCTGAAAGAATCATGAGCTTTGATTGCTTGTAGACAGATTAGTAATTAAAAATACTGGATAGCTTTCCAAAACTCGGCGAGTATTCTCCCGTGCTCGGACTAATCGTCCCACCTACCAACTTGGTCGCGCCCTGCTTATTCAAATGTTGACTTCACATATCAAGTTATCAACAAATGCATAGGTTTTTTTTTTGCTATTTTAAGAATCTTTTTTGTGTTTAAACTCCAATTTGCGCATCCTCAGACACAAGACTGAAGGCTATCGTAAAGGTCCCAACAAAAAGAAAACATTAATAGCAATGAAAGAAAACACTGCAAATACATGGTTTTGGCAGCAAATTTATGTTTTTTTAAAGAAATTTGAGTATTTTTTAAGTTGCCGAGTATTCCCGAGTATTGGCCGAATATTGCCGAGTTTTGTTTTTTTGGGGTCTGCCGAGTATTTGCCGAGTGCGAGTATTCCAACTATCACTATATACATGAGCAAACTTTGCGTATTTTGTGTGTAATTGTTGGCATCATGGTTTCTAATTTTTCAAATATATTTCTTTCTTTAAAAATGTAATTTTTATGTGTTTTTTAGTAAACCGGTTCATAGAGTTTGAACCGGTCCGGTTCCGGTTCCGGTCCGGTCCAACCCTCGACCGGTTCCGAGTCCGGTTCCGATTTTTAAAACATTGGTTGAAATTAAACATCAACACTGAGTATACCATTTATATGTTGCTCAAGGTGCCAAGATCAGGTCTAGACTTATGTGGCTTAAACAAAGGCACAAAATACTTCTTTAGGCTACTTAAAGTGAAGCATGTTAGAGAGATGATCAGCATAGTTGATATAGGAGGTGTTTTAACTGACATCTTGGGTGAATCAGACACGGCTTCTTCTTCTTTTATTAATCATTGTTCCAGTCTGAGGACACATGAAATCATTGAGAAAAACAGAAAGATATGCACGATGTGTATTCCTCAGAAAGTGTAAAATAAGGCAGCTCAAGATCTTGAAATGGATATTTCTACTGATGAAATGAAACATGTTAGTGATGAGCTTAAGAATGACAAATCTCCTGGAATAGATGGATTCTCGGCCGGGTTCTACAAGGCATCTAAGGGTTGGATTGGTGATGAATTGACCCTAATTTTCCAAGAGACGATATGGGAGGGTACGTTTAGGCATCAAATCAACAAAGGAGTTATCAAACTTATTCCCAAGGATGATGATAGAACTCAAATTAAAAATTGGAGACCTATAATACTTTAAATGCGCCCTACAAAATCATGGCTGAAATCCTAGCCATTAAAATCTCAAAAATTCTTCCTGATATCATCTTAGTCACCTAGATGGGCTTTGTGAAGGAAGGTATATATTAGACAATCTTAGAACTAACTAGGAAGGAATGAGTCGGGCTAAGAGCTATGGCAAAAGTTTTGCATGGCTCTAATTGACTTTGAAAAAGCATATGACAGAATTGAGTGGCCGTTTATTGACATAATGATGGATGCTTTGGGTATTGGAATAAAGTTTAGAAAAATGGTTTCTGTTCTCTTTTAGGATGTCTTTGTCAGGTTGAGATTAATGGAGAACTTTCTGAGTCCTTCGTTCTTCAGAGGTCTATTCGACAGGGTTGCCCTTTGGCTCCCTCTCTATTTGTGATGGCTGTAGAAACTTTTCATTTCTTGTTAAGATACTCTGCCTTGGGACCTCTGGTTAGAGGGATTGTGCTCCATAATGAAGATGAATTGATTGATGTTTAGTTTGCTGATGATGCCTCCCCTTTTTCAGAATTTGATAAAATTAATTTTGCCCAGTTGGAAGCAAGGACTGATTAATTTGCCTTTGGATCCAGGGTCTCGGTGGCTAAATCCTTATTGTTTGGATGGTATGAGACTCCCCCTCTTTGGGTAGAGAATCTTGGATGGTCATGGGGTGGCCCTCACAAGCTGGTGAGGTTCTTAGGGATACCCTTTGCTTTCTAATCTGCTCTTAATAATATGTGGCAGTGGATATTTAGTAAAGTCTCTAAGAAGTTCACCAAGTGGCAAGGGCATGTGCTATCCCTATCGTGTAGAATTCAAGTCTGTCAAAAGGTTTTGTCCTCATTTACTATTTGTTGCCCATGTTGGTTCTTTCCTAGTTCTCATATTGAAAAGCTTCATTGGATGATAAGAGATTTTCTTTGGTTGGATGGTAAAGGAAGTAAAAAAAGACATGCAGTAAAGTGTGATGTTTGTTGCAAGCCTAAGGCCTTAGGGGGGCTTGGGCTTAAGGATCTCAAAAAGCAAGGTGTGGCCTTGGCCTCTAAGTGGATTTTGAGGTCATTTAGTGTTGACAAGCCTTTGGAAAATCCTGGTAAGATTTAATTTGGTTAACAGCCATCCAAAAGGACACTCTCAATGGAAAGGATTACGTCTGATTGATCTGATGTTTGGTACTTTTTCTGTAAGGTCGTTGGGGTCTGCTATATTTTACTCAATTTAGAAAGCACGGGAGCAGGTTAAATTCTTGGTTGTGAGACAATCCATTTTCTCGTGGTTCTACACTAGATGCCAAGGTTTCAGATCCATTTGGTCGAATCTCAGCTATAATGATAAACCTCTGGCTTTGACCAAAGGTTGTTTTGCCTTGGCTTGGAACAAAAGAGGACTGAAAACATTTAGTGATTTGAGGAGAGGGTGGAGGTGGATGACCTAGGAAGATATAAAGGTGACCTTTAAGATCCCTTAGTCTCATGCTAGAACTTACACTATGTTGATGAAATGCTTGAAACCTCCTGCTTTGTTGATGGAAGGTGAGGAGTAATGGGATATTGCAAAATGGTTGAAGGGCTCATCTTTTTCGGAGGTAATAGTTAAAACAAATTTATGAAAAGCTTGTATTCTCTTTTGAAAACTTTTTGGGCCTTAACAAGTGGAACATCTGTGATCCCCCAAGAGTGTGGAATACTAGATTTAATGTTGTCTGGTCATCCTGTATTGAACCTAAGAACTCCTGTTTCAGGGGGCTCTTAATTCATAATAAGCTTGCTGTTGGTGATGTTTTCCATAAGTTGGGTGTCGGGAATAGGTTTTGTGTGGTATGTGCTTGTGTTGAGACTGCTAAGCATGCTTTATTTGATTGTCCTTTTGCATAGTCTGTCTGGTAAAATGTCTTGTTGGCCTGGAATAATGTTACTAAAAAAGTTAATTTGATTGACACTCTTTGGTATATTATGTTCAGATGTAAAGATTCCCAATTTTTTTCATAAAACTTTGTTTTTTCATGTCCACTGAGGTGTTGTGGTTCATTTGGAAAGCTAGGAATGTTGATGTTTTCCAGGGTTTTGGCAGAGAGCTTACTGACTTCAATGGTAAAGTCATAGTTCATTATGTCTGTGTGCAGGCCAATATTTAAATGTAAGTGCTAAGGAAGGATTTGAAAAGCTTCTTACAATCTGGTTTGCTTAGAATTGACCCTCGGTTCCTTAAAGAGGTTGGAACCTTTCCTAATGTCAACTCCTTTGCCAGTTGGGAATGAGAAGCCACAAAGGGGGAGAGTCCTCCCTCCCACCCCAACACTACAAATTTTCAAATAATAACTTTGTAGCCAGAAACAAAACAATAAATAACAAGTCTGAAAGTGATTCGTTGGATGTTTTCTTTATCCGGGATCGGGAAGAGAGTTGTATCATCAACAAAGAGGATGTCAAGAAGTAGGGCTTTATTAGGGAGAGAAATACCTTGTACATGAGGATCAATGGAAACATCTCTAAGTGAATAATGAAGGGCATTAACAGCAATGGCGAACAGAGCAGGAGCAAGGGTACAACCTTGTCTTATAGATCTTTGTAGCTCAAAAGGCTCAATAAGCTCATTCTTCACTTCAATCATAGTTAATACCGAACTCAATGGTCACAAAACCCGAAGGTCCACTATAGGGAGAGGTTCATTATGTTTCAAGGTGACCCAAACAACTCTATTATAGGGAGAGGTCCCAAAATCATTAACCATTTCAGTCCATTTATGGTCAAGAAGAATAGAGGAGCCTCCTTTTCCTTTGGGATGCTTGGTAGAAACATGAGATGCTTTAGGCCAAACATATTTCAAGACAAATGCAAATGCAACTCATCTCTTTATCTTCTTGCAGAAGAAGAAAGTCTTATTGTTCTCTAGAGTGCCTAAACTATCTAACAATAGGCTTCCTGTCAAGGGTTTCCAAACCATGCACATTACAACTGATAAATTTCATAAAGAGAAGGAAGGAATTAATTTACTTGAGATGGGGGCTTAGGACCCCCTTTGTTTTGACACAATCTATTAAAGCATTCATGCATCTTGTCTTCCTTAGGGTCTTTTCCTCTTGGGGGTGGCCTAGGTTTTCTTCTCTTGGGATCCTTCAGAGGAACATTAATTGTCATACTTGAGTTAATTATATCAATTTTGAATCTTTTGGTGCCATAGTTGGCTTTGGTAGAGGATAAGCCTTTATCCCCAACAGGAGCAAAAGCCTGTTTTCTAGGTTAAGTCATAGGTATTCATAAAGATTTCAATGCATTTAGAGACATGGGTGAAAGAACATTCTTTGGCCATCTCGACCAACTCCAAAGTTTTCTCTTTTTGAAAATCAAGGCAACGAGTAGGAGGGATTTGAGAGCTCAACAAAGGGTTGGCAAAGATAACAAAATATTCATTAGAAGGCATCTCCTTAACATCTCACGGAGAAGGTTTAAAATCACTAAGACTAGGAGTAGGGGCAGAACAATTATCAAGGAGAGTTGGAGGAGGACCACAAAATCGTTCAATAGGTATTGTGGGGGAAGAGCTAGATGGGAGAGGGGATAAGGAGGAAAAGGGAGACTGAATATCTTCAATGGGAAGGGAAGGAGAGTCCCCATTCGTTAGAGTATTCAAGAAGACTACAAATCTTTCAATAAAGGTATCACTACATTGAGGGGGAGTATTATGTTCACTGAAGGGGCCATCCACCGTATATGCATCATCAACAAAGACACTATTGTCAACAGGGTTCCCACTTGCTCTAGTTTCTTTGTTCTTCCCCCCCACAACAATGCTAGGTTTTCTTGACGAGACAAGGAGAGGGCAATTTTTTTTGATGACCATCCTTTTTACACACAAAACATGAATTCAAATTTCCAAGCCCAACAATGGGGCATGAGAATTCCTCCTTTTGTAGGTCAAAGACTAGGGTTGACTAGGGTTTTAGGAATTTTTTTCATAGGTTTTATAGAATTTAGTACCCTTGCATTCCTATGGGCCATAGTGAATTTTGTATTTTCCACCTTAAATACTTCTCAAAATGGTTTCAACGTTTGTGGCAAAAAATTCCATGTTTGAGGAGAAACATTCATAATTTTGACCCATCTAGGTGCAATTTTGTATTTTGACAATCCATTTTAGGGTTCCTTGGGAGTACCCTAAAGATAGACCGTCCCTTGGTCCAAATTCGTTTGCCTATGGACTGTCTTTGCATATTAGAGTTTTTAAATAGCATCAAAAAAACCCTTTTTGTTACATTTGAAAAAAACTCACATATATTCCCATTTTTCCCTTAAACTCTCTAGATGGTAGAGCATTCTGATTGAGGCAAACAAAGAAAATACCCACATTTTGCAACCTTACGTCCTCCAAACAAATACCTTTACTCATTTCTTTGTTAGGACACAACAAGTGTTCTAGACAAAGTAGGGGGCTTACCTCCTTGGTCAAGCGATTGTTTGGAGTGCCCATCTCCTCAGTCAATCAACGTAAACTCCGCTCATGCCGAGTCTTGTGTTACTTCCTCCATCTGCAAAGCTTCATTGAAGGATGTTTTCACTGTGTTTGAGCCTGCACTTGCTTGATTAAGGCTCTTAGGATGGCTATTTTTAATTGTGAATTGATACCCTGTAGTTTCATTACTTCCATTCCCATCATCTTGCACAACTATCTCTTCTTTGGTTTCTCTCGCATAGGTCGGCTTCTTACTTTCTCTTTATAATTCCATGTAGTGTCTTTTTGCATTAAATTCTTTCTAAGCATTAATGAAACTTTCCTTTCCCCCAAGATTAATTAACAACATAAAAACTGGATATTAAAAACAAAAACAAGCTCCAAAAAGTACACAAGTAGAACACAAAATGGTGCACACATGACATCACATCTGACAATGAGGAACCTAATAGACTTTACCATAGACAAAGAGAACAAATAAGACCAATGGACAAAGTAAACCAAGAGAGCCAGATGGGAAAGCTTGAAGCAGCTCAAATGGAGGGTGACTATTTGTCTCCCACATTTAGGTCTCCAAGCTCTCCCTACAATTCCTACAATAATATCATATATTGTTTTTTTAAAACGCTCCTTTAATATAAAAAAAGTATTTTGAATTTTCCCACATTAGCTCTTTTGTTTCTTGCATGTGAGATGATTTCTAATGGACCCCCAAAAATGAGACCAATGGAACTACACAATTGGTCGCATTGGACCCACAAGATTCTTTTACAAAAACTAAATTCTAATAGACCATCCTTGAACTGTTTTGTCCCTAAGCAATAGGAGCATTGGAATTCAAACTTCTTGTTAGATTCTTGTTAAGAAATGTAGTTTCTCTAACTTTCACCTTTCTTGGAGAGTAGTAGAGGGCATTATCACCAACTTTGTAATGAATCCTAATGCTTCCTCAAGTGTTGCCCCACAAAGTTTGCACAATGTAGAAAGTATTTGGAGTTTTTTTTCTTGAATTAGTGGAAGACCAATTGTTGAATGTGTAACCAATAGCTACAATTTTGTGCTGATTCAACAAGCTTTGTAAATGGAGGACATTACAAAGATCCACTTTGTGCCACTTTAGCAAATAAGGAAAACGCTTTTAGTGCCTCTATTATGATTCACAATGAATATTTTATCAGCTAGTTTTCTTGTTGCTCTAGAATTACATTTAACATTTGAGACAGCCCATGAAGTTGGTACAATCTAGAAAGAACTTCGAGTGTTTTTCTTAAAATTGGTGGAAGATTAACCGTCAAACTAGTAACCAATAGCTACAAAGTTTGTGGTGATTCAAAAACGTCTGTCAATGGAGGATAATGCAGAGATCTGACTTGTTCCTCTTTAGCAAACAAGGCAAATGCTTCTAGCTCCTTTATTATGATTTGCAGATAATATTTTATTAGCAAGTTTGCTTGTTGCTCCAGTATCATCCTTTCACATTTGAAACAGCCCTTAGGTATAGATTCAACCCATGGAATGTAATATCCCTTTTAAGGGCTGAAACCAAAAAAGGAGGAAACCAAACACAAACCCCAAAGGATTAAATTCAGATTTTTAAATCAGTGAACTGGTTTTTATGACAGCTGGAAATCAGCAGTATGATTTTTATACAAGCAGTCCGAAATGAGAGGAAAATCACTTAAATATCATCAAATAACTCATCAACAATATAGGTAGACACTTTAGGAAGAATTTAAGCCACTTTTCACCATCATACTTGATAAAACACTCAGCTGGAAAATAAATTATGAACAGCAGAAGTACAGCCCATAAAAATAATGAAAAATGAGGTTTCCAAACCCCGATGACCACAAAATATGATAGATTCCAGCCTTAGAAATTATGTCAAATCTGAATATCAAATAAAATATGAATTATGTGCCCTAGAAGGCACCCAACCATCACCAAACCCTAGTCAATCTCCTTGGGAAGAGCTCCAAAAATCATGCAAAGCCCTTGTAGGTGTTCTCCTTGATGCCCTAGTCCCAAATCTGCAAGTCTTCAAGAGATATCTTCAAATCACCCAAAATGGAGGGTTTCCGTCCTCCACCAAGCTACAAGGAAGGTTTCCGTCCTCCTTGGATGCCACACAAGAGGGTTTTCGTCCCCAAGTGGAAAGGTAGTGAGCAACTAGCTCAACAAACCAATTGTATATGTAAAATACGCCAAAGATGATCTCAAAATGAGACCACACATCTCTCCCTTTATACCTCTTGCTTGATGCCAAAGGCCAATTAGAAGTGGACCGACTTCTTTAAGCTTCTTTGTCTTTTAATTTGCCTTTATGACTCTCCCAACACAGCCGACTTGCCTCATAAAAGAAAACTTTGAAAGAAAACATTAAATCTAATAAAAGAAAACTGAAATGAAATGCAATTCCTTCTGTTCATTCATACTTTTGTGCCATGGAAAGGGAATGGCAAGAAGTCTACTTTTATGCCCTCAATTCGAAAAAGGGGACATTAGATGGAGCTGTTGTAACTTGTAAATGTGGTTGAAATGTCTCTCAACCATGGAGCCATTATTTCAAATATAGATTCAAAAGACATGAATACTTGTCTGCTAAACAAAAACTTGTCACTCGACTTGCGAGTTGAGTATGAAGTAGAGAATCGCCGAGTTTTCACTAAAAACTTGCCTGAAAATCACAGTTAACTTGGTGAGTTGTGTTAAAAACTCGGCATGCATAAAACAGACCCACTGAAAAAAGGGCATGGTAGGAGTCTAGGAAGGAGTTCAGTCTGAGGAGCTGCATGGCATCGAGGAGGAGCTGCTGCATATGTTGTACATTCTTTTTCCCTCTTTTGAATAGAGGCTTTCTTTATTTGCGAATCAGCAGAGGCAACATCGACGTCTGAGAGAAAAAGCCTGTTGTCTTTGTGGTGATAACGGTGTGTTTGTCGTTCATCGACAAGGAGCTGGTCATCGATCGTAGCTAGTGGGTAGAGTTAAGTAGGGTTTTGTTTTTACTAACTTTTTTGTTTTAATTTTTTTGTTGTCTTTATTTCCTTTTTGTTTTGTTTTTCAATTTATTTTTATTTTGTTTTTATTTTCTCTAATATGATTCTTATTTTTTTAAATTTTTGTAAGCGTACAATTTTTTATTTGATTTGTTCTATTTATGTTTTTAATTAATAATATATATGTTATCTTTATTGTAAATTTCTTATTCTTTTTAAAGTTTTATTTAATCTATCTTTTTAAATTCAAATTCAAATTTATTTAATTTATACATAATTATTTTATAGTTCAACTTCAATTTTAATGGCATTTTTTTTCGAACTTATTCCATTAACGAACTTGAACCAAAGTTTATCCTTGTTGAACTCAAACCTCGTGACTTAGTTTTATATTGGTATGTTTTGGTGCATTGATGACTGTCTTAATAGTCAGTGACTCTCTGAGGCTATGAGCATTGTAGTTTGTATTTTGTACTCTGTTATGGCTGAACATTAACAAAAGATATGCATATATTTTTACGTAGAGATAAAGTTGCTGAGTAATTGTGAAGTTCTGAGTACGAATCTGAATTTTGGGCTGCCAAGTAATTGCCGAGGATGGGTTTTTGAACTATGATTTTGAAGCTGAATATTCAATAAACCAGCTATTTTTCCTCTTTTTTCATGCAAACCTTCTACTAGAATAGGGGCATAGGTGGCATTTATTTGGAGTTTTCTCTTAGCCTTTTCCCTCTCTATTGAAGTCGCTTTCTAATGGCTTTTTGAACAAAAATAACCATAAGAGGATGACAACACAACAATCAAACAAACTTTCTTTTATATCTTCATTTTTAGCCACATATTCATAGAGCGCATCACTCCATTTGGAATTTTTAGCAACCACTGATTGCATGAACAACTTCCATTGATACTGATGCCCACCTCAACAAAGCCTTCAAGTATTAATAACCACTTCTTCAGATCTTCTTCATAAGGCTCAACATATTCTGCAAAAGAGAGGTCTCCTGGAGTTTCTGTATTGTAAGTTTTCCATAATCCTAGATATTGATCAATGAAGGTTACAAGAGTCTCAATTTCTTTGGAAAAATATGCAGTTGCTAGGGCATTTTCCACAAGGCCAAGAAAGTGGCTATGATACCGATGCTTTGTTCCTAACAGGAACTTTCTGTTGTCTCAACTTCTTTGGAAAAATATGCAGTTGCTAGGGCTTTTTCCACAAGGCCAAGAGAGTGGCTATGATACCAATGTTTTGTTCCTAACAGGAACTTTCTCTTATGTCTGGGAGAAACTGTGCACCTTAGTTCTGAAATTTGAAAGCTGATTTGAAAATTTTAAAATATGAAGTTGACAGCTCTGCAACTCTTTTTAACGTCTCTAGAACTTACAGAAAACTAAGTTGAAGCTGAACAGACATCAAAACCTAATTTGCTGTAGAATCTTAAAGTATTAAATAGCTGTGATATAATCTAGACTGCTATAATCTTGAAACTCTTGAACATCTGGAAATCTTAAACTGCAAAGAACTGAAATACGGAACTCTTGAAGATCCTGAAATTTATTCAATGTTAAAGAAAGTTGGAAAGAGAACATATCAATATAAATATTTACATATAGAAAATAGCTCACAGGCCAAAACTTCCCTGAAAAGTTGAGTTCCAATCCAAGCCAATTCCAAGCACAATATGGGTACTGTACTTGGCCAGAATACTCAGTCCTTTAGACTGACAAAGAGACAAGGCTTCAAAGCATAACCTCACATAACATGGCCTCCTCTAACACCTAACACTTATTTATGGTTAATTACCACTCCAGGTTTCTTTTCTCTTTACATGTGAGGTAATATCATTAGAGAAAAAGTTCACACTGCCAAATCATAAGGATCTTATGAATCACTTTCTTAGAATGTGCATCTAATAAAACAATTTTTTAATGTGTCCACTAATCCACAGGTGGAATGCACATTTGCAAAAATTATGGGCTGGGATCATTATGTTATAATATAATCTTTAATATAAGACCAAATTTTTTCATAACACCTTTAAATTTACAGCAGTGGATGATATGCCTATTTAGTATTTACTTATTTCCTTATGACCATACACTTGTCTGCGAGTTTTATCATATTTTAGTGGTACATGTTGACTCATCACTGCAAGTGACCTCTTTCATTTTTTTTTAAAAGAACACCATCAAAATTTTATATTAGAGAGAAATAACAAGTACATAAATGACTATGCCAAGCCTGAAAACTATTAGCCCAGGCTTGAGCATGATACAAAAGAAAAACTAGAAACATAATCATGATAAGGAGTCCAGGCTTAGAATATATCTGATATCGCATTGGAGCTTATCGGACCACCATGCATGAGGCATGCCATAGCATAGGAGATCTCTATTGTCTAAAGCCCAATTTGCTAATCCATTGGCAACTTTGTTCCTTACATGGGGAATATGGTACATCTGAATTTCTTGAAACTGCCACTTCAATTGATGTATCCTCCATACTTTGCTATTCGCTAATTAGAGGAAGAAGCATTTCGATCATCAGATAACAAATTTAAAATGATTTGAGAGTCCAATTTAGTTTGAAGCTTTTGCCATCCAATCTTTAAAGCCTCCTGCATGCCTTTATAGATTGCTTTCACCTCTGCAAAATTGTTAGTAGTAGCATCCAAATTCTCAGCAAAGAACTGCACCTCACATTGGCTGTCTCTAGCAATGCCTCCCATAACAACTCTACCTGGATTCCCTCTAGAAGCACTGTTTGTGTTCAGCTTTCCATATCCCAAAGGAGGTCTTTTCCATTGACTTATGCTTATGGCTTGATGTTAATTTGCCTCCAGGAGAGCATAGCATCCCTAGGGTCTAGAGATATCTGTTTGAGGAGATGCAACCACTCCAGGGACAAACTTTGGGGTAAAGATATTTTATCTTTAAGAGTTTCCGCTATATTAATTTTAATTTTCTCCCATATAAAAGATCTCTCTTTACTAACTTGCTGAAAAATTATTTGATTTCTTTCTTTTTGATAGAGTGAGGGAGATGCCAGTCCACAAAATCGGAAGGAAATGTTGGCCTATTGGAAGACTTCTCTACCATGCTTTAAAAGTTTCCTCTATGGATGTAAAGTTATTCCATTTCTAGTGTAATTGAAGCAAGGAAGAGAACTGATGCCAGATGGGAATAACCCAAGGACAAAGGAAGAAAAGATGCGATGAAGATTCTTCGTCCTGTAAACACATAATGCATCTAAAAGGGCCATACATACCTCTCTTCAAAAGATGATCTCTTGTGAGAACTCTTCTATGAATAACAAGCCAAACAAAGAAATTGACTTTAGGCCACACACTTGGCTGCCATAAATGTTTGAAAAGAAACTGAAGAGGATGAGGATTATCAACCAATAATGAAGAATAGCTAGTAGATATTGAATATGTACCAGAAACATCCTGTCCCCATCTCGGTTTATCTGGAAGTGGTGAAGAAGACAAAGGTTTAGCCTATAGGACTTTATGAATCAGAGTGAGATCCTCATGACGTGCTATAGTGGGCCATTCTAAAACAAGAATCCATTCTTTTCCATTATCGCAAGGAAGGTTAATAGGTCGCCGATAATGGGCAACCTTAATCCAACTAATGCCCTGTATGTGTTCCATAATGGGTCTGAGGTGGGGGAATTGAAGAATGAGAGGTGGCTGACCGTCCCAAGAATCCGTCCAAAATTTAGCCATTTGACCATTGTTAACAATCCAAAAGAGCTCTTTTTTTATCATAGCTTCTCCCATTCTGATAAACATCAAGACAGGAGAACCTTTAGAAGGGAGGGTAGATCTTATAATGTTCTTTGGGGGATTATTTTTATCGTACTTAGCTCTGAAAGTAGCAGCCCACAAATCATTAGGGTGACCAAGTAGTCTCCAGTATAATTTAGCAGCTAAAGCTTTATTCTGTTTAGGAGAAGATCGAAATCCTAATCCTCCTTCAATCTTTGGCCAGCACAATGTCTCCCATTTGACCAAGTATCATTTCTTCTTATTTTGGACTCCACTCCATAAGAACATGTGACCTCTTTTATTAAGATTAATGGTTTGATAACATATTCTAACAAGTTCTTTATGATCTCTCTTGGTTTATTGTTAAGGGATCAACATTTGTTTAAAACTTGAGTAGGTTTTGGCATGCTTTGTGCATTGCAAACAATTTTGGCCGTAGTCAGTATATAGGCAAAGTTTATATGCCCACGTTACTGTTTAGCTTTTATGTGGAATTTTTATAGTCTGAATAGTACCAGGTATACAGGGGCAATGCCCATGGGCAACTTGAGGTCGAGTAGTGAATGGAATGACGAGGGGGGTACAGGTATTACCAAATTTATTGGGAGAATTAGTTAGCTCCTCAAGAGGGTCTGGGGTCTCATAAGTGTATATAAAGTTGTACATTAATTACAGGTCTCTAATAGATACATCTAATGTATAATTTATTGAACATCTTTTTTCTTTGTATGCAATTAATTGCGACTCTTAGGTGATGTTATTGACCATTCATTACCCACTATCTATTTTTGCTTTCATTTCATTTCACTGCACTTACTTTTGTTGTGTTGTGTAATATCTTTCAACATTTCAAGATGATGCTTACAATTAATACAACTCTGGAAAGCATAGTCCTTTTGGATGTGTCTTGCAGTAGTTGGTCGCAAAATGTCCCCATTTTCTATACTCACAAATTATATTTTTTGTGGCCATTTCTCCAAGGGCTACATTGCTTATGGCATTTCAATTTACTAGATTTGAACAGCTTAGGCTTTATAAACTAGCATCTTGCATCATATGATTTGAGATTTTTATCATAATATAACCGTGATTTCATTATGAAGATTTCTGGTGCTGTTTTGGAGAACATTGACATTTAATTTTGATTTGTTTGTAGGTGTGTAAAGATGGCAATTGTCCACGATATTGCTGAAGGTAGGGCTAAAACACATTTCTTAATCCCTTTGTATTCATGGTCTTTTTATGCCTTGAAAATCTAGGTCTGCTTTTGAAGTTCCCACTACTGGCTTTTGGCATTATTGATTAGAAACTTGTAGCTATAGGTTTAGCTGAAAGGTTGTTGATTAAATTTTTTTCCCTTTGATTCTGGGTATTTATCCTTGTAATTTCTAATGCTCTTTTCTATTTGAACGAAAGGTTTCTACATGTCAAACCAAGGATGTCATTGAGAGCAATTGGTCTACATATATTTCTTACTTATGTGTGGTGGGGTAGGGGTGAACACAAAACTCAGAGGTAGATCAAGGAATGGTTTTAAAAGTGAAGGTAATGGAATTTGATTCCCCTGTGGCGAGGCAGAGGCTGAATCTACCATATCATTGTTTGGACTTATTTAATCTTGATGATACGTGCCTTTCTGCAGTTGATGCATACCTACTCGAGCAATATCGGTATTCGTTGGTCAAGTATTGCACAGCCTGCAAAGTGATATGTTTAGTCAAATCTTTCATGAACAATGTTTTTTAGTTTTGAGTGTTTGTCATCATCACGCCCTTGCATACACAGACGATAGCTGTTCTTAACTCCTCACTATTCCCATATAGCTAGTAGACAGGATGACTAAGTGTCTTGGAGCTTGTTACTGCAAAAGTGGTAAGCTCATGGATTATTTCGATTTAACGGTATTCATGTATTCAAGGATTATTTCGATTTAACTTTGACCAGGCCTTTGGTCCCTTATTGGCCTATTGGGTACCCTCAAGTTCTCAATCATTCAATAGCCTATGATAATCTCAATCGAGCCCTGGACCAATAAATGACCCATGAGTAACCTCAAATGACCTCTTAGTCATGCACTTGCCCATGAGTAGCCTCAACTAATCCTCAGCCATTCAATGGCCAACGAGTGGCCTCGCCTTAGCAATCACTCACTCAATGGTACATGGTTAATGATCCGTTAATCTTGGTCAGAACTTCAATTTTGTAAGTCTTAAGGGCAACATTTGAACCTTGAATTAAAAATTATGAAAAAGAAATAGAGAGGACAAAACCAAACGACCACACTTGTAAGATTCATGTACAAGATACAATACACAAAACATAGAAAATAGAATAGTCACACATGTGAGCACCGTCGGAATTGACATGTAGCATCCTCAAAAGAGGGGCAATCCTATTGATGGAAAAGGAATCTCAAGAATAGTGACCCTCATGTACTTCAAATTTGTACAAATCGTGATTGAAATGTATGACTCTGATTTGTTTGGATTGAGTGTGCATGTACACATATGCATCTTCTTTATGTGGATACAAGTTCCCAGGTAGAATACTATTTGGGAAATCAAGGATCAATGTAGCATTGGTACATACAAAAAAAGGCACAACCACATAAAAACTGCAAACCAAAAATGTGTGCTCAGACATGCAAATCCAAAAGATGGAGGAAATATTACTCCAAAAGATGTGAAAATATCAATTTTTCACGTATACTTGTATGTATATGAATAAAATAGATGGATCCTTAATGAAAGGGAAGAATCCTAATTTGTAATAAGAGAATGTACTGAAACCCTTATCACTCCCCATCTACTATATCAGCCCCATATCACATTGGTGGCCTATTTTTACATAACAAGCTATATAATTTGTAAGGTTATAATACATACAATTCCTAAGGCTATAAGACGATTACTCACTTTAAAAAATATGAGTTTATAAAGAACCTTAATTTGTAATAAGAGATTGACCTGAAACCCTTATCACTCCCCATCTAGTATATCAGCCCCATATCACATTGGTGGCCTATTTTTACATAACAAGCTATATAATTTGTAAGGTTATAAACTTATAATACATACAATTCCTAAGGATATAAGACAATTACTCACTTTAAAAAATATGAGTTTATAAAATAGCTCATTAAACATTACATTACAAAATATGTAGTGTTTATGAACATGACATCCTTCCCTTTTGTGAAGCTTTGTCTCTAAATTTGTAGAAGGCCATTAAAAACATAAGACCAATACCCACACTACAAAATATGAAATTTATATTAAATTAGTTCATTAAACATTACATTACAAATTATGTTGTGTTTAGGAACACATGCAGTCTCCCTTGGGAAGCTTTGTCTCTAAAGCTAGAATACCATTAAGAACATAAGACTATAAACCATTACTAACATTACAAAATATGAGCTTTATAATAAATTACCAATCATATCTTTAGTTGCAAAGGATGGGTGATAATGATGTTTTTGAACTAGATATTAAAAAAAAGGAGCCTCATTCATATTAGAAAGAAATCAGAGGATACAAATTCTACTGTGCCAAGCTTGAAAGCTATTATTCCAAGCCTGGGCAGTTTACAAAAAGGATACTTAACAACTCTCATTCTAGTAAATCAGAGTTTATAATGTTTCTCATAACTTCTTGGATCTTGGTCGACTACCAGAGAGGTTGCGTTACATAACAGACAAGGTTATGGTTGTCCAAATCCGAATTAGCCAACCCATTTGCTGCTTTATTTTCGCTTTCTGGGAATATGGCTAAATTGCACATCTTGAAACTGTTTCTGCAACCTTTGAACTTTCCAGATTTCTCTTGCTATTTGCCAGTTTGGGTTATGTTCTCCTTGCGGATTAGATAACATGTTGATAATTACCTTTGAATCTGATTCAATTTGTATTTTTTTCCATCTGTTTTTCAAAGCCTCCCGCATTCCTCAGTACACTACCATGATCTCTGCAAAATTATTGGTTGCATATCCCAATTTTTCAACGAAGAAAAAGGCCACTGATCTATCAAAAGTTCTGCCAATGCCTCCCATGTCCGCTTGACCTGGATTACCTCGTGAGGCTCCATCAATATTCAAGTTCCCACACTCCACTGGGGGAGCTTTCCAGTGACCATCCTTCTGTAGTTTCGTCTTTTGTCGAAAAACACAGTTGAATTTCTAGGTTGCCAAGAAAGCTGTTTACATAGATTCTCCCATTCGGGTGTAAGAAGAGGAGGTAAAGAGATCTTATGTTTGATAGATTCAACAACATTAATTTTAGTTTTTTCCCAAACATAAGATATGTCTCTACTCACCTGTTGGAAAATTCTGCTGTTTCGTTCCTTCCATGTATTCCAAAGGAGAAGGGAAATGCTAGTCCAAAAAGCCGACTTCAGATTTTGGCTCACAAGAATGCGACGTTGCCAATCTTTAATCATTTGCTCAAATGACCAAATGCTGATCCACGGGAGATTAAATAATTTAGATAAGAGCTGTCATAATGATATAACCCACAGGCATTGGAAAAACAGGTGAGAAAGGGTCTGATCATCAGCTAAGCATAAGGCATATCTAAATGAGCCATAAACTCCTTGCTTCATAAGCCTATAACTAGTTAAGATTCTCCTTTTAAAAACCAACCAAATAAAGAAACTCACCTTAGGCCACATCGCAGGCTGCCATATGTACTTAAAAATGTTCTTAAGTGGATGTGGGGTATCTTTAGTTAAATAAGCATAACCTGAAGAAACTGTGTATACACTTGTAGAATTAGTCCCCCAGGCCAAGGAATTTGACCGATGAGAAGGAAAAGAGGGCGAGTCTTCAGAATATTATTTATCAAAGCTTGTTCCCCCTGCCCAATGTGAGTTGGCCATTCACGGATAGGAATCCATCACTTTCCAATGTCCCAAGGATGAGTAGTAGACTTGTAATAATCCACTACCTTTATCCATCCTATTGCTTGCATAGCTTCCATGGTTGGCTTTAACTGTGGTTACTGAGAGAGAAGAGGGGACTGTCCCTCACAAGAATCAGTCCAAAAATTGGCTTTTTTCTCATTATTCACTATCCAAAATAACTGTTTTTTGATGATTTCTTCTCCAACTCTTAGGTTGACTAGACTAGGGGATCCTTTGGAGGGAAGAAATAACCGAATAATTTGGTCAGGATGTTTATTCTCTGCATATTTGGCTTTAATATTGGCAGCCCATTAGTCCTCCGGATAAACTAACATCCTCCAATAGAGTTTAGCAGCAAGGGCCTTGTTCTGCTTGGAAGAAGACGCAAATCCTAATCAGCCTTGTTAGATTGACAAAGAGTTTTCCTCTTAACTAAGGACCACTCCATAAGAATTTCTGGCATAAGGAATCCAATTGTTTCAAGATTCTTCCTGAAATATTCAAGAGAGAGGAAACATAGATTGGCAATGCTTGTAGAACAACCTTTACCAATGTCATTCTTCCTCCTGAAGATAACCATTTATTAGTTCATTTTTGCATTTTCATGTCGGCGTTGTTGGTGAGCCGATTCCAATCTTGGATTTTGTTTAGATGCAAGAGGAACCCCCATATATTGTAGCATAAGAGATCCCCTTCTAAAATTGAATATGTGAAGAATTTGTTCCTCCTGTCTTCTAGAGCAGTGAAAAAAGATAATACTCGATTTGGCATGATTGATCAACTGACCAGTGGTTGAAGAAAAAACACGTGGAAGTTTTTTGAAACTATTGAGCTTCAGTGCAAGTGGCCATGCCGAAAAGCATAAAATCATCTACAAACTGAAGATGGGATAGAGGACGCGTTGCTTTAGCCAACTTTAACCCACTGATTTTTTTGTTTTGACAAGCTTTAAAAACTGATCTGCCGAGACACTCGGCCAAAATAATAAATAGGAAGGGAGATAAAGGATCTCCCTGTCGTATCCCTTTGGAAGCCACTGAAATCTTGGAGGGAGTACCACTAACCAAAACGGAAAAGGAAACTGAAAAATAAACAAGTTTGAACCCAATCTATCCATTCCTTAGAGAATTGGAATTGAGCCAACACTTGACATAAAAAGTCCCAGTCCATTCTGTCATAGGCCTTAGAAAGATCTAGCCTAATAAACATGGAAGGGATCCTCTGGATATCCATGGAGTGTAAGGCCTCTTGGGCTAACACAGTCTCATCATGGATTTGGCGGTCGGTAACGAAACCTCGTTCTGGAGATATGATTTTACGAAGAAAAGGTTTTATCCTTTTTTGCCATAACTTTGGTAATTATTTTATACAAGACATTACACAAAGCTATAGGTCTAAAACCAACAATATCCTCCCCACTTCATTAGCCTTAGGAATAAGGGCTATGAGGGTTTTGGTAATTTCCATAAACATTGTTTTAGCTGTCCTCCTCACCTCTTCCACTACTTGAAGGAGGTCCTGTTTGATGATGTCCCAAAATGTTTGATAGAACTCAATGGGGAACACATTTGGTTTAGGAGTTTTCCCTTTATTCATACTAAACACCACTCCCTGCAATTCCTTTTCTGTGACAGGACCTAAGAGCTTCTCATTATTCTGAGCTGAGATAAGACGAGGTAGAGTACCCAACACTTTTTTTGAGCTGTAAATAACTGCTGAAAATATTGCTGAGCCATCTGCTTCATTCCTTTCAAAGAATATTCTTGGTTCCCATCTTCCTTGGCTAGTGAGTTTATGTGGTTATGGGCACGTCTGACCAGTAAAGATTTATGAAAGAAAGCTGAATTTTTGTCTCCTTTTAACCACTAGATTCTAGATTTTTGCCTCCACATAATTTCCTCTCCAGTTTCCCATTCCTGTAATTATGTTTTTCAAAAGGAGCTCTTGTTGTTGGAGATCAACATTACTTTCCAAAGTACGAAGCCAACTCTTCAGCTGTTCCAACTGTTATAGAATCTGGCATTTTTTTCTTTGATGTCGCAAAACTCACTCCAATTCCATATTTTGAGCTCGGTTTTCAGATAAGCCAAAAGCTTGATGAAAGTAAACATACTTGTTCCATACCTAGGTTTTCCTTCCATCCACCATTGTTGAATTAGCTTGCCAATATCTTCATGCCTAAGCCACAACTAGAACCTGAAGGGAGCATGATAAGGAGTTGATTTGCCCATCTCCAAGTACACTGACCAATGCTCCAAACCAATATTATTTAGAATCTGAGCCTTAAGTATGAATTCCTTTTAATCACCATTCTGCACACACCAAGAACCGATCCAACCTTTCTATGATACAATCCTGACCTTGTCTCCTGTTGGACCAAGTCATCACTCCGTGATCAGTAGGAACATCCATCAATGTAAATGATTGTATGAAATTGGACATCCTAGACGAACTAGAATCCAAATGAGGATTCTCACCCCATTTTTCCTGAAGATTAAGGATAGTATTAAAATCTCCAACTAGGATAACTGGCATATATGGGAAAGATCAAATCATAGAATCTATGTGCTGCATTTTATCCTCAAGATCCATAGGAGTATAAACATTGACGAGCAAAAATTGTTGGGCATCCACCTTGGATTAAGCTTGCATGATTATGACACCTCTAATTGCACATGAATTTAACACTATGATCAACTTCAGATCCCATAGAGATATTATCCCTCATGAGGCTCCTTGCGAACTGAGATATATATGCTGGGCTTTAGACCATATTCTTTCCGCCAAAATAGACATAAAATCTATCGAGGCTTTGGTCTCTTACCATCAAAGGATGACAAGTATGAATCATTCTTTTAATTTCTTGCAGTTTGGAAGGGATGCCTTTCAGCCCTCTTATATTCCAAGTGATAACTTTCATTGAGAATATTGTTGGAAGATTTGGGACAAGTCTCAAACCGCTACTATATTACTCATTTTCTGACCTCCTTTTTGAGTGTTGGTTTGATTGGATTTGCGGCCAGCCTTAATATTAGTATACATCTTGAGATTTTTACTTTTTTCCTAAGCTAGACCTAAAGGGAGATCTGTTTGTTGTTGTACCAAAGCATTTGCCATCAAGATCAGAGTTTGTTCTGAGTTCTTAGTTTCACCTTCCTATTGATTCTGATTAACGAATTGTTTTTGATACTTGATTTTACGCTGATAGCTCTTCATAGTGGTATGGGCAACATCCAACATCGGTTGAGCTTGGAAAACAACAATCTGATTTTTATGTTCCTTCTTTTGCAGCGCTGGATCTTCTTCCTCTTTATTCATCTGCGTCTCTGGAACTTGGGACTCCATGACATCTTCTGCATAGTTATCTTCTTTATCCTGTTGTAAGCTAGCAAATCTATTGGTAGTGCTACCATCTGGGTTCTCCTGACGAGTTTTCCTTGCTGTCTTCTTTTTCTTAGGGATGATAAAATCCACCTGAGACTTCTCTTTTGCAGGCTGTTCTGGGATTTTAAGCGGACAATCTTGGAGCAGATGGCCATACTCATGACACATACGACAACAAATAGGAATGTTTTCATAATCTAGAACCTGGTCCCATTGTTTCTCCTCTACAACTAGAGAAATTTATACTCAATCAGATGGTTGAATAAAAATTATACTCTACCAAAATTAGGGTACTAGAAATTGTAGTTTTTCTAGAGGATTCCTAACAACTTGTGGTGGCCATATCCCTCTCAATGTCATTGCATTACAACTGATCACTCAATAGAAGCATCCAAGTCTACTTTTCCTTGTTTCTGGGGTCTTAATATGACATTCCATGTAATATCCCTGAAAAAAATACTTCTAGCAAATTTGGATATTTAAGTTAAATCCTAGGGCAACAATATTGATAAACTTAACTTTTATAATGACAATAATATGATTTTATAAATAAAAACAACAAACCATAATGCTTAAAATTTAGTCTTTTATTTAATTACTTCTAACCAACTACAATAAAAAATACCAGTTTCTGAATACAATTGTTTGGAGCTGAATTGGCGGAACACTTGCACTCTGAATGACCACTGCAACCACTGAATACAATTGCCTAGTTGAGGCGTGATGAATTTCGTCCTCAAATCCGTATGCAAATGAGGGATTTCATCCTCTATTGCAGAAGCAGAAGCAGAAGCTACTTGTAGACAAAGAAAATAACTTATGAATTTCCAAGATGAGTGTACAATAAACCCCAAATCTGCCTTTATAACCTCCAACCCTTCTCCAAAGTGGGCTCCCCCTTTTGGAAATACATGCATGCCCCATAAACAAATATAACATTACTTTATTCTCTTCAAGTTGGCGCCCCATCCAAATATGAGGAATATGCAATATTAAAAAGCTCTATCTTAAATATCCTAAAAATAGGATTTGTTTTCTCATGTAGCCCACTCTATCCTTGGCGCCCCCATTAGAGACTGCTTTATTTAATAATTATCCAACTTTGGCGCCTAATAATAGAAGTACATCATTCTAGTATTATTTTATTCTATTTTTGCTTTTTGGATTAAAATATGCTTTAAGTGTCTTTTCTCCAATTAAAATATAAAAATATCCTTAATTTATTTTCCTCTTTTAATTTCCCCTTAGCCTACGGAAAATAATAAAAATAGGCTTTACGTATTCAGAATTAATTAATTCTAAAAAGGGGACAATAGAGTGCGCCCTTCCCAGAATTGCTTGCCCTCAAGCAATTGCAAGTCCCTTCTGCAAATACCAGGATCCCAAACTCTTATGTTCACACAATTTGGAACTTGTATGAATGGATCTATGTGCCCTTTGCCACTCAAAGTGTTCTTCACTCTATCACCATTTCCACTATGCTGTCCATGATGACCACACATCTAAAATGACTTAATAGGAAGCAACAAATCCACAACACTTTCATACATTTGGCTGTCCTCAACTTCTTCAACTTGCTTTGCCGAATGAAGCTTGGTTGAGATATCTTCAGCATCCCCAACCTTGTGACTTGGAACTTCTGGGTTAGGATCAACATTCTTCTTCACCTTGAACTCTTCACATTCAACAAGTGAATCTTGTTGATGCATGCAAAAATTAGAAGTCAATAAAAAATCTTTATGATTTTTGTTAAAGTCATGAACATAGTCAATTTGCTTCCCATAGGTTGTTGTTTTGAAAATTCTAGCAAACTGAAACTCAACATTAACAACCGGTAAAGCCCCTTTTTTCATTTTCTTGCCCCTCAACATAGTCTTCTTAGAACTCACCACAAAACCTTTCTGCAGATCTAATTTTTCTTTCTTTGATTCATGCCCCATGATTTCTTCCTCTCTCTTCATCACTAAGGGAGAACTCTTATTAGATCCATCAAAAGTAGGGAGTGACAACATCCCTAAAGCCTGATGGAGGTCTCTTTGATTAGTTTGTGGCCTAGGCTTAACTCTTGGTCCACCCTTGCTTTCCTTCAGATTAATAAAATTGGTGAGGGAGATGGCATCTCTAATCTCACTGGGATGTACCCTATACTCCTCATAGCTAGCTGTAATATCATCTGCTATGGTAAGTTGGATTTTTGTCTCCTGAATTGCTTCTTCTCTACATAGGAAGTTAGGATGGAAGGGCCTAACAGTAGAATTGGTGTCTGTCCTATGAGTGTGCTGGTTATGGTTCAATCCTGAAGAGCTTCCCTCACTGTTCGGAGCCCTTTGCACATTCGTGTTTTGCATGGTGTGGACTAACTAAGCCTTCATGTCAGCTTATCGTTCCTTGCATAAGCCTATCGAAATGTACATCGTCTGGGTTTTTGTTGCCCATGACTTCTGGCTGTTTTGTAGCTTTCTTTTTGTCCCTTTGTTGGCACTTGACTTCTCTGTCACTACTCTGCATGAAGTTCAAAGATGTAATTTTTTTTCTTTTTCCTCCATTTTTTTTTATTTCCCTTCCACAGGGTGGGAGGAGATTCGCTTTGATACCACTGTAATATTCCTGAAAAAAATACTTCTAGCAAATTTGGATATTTTTGTTAAATCCTAGGTCAACAATATTAATAAAATTAACTTTTATAACAATGATAATCTGATTTTTATAGATAAAAACAACAAACCATAATGCATAAAAATCAGTCTTTTATTTAATTATTTCCAACCAGCTGCAATAAAAAATACCACTGTTTGAATACAATTGTTTGGAGTTGAACTGGCGGAACACTTGCACCCTGAATGACCACTGCAACTTCTGAATGGAATTGCTCAGCTGAGAGGTGAGGGATTCGGTCCTCAAATCCTTATGCAAATGAGGGATTTTGTCCTCTACTGGTGTTGCAGAAGTAGAAACTACTTGCAGACAAAGAAAATAACTCATAAATTTCCAAGATGAATGTACAATAAACCCCAAATCTGCCTTTATAACCTCCAACCCTTCTTCAAAGTGGGCGCCCCCTTCTGGAAATACATGCATGCCGCATAAACAAATAAAATAATACTTTATTCTCTTCAAGTTGGTGCCCCATCCTAATATGAGGAATATGCAATATTAAAAAGCTCTATCTTCACTTTATCCAAAAAAATAGGATCTGTTTTCTCATGCAACCCACTATATCCTTGGCGCCCCCATTATAGACTATTTAATTATCATCCAACTTTGACGCCTATTAATAGAAGTACATCATTCTATTATTATTTTATTCTATTTCTGCTTTTTGGATTAACATATACTTTAAGTGTCCTTTCTCCAATTAAAATATAAAAATATCCTTGGACCACTTGTATTAATTTATTTTCCTCTTTTAATTTCCCCTTAGCCTATGGAAAATAATATAAAGAGGCTTTAGGTAATCAGAATTAATTAATTCTGAAAAGGGGACATTACATTCCAGCTGAAAGTTATGGCCTCTATAGTATGCAATAATTTTTTTGCCCAGTAGATCAAAAACTGGCTTTAATACCACCTGTAGTTGTGCTCTCTTTTGTACCTACATAGAAAAGAAAGCACAACTACACCAAAGATGGTAGTTGGGGCCACCTTGCACACCCAAAATGTAGGAGATCACTTGCGCATCCAAAAGATGGAGCAATTTCTTCTCTAAATATGAAAATATCACATATACTTGTATTGATATTAAAAAACAAATGGATTCATAATGAAAGGCAGGTACTCTAATTTATAAGTAGTACAAATATCTTAAATACATATATTTGAAAGATGCTGATGTATATTAATCTCAAGGCTCTTATCTTGGATTTTATGCGTACCACATTGATTAATAACTCTGTTACCTTCTCCGAAAATTTCATGCTTCCTGGTAACAAATGGCATCAATCTAGTTGCACCAATGTTTTGGGGTCAAAAAAATCTTTCCGGAAAAAGAAGGGTTCAAAACTCCACCGTATGGCCAAGATATTTGATATTTTGATCTATTTCTGAAAGATAAAAGAAAAACTTTTAAGTGATGGTCAAATTTAAGGTTCAAATTAACATGTGACGTTCAAATGGACGTCAAATTAAATATTGTGATTAATTGTTTATTCATGGAAATTACAGCCTCCTACCACCCCCGGCTACCATTGTACAATGCCTATCAGCGTAATAAGCACATGAAATCCTAATCACTACTATTTAATTCCAAAGGACTAAAGCCCACTACCTACATTACAAAATGAAAATATGAGCTTTACCAAAATAGCTCATTAAACATTAGATCAAAAAATATGTTGTGTTTAGGAACACAACAGTCAAGACCTTTAAATATCCGTTCCACCCAGCACTATGTATCTCACATAGGCTAATTTGGGTTGCAAGTTGCAACCAGTCTACATGTTAATGTGCACTTGTTTTTTTTTTTTTCGGGTTTTATCTGCTAACGTTCTTGTTATGTAGATATTGCTCTTGCATCATGACTTGCCTTAGGCTATAATTTTACCCACGCCCTACTTATCTCTGTACACTATGTTCTGGAATCACAAGATTTTCTTAGCATCACACTGGGTGTTAACTGCAGTGTTTTTCCATTCTCTCTCTTGCAGATCACTTTTAAGTTATTGCAGAATAAGGTGCATTTAATAACAAAGACTGTAGCTGTTAGCATGGTAGATTCTTCCTAATGAGCGATTTTCCAAATGTAGATTCTTCCTAATGATTTTCTAAGTGCCATACAACTGAAAGTCCATAAAAAAACATGGCATTGCCATCATAAAATTTACTAAGGCATCCTTGGACTGCTTGTGCATGAAAAGACTTGCATTGCAATCAAAGTGTTTATTCTCATCAAGGATATGACCGGGAAAGAAGTTCTTGAGGGATCCAACAATGCCATGCAGATGATAGTCAATGCCTCAAAGAACACTGTTATGAAGTGTTTTGTATCTAACCTTCACTGCCTTAATGAGAAAGACTGGATGAAATCATTGTTACAAACTTACAACAAGCTTGCCTTAATCATGGATACGGTCAGGTAAAAAATGTGGCAGCCAGATCGATCCAATTTTTTTGTCCATTAATCCCCAATAATGGGGCAAGGTCAATTGTTAAAGAAATAATAAATATAGATGGGTAAAATTGGATCTGCTCTCTATTAAGATTAAATAGGTACGTGCTGTCTTTAGAGAACCTGGGCCGGGCCAGTTATGGAGCTATGAAACACAACTCTTAAGGGAAACATTTTTCTTTTTTATATGTGTTGAAGCTACTTTAAATAATTGTTTTGATGTGCTGGGCATCAACTACAGATCATTATTGGCCAAACACAGAGGTTACACCCTTCTCATTTTAACGGACAAACTGAGCATAACAGTTCATAAGGAAAAATGGATCAGAAGGATCATGTAGCTTGTAGGTTACATCATAGCTCTGCATTTTACGAATATCTGTTTTAAGCATGTTCCTACAGAAGCCCGCAAAATGGAAGATTGCTTGGCAAATGTAGCCTTTGATTCTCATAGGGGCGAGCTTGTTAGTTGATGCATGGAAGATGTTCAAGAGCTAAAGCATGATTCAGGTTGTCAGTTAACCATTAGGTGTGAGGATGCTCAGTTACAAGGGAAGCATTTTTATCAGGCGTCAATCATCAAGAGCTAGATTATCATGTCTGACACATTTTGTTTTGTTTTTTTTCACAGAAAAGCTCTTTTGGCAGCTCAAAAATACTGCTAGGAGAGTAGCCAAATCAAGATGCTGTAGTGCAAAATGTCTTGACCTTACTTGGCCTCAATTGTTGTAGCATCAAACTTAGATATTCAACACTCAAGCATCACACATAAATATAAAGCTACATAATTGACAGTTTACAATGTAATTTCTATATGTGATCAAGATAGGGTAACACAATTTTAGTACAACTTGAGCTGTCTGATAGCGAAGGTGTATGTACTCCATAGTGGAGGTCACAGGTTCGAATCCGGAGGGGGGTTGTACACCTTATTGAACAAGTATATAGGGTAAATGAAAAATAATCCTCTTGCAGGCTTCTACAAAAGGGTTTTCATACACCAAATTGGTGTCTCGCTCAGTGGTGACTTACTAAACTACCATTATCTTTTTTTCTTTAGTTACCTAGTCATCAAAACTTAAACAATACTAGCCACTTTCCCTATGTACAAATAGCAATCAGGAAGACTGGCTATAAATTAAAAATAATATGCAATAAAAACATTATTTCCCTCGCCCTATGTCTATTCTTCCCGTTTGTTTTGATTTTCTCTCTTTACTATTTGCTGGTGATATAACTGCATGCTTGTTAAATCCTTAACATGGTATAAAGATGAGCATGGAAGTCTACAAACATTTATATGCAGTGTAGTAGAAAGATCCAACTTTTTTAGTCATTTGTTATCTTGATTACCATTCAAAAAAAATACTATGAACACATCTTCCTTAAGTTTAACAAAAGCGGCAAAGATAAAGAAAAGTTACATGCATTATAATTTCTTTTGTTGCAATAGTTGGGTTGTTTTTTCCCTCCAAAATTTGAGATGTGAAGTTATCGACCATTTTATTGTTATTTGTTTTATGCCTTCAAACTTTAAGGATTCATAATGATCACGTTGTTTGTGTAGCTATTGTTGGTGATATTGCCCCTTCAGATGGTATACCCAAGGAAGAAAAAAGTCGAAGAGAGAGGAATGCTCTTGATGAAATGTGCCAGATGCTTGGTGGAGGATTGAGAGGTATAATTAAATTTCTGATGTTTTCTTCAGAATCTTTTTCTCTCAGTTTTAGAAAAGCTAATGGTTAGTGTTAGACATTGGATTTTCATACTTGAAACATAGAGAGATAACTGAAAGTCATCAAAACCAAAAAACTAAAAAATTAGAATTAAAATAGATATAAAATTAAGATTAGAATTAAGAGTAAGCTTAGGAGTAAACTTAAGATTAAGGTAATGATAAGGGTAAAGACAAAGATTAAGATAAGGGAAAAATGCAGAAGGGTAAAGAGGGGTAGGAGTAAAGTCTATGCGTAGGTTAAGGGCAGGGGCAGGGGCAAGGGCAAGGAAACTATCCCCCACTAGTTTTTAAAGTGGTTAAGGTTTTTTTTTACTGTGGCGCCAAATGACAATGGTGTCACAAACACAGAAAAACTGACATTTAGTTTTGAGAGTGTCAGAGTCAAGGCCTTTATGCCCACTATATGCCATGAAAAGGTTGCCTAAAATAGGGGAAGGGAGAACTGATAGCAGTTCTATCTGTCTGCTCATAGAATTCATCTTTGACATTGCATCAAAACTAATCAGAAAATCTTTGTCATCAAGTTTGAGGTTCTTGATTTTATTGACAAGGAAGAGTTTTTGGTGTCCCCAGATTTCACCCTGAAATTTGGGACTACCCTATGTAAATTTTTTTCGTACTTTTAAAATAATGGGTCGTTTTGTGTTATTATTGCCAGAAAGTTTCTGTATTGTGTCAAGATATTCCCAAAGAGCCATATTAGCCAATTTCGCCAAATACCCAGATGTCCAAAATCGTTATATTCTGTTGATAGGGTTTGCCTGCGGGAAATTCATATTTAATTATTTTGCGCCCCGTTTGAGGTAAATTGTGCTCTGGTTTAACCCTGTTGTGATTTTACATGTCAATATTCCCATATAACAGTAGGGTTTTAACCATGAATGAATCTTGGGCTTTATTTGTGACTTTTGGCAACATTTTGTGTTTTTGGTGTTTTCCCGTTTCGTTTTCTGTGAAATTTCTCTGGGTCAATTTCTTTGCCGGTTTGGTCTGATTCCTTGCCTGGAGTATCTGGAGATCACCTATGGACGTTATGCCAGAAGGAATTCACCACAGGAGGTCTGCTTCTCTCTGAAAAGACGAAGTCATGCACGAAAAAGCTTCTTCTGGGCAAGCCACATTTTTGGAAAAAGAAGGTTTTAAGCTACACTGGTATTTTTGGTAGCAGTAGGCAGGTGGGAATTTTGTACCTGCCTAATAGGTTACTTTTTCCCATGGAAGCAACGCCACTTAAGTCACATTAGGAAAATTAGAGGCAGCAGGCAGGCGGGAATTTCTTACCTGCCTTGTAGGGTGAAAATTCCCATTGTGAAATAAAAGAAAAATCACTTAAGGCATTGATGGGATTTTCTTACCTACCTTGCAGGGTAAATAATCGCATTATGAAAGTCAAACAGTTTAAGTGGATCATGGGATTTTTGGAGTTGCGGTGCAGAGTGAATAATCCCATTGAAAATTGGCTTTTAAAAATAGAAATTGTCTATGTCAAAAAGTGCAACCCCTTTTGGGATAGAAGGGCAACTTTAAATGCATTAAATTAATTAATTCCTTCTCCAAATTTGGCGCCCAAACAAGTGGAAAAGTCAACAAGGGTGAAGTGGATAAAGGAAATTAGAATCAGAAATTCTAAAATTAAATAAATATTATTTATTTAATACAGCCCCTTCATGTCAAAAAGTGCGCCCCATTTGGAAGAAGAATAATACTTTTTAAAGTATTAATTGATATAATTAATTCCTATTTTTAGTGGATGAGGTCAAAGCATACTGTGAAGCTTAAGTGAACTGGAAGTAGAGAGCTAAAATTAAATAAATTTAATTTATT
Source organism: Taxus chinensis (assembly GCA_019776745.2). NCBI lineage: Eukaryota > Viridiplantae > Streptophyta > Pinopsida > Cupressales > Taxaceae > Taxus > Taxus chinensis. Next base: position 198,901,559 of record CM034152.1, on the reverse strand, counting down.
TAATGACAGCCATGAACATGCACAAAATAGGCGCCCCATTTGAAGAGAAAAGCTTATTAATTAATTAATTAATTGCCAGGAATAGGAAGGGCAATAATTAATTATAGAATGATAAGGGTTATATAAGCAAGGGCTGCCATAAGGATGAATTAGTTAATTCTATAGCAAAAAAGTGCAGCCTAGACAAAAAATGTGCACCATTTGAGGAGGAATTTTGCTAAGAAGAAGTTGTAATTACTGCTGGAAGCTTCAAACTTTGGCTCCTAGGTTTGAAGGAGCTTGATTTGTGTCTGAATAATTGTCTGCATAGTGGTACAGGTGCTCAGGTGAAGTTGATAAAATTCATGCTTGCTTTGCATGCAAACAAAACATCAAATTTTTGGGGCAGCAGACTTGATATATGTAGATTTTTATAATTAAAATCCAGTGTTTATGTTCCGGTTGCCGTCTTTGTCTGAATTAATTGCAAGAATTCATTACAGGTGCTTTTATAAGAGAAAGGGAGCTTAAATCAATGTCCAATACATCGAACATATCCTCCGAATTTGAAGAATTATTCAGATCTGCACCAGTTGTGAAGAATTCTGACCGAATAAAGAGAAAAAAAATTGCTCAGTCAAAGACGGATACGGCCATGGCAAAGAGGGATGAGAAAAAGAGCTCAACAGAGTCATGCTTCACTTCCAAGTTTGCGGACATTGGAGATACAGATCTAGGTCCAGAACCTCTTTCCAAATTGATTGACGGATCCAGAGCTGGAAAGATTTCCCTCATGTGTGTAGTCAAAAGCAGTGGAATCATCCAAGCTGCAGCATTTCCATTCACAACCCAGTTGCCAGAGTTCGTCATGTAGTGTGCTAGGTCTTACCATCCATTATCCAGATCAGTCTGAGATGCTGCGGGGAAAACAATAATCCGGTTGGACGCACAGTTCATCAATTATTGTTTGAAGATTCCGGCACGAAAGGTGGTGACTACTATTAGCATATAGGATGCCGGCAACAGATGGGAAAAACATAAGGCTGACTACGTGGGCATAATGAACAACAGATACATGAAGAAGCCCAGATCTCCCTCCAAGTTCCCGAGAACTCTTCCACGATCCAATTTGGTACAAGAAGTGGATGATATTGCCAAATTGTTATGCAAGATAAATGGCGAAGCGAATGCTCACAACTTTCGCGCATGGATGTATGCTTTCATTAGGATCATTGAAATCAACAAAACAGATTCAATAATCAATTGGTTGGAAATCATTAGTGACAACATTGGTGAGCAACTCCGGAACATGAGGCGTACTTACAACTTCAAAATGATTTCGTATTTGGTTTATGCAGCAATTTCACAGGGGATCTTCTCCAAGCTAGAAAGATGTGTTCTTTCCAAGGACCCTATTTTCGAGTGCTACCCACAACTTATTGTACCTGCGTGCAAGAAAGATTACAAGGTGGTCAACGATGGATTCTTCTACGAATTCATTTGCACGTTGGACGGCGATCTAAAGGCCAACAGGGTGAGCAAGGAAGCGTGGGAAGCTGTGTCCAGGATTAGCAGTATCTTCATTCAGTCTGTAGATTTTACATACCTCAGGGTCACTGGCTTTTCTGGAGAACCAGTTAAGTTGCCCAGATATTCGAGTGATAGATTGGTCATCATGGAGTTGAGCAGACAACTCGTGGAGATGCATGACCTACAGTCGAAACGACACAAGTCTATAGGCTTCTTCCCGATCACTCTGCGCTATTATAGCTGCCAGAGCATTCATAAGGCCCGAGGAATTGAAGCGGAGATGTTCTCTGAGTACGAGCAAGAGTTCTTCCTAGCACGACTGAACTTCGATCCATTTGGAGTGGCAAGGAAGACAATCTCCCAGGAGTACGCGCACGTGTCTTCATTGGAAGATTTCTGGATGAAGTGTAGAAGCGAGTACGAGGTTAGAAAGAACGATTTTAGCAGGTTATCAACATGTCAAGTGTTTGACTTTGGATTAGCATGGATACTTGCGGATCTTAAAGATGATGGGCTTGTGTTACTTGACACATACCATCGGATGGGAGGAGATAGAGCTGTACTTCAGGAGAACATAGAGGGCTGTCATACGATTGAGAAAATGTCTGCCACTGTTCTGGTTAATACTTCAAATTGGTTGCTGACGAAGGGATACTGCCTCGATGAAGCATTGATGAATCAAATCACGGGCAACTTCGGCACATGAGATTCCCTCAAGAGGAAGCACGGAGGAGAAAGTAGCAGAAGGCCTGAGAAGATTAAAGTGCACATAAGGTCTCATTCAAAGGAGAAGATCACTTCTACGGCTATGATGTTAGTTCCAGCTTCTCCAGCATCAAGTACTTCACCGACTGTTGCACCTCAGCAGGATACTGCCATTCCTCCGTTGAATCCGGCAACATTCATCTTCTCTCCTTAGCCACTTCGTTTAGCGCCTCTTCCTGAAGAAACGTTGAAGCTGCAAATGACAAAGTTTGAAAGAGCTTTGTCTTTGGATTCTTTGGATGACTCAAAGGATGACAACCACAACACCGTAGCGGTTTCAGATGGAGAGGAATCAGAGCGCGAGATAGTGGTACAGTCGGCAACTTCTCATTCTCTGAGAAGTAATTTCTCAGAGTGGTTGACTTCGTAGTTGGTTCTAGAGGCTAGAGAGGAAATCAACTTGGAGGAACACGACTTGCAACTGCTCCTGAATCTAGGCGGAAAAGACAGAAAACCTAAAGTTGCCAAGGTAACTTCAAGGTTGATCATTGAGGAATTAGGACAGAAGTTCGTTGAGATGTCAGTTCTGGTAGAAGGGAAGGAGGATGAGCTCATGACAGAAGACATAACAATAACCAGAGTACCCATAGGTCAAGCCACCACAGAAGGATTGAAGCAAGATACGCAGACATTGATTGATGCTCTATTCCTTAGGCTTGACAAAGAAAAGGCGGAGAAAGTTGAACTTCAGAAGCAGGTATCTCAGTTGTGCGAGATCATTGCCAAGGTTGCTAAATCTTCCACTCAACCCATTTCAACACAAAAACAGGTGAGTGATCATCTGATGCAGGAAGTGGAAGATGCAAGTAACCAGGTTAAAGCTATTGACGAATGGAAAAGTATGATCATTCGTCAAGCTTCTGTACAACTTAGAGAGGTGCCAACCCGCCTAAAGGTTATGAAAGATGCATCAGATTAGCTGAAGCAACTTCTGAGAGTAACTTGAGTACTTTGGCCGAAATAAATAAGCTGTCGAGAGAGGTGTTGATTGCGGAACAGATTGTGCCCGACGGATCAGTTGAGAAGGGAAAGCATCTTGAGTTTGCAGTATCTTTCCGTTTGGAGATCTGCAGAATTATGGTGAAAAGGATGCAGACACTTGAGAGTATGGCATCATCTTTACCAGATAATGTCATTGCTTTCACTAATGAGGAAGTGGTCGGGAACGTTACTTCATACACAAGGATCATTCCTAGCAAAGTGCCTAATTCCTTGGAAGGATCTTTTCTGATGGTGCAGGGGAGAATTGATGGAGCTGTTAGGCCTTTCACGATGAATTCCATCAGCAAACTGGTGGCACTGCAGTCAGATATTGAGAAGTTCGGGACTAGCTTGAAGGATGTGGAAGCATGTATCAGGGTATTGAACGAAGGCTTGCTGCAATTCAGGACAGAAAATGAAGCTATGGCTAAGATAGATGGGAAGATGTTGAATTACATGTTCGACAAGTATATTTAGTATCAGAACAAAAGGAAGATGTAGATGCTACAGTTGGCATGTCTTTCTTCTTCTATTTTCCACGTTCCCAGATGTAATTGTAAAACTTTAAAGTCATTGGTTTTGAACCCATTACTTTAAGTTATGTGGAACGATTCTATTAGTTAAGTGACAGATGTGTATAAGTTTGAATATGGACTTGGATGCATGTCACTTGAAGAGAAATTAGAGGGGGATGATTTCCAGATGTTATCTTTACTTTTTGTTTATGTTCCAATTCAGTTGAGTTTCCCATTTGTATTTTCCCTTCTACATTCTATAAGTAAAAGAAGAACCTTTGGGTGAATGATCAAAATTTGTAAGCAACATTCTTGTGTTCCAGACTTTGTGCTGAAACTTCTGATAGCTATTTGAAGCAAAGGAATACAAAGGAGCAGATTTTCAGAGAACTTTGTGTCACGGTGCATTTTGTTTCTAGCTTTTGTCTTAGATCTACTTATAAATTTTGTGTTATTTTAGATCTAGATCTGAAGCTGCCTTTGCTTATAATTCTGTGTGTTGATATCTATTGGTTCCGTTTATGTGCATGCAATCAACTCTGTTATCTATTGATTGGGTTGCACATCTTCTCTATTTCTTCCCTGTGTTTTATTATTCCCTTCTTCTTTAAATATTTTCTTTCTTTAAACAACTGCTTACTTGCTGCAAAACTATATAGCTATGGTTCATGAGCTGCATGGTTAAAGTAAAACCCCATATAGATACTAGCATATTTTAATTGACAAATCTGACATGGGAGCCTCACCGGTAAATGAGGGAGATTTATCTCATGACTGCCTAGGTTTTTAGCTATGTAGGAAATCTAGCCAACAGTCTTGGATGAAAGGGAGTGACATACCAAAGGTTGAAGTTGTTTAGCAAGGAAGCCTAGCAAGGCATAGGTTGGAGAATTTGTGACACAATAGTAGGATGGAAAGGAATGCTTGATTTATGCATTTCCGGTTGGCGTAAATCCTAGGGACAAGGGTTGATTTAGGTAAAAGGTTATTCTTTAATCAGGGATTAAGGGATGAGGTGTTGATTAGGTGCTTAATGTTTTTTGTAATTTGATCAAATAGGATTCTTTCTAATCTTGTGTTGGTTGATAAGTTAAACAATTTGTTTCTATACGTAAGTTATTTGTTATCACAGTTGCATTACCTTTATGTGCCTTGAGTATGAAAATGTTAGTAGTGTTATTAAGCTCTTTAAGAACTTCATTTTCAGACATAGAAATGTTAGGAGTGGAAGGTTTGGCATGGCAAAGAATACTAGAGACACCTTGCTTGATTTCATATACCGTCAACACGGACACAAACATACAAAAGCACTAAGGCTATGCAATATTTGGATTCAATATGATCTTTGCATCAAGGCCTGCCATTAGAGACTTTACTATGCAACCCAGCTAACCTCTCCCAGAGATCCTCCTGCGAGTGACTCCAACAATCAGCAATACAGTTTTATCTCATAATTCTATCAATGGCTCTTTTTATGATGGCTTATGTCTGACCCTATCCGATCTTTTATATAATACTAGAAAAAACCAACCATTGTGCATTGAAGCTGTTGCTCTGAAGTTTTTTTAACCCTAATCAATGGACAATACAACGTCTTTGATAGTTTCAATGCCAGTTGGCGATAACATGAATTAAGAATATCATTCAGCATAATACATTGGTTTCAACTTTCAAGGATTGGTGCTAGATTACTACCGTAAAATGCAGCAATGTTGATAATTCATTATTCCCTTAGGCATCTTCCCATGTACAATCACCCTTGGAGTTGAGTATATACAATAGAGATACCCAAACAGAGGAAAAGGTTCATCCAATTGCTTAGACCCTATGACCCATCATTTGGTACTGTATCATTATCTACCATCAAATGCATCATTACAAATGTTGTATGTTGTGGTTTATGATATGATTTATGTTCAGTACATATTATATATTAGCTACAGGCCTGCATATATAAATTAAGCCACATGATTAGACATCATAATATTTTCCCATCAACTTAGAATCGCAATTAGATGTGATAATATCTTCTTCTTCTTAAAGTAATGAAACAATAACTCCATACCTTATATAGACTTTGTGTATGTGCAACCAAGTCAAATCACAATAGCTGAAGGAAAAGAAAACGCGTCTAGATTTATATCTTCCAAAATTATCACACAGGCCTTAGACTAGTGTAGAATACAAACGACAACATTGGACCAAAATTAAATGCGGGTTAAAATCATGTATATATACAAAATTAACCTGTCAATTATGATGCAGTCATTTCCCTTAAATCTCTAAGGTTTGCATTCATATTATGTATGTAATATATGAACCATAACAAATGATTTCAGTCACGGCCTATATATATCTATAGGGCGGGTCTCACCTATATTCATCCTCAGTTACAGAGGGGCACACATCTATAGTTGTCTTGGGAGAGATATGTAGAGTAGGGGAACTCTCCCCATGCCTCTAGATTGGGTAGGAGAATTTCTCTATAATTGGATGGCTACTAGAGTTAGCACCAGTTAATCTATATGTGACCTCTACCCCAGCTAAAGTGGGACCTTCCAGGGCATGATAAGGAAGTGGGTCTATATATGGATATAGATAAGGGGCTTCACCCTTTTGTTTAGATTTAAATAGGGGGTCAGCATCCATATTTACATAGGCATAAGGGATGCCTGCCCAGGGAAGCCCACTGTATTAGATTAGTTTCTCGTTTGTAACATCTTTACATCAATCAATGGATGACTTGGTATCCTTGACTAACTTGAATTTGGTAGACTATTTTTTACGAAAGTGATAGTCTTACAGGCTAGTTATTTAGAATACACTTGTCCACTCTTGGAAACAGAGATGTTTTTCAAATCCTTGTCAGTAGTTTTAGTCCTGTCATCATGTTTGTCAATAATAATAACAAAACATCTATCTTTTTTTCTAGCTAATATTTAAGTTGCAATACTGTCAAGGGTTTGAAATACCATCACATCAACTGGTATTCACAATTGGAAACCAAACAAACATACATCTTTTTTCTCTTCATTTTTCCATCTATGATATTATCATCCGTAGAAGAAATGCAAGAGAAATGCATCATAAGGCGAAAATGCAAAACACACACAGATGCTAGAAGAAGAAGGATAAAATGATTTGTTTGATGTTCTGCACGGAAGATAATACAATATGAGAATTGGAATTTATTAGAGTATTAAGGAAGGCAAAAAATTCTCTTACCATGTATGCGCTAGTTCATTTTAATAGCATTGCACTAATGTGTACCTCATCCTGGTTTTCATCCTTGTTTTTTTGCATACTTTGATGTTGAGAGTTAGTCAACTCATGCCTTCAAATTTCATTACTACTTCATTATGAGGCTCGTTCTATCTTTGAATACAGAGTTTTACTATTATTCAGATTGTTTCATCATCTCTCCCTTACATGTATCTGAGCTAAATCTTAACATGGACGTTAGAATTTCAGTATCGCCTTGTGCTAACATTAGTTGCAGCTGAAATCAGTTAAATATATATCAATAAAGTACTGATGCAGGATAGTCTTAGCCAAATCCACTCCATAGGGTCATAAAATGAATGAATTCAGTTTGACACATTGGAACAATTCAACCATCTTTTATGATAAATTCTTCATTCTTCGTTGCCTTCATGTGGCAAAGACTTATGCTTTTATGTAGCATGAGGGTATTTTCACATGAAGCATTCTTATGACATTTAACCACTGGCTTCTTGTGAGCAATTTCTTTGTTTCCATTTTCGATGTAATTCACATGGATCATAAGACACCAATCTCAGGAAATGGAACACGTTTTTTTCCTGGGACATAGTTACCTTTCTGTGATGATTGTATTGTCCTTATTTTCCTTGAAATGCATCGGGATTATTCATAGTAGATAATTGCTTGAGCATAAATATCATAAAATGAGGGAAGATACTTGGATCTAATGCTTTTAGTTTTTATCAAGCGATAACTAAAATTGCTGTGCTGGTAATCTGCCTTTTACAGCAAAAGAAATATACGAGTTATGGAATGAGTATGAACATAATTCTTCTCCAGAAGCAAAAATTGTGAAGGATTTTGACAAGGTATGTAATTCTTCAATTACAATTCTACCCTAATTTTTAAGTTTTATATTTTTCAATTTTCATTTCATTTTGTTACTTATCGACGAGATTAACAGAGGCATAGAAAATAATATGTGAAGTATAGAAAATAATATGAAACATGCCAAGATTCAAAAGATTTTGTTGAATTTTACCTCTGAAGAAAAGTTCTTGAATAAACAACTGCGAAAAGTGGATCTAAGTTCAATAAAAGATCTTGGAATTAGGCAAACTCCCAATGTTTTCTTTTTTATGAATAAGTAATACCTGTGATGTTATGCAGTGCATTATAGTGCAAAATTATGCTTAATCATGATCTGGGTGTTTGAGGCTTTAAGGAATGTCTTCCAATCCTAATAATTGTTCACAAAAAGTAAATCATTATTGCATATGGGACATAGTGGTACTTGAATTATGAGTACATATGGAAGATGCCAAATTGACTTAGGAAGTTGACCCTCTGATGGCAAGTATTTCAATCTTTCACATCATCAAATTCCATGAGAGGAGGTGCTCTGTCAGCTTTTTATTTTACAGGAGGTGGAAGTTGGAGAGCACTTCATTTTCCAATGTTCGGCTTATCATGAAATTTGGGGGAGGGTTATAATTGGTCTATTTAGAGACTGTAAGGAAAACCCCTCTACTAGTATGCCGACAAGAGGTACCTAGATCTTTTCTTACATGACATGGAGGCCATCAAGCATCAGCCTTTATGAAGGTCTTTAAATCTGTTCAATTATATCTTCATTCGCCTAATTTCACCCAATAGAGGTACAAACCATTCTGCAGCTTCAACGGACATGGTTAGAGATAGCTCATAGCAACAAACTATTCAGTGAAAGTACTTGTACTCCTTAGGGACTGGTTCAAAACACCAGTTCTCGTGACTGATGCATGGAGACAACTTGATTTTGTTGCATTCAGTGTAGATGATGTAGACATGGTGTGGCAAGTTTTTTGACCTCCTGAAGGAGATCTTTGTCCTTGGATGGCAGGATAAAGCAGGTTAATATTTGAGGATAATTTCATTGGCCCCTCTTTGCATGTGCCAGTCCTTTGTTGACATTTTCAAATCCTATATTGGACGCTATTTTGTGGCTAACGACCCTATAGGTTCTCTTGCCTTGCTTGCCGCATCTTAATAAGTTGCACTTTGCAGTCCCATTGATTGACTGTCGTTTTCTGTTGACATCAGTGTGCTTTTTTTCTTTCTATGAGGTTGCGAACTACATGACTCATTTGGTAACATTCAAAGGCTCTTTTACTACAATTTAAGGTATCTACTGTTTGTACACTATAAATGACATTCTTTTCTCAAGCGCCTCTTTAGTTGTATTGCTGGAATCTCTCTAGTGGAAAGTAAACTAGCCCATTGATAAAATCTCCACAATTTCCCAAGTCATCTGTAAACTTAACTCTTCTCAAAGCAGTTTACTTTTGCTCTATGCAGCACCAGTCAATCCATACTGTTAACTGCAAGTGCATTGTATTTTAAAGTGATCACATGCAAGTCCAGTTTCATTGTATTTACATAAAGGTCTATCTCATAATTCTTAACTGCCTGCCTCTTTAGTTGTATTGCTAGAATATATCTAGTGGAAAGTAACCTAGCCCAACATTGGATCTCCACAATTTCTCAAGTCATATGCAAAATTAACTCTTCTTAAAGAAGTATACTTTTGCTCTATGCAGCACTAGCCAAATCATATCCTTAATTGCACGGTATTCTAAAGTGGGCACATGCAAGTCCAGTTTCGTTGGAATTACATAAAGGTCTATCTCATCACACTTTATTGCATGTTAATTCTATGTCCTACTTCCCATGATTTGTATCTTTCTTAAGGTCACACCTTAACACCACTTTAGAGCTTAAAAAGCTTTAACTGTAGCCTGAATCAACAAGAATTGATATATTGTGGCCATTCAACTTACCAGGCATTTTAACGATGGTAGGTTGATGCTTGGCCTACCTATGGTCTAAAGCTACATAAATCTTATCCTAAGTTACTTGGACAGATTGACTGACTGTTGTTGTCCGTGTGGCTGTTCACAATCGCTGAGGGCAATATTAGCCATTGCAATCTTCTTCACTTATAAAACATCCACCTAGAGACCACTGCACTAGTCTGGCAGTCCTTGAGGTCTATTTTACTGCTGCTAAGAGATTCTATTCCTGTTCATTTAAAAACCTAACGCCATAATCACTTCGTACTTTCGGATTCGTCCTACATGTCCTACTTTTCATTTTCATACTTCAAATACTCAACAATCTCGATAATTCTTAAGCTTAGAGGATTCATCTAATCTGTCTCTGTTGCGTTCCAAATGTCAACAGAAAATGGAACTGCAAAAAATTATATTAAAATGCTAAAAATGGAAAGATGGGAGCAGGTGCAATTGTCAAACACTACTGCTGCATTCCAAATACCAATAGAAAATAGAAAATGGAACTGCAAAAAATAGAGTAGGAATGATAAATAATAGGTATGGAAGCACCTGCTTCCTAAGGGTGGATTACACCTGCAAATCTGACTAAAACAAAAGAGCTCTTGCGCAATGGTGGCTCTCTCTTGCATTAGCTTTGATATTGTAGATAAGATAATACATTCTTTAGGGTCCCCCCTCCCCTCCCCTCCCTCCCTCCTTTTTCTATTCAATTGCTAGAAACCTAAATTAATCCATGGACGTCTTATTAATTCACTTACTTTAGACACCATAAATAACATATTAAAAATAAGATTAACTGCGCACATAACTATAAGTTGTGTTTAGGTACACAACATGCCCTCTCCCACTTAAAGAGTTATGACCTCAAATCTAGTCAAACTCCAAAAGGTTACATTTATGAGAATGGAACTCAAAACCTCTACTTATTACAAGAAAGCTTTGACCATTAACACTACTTGAAATAATGCATGAAAAGGAATGAGGGCTTTCTTTATTTTTATTTTTATTTTTTTATTTCCTCCTAGGATTCCCTAGCATTTTGGGTACATTTTTCAACACTCTTCCACCCTTACTTTCAACTTGGTCATTTTCATTTGTATTGGATTTTTTTTCTTTCCCTTCTCTTTTTTTGTATCTTGCACATGTTATCCTCCATGCCTAAAATTTCAAGTTTCTTTTTATTTCTTGTTTTCTTTTTCAGCTTCACTTTTCTAGGTTTGAATTCCTGCCTACGAACTCCTTCGTTTCCAAAGTTGCAACCTCCATGGGTAGCCCTTTCCATTTCACCTTAAACATTCGAAGCTTTTTGAATACCTCCATAACAATGCACTATGGCTCTAGCACAAGGTCATTGTTCCCTTCTTCATCAATCGTCAAATAGTTTTATCCGAGGCACCATATGCATCCCTATCTTCTTCGTAAGACATGACATGTGAAACATATTGTGCATCCTTCCTTTGTTTGGTATGTTTAGAACGTATACAACTTCCCCCGCATTCGCTCGCATATGATAGGGCCCATTTTACTTCGGTTGCAACTTTTGTTTCTCTACTTGCTTCAACCTATTTTGTTTATATGGTTGCAGCCGTACAAACATGTCCCCAATATCAACACTCCTCTCTATCCTATGTTGATCCCCTTGTTGCTTCATCCTGTTCGCACTCATTGCCAAGTTGTCGATTGCATTGCTTCCTCTGCTGCTGGGACCTTCCCACTCTCAATTGCCCAATGCAATGGTAGTGTAATGCCCCCTTTTCATAATTAAATGATTTCGGGTACGCGAAGCCTATTTTTATTTCCCATAGGCTAAGGGGAATCAATAAGGGAAATAAATAATAGTAATTCTTTTTAAGTGGTCCAAGTTACTTTATATTTTAATTGGAAAAGGACACTTAAAATTAAAGTATTATTTAAGTGGGCCAAAAGAAGAAGTGAATGCATGGGATTAAAGCTCATATTTTTAATTTGGGGTGTCAACTTTGGATATGTCAATAAAAGTAATATTTAATTACTATTTAGCATGCACAAAACCCTAAAGGTGGCGCCACCCTTGGAGAAGATATTCAAAAATTATAAAATCAACTTTGAGGGTTTCATTATCATTCATCTTGGAAATTTATCAACTGCTTCATTGTCTACAAGTAGCTTCTTCTTCTGCATCAGTAATAGACGACGAAAACCCTCATTTACACACAGATCTAAGGACAGAAACCTTCATATCTAAACTTGGCAATTCCATTTAGGGGTTGCAGTGATCATTCAAAGTAAAAATATTCATCCAATTCAGCTAGGGCATCATATTCAGGGCTGTTTTAGCATCCAAACCAACAAAGTACAACCAGAGATTTTTTCAGGCAAACATCTGCAAGGCATGCTGGACACTTCCATAGTTGGATGCCACCCTTGGGAGATTGATTCTATGTTGTGCGCCACATCTGGAGAGTTTTTGCATGGTTTCATCTTGCATGTTTATTTCTTGCAACCTTCTACATATCTAGACCATCAAAATTGAGCCAATAATTGTATAGAAATATTCTGGTATTTTCTTTGAAGCTGGTTTGAAAATAAATAAATAAATTCTTTTTTCTCTGCAATTGGGGTTTGCTGTTTTAATAAAAAATCAGTTTATTGCTGCTGTCATAAAAGTTCATTTTTTCGTACTGCTGCTCCAGGGTTTGATAAAATACCCAGATTTGTTTACTAGGGATATTAAAGGCAACGGTAGCTCATGACCATATAATGCCTTAAATGTTGTCAGTTTTATGGCTGAATGATACACGGTGTTGTACCAATGTTAACACACTTGCTTTGCTTATCTCCTACATACATTCTCAGATACACTTCCAAGCATTTGTTCACCATCTCTTTTTGCCCATCCATTTGGGGACAATATGTGTAGTGCTCATGCTAAATGTAACCCTTGTATTTTAGAACAAATCATGCCAGAAATGACTATAAAAAATTTGATCCTAATAGTAGATGATCTGTTTAGGGATCCCATGTAGCTTAAACACATGTTGGAAATATAATTTTCCAACCTTAGGGCCATTACTACTTGCCTTTCTTGTGGGAATGAAATGAGCGTACTTTGTCAATCTATCTACCACCACACAAATTTATCCTTACCCTTCGAGATGGGAAGGCCCGAGATAAAGTCCATCGACACAATTTCTTACTTTTGTTGACAGACCAAATTTGGTTGGAGAAGACCTAGTGAAGGGACACTCTCATCCTTATTTCATTGGCAAATATCACACTCAACTACAAATTGTAGAATGACTGTCTTCATTCCCTTACAAAAAAAAAGTTGTTGATGTTGCCATTCATTTTCTCTAACCAAACATGACCTGTAGATGGAGATTCATGCCCATGCTCTAATGCCTTTTGAACAAAGGGAGAGCCACCCCTTAGGTAAATGCATCCCCGAAAAAAGATAATGCCATTACGAATTGACCAGGTATTCCCCTTTCCCCCATCTTCATTTTCTTTCATGAGTCGCTGAAGTAGGGTGCGTTGCATAGATTTGTATAATGTCATGTATCCAAGCAGGTTGGTTGATGGACATGGTCTGAAATACTGGGGGTTCTTCTCGGCTGTATAGTGCATTTACCACCACATTCTCTTTCCCTTTCTTGTAAAGGATCTCAAAGTCATACACTTGTAGGTGACTAATCCGTTTTGTTTCTCCTTTGTCAATGTTCTTGGGGCTACAAGTGTTAAGGTTGAGGTGGTTAGTCTTAATAAATAAGCTGCTTCCTAACAGAAATTGACACCATTTGGCTATTGCATGTAAGATAGCTAACATCTCCTCACTATACCTGGACATCCTTCACTCCTGTTCATTCAATTCCTACTTGTTAAACACCACTTAAAAAGCTCTCATTCTCATTCATGTGTTATTTCAAGTAGTGGTGTTTGGTAGGATGGTCAAGGATTTCTTCTAGTAGGTAGAGGCTATGAGCTCCATTCCTATAACATAAATTTTGTACTTTTAGAGTTAAAATAATGTTGAAGCCAAAGCTCTTTAAGGGGGATGGCATGGTGTGACTTAAACACAACATATATATTTGCATCTTTAGTTTTAATATTATTATTACTATGTTATATTTTGGGTGATTAGAGTTAGTGAATGGTTAAGCCATTTGTTGTCCATGGGTTAGTGTTTTTAGCGGTGGAATACAAAAGAGGTGAAAACTTTAAAGAATGTATTATCTTTTACAACGTAATGCAAAAGATAGCCGCCATTGTGTGAGAGCTCTTTTGTCAAAGTTGGATTTTTAGATGCAATCCACCTTTGGGAAAGGGTGTACTCCCATATTTCTGTTTTTAACATTTTAATATATTTTTTTGCAGTTCCAAATATTTGTTGGAAAGTAGGTATGGGAGCACACCCTCTACCAAGGGTGGATTGCACTTGCAAATCCAACTATAACAAAAGAGCTCTCACGCAATGGCGGCTATCTCTTGAATTAAGTTTTGATTTTAAAAGATAATACATTGTTAGGGTTTTTTATCTTTTTGTAATCCACTACTAGAAATCCTTATCAGCCCATGGACAACTCATGGCTTAACTATTCACTAACTCTAATCATGCAACATATAACATAATAATAATAATGTTAAAACTAAAGACATAAATATATATATTGTGTTTAGGTACACAACATGTTCTCCCTGAGAGTTTTTGACCTCAAAGCTAGTCAAACTCAGCAAATGCAAAATTTTACGTTATAAGAATGCGACTCAAGACCTCTACTTATGCTTTGACCATTGTACTAAACACCACTACTTGAAATAATATATGAATGAGAAATAAGTTTTTTTTTTGTTTTATATTCCTAGGCTTCCACCCTTACATTTAAACTAACCATTTTCACCTGTACAAGAAATCCTTGCCCCCCATGCCCCCTCCCGTCCCCCCGTGCCACACTCCGCCCCTCTTTGCAACTCGCACATGTTATGCCCGAAGTCCAATGTATTTATTTATTGTATCATACATATGAATCACATGCTCCTCCAACTGGTGTTTGGACGACTCATAATAGCCTAGATTGTTGCTCTCCCTAGCATCTTCCTTCTCTTCTTATTCCATGCTTTCTTCTAATACCAACACATGACATTGCTGTAACATTGTCTTTCAAAAACATACACAACTTTGTCTATCCCTTTATGAATCTATGCACGGGTTTTCATTGCACCCACAAAAATACATACATTTTCCCCAAACACTTTCCCAAATCTTGCAAGAATTTAATGGTTTCTTCCCCATAAATATCAAATTCATCCCCTGACTTGTATTTAGACACAACCAAATCGTCTATATTTTCAAACTCAAATGAAATAAGTGTTTCTCTTACCTTTCTTTCTTTTACTTTTATGCCTTCACTTTTTGTTGACACTTCTTCCCTTCACAAAAGATCTTTCACCTCCTTTGCTGGTAGATCTTCCACTCATTTTGAAATGGGGTGTTGGTGCTGATTCCTCTTTGTATTCTGTTGTAGGGTCTGATTTATCTACATCGTCAGCTGGCTCGATGTCCATATTTCCCCAATGGTTAACATCCTCCTCTTCAACTGACTGCTCTGGCCATCTTTCCAATGAACAAATCTCCTTTATAACCTCTTTACAGAAATCATCAATTATCCCCTTCAACTCCTCTCTAGTCAAGAACTTCAAGCTGCCTCTTCAATAAAATTCCCTCAACATTTTGACAACAACTGTGACAATTGACCAACGCTCTGATACAAATTAATGTGTTCCAAATATCAGTAGGAAACAGAATTGCAAAAATATATATTAAAATGCTAAAAACAGAAAGATGGGAGCATTTGCTTTCCTAAGGGTGGGTTGCACCTGCAAAATTGACCGTAACAAAAGAGCTCTCACACAATGGCGGCTATTTCTTGTATTAAGTGTTGATATTGTAAAAGATAATATATTCTTTAAGATTTTCCCCCTTTTGTATTCAATCGCTAGAAACCCTAACTAACCCATAGACAATTCATGGCTTAACCATTCACTAACGCTAGTCATCCAATAGTTAATGCTAAAACCTAAGACATAAATATATATGTTGTGTCTAGATACACAACCACCTCTTTATTGGAAGACCTAGATGAGGATGGTGTTTTGTGTCCATTGATTAATATGGGAATTACTACAAGCTTATCTCATGCCTTTGTGAGCTATCTTTTCATTTCGGTCTTTAACATGATCATGAAGGGTTCAAATGGTACCTAGTACGGCATTCAAGATTCCAACCTCATTTGGTGAAGCATTGACCTCGATACATGCCTGGAAGGTTAAGAAAAATTCCTATTATTGTGTCCAGGGCAGGGTGAATTCATGTCTTGGTGACTAGATCTGCCTTTCTCCAAGGAAGATCCAAAACGAGCCATGTACAATATATATTTTTAACAATATGTTGCTCAAACGAGTAAAGGAAGAAACACAAATTTAAGCAATCACTTAAATCAGCAACAATGGAACTTTCATATTGGAAGCATATAAGATTTTTCAGTTGATCCAAATTAGGCCAAACTGTTGTTCCTTAGCCTTGATACCAAGATGTAGGAGCTGTCCTAATGCAACTCCATAATTTCTAAAGGTTCACTTTTACAGTTATACCTTTGGTGTGATTGTTCTTTGAGAACAGGAGTGAGAAGAGAGATTAATGTTCTTGACAAACCAACCGGTTTCTTTCCTTTAGTTTTTTTATGACAAGTCTTTCTACTCAATAGTGAAGCTAAGTATTAGTTCTCCTTGCTCATATGCAGGGAAGCCACAGATAGAAAGGAATCAACAAAGCCTTTTTGTATCTGTCGAGACAGATACATAACTACAACATTAGTGCTGGAGGTGTTATCATGCTTGCTGAAAAGAGGTACTAGATCTAATTCACCGTTCACAATCAACAATCATGATGTGAAGCAATTAAATTTGAAGGAGAAACCCAAGTATGACAAATGATCAGGATTTTCTTTTCAAATTTGTGTTGTGCAAGAAGTCAAGAGTGATTTAAACTTCTAGTTACCGTAGTAGAGTGCATGTTGGCATCAGGTTTTGTTCAATCAAGTCAGCAATATCTTTTATTGTCTATGTCACTCTGGACGAACTTAGCACTGCACGGCTAGCATTTAAAATCACTGTCTGCTTCTCACAAATTGCTACACGATTGACACATTTAATTGTAGATTTATGAAAATGAGTAACTGTAGGATCTGGGACTGTACCTGAAGAACAAAGCCCTTGAAATTTGTGTGGCACTATTAAACTCAGTAGCTTAAGCTTTTTTGGTATAGTTTGGGAGTAGCATTGGATGTCATAATACCTATCACAACGAAATAAGCTGAATTGGGGTAAGATGAAGCAATAGATGATGCATTCCAGAGGTGTATTAAGTTTGCACTTTGTGTTGTGACTTAAAGTTGGTAAAAGATAACCTCCCAATAAGAAGTCCATTCAGTGTCTAATGAAGAAAAACACAAATCAGTTGCAAGTGGAAACAGATAAGTCTCACGTGGCATGATGTGCGTGGCTGTAAAAAATGCTAAAATTGAAATCGTACAGAAGAATTTGGTAGTCACACTGCATTACATTGATTGCCACTGCCACTTTCATGGCCACATGAGACATATTGAAGCGTGACTGTTAGGTTTCAACAAGATCAGTCTGTGCATTTGATCCAAATTATTGACGACCATGTGTAAACCAAATTTTTATTGGGGGATCTTGTGTTGCTTCAAATGTTTTATTATCTCTTGTTTGATTGTACTTGAAATGTCTTATTACCTCTTGTTTGATTGTACTTGAAATGTCTTATTACCTCTTGTTCGAATGTACTTGTCTCAAGGACAAGAAAACAAAGTCATGGAAGGGTGGGGTGGGGTCCAGATTTTTACAGAACTCTTGGATGAAGTTAAAGTTTGAGGTGATTTGTAGAGGTAGGAGTTTGGATGGTTGAGTCTTAGATGAGAGTAGTGCCACAATGTGAAGATGATGTTACCAGTGCCAAGTAAGCAGTGCTGACTCAATAACAAAGTTATATATTTGTGGCTCTGCACCTTGAAGATTATAATTAATGGTTATGAAGCAGTTATACAGCCAACTTTTAGGACTTTCTTGGGCTGAGTTACAAATTCTATCTATTTAGAGTTATAGATAGATAGATAATGTAAGTTTCTACGTGCAATTATATTTGAATGTGATTGTTAGTATTATTCTGTTGCTGCTAGTAGAATTCTGTAGATTATGCATTTAGTCTTATGCCATTGGGATTTTGTTTCCTTAGGATGTATGGTGGAATAGTGAATGAGAAACAATAAACTTGCAATTATAAGATTTGTAATGAATACCAAAGTTTTTAACTGTGAAGGTGTCCTGGTGCCAATATCTTGTTTTGCTATTGTTCAATGGATCCAAATGTGGTTTTCCGAAGAACTTGTAATGTACCTGCCTTTGAATTAATAACATAATGAAAATTAATGCGTCCTCCAAGGCCGACCTTGATGGAGGTACAACAAGATTACTTATGAGATTCAAGTTTTCTTGGTTGTATCCTTTAGATATACATCACCCTTGGCTGCATTATTGGGCCTCATGGGGACATGGTCAAGGATTGGAAATCCAGCTAGTACCTGGATAAGTGTACATCTCAAGTTGTTGGGAAGCTTACCATGAACTTTCTGCTCAAGCTTTCCATCCTTCCAAACTGCTAGTATAGCTGTATTGGTTTGTTCCAATTATTACTGTTGTTCTATTATCTTATTTTTATACATAAAATCAAATCTCACAATTTTTCTCTTTGCACATGAACTTTACCAATTTAATAACGCGATTAATTGCAAGGCTCTGTCCAATTCATCCTTGTTAATGAATGTTTATTGGTGTGTCAAGTTGCATTTCATTTATGAACTTCCATTTTCTTTTCTCTATTCTCATACCTGTCATCATAATTTGCTGGGTTGTATATATGACAAGATTTGAGTAATCACTTTGTTTTTGCATAAGATGTCAAGAAGAAAACATTGACGAGTGTACCTCTTTATTGTTAACAGGCTTTGTATTTTAGGTGATGCGACTTTTTTTTGTTGTAGTTGTGTACAAAAAGGTTTTCTTAGACCTTTTATTCTATTGTTCAGGTGGAAATGATTCTTCAAGCATTGGAGTATGAAAATGGTACGTCTAAATTCCTCATTCTAGAAATGCTGACATATTGTTTTTGGTAGATAGTATGATTTGAAATGTTTGAACTTTACATATGCTTATTAAGTAAATTAGATAGCCATGCCCATATGGTTATCATATGTAGTTTTTACAAAAAAACTTGGTACCATAAATTCAGAATTCTCCTATGATGTTTGAGTTGCAATTGTTGTTTGCATAATACGATAATACCACGATCTACACTAGATTTTTCTAAAGACAAACAGGGAATGTGATGGAGGGGATTAAATTATTAATCGTAAGTATCCTTTAAATATTTTGAGATTTTCTACTTAATTGTGGACAATGAATATCAAAATCTATCAAATTCAGCCAAATTTTATTCAAATTTGATGGTTGACATGTCTAATGGTCTCATATGACAAATAAATTAAAGCCTAGAGTGGGTGCAACCTTTATAAAGACAGGTTGAATTGGCAATGGGGGCCACAATCAGGGCCATTTGCTAATTTGCATGTAATTTCTTTAGAATCGAAGTTAGCTGTCTTGGTGACAATGGGCAGCAGCAGGAGAAAATGACCACGATTAGTAGTTGCTAGAGTAGTAGAAACCATAGCTCAAAAAATTGTCATCGCCAATTAATCGACAGGCCAAATTTTGACTCGGAAATCGGGAATCGACAATTTATCGGCATTAATCAACAACTTTATCGCTGCTTTTAAAAACATTTAAATTCATAAAATAAACTTAAATTAACTGTAAAAACATTGTTAAATGATGCGAGAAGTGATTCTATAGAATGCCATAGGCCCATATGCATGTTTTTGATTTAGTTTTGACCAAAAAAGAGTAGAAAGTTTGCAAACAACAATGCTCATAGAGTCATGTCACACGTGACTTTTGAGGTATCACTATCAAATATCAATAATATTCCATTTCATCAATAATATCATTGTGTTCACTGTTAACAATGGATATATTACTATTACTATCATGAATTATATTATTGCTACTGTTATAAACTGATATATCATTGTTAAATGTTATAAATTAGGATTTGTTTATAAATTATAACAGTAATACATATTATATATCATTGTTAAATGTATAAATTTATATGTTATTTTATGCTCACGTTATAGATTGTATAAATAACATATAAAATACAATATAACTGTTATTTTATTATTATATGTTATTTTATATAAATGTATAACTATTTTCAGTAATATATTAAATGTATAGAAAACAAATTAATCTGTAAATTTGTGTATATTGTATAGTGTACACTGTATAGTATACTAGTGAAGATCTTAAAAAAAAGGAAAAAAAATACTGTATATGAATTTATACGAATTTACAGTGTGCACTGTGTAGTGTTACCTAGGGCTAGGGCCACGAATTGGCCACGAGCTGGTTGGAAATTGGAAACCGCCACAAATGCCTGCGAAACCACCACGAATGCCCACGAAACCAGACATGAATGCCCATGAATGGAGAAAATACAAGTCGCAGGAGCAAAGACGAGTCGCATAGGAGAAAATACGAGTTAATTTGGTTTTTTTTTGCATTTAAACCTAAGCCACAATTTTACTTGTGATTTTCCATGATTTTACTTGCGAGTTTCCATGATTTTTGTAGGGTATTTATCGCCGGAAATCGCCGATTTATCGACGCCTCACAAATTGTGATTTTTAGAAAGATTAATCTTTTTTCCTGCCCTAAATGATTAATCGTGATAATCGGGCGATTAATCGCAAGTTTTAATACAGAGGTAGAAACCATCATTGAAGATTCTTGAGAAATTTTCCAAAACATTGACGAAGTTGCCACAAGGGCTCTCATATCAACTGATTTGACCTTAGACAAAGTAGTAGAGAATAAGAAGAAAATAACCACATACTTCTTTGTATACTCTTCATTAGTGTAGATTAGATCGATTTACAAGGGCAATGATGCGTGTTGGCTGGATATGGCCAAACAAATGCAAGAATATCGTTTAGTGAGTTCTAGTGTATGCAACAGAACTGCAAGGAGTGTCTCCCATCACCAGGCAAGTCACTTGGTACCTCTTGACTACACCACATTCTACCAACACTAATTCCAGCAAAATTACATATTTACAAAACTCCAAAGTATAGAATTGTACGTTTTATCTATCAATGCATTAGAAACCGCAACTTGACGAGCTTATCCTCCTCATAGCCGATAAGATAGAATTACATCTTGATCAGGTGCTTAAACATCTTGATTTGAACATTCTTGTGCAACTCTCACACAAGAAGAACACATTGCCTGATCATAAGGGCATATGTCCAATTTAGGATTAGCATGAAATGACGAATAAGAGTTGCTAGTGTTGGGCACTTAAGCTTCCATTGTTAAGCGGTATATGTAGTGCCCACCCATGGGACCCAAACATGACCAAACATAGCAAGATAATTTTTCTTTTTTGACCTTCATATTACTTTATACAACTATGCGACACCAAAAGACTCACGAGAGTTTTCACGACACCACATGTAACGTTTACACCAAACATGTAGAACACGCAAATGTCAATGTGACACAATGTGCAATCAACATCACACATAGATAAAACAACAAGTATGAGACTACGACACAATCACGACATGAACATCATGAATTGGCACCTTCCACACTATCACATTTTCATGGTTCAATCTTTGTCGTTTTCATATTCTAATTTAAGCCTTAAAGGTTTGAAGAGCATATAGTATGAAAACATACATTTTCCTTTTTCTCTAGATTACATTTCCCTTACTTCGTTTAACACTTAATTTAAGTTGATTCCCTCTTCACTACCAAATACATTCTCTTATTTAACCTTATAGTTCTCGAATCCAATAATCATGAGAGCATGTAGTTTAATTAACGATAGACATTATTTATTTTGTTTCGGGTTTGACTTATAACAAGTACACTTAATCACACGAAAGAGTAAACATTGGTTTAAAGTAAAAAGGGTTCCGTAATCTGATTTACTCAATAGGACAACATCTTAGGGAACAAATTTTAGATAGACATAGTTGGCTAAAGGTTTAAACACCAATGTCATAAAGAAAGGTCCCAGGTTTTTAATTAACTTCCACTTGCACTCAAGGACTCTACGTCTGACTAAAAGTTAATTTTGGAGTGGTTCAAACATCTTTATCTTACAAACCTCCAAATTTTACTTTCTTTCAAAAACCGACACCACAAGAAAACCAATTAAATTCTATAGGTTATTAACATCTTCATTCCCAATTGACTATTGTTGTTGCTATAATACAATAATAGGTTAGAGTCGTTTCTAGTAGTTATACGTCATAATTTTCATTTTCTAGATAAGAGGTTATGTTCTTGCATGATCAAACTCACGTGGTACAGTTTAAAAGTACTTTCAACAATAAAAGAAGGCCTATCTAAAAATAAGGTAAGTCCAAGTTTCACTTGTGTGTCCGTTTTGTATCGCTCGCATTTCCAAGAGTCAAGATTTTATTAGAGGTACTAAGTGAGGTACCACCTCACTTTATGGTCTGCCAAAGTATACTTGATCACATTTCAAAGAATAAACATTACCTTCCTTGTTGCTCTTATGATCCAATACATGTATAGTTATTAACCCTTCCCATGAGACTTAGCATAAAAGACAACCATCTAAAATATTGCTAATCATTACATCCATAGTTCAAAAAATCGTTATCAGTGATTAATGGGCAGGCCAAATTTTGAATCAGAAATCGGGAATCGGCATTAATCGCTACTTTTAAAAACATTTAAATTCGTAAAATAAACTTAAATTAAATGTAAAAACATTGTTAAATGATGCGATAAGTGACTATAAGATAGGATAAATATATTAATGTCCAGCGAATGACCACAAAAGTAGGTCAATGGGATTGCAGCCCAAACAATATACAAAGTGCAAGCGGGGACAACTCAAAATGAGTTCCCAAAAATAGAAAAAAATGGGAAAAGACAAAGCAGAGAGGAAACTCAAAGCCAATACCCCCACAAGCGGGGCAATGGAGCAAGCGGGGAGAAAGACGAGAGAAGCAAAGAAGGGAATGAAGGGGTGGGGGGCAAACAAGGACCAATGGTCTACTCAGGAATGGTATCCACACCCCACTTAACATTAGAGGCTGACGAAAAGAAGCCCCTGATGGACTGACAACCCGAAGAGGGGGGCGAAGACCTCCTCCCTTGCTGAGATCTGAGACTGAAGCGACGGCCAGGGGGACGAATGGAGCTCAGCTGCCCTCTGGTACATGTGTGCATCTGATTCTGCTGATGGTGATCAAGGGAAGTGTGAAGGTCCAACTGGGGACGAACTGATCTATGCACTGTACCTGGGTCAGAAAGGCTCTGTCGTTTAGTTCCTCCACCTGCGGGTAGAACCGGAAAGAAGGCTGTATTTCGTCTCGTGGGGATGACTCTCGAAGGGGGATGAAGAATCTGGTCTCGGAGCAGCAAAGACTCCCGGATGTAGAGGGCAAGACACCACTGGTCAATATATCTGAAGAAGACCCGGGAGAGTCCTGAATCCCTTTGAAGAGACAGTGAAATCATCCTCTAATCTCATAGTAGATGGGGCAGCGGAAGAAGAAATGAGTCTCGGTCTCCATCTCTTGAAGGCTACAAAGCCTACAAAGTCCTGTCCTCTCCGATCAATGTGGTGATCAATCTCGTATCTGAAGTCTGTGGGAGCCGACTCGAAACTGACCCAGAGGTATACGGAGGGCATGCACCCAGTGACAAGAGGTGTCCTGAGGGCGGATGATGAGTCTATCTCTGATTTCAAGAAAGTGCTTTGCATAAAAGGACATCTTAGGGCGCAAACCCCCACGAGGGTTCACCCAAGTAGTCTGAATGAAGCACCTTGTAGATATCCTCCCGGATGGACCTGTTCAACACTTGCTTGGTGGGCAAGAGATGACTAGGAGCATTCAGGGAATACTTGAAAGGGGGGAGACGATCAATCTGGATACCAACTGAATCCAACAAGGCAGAAGTCTCGGAAAACCAACAATGGCCCACAACCTGGGCAATACTCATAGAGGAACAATAAGGGAGATACAGATACCTGTCCTGCCCATCGGAGAGATCACCAAACCTTCTGATACGGTGCTTTAGAAAGGTTGATATGTCAAATATAGTCTCATAGATGGAAAGGTCGGGTTCCGAACTCTACCAAGATAATATGTTGGGGGACTGTCTGTTTGCATCTGATGAAGCGGCGAAGGAGGAGAGTTTGAATCCTCTTAGCAGAATCCCAATCTGTGTCTAAGAGGGAGGCCCCCCAGACAATTAGACCCATAGAGAACAGTGGGGCGGATGAGGGAGTTCATAAGAAACATCTTGGAAGAGATGTCTTGGAAGTGGTGCAGAAAACGCTGTCTCTACGAGAATGGCAAGAGACCCATACCCTTTTATTCACCCCTCGATCTGAAGAGCATGCCTCATACTGAAATCTAGTTCCTGAGAACTGGACTCCCATGTAAGTGTATGTATTAGTAATTTCAATGCTCCTGCCCCTTGAAGAAATCAGTGGAGGTGTGATGTCCTGCAACTCGTGTGCAATTGACTATGTACCTTAGGGTCAATTAGTGTCCACAGACTTGACCGTCAAAGGTGTCCGAAGATCACATATTTAAGCAAGTGGCATCAAGCTGAAGATGCCCCTTGGAGAAGAGGCGATTAATATGATTAGTCGTCGGCAAGGCAACGGTACAACAGAAAATGCAATACATGAAAACCTTGAAGGCATACCATCCCCTTCTCTGAATGTCAACACCGAAGAACACATGGGCGACAGCTCATCACTTTGAAGATTCCAACAGAGTTTAGGGGACAAGGACTCCATTGCTTAATGTCCAACAAATTATGATTTACCTAGAAAGACATTTATGCCCACTTTGCAGTTACGCACAACAAAGTTTGACTCAAGAGATGCATGATGGCTCATCCGCAAATGACGATTTGTCTTTTCTAGAAATCGAACCACATATGACTCCCGTTGGAATAGGGCCATGTGAGCTACAGACTCGAAAGAAGTCTCGAAAGTACAAAACAATAAACTTTCGAAGAGAAATGACGGGCCTCCACATATGCACAGCTTGAAGGGTAAAGAAATGGTGTGGCAACCAAGAGGCCTGGAAAGACCAACCTGACCTCTGGCTTGATCATTCATTCTGCTCCAAAATCTCGGACAACATAGTTGTGGAGAATCTGTAGTATAGGGTTTGGAGAAAGAATGGCCCACCATGAGAGTCTAGTAGTTATTCGGATTAGAAATGGATCCAACTTTGTGAATCGGGTGAATTGACAAATATGAAGAGACCAAGTAGGAGGGAAGCCCATGGTAACCACTTGATTGAAAAGATCTGTCAAATATTTCCCAAAGACCTCAAAACCCTGCTTGAAGAACTTAGCCTGGAAACCTTCCACATTCGCTGCCTTGTTTGAGTTCAAAATCCTTATTGCCTCTTTGATATTGTGGTGAGTGAAGGGATTACCAGGCGGCGAGATGCCAATTTGGGTAAGATGATACCCCGTAACAGTTACATAAAGGGTAGAGGTCTGGGAAACTCATGAAGGTGACACTTGCCTTCAATCTTATCCTCAAGGGGGATTGGTAGGGAACTATCTATTGGACATATATGTGACTCAGGGTTAGCCTTTCGGGAGGTGGAAAGCATATATTACATGCATGGTCTTGTAACTTATGTATCCCACTGAATTACGACGGATCAATGCGACCGATAGTCTATACAGCATGTGTTACTTCCATGTGCACTCTGACAAAATAGTTTGACCTTATCTAATGTCTAATTTACTAACTTGGTTTCAGGACATTGTTATACATTATATCACAACATTCTTTACATCTTATTATTGACCAAGGGGGTTACTATTGAATATGTCATGGATATTGGAACGTATGCTCCTGACATATGTACTCAATTGTATTAATCAAACCAGCTTGATCTAATCTCAACTGTATGAGAAATAAGGGCTATAGCTGATTGAGTACTACTTATGAAATAGTGCCTAAGTAAGACATCATGGTTGCTATGAATATATGTTCAATTGTTACTATTACAACTGTGACTAGCCCGTATAGTCTATAACATGTGTTACTTTTACATGTGTGCTCTGACAATCTACTAGTTATACAGCTGTATAAATTTCATAGATTCTAACTGGCTAATATCTAACATGGTTTAGGACCTATGTCCCTTTAATATCCAACATTCAACTACATCTATATATGTTCGACCATAGGGGGTATCTGTGAATATTCATGAAGATTTGGATACTGCGAATCCTTCTGACTTAGGGCCATGACTCAATTGATATTTCAAAAAAACGAGCTCATCTATTTCGATCTGTATGAGAAAAGAGTTGGCATGCTGATTGAATGTACCGCCACAAATCCCACGAAAGCAGACACGAATGGGCACGAATGGAGAAAATACAAGTCGCAACAACAAAAACAAGTCGAGTGCCCTCCTACCCACGTCGAATGCCCACGAATGGAGTAAATGCAAGTCGCAGTAGCAAAAACGAGTCGGGCAAAGAGAAAACAGGAGAAAAAACAAATCGATTTGGTCTATTTTCGTATTTAACCCTAAGCCATGATTTTCCCCACGATTTTCGACGAGTTTAGCCACGATTTTCAACGATTTTGCAGGGTATTTTATCGTGATTAATCGCCGATTTATCGGCATAACAAAAATCGCGATTTTTCAAAAGATTAATCCTTTTCATACTTGTAAATGATTTATCACCGATAAATCGCGATTTTTAAAACAGAGATTTACATCAATCATGTCACAAAGTGACATTGCACACATAACTATGACAACAAGCTCATTTCCATATATACAAAATGGCCCTTAACGGTGACCGACACATGAGTAAGCACAATGCTTAAGGAATCTACAACTTGATGCAAGATAACTTTGGGGCAGCTCAAACCTCCCATAGATAATCTAGATGCGATAATGGTCAAAAGAGTTAAACACGAGGATATGATACAAAGGTAAACAAGTACTGACTTCACTCACAACACATAGATCTCACAATGAGATCATTCAAATGTGAAGGGCAAGAAACGACATGCAATAAGTTTAAATCTTTTCTAAAGTGATAAGGGTATTATAAAATTATACAAGACTCTTTTAAGAGAGAGATACACAATAAAGGGTAAAAGCATAGTTCATTTCGATAGCTTAGGAATAAAAGGCTTCTATCATCAACATAAATATTAAGGGAGGAAACAATAATTGACATTATAGAAGCTTGTTTGAAAACATCTAACCGTAGAACAACATACAAACTCATAATCAAGTTTATATCCGAAGAGAATGCCTGTTATTCCCAATACTCCAATATAACCCAATTTCTTAGTCATAACAAAATAATTAATAAATAACATTCATGTTCATAACAATAATGCTAAAACATCTACTTAACACTACATGTATATTTCAATGATATTTCATGTTACAAAAACACCAACAATGCTACCATTTCCTTCTTGTCCCACGTACCTGTAAACCACCGCATGGTCAACACAATTGCTGGTATGGCATCAAACTACAACCAAGCATGAAATATGATTCTCACAGCTTCCTAACAATTTTGAAACCATAGTTACCATGTTCGAAAAGTTCGGGTTGTTCGGATAGGGAAAAAAGTTCGGAAGTTCGGAATTTTGTAAAAATTCGGTTCGGTTCGGTTTGGCTCGAAAAAATTATAAATTTTTAAAAAATATAAAATATGAATAATTACCAAAAAAATTATAAAAACTAAAATACTAATTAATAATATACTAAAAGTTAAACCTAAAATAATTAAATTTATGTAACTAGTTACTAAAGTAACTTAAACATTCGGTAATAAATTCAAGTATTACCATTATTAAGTATTAATCTCTACATATTGCTATTAAATTATTAATGTCTCTAAATAATTAGAAGTTGCTTGGTCCAAAAAGGCGCAAAAATGGATTTTATGAAAATAAGAAAAATATTGCCATCAATGCGTAGAGCTTGAGAAAATATACACTTTTGGAGAAAACAGCATTAGAAACTGAGCCATAGAATGAAAGTTATGGCACATGCAAGTTTTTGCTGCTACATCTTCCCGGACCCTTTCCAAAAATGGCAAATTTTTTTTTTTCCTTGTGAAAAAAATCCAAAACCAAACATTTTTGCCAAAAAAGGAAAAAAAAATTTAGTCCCCAACCGAACCTAGCGAACAAGTTCGCTTTTCCCTGAAAATTCGGTCCGAACCGAATTTCGCCTGTGTTCGCCCGAACATGGTAACTATGATTGAAACTATATCTAACACACTTCAACGGAGAGTAAGAGATGCAATGCCATTTCATTTCGTTTCCAAAACCAAAGAGAGAGTTAGAGAGAGAGAAAACACCACTTTTCCACAATCATTTTCTTGACAAGGAAGTGTCAAAAGAAAGTTTCCTACTGTCATATATTCGTGTTTACGAGGTGTTGACGTGTTTTTGCAAGGGCAAAATTCAAACTTGAAACATGACAACTTTACCATAGTGTTGAAAATTTTGCTTAAAAACCCTCTTAAACAATTCTCCAGATCCGTTTGTCCTCTATGTCATGCCTATCCTAATTTTGCAAGTACCCTTATGTATTTTAAAAACCTTGCCCAAGTGTTTGAAACATGGTAATAAGGTCATTCAGTTATTTCAGTACAATGCTTCTAAAGATGGATTCTTCAGTAGGCCTAGAAAGGCTATTGTTGGCCTTTCTGGGACAGGTGTGCATCCTTCGAGACAAATGTGAAAGCTTAAAACCATCTGAGAGTGGTGTCAAGGAGTTATGAATGTAATGGATCTGGTTTAGGAAAATTTATTGAAGTTTCGGAGGTTTAGGGATAAGTACAGTGAAAGCGGGTTTTTGAGGGTCAAGAAGCTTGCGGTTTAAAATGGTACCTGAGCTTCAGATGGTGATTCCGGGAGCTCCGTAAGGAGTAAGGAGTCAAATAAGTAGTCAATGGAAAGCTGATTTAACCCTCCACATGATGCAATTTTCACATCCTTCACAAGACCCAAGAACTTCAAGTAGCTGGGTTTCAACAGACACACCCTGTTGTCTTGAGAAAAAAGGAGCTATTTGAGGGGGTTGCAGGCAGAATTGGATCTTGAGACCCATCCCATTGATCTTGGAATGTTATTTGGGGTCACGTTCATGTAAGGATTCACTAAAAAAGACCTCTTGGAGCTCCGACAATGTCATCTTCAAGGTCTCTCTCAAGGAAAGCTTTGGATACTTAGCCAATTTTGTAGAGGGACACATGTCAGCCCCAGGTTGACGCGCATTCTACTGTCCCTCCTGTCCTTGTCCCTTGGGGACAATAAAATGCGCCTCACCCCATCTTTGCCCTCTGGTTCATCATATGACCTTATTAAGCACTCCACAAGCTCTTTTCACCTATCTCTAGCCCCTCCCGTTGAACAATGCAATTGTGCCACTTGTCATCACCAGGACAGGGCGCATTTTTTTGTCCCCCCTGTCTCTGTCCCTTGGGGACAACGGGGACAAGAAAATGCATCCTACTCTTGCCTTGGCTATTGGTTCCTCATGTGATCAAACTTGAAGCTCGACAATGCTAAACAAGCCTTTCCTAGCCCCCTCCGCATCGAAATCACACCCTGCCACTTGTCGTCACCACATGAGGGCACATTTTTCTACCCCTCATGTCCCTGCCCCATGGGGATAAAGGGGACAAAAAAATGTGCTCCTCTCTAGCCCCCGGTCTGGTCTTTCTTATGACCCAATCTCAGCCCCGGGTGCTTAATGTCTTGTTTTGCCTCATTCCCCCTTCATCCAACCACACTGTGACACATGGAAGGCTCAGAATGAGGTGCATTTTTTTGCCCCCCTTGCCCCTATGCAAAAGGGACATAGGGGACAAGAAGATGCGCCCCATACCATGAAACCAAAACACCAAAAAATTTACTAACTGTTGCTACTACTGCTGTTACTACAAGAAACATTGTCGGGAAGCTTAAACATAAAGACAACTTGTGCTTACCTCTGTTTCATCACTGGTCCGAGGTGGAAGCCATGAATGAAGATATCAAAGCTTCAAAAACTTGAAAATTCATCAGGCACCCTGTCAAAATTCTCTCAGAGCATCTATGATTGCAAGGATGAAGCTTTTCTAACTGTCGACGAGCAAGGAAATTGATCATACTAAGGGTTTGAGTTGATTTTTCTTCTCCAGAGCATCTCTGTGATAAAGGAAGCTCAATGACTCCATTAATGGCTGCCATGACAGCTTCCGGCCTGCAAACCCTACCTTTGAAAAATTGCTTTTTTGATTTCCAAGCATTTTAGCGGGCAAAACAGAGTGAAATTTGGAGCACAAGATCGTATCGAGGAGTTGAATTCAAAATTAATGTTTCCGAGGCAAATTGAGGCCAAAATGTTCACTCACTAAAAATAGCATATGCCATGCCCATCCTCATGCTAAAAATAGTAAGTACCTCAAGTTGCAAGTTCGGATCACCCAAAATTGTCAGAAATGGTGCAAAATGGAAGGCAGGGCAAAATTGACAATTTTCCCAAAATAGCGGGTCCGGAAAAAACTACTTGTAAAAATGGAAACTTGCTAAAAATAGCAATGCATCATCAACATAGGAGAACTGCATATGCCAAAAGGTCCAGAGGATTGTGTTTGAGCAAAATATGTGATATGTCCCAAAATAACAAGTCTTGGTCGTACCTGCTAAAAATAGAAAGTCTATGTTTTGGGTGCAGAAAGTTGTAGTTGGCTCCCAATTTCTCTCATCTTTCCGCTTTTTGGCATCCCCACAGGGTTGTAAGTTTGTTTCATTGCTCAAACAAGGAAATTCACTCTTCGTAGAGGTTCCGAAGCTTCATCTTGAGCTCAATTGCGTCCAGGAGCAAGGTAAAACACCACAGGACGCAATAGGTAAAACTCAGGGACATTGTGCAGTTAGAAGAGTTTCAAAAAGAGTCAAGGCTCAGTTGAAATTCAAGCTAAGAGGTCATCATAGCTCATTCGTCAAGTTGGGTCCATCATCATCTCTTAGTGATCTGGGTGAGCCGGTGAGTTGGGTGGGTTGAGATAGTTGAAATGGGTGAGTTGGCTAGCTAAGTGAGTTGATTGAGCTAGTCAAGACAAGTGAGTTAGATATGAGCTCATCGTTCTTCCTTCAAGAGCTCACATCTGGCAAGTCAGCAAAGGCAAAGTTTGCAACCTTGCAGCACAGTGTACAGGACATAGATACAAACATCAAGAGGTTTGTGCATCATGAACAACAATTGCAAAAGCCCGAGGAACAAGAGAGTGATCTTCACTCTCAATGTGAGATTAGGAATGCATCATCATGGGTGATATTCGTGTTCATCTCAAGCTTGCATCAGGAGGTCTTGAAACAATGTTTCTAAACACTCATTTGGCGGTCTGAAGTGTCATTGCATTTGGTAATGGGAGGAGATTGTGACCATCATGTTCTAGATCAACAAGTTTTACATCAGGGGGAGCTTCTTCAATAGACCAGTAAATTGATTGAGCTTTGTATTCATCACTACATAAGAAATGAAAGCTACATTCTTCCTTTACCCTTGCTCATGTTTCTTCTATTCTCTCTTTTCTGCTACTTTGCAAGTATGGTGATCAAGAAGGAACTTGGTGTCCTTGATAGATGAACCTAAGGAACTGTGTGTATCTAGTTTTGTCAGTCTTGCTAATTGCATTGATGTTTTCCTCCAATTGAATGTTGAACTACTTTGGTTGTTGTCTATGAACTTTGCCATTTCCTAGTCATGACAATAACCTTTCCTTATCCTAATTTCTCTCCTTTACTCTGCACCGCTGCAATTTTCCTCCCTTGTACCTCGTACATGCACTTTGCCACAGGTTCAGTGAAGTGTACTTGTGTGATCCCCGGCCTATTTGGCCACCCCACAACATTTAGATAGAATTATGATAGTTACATTCAATTATGGGAGGCTCCCCATACACAAGGAGGGGCGTAGCCTCGTGAGCGTTGGTAGAAACACATAATTTGCCATATGACAAATTATTTCACCAACACAAGGTTTCTCTATCGTTATTTCGCTTGGATAAGGTCATATGATAGTTTTCTCCATTTAGTCACAAGTTTCCAAAAACGTCAAATTTAGACAAGTTGTTCAAAAATCAGCATTCAAAAACCATTTTCGAGACTCAAACGACCACAGAAACAAATTCTTACATATTCCCCTATATACATGGAAACACTCAGAGCTGACGGAATCCCAAACTGGCAAATGGGATTAAAAAGGCGCTGGTCTTTTCGGAGCTACTGATTGTAAATACGCCCAAGCGGCCTTGTCGCCCAATGATCGGAAGCCTATAAAACCTATCAGGAAAATTAGCTTGCGGGACGTTTTTCTCCAAACTGAGGGTTTGTAGCAATTGTCTCATAGAAATATTAGAGGTATGCGGAAGCCAAAATCTATTTCGACACCCAGGGCCAAAACAACAGGTCAAAACCAAACTGCATTTTTCACTTCCAGCAGCTATTTAAAGCTGGAACTACTTGCTGGGCTCCTAAATGTGTTACGAAATAAGGTGAAATGAACTTCCGAGGAACAACCTAGAGTTCGGTTGGACACTCCATGACAAGGTACATGGCTAAAGTTTGATTTTCACAAATTGGGGTTTATAAGGATATTTTGCACCTCCAAGAAAACAAGTTTTTAATAACATTGCACAAAGTCATCTAAAAATAGTTTTCACTAAGTTTCCCGTTTATCACGCCAACCACGTGGTTTCCAAGACCAAAACTAGTACAAGAGTTGTCCAAATATCTCACGAGGTAGATTGGGAGTAGAGTTTACATTCCAGATTTACTATTCTAGTTGCGTGCAAAAACAAAGGTAAATTTGCTATAAGCCAC
Organism: Taxus chinensis; assembly: GCA_019776745.2. NCBI lineage: Eukaryota > Viridiplantae > Streptophyta > Pinopsida > Cupressales > Taxaceae > Taxus > Taxus chinensis. The sequence continues at coordinate 198,868,611 of CM034152.1, read as the reverse complement.
TACATCTCATTTAGATCACCGATAATTTAATCTACTTTAGTTTGATTTTCTACCACATTAAAATAAGAAAACTATAATCATTAAAATCGTTCAAGAAGGGCAAGATGACCATGCCTGGATTGAGCTGGTGAGAGACCGAAGAACAAAAAGTGTGCGGTTTGCGGTGGTCCAAGCATTCTGTCAAACAGTTTGCGGCCTTGTGAATGCGTCCATTTTTGTACATGCTGCGAATATGCTGACAAAGGTTGTTGAGTTGAGTTTTATACCAGTTGCTTGAATTATTAAAAAAAAAACCTCCAAGGCCTTTCAACAGAACTCTTTGTGCATATTCAGCGATCAAATATTCCATGAGACTACATTTTGTTTGATGCATTCTGTCAAACAGTTTGCATGCCTTGAGCAAGTTTCCACATAAAATCACACAACATTTCAGGCATTTAACCAAACACTTAACAGCCTTGCCAATCCTCATTTATAATAATGAACCTATGCGCTCCACCTTCTAAACAAACATGGCTCTAAGCCTTTTCAGTGCATTCATATAGTGAATACCCAGCAAACCACAAGCTCCAAAAATCCACATTCTTTCAGGCATAAAAAAAGCCAAGCAACTTACATGCCTTGGCAGATGCCATATTAGTCTTCACTATGGCGTCCAAATTTGTCTGTCAATGAACCAAAAATCTTGGCGCATCTCATCAAGATATTTACATGACTAAACAACACTCCACGTTTTTTATGCATATCTACCAGAAAAAACTGCAATCATTGCCCTCTGCAAATCCTAGGCTCTTATTTTTGACACCCTAAATAAGAGAGAATGGTTGGAGGGGAGCTAGAACAGGCTGGGTGCTCTCTAGGAGGAAGAAGAACCAACAATAACCAGCCCCCATGTTATTTGCATACCCTGCAGTTTTTGCAGTCTAATAAACACATTCCTTACCATTTTACAGACAAACCTGTTTGGGCGCCTAGCACTGCAACAAGACAAAAAAAAACTTCTTCCACAAGCCTTGCTAGCGTCTAAAACTGTATAAACTTCTGGTGTTAACCCAACCAACATTGCATCCCATGAAACCACTTTTCATTGAGGCGATTGGGCAAACATACCATGGTTTTCCTTTTTATTCCATTTTGGCATAAGTTAGAGGACATGACAGAGGGGGACGAGGCAAAAGAACCAATTTTCCAATGCTCTGGGTGTCCAAGCTGTTGTTCTCAGGTTCTCCTTGGTTGTTCCTCCTTCAATGGCAGCCTTCAAGTTTGCTTCCCCAACCAAATGCCCAAAACATTCAATTCCCCTTTGGGACACACATGCCAGAATTGCAATAACATTCTCTGATATGCATTAATCCACACACACAGACCAAAAATTCCCAAAATCTAAAATTTCCTAAAATCCTCTCACGGCAAAAACTCACAATACCCAAGAGAATTTCCATTAATTCTTTCTTGGTAAGAGCTTTTGCACAAGCCTCAATAAGTTGGAGAAATTTAGCAATATTAAACATATTTATTGATTTAATTATTTTCATATTTCTTTTATTGTTAAGAAATTAATATCAAAAGAATAAAGTATTTATTTATTTTAAATTGCTTTATCTAGAACCACATCAGCTCTCCAAAAGACACTTATTTTAACACGTAAATGTGATGGTCTCCTTAATTGTTATTTGTGATATAATTCGGATAGATCAACGATAAATGATTTATATTATTGATTACTTTAAAAATTGCTTTAGTTGTAGACACAACAGCTCCCTGCTACTGCCTTTACCTTCTCACGAAATTATTTTCACTAGAAGATTATGTGGATTGCTTTTATTGTTATCCGCAAAATAATTTGATTAGGACAACGATTAATATAGTAAAAACTACATACCCATCCCAAACTCAAACCTCGCAATGCTCTCGAGTTGAATGAATGGTAAGGCGAATGACATCAACTTGTGAATCGAAGATACACTTAGTCCGTGAAGGACAACTTCAACATTACCCTCTTTATTTTATTATCACCATAGTTTAAATTTATTTCATTGCCAATTTTATTTACGATCACTCCATCGGTGGCCAAAAAGAAAACCCGACATGTGTTCAACGCCTATCCCACAGTCCTTGGGCCAGGGTTCTAAACGCATTGATTCAACAACCAGGATAGGGTTATTCTGATCCCCACGGCACACAGGGACTGGCGACAACACGAGCATAGAGGGGCACTACAGTATGGATTGGTCTTAGGAGCTTTGTAGGCTTCTGGTTCCTTCGACTTAATCCCTCGATCCTTCTTGATCACGATGGACATGAACTCAGTGAACATCTCTGTTAGGGTAGGGATATTTTTCTCCATGTAAACTGTGACATTATTTCCTCTTCTCCTTGTTTTTGTTGTTTCAAACTAACTGATTCTGCTTTGAACTCCAATTTGGGCTATATCGCATATGCCTATCAAGCTCAAATTGTCTGTGCAGAGGTTTTCTGCCTGCTGCAAACTCTCAAAAATGTGTCGTACTCTGAAACAACTTGCAAGTTGTTAATGTCTTGCACTCAATACCCAATCTCCAAACCACCTTTGAAGCAACTGATCTATTCTCTAGGGCCGAGTCTCTCTCTGCCTGTGAACTTTTCATGGATTGTGAGTCAAGATTTTTCCCTACTGTTTGAACGTTTAATTCTATTGAATCTAGTGTGTTTGAGTACATACTATTTTCAGTTTTTCAAAAGAAAAAGATGCTTTGAACAGTCTCGTAAACCAGGCAAAAAGCTAGAACTTTTCTTGATAGAGTTTTTCTTGAATTCGTGTCTAACTGTACAAGGGATCGATATTGTCATGCTATGGCAAACCATTTTACATGTATATTTACACTACTTATACCTCTGACAGGTCTTTTGGTGCCAAACTATGTCCCACCAAGTCTCCTTCTGTGGAAAATGTGGTAAACGTCTATAAGTACCCTAAAAAATCCTAGGAATGATATTTGAATAGGAAAGTAGCATGGAGATGAGTGGCCGGGGGGTGTGGATGCATCCTCGTGGAAACTGCCAATCTCTTTTTGGTGCAAATGGGATTTTTTCTTTCTCCATAGCTCCTATTTTTATATTTTGGAATTGAAGGTAGGCTTTTGCATGAAGTGATATTTTGGTATCAATTCTGCTTGGAGAACTTGTGTTGCTGACCTGAATACTTTTGATGTAATTTGCTGATTCATTTTGGATAAGGGTCCGGATACAGCAAATCAGATTCGCTGATACAGCAAACTTTTTGCCCCGTGTATGGCTTGGATACTGCCATACAAAAAATATAGAAAATAAAAAATATATAAATTCCAGCCTAATAAACAGGAATTAACCAGAAACAGAAGAATGTTATGAAGCAAAAATCTTCTTCCCTGTACTGTCAATATTTTCGCAATCTTTCTGGTCATTTCATCACATCTATGCCCTACAATAGACACTAGAGAAAAGCTTGCTTTGCTTCATATGAATGGAACTGCCAAGTAGTTGTCCTTGGCTCAAAGCTTTGTCTATAAATCTCTCTCTAAACTGGTAATGCAAATGTAGTGTTTTGATGTGGAAACCTGTTAAAGTGTATTAGAGAAAAAAGAAAACAGTAGACATCCAGCCCTACCAAAAAAATCCTCAAGTGAGGGTTCTCAGGAATTCTCTTTAGGTTGCAGATGATCAAAATCCCATGAAGATTGAAGTTGAAGAGGCTAAGGGGCATCTGGTAAGGTAGCAAACGCAGTATCATCAAGGTTTCAATGTGGGTATGCAACAGGTAAGTGTAATGCCCCCAACCTGCAATTTTACATTCTGTTGCACCCAGTGTTACATTCATGCTTTAGCATTGCAATAAAAGAAAAAGAAAAAAGACTGCTATTTTTAACCTGGAAAGTGTATTAGAGAAAAAAGAAAACAGTAGACATCCAGCTCTACCAGAAAAATTCTCAAGTGAGGGTTCTCAGGAATTCTCTTTAGGTTGCAGATGATCAAAATCCCATGAAGATTGAAGTTGAAGAGGCTAAGGGGCATCTGGTAAGGTAGCAAACACAGCATCATCACGGTTTCAATGTGGGTATGCAACAGGTAAGTGTAATGCCCCCAACCTGCAATTTTACATTCTGTTGCACCCAGTGTTACATTCATGCTTTGGCGTTGCAAAAAAAGAAAAAGAAAAAGAAAAAATACTGCTGTTTTTAATTTGGATACTCTGTTGATTTGTCCAGGATAAGTGCTGGACGACTCAAGTACATGCGGATTTGAGCATACTGGGTTGTCTAGGACGAATCCAGCTGTACCGGGGTCGTCTAGGATGATTCTGGCCATACCTGGGTTGTCCAGGACTTATCCTGGACAAATCTGCAGACAGGTCGAATCCGTATCTGAACTGGGTACACGGACTGAATGTGTATCAGGGGGTGCCGAGGGGGAAATCAGTATCCTAGCTTTTGACAATATATTCTCTTTGGCACTGAACCTTCCTTCAAGCTAACACTAGGAATTTTTCTAAGTTCATATGATATTTGTGTTGTATTGAAATGACAAGGATGTGTGCATGGCGCTATTCTTGGGGAGATAGCTGTGCTTATAACATAGGCATATTTGCATTTTAACTTCAAAGCATGGATATTTGGTTCAAGTACTTAAGAATCGAAGGGTTAAGTATAGCCTATTGGCAATACCGTTCACTATTTCTGTGTTTATAAGTGTCTTTGTTTATTCTTTATAGATGTGCAGTGTCACTCACTTCAATGATTTGTATTTCATGCAGATCAAGCCAAGAATTTAGATGAGTTTTTCCAGTCAACAGCAGGTAAAGACCAATTTCCCAATCTCATGGGATTTGTATCTGGGTAACAATTTTTTTTTATACAAAGTACATATATAAAGATGGTTTTATTTAAACCAAAAAACATAGTTGTAAACCTGAAGAGGTACTAAATGTGCAGGGATACACTGCAGATATAATAAATCCACCAAGTAGAATATTATGTACATAATTTGTTTTCATGTATACATGCAGCATGGATTTGGACCAGCGAAATAGAATAAACTTGTTATTTCCTTATAATTTAGATTAAGTAAAAAGACCTAAAAACCAAAGTTCATTTCAACTCAAATAGAAATAGTTTGACTGTATGTGTTCTTATCTCCGCGTGCTGGTTTGTTTTGTCAGTTGGGTAGAGTGCTTGGGTACTGCAATATCTGATGTATAAAAGTATATATGTATGAAGTTTGTCCATTATAGGTAAAAACTTAAAAGAAAGTTATATGTGGATCAAAACATCGGCTAAGAAATAGAGGTAGTCACTTGTGAGTTGGGTTGTAGTCATTCTGAAGATTGGTTGGCGAATGAACAACACAGATATGATATAACACATGAAGAGTTGTTTCACCCTACTCGGTTCATATATATAATTGTAAAGATTAGGTTATAACATACTACTGATTTTTTTTTATCTGCTGCGAGTACTGTTCACAATTCTCCACAAGTATCTTGCATATTCATCTAAGCAACCAAAGTGCATGCAAAGCTGATCTGCTCACATTGTTTATTTTTGGCAGGCTTATCCTTAGCATTCTTGTTTATTCTGTATTGCAAGTCTTTTCTTTTCTTTATATGCCATATATTAACAACGCACGCTTTAGACATTTTAATATGAACACCACAGGCAGTTTGGCCTACTCACTGCAATGGTTCTTTGGCTATGCTAGAGCCCATTGCTTTTGCACGTGCCCTTGAAATGTGAGGGAGTGACTCTTACACAGTAATTAAACAATTTGGCCTTTGCCCTTAAGTTTTAGACGTTGGAAGTACTTATGTTACATGTATATATGGGTGACCAGTTTGTTTGATACGGTCTACATCCATGCAAGTCTGATTTTAATATGTATGGTGTCGTCCAATTTATATCATTGTGAATAGCTGTATACTGCATAATATTCTATTGTCAATACAGAAGATATCGAGAAATGGCAATGTAAAAAGGCTTGCCAATATTAACACGGGGTCTTTGAGTCTACTGTAGAGATTGGTTTTGGGGAAACTTATCATATAACTTATATCATTTTGATCCAAGGATTACTGAGACGTGATAAGGCAAGAATACTAAAATTAATTAAATCAGAATAAGCATGAAAGACTTCTATCTTCAATTTGTATTGAGTGCTCAAAAGCTTGACTTGCTTCGTGCAGGAAAGTTTCAAACGGATGTTGGCAAAGCATGGGCCGCTGAGATAATTTCTAGGAGAAACAGAAATCAAAATGGTGCATCTAATTAGAGCGTCTTTTCAAAAGAACCGGAAACTTTGGTTTTCACAAACCATTCCTGTCTGTCTATTCAAGCTCATATTTTAGCTGTCAATGGGCCTATGGTTGAGTGGTAAGTCGGGGGTTCCTACTACAACAAGATCCAGGTTCCAAACTTGTAGACGTGTTGCTCTCCAGATCTCTCTTATAACATTTGCAATTATTGAAAAATAACTCTAGTAGTTGAAAGTTTCTTCAGCAAAAGATTTAAAAAAAAGCCAAAATTTAGTTTTATTCAAAGGGCATATACTTGAGGTGCAGGTGCCTCTTGCATCCGTTAACTGTAAATGCATCTCCGTTTGAGGAATCCTTTTGTTTTTCTACTTGACGTTGGTGTCAACTTTTATTTGGTTACGAAGCTTTGGTTAAATGGATTTTCTTCAATATTCAAAGATGTCAAATTGCATGGCTAATGACATTGTTCTAGAGGTGAACATTGGCATGCTTTTTTTGAAAAATGTTTTATTAAGCAAACAAATATCATATTCCATTGGAAGACCAGCAAAGTGCCTTGAGAAACTGGCAAGAACCAGTAGCAAAATGTCAGACTGAAATAGCCAGCAAACAAATTAAAAAACAAATACCATACTGCTATATCAGACAATCCAGTTGACACAGCTGCATCTCTTCTCCTCTATGTGCATATTCTACATTATTTAACTAATCTTACATCAAATGTTATATATATATATATATATATATATATATATATTTTGTCAAAGCCATATATTTTATTGGAAGTCACCCTAGTAGTTTTATGTGTGCTTGCTTACCTACATTATTATGATTGATGTGTCATATGTATATTCACATTTTTTATAACATTAAATAGTATATTATTAAGAAGGGGTACATCAAGATGCATGCAATAATTTCCAATGGATGATTAAAAGATTAGGGTGAAAAACCCTAAAAGCATGCTTGCTTTTTAGCTCCACCACAACATGCTTTTATTTTTGATGTTTTAGCTTAGTCTACTACTCGTAGGAAGTGGGGCTTTAATCTACTTCTTTGGAAGTGGGCCACCACTAACCTATGCATGGATAAAACACTGTTCAAACTTTGATAGGGGACGCTTGAATGCTCTATTAACTCATTTGAGGTCCCTTCAACACCTAAGCATACTTTCCAAAAGGGAAAACAAGATTTGTCTAAGATCATGCTATTGTTATACATGTTTTTAATTCCATCCTTCTTGGTACACAAATCTAGAAGTACTAAATAAGTTGTATTACTTAATGGTCTATTATACGAAAGCTACCATAGTCTACATTCTAAAAAGCACATGTATGCTTTTTTTTGTGCATAATTTGGGTTTCTCCTTGCACGTTTACCCTACTAACAAGATGTATAAAAAAGAAATATGCATGATTGTTGCATGATTCCTATTGTATTCTACATTCTAAAAAATACATGGATTTTTTTTAAAGTGTGATCTTACTTTTGTGCTCTATTTGGATGCTCTAATTCAAGGTTATTGATATCAATAACTTTAAATTAGATGTTTTATTTTTAAGTTACTTAAATTCATTGATGTTACATCTATATAGGAGCAATCAAATTACACATGGTAATCTATTAATGTAAGAGGATGTGTACAAATGTTTGATTTTTGCATTTTGATATTTGGTGATTAATTTTATTTTTTGCTTCTTGTGTTACTATTCTAGAAACTTTTGATGATGATCATGAATATTTATGAAGTATACAAAAGATGATTTTGGTCTCTTTTTGTAATTTTATTGTAACTTTTCATGGTGGTTTGTTTGTTATCACCTCTTTGTATAACATGCTATTACTTGTTTAATGCATATTCAAAATTTTGAAGCTAATAATTTATCACAACTTATGTGTATTTACATAAAAATAAGATTATAATACATACATACATATATACGTCACTTTCTTTAATAAGGTTAAATAGTATATTATAACAAGGGGGAGCTAGTCCTAAACATACATTAAGATGCATGCAACAATTTCTAATGGATGAATTCTTGATAGAGGAGAGGTTTGATTGTGTAATCAAAGGAGAGAAGCTGAAAAAAATGTGTTTGTAAAAGGATCCTTTTGTGCCAGCAATTTGCAAAAAATGAAGAAGATCAGAAACGAGGTGAATCCAGGTGATCATGAGAGGTGAAGAGTGAAGAGTTAAGAGCTGATTTAGAGGTCACAATTTGTTATCAAAACTTTATTATAATTGTAAGTTTTTGCTCATTAAATAGGGAGTTGAAGCTTCCTTGTAAGTTGTAGCTTACATAAGTTCACTGGGTTCTTGATTAAATTTTTGAAGCTTCTAAGAAAGTAGAAGATTGTTAAATATCAAGTGGGTGCTTGGTTAAATCTTGGAGTGGTTGCTTCAAGTTGAGTGGATGCTCAACAATTGAAATCCTTGTAGTTTATATAAGAATTATTTTCCAAGTGAGTGCATTGATTTCAATGGGTTTTTTTTTTCCCTTTAAGGGTTCCCCACATTCAACCTTGTGTTCATGTGTACTTGCTTCTCATTTGGATGTGTGTGAGTGTCTTTATGTCAAGATGATAAATATGGATTAATGTTGATTGTCTTGATGAGAATTTGAAATATTTTCAAAATTTTGAGAAGCACTAATTCACCCCTCCCCTTTCAGTGCTTAAGTTTTCCAAAAACAAACATATCAAAAAAAATTCAACACTTGTTGAACATGGATGGCCAGATATCATCAATATTCGTCCCTACATATAATCAAAATTGTGACCGTAAATCAAGGTACTGCAGGTAACCACATCCCATAATGTAAATTCCCATCGGCGAGAATATAGAACCTAAAATATATTTTAAATATTTAAAATGTAAATCCTTACAAAACAAGAAATAAATACCTAAGATGTAAATGTTGAACCAATTTTATCGTACTTGTTTTAGATTAGTCAGATCGTAACAAAGAAAATGAGTAACACGAAATATGAGAGGGTTTAAGGTACCTCTGAATGGGATGACTATGAATGCAGGAAAAAAGAGAGATCCTCCTCGCAGCGAGCTAGATGACATACACAACAAAGAGAACTCGATGAAAAAAGATTAGTAGATAGATGGGTGGGTTTCTTGAAAATGTCAGTCTCGACAAGTGAAAAATTCCTAGGATGGATGTCAACCCACATTTAGATAAAAGATAGATAAAATAAAAAATAAATAACTGATATGATGTAGCAGAATCTAAAATAAAACAGAAAGCTGAAATGCAACAGATAAATTTAAATGCAGATTTGATCTAAGTAAATGTAAACTAAATCAAACCTGGGTGGGTCAACGACGATTCGAGATTGTAGAGCCCAGTCAACGGTGATTGGATCAGGCCAAGTCATACAATGATAGAAAAATGCAGATATGAAGGCTTTAGAGGGAGATCTGGGGGCTAATGATAAGGCTGAGATGTAATAGGAACACTATGAGAAGATATGGATCTGGATATGATAGAAAGGATGCAAGAAAATTAATGGAATATGAGAACTATTGGACAAAGTCCACAGAGACTGGTCCCGAGATGAATGAAAAAATGAATAATAACAAACCAAACGAAAATGAACCAGGTTGACGGTGAACAGACAAGGTCGATGGCAACTAGTACTGATCTAGGGGTTGGTGGAAAAAGTTGAGAAAAAATGACAATCTACAAATGGGAATGAAGGTAGCTGATGCAGTGGTAGAACTTTGAAATGAATAAATAACTTGTAAAATTGATGGGGGTGATTGATAGAATGGAGATTATGGATTCAAGCATGCAAAAGAATAAGCGAATTCAACTCTCCAAAGGTGGGGCACAATATGTCCAAAATAGCTCCAAAATAGTGGTAACAACTGCAAAGACGAGCAAGAGACGAAGTCAATATCACAAGAAATATAATCTCTAAAGTTGCATCCCTGAAAAGAGGGGTATGATCTTATTTATAGGGTTGACAATGATCTGGATGGGTCACCCCTAATTACGAAGGTCCATCCATTTGGGTGGTGGAAGGGTGACGAGTTCGAGACAATGAGACCTTGTGAGGCGGGATTGGGGTTTTAAGTTATAAGTATGAGTTAGGGTTGCGTATGATGGTTAAATGGGTAGGTGGGAAGTGAAAAATATTAAATAAAAGTAAAGGGAGGTAAAATCATTACATGAGGGCCTAAGGATGGTAAATAGAAACATTCAGGGAGGATAAACAAATCAGACAATGATTTAGGATTAATTAATGATGATTAGGGATGACTAGGGGAGATTGAATTAAGGGCGTGATTAAGATGAGATTAAGGTGGAAAATACCAATTAAAATAGATAAATAGATTTTAGGAAGGAAAGGAGGATTTAAATGGGAAGAGAGGTATGTATGTGAATAATGATGATGAAGGGGAGTGAACGCAGGATGAGAGATAAGGGATACCAAAATTTTGTGTCTACATTTTTTCCTTTTTGTTGAGTGGTTTGCATTAGGCAATCCATGAGACAAAAACAAGAAGAGATGAAAGATGATTAATGAGGTGCTCCCCCTCAAACTGGGGATCGACGACACAGAGGGAAGTCGATCACGAGTTTGAAAGAGATATATGAGAAAATATGTCAAGGATGAGAAAAGAGGAAGGAGGATATGATGAGCCAAGAGGAGAAATAAAAACTAAAAAATAAACAAAAATATGATGGTGATTTTGGAATCACTTTGGTAGGGAACAAAGTACAACCTCAGTGGAGGCGACGGAAATGTCTTACGAACCTGTGAGTCAGCAAAAAAACACCGCATGATGGAAGGAACCCGATGGGAATCCATTCGAATGGATATGCGATCCGTGGGACCAACGGGTCAAAAGAAGATATAAAAAATATGCGTAAAAAATGTGAGGATGGTCAAGAGAAAGGTTTGACAAGGTGTAGGGACAAACTATATGATATCCTTCATACATGAGGACTCAAGAAAATATGCGTAAGGATAGGATGAGGATGAAAAATAGGAAACTAATGGTGCCCCGATAGGGATCACAAAGATGTCCACAAAGGCAAGATATGAAAATAGGCAAGCCACGCAAGATAAGAAACAATGTGTTATAGGTGACACACAAGGAAAAAAAGTGGATGAAAAGATAATTTAATGAAGAAATAGGGTGAAATAGACAATTGATTGAAAATTAGGGTCAGTTTGAAGATGACCTGACAGGGTTGGTGGCGACTAGGGTTGGGGCGGTGGTGACCTGAAGGGGTTGGTGATGACTAGGGTTGGGGTAGCGGTGACCTGAAGGGGTCGATGATGACTAGGGTTGGACTGCTATATAAGTGCGTAGGTCGATTGACTAAGCTCATTTACACAATGCGAAGTTGTCGAATGATTAAACAAATATTGAATAATTAAATGCCTAATTCTATATTATGTAACAACGCTGAGTATAAACAATACGGTACAAATTTGATCCAAGCAATTAAACAATCTAAATTTAAAACCCTAGTTGTAAATGAAAAGATAAAGGACTTAGTTGACTTGCAGTGATGGCGAAGTTGTGCAGAGCTATAAAACCGCTAAGACTACAAGGATGTCGCAATCAGACCTAGAAAATTGTAGAGGTGTCAAAAATTCCATGACCAGTGCGCCTATGGAGAGTCAAGGGCGCTTGGGGCACCAGAGACTTGTTCTGGGAGCCTGTGACTGCTTAAAATCTTAAAAAACTAGATTCGTAGGGTCCAAAGATGTTCATTGTCCTATCCCTTCCTATCTCTAGTATATCGCATCAAGTTCACAAATGTATTCACTTGTAATTTACAATCAGAAGAAATGACCTGCAAAACCCCAAAAGCACAACAAATCCAAAAAATAAAATAGATGCAAAATTAGGGTTTAGAGTTTCCTCGGATGTCAAACAAGTGAAACTTAAAAATGATATCTATACTACATATCATACCCAATGTGGTTCTATTTGTGTGTGTGAAGAATCATGTCTCATGTGTAGCTCTTGTACATGTCGCACTTCAATAATGAGACAAGTAACTAGATGTATAAAATGGAGATAGATGTGTGCATGAAAGAATGAACTTCCCCTTTTATGCGTGTATGCAGAAAATGATAGTCCCTTGTCCCTTATGTTGAGATAGATGGATGCTTGAAATGCTCTTAGTAAATGGCTCTTTCAATAAAACCTTAGGTGGTGATAGCTAATGCTTAGTGTTTGGTCCTTTATTATGGTAACATAACTATATATTTATATGATTCCCTTGCTTGAATTTATAATTAACCCTAAAAAATATGACAACTAGTAGAAGATAAGATGCCCTCAACGGCTTGAAAGGACCCAAAAGATACAAGAATAAAGTAAAAAGAGGTCGGGGTCTCCTAAAGGGGATAGGAGGTGCTTATCCTTGGCATCCTGGCCTCGGCGCTAGTGTCCAAAATGAAAAATGTTGAAGTATGAAAAGATATGAATGGGCAAGAAGGAGTGTAAGACCAAGAGAGGAAAATGAAAATAAAGCAAAGAGGCCAAAGACAGTGGTCAATTAGTACTTTTCTTACTTAGGAATCATATGAATAGTAGTATGTGATCAGGACCTAGAAATAAATACCCAAAGTACATGTATTTAGTGTTTACATTTTCCCCCACTTTATTTTGTTGAGAAAATGCTTGATAACATAAGGTAGATAAGAGATGTGTACCTAATAACCATGTAGATCGATGGTGAAAAAACATGCCAGAGAGACAAGAAAAAGCGTGGAGTGATAAAAATATGAAGAATGGATGCTAAATAAGAGGAAGTGAAAAATGATGATGACCCTAGGGGTGAAAGTGGTGTGTGTAGATGTCCAATTTGTACCTATTTGTTGATGTTTTTAGTTGTGTGATTGATGATGTGATTATGTGTGACTACTACTTACTATAAGGATGAACCTACAAAAGAGAAGAACAAACAAGTAGTCAAATACGTGTATATGATAAAAAGAGTAAAAATGTGTGTAAAAGTATTTAAAAATGTGAAAATAAACATGTGCACCTGATCCATGATGAGTAAAGAGAGATAGAAAGGATCCTGAAGATGTTGTAGAAGAATGAGTTTTTTGGGTGATCTCACGCTAGTTGCGCTGAGTGTGAGTTTTTTGGAGATCTCACGTGCCAAGAATGAAAGAACTGTAGGGAGAAAAGTCTAGCATCATCCTCTAACCTTTAAATTCTTCCTAAAGTGTAAACACCACTACAGATGGTGTGTAAAAATATAATCCAGTTTGATCCAACGTGAAATTAGAAAATTGCAATGTAATGCATGCATGCCGAGTGTTGAAGGACTACGTATTCCTATAAAAGCTAGTTGTGTAAACTGTCTGAAAACTTTGCCGAACTGAAAAATGTTGTGTAACTAGCCCTTAGTCATAGGCACCTAGGAAGGGTTAGGGGCACTTGACAACTACTTTCTAGGTGTTGGGACTAGTGTCTATGTTGTGATGAGGACCCAAGTCATAGTTCTGGACGTTGGTGAGACTCAAGACTTGTATGATTGTGTCATGAACTGTGATTGTACTGCGACTTTTGTATGGGGTGATTGATTCACCCAATGATGCCCCCTCTCATTTGGGGTGCATGTGAACAACTAAGGAGTATGCGGCCCAAAGGAAGACCAATCTCTATACTTAAATTGATGCTCCTGGAGGGGGAGGGAATGTGCTTGGTAGAAACCAAGGCAACACACAAATAAAGTGGTTGGAAAACAAGTGTTAGTGTAAACAAGATAAACGTGCATGTAGAAGATACAATATGTAAGCTAAGCAAGACAAGAAGACAATGTGTAAGCTAACATGTAAGAAAACAATGTAGACCGTAAAAGTACAGGTTGTAAACATGGGACATCACTCAGGATGTCACAAGACAATCAAGGCTAAAGTGGCCAAAAGCATACAATGTGCACACAAGACAAAGGGTAAATACCACAAACAATGACATCCAATGACTAGCAATGGAAAGAAAATAACAAGAAAACAGTGGAAGTAAATAGAATTTTAATACAAATGATTCACATGAAGCACCATTAGCATGTTAGAAATATAGAAAGGATGTCAAAGTGTGCATAATCTGATATAGTAGTGTGCTAGTAAGAAAAATAGTATACAATAAACAATAACACCTAAAGTGTGTACGAAAGTGGATGCCCCCAAGCCATCTGTTGTTGGACTTGGTAATATGTATTACACTAAGAATCCATACTACATGTATATCATCTATGTAAATCCTATGATCAAAAATAGAAATCAAGTGAACACACATGTGTATATAGAAAATATAATGACATACTAATGTATCTAGCTAACATGTGTAAGAAGAGTGTAACATGGAAGTATAAATGCAAACAAGAATCAATGCAACCAAGATATGTAATATGTTGTGGAAGTGGTGGAATATAATGCAGATGTGAGTATGATATGGGCAGTGTTCCCCCTTGAAGGAAATGTGAATGAGTATGCATGTGATGAGGTTCATTTATATATGTTCCCTCAGCAGTCGAGAATGAACCATAAAACAAGAGTGCTTTATCGGAAAATGGTTTGGATATGCATTAGAAATATTTGAGTCAATAAAGCGTAGATTGTCAGATTTTGAGTGAGTGTGGTAAGGTTAATTTTAAATGTAAGACCCTTGGAATTTCGAGTATGGACTATGGAACTAGAGTGCATCATATGGTAATGATTACAGCATGTAGAAGTAGAAGTAAGAAATGTGTATCGTGAATGCGTAGAGTGCACAGTGTGTATGATGCATGGTAAATGTTGTGTAGAAATATATGTCATGAATGTGTAGATGTGTGAAGTGTGTAGTGTGTAAAGGATCATGTGTATAGTATTCCCTCAATAGTAATGAGTGTGAATAGTAGCACAAGAATGCGTGTGAGGTTATGTATGTAGTAATGAAGAAACTAGTGTGATCCGTAGCACAAGTTCATATAATGATGCTTAGGAAATATTAAGTTGTGTGTAAGCACTTGAGTGTCATTAAGTGCATGAGATGATAGAAACATTTGTTAACAATGTAAGGGGGGAGAATAAGTGTGATGGCCCCAAGTGTTCCAATGATGGAGATCTATGTGGGAACATGAAGAGGTACCATACCATTGTGGGAGAGTGTCATTATGTCATGATAGAGAGAGAGTCCAAGACAATGGTAGGAAAGGAAACAGTACAACCATCAGATGGTGGAGGAGTTTGAAATGGGTCTTGAGGATCAAAATAAGGAATAGTTTCTTTGACAAAAATGATTGGCTGTTGAAGTGGTGAAATATTGGGTAATGTTGTAGCAAACTCAGTAGGAGGAGGTGTTGAACTTTTTTTAGAGGAGGTTGCTTAGGTTGACTTGATAGCACTGTAGATGACTTGAGAGGAGGTGGAATGAGACTAATTTTGAGATGCAATTGCTTAGTTTGAGTGGATTTCATAGGTAGTTCTTGAGTGATGGAAGAAGAAGCATTAGAAGTGATGACATGATGCTCATTATACATGGACGAATCAGATTTATAAACCCATTGAGATGTAACAAGTGGAGAGGACCATGTAATAGAATGTTGTGCAGTGAATGAGATAAAACCTTTACACTCAAGATGTTTGATTCTTCATTGTAAAGCATAACAATTACTTCCATTATGTTCTTTAATTCGATGATGATTGCAATATGGATGACCTTAATATTTTACAATCCTCTAAGGAGGATAACAATGAGTATATGGCAAGAAGATTAATTGATGAGCTATGAGCTATGGAAGTATATATTTTTTCTTAGCATTGAGATCATACTTGATAGGCGCATGGAGCGGAAATATTTGAGGTCCACTGACATGAGAACATGTAGAAGACAAAGAATGAAGATGAGAAGAAGAACTAACGGTATCCTGAGAAGTGTCCTTAAGACCTTGGATTTCAAATTTTAGAGATGTAATCATGGATTGCATAGCCTAAAATTTATCTTGAAACAAAGAATGTAGAGCTTGAATTTATTTGTAAATAGATTTATTAGAATCAGAACCAAGATAGTCATCAGAAAGACGATCGAAGATAGCACTGACTAGCAAACATCCATACATAAATACACATGATTTTCCCATGATTCCTACCATATTCTACATTCCAAAAAGCATATGCATTTTTTGGCACAATCTTGCTTTTTATATTCACAGTTGTCTACTAACAAGTTTGCATGCATAAAAAAGAAATATATTTGATTTTGCATGTCCCTCTGTAGCTTACATTCTAAAAGAACATGCATGTTTTTTAGCACAATCTTGCTTTCTACATGCATTAACAATCATATTAGTGTTAATGTGGATGCTGCAACATGATCATTGTGTTTTCTTTTGCCAACTTTTCCTTTTGGACTATTTGATTTTAGTTGTACTAACTATTGTCTAAGTCCAACTAATTTCCAACAATCTCGTAAATTTTGTGCATAACGTCCAAGGTGACCAACTAGTCTATTGTATTTATGAAACAATGTTGAAAAGTGACGTGAGAGAAATACT
This sequence comes from Taxus chinensis, assembly GCA_019776745.2. NCBI lineage: Eukaryota > Viridiplantae > Streptophyta > Pinopsida > Cupressales > Taxaceae > Taxus > Taxus chinensis. The sequence goes on along the minus strand of CM034152.1, from coordinate 198,851,817 downwards.
TATTGAAATTTCTTGCCTTATCAATGATATTTTGCATCTACCAATTTTCCATTTTCCCCTTGCACGTTCCATTGATGATAAACATTGACTCTCCTACTTCAAGTTGTGTATTTCCAAGAAGCGTGGCCTTGGTCATCCCATGCCAAAAAGACACCTTCTAACATGATGTTTGAATTCTTCCTTGTGTATATTCCCCCAAAATCTTTGACATCCTCGAGATGGTTTTGATAATGCTTATGGCACTATATTCTCTATGGTTTTGTTTTGAAGCCCCATCAAATTTGAGGTTGAACCACATGTTGACGGGTTTTCACATTCCCAATGTCATCCTTTTCTTTCCTTTTGCCAAGTCTTTTATCGAAGATAACTCTTGCATTATGCCAATTCATAAGGATGCTAGTTTCACTATGCTTGGCTTCTTTATTCTCTTCATAAGGATTCTAGTTTCATTAATGATATTTCTTTTGCCATCTCTAAAGATAGCGGAGGTGTACTTGATGTTGTTGAAGATCCCCTAGTTCCTTTCAAGCCACACATGCCTGCAAATTATGGCCAAATTCATTACTTTTATATCTATGAGGATATTTAGATTTAGTGGGCAATTCCATTGAATCACCCATGTACCTAAGGCTTTACCTCTTACCCAATTCGTGTTACCTTTTTCAAAAAAAATCCCATATGGTCTTGAAGAAGGGGCATTGGAGAAGAACACGATTATAGTCTTCTTCCTCTCTTTCACAAAGTAGGCATCTATTAGGCCCACTAAACCCATTTTTGCTTAAAGTGCTCACATGTGAGGATTTTCCCAATGCAAGGAGATCCAAAGGAACATTTTCGCTTATGCCTAGGCTTTGGTGGTGTATATCTTTCTCGAAACAACAATAGCCCTAAAAATTCGTATATTTTGGGCCAGACTCTCATATTATATTTCCACCGAGTAGTTCTTTAGGATGCCACCCCAACATGTCCTCATCCTCAATGCTTGTGATTATGTAATTTGCTAATAAGTTATTCATTTTGATGGCGGATTCTTCAACGATGCCTCAAAGATTTTTTGCAGTCTTTTTTCCTCTTTCTCTTGGCCTACATTGAAATTGGCCTAATGGTAAATAACTATATATCTGATTTGGCCTATTGGTGAAAAACTTGTGCTTTTGAAGGAGAGGTCACAAGTTTGCGTCATGTAGGAGGTAGGGTATGTATACATTGTATTTAAAACATAGGTATTTCCTACATACTTGGAGTACAAGGTGTGTTATAGGCCACATGTAGACCCAATTATACATCTCCCGACATTGTGGACTATAAAAGGTTCTTTCCTTTCCTTGATCAACCCCATTGTGGATGCTTTAATCCAAAAACCTTTAACATTGCTACCTCAATTGTGGATGAAATAGTTTTTGACTCTTTTGAGATCTTCCTCATGTTTTAAAGAGGCGGGTCTAATCCACTCTTCATCTAGAAAGTTAATTTTGATTCCTTTCTTGAGCTTCTAGAAAACATGGCTTGAAATGAGGTGTTCAACCTCGCTCATGCAATTTCACATAGTAGATCTTGTGGGGATATTGTTTATAGGAACAAAACTTTCCGACACCCCCCAAATCTAGGGATTTTTTCATGAGAGTACATCGCGATCCTTTATTATTGTTTTAACCTTAAATTATAATTAAATGGATTTTTGATTAGGTTTGAATCTTGATTAAATAAATGTGCAATTAGATTTTATATATAAATGCTTCAACATTCCAATTTGAGAGTACATGTAAATGCTCTAAAGAAATGATATTGAATTAAGTCACATGCTAAAATACTATAAAACATAAGAGGATGAGTTGACTTGGCAAGGTGATCTAGATCTAGAATTGGGTCAAACAGGTTGTGCTAGTTCTGAGATTTTTTTGTCTTTAGAATTGAGCTCTAAAATCTTATTGGACATTAGCGTCACATTTAAACAATAGCGTGTGATGCTTCTATCTATTATGAAACACGTGTTTGGGTTTGTTCTATAGTTACACTCCAATTTGGGTTGTTTCGTCTCTTCCTTACAATTAGATAACAAAAAAGAACTGTATGGTTGAGTTAGACTGCGGATGGTGGAAAACTCCCTTTATTGATTTTGACCAAGTGTTGCACTACATTGCTCAAATGAGGAGCTCAAACTCCATGTAGTTCTCTTAGTGTAAGTACAAGTGTTTATGCAAATCTAGGTAGCCACCCCCTATGGTTGCGAGCTAAGTGTAATTTAGATGTACCCTTCATGCATGCTTTATGAAGTGTTATAATTGAGTGCCAAAGTAGAGTGTTTGTAGATAGATAATAATATAGAAAAGACCACTTTAAGTGTTGTTTTGATAAGTAGATACTTGACAATGCTTGATTTGACTTTAAGATGATCTTCACTTGGCTTGGTATGATCCTAACATGGTTTGGAGTGCTTTAGACTTGAATTTAGGCTGCTCCCAATGTTTGCTCTTGATTTAGAATTTTTTAAGGCAACTTTGCATAAGACTTGAAAGATATATATTGGGCAATGCTTGAGAATGCCATGTGAGTAAATGGGTGTGTTAATCTTGATTCTATACCATTCCAAGGGATATGATTTCACATTAAGGACAATTTAGGCAGGGAAAATAAGATAACTATAAGAAATCATACCATTTGGGCTTCACAGACATTAACATTGAACAATACGTGTCTGTTCAAAACTAGACAATAGTGTGTAGGAGGACAAAACATTAGAAGCGAAGATCTGGAAGTGCATATCAAGTGGTGTAGAATATTCATAAGTACTTAGATCATTCCTATAGGTCTAGTGCAACAAAGTGTGAGATTCTAAAGTGTTTACATACCTCAAGAAATAGTGGGATAGTGCGTTTAACCTTTGTGTGCATAGGTCATGACTAAGGGATATGTGCCAAATCAATAGTGTCAAGTACCTAATTACCAATAAATGAATTTCCCCCCTTTAATCTATATAATAAATGAATTTTTCTAGATTTAAAGAAAGACACACTTGAGTGTGTAAACATATTGTCTTTGCTCGATTTCTTGAATGGTCATAAGATGCCCCCAAAAGTGCAATTTGCAACACAAGAGTATAGTCAATCTTGATATAATGAAAAATGAAACTTTAACTCTAGTTATATATTGAATTTGACTTGAAATTTGAAGTTTGTAAAGTAGAAGAGAAAAAGGAAGGAGTACACTTGTGTGTGTAGATCCAACTCTTCCCTGCAGAAGTAGACCATGTCCCATTGTTAAGGCATGTGGAGATGAAGGTTGTATCAGCAAAAAATGGAGAATTGAGCGTGATGAAATCCTCACTTTAAAGGAGGCTGGGGGCGTAGTTTTCCAATCCATAAATGTCAAGAGGGTAGAGTAACAATAAAAGTAAACCAGAAGTAGTAAGGCATATTATAACAAAAACTCAAAGAAAGGAGAAACCACAGGGGTCCCACAAACTGAAATGCCATGGACATCAAGTGTTACTAAACCCTAACACGTCTCATTTTAAACCACTTCGTACAGACAGATGTAGGTTTGTAATTCTTGAAAGTGTTGAAATTGAAATGCTTGAAATAAAAATATTAACATATAAATTGATCAATCTATAAAATGTAAACATGCTTATTACATTTTTCCATAAATTGTAGTGAATACATGTCTCAATAAATGATTTTTTGTCTGAACCACTATAACTTCTTGAATTTTGCAATAATCTATATTTCTGACTACTAGATTTGAGATGGACAAAACCATAAAAATATAGGACACTAGTGTCCCATGATCTTATCCAGGAAGCATGGTATTGTCACTAAATAAAAACTGCACTTTCCCTTATTTGTAATCTTGTAAGCTTATTTCCCATATTCATATATTAAGAAATTCTTATTTGTGTACTTTATTTACATTGATGTTTTTGTAAAAATCGTGTTGAATGCCCTTTCTTTAAAGGTGAGATAGATAAGATGTATACACACTCAATTGAAAAGAATTGAAGTGTCGCCTTGTCAAATATAACATATAATCATTGTTGGAACATATAGGTGTTTGTGAATAGCCATAATGTAGAACCAACCCTGTAAGAGCATGTATGGTAAACATCATGTCATAAAGAGATAACATACACATTAATCATACAAGCACACAAGCTCACACACAAAGTCGTGAATAATGTCATATAGAAAGGGAAAATGGTTGCATACAAGGGGGAAACACGTCACATTCACAATAGGCCAAGGGCCACACAATCGAAGGCAACTTGAGGCCACAAACAAGGGATGTCAAAGAGTCAAACATACATAGATAAGAAAAGGGCCACACACATGCAAGACAAGAAAATAAACAATCTAAGATCTAAAACCGAAGCAATGTCAAATCATTTGAAACTTGTGCAATCACACAACACTACTTGTTTAGTTTCATGCATTTGTAATCAACTAAGTGCATCCACTTATTTGTGTTTTAATAATCGTTTCCATATTCTATTGTACAATTTGCTAATGAACGTATATTCTAATTCATGCATTAAAATGTTTACTAATTAACTTGAATATAATACATGTTTGTAACCCTTTGACAATTAGATAAATAAGAACAAATTAACTCGATAAACTCTTATTTATTTATTTAAGTTTTAATCCCCGTGATAGGTGCACATGCTGCATTGAAATACTTGATGAAATTCCAATAAAACTTGCCGACCCATGAAAATTGTATGCTTTAAAAGCACTTCTTGGTGATGACTACTACTATTTCATGGATCCATCTTCAAACCTACATGGGAAATCACAAATCCCAAATACATAAGCTCTTCTTGCATAAAACAATACTTTTTAAAATTTATAAAAAAAATTCTCCTCCAATCACTCCAACACTTGCCTCAAATGCACCAAATGTTCTTCTCACGTTCTATTGAATATTAGACTATCATCAAGGTACATGATCACAAACTTTCCCAAAAATGATTTTAAGGCTTCATTCATCAACCTAATGAAATTACCGGTACGTTACTCAATCCCAATGACATTACAAGCCACTCATACAATCCTTATCACATCTTGGATGTGGTCTTCTACTCATCATCCTCTCTTATGTGAATACGGAGATATCTACTATTCAAATTAAAATCTTCTTAAAGTATCTTGCAAAACTCAGACAACCCATCATGTCATCCATGCACAAAAATGGAAACCTTTATTTGATGGTGATCTTATTGATTGCTCGAAAATATATACACATAAACCACTCACCACCTTTCTTCAGTGCTAGAATTATAGTACTACACACATGATTATATTCTCTTTGATCACTTGTCTATCCAATAGCTCATGAACTTCCTTATGTATTTTTGCATTCTCTTAGTGTGTCATGTCCTGAATGCTCCCTTATTTGGAAAACTTGATCATGGGATTAAATCCATGTTATGATTTATGTTTCTCACAGGCATTAACCCTTCTAGTAACTCGCTTGATACTATTTATTTAAAATGTCCCAACATGTCGTTAAATTTGTGTGACATTGTTTCATTTCTCTTTTCCGTTGTATCCATGATCTTATTTTTTGTGGGCTTCAATATGAAAACAAAACATGCATTGTTCTGCTTCACCTCACTCAAGAGTTACTTCCCTAGAAGTAACAAAACCTTAGACCTTTCTCCACTACTCCGTCTTTGTCTCACATTGGGTTTAGAGTGTATTATTTTTCATCCTTCTCCACCTTGTAGGTGTTCTTACAACCATCGTGTTGTGCCTTATGATCAAACTTCCATGACCTTCCAAGAAGCACATGACATGTTTCTATATGAATTATGTTGCACCTAACTTCATCTTCTTATCTCCATATCTAGAACTTGACCAAACATTTCTCAATCACCCATAGTTGGTGTTCCTTCTACAACCATGCAACTTTTTAAGCATTAGGATGAAAAATTCTCTCCAACCCCAACTTATCTACCATATCTCATAAAACCAAATTATTTTTGCTTCTGTTGTCCACTATCAACTTGCAGAATTTAACTCCCCACTTACATACCACTCAAAAAAAGTTATTGTTTTTTTTTGGACCAATTTCTTCTTTTGTCAGTTTTAACAATACATGCTTGAACATAAACACCTCTCCCATGTTTGGGTCTTGTTAGTGACTTGATAAATCATCTTTTCTATCCTATACAATGTGTGCACTTACATTCCTATATTTTTCATCACTAGAGGCATGTGGGAACTCAATAAATTTGTGTCTTGTCTCTCCACAACTATAAAGTGTATTTTTGAATCTACAACCTCTTATGTGTATAAAGGATAGTTTCCCCTTGGATGTATTTCATCTTCCCCTAGGTCTTCCTTCATTGTGTGGCGTTGAATTAGCCTCACTTTCTTGATGTTCATAGTTTCCCATGGTAACATTAATCCTAAATTGAAATTCACAATCTATTCATATATTTAGATATTTTTTGTATCATATTATACATGACTATCTCCAACGGGTAGTCGATATTACTCTTCAGTGTACTCCTTCACACTGAGGTTTATCTGTCACAAGTTATACAATTTATTAAACAAGCCGAGTCATTAAATTTTTGACAATAGTTTTTCTTTGAGCTTTTCTACCATTGTATCCCATGTCCTTATCTTTAGCTTACCTCTTTGCATTATGTTTTTCTAGATATGCTCCGACCAAAAAATTGCATGACTCTTAAATTTCATGTATGAAAAATTGAATCTCATGGGATATTCCATGTCCTCATACTCAAAATATTGCCAAAGTTCCTTTGTCCAATCGATGAGCTCTTCTAGTTTAAAACTTCTAGAATGACTTGAGGTGTCAAATCTTGTCTTACTCCCCATCCTACTAATTGCATGTGAAATCATATATTTTGATCCATCAAATTATGTATGTTCTTCCTCATTCGTGGCCTATGTTATTTTTTACACGAGTACTCATTCATTATCATTGTGATCCTCTACTACTACACCTCAACTTGACGCAACTTCCATATCCTACAGATAGACATGCATATTTATCATCAATTGGGCCAAGTCCTTAATTCTTGCACATTAATATATGCAAACTCTTATGACATTTATTTTGTGTGACATTAATTGTGTTTCCTGAAAATAATGAGAGATCTATGACCTTCGCAACCTTCACACCTTCCTAAAAATATTCTTGCTGGAATATATTTGCAACAATTTTCTTCTCACAATAGAAAATGTGGAAATCACCAATGCTTGTTGTGCAATCCTCTCAGCTTCTGCCCAATAATTATTTGTCATAATATGTCCATAATGATTTTTCTACCCACACGTGCAAATGTGAAAAACTACTAGTATCCACTATGTTTTAACTCACAAGGAGAGAAATCCTTTCTTTGATATGAAAATGATGCATACGTGGTTAAGGATCCCAACAAAGAGGATCCTTATACCACACAACCCTCAAAGATTCACATGGAATTATACAAATAAGTATAAAAACACATAACAAGATCAAGCAACAAAAACAAAACATCAAATATATCGTTTTAAATAAGAGGAACAACACACACACACACATGGACCAATGACCAATGATGCAACCTTAACAACACATTTAGAAAATTGTAGCGAACTGATGTCTACACTAAGACCAAATATTAGACTTGCGAGCTCAAATATTGTCGACCAACAACTACCTTCCTAAGGAAATTGGACTTTGTTTATGTAGGCGTGCAAGCTACCCAATGCTACATTGAAATTAGTTACTAAACTCCTAAAGTTATGGAAAATTACAAAGATAAGGCTTAAAGGACCCATCTTAAGACTCAAAGTGTAACTAGTCAACTTATCTGTGATCTTCATAATATCTTCTCACCTCCATAGTTATTAGCATATTATTCTAGTACTTCACAACTTCATTAGTGTTTTGTAGCTTCCCGTAGCACCTTTCAGCTTTAGTAGTGTTCTGTGACTTCCCATAGTGCTTCATGGCTTCATTAGTGTTCCACAACTTTAGCTAATACTTTGTAGCTCGGTAACAACATAGATGTTACAGAAATCTATCTAATTGTTTTTGGTTGATAAAGGGTTGCTTGTGAACTTAGATGTTCTTGTATTAAATTTCAAATTAATTTATTGGAATTTTATGGCTTTTTAAAAATAGGATGTCGAGTATATTATTTTAAAGTTTCAAATTAATTTGTTGTAATTTTATATTTTTAAATTTTTTTTGACATGTATCCATAAAGTAGTGGTATAGTGAAAATCGATGCCTCTTGGTAATGGGAAGTTCGTGATTCAAATCTCATTTAGTGGGCGGGTGTGTTATGATAATGTAGTCTAAATGCTTAAAAAACCCTTTAACTTTTTAAATATGTTTGGAATTTCAAATATATTTGTTGTAATTTTATGGTTTTTAAATAGAAAATGGAGTATATTCCCTTAAAATTTCAAATTGATTATTTTAATTTTATAGTTGTTAAAATTACTTGATTGAATATATTATCTTAATATTTCAAGATAATTTATTATAATCATATAACTTTTTAAATGATACATGGATATGGTTTGTTTTGTATTCTATATATATGCACTATAGAAATAGAAGGAGGGGAGTCGAATTGAGGGGACAAAAACATGACACACCAATTTTCCATCCTCAAACAATCCATATTTTCCACACTAAACCAACATTTGATAGATCATCCGACCTCGAGCAATTTGATTCATTGGGAGATTAGATAACAGATAGGGAACCCTCCCTTCATCCTCAGGACCTCAACATAGTGATAATAGTATAGCGGGAAGGTCCTCAAAAATCTATTGAGGCTATTGTCTAAAATCTTAGGATTAGAATTTCATATTAACAATATAGAATTAATTCAAAAAAAATGTTTGAGGGCTAACTCTTGTTGGTAATCATCTTGAAATTTGTATATACATTAGTACACATGCATCCCTGGGAGGTGGAATGGATTCGTCAATAGAATATTTAAGAGAAGTTACACATTTATTATGTATTTTTATAATTGTATTTCAATTAAACATATAATACCAATTTTACTTTTTAACCATAATGATATAACAATTTATTCATTTTAAATGAAATAATGTTTGTACAATATTTGGTGAAATCTTCCAAATATGAGTTGTATGAGTACACGTTTTACAATGGATTTACACACCTTCATCTATTTGGGTAGATTGTGCTAAACATTTTTCCAATACTAGAAGATGGCCCAATTTTCTATACTTACTATTTAGAAGAACATATCATTGTTTATGATATGGTAAGAAAATTATCTCACCATTTTAAAACATTTTTTTGCCCATTTCCGTACAACAATATTTGTGCCCTAAAGTTGTTTGTCTAGTTCAATAGGATGGATTCTTTTGGAACATTTATTTGAGAATTATGGTTAGTTTGATGCCACTGCTCTAAAATTTGTGCAAGAAATATTGAGTTTTTGTGAATTGAGCTTGACAAAAATTTCTCTGCTAAAAAAGTAGTTGTCCCTATGCATTGAAAGAAAATGTTATTAAACTAAATCGAAATGTGTAACTATTTTTTTCTTAGTAATATAATTAAATCTAACAAAATATACATTCTTGACAAAGAGGTCAAATCTTTTGTTGTGTTGTTTTTTTATTGTTGAATTTCTATATGTACAATAAGAAAATAGTAACTGACTATTTAAGTTTTTTTTTTTTCTTAAAAATGAGGATATATAAAATATTGTAAAAGGATTTTGAATTATATGTGAGATTATGCAATGACATTTGCATAGATACATTTTGTATAAAGAGAGTAATTCTAGGTGAGTCTCTTCTTTCTTTTTGATAATATCGTAGGGATTTCATTTGATTTTGGAGTAGCATTCAAGAGAGAATGTAGGTTCTAAATGAAGGCTTGTCATGGATTTAACTCTAGACATAGATGTAAATGTTAGGTCTGTCTTTCAATTTTATCAATATCAACAATGGCTCTAGTTATTGTAAGGCCATGAACAATGATTTTTGTATAATGGTTGCCCATGCCATGAAGAGCAATATTTCTCTAAGGTTGCTCCATGATAAAGGTTTAGTTGGTTTAGTTTTTGGGTTACTTTGGTCTCATGTTGAACCAATGAAGTTATCAAATCTTGCCATGACATTATGGCATTCTAGGGGTTTAGATCCGATGGGTAAACAATATTTTTGACCTTTTTAAGAGATCCATTGACAAGACCAATTTGAATCCAAAAAATTGTTGTAAGCATGAGTCTTTGATGTTTTCTAAGTAATATATTGGGGTAAAGTTTCTTGTTGTTAGTATCAAAATATGATTTATATTACATATTTATTGCAATATTGAGTGCCACAATTAGATCTAGTAGTTTTAACATCTTTTTGTTATATAAAGTGACGAGTTCGTTTGATACAAATAAGTGCATTGATTGGCCAAAATCTTCTTATTGAGTTGTTTGTTTTTTTGTGTGCATGTCATTAATACTTTATAGTCATGTTGTGTTGGTTTTACATTTCATATGTTATGTAATGCATGACAAAATTGAGTTTGAGTCATAGTATCATCTAATTGTCAAAATATTGTTCGTAATGTAATAACCATATTAAATTTGTGTTGTGATATTTTACAATTAAATTTGATGTGTCGATAGGTTTGGCCATAACAGACGATAGTTGTATAGTATCAAATCATTTTCAAACCATCTGAAAATTTACATAAGCAAACTGGTACGGTTCTAGTCATGCGACTTCAGAAGTAAACTCTTTATAAACTAAACAACTTTATCTTTTAATTAAAAAATATCCCAAAAAAACAGTGGGAAGCTCTATTTCACAACAATATTGTGACAAAAATTATGAAGCCCCATTCAAGAGGCTTTAGAAATCTACTAAAAATAATTATTATTGTAAGAAAATTTAGGAATCCAAGGGAAGATGTTCAGAAAAATGAGGAAGCTCTTCACGGGAGGCTGTGATGAGAGACTGTTCACGGGTGGTTGGGCGTGATGGCAGGACGACCGCATAAGCAGTCTGCGCCGTGGAAAACGTGCACGCCAAACCACTTCAAATACATATGAATACAAATTTTTTAGCCAAAGTGTTGAACAGAGAAAAAGAGGCGGCTACATAGGTTGAAGGAAATAGTGAGGGTTGCATGCCTGCAAAACGGGCATCCACTTCCCTGTCCAGGAGTGTATTTGGTGTTCTCCCAGGTTAGCGTTCCACTCCTTTTCATAACATAAAGCAAGCAAACAATACATTTACAGTAGTTTAGTGGGACATCAATTTGTATTTGGTCATCCTTAGCAGTGGAAGTATTATTTGGTTCGGAAATTCTGATGGAAACCTGTATTTATACCATCAATGAAAGCTATAAGTTTATTGGGTAGTTATTCAATTTTGCCCAGATGCATGTAGAGAGAAAGTAAAGGAAAAAAACCTGTCATATTTTTAGGACCTTCCGTATTCCCTGTGTTATGAAGTTCTCTTATGTATTATGTTGCAAATAGTGTTAGTTTTGGAACGATTTTACTTTCTCCGTGTTTGAAATTGGAAAATAAATAAATGTTGTTTTTTACAAGAAATTGTATTTCAAGTGTTGCTTAAATCTCAAGCATAACTTTATATTCCCGTTTCTAGAATTTATTGGTGTCCAAATTCTTAGATACACGTTATTTTTTGCAACTCTTGCAAATTGTACACTTTTGTTCTTAAAAAGACATTTCTTGATAAATAGCATTGCTTTTGCCACCCTCGTGTTTTGTTTATGGTTGAAATTGGGAAAAAAAGCGTTGCCCAAACAAATTGTATATACTTTCTTCCATGTTTCTCAACTTTCTCAATTTGTGCCATCTTAAACCAATGTTTCTTGTTACCTTTGTGGTAATAATACTTTTTCCTGTCTCGTGCGGCAACGTCGCTGGGACGGTCGAGGTACATCTTGGAGACGTCTAGACGTCCCTGACGTCCAACGTCCCTTGCAACTACAACATCCTTTTTTTATATGCATGTACAATGTTTAACTCATTTATTGTTTATTTTATTATGTGAAATGTTTAACATTCGGTATTCTCCATGAATATATGCATGTACAGTGTTGCCTAATTAAGCCTTAGGCAAATTAGACAGTTGCCTAGGGCGCCAGCCGTCAGGGGGCCCCTGAATCTAAAAAAATTCTTTTTGTTGGTTAATTTTGGAACTTAACTTTAAAATAATTTATCTGAAGACTTAATATTTATCAACCCATCTATAGATATTATTGTATAGTAATATAAATTTCACGCATACACATAAAAAAAATTGTAATATTTTTTTAAAGTAAAAGAAAATATCACATATTTATAAGCACATATGATTTTTTGGGTATTGTTACCTATTCTCTGATGTAGCTCCAAATTATGTAGGTTTGTTACTGTGTAATTTGTTCTAGGAAAAGGTTAATATATTTTTTATAATGGTGTTGGTGTATCTAGTAGAGGTGAGTATAATTAAAGGAAAAAAGTATTTAATTTTCTGTTCTTAATTTTTTGGGGAAAATTTCTATTATTTTGTTATGGAGGAATCTGTAGGCCTAGTCCAAATACGACTCTTTATAAAACCATGTGAGCTACATAAACATTTTTGTTTCTTTGCAAAAAAAATGGTGCTTTATTTCAGGATAGAGTTCATGTCACCTACTTGGTAAGGCTAAATTAGACTTGTAAGAAGCCCTGTATAAAATATTGTATTTTTTCCTATGATTAATTTTTTCTATCCACAGTATATTTTTTATCCTTCTGTGATAATTTAATAATATATTTTTATTATTATTTTATTATGACCATGATGTAAATTTAAAAATACAAAAATATAGACATACTTTATTTATTTACTTTATAGAAAAATATTAAATAAATTTTTTAGGAGGGCGCCCACTCAAACTATTGCCTAGGGCGCTCTCGACCTTTACTTCGACCCTAACGTCCAAACGTCCCCATCGTCCCCTGAACGTCCTCCACCTTCCCCAAATGTCCCCAATACGTTTCCTACCACCCTGCCTATTTGGAAACATGGGAGAAACGTTTCGTCCACATCCCCAAGACGTCCAGAACGTCTCGCACTTGTATTTTTTGGGGGGACGTGTCCCTGCGTAACACTAGTACATCATCTTGTTTTCTATCTTATAATATACATTGCACGTATACAAATTAAAATTTTAAGATGACAATTTATTTCCTAAATATTGTTTTCCCTTTGTAAATAAACTTTGTATATGAATCTCAACATATATTGCACATACCAAAAAAAATGAAATTTATTTAAATCCTTTGAAAATCAACTTGTTTTCTATCTTTAAAAATTATTTTGTTTTTGGGGCTACATTATCCATCTGCAATTATCTAATTTCCGTATTGTTACGTTCTTGCCTCTTTTAATTTTATTTTTCAAAACTACAACTTTCCAATATTAATTTCAAATAATATGTTGCTCCAAAATTTGATTTTTTTTTGTTTTCAATTCTTTATCTCTAACATTTATCTAAACCATTATGTTATAATTGGGTTTTTTCACTACAATCATACTATACCTTTCAATGCCTTCTCCCAAAAATAAAGCTTGGAGGTGTGAATATTGCGCTCGTAGTAGAAATCAGATTAATGAACAACAACGCCACTAATACCATCAATGTAGAAACAGATTAGGTACTCATACAAACAATATGTCTTCTCCATCTCATCTGCAAGTGCCTTCATACACTCCAACCGAAGAAAACCAACCTTTCTTTCAATCATCAAATGTTTTTTCCCATCCCTCCTCCCCTCAGCTTTTGAAAAAACCTCATTTGGCTCCCACAGTACCCTTTCTCCCTCCCCACTTACTTTCTGCTAATACGAATTCCTCATCTATATCCCCTTCTCCCTTATCTACAATGCATTCCCTTGAAACTCCTGCTTGTTTCTCCACTCCTCCCACCCTTTCTTGTTGTCCAAACAAAAGTTATTTTTCCGCTCTTACAAACAACCTTCAAATCCAAAACTGAATAACCAAAATGCCTCATCCTCTCATCCACAAGCACCAAGTCCCTTCCAAGTTGATTCTCAATTTTTGCAAACCCATCAATGATTCTACTAAAAAAATAGATTTACTATCACAAACCCATACGTGTTCTGTATGCCTCGAAAGTTATCCAGGATTGAAAACTAGATTCTCAAATGCAATACAGACTTGCAATAGATGCCTTTCCAAACGATCAGCTGGATACTGTTTCACTAAGTGGAAAAATATGGATCATAGGGAGCAACCTGCTTGTTTATGCACACTTACACAAGTAGAAGAAATGCTTATAGCAATAGTGAATCCAATTTTACAACTTAGTCATGCACGCAGATGCCAATACAAATACAGTGGGCATACATCATCTTTCCCCATAACATACTTCCATCACCAAATACCTACCCCGACGTATTTCTGACCTAGACATACAAGACAAGGATCAGAAGAAAATACCTACAACTTTTATGTCAGCATGTCTCGTGTCATGGAAGCCTTGCATTATAAAATAACTCACGATCCTTACTACAAAGATGTGTTGCTCGATGAAACAACTCTTACTTCCTTATCCCCCATCCCTAAAAATGTTTCTTCCCTCCTCCGCAATCTTCTCGTTCAGATTCCTCGATTTGAAGACTATATATCCTCTAAAGAATTTACGATCCAATTTAGTGCATGTGAGGAACACCAACCATCATCTTAATTTTGTGTCATTTTTCCCTAATATAGGAACAAAATATGAAGAAATACAAAGGTATTTTGTTTCTCAAAGTCAAGGTTCTCCTTCCACTTTTCCTTGGCAAGAAATTAGTTTGTCACCTATAAATGAATACAATATAGAAGAGTTGTTCCCTATAATGTTTCCATCAATGTTTCCAACAGGGAAAACAATGTTACAAGCCACGGGGGGTTCACTTAGTAAAAAATATGTATAGCATGTTCGTTTGAAGGGTATTAAAGAATACCCTTAATTCTAGTTTCTACCTCTAATTATTCAATTGTTAATGCCCCCTCCTGTTATATTATTATTAGAATGAAAATACCCCCTATTTTTTCCATGTACCTTACTTACCTATTTTTCCATGACAATTTTATTTACCCCTTTTTATTTCTACCCTAATATATTAAACAGAAATTATATCATATTACTCACTCAATTTTCTTTTCTAATATGCATTTTCTCTTACTTTATAAATGTTAAGCTTTAATCATTTATCAATAGTTCTTCAAATAATTAAGATGGTGAAATAATATCACTTGTGTTGAAAAACATACTCAATCATAGTTTCTTACCATCTTATTATTTCTTGGTTAAGAATCTCTTAATTGAGATTTCTTTATTCAAAAAGAGATTATAATTTAACTTTATGAATACACTCCTTAGATTGAAATTTTAAGGTATTTAGTTTTAAAAACTAGGGTTCGAATGTTTTAGTTTTATATTAAAATTAAACCTCCCTTTCCTGTGACCCACTCCTCTAACCTACCCCTAATACTTAATTCAAAATATTAATAAATTAAACCCTTTCACCCCCTCATGTTTATCGGTATATTGTCTTTACTTTTATTAATTTTAATTACCTCAATATGAACTCACATGATAGGATATTGCCTAGCTAATTAACCCCCTGTGAAACAAGCATGCATCAAAGATGTTCAAATGCATGAGTATGCTCTTCACTTGATATGATAGAGTCACTTTGGCCACCATCCACGATTCAAATATTTTTTGCAGAACCTCATGATGTGACATCGTAGACAAGAAACAACCGTTCTTTTCATGAAACAAAACATTAAGGATGCTCTTCCAACAACAATAAAGGATCTTCAACAAAGGTTGCATGACTTTCCCACTGACGACCTTCCAAATAATTTAATGACATTTGGCTCGAACTTACAAGGGACTAGATCTTTTTGGGAAAAAATCACACTGCATTAATAGACATGGTCATATAAATTGATCCTCCAAATCTATTCTTCACATTTACTACTGTTGAAACAAAGTGACCTAACTTGTAAAAACTTATGCCAAGAATTGGACACCCATGATGCACAAGAATATAACCTTTGGAAAATCCTCAACGTTATCTCCAATCCTCATCGTGTTTCATCCTACTTGCACCATAGATTCACAATCTTCCATGAAAAGGTTCTGGGAAAAACAATTAGGAGCAAAAGACTACTAGTACAGGTGAATTCCCAAGAAACTACCTCTCTTTCTTTTTGTGCCCATGTTTCCTTAATCTCATTTTGCCTTCACTTTATTTTGCTAGGTATGAATGACAACATAGAGGATCCACCCATGGTCACAATTTTTTATGGCTAAAGGGAGCACTTGACGTTTAATCCTTAGATTGGACAAATGAAATTGCAGTTTCTGAAGCAAAACAATTCTTTGACCAATATGTTTCTGCATGGAATTCATGACCAAGCTTCCATAGTAATGCCACGGTCTCTCAACCGGTTCTTGAAACCCCTTCCTGGTAGAAACGTCTTCAATATGTACTACTATCTCGGCTACTAACTATGAAGAGCTTCTAAACTGTGTTCAGAGACACACCAAATGTTCAAAAGATACATGCTTGTGGAGAAAAATTAATTTACTTCAATGTCGATACAATGTGCCTTGGGAAATATAACTCCAATCATCGCTCTTTGTTGACATAGATGGGAGAAAAAAATACCTTCCTTCACATTTAATGATAACAGATTGAACATCCAAAACCCCCACATGTTTTCCATTTGGTGAGAAAATGTTGACTACCATCATGTCCTATCCACCCATGTTGTTCTCAAATATATTGCCATGTAATGCATCTAAGAAAGAGCAACAATCTAAAACATACCATCATATGCTATCAAATATTTCAATTGGAACACATTTTGATGATCCCTCCTCTGTTTCCTTCAAAAAGGTCATGATTGAAAGCATTGTCAACCATGACATCAATGCACAAGAATCTTGTCACATGCTATCAAAATTTCCATTGGTTATTTGTAGTTGCCCTTTTGTCTCATTTAATGTGGGAAAGAAGATCTTACGCAAGGTCTCCCAAGATGCATCTAGCCCTCTTGCCGCATCTAACTTCATTGATGCTTACAAGACACACCCTCCTTCAATTGATTCCCTCTTACTTATTGAAGTTTCTCACTTCAGGTCTTATGACGTATAAAAATCTAATAGTAAATGGAAAATATGGTTTTGCAGTTGTGGTACGTGTGTATCCCCAGTACTTGAAATCCCACCAAAAGATTCTCCTTCCCTTGAAGGCTTTTGTTAGAGTGAACTTATGTTCTACAGACCATTTCGCAACATACTTGTATATATTGGTTATTCCACTACAAAAATTACTAAAAATTGGAACTCCTTCTAGCTCTCATATCATCCATAGCATGTTTCTCACAGAAATTCCACACCTTCCTCATATTTTGAAGACTCGTCTAATGATTTTTTCCTTGATATTAAACCTATACAGTTAGATGAATGAAAAATCTTGTCACAACTCCACTCCAACAATACTATAAATCTTAATGAACTTGGAATGCTTGGACATCATGATTTTGACACCAATAACAATTTTTCCTACAATGACGTTCCTTCTACCTTGCAAGAAATTGCTCCAAGCTTCATTGATTTGAAACGAATATCCATTATCATCCCCCAAATTTAACCTTACAATCTTGCAACAACATTATCTTTGTCATCAGATCAATAACTGGCACTCCACATTATTCTCAAACACTTCCACAACATAGACATGGTTCCACCATTGAAACTGATCATAAAAGGTACAATCGGAACATGAAATTCCTTCCTCATCAATGCAATCAAATATGCACTTTATTCAAATGTTGGTCAATCTAAATCACCTTTATTTTTGCTAGCTCACATTGGTGTTTCTTCCTTCAACATTTTTGCCTCTACAATACATGCATGCCTATGCATACCTATTGAGGATATAGAGCCACTCGAAGGAAAATGACTCTCTACCTTCCAAGAAAGTTTCAAACATGTGTAATATGTTATCATTTATGAAATGAGATTCATAGGGCCCAAATTTATTGTCCTTGTTGACTAGCGGTTGCGAGAAGATTTTCCACACAACAAAACAAGCTTTTTTAGTGGGAGATCCATGATTCTCATCGGAGACCTTGGTCAACTGCCTCCTATTAATGAAATTCCTATGTATGTTGGTATCTCTCATGGCTCTATCTTATGGCAAAGCTTCAACAAATATATCATTTTGTGAACAAGCTTCCATAAAATGGACCAAATCCTGTACAAATATCCTTCCGCTAACTATTGCTCAACATTTGAAATGCTAACCCACAATTCAAGGATTGGGATACCCTCATTTATCGAACAAATTCCTTCCTGTTTGAGACTGGATTCTTTATTTCTGCACTTCCCCGCATTTGTTCGCAACAAATGAATTAGTTGACAAGCACAATAAATAAATGTTGAAGTCTTTAAATTCCCCAATTACAAGATGCAATATTGTATATCCACGAAAAAAACACTACACGAACCAAATGATGATCAGTTGCAAGGAAGAAATCTTCTTTGCAAGGATCAACTAGTTATGCTTATTGTTAACCTTTGGGTTGAAGATGGACTTGTCAATGGTGTTATTGGCCAACTTGTGTCTGTTGAATAAAACATAGGCACAAAACCTCCAGATTTTCCTTCTTTTGTCGTTATCCATTTTGATAACTACACTGGTCTAACTTGGGATTGTAGACAACCCCTTCATGTTCCTATCCCTCCCATCACAAGAGGGAACCGAACACAACTTCCTTTAAAAATAGCTTGGGTGTTTACAATCCACAAAGCACGAGGACTGATATTACACAAAAAAAAATAGATATTGGAGGAAATGAAAGACAAGGTATTACTTTTACAAAAATATCTAGAGTTCACACCCTCAAAGATATGTGTATATCTCCTCTTTTCTCATTCCAAATATTCTCCAAAATGTGCATTGGCCCATATTTCACAATTTGTAAAAAAGAAGAACGCCTACGTCTTATGCAAACAAGACAAGAAATTCTAACTTGAAGGCTCTGACAACACTCACTTGCTCCATCTCATTCCCCTTCTCTTTCTACTTTCTCCACTCTATCCCCCAAATAAGAAATGTCAACTTGTACGAGTTATTTGAGATAGCTACACTAGAAATTTTGTAGCATTTTGAGTCTAGTTTCTAAATTACTATTTTTTTAAATGGTTAAGTGCAAGTGGGTTAATGAGCTAAAATTTCAACATGTGCTCCTATTTTTGCAAAATCATAATAGATAGTCGGTTGTGCCCCCTCATTTTTTTAGCACTATTTATTATTTTTAAAAATCCTTTAGTGGAAAGATAGATAGGATCATCTAGTTTGGGATATATTTTTTTAGATTTTTTTTGTGAGTATTTATTTTTTATGATTTTCCAAGTAAAAAGAATTTGAAATTTGAAAAATAATGGATAGTCGACCGTGCCCCCCTCTAACTACCTCAAAAAGATTGATAATTATATATTTTTTTTTGAATATGTATAGAATTAGTCCTAGTTTGGGACTATATAATTTTTATTCAATTTGGAGAAGTGAAACAAAAGATACATGACAAAAGATAGATGTTTATAATCACTAAAAATAGAGGTATAAAAGACATAGTTTGAAATAAATATAAATGGAAACCTTACAATAGTAAAAAAATAAAAAATTATATATATAGAAAGAGGATATTTTACTTTACATTGTAGGCATATTTTTAGGAAAGGATCTTGATCATTTTTGTAGGATTTATCATGGTGAAAGATGAATTTATGCATTTTCAACCAAAAACATGCAGGTTGTTGTGTTCTAAGAGTTGCAAGGCTTAGGGTCGGGAAACCAAAGCATTTCCGAGCCTAGTAGATTTTGGTTTGTGTGCATAATTCAAGGAACTCGTACGCGCAATAACGCATACTCGCTCCTGGTATTTGTGTTATATATGGTGTGGTATTTGTGTTTGGGGAAGCTATGTTTTTACTAAAATAATTGTTTAATTTTTTCATTTATTATTCTTTATTCTTTATACTTTATTATTTATTATAATTTAAATTTATTTTAATAAATATAAGAAATTAGGGTCACTCTGCACCTTATGGAACTAGTCTCACAGCTCCATGAGTCACAATTTAGAAGATAGTTTTTCATAATCTAATCTGGTTAGTATATAAGTATTTTTCAAGATTTCAACATTCAACCTAAAGATTTTACGGTATAAATTGTATAATCAATGTATTTTTTGGGAAGCATATGGTCATTTTGACAGGTTTTGGGGCCTTTTGGATTGGTTACTAACATTTTTAGGAGTTTTAGATGTGTCAAAATTAGATTTTACAAACCTCACAACTCACAAAGATAATAACTGCTCAAATATATGGACTCATGAAATGCCTTATAATACATAACAAATCAAAACACATGTACATGTTTTTATTAATTTAAAAATCCTTGATGACATCTACAAATACTACTCCCACTATTGGGACTGTTACAAAAATCAACTAAAATCCTAAAGCTATTACAATGGTGTTTCTTCATGACCCTTGAAAAGTTTCACTTGTTCAATGTGACTCAACTCATCTCTCTACTCTTTGTCACTCTAGCCCCTCAAATGGTATACTTGAATCACTTTATGTTTTCTTAGGTTCTAGATATTTATGCATTGGAAGTAAGTGGGTGGTTTCTCTTCATGACTCTTTATCATGCTCCTCTTACATGTTTTGTCAACAAATCATGTCACATGTCCACTATTATTGTGTGTCAGTTAGGCACTGGCCCAAGGATCTATGTTCAATTCACATGATTGTACAATGAAATTGTGTAAACATTACACAAAACACCATAATGTAAAACACTCTTCCTTTCCCTTGCAACTTTGTGCACACATTGTGTTCTTTCCCTTGTGTAATCAACGTGCATTATACAATTCAACTGTTTCACAAAGCATCCATGAAATCCATGTGTAATCATCACCATCACCCAAATTTTATGTTGCACTTTCCTTTCTCCATTATCCTTCTCACCATCCTTGTGTGTGCCCATACTTAACTAATATTGTAAAACTTATGTAAGAAATTCAATTCCCCCATGATACTCCTGCATCACAAATTACATCTTCAATTTCAATCGAATTGACTGATTGATTCATGCCTAGAGTTTTAATTAGCCCTAGATGAAGTAAAAAATCACATCATAAAGTTCCAATAAGTTTCACATGGCTCAATTTAATCAATATTTCTTCTCTTATTGAACCAATCAACTAACTATGTAATGCATGATATAATTAGGGGGGCCCAATTGAGTCGAAATTCACATCACATAGTAATAACTATGATTAGGGTCTCAAATTTACCTAAATTGTCTCTTTAGCTGAATGAATTGACTAATGATGACACGAAAGGTGGTGACCACTTGAAAAAGCTTGTAGAGTTAACATAGTGGAATGAAACTCAATGGTTTCTTCTCATTCACTCAATGGCCTTTATGACCTATCTACATGCAACTGCTCTCTATGGAGCTTGGAACTCTCTTCTAGAGATTTTATAGACTCTTGGTGTTCTTCCTAGAGACCTATCCTAGACTAGTTATTCTCTCTACTCAGCTCTAATGGCCTACAATGACATAGCCTCTCTCAGCTGGATTTTACTCTCTCACATTGTCATGTGTGCCTTTATCTTCACACTCCTTGGCTTGGAGTCTTCTCTACTTGCACACTCCTTTACGCTCTCCCACATTTCCACTAGGGTCTCCTCTTTTGCGCACTTAGTTGTGCACCATGGTAATATTATATTCACTCTAGTCCTTTTGTTGGGATTTTTTCTGCACACCCTTCATTCTTCAGCTATGTAATCTTCTCTCCCTTCTCTTTTCTTTTCTCTACCACCTCATCCTATGGATTTGTGTAATCTCATGTGAGTTGATGGTTTATAGTGACCATTTCCTCCTTCATGGAAACCTCCTTCCTCATTGCAACATTCTTGCGCACAACCATGTACCTCTGGGTGACTTCTCTCTTCACTCATATAACTAATTATTTCATATAATGATGTAATTAGGGTCCATAAAACCCCAAAACACATCATATAGTCACAATTGATTTAATGTGCATGATGTTATTGAGACCAAATAATCCCTAAATCTCATCACATCATTGTAATTAAGTTCATATGACTCAAATAGGGTAAATTACCTCTCTCCTTGAGCCAATCAACCAAATGTTCAATGTTTAATGCAATTAGGGCCAAAAACATATTATATAGTCATAAATTTTAAGTTTGTAGGGCTCAAATGATGCAAGGGAAATCAAGAGGTATATAGATAATTTTTGGTGTGTTGAGGTCTTAGACCTCATTTTGGGTCAATAAAGTCTTGTCTTCTTGTTGTTTCTTGTTATCTCCTTGTATCATAGCTTTTCAAATTTGTTTTCCCACTAAAACCTAATATTTTAATCATTTGAATTCCTAGTTTTTCTAATAGGTGTTTTCCCTTAGTCTTCTCTCTTTGCTTGATCTTGATCCTTCGTGGAAATAGAATGGAAACTTAGAGGAATATTGTGGATGGGAGATCACCTTATTCAACTTGTAAATGCTTATGCAACCCAGCTTGGTAACCATCTTGGGTTGAGAAATAAAATGGGTTTGTTTTACTCTAACTGAATTTAAATGATAAGGGAGAGGGGATGGGGGGATTTTCATTAAAAAAGAAAAAGAGTTTGTAATGGAGTGGGAAATGAAAAAAAAGATTTTAAGTTTTATATGCAAGGTTGTAATAATATACATAAGAAGAATAGAGTTGTATTGTTTACATGATTCACTAATCCTATCTTAAAAATGGAATGAATTTTTTTTCATAGTTCCAAGGTTTAGAAACACTTATCTTAGCTTGGTAATTTACCTAACTTGTATTTGTTTCATGAGAATAGTCAAACCCTGAATATAATAACCATAATCAAATTAACATCCTTACTCATGTTATGGGTATGTAGATGTGTGGATGATGTTTAGGAAGGTTTGAATCATGTATACATTAATTTAGAATACTCCAAGACTCTAATTTTATAGATAAAATCTTGTTATGAATCTATTGTTCTACCATAAGGCTTAAACCTATAATTTTATTGTGAGAAGTTTTGGTGTCCCCATGTAGAAAGAGATTTAATATGACAAGAATGGTTTTTAAACATTTAGAAAGGAATCAAAGAAAATAAATTTATTATATGTGTGTAAAAGTCTCCTTATAGAATATCTCTTTCATCCTATACAATTTTGTGCAAGACTCTATTTGGGTTGAATTAAGTGAAATCACTATTAGTCGGGAGTATACAAGTAGACCATCATAAAAATCATTAGATTAGTGTGAAGTCAATAGATTGAGTGAAATCACTATTAGTGTGTGAGTATTCATGATCATGGTCTAATATCCTATTTTCCTAATCATAACCAAGTCTTTCTTATTTTCATCTAAACAAAAGTTCCCACGAGGCTTGGATTTTACTCTTCTTGAAACTGATGATGAGAATTTTCTAGTACACTCTCATTTACTATCTCACTCTTACCACTTTCACAAAATTCCTTTTTTACAATGCACATAATTATTTCAATGGTGTCTTGACCATATATGAATTTATTTCAATGGTGTCTTGGAAATAACACAAAATTTGAAAATAATTTCTATTAATGTTGATGTAGATTTGATTGTTTATGAAGTATGTAGCACTTGAATCAAATTTCCTACTCCTCCTATGGTAAGGTGAGAATAAAAATAACATTTCTTAGCATAAATATTGATTCCAAAGTCCTAATTTTATTTCTCCATGGAAAGGAAATAATGTGTGGAAGATTTTGCACATTTTCCACCTACTCTACCCTAAATTTTGTTGAGAGTTATAAAGATATTGATGTGCTGCACTTTCTTAAATATCCCTTGCTGGGATCTTACAACAAAATAGACAAAACACAGAAATTTGCAGCAAATATTGAATCTGATTTTTGTAGATTTTATGCAGAAAATTACAGTTAGGGCAGCGAACAAAAAAATATGGATAACTCCCAAAATAACCGTTCAAAACACTTGAAATTTTAAATGGAACTAGATAATAATATAAAGAACACAAGGGAAATATTTTTGGAATTTTTCAGTCAATATAACGCTGCCAGAAATTTACAGCGTGCCTAAAATAGCTTGGAAAACTTCGAAAATTAATATCTTTCCGAATACAAGTGCAAAAATGATGAAACTTGGGAAATAACATATATAAATATGGAAGATGACTTTCCAACCGTTAGATCTGAAAACGGCCAGCTGAAAACCCTAGAAATTAGGGCTGCAATCTCCCAAACAAGTCGCCCCCTTGGTAGATGGCCAAAACCCTTGTGAAATCCTCTGTAGATGATGCCAAATCCTTCCTCTATGGCTGCCGTAAGTCTGATCCGGAAACCAGCTGAAAATCTCCACAAAAACTCTCAAAAACCCTCAAACCCTAATTCTGAAATTTCTGAAAATACCTCTGTAAAAACAGCCCTGAAATCCGCTCCAAATGACAAGCTAGGGTAGATCTTTCACTACCGAAGAATGCCCTGCTAGCTAGGGATGGATCTTTCACCACCGAAGCTAGGGTTCCCGTGGGATCTTACTTCACAAACCAAATAGTTGCAAACAACAGTTGCACATGAAAAGAAAATAAGTGTATGAATGAATGACTATCCTTTCACCCCTCTTCTCCTTTTATAACCTTTTTCATGTCAAAGAAACCCTAAAACCCCCAAGGTGCTTTTTCTCATAAAGAGGGCCCAATTAAAAATAACTTAAAGTTGTTTTTTTTCTCTTCCTAGGCGCCTTGGGCCCAAAAAAGTGACCCCAATGAAGAAATATAACATTTAACGCCATACATATCCCCTCAAGTCGCCAAAAAAGGGACTTTAAGTGGCCCCCAACGAAGAAACATAACATTAAATGCCAAAAGTGTCCACTTAAGTGATCCCATCAACAAAATAGAACACAAAGGGCCCATTTAGGACCCTCCCAATGACCAAAATATAACAAAAACATAGTAGGAAATCAGACAACCATCCCCAGTAACCTCCAAAGTCGTTAGTCCCTTGGGAATGACCAGGGCTAAGACCAAAATAGGGCTGTTAGGCCAACTGCTCGGAATTGGGGACATTACAATCCTCCCCTCCCGAAAAATGCTTGACCCCAAGCATTATCCTCCTGTGCTGTAGAAACTGGATACCACAAAGTAAGTACCTCCATCTTACCCTGTAGTCAACCAAAGATCGGTATGATCCTGAGTGACCAAAACACCACATATAATCATCATGCTCCCCATGCAGTGTAGATAACAATGTTGTCCCTGAAGTAGAATAATGCCCACATCGACTCTCTACTGGTACCCATACTGAAACTGTCAATCTGTCCAATTCTTGCCACTGCAGAACTGTCATCATGTGATCACTCACTGCATCTCCTGTCGACTCCGTCCCTTGGCTAATTAACACATGCTCGTCATCCTCATAAGCAGTAAGACATATAGGAGTGTTATCCCCTATCAACTCTAGAAATAAGGAACATGCATACTCTGATTTGTCACCATGACAAACTACACATCCTTGCACAAAGTTGAGGATATCCTCCCTCAACCCATGCCATCTGACCCTTTCCCATATGAAGTTGAAGGTCTCATCAACGCTCAAGTGTCCAGACATGGAAGAATAATGCACATGTCGCAGTATCTCCATCCTCAACCATGAATCCGACACGAGGTACAACTGTCCTGATAGAAGATCATCTCATCCTCCAATCTGTAGTTGTCATCCCGTATGTGACCATCCAGAATCTCACAAGTGTGTCGGTTCTTGGAGTACTCAACAAGCCAATGAGATCTCCAGTCTACCGAAACCTCAGACAACCAACATAATGATAAACTCGAATGATCTGAACCTGTAATCCCGATCTCTGCAACTGCCTTATGTGCAACACTATTGGTCACACCCACATCCATCATACTCCACATCGATCCGCAATAATAAAACCCCTCATTATGCCGAGAAGTCCTCTCCATCCCTTCAGTTGCAACCACCCTAGGTGCTCTTGCTGATAATCCCCTCAAAATCACATTCCTGCCTTCGGACTTAAATTTCAGCTCCATCGTCTGGAAGTTAGTCCGAAACTCACCAAGAGAGTGAAGCCACTGCACTCCCAACACTATGTGGGTCACTCCCATACCAACAACGTGGGAAATCATCGGTAACTGTGTAATTACTCATGGTGATGCTCAATTGTGGGACTCTCCGTGTGCATCTCATATACTCCCCATTGGCTACAACAATGTTGAAGCCCTCAAAGTCCTTCGTCTGTAAACCTTGTCTCTCCAGCAATGATGCATCAATAAAGTTGTGGGTAGCCCCACTATCAATGAGTACAATAACTCGCTGACCTTGCATAACTCCCCTAATCCTGAATGCCTTGTACATTAGAGTACTAGACAATGTGGCTATAATCTCCCGAGGGAAAGTCTCCTCCTCCTGCTCCGCATCAGCACTATCCATCGCAACTCCATTCCTATCATCCATCTCGTGAGTCTCTAACTCCTCACCTCTGTCATCCTCACTCTCCTTGAAGACCTCGATGAATTGGGCCTTCCCTCTACCTCTGCAATCATGTCCTGGAACCCAAGGTGTGCGGCAATCGAAACATAGTTTCTTTCGCCTCAACTCATCTCTGTCCTCTCGGGAAATGAATGGCTTCTTAGCCACCTCTTGCCTTGGTGGAGGCTCCCTCTGTTGAAGTTCGTCTGATCCAGATGGAGGTTCTCTTTGCTTAACGCGAGGTGGAACCCTCGATTTTGGAGTGGATAACTCCAAGTCTCGAGATCTCCTAATAGCCTCATGCAAAGAAGAAGGCTCAAATGCCTTCACAAACCCTGCTAAGGCGTCAGTCAATCCTGCCATGAAGAGTGAAGTCAACCTCACCTCTGAAACATCAGATACCATCACTGATAACCTTTGGAAATCTGCAATGTACTGATCTAGAGAACCTGTCTGCCTCAAGTGGGTCAATTCCCTGAAGTGCCTATCTGGGTCCCTCTTGTCGAACTTGCTCATCAATCTCTGTGTAAAATCTGCATACGTAGTGATATGCATGTGCCCCCTGTGTGACCAATCCATGATGCCACCAGTCGTGGGCATCTCCCTCGAGGTGTAGGATAGCAAACTTAATTGCATCTTCTTCGCGCATGGGATTCAACTCGAAGTAAGTCGTCAACTTCTGGATCCAAGACTGGGCGGTACACTTCTTTGAGCCATCGAAGTGCGGAATAGAGATTTGTCCCAATCTCCTCTGAAACTCGGGTACTTGTGGTGGGTAATCTCTCCTGGGCCTGCTCCCGATCTTCATTTTGCAATATTCCTGAAATGGCATGTTGTCCCGGAAGCTCTCACTCAATGTCCGGTACTTCTCCCAGCAAGATTCCTCATCCATAATGTCTGCGAGTTGTCGTGTCAGCGAAACTTCCTGATCCTTCAAGAAAGAAGGCTCGTGGAGTCCCAAGGGCCTGGTAGAAGCATGAGGGGACCCTTGTCCCGAATGTCCACTCTCACCTCTATTACCATGCTATCCCATATTGCTAGCTTCTCCTCTCTCCGCATGAGCCTCGATCCTACCCTGTGCTAACCTCTCAGTGAGCTGGCTCAAATAAAGGTTGGTAGTCTCCTGCTGCTTCACCATATTGGTGAACAGTCGTTTCATCAGATCTACTCCTAACTCTTCGCTGTCTCTGTCTCTGTCTCCCATCTTTCAACCCCAACAGGCTGGAGAAACAACAGCTTTGATACCACTGAAATATCCCTTGCTGGGATCTTACAACAAAATAGACAAAACACAGAAATTTGCAGCAAATATTGAATCTGATTTTTGCAGATTTTATGCAGAAAATTACAGCTAGGGTAGCGAACAGAAAAATATGGATAACTCCCAAAATAACCGTTCAAAACACTAGAAATTTTAAATGGAACTAGATAATAATATAAAGAACACAAAGGAAATATTTTTGGAATTTTTCAGTCAATATAACGCTGCCAAAAATTTACAGCGTGCCTAAAATAGCTGGAAAACTTCGAAAATTAATATCTTTCCGAATACAAGTGCAAAAATGATGAAACTTGGGAAATAACATATATAAATATGGAAGATGACTTTCCAACCTTCAGATCTGAAAACGGCCAGCTGAAAACCCTAGAAATTAGGGCTGCAATCTCCCAAACAAGTCGCCCCCTTGGTAGATGGCCAAAACCCTTGTGAAATCCTCTGTAGATGATGCCAAACCCTTCCTCTATGGTTGTCGTAGGTTTGATCCGGAAACCAGCTGAAAATCTCCACAAAAACTCTCAAAAACCCTCAAACCCTAATTCTGAAATTCCTGAAAATACCTCTGTAAAAACAGCCCTGAAATCCACTCCAAATGACAAGCTAGGGTAGATCTTTCACTACCAAAGAATGCCCTGCTAGCTAGGGATGGATCTTTCACCACCGAAGCTAGGGTTTCTGTGGGATCTTACTCCACAAGCCAAATAGTTGCAAACAGCAGTTGCACCTGAAAAGAAAATAAGTGTATGAATGAATGACTATCCTTTCACCCCTCTTCTCCTTTTATAACCTTTTTCATGTCAAAGAAACCCTAAAACCCCCAAGGCGCTCTTTCTCATAAAGAGGGCCCAATTAAAAATAACTTAAAGTTGTTTTTTTCTCTTCCTAGGCGCCTTGGCCCAAAAAGTGACCCCAATGAAGAAATATAACATTTAACGCCATACATATCCCCTCAAGTCGCCAAAAAGGGACTTTAAGTGGCCCCAACGAAGAAACATAACATTAAATGCCAAAAGTGTCCACTTAAGTGATCCCAACAACAAAATAGAACACAAAGGGCCCATTAGACCCTCCCAATGACCAAAATATAACAAAAACATAGTAGGAAATCAGACAACCATCCCCAATAACCTCCAAAGTCGTTAGTCCCTTGGGAATGACCAGGGCTAAGACCAAAATAGGGCCGTTAGGCCAACTGCTCGGAATTGGGGACATTACACACTCTTTTAGCTTCCAACTCTTCAAGTTATCTTTTGTTCTTTTATTGAACAAATGAATATGTTATGGTTTCCTTAGATAGATCATCTTTTTTCCCAAACCTTACTATTGCTAATATATATGATAAATCTCAAAGGATTATATATGTGCATGCATGGGAACCAAGGTTACTCCCTTACATTGTTGATTGTGAGGATTGCTCGAGTGGTCCTCTTATAGATGCATGCCCTAAGCTTCTAAAGTAGGTACTCATCCATAATATGATTCTACCATGATTCCAAGATGAAATTAGGGGCTTCAACTCTACGCTCATGGGAAAATTCATGAGTCCATATATTCGAGCAACTGTTGCTACCTTTGGGAGTTGTGAGGTTTGTAAAATATAATTTTGACATATCTAAAACTCCTACAAATGTTAGTAAAGAATCAAAAAGACCCCAAAACCTAAACAATGACTATATTTTTCACAAAGTAGACATCAATTGTAGAATTTAAACCCTAAAAGCTTTAAACTGGATGTTGAAATCCTAAAAAATACCTATGTCCTGACCAAATTAGATGATGGAAAAATATCTCCGAAATCGTGACTCGTGGAGCTGTGAGACTAGTTCCATAAGGTGCAGAGTGACCCTAATTTCTTATATTTACTAAAATAAATTTAAAGTTTAAAAAATACCAAAGTGTAAAACTAATAAATGAAAAACTTAAACAATTATTGTAGTAAAGACATAACTTCCCCAAAAACATATACTACACATATATACCATAGAATTTTAAAGTGTGTATGCGCTTTTACAAACTGCGTATGTGTTTCACTTAAAATTGTTTTTTGGCTTATACCTTCTAATTGCATTTGCTTGAAAGGTTCCAACGCCTTTTCAACAAACCCATTTTGTGCATATCATATATTAATCATTGCAATCCAAGAGACCAGATGTATTTCAGACATTTAGTCGAACAATTCACATACAAAATTATACCTCAACATTTTGCATACATATCTCCCATCCCTTCTCCGTTATGCTAGCATTTATATTCACACCCCGTTTCACAACTTGTTTCAAATCTCTTACTCTAACACGAGCTGGGAGTATGCTATCAATTTTATTAAACTTTTAAAGAAAATCCATTCGGTGCATATGGGATAATAAATGGTTTACATGAGATAACAACTTCTCATTGTGAATATCCAGTAAAATACAATGCATATAACCACTTATCATTGTGAATGTCTAATGAAAAATAATGCATATAACCACCCATTGTGAGTATCATCAATAAACAATATAACCACTTCTCATTGTGGCTATCCAACAACAAATAATGCATTTTTGCATATAACCACTACTCATTATGAGTATCCAAGAACAAACAATACATTTCTGCATGTAACCACTACTCATTGTGAGTCCAATAACAAATAATGCATTTCTACATATAACCATTTTTCAGTGTGAGTATTCAATGGAAAACAATGCATGTAACCACTTCCATTTGTCTGATGTATTTCGGCAGTTAAAAAGTAAAAATCCCAAATTCCAACTTGTTTTACAAGTAAGAAAGATGATGGAAAATCTTTACAAGTCTCGCATTAGACGAAGTCATTTGTTTAGGTATGACCATTAAGGGAAAAGCAAGGATGTTAGTTGTGCAACTGAGGACTGGATCACATCATCTTCGATGTGAGACTGGCAGATGGACTATTCCTAAAGAGGATTGGGAGAGGAGAACCTATCTTTTTTGTAGTAAGGGGGTGGTGGAGACGAAATGACACTTCATTATGGAATGTACAACTTATGATGATATTTGTATCTAGTATGAAAGCAACCTAAAACTGGACAACCTATGTGAGTTATTTGAAGAAACAAGGCTTAACAAGACCGTTGGTTTTCTGATCAAGATTCATTGTAGTAGGTCTGATATTGAAAGAAGTCTAAAAATATTTTAAGGTTGCAGCTTTAGTCCCAGACTGTTTGGTCTCGTGAACGTCATTAAAATATTTCATTGTATTTCATTAAAAATCCGTGAACATGTTCTATGTGCCATGTTGACACATTATGCTGAGAGGCATCCTACAATGGAAGCAAAGTGTGTAATGGCGTGAGTTGCTCATGTTTATGGCCAACTTATTAAAAAAATTAAATATTAAAGAAAAATAGTATTGTCACTTATAAAAATTAAACATTAAATAAAAATATATATAACAAATGAGTGAGGAAACAAAATATCTATCCATTGTTGAAATTTGGAAGGGTTTCCAAGTCAGTGTGAAAAAGATGTTTGAGATTTGTTACGTTTTCATTTCAAGATTAAGAGTCTTAAGTTTTATTTTTATTTTATTTTTTCTACATTGAAATATTCATATTATTGATTTTTTTGTTTGATTTTCATTATCCTCATTTTACTCATATTTAGGTTAAAACTTGAAGTTTTAAATTATATTAATTATTCATGGTAAGTCATATTAATCATTTGTTTCCTTATTAGTTAGTGTATTATTTAATACTTGGCTAAATATAGGGTATATATTATTAAATATATAATTAATTATAGGTATATTAATTTAAATATATAATCAAATTAGACATAATTATAAATATATTAACTAATTTAATATTATTATTCTAATTTAATATCTATATATGATAGATTATAAATAATATATTTGAAATAGGCGCCTCAATAATACACCTCTCCATATATTTCACATAGATTTATTTATGTAAGATAGATATACTAGTAGATAATAGCAAATTCAAGATATCAATGTGTTTTAAATTTCGAAAAGTAACATCCATTTACTCCACCAAAAAATAAAAAATAAAAAATAAAACTACATTTCCAAAGGTAATATCTATTTATTCCGAAAAAAAATAAAATAAAAACACTATATGAAATGAAATTCCAAACGTCATGGCTAGGAACTTCGGAATTAGTGCCATTTATTCTATTGTGTCACTAATATTCTTCAGGTTGGCATTGTATGTTAACACATACAGAGAATAAAGCGGAAGATGAAGTGGCCAGGTCATCATTAGAGTCCATGTTACCCCATTTCTTCCAGGCATTTTTTGTGGAACAGTTCACATTGCCTTGTGCATGTTTCCACATTTTGCATACATATCTCCTACGCCATCTGCAACTACAACATTTCACAAGAGTCCCTTTTCCACTATGCCTCGGTGGATGTTCAAATCTGACTTATAATGTATAAAAATTCCAGTCAAATAAAATGATGTCTACTGATAACCCCCAAAGGTTATTAACCTTCCTTTCTTTTGAGATTTCAACAAAAACTGGGCTTCAAAACAGAGATTGTTTGGGACATGCAATAAAAAATAAATAAATAAATCAAGTGACATAGAATTTTTATACCCTACCCTAGAGTCTCCTCAACCATTCCTCTGAAACTACCCTTAAAAAGTTTTCACCTACAGATCAGTTTCCCCATTTTTAAAGAATATGATGAGATCCCCCACTTCAGATTTTTCTAAGTTGTCAAGGAGCTAGTTAGTGGGTATAAAATATTATGAAGTTGTCCGGCAGAATTATATTATATCATGACTCAAGGTATATAAATATACTTTATACTTAGGTATTGTAGTAGGAATTTAATAGAAATCATTAATCTCAGGTTTCTCTGTATATGTGCAATCGATTGCTTGAACAAATCTACTGTAGGCTGTCTGGCAGATATTTGGTCATTTCCCCCTCACAAATTTTCAGAAGACAGTAAGGATTTGTGGCAATAACTCAAATGGCTCCTGATAATCAAACAGTGAGGGCTTCATTTGGAGTATACAAGCCTGTTGATGGTTGCACCATGGATGATGTATTAGCCCATGTACTTAGAGTGGCCTCCACTTTGGAAAAGACCTCAAAAGTTAGCATCACCATCCTGAAGAGCATGACCAGATCTTGGGTAACTATATTTATTACTCCTTTATAAATAGCTTCTAACTTTGGGTAACCCCATTTCTCTCTCCCTCTCTAAATTAGCAGAATGCCATCCACTGTCTATAGGTTGCAGCCTTTGCTGAGCAAAAAGGGCTTGAAGATCAAGACAACCCATGGACAAACCTTCCACAGGTAAAAGAACTAATTAATAATCTACCCATGTTAGTATTAATCAGCCAATATTAGTTTCATTAGTCATATATCCATACCAGTTTAGTTTACTCATATGATCATGTAGAGATCCCTATAAGAAAAATGTATATCCGAGTCTTGAGTTAAGTCTACCTGATTGAAAAAGAGGCTTTGAATAAGAAATAATGCCTGCCCGTAAAGTACTGCTTACAGATATGATCCTTAAGAGGGTTGAATTGAATTGAAAGATTTTAATGACGTTCACTAGGCCAAGTAGCTTATGGGACCTGAAACACAAAAACAAGCCAGCCAAATATACCAAAGAAACTGGCCCAAAACCGCTACTTCTGCTTTTTCTCCTTTCCTAATCTTGAGCCTTCTATTATGAATTTTAGTCAAGTAATCTACTGTTTTTGCAATCTTATCCTCTTCAAACAGAGTTGTGAGAGTTTCCATTTTTTTTAAATCAGAGTTCATAACCAAAAAAAATGCATATTTTTGGTTTTCAATTGAACTTGCCCTATTGTCTCATTGAAAAAGAATGACAGATTGTCAGAAGTTCTGTGCCTTTTCCACTTGGGTGTGGTACAAAGAACTTTAAAGTGAGTTTGAATGTTGAATATCATATATTTTTAAATGAAGTTTTTGTCCTTCCAGTTGTTATATGGTGTTTTGCTTAGTACTAAGGTTTGAGTGGCATTCACTCTCCAAAGTTTACCCTGGACTAGACCTAGGCCTCCTCTTTTGTAGTATTTGGTGTTTAGATTTTTCCTCTTAATATTAAAGAATATGAGGGGTATCCATTCTACAAAATTCATGTAGAATTAAAACTGGGCCTAGTTTTTTATGGTGTCTCGCTGCTGCACCGGCCTGAGTTCTGTGAATTCTGATCATGAACCCTGAGCTATTTCTTGTACTGATTTCATATTGATATTTCACTTGTTAAATAACAAATTATAATGCAGATGTGATATTGTTTATTATTGCAGGCTGCAGATTTCACCAAGGGACTCAAATGTGCAGTGAGAATGGTGGACTCTGGGTGGTTTGAATTTGTCTCTGGAGATCAGAAAAAGAAAGAAGGGAAGGAATTCTTGCCTTTTGCACAGTATGGTGTGGGGGACATAGTGAGTGTCAGGAGAATATTCACTAAAGGAGGAAGAAAGCAGGAAATGTTGGCCTACTGTTGCTTGGCTGTCTTGAGGGCCTTTTTCCAAAACATAAAGGGAATGTTGTCCTACAATTTTTACAGGTCTTTTGATGGGAGTAAGGTAATTGGTCTTGGCAAGTGGGAAAATGCAGATTTTGCTTATGGTGTGATCAACAATCCAGATGGATGCCCTGCAGAAGCTTATTGGAAAAGTGTTGGACCCAAGAAATTAAAATATGAAGTGTGTGAGGTAGTGCATGTGACCACCAAAAGGTAAATCCATTATGATACAAACAAGACATGTAATATTATAATGTAGTATGTGGGTATTGTTATGGATGCTTTTGTGGGTATGTATTTTCAATGTCCAAAGGCCACAAAAGTTGAACCCACCCTGATGTAATCGAGTTATATATATATATATGATATATGATATTATGTTGATGTTAGTGGGTATTCTTATGAATACTTTTGTGAGTATATATTTTAGCAATTGATTGTGCCGAGTGTATATCAATCACTAGGTTTAACTTGTGGGTTTTTTTTTTGGGAAGATATCATTTGATGTGTTTGTTTTTGTCCTTTTTTTCAAATTAATTTATATGGATAGGGAAGGTTGGTGGCCTCAAATGTTGTAAATGGCTCCAAATCAATAGCTATGCAATGTAATAAACAATATGGGTACTTAATTTTCATGTCTTTGTGTATAAAATATATTTAATTTTAATAAATATCAATTTCAAGAGGATTTCTAGAAGGAAAATTTCATTCATTTGTATGACGTTGGACTTCCATTGAATGGTGTGGAAGACATTGTTGAAGTATAAGCATTTCTAAGCACTAGTGAATTCATCGGGATGGATAGAGGTAAAGAAAACAAAAGAAAAGAAAAATAAAGATGAATTGAGGATAGGTTCTTTGTTAATTAATTCTTAGTGGGTTGATGTTTTTAGCCAATTCATTGGTGGTTGGTTGATTTGTTACTGATTATTGTAGTAGAGTCAAATGTTGGTGGCCCTTCCAGTTTTTCTTTTATCTCATGTTAAGCTTTTTTGAATATCTTTAATTGTTTCTTTTTAATGTAGGATAGTGGGGACACTCTCAAAACTCTCGTATTTACCTACTAAAAAATAAAAAATAAATAAAAAATTATTTATTATCTACTATAGTTGCTTAATTAAAGATTCTAATCTAGCATGGAATGTCATTGTGATGCATATAACTTATTCGTAAATTTAACATGGAAAGCCATATTTAAATGGTCTCTCATAATTTTTGACCGAAGACTATTCTCCCCACAGAATGCACTATCATACATCAAAAGACCCATAAGACATACCATAGACACATGCATGCCCATGCATGGGTGGGACCCGTGCATCAACAATCAAATCACAGGGTTAATATTTTTTTAATATATCCGATTGAAATGAAATGGTTGAATGTAGTTTGTGCTAGGTGGGTTGGTAGGAACAGGCGCTAATAAGGAGGAGATAGTGAGAATATAGTGTGAGAACATTATAATTTGAGATAATTTAAAATTACAATTTCGTTGATGATTGTTTTGTTTATTGGTAAATTTGTTTGGATTAAATAGTCCATCATGTTGAATGCAAAGACCCCCTACGCCCTGACACATAGAGTCAAGTAGTTAAGGCCAAGATCATGTGTCGGGTGATTTAGACGACGTGGATACCCCTTAGTCGTAATTGTTTAGTTGAAGGAGTTCACTAATTTAGATATATGCCTACTTAATTTGTAATTCACTTATGTTTCCTCTAAAACATGTACATAGATATCAACATTCTACATAATTTTGTAGGTCTATGTGTAATGCTTCAACATGTAGTCAATTTTTTTACAATTTCATTTTCTTAAAAATCTCTTTATTCATCTTCAATTTTTTTAATTTGTTTGTTAATCTTCATAATTTATTGAGTTAATTTAATGTTGGGAGCAAAATTAACCATTTGACAAATATAATTAAAACAAAAAAATAAAATTACAACTTCAAATAAAATACAAGATTGATTGAAAACAACAATACATTTAATTTTCTATCGATTGAAATATTTTCATTAAAGAATTATAAGTGCGGAAGAATCCTTTGATATTTTTTTATTGAAAAATAATTATTTATTATTATCATTTTGTTTGGGGGAGTTTATTACTATTTAACTTATTCATATTTGTTAATATTAATGTATGTAATAATACAATTTGATGAAAGACAATCAAATCATATTGTGTTAATTAATTGGGAGGGAAAAGTAGTGCCTTTAATGCGTTAAAACAATGATTGGGCTTCATTATGAATTCTTGAAGAGAAAGACATAAAAACAATGGCTTACAACAAATGTGCATAGAATAGTACACTAAATGTTCAACGTATTTAATATAGCACCATGTAAAGTCCTTTTAATTCATAAACAAGATAAATAATAGAGATGGAAGGCTACTTCCATATATGTATTATCGACAAGGAATTAAACAAGAGGATAATTAAATAAATAGATTCTCCATTCCACATTCAAATGAATTGTAGCTAAGTTACACGAGGCAATTATAAATAAAACAATAGGTTCAAAATAAGGATACCATTAGATGAGGGCGAGGGAATGTGACCAATTTACGACAATTTTTTAAATTGAAAATGGGAATTATGTGTTTCTCACAATGCATTTAAGGTTAATCAATACCCTTACACGGTGAACCAAACACGCAAGCCTTGTTTGAGAAAAGTTTTGGATTTCTTCAGTAATATCCTTCATTGTCAAAACTATCATGTTTACCTATAAAGATCGTTAATGAGATTAGACAAGATTGTGTGGTTTCTTTAAGATGTCCCAAACCAACAGCCAAAATATTCTGAGGGTGATAAAAGATCTTTATTATTGTAAAGGCAAACAAAGGCGATGTCACAGTAATAATGAATTTGATTCGTAGGATTCTACTTCTTTGCTACATCCATCAGTTAATTAACAAATATAAATAATCGACAAAAAAATTCAACTGCAACAAATAATTTTTAAGTTATTTGTTGTTTGTTAGAGACTTTAAATTTACGTATTAAAAATCTGCAATTTTTCAAAAATGAGTCAATATTGTTATACCTCTTACTATCACAATGCATTAATACACACTGTAAAAACGCCCCAAAAAACGAAAACAATATCATTACTCTACATTTGGCAACAATACAAAAAAATCAACATGT
This sequence comes from Taxus chinensis, assembly GCA_019776745.2. Lineage (NCBI taxonomy): Eukaryota > Viridiplantae > Streptophyta > Pinopsida > Cupressales > Taxaceae > Taxus > Taxus chinensis. The sequence goes on along the minus strand of CM034152.1, from coordinate 198,814,233 downwards.
TATACACCTTCAACAATTAAGTTATCATCAAAATTGAAAATACGTAATTCTACGAAATCACTTAGTGGATTGAAAACGACATGACATTCTTACATATTTTAATATCAGCCCAAAAATACTGACCCAAAGCACAAAACTAAATGACACAGTAACACCGTCAACAACATACCCAGAACGAAAACATACACCTTTAGGAACAAAACTACTAATAATAAATAACATAATCATATACATATACTTTTATTATAGTGGTATACTTTTACCATTATCCACACACTTAAATTACAAGTGACGCATAATCTTAAAGAGAAATGAACATAAACAAGGTGGAAAGTTCTTAAAATAACTTTAAAATATACCCAATGCCCATGTAGTGGATGGTGAGTTTGTTGAATGACCCTTTAATCATGGATTTAGCATTATAGTCCAATCACTCAATGGAGGAAACTATTTTATTATATTCCTAACCAATTTACACTCAACCCACGCTTCCTCACTTAATGTGCCTAACTCAACTTTGGAAGATTATCAAGCAATTATCAAGTTCCCTAATATTTTACTAGTTATTGCTTGTAACAAAACCTTCGGGCCTATCATTACCATCTAATCTCCTAGATATTCTCCTTCGCGGTATGTGCTTTTTACTAAGGTTTTATTAAAAAAAATAGAGACCACAAATGACTTGAGAGACGGCCATTTTTGCTTGGGGCAAGTTGCCCCCCCCATACTAGACCATAGTGTACACTACACTAACCAAGGTTTTCTAGATAATTAGGTGTTATTAGGTATGGCACAGTAAATCAAAATAATTCTAAATTGATTCTAAATTTTATAAGATAACAAAGTGTTGCCAAAATGAGCATTTTGTTTCATTTTAGACAATTAATTACATTCACAAAGATTTAGAAGTTTTTATGGAGTTATGTAGGTATCTTTGGGGCGTCTTTTTTTTTAAACCAATTAAAATTATTATCCTTTCCTTGTTCAACATGTACACAGTCTAGATCAAAAGATTTAGCCAATTTCAGTGAAGTTTTGCCCTTGAGATGGCCAAAGACTTTCAATCCCTTGCCTTCTCTTCATAAGCAAGACTGTCGAATTTATTGGAAGGAAACATGGCAACTAGCAATCTTTCATCACTCGGGACTTAGTCATTTTTCAAGTTCTAAAATCACTTTCGTCGTGGACCAATAACAAGTGGTGAGAAAAGACATGCGGTAGAGATTGATACGACAACAAGTTGAGATCACGAAGCCAAGTCTTGCCAAAGAACCCGATATCCTATTTAGTTGACCCATGTGATTGGGTACTCACCAAAAAAATTTCTCATCTCCACCTTTAGTATCATGTTTCTACCCCTTAAATTAGAAGATGAGTGATGTAGATGTAGATGTGTTCAATTGGAATTATGGTTAATGAGAAGCCCTAACAAGCTAGGTTAAGAGTTGGTGGGATTCAATTATGATTTCAGATTAAAAAGGATTGTTAGGAGTTCTAAATTCATTTTTTTTAATATGTCATCTAGAGATTTTGTCGTCACCATTTTTATTACAGATTGCATAGATCATACTCAAGCTAAATGATTCTATGATATGTTGAAGAAAACCCTAGGTTTGAAGATTCAATTGTTAGGAATTAATTGTTAGTGCTCCATGTGAATGCTTTAATTTATATTATATTATTATAGTGTATGCTATAACAACTTGTATACAGAAGAGTTGTTTGTGAGACAGATTCATGGAGAATTTGTTGAGGCACACTCCTTAAATATAGGAGTATGAAGGCGTATTTAAATATGTAACATCCCATATGAATCAATTGAATTCCGAGTTTTATGTGTTCGACCCCATTGCTTGAGTTAAATATGTGTTAAAGCTACTACAATACCTTTCAGAGCAGGTGTGGTGAGAGTCATGAGTGTGTTTTGAAAGCAGTTAGGAATTTACAATGGATTAAATCGATTTTTTAATGTAATAATTTGTGCTCTGTCGACCATGCATCTCTTCACATATCTACTGTTATCAATTCTGACATTGTCAATACATTACAGATCTGAAGATTCTGATCCAAATAATGTTTGAATCAAATGAGTAGATGTTCATTGACGAGGGAAATATAAACATTTATCGTTAAGAACAGCATTGCATCCATATCCAGTCTATGCGTTCTGATAGCTATGTTTTCTTTTGTCCATCAAAGTATTTGCATCTTTTTTAATGTGTTAATAAAGGTCGTGGCCGTCAAATAAATCATTTATCTCTCAATTTTCAGAAGTGTCATCGTGGACAAATGTGTCATTCGTGTTCATTGGTCAATTAAAAGTTGTCAATAGTCTTAATGTTGGTATTGTTTTATAAAATGTGTCATCCGATTTGGTCTATATGTAAAAGGAATCAATTCTTTGATCTCTATAGTTCATAGAGACATTAATAGTAGAGTTCCTTCTTTTTTCTTTATGTATTTCATTATTGTCATCGGAGTATTTTTTTAATGTAGTTCAAGTTTCATTATTATTGTAAGATTTCTTGTTATTAAAGTAAATATGTTAGTGGATTATTTCATCACTCCAATAAGATATGTCGTTTCGTATTTATTATTGGGGCTGAATTAAGGTTTCGGAGCGCCCTAGGTATTACTCGAAGCGTGTGCCCCCCTCCCATCCGGGACTAGCGACCCACCTGTATGTGCATGTTTTTTAAACAATTATAGTATAACTCTTAACAAATTTTAATACATGATAAACTTTGCAGACTTGAGAAGTTGAAACTTGAGACTATCACTGCAGTGCAATTATGCAAGCTCCAGGCATGGGCACCATTCACCAAGTTAATACTCTAGATACATATAATACAGATAATACTCTAGATCGATTGACAATTTAGAGTAACTGTAAGTGTGACTTCAATCTTCAGACTTCACCGTTGTGACTTCATGCGCTCAATGTATTATGTTCAGCGAAGCTCAATTTGAATTTCCACAAGTAGATATATAAATTTATAATTTTCCTTTCCCAATACAGAAAGCATACAATCATGATCAGGATTCAGTGCATTTGAAAAGAACTAGAACTTAGAAGGTAACTCGTAACTCACTATTAATTGTTCAAAGTGTTGGCGTTGCAGCCTGCATGCACACTCGTCAAGTTCAGGATTCACAGAGGAGTCTAAGTTACTAGTTAGGAGCTGGAGTAGACTATAGTCGTTGGACCGTTCTTTAACTTTTAAGTCTGGACTCTGTCACCTGTGCCTATGGTACACAATACACCAACACCGTATTTGCTTGAAGGCTGAGCGATTTTTTTTTATATTAATATATGTGAAACTGTAATTGTAAACAGTGAATCAGAATGCACTTAATGGTTATGGGTTGTGGGCTCTGCTTAATATCAATTTTTTTTTGCAAAATTTTAACCAAGTCGACTGCCGAGTCGCCGACCTGGATTTTTTTTTTAAATGTGGCGCCCACCTTTTTGTATGCCTTAGGCAACTACCAAGGTTCCCTAGGGTAAGACATGCCCTTGTTTATTATGTGTATTAATCGTAGTTGTATTATTAAAAGCATGTTGTCATTGTCAAAGTTAAGTGTTCTACAAGTCAACTCTATCATTGTTGTCAAAGTCAAATAGGTGATCTTAGGTTTTTTTATTGTCTTGTTATGGTCCTATCATGGTGTCAAAAGTCTCAAAAGTGTGAAGAAAAAAAATTGCCTCACATACGCATTTTCACCATTACCTGGCATCCAAATTTTGAAAGGATAAGATGAAAATAATTACATTTTTAATGAAGTTTTTAAATATTACAAAGGGTGATCTCTCATCAAATACAACTAATCAAGGACCTTGCAATACAATTATTTTTAATGTATGAAAAAAAGTAGCCAATTTTTTAGGAAAGGGTGGAAAAATATCGAATTGTTCAGGAGGATATGTCATTAGCCAAGCCACCTAGGAGAGCCACTTTGTCCAAAAGATCTCTTGATTTTCAATCACCACCCACCATCTCAACTAGGAATATTCAACCAAAGGCTCAAACAATCAAAGAACACAAGAAGCATCAATAAGAGCTACTCCTTAGTCTCAAAGACATTTTCTCACTTTCAAATAGTAATCCAAATTTTGAGAATGTCATTGTACAAAAAAATCATCCCAGACAGATTACTTGCAATGGATAAAAAAGTCCCGATAACTTTGGAACCAGAGAAAAATATTCAAATGAGCACTAAGAGGGTGAAGAATAGAGTAATTGTTGAGCATTTAATGAAGTGGAATAATCTAGATAATGAAGTTGCAACGTTGGAGGAGAAATATTTCATGTATCAAGATCCATATATCATTAACATTGAGGATTACCCTTGTTTGAATAAGCATCAATAAATGGTTAACATTGGGAACAATGTTGCTTTTAAGGGAAGGGGCATGTTATGCCCTTATTCACAGGTAATATATTAGGGTATGTATAGCTGAAATATGGATAACATAATCTCCTAACATGTCACATCACATTTATTTATGTTTTTATATGTTTATTAGGTTAGACTAGGTGTTCTATATGGCATAGTAGGATATATATGATTTAGTAAGTAGTATATGATCATCATATTCAGCACTAGATCCTTATTATATGGTTTTGAGGTTGCCTGTAATGCCTCCCTTAATTTGTAAAGCAATGAAATAAAAAAATAAAAAAATAATAGATAAAATATAGATAAATAAATTTAAAAAGAAATTTAAAAAAATAATAAAATCAAAAAGCCCGTAAAGGGGGCAGACTAGGGCAAACCCTTTCCACGTTTTTGGAAATGCAAGCCTGCAATGCGTTGGGTTAGGAAATAAAGCGGCTGGTTTGGGGGCGCAGAGTTTTATACGCCAGTATTGAGTTTGTTGAAACAGCCTTAAAAACCTGCAAGCAAATGCTTCGATCCGCGCAAAGCCAGACTCCACAACCGTCCAGCATCTCCCAGGCCACGCCACGCCCCCCCTACGTGGGAAAAACAAGCTTTGGAAAGGTATTTTGGTCAGATGTTTGTTGCAGACGCGAAAAGCCTTGGGGACAGAGTTTGGACGCATAAATGGAGGAGGTTTTTTGTTCGTTTTAGCTGGTCACGTGGCCAACATTCTTCCAGCCCGCGCCCAGGCCTGCGTGGGCTCCCATCGAAGTCAAAAATGCAGAAGAACTTTGCCAGATGTCGTTGTTGCAAGTGCCCTAGTCTATTCATTTGTAAAAACGTGGAAGCATTCGATCTGGTCGTCTAAATGTGTGAAAGAAATCAAGTTCCATGGACTGCAATGTTTTCAGGTTATGCACAAAATGGTCTTGTTGAAACTGCATTGGATCCTTTCCAAGCAAATACGGTTTGGTTGGTTTGAAGCCACACCCCCCAACCCTTGTTGTTACCTTCCTTGTTGCTGTCAGAATGGGAGCATTAGAACCGCGCATGGACAGCCATCAAAGCATCATGGGGAGATAATATCCCTTACTGTCTTGTCAGGTACCCAGATCTGTTGGTATGCAAAATGTGAAGGCATACACAATGCATGTGAACTGGTTGACAAAATACCTGAAAGATATGTGGTCTCCTAGACTACAATAATAGCAGGATAAGCAAAAAAATGGGTCTATGAAGAAGGCGTTAAACTGTTTGATAGAATGCCTCAAAGAAATGTTGTCTCATGGAATGCCACGATGACAGCATATGCGCAAAATGGACGTGAAGAAAAGGCTTGTGTTTTGTTTGACATAGAAAATGCAGTCTCCTGGATCAGGATGACTTCTTGAAAACTCGAAATGGTTCTGTTTGGATGAGACATGGGTGCACAACGAATGGCTTGGTTTGCACGTGACTACCTGACATCTTGTGGCAACAATGGTGGCCTCGACGGATCGCGAGTGTAAACTGCTTGGAGCCCCTTGTACCTTTTCACTCTTCGTTCTCCAGGCATGGTCCTTCTTCCCTTACCTCTCATAATTCTCGTGTTTTAGTTCTCTTTTGCAATTAAATAGAATTTTAAATCATTAGGACTTTTAATATAGCTAAATTTCCCTGCAACTCATTGCCAAACAATATAGTGTCGTGTCGCAACTCTCAAAGCCATTATAACTCACCTACTTTAAACCACGAACTATCACCCTCACTTCGAGATGATCTAGAAAACTCTTACTCCTTTGATCGCTTCAATATCGTTTCAACGACCAAACAAATTTGACTCTCCATAGATTAAGTTGACCTTCTTCCTGCTTAAAATAGTTAAAATTTGCAATTTTCGGAGACTCACTAAGTACCCTTCGCAACTCTGGAAACGAGATGTGAAGTTTCATTCGGGTACCTTGGTATACAAGGAGTCGCCTTGATTTTTGGTTTGACCCGAAACGATCTTGTGACATCCTTCTAACGCCCTTTTAGGAGCCCTGTAACACCGGTTTTCAACAGAAGAGAGTTGTTAAAACTAGAAAGTTGGCTTTCGTTTGGGACCACCAATTGAAACCCGGAAGGAGAAATCACGTTCCGTCTTCGCAAACCTCTAGCGTTTATACTAGACAAATGTATGGAACTTTCAGCATAGGAAAAAGCACCTTTCAGGATGGTTTAGCGGAGCCGTTTTGTAGGCCTCCGGTCGCAATTTGACAAGGTCAAACTGGTCCAACTTCGTCTTGTCGCTTCAAAAAAATTGTTGCCGTTTAAAAATGGCTCTCTAGTTCTCAGTCCCGTCGAATCCCATGAATTCTCTTTATATAGGGGGAACTAGTAGGAGATGTCTCGTTTCGTGCTCTTCCATCGAACGTCACTTTGGACATGGTTTTCTAGGTCACTTGAGCTAACTTTTGTCTTTTTACAATTGGGTGAACGATGACCAGTGGCCCCGGAAAACTAACCGCCAAACGCAAACCGTGTGCTCCTTTTCAATTCCGTCAGTTGCAATGAGCTCTTGGTATATCTGGGGACACGTAAAAAGTTAATCGTGATGTGTGTGCTCATCGGAAGATAACCTTTGGAAGCAGTTTCTTAGCCTCCGAGCTCGTTTTATACGTTTTGCAGCTAGTGAGAAAATGTAAGAGTAGAAAGCTGTGGACCCTCACAGGGTTGCCAAATCACCTTGGAAACTTTTAAAACACTATAATGAAACTTTTTGTGTGTATTGGAACTTTTGACAAAATGATGTTTTCTCTCTCTTCCTTTCTCTTTCTCTCTTCTGGGTTTATAAAATGTAGCAAAATGAAATGCAATGAATACATGTTTCTAAGACTTTTTATTTCGATTGGCAAATTGTAATTATTGTTTAATGTAAATGGGAAACTGAAAAATGACAATTATGATTGATTAGGGTGGATGTCATGCCAGTGAATTATCACTGATATCATGCTCACGTGGGTTTTGCAGGATGGATGAATGACGACGAAGAAGGCGATGTGAAATTTAATTATTATTATTGTAATTCTTATAGGTCATTTTAAAATGAATAACTGCCTAATGTAGTTTCTTGTTACAGAAAAGTTATAATTGGAATTTGTTAATATGTAGGAGATGCTAGTTTTAGGGATAACTTAGGAAATGTACATCTAATCACCGATTCAGTTTGATTCTTAATTGTATATGGCAAAAAAAAAAAGGATTTGATTTATATATAGTAAATTGAAATTGAAGTTAATATATTGTAGCACTTTCTCAGTTTTCAAATAGATGATTAAATTAATTACTGGATTACCTTCTTACCTTGCAAACACAATAAAGAGTGTTAATGGGAACACTCAACTCTAATAAAATATTCGTGTATAGTTTTCCTGTATGTGTGATCCCTTTTTACCATATAAGAAAATTAAAATTGTAGAACGACCTTAAACTTTGCACTCGATGAGGCCTCCAAGGTTAGGTAAATAAAACCCCCAGTTGGAGTTACCGTCATAGTCATTATGTCTAGCGACATTGTCGTGAACCCATATTTAGGAGTGTCTTGGTCCAACCTACCCTGAGTATGCGGTTTCCTTCTAGTTTTGGTAATCGCGAGAAGAATGTCCTCTCTTCAGGTCCGACACTAAGCTGAGTGGTGAAGAACACCTTGGAAGTCACCTTATGAGTCTTTGTTAGAAGGAATGACTAAACGGTGTAACCTTCCCATCTGTGGAGTAGGTAGAGATATTACTCCCTTATACCCTATTGGATTTCCGGGCCTTACGAAATTAGATCTAGAGATTAACTTCTTCAATGAATAAAATCCCTTTTGGATCCAAGCAACCTAAATGAAGATCGTGATATAGTTGTTCTTTGTCTTACATTCTCGTTAGTGAACCCTTTCGTCCCTCGTAGATAAATGTCTTGTCTTGGTTTTGTGAAAAATTTAGTTCCTTGACCTTTCACGAAAGGATTATAGGGTAAATACTCTTTAACCTTAATCACACCTATAATAGAGATTGAAGCCCTGGGTGAAATTGAAAATTAAGCTTAACCATGTGCTTCGTTAATATGTCAAACAAGTACTATCATAACTCTTATGTTTAAAATGATAGTAAACATGAGACCTTAGTGCAACGCAAAGGTAAAACATATAAGAGTAAAACCAAAGTTTGAGATTAGGAATAATGTCACTGGAGTCCTTCTGACTTAATTTAAACATCTTCTTGCGTTACAAAGAATATGCTTTGCCTTGGTGTGACCAAACGTCGAGAAAACAAAAGATATACCTATAAAAAAAAATCAAATTTGGAATTTAACAAACTATTGCACTATAATAATAATGGTAGCGAAATAACTATTCCGTGATCGATGGATGTTCTTGGGGAAAAAAAAAATCTATTTCAAATCTATGTCTTCCTTGATCCCAAGATTTCACCTTGACATCACGTTAGATCCACTTATGTAGCAAGGGTGAATTTTTTGATATTAAATAAACGTTTGAAAAGCACATTCTTAACATAAGAACAAGATATTTAAGTGATGTATATGTGATTTGAATTGTGCCAAATAAGCCAGTAAGTTATGAAAATTTCCATGATGCATAAAGGAAGCCAACCTAAATTGGTCGAACTGTAAAATTAAAATGGAATGAACTTAAGATTTTGTAGATGGAGAAAAGAGAAAACTATACTTGCACAATAATGTTCCTAGAATGTTAATCGTAACTAAGATACATTTAAAGTAACGATATGTCGTGGGTTCGCCGTTCCTAAAGTCACGTTTCCAGTGGTTGGGTCTTTGCTAGTATTCTTTCATCGGGAAAAGCGTGGCATCGACGTGCGGATGTCGTCTGCATGTGTCTATGTGAGTCGATGACTTATGTGATTGTTGCATGTGTGTCGAGTTCTGTACTTGGAGCCCTTACTGTGTTGTGTGTCGTGAGCAATGTAAGTAAAAAAATATATATATCCCGGTATTTTACTATTGCATTTGGGTGTGTAAAATGTGGGCACTACATTGCCCCCTCGAAGTGGTTATGTCATTCTACTTGCATATTGTGATCGTGTATCCCTATTCAGTGTTATTTATCATTCTATTGTTGTGGATATTCAAATCTATCTGAGCAATTTCATTATGAGAACGATGTTGGATATCCACTAAGAATAGTCAATGTATCATATAAAACCTACATTCAAGAGCTTCTGCAGTTCCTCTCTAATGAGAAGAGAAATTTGTGGGTGTATTTTTTGAGCTTTTGTTTAACATGTTTAGCTACTTCATGAACAACCAAATGATGAACAACATAAAAATGATCCAACTCTGTAATATATATCTATGACTAGGTAACATCTAAAAATTCTCATAAAAGGGTGGAAAAAAATTTCTATTCGTGTGAACTAAGAGTATCCCCAAGCATAAGAATTTGAGGTTGTTCATTTGTGGCAATGTTGATCTGTAAGGTTTCCTCAATAAGGAGTTTAGATCCATCTTAAAACTCTGTAGGATTTTGGGGAGATTGATTTCTCCATCTATTGGTTTCTTAGGAAGGTTTTCATTAACAGACTCGTCACTTTTATTTCGCTGGTTTTAATTTTGTTTGTTGGATAGCGCCTCAAAGATGTTTTCACTATCTAGTTTTTTTTTAAAACTAGCAATTGCATGTGCACAATGCAATGTGAACGCCGAACGGTATATGTTATTTGATTTATAGGGTTAGTCATTACTTTTATAGTTGATGTTGATAAGGGGTGTCGATTAGAGAGTTGTTTCTCGGTGCAAAGCAAGGCCAACTGGAAGTTTTTTCTTATAATCCCAGGATCCCTACATGCCACCTCAAATAATAAAAACTTTGACAAGCACTCGGAAAAACATAGAAGGAATTTAACATATGATCCAAGGAATATCGTCCTTAAATCAATCAAATAAGCCTGAATCATCTAGACCAAAGACACTTGAGACAACTGAGCAGGACACAAGCTTTGAAATTTTATTTTCAAAATTCAATTCCCACAAGGCTTTCATGTATGAATGTAAATCTCCATGTTAAATAAACAATACTCATGAATTCCAGACATCTCATGACGCAAAACAAGAAATACCTAACTAATCCAAGCATGACATCAAGCAAATCAAACACTACCCATCAAAGAAAAGTAATGTGCAATACAAAAGCAATCATTTTTTCTTATTCCAACACAAACTACCGAGCCACCTAGAAGATTTTTCTTACAATCCCAAGATCCCTGTAGGTTGCTACAACTTCTGTATCAATAGTTTCTATGACTGTGTTGTTGTCTACTTTTGATAGAATCTGTGTTCACATGCCAATGTCAAAGATAACTCCATCCACATTTGATTGCTTCATGCTCCAGACAACAAACCTTAAAAGTAATTAATCAGTGTTTAATGTAAGCTCTGAAAGAAAATTAACAGACAAAAATCTTACCATCTAAAGCAAATTTGAGTCATTGTCCCCAACTTTCCTTCCTATCAGCAACTCTAGAAGAACAATTCCATAACTGTATACACCAGATTTCTCATTAAGCCTTGATGTTCTTGCATAGTCAGGGTCAATGTAATGAATAATACCCATAACATAGGTAGAGGTGTGGGTTTTGGCTGAGGAGATGTATTGGAATAAAATCTACTAAAGAAAGAGTTTGATCAACCCTCTAGAGAAATAGTGCTAGGTTGTTGCACAACTACTTTACAGAACCATTTAAATCTTTGTAGGGAGAAAAGTAGAACCTGCAACACTAGGTCTGGGGTCAAATCAAACATTTGCACAAGTCCTAAAACCAGACATCATTGTAAGAGTAAAGGGACCTTAAAATGTCAAACCCACATGAATAGAAACTAAAGATTGTGAACATGCAAGCTTAGTACTCGATATTTCACATAAAAAATAGCCATGATTTCCTAAAAGATTTGGTTCTTTATATTTATAAAACAATTATTAATACATTATTCAAGGCAAGCTATAAAAATATGAGTGCCCTATTCCTTGAATACAGACTTTGTGAGCTTCTATAATTACATTTCAAACATATATCATTTTTCACTACCTCCATTTCATAAATCTAGGAAAAAAATCTCTTTAAAAGGATCCTACAGTCTATGTTGCATATACAATATGCACACCTAACCATTATATAGAATGATTGAAAGTGACACTATAAATATTCTAAATCATTAAACTACAACACAAGTTTTAGGTTGCTACCAAGAGTTTCATATGTTCATCTCAAACCATTGGAACTATATGAATAATAATTTAGTTCAAATAACTACCAAGTGTGTAGGAGGCGTTCAAAATTAAAATTTGATTAGAGTAAAAATAAGCAAATGTAACCCAAACAAAGGCATAAATGATAAGAGTTAAACCGGTCTCACATGGAAACAATTTCCCAAGAATTTAGTGACATCCTGAGCAATTTGGGGATGGGGGACAACTTGAAATGGGCATCCCCTGTCCCTGAATGTTAATTAAAAACAATTCTTTTTTAGTTTTAAAAATACTGACACTTTACACTTGAAAATTGAACCCATCCAAAAAAACTTATATTTACGAAAAAAATTGAGCCTGGATCTCATAAGTATCTTGAAAATCATTAAATATGGTACAAATCCTTTAATGTCATTGAATATCCATCCACAAAACATGGGAAATTTATTGCCATGCAAGGCATATAATCCAATTAGTTCTCGACTAGACCAGACCCCTTAAGCTCCATTGGAATTTGCAGACAAAACCTTAGAAGAACATAAATGTAAATCATAAGATGCACAATGCCAGGCATGAACTGCATTTTTTAGTCAGATGTTAAAACATGTACATAATCATAAACATGCAATGGATTAGTGAGAAACAATGCTCACAATGATAGTTACAACATTTTGAAATGAGATGATCTGAAACATAATTAACTATTAAACACATGTCAAATCAGATTAAAAAACTCAGTCTTTAACAACCTTAAAACCTATCAATAATAAATCAGATATCATCTTATTGGCTAATTAGTTCGAATATTACAATATTTTTAGTATATATTGACAGAGAGTCAAGAGCTTAAAAAGTTACATCTACTTAATAATGCATGTATAAAGTGATGCCTCCATAAAATTACTAAAACCATGCGCTAAATGTCTCGTGAGAATAATATGTAAAACCACTTTTCCGCTAACGCGCCTCAAGAGAAATGGAAAGGGGGGGTTCCGTTGATGCAACCATCGAAGAATCCATCCACCCAATATTGATGGAGTCCAAATTGGAGCTGACATCAACAAAAGGCGGTGGAGTGGGTTGAACCAAAATCTCTGTACTGCTAGTTAACATCGCCACAACATTCGATATTGATGGTCTCATCTCTGGAGCGCTTTGCGTGCACAAATGAGCAATGTGGATTACCCTTACTATCTCTTCCTTATCGATTTCAGATTCTCCTTTTGCAATTCTTCTGTCTACCAGCTCAAATGCCTTATTTTTCTCGTGTAAACTCCACGCCTGTACATAAACAAAGGATTCTTCAAGATGCCCCTCAGAACAAGTAATCTAGGAAAGATCTTAAATGAAGTTTCGAGTCTTACCCATTGTAGAAGGAGCTCCATCTCGGGCAGAAGTTTAGGATCCCTGACCTTTCTGCGGCTCACAATCTCCAGAACCAGCATGCCATAGCTGTACACATCTGCCTTATCTGTCAATTGACCATGAGTTGCATACTCCGGCGCAGTATAACCTCTACCTCAAACAAAAAAAACACAGATGCATTGGATTTTAATAAATAGATCAGATCCACAGACACACTAACATAAAAACCCTAAATAATCTTACATTGTACTAATGTGTGGGAAAGAAAATGACTCTAAACTCCACCATATGATCGATGATATTACAATTTTTGATCGACTTCAAGAAGGAAAAAAAAAAAACTTCTTATTGACTGTCAAATAGATGTGAAGTTCAAGGTCAAAATTAAAAATGAACACACTCACATATTACAACACACCACCACCACCCTGCCTGCCATTGTTAAACACCTCTAGGTGCAATTAGAATTGCAATGTCTAATTGATAACTGAGCATTAGATCTAGTTACATATATTTATCAAAATTTAAACCCATAGTGGTTGGTTGACTTGGTCATGGTAAGATATAAACCACGATATATCACAAACCTTATTACAGTAAGGATGACACCACAATGACAATGACCCTCTTAATAATGTAATAGTTAATTAGTTTTGAGATGAATATATTTTCTTGCTCGACCTCCCTCTCTCCTCCTGTATGGCTTCATAATCCCCAAAACTTTTTTTTTGTAAAATTTCCTCTAAATACATGCCTTACTATCTCAATTCAAAATGCTCTTAATTGCATCGTAGAATTACTTCTACGACTCTAAAAATCCCCATTCAGTAAAAATTCAATCCCACATTGGTTGGTTGGATTTGGTAAGATATAAAACCCCAATATATCATGATCTTTATGCCATTACGAGTGATGCCACGATGGAAGTGGCCCTCTAACTAACACAATAGTTGATTGGTTGTAGGATGAGTATATTTTCTTAGTCGACCTTTCCATCTTCTCCTATATAGCTCCATACTTGGAAATTAAAAAAAATCATGTACAATCTCATGTAAAATTACCTATAAGTGCATCTTAAAATTGTTTCTATGACCTTAAAAATCTTCATTCAATAAAAAAATTAATTCCCATATTAATTAGTTGATTTGGTCCATAATAAAATATAAACCCTAATATATCATAATCTTACCTATCCTAATCTTCCTCTATAATTTCAGTATCCCAAAAAAAATAAAAAAATTCATGAGATTTGAAATATATATTCTCATAGTCAAACTCAAAACCATGTTCCCATACATAATCTTCTTAAATACATGGAAATCTATATAACCACTGAATTCGAGGCCCGAATAAATTGCTGACCATCGAAAACCATTAAAAAATGTCAACTGCGTTGTGTGACGTGGGCGCTCATCCATTGGAAAATGGACTCGGCCAAACTATTGGTCTCCAGTCTCGTGCCAACATTATTTTTCATTCAAAGCCATTAAATACCTGCTCTACTCCACCCGTATCTGCAAATAATTTCATTTTCTATAATCCCCCTCACTTCTCTTCTTTTTTCCTCCTTCAAGGTCTCGAGTTTAAATCGCATGGCGAGGTGGGTTGGATTGGCCAGCTTTGGACAAGCAGGGGCGCTTTCCTACTCTTCCAGTGCAGCCGCGTTTCTAGCGGCGGTCGTATGCTTGCTCGCTGTGGTGACTGTGGTGGCGGCTCTATGCACTAAGCACTCCCGCAAGGAACAGAAAAACCGCTACACCAGCAGCGGCAGCGCGGGTCTGAAGCAGCAACAATGACCCGGTCTAGTTCCTTGGTTGCGCAAGTCTCTCGGGACTCTGCAACTCTGTAATATGTTACTCAAATCGAGCAGAAGACCCCTCTTGAGAATGAACGCCTTGTATTAGAAAAAACGTCCGGGAGGCCGTCAAATTTAAGATACAATTTTTGATCGACTTCAAGAAGGAAAAAAAAAAACTTCTTATTGACTGTCAAATAGATGTGAAGTTCAAGGTCAAAATTAAAAATGAACACACTCACATATTACAACACACCACCACCACCCTACCTGCCATTGTTAAACACCTCCAGGTGCAATTAGAATTGCAATGTCTAATTGATAACTGACCATTAGATCTAGTTACATATATTTATCAAAATTTAAACCCATAGTGGTTGGTTGACTTGGTCATGGTAAGATATAAACCACGATATATCACAAACCTTATTACAGTAAGGATGACACCACAATGACAATGACCCTCTTAATAATGTAATAGTTAATTAGTTTTGAGATGAATATGTTTTCTTGCTCGACCTCCCCCTTTCCTCCTGTATGGCTTCATAATCCCCAAAACTTTTTTTTTGTAAAATTTCCTCTAAATACATGCCTTACTATCTCAATTCAAAATGCTCTTAATTGCATCGTAGAATTACTTCTACGACTCTAAAAATCCCCATTCAGTAAAAATTCAATCCCACATTGGTTGGTTGGATTTGGTAAGATATAAAACCCCAATATATCACGATCTTTATGCCATTACGAGTGATGCCACGATGGAAGTGGCCCTCTAACTAACACAATAGTTGATTGGTTGTAGGATGAGTATATTTTCTTAGTCGACCTTTCCATCTTCTCCTATATAGCTCCATACTCGGAAATAAAAAAAAATCACGTACAATCTCGTGTAAAATTACCTATAAGTGCATCTTAAAATTGTTTCTATGACCTTAAAAATCTTGTTTCAATAAAAAAATTAATTCCCATATTAATTAGTTGATTTGGTCCATAATAAAATATAAACCCTAATATATCATAATCTTACCTATCCTAATCTTCCTCTATAATTTCAGTATCCCAAAAAAAATAAAAAAATTCATGAGATTTGAAATATATATTCTCATAGTCAAACTCAAAACCATGTTCCCATACATAATCTTCTTAAATACATGGAAATCTATTTAACCACTGAATTCGAGGCCCAAATAAATTGCTGACCATCGAAAACCATTAAAAAATGTCAACTGCGTTGTGTGACGTGGGCGCTCATCCATTGGAAAATGGACTCGGCCAAACTATTGGTCTCCAGTCTCGTGCCAACATTATTTTTCATTCAAAGCCATTAAATACCTGCTCTACTCCACCCGTATCTGCACATAATTTCATTTTCTATAATCCCCCTCACTTCTCTTCTTTTTTCCTCCTTCAAGGTCTCGAGTTTGAATCGCATGGCGAGGTGGGTTGGATTGGCCAGCATTGGACAAGCAGGGGCGCTTTCCTACTCTTCCAGTGCAGCCGCGTTTCTAGCGGCGGTCGTATGCTTGCTCGCCGTGGTGACCGTGGTGGCGGCTCTCTGCACTAAGCACTCCCGCAAGGAACAGAAAAACCGCTACACCAGCAGCGGCAGCGCGGGTCTGAAGCAGCAACAATGACCCGGTCTAGTTCCTTGGTTGCGCAAGTCTCTCAGGACTCTGCGACTCTGCAATATGTTACTCAAATCGAGCAGAAGACCCCTCTTGAGAATGAACGCCTTGTATTAGAAAAAACGTCCGGGAGGCCGTCAAATTTAAGATAGTCGGAGAAACGTCCGCAAGAGCCTTTCCCATAGGGGGAACGCCTTCGGCGTAATAAGAAACTCGACCTCCTCCCTAAAGTAAGTTGAGGAATCCAAGTTGATTTGGAAGCCTTTCTTTTGATCCCACGGTAGGATATTAATTCGGACTCCTAAATTTTTTGTGATAGCTTCCTCATTCTAAAAGGAATTTATTGGTATGTAATCCCATCGGTGCCAGTTGATGAGATCGAGGTATTACAGGTTTAAATCAATATAGGTTTTATGGAGGTTGAAAATGTCATTATCGTGAAATAGTTTCTTGGAGGAAATATCCTCGTAAAGGCTACGAGGGGACCCTAGTTCTATGTTGGAAGAGGTTTATTAGCTAATTGAATTTTTTTTATTGATTTCATCGAGTTCACCACCATACGGTTTAATCTCAATGCCATAATGTTCATGTTTCTCATGAGCTTGGATGGGTTCATGAATGCCTTGTTAATTTATCCCAAGACCTTTTCTGTGTAATTAATTGGGAATGGGATAGGTTGGAGATTTGTAACATGATAAGTTTTCATCAGTTTACCATGAGCTAAAAGGGGTTTCCAATATTTCATCCACAAGGAATCTTTCTTTCACAAAGCTATGAAAGTTTGGTATCTTTTTTCTCGATTGTATTGGGCCTGCCATGACTTTTAAGTAATAGAGTTAAAAAATATAGTCTAAAGATATGCATGATCGTTGATTGAGTAACAACAAATAAAATAATATAATTGATGGAAAAATAATGCCTTTAAAAGAGAAAAATAAAAACTAGCAAAGGGCATGATTAGTAAATGAAACTACCACATTAATTATTTTTGCAATGACTAAATTGCTATTGGTACTAATAATAATGTTGTTATAGCAATTATCCAAAAACCCATTCAAGATGGTAGTATAAGGAAAACATGGAATTTTTTGGAAAACTGCATTACAAGAAAAGGGAGGAAATGAACATCGTGTCACAAGAAAAAGGGGGAAATGTCCAAGCAATCATTAATTTGAAGAAAGGAAATCACTCACGTGGTTAAAGTTGGGTTTATGTGGGTGCTAGTTCAATATATTAGCTCATATTTGGGGACTCTCTATATTGCCATTCAACATTCCGCGACCCGCACTCTCTCCTGCTTTGATACTAGGGTTTACAAAAGCACCATGGGGGATGATATCTGTAGGGTTGAGCTAGTCAATAATGCTCAATGAAAGGAGGACATTGAATTATGGGAGATTCTGAAGAAAGGGGGCTTCAATCACTTCATGAATGCAGTTTGTGGGCATGATCTTCATCTGTCTCAACAGCTCCTGAAGAATTGGAAGGAAAGAAGGGTTAGTTACAAGAACAGAGGATTTGTCATCACGGAGGAAATGATCTCTGGCATCATTGGTCTCCATCCCAAAGGCATGAGGTTTTATAAGAATAACTACGATAGGATAGAAGAGGAAACCAAATTTATTGAGGGTGATGAGTGTCTTACACATGTCAAGAGCAATTTTCTGCGTGAGTCTTTACCAAAACCCTATGACAAGATCAATCTAGTTTTAATGAAGTATTTTACTCTTGAAGGGTGGTTTAAAGTCACTCCCTATTTTCATTTGGTGTTGCTTAATCACTTCAAAAGGAATGTAGTTGTTAATTTCCCCTTTTATCTATTACATTCCCTGGAATGTTCTGTGAACCTGGTAGCTCATGGGAAAGGATCCCTACCTTTCGACCACATTATCATCTTGTTGCTCTATAAGCATTTTGACCTCCTCATTGTGAACTCCAACCCTGCAGCCCCTCTTGCAGAAAGTCAAGGGCTGCAAAATTTCCATTGAGAGTGGCAGTAAGGATGATCATTTGATGTTGGAAATGGAAAAAATGATTTCAATCATTGAAAAAGATCATGGAAAACTTAGAAGCATTTGTACCTCCTCATTGTGAACTCCAACCTTGCAACCCCTCCAACAAAAAGTCAGGGGCTGCAATATTTCTATTGAGAGTGGCAATAAGGATGATCATCTGCTGGAGGAAATGGAAAAAAGGATTTCAATCATTGAAAAAGAGCATGGAAAACATAAAAGCACGCAATGTAATGTCATCTCCATGCTTAAGGGAAACATGGATATTCTTGCCAATATTATTCCTCTGTTGGAGACCAACAAGGGAAAAGAAACGTTCAAGAATGATACATCTCTCAAAGACATCAAGGATAAACTGGAGAGTCTCAAAAAGAACTTTTTCCAATATCATGAAATAGAAATTGGGGGTTATCTAGTTTCAAGTTTTTTAATGATTGTATCTCTTTGATCTTGGACTATAGTTTTGTTATTGTACTATTGTGGTTTTTTTATGGTTGGGTTGTTCATATGTGGTTTTGTTGTAGTTCTTGTTGTATCATTGTGGCGTTTTATCTTTGTAGTGCTTTTGTTATTTTGTTGCTTGTATTTGAATATTTGGGCTTGGGCCCCTTGTATTATGGGGAGGATCCAAGTAATAAACCCTTTTACCATTAACAAAAAAATATCACTAAATCAAATCTAGTTTTTTATTCTATTCTTTGGGGCATGTACTAGATGGAGGGTGGAAAATGACTAGTTCATTTCAATCACGAGTGATATTGAAATTCATTGTTGAAAAAATTATGTTAACCATACTTACATTGATCAAAGATCGCAATTCCTTAGTTGAACCAAAAATATCTATGAATTTGATTGAGCCGCAATATAATAACAATATTTTGTGCCATGGTAGTGCTCTCCATGGTTTCTTCTTCTGCGGGTTCCTATTCTTTTTTGCGGGTGGGTTTACACCTGTGATGGAAGATCCCCTGGGCCCGAATCCATGTGGGCGTCGGGATCAATGCAAATGGGACCCCCTTTCAGGCCATTGGATGTCTACAGTTGTCTATGACCCTCTCCCATCCTCTTTTCTTGGCTTGTCTCTATCATTGAAACCTAAGCTAAAGGATGGCAAGTATTCCCTGACTATCCCCATGCGGTTACGGATGTTGTTATTGTAAACAAGGAGCTTTCCTTGATTGGGAAACTTGCTAGTCTGCGTAATCTATTAGACGGTGTCAAAAAATGGGCTTACATTAAATGGGCTCCTAGCGGCTCTTTCTCAGTGGCTTATCTCCTTAATGGCTTCATCCTTTTCTCCTTTGGACGAAAAGAAGATTTCTCTTGTGTTTTCCTCAATGATCCCTAGTTCTTTGGTTGTATGGGCTCTTTGTAAATGGTCCCCAAAATTCAATGTTTTTACTGAAACTATAAACAAAGCACCGATATGGGTTCGCCTCCCAGGCCTTCCTTTATAGCTCTGGGAGAAACCAGTGATTGAGGACATTATTGAATCATCAAAGAAGCTGATAACTATGGATCTGATGAAAAAATCCAAATCCCATCTGATCTATGCCAGATTTTGCAACATTGTGGATGTAAGTAAACCTCTCCCCTCATCTATCAACTTTTTTTCAAGATTTGGACTATGGGTTCATCCTTTTGAATATGAATACATCCCCCAAATGTGTTCTTCTTGCAAAGGTAAGGGTCACCATGCTTCATCTTGCCCCTCTAATCCTCAACCTAAGACCAAATCGATCCACAAAAGAAACCCATTTTGTCTCTCCCATTGGCAAGGGCAAGGGCATCCTTAAGATCTCTCCAGAGGATTGCACTTCCAATCCCTTCACTGCTCTATTAATGGATGAATTTCCTCTTCTATCTCCTTTGAAGCAGACTTTGGACCCGTTTCACCATGCCCCACAACTGCATCTTTCCTCTCCCCTTATGTGCCTCTCCTCCCTCCTCCTTTTCTTCTCTTAGAAGATGGAGAAGCTCCCTCTAACCCTCTTGCACTTCCTGAGCCCTTTGTTGTTTGTTCTATTCCCTCTCCCCCCACTTGGTTCCTACTTTTTGGATCCCTTTGTTTCCTAGACCATTGACACAGATGGTAAGAAATCTAGTGCCCCCTCTCGTGATGACTCCAACTATAGGTTGATTAGAAGTTTCATCAAGAACATTGAACTTGGATTCACCAAACCTAAAGGCATACCTCCAAACTCCTTCAAGATGTACCAAGAAGTTGACTAAGGAGTGACAGATGCTATACAGATTGTTCTAATGATTTATTGTCTCTTGAGGAATAAAGTTTTAAAATGAGATTTCTCTCTTGGAACATCAAAGGCATCAAAACCTATCAAAAAGACAAAATTTTCAAGGATGTTTGTTTGACACAAACCTTTTATTATTATGTTGGAAGAAACTAAGTTGAAGGAAGATAATAACATTCACAAACTTTGGCCCAAAGCTACCTTTTTTAATCAAGCTTCTTCAGGAAACTTGGGTGGCATATGTACTCTTATGGATCCTTATGTGATCTATTGGGAATACATCTTTAAATATAGCTCTTTTATGGTGGTCTTCTTCCAAGAGATAGGGTCCAACTTTAGCTGGATTTTCCTAAATCTCTACGCCCCTAACTCTGAACCGCAAAGAGAAAAATTTTGGAAAGACATTCTGGCTATGAATCAAAATTGAGGATCTCTATCTTGGTTTATTGCGAGGGACTTCAATACTCACATGTTCAATAATGAAAAACATGGAGGCATTCAGGTGCAAGTGAGAGCAGCATGGAATCCCTCCAAAATTTTGTCAAATCGGATCTCCTTGTCAACTTGGAGCTTCACGGCAACAAATTCACATCATCAAACAAAATTTTGGGCAAGAATCATATACAAACGATACTTGATAGAATGATGGTTTCTTTGAAATGGATCTCTCACTTCAAAGATGTGTCCCTTCAGTCTCTCCTGAAAGTCTCCTTAGACCATTCTGTCATCCTTATCAATGTGGCAAAAAATGGTAGCCCCCACTCCCCCCCTCCCTTCTACTTTGAGTTGGCTTGGTTGGTCAATCATGATCTCCATGACTTGATCGCTAAATGGTGATTAAGAAAAAAATGAATAAATATATGTCTAAATCTAATGCTATGTAGCAGTAAATGATTAAGAAATTAAGTACGGAAAAAGAAATTAAGTACGGAAATAGAGGTCCATGCAAATTAAGCTAATAATTATGAAACCCTAGTTGCAAATAAGGGATAAGAAGACTTATTTATTTCACAACCAAATTTGAACGTTGTCAAAGTGCTGACCAAGTGAACAAAGAGGGATAATTGTCACACAGAAACTTTAAAAAATGTGTGAGCTGACGATCTACCTGGACTGGGGCACCTAGAAAGGGGTAGGGGCACCTATGGGCACTACAGACCAGTATTGGGTGCCTATGACTGCCAAAAATATTAGAAAACCATCTTTGACTAGTTGCAAGGTGTTCATTTTCTTTTTCCTTTGGTTGTTAGTAGGTTACACAATGATCGTCGAAGTCACTGATAACCTGCAATGAAAGAATGACCTGCAAAACCCTCATGAGTGCATCAAATCCCAAACAAAATATAATGCAAATAAGGGGTCAAACTGTCCTCGGTTTTCAAATAAGTGATCATATGACTGAGCGATGCACTACATTTTAGATCCAATGTAGTTCTAGGTGTGTGTATGTGGAATCATGCCATAGGTGGCTCTTGTATGTGTCGCACTTGATACCAAGAAAATAGCTAGATGTAGAATATGTAAATAGATTTTTGCATGGAATAAAATGAACTTCCCCTCCTATGAAGTGTATGTATAAGAATGCAATCCCTTGACCTTGAATGGATGATAAAATGGATGCT
The DNA here is from genome assembly GCA_019776745.2 of Taxus chinensis. NCBI lineage: Eukaryota > Viridiplantae > Streptophyta > Pinopsida > Cupressales > Taxaceae > Taxus > Taxus chinensis. The sequence continues at coordinate 198,791,951 of CM034152.1, read as the reverse complement.
TCAATGCTCTTGAATAGCCTTTGGATGCAGCCTTAGGTGGTGATAGCTAATGCTTAGTGCTTGGTCCCTTATTATGATCACATAAATTTATATTTATATGATTCTCTCAAGAGATGGAAAGTAGCTTCTTTTGGCAACATCAAGGAAAGAAAAAGTCATATCATCCAGGGACTCTCAGAGGTGGCTAGAGAGATTGAAGCCAAGGGTAGACTGTTAAACTTGCACTCTGTGGAATTAAACTCTCTGGAAAATCTCCATAACACAATCAAAGAGGAAGAGATTGTCTGGCAGAAAAGATCTAGAGCCCTTTGGCTCAAAGATGGAGATAGGAACATGAAGTTCTTCCACTTGAATACCCAAAAACACAAATCTCAAAATGAAATTTTTGAGTTGATTCAAGAAAATGGGACAATCATCACCAAGGAAAAGGACATCATTAAGGAAGTCACCCTTTTCTACCTCTCACTTATGGGCTTCATGGAAGATGGCTCCCTAGATAAAATGGATGATATGTTGGCTTTTATTTTAGAGGTTGGCACTGCAGAAATCAATTGCTCCCTCAGCTGCCCTTTTGAGATAGAGGAGATGACTAAAGTTGTTTTCGAATATGAACGGGGAGAAATCCCCAGGCCCTGATGGTTTTCCTGTTGCTTTTTATCAACACTTTTGGGATATTATAAAGCAGGATCTTCTTTTGGCGGTTAGAGAATTCCAAAGCAAAGATGTCCTTCTCAAATAATGGAACTCCACCTTTGTTGCCCTTGCCCCAAATTTTGTTGAAGCATAAATATTATCTGACTTCAGACCCATAAGTCTTTGTAATATCTCTTACAAAATAATCACCAAAATGATGGTTAATAGATTAAAGCCCTTCATTTCTAAGATGGTCTCTAATCAACATTACAACTTCATCAAAGTTTGGCTAATTCAAGGTGGTATCATCACCATCCACAAAGCTATCCACTCGGATCACCTCACCAACGCAGCTAGGTTCGTGCTTAAACTTGATATGCAGAAATCTTTCGAGAGGGTGAGCTGGAGTTTTCTTATCAAAGTTCTCAAGAAATTCGGCTTCAATGATAATGGATAAGGTGGATTCATTGATATATCTCCACCCCCCATTTTTCCATCCTTGTCAATGGTTTTCCAGAAGGTTACTTCCCGAGCAAGAGAGGACTTCGTCAGGGATACCCCCTCTCACCTTTCTTGTTCATCCTCATGGCGGACTCCCTCAGTAGAGCTCTCAGTGCAGCTATGACTTCCTCCTCTATTTCTGGCCTCTTCATCACCGTCAGGATTCCTGCTACTACTCATAATCAATTTACTAATGAAACGGTCCTCCTTGGAGCTTCCTCAGTTGTTAAAGCGAGAACTATAATGAGCATCCTTGATTTGTATCAAGAAGCCTCGAACCAAAAGATCAATTCAAAAAAGTGTTGCATCTCCTTCCTCAATACTTCACCTAGGAGGTAAAGAAAGATTGTTGATATCTTCAAATGCAGAATCATGGATTTACCTTCCTCCTACCTAGGTCTCCCCCTCTTTAAAGGTAAAAAGGTTGAGGGACTCTAGAATTCAATGTTGAACAAATTTTAATTAAAACTTGCAGGTTGGAAGGGTTCCCTCCTAAGCCAAGTAGACAAACTCCAACTTGTCAAATCCACTCTTCAAAGTATGCCAATCTACTTCCTCTCTCTCTTAAAAATCCCCTCGATGGTGGCTTCAAAAATTGAACAGATCCAAAACCACTTCCTCTGATCTGGCTCAGAAGAGAAGAAGAGAACCCACCTTATGGCCTGGGAATCGGTTTGCAAGCCAAAAAGACTTGGAGGCCTTGGTCTAGGAAGAATCGGCGATATGAATATTGCCTTGCTCGCAAAATTGGGTTGGGCCTTGGTTATGGGTTCCCATGCATCACTAGGCTTCTCTCCTTCGAGATAAGTACTTGAGATTCAACTGTCTTTCTCTCTGGATAGCTCGCTTCCCCTTAGTTCAACTATATATAATTCTATCATCAGTTATAGGGATCTTATTCGCAGAGGTGTCAAATAGTGTCTGGGAGATGGCAATAAAATTGATTTTTGGAATGACTGGTGGATCAACCACTTTCCAAGGACCCTTCTTAGTTCTCCATCATGCCACATTTGATTCGCTTAGTGGGCCTCCCAATTTCAAATTACATTGATAGATCTTCCTATCCACCCCGATGGTTGCTTCCTAAATGGCATGGGTGCGACCACAATCAAGTGTTGTTAGTTGACTCTCTAGAGTAGCTCCTCTCTACTCTACATATTGGCTCATACCCTTCTGATGACTCAGTGATCTATCCTTGGACTTCATCTAGATCCTTCTCTGTCAACTCGGCGTATAACTCCCTTTTTTCCAGCACGGATGAATTCCCCCTCAAGCACTTCTGGCCAACCCATGTTACTCCAAAGATTGGTATGTTTTCTTGGCTCGTTTGGAAGGATCTTATTCTTACTAGTTCAAATATGCAATGAAGAGGTTACTCCCTCCCTTCTAGATGCAACTTTTGTTTAAAAAATGTCAAAGACTCCTACCATATTTTTGTTCAGTGCCCCTTCTCTTCTAGAATATGGTCCTACATCTTAAATTCCTTTGGGATACTATGGAATTTTTCTGGGTTCTATAAAAGACACTCTTGAACAATGGTTCTCTCCCTTTTAGAACTTGGGCCTCTCTTTGGCCTAGAAAGCTATTCTCCCCCATGTTATCTGGGGCCTATGGAAAGAACGAAACATGCGCATCTTCCAAGATTCTTCTCAAAAAGAGGACGTTGTTCCTAACTCTATTATTATCTCCCTTTAGGTAAACCTCAACTCTTCCCAGTGCAGATTAAGCAGCTCCAAGATAGATCTCCTCGCGAGTGCAAATTGGCGAAAAGATCTCTTGTTTGTTCCTGCTCCTAGCCAGTATATTGTTGCCAAAGTGGCTACGTGATGGAAAGCTCCACCTGTTGGGTGGTGGAAATTAAATGTGGATGGTGTTTCAAGAGGCAATATTTTCCCCTCCGGTTGTAGTGGTGCACTAAGAGACCACAAAGGAAATCTTATAGTGGCTTTTACTACTACCCTGGGTTTCGGCAACAACCATAGAGTGGAAGCTTTAGCCATCCTCAAAGGCATGGAATTGGATAGAAATGTGGGATCCGCCAAGATCATCATTGAGAGTGACTCCCTAAATCTCATCAAAATTATGAAAGATATTAGCCTCCCTCCTGGAACATTAGCAACATCGTCCAAGATACCAGAGCCTTTAAGCAAAATTTCATTGAAGTCTCCTTTCAGCATGTTTATCGGGAAGGGAATGTTCTTGTAGATGCTCTAGCTAAAAAAGGTGTTGATTGCTCTAGCCACACTTCCTGGTTCGATTCTTTTCCAAAAGATATCTCCACTATTGTCAAAAATGAAGCAGCCTTGGAAGATGGTTACCCCTCTCTGGCATGTTGAGATGCAACCTTCTTGGATGCTTTACCCTTTTAAAAGATCCCTCCCTTGCTTCATCAGATTTGGGTCCCTTTCTACAAAGTTGTGTTGTATCTTCTCTCATCTCGGTGGGCCCGAACTTAGAGGCTTCATCCGCTCCATTAATCATTGTTACATCACTCTGGATCCCTCGTATCTCCACATGAGCCACCCTTTTTTAGGCATTATTTTTGTTTTAACTCCCCCCACATCTACACGTGCTAAGGCTGATCACTTTCCCGCTTCTTATCTCCCCTCTGTTTTTAGAAATGTGCAAAGCCTTAATTATCCTTAGATTTTTAAACCAAACTCATAATGATCTTTTTGTATCAAAACGACCTCCTTCTCTGGCTCTGAAATCATGGGCGAAAAAAATGTGTGCATTGAACTAGTTGACAACTTTGACATTAAGGAGGATAGAGAAATATGGGATATCCTTGTCACGGGTGGGGTCTCAGGTTTCATGGAGTCCCTGCATGGCCACTCCCTCATGATTTCTAGTTGCATTCTCACCTCATGGAATGGGGGCAAAGTCAGAGTTGGGGATTTATTTTTCTCCATATCAACGACCAATATTGTTGTTGTCACTGGCCTTCTGAACTGTGGAGCTACTTATATCAAAAGGTCGCTTGCCAACGAAATTGTTGCATGTGTGGAAGATCCTGACTAAATCCAAAAGTATCAGTTTGGCTTCGAGAGGAGTGCTCTGAAACATCCCTTGGAATAAGGTAATGCATTGCTTAATGTGTTTCTTTACTATTGATGACCGCTACAAAGTAATTCATGGAGTTCACTTGTTCCTTCTTGCCCACTTTTGCCACGGAAGATTGGTTAACTTCCCCCAATTCCTCTTCAATTCTCTAGCTGACTCCATTGCTCTGGCAAGGAAAGGCACATGACCTATTCTCCATCAAGGTCTGTTCTCTATCTTCTGTTTACCAAAGTTGCCCCTGCCTCTCTCATTCCCTGCTACCCAGTTATTTCCCCTAAAGGAAAATGCAAATTGTCTCCCCTCCCCTCTCCAGCATCCACTCCTACTGTGCCCCGCGGTGCTATCCTTTGTTCCCTCGGTTTCTACCCCCCATAATTTTGTCACCTCCATCATTTTATCCATTATAGCTTAGATGACTCCCTCGAGATCTTTTCACCTCCTCTTTCTCACTTTTTTCCTCCTTTTGAGCATATAATGTCTTTTTTGACTTCTTTCCCTGCTCTTGATCCTTTTGTTTTTCTTGCTCCACCGAGCCCTCTTCAGTCTTCCCTTGCCCTATCTTCCCCGCCTTTGTCTCCATGTGAAATTTCTTGCTTTTGATTCGTCTCCTGGGGTGCTTCTCCTCCTAGTTTTTCAGAGTTGGGGCTTAATTCCCTTGATGTTTTAGTTGATACCTACGGCTGCTCAAACTCGGATGATCCAGATGTTCCCCAAACCTCGGATAAACAGACACCTACTTCAAATCTGCCCTCACCAAGCTCGCCAGCGATGGGTCAAGCCACTGATGCAGATGATCCCTACACTCGGGTTGTCAACCACATCCTTAGAAAAATCCAACGTGTGTTTATTGTCATCAAGAACTGGAAGGACTATACTGACATTCTGAAAGATGTAATTGATAATGCTTGTGAGGAGATAAAAATATCCATTGACATTGTGGTTAATTCTGCTCGTTATAACTTGAAGGATGATATGGAAGCAGCCAATATTCTCAATGAGATTCATAATATGTAATTGGCTTCTTTCCTTGTCTTCTTTTTGGGATCCTCTTGTTGGATATTTTTGTACAAGGATTAGGATCCTTTCAAAATCCTAACTTTTACCCAATGTCAAAAACAATATTTTGTGCCATGTTTTTTTCTTCATTGTCAACTTCATGAACATCTCAAGAACTTGTGATTACATAATAAATCCCAAACTCTTTTTTTAATGTCTCTCAACTTTAATTGTTTGATCCCTTTTGTGTAGTTTTCTAGTCATGTTTAGAAAGAAAATGAAAAAGCAAGCAATTGAAGTTCTTGTAATGGATCATATGTATAATAGTGTATTCCATTCATTATATTAAATAGAGATAGAATAAAGTGTATTGTAATGACATACATCTTGTAGAACATGTTATCCTCGCATAATAGTGCATTCCATTCATTACATAAAATAGAGATAGAATAAAGTGTATTGTAGTGACATGCATCGTGTAGCACATGGTATCCTCACATATCATTATATATAGCTATTACATGATACAATCTTACAAGTTAACCTCCAAATATGGTGTCTATTGTTTTGGTGTTACTCTTTTTGTAATAAGCATTGTGATTATATATTAAACTCTCTATTTTTTTGTATATCATTCCACCATAACATATTTAACCCTATTAGATGTGTTATCCATCATTCAATGGTCACATGTCACATAACATACAAGTGAATATTATTTGTTCATACTACACAGTTAACATTAGTTTTTTATTTAAATAAAATATAACATTTTCTATTCTAAGAGTTATGTTAAGAAATGGTGGGATAACCACTATGTTTGTCATGAAGATGATGAATTATAATGTGTTAATGATGGAATTGTTTTCTAGAATTCATGAAAACTATCTCATATCCCATTGGAAACTATGATGACCATTTTATTACATTTTATGCACTTGGATATTGAGCCACCCTGCAAGATGTGTTACTAAAATTAACTCAAAATCAGCATACTATATTAAAACATACTTATGTTGCTTCCGTTGAATGAGAGAGGAATTGCATGAGCTTATTCTAATGAATAAAGTAGGTTAGCATCTCTACAATCCGAATCCAAATCGGAAAATCACAAGCTACATAAACATATTACTTTTTTTGTTGGTTAGTGGGTCTGCCTCAGACATATCATTAACCCCTTTAATGTGATAAAATACGTTTAAGAAAGTAAAATGATAAGGAAAATCATAAATGGAATAAAACACACTAATTCTTACCATACACCTTGATCTAGTTCATCAAGTGGATTTTCTCGTGGATGCTCAAGATGTAGGTGCCCCAAAGTGTGCTTCGTTGTGTCATACCAATCCAACAATGTCATGTTGCTTTGCGAAAGGGAGAGGAGGGATTTGGGTATAAAGGGTTTATATAAGAGGGAAAAGTAACATAATAGAGTTGTAATTGTGGATTTTTATGTAATTTGAGGGTAAAGGGTGTATTTATAGGGTCCTAGGGTGTAATTAATGAATGAGATTAATTAAGTTCTCTTTAAAATATTGAGAAATTAGGTAGGTGAACAGTGACGCATTTTTAAAGTGGGGGGAGGTAGGTTGTGAATAGTGATGCATATTTGAAAATGGAGGGAGGGTGGGTGGTGAATAATGAAATATCTCTGAAAATGGAGGAAATGTGGGTGAAATAGTGAAACATTTTTGAAAATGGAGGGAATTTGGATGAAATAGTGAAGCATATTTGAAAATAGAAAATTAATTGGATTATTTTATCAGGTTGTGGCGGACATGGGGATGGTGAAAGGTTCATGTGGCAAGGATGATGTGGTTGGTGAGTAGGGTGTGATTAGATTAGTTAATCATTTTTTAATTAGATATTAATCACTTATGGGATTTGAAGTGGGATGAAGAAATTAATTAATTGATGTAGTGATAAAAATAGGGTGTCTACACATTTTTACAATTTCTACAAGACAATTATCAATTTATTCAAAAGAGTGCATTAATGATTTTCAAAATGGTTTCCCAGTTATTCAAAAGAGTGGATGTATTCTTTTAAAAATGCTTTCCAATTTGAATGTCCAAGAAAAGAGAAAAATATCATTTTGAAATATAGGACTTGCTTGGATTTCCTATAGATATATTCTCTAATAGAATCATGTATATTTTCTTTCAAGTTTGAGACAAAATTCAAGTAAAAGTCCAAGAACAAAGATTCCAAGTCTTAGTTTTTAATTGTAGCCTATAGATTTCAAGTCCAAAACAAAGCATAATTCTAGGAAAGAAAAAGGACCTTCACATCATTTCCAGAAGAATAATACATTGTTAGATGATCAAAATAAGCATTCTAAAAATGCAAAGTTGTGCATCATTCATAATCCCAATAGTCGCTCCATGGAGAATGTCACACTAGGAAAGCTCTACCTCCAAAGATAGAGACAATGTGTACTATCATGCAACACTTCAGAAAGTTACTAATATTGTGGAGTTTGAGCCTAGTTATAAGATAAGTACCCTAAAAAAAACAATTCCTCACCCTCTAACTCACATTCAAAGGAAACATAAAAATTGTTCCATGCTCGTATATGGGTCAATTGATAGCATGTACACTTCATTGTTGACAACGATAGTTAGAAACCGCTAATTTTACCAAAAGTGGTTTGTAAATCAAACTTTTCAATGATGATTCACCAACAAAAACACTTTATTAGATCGTTCACCTCAATCTATGAGAAATGCCTACCCTCCATTATCACATGTATAAATCAAGCCTTTTAAAGACTTTAGAGGTATGTGGTATTTTATGTAGTGGACTGTGCATTTTTCATCAACTTACAATCTATGATACAAAACATAAAAATCCCTTTCAAGATATTAGTGAACATAGAATTCACATATCATAATTAATTCCTAAGCTTTCATTCATAAGCACTAAGTAATACAAGAATCTAATAAGATCTAGTAATACATTTGCACTCTTGATGATAAGACTTAAATGTAATAACATCATTCATATTTTAGCTCTTTTAACAAATAAAAGACAATTTAATAACGTACAAGAGGGATATAAGAATATATTTCAGTCACCATTGGAGTTATTAAGCATAACATTGAAAATCATACTATTGTTTTTTATTCATATATTATCGTTACATGTCACATCTTTATCTTATCACATCAAGTTCACCTGAATGTATATGAGCTAAGATAGTCGATATAATGATCCTCTCTCTACAAAATAGGATATAAGTATAAGACCATACGAGAGCCAATGCACAAGAAAAGATATAACAACGATGTGTATATAGCCATGGATATAGAAAAAAATATTCCACACTTAATATCGAAGGTATAGGGTTCCAAAGCCTGTATCTAAGATGTGAGGATGGGATTTTTCTAAGATCACTAAGGGATGTAATGTCATTAAATGTCAAGCATGTGTAATAAAGAAAACAATAATGTTTTAGACAAAAATATGATACATCAAAATAATCAATCAACCAACATAAAAGAACCAAAATAAGTTAATGCAACTATGGTTAGGGGTCCTAATGTAAGGATGTTTTTAGTTGATATACTTACAAAAGTATGTAATGGAATCTCATCAACAACCAATCATAGCAACAATAATGATTTTTTTTTCAACAAAAGGATTACATCAATTGGAGATTGATCACCAATGATTCAATCTTACATATTTCCCGTAGGATTGCAACACTCAACACCATAGTGTTTCCACATATCATTAATGCAATACTCCTTACAATTACATGCTCAAACTATATCCTCCTTATATAAAATCAAATAAATTCTACAGAAAGGGTGAATGTAGTTATATATTCGGATGTTTGCCTCAAAATAACAAGTTACCCACTTGATTTTGAATGTATATGTCCTTCATGCAACATAGGGACCAAGTGATCATAACACAACTTGATGCAATCAAGTTATCTAAACAATTATAGATGGCATACTTGTCTTAGATAAATTAATGTAAAAGATGTTAAAAGGTATCATTCTCAAGACACCTATATTAGATTTGAGATATAAATAGAATAGACAGCTCAAGAATGATACCTCTTGACATCTCTTACACAGATTCATCTAAGATAGGAATGTTAGTGATATGATTTAGCATATATTTCTCACTTGTTAAGTAATTATGGTAAGTAATGCATTTATTTTTAATTAATAATCTTGTTCAAATATATTTGAAAAGTGTCAATAGATATCAATATCAAGACTCTTTAAATTTTACAAATCACATTGATTAATATTTTTCTAGACAGGTGATTAAAAATACTTCCCAAATAAAAGGGCCACAAAATCTACCGTATAACCAAGATGCTACTTTTTTTTTACTAGCTTCTCGAAATCAAATAGAAAAAACTTTTTAGTCAAGTATATGAAAATAAATTGCTAATGTAAAGAATATAATACGCAATGTTATATTTGGGCCTAACTAATAGTTTATCTATCGTTTTGTAAGTTACAAATGAAACTTAATTTGGCTTTCCATTCAATGTTGTTATATTTACCTTCCTATATTATAGAAATGAACATGAGACACTATTGAGCATAGTGATTGTGTGTATGCATAAAGAAGGATTTGAGCATGAAAGTTATACGTTTCCCAACTAATGGCATCTCCATGAGACTACAGGAGCATTTATTTCCTTGCATGAGCCTAAAATTTCCTTCTATGAAAGTTATGCGATGAATATTTTGTGAAAGGTGTGGTTAAAGGAGGAGTACTCCTAAAGATTTAAGATTATTTTTCGCAGTTCATGATGTAAAAAGATTTTTTGGATTGCATGATTATTTATTTTTCTGATGTTTCGAGTCCTTTATGTTAGACTCGTCACCAGGGGGATGAAGCATTAGCCTGATTGTCATTGTTCACTCGTAGTTGGTTGTTGTAGAATCTTCTATTTCATTCATAGAAAGCCCTAAGAAACAAACGTCGTTGGAGCAGTTGGTTATTGTAAGAGGCATCGTTATCAAAGGATCAATTTGTGTGAGGAGGAAAAGGTCATTTCCTCTTACATCAAAGTTGGTTTGCACAGCCATTTCATATCGATTTGTCGGCGATAAAATTGGTTAGGTGGAAAAATTGGTGGTTATCTTGCCAACGTTCTGAGAATCTAAGTCCCTCTACTTGAATGGTGTAGCTCCATATTATTATGCGCATGTGAAATTTTATTCTGTGGAGGCCTTACGGCTAGGGATCCAATAGCGGAACTCCACTGACCCTGTGGCAAAACTTGCAATCGCTTGCAAGAGAGGAATTTGCTAGGAGAGCAAGAAAGGGAGTGAGAAAAAGAGGGGGATTAACATTGTAGGTAGAAAATCATATTCTTATAACCATTAACCAGAAAATTTCAACACACATGAAGAAACACAATTTTGCAAATGGCAATAAGACAAGTTAATATTTTGAACACAAAGTCTCACAAATTTCCTTATCAAAGAGGCGTCAAACTCCTTTCTTCATTGATGCTTGAACAAAATTGTACATAGTGAGAGTGAGAAGAACATAGAGATGAGAAAATGGAGGAAATGTCATCTTTTTGCTTCTTCACAAGTGGCACTCTCTCATGAACACACAAAATTGACAACCCTTTGGAATGAGAGTGATATTACAATTTATAGACTTTAGGAAAACTCTTCGCCTACCCCCTTTCATATGTCTTACACAACCCGTGACTTTTCGTATTCCTAGGAATAGAGTTAAGTCCCCTTTTATGAATTAAGGGTGACTTACATTGAAAATTAAAGTCACTTTTAAACAATTAAGACATAATGCAAAAGTGCAACCCCAATGAAGGAATAGAACATGGAGGAGAGAGAAAGGGGGGAGAGAAAGAGAGAGAGAGAACTATGCCAATGAAGATGGTGTTTCTAATGATCTGATGGAATGCTCCAATGTGATAAACTTTGGATCCTTAAACTCTTTACACCATGAGAAACCTCCTTCGGATGGTTCACGGACACCTTGAACTTGAGTGTTTAGAAACAATGTTGAATGATCGCCTCACTAACCACAGGCGTTGTTCACTGAGGTCCACTCTAAAATAAATGAAGATTGAAACTGACCCTGCCATGTTTCGCTGACAAAGATCAATATGGGAATGGTGCATTTTCCAGTAAACATCGAGAGAGTAAGCAACAAACATTGATGAGTACACCATTGACGATAATGAAGAATGCATGTTCCATAACATGAAGCACCACCATCCCTATGATCTTCTGATTACACACCTGAATGATAAACTAGAATAATTCCTTAGAAAATGGAGTCATGATAATTTTGTCATCCCAAGGACACGGATGACCACAGTTTCAAATCATCCTGCTCATGAAAATTGCATCCTCCATTGGCTCTCTCTCGAGTCACCAAACATTCGATCCTTCAGATTTTTGAAGTCCTTGTTAGTGACATTGTTACCCCTCACACCTAAATACTCAAAGGAAAGAGCATGAACTGGTTTCACACCTATAAACTTGAACTTCATGGCTTTTGGAACACTTTTTGCACCGAAAAGGGGGGATTTACTATTTTTAGTAAACTGGAATTTCTCTCCCCTTCCAACTTTGGTCACTTTGTTTCTCCTTTTGGTTGATCATCGTGCACACCACCTTCGTTGGAATTGTTTCTTATGAGAACTTACTAAAAATAGTGGGTGTCTGTGTATGAGGCTTACTATTTTTAGAAATATTATTTATGGGTGTCGGATTTTGATGAAAGTGGTTTTTCTAATATGGGTTTTTTGTGTTTATTGCACCTCTGAATTCTTAGCCCAACCCGATATCTGGGAATGGAGATATAAAAATCAAAGTTTTTATGCAAAGAACTGGGATTTGATCACGACAAAAAATTATGTTTCTTGCATGTAAAATCTGGCACATGGGTTTTTCGGCTTCTGATAATGGAGAAAAATGAAACAAGTTTTGTTTCAATCCATTTACTAGTTTTTTAGATATTGCATTTTTTCATTCTCATGTGCACCTCTTCATTCTAGACAAAAATGGTATTTTGAGCATGGCTTTTTCTAGTTTTTCTTGCAAAATAATGGTGTTGAGATCCAAGGGAGATGGTGGATGAAGGGGGATGAGAAAAAATGTTGAAGGAATTCTAGAAAAAAATCACCAGAGTTCCAAGTGCAAATGGAGGAATGTGGGGGAATGAAAGAAAAAATGGCAAGTGTTGAATATATAGTGTGAGAAGCCAAGAGGAGGGGGTGGGCACATTTTTTGTCCCCATTGTCCCCTTGGAAAGGGACAATGGGTGCACAAAAATTCTCCCTATCCCTATGCCGACACTTGTCATGTATGCAGGAGGTGAGAGGAATGGAGGAGGGGGCTGAAAATGAGCACATGGAGGCTTCCTAACGGCCGTTTGATGAACCATGGGCAAATAAGGAGGGAGGCACATTTTTTTGTCCCAATTGTACCCTTGGAAAGGGACAATGGGTGAAAAAATGGCACCCTAGCCTCACAATGACACTTTTCACTCATGCAGGAGTAGGTGAGGGGGCTGGTCAAACTAGTCAAAGGGGCTTAGTTAAGTTGTCAGTGTCACATGGGATGACCATAGAGGCTAAGGGGGGAGGGGAAAAAATTTTTGTCCTCATTTCCCCCTTTTCAAGGGACAATGAGTGCACAAAAGTGTGCCTCAACCTCATGTGGCCACGTGTCCTTCTCTGAAATTGACTAACTATTGGATGTCGTACCTTGGTAGCAACTTGAAACGATCATAACTTAAACTCCCATATGACTTTTCCCACACTTCTTTATATGAATTTGACTGGAAATGACTTGTTTATAATAATGGGATGGGTATCATGACTATATTGTACTTGCAACCTTCTTAGAAACCTTGTTTTTAATCAGGACAACTCGTTGTGCCTGGAAAAAATGAGTTGCGTAGAAAAATGCATGGAGTTTGGGATTGATTTGATTTCACAACCATGTAGAGGACTGAAAATTATTTCCAATGATATTTTTTTCTCATAACTCATTCCGAAAAACCCATAATCATCTGTTGAAGTTTAGGTGCTCTTTCGCGATCCTAGCTCCTTTGGTTCGAAGAACCCACTTTCTGTGAATCTGCTCCTAAGCCTTAAAAACTTCACAAAATCTTCCAAAATCAATTCCTTGATGATCCTAAATCTTGAATACTTCTCCTTGATGAATTTGGGCCTTTGAACAACTCCAGAGATTGTGCACTTGGCTTAGAAAGGCTTATGATAGCCTTTTATAAGCTTGCTTGAAACTCCACTTTGAAAGGTGCTTCTCTAGAACTACTTGAATGAATTTTTCTTCCTAAATCACCTACAGGGAAGGATGACACACACATATAAACCATTTGAAGGATACGATAGGACCGGTATGGGGAATAGGTTGACCTGGGAGGGTGTATGGAAATGTCTACAATCAAAAGTTTCAACAATGGGGTTTGTTGTCATGCTTGAAATTTGGGAATTTTCATGTTGCACATTTGCATGACAACACAGATGATTAATAGTTTTATATCTTTTATCCAAAGTATGTGGTTTTATTAAAAACTAGGGCTAGATGAATCTTTTAATCATTTTTTATGAAAATAGGAAAATTTAAATATTTACCCTCATAATTTTCCTAGAAAAAACATTTATTTAGTGGTCCAAAAAACCATAAGGAAAAAATAGATGAAAAATTTTCCACATTATCCATTTTGATGTGCTTGTCCACACATAAAAGGAATTTTTGAAAGAGTTTAAAACTCAAGATTTTAATTTTTCTGTAAATTTTTGGCAATTTTAGGGAAATTGTAAAATTAAAATCTCTCAAACTGTCGAGAGTTTTGAGCTGAAAATTGGTTAATTTGTTCCTTTTAAGGATAGAATCAACGAGAAAAAGGGTTGTAAAAGCGTTCATAATTTTCTAATTTAATTATTTTCATGAAAAGCTAGGTCAAAATAACTAGTCTACAACATCTTTTTCTACCAAATTCTCAAAAATTAACTAGTAAAAACTTTACCCTATGGAGGCACAAGATACTTACCATCTACAAGTATCATAATCTTGATCAAATTGTACTTGCTAAAGAAACTAGACCAGATGATGAAACTGGTGACTATGATAAGGGTCATTGTGAAACCTTGATGTTAAAACTTTCAGTATCTGACAATTTGACACCAAAAATTAGGAATGTTGCTAGTGCATCAGATTTATGGAAACAACTAACAAATAAATACCATGCTTCTGAAGTTGGAAGGGTGTCATATTTGAAGAATTTGTTGTTTTCAACTAAGATGCGATAAGGTGGTTCTATCTCTAAATTCTTATTACATTTGAAAGATATCTACAACCAGTTAAACACAATGGAAAACCTTGTAGATGAGTAAGATATGATTGCTCTAGTCATGAAGAACTTGTTGTCATCCTATGATTCCTTTATGGAAACATTGCACATGATCTCAGAGATAGGAAATTACTTTTGAGAAGTCAGCACTTCTCATGTAGAACCAAAGGAAACAAGAGCATTTGGTTGCCTCGACATTAGAATCTACAGAAAGTGCACTCATGGCACGATCAAATAGTAAGGGTAAACAATAAAGTGCTAGTAGTTCTTCAATAAAAGTCCTCTAACAACAATGCAATTACTTCCAAATCTAAATGGAAGTGTTCTTATTGTAAAAACTTGGTCATGTGAAGAAAGGTTGTAAGCGATAATATGATTTGGCAAAAAATAGAAATAAGTCACAATATACAAATGTGGCTAAGAAAAATGAGCATAGTTGAACGAGTGAGTTTACATTTGCGGCAGCACATAATCAGTCAGTGGAGTCAAGAATGTAGTATTTTGACTCAAGGGCATCAAGACATTATATGTGTCACAAACACTATTATGTAAACTTTTTAGAAGATGATAGTTGCAATGAATCAATTTCCTTAGGTGATGGTTGGGTTCACTATGTGAAAGGATATTTCACTTAATTTTGTTGCCTACACTTTTCAAAATGTTCGGTTTGTTCCTGCCATGAACAAAAATATTCTTTCCATAAGTGAAATACCTATGAATCCTAACCTTAACTTGAAGGAAAAAATGCATGGTTAATAATATTCATGCAAAGAAAGTCATTGTTGTAGGTATTGGTAACAAGGGATTGTATAAGTTGATTGATCCCCAAACATCAAAAGAATATGCATGATCAGCAATTGAAAGCCTTTGTAAATTGTGGCATCAAAGGTATGGTCATCTCGGTTATCAACATTTGTAAACATTAAGTTAGACTAACGTGGTGAATGGAATGTTTCTATTCAAAAAAATCAAAATGTATGTTCAAGATGTCAGATAAATAAGCAAATTTCACATTCACTTGACATCAATAAGACACATAGAGCTAAGAATGCATTAGATTTGGTACATGTGGCTTTGCATGGTCCAATGTGAATATCTTCCATAGCTGGAGCATTATATTATTTGGTGCTTATAGATGACTTTTCTAAGAATATGTGGATGTGTTCTCTACATAGGAAGTCAAAATGTTTCTTTAACAATGTTGCTTGAAAAGATATGGTAGATAAACAAGGAGGGAAAAATATAAAATCTCTAATATCAGTAAATGAACAAGATTTTGTCTCAGACAAATTCAAGGAATTCTGCAAGAAAAGAATGTACAACATGTTCTACACAACAGAATGATGTTATGGCAAGGCAAAACAAAATAATCATAAAAATGGCACATTGTATGATAGATAGTCAGAATGTGTAGTATCGGTACTGAGTAGATGCAATGAATACATTGTGTACATTATCAATCGAGTCCCACACAAGATTTATAGAATGTAACACCAGATGGAGCATGGTCTGGATATACCCCTGATATAAGTAATTTTTGTGTTTTTGAATCTTCTGCTTCTATATTGAAAAAATTGTACATGTTTGTTGGTTATTATGAGCAGAGGAATACATACAAGTTAATAGATGTCTCCATATACAAGATTATCATGAGTAAAGATGTTGATAAAGTACCATTCTTTTCTGATAATTGTCGATCTACTAATATTATTTTTCCTTATTATGGGTAAATAGTTTTTGGAAAAGGACTATACCCTTATACAAGAAGGCTCAAAAATCCAGATGTGAACAATTAAGGCACAGAAAAAATGATCGAAATCTAGGTAAAACATGAACGCCCAGCAATAGGAAACAGCCTGCTCAGAATAAAACCCAAAACCAGCAACACATCAGCATAAAAACAGTTGATTTACAGCGACCAAATGGCTGCTTCCCGGCAAAGAAAAGTAAAGCAATAAGGAGCAACCGAACAGCAATGGAAAACTAACTAGGCAGAGAAGCAATATTCTTGGAGATAATTTTTTTCTTTTTATACATTGTTATCCAGCCCGCTAAAGCCTCTACGATTGGAGGAGTAAATAAAGGAGGCATATTTTCCTTATCCTTCATGATTCTAACTGGGATAGCGGAATTATTATCTTCTTTTGTATTTTCCTTTTTGTCACCAACTGAATGAGATTCTTTGGCATTGTCAACAACTGGAATTTCTGACAGAGGGGTTTCCGAGACAAAATCAGAATCATCTTCAGTATCTGCATTTGAGTCTAGATCCTCTTTGGCTTTGAAAACCAGGTGTTCCGGGAGGGCATCTTTCCACCAGTTGTGTTTTTCATGTTGGCGCTTTGATATCCCACAATCACTAGAGGTGTGACCTAAACAGAAACACCTTCTACACCGAAATGATAGGCCTTCATAATCTAAGGGTTGTGACCAAGTTCTGTTTTGTACTTTGAGATCAATGGTTGCAGGAAGATTTTTAGCAGTGTCAAGTTCCACCAAGATCCGAGCATAAGTAGTATGGGTATAGTCAGAGGTTTGAGAATCTATATAAAGGGTAGTTCCCAAGGTGTTGTCAATAGAAACAAGACAATTATGACTACAAAATTGGAGAGATAAATGGGGCATCCTAATCCAAACAGGTTTGTAGGAGAATGATTCAATGAGCGGGTTAAAGGATGGGACTAGGGTTTCATAACCAGGTATCTAGACTGGAAGACCCAGAGCTTCGATGTAATGGTGTTCTTATCAGTTATTGAAGAAAAAGCAACAATAAAAATACCTTTAGCACATGGGTACAGATCTATCCTTTTAGCTAGTATCAGAGTCCAACGCTTGGATATCCAATCATGAAGTGTAGGAAGGTTGGGCCATAGACCTCCAAATTTGCATATTAGTGTGTGTTCCTCGTAGTATTTTTCAGAAGAAATAACCTCTTCCCCAAATGAAACACAAGGGTAATGCTAGCAGGTTCCATGGGGAATCTCCTACCATTCAATGCATCTTTGAAGGATGTGTTAGTGACACCCTTGGCAACCCTGGCAGCCTTAGGGGCATCGTCATCACCACTAGAAGGAACTTGAATAACGTCTCCATTTATGCGAAGAGAACCTTTTCCTGTATCCACGCCTGGAGTTTGAGATTCATGGCTAGATCTGCCGCCATGAGGTAGGAACGGATGTTGATTAGGCGCGCTGAAATCCATATTGATCCAAGAAAAATTTGGTTCTCCTGAGTCATTAGAACCACCTCTGCCTATATCATGGGTAGTATCACCCCCAACAACGCCGCCACCGGATCCATGTCTGTCACCCTGGTTACGGATTTTTTTCATTTAGGGTTTTGGCAAAGAGCGGAGCAAGCAAAGCAATCTACTAATATTATTGTATTGGTACCAACTAATGATATTTTTGGAATAATTTCTGGTATTAAAATTGAACAAGGTTCAAAAATAGAAAAACTAGAAAAGTCAAGTTTTGGTGATGAAGAGAGTATTTCTCACTCTTCACAATCAGATCAGGAAAGTCAACATAGGAGGCCTAAGTGGTACCATACCATAATGAACAATGTGCAAAAAGATGAATTGTCTTATTTAGTGGAAGGGCAACATCCAGAGTTAAGAACATAGAAAGTGTAAGGTAAAGAACATGTAGGTTTTGCTCTTACTACTTTGTAGGTATTGAAAGAAAACATCATTTCAAGGGCCAAAGTCAAACCCAAATGGAATTTTTTCATGAAGGTTGGTGAAAGAGTAAGGTGCATACAAAACAAAGCACGTGAGTGTTGTGAGCAGTAAATGTACCAAAATTATTCAATAATGGAAACTAACAGGCGTTGGATCTTCAACAACTCAACACAAAAATATATCTTATGAGATAAGCTTTGTTGTTTAGTCTTGATGTATATTCTAAACTTTTTGTTGGAACTGATCACTCTAACAAAGACGTAAAGCATGTCACATTCAAGACGTGACAACACAATGAAACAACAAAATCTAATGATCTCCATATTTAACAACATTTCCTACTCTACCTTGCAATTGCAACAACTAATTATTCATATGCTTTGATAAGATGGATTGGAGATAATAGGAACATTTGGATACATTTGTTGTATGGGCATCAAATTTATGGTTAAAATTACCTTGTAATACTCAAATAGACAAAATATTGAAATACAAAATGATTCTTTGGAAATGCATTTTATTTTTGGCAACAATTGTTCATCCATGAATCTCATTATGCCTAAGGTGTTTCTCCCAATTAGAAAGAGCGAGTGAATTCTGATAGCATGTCAAGGGTTGATATAATATTGACCATTTATAACTTAACCCACATCAACATTCTCTAAATGATCTCCACCATCCATGTGTGTATTTTCAGTTTGTTGGCCCTACTGGCGCTCTCAAAAGTAGTTGTGAAAACGTCAAAAATGACGTTGCATTGTCTTCACGGCCTTTCCCTCCCGAAGCTGAACATGATCAAATTCGTCCACCTCGGAACAATCAGTCAGATAATGAAGCTCCTTTGCGGAGCAGATTGGAAAATTATAGAACAAATATTGGATATCTTGGATCTTATCTCGGTCTACATGAACAACAAGACTGTGGTATGTGAGGACCCATTGTGCATTGATACAAATGTCCAGAAAAATCTCAACATTTATGTTACCGCTATAGAACATTGCATTATAATTTTTTGGGGCGTGTACTTCCTCTTGCCTGGTTGGAGAGCCCACAATGTCATCTTACAATCTTGCATATTACCCAAAAACAAATCTCTTAACGGAAATAATTAGAACAAGGTGGTCCCAATTCCAATTGTGCCTCCATTACACCCATTAATATATTGACAATGAATGAACATTACATCCAACTCTATAATTCATTCACTTTCATCTTTTACTGACAATTATACCTAAATAGGATAGCCACACATAGATGAAGAAGAATTTGCAAGGTGGTATGATGGGAAGAATGGAATAAGAGGAATTCATATAATAGCAATCCTTTACATCATTGGTGTTTTTCTTTGGGTTACATTTATATGGGGTTGCTTTTAGATCCAGCATGATTGAAGTTTTAACTTTTCAATTTAAATATTAATCACTTTCAAACTTATACATTGCATGTATGTTGTGATGGTCTTATTAATAACCAAAGCACATCCACAAAAACAATGAAGAGCAAAAATCTTTGTAAATGTGTAACGCTCAAAATTACTAGAACTGGAAAATGGGGATTTTTTTTTTAAAACATACATAAAAATAGATTACGCAGCCACATTCATACAAATATTTTTAATCAAATTTTTTAAATCAAATTTGTTCTTTTGATCTATCTAATAACTTCCATGTAAGCCATCTGCAGTTGAGAAGGGTGTATCCAGATCTCCACAATCTCCCTTCGTCACTACTTCGAGTGACAATGCTTACTAGCATTTCAACTCAACCTTTTTTTAAAGGTCATGGGAACTATGTGAAAATCCTTGGGTCTACCACAAAGCTAGTTTTCCAACTTCGTATTTCAGTATCCGACCATTTCCTGCCTCATGTTCAGTGTTCAATTTCCCATGATCAGGTTACTTGCAATTTTAATTTAATTGGAGGACTAGGTTATCAGACAATGCACAGCCATCAATGTATTACTTTGGCCAAAGTTTTCCACCATGCAAGTTATGGCTAAACTCAAGATAGCACACTAGTCTTATGAGTTTAAGTCTTCCGCCACCTCACAACTATCCCTTTCACAGTTATCTAGATCTTATAGTTTGTATTTACTTTATTTCCAATTTAACCTATCTTACAAGAGTTTATATCGAGATAAATGCCAAAGGCCGACTAGGATCATCATGGGATAAGTCTAATGGATCTTTTCATCTATTTACCATCTCATTTAGTCTCTCTTTTCCTGATGCTTGTTTTTTTAACCTTAAATTACCTTTTTCGACGATACTCTTCCATTCTCTATACAATAGGATTTACAATCTTATCATATTAATACTAAGTTTACCGAAAGGCCGAATTAAACATATATTAAAACATGTATATTTAATTATTCCTTCGATTAGCTATGCCACTAAATAGCTTATTTAATTTAGAAATTAAAGACAATTGATTGTTACAATAATTGCCCAACTATCGGTTTCATACATTGACAAATATTGAATAAATAAATATATCAATTTATGATAAGTAAGATTTCTCACTTCTAATATTTATCATTTACTCATATTAAGATATTCTTTCATACAAGGTAATCATCTCTTTATTAAAATCATAAATCACATATGTCGTTAAGGCGAAATATATAATTATTATGGTAACTCTCACATGGTGAGGTTTGAATATTAACAATGGGTCCAGATCCCAATAAATTTAGTTAAAATTATGGGATATCATCCTTCTACAAATTGAAATCCAAGTATCTCATTTAGATCCATGCTACAATTAAACTTCACAAGACATGAGTTTCCGCATATCCGAACGTGACAGCTAATTGTCCTACAAGATTGGAGTAGTGGTTTGTTGTTAGTTCAAAATGAACTGGCATGAATATTAACTCCATTTTCTGATGCAATTATTTAATAAAATATGAAACGATATACAAGTTATTTTATCAACAAACGCATGGTAATACAGTGGAGGATGTATTATTACATGTTTTTCATCAAGATACAACTATGAATGTACACAAATAAAACAACCAATTTATATTTCAGCAATCATGTTTCACTCTAATCACAAGAATTAAGACATAATCAAACCATAATCATTCAACATCCGAATTCTGATTAAACCACAAGCAAATCATGCTTCACATGGTACAAATTCAACTATTATTTTTCTTACCTTCCAACCAACAAACAACTTAACAAAACAATTTGAAATCATTATTTCCAAACACCAAATAGACATATTCCCTCTAGGTAATGAGCAACTCTGTAAAACACATAATAACTTTATTCCAAACATTCAGAATATATATATATAGGAAAAGTCCAACTAAACAGTGTAAAAACACCTCTATTAAATCATTTTAACATGTTCTTTCAGGTAACCGACAGATCAACAAAACAAATTGACCCACATACCATAGGATGATAATTTTGAAATCTATTTGCATAGAATAACAACAATAAGTTTCTAACACTTCCAATCACAAAATCCTTTAAGGAAAACTAAGTCATCTTACATAGACTATTAACACTAATTTATTTTTCACTCAGGTAATAAAATTATACCTACAGGAAAATCAACTTGTACATATCCAAATCAGTTCATTCCAGCATTAATTTCTTTTCTATTTAGAAATTATTAGAATCCGAAAGCAAATATATCAGGAAAAATGATGAAATATCTGGTAAAAACATTTTTCACACTACCCAAAAATCGCTTTGCTCATACAAATAAATTATTGTTTGTCTGTAGTAAAACCCAGACGCAGAACTCAATTTGGGGTTTCCATAAATCAAATTTAAACAGAGAATAAAATAAAATAAAAAATTGATTAGGAACACCCATCTGTGTTTTTTTCTAGGTTTAGCTAAAACCACACAAAGGAAACTTAAGAGAATACATAATCCATCAATTTCCTTTTTAGATTTCATTTCCAAGCAATTAAATCAGAAGTTGTCCACAAATTCATTTAATTGTCATTTAAAACAGATGGTGCATTTCCTCATTATTTACAAATAATGCTATATAGAAGGGAGGAGATATTCATTCCTGAAGTAAACCCGGAATGAGCAACCTTCTACTCTTCCCGCTCCAAAAAGTTGAATCCTTCTTTCCTCCAAAACTCACGCAGGTATTTCCAGAAGAGAAGAATGAAAACAGACAAAGGAGAAATAAAATAAAATATAATGAAGAAACTATACTATAATGGAGAATTTTCGGGCTTCCAAATGTTGCTTCATGCGTCAATGCATGTCATGATGCCACATACTTGGTGTCAGATGAAGGCGTGTCCCTTTCAAAACTCTCATATTTTAAATATTAAAATATTATTATTATTATACTTTTTAACTTTTGATTTACATGCCAAATCCTTTTAGGATTTAAATATATAATTTCACAAATTAATAATGCATTTTTTTAATTTTTATTTTAATTGATACCTAACTTTAATGGTAAAATTAATCATCATAATATAAGTCCACATGTTGCCAACAATAAGTTATCGTAATAATTATTCAAATTCCCATGTTCCATATAAAATATTCAAACAAATAAAAAAAAATCACCAAGTCCGTAAGTAATAATAATTCGAATATTCTCGTAAAGCTAGTTTGATATAGCATTGTCAGATAAAACAGAGGCAGTATCCATCACGGTCACTGCAAAAGTCAAACAACACATAAGATGGCCAAATCGATTAAAATAAAATAACCGGAATAAATAACCGAAATATTCACTATCAATAATGAATCGTTTTACCTATGATTAAGGCATAACCATGTTTTAGGAAGGATCATCAAGGTGGGTGCGGCCCTGCGGGGTTATTCGTTCCGTAATGTCATGCCCCGCAGGAAAAGTTGTGGGTCATGATACAACGAACCAAATGAATTTTACACCCAATGATGATCTCGTCTAATCCTGTTTAGACTTAACCATAGTTAATTTAACTTGCAAGAACTTTTGGGATGTTACAAAATGGAAGATCCTATTGTTGTTTTTGGATGCAAATGCATTTGATTTGGGTAGCCACTAACCACTGTCAACTTCATCGTATAATCTGCACATTGTAGTCAGACATAACAACTCAAGTGGTAAATTTAAAAAACCCTCGTAAAACAAAGAGCAATTTGTGCTCAATAGCATAAGAAATTGTATGAAGTCCCATTATAAAACTTTTACTTGGAAGACATGTATTTTCAACCACTAGAGGGACTCAATTATTGATGATTGTTTGGACATTGCCTATTTTCTTGCAATCGCTTGACCTTGAAATTGAAAAGGGGGCTACAAATTGCTCTAAAAAGCAAGCATTGCAGTTGGGTTTTGAACCTAGACCCTCTTGGATTTTAACCATCTTTTTGCCCCTTTAAGCACAATTTTCACTCATGTGAATAATATGAGCAAGATCAAGACAATAAAGTGAAACAGAGATCATGAATATCATTTGGGTGTTACAATTTGAGCCATAGAAAACATGTGGTGCATGTAGTTATTTACTTTTCACTTTTTTACCTGCCAAGTTTCCATTGATGTCTTCATCTTGTCTAACAAATCAAATGTTATCCAATCAAAAACCTTGACAACACAAAACAAAAAAGTTTGATTGGAAAATAAAATCTCCTTATCACTTACATGACTAGTAGTTAGAGGGGCTTGATTATCAATGGTTTTTTGCACATTGTATGTTTTCATGCATATACTCAAGCTTAAAACTGAAAAGTGATGCTACAGAGTGCTACATGAAGAAAGCAATGCGGTTGGGTTTTGACCATGGAACCTATTGTATTTTCTTCAATTTTTATTTTGGCTCCCTTAAGCTCAAAGTGCACTGATGTGGATAATGAAGTCTTAGTCTAAAATTTTCTCTCACCAAACGTGTATTGCCAACTACTAGAGGGACTTAGGTATCGATGATTATTCATGCATCACCTCTTTTAATTGTGCTCCAAGAAGGAAACTTTGCAATTGAGCTTCGAACTTGTAACCTATTGAATTTTTCACACTTTTTATTTTGATCCCTTTAAGTGTAAATTGCACTCAAGTGAATAGTGTGAACGAGATCAAGACAAAAAAGAAAAGAAAAAGGAACACAAATAACATATATTATTTGGGTGTTACCATTTGAGCCGTGGAAAAGATGCAGTACATATAGGTATTTATTTTTTATTTTTTTTATTTCAAACTTTCCATTGATGTCTTCCTTCTATCCAAAAAATCAAACTTCGTCCAATTGAAAACCTTAATGTCGTAAAAATAAAACATAAAAAGTAGAAATGCTTGATTTACAGATAAAATATTCATGTTTGTTATATAATCAATTGCTGGAGGGGCTCAATTATCGATGCTTCTTCGCGCAGTACCTATTTTATCAAAATTACTCAAGCACAAACTAGAGGGACTCACTTATTGTTGATTGTTAGTACATACCTATTTTCCCAACGGTTGGTTTTTAAGCCTAACCCCTCTTAGATTTTCCCCATTATTTATTATGGCCCCTTTACGTGCAAATTGCACGCATGTGTATAATGCGAGCAAGATTTGGAGCAAATATGACATATATTTGGGTTGGAACAATCTAATCTATGGAATTGGTGCAGGACATAGAGGTATTTAATTCTAACCTTATGTTTTCCAACTTTCCATTTGTGTCTTCCTCTTTCTAAACAATTAAATGCCATCCAATCAAAAACCTTGAAGCCGTAAAAAATAACAAATCCCCGGTCACCCAAACAAAGAAATTGAAGAGGAGGATTCAATTATCAATAATTTTCCATGCATCACCTATTTTCTTGCAACTACTGTAACTTTAAACTGAAAAGGGAGCCTACAAAGTGCTACAAGCAGCAAGCATTGTGGTTGGGTTTCAAACTTGGAACCTATTGGATATTCTGTGTTCTTTTATTTTGGACATTTAAGTGCAAATTGCATGCACGTGAATAATGTGAGCAAGATCGAGATGATAGTGGAGAAAAGAAAATAGTTATTATTTAGGTAGGAAAAGTCAAAGCCATGGAATATTAGGAGTGGGACATGCATGTATTTATTTCCAAGAATTTGTGTTCCTTTCTTTTGATTCGTGTCTTCATCTTATCTATCACATTAAACATCATCCAATTGAACAACTTGATGGCATGAAATAAAAAAATAGTAAAGCTTGATTGGCAGATAAAATCTACCTACCACTCATTTGATTGGGTTTTGAATTTAGAAACTATTGGATTTTTCCACATTTTTCATTTTGGCTTTTTTAAGCACAAATAACACTCACGTGGAATATGTGAAGGAAATCTAAATGACAAAATGAAACACATATAGAAGATATTATTTGGGTTGGAACAATCTAGTATGTGGAATAGGTGTCAAAGATGCAATTATTTTATTTAAATCTTTTCTTTCCATATTTTCATTCGTGTCTTTGACTTATCTAGCAAATTAAACACCATCCAATTGAAAACATTAATGCCATAAAAACATAAAATTAATAAATAGCAAAGCTCTATTGGCTAATAAACTCTACCATTATCATACGGAGTGATACAAAGAACAAACATTGTTGTTGGGCTTCGACCCTGAAACCTATTTGTTTTCCTCCATTTTTTATTTTGGACCCTTTAAAAACAAATTTCACTCACTTGAATACTCTGAGAGAAATTGAGACGAAAAAGTGGTAGACATATAGCATAGATTGTTTGGGAAGGAATAATCTAAGTTGTGGAATAGGTGTGGGACATTAAAGTATTTGATTCCCACCTTTATATTTCCAACTTCTCATTCACGTATTCATCATGCCTAACAAATTATATGGCGTTCAATAGAATACCTAAGTGGCATAAAACAATAAAATAAAATAAAAATAGCAAAGCCCATTTTATGTTGATTTTCATTGATAGCCTACATCATTGTCATCGATGGCCTACATCAACGAGATCATTGATTAGGGTAGTTGTAATTGTTACCTTGTTAGCTACAAATAAACCCTATTTATAAATGCGCATGAAATTACCACCCTAAGATGCCTATTCTACTCCACATATGATGTATGACATGTAAGTAAATTGCCATTAAAATAGTCTCTTCTGACTACCCAAAAAATTGAGGGCTAACATTGCAAACATCAACTAATAACATCGGGCATATTAATCAATCACTCCTTACATTATTACAAATCTCCTTAATAAATTCTCTAAATGTCCAATAGTTTGCACCTACTTTCTCCTAAAAGCTATTAACAAATATGGCACATGTTCATACAAAAGTAAAGTTTAATTAATGTTCCTTGCAATGGCTATATCCTTCCTTTAAACCCCTTCCTCGTCACCTCCCCTCCTAAAATGTCGCACCCCCTAAACTTTAACTTCTTCATTGCATCCCTTTCTACATAATTCCAATGTGATTGCTAACATTTCATATTACCATAGTGTTTAAAATAAACACTTACAAAATTTACTTTCAATTAAAGGATTCCATTTCGTAAGTTATTTTTTTACACCTATTTCAATTTGTCGAAGATGCGTAACTCGCTAATGATTTATTAGGATCTGATTTATGTAGCTAATATTTGTGTTCTTCACATTTTACCATATTTTCAATCTTTTAAGTTTATTTTAATTGCATTCAATAACAATCTTAATATGTCAAAAAACCATCTAAATCAAACATCACTCAATAGTCAGAAGTTTTAAGTAGTTTAAATATCAAACATCAATCGGTTGTCATTGTGATGATCAAATAGACATCAAATTCAATGTTAATAATAAAAATGAACCACACATGCCATTGCAACTGTCTACCATTGTAGAAACTCTCAACATACTTACTGCAAATGAATCCTTTTATCACACTTACATGTGTACATGAATTTGTTTCCTTCCTATTGCAAATGACTATTAACTGCACAAATGTGACCCTTTTATCAAATGTGTTCCTGAATTTGCCGAGATGAAATTTTGATGGCCAATATACAACAGTTATGCCCTTGAAATCCCTCAGTTTGCAGCCTTTGTCACATTTTCTATTTTCCCCGATTAATGCATAAAAACTTTGTCCTGCATTTGTCGAATCTGGTGCCCCACGCTTGTTTGTTGTATAAGAAAAGATGGCAAACCAAAAATCCCAATATCCCAGTAGTGGAGGACATCAGATGATTCAGATCCCGTATTAATGGGGAAAAATGTTTTCTAGGTTTTCACCCATTAAGGTGTGTTAAGAATGATATTATATGTTTTCATGATGTGGAGGGACCACACATGTTTAGGGACCGGCCCCTGTGTTTTATTTTTGAAGAAGCGCCAGGAGGACACTTGGAGGCTTCCGCTCACTCTGCTTTTTACACCGAGAATTTTCAAAAGGCCAGAAGGGACCCTCAAATATTCTTCTCTTTTGGGGGGAAAATTGAGCAAATGAAATGTATAAATGCAATGAGAATACTCTTGCAAAAGGTCGGGAGTTCATTTTCATGAGAAAAATTTGAGAAAAGCTCATCCTCTAAGAAAACTTTATGAGAAACCAGGTTAACTTCCTCTATATTAGATTTTCATTCATGTTGAGTTGGTTACAAGTGTATAGCCATCAACAAGCTCTGAGATTGTTTAAATAACTCTCCCCTGCTGATGAATCTGATAAATTTTGAGTTAATTTGTGTCAAACATCTGACCAATTTTGTGTTTATTTCACTTTCAGAATGTCTGCAAATAGTTTTTCTTATTCCTATTGCAATCTTGTATCAAAATCCCTTTGAATCACACAGATCTCAATCCTTGTGATAGTTTAGTGGCATCTGCAATTTCATTTTTCAGAAGAGCTTTCATCTGGGAATGAAATAAACGATTTAAAATCACTTTTCTTTCATCTGTTGACAGAGATTGTTTGTAAGCCTCTAGGTGTACCTCAGGCGTGATTGATATTAGATTTTGATGTTTTATTGGGTCTTCTAACTCGAGCCTTCGTGCTAGAATCTCAAAGATTGTGTAAAAAAGTGCATGTCTGGGCCTCCATTGATGCACACCTTCTGGTTGAAGGAATGTTTTAACTATTTTGAAGCTTTCTGTTATTGAGTTCTCCATTTGTTGTGAAGTTTCTCAGGGATCTGGAAAATTCCAATCTATCTTGTTGATCTCCCACCAAAAATTATTCAAATAACCAATCCTACCCTGAACTACCCCTGTTCTACTCTGTATATCCACAAAAGAACAAAATCCATTTGCTAAAGTATGCAGAACAATCAGGATTCCAAATGTTTTCAGTAACCTTAGCCTTGTGTTGAAAATATCTCCATAATCTGGAAGTGACAACTCGTGAGAGTCAGATTTGGTGTGTTGATCATATTTTCCCAAGGTCTTCTCTATAAAATTTGTGCAAAAGAAAGGTATCTGCGTCTCCTTCAATAACAAAGGTTACAAAATAGGTTCTCTTACCTTGGTTGAAAGGCACAACCTAAAATAGTTAGGATAAGATCAAATCCTTTTAAGGTGCTATCCATCTCTCCACAAACCCGAGTAACAAAGGGTCAGTTAGATTTCATCCCCAACTACAAAACGATACACATTTATGATCTATCTGCCTCTAAGCTCCCTGTCGAATCTGTGTTGCTGCTCGGCTTGAAAAGGAGAATGAATTTGGATACCAACACTCATGGCATCGTTGCCAGGGATTTACATTAAAACCTTTGAAGTTTGTCTGAACAAAGGTCAACAACACTCGTGGCGCCGTTGCTGGGGATGCTTTGAAGACAGACCCTGGTAATGTTTCTTGCAGTTCTGTGTGCAAATACATTTTGTAAACATCATTCTCTGATCAGATGTGTAAGGATTGAACAAAGTTATAAGTTCTGTGTGTTGTCTGTCCAATTTTTCCAGCAGTTATTGTACTAGGTTTGCCTCACCATTGATAAATTTGGGTGAAGGAAGGTCTGATTTGTAAAGCTTTGCATGATTTTTAGTGCTGACAGATATTTGACAGATTATTTTAGTGCATTTGCACAACTAGGGTGAAAATCCTTAGTGGCGACTCCGAGTTGATTTGATTTTGATAAATGTCAGTGTCTTAACCTCTGTCAATTGAAAATTTGTTACTAATCTTTGCAAAGCTGGAAGGAAGAAGATCTTTCTTCACCGCGGACCCTAGTAGAAGGTTGTTTCCAGAGTTTGGAAAGTCTAATTCAGAAGGAGGAAGAATTTGGAAGGTTGTTGGAGATCAAACCTCAAGAAAAGAGGTCTCCATTGGTGAAAATGATCGGCACGTGATTGAAGATTGCAATGCTTCCTCAACTACTTTTGAATCAGGTAGTCTCTTTGTAAATCCGAATTCTCCATCTGGAGAGGGGCCTTCTCATTCTACCCCTGTATTTTCAAAATCTGATAGTGTCTGCCGTGAAAAAAGGCCATTAGGGGATAGTCATTCTGAAAATTGTATCCCTGTACCACACAAACCCCTCACTCCTCGTCACTTTGTTTCTCCTATAAGATCACCTCCTCAGAATAATATGGCTCAGCCTCCACCCAGACCTCCATTTGTCATTAATACTTTTGGTCCCATCAGTTTTAGAGGTATGGCTTGGCTATCCAAATGTTGTACCACAGGATGTAAGAAACAAATTGCCTAAGTTTCAAGGAAATAATGCAATAACTGGTGATCAGCACTTGAAACTCTTTGTCAACATGATGGAGGATTTCGAAATAGAGTTTGAAGATGTATACATTAAATTATTTATTCATACTCTAGAAGAGGATGCAAGGGACTGGTATAAAGCTCTGCCTAATAACTCTATTGATTCTTGGACTGAAATGAAGAATGCATTTAGATTGCAGTATGGTGACAAGACAGACCCTAGGTTTCTTTTGTCAGAATTTGAGAATATTAAAAAGAATCTTAATGAATCAGTGCATGATTTTAATACGAGATTCAATAAGACGTTGAAAAGGCTACCTGTGAATTTGAGGCCATGCGATGAATCTTGTCTTATAAAGTATGTTGATGCATTTGACAAGAAGGCTGCATACTATTTGAGGGATAAAAACCCTGGCACTTTGAGGCAGGCCTTTACCATGGCTCTGAAAATTGAGAACAACATCAAAGCAGTTGGAAAGCCTCCTAAGAGGGAGGGTGTCAAACTGATAAACCTAGAAAAAAACCTCAAGCAAGCAAGAGTGTGGATCTTGAGAAGGATGTTAAAACTTTGGCGGGGCTATAAATGAAATCTCTTACAAACTAGCCCGGACAGAGAAAGGAATTGGGCAGAGTTCACAAGGTCAGCAAAAGGCACAAAATCATGACAGATTTGGAAATCATCCTAGGGGTGATCAGAGGTCAGATGACAGAGGTAAAGGACCCATGGGATCTACAAATAGACATCCCCAAGCACGTGAAAGTAGAATGGTGCCTGATCCTCTGACTGTCTGTTGCTACTGTTGATGACACCAATGAGATTGATTGGTGTGATAGATGCTTTTCTGCCCCATCCTCCATGTGAAGTAGATCAGCAAGATAGAAGAAGCTGATAATGATGATAACACTGATGATGATGCATGCATGGTGGATTCCTCTACGAGTTCACAACATTGCAGCAATTTCAACTGAGCTGATGAGTGCTCAGAACTGCTAAAGATTTTTGGGATTGCATTCACCAGGTATTACCTCTTCCTCCCACTCTTACTTCTAAGATAGATATGGTACAAGATTTTGAACTTCCTAATAATGATTTTGAGTATTTAAGAGCTTTAATGATTAAAAATATGATGGAGGAATCCCTTCTGGAGGAGGATAGGCAGTTGTTGATGAATGTTGTGGTTGGCCATGAAAAAGAATACAATACCAGGAGTAAGGTTGCCAAAGGGGCAGGGCCTCAGGCCAAAACAAAAATTCCAGTGCTTACTAGTATTCCTAAAGAGGCTCATAAGAAAGATACATTCCAAAGGCCTTGTTCATCCCAAACAAGATTCATACTTCTCCTCATGCCCAAACTGTCAAGAATCCCATGTGCATCTGATGAGTTTGCTAATCTCCCTTTCCAATGTTGCCTTGCCAAAGAATGTTCCATATGACATTGCCCAAATCTTGAGTCAGATCAAGATTTTGTTCCTATTGTTGAATTGCTTAGAATCCATGAGCATAGGAACAGAGCATTCAAATATTTGGGGTTTAGAGAAGAAAAAGTCACCCAAGGCAGAAATGTTGAGACTCCTCCTACCATTTCAGAGTTGAAAAAACCCCAAGTACTGGAAGAACTAGGTGAGCCACCTGAAGTATATTTGGGAACATCCTTGGTTGAGTCTCAGCTAAAGGTGGATCCATTTTTTACTACTTTGATTATTAAGGATAAGTTGTTACACAACTGTATGTTTGATTCTGAAGCATCATGCAATGTTATGCCTCTTGAGGTCATGAATGAGTTGGATCTCAAAGTAACAGTAGCTTATGGGAAGTGTACTGCCATGGATTCCAGGGAGGTGCCAGTGGTTGGATGTGTCAAGGGTCTGATAGTGCAACTTGCAGCTTATCTAGGTAAGAACCTGAAACTTGATGTTGTTATTGTGGATTGCCCTGCCAAATGGGGTATGTTGTTGTCTAGAAAATGGGCTGTAAATGTTGGTGGGAGTGTTCAAATGGATATGTCTTATGCCACCATCCCGATTGAGGGCAGCCTTGTCAAGTTACCTAGTGAAAAGAAAATTTTATATCTTATTGAGGACCCCAACAATGCTTCTTATGAAGTATTGCATGCAAATATTGATATTGATAACTCTGTGAGCTATGTTGCTTTCAAGGAATATGAAATTGATCAATGCAGGTATCATGAGCAGGATGATTTTCCTGAGACTTTGATGTTTGATGCAGCCTCAAAAGATGTTAGAAAACTTGACCCAGGCACAAGGGATAAGCCTGAAGAAATATGGTCAGATAGCAACTTGGATGGAAAAGAAAAACAACCATATGACCAGTTGTTAAAGACATATCAGAACTGCTTAGCATGGTCATATCCAGAATGGCAGGCACTTGAGGTTTTTCCTTGATTATTTTCTTTGAATCAGGATGCTCGCCATTGTACAGTGTATAGTTCTTTGGTTTCGTTCTGCTTTTGTGTTTTTGTTCGTTCTGGTCCTTGGTGACCTGGTTTTACTGGTTTCTCGATTCATTTTTTGAGGATGGTTCTGGTTTTCTACTTTGCAAGCTAACGCCATTGCCCAATGATCTATTTTTGGCACTTGGTTTACTTTTGTTCTTGTGGCACTCGTTGGGAGTGCCCATCCCTGAGCAGGAGCCGATGTTGGTGCTCATTCTGATCTCGCACCATTTTCCCTTGAAATCCCTCAGTTTGTGGCCTCTGTCACATTTTCTATTTCCCCGATTGATGCATAAAAACTTTGTCCTCCATTTTTCAAGTCTGGTGCCCCACACTTGTTTGTTGTATAAGAAAAGATGGCAAACCAAAAATCCCAATATCCCAGTAGTGGAGGACATCGGATGATTCAGATCCCGTATTAATGGGGAAAAATGTTTTCCAAGTTTTCACCCATTAAGGTGTGTTAAGAATGATATTATATGTTTTTATGACGTGGAGGGACCATGCATGTTTAGGGACCAACCCTTGTGTTTTATTTTTTAAGAAGCATACCAGGAGGACACTTGGAGGCTTTCACTCACTCTACCTTTTTACACCGAGACTTTTCAAAAGGCCAGAAGGGACCCTCAAATATTCTTCTCTTTTGGGGGGGAAATTGAGCGAATGAAATGTATAAATGCAATGAGAATACTCTTGCAAAAGGTCGGGAGTTCATTTTCACGAGAAAATTTTGAGAAAAGCTCATCCTCTGAGAAAAAATTCTAATAAACCAGGTTAACTTCCTCTATATTAGATTTTCATTCATGTTGAGTTGGTTACAAGTGTATAGCCATCAACAAGCTCTAAGATTGTTTAAATAACTCTCCCCTGCTGATGAATCTGATAAATTTTGAGTTAATTTGTGTCAAATCTCTGGCATATTTTGAGTTTATTTCACTTTCAAAATGTTTGCAAGTAGTTTTTCTTGTTCCTATTGCAATCTTGTATCAAAATCTCTTTGAATCACACAGATCTCAATCCTTGTGATAGTTTAGTGGCATCTGCAATTTCATTTTTCAGAAGAGCTTTCATCTGGGAATGAAATAAATGATTTAAAATCACTTTTCTTTCATCTGTTGACAGAGATTGTTTGTAAGCCTCTGGGTGTACCTCAGGCATGATTGATATTAGATTTTGATGTTTTATTGGGTCTTCTAACTCGAGCCTTCGTGCTAGAATCTCAAATATTGTGTGAAAAAGTGCATGTCTGGGCCTCCATTGATGCACACCTTCTGGTTGAAGGAATGTTTTAACTATTTTGAAGCTTTCTGTTATTGAGTTCTCCATTTGTTGTGAAGTTTCTCAGGGATCTGGCAAAGTCCAATCTATCTTGTTGATCTCCCACCAAAAATTATTCAAATAACCAATCCTACCCTGAACTACCCCTGTTCTACTCTGTATATCCACAGAAGAACAAAATCCATTTGCTAAAGTATGTAGAACAGATCAGGATTCCAAATGTCTTCAGTAACCTTAGCCTTGTGTTGAAAATATCTCCATAATCTGGAAGTGACAACTTGTGAGAGTCAGATTTGGTGTGTTGATCATATTTTCCCCAAGGTCTTCTCTATAAAATTTGTGCAAAAGAAAGGTATCTGCATCTCCTTCAATAACAAAGGTTACAAAATAGGTTCTCTTACCTTGGTTGAAAGGCACAACCTAAAATAGTTAGGATAAGATCAAATCCTTTTAAGGTGTTATCCATCTCTCCACAAACCCGAGTAACAAAGGGTCAGTTAGATTTCATCCCCAGCTACAAAACGATACACATTTATAATCTATCTACCTCTAAGCTCCCTGTCGAATCTGTGTTACTGCTCAGCTTGAAATGGAGAACAAATTTGGATACCAACAAACCACAATATTTATGACCTCGTGGATGACATGTGGTAGCCTTGGTACATAGCTATGCATTGTTATAATACAAAAACAACCAGATATTTACCAAAAAAAAATACAAAATCAAAACTTGTGCAATTTACCTTTGTTATTAGCACTGTACATTACACATGTTTTCCACTTTGGTTTGCTAGATAACATGCTTTATTTCTTTACACAAATATTTACTTCGTATATTGAGCTGAATGCAAGACATACAAATCAGTACATTTAGGAGCACTCATGTTTCCTTACTCATCATTTGGGGGTAATCCGTCCACATCCTAAATATGCTATTGTTTTATTATAGTTTATGTGTGCACTTCCGCATTTACGCTCAATTATATACGTTGTCTATTTGTTACTATGTAGACTAATATGACTAACATGTCTTGTGCAGTGTTAACATCTAGCATTTAAATTTTGATGGCCAATATACAACAGTTACCTGATGAATCTGATCTAGTGAATATAGAAATAGAACTGCTGGCTTTAAATCAAAGTTCACTTAATCATGCCCCTTCATTGTTGAACTATTTCTCCACAAATATGAAAATGAAACAATAAATGGAAGGAATGGCATTTTTAATATTGAACTAGTCCACAAACAAGAAATGATAGGATATAAGGAAAGGAATGGAAAGGCATTTTTTAAGGTCCACATGGTGGCAGACAACCTGTTTCAGGTCTGCAACGTGGCTTATAGCATGTGAGACCATCCCATACAATATGCATTAGACATCTAGCTGTGCTTTAAATACAAGGTGTACAGGATTTGAAATCCTGACCTCCTTTTCAAGAGCAAAATTCTTCACCATTATATCAACTCATTTGTCCACTCTTGAATTGTATAGCTTGGGATAATACCCTCTTGTGCCCGTAATCATTGGAGGGAAAGCATTACGTGCATAGCTGATAATAAAACTTTGTCATTCCGTCCAGGCATATCACTAGTAAAAGAAAGTATTAAATACTTTTTAGCACGTTTGGTCTACTTGCCATCTCTTTCTCATGACTGCACAAAATTAAAGTTATATTTGAAAGTAAATAAACACACTTTAACACGAGAAATGCAAAAAATGCATTTGAAAAATTGTGGGAGTTTATGATGTGTCTAATTACCAATCAATATACTTCTGTTCTTGCAACTCCATCCCCCGCTCAGTATGGGTCTACTTGCCACCTTTTTCTAATGACTGCAAATAATTACAGTTATAATCAGTAATGAATAAACACGCTTTTAGCATATAAGAGAACTTCTGCAAAAACACATTTGAAAGACTGAAAAATTATGATGTGTTTAATTACCAGTCAATAAACTTCTGTACTACAACTCCATTCCCCACCCAGCAAAGAGTAATTATCAATCAAATAGACTTCTCCGTCCTTGCACCTTCATCCACCGCCCACAATGGGTCACCTTGCTGCCTTTTTATGATGACTGCAAGAAATTACAGCTATAATCAGTAATAAATAAGCACACTTCGCATGAGAGTATTTCTGTAAAAATTCGTTTGAAAGATTGTGAAAATTAAAGATGCACTTAATTACCAATCAATTTTCTTCAAAAATACTTTGCAAGATTGTGAAAAATTATGATGCATTTTATTACCAAATTACCAATCAATAGACTTTTCCGTCCTTGCTACTCCATTGCCCGCCCAATATGGTTCAACTTGCAACCTTTATCTGATGACTGCAAGAAATTACAGTAATAATCAGCAATAAATAAACACACTTTAGCATAAGAGCACTGCTGCAAAAATGTATTTGAAAGATTGTGAAACTTTGCGTTGCATTCAATTACCAATCAAAAAACTTCTGTCCTCTCAATTCCGTCCCCCACCAGATATAAGGTAAAATTCCCAATCAACAGACTTCACCGTCCTTGCAACTCCATCCCCCACCCAGATAAGGCATCAGATGGTAGCATTGCCACTGCAAAAAAGCATAACCAAACCAATGATATATCATAAAAATAAATAGCAAAAATTGCCTTCTCAATGACCACTGATTGGTAGGTTTTTTTTAAAAGGCACCTGCAGATCCACGTTAACAATCAGACTCTTGTCATTGGAAATACCCACCCCGTGTAATGCATGAGATAGCTTCAATTGCAGAGATTGATAGCATTGCCACTGTAAAACAGCATAACCAAACCAATGGTATATCTTAAAAATAAAACGAAAGACTCGGCTTTGTACTCATATTTCTTGTATATTATTACCTGCACAAGCTAGAACTCTAGAGATAACAAACTCAAGCAGAATCCTACCTAGAGCTAAAACCCATCATACACAGAATGCTACATTATGTACATAAATTCTTAGAAATTGTTACAAAGATTTATAAACTCAATCCTGAGTAAATGTGCCCATCAATAACAAGCTGTAAAATATTAAGCAAAATCTTGAAAAAACTCTACAACAGATTGAAAACAAAAACAATGAAGCATTCCAAAGAAAACATCGTTGTTGCCATAAACCCTAAAAGAAAGTAGAACTCCACCGATATTGAATGTGGAAAAAGTTGGCAGACAAAGTTGAAGCAAAGAATATTATGGAAACTCGTACAAAGAAAGAATGCTCACCTGTTTGAAGATCAAAATTTTGCTGTGGGCAAATATGGTATGCATTTCAGTTTTTGTGTCAGAGCTATGAATGGTTTTGTTATTATTCATGGGTATCTTGCATTAAAGCTATTGGAAACTATTAGTTTAACATGCAAAATAAGTTCAGGAAGCTTTGGTACAAGAAACAAAAAATAAATTGCCTATTATCTCAAAACAGGAGGAACCAGTCAAAGTCAAGAAAAATATCGCCGTGAGTTGGACATAAATTCCCTACCAGATCATAAGAATTGACTCTTAAAACCAGCACGAGGATGAATACAAAGAAGAGCATGAGGATGGTTTTTATTTATTGTAAAGTAAGCTCAAACCCTTCTACTTGAAGAAACATAAATGGATGAAAATGGAAACAGAGAATCTATGTGAATACATTGTGTCCAAGGACAAATATCAACAGGCATTACATGGAATGAAAAAGCAACCACTATGGATGATGGCACCATTATAGACCATCACCTATAAAATCCAGTTTGGATAGATGGATGATGAAGCACAGTACCAGTTGTCAGCAATTCTAAGAAAATCATATTATTTTGTTTCTTTACATACTTTGAGACCAAAGCATACTAAGGGTTGATGACATGTAATGCATCTATGCCAATGATAGTATGGTATATACTGTGGTTATGGAGTAGCACGCATGTGGGTTATGGCGTAGAACACAAGTGGTACAACATAAGACTAAGTAACATTCCGGTTAATGGATTACCGTTCTAATGTTATTACACTATAGGTTATATATAGGAAACTCGTCATTTCATTATCATGTGAGATTTTGATTCGGCCAGCTCTCGTATTGGGTAATCTTCTCAGTTGAATGTGACACTAAGCATGTGTCCGAAGAGACAGAATTTACACTACAATAAAGTGTAAGCAATGTTGATTTGGCCAGCTCTCAAATTCGGAAATTTTCTCGGTTGAATGTGACACTCACATATTTCTGCAGACACTGAATTTACAATACAATTAAGCATAAGAGATTTGAATTGGCTGGCTCTCCTATTGGGAAATTTTAACAGTTGAATGTGACACAAAGCATATGTAGGCTGAAACATAATTCCCACAATAATTAAGTATAAGAGCAAATAGATGACACAAGAATGACTTCCTTGGACTTTGTTTATTGAAAGGTGGGGAGTATATGTCTCTTCTTCTGCAAAATACAAATGCTGCTGGTGATGTGAAATACATGTACATTATTAACATGTCACAGACTTGCAAGCATCACAACAGAATCCTTCCTAAAAGTATGATAGCAAATTAATGTAACTGTTACCTTCTTGTGGTAGTTCACAAATATGAATTTGAATGCTACTACGCTGAGAGGCACTCAAATCTGTCAAGAAATGCAAAATAGCAATTAGAAATTTTCTCTTCGGCTAAAAAAGAATACCCTACATGAAACATTCTTAAATTTTCAAATTTTAAGGTATTAAATTGAATTGTGCTTGAACAATTTAAGGCCGTTAAAATTAACTGAAACCTAGGTTACCGGAAATGCCGGTTTAGGCGGCCGGAGCGGGAGCGGAGGCGGCCGGAGCGGGAGCGGGAGCGTCCGGGAGCGGGAGCGGGAGCGGGAGAGGGAGTGCGCGCGGGAGCGGGCTGGCGCTGTGGAAATTAGCGCCAGCCCGCTCCGGCGCGCGCTCCCTCTCCCGCTCCCGCTCCCGGACGCTCCCACTCCCGCTCCCGCCGCCTAAACCAGCGTTTCCGGTAACCTAGGTTTAGGCGGCCGGAGCGGGAGCGGGAGCGTCCGGGAGCGGGAGCGGGAGCGTCCGGGAGCGGGAGCGGGAGTGCGCGCAGAAGCGGGCTGGCGCTGTGGAAACGGCCGTTTCCACAGCGCCAGCCCGCTCCCTGGCCGCTCCCGCACGCAAAAACACGCGTTTTTTAAATTTTTTTTAATTTTTTCCATGTTTTTAAAGGCGCACAACAATAAAAAATAATAAATTCTTCTAATCTAAAACCTAAAAGCATATGATGATGAGACGAGTTCTGTGGCACCACGAGACCTACATGCACAAGGGGGTGCAACTGGCAGTGGCCCTTGTGCGAGTGGTTCGAGCCCATGTGGTTCTAATGAACCACATAATGATGATGATGTAGCTGGTTTTGATCCTCTTGATGAAGAGGAATATGATGAATATTGACAATGAAAGATAGTTTGAGCTTTGAATATTGATCTATGATTGAATTTAATATATCATGAGATTCATGACATTCACAATGTGTTTGATTTAAGTATTTTTAATTTTAATTTAACTTTTAAGCTTTTAAGTTTCTAAGTTTTATCGGTATCCTAGCTTGTTTGTTGTGGTTATTCACTTATTTAGCTTATAACTTGTCTTTTATCTTGTCTTTCATATGCATAATATGCGGTTAATAATTAAATTCCTATTTAGAAGGCTGAAATTTATATATTTTTTAATTTTTATATAGTTTTTGTACTGCCGTATCCTACGCCGTATCCGGGGTCAAAAAAAAAATTGCCGTATCCGGGTATCGGATATCCCACTCCCGCTCCCGTATCCAAAACGTTTCGGTAACTTAGACTGAAACTAAATATTGGGCAACTGACAGCAATTAGCAGTGGACATTTTGGATAATTTCAAACAAGATTATATATAATTAATAATTCATATATTCTAATGGAGTAGGGATGGAAGATGAGGCCTAGACTATTCATATTTCATTTGAAGCTATCACGCATGAAACCCAAGGTATGAAGATATCAGGAGACTTCAAGTCCAATTTTATGTCTAGATAAATTGCCTGCCAGTGTGATAAACTTGATAACAAACCAATGTAACTGTTACCTTCTTGTGCTGGGTTCAGAAATATGAATTCAAATGCTGTTGCACTGAAACGCATCTCAAATCTGCCAAGAAACACGAAAAATAGCAATAAGAAACTTTTTCTTCAGCAAAAATAAGAAACCCTGGATGAAACACTCTTAAGATTTCAAATTTTGAAGTAATAAATTGAATTGTTTTTTGAACATAACTGAAATTAAATATGGGCTAACTGACATCAATTAGCAGTGGAAATTTTGAATATTTTCAGACAGGATTATATATCATAATAATTCATATATTTCTAATGAAATAGGGGTGGAAGACGAGATTTAGAGTATTCACTATTGCATTTGAAGTAATAAATTGAATTGTTTTTTGAACAATTTAAGACTGTCAAACATTAACTGAAATTAAACATTGGATAATTGACAACAATTAGCAGTGGAAATTTTGAATATTTTCAGACAGGATTAAATATCATAATAATTCATATATTTCTAACAGAATAGGGGAGGAAGACGAGATCTAGAGTATTCACTATTGCATTTGCAGCTGCCACACATGAAACCCAAGGTACGAAGATATCAGGAGACTTCAAATCCGATTTTATGTCTAGATAAATTATCTGCCGCTGTGATAAAACTATGATAACAGACCAATGTAAAACTTACCTTCTTGAGCTGGATTCACAAATATGAATTCAAATGCTGCTACACTGGGAGGCATCACAAATCTGCCAAGAAACCCAAAATCGCAATAAGAAACTTTTACTTCAGCAAAAATAGAAAACCCTGTGTGAAACACTTTTAAGATTTCAAACTTTGAAGAAATAGACTGAATTGTTTTTGACCAATTTAAGACTGACAAAGCATTAACTGAAATTAAATATTGGATAATTTACATCAATTAGCAATGGAAATTTTGAATATTTTCAGATTAGATTATATATCATTAATAATTCATTTATTTTTAATGGAATATGGACAGAAGACGTAGATAGATGGGCCCATCTATAGAGAGGGAGAGG
This sequence comes from Taxus chinensis, assembly GCA_019776745.2. NCBI lineage: Eukaryota > Viridiplantae > Streptophyta > Pinopsida > Cupressales > Taxaceae > Taxus > Taxus chinensis. Next base: position 198,751,329 of record CM034152.1, on the reverse strand, counting down.
GCCGCACCCTATCCTATATAGAGAGAGAGCTCAGATATAGAGAGAGAGAGTTTCATTCAGATAGAGATAGTCTCATTCAGATAGAGATATAGATGGGGGGGAGGAGATCAAGGGCCTTTACTCCCCCGAGGAGGCCTATAGTATTCACTACTGCATTTAAAGCTGCCACACATGAAACCCACGGTAAGAGGATATCAGGAGACTTCAAGTCCATTTTTATGTCTAGATTAATTGTCTACCGGTGTGATTATGCAACTAAACCCCTAACACAGAGCACGGACAGATTTATCTCCCTTGTACTAGGAACCAGTACCTTTCAAGAAAATTTATAAAACTCGCAGCTTCTTGTAGCTCTAAATGAAGCTGAGCTAGATATAATAAGAGTCCACATGTCCCGGTCTTTGTTGTACTATCTGCAATTACAAATTTCAAAATCCCAAACCTTAAAGCAACTAATTTTAAGCTTCCTCACTTGACCTTTCTACTCTAAATGCTCCCATTTCAACTGCATGAAAACTAAGGACACGCGAAACCCACATTGGATTTTGATCAATATTACATACAAAACCCATACTACAATCAAGAAAACTAAAATATCAACTGAAAATAACTATACGATAATCGATGGCAATAACCAGTCGTAATCTCAGACAATCGAAAGTCATTTATAAATCTTAAGAACTGATGAAGCTCTAATGGGACATATGATGAAGCCTAGAATATTCGCTATTGTATTTGGACCAATCAGGCATGACGATGGAACCTGAGATATGAATGAAGTCAGAATACTTCAAGTCTGATCATGTCTAATTAGTAATTAACAACAAAATCATCTAATAAAGTCTACTAATGACCTCGGATAGATTTGTCTCCTCCACACTAGAAATCAATACATAACTCTAACCAATTGTCATGATAAAACCTATATTTACCCTATGAAAACACGAGTTGTTTGGGTGAACAGTCACTTCTGCCTCTAAATGAATATGACCCGGATATGGTATTTGTTCACATTTTCAGTCACTGATACATGCATATATGCATGTATGTATCAGTGACTGCAAATGTGAAAATTTGGAGAATTTATTCAATTGCCCAGATTAGGTTGTAAATTAGTGTATGTGAACTTCATTACCATTCAGAACATAACGAGCATCTGTCACTGAAAAGGCTTTATAATGAAGACATGATTACCCAGTTTGCATTAAGAAGTTTCAAATTGATGCGACTTCTACACGGAGTTTGTTATAAAAAAGTCAAAACAAAATATGAAATAATTGCATGCATCATAGCTAAAAACTTTTACCATATGTCGAACAATATCCGCAAATCTTTGACTTGGCTGACTGGAGATATTCATCTGCATCTTGTCTGTAGATGTTTCAACTGCATCATGAAAGGTCAAACACAAATATTGCAAGACTAGGCGACCTCTCAAGACATAAGCTACATTTGGTGCTGTCGTTAGGATTGACTAAATGGCAGTAGCAACCACCCAAAACCTTAGGACATGTATACAAATACACCTAGAGAAAATAATAAATTAACCAAATGATCAGTCCTCATGAAAACTTCCTGCAAAGGATGACTGTAGTTCCTTAACCCAGACCAAATTCCTTACCTTAAGGCTTACACTATGGTTCTTTTGCTCAACTATTCATTATCCTGCTCACTTGACAACTAGCGTAACTGTCAGTTTACCAAACTGACTGTGGTTCAAAATAACCATAAACTGTTAGTTTGATCTATGCCAGAAGAGTTAAATATAGAGGACAAACTAGAAAAGGAACTGCATTTAAACTACTAGCAAGACATTCCTCTGGTTCTTCTACAGAATTTAAAAAATACTGGTTCCTATATTCATAAAAACAAAAATACAGACATCTGTCTGGACAACCTGTGCAATCCTATTACTAAAGCTTAAGGTAATAGAGAGACACCATGTATCGAAGCTTTGAAACGCTTCATTGACATCAGGAATGCTATAAACAAAGAAAGCCCCAAAGGATATGAAACAAAGCAATTAAATAGCAGCATCCTAACAGGATACAATACTAAGTGCGGAGTTTGATATCAAAAGAGATTATCTCAATAACATAAGATAAATACCAAGACAAACAAAAGGACATCAAAAAACAGTTTGTAGATAAGGAGTGATTCTTAACAGAGATCACATCTTAGGTCAGTTTCTCCTGACAATAGAAGCTAGTAACCTAGTAAGAAAACTGTACGATACTCAAACAATAACTACACAAGACACTTGAGGAATCATTAGAACTACAGTGAACTCACACATTAGAAACAATTCCATACTCTACATAATTATGCTCAAAATGATGACATGCAAAAATATATTAATATATTTAGATAATTTAACTACCATACAGTGTGTACCACATATACATGACATAATATAAAACAAATAGCATAGAATATATTTCTACAATCTACTAAACTATGTATGTCAAATATAAGACAATATAATATATACAATGTACATGCATACACACATACATAATAAAATTATATAGTATTAGCATACTATGAGCCATTAATTTTAATATATATATTTGTATATGTATGTATGTATGTATGTATGTATGTATGTATGTATGTATGTATGTATGTATTATGAGCCATTAATTTTAATATATATATATATAAAGAGCCATTAATTTTAATATATGTATATATATTGATGTATAAAATTAAGCTATATTTGTATTTACGAATAATTGATTTTTTATTATATTTACTACAACTAAAATTTTATAATTAATATATATATTTATATAGATGTGTAAAATTAAGCTATATTTTTATTATCTACTAATAAAATTTATTAAATTTACTACTAATAAAATTTTATTATATTTACTACTAATAAATTTTACAGATGAGTAAACTACAAAATCCAGCATGTATCCCAGATTAAAGACAAGTAAACAAGAGGAAGTCTGAAAAACAAGTATACATTTAAAACTAATATTAACAGCCTTCTACAGTTGGGAATTGTTCCTAATATTCATTAACTACAGAATTTATATCTCGCAGACTCACCAATATTTAAACTCTACAAAAATAACAAAAGATGCAAAGTAAAAACATTGATTAATTCTGCTATGTAGTTTGAAATTTCTAATATTGTAGCTTGAAAAATCAAGTCACAATCTTACACATGAACTTTGTTACCTACTTCGTGAATTTATGCTTATTACCTACTTTGTTACTTGTATTACTCTATCGTATAACTATCACCAATTCAAACTTTACATGCTAAAATTATTATATCAGGACTTGTATTTGCATCTTTTGTAATTATAAGAGAAATATGTAAGCAATAAAACAGTAAACTAAAAGTAAGAAATAAAATAAAGTTCAAAGGTGGTGACCAATAAAGAAATACCAGAATGCTAAAGAGAGATCATTGCCAAAACGATGACCTGGGTTCAAATGTCACCCTAGGAACTGCGGGGAGTGCTCCAAGTAAATATGTGCAATCATATTAAAGCACAGGCAATAAAACGGCCAGGGAATGAGACTCCATTTGTGCTCCATGGTTGAGGGATCCCATAACTCTCATTGACCAACCAAATATAAATGATTTATTGAAACAGCTGCTAACACTAAAGTTCATACCATAAATTGTACCTAAACAAAAAAAAATCTTGTGTCTATTTTCAGACACAGGCAAACTCCGTCTCAAATTCAAAGGACAATGCCACCTGCTCTTGATCACTAGGCCTATCCCACACTACCAAACAAACAGGGTATAAATAAATATATGGTATCAAATTACTTCCAATATGCAATATGCACCCCACTTGCATCTTAGAGAACAATGGCTGCCACATAGTCAAAACAAAGGATTAGTACATACCACAAACTAGAACAAAAATGTGCTAAAAATAAACACTTCAAGGTACAAGCAACCTGCATAGCTATGCTTAAAATCTCACGCACTGGCTTTAAGTCACTCAATACTAGAAATCCAGAACAGATCCTGGCCCAACAAAGATCCATAAGTTCATCCTCCAAAAATAAAGCTTGGCTAGCAACTTCCAAATCCTACTATACTAGCTGCAAGACACTAACAGTACCATAAGCATAGATCAGAACTTCAGCCTCCAAAAAAGAAGCACATGATACGCTGGCACCTTCTATTTACTTCTAGCAAACACAATCCAGAAGACAAGGAAGCATGTATTTGGGTGCTCCGCTGATCGCCAAGTTTAATAGAACATACCACACGTTCCAAGCTGCAAGTAAAATGATCAAGATACGACATAGTGATTATATTCACCACCCACTTCACACCTTGCTGTTCCATATACCACTTATACAGAAATTTAAGACTGCATATGTTGCCTGTCTATTTCCTTTTAGGTCATCATACCAAACCTTTAGATCACGTCCAGTCTCCAAATAACTAATTGGTTTGTCAAAATACTTGCTCCAAACATATAATCATTCTCCTGTTGGTGTGTACGAAATATGATGCCAGCAAAAGTGTATTGTACTGCAAATGATATTAGAAACAAAGAACACCAAGATTTCATATTGGTTGACTGTTAAAATCTCTTTCATCTTCACTTACAAAAAGGATGGTAATTTCGTATATTCAACAAAATTAAAACCTATAAGCTAAAATGCCTCCATGTTTTTTTCATGAAAACCAGATCACTATCTATGAACAATAAATAGACACTACAGTAATAGATAATAGAGGTGGCAAACCCACAATTAATGGCATTCGAAGTTCAGGAGATTTTATATCCCCAGGGTAAGCCTCCCTAGAACTCAGAGAAACATCCTCAAAGTTGTATGAAACAACTTAATGTGACTAAATGTTGCAATTATCAATCTTAACTAATGTGAATGTGGGATATACTGCCAACCAAGTATGAAAAGAAGCATATGTGAATATGGGCTCTAAAATCCATGTCACTAATTGTATAGTTTAAATTGCTAATAGCAATCTTATAACATTATGCATTTATATTTTGCTTCCTGCTAGATGTATGTATAAGAATGCCTTGGATCTCTTGGGATACTTGAACCTAAAGAAAATTCAAAATGGGCTTCAAGTTTTAAAGGTTTGGTTCAATAAGGACAAATTACTCACACCGGAATGCAAGGAAATGGCCTAACTTTACCTCATATGGCACTGTAGTATGCACCAGACAACCATGCATCCAAAGTTCCACTGTCAGGATCGAGTGGAAGGCATAGCAAGCAGCTTAACAACATATTCAATCACATCACACTTATCTCCTTGGAAACTTAGGTACAAACATTCTCTAGGTGAACTTTCCTATTCCAGCCATTGCTTTTCTAAGCTGCTTACTAGCAGAGGCGCTTGAAGCTTGAAAACTTCCAAAAGGCAGTGCAAAATCAAGGTTAATCTATTTCCTATTCCAGAGACATTATCCTAAAAAATACACGATTTTTGAACAGCAAAGCATGATCTACAGGAAGCTGAATTTAATGCTAAAGAAGATGATGACCTGCATCTTCATCTCCACTTAAGAGAGCTCAATGTGATACTGCAATGTAATGTTGAAAACAAACCTTGATATTTGAGTACACATTAGCATTATCAAAAACATGCAGCTATAGTCAGGTTCACATAGAGATTACAGCATTTACCCAGCTTTATAACATAGACTTCTATATTATGGGCATCTGATTTGGCAATGTGATGCTTCAATTATGAATGATTGTATGTTTTATTTTCTAGTAGAATATAGCTTGTGCACTTGAATCTAATGGTTTAGCCTCCTATCTGCTGTTCCCACTTTCTAAAAGGTTGGACACGTCATTATGAATTCCTGTTTCAGAAAATATGAATGCAAGATTGAGAAATTAGTTCAAAGAAAATTCAGTTATCATTTTGTCTCAACGTAATTGCTACTTACCCAAAAACACATTACAAAACTCCTAATTCACTATGATACTAGTTTTGGAAAATGAGAAACAGACACTTCACTGTGCTTCATATTTCATACAACTGCAATATAACACATACTAAATCCAATTTACAATTTAAATTTTATATCGCAACAGCAGACATGATTCAGAGATCAAATGTGCAAACAAACTGAAAGAGATTGAGCGTCGTGAAATTTACCAATACAACTGCAATATTACATGTATACTTCATGTTTCATACAGCCACAATTTTACACATATGCTAACATCTAATTTACAATTTGAATTTTGTATGGCAGCAGCAGCCATGTGATTCAGAGATCAAATGCTGGAAAAAGCTGCAAGAGATTGAATGTCATCAAATGTACCCATATAGCAACCTTGTTTAGTAGTTGAGAGACCTCAAACTAGTTATTAAACTTTTAATTTTTCTAAAAGCCTTCAACCAGATACAAAAAATAACCAAGTATCGAAGAGGGATTCCTCTTCATAATTGAGCATGTGATTCACTCATTAACCTAGATGTCAGTTTCAGTAAACATGAACACCATGTGCAAAATAATAATAAACAGCATAGTATATTTTCGTTTAAATAAATCTAAATCTTTAATTTTTTAGTTTATATAAATTCAACATTTGCACAAGAATGGCCAAGAACAATGATCGTTTATTTTATTTAGGACAATTGCAGAGGTTGATTAAACTATCAGCAACAACACTTCTATGCTCTACCAGGCTAACTCCAAACAACATAAGATTCCATCTTACAGATCTTAATACTGCATCTTAGAGATATCCAGAAAGCACCAACTCCATTATAACTAATTTCAAGGCCAATGTGGACATGAATCTCCTTAAATTATACCAATTTTTGTTTATATAATTGCCCAACAAGTAATACCTTACCAAAACCACAACAGAAGATAGCACGCCCTCAAAAAGAGAGCGACATCACCTGACTTATTAAGTCACTTCTAACTAAAAGGTAAATAGAATCCCGTTGGGCCGTTGCTGTATAAGAAAAAAATGCATTCACTCTATAACTAACATACCAACACAAAACTATCTATTCTCTCCATCAATACATATTAAAAATCAAAACAATAGCCTGAAACTCCTTTAAATTGTTGAAAAGAAACCACAAAATTACTTTCCAGTATACACATTATTATAGCTGTTGCAAGCTAATTTATCTCGTCTACGTAACAACTGCAGCTGGAAAAACCTAAAATGACCTAAAAGAGAGCGAACTTTGACTTGTATTATATAAATTAATCAAACATACAAAAGAATCAGACAAACAATCTACAGTTTCAAATCAAGTAAAAACCCTCACCCCTTATATTTAGGACATAAAGCAGTCTAAAATAAAATATTCAACAGGACTGATCCCTTCTATAACCAGCTTTAATATTAAGTAAGGGGAAGCTATGTCTAGTGGGCCTGTAGCAATAAATAATTGAACAAATTAAGTTATGCCAGATAGGTAAAAAATATCTTGCAACAAGAATGGCATAATTAATCTGACCATCTCTAAAGGAATTCCCTTAATCTCTGAGAACACTATTTGTTGCCTCCTATTTCATGCTACGATATATAACCTTCTACAGAATTCCAAATACAAGAAGGGGTTATTCATTGAATCATTAACTATAGCTCAAGGAATTCCCTTAATCTCTAGAACTATTTGATGACTCGTATTTCATGTTATGTTATAGAACTTTCTACAGAAGTCCAAATACAAAAAGGGATTATTCATTAACTAGAGCTTTAGAGGCAAAGAATAATTTATAGCCCGTTGTCAAATTATCCTGGCCAAAGGAATAACCCAAAAAATCACAAACCTAATGATAAAATGGAAATTGTAGCAACTTGAGTTTTAAATTGATATGGCATTACATGCAACAACATACAACTTTTGTATACAATAAAAATCATTACCAAAACAAACAACAGATGAATTTCAATGGAAAGCATCAAATTTCACAATAGTTCCAAATAAACATAAGGCCCATCAGGCAAAATGTATTTTTGAGTTCGACAACAAATTAATGGGATCTAAATTACGAATCTAACAGCATAGTACCCAAGTAAGACAGGTACTACAGAAAGTTCAGCTACTACAGTCTTAAGTAAAGGCATCAGATGACAAAATTCGATTGCACAAGAGAAATGTGGTTATAGATAGCTCAAAAGACTATTGAATTAACAAATTCCCCGACCTAGCTCATCTGCGAACATGAGGACCACCACTTCGAGGCACATCATATCCTGCACGGCCAGGAGGAGTATGACCAGCAGCACCATATGCAGTGCCACTCACAGGTGGAACTGGCATCTGTATTCAAAAGAACATTCACTAGGATTCAATGCTTGAAAGAAAATCTTTACAAAATATGAATTTTAACAATACATAAACACATTTTAAGAAATAAATTACCACACCTGTGAACCACCTCCACGAGGTAAATCATATCCCCCCCTGCCCGAAGTAGGTCCAGGACCATAGGCAGCACCACTTCCAGGTGCAACAGGCATCTGAATAAAAATGACATTTGCAAACATGAAAATATGAGACTGACTAACAGCCAAACAAAGCATTATCTTAGTGGTTTAACAAATATAAACACAAACCTGAGGAATTCCATAGCCATCTCCGTACATGTTGGGCCCACGAACATCGGGATCCTTAAAACCAGTGCCATAAGCAGCAGCTGGATAAAACATACAAATTCATCAAAAATATAATTAGGCTTTAGCATACCAAAATATCAATTAAACAAAAAAATTACAAACTGGAAACTTAGACTTAATGAAAATGGGATGATAACTTATAAGTGTTGCATGGAGCTAGAACTGGAAACTGAACAGGTAAGAAGTTCAAAACTGGATCAATATTTCACATAGATATAATTTCAATAGGTAAAAATATAAACGATACAAATCATTACCACTGCCTCTCTTGTCAACACTTGACAGTTCAGCACGTAACCTCTCTACTTCTCTCGCCATGGATATAAAGTTCTTTTCCATTGACTGCAGCTGCTGCATTTGTTCACTATTTGCAGCCTTCTCATATTCATATGCAGTCCTTTTACAGAGAAACAGAAAACAGTTGATTTACAAAAGGCAACACTCTAATCTTCCACAATTATTGTTAGTCTTTCCTGTAATCCAGAAATTTGTGGAATCAGTATCTATTTAAAATAAACAGCATTCTAAGCATGCTCTAAATACCTTGCTCGCTGAAACTCTTGCCTCAGACCATCCAACTCAGCATGCATAGCAGGGATCTGCTGAACTTCTGCACTGCTTCTCTGCAGCTCAAGGTTAAGCTCTTGCACTTTTGTAGTTAGATCTTGCCTCATTGACATCAGACTTTGTGCATCAGCACGAGCCTGTTGCAATTCACTTTTCATGGACTCAGTAGCTTGAAGATCAGCTTCCATCTTTGCAATTTTGTCCATCAAGCCCCTGACTTGATGCTCCTTGTCATTCTGAATAGCTGCCATGTGAGCGTGCATTCTCTGAATCTCTTGTTGAGACATAGCAAGATCCTGCCTTAGAGCTACATGAGTTGCAGCTAACCTCTGATTTTCTGTTGCAAGCCTTTGCATCTCAGCATGTTGGATTGCAAACCTCTGCTCCAATAACTCGGGATGAGGCAATGCATCCAGAGGGTGAGGCCCAGCAGGGTGCATTCCTGGACCAAAAGGTTCAGGAATCATGCCTGGACCCGAAAGGAATCTGGCATGAGGTGGTGGCATGCGCCCTCTACCAGCCATTTATGATGTTGAAAAGGTACACACTTATCTGAACAAATACCAAAACATATATCAAAACACATAGATGAACATATATTAATATTCCATCATTTTCTCATTTATCTAATATCAAACCACTAAAGCCACCTTTAAACTTCAGGCATCCAAAACTACACGCACCCCCTATAAAGCTCCTAAGCAGTAAAAAGGCCACTGAGGCCCTAGAAAATAGCGATGAATCCAGCCTCTACAGAGCTCCTTGGCAGTAAGAAGGTCCCTAGGACCTTCACAAGTTTTTATGAATCCACTTGTTTTGCAACAAATATATTTTCATCTTGGGCCTCAAATAACATTATTGGCAGTAAGAAGGTCCCTAAGGCCTTCACAAGTTTCCATGAATCCACTTGTTTTGCAACAAATATAATTTCATCTTAGGCCTAAATAACATCATTAGCACAATGTAATTACTAATCAATGATGGTGAACCCAAGACTTGAATACCTCAAAAGTTTGGGTAAACATAAAATAGGTAGTAGCCAGCACAGGGCTGGAACCCAGTACCACTACAGTGATTTTTACCGGGCTTGGGTATGGCCATACAAAAAATATACAAAATGCTACAAACATTAAAAAATATAACTGAATAACCACAACGCACACTGATAATTCAATGCCGAATGTCATGATAATCATCAGACAAGTACACAACAATCAAGACAAATCAACATATTCATAATCATCATAACCATAATGCTCTCCAATATATTCATTTGTTATTTTTAAAATTGTTTAGACATTTTTTACCAAAAAAATGTTTTGTACCGTTTTATACTGCAACTACACAGGGTACCCAAGTACTGTTTTGTGTTCCCGAAGCATTTCCCCAGTGTATTTGGGCACACACCCGTACTGGGTGCATGCCATACCCATTTCCAAAGCCCTGAACAGGTATTCCCAGCTACGTATAAAATAAATAGTTTCTGGTTTAGAATCCTGCAGTTTTCTCCACGTGGGTTACATTGAACCTGAAAGGGAGGATTCAAGTACCAATATTTAACCTAGGTCCTAAACAACAGAATTTTCAATGTATCAAAAACCAACCAAAGTGAATATGTGGCTTAACATCTAAGGCAATATGACACTTCTCCCTGGCAAACCATAGATCCCTTAAAAAGGCATGCTGCTACCATAATATTGTTATTTTGGAAACTATGATTTCCATCATGAAAAAAATGGCCCACCCATTATATCCACCCCTTTCCAAATTGCCTTTACTTGTGATTATTGCCAGCATAGATTTGGATAACTGGCATTGGTGTAATGAATATGTATGGAGGTCATCTAGAGAGACTTAAACGCACAGATGAAATCCCATTAAAAAATTAAAAAACTAACCAAAACTCATGTCAAATCCTTCAATTAATCAACACAAAAACATGATTAGGTTTTAGTTGGGCTAATAGGAACATATTGGTAAAAATTGTGCGACGAGAGTGACTTAAAACACATTATACACTCAAAAGGTTTAGCCAATACGGAAAGATGCTAGAGGGTGAGGAGCCTAAAACAGTGGATTTAATTCACCAGTCCTCCCCTGTACTAATAAATGCTTACAGTGCTTGTGTGCTAAGTGGCCCCTTGCCTTATGATTATTACCAAAAATACATGAGGAAAAATACCTTTGGGGTAATGACTACTCTTTGAGGGAAAATGTCTTGAGATGACTTGAACACACACAAATAAAATCACAGACAAACTATTAATAATCACTAAAATGTTGTAGCATAACTAGAAATTCAAGATTCCATGACATGTGGCTCTGTGAAATGTAAGTACTCTCAAAACTATCAATATATTTATTGCTACAATTTTTGCCTTACGAAATGTGAGTAATGTAAGATCTGCTAAAATGATTACTGCTACAATCCCCTCCTCGAAATGTGATTAATTTAAAATCGAGAACTTTTTCCACAAAACTCTGGGTAGCAATTGTTGACAAGGGAGATTAGAAACATAGGGTTGAAATCTTGAAGCACCCACACAAAATATTTGATGACAAGTGAGATCTTGAATTTCATCTAAATTTTCAGACAATTTTCCCAAAATCAAATTTACTGATATTTCCACCTATAGTTCCCAATAAATACTTATGTGGCATTGCTTGAATTTTTAGATCCAATCGGACCCTTTTTCAGCATAAGAATCGTCTATTTATTCAACCAAGAATTTGAAAGGCACGATGATTGTTAAAATGGTAGAACAGAGACATAGGGTTCAATATTTTTAGCACTCCCTAAGGTAATTAATGCCAAATGGCAGTCGTTTAGTCTAAATATTCATAAATTTCCAGTGTTGCTTGGGGACACTTTCCCCAGAATTTTGTGACATCCCCAAAATTTGGTGGACTTGGAGGGGGTCCACTATTCTTTCAAAAACAATTAAATTAAAGTTTTCTGATGTTTTTACTTTAATAAAGTTGTTACTTTTACTAAAAAGCACTGAATTCTAATTTTAGAAATACTTATACCATATTAAATAAAGTTTAAATCCCTTAAATGTCATTAAATAAAGTTAAAATATTCAAATATTAATTTTTGTATATTATTTACAGAGCTGCCCCCCTGTTGTCCCCAAAATTTGGGAAAAGAATTTGCCATCCCGAAAAACATGTCCCTCCATCCCCATCTCCCTATCGGCAAGACTTAGGTAGCTATGTAAATTTCCCAATAAATTAATTACTGGTTATTTTTGGCTAGAATCTCCTTAAAAACTGCAGTATGCTAAAAAACAAATTCCAGGAGAACCTTCTGTTGCAAAAGACAATCCCCTTACATACTATAGTATTAATATCTTTGAAAAACAATTTCCAGAAAAGATTAAAAGTTTTCTGATGATTAAATGTTACTAAAGTGGTTGTTTTCACTTTAAAACTTGAATTCTAAACTCAAAAGCACTGTTACAAGGGGATGCGTCCCCTAGATTTTGGTGACATCCCGGATGTCCCGGACATTTCGGGGACTTAGGGACTCGGAGGGGACATCCCCTATTTTTTTTAAATCTTTTTAAAAACTTCTGATGTTTTTACTTTTAAAAAGTTGTTATTTTTACGAAGAACATTAAATTATAATCTTGAAAGTACCTGAATAGAGTTTAAATCCCTAAATTTCATTGAATAAAGTTAAAATATTCAAATATTAATATTTTATATATTATTTTAATAGTCATCCCCAAAATTTGGGAATTTTTTCATCCCCAAAACCCTGTCCCTCCGTCTCCCTGTTCCCCCATCCCCGAGACTTAGGTAACTATGCTCAAAAGTACTTAAAACACATTAAATACAGTTTAAATCCTTAAAATTAGCTGACTACAGTTAAAATATTTAAATATCAATTTTTATATGTTATTTAAAGAGCCGTCCCTTCTCATCCTCAAAATTTTGGGAAAAAAATTGCTGTACCATAAACCCCGTCTCTGTCCCCAACTCCCTGTCCCCGAGACTTGGGTAGTAACTATGTAAATTTTCCAATAACTTAATTACTGGTCATTTTTTGCTATAATGTTAAAACAAACACATTCCAAGAGAACCTTTTGTTGCAAAAGACAATCCCCTTACCACGGTATGTTTAAAAAAAAAAATTCCACAAGACCCTTCCATTGCAAAAGACTACAAAATTTACTCAAAAAACATGCTCAGAACATTAAATAATATGGTCTTTACTGATGATGAATCAGGGTGATGACTTGAGATGCATCGAGATCAAAAATCCATGCACAATTTATCCAAAAACCAGTTTTCAATCTCATGGACTGAAAACATTAAAACTCTACTGTGTCAGCTACTTAGACGGTAGACTAGAGACATTATGACTTTTTGTGAAACGTGGCAGCAGGAAATTGGTCCATATTTTTGTAGATCTTCATACTAAAATATTCGATTTTAATTTCAGAAGGAAACCCCTAAACATATGATCTAGAATGGTTAAAAATTCAAATCTTCTTGGAACTGTTTGATAAAAAAGACTGATAGATTTTCATATATCTTCCTATATTTTCATATATCTTCCTACTAAGTATTCAACTTTCATTTCAGATGGAAACCCCTAAAAATTTAATCTGGCATAGTTAAAATTTTCAAATCGCAGTAGAAGCTTTTGATGCAAAAGACTCCTAGATTTACTTAATAACTGACATAGCGCGAAAGGAGACAAGGAGCTGAAAATTTCTAGCAATCCTTAAAAACCATAATACCAAGTGGTGAACATATTTTACACAATTTTCCACTAAATTGTTCACTGTTAATTTGTTAAATATTAGAAAAAACCCTCAAAAAGCTGTAGCATAGCTAAGCTCTATATCCCATGGGTCCTTTAAGCCTGTGGTTGTAATAAATCATTCATAGACTACGTAAATAGATTAAATCATAATAACAACAATACTACTTACAACCAAACCTAGCCAAGGGGTTGTGCATATCAGATCTGGGTTCAAATATCACCTGAGAACCGCTAGGGCAAACTCCCTAAAAAATGTCCTCGTTAAAGAATATCAAAAAGCACACGTTCTGGACATGGCCCTCACCTGGTAACCACTGGCACTGGCCCCAGCTCCCCCCAAAATAATGTCCAAATTAAAACACACCAAAAAGTACATATGCTACACACATGGGGAATGTAGCCGCCATTCATGTTTCAACAGGCCTGGCCAAGCAAAGAATAGTTAATAATAACTGAACCTGTTAGGTCCGAGGAAGTTGTAGTGTAAGGTTAATAGGGCAGACATATAAATGAGTCATTCAAGTTCAAATCCCTCACTGCCATAAGCAGCCTATAATTGCAGCAGATATATGTCAGAAGTCCAAATCCCCCTTCACATAAGGCATCCTGTAGTCTGCACTGGGCCATGGTCTAACGGAGAATTAATGGGTAATATACAAGAGCTGTCCCAGGTTCAATTCTTAAGAGCGCTGTAAATCCTCCAAGTGACACAAAAAAGGGTTCACCTAAACCCTAAAAAACTACAAACCGCCGTTAAAAAGTTGCGCTACGTTGAAGTGTGTGGCCCATGTTTACGTCCAACAACGCAGTAAGGAAAACCCATGGCCTCACTCAAAATATAACAAACAAGACACAGAAATAACTAAGACACAAAAATAAGTAGAAAAAAACATTGTGACACGGAACAAGGGGAAACATAAATTAATCCCAGCATATCTCGAAACCCTAAGGCATTAGTATTTCGCATTAAAATGACAAAAGAGACGCTAGAATAGTATTTAAAGCAAACCCTTACACATACCTACACCGAAACAGAATTCAAAGCAATGCCTTATGCATACCTGTTAAAAATAGTTGCTGCCGTAGCTTATAGCTTCACAATACTCGAATTTTAAACCCTAGACAAAAAGAAAAAAACCGCAGTTTAAAACAGTAAAACGTGCCAGAATCGAACACTAGACCTCGAAAACCTTTAAACCATGCTCAAAAACCCAAGAAGACTTGGAAAACATTAACAAGTAATAAAAAACCACAAATCTTTTTCTATTGCTTGGCGTATTAAGAAAACTGTCAAGGCATTTATTGTTGAGATACCATTACCTGTGAATTTTTTGAGCAGGCGCATGTGATTTTCTCGCAAAAAAAAACACACAAAAAACTCGCAAACCAAGCTGAACTTATGTGAAGATAGATGATTAACTAAACGCTAGGCAAACACAACAAATATGGTCTATACGTTGGAGAATTTTATGCGAAACCCGTTCGCGCGGTCGACCGGTAGCTTAAACCCTTTTGCCGGTTACCGTTCGATATTTAAACTTCCTTTGGTTGCGAGTAGAAACTCTCGTGATCTTTTTCGCCGGTATAAATCAAGGGATTTTTAAAATAAATAAAAAATTAAAGATATAACCCAAGATCGTTTAATCAATGTCATCAAATGGGTTGTGGTCTAACAATGCGTATGATGGTGTAAAAGGTGTTGTTTACCCATCCACCAAAGTACTAATTTTAACAAGGTTGAAATCGTGTGGCAGAGGTGAATTTGCATAATGGAATCCATTTAGCCCTTCGCAACTAAGCTTAAGACTTGTGTACACCTAACTCGTGCAAATTTTGAATTCAATCAAATAATAATAATAATAATAATAATAATAAATACCCATGAAAAGGAAGAAAATTGAGATGGCTCGGAGGAGATCCCAAACCATTTTGGAGGTGGTGGGTGGGGCAGTAAACTTGATAGCCTGTCACTGCCTCCTCCAACGGCATCTAGGTTCGTCATCGCTGCTTAATGCATTTATTTATACGTTTTTAATTTATTGCCCTTTTTTATCGCAAAAATATATCTCTTGATATGTGGTAAGTGTTATCAACCTAGCCCGAGTGTCAGTTCCTTTTTCGACTTGCACTCAATGTGATTTTAGTTTTCTAGGGTGTGTTGTCATACCACCCATCTTTTTTGTATGACTAACATTGTACATTTACTGTATACTAACGATCAAAAAATTAATCAGTGACACTGTGATTGCCTTCTTTTGGTATAGTTTCGAGGGCAGTGAGGAGCATTTATTATGTTAAATTTGTTTAGGATTTAAGGTTAAATTCATTTATTTTTATTTAGGATTCTTAAATATTTGTGTTGTGGTAGATTTGCATAACAACTATTTTTTATCATTACTAACACTTGCCATTTAAAATGGCATAAGTGATTTAACAAAATTAAAACTTTATCAGAGGATTGGACTAAATTGGATATAATAGAAACACACAATATACCAAAGTACAATGATAAGCAAGTACACCCAACAAGAGGATAAGAGTGACTTAGACTGAGTCTGGGCTGGACTGGTGGTGGAACAAATTTAGTCTAGACTGTGTAAGCTTCATCTCGATGATTTAACAAAAATAAAAGTATGTTAAACCTTAATTGAAGAGTCACGTATGATAAATAAATGCTAAAGTAAAGATTTGACATAAGTAATAAGCTAGATAAATATGAAACCCTAAGTGCAAGAGAGGGAAATAATGACTTAGTTTATTTACACTTTTCTGAAAGTGATCCAAACTGAGAAAATTGATGAATATGAAGGGCAGACTATCACAACTGTGCACTATAAATTCTAGAGTTTTGGACGAGGTTGGACTAGGGCACCTGGACTGGGTCAAGGGCACATGGGTGTCAAAGTCTGCTATTGGGTGCCCATGACTGTGCAAGTGGTCGGAATCTGATTTTTCTGGTGTCACACAAGTGTTACCGATAATTATTTTTGGTCGCATGTATGTCACAATATGATCTTCGAGTGTGCTTGTAATCTGCAAAACAAAGCTTCACCTACAAAACCCACAACACCACATCAAATCCAGAAAAGAAAGATGCAATATGGGGAGTCGGACTAACCCCGACGGTCACCCAACCGAGTGAACTTACGACCGAGCATTACACTCCATCTCAAACTCCATGTAGTTCTCGTGCATGTGTGAAAGAATCGTGCCCTAAGAAGCCCTTATGCAAGTGTACTTGATAGTGGGTGATAACTAGATGTACCAATGTAAATAGATGTGTGGATGACAGAATTAACTTCCCCTACCTTTGTAGTGTATGCAGAAAATGCGGTCCCTTGTATGGATGTTAGATGAATGTCGTTGATGTTCTTAGATGCCTTTGGATGCAACCTTAGGTGATGATAATAGATGCTTAGAGTTTGGTCCTTTATTTTGGTCACATAGCTTTGTATTTATATGATTCTCTTGGTTGAATTTCGTAATTGACAACTGGAAGGCCGACCCATAAGAAAATAAGATGCCCCAAAAGATAAAAGAAACCCAAAAAGAGCAAGTAAGGTGGAAAGAGGTCGGGGGCGCCCAAAGGGAATGAGGGCACGTGGGTGCTGGTGTCTGAAGTGATAAAATATAAGCATGTAAAGTGCTGACTGGGGGGTAGGGTGTAAAAGAACAAGAAACACGACAAAAAGGCCAAAGATAGTTGTCAATTACTAGTTTTCTCGCTTATGAATCATATGAATGCAAGTATGCTTTTAGGACCTATAAATGTACCCAAATGTGTGATTTTGTGTCTACATTTTCCCCCCACTTTATGTTGTTGAGCAAATACTCGATAACATAAAGTAGATAAAATACATGTACCTTATAACCATGTAGAATGCAATGGTGATAATGTGCCGAGGAGACAAGTGAAAGCGTGAAGTGATAAAAAATGAAGCAAGGAAACTAAGAAAGAGGAAGTGACCTTAAGGGTGAAGCATATTGTGTCGTACCATATTGTACTCGTTGTTGTGTTTGGTGTTTTGTTTATGATTGTTGTTTCTTGTTGCGTATTGAGGACGAACCTATAAAAGAAGAGTGAAAGAGTAATCAAAGTCATGTATTTTGAAAACTTTGTAAAAATATATAAAAGTATGTAAATGTGTGTAAAAGTAGTAAAAGGAAAGTGTGCACCTGATGATCATGAGTGTGAAAGGATAGAAAATGTCCTAAAATTGTTGTGTAGAGTGAGTTTTTGGGTGATCTCACGCTAAGAGCGAGTTTTTTATGTCAAGAACGAGTTTTTTGGGCGATCTCATGCCAAGTGTGAGTTTTTTGGGTGATCTCGTGCCGCGACAAAAGAGTGTTGGGGAGAGATATCTAGTGTTACTCACCCTCCATGACTATTTCCCAAATCATACACCACTGCAGATGGTGTGATCCATGTTTAGTTATGAGTTATACCATATTGGTTTTATATTTATTCTGTGTAGAAATGGAGGAAGAATGTATTTTGATTGTTGGAGGATTGTGCATGTACTGTGAAAATTGTTATGTGAACTGTTGCAAATTGTAATGATCTGAGAAATTTTTTGTATTTGCCCCCAAAACATAAGCGCTCAGGAGAGGTCAGGAGCATCCAGGCACTAGTGTTTGTACCTGAGTGCTGGAGTTTGTGTTGAATCGAGGACCCAAGTCAGATTCTGGGTCGTTTCTATGATTATAATTTGTGTTGATTTTATGTTGAACTGTATTGTGTTGTAGCTCTGAGTTGTTGTATGGGGTGACCGATTCACCCAATCTATGTCCCCCTTGTTTGAGGTGTATGCGATGTCGCTAGGAAAATGTGGCCCAGAGGAGAGGATCAGATGCTGACCTAAAATCATATCCCTGCAAGGGGGATGTGTATGGTAGAAACCAAGGCACATAAAAAAAGTGGCTAGATGCATGTGTTAGTAAAAAAGTAACAAACATGTAATAGAAAAATAGTGTAACAAGCAAGTGTGCATACAAAATGGATCGCAAAATGTGAGTTTCAAACATAGGACATCACTCACAATGTCGCAAGACAATCAAGGCCGAAACGACCAAAAGCATAAAATCAATGATCAAACAAGACATAGGGCATAACCCACAAAAAAATGGCATACAATAGCAAACAACAACAAGCGAAGTGTAACAGAAAACCATGGTGGCAACTAGTCCTGCAAAACAAATATTGCACATGAAGCACATGTTAGCATGTTAGAAAGATAAAGAGTATGTCAAAGTGTGTATAAATCAATGGAAAGCAGTGTGCTAGTAAGAATAGGAAGTAGTAAACAATGGAACAATAGCACCTATGATGTATGAAAATGTAGATGCCACTAGGAGCCTCAGTGGGAGTGGTAAGAGGTACAATGTTAAACATCGTTGTTACATCTAAAGTTTTGTAGGAAGTTTGCATTCACAACTAAAGACCAAGTGAATGCATATGTGTATATATAAAAGATAATGACATACTGGATATCTGTCTAACATGGTAAGCAAAGTGCAACATGTAACTACTACTAGTGTCAAGCTTGTGATAATTGGGCTACATGGAACGATATGCAGATGTGTTGGGCATGTGTGTCAAAGGAATGAGTCATGCTAGGATGAATGTAGATCGCACTTGCGTGCCCCCCAGGAGATGTGTAGGATATGTGTATGAGGGTGCCAAGGTTCATACTAGTGAGGGGAATACCCCTAGATACATTTTTGTGCAAGCATGGAGACTCAGTTGTAGCAATGAAGAGTGATATCGAGAAATATTTTGGTCTGAAACTATATGCTAGAAAGATATAGCGCATTGGTAGGCGACATATAGAGATGGCCTTTTGGAAGTGGTAGATAAGGTGAGGATCACTTTCTCCACTTAGGTCCTCAGCATTCGAGTGTGAATCGTACATACACAAACATGTAAATCTCATGGGAATTGTATCCTGCCTCTCATAACATCTAAGAGTGCTACGAAGAGATCTTGGTTAGAGGGAAAGGAGGACTTACCACCATGTCTACTGTGTGAGGTGCATGAAAGAATTGTTACTCTCACATTGTCAAGTGTGAACTGTAGCACATGTATGGTATGTCCATGTAGAACTAAAAAGAGAGATACATGAAGTGTATGAAGGATATGACTACAGGTATGTGTAGATGCCTAAATTATGATTTTGTAATCTTATTACCACAATACACGGAAATCACTCTTATTATTTCCAATTCTATTATAATTAGTGATACCTTGTCTAATTAACTAACGTTTCTTACCATTTTAGCCAATTAACAGTGTCTTTGTTTATTGCATAACCCCTTTCACATTAAGGATTCCACTTTACAGTGAATCGTAAGTCAAAATCCTCTTCAAATAGACAATTAGTGTTTATTATCTAATTAAGCCTATTTTCCCCTTGTTTTGGTCAATATACCCAAGTATTGACTCAAACCCCTCTTCCAACCACTCAAAATCATGCCATTCACCTCTAAAACATCTCAAAAAGCTTATCCTAGCCTCCTAGTTGACCCTAAGTTGGTTGATTAAGGCTTCACACCTCTTAATCACTTGGTAATTCACTAATTGTGATTAGCAAGGCCTAATCATGATTAGAAATTCTAATCTAATTTGGGGCTTTTAGTCCCACATGCACCAAAATACAAGTTTCTCCCAAAAGGAAAACTATAAAAAGGGTGTGCACCTCATTCCTTTATATTTTACACCATGCTTTGATTTGCATCTCATATAATAAATATGATATATAGCCAAGTTCAATCCTTGTTAAAAACCTTCAATGGGGTTAGTAGATGGATATCCAAAATGACCAAGTAGTCATTTGGAGAGGCCATTTCACCTTGTTTGGAGTAGCAACCATAACCATTTGATTTCCCTCTTAGGTCTATTTAGGCCCATGTTAGGTAATTCAAGTATATTAGTAGGCATGTTTAGTTAGATTTTGTATTGTTTTCATACTAGTTAAGCATTCTTTTAAGCTTCTATCTTAATGTTACATTCCTAGACTTAGAACCTTGGCTAGATGGATGGTAATGGTGTTAGCTTTCCTTGTTTAGTCATGCAATTTGCTTTGTAAAGTTTAGGGTGTCATCATTTGGCATGCCCGGTGGGACAATACCCCATTGCATTCACTTTTTAAATCTTTTTAACTTAGTTTCAAAGTTTTTCATTTCAAGTTTATAGATTAGTTTCAAGTTTCCTAGATTAATTTCAATATTTTTAGTTTAAATTTCAAGCTTTCTAGAGTATTTTTAAAGCTTTTTAGATTAGTTTCTTAAGCTTTTTAGACTAATTTCAAATTTTTAGAGTAATTTTCAAAGTTTTATAGATTAATTTCCAATTTTAAGAAAGTTTCCTATATTAATTTCAACTAGATTAGTGGTAGAAGTTGTTTTTTTATGTTCCTCAAGATTTTTAGATTCAAGGAGGCAAAGCCCTGTCAAAATTTTCAAAAAATAACCAAGATTATTTTCACCTTTTTTTCAAGAAATTTCAAGCTTGTCAAAACTTTCATTTTGACCACTTCCAAGATTTTTAGAAGGGGCACGCATTTTAGAGTTAAATTGGGAAAGTTTTAGGCATATTAATTTCAGGAAAGTTGTTTCACACATCGATTAGTGGTAGAGTTATGCATGCATTGAAACAAGGCAAACCCACTTTTCTAGAAGCACACATGTTAGCTTTTACCTTTTTGAAGAAATTTTTGGAAATCATTTTTACAAGGGGGAGTGCATTCTATCGATAGGGGCAGCACAAGCATTGAAACTGGCGCACACCCGACATTGAAGTGCACATGTGAGCATAGGCATTTTAACTGTGAGTGCAAACATCTACTTACATTTTCAAACATCGACAGGGGAGTGCATGCATTAAAAAGGTGCAGGCACCTGAACTTCTCTGCATTGAAGTTAGCACACATTAGCTCGTTTTTTTCAGCTATTAGTCATTTTTACAACGGGGAGCATTGGCATTGAACTATTGACAGAGGTGCGCATGTCATTCTATTTTTAAACATATTTACAAAGGGGACACACACTGATGTGGGGCACACACATCGACAGGGGTGTGTGTCTATATAAATTTTTCCTACAAACTCGAAATTTCTTTTCTAAATTTGTAGGATTTTTGTTACTTTTTCAGAGGTTTTTAGATGCCATTTTTGTCAATTTCATAGATTTAGAGTAAGTTTTCTTATAAAATCACTTAGGGTTTGAAGGAATTAATCTTGTTTCCATGCTTTGTATGATTTTGGGTTAAGGTGTGTATGCTCTTCTCTTACACTTCGTGTGATCTAGAGAATCAAAAGCACTCTTAAACCTTCTTTTGTTATCATTAGAGTAAGTAGGAAACTTTGTTAATCATCTTTTAGTTTAAATGTTTTTTCACTTGCCAAATAACCAAGGATATAATTTTTGTATGCTCTTCCCTTGCACCTAGTGTGATCTTGGGAATCA
Source organism: Taxus chinensis (assembly GCA_019776745.2). Taxonomy (NCBI): domain Eukaryota; kingdom Viridiplantae; phylum Streptophyta; class Pinopsida; order Cupressales; family Taxaceae; genus Taxus; species Taxus chinensis. Next base: position 198,728,897 of record CM034152.1, on the reverse strand, counting down.
AAAGCAATTTTATTCTTTTCATTAAAATTCACTTGGATGAATTGGGAATAAACCTTGATTTTTGCAAAATTTTGATGGTAGTTAGGTTGATTTACAAGCATTTCTCATGGTTATTTTCTTATGATATTGTGAATCTATTTTTGAAACTACTAGCCATTTTATGAAGGACCTAATGCTAGTCAAAGAAATGAGGACCTAAAAAAAATTCTAACTACACGTGTGATTGTAGGTTGCCAAAAGGAGTACGACAAAAACCACATTAAGTCTAAAAGATAAAAAAAATATATACCACAATCATCACATTGTATTTGCAAGTTTTGGTTAAGAGCTACAGATCGTCCGCTCAACTAAGACATAACCCATTTGGCATAAGCCTTAAGCTACAACAATGGGGGGGTGGTCCTAGGAACCCTAAAGTAATTTACGCAAGAGGAAACCTTAGTGAACAAAACAAGAAAATTCTCCACACTACCGACTTGTCTAGTATGCCTTGGCAAGATTAGCATCAAAGATATTTGTATCCCGAACCCTAGTGAAAGTATAACTGAATGCACTTCGGTGCTCATTATATTAAAGGGGGTAAAGTAAAGCTGAGATAATCCCAAATTAGTTAGTGTGAATTTTTAGGTAAATCAAGCTCACTCTAGATATCTTTTGACACCTAGAGAGAGAACTACCTAGAAAGATTACCTACTTTGGAGCCATTGGTTTTATCTTAGATATTATACTTGAGAGCTCTCACAAGGTGACAAATTTTTTAGATTCAAACTCTCTTTTTTCGAACAAGGGAAATAATCTCTTAAATTTTAAAACCATGTGACATTTCAAGAGTGAAATATACTTAGTGTCATTTTTTCCTAGTTTTTCACTTTTCTTAAGACAAGGAAAAACTCCGCCAAAATAACACCAAGTTTATTTTAACCCCAGTTAGTCTACACCCTTATTTTCTTGTTCCCCATTTTTGGACAAAAGGAAACAACATATCCATGGATACCGCTAGGTATCGTGTGTCTACCACTTTTGTATTCTACTTGCGCAACTAGGTTACAATGTCAGAGTGTAAGTGTTGAAAGTGTGTATGGTACATACTCACGATCTAGTAGGCCCCCTTGTCTCAAAAACCCATATTTGAGACTTATTATCATCGCAGTTAGGTGATTTCATCCTTGTCTTCTTTTTGAGTTGTTACACTGCCCACATTGTAGCCATACAATTGGGATATTTATGTCTCATTTCCATTGTGAAATTAGGTCTAAATCTCTATATTGTAGAGTTGCCATTGTTTGCACGCATAGCAATTTCTTGTTATACTTAGACAGTAGTTTTTACATCATAACTTTGTCTTGAGTTTTGTGATTGTTGAGGATACATTTTTAGCATCCGCGATAACATCATTTTGACACTAGAAATCTTTCTTTCCCGAAAGCTTTGATTCATGTGTCCAAATAGTGTTCGTTACGCTTGCTCACATTGTTATCGTCCATTTCACAAGACTTGGATTTTGTTAGTGTTTATAAATTGGTTTTTAGTATATCTTGTTAGAAGATCATGTCAACATTCTCTTATCATTTAGGAATTGTTTGTTACAAACTCGACTTAATTGGTGATGTTGTGTTGTCACTATTTGGTTGCAAACCTATCTAAATGAAATCTTAAAGAATTAACTATTTGGTATAAACCCAATTTTGATTTTTGTACGTCATTGTATTATTCTAAATAAAACTTGTGTCTTGTATTACCTTGCTAGGGTAGCTTGTACATCAATTCTTTAGGTTCGTACATTCACTTATTGACCTATCACTTTTGTGGTTATTCTATAGTCACTATTGTTTTTAACAACCTAGGGGCATTACACTGTAAAAATTTGACTAGGGTCCCTTATTAATAAACCTTAGTGGAAATATTTCATGTTGTACCTTCTATTATAAGTAATGCCTACTACGAGATTGGGGTCACAAAATTTAGAAGCCAATATAGTTGGAGGTGACAACCCTCTTTTGGAGGATAATATCATGGTTGACCATAGTGATGGAGAGGAAGAGTCTCCTCATGCAGATACAGAAGCTTCATTCCACCCATTTTTACGAACTACATTTTTCATAGCAAACATGAAGTTCTTATGTGGGTTGTCGGAACTAGAAGCCAAGATTACTTTCCACAACAGACCCTTCTCTTATCACTGGCATGGTTTGGGGAGATGAAGAAGTATGCCTCCCTCATCACAGTCTTAATGAAATTTTAAATCCAAGTCATACCTCTACTTCTAGACATGGCAGAATGATGAGGAGATACCTGTTTGAAAACAATGAAGACTATTGTTTTCCTCCTATTAAAATATCATTGTGAATACCATGAAGAACATGTTCATCATGCACAATCTCCTCCCAATGAAGATTATCATGAAATACCTATTAAAGAGGTGGCATGTTAGAACAACAGGTCCAAGCCCTCACTCATCAATTAGCAAGTTTGGCATTCACATATACAAAAAGTAGACAACCAAAAGTCTATGAAACAAACTATACCAAAGGAAAAACCTAAAGCTTCATTTTATGAATTCCCAATGAACACTCCTCAACAGGAAGGCACAAAGAGATCCTTATGAAGAGATTCTCACAAAAAATCAGGGTGGGCTTACACCTTAGGCTTAACCCTTTATATATACCCACGCCACCACCCACACAAGATCCACTTTTTAATCAAGATTGGTCGACAATGAAGAACACCCTTCAAGCATTACAAGAGGGCCAAACTGGGTTAGCAATAGTACATAAAGTATTAGTTTGATGAGTTATGTCCAAACCCATTTTGACAAAGCCATGCTATAAAGGTACCTTTCCCAAGACATTTTGATTTGTCCAAAATTTGACAAGTATAAGGGAAAAGGTGACCCTCGTGATCTATATTAAAGGATTTTTATATGGCATGTCAAGAGGTGGCATTCAACTGAAAATTATCTTATGCACTTGTTTCCACAAATTTTAGGAAGAAACTTCACTAGAATGGTTTGTTCATATCCCTAAGGGATCCATATCAACATGGCCAGAACTAGCAAAGAGTTTTGTACGAAACTTCTCTTTCAATATAGAAAATTATGTTACCATGTTGGATCTCTACAATGTCTAAGACAACGCAATAACAAAAACTTCATTGTGTTTTTACAATGATGGAGAGGGTTAGCCAGTCACTTTCCTTTCTCCATACCCGAAAAGCAGTTGATCAGGCATATTTGTTCCCGACGTCCATCCAGGCATTACATTCCACTTGAAAATGCATTGTGGTAACACGTTCGAAGAGGTAATATCGAAAAAGGGAGTCAAATTGAAAAAGTGAATTGTTAGCTAGGGGGGACTCTAAAACCTTTCTCTCTGTGAACACAATGATTCTAAGACCTAACGACAAGCCAAAGTTTGTTTCCCTAATAAAAACAAAAACATTATTAATGATGGGATAGTAGACTCTAAATAGGTGCAAGCCTTTCAAAACTATGCACCTTTGAAGCTCACAAAGGGAGCTCCGCCTATGGAGTATAAGAATCAAACTTTCACTCCTCTGTCTTGCTCAATTTCATCAATACTAAAACAACTAGTGGCTATTAATATGGTTAAATATCCTAAAAATACACCTTATGAGGATGAGGTGCCTAAACCATCATGGTTTAGAGATAATGAATATTACCGATTCCACTATGTTAAAGGTCACAAAACAAATAAGTGTTTGAAGTTGCAACACTACATCCAAGACTTAATCGAAAGTAGCGATGTGGAGATGGATTCAGCCACTCCTAACAAATCCCCCAATATGAAGACTCTTATTAAACAATATCGAGACATAAATGCTAATTATGTGTCTAATGAGGAGAATCATTTTGATGCCCTCATTGGTTGTGTAGATACACTTGTTGAAAATGTCAACACAATAATCCATGTGATACCCCCTGGACTATCTATGTTTAGGCATGCGCCAACAAAGACTGATTATCACGCAATTCTGCATAAACATGATAGTAAAGAACCTAGGTTTCAGCATTCCCATCAAAGGATGCCTATCACAATTAGATCGCATTTGATTATTCACACTAGAGAGCCCATTCATGCACCATGTTCCCCACGTTCATCTCATACTCAGTGGTATGGTTTTTACATTTCTGATCCAAAATATTATTCGAGTTCCTCCCACTCTTCTTTTGACTCCAATCCAAACTATTATTTTGATTCTTTAGATTCACCTAGATATTTTGAAAATTCTAAAAAAATTCTTGAGCCACATTCCTCCCTTGCTTTGCAAGACCTCCCTTATTCATTGCCTCAAAAAAATCTTGCTCCATTGAAGATCTGGTTGAATCTAAATTCATCTCTTGAGTCATCTTCTTCTAAATCTTGCACACCAGTGTGACCCATTTCTTCTAATCAACCTCCTATTGTCAAAGAACAAATACCCCTACCGATCGATTCATCTCAAGATGAGGATACAATCACGAAATTCCTAGGGTCACATGATGGCATTCCCCTAGAGGATTACAATCAAGGATTTACTCTTGACTTCAATATTCTTATGTATTAGGAAGAATAAATTGATTCCTTTTGTCAGAATACTAAGGAAGATCCTAAGACCATCAAGGAAGATCCTATATTTTCTTCACATCCTTCATTAGGCGATGAAATTATTAGTTCTAACATTGATCCACGACCTATCTTCTCATTACCTAATCATTCTTTATCTATCAGGATTCCTCCATCACAATCTTACCTTGGGTCACCACTTGGTAGATCCCATCATCTTCTTCTATATGTGAGCCACCTCCAAGTAGCCCCACATCCTCTATATGTGGCTCACCTCCTGGTAACCCATCTCTCATCTATAATGGGGGCACGTCCTAGAAGTCCCTCGTCTTTGATTCTTGGGCCATGTCTTAGTAGGCCATCTTCTTCTATATATGGGACACCTCCAGGTAGTCCTTTATCTTTCAATCTATGGGACGCCACCAAGAAGTCCTTTATCTTCAATCTTAGGGCCACATCCTTGTAGTCCTTTAGCTTTAATATATGAGACTCCTCCTGGTAGCCCATTCTCTGTCAATACTTGGACCATATCCTTCGTGCATCCATCATATTGTTCTTCTATCAATGATTGTGGCAAACCCCACCGTCCATTTCTCCCACCAATTCTATTTGTTCACTTTCTTCTCCCACTTCTAAGGACCAGACAAGTCATGTAATAGCTTACATAGGAAACAAAAACAGTTCCTTCATCAGGCTCAAATCAAAAATTCCAAGAGCTCTAAAGTTCACAATCAATTTAAACAATCTTAAAGTTAATAATCAAATGCGCTTAAAAAATGCACATCAATGCACCCATCAAGTATGGTGTAAAGTATAGAAACCTCTGGATAGGGATCTCGATATCCCGCATATGAAATCCAAATTTCATGATAAAACACAGTCATCTATTGAGTATGAGCTCACCACGATCATTGAGATCAGGGATAATATGACTCTTGATAAGAAAACATGCCTAATCTTCCTTATCAAGGAAATCACTAACATTGTTGTTGGATCTTATCACGTAAAGTGACCTTTTCGGTCCCACCTTTCCAAAAAAGACAAAATATGAAAAAAATGAGAAAACATTTCAAAAAATCAAAGGTAAACGAACAGACATTGCAATCAGGTATTGCATACACATGGATGTTCTTTCTTCCCTTCCTTGTTATTCAACTGCAAGTCTTCCTACCATTTTCATCCCTTCGGTGATATTTTGGTTAGCCAATTTACACGCATATTGTGACATTTATTTCTATTGTATTTTTTGACCTTGGTATTTTATCGCTTTGGTAAATTAAAGAATGTTTGATCTCGTAGACATCCTATCACAATCAACATTTAAAAAACTTGTTGCGAAATTTTTTTGGACATATTTGTTGACACTAGCCAATGTCGTTGTTGCAATCACTTTTTCCTCTTTCCATTAAGCCATCAGTGGTTCTTAACCCCTTATCAAACAAGAGAGATGAAATAAGTTTTTAGAAAGCAAAAGAATCAATCAAATCAAAAAGCACAAAGTTGAAAGCAAATGCTAAAAGTAAAAGCAAATTGATATATAACTCTCTCTTGGGGTATTTCCAATAATCTATACCGAGGCTATGGATGCCTGACTGGCAGTGGAGCAATGTACGTCTCACCTTCCACAATCCATTCACAAAACAAAAATCAACTTTGAAAAATAAATAATTCATACACATTGGTTAGGGTGTCTTCACTTGTTTTCTATCAAATATTCCCTCCAAGAGGTAATAAAATTCTATGTGCACACATTGGATCTCTAATGAGAAAACAAGATTAGTATGTTACTAAGTGTCCATTTTTGGGACCTTGTTCACACTCTTACTCTAGTCTATATATTTTCTCACTGATTCGTGCCTTTGGCTAACCACTTCTTCATCATGAGGCTTCTAAGCTACATTCACAATGTTCATGTTGTTCTTCTACTTCATTCAGAACATCCATGCGTATAACATTGCCTTTTTTTCCATGTTTGCAAGCACTTTTTTACCCTTTCTCAAAACAAACTTCCACTTATTTCTATCATGTTCTTCTTGGCCTAGCTTATGTTGGGGGCATCCTTGCTCCTTCCTAGCATGGCATTGGGTTATGTTCATCATCATGTTGAACCTATCCATATTGGCCTTGATCCACCTTTTACATGTGAAGATTTTTCCATTGTATATTCCCAACTAACGTTGGGAGCCGTTTTCACATCTTCACTTTCTTGCACATGTGCATAGAATTTTTCCATTGTACATCCTATATGTCACTGGGGGCATCCACGTTTCTTCTTTTCCTATGCATAGCTTCAAAAATATTCTCAGAAAATAAAAAAAACATTAAAATATGTTTTAAAAAAAAAATTCACATATGTTTTACAAATCAAAACATTCAAAATATGTTTCAAAAAAGCCCAAACAAATTAGTAAAACAATCAAAAACTTAAAAAATTGGTTAAATCGTTAAAAATTCAAAAAAAAATTACAAAAAATTCAAAAGGTTCTACAAAAATTGGTAAACAACTTGCATACACCTGGTTTACCAATAACCTGTATCACTTGCATTATCCTTGAAACATTGAAATTTGTCAAAAGGGGTTACAAAAACACATATTTGATACATGTTTACATTGCTTGTTCTTAGTCTCAAGCGACACTACAAATCATCATGATCTACATCCATTAACAAAAGTTGCGGTCTACGTCGTTATGTCAGTCACGAGATGTGCAACAGTGAGTTGCCAAGTTGACTATGTCATAGTGCATGAATGCTTTTCCATGGGACTACTTGTGTTCTCCATTTTTCCCTTGCATTTTATTATTGCTTGGGGCATCATTTTAAACCCTTTTTGTTACAACATCGAAACATTTGGGAACTACAACTTGATAATAAAAACATTGGTGCAAACTGTCTTGAACATTATTTGTTTGAATACAAATGTGATTGCACTAGTTTCTCTATTAGGTTAGTTGGTTTAATTTCTCGTATTGCAAAATTGTCAATTAGGACATTAAATGGAGTACGACCGCTATTTTTAGCACTAAACAATTGAAAGTAATTTACCTACTCATGAAAACTTACACTTTTGACTCATTTTAACATAATAGGTCGATTATTTAGACCTACAAATAAAATTTACTCAATAAACTTGAGTATCAAACTTATGGAAATGACTTTACAAATAACAAATAATGAACTAATGACCTATATTTCTCCATTTCAAAATGACTTCTTCTCCATTATCATTTATTACCAAAACTAGATTTTTCTTCCGAATCCAACTGGGTAATAAGCAAACTACGGTTTTATCTATATCCTTATTCACTTCTCAATACACAAGTGTTAAATGGAGACAATTCTGACACATTTTCTTTTATCCACTTCAATCATATTTTCGAATTGTCGATTGACTTATTCTATCACCCCCATCGACACTCGAGGGGGCATCCTTCATCCTAACTAAGTCGACTATTAAAAAATTACATGTTTAAAGCTTACAGATCTGCTATCGTTTGAAAAATAGAAGCTCTCCAACTGTCGACCTCAAACAACCGCTAAATGTAAAGAGTTGAAATGGTGAACTTTTGCAATCTTATTGAAAAACAACGATACAAATCACTCTCATGAATTGACAATTCCGTTATCCAATGTCGAATTATAGGTGAGGAGTTAATCTGAGATCTGATTCTTACCACTTGATCCAAGAAAACTCAAATAGGCATCTTCTGATCCTCAAAAAACCCGTTCGCTATACCTCCAGAAGAACGACGTCACTTTGCACGTGGAAAATCACTGCAGAGTTTTATTTGGCCCCAAATCGAGTGCTTCAAACAAAGATACAATTTGACGTTTATTAGCAAATCTAATACGAAAAAATGATGTACCCTTTAATTTTGCGTGTGCATACGTTCCTTTTAGTAACTTTCGACTGCAAACTGAGAATCTTCCATTTGACTCAAATATACAACGCACTGTCTCCTAGAAAAACATCTCAACTAGCTTCAAAAGCTTATCCTAGCCTCCTAGTTGACCCTAAGCAGTTGATTAAGGCTTCACACCTCTTAATCACTTGGTAATTCACTAATTGTGATTAACAAGGCCTAATCATGATTAAAAATTCTAATATAATTTGGGGATTTTAGTCCCACATGCACCAAAATACAAGTTTCTCCCAAAAGGAAAACTATGAAAAGGGTGCACCTCATTCCTTTAAACTTTACACCATGCTTTGATTTGCATCTCTTATAATAAATATGATATATAGCCAAGTTCAATCCTTTCTTAAAGCCTTCGACGAGGTTAGTAGATGGATATCCAAAATGACCAAGTGGTCATTTGGAGATGCCATTTCACCTTGTTTGGAGTAGCAACCATAACCATTTAATTGCCCTCTTAGGTTTATTTAGGTCTGTGTTAGGTAATTCGAGTATATTTGTAGGCATGTTTAGTTAGATTTTGTATTGTTTTTATACTAGTTAAGCATTCTTTTAGGCTTTTATCTTAATTTTACATTCCTAGACTTAGAACCTTGGCTAGATGGATGGAAATGGTGTTATCTTTCCTTGTTTAGTCATGCAATTTACTTTGTAAAGTTTAGGGTGTCATCATGATGCTTGGAAAGATGGATTATGAAGCATGTAACATAATGTTAGACACCTAATGATGGTAGGAGGGGAGGGAGATAATTAAGCATGATGCCCCCAAGTGTATGATGATGATCGAGCTATCCAACAAAGGTGAAAGGCAAGGGTCCTCCACACGATGTCTGAGGAGATAAAGGCACGTGATTATGATCTGAGATTAGTGGTGTATGAGACTGACGATGTGGGTGTGAAGGAATCCTATGAGGTGATGATCACTTATGTGAAGGAGACCGAGGAGGTGATGAGCACCTATGTAAAGGATACCTAGGAGGTGAAGGAGGTGATGAACTCCTATGTGAAAGGGTTTCCCGAGTAGGGGACTTAATCTGAGAAGATGGATTAGTAGACCGATGAGAATGAGTAGGTCATGTGTGAATAGGTGAGCTAGATGCAAAAGATGCCTTATATTTGAGAGGCCTAGGGGGCCTAGATGATGCAACTAGTGAGAGGACATCCTCAAGAGGAGGCAAAGTTAACAGTGTAGATGGTGGAACACCTTTGAGAGTGACAACTTACTTATTGTGAATGAATTTGAGACACAAGTGGGTCATGGAAAACGTAGCCTTAGCGACATGGTGCCAAGGAAGACCTAAGAGCATGTCACAACCTTTGATTGAAGGTACCACAACAAATGACACAAACATGGTGAGAGGCCCAGCTCTTGGCATAGCTATAAGATTTTGGAATTAGATATGAAATTTGAGATAATAAATAGTTGATAGTGACAAGGAGTGCAATAAAGCATGCACCAATAGAAGCCGATGGATTGATTATGGTGTTATTAACATTATAAGATCTAATAGAAGCATCGATGTGTAGTGTATTAGAAGGGAATGTAGCATGAAAATTATGATCAAAGAATGTGATGAGTGGTGGAGATGCATCGGTATGAGCAACCAGAAAATTGGGAGCCCCTGATGAAGGAGGAGGCACAACATGATATGTATGATTAACTTTGAAGAATCGACAACTTCCTTGTCATGCTTAGGAAATGGATCTTTGAATATTTTGAACTTTTGGTTGTCATTGACTGGCTTGAATGTCAAAGGCTCAGGGAGCTTGATTGCATCCTTATCAATAAGATCTTGAATAAGATGCCTAAGTTTGAAACATTGATCAGTGGAATGCCCAACACATTGATGATAGTGACATCTAGTATTTTCGTCATAATTGCGGCCTTTAGTGCAATATGGATCAAGATTCAGTGGTGGTGGAAGTGTAATAAGACTACTTTCAATAAGTTGTGGCAATAGAAGACATGAAGCATAAGGAAATTTTGTAAATGTACACTTTGTAGGTTGTCACTGAAGATTTTTAGAAGCAAAAACAACGTTAACAATAGGTTTTTCTTTAGTGGGCTTAAGAGATGGCTTGAAAGTAGATTTACTTTGAAATCGATTAGAAGATGACGAAGCATGATTATGATATTTGAGCTTGGCCATAGATAGGAGTTTTCTTTCACGTAACTTAAGCATATGGCATAATTGATCAAATGATGGAGAGGTCTCAAAGATGACACTCTCTTGTAATGGAGATAAAAGACTTGGCATAAAAATATCTTGCAATTCAAAATCTGCGAGGACATTGGACATCTTAGCTAAGTTGTTCTTATATTATAACACATAATCCACTAGATGCTCATTAGATCCTTGTTTAATTTGCGTAATTTGAGAATAGAATATTTTAGAACTGATATTAATTGAAAAATGTGCAAGAAAAGCATTGGCTAAATGCGCGAATGATGTTACTGAATGAATAAGTAGAATGTAGAACCAATGCACAACATAGTCTTGAAGACTCCGTGGAAATAGCTTAGCTAATAATGTATGATCATTCGCATAATCTATACATGTCACATGAAAATATTGGAGATTTTCTTAAGGGTCACCATGGCCATTGAAGGTGGGTAGCTTAGGAGTGACAAAGTTTGGAGGAAGCGCATAAGTGTAAATGGTGGATGTGAAAGGAGTGTGGGGGAGTAAGGTGGAATCAAGAGATGGAGATGCATATGAAGTAGCATGCTGAAGTTGACATATTTGAACTCAGAGATCCCGATAAAGAGAGGCCAAGTTTTGAGTGCCAGAGGAAGATACTTGCCGCATGTGATAAATAAGAGGCGAAGTGAAGTGGTTGGTAGGAGTAGGAACATATACAAGAACATTAGAAGTAGGTGGAAGGGTGGAATTAGGGGGTTGAGTAGCAATAGGCATAGAAGTGGAAGTGGATGTAAGATTATTAAGCTCAGCAAGATTGGTGGCCTCCTCACGAGAAACGAATAAGATAAAATCTAGATCTTGCAGATGTTCAGCAAGATGAGCAATGAGATCATGAAGGTCTTCATCAGTAAAGGGTGCATGAGTCTCACCATGATAAAAAGATGACAAAATACCTAGAAGGAAGGTTGGGTTCGAGCGATGGGTTCACCAAATGATTTAACAAAAATAGAATTATGTTAAACCTTAATTATAGAGTCACATATGATAAATAAATGCTAACGGTAAGAGAGGGAAAGAACAACTTAGCTAATTTACACTTTTCTACAGGTGATCTGGACTGGGAGAATTGATGAATAGGAAGGAAGACTATCATAGTTGTGCACTGTAAATTATGGAGTTTTCATATGAGGTTGGACTAGGGCACCTGGACTGGGTTAGGGGCGTATGGGCGCCAAAGTTTGCTACTGGGCACCCATGACTATGCAAGTGGTTGAAATATTTTTTTTCTGGTATCACACAAGTGTCGGTGATAATCATTGTTGGTCACATGTATGTCTCAATATGATCGTCGAGTGCTCATGTAATCTACAAAACAAATATTCACCTACAAAACCCACAACACCACATCAATTCTAGAAAAAAAAAGATGCAATATGAGGATTCAGACTGACCTCAACGATCACCCGACTGAGTGAACTTGTGATTGATTGTTGCACTACATCTCAAACTCCATATAGTTCTTATGCATGTGCAAGGGAATTGTGCCATAGGAAGTCCTTATGCAAGTGCACTTGATCGGGTAATATCTAGATGTACCAATGTAAATAGATGCGTGGATGACATAATGAAATTCCCCTTCCTATGCAATATATGCAGAAAATGTAGTCCCTTGTCCCTTGTATGGATGCCTTTGATGCACTTAGATGCCTTTGGATGCAACCTATTTTGATTACATAGCTTTGTATTTATATGATTCCCTTAGTTGAATTTCATAATTGCCAACTAGAAGGCCGACCCATAAGAAAATAAGATGCCCAAAAGATAAAAGAAACCCAAAAAGAGTGAGTAAGGTGGAAAGAGGTTGAGGGCGCCCAGAGGGGACGAGGGCGCTTGGGTGTTGTCATCCTGGTTGGGCGCTGGTGTCCAAAGTGATAAAATATAAGCATGTAAAGTACTAACTGGGTTGTAGGGTGTAAAAGACAAGAAAGAAGACAAGAAACACAACAAATAGGACAAAAATAGTTGTCAATTACTAGTTTTCTCACTTAGTAATCATATGAATGCAAGTATGCTTTTAGGACCTAGAAATTTACCCAAGTACCTGATTTTGTGTCTACATTAGAAAACAATGACTTGGAAGTTGTTATGGACAATACTACCAAAGAGGGGATAGGATCACCTAGGTTTCAGTGTCTGAACTGGGTGTTAGTATCCCAATAATGGGTGTAGATCTAGTTCATTTAGTGTCTGATAATGTCACCTTCACTTTATTTTATGTCACATCCAACTTCATTGTAGCATTCTCCTATCACACATGTACCTATAAAACAAACCTTAACTATATGCACAAGACTTAATCATTCATTAGAATAAATACAATATGCAAATGGCTAAGTTGTATTAACCTTGTCGGTCACCCCAATGTGAGTGTCATCGAGTTTTGCACTACATTTTAGACTTAATGTAGTTATGGTGTGTGTGTGTGTGTGTGTGTGATAGAAATTGTGTCCCTTGAAGTTAGGTTTCCCTTGCACAATTTGCACCAAGATAATGGGCTACAACTACTTTTCCCCCAAGATAATGTGTGTTATAAAATTCATAATTTTTCCATCTTATGTAGTGAATAATACAACTCAAATATAGTCCTCAAGCTATTCCTTTTGTGCCCAAGTAGTATATAGAAATAATAACCCAATGCCCCTTAGAATAGTTAGTAGGTTGTGTATATATATATATATATATATATATATATATATATATATATATATATATATATATATATATATATATATATATATATATATATATGATTCCTTTGCTTGAATTTCAACATTAGCAACACTAAAAACAAACCCAAAGTTATCAATACAAGTTTATAAAAGATAAACAAGTGGTGCGTAATTTTTAAAATATAAGAACCAAACAAAGAGACATAAGTGCCCACAGGGGCACAATAGCATCGGTCGTTCCTATCCCTTACTGGGTGCTTATATCCATTAAAATCCAAAGATAAACCAGGAAATGCTCAACTGAGTAACACGTCGTGTGATGTCCAAAAGTAACAGAATAATTCCAGAAAAGTAAAAGATGAAAGCATGGAAATTTAAAACAATGTCAATGTAAAGCAAAATAAGTGTTATCAATGTCTAGTTTTCTTACTTAGTAATTATGCGCATGAAAACATACTAGAGCACAATGTAATAGTGATAAGTGCATAATTTTATATCTACATTTCCCCCACTTTATGTTAGTGAATGAATATTCGGTAACATAAAGTAGATAGGAAGAGTGTACCTTGTGGAGAGTCAAAGAGGATTGTAATTGATAACGTGTCGAATGAAAATAGTATAATATATATCATGGATTCGAAGAGGGGATAATAACCTTGAGGGTTACTCATACACGCAGTGAAAAGGATACCTACGTTTGTAACTGAATATTGCCTTTGCCTAAGTGTTATGTGTTAGAGATTGTTCCTTGCTCCATCTGTGTTGCCTTTTGTCAAGATAAGGATGGACTTGCAAAAGAAGAAAAATGTAGTCAATGTTCACATTATATGAGATTGAACTTTAACTTAGAGAAAAGAAAATTCTATGCTTGCGTGAAATAAGAAAGTGAATTAAGGATAGATTACACCTGAACGTTGAAAGAGAAAGGATATAGTGTCATTGTGTGTTGTTTCCTTGGAGAACTTTTCCTTTGAGATGGTAGGAGGGATTGAGAGTGATCAATTCTCAAACTGATGTGAATACTCTTAGGATTTAGGTGTCCTACCATTAGAGGAAGAGTGTTGGGAGAGAATTCAACTTAGCCCTTCATTTACGATGCTTCCCCAAAAACCCATGAATAAGTGCCATTCCAAATGGTAATTAACTCAATAGTAACTGGCCACATGATGAAACTTTGTTCCAAACATATTTTTGTCCCTGCATACGCCCTAAGTGCCACTCCTAAATAGATACTAGTAGGAAAAATGCAAATTGAGAAAGAAAATTAGTTAGTTCCCTTCCCCAAAGTATGAAACATGTTATTGATTTTGTTCATTTGTTCTAGAGGATAAACTGGAGTTGAATGTCTATTGTTGGATTCTATGAAAAAATGTCACTGAGAAGTTGTACCAACTGTCAAATTCCTATTTTTCCCCCAAGACAAAAATGCTTAGGTGGGACAATAGTGCCCACCATTACTATTTGTTTTGGGCACTTTTATCCCTTTGTTGTTTCTGGTCCATATCTGATTCTGAACTATTTTCTAAGTTTGTTCTGCCCAATTCTTCTATGTACCATTTTGTATCTGATTTTTAAACTATTGAGAGGGTGAAATAATCACTTAATGGTTTCCCCCTTGTCTGGGGTGTATGATATGGATTAATTCAAGCTCATCCCAAATGAGAGGACATGAATCTGATGTGCACATCTGAAGAAGGATTTATACAAGAGGAATATGGTATGTGCAAGGTAACAACCATGGAACATACAAAACAATGGAAAGGAAACTATCAAGAAGTGTTAGTGATAAACAATCTGTAAACACTAGAAAATGCATCTTATGCATAAGGTCCCTCATTCGAAAATATACAAAAACATTATAAAACACAAAAAGACTAATAAATCATAATACCCCACAAAATGGGGATAAAAGACAACTCACCACTCATTTATTAACCCTCACCCACTCACATTTAATTATGTCCACCTCACCTACCCATGTGCGTTCCCAATACACTATGGTCCCTATCGTTGCACCCATATGTGTCCCATTCCACCATACACTCCAAATCTATAAATCACCCTCACCCCCCTCATTCCAACTCTTGGCATTTAGTGCACAAAGACTATACTTGAGTTTTCTCACTCTATTGCTTACATAGCTCAGTTTTGAAGAATGAAATGTGAAACACAAAGGAACAATACAACCAACTGCAACATTATTTTAGCGAAATCTTAACATAGGTGGTAATCGCAACTATGATTGTCTTGTGATTATCCTATGATCTGAGTCAAGTATACTTGTCATTTCATTTATTGTTTTGTCATTTTACACCAATAAAATGCCTTTAATCTCCTTAAAAGTGTTAGGGATATGACCGAGGTAGGCCCCCTAACCACAAAAAACAACTAACATTTTTCAAGTGTGTTTGTGTGAATGTTTAGATTCATATTTGAAGAGTTTTACCCACTTTATTCAACGAAATAAACCGTAATTGTCCCTCTCTTAACGATGGCATCATAATCTTGTTCTATTTTACTAACATTGTTTTGGTTGTTATTATTTGATTAATCCATCTTTCAGGTGATCCAAATCCAGGCATACACAATCATGACATACTGTAATGGAAACAAGTCCAACACTTAATAACACATCAAGAGAACAACATAGTAGTTGGTTTAAAACATGGGACACCACTCATGATATCACAAGATACTAAAGGACTTCAAGGCCATACAAGCAAATAAGCAATCATAGGACATAGCCCTCAAATAATTGCAAACAAGTCACAATCATAAAACTCAAAACATGAGCAAATAGTATAAGTAGATAACCATGGTTGGAAGTAAGCCTACAAGAAAAATTCTACACATGAAGCACCCATTAGCATGTTAGAGCAATGGGTAGTAGGTCACAATATATATATCTAAAAGAAATAAACATGAATATATTAGATATTGCAATGATAACACCTGAATGTGGAAGAAGGTAGGGAAGGTAGATGCTCCCAGGGGCCTTGGCAGGACTGGTAAAGAACATTGTCAAACATCATGCATCATGTGATAACCTATATATAGCTTGCATGTACCTCAAAGTACTGTGTGAACTTGCATGTGTACATGTAAAAAGGATATAATATAATATGAATCAAGATAACATGATAGGTAAAATGCAACATGAAACAATATAAGCAAACAAAGATACATCCAACCAAGATTTAAGCTTATGTTTTTGTATATTTACAAATATTTGAATGTTTTTTATATTATTATAATATGAGATCTTATGACTATGGAAAGGAAGCAAAGGATGTCCCCTGGCGTGTATGTGTGTAAAGTGAGATTCATGTAGGTAAGTGCACCCTCAACAACCATGTTTCAACCTAAAATAAGAGTGTGCCATCAGGTAGCAAGGGGAGATTTATATGCCCTCAAGTGTAACTGCCACAATGATATATCTAATGAGGATAGAGGGCAAGGGCCCACTATCTGCTAATGTGAAAGAGGAATGCATGTGAACATGATCTAAGGACCTAGTTTCATGCGAAAGTGCACGTGTTATGACGTGCATAGTAGGAATGTGGTGTGCATGTGGAAAATAAGAACATGAGGTGGGCCTAAATGTACCACGTGGAGCATATATCTTATGTGGGGACCTAGTCATATGAGGTGGGCTATGGGATCGATAAAAACGTCATGGGTGAGAACCAAAAATCATATATATAAGATATCTAAGTGGAGATGTGGAACTAGTACTAGGAGTGATAGGAAGTTGAGATGTCATAGTAGTGTATGTAAAATCCACAAGACCATCGTCACTAAGTGTAGAAGTAGGTGTACTAAGGGTAGTAGTAATTGAAGATGTGGGGGTGATAGAGGTCATGAAAAAATGAGTTTGTGGTGGGATGCCTTGAATAGTGACAATGTGATGCTCATGTACGAACTTGAGACATAATGAACTAGGGATGGAACAACTTTAACATCCTTAAGCTAAGTAAGTCCTAAGTCATAATGTGTAGATACAAAATCACACACTTTTTACTTACATCACGCATCTAAGTATGTCATTATATGCATGATTCCTAATCAAGAAAACTAGACATTAACAACATTTGTTTTACTTTTACATTGCTTTATCCTTTTCACAATCTTATCATTTACTTTTCCCAAATGAATACTTTACTTTTGGACATTAGATAACATGTGACCCATCTTTGTATTTACCATGTTATATCTTCTGAGTCATCCCAAATAATAGTCGCCCACATAAGGACAGGAGTGCCCCAGGCGCTATTGTCCCCTTTGGGCACTTTTTTGTCGTTTTCCCTCCTTTTCTCAAATTTGAAATGCCACATCATTTGTTATCTTTTCTAAATTACTTACTTTTATCACTTTGGGTCATCCTTTTTAGTTGTTAATGATAAAAGTAAAGCAATTCAAATAAGAATAATAACTATTCTAAGGGGAAACTAAGATACACTTGGGTTATTACTTACTATCTAATACTTGGGCAAAAACAACATTCAAGGACTACATTTGGGCTACATTATTCACTACATATGAGGGGTTATTTTAAATTCCATCTTACACATTCATCTTGGGGGAAAAGTAGTTGTAGCCCGCTATCTTGTTGCAATTGGCACAAGGGCAACCTAGCTTCAAAGGGACATGATTCAATCACACACACACATACACTAGAACTACATAGAGTTTGAAATGTAGTGCAACGCTTGATGAAAATAACATTGGGGTGACTGCTGAGGTCAGTCCAACTCAAGCATATGCATTATTTGTTTCATCTAATGTTTTCTCGAGCCTTGTGCAATGTAGCTAGGGTTTGTTTTGTAGGTTCAGGTGTGATAGTAAAACCCTACAATGAAGTTGGAGTGACAAAAGAGTGAAATGAAGGTAGACATCAATAGACCCCTGGAGAAGATCAAATCCAGAGTTGTTTCCAAGACACTAGTGCCCCACTCAGACAATAGCTCCCAGGTGGTCATGTCCTTATCTAGGCAGTCCTGTCCAAAGCAGTTTCAGATCATAGTTTTCTAGATGAAGCTTACTCAATTCAGATCCAACATATTCCACTCAGTTTCCAGCCCAAAATCATCCCAGATCTCTGAATACAAACTAAATCACTCTTATCTCACTATTGTTTACACTTGTTTGTTTCTTACATGATAGATCCCTCTTATTACTGTTATATTCATTTTATCTTAGTCCTCTAATAAAGATTTAATTTTAGTTTAAGTTAAATTATTGACATAGCCAGTGGGGCCAACTGCCACACCGAAATTTATTACCATTTTGAACCCTGAGTTTGTTCATAGTGTCCATATGGTGATCCCCACATCTTGTCTTTTCTCTTTCTAATTGATATTCTATGATCAGGAGACCACTTTTAAATCTGAGTCCTGAACGTGTACATCTTTATAACACCACACTATGGATCAAACTTTCGAAGACCATTCTTATACTTCCCAAGATTTACATTAACCATCAAGTATCCAGGGCTACTCCTGGTAATCAAAATGAACATATTCATTTTCTTCAACTAATATCCATTCCAAAAATTTGATAGATGCACCTCCATTGTATATTTAGGTTCATATTCATAATGTACTAGTTAAGTGTGCCTTGATTGATAATGGGTTTGGTCTTAATATATGCAATATTTATTTTTTCTTTGACTATGATTTTCCTTCTACTATTGATTTAACTCCATGATATTCTATGTATATTTGGTTTAAAAATACAACCCAGAAAGTATCAGGTGAACTTTCTTTACCCATTACTGTAGAACCATGCACTATTCCTTTTCTATGCCACACTCTGCCTAATAATCTCAACTATAATCTCCTCCTAGGTTGTCCCTTATTACAATCTATGCATGCAGTCCCTTCCACCCTACATGTTTGACTCAAATTTCTCCATGAAGGTATCATATATGATGTTTTTGTTGATCCATCTTCCTTCCCCTTTTGTGATATTGTTGAGCACGAGCAGTAACACACACATACACACTCCTCAAAATCACTCTACCTCACCTATTGTTGATTATACAACTTATGGCATTAGTTCTAAGTATTTTTTATGACATGGTTTCTCTGGGTCAAGACTTGGCCGCAATGGCCAAGGTATTGTTGAACCCATTTCTCTCCCTAAACAACTCGATAGGTTTGGCATAAGATTCTCCCCTCACTCATCTAATATATATTCTTGGGGGACCCATTTTTTCCAGCCAATAAACTTATCCAAGTACTATACAACTTCACATCACATACACTGAGTTAGTCCATTTGCACCTCATCGATATGAAAACTCCTCTATTGACTTACCATGCTTAGATGAATTTCACAATGACAAGGCCCTCCTAGTGTACATCAAATCATATGCCCCCTTCTCCGTGCATCATCACGAGAGGATATTCCCCATTCTCTACATGCTACTGTATACTTTGGTTGAGAATGACTCTCTTGAAGAGTCTATGCTTAATGATGCTCATGATTATATATATCTTTTCACCCAATTCCATTTATTGAGGACCGATCCATATTAGTCGATGAAGAAACTATACCGTATAACCTCGATACTGATGACGATCCATGTTTAGTTCTTTTAACATCCTCTCTTACCAGTAGTGAGCACATTGATATTCAACAAGTACAGTAGGAATTCCATGATTTATTTTATTGACACTATATAAACACGTCTAACATTGATCCCTCTATAGCTATGCATAACATCTTACTTCATGAGGGTGCAAAACTTGTGAAAATAAAAATCAGTTTAAATGCATCCATTATGTAAATCTTATTAGTCATATTCTAAATGACAAAACTTAAAAGAAAGGGTTCATTCACATTGTTAATTACCTACAATGGGTCTCTAATATTGTCCCTGTGATGAAACCTAATAGGCAAGTTCATTGTTGTACTGACTTTCACGATCTTAGTAAAGCTTTCCCCAAAGATACATTTCCCCTACAACTTATCAACACTATTATCAATTCGACCACAAATCATGACATGCTTTCCTTTATGGATGGATTTTTGAAAATATAATTCATATTGTAAATTAACATGATATAACCAAGAGAAGACCAAATTCTTTCACAACCCCATATACCCGAATCACCTTTTGTTATATTGTCACGTTCCTTTGCCTTAAAAATAATGACGTTATATACCAATGCGATATGACTCACACATTTCATGATTATATACATA
Source organism: Taxus chinensis (assembly GCA_019776745.2). Lineage (NCBI taxonomy): Eukaryota > Viridiplantae > Streptophyta > Pinopsida > Cupressales > Taxaceae > Taxus > Taxus chinensis. The sequence continues at coordinate 198,708,337 of CM034152.1, read as the reverse complement.
AAATCATTCAAGATTATGTTGATGACATCCTTTCCAAATCAAAACATCGTGCCCATCATGCTCAAGACCTTTGTACATTCTTTACACACTTACAACAATATAATGTCCACCTTAATCCCAAAAATGCATTTTTGGTGTGAATACTAGTAAGTTATTAGGTTACATTATCTCTCAATGAGGTATTGAGATTGATAAAAAAAAATCCAAACTAATATGGACATGGCTCCTCCTCGTAACCTTCATCATCTACACTCACTACAAGGTAAAATTCAAGTTATCCGTTGATTCATCACACAAATTGTTAGGAAAAGTATTTGTGCTTCACATTAATAGTTTTGTATGAAATATAATTGTTTGTATAGTAGTTATAACAACTCATGTAGATAGGTCACGGGAGATGTTGGAGCTCAAATTTACACCCGTCCTAAATCACAAAAATTTGGGGCTTTTAGGTAACATGAGATTGTATCCAAGTTGTAGGACTCGAACTGAGACAGACTTTCGGAGAAGGCCGACTTCCTCTACTTACTCCTAATGCTAAACTACTCCTAGGAATTGAAATGCAAGTATCTAGCTCTACTCTAACTTTCCAAGGGACCAGGTTGAGAAGGAGATGCATAATACAAAAACCTAAACTAGAGAAGGTGATAACACCAGAAATAAGGGTATGAATGCTTCATCAAGAGAGAAAATGGATGTAAACGACGATGAAGAGGACATAAATAAAAGCCACGGTTCAAAACCATGTCTGGAACCACTTTCACGATGCACAATAGATACATATTTTGAAAGAATACATATAATACACCTTCAAATGAATGTGAGGCAAATAAACACAATAAAACAACAACTAAGGCGGAAACAAGCCACAAAATAGAGATTTCATTGCTTAAAAATCATGCATAGATCATCACGATATATGAGGAAGATGTAAAACATTTACAGAATCAGAGTCCAAGGCATGGGACCCCTAGAATACTTGTGCAACATAAAATGATGCCCTTACATTCCCAAAGTATCCAATGTTAAAACTGGGCATCATTTTACAATATATAGAGGAGTAGAAAAAAAGCAGGATGAAGAAAAGAGAGGGAAATTTGAATTCCTTCCCCACCAACCAATAACCCTCATTAATTGTTATAAAAAGATTTGATTATTTCTATAAAATCCACTTCCCCACGCCATTTGTTTTGTTGAAGAAGGAACGACACCCATACTGCATTTAATTCTGGTGGTTGCATCGTATAGAGTATACTTTTTGCGTGTTGGAGACGCTTCCTTATGCTTTTCCCACCTACCTCCATTAAATTCATGGAATCTGATTTTATTATGCTAAGGTAGAGATTTATTCAAATAATATCATATTTACAAAGATCTGATCATTTGATTCAAACATATATCTTTATTTATCTTCCCGTGGAAAACTGTTATTTTCCTTTGATATGCGACTTTTCTGTTTTAGTGTTGTGTAGTTTTTAACTTTTATGGCTATGTCTTCTTCATTTCGCGGCTCTACTATCCTCTATTTGACCCACAATTATTCAATTGTGGCATGGCTTTGTGTTGACATCCGCGGCCTTGTTCTTTTCCTTCACTCTGCGATCTTTTCCTATATGCTTTTATCCGCGGCTTCTGCTTCAGTGTATCTCATCTTGCTAAAACATTCGTGGCCTTGTTCTTTGTTCGACAACTTTCCAAACTTCTGCGACATTTCACCCTTAACTGCGGCTTTGTCTTCTTTATTCCCTGACATGCTTAAACTCTTATGCGATCCTCGTTCTTCAGCCTCCGCTATTCAAATTATTCAATTTTTGCAAGGGTGCAAAAATAGACAATTTTTTTTACGACTCATAAGGGGAATCTGAACTGATCAATATCCTTAGTATCTATTGGGCATGGAGTTAGCCTAATGATCTAAAAACCTCATGTGAACTTTGAACTTCTTCCTTTAGAAAATTTGGAACTATGATGAATTGTGCACAAGAACATCTTCAAGCAACAAGATTCTGCAAAGCACTTATCGAAAGAAACATTACTACCAACAAAACAATGTGCCAAAACACTTGAAGGAATTGAAATCCTAAACAACTATGTATAAGATGCATGAAATATCTTAATGAGAGGGTTTAAGATGAATTCCATTGACTGGGATTTGAAGCAAATTTCCATCAAGATCAGATAACTCAAATGAGTTAGCCGCCTTGCAAGTGGTGATGATGTATGGTCCACTCCAAATAACATCAAATTTGGAGTGTCTCCTTGGTTTAGCTCTATCCGCGTTCCATTTCAAAACTAGATCTCCAACTTTGAATTTCTGATCTCTAGCTTTCCTGTCAAACCACTGTTTGGTTGCATTCTGATGTAGTTCCATCCTAATCATGACAACATTTCTAGATTCTTCAAGTTCTACCGATTCACTCTCCATTCTGAATTCCCTTTGATATGTACCTTCAAACTCCAATTGCTGAGCTAATTCAAGTGAAGACAATTCTAATGACAATGGAAGTCTAATGTCTTTGCCATATACCAGTTCGTAGGGAGAAGTTGTAATATCCCCTTTTGGGATATTATTCAAATATGAAATTTAATTTATTAAATTGCCTCTAGAAGGATTAAACCCTCCTAGTTCGACCTCAAATAACCCAATGTCGGCACTAATACAACCCAAATGGGGTTGGAGTAGGCCAAGGTAGTGGGTTTAGATGGGAGAACTAGTTAGGAAAATCAATCTTATCCAAAACTGAAATTAATTGCAGCAGTGAATTAATTAAAAATGTACCATAACAGTTGAAACTTAGAAAATTCATAACTTGCTCAATATTCCATATTTTGTCCTCAAATAAAATATAGAATTTTCTATAAATCAAGGGCTTTCCAACGAGCTACCAATCTGAATTTTTGAACCACTATAATCCTTCCAAAACAGACCTCAAAATCATAAATTCAGTCGCTAGGGTTAGAATAAAATCAATAAAAATATTCCAGCCCTTCTCCAAGCTTCCATACACTCCAAATCAACCCCCTTTTCTCATAAATAATTAATACTAAAATCAATTTTTTTTATTATGATCATACGTAGTTGAAAACACTTGAATATCAAACCCCAATCTGCTGTAATTTTTTTAAATTCATATCTTCCTTAAAACTACCCTGATTTGGGCAAATGAGATATGCATGGACTCGGAAAAATACAAGGAATAAGATGAACCCAAACAAATTAGAACAATAGTTTCTAAACTCCCAAAATAGCCAAAATAATAAGTCACCTAGGGAAAAATAAATTGTTGTTTGCACATAAATTAATTCTAGAACTTGTACTACTCTCAAAACCCTCAAATTTGGTCATACCCACTCACAAAATTATGCTAAATCAGATCTGCAAGATAAATATATTTTTGGGGCCTCAAAACATGCTTAAACAAATCCCAATCCAAGTCGATAGAGCTCTATTAATCACATCAATAACAACAGATCGTATAATATTATTAAATCCTTCAACAATGATCAATAACATGCATATTTCAATCTAAATAAATGCACCAATCCTTTGAGCCAAATCACCAATATTTAGAATGGATAAACCTTGCAAGAACACACTCAACACAAGAGGGCACAATGGAGAGAACACCGAAATCTTCAATATCTTCAACAATGGCTTCCAATGAAGCTTATAATGAAAGAGAGAGAGAGAGCTAGGGCATACATCCCATTACTCCAAACATGGAGTGAAATCAATAGATCCATCAACATAACCCTTCCCTCAATGACAAAACATATATTTATAGTTTTCTCCCAAGGTGGAGCAATTCCCTTTTGGAGGGAAAACCACAATTTGAGATTATAAGGCATGCCTTATAATTTCCCCTTTTTATTTTATTTTCCCCCTCTATGTGTGGCCTCCCCTTTCTAGGGATCTTTTTGTCATTAAAAGTCACTTTATTATTATTTAATTAATTCCCTTTTTTATTTTGTATTTTTGGAAATTAAATTAAATAATAAATTACATTAATCGGTCAATAAATATTCATTTATGAGCAATTCTACAAGGTGGTGGAAAACCCACTTAGAATCCATAATTAAATGAGAACTAATGATTAAATGAATATTGTGTTATAATGACAAATGATTAAAATCACTCTCCAGGCAATATCATTCAATTACTAACATAGTTTTCCCTTTGTAACATCCCAAAAGCCCACAGGGAAAGATAGGCAAAGGGTCTTCAAAAAGGGGACATTACAGTCCTCCCTTCCCAAGATTGTTTTCCCTCAAGCAATGTCAAATTCATGCATCCAAAAGCAAAGATGTAACACCCCCAAAGTCTTGCTCCCATGCCAACCAGGTGATGGAGCATTTGCAATAACTTGTGTTGTTTCTTTCTCTTGAAAGTTAGGAGTGTCTTCAGCCGCAATTTCTTTGTCAAATTTGCACATGAAGCAAATGTTATCCAATTTTGCACACATGGCAAGATTGGACAATGGGGTCCTATCACGTTCAAAATGAAATAATAGTCCCTAGAACCCACCTCTGGTTATTATTGAGATACAATAATTAAAAATAATTCCTAAATTGCATATGAAGAGATCACCTAGCATCGAAAGGCACCCGGTTGATCTCAACTCAATGAAGAGTTCGGGGTCGAGTTGATAAAGAAGTCGGTGTCAAATTGATAGTCATCTTGGAAATCATCTCGGTAGAGTCTCTCAGTTGTAAGAGCTTGATGAGATCTTGTTAATGCAAAATTGAAGAAGGATCTCATCATAGGGAGCTCAGTGTCAAATCTAAAGAGGTCGATATGATGTTGCTCGCAATGAGACCAATGGAGCTCTGGCTTGGACTAATAAACCACCATGTGTAGAGTTGGATAAAATGTGAGAAACGAGATGAAAGTGGAGGTAACACACCTACATCACTAGCTTGTAGCTTCATCTATAACCACCATATCAAACCCATGGGCTAGGCATTGGAATAACTTTCAACCACTACTATAAATAGTAGTGAACACAATCTCAACCTCATTTGCAAAAAAACTTGCCTCAAGATTTGATTGAGCTTCTTCCATGGAAGCGACTTTCCAAAATGAAAAGGCGAGACAACTCAACTAAAACTTTATCTCGTTCTTCTACTACAACGACAAGATTTTACAACAACTGATCACGACTGTGGTCATGTGCAACCAGAACATCAGGATCAACACCAACGGTTCCTTGGGATCGCCCTGCGGTAGCTGTCGCAATTAACTCTCTCTGGAGGCCACTGATTTTCTGAGATAAGTTTAATTCTCTACCCTGTAGCTACTGTGTATAGCCAATTACTTCCTCATGACACTTTCCTAGGAGAATTTCAGTTCTACGCTCAAAGCTCCCTTTATCTTCCTCACTATGCTGGTAATAAGATTTTTTACAGTCTCCACAGACTCCATTGTTAGCTTAGAGTTAGGAAGACTGCCAAGTCATTGTAGAGCGTTGTTTTAAGGTAACTCGTACATGGGGCATTGAGAACTCGGCTCGATAATGGAGATAGTGTCATGGCAAGCTGATATGATATTTCCACACATGGGAAAATTCCATGATGATTTCCGAGTGGGTTTTTATGAATGGCAGGCCAAGCTGTTAATCCCATGATATATAAATAGGGGAACTCAGGGAATACATTCCCAAGTGGAAATATTGGGTTGGTAAACCATGGTGATACTTCCGAGCATGGGAGAAATCAGATCAAATTGCCAAGCGGAGATCATACGATGGCGATCCGTCATGAGAATTCCACACAGTTTGGAGCGGTCTGAGTCATTGTGCGAGTCACTAGGAGAATTAAAGTGGTAGTTACAAATTGGATGACAAGTAATCCTCCAAGCGATAAGGGAGGATGATGGCGAGATGGTTGAAGATGGGTCGACATTGGAAAAAGTATCAAGTTTCAGGCTCACGGGATCGAGCGATACACGAGAATCAGAGAAGGATCTTTCTGATGTTGACGCACAAGGCAGAGCTTCACAACCTGCAGTCATAAAAACATGGCCGACATGAGTGAGTCCATTATGTTCCAGAGTGAGTAGAGTGCCTAATTAGTCACGGAGTTACTAGCAATTAGGTGGATCTATTTCATATCAGAATATTCATGAAGCACAATTTGCTCTGCAATTATATGAGCATCTTCAACGAGTCACTAGGTCATCAGGCATAAAGGTTTCTGTTGAAATTATCACACCTTGCAAGCTACAGCTGAAATGTTTGCACCAAGAGTTTGATGTTGTCCTCAAATCTGATGAAGGAAAAGGTTTATATATCAATACGGTAGATGCTTGTCAGGGCCAGGGGCGTGATGTAATCATTATGTCTTGTGTTTGAGCTTCAAATCATGGGGTTGGCTTTGTAGCTGATGTTCACCGCATGAAGGAGGCTCTACACATTTTGCTTACCACACATAACACCCCTGTAAACCCGTCTACATATCTTCAACTATTGCAGACGTGCATTTCTAGGAATATGCTTTCACAAGAAAGAGACGCCTTCTCATGGAATACCATAATTGCAGCTTACAGAAGACATGGGTTTCCTCACGAGGCATTGATACTGTTTCACTGAATGCAACAAACAGATGTCCGACCTGATCAGTTCGCCTTTGCCAGCATACTTCTAGCCTGTGCCACAATAAGAGCTTTGGGACAGGGTATGGACATACATCAAGTTGGCTTATTTCATTGAGCCATGAAGTGAATGAGTTTGTAGAAGTTCGGGCTTTGATGGTTTGGTGGTCGTGAGAGAAGCTCCCACGCACCAGGAAGCAGGTATGTTGCATTATATTAGAATCCTTTTTGAGCGCTTCCAACAAGCAGGTTGTCCAACTATGTTGTTATCTGTTCAGTATCGAATGCATCCTCAAATTCGGGATTTTCCTTCAAGATATTTTTATCAAAATCGATTAAGTGACAGTGAGAGTGTTACCGGGAGACCTGATGAAATTTATTACAAAAATTCTCTATTGAGACCTTACTTGTTTTACGATGTAACTCATGGAAGTGAATCTCATAGAGGTGGATCTGTTTCATATCAGAATATTCATGAAGCACAATTTGCTTTGCAATTATATGAGCATCTTGAATGAGTCACTCAAAAAGTCGAGCATGTTTCTTGGGAGAAAGGAAATAGCTCAGCGTTGAAACATTTGAGCTCACTGAGAGATCAAGCTATCTTGAGTGAAATCACTTATGACATAGTGGTTCTTAGAGACATGTTGTAGATATGATCAGATGACATGGGAAAATAGGATATGGCTGAACTCAGCCCGACAGATAAAATGATATTTTCATAGCCATGAGTTCAAGGGATCACTTAGACAGACTCTATCCTGCAATATCCATGTTTGCAGAAGCTTGAAGCTCGAATGGGTCATGTAAAATCTTTGGGAAAAAAATGTTGCAAGGTATGCATGTGGTGAGATCAGGCATGATCAGACAACGATCCGAAAAGACATGTTGAGGTTTGGAGTTCGACATGATATAAAGGGATTAAGCATGTATTCGAAGAGAAGCCCTTGAAATACCACATGAATTTCTCAGGGTGATCGCAGGAATCAACATCGAGGAAGAGGCGTGAAAATGTGAACATGATCGAACAAGTCTTAATATTTCCCACATATACAAAGCATAAAATAGCTCGAGAGATCTACCGAAATCAAAGAAGAGCTCAACGCATGAGCTAGTGCTTGAGTTTATAACCAATGAGCATAGACCCATTGTTGCTGAGGGAGTAAGGAACTTAGATGTGCAAGATGGTAAATATGAGCTCAATACATAGACATGTGAGAGTCCGAGTTGAGCTAACCGGGTGCTCGGGTCGACATGCAAAACAAAGCCAGGCTAAGTTAGTTGAAGAGCTCGTGGGGACACACTTGGCGGTGATATTGATGCTAGGACAACTCAGTAGATTTCGTGTAGAGCTCACCGAGTTGGAAAGAATTGGCTCAGGAAAGCGTGAATGACAATTCAGGGAGCTCGTGGTGTTGTTTCATGAAGTTTGAACGTGGAATGCATAAATGGCCTCGAGTTAACCAAGGAAAACGATAAGAATCGAGTTTGATAGCTCACCATTCGAAGGACTCAATGCAAAAGAGCTCGATTGCCAAGGCAAGGAAAGAGTTGGTGTGGGGTTCAAAATCGAGTGCAACACTGAGTTAGAGGATTCGAAACTCACCAAGTTGGGCTATGTGCAGACTCTATCCACATGGACCCCCCTCCTCTTCAAGTCAAACGGGTCAACCAGAGGGTCCCAACATTATGTTAATTAATTTAATATTTTTATTTAAATATTTTAATAATAATAATTATTATTATTATTTAAATATTTTATTTAAATATTCTTTTAATTAATTGAGAAGACTAGGTCATCAGGCAATTAATGACCCATGATGGAACCTTCTCAGGTGGTTCAACTAACTGTAATGAATACATCATGGGCCTTCAATTTAGGAATGTAATTATGACCGTTCCTCTTCTTTCTCACATATTCTTCTATAAATGTAAGTTGGAATCTCATTTCAAAGGGTTCTAACAGTTTAGACAAGTTGGACAATTAGATATCTCAGGCGAGTGTATACTTTTCAAGAGTCCTCTCTCTTCTGCAAGTTGTTCTTGTGTGTTGAGAGAACTTTCAAGCCTCCTCTTCAAGACTGTAATGGCAACTATTGCCTTTTCTGAATGCATGATGCACTGTGCATGTTATTGAAGCAATAAAAGTGTGTGTTTTGTGACTAATCTTAGTCCTTTCATCCTTCTATGCTTCTTTATGCCTTTCTCATACTTGTAAGTACATTGTGCAAGTTTAGGTTTCTATTGTAGGTTCTTGGAGTTCTGTGCTTATCGAGTGGTGGAGTATTGTATGCAGTTGAGTTGTGGTGTCTGTTCACCCTTCTTGAGTTCATCCTTCTTCATTAGGAAACTGGTATATCTCTCAGTCTGATAAAGTTTAACAAAGGGAACACATGTCTCTTAGTTTTTAGTATCCTATACCCTCTCTAAGTTGCAGTAGGTGAAGTTGACCTGTGGTGCACACACCCTCTTCAAATTAACCCTTCATGAATCTAGAAACACCCTTTATTTGGTGCATCACCATCCCTAGTATAATTTTATTTTTGTAAATCTCTTTCCCTAAAAACCATGAAGATGTTAGCATAAGATTAGATAATCATTTTTGTTACACTAGGAGTAGTACAACACTTAGTTTAGGAAGAGGAAGTCGGCCTTCTCCGGAGGTTCACTTCGAGCCCAAGTCCCACAGCTTGAGAAGTGATCCCATGTGTCCCAATCACACCGAACGTCCTATTCACATCCTGGCCATTCGGAGGGTGCAGTGATTTGGCGACGACAACAAACAAGTTAGAAAAATAAGTGTTGAAAAACACTCTTCCAATGTGTCTCCATGACGTGAAGGTCTCACAAGTATCCTCCATGCATGGGCTGCCCCCAAATGTCACAATGTTGCCCCATACTTCTTTGAACTCCCAAAAACCAATTGTTGTCCTACCATAAAAATATGATAAATCAACAGCTTGACACTTCCAAATTTGTCCCCATGTGAGCCTTATTTCATCCTTTGATCCATGTGTGAGAGTACCCATGGAGAGATGTCCCTTATCCCCATGCCTTAGGGCTCTGAAAGTCATAAGAAGACTGCTGAAATAAATTACAATAGTGTAAATAAAAACATTTGTCCTCAAGGTATCCCATCTTACCTTAGGTAAGGCCAACACTTCACTCTCCCAACCCCCAATGCATTGTTCCCACGAAAACAAATGTCGAGAAACATTCACACATGTGATGTAGGGTTGATCCAAAGTGAATTTCATGACAAGCCTTGCACCACTTCCTCTCCTAGCTGAATATGCAACATATTTACCTTCATTTCCCAAAACATAACATGAAAATTCAACACCATACCTTCCTTTTTGTTGCTCCCAATGTAATGGTAGTGCTAAATGGCCTACAAATGATCCTGTAACATGCACCAATGATGCCTCAAACTGAAATTTAGCATACCGAGTGACTAAATTCTTTTGTAGGCATGCTAACATGTCCCCAAACAAGCTAAAAATGTGCATGACAACAATCTGAATATTAGTGGAAATATTAGACATGCACACATTCTTCTTAGTTGCAAATTCTCACATGAATAGTTAATGCTCATACTTCCATTTTATGATTCCAACAACCCACAACTGATTTTCACCATGATATAAGAATAATAAAATATCCAACTTGATCATCTCACAAGCACATGTAAATACAAACAACTTAAAATTGTTGCTCATTTTGTCATTCCATGAAGTAGCATGTGCATGATGATACCCCCTTATTTCTACTCCATCATTCACATAAGAAGAAGGAAAATCAGAAATGCAAGGAATTTCATACCATTCATTGTGCCAATGAATTTCCCTTATGAAAAGAAGCAATATATATGAAATGAAATGATTGGTGCTGCCCATCATATCTTTGTGCCATGAAACACCTTCATACCCCTTAGAATTTTCGAACAAAACATTACCTTCTACCTTGGAATCATACAACCTTATGTGTACTTGGTGTGAGGCTTCCTTAAGCTTTATCCTTGGGTGGATGAAGTCATTTATTTGCCCTCTAATGATTGTTGTTATGCAGCAGACCTGCGAGTTGAGAATGGTCTAAAGTGTCCTAGAAATGCCTCTTCTTGTTTCCTATCACACATCCTTTCATCCTTGCATTCATTACTAACCCAAGTAGCATTAGTAACAATTAAATAATGATCATTGATAACCTCTTGGCTGCCCTCATTTTGTTTGTCCATGCAAACTTGCAAATCAAGTTCCTCTTTCCTCTTTGATTCTTCTCTCATGATCACTTTATCCTCATGCATACAATCATACAAAGGCAAATAAACCTCTTCAATCAACAATGAATCTTTACCTTGCTTATTTTCATCCAGAGGCTCTTCTTCCTTCACTTCCTCTTGAATTAAATTTGATTTTTCTGTGCAAGTACCAAGTCAGCATTAGATATCAAAGTTTTATCATCAAATACCAAAGGACTCGTACCTTGAAGAACCATGGTCTTGACTGCCATATGTGCCTTCACCTTGCTTGAACATTGCTCTAAAACACCTTTAGCTAGTGTATGAGCAATACATGATGTCTCTTGACCCAATCCTTCCTCAACCATGGATAGCAATTGTGGTGGGGGACTCTTGTATTCATTTAACACCTAAGACATAATGGTTTGCATGGAAACCACTATCTCTTGAGTATGATCAATATGTAGAACATCAAAGAACACTTCAAACATCTGAGAAATAATATCATTGCATTCTAGATCCATCATTACCACATAAGATCTTAGTTTTTCCATAATGTTCAAAATGTTAACCCTCTTACCAAAACAAGGGCTCGTGAGGTCCTAAAGCGCTTGGAAACTTCCCACCATGACCTCGAAGATGTCTTCCATGATGGCATCGCTATATGGCAATTTTGGGGCTGTAATTTTCATAACCTCGCTAATGTAGGTGAGGACCATAATTCTCACTCCCCCATCTTTACGATCCAAAATTTCGTGCCTAGTGAATTGCATCACCAAGGAATCCCTTGAGAGAAGCATGGATCCATAATCATCTTATTCCATTATTGCCAAACAACTTGCCGCTCCTTCCAGAATATTGAGCAACCCATCCTTCGACTAAGGTAGGTGCTTGAGTTCTCTCCCTAGTTTCCAGAACTTTGCTTTCATGTTACCTGCACTAAATAAGTCCATGATTCATAGGCAATTTCAAACCTCACAGGTGCAGAAGAACATGCTCTGATACCATTGTAATATCCCCTTTTGGGATATTATTCAAATCTATAAGTTTATTTATTAAATTACCTCTAGAAGGATTAAACCCTCCTAGTTCGACCTCAAATAACCCAATGTTAGCACTAATACAACCCAAATGGGGTTGGAATAGGCCAAGGTGGTGGGTTTAGATGGGAGAACTGGTTAAGAAAACCAATCTTATCCAAAACTGAAATTAATTGCAGCAATGAATTAATTAAAAATGCACCATAACAATTGAAACTTTGAAAATTCATAACTTGCTCAATATTCCATATTTTTCCCTCAAATAAAAATGCAGAATTTTCTATAAATCAAGGGCTTTCCAACGAGCTACCAATCTGAATTTTTGAACCACTATAACCCTTCCAAAACATACCTCAAAATCAGAAATCTAGTCGCTAGGGTTAGAATAAAATCAATAAAAATATCCCAACCCTTCTCCAAGCTTCCATACACTCCAAATCAACTCCCTTTGCTCATAAATAATTAATACTCATATCAGATTTTTATTATGATCATACACAGCTGAAAACACTTGACAATCAAACCCCAGTTTGCTATAGTTTTTAAAAATTCATATCTTCCTTAAAACTACTCCGATTTGGGCAAATGAGATATGCACGGACTCGGAAAAATACAAGGAATAAGATGAACCCAACCAAATTAGAACACCAGTTGCTAAAATCCTAAAATAGCCAAAATAGCAAGTCGCCTAGGGCAAAAATAAATTGTTGTTTGCACATAAATTAATTCCAGCACTTGTATTACTCTCAAAACCCTCAAATCTAGTCACACACACTCACAAAATTATGCTAAATCAGATCTGCAACATAAATATATTTATGGGGCCTCAAAAAATGCTTAAACAAATCCCAATCCAAGTCACTATAGCTCTATTAATTGCATCAATAACAACATATCATATAATATTATTAAATCCTTCAACAATGATCAATAACATGCATATTTCACTCTAAATAAATGTGCCAATCCTTTGAGCCAAATCACCAATATTTAGAGTGGATAAACCTTGCTAGAACACACTCAACACAAGAGAGCACAATGGAGAGAACAATGGAATCTTCAATATCTTCAACAATGGCTTCTAATTAAGCTTACAATGAAAGAGAGAGAACTAGGGCATACATCCCATTACTCCAAGCATGGAGTGAAATCAATAGATTCATCAACATAACCCTTCCCTCAATGGAAAAACATATATTTCTAGTTGTTGTCCTAAGGTGGAGCGATTCCCTTTTGGAGGGAAAACCACAATTTGAAATTATAAGGCATGCCTTATAATTTCCCCCTTTTATTTTATTTCCCCCCTCTATGTGTGGCGTCCCCTTTCTAAGGGTCTTTTTGTCATTAAAAGTCAATTTATTATTATTTAATTAATTCCCTTTTTATTTTGTATTTTTGGGAATTAAATTAAATAATAAATTACATTAATTGCTCAATAAATATTCTTTTGTAAGCAACTCTACGAGGTCGTGGAAAAACCCACTTAGCATCCACAATTAAATGAGAACTAATAATTAAATGAATATTGCTTTATAATGACAAATGATTAAAATCACTCTCGAGGCAATATCATTCAATTACTAGCATTGTTTTCCCCTTGCAACATCCCAGAAGCCCATGGGGAAAGATGGGCTAAGGGTCTTCAAAAAGGAGACATTACATAAGTGCCAATTGCTTTCTTCATTTTAATCATGTGGGCCCAGAGAGCATTTATCACCTTTGTGTGCCACCGCCTTTGATTGATGTCCATTGTTCTTTTCATGATTCTGATCAAGTTCTTGTTAGTGGATTCTGCCAATCCATGACCTTGGGGGTAATAATTGGAGGAATACTTAAGATAAATCCCAAGATCCAAAACCCAATTAGAAATTTTTGATCCTAAGAAAGCCTTTCCATTGTCAGAGATAATAGTCAATGGAACACCAAACCTTGTAATAATTTCTTCAAGAAATTCTAGGATGGCTAATTCAGTAGCTTCCTTCAATGGCACGACTTCAGTCCACCTGGTGAAAACAATATGTCGATGTGAAAACCCATTCGTGACCGATGCTAGATGGAGGGTTAATCATTCTAATGAAGTTAAGACCCCATTGTGAAAATGGTTGATTTTCTTGTATCAGATGAAGTGGCAGGGATGCCAATCTTTTCTTACTAGTGAAGGGTGCACATTATTTGCATTTCCTAACCCATTTCTAAGCATCCGCGAACAATGTAGGCCAAAAATACCCTACTTTTATGATTTTCATAGCTGTAGCTTTAGCTAAGAAGTGTTCACCTAAGAAACCATCATGGAACTCAGTTAGAACCTTGCCACATTGTTCACCTTCAATGCACCTGAGCAACACTCCATCAATATTTCTTTTGAACAATACGCCATTAATCAATACATAAGCAATGAGTCACAACCTCAAATGTCTTCTCTTTGCTTTTTTCAAACCAAGGGGGTATGCACAAGTAGACAAGAAATTTATCATACCAACGATCCAACTGCGATTATTGAATACATTTCTTTCATCTTGCTATCATTCAACATCATGCAACAACTCATCATTTGAAGGCAGTTCATTCATGAAGGTCGTCTCTTGGGGTTCCACAACATCTAGATCCAACTACTCACATAGTGTTCTTCCTCTTACCAATTTTTCCTACCTTGATGGTTACATCATATTCCATGATTTTAGCTACCCATCCAACTCATTTTTCTCTGATCTCTGCTCCCATGATGAAGTCTTTAACGCTGGAATATGACACTAAAATTTTAATGTGGTTAGCAACAATCATACTTTTGAATTTCTTAAGAACTCTCAAGATAGCAAACACTTGTTTTTCAATGTGGTTGTATTTGAGATCATAATCCTTTAGTGTTTGACTGAAGAAATCCATTGGATGCTCCAGACCTTGATAATTATGCTGAGTTAAATCCACGGCTATGCTGGATTCCGCTCCATAAGCATATAGAATGAAATCTTTGGTATAAATTAGGGTTGATCAATGTAGGAGCCTGAACAATCTCTCATTTTATCTTCTCAAAGTTATCCTTCCCCTCTCCAGTCCATTTGAATGTTGCATCCTTCTTGAGCATGAAAGTGATGGGCCTCACCAAACATGAGAAGTTAGGAATGAAACGCCTAACAAAGTTAATCTTTCCAAGGAAATACTGTAGCGCCTTCTTATGAGCTGGCAAGGAAAGAGCTTCAATAGCCGAAATCCTTTCTGGATCAATGGTGATTTCTTCCTTCGAGACAACATGCCCCAAAAGCTTGCCCCTAGGGACTTCAAAGTTACATTTTTTAGGATTAAGGGACACACCAAATTCTCTGCATCTCTCAAATACTTTCCCTAAGTGTTGGATATGATATGCACTTTGCTTGGAGAAAACAATAATGTTGTCTAGGTAAACCAAGATGAATTCATTGATATACCCCTTGAAGTCAATATCCATTTCTCTTTAGAAGGTGACACCTGCGTTTGATAGACCAAAAGGCATTTTATGATATGCATACGTTCCCCATTTGGTGGTGGTTTTATATTGATCTTCTTTCTTCACTTTGATCTAGTTAAAACCAAAATAGCCATCAAGTATTGAAAACCTCTCAGTTCCTGCTACTGTCTGTAAAATCTGCTCCATTGAAGGTAAAGGGTTATGATATTTAAGAGAGGCCTTGTTCAAATCTTGAAAATCTACACATAGCCTGATTTCTCACTTATTTTTTCTTACTGGGACTGGATTTTCCACCCAAGTAGAGTACTTAATAGGAAAAATTATCTTAGCCTCAATGAGCTTGGACAGTTCCTTTCTGATAAGGGGCTCAATTTTGGGGTTAACCGGCCTATGTTTTTGTCTAATTGGCTTAGTATTGGGGTTCGGGTCGATAAAATGTTGAACTATATTTGGGTTAAATTTTTTTAAATATTCATAGTCCCATGAAAACACATCACTGAATTTCTGGCACAGGGAAATGAAAGCCTATTTTTCATCCTCGTTGCATACCTTCCCAAGTAGAAGCTCTTTACCTGGAGTAATTTTGATCGATTGAAAATCTTCTTGTTTTACTGCCATGTTCTTCTCTAGACCTTTGAATTCATCATACAGACTAAAGATATGTTCCAAAGTGACCAATCCCTTTGGAAATTTGTTTGTTTTTAGTTGAATTATATGATCACCATAGATATCCTGCAAATTAGATTATATTTTCGAAGAAAATTCAGCTTCATTCTGGATGAACTACACAATTTTCTCATCACTATCAAAAACTTGTCAGCTAGTTTGATTGTCTGGAATGGATGGCCTGACCACCACTTTGATATGTTACACATTTCCTTTGACAAGGTCTTCTACTGGTGAAAATTGAGAACCAAGAGCCACCATTTGATCTACGTCTTTGTTTAATTTTCTAGGCATAACTTGTAGATTGATGGTGTCAAAAATATTTAGCAGATCCCAAACTCTGTGTTTGCAAGCCTTTAATAGCTTGTTCTTTGTAGCACATCTCCCGCGGACTTGGTAAATGACCAATTCAGTGTCTCCAAAGACCTGTAACTCTTTGATTTTCTTCTTTTCAACAATTAAAAGACCATGCACTTGTTCTTCATATTCTGCCACATTATTAGAACACACAAACTATAATTTATGAGCAAAGAAGAACTTCTCATTCCTTGGAGAGATGAGAACAACACCCACCCCAACTCCATTTCTACTTCTGAACCATTAAAGAACATCCTCCCTGGTCCATAAGTGTTTTCCTTTTATTTTTTGAATGTCGTGGGTGTCACAGATTCTTCCTGGAGAATACAATAAGTACCCAAACCAGTCTCAAAGGTTTTGATCTCTTCATCATATGGATCAAACTTGTGGTCTCTCTCGACCCATTCATCTAGCAACAAATTAGACATTGAAAGAGGGATAATTTTCTCATTTAAAACTGAGTCTTGTTCATGTTCTTCTTGTATTAGCTAATTTGATTGTACAAGAGTGGGATCATATGACTCAATATAGTAAAAAAAGATGGGCTCAACTTGTATTGTAAATTTCGCACCATATCTAGTTCTCAAAAGCATATGGGTCCAATCTGAAGACAAATAACCCTCTACCTTAGCAGTGAAATCTCTAGACAAGCAAATGGCAAACGTGGGAGGTAAGTCAATGACTGAAATATCATGGGCTATAATAAGGCTTGGGTAGGCATGAAGTGTTAATTCAAGGTTTTGTATAACTCCCAATACACCCACTATTGACCCATCAAGTTGCAAAACTCCCTTAAACACAAAACTTTATTTGAGACCTAGGATATCAACAATATTATTAGGCATCACATAGGTACTAGCTCTCGAATCAATCATACAATTATAGACCAAGTGTTTACCTATAATTAATGACATGTAGAAGGGTGGGGTTTTAACAGTTTTATTTACTTGGTCTTCTTTGGCTTGACATACATGAACCACGACATGAGACTCTTGTACCACTGGATGCACCCGAGGCAACTGCTTGAGGGATTCACACAGGAGATCTCGTTGTGATGGAATATCCAAAGCATCCCACATTGTCATATTGACATTAGTCTTCTTCAATTGTTCCATAATGTTAAATGGAAGACTAGTAAATTTATGCATCTGCGACATGTTGCTTTCTTTTCTCTATTGCGACATCATTTGAATTGGTGGCTTTGGTTGAGCAACAACCTCTCGGCCCACCGTGACTTTACCAAGTAGCTCATGCGGCTTGTTTTTGTTCAACGCGACGTCCTTCTCCTTATTTGTGACATTAATTTGACCTAGGGAAGATGAAGGTTGTGATTCTATCATTCTTTTTTTGTGCCACGTATTATCAACAATGCTAATTCAATGTTTGTTATAGGTACCAACCACTTAGTTGACCACACAAAAATATTCAACTCCAAAGAACATGAGGGTTGACATCAGCATTGGATTCTTGAACTACCTCTGCACTTGGACTCGGTGCCTCTAGAAGTGGTTCTTGCTGACTGGAAGAACCTTGAACCATGTATGTTTGAAGGTGCATTTCCCTTTCATAACCAAGTTGATTATGTGGTAGATTACATGGAAAACACCACTATGTTTCTTGTGCTATATTGTTTTGTATTGGAACCAATGCTTGACTTGAGCTAGGGGCAAGAAGTGCTTGTGAAGGAGGAATTGTTTCCAAAATAAGAGGAGAAATTTGACCTTACCACCTATTATTTTGTTGATTATGTGTATATCTTTGATTAAATTGTTGATTTTTATATGGTTGATATCCCTTGATTTAAAGATTGCCCCTAGTTTTGATAGTTTTCTATAGGATTGGGCTTGTTGTTTCTCTAGGGATATAACTTTATTTGTCAAATTTATAATCAAGGTTTTCATTTCCTTGTCCTCTTTTTGTTGTGCAGGGGTCTGAGATGCAGAAGCAACAGGTTGTGATCTAGGCTCAAGGATATGAGCAATAAAAGGTTGAGCAACTTGGGGTAATTTATGTTACAAGGGCATGGGTGGCCTAGGATCTAATTTCCTATCTTGTATTAAACTATTTTCAGCTCTAATTGCAATTGCATAGGCTACTGGTAGAGTTGTCCCTCCCATAAATTGTATCATAACAAATATACTAGAGTTAAGAGCTTTTAAGAAGTAGAGAAATGCACCTTATGCTGTAGGTCTCACAAGAACTGGAATTTTGTCCCAGGTTCTCTGGAATCTGAAGTTGAAATCTGCCATTTGTTCATTAGGTGCTCTCTTGATTGTAGTTAACTAATCTAAAAGAGATAAGTTGTCTGCTCTTTCTCCAAATTGATTCCACAAAGTTGTACACAACTCCTTCTAACTCCTGACTGAGCCTGCTATGTTAGGCTTCTGAACCATTGTATAAAGCTTTCCTTTGAAATGAAGAAGCTAACATGTTTTACTTCTACATCCATCTCATCAATTTCATGAATCGCACAGACATTTGCAATGTCTTGGATATGATTAGCAAGAGTAGTGTGATTTTCTCTAGTGAAAAATGGGATATTCTTCAAAGCAACTACTGGGATGAGATTCTAAGCATTTAAGGCAAGGGGACTACTTCCTGTGAAGTTTACAAATGGGTTTGGTGGTTGATGAGCCATTGTGATAGGTCTGAGAACTCTTGTTGATTGCAAGAAGGGCCTACTAGGTGGAGGTGTTGAAAGAGTTCTGTTTGGTGGAGATGGTGATCTCTAAACTTGTCTTCCTTTTCTTCCTTTACCTAGAGATAACTGCAAATATTCAAATACACCTTCTTGTCTTGTTCTAGAGCGTGTTTGTATCCTTCTCATGAAGTAGGGACACTTTGGACTTCTGAAACCAGTCGATCTTCTGAATGGAGTTGCCATATGTGTTACTACAGAGCCTCCAAAGGCTAGAGTTTCACCAAGATAAACACCTAAACTTGATAAAACTGGAAATATTAATTTCAAAGTCCCATTGGGTGTGCTAAAAATATTGGAGCTGCAATTTGCACCCATCCCAAATCACAAGAATCTAGGGCTTTGAGGAAACACGGGACTACCTCTAAGTTGTGGGACTCGAACTGAGACAGACCTCCAGAGAAGGCCAACTTCTTATACTTACTCATAATGCTAAACTACTCCTAGGAATTGAAATGCAACTATCTATCTCTACTCTAAATTTCTAAGGGACCAGGGTGAGAAGGAGATGCATAAAACAGAAACCTAAACTAGAGAAGGTGATAACACCAAAAATAAGGGGATGAGATTACCTCAGCAAGAGAGAAAATGGGAGAAAATAATGATGAAGAGGGCAGAAACAATGAAGCCATATGTTCAAAACCACATCTTGGAATCCACTTTCACGATGCACAATAGACATAGATCCTGAAATAACACATATATACACACATGTACGAGTGAATGAGAGGCAGGTAAACATAATGATACCACATAACTAAGACAGAAATGAGCCACAAAACTAGAGATTTCATTGCTAAAAGATCATGCACATATCATTACGAATATAGGGGGAAGATGCAAAACATTTACAGAATCAGAAGTCCAAGGAATACGACCCTTAGAACAATTTTGCAACACAAAATAATGCGCTCGCATTCCCAAAGTATCTAACGTTACAATTGGGCATCACTTTACAATATATAGAGGAGTATGGAGGAAGAAAGAAAGAAGAAGGAAAAGAGAGGGAAATTCGAAATTCCTTCCTTCTACCAACCAACCATCTTCATTTAATGTCTCTAAAAAGATCTGATTATGCCTCAGTAAAATCCACTTCCCCATGCCATTTGCCTTGTTGAAGAAGGAATGACACCCATACTGCATTTAATTCTAGTGTTTGGAGTAGACTTTTTACATGTTGGAGATGCTTCCTTTTGCTTTACCCACCTACCTCCATTAAATTCATGGAATCTTATTTTATTACGTGGAGGAGGTAGAGATTTCTTCAAATAATATCAGATTTGCAAAGATATGATCATATGATTCAAACCTATATCTCTATTTAGATTCCCGTTGAAAATGGATGTTTTCCTTTGATATGTGACTTTTTTGTTTTAGTGTTGTGCGACTTTTAACTTTTTCAACTTTATTTTCTTCATTATGTGGCTCTACTATCCTCTATTTGACCCGTGGTTATTCAATTATGGCGCAACTTTGTGTTGAAATCCGTGGCCTTGTTCTTTTCCTTCACCCCGTGGTCTTTTCCTATCTTATTTTATTTGTGGCTTCTGCTTTAGTGTATCACGGCTTGCTAAAACATCTCCGACTTTAAAGACTTTGGTGGCATTTCACCCTTAGCCGTGGTTTTGTCTTCTTCATTCTGCGACATGCTTAAACTCTTCTGTGGTCCTCATTCTTCATCCCACGGCTATTCAATTTGTTCAATTTTTGCAACGGTGTAAAAATAGACAACAAGAGAGATTCATGAGGTTGATAATTGAGAAAAATCCTTGTTCATAGGAGCAACTTTAAGTATAAATGTGTATCATGCTTTCTATCAATTAATGAAGAAATCGTTGTTGTGTAATTACTCTGATACCAACCCACCAAGCTCCAACACCCACCATTTCCCATGACGAGGTCAATACGATGAAACCGTGTATTAGTCTATCCCAAAGTTGATACTTCAAGTGGTGGAGTTTATTTTAGATTTTTAGGTATAAGTGTTTACTGTCTAGATTACAAAGTCGAGATTCTAAAGTCTTTTGTCCATTTAGTCTAAAGTCATCCTATAAGTTTTAGTCATGTTTAGTTTATAATAAAAAATAGTATAATATATAGTTAAATCTATTGCGGGTCTTTTTCTAATAATTATGTCAAATCATATATATTAAGGTATTGAATAAGTCCTCCTTAAATATGTAGTTTTTGTTATTAAGTGAAAAGAATAAATAAATTTTAAAAGCTATAAGGGTTCACTTTGTTCTAGGTGCGAGTTTTTTATATGATTTGTTAAGAGTCTTGAGTTTCAAGGTATAGTGTTTATTTCATGTTATTATTGTCAAAAAGTTATTATTGTCATTGTTAAAGTTGTCAAAAATTTAAAAAAATTCCTTATGGACGCATTTTCGGGGTAATCGACGTCCGAGTTGTACTTGATCTTTATAATTCAAATTTGTTGAATTAACAACTTCACACTAGAGGAAGAAGGCACATGAGGTTAGAGGTCGATCAACAAATTATCATTAGTCACCAATGACAGGGCTACAAGAAGATGTGGTGGCTAATTTTGTGGTGTGAGTTTTAACTTTTTGTTGTGCTTCATTTCAATTTTCCTCTTTTTAGTGTGGTGTGTGGATGCTGGAAAAACAATTATAAATAAAGAAACTAACTAAAGATATCCTCTGAATGCGTAGATCCTCTTACTGTCGTACTTCGTTGGAAGATGATCAGTCTGTGAATAAATTCATTGGCAATGGAGATCACTTGAAACAAGATCTAAACAATAGTATGCAGTATGATACGATTCACTTTTCAATGTTCCTGTTTGTGTGAATAAATGAAAATTTCACATTATGGAGGGGAACATGAAACCAATGTTCCATTTCCATTCTACACCAAACTAGCTAAAGTCAAGGGAAGCTTTTAGTGGTATTGGCCGCTGTCTATGTTGTTCGAGATCGAGTTGTAATGTGAAATCTTTCTAGTGTGAGTTTTCTTGTTCCATTTAATAATAAGTGAGTCGATTCCTATATACTTCCTTGGTGTACAAGCATAATGGCAAAAAAATCACTAGAGTAAGTCAGTTCATAGATCTTGAAAAGGTTTGTGAGAGATCTAGAAAACCACACGAGGCGGACATTTGATGGGGCATGTTCACGTCAAGGTTTGTTGTAAGCTTGTTTAAAACCATGGAAGTAGGGAAGATTTTAAGGGTCACTTCGGAAAAAATTCTTAGAAAATATTTTGTGAATCTGTGAAAATTATCTTTCGCACGAATGGCAAATATAAAGACATCACTATTAAATTCTACCAGACGATAGCTTTTATATATGCTACCGACCGACAACATATAGTATGTTGTTGGCCAGTAGCATTTTTTTATGCTACTGGCCGACAACAAACTAATGATGTCAGTTAGTAGCATAAAAAATGCTACCGGCCAATAGCATTTTTTATGCTACCGGCTAATAACATATAGTATATTGTCGGCCAGTAGCATATAAAATGCTACTGACTGATTGTATTCAGGCAAATTTTGTGAATTCCTATTTCACGGGAATGGCAAATTGACCTCTAAAATTGACTTGCACCCATAAAATTTTGGCGAACTAGTCCTAACTTGTACCCTCAAAATTCACCAATTTCAAATTTCAAAAATTGAATATTCATGAATTAACAAATATACGCCACTAAAATTTTATCTACATGGAAGGAGAGAGCCTTTTTTTCGTATCAAGGTCATGAGTCACATACTAAGACATGCTTCATGTTAGGAAATAATTAATTTAGTGCTCATTATATGGATGCATATTTATTTGTGAGTGATTTATAATAATAAATCATGTAGGCGTATTGTTGAGTGAGTTATAACTACTCGCATATATAGGAAAATAGTGGGATATTTAGTTGAGGAAGTTTCCTAAATTCTAGTGATGTAAAAGCCTATATATGTGGACTTGTATATGTTGTGTTATGATCCGCATAAATGAAGTGTTGCTATTGTGTATCCAGTGCATAATCTGGTGTTGTGTTTTCAGTTGGTACCATAGCTGGTTAGATGGAAAAATAATTTGTTGATAGGGGCAGCTGCATTATTTTCCCTTGCCCCAAGTTATGAAGTTTAGTTTTTGAAATTGTCATCATAGATTGTTTTTTTGTTTTTTTTCAATACGTGAATTGCAAAGAAGTGTGGCATTTAGCATAGGAACGACGCAACATGTAAAGAGAAAATCTTTCCACGCCCATCTATTATGAATTGGCCACACATCTCTATGTTCTTCCAGAATTATTATTGTCTACCATACCAAACTGACCCATGTGGATCGTTCCATATCTACCTATAGTTTTTGCAGTCAGATCAATACATATACATTAAGAATTTTCTACTGGTCACATTTGTCAACGGATTCATTTACATGTGTTAGATATGCATCCAAAGATCATTGCGCTGGAGCCTTATGATTTTCTATCAAGGCCGAGTGTTTTTCTCATAGATCCGAAAGACCTACAGATCCATCTAGAAAGAGGCAACCAATTGCATCCGCATATGATTGGGAGAAGATTCCACTCAATCACAGAGCGGATCATAGATGCGACCTATGAACTATTTGATTGGTTTTGACTTCTTCATCGTATTTGCTGGTTTTCTACACTTCTGAAGGCATCATGGAAGCATCAGGGTTTACATTGCATTATTTGGTTTCTACCTAAAGTCTCCCAGTTGTAAGCACCCCACACCTCTGAATAGCTACAGGGACAGATTCATTACCAGGAGCCTATTCACTAATTCCATGCCAAACTGCATTTGAGTAAATTGTGTTCTACTGGCCGTGCTTACAGGTTTATTTTTTGTGAATATAATATATTCTTTGTGGAGGTTTTATTTTAATTATTTGGTTAAATATAGTGTGATTCAAGAGTCCATGTGGTCATATGGTTTACGTATTATATAGTCAATAGCTTGGTAAGTTACCATTTAAGAGTTCTCTAATTAGTATATGTTGTAAATATAGTCTTTGGTTATTTAGTATTTAAATAAGTTCATTTTAATATTAAAAGATCAAAGTAAATTTTAGTTTGTATTGTTAAGAGTTATTGTTTAGTATAGTTGTCATGTGGAATTATTAATAAATTTTGTAAAAGGAAAAATTGCCTTATGGACGTATTTTCGGTGTTACTCGACGTCTTGGCAACCATTGGTCCCCATGTTCACATTCAACGGAACTAACAAGATAATGGAGGATGGAGGCACATGAGATTAGAGGTCAAGAAATGACCTCTCGTTAGTCGCCAACGACAGGGCCACACAGACGATTTGGTGGCATTTTTTTCCATTATGTGTGGTTCAATGTGTTTTCAATTGCATGTGGTATGCTTCAAAATTTAAGTGTTTGTGCATGTTGTGTTCCTGGTTGCTTGGTTTGCAGAATAAATGGAAATTTCACATTGAGGGGGGAACATGATTCAATATTCCATTTCCAGTTTTCAATTTGTATGTATGAGCAACATAATTCTACAGATATTCCTATGTTATTCCCTGTAGTGAAATGTGATGAGGGCTGATAATAGTACTTAGCACATCATGTTGTGGTTGTAGGCAAACCATTTGAAAACCTTGATTTTTGGTTTGTGGTACTCCAATTGAAAACTACCATTTTTGGTTCGTGGTTAACCGTTTGAAAACCATACAATGGGTTTGTGATCATCCCACAATAAAAATCACCTAATCATGAAAGCAAGTGCAAGTACAAAGATAGGTTTTCCCCATGTTCGCACTATGGGGGGAATGTTAGGAAATAATTAATTTAGTGCTCACAGTATGGATGTATATTTATTTGTGAGTGATTTATAATAATAAATCATGTAGGTGTATTGTTGAGTGAGTTATAACAACTCGCATATATAGGAAAATAGTGGGATATTTAGTTAAGTTTCCTAAATTCTAGCGATGTAAAAGCCTATATATGTGGACTTGTATATGTTGTGTTATGATCCACATAAATGAGGTATTGTTATTGTGTATCCAACATATAATATGGTGTTGTGTTTTCACTTCACATGGGTGAACATACTGCAGTTGAGAGTGTGTATGTTTTTCTACCATGTTCACACTAAGGGGAATGTTAGGAAAAGTGTTAGTGTTTCACATCAATAGTTTTTTATGAAACAGTTATAACCACTCGCATAGATAGGTCGTGGGAGAGATTCACATGGTGAATAGTTGAGCAAACTCCTTGTTTATAGGAGCAACTTTAACTATAATTGTGTATCACGCTTTCTATCAATTAATGAAGAAATAGTTGTTGTGTAATTGCTCTGCCAAATCATAACTAGCTAAAAAACCCAACCCTTTACATGAATCATAAAAAAAGATATTACGTTTGCATGGGATGACATTGTCAACATGATTTTAATGGTATCAAGGCTTACTTAATCCACATGTTTTGGTCCCTCCCCTCCTTTATCATTCACGACTCTTATATATCTCAACTACTTTTCATGCCTTAGGAGCCTTGCTTACTCAACATGATGCGACTCGGCGTGACCATGCCATTTATTATATTGAACGCACATTACTCTCTTATAAGTGCAATTACAGGGGTGAGCATATTGCAGTTGAGAGTGTGTATGTTTTTCTACCATGTTCGCTCTAAGGGGAATGTTAGGAAAAGTATCAGTGCTTCACATCAATAGTTTTTTATGAAACAATTGTAACCACTCGTGTAGATAGGTCATGGAAGAGATTCACATGGTGAATAGTTGAGAAAACTCCTTTTTTATAGGAGCAAATTTAACTATAATTGTGTATCGTGCTTTCTATCAATTAATGAAGAAATCATTGTTGTGTAATTGCTCTACCAAATCATAACTAGCTGAAAAACCCAACCCTTTACATGAATCATGAAAAAATATATTACATTTGCATGGGATGACATTATCAACATGCTTTTGATGATATCAAGGCTTATTTACTTAATCCACATGTTTTAGAACCTCTCGTTCCTAATCAGCTGCTACTCTTGTATATCTCAAGTACTTTTCATGCCTTAGGAGCCTTGCTTGCTTAACATGATGCGACTCAGCGCAAGCATGCCGTTATTATATTAAATGCACATTACTCTCTTATAAGTGCAATTATAGTTACATTGAAAAATTATGGCTTGGACTTATATTTATCACTGACAAGTTATGAAATTACATGATCAATATCGAGAACTATGTTATTACTAAAATTGATCTTATATGCTACTTTCTTTCTTAGACTCATTTATCCGAATGTTTAGCTCGTTGGGCTATGTTACTTACTGAATTTGATCTTAAATTTGTTCCACAAAAAATCATTAAGAGACAGGTAATTACAGATCAATTAGCTGAGGCTCCTATCAATGATCCTTTCCTTCTTTATAATAATTTTTGTGATGAATTCACTATTTATACCATTGAATTTGATATTTAGACCATGTTTTTTGACGACTCTCGGTGAGCTACTAGAGCCGAAGTTAGTTTTGTCTTTATCACACCACATGGTGAACCTATGCCCTTTTCTTACCAACTTGGTTTATCTCAGACAAACAATATTGTTGAGTACGAAGCCCTAATTTTAGGTTTATCTATTGCTCACACCCTTCCTATATGTCATCTTCAAATTATAAACGACTCCCAACTTATTGTTAATCAGGTCAATGACACATACCAAACAAAGGAAGATAAGATAATATAAGATAAATATATTAATGTCCAATGAATGGCCATAAAGTAGGTCAAAGATAATGCAAATAACATCGTGAGAAAATATAAAATAGGAGAACCAAAAGGTTCTCGAGAAATAAAAGTACAAATCCAAAGAAGCTGGAAGATCCAGAAAGAGCAAACCCCTGAACCCAAAACTAGGGTAAGAAATGTAAACAAGAATAAGGAATGGGGAGATGACCAAATAAGACAACTAGGGAGAAATAGTGAAGAAATTATATCAGGGAATGGTGTATCCATCTCTCTTAACATTCGAAACCATCTAGAAGAAACTCTAGATGGAATGAGGACCAGACGAAGAGGCGGTAGAGTGTAGAGGATTCCTACAATGTTATTTTCTGGACACTGTACTATATCTCAAAGGCCTAATAGGTCAAGTCTGTCTCTTGGTGTAGGACCTGGTATGTGACTCTCTAAGATGGATCGGGGAATTGTGGATGGTCTCCCTGGGCCAAAAAATCTAGAATAAGAAGTGAAGTTGGTCTCACCTTGGCACTTAATGCCTCTCATTGGAGGTAGCAATGTGAAGAAGGAAGTGATACTCTAGGAAAAATCATGTTCAAAATGTGGATGAAGAGTGTGCTCACGAAGCCTTAGTGTAAGTGTAAAGCCAAGAACTTTTGATCCTCATATCTGAAGAAGTCAGAAAGAGCACGTGCCCTCCTAAAATGGTAGCAGAACCTTCCCTATGATCTCATAGTAAATGGGGCAATGAAAGATGAAGTGTGTCACCTTCTCAATCTCTTAGAGACTACAAAACTGACAAATCTTATCTGAATGATCAAGGTGGTGATCCATATCACACCAGAGTTTGTGAGAACCTACTTTGTGCTGGCCGAGGGGGATGTGAAGGGGATGTATTTAGTGACGTAAGGTATAATGAGGAAAGATAATGATATGATCACTCAACTCCAAAAAGTGCTCAACATAAAATGCCATTTTAGGGTGTAACCCTCCATGAGGGTTCAACCAAGTGGTTTGGATGAATTGTTTGTAAATATCTTTTCCAATTGATCATGTTCATCACCTATTTGGTAGGTAAAGGATGGCCTAGTGCATCCACGGAATAAAGAA
Source organism: Taxus chinensis (assembly GCA_019776745.2). Taxonomy (NCBI): domain Eukaryota; kingdom Viridiplantae; phylum Streptophyta; class Pinopsida; order Cupressales; family Taxaceae; genus Taxus; species Taxus chinensis. The sequence goes on along the minus strand of CM034152.1, from coordinate 198,680,503 downwards.
AAGGAGGAAGATAATCTGTCAAAATACCCACTATTCCCAAGGGAGTGGAAACCTTGACATACCAACAATGACCTAAGTGAGAGGAATTAGAAAGAACAATAGTCTCTAATAAGTAATATGTCAAGTATGGGTACCTGTCCCTCCCCTCAACGGAGTCAGCGAAGCCACAAATGTGGTGTACGAAAGATATCAGGTCAAATATGGTCACTAATCTGAAAGGGTAGGCTTCAAACTCAGCCAAAATAATGTGTTGGGGGATAGTTGGCTTACACCTAATAAAACAGTGAAGGAGAAGTATTTGGACTCTCTTGGTAGAAGCCCAGTTAGTCTTTAATAAAGAGGCCCCCTAAGTAATATATCTGTAAAGGACAGTGGGTCTGATGAGTAGTCCATGAGGGACATTTTAGAGGAGATGTACTGGAAGTGGTGGCGAAAGCACTGTCTCTCAAGGCGGGATAAGGATACATGACCCTTATTGAGATGAGGTTGAAGGGATTGTCTCAAAATAAAATACGTACTAGAGAACTGAACAACCAAGTAGGTATATGTGTTAGTGATCTCGATCTCCTCACCCTTAAAATAGAAGTGGAGGTGTGAGGTCTTTAGACCATTGAAGACCATAACCTTGGTTTTACTCAGGTTAACCGTCAACTGTTGAAGATCACAGAATAAGGCTAAAGCATTCAAATGTCTCTATAGACCCTCTAAAGAGGAGGCCAGGAGGACCACATCATTAACAAATAAAAAGATGGATATGAGAACCTGGTGAAGGAGGCACCCATCACTATCATGAATACAATCATGGACAAAGGACTCAAGCTCATCAATGCATATTCCAAAAAGACTTGAGGATAGGGGACACCTTTATTTGACCTAAATAGTACTCCTGATGAAATCTAACTCCCCATGAGTTGTGCAGAGGTGACCCAAAATAGTCTCATACAGACACATGATGGCAGTGAGAAAGGTATGGAAAATTCCAATATTTTTGAGTCTCTGAATAAGTTTCACATGCGAAATTGAGTCAAAATATTTTAGAAAGTTTACAAAGCAACAATAGATTTTTGACAAGTCATGATGTGCCTCCTTAATGATATCCTAGAGAGTAAAAATATGATCACTAGTCTGGTAATCAAGACAAAACTTTTCTTGCCCTTGGCTTTGAGTTTCCTATGATCTAGCTCCTCGACAAGTTGCATATGAAGGACAATAACTTAAAGTTTGGAGAATGTATGACCCACCATAATTGTCTTATAGTTGTTGGGATTTGAGCTGGGGCCCAATTTGTGGATCCAATGGATGGTATGATGTGACCAAGTTGGCAGTAAACCATGACATACTAAATGGTTGAAGAGGTCAGTCAAAAAGTAACCAAGCACCCAAATACCACACTTGAAGAATTCTGCTTAGAACCCTTCCTCATTCATTTCTTTGCTACTATTCATCACTCTAACTAACTCTCTGATATTTCTATATGTGAATAAGTGGTAGGAAGATGGTGGATTATCAACCCGGATATGCGGTTGTCCAAGAATATCATAAAAATTATAAGTGTGAGAGAACATGGATCTAGGGATAAGCTTTGAGGGAAGAGGAGAATGAAGAGGAAAAATGGTACGCTAAAAATCCTTAGAAGAGCACTGGAGAGACACACATAAAGTTTGTCTACGTTGGGAGATATAGAGACATTTTTTACGGTGGAGGAGACAACTGTAGGAGGTTTTTAAGGTGGGATATGAGGGATGATCCTAGGTAAAAGCGTGTCATAATTGGTGGTGTAGGGATTTTCACTCGTCATCATACCACTTTTTCATAGGGTGAATTTTTTGTTGGTGGGTAGTGAAGGAAGATCGGGTGGAGTTAGGGAAGAACATGAGGGCATCTTCCCAAATGATGGAAGAGAGTTAAGCATACTTGGTAGAGACACTATCCAAAGAAAATAATTGAGACTTAAATGGGAGAAGTTTCCAAATGTGGGAGTAAAAGGTGTCCATATCGCCTTTTTCAAACTGAAAAGTGGCACGAGGAAGGTCATGAAGGGGAATGGTGACAGGAAGGGGAATGCCAACACAAAGGGATAAAGAGAGAAGAGCACGATCAACAAGGGGAATGGGGAAATAGAGAAATGACCGATAAGTGAGGAGTTCTGGCTATAGAAAGGATGTAATCCACCACACTCGCACTCCCACCATGAGGTCGACAAGTGAAGAAATGAGATTCAAGAAAACATGCAATCTCATTGAGAAACAATAACTCATATGATTCAACAAGCTGCAGAAGGTGCCAACCATAAGTTGTGAGGGGCCCCAAATCATCCTTTGAATTCCTATGTAAGACAAATGTTTCTAGATCCACCACTTAAGTACAGAACATTTTCTTTGTGTGATCATAGAGAGGAACCTAAAAGGTTTTGGTGTTGGTGTTAAAATCAACCAGAAGAATAACTTCCCCAACCATTGAGTACTGAGCAATATTGCCATATAAGTCGATAAAAGGGTCATCAACAAGACCATTATGGATGGCATACATGGAGGAGGCAAGAGGGAAGTAACAAACAACAATATAGATAACCCTAGAATGATGGGCCACACCTCGAATGTAGACCCATATGAACCTAATAAACTTATCTTTGGTGACCAAAGAAATCCTACTCTAGATGAAGTCTCAATAAAAACAAGCTGCACCTCTTGAAAATATGACACCACATGTATTCCTAGTCTCTTTCCTACAAATAAAGAACCACTGACATCTCGTGATACCAGGGAGAGGCCACATAGGACTCTTATGGGTCTTCATAATGAAGAGGATTCCCATGAATCCAAGAGCATCGTGAATAAGTCCAGGTGAAGAGAAAAAAAGATCCATTACTATTCCAACACCTAATAGACATGCATGTGGTTGTTGCCTCTCCCACCTGGCTTGTCATTTGGATATCCCAGATCGAGACTCCCATCTAAGAGGTAAAATATCTTTGATTACCGCATGAAGCTTCTTAATAATTTCCCACTTCCCAACCTTTCGTGCTGCCATAACTAGTTCCCTAGAGCATTTCAGCTCTACTACCTATGACTGGGTAAGATCTTCATCAAGGAAGATCTTATTAGGAAGAGAATATAATATTTTTTGGCCCTAAGAGCCCTGAGTTTATATGCTACTGATTTAAACTAAAGGAAGAGGGTAAACTTATATCCTAACCAAACATGATCTCGATTAATATCATAGATACCCAAAGTATCGCTGATGAATGGATTCTTAACCATTAAAGGGTCATGTGACAATTGGGGTGAGGGGATCCTCTGTACCTTAAGGATTAACTCACGTTCACACCTACTGTGTTCCTCCCCTAGTTTGGCTTGGAAAATCTCTTCAACAACAACCATAGGTGGGGGAGTGTTGTCCTTACCACTAATCACCTATGCCCATGATTGAATATGTGATTATGTTTCCTATTTGAAGAGAAACTCATACCATATCATACAATTGTTATCAACATCCTCATCACATTCAATTCACACACCATTATTGTTGTTCCCCATAAGTACAATCAACACACTGATGTCATGGCCAACGCCACCTCTCTTATTCCTCTAGATATTACTGACAACCACACTGCATTCATCATTTGTTTTATCCCTCCATCAACTCTTGTAGCATATATAACCTACAAGTTCTTATTTTTACCCGTAGTGCTGACAATCTAGAATGGTATACATACATACATACACACACACACACACACACACACACACACACACACACACACACACACACACACACACACACACACACACACACATATGTATGTATGTATATAAATATGAAACTTTCTCTATCGATAGACCTTAACGGATAACCTATCCTCGCATGAGGCATGATGACTATATTGTGATGCCACACAATATGTCATTGTTCACGATTCTTTATTTAAACATGCTCTTAATTGTAATCTCTTTCAGTACCCAGGACTGAACGACATCCCACTTGTTTTATCTCAGATACATGATTGTATATGTGGTGGACACTTTAGTGGCAAAGCTATGGCCCAAAAACTTCTATGACAGAGGTACTATTGGCCTACTATGGAACGAGATTGCTTAGAATATGCTAAATGATGCGATAAATGCCAACATCATAAAAATCTTTGTTAAACACCAACACATGACTTACAAGCTATTGCATCACCATCGACTTTCTCATTGTGGGGCTTTTATCTCATTGGCAAGGTAACTCCTAAATCAGCTGAAGGACACAAATTTATAATAATTGTTACTTAATACTTTACTTAATGGGTTGAGGATACTCTACACACCACTACTGGTGCAAATATTTGCATATTTTTCAATACACATATCATAACCCACTTCGAGGTTCCTTCCACGATTGTGACTGACAATGGTTCATCTTTCAAAAATCGCGATGTCAAATTTTTTTGTGCTAAATATAAAATCAAACAAACAGTTTCTACCCCTTATTATCCTTAAGATAATGGCCAAGCAAAGGTCACTAATAAAACAATCATTACAATTTATTGTAAAATTGTTTATAGATGTGGTGATGATTGGCATAATTAAATGTTATACACCATTTGGGCCTACCATACAAATGTGTGTACCCCCACCAATGCCACATAATTTTCTCTTATGTGTGGTACTGAAGCAATCATTCCTTTGGAACTTGAAATCCCATCTTTACGCATCTCTCTTAAAAATATCCTCTAAGAAAATTAATGTTGGGAATGACACCTACATGAACTAGAAATGCTTGATTCTCATTGTGTATAGGCTTTAGAGCACCTTTACACTTACCATACATGCATATCATATGAAGGAAAAAACGCAAGAATTTAATATTAGCGATTTAGAGCTAAAAGAAAATCAAAATAACACTAATGTAGAGCCTTCTCTAAAAGGCAAATTTAAACATAATTGGGTTGACCCATATGTTGTTACCAAGAAAATTGGCTAGGGTGTCCATCACCTCGTAAACCTCATGGGAAAGCATCTTAAAAATATAATGAATGTTGTGCAACTTAAGGATTAAGTAATAATATGCCTAGCCACAATATTTTCCATGTAATTGGGGGTATATTACTCTCCCTTTGCTACCTGATGATGCACTCTTGTTCTAGGTTCAAACACGATCGTTGAGGGCACACTTGCCTACATGGACCTCACTTTGCACACATACACTAGGGGAAACCTTACTCCCCTCTCCCAGTCATTGTATTTCATATTCTAATAAATAAAAATCATTCAAATATTTTTAAAAATTCAAAAATACTAGCTTAGATATTGATTAGAGGTACTCTTGCTTGTTCACACTATTCTATGTTGTTTATCATGTTAATTGTATTCATAGTATGCTCTATCCTTTTTCCATACACACATGCACGTTCACATGGTACTTTCTAAGTTGATGATCGCATATTACTTACACATATCTATATATGCAACATGGATGATGCTTGGTGCAATATGCTATTACTAGTCTCACAGTGAGGCTCCTAGAGGTATCCACCTTTCATACAGTAAAGGTGTCTATTCAGGTTTTATTTTTGCAATAGCTACTATTCTTCATTCGTATTATATACATGCCTTGACATACTTTTTGAATCTTTCTAAGTCACCTTGTCTAATCAACCTGCTTCATGTTGCAAAAATTTGTCTTGCATTTTCCTATTTTGCTTTCATGGTTGTCTGTTGACATTATGTTATCATTGTTTTTCCTAAGTATTTACAAGCTTTTCCCCTTTGTCTTATGTACACACTTGTCCTGCTTTTGGCCTACAATTTGCCTCGATTGTACTTGCGACTTCGTTCATTGGTGTCCCATATTTGAAACCCTCTTTTTGTGGTCTACATTAGTCTATCTTTGTGTTTCGGGTTTCAAATTGCAATTTACATGTAAATTGTAAGATTGAAACTTGATCCCCGAAACCCGAAATTTCCCATGCATTTTGTATTTTGTTTCAATTTACAATTTGCATGTGTGCAAATTGTTTCAAACCAAAACCGGATTCCCTAAAAATACAAATAAATCAATACATTTCAGGGTTTCGGTTCTCATTTGCAATTTGTAAATGCGAATTGTACAAATTGAAACCTGATCAACTTGAAAAATGTGGTCAACCACCGATGTCTGTCAGTGCATTAATGTCACCCACTCGCACGTGTCACCTATGTAATTAATTCGCCCTTTACTATTTATAGTCGGATTTCCACGTCATTTTTCCTTGTCCGATTGCACGCTCTGACTTGCTGACAACCTTCTAACTTCATACCATACTTTTTCTTGATTTCTCGGTCATTTTTCATGATTTCTCCTTTGACCCATCAAATTTTTAGGTAAGATCTTATGTTCTAATGATTTTTACAAGATTTTTTATGTCAATTATTATGAGGCATTTTTTCCACATTTTTGAGGTATTTAGGGTTTTCTTGTTTAGTTTCATTATTTTGGCATGTCTTAAACAGGGTTTTCTTTTCATTTTGTTTATCTTCCTTGTGTCGTCCTTTTTCTACTTGTTTGATCATTGTTGATGGGAAAAACAAACCTTCCATATTTTCTTAATGTTTTCCCAAAAAATGAAGGAACGGACACCATATTTTCATCATGAATTACAATTGCAAGTCAAAGCGGATTCAGATTTCATTGTTTTACAACAAGTGATAGTTCCGCCAAGTCTCATTTCATGGTTGTATTACACCTTATGGCACCAAGACTAAGTTGCATTAAGTCTAAGATCCACCCTTTGGGGCGTCCTGGCAGTTTCCATTGGGGATCAAGGACATCAAGATCTTCCGCCAAGAAAGTCAGATAGTTGGGATGGTTGTTATTACAATTCCCTTACCTTCACCAAGACCATAGTAGAGAAGTTGGAGGTTGCTTTGCACAAGGTCTGAGATTCAGTTCCCTTGCCTACTTCAGGGGGTTACATAGGTTGCATTTCAGGACCTAACTTCCGCCAACCATAGTTTTATGTGTTTCTAAGGACATTTTTAGAGTTCCATTTTTTTCAAGTTCTCCCCAAAGATCTTATGACAAATCTTCATCAAAAGGCAAGGGAAAAATGAAATACAGTTTCCACGGGGTGGCTCCCCCTTCAAGTATCACATCAGACTTTGATAACATTGGAGACACCGATCTTGGTCATATTGACCTACCTGAGTTTTGGGACATAATCAAAACTCCATCCAAGTCTGCTTGGATCAAAAGCATTCTATGAATAGTGGTATAGCCCTGGACAGCTGCTTTCCCACCTTCTATGTAGTGCCCAAAATTCGTATACACATGGAAGCCTCACACTATGATTCTAAATCGCAGATAGTCAAATACTAAGATGAAACAATAGTAATCATATTGGATACTGACTACCATGAGGATTTATTCAATCTTCCTAATGTTGAGGGTTATGCATCAATCTAGCATAAAATGTCTCTAGAGTATTGGATTGGTAATTATTATACTTATATCAAGATTCTTAACAAAATATACTTGGTGAAGTCAAAGCTAACGGTAACCAAGTTTCCAAAAATTGTTCCCCGTTCAGACTTTATTGAGGAAGTTAATGAGCTGATTAATTTGCTGAGAAAAGTTGTGGGCCTTCCTTCTTCTATGTATTTTCAAGAGTGGATGTATCAATACATCTCTAATGTTTGCAATAATACCTCTCTCATCTGATGGGTTAAGCATATCAATGATGCCTTGCACTCTCAATTGCTAGAAGTTCTAACCACATGGAACTTCTATATAACTTCCTATCTCGTATATATTGCAACAGGGATGAGAAATTACATAGGGTTAACATCTATTGGTTTAAGGAACCAAGCGCTAAAAATATATGGTTTTTACCCCTAATTGATGATGAAGGAAGGACCAAATTTTTTTAGAAGAGTGAACATGCTTTCTTCTATGCTATTATGTGTATATTTAATAGATACTTGTACAATTGCCAGATCACATATAGTTCTTGGAATGTGATCAGAATCTTGGGATGCATCTTCTTGCAGTTCCCAACCTTCATGTAGTTCAAAGTAGGAGGATTTTCTGGTGCCCTTTACAAACTTCCAAGGTTCTTTACTGAAAAATGGGTTTTGATAGAGTTAGTTAGGCAATTGCTCTACCTGCACAAGTATCAACACAACAAGCATAAGGCAGGAGTTCAATTCCCTGTGACATTAAGTCGATACGTATGTGTGTCATCCTACAGGGCCAAAAATTTCTAGGTAGAGATGCAATAGATGAAAATCAAGACCTTCCAACCACAAATTATTTTTGATTTATGGGGTGTTGTAGGAAAAATTAGGCCAGCTGGTGTTCACATACCGTAATTGGAAGATATATGGATTGATTGTAGAGACGAGGTGGCTATAAGAGAAAAGGATTATTGTAGATTGAATTTTGATGAAGTAGCCAAATACGGTATCACAGATGTTCCTTGAAGGCCTCCATGATGATGAGGAAGTCCTAGACCCCACTATTACACTCAAATGAATATAAAGGATCAACCACTAACCACAATCAATTGGTCACTTTAGGAATGCACAATCTCTAAGGAGCACGCTTGGAGCATCCTCAAATGCACCCACCAGTGGCTAATTTCATTGGGAATTCCACCCAAGGATTTGAAACATGCCCCTACTACCACAAATCAAGTACAACCAATGGTGGGCCAGCCTACTACTACAAAAGAAGAAAGGCTTACTCCTAAGCCTTGCAAAATCAAGTTTGTAAGTAAGGGCGATGTACCTTATTCTTCTTGCTTCCTTCTACAGAAGTAATTGATTTGAGTATTTCCCCATCTCTTACCACCCAAGTGTTATAGTCTCCCCTTTCACCTCCTCTTCCTTCTTCTCCATTTTAAGTTCATTATCCTCTTCCACCTTTCACACTACCTCTACTCACAGTTTCTATTCCTTCTCCTTACACTTCCACTTTTCCCATCTTTTCCACCTCCTCTCCTTCCATGGCCCGAGTATTTTCTTCCCTTCATTCTCTTTCATCTAGGGATAGTTTGGCTTTGAGTTCTCCTTTAAGGAACCCTCTTCCCCAAATTTATCTTCCCACTTCCCCTCTTATCACCCTTCCCGTTTCATCCATACATGCATCCATCTTATCCATTCCTCCTCCGTAGGTTATTCCTTCCTTGCCACTCGTTGCCATTATGGAAAATTTTCCTTCATCACCCATTATTTCTACCCCTGTGGTTTTATTTCCCTTGTTATCCTCTCAACATATGATATCTTCTTCCACTCCTTCTTGGCTAAACAAGAAAACCCCAAAGAAGAAGAAGGTATCTATTGTTGATGACTTTTATCTCAACACTCTGGATGTATCTCCTTGACGCTAGTCAAAGAAGCTGAAAACCATTTCTCATCTATCAGTTGATCAATCAAGGGAGAGGTTTGTTGCTATCACAACATTTGCTGTAGATAAATCTAAAGAAGATATCACAACAAAAGATTATCATATTTCCAAAATCTCCTTGGGAAAATCTACTCATGAAGGAGCCAAACAGGATGTCCAAATTATCATTGACAACCTTCTAGAGAAAATTGATAAATATAAGTTTACCAAGGATAAGATAAAGAATAAAGTAACACAAATGATGACTATCCTTTATAAGATCACACATACCACTCATTCTACCACCCTTGCAATCTCAAAAAGCTTTGACACCACTTCCTTCTCCACAATGGAAAAAAATGGTCAACAAGGGTGAGAAATCAGGGCTTGGATAGATCGTCTGATTCAAGAAGGAGAATAGGTGATCAAAGATGTCGTGGGCATGCACAATGATCTTGAGACAAAAGGATACACGGACTAAGATGTGCATTATTTTGGGGGATGAATGTCTTAATTGGGAGCTTACTTTGGAAATGTGGAAGGAATTAGGAAAAATGAATCATGATCTTCTTGTAAGTAAAGGGGTCATTGATGCCTCTTCTAAGCTATTCAAATATTTTGAGGCCATTGAATTCTATATTCAAATGCTCATGGAAGTGACCCAGAAATTGGTCGATGTAAGGAATGAAGGAATTTACATCGTCGATGATATCATTGATGAACGTCGTTGATACTCACCCTTTAATTATCTCATGATTGTCAGTCCAGTGCGATGTCCATGGCTATTTGCAACAAAGAGAATGATTGAAACCATGATCAACATGTATTCACTATTGAGTTTAGTTAAATACTACTTCTAAATATAATTAAATAACAAATCCTATTATTAAATCACAGATTACTAAATTCAGAATCAAAATGTTGAAAATGAAGAAATTCTGGTAATTTAAACAAATGTTGGATAAAAAAAAATTAACAAACAAGAAGCACTCCCTTCACATTGGGGAGGAGTGGCCCTTTCTCCTTCCCTCTGATCTGTCTTAGTAATGCAAATCAAACAAGTCAATTAAACCCAGAATCATGCACTGTATTGAATAAAATAAGGTTCTTCAACAAAAACCAACTAACTAACTTGCAATTCTACTACAAATTCCCTTTTATATCAAGAGCATTCCTTGTCACTCTAGAAGAGGAAAAATTATTTGCAATAACTACTACTTAACTAAAATATCTCTATGACAACTACAACTCATCAAAGAGTCACAACTATGAAAGAACAAGTGCATGAAACACTTAGATTAGATTTCATCTTGCTAACTCCGACTGGAATCCTTGATTAACTCTTAGTTGAGATGATTTAATGATTCTAGAATATGTCAAATATCATGCATTGAATCCCTACAATAATGGTGACTACAAATTGTTCTGTTCCTTTGTTCGACGTCTCTAATCAAACTAGATGTTAATTTGGGATTACATAATCCTCATAAGTCACATGATGTCTAGATGATAGTCCACATTCAATGCTCTTTTCACTATGTCAACTTGTGTGCTGGCTAAAACAACTCACCTCCTTGTCATATGAGTCATTTGCTTTCTTCATATGATTCTTATGCTTTCGTAGCACCGCAAGTCTTGTGCTAATGTGTGGGTGATTCCTGTGTTCCACAATGAGTCCTACGCTAATGCACAAGTGAGTCTTGTGCCAATGCATGGGTGAGTCATGCACAAATTTGTGAGTGAGCCTTGCGATGGGTCATGTGTGAGTCTTGCGTTGGGATTTAGATATGTTCTTCAACCATATTGTTAACACATATAAGATTCATTTAAACTCATTTGAAGAAGCATAGATAAGATGAAAATGAATATGGTTTATGTACATAACTTCCTTTCAAATATATATAAATTATTAATTGCTAAATGATAATATCAGTCTTAGTAGAAAATGATGACACAAAAAATGGGGGTTTACATAGGAATTAGCAGGGCTCATCACTCCCCCACACTTAAGGGTTAGCAGGTCCTCCTGTTATAAGGTTTTTATTCAGGGCCTCAACAATTCGTGTATAATTATACTCATTTGTAAAAGTGATCCATGTTTCATCTTGTTTGGTATTAGAAAACCTGAAGAACTTGATCACTGTCTCCCTCTAAGTTTTGTATATTTGAACAGGATAATCCTGTGTGGTGTTCCATCTTGACACTAGGGCTAATATCAATGGTGGTCGAAATCTCATACCAATCCATTTATCTTGTATTTATAGCATAATTTTGCATAGATCATTTGCTCTTTTAAACGACCACTAGAGGTTGGTTGGGGAAATAACCTCTTTCTTCTTTCAGACCTCTGGAAGTAATCCATACTGTAGTTGACAAACAAGAAAATTCATGTTAGAGTTTAGGAGTACATACTCCTAGAAATCTGAGACAAAATTTGAGATATTTTATTTGTACTTATCCACAAGCTGTAAATAATAAATATGGGATTGATATATCCTAAAGAATCTGATTGGAATTGGGAGATCATGCCTCATCAAGAGGCCTATATTAATTTCGTCTCTCACATATTCCCCTCTTTGCCCACGCCATATAGATTGATGTCTTAAAGTGGAAACAAAATATCTCAATTGCACTTCTCCTACATATAAATTGATTGGTATTTCCACCTGCTCAGGGAGAAGAAACTTGATGACATAAAATTCACATAAAAAATTCTTACCACCTGTATTAGCTACTACATAGGCTCCCAAAAATTTCTTATCATTTTCAAACTCTATGGACTCGGTGGAACAAACTTTGGAAACTTACCACTTGAAGAACTTGTCTTTCAAGAATAATGCATAAAAGTTATAAGGTGCCCTACAAACAAGGGCTTGGTCATATAACCTCTAGAGAAAAACATTTTATCATGAAGTACCTTATTTTCCTCTTTTAACATTTTGTTCTCTTCTACCACTCCTATGAGATCATAACACTCTTTCATCCATTTTACCATATCTTTCAACACAATGATTTGGGGATATACAAAGTTTCCTTCCTATCTCTTCAGTTATAGACTAAAGGCACTGAATTATTTGTTCTCTCTCCTTAATTAACTAAAATGAGACTAATCCTAGTTAATCTAAATAGGAGGACTAAAACATTGTATAAATGCAGTAAATAACATAAAGTAGATGTAAATGAATATGATAAGTAAAATGAAACCCTAGATGTGTAAGAGAATAGGGAGACGTGACTTAGTTGATTGGTGTAGATGGTCACACAATGTCGCATGTCTAAAAAATAAAATATGAAAGTACAGATGAACACTCAAGGACCTTGCAAAGGGTAGATTTAGAGGATTTGAAGTGACTGGGGCGTCTGGGAGTGCACTCAGTCACCTCGAGGTCTGTAATCTAGGTGTTCTAAACACTGTAAATGCTCAAAACCTGCAAGTGGTATGGTTGCAAGTTAGTTCTGAACCCTCCCTATTTGTCGCGTTGGATCTGTTGGCTGAGCTGGAAAATGACCTGTAATGCAAAGAGAAATATCAAACCCTAGAAAAATAAAAGATGCATATGAATGGGTCAGACTGACCTCAACTACCAAACTCATGGTCTTATCACTGAGTGTTGCACTACATTTCAGACCCAAAATTAGTTATGGTGTGTGTGCATGCATGTCGTGCCCTAGGCGTTCTCATGCTAGTCGCACTTTATGAAGTAGTGAGCAATAATAACTATAGAAAATGTAAATAACATGTGTGCATGGAATAGAATAGAATCCCTCCCCTATGAAGTGTGTGTGATGCAAATCTCCTAGCCTTAATGCATGCCACTATGTGGATGCAAGTGATGCAATGGATGCAACTCTATGGAGTTATAGTAGTGTTTAATGTTGTGATCTAGGACCCTCATTATGGTATTATAACTTTATATTTATAGGGCTTTCAAGCTTAATTTTGTAATTAATCCTGACAAGGCCGACTAGAAAAAGATAAAGATGACCAACAACTAGAAATGACCCAAAAAGGAGTGAAATGAACTTTGTAGAGGGCACCTAAAGTGGGACTGGGGTGCCCCAGTACATAGCCGAATTAGTTATGGCGTGTGTGCATGCATGTCGTGCCCTAGGCGTTCTCATGCTAGTCGCACTTTATGAAGTAGTGAGCAATAATAACTATAGAAAATGTAAATAACATGTGTGCATGGAATAGAATAGAATCCCTCCCCTATGAAGTGTGTGTGATGCAAATCTCCTAGCCTTGATGTATGCCACTATGTGGATGCAAGTGATGCAATGGATGTAACTCTAGATGGAGTTATAGTAGTGTTTAATGTTGTGATCTAGGACCCTCATTATGGTCTTATAACTTTATATTTATAGGGATTTCAAGCTTAATTTTGTAATTAATCCTGACAAGGCCGACTGAGAAAAAGATAAAGATGACCAACAACTAGAAATGACCCAAAAAGGAGTGAAATGAGGTTTGTATAGATCAGGGCACCTAAAGTGGGACTAGGGTGCCCCAGTACAAGCCGAGGCACCCTGATTTAGGGCTAGAATGTCGGGGGCAATTGTGAAATGGGTGGATAAGTGTAATAAAATATGTGGGAATGACGAAGTAAAATATAAAACAAAGACGACCAAAAGGTGGGATTAATTAGTACTTTGTATATTTGAGAACCTTATAAATAGTAGTATAAGACTGAGCCAAATTATGTGTAAAGTGTATAATTTTGTGTCTACAATTTTCCCCCACTTTATTTTGGTGAGCAAAAATCCCAGTAACATAAAGTAGATAGAGATGTGTACCTAATATCCATGTAGAGTGTAGAAGAATACATGCCGATGGACTAAAATCAAGCGTGGAATGACAAAAAGAAAAATTTGGAGGAACGTGGATTCTAAAGATGAAAAATGAACATAAAAAGTGATAAGAGTGAACCTATGATGAAACCTGTGTGTAGTTGTTGCGGTGTGTAATGTTTCTGCATGGTTAGTATGACAATTATCGTCGCAGTGTGTTGTCATTGTTGCCCCCAATTTGACTACTTTTTCCTCATACAACAGACCTGCAAGGAGGAAACGATCAAGTAGTAAAATATGTATGTATGTAAAAAAGGTTGTGTAAAATATGCATGTGTAAAGTACAGAAATGTAAAATATTCTATAAGAAAGTGTAAATGGAACATGTGTACCTGAAGGGGGGTTGAGAAAAAGGGGGTAGAAGGATATCCTACACCGTCGTGAGTTTTTTGGAAATCTCACGCTACCTTGGTTGAAGAAGTGTAGGGAGGAAATGCTCTGTGTCCTCCAACTCTAATTACTTTTGTTGAAATTTGTTAAAGAGATCTCTGTATTTTCCTATTTTTATGGGTGATCTGACGCCACTAAATAGAGAAATGTAGAGAGACACACCCACTATAACCCCTGAGCCTGTAACCGCTCTACAAAATTACCAAAGGACACCATGTCCTATTAAGGCCGCTGTGTATGGAGTTCATAGACTGGTCTGAACTCACTCGATGTGTCTGAACCGGTGTAAATACGTTGTGTTAATAGAAAACCCACAATGATGCCCCCCTCTTTTGGGGTGCATGCGATGACCCTAGAAGGATAATGCGGCCCCGAAATAGGACCAACCATACTTTGACCTATAGAACTCTGCCCTACAGGGGGTAAGGGAAGCACTTAGTAGATACCAAGGCGTGCAAAAAAGGGGATGGCTTGCCAATACGAATGTTAGTCCAAAAACACATGCATGTAATAAGACAAGTGAAAAATACACAGACAATGTAGAAACTACCAAACAAAGTAGTGTAAATACGTAAAAAAACAAGTATAACTCACAAAGCAGTTTTCAAACATGGTACATCACTCACGATGTTGCAAACACGCAAGGCCATCAAGGCCACAAATAATAAATAAGTGTGCACATAAGGAAAGGGAAAAACCCACATACAATAACAAATAATGGAAGACATGTAGAAACAAACAAGTAGTCATGGAAACATGCAAACAGACATAATAAGTGTTACACATGGAACACATGTTAGAATGATAACCATTATATTAAAGCGTGTATGAACAAGTATTATAAGATGCTAAGTAAAAAATGAAACAGTAACACCTATATGAGATGAATATTGATGCCCCCAACGACCAATATAGTAAGGGTGGAAGGCAAACATGCATGCCGTGTGAAGAGTCCTGTATCTGTGATCGCACTAGATAAAGGTGTGAACGTGCATGTGTGTATGATAATGACATATAAGAAAGAAAGTTAACATGTGTAATAAAGTGATCATGTAAAACAATAGTAAGCAAGAGTAAATGCTACCAAGACAATGCAGTATGTTGTGGATGGATGGAATGGAATGAAAGATGGAATGATAGGAGCAACATGTCCCCCAAGTGAATAGAAGTGGATGTAATGAGGTTCATTTTGTTTTCCCCCTCAACAGTCAAGACTGAATCGTATACGAGAGTGTGTCATTGGGAAATGGTCGAGTAGTGTTGGTTGTGTCTAGCGCACTGTGGTGAATGTGTATGTGTAGTGGCGATGAAATGCGACATGGGTAGAAGATATGCATGGACCCTATAGCATAAGTGTATACCACGACTTGGTAGAATAGATGAGTGATGATTTATCCCTAAGCGTATATCACTATGGGATGAACGGTAGTAAGTGGTGATGAAGTATGTGATTGTATAGTGGATGTGCGTTAACCATATAACCGAGGCATATATCACAACTTGTTGAATGGGTGAGTGATGATTTATCCCTAAGCATATATCACTACACGATGGAAGAAGAAGGTGACGATTTATCCTATAGCATATGTCACTACGAGATGGGTGATGAGGGTGTAGGAAGCGTATATGAGTATGTGGTGGATAATGGAAGATCGTGAGTTAACGGTAGGCGTAGACCACTACGTGATGAATGAGAATGCGGTGGTGATTTAGCTTAAAGCGTATACCACTAAGTGATGAGTAGAATAAATGATGATGTAATAGAATGACTTGGAATAGGATAATAGAATATGTAATGATAGGATGTAAGAGGATAATGAGAAATTGATTAAAAGAGTGGTGATTTAACCTAAGGTGTATACCACTACATGATAATTGAAGGCATGATAATCTAATGGAATAATTTTGGAATGGAAAAAAAGGATAATGCAAGAGGATGATATAAAATGATATGATAGAATGTGATGGTATAAGGTAGAATGGATGAAGGGAGTGGTGATTTAACCTAAGGTGTATACCACTATGGTATGTGATGATGAGTGTGTGTGACGATATAGCCTAGAGCATTGGTCACTAGTCCGATGAATGTGGTATGATGACATGTCACATGTAGGTAAGGTCCATTTGATTAGTAAACCCTTGGCAACCAAGTATGGACCAAGGTATGTAGGAGATCTAGTGTAGCATATAGAATGGGATGTATAAGTTCAAAGTGGGTATGTAGGGTGAAACAATTGGCGTAGATAAAAAATAGAATATGTAAAGATGATGGATGAAATTGGACCCATAGATAGGATGGAATCTAGTGTAGTATATAATGGATAGGATGGATAGATGTGCTATTTGAATAAGGCAATGTAAGAAAGGGATGATGTGTGGATGATGTAAGATGTGGATAATATATGTAGTGATGGGATGCAAAACTAGATGTGAGTGAGATGACAACTAGTGTAGTATGCATAAGATAAATGATGTATGAATGATTAATAGATGAGGTATGCATAGGATAATGTAGGATATATAATAAGTATAGAAATGATAATGTAGGATTTGTGGTGTATGTGATAGAATGTACATATGTAGAACATATAGTGCAGTGTGTGAGGTTCAGTGTAATGGTAATCCCTCAACAGTCCAATGTGAGTCAAAGCACAAGTGTGCATCATCAGGTAACGAGGGAGCTACAACGCACGAGATAGAAGTGATGATGATACAAACAAAGTATATAGTGTAAGATTATATAAGTATGTGAGGATAGAGAAAGGGGGGGTAAGTATGTGTTGTGATAGGCCCCTTGATAGTAGTGTACGTGGGACTAGGTGAACTCATAAAGGAGATCGTCGTCCTCTGGATCAAAGTCAATTGAATCGGAATTGGAAACTTGCTAGGCTATAGTATGAGGTTGATCATGTAATGAGCCAATGAGAGAAAAATGATACATACCCATAGCATATTCTTCGTCAGTGAATGGGGGATGTGGGCAACTGTGTGCATGCCATCGAGTGTAGTTAGGTGAATAGCCAAGAAAGGAACTATTGCAAATAAAAATACAACCAAAAGACATTGGAAGATAAATATTAATGTGACTAGGGTCTAAGGTACCTCTGATGTAAGTAAGCCAAGAGTCCCCTAATGTGAGTGGAGAAGCACAAGGGGTAAGCAGGAGATAGACTAAAATATCAAAGACATGTAGGCCATACGTGACAGTGATAGTGACCAAACCATAATATAGGTGAGAGGCATGAGTAGAAGACTGAAGGTACTCAAAAGTAAAGCCAAAATGAGCTAGACCAATAGGAGAACATGTGGTTTCGTCGCATACGGGGTATAATGGAACATGGTCCTAATAAGATTTATGAATGAAAAGTGTACATGTAAAAAGGGTATGAGCTAATGGTGAAGATGAAGAAGGAAGGATATTGTGTATGGATGGAACAGACGGCTAATGTGGAAGAATAATGGTGGTAGGAGATAGTGTGGAGGGTATAACATCTAACAAACAAATAACACCCTCAAGTGGTGGTAAATGAGGCTGATCATCCATAGGTTGAAGTTCATCTATAGTGTCAATGCGAGGGATAGATATGCTAACATGAGGGCCATGGACACAATATTGGAATGGATCATGATCTTGGAAGATAACATACTCAATACACTTATGTAAGAATTTGATGCAACAGTGGACAGTAAAAGTAACAACTTGCATGGCGTGAAGCCAAGGTATACCTAACAAACAATTATATGAGATAAGAAAATCAATGACAAAGAAAACGATAGGGAGAGTCTTAGGACCTACAGTTAAAGGCAAGGTAGCGTGGCCTAGACATGGAAAAACAGAACCATCATAAGCAGAAAGTGAAATGGAAGAAGGGATAATGCCACGAGAAGATAAACCCAAGGCTTGGAGAAAGGACATAGGTCACAGGTTAAGCTCAGAGCCATTGTCAATAAGAGTACACTTGATAATAACATTGTAGATGCGAGACATGATGTAAAGTAGTGGATCATTGTCAAAGGGGTGAATGTCAGCAGGAGGATTGCCCCAGAATGCTATATACTGAGAAAAGGCCTTGGAAAATATGTCATACAAGGAATCTAGATGCATGTCAGCATAAACATTGGTAGTAGCAAAGAGGGTTTGAACACGGTGAAGCAAATCAGGGTGGGTAAGTAAGTTCTCAATGATAGAGATATTCATGATGGTGGAATGAAAAATCCCTAGAAGGTGGTAAAAAGAGATGACAGGTTAGCTAAAATGATTAACTAAAATGAGACTAATCCTAGTTAATCTAAATAGGAGGACTAAAATGATGTATAAATGCAATAAATAACATAAAGTATATGTAAATGAATATGCTAAGTATAATGAAACCCTAGATGTGTAAGATAATAGGGAGACGTGGCTTAGTTGATTGTTGTAGATGGTCACACATTGTCACAAGTCTAAGAATTAAATCTGGAAATGTAGATGAACACTCAAGGGCCCTGCGAAGGGCAGATCTAGAGGATCTGAAGTGACTGGGGCACCTGGGAGTGTATTGGGGTGCCCTGGTCTGAAATATAGGTGTTCTGAACACTGTAAATGCTCAAAACTTGAAACTGGTATGGTCACCAGTTGGTTTCAAACCTTCCCTATTTGTCACGCTGAATCTGTTGACTGAGATGGAAAATTACCTGTAATGCAAAGAGAAGTATCAAATGCTAGAAAAATAAAATATGCATATGAATGGGTCAGACTGACCTTAGCTGCTAGAATTATGGTCTTATCACTGAGCGCTGGACTACAATTCAGACCCAGATGTAGTTTTGGTGTGTGTGTGCATATCGTGCCCTAGGTGCTCGTGTTAGTCGCACTTTGTGAAGAAGTGAGCAATAATAACTATAGAAAATGTAAATAACATGTGTGCATAGAATAAAATAAAATCCCTCCCCCTATGAAGTGTGTATGATGTAGATCTCCTAGCCTTGATGCATGAAACTATGTGGATGCAACTGATGCAATGGATACAACTCTAGATGGAGTGATAATATTGTGTAATGTTGTGACCTAGGACCCTCATTATGGTCTTATAACTCTTTATATTTATAGGGCTCTCAAGCTTAATTTCGTAATTAATCCTGACAACGCCGACTGAGAAAAAGATAAAGATGACTAACAACTAGAAATGACCCAAAAAGTAATGAAAGGGGATTTGCATAGATCGGGGCACCCAAAGTGGGACCGGGGTGCTGGGGCACCCTAATTTAGGGATAGAATGTCGAGGCATTTTTTGAAATGGGTGCATAAGTACAATAAAATATGTGGGAATGATGAAATAAAATATAAAACAAAGATGGCCAAAAGGTGGGATTAATTAGTACTTTGTACACTTGAGAACCTTCTAAATAATAGTATAAGACTAGGCCAAGTTATATGTAAAGTGCATAATTTTATATCTACACTCCTCTACATTGTGTTGTAGTTGCTGGATGACTTCTTCTTTCTGTTCCAATGACTATTGGAGGTGTCAAATTTTTTGTTCCTTTTCTACCTGCAATCGAGAGAATTTTGCCTCCTTTTTTTGTAAGAGAAGTTGTAATTGGGAAATTCTTTCTTGAACTTGTTGTATCTCAAACATACCCTTAGAAATGGATAACACTTAGGGAAAAATGATATTAGAATCAACAGGTGAGCTAGGCTCACCTTCAAGCATGGTTGTTTTTCCTTTTTCATTTATGGGTGATTCTTCAACCATGATTAGTGTTTTATCAAATTTCAATTCAAAAACAAAGCCTTGAGGGGATACAAAGATAGGTGGAGAATCAAGAGGTGTTTAATGCAGGGATTACATGAAAGTTGTTGCCTCTTGTTCTTCCTGCAAAGGAATATTTTAAATTGATGCTCATCTATGGTATGGGTTGACCTGATGACCTAAGACATTTCCTTGGCCTCTCTGAGGTAGAGGGCCCTCTTTCTAGAACTAAAGAAGGTTCAAGGACATATTTATTTTGGAACTTGACCCACTTTTTAAGCCCATGACACTTCTTAATAAAATGATTCTTACAAATGAGGTGAATGAGGCCTTGGAATTTGAGATAAGAGGAACCCCATTGGAATTTCTCAGCAGTAGAGGAAATAGAGTCAAATAAAAATCGGGGAAGATTAACTTTTTTGTGGCATTTTGCTTGACCAGGACATAGGTGAATGAGGATTCTCAAAACAGGGCCTAAAATAACCTCATATTGACTGTCACATGTACACAAATTGATCACCTATTTTTCTACATTTGCCCATGGTTCAGGGAAAGTACCCCTTTTGATACCATAGCCTTTCCCTTATTATCAATAACCAATTCCAATTTCTCTTTCTTTCCAACAGAAAAATGTTTAATAATTTCAAAGTAGGGAGTCCTGAAATTAACTAGTTTCCCTTCCTTTGGAATACCAGAAATGTGACTAATTATAGAGGGGCTAAACAAGATTTTCTTACCTTTCACTTTTGATTGTCCCTCCTCAAAATTTGTTCTGAATTCCTCTGTCTTAATTGGGTTGAATTTGTCATATAAAAGGATGAAATCCAACCATACTACTTTCTCAAAGATTGCTATTGATTTTCTATCGGAGAGTAATTAACTGAACTTATCAGTTCATAACGAAGCCTAATCCCCATGGTTGGTATTTGGAACAGAGCAAGTAGTGGTGTAGGACTAAAAGGAGATAGAGCACAATAATGTAGAAAGTGATAATGCGCAGGAATGGAAATTATATTAGCACAAGAGTGGAACTAGTGATAGCAGGAGTGGAATAAAAATAATTAAAATGGGAAAACATAGGAAAATGGGGAAAATAGTTTTATATCAAAAATAACATGAATTATGTAAAGTTTAACCAATTGTGATGGGACAACAACAACATGGAGAATAAATTGGTACATGGGAGAGATTAATTAGGGATGAGTGACATATTTATTAGGATATGGGGTGCGTATGAAAACATTAGAAATGGGGAGTCATCATTTCACACAAGAATAATAATTATCACCTCATAATTAAACTTTTTAATATTTAAAAGGAGAGTAATGGCACATACCTTGTTAATAATCACTTGTCAAATCTGGTAGCAACACTGGATTCTCCTTTTTCTCTCTCCACATGTTGTCTCAACACATTTATTGATGGCATGATTCAGGGAGGTGACCACCATTGTTGGTTTTTTAGTCACCTGCATATTTTTATTTATTTTTTAAAATATTTTTCTCTTTTTTTATTTTTTTTTAAGGAATGGCTGTCATTTCTAGTTTTCAACCATTCCTTCATAGTATCATAGTCTTCGTATCTAGTTTTCAACCATCTCCTATTTATTATTTTTGTTGAGGAGTGATTTAGCTTTGAATTGGGTTGGACAGGGCAACCTTGTCCAAGCAATTCAGAGTTGCATTCTCTTGTAGCATATTTTTGAATTCTTCCTTTGATGTTGATTTTGATATAACCTCAATATATGGCCATTAACCAACATTACTCTTCTTTCACCATCAATTGGAATTAGTTATATGGTCCCATTGTTGAATACTTCATCAATTTTATATGGACCCATCCATCTTGTTTGCAATTTCCATTTGAATTCCTTGTACTTTGAATCAAATAGAAGATCTCAATTCCCTTTTTAAAATTTCCTTTGTTTAATATGAATTTCATTCCACAATTTTATTTGATGTTGGATGATTTCAGTTTGGTGTAGTGCTTGTAACCTTATCTCATCCAACTCATTCAGCTAAAGAATCCTTGCTTGTTGTGCTTCTGATAACTCAATTCCTACTTCAACAGTTGTTCTTAAGGTTTGAATTTCAAATTCTATGGGAAAGATAGGTTTCTTTCCATAGACCAACTCATAAGGAGTGAATCATGTGGTTTTTTTCCAAGTGGTGTTGTAGGCCCATACTGCTTCAGGTAGCTTTTGAACCCATTTTTTCCTTAAGAGGTCTATTGTCTTGGTTAGAATGTTTTCCAATTCCCTGTTGCTGACTTCCACTTGACCATTGGATTGAGGGTGGTATGGGGATGATTTCTTATGTCTTAAATGATATGTTTCCACAAAGAATTTATTACACTTGACATGAATTGTGGTCCTTGATCTGAAACAATGGATCTTGGTGCTCCAAACCATTGGAAGATATGTTCATACAAGAAGTCTGCAACTTTCTCATCCCTTGCATATTGAAGAGCTTACACCTCAGCCCACTTTGTAACATAGTTTATACAAAATAATATGTACTCCTTTCCTTGAGAAGGTGGGTCAAGTGGTCCAATGAAATCCAACCCCCACTTCTCAAATGGCTCTAAAACTACTTGGGGTTGGAGTGACATCTCTATTGTAAGTGTTGGATTTCCCATCCTTTGACATTGATCACATTGTCATACATACTTTTTGACATCTTTATGCAAAGAAGTCCAATAGTAGCTAGCTCCCAAAACTTTGTGGATAGTTCTCTTCACTGAATAGTTTCCCCTTGATGGTTCATCTTGACATGCCCTGAGTATGTCAAAGATCTCATCTTCAGCTACACACCTGTGCAATACATGGTCAAGTCCACATTTGAAAATAATTCCATTATTCCATGTATACATCACACTTTGTTTAATTAATTTTATTTTTTTATGTGTGAGGAAAGATGGGAACTTCCATGTAGCTAAGTAGTTATCCATGTCTGCAAACCAAGGAGAAACAATTGAAATTGCAAATAGATGTTCATCCAGAAAATCATCATTGACTTGCTCCTCTGTACCTGAAATGGTTAGCCTTGAGAGAAATTCAACCACCACATTTGATTTCCCTAGTTTATCCATAATTTTTATGTTAAATTATTGTAATAACAAAATCCACCTTACAATTTTACCATGCACCAAAGGTTTATTCATTAAATACTTGATAGCAGAATGATCAGTATGAACAATTACTTCATATCCTGTAATGTAATGGAAAAACTTGTTAATGGCATAAACCACTACAAGAAACTCTTTCTTTGTGGTAGTGTAATTCCTTTCAGCAGGGGAGAGGTTTTTGCTAATATAGTAGATGGCATGCATTGCCTCTCCTTCCTCTTGTTGTCCAAGCAAAAATCCCACTTCCTCATTGGAAGCATAAGTTTGTATGTGAAAGGGAAGCTTCCAATTTGGACCTCTTAAGACTGGGGTATTTGTCAATTTTTCCTTGATGATGTCAAAATATTTTTGACATGCTTATGTCCATTCAAATTCAGATTCCTTTGTTAGAAGAGAAAACATAGTGGAGAAGCTAGCTTACTGAAATATGAAATGAATCTTCTATAATAACCAACATGTCCCATAAAGCTTCTTACTTTTATTTGATTTGTGGGGGATGGAATTTTTACAATGATACTGACCTTATCAAGATCTACCTTGATTCCCTCATTTGAAACATGGTGGCCTAAGACTATACCTTGCTCCATCATGAATAGACATTTCTCATGGTTTAAAGATAACTGATGTTTCTCACACCTAGAGAGTACTTTTCTAAATTATCAATTTCCTCTTGGAATGTTTTCCCCATAAACTGTGAAGTCATCCATGTAAATCTCCACAGAGTCATGAGTGAGATCAGCAAAGATTGCTAACATGGCTCTTTGGAAAGTAGCAGGAGCATTACACAAGCCAAAAGGTAAGACTCTGTAGGAAAATGTCCCCCATGGGCAGGTAAATGTAGTCTTATCTTGGTCTTCAGGTGCCACCATGATTTGATTATACCCACTAAAACCATCAAGGAATGAGAAATACCTTTTTCTAGATAAATTATCCAAGACTTGGTCAATAAAAGGTAAGGGAAAATAATCTCGATGTGTTGCCTTATTCAACTCCCTATAATCCACACAAACCCTCCATTTCCCATTATTTTTAGGCATTATAACTAATGGAGAAACCCACTGGCTATCTAAAATTGGATAGATGAATCCTACCTTAAGAAGTTTCTCAATCTCAATTTTTACAATATCTCTTAAGGCAGGGTTTATCCTTCTTTGTGGTTTCCTAACTGGTCTGGAATCAGTTGTGTAAATGTGGTGTGTACAAATACTGGGATGAATACCCTTCATGTCACTATATTCCCAAGAAAAATCTTGAGGATGAGAGCATAGAATCTTGAACAGGGTATTCTCCTCTTGACTAGTCAACCAACTATTGACTGCCAATGTTTTTCCTAGGAAAATTGGTAGTTGCTTGGTGTCTAGGTGGAGAGAGTTTACCCCAAGGTATTCTCTCAGTAATGAATTCAAGGGGCATCTATGGGGAAGAGATATGTGGATCTCAATAATGTCGTGGAATATTCTCTCAGCTAGATATATGTTTCATGAGAAAGGATAAATTATAGGTTGATTGTTTTCATCTATCATGTCATCCTTTATTTCAATTTGTTGTAGCGCAGGACTCATACATAGCCCAACGCAGGACTCACTTTCCCAATTTTGGATCTGGTCTGAATGTTCTTGAATTATGACCATAGCTAAAGATGAAACCACATCATTTGCTTCCTTTGGGTCCTTCCACCATTGTTTATCCTCAGTGGCAAAAGGCTTTGTAGCTGGATAAATAAACAACTTCTTTGAATCATACCCATTTGTAATGATCATATTTCCTATTCTATAATCAATAAGAGTTATAATAGTGGCTAACCAAGGGAATCCTAGGATCAAGGGATATCCAATTTTCTTATTCTTTGTTTTGAAAGCCATAAAATCTACTAAATAATCCCATGCTTCAATGGTTATGGTCAGATCCTCTATGATTCCTTTGGGATTGGCTATAGATTGGTCAACCATTTGTAACACTATTAAAGTTGATTATGGTTAAGGAAGAGCTAATATGGACAAAATGTCAGTATTAATCACATTAATTGTAACCCCTAAGTCAATTAGAACATTTGGAATCTTCACATCTCCAATACAAACTGTAACAATTGGACTCCCAGGGTCACCATATTTTGGAGGGGTCATATTCCCTTCCAATATGCTAGCCAATTTTCCATCAACATGGATTGTTTTAGGCTGATTTTTCCTTCTACCTAGAGTTTTAACATAGAGCTCTTTGATGGTTTTATTCAACTCTGGGATATCTCTAAGAGCCTGTAATAGAGGGATTCCAATACTTAGTTTTTTTAATCCTTGAATCAGCTCTGACTCTGGTTTCTCATGGGTTACAATGTTGTGTTTTTCCAAAAGTATGGATGGAAATGGCATATCTGCATTTGGTTCAGATGTTTCTTCAATAACATGTTTGGGTTGTGTTTCTTCTGATTTTTCTTTGTCTTCAGGGACTTCTTCTATAATGGGAGATGATGGTTTTGAAGTAACCTTCCCTGACCTTAATAGTATATTTCTACAGTCCATAGAGTTCACCATGGGGTTCTTGTCAGATTTGACGGTGTATGTTGGGTTACCCTACCTCACATTCTTTGGATTTTCCATAGTTTGAGATGGAATTTGTGGCTGGGAAGGTTTTTTAGATGGGGTAGCAGTTGTAGGCCCAGTTAACAAATCTTGTTGTCCCTGGGGTCTTCTTGGATTATAATACTGTTGACTCGATCCTTGGGGTGCATTCCACTGTTGTTAAATTAAGGGTTAAATTGTTGGAATGGTGGAATGTTTGAGTTTGGAGTCCATGGTTGCGAATAATAGTTTGGCGGTGCATTCCACTGAGGACTCCACTCCTGTGGGACTTGTTGTACCCAAGGTTGGGGGTATGACCATGGTGTGTTCCATTGGTTTGGAACCCATTGTGTTTTTGGTGCATAGGACTGGTTTTGATTTGATTTAAAATTCCCTCCTTGCCTCTGAGCCACATAATTCAACTCAGCTTCATTTTGTGTGTTATGTTTTAAGTGATTCTTTAGCAAGGGAAACAATCCACATTGATCAGTGGCATGCTTTAGATCACAGACAAGGCATATGTTTATTTTATCTAAGGGATAATCCTTAAGCCCATGTTTGTTCCTACATCTTGGACAGTATATGAACAATGGCTCTGTGTTCCTAGCTTTCTCCATATCCACAGTTGTGTTAAGCTGGACTAAGAGATCTATTCTTAGATTTGTAATCTCCTCTCTTAGTTTGGATATGTCGCCATTGGAAATTTTCCTTTCTTCTTTCGAAGGTTTGGGTGAGTCTGGGAGTAGTTCCTATAGAGGTCAATGATATCAGTGAATTCCAATTTGTTCATATCTCCTTTTCCCATAAGATTAAAGGATTCTTATGTGTCTTCATCCAATCCTTTAAGGAATAGAGTTTTAGAAGAGTAATATCAAGACTTGTACCACACCTCCTGTGAAGGAAGAGGAACTGATCAAGATAGTCCTCAACACTCTCATCCTCTTTTTGTTGTATCTTAAATAGATCTTCCTTTATGTCCCTCACCCTACAACAATCTTGGTATTTATCCAAGAAATTTATTTCCATCTCCTCCCAACTATGGATAGAGTTGGGATTTAAGCCCATGAACCACCTCATGGTTATGTCCTTTAAATTCGAAGGGAATAACTTAAGATTTTGGGTGTCTGAGGTGTAATCATAGGTCTGACACAAGACTTTGAACTCAAATAGGAATTGGTCAGGATCTTCTGAGACTAGTCCCCTGAAGGTTGGTAGAATTGAAGGAGATATGTTCTTCATGGGGCTTGGTCATTAGGGTCCAGTTGTATGGGATAGGTGAATGTCCTTCCAAGTGGAGGGTTGTCATCATTTGTACCATTGGGGTTTTCCACTCCATCAACCATCCTTTCTTTCTGAACAAGTTGCTCCACAAGTTGATTTTGAGGGGGGGGTTTGTAAATTGATTCTAATAAATCTACCTCTATGGTCTCTAGGTCTAAACATAAAATCCTACCATACTGAGAACAATTTCCTAACTATAAGTGCTTACTGATTGCTTGTGTTCCACATACTCCAAAGAATAAAAAGAATCTTGTTGTCACTACAAGGTCTTTTATTTCAAAAGAAAGAGTTATGGAAAATATATTTCTAAATGGAAACTTACCAGGCTATCAGGAAGTACTCGAGTTAGTACCTTGATCTTTGATAACACCTTAAGAATATCCCTGAAAATGGCGCCAAAAAGTGATTAGTGTCGTTGATACTCAAACTTTAATTATCTCATGATTATCAGTCCAGGGTGGTGTCCACATCTATTTGTAACAAAGAGAATGATTGAAACCATGCTCAACATGTATTCACTATTTAGTTCAATCAAATACTACTTCTAAATGTAATTAAAGAATGACTTCTATTGTTAAATCAAAGATTACTAAATTTAGAACTGAAATGCTCGAAGCGATGAAATTCTGGTAATTTTAAAAAATGTTGAATAAACGGAAATCAAACAAACAAGAAGTGCTCCTTCATGTTGGGAAGGATTTTCCCTTACTCCTTCCCTCTGATCCGGTTTAGTATTGCAAATCACACAAGTCGATCTAACCCATAATCATGCACTTTTTTAATAGAATAATTTCTTAAACAAAAACCAACTAACTAACTTGTAATTCTACTACAAATGCCCTTTTATATCAAGAACAATCCTTGTCACTCTAGAAGAGGATGGATTATTTGCAATAGCTAACTACTACTTAACTGAAAGATCTCTATGACAACAACTACTTGTTAAAGAGTTACAACTATGAAAGAACAAGTGTATACTATACTTAGATTAAGTTTCATCTTGCTAACTTTGGGTGGAGTCCTTGATTAACTCTCAGTTGAGATGATTTAACGACTCTAGAAGATGTCAAATATCATGTGTTGAATCCTTACAATCATGGTGACTAGAAATTGTTCTATTCATTTATTCCATATCTCCAATCAAACTGGATGTTAAGTTGGGCTTACATAATCCTCATGAGCTGCATGATGTCTAGATGATAGTCCACATTTAATGCTCTTTTCACCATGTTAACTCATGTGCTGACTAAATCAACTCACCTCCTTGTCGTTCGAGTCCTTTGCTTTCTTCATATGAGTCATACAATTCCGTAGCACAAGTCATGTGCTCAAAAGTGAGTCCTCCGCTAATGCGTGGGTGAGTCCTATGATCCACAATGAGTCCTATGCCAATGTACATGTGAGTCCTGCACCAATGCATGGGTGAGTCTTGCACCAATGCGTGAATGATTCTTGCGTCGGGTCATGTGTGAGTCCTATGTTGGGCTTAAGATATGTTCTTCAACCACATTGTTAGCGCATATAAGATTCATTTAAACTCATTTGAAGAAGCATTTATAAGATGCCAATAAACAAGGTTTATGCACAAAACTTCCTTTCAAATATATTAAATGTATTAATTACAAAATGATAATATCATTCTTAGTACAAAATGATGACACAACAAAACAAGTGTTTACATAGGAGTTAACAGGGCTTATCAATTATCAATGAGTTTGAAAAATCCATTACGATTTCCAGGATAATGATATTAATGCACTCCTAATAGATGACATTGTTGTTGATTTCAAGAGCTTAGTTGAGGAAGTTACAAGAGTATCTCATAGCTTCGATCTATAGTCCGTTGATAGGCTAGTGCTATACCAAGGGTTTTTATGCCAACTTCAGAAGATCATGAGTAGAGTTAAGAAATTTCCTGGAAAACTAATTCGTGTAGCTGACTCTGCCAAAATCTTGAATTGTTTATACATATGGGCTCAATGAAAAGGAAGTGCAAGAAATTATCAAAAAAAAATCTTGATTATCGACAGAAACTCATGAGAGAGGATACCAAGGAAACCAATACAGATTAGGGCACACAAGAAAAGGGTGGTGCTAGTTCCAACTGATTTTTTCCTTCATCGCTACCATCTTTGCATAGTCCTCCAACCACAGTTCACCTTTTCAAGTTACAGGTTTGACCCGGTCAAATCTGCACAACCGTCTGGCTATTTTCGAGGAGGAAATTTTCATAGTTTTGAATGCACCATATTTTTAGAATGTAATCAGTTAAGAGGAGCAATTGATATTGCTTAAACTCTTTAGCTATATATAATAGGATGCACGATGATTTAAGAGAATTTTCAATCTATGGTATAAGGAGACTCTACCCTTTTGAGCATTTATATACATGCTCAAACCTTAATATTATATGCACAATTGATATTTAGCCTTCTTCCAATTGAATGTGTTATGTATATTGATAGTGAATATTGTACTTGTGAATCTTTCTTTCCTAGTACTTACATAATCCATTTTAACTTCATATGATATTAGTTCTTCTCTTAGCAAGTTATATGTTGTGACAAACAAATCTTATTTGTGATAGTTGTGGAATCACATATGAATCCCTTATGCTATTATTTAAGTTTCTAACCTTCATGCAAAATACTTATGTTAAGAGTTAAGATAATAAGTTGTGCATGTTGTTATCTTTCTATTAAATATTTTGTGCTCATATAAGCTGATCATTTTGTTCCTTAACTATTGATGCATCACTATATTTCACTTTCAGTCACCCTTCTTTCCTTTTTCTCAACAATAAATTGAATATATATATCTAGTTTATTTTCAGTAATCGTAGGTTTTGTACCCTAATCTTTTATCAGATGCACATAGTTTAGTAGGAAGCATGCCTATTCCAGAGGTTCATACCAAGGAGCTAAGTTCCCACACCTTGGGGATGTTCCCATGTTGTACTGTATGAATTTAACGATCTAACAGGTGCATGATCCAAGTGACAACATACACATTATGGCATAGTATAATTTTTTCTAACATGTTAATGGGTACTTCATGTATAACATTTATATTGCAGGCTTATTTCCAACCATGGTTATCGGATTTGCTTGTATATTTTCTATGCTTGTGTTTTGATTGTCATTATTTACGGGATTTTTCCTATGTTTGATTGCTTGTTTGCTTGTAGAATCCTTGAAGGCTTTGATTGTCTTGTGATATCCTGAGGGATGTCCCATGCATTCAACCAACTACGTATTGTGTCTTTTACTATGTTATTACATGTTTTTACTAGTGTCTATTACATCCTTCCATGCTTGTTTGTGACTAACACTTTTCGCTAGCATTTCCCTTTGTTTCTAATGTGTCATGGTAGTTACCAAGTGCATTCCCTACCCCCTGTAGGAGTTATATTTCAGATGCGCACATCAATTTCATCTTTCCTCATTCAGGCCATGGTCACATTAGTTCATATCACACACCTCAAACGAGTGGGGACAATCATCAAGTGACTATTTCACCCTCTAAGTAGTTTAGAGATAAGACATAATGATACACAAAAAAATAGAATAAACATGAGCTAAAAAATAAGTTCATAATCAGAATTTGGCCAAAATCACTGCAAGCATGGAAGCACCCAACATAGACAGGAACAGTGAGTGTTAGTGTCCCATCTAGGTGGTTTTTTCCTAATTGCAAGAATAGGTACAATACAAGATCAATAGGTTTCCAATGACAGGTTTCTCCAAAATCTAGCAACATATAGTTACATGTTACAATCAGGTACAATAGGAACAATATATATGGCAAGCTACATATTTTTAACAAGGAATTAATTACTTTGTTTTCTCAAGATCAAATAGGAAATGATACCTAGGGCATATGCAAGACAATGATATGTTTGGAATGATGTGTCATTTGCAACCATTTTATATTGGGTTTGTGACCATTTACAATGACACTTATTCATATGGAAATGTTAACAGTTGGAGGGAAAATCCTACAGGTCTCCCAATACTCTTTCCTTGGTGACAGGACACCTAAATCCTCACTATAGCGACCAGACGCTTGAATCCTTAGTTTGGAGACAAGATGCCTAAATTCTTGATACTATTCTAGTCATCTCTAAGGAAACAAACGTACAAGAACAATTCTATCTATTCTCTCACAACATTCATGTGTAGTCAATTCTTTATTCACTTGTCTTCTGTTCCACATTTCTATTTTCACATGTACTAAATATAAATTTTAATTTCATTTATCATGAGCATCGACTACACTTATCTTCTTTTATAAGTCCGACCTTAGCTTGATAAAAGACAACACAAAAATGGAACAAGGAGCAATTTCAAGTACACAATGCACATGCAAAGGCAATATTAAAAAAAAAATGCATGCATCAATTCTACTACACACACAAGGTGACCCCTATAATCCTTATCTTATCTAGATTCCATGATACACACTTCATAACCTCCATTTGACATTATATTAGGTACAATCCTCATTTGACACACTATTAATTATAGCTTCCTTCGGCTCTCCACAAGGTACACTCTTCCTATCGATTTCATGATATCCAATATTCATTCACCAACATAAAGTGGGAGAAAATGTAAACACAAAATCATGCACTTGCTACTTACATCACACCTCTAAGTATGTCATTATATGCATGATTCATAAGCAATAAAACTAGACATTAATAAAACTTGTTTTTCTTTTACATTACTTTATCTTTTTCATACTCTTATCATATACTTTTCCCGAATGAATACTTTACTTTTGGACATTGGAAAACATATGACCCAAATCTATATCTACCATTATATCCTCTAAGCATCCCATATAATACCTCCCATCACGGATATGAGCGCCTAGGTGCTACTGTCCCCTTTGGGCACTTTTGTCCCTTTCCCTCCTTTTCTCAAATTTGAAATGCCACATCATTTGTAATTATTTCTAAATCCTCTTTTTTCACTTTGTGTTGACCTTTTTAGTTGCTAACGAAAAAATTCAAACAAGGGAATCATATTTATACATGACTTAATCATTATTGTTAGGGGCTGGACAACTTGGGCTATTACTTAAAATCTAATACTTGGGAAAAGAGTAACATTCAAGGACTATATTTTGGGCTGCATTATTCACTATATAAGAGGGGATATTTTTGAATTCTATCTAACACATTCATCTTGGGGGAAAAGAAATTGTAGCCCGCTATCTTGGTACGACTGGCACAAGGGAAACCTAGCTTCAAGGGACACGATTCAATCACACACACATTATAACTACATAGAGTTTGAAATGCAGTGAAACACTTGGTGACAATCACATTGGGTTGACCATTGAGGTCATTCAAACTCAAGCATATGCATTATTTGTTTCATCTAATGTTTGCTCAAGCCTCGTGCAGGTAGCTAGGGTTTATTTTACAGGTTTAGGTGTGACACAAAAACCCTATAACGAAGTGGATTTGACAAAGAGAGAAAGGAAAAAAACATCATCAAACCATAGAAAGATCAAATCCATAGTTATTGTCAGGACACTAGTGCCCAACTCAGACACTAGCACTTGATTGGTCATGTCTTTATCTAGGCGGTCATGTCCCAAGGAGTTTCAGATCATAGTTTTCTAGACAAAGCTTACTTAGTCCAGATCCAACTTGTTCCACTCAATTTCCATCCTGGAACCATCCCAAATCTCCAAATACAAGTTAAGTTACTCTTATCTCACTATTGCTTACACTTACTTGTTTTCTTGCATGATATATCTCACTTATTACTGTTATATTCATTTGATCCCAGTCCTCTGATAAATATTTAATTTTTGTTAAATCATAATGTATAACCTCATATCTAACTAACAAAAGGTCTTTTATTTAAATAAATGTATTTTAAGCCATTAAAATCATTTGGACATCACTTTACTACTCAGACATCATTATACACATAGAACATAATATTCTTAAATCTTCCAAGAGTAGTCCTAAATTAACCAAGAGCATAATTATGAAGTATACAAGGTCTCAAAGTTCATGTTGTTAAGTGCCAAAGGTTAAATCAAGGGTTCCGTTCTAAGTGCATGTTTAATGTTGTTGGTCTCATTTCATCACAAGATTTGGAGAATTATGTTTTTTTGAACCCTTTTGTGATGTATTTGTATGCAGACTGTAATGCTCCACTTAACCCTTATGGGTTGATTAGGGTTAGTCAAACCCATAATGTCAACCCATTTTTAAGGTCTCATATCTTCAAACCACATAAAGCTAGGTTTTTGAAAAAAATATTCCAAGTCAACTCTGACGTAAATCATTGCAACATTTTGTCTCCATTGAACAAAATATTAGATCTAGATGAACATGCACAAAATAACTCAACTTCATCTGACCTTCTTAAACACATTCAT
Organism: Taxus chinensis; assembly: GCA_019776745.2. Lineage (NCBI taxonomy): Eukaryota > Viridiplantae > Streptophyta > Pinopsida > Cupressales > Taxaceae > Taxus > Taxus chinensis. The sequence continues at coordinate 198,646,821 of CM034152.1, read as the reverse complement.
ATTCTAGAGAGAGATTTGATCCTAGCATAGTCTAGGTAATATAAAGCTCAAACATGTTTGAAATTTTTAATATATCTTCTACACGTCGCCAGATATTGATTTCTCCTAAGCGTCATGACAAAAATATTTCCAACTCCTACATACTATTCATCTTCAATGAGCCTGACTAGATGAGTTTGTTCATATTCCATGTCATAATCAATGTTTTCACTACTCTTAGAGTGATCAAACTATTACAACCCCTCAAATTAACATAAATTGGATTGTATTAGGACTGCCCCTTATTAAAAATTTGATTTATTGCATTTAAATTCAATCTACTTATGCTTTGGTTTGATTTTGTAGACACAAAATCATGCACTTTGGGTATCTATTTAGTCCTGGTTGCATACCACTATTCATGTGATTCCTAAGTAAGAAAAGTATTAATCAGTGCATGTCTAAGGCCACCTTTCTTTGCTTTTTGTTGTTACTTTCAGTTTTACACCCTTACTTGCTCAGTCTAACTTTTTATACCTCAACATTTGTCATCCTAGACGCTAGCGCCCAACTAGGATGCCAGCGATAGGCACCCTCATCCCCTGTGAGCGTCCCTATCCCCTTTGCACTTCTCACACTTTTTGGGTCCTTTCTAGCCATTTGAACATCTTCTCTTTTTGGTAGTCAACCTTTTTGGGGTTGATTACGAAATTCAAGTAAAGGAATCATATAAATATAAAGTTATGTGATCATAATAAAGGACCAAACACTAAGCATTAGCTATCACCACCTAAGGTTGCATCCATCAAGGCATCTAAGAGCTTCATTGCATCCATATAACAACATCACAAGGGAAAAAAGGGTTGATTATTCTGCATACACTTTTTAGGAGGGAAGTTCATTCTATTCCATGCACACATCTACTACATTTCTTTACATTTAGCTATTTTCTTGCTATCCAAGTACGATACTCACAAGAGCCACCTAGGGCACAGTTTCCATACACACACAAAAACTACATTGGGTCTTAGATGTAGTGCAATGCTCAGTTGTAAGTTCACCATTGTGATAGCTGAGGATAGTCTGACCCCTCATTCTACATCTTTATTTTTTGGGATTTGATGTCTATTTGAGGGTTTTGCAGGTTCATATTTCATTGCAGGTTTATAATGACCTCGACGATATTAGTGTGACCTCAAAGTGACCAAAGGAGAAGACATTTCCACACCTCAGAGGAGGTTTTCTAATATTTTTCGCATACCCAAGTGCCCAAAAACATGCCTAGGGCGACCGCGGGTGCCCCAATCCCTCTTCAACCACCCTTTTCTAGTTTATCTCTCCATATCTACATTTTTCTGGGTCTCTGTGTGACACTCCTGCTATTCTGTTCACCTGGTCATCACTCCAATATAGTTTAGAATTATTTGTGAATTAACTAAGTACCTTCCTCTCCTCCTTGTAACTAGGGTTTCATAATTTATTTCTTAGCTTGCTTGTGTATCATTATTGTACTTAATTGTTCATTTATTTACTTGTTGCAATAACAATCAGATTAGGCTCTTATTTACATTTTAGCTTAATCAAATTTCATTAAAATTTTTGGCGTGTAGTCACAAAATCACACACTTACTACTATTATTATACTGCTAACTATGTTGTTTTATGTATGGATCTTGGGTAAGAAAAGTATTCACTGATGAACCATCATGTTATCTAGTTATCAGTCTTTTGTTGTTGTTTGTCTTACACATTTGTCACTTACTTGCACAATTTTGGTCAGGTTTTAGGGGCTCTTATTTGTCATTGTTCATTAAGTGGTCATCTCTAGTCTTTGACTGGGGTGCCTAGAGAGGGATTAGGGCACTTGGGGTGCCTTGGTCCTAATTTCTAGGTGCCCTGGTCCCCACCACACATGGTTATGTTTCAGATGTTCGAGGCCAGTCTTTACGGTTTTTCCTCTCATCTCCCTAGGTACTAGTCAGGATGTTGGGTCATTAGTGTCGAAATTTGAACAAGAGATCCCTATATAAGCGTAACATACACACTACCTTAAGGGCATACTATTTCTACTAAGGGCTAGATATATACATAGAGAAAGGGACTGCATTTGGGTACTGTTCTACAACACACACTGCATAGGAAGGGGAGTCTATTCTATTCCATCCACCATTTTGCATTTTATCTAGCTATTTCCCACTACTTTGGTGTCATTGGCGCTAGGGCACCCTAGGCACATTATTACACACACAAGCACATAGAACTACATCGGGTCTGAGATGTAATGCAACACTCAGTCATAAGTCTATCCATTTGGTAGTTGAGGACAACCCGACCCATTCATTTGCATATTTATTTTTTTAGGGTTTGATGCTTTGTGTAGGGTTTTGCAGGTGATTATTCATTGGAGGTTGACAATGACACCATCGAATGAAGTGCGACATCCACTTGACCAAAGGTGAAGTATTGTGAATATCTAGTGACCATATTGGGATCAAATTTTGAGATGTTCCACATACTAGGGTGACCAGATTTCAGACCAGGGCACCCACATGCACCCCTATCCCTCTCCAGCACCCCATTATGGCCAGATCTTCCTATGTTGCTACTTTATGAGATTCATTACAATAATCTACTCTACCATTTCATCACTCTGTTCAGTTCCAGATCACTACAAGGTAAGTCTAAATCAAGTAAGTACCTTTCCCCTTTCATCCTATTTCATTTTAATTACAAAATAAATTACTTAGAATTTCTATTTCAGTTTATTTCAGTTATTACATTGTTGTAATCTTTAGATTCATAGTAAAATTCACATTTTATAGAATCATTTTGGTGAACCCGATGTTTAGAACATTTTCCCCTAGGATCCAAAAAAACTTTAAATGGCTAAGGATAGCTCATCTCCTTCTTGATTCATCATACCTCATGTGAGTGTTAATCCCATCTATGATGAGGCCACCATCGCTGAACTCACTGCCCTATATCATGATGTTACTATGTTAGATCATATTCAATAACAACTCTTAGCCAATGAATGCCATGTGCCTTCTAGCTTTGAAAATGCTACTATTTGTATTATTTATGATCCAATGAGCTTCACTCGTTATACACCATGTTGTACAGCTAGCCAGGACCCTCCTTCTGACATTTCCAAGGAAATTCTAGATGATTCTCTTATTGATTTCATGCTCGGTCTTGAAAACAGTACATTTGTGCATACTGAGTCTCCTCCTAGTAAGACCACTATTATAGCTACATCTCATGATTCTCATATTTCTGTTACCGCTTCTTATCATCCATCATGTACAAATTCGTATACTCCTTCATACTATGTCGATAATCTAGTTGATGACTCACTTAATGACATATTCATATCCGAGTCTCTATTTGATTTCAATAAATCAATTAATAGTCATGATTCTACTCCTTTACATATTGCTGAGTGTGAATCTCTTGCTCCATTGTCATCTTCTTCTAAGGTTGTATCTATTGCTATGCATGAATCACCTCCATATATTAGTTCATCCGCTCCTATCACTCCATATCCATCTATTAGTTTGTATCCTCCTGTTATTGCATCTCCATCAGACACTCCATTTCTTAGGGATGTTTTTGATGCTAGTCCTACTGCTTCTATGGATATTCCATGTCTTTCATCACCTATTGCTTCTTCGACACCTATACCTAGTGTGACTTTAACATCAAAATCTAATCTGTCTCCTCTAGACATCCCTATGATTACTTATAATGGAAAGATACAACTACTTAACACATTATTGTCATCTTCTATTATTCCTTCACAAGACATCTTGTCTCTCATGAGTGTTGTGGGTCACTTACAATCACAAGTTCAATCCCTAACATTAGAAAGCAAGGCCTATTATGCTTCCAGTGATAACAATTCATTGTATGACAACCCTATTCCTAAGAAGATTCATAATTCAACATTTCCTAAGGATTTTATCATGCCTACCTTTTCATCTTTTGATGGTACTGAAAACCCCTACTTGCATCTCAAACATTATTGTATGACTATGGATTCATATTCCAATGATCGATTATTTTTTTAAGCCTTTTGACATAGTCTTACCAATAAAACTTTGCAAGGGTCTATTAGAACTTATCATGAGATAGAATAAGCTTTTCTTCATCTCTTTATCATAAAAAATGGCCCTAAAGTTACTTATGATCATCTACATACTTTACATCAGGAAAAAATAGAACCTATCATGGATTACATCTTATGATTTAATGCTTGTATGTACCAATTAGTCTTTCAACCTATCAATTTAGAGAAGCAATTTATCTTTTGTTGTGGTTTGAATCCCATACTAAAACAAGGGTTGCAATATGACACATGCAAATCATTCACACTTCTATGTTATACAGTTATTGATTTAGAATAAGACCTCATTGACACACATGCTACACCATCTAGTTCTTCTCCATTACCATCAGTTGAGCGTCCCACATGATCTCCATTTCCTCCTTGCAAGCAAGCTCAACCTGTAGTATCATAGAAGCATCCTTCTTCTCCTATTCTACGATAGGCCACACCTAAATCTTCGACACCTATGCCGCTTGAGCCATTACATTTCTCTCATCACGCTAGACCACATGCTGTGCTACATGTTTTGATTAATGAATGGTTAATTCACTCACCTTCTAACCAAAATCATCTACAACATCGTTTACAATGTCATCGTCATCAACCATATTGTAATTATCACCATATCAATGGCCATAGGGATAATCATTATTTTCACCCTTCATGATCGCTTGCAACAATTAAAGGATAAGGGAATAATTTCCTTTGGCTCTCACTCACATAAGCAGTCTGTATCTCCTCTCCCTTGTCCACGAGATACTATTTTAGTTGAGATATCTCCCCCTTCTAGTGCTAAGATCATTGTTCATCCATCGCCACATGTTGTCACTCATGCATGCTCTTCATCGCATCCATCCATCACCGCACCATCTCATCTACCTCATCCATCTCATTCATCTCATCTATTGCATCATGCTGCCGCTTCACATTGGATTCCACAACCCTTGGTATTCACACCTCCCACCGCTACTCCATATGACATTTAGTCTACCTCATACGCTCACACTGCTTCCATCTCACACACTTCCACCACTTCGCGCCGCCTCGACCTTTGGTAGGTGATTATTATCACCTCACCCCCCGATGATGCACTTGTGTTCTTACAGTTTTTACATGACTGTTGAGGGATTTTTTTCAATAAGAACCTCTCTTCATGCACTCTATCAAGTCATCTAGTACACCTTATCGAATAATTCCTCGATGACGCACTTGTGTTCTTATGGTTCTTACTTGACTGTTGAGCGATCTATTATAATAAGAACCTCTCTTCACGCACTCTATCGAGTCATCTAGCGCACCCTACCAAATGATTTCCCAATGATGTACTTTTGATTTATAGTTCATTCTTTACTACTCAAGGGTCTTATCTAAATGAACCTCATCATCTATACACTGGGAGGCATTACTAATCTCACCCCTAATCCTTATCACACTAATATATTATGACTACATCACACTTTTACACATCATCAAAAATTAATCAGAAAAGTTATTTTTCAATCATACATTTTCTATCATCACATACATTATACTATCATCATCACACTAACTATGCATTACCAGTCAACTCAACAAACATAAACAATACTCAAAGCATCCTACATGATAATCAATTAAATTGTACATCATCATCACATCATAAGCATCAATACACATCGAATACAATCATCATATGCCAATAAACCCATATATATATAATCATCTACGATCATAGTTACAAAACATATTATCACTAGGGGGCAACATCCCTACATTGAATACATCAATACAAATCATATCTCATCATCACTGTCACTATCTGGTATCACAAGTGCTCTCTAACTCGATCCCTTGCTACTAACTCTACGTCGCTAATCACGGCCTCAATACCTCTCCACTTATCTCCATAGTAGTGTCACCTCTGTAGACTACTCCACAAAGCAACTCTGTAGTGTGATAAATTGTGCAAACATGTCATGCGCTAAAGGACTGCCACCTGTCACTTCTCTAGTTTGTTGTGTATCCTCACATGCCTCATCCATCTCGCTCAACAACATGGTACACGTTGTTGTTGCTATGGCCACTGGCTCAAACAAATGGGCATGCTCACCCGTAATGTCATCCAAATGATCTAACATCCCTCCACCTGTAAGTATGTCAATAGGCACATTCCACATCAATGTGTGGATAGATGTGTCCACAATCAAGCTCCAATATGCGTCACCTACAACCAATAACACAACACATTAGACAACCATAACCATCACATAAGCAAGTAACCAATCATTTAACAAAAGTATACAAATACTCACACTCCACTATCGCCGCCACTACATTATTGGGGGCATGTGCTTGCCCCTCCACTCCTCCTTATGGTAACCCCGTCACATCCGCAAATAATGGAAATAAAAACATCAATCGATGTGTTGTCCATCATGCACGATATGCCTTTGTACAACCCGCATCATCTACGTTAATCAACTCAATGGAAGCATCTACCTTGTTGGGCTCGGGAGGTACTAGCTGCTCTCATGTGGGCCCTGTTCTAGCTCCAACCCTCCTCGGTGATTTAATAGCCCTAACCCACATGTATGGCTCTAGGGGTACATCCTGAGCCATACCAAACTATTGAGATATCCGCTCCACCTAAAATAACTCGATCATGCCTGGGAACTGATCCTCCAACCACATAGTCCTCCATATGCATCATAACTCTATTGCATCCTCTGACCATCCTCCATAATATTGGTATGACCTCCATATCACTACCTCTGGTCCCATCTAATCTATCAAGGATCTATAAGTATCAATATCCATCTTTTTCCCGAGTACTCCAACCCATGTCCCAAAAAATATGTCTGGCCTAGCCCACTCTACCCGCGGACCACCAAATGGCCTTAATACTGCTATAAGCTCGTAGGTCCATACATGCAATAAAGTAATCACTCTAATACCAAATCCATTCTCCTCCTATGTAAATCTGTAAAGATATTTATTTAGGTGGGCCAACACACATTGTGCCCAGGAATGCCTGGTACCCTCCTCTATCTGTTGAAAAATATCATGCATCTTATATAAGATGCCCAAACCACCTCCCTCCAGTGCAATAGATGACACAATAACCACGACTATAAAATTCCGCAAGCGTAGAATCCCTGACCTCAAAATAATATCCAAGATGATATAGGCCTCGACAGGTTTGAGTCCCCACAAAATACCACCTAGTGGCCCGCATTTGTCTCTCCATGTTCTTCACAGCCATGATGTGTACCCTCTCCCTAGCAATTGATAATCACAATATGCAATATACATCCTCTAGCATGACTGTCATTTCACCAGTAGGTAGCCAAAACGTACAAGTATCCACAAACATCTCTCACACAAACCTGTCAACATAGGCATATTATGGGGCACATCCCCCATCATAGCTATATGCCATAGGATCACACGGTCCATAACCTCCCAATCATCGTCCAATAAACCCAACTCAAGAAAAGTACTCAAATGGCGACCACCATGGAACTCCCTCGAATGAATATCCCTCTACACAACACCAAACAACAACAAACATCATGTTAGAGTACTATACAAATACATACATCACCACTTATGACATCTCTACACATCCAATTTCACATTTACACTCCTCTAGACAAAAATTAGACTTTCTGGACACAAACACCTAGAATTAGGACTAGGGTGCCTAAGAGCAGGACACTAGTGCCCAAGTTTGGGTGCTCCGAACCCGAAGGCCACTAGCGCCTCCATCACTATTGTCTAGGTCCACAACGCCAAGAAAAACAAAAAATAACATAAATGTAAAAAATCACTAAAAATGACTACTACACATGCATTTTCCAAAAAAAAATCACACTTACGAACCCCGATGTCATACATGATGCCATGAAAATCACCACCATCTCAAAATGACTAGGTCGTGCTACTCTAACTTACGACATCCTTACACAATCAGAGCTAACTCTCACACTTGCACAAAAGACAAATGAATTGACTAACCACCTTTTCACTTTACTATTTATAGTCACTTTTCATTATTCACTTTACTATGGTCATACTTTCACATTTACTACTTAACTAATACATGTCACATGATTTTTCCAATATCTTGAGCATTTTTACTCTGATTGCTCCCCTGTTTGCAACATTCTCATAATTTTTTTTCCTACCATTATATCACATATATGACACATATGCTATTTCTCCTCGTCATTATCTTTTACTTGATCTACACACATTTTCATGATATCTATTATACATTATATTTTACTGGGCTTATTTTCGACTCAACGTTTGTTATCATTATCACTTCCCATTTCACCAAAAGGAGGGGCATACAATTGGGGTCATCCTATAATCCCCCTTACTCCACTACGCAATCATTCAACACCTCTATTTTTTCATTTTCAAACATTTTCTAATACACTATGTGACATTTCATCATTTTCTATTGATTCCCTGTAATGACCTAACTTGGGGGAAACGAGCGTAAAACATCTCCATGAGCAAACTAATTAATCAATCAACCAAACAAATACGTTCAAGCCTATAACAATCAAAATCACACCATTCAATCAACACAATACAACATAGGCGACCTCCCAAATGACCTAACTTGGGAGTTACATTGCTATTTTCCCAGATGACCTAACATGGGAAGTTATTCTACATTTTATGTTTGCTTCCAGATGACCTAACCTGGAAGCCACCATACATTGCGATGACACCCTTGGAGTGGGGGTAATGAGATGTCATTCCCTTTCCTATACTGCTCCTATATGGGTCAACACGTTTGATCAAAATATTTGAATCCAAAACCACTGAAAATTTGATCTGAACCCATCTGCAGTGGCTAGATCTTGAGTATGTAGTTAAAGGATTGAGGATAATGTACCTTTTTCCCTACACTCTTCTTCTAGTGGCAGGATGCCCAAATCCTTCAATTTTTTGTACACATGCAATCAGGTTGGGAACTGATCACTCCCTACCCCATTGTAATCTTCATCATACAACATTCAAAATCCTCAATCATTCAACATTGCAATCATCACATTTGTCTATTACACTTTACCATGATTTTCCATCTCTCACTGCGCTTCATGGATCAACATGCTGATCCATGGTTCATTACACTCTGTGTTCACATTCAGAACGCTCTTCTACCACATATGCGTGTTCTTCGAAAATATGGGATTCTTCGAAGTTCTCTCAGGTATGCATCTCTAACTACTTTATGTTACCAAGATTTCACTCACCAACATAAAGTGGGGGAAAATTTAGTCACAAAATCATGCAATTATTACTATTATTATACTGCCAAGTATGTTGTTTTATGTATGGATCTTGCGTAAGAAAAGTATTCACTAATGACTCATCACGTTGTCTAGTTGTCATTCTTATTGGTCTTTGTTGTTATTTGTCTTACACATTAGTCACTTACTCACATAGTTTTGGTAAGGTTTTAGGGGCTTCTATTTGTCATTGTTCACTTAGTGGTCATCTCTAGTCTTTGAATGCAGTTCTTAGAGAGGTATTAGGGTGCCTAGGGCACTCTAGTCCCCGCCACACATGGTTTTATTTCTGATGTTTGAGGTCAGTCATTAAGGTTTACCCTCTCATCTCCTTAAGTACTAGTCAGCATGTCGGGTCATTAGTGTCAAAATTTGAACAAGATATCCTTATATAAGCACAACATAAACACTACTTTAAGGGAAAACTATTTATACTAAGGGCTAGCTATCTACATAGAGTAAGGGACTGTATTTGAGTAATATTTTGCATCACACACCACATAGGAAGGGGATTTGATTCTATTCCATCCACCATTTTTGATTTTATCTAGCTATTTCCCACTACTTTGGCATTATTGGTGCTAGGGCACCCTAGGCACATTATTACACACACAAGCACATAGAACTACATCAGGTTTGAGATGTAGTGCATCGCTCAGTCATAAGTCCATCCATTTGGCAGCTGAGGAAAGTCTAACCCATTCATTTACGTCTTTCTTTTTTTATGATTTGATGCTTTGTGTGGGGTTTTGCAGGTGATTATTTAGTGGAGGTTGGCAACGACACCAGCGAACCAAGTGTGACATCTACCCAACCAAAGGTGAAGTATTGCGAATATCTAGCGACCATATTAGGATCAGATTCTGAGCTGTTTCATAGACAAGGGTGCCCATAGGTGCCCCTATCTCTTTTCAGATGCCCCAATCTAGCCAGATATTCCTCTATTACTACTTTATGAGATTATTTGTGACACTCTACTCTGCCATTTCATCACTCTGTTCAGTCACAAATCACTGCGAGGTAAGTCTAAATCAGGTAAGTACCTTTTCCCTTTCATCCTATTTCATTTTAATTACAAAATAAATTACTTAGCATTTTTATTTTAGTTTATTTCAGTTATTACATTAGTGTACTCTTTAGATTCCTAATAAAATTCAAAATTTATATATTCATGGTGAAGTTGCTACTTTTATTGAATACATGAGTTGGGGTTTTATGTTCGCCTTTTAGGTTTTTAGATTTTAGGAATGATTTCAGATGTCGGGGTTCCATCCAAACCCTAATTATCACATCTATTAGGTTATACATGATTATTAACTCTTGTTTTTGTGTGATTTGTGTGATTTCATCTTATACAACACATGCAAGTTAGAACCCCAACACATATTAGGTGAAGTGCTAGATTGAGTGGTGATAATTTTAATTACATTCAAATTCCATTAACTCCAACTCATACACATAAAATGGTAAATATTTCTAATGTTAATGTTTCTTTTTCTATTGATGTCAATGTTCATGATGATACAAATGTTAAAATTAATGTAAATATGACAATGATTTTTTGATATAAATCACAATGTTAATAACATAAATAAACATATTGTTATTGTTGAGACCATAAAACAAATATACACAAACACAATAATGTCGATTATTATGATATAGATAGAGTATAATGTCTTGTTCTTATACAAGTTGCTCCCACATGCATAAATGGGATTACTTAGCTTTGTTAACCATTAAAAGGAACCTCAAAATATTAAGGGGGTATTAATTGCATTAATAAAATCCCATAAGGAATGACGTGCTAAGAAAACACTTGCTAGGGATTTTAGTACCCTATATTTGGTCTAATGGCATTTGACACTTATCTCTGACATTTATCTTAGTCCATTTCCTTTTGCACACTTTGATAAAAATATTATTTTAATAGATTAATTTAACATTTTATTTATAATGTTTTAGATAATAATGCATCTTTGAGAGTGATGATGTAACTATTAGTTTCTCCTAGTTCACTAATGTGTTAATTCAGTCACATGTTTAGTTCTAGGTCAGTTACTAGTTCAGTTAACTACTTAGTTATAATTAGCTCCTCTATTCTTGGAGTTTGATTTGAAATGATTAGGTGTTGTAATTGGTTGTGACAAGGTCATTCAATATCTATAAACATTACAAATCATTTCATTAATTCAATTTATTAGTTTTAAACCTTAAATTTGATTTTTGGTTTTTATCATTTAGTATTATAGCCTATTATGTGAGCATTTAATTTTATTGTAGAGTTGTTGTGGTATCATCAAAAACAAAAAATTAGTCATTTTGAGTAGATTTTGGAAAAATGATTTTGAGGAAAAAACATTAAGTGGAGGAGGAGCACTAGCACTACTCACCCCACAACACTTTTAGTTTTTTATATTTATAAGTACAAATTTATGTTTTGGAAGTTAGTGTGGTTGTTGGTCCAGTTTAGTAGTAGGTCTTCCATGTGTTATGGAGTTCTTCTCATGCAGATCCCTATTCCTATAACTAGATTAGGGTCCTAATATTCTACAAATATCCTTGAGATTATCTTTGCATGAAGATCTACATAATCATATTCCAAATCCGAGCTATAATCTCCCTTTTCCTAACCCAATCAAGCTACACTACAAAACCCTTGACCTCATCCCTTATCCGAGTTGCCTATTTTATAACATGGGTTTAGCCTTACGATATGTCCATGTTGTATTTCATTAAGCATTCAATCTCTATATATCTTGTCCCCCATAAAATTCCCTCAAATCATCCCAAATGACCTCTCCTAGCTCTACCTGAGCGAGCTAACCCTTCCACCATATGAGCTTCTAAGTACCTTGATTAAACCATGCAGATTTTATCACAATATGATCTCTAGTTCTATATGGAGATGTCATTCAAAGCAAATATCTACACCAATGAGGTCATTCTACAAAATCCCAAGTTGGACCTAAGCCAACACAATCCTAACTCATTATCCATGAGCTCTTTTAGTGGATTTTTAAGCACATTATATCTCCTTGCTTAAAATGACAAGTTCAAGAGGTAGCATACATAGTGAGGCATCAATAAAGCAAACTTATCTCCTATAAAACACCAATGACTCATCAAGAATATATATCTTCAACTAAGCAGGAAAGTCTTCCCTTTTAAGCTCGAGTTACCGTGGTAACTAAATCAAGATGAGTCCAACTATAAAGCACACAAAATTGTGACTAGGTATCTCTTAAGCAAAAGGTAACTTGATCAATACATTATACAAGTCTTACACTCAAACGTAGCAAATCGATCTCCCATTTTGGTAAGGAGAAGCACCAAACCCAAGGAGGTTGGTCACTATAAATAATAGAAACTTTGTTAAAATTTTGTAGACAAGCACATGTCCACACTAAAAATAGAGTAAACAATCCTAATTTGTTCCTCAGACAACGAGCTCCCCTCGAACGTGGGTATGTTTTATATATTTTAAAAAAGAGTAATGTAGCCCACCTTATATTACAAACAACTTTCCCAATCCATTGGCTAGCCCAACTGTGTAAAACATTTAGACACCATGTTATAGGTCTAAACCACTTGTGTTCCAAATGGGAAAAACATTGAAGTTTAAACTCTCATCTAATAGAGGTCATAGGTTCCATTTTCCTTACTTGTGCCTCTATTTTACCCTAAACTAGTTCACTGAACTTATACAAAACCACACCCACTCCTATATATATGTTAAAGTGCTTAGCTCACCCATGTGGCCAAGGTAATATGGTTAATTCCTTGGTAAGGTGGAATGTCTCGAGTCTAACCCCCACCACTACCTTTTGCTTGAATTTTCAAACACACAAAAGGGGTCCTTAACCCATATAAGAATGCTACAAAACAAAACGAGTTCACTTTTTTTAAAGGGTTATGATCATTTTTTAAAAAGATAATTTTAAAGGGGGCTCTAAATATTCAAAAGGGGCAATTTTTCAAAACCAACAAATAAAATAAAAAGATCTTGTAAATTATTAAACCTCAAGGGGAGAGCGAGGGGTAAGGGCATTATGGCCTAAACACACAAAAAATTGCTCATTTTTTCAAAACCAAAAGGGGGTATTACTACATTCAAATACATAATATAGGTGCAATTACCTAAACAATACAATAAAATGCTTACATTTTGTTTTTTTCCCAATTGGGAGGGGATCATTTCTTCCCTTGCATTGCATTTTATTTGTGCAAATATGTAGCTTTTCATAGCTTTGCAAACCATTGAGCACATAAGAACTAAAATTTGTAAAAAATTGAAACACAAACACAATCACGAGATCTTTTGGTCTCTTCAAAACACTCTATATATACGATGCCTTTGGTTTACACTTGCAAGTCATGTTTTCATGCTTGAAATACTACATGTAAAACCTGATATAACTACAAAAATGACGTTTGTGGAATTGTCCCTATATATTTTCAGTGAGTAATAAGGACATTGCACCATTTCCATTCCCTTTGTTTCCCATATGCCACGATAGTTCAACATAAATCTTGAAATTGAGAAAATTTGAATATACATGGCTTACCGTTCATATACAAATATCTCCCTCTAATAATTTGACATTAATCAAATGAATCTCTTTTGAATGTATTACGTATCATGTACCATCTTTCTCTCACATGCATTAATGTCTCTCTCATATATAAATCACATATTTCAAGAGGATGAGCTTCTTCCACGTACCAATAAGTATATTAAAAGGGCATGTATATAGAGAGATTTTCTATATCAACCTAACAATATATAGAAAAGGAAACCTATTTAGAATGATAAGGCACCAATTCATCTCACACATCACTTTAGTTTTTGCACAATGGTAAATGGTCCAAAGTTCTTTCTATCCAATTGATATATTATGAGAGGAGATAATAATGCAGTATGGTAGACCAAATTGAATATTTGTTTGGATTTTTAAGAATTGTATTATATTGTGAATGGAACTTTAATTCGAGATTTCAATAATGTTGATTAACAACTAAAGTGGGACAAGGTGAATCAAAAAACCAAGATCATCATCATGTTTGGAATCACATATGAGGTATGACCTCACATGAGATATGCCAACATTATTAAAGAAAGGTGGGACAAGCTTAACACTATTTTTGAAGTGAAGAATCAAAATACCACTCTCCACTTGTAGCATCAGACACACAATTTGAAGTTGAAATCCTTGGAATATGTAGAAGAATTTTTGTGGAGAATTGCAACATTGAGGCCCTCCTTATTAGCTTTGGAAGAAGAAGTGTCAAATAACTCTCTCATACCCATATCCTTAAGAGGTCTATTACCATTATTCAGGATTTTTGTGACCACGATGAATATCATAAAATAAAAACCAACATTTTAAAAGTTGGCTAACCTACTCTAACAAGAGGATACCATGCAACATGAAGAAGATAATGAAGATGACCATGCGCTCATCTCTAACTACAACAAGAATAACAAGCTAAAGTTTAACAAGAAGCATGGTTCCAACAAAAACCAAAATTCCCAAGCATATACAAGTAAAGAAAAATGTGTTATTTATAATATGGGGCATGAAACTAATAACTATTGGTAGAATGGGTTGACTAAAAAGTTAAAAGATACAAAACCCAATAAAAAAAAGTAATCCAACAAGAATAACAAGTAGTCTTTTAAATATCAATCTTGTGGATAAAATAAAAACATTTGGAAAAATAAGTGTTAACATTGTGGTAATGTCACCAATGAAAATGAGAATTTTAATGGAGACAAATGTTTTCTTGCACAAACAATGACAGAAACCTCCACACAAATTTTTATATGGTATGTACACCCAGACACAACCAAACACATGCCATGGAAGGAATATTGGTTCTCCACAATTACTGCATCTCCTACCAAAAAATCAATTTCATAAGGGGATGACACTTCACACAGGGAAGAAGGTAATGGAGATATAAGGCTGCCTATGGGCAATAAGCAATGCATGCTCAACAACATCCTATTTGCACTGAGACTAAAAAAGAATCTTCTATTAATCAACCATTTGTTGGATCAAAATATTAAGCTTGAATTTGACTGCACATGTGGCAAGAAGATGTACCTCGTCAGGGACAAAAACAAACAACCCAATATTTTTGCTTAAGCATCTAACATCAACAAGATGTTTCAATTCAATTTTGTGTCATGTGATAATCAACCACTTGTTGCTAAAAATAACAATTCTAAATATTTGTGGCATCAACGATACATGTACATCAATTTTGGGTTCTCATTCTAACTCAACCACATAGAACTAGTTAAAGGATTGCCACAGGTTAAACAAGAATAATAACATCCACATCAATTATTTAGTAGGGAAACAACATCAAACACCTTTTTAAAGAATAAGAATAAATCTACAAACACGTTATACTTGGTTCATACCGATATTCATGGGAAGATATCAAAGACCAATTCAAGTTATCAATACTTCCAACTCTTTGTTGATGATTATAATAGAAAAATGTGGAATTTCTCACTCAAGACCAAGGCTCAAGATTTTCAAGGCTCTTGTTGAGCAAAAAATTGGTCATTATATAAAAGTAATTTGCTCATATCAAGGGGGAATTCACTAGTAATGCATTCAAAACATACCTAAAAGAACAGGGAAATCATTTTCAAACGACTAAAAATTACTATCCACAACAAAACAATGTTGTAGAATGGAAAAACTACATAATCATGGAAATGGTATGGAGAGTGAAAGAGGATGAAAGATTGAGTAACTCGTTGTGAGTAGAAACATCCCAAACTACAATATACTTGTTCAACAAGTCACCAACATTTCCACTCAATGACATGTATCTAAATAAAGCATGATCAAGTAAGAAACCATCAATTTCTCATCTTTGTGTTTTTCGGAAGCAAGGCCCATACATTCATCGTAAAACAGAAAAGGACCAAGTTGGACATGAAGTCTATACTATACATATTCATTAGATATAATGAAGATTCCATGAGATACAAGTTAATTGATCCAAATATCAAGAAATACTTCATTAGCAAGGATGTTCAATTTGACGAGACAAGTGCTTCAAGTCAACCACTTGTAGACTTGCATACAAAAAAACAGAATAAAGACATATGATGACCGAAGAAAATATTAAAAATTGTGACTGTAATAATGATTAAACTGGTGAAAATTCCCCACCCACTACACAAAGTATGTTAATATGGTATACAAATGTGATTAGAGATGTCAAAAGAGATGCCACTAGGGCGAGTTAGATGTGTTGCATAGAAACTGTTAAGTTTAACTTGGATTAATTAGCCATTATGATTGAATAATAAATTGTAATTTTTTATTTACTTTAGTTTAGTTGTCTCTTAGTTGTCTTGTGATAATAATTTATCCTTATACTTGTGGGGGCAATTCATGTTGGGATATTGTTTTCGAATGTATGCATGTAGAGGCAATTAGGGGCAATAGAGGTAATATGTGTTGGGATATTAATATTAAGTGGGGTCACCATTAGGTGGGCCACCACTTTATTACATCTTTTAAATGTTTTTATAAAACATTATTATAAAAATTATAGTATTATAAGTTTAATTATTGAGTCCCTTTCCAATTTAAGTGGATGGTGTAATTAAATATTTTGATTTAATTAAGGAGAATGAAACAGTGCACTTGGGTGCAACTAAATCACCAACCCTATAAATAGGGCTATCCCTCATGAGATTAGGTACAACAATATAATATTTTTCAAATTATAAACTTTGGCTATTGTGATTGTATATGCATTGTGGGACTCAAGGAGGAAGTAGACGTGTTGGGTTAAAAAGTGTAAATCCTCAATAAAGGAACGTGTTATTTTGTAGGATTTATTACCGCGAGGTTTTACCAATGTAAATATGGTGTTGTGCATTTAATTTGTGAAGTTATTTCATTTATTCACTTGCACACTTAAGACTATAACTCTTAGACACTTTATTTTGTGGATATTTAATTGATTTATTACATTATTATTTATCCCGATTTTTCCTAACATGGTACTAAAGCAAGGATAACTTTTATTGTGTGTAGGAAAATTAGAAATTAGTTTTTAAGGGAAATTAATCTAGGTGCAATGTAAATCAAGTAAATCTTCTAAAAAAAGAATTTGAAATCAAGTGCACATATTCTAATTTCACTAAATAACTTATTTTTGGCTCCTTGAAATTGTCATATCACAATATTAATAAAAGCACCATTGTATAATCAACATATTCACCATACCTATATTCTCACAATGCTGATGAGATAACTTCCATTTTTTATCTCTCCAAGCTAACAACTAAATGCTTTCCAAATTTATAAATACTAAATAAAAGTAGTTTGCTATATTTTAATAAATAAAATATATACATATATTTTTTCAAAAAGAAATAAATAAAACTCAAATTTTTTAATATTATCCTTGCCCTAATAGTATTGCGAGAGCTTGACATTTGGCATTGAAATAAGGATCAACAAATTTCCGCACATCATACAAAAAATCATCCCCTTCTCGGCCATTATGGCCCATCCACATTTGTTTGGCATTAAATTTTGTAGCATCTTCTTTGATATATGCCCTTCCCAATATATGCCCTTCCCAATTGCATATATTTTATAGCATCTTCTCTGAAATTTGCTCCATATATGCCCTTCCCAATTGCATTTGTCCTCATGACCATATCTTTGATGTGTTGCTTTGTGGCACTATAACCAAAGCCTTAACCTACATTGGTTATGATTGGTCTCATGGTGTTTGGCAATCTGTATGGCCTATGTGACCTAGGTATATGGTTCAACCTCTATCATGGCCTCACTCCGCTATGTAGCCCCTATTTGGCTCTCACACACCTACACCTATTCAATTAATCCTCCCCAACTAACCTACAAGAAAATAATAAGAATGAACTAAAAATATTATAAGTTATAAATATATAGATTTAAAAAATGAAACCCTTAAAAAATTAGGGATTCCTAGTTTAACTATTCTTTATTTCATGATTTTCAAAATAAAAAATAAGTGGAGAAGTCTAAAACTTTGAAAGAAGAAAATTTTATAAAGCCCTTTTCTATTTTCTATATGTGTTTCTTTTATAAGAAAAAAATTAGGTTATAGTATTTAATTCCGATATATATAATTATGTTATTTTATTTTAATAGTTATAAGTTTCTATAAGTTTATACAAAATCAAAAGAAAATGCATTAAGCTTTTTAGATAAATTATTTGCCTTCCAAAAATTAAGGTTTTATTTCGTGTAAAACTAAGTTTAATTTTTTCCAACAAAATTAGTTAAATTATTATTATTTTAATAGTGAAATAAACTACTTATTGACATTTTTTGAGTTAATTTCTTGCGCATTGTTTGTGGTTGTAGTTGTTGGTATTTATCATTGAAAATGGCCAGAAAGTCCAAAATTTTAATGGATAAAATTGCAACTACTTAATGGGACTAATTATAACATTTGGAAAGTTAGGCTAAAGCCATTTTTATGGCAATAAAACTATGGGATCTCATCACCAGTGTGGAGAAAAGACCCACCGAAAGACAAGAAAACCCTAATAACCTAAGTGCCTTATCTAAGATATCCCGAGAGACCATGTCAATCCTATTGCAAAGTATACAAGATGAGTTCTTATTGTATATTGGACAAATGGACTCTCCTGATGATGCTTGTAAATAACTTAAAATGATGCACATGGGTAGTTGCCTCTCAAAAACCATAAAACTTATCATGGAACTTTTCACAAATCCTATGAAGGGAGATGAAAAAGTCATTAAATATTTGGCCAAAATTAAGAACATCAAAGCCCAGTTAGATGGTTGTGATTGCCAACTGTTCCAATAAAAACTGATGTACTTGATAATTCAAATCAACATACATGAGAAATTTAGGAACTATATCTCGATTATGAACTCAAAATATCAAAATGAGACTGACCTACTTGACCTTGATATACTATTTTCTTTCCTAATTTAGGAGGAGCGAGTGACTTATGACTTTGATTCAAAAGAAAATACCTCTCAAGCATTGTTCTCACAGAATTGAAAAACATTTCAAAATCAAAACAACAATTCAAATAAAAAACAAAACTTTAAATCAAAATTTAAAGCTAATACTAACACTTATCCTAATAGGAATAACCAAAATTTCAAAGTGAATTTTAATGGTATGTGTAAAAAATGTGGTAAATTAGGTCATAATTGTCGTGTGAAAATAAACAAGTTTTAAAAATATACTAGAAACAAGAAATTTAACAACAAAAGAAGACTCAAATTAGAATCTAGATCAAAACCAAACAAATAACATTGATAAACCTATAACTCTTTACATTGCACTTTTAATATCAAATGATAACGAATGGATTCTAGATAGTGGTGCCTCTAGGCACATGACTTGCATACTTGACATCCTTACAATTGTTGTATAATGTTGGGAAAACATATATTTAGGCGACGATTCTATCATTCAATATGAAAGTTTTGGGAATGTAAAACTTGATACCGAAATAATTAAAAATGTTTTGTCCATCCCTAAATTGAAAGGACCTTTTATCTTTCTCACAGTTAACAAAAGAAAATTATAAAGTTGCTTTATTACAAAATAAATGGGATGTGGAAAAATAAATTTAATGATGTTATTGCTTCTGGTATTCATAAAAATGGCTTATAGATATTTTATGGATTTATTTCTGAAGTATATTTTTCATCTTCTTCTAAAAATGATCTTCAACATTGGCATGAAAGAGTATGACATGTACATTTTAGGAGAATGTATGAAATGTCTCATCTAAACCTAGTTTTGGGTCTTCCTAAGATGAATGTTGATCATGAAACTTGTGAAAATCACTTACGTTATAAGCAACACGTTGAACCATTTCACAAACATCGGGATCTTAATTCCTCTCAGATGTTAGAGTTAATTACAATGATGTTAGAGGTCCACTGAAAGTACCTTCTCTCAATGAAGCCCTATTTGTTATTTTTATTGATGACTTTTATAGAATGACATGTTTATTCTTTATTAAGAAAAAGTTTGATGCCTTTTTATTGGTGAAATATTTTGTTGTAGTACATATTATTGGTTTTCAACAATGGTCATGAGGTTAAGCCCCTCCTTCTTAGGTATGGGGATTCTCCCTTTATTAAATGTAAACTACCTAAAACTGTGGGGTGGCTGTTAGGTTGGATATCACACAAAATACTCCAATAAAAATGTGGAAAAGTGCTTGTACAATATAAAAGGGAGGAATTTGTTGAGGGGAAGTAAAGGGGAGTATGAGAAATAAGGAGAGAGGGTTATTTTTGTGATTAGGAACTATCAAATTCTCATCAATATTAACCAGAGCAGGTCTACATTCAATTAGAAGAACACAAAATGTAAGCAATCAACAAGACTAAAAAATTAGAGACACAAAGTTCCTTCTTGGTTATACAAGATCACCATTGCTATAAAGTTGGAGAGTAGAGAGGATAGAGGAACACAGACAAGGACATAAATGAAATGTATATTTTATTTCTTGATGTAGTAGTGATACAAATCTCAACAATATACAACAATCAACAATTGCCAACCCTTTGGAATGGAGAATTCATTCCAATTTATAACATTCAAATGAATCTTTTCATCTCCCCCCAATAAGAATTTTCATCTTTCACTCATCACTTGCGACTTTCCATATTCTCTTAGGGAATGAAATTGAGTCTTTTTCTTATTTTTGAAAAGGGTCTTTTACAATGCAACATTAAGTCACTTAAGTGAATAATAAAAAAGAGTGGCTTATTACACTCTTAATGAAGGAATATAATGTTAGAGAGAGAGGGAGGAGAGAGAAGAAGAGAAATGGATTTA
Source organism: Taxus chinensis (assembly GCA_019776745.2). Taxonomy (NCBI): domain Eukaryota; kingdom Viridiplantae; phylum Streptophyta; class Pinopsida; order Cupressales; family Taxaceae; genus Taxus; species Taxus chinensis. Next base: position 198,625,569 of record CM034152.1, on the reverse strand, counting down.
AATATAGAGATGGGAAAGCTCTTGCTGATGAAGAACTTGCTGACTTGAAGCATTGTGATCACAATCTCCTTCTTCTGTGAGATATGGAAACATTCCAGGGCATCGAATAATTTTTCAAAAACATTGGTATGAGATTTGCATTGTGATGGGAACATGATGATCCTCTCTGATCACAAGGTAGGAGTTAGGGTGCGGGGATAACTTCCTTACTCCTCTAGGCTTTCACAATTCACTTTGTGACCAAAAATTAACTCCATGATGCTCAAACCTTTTTATGTTTGTTTGTCACTCATTTAAATATGTCTTCATCTTGAAAATAGAAAGATTGCTCCTTGAATGAAATTCTTGTACTAAGACCATCCATTGAACTGAAATGAGGTGATTTCATATGCTTCCTCCTTTGAGGTTTGATCACACTACAAGGTGTTGAATGAGTGTTTAAGAACACTACTGAGAGAATTGGATCATGTGAAATTGATATGATTACCCATTCTTGCAAACATGGTACTTCAAATTAAGATCATCCTCTTCCCCTTCTTGGATCCAAAATCCTTCTTAAATGGAATCAACTTTAGGATGATCATATGCCTTCTTGCTCATATGCCTCTCATCGGAATGAATGAATTCTTGATCTTATAAACATGATGGTTCTAGGTACCTCGACAACTTGACTGGCTCATCCTAACTTGTTCCTTAAAGAGGTTTGAACACAATGACAGAGTCAAGATATGAAGATCATCACCTTATTCCTTGAGCTTCACATTTCACCTTCCTGAAAAAAATTTCGCCTGAGTGGAAACATACTTAGGATATATGGACACCCTTTTGCTCAATTTCTCCTCATGGAAATAGGTTTCCTCCTCTAGATAGAAGGATTTATCCTTGAATGAAACTTGAAGGAATGTCTGAGAATGAGTTCCATGTTCTTGACCTCCAAACTGCATTGAAACACTGCGAATGCCACCTCCTTGACTTGCAAGATGTGAGCACATTACAAAGCATTGGTTAAGTGTTTAAAAACACTTTCATGACATATGCATTGTATTTGAGCTTGAGATGACTGCCAACATTACTCATGGTGATATTTTTTTTATCATGCTCATGATGGCATTTCCCTTGATGACTTGATTTTTAATGAAGTTATTTATGTTTCAAATCCTTCACAGACATCATGCTGTTCTTTATTTCACCCGTTATTCAAGTGACTATCTTTCACACACATTGATTCACTCTGCAATGTTATATTTTTCTCAAAAAGAGAGATAATCACCAAGTAGGAGTTGAAAAGAGAACTTTACTTTCCACCTAATGGCTCATTTGGTATTTAAATCACACCTTTGTGGTAAAGAGGTATCTTTCATGAGATGGAGCCAACCTTGATGGCTCAAACTGATTATGTAGAGGTTGAAAGTATCCATCAAGAATTTGGTTTTGAGATTCCTATTTCACCTTGGTGATGAAGACATATCCTTCTTGAATGAATTCAACCATGATGACTCCCTTCTACCATAATTGGGATGAGTTGAACCATCCAACTTCTTACATCAAATTATGTCATTCAGAAATCACCTATGGAATGATGATTTTAGAGTTTGCGAGGCTTTTCATTTCTGTTTGAACCACGAGACAAATTCCCAAGCTCACAATGGTGGAAAAAAGGAATTATATAGGTAGAATGGGAGTTTCCATAATCTTTCTGAACTCAATTACAAGACTTACTATTTTTAGCAAGTCCTATCTAGGACTGTTATTTTTAGTAAATTTTCACCATTTTATCTTTTTGATGTTTCTTACTCATTTGGAATGTTGTGGATACTGAAAATTTACCATTTTTCAAAACTTACTATTTTTAGACATACACAAATTTGTACACTTATTATTTTCAAAAGTTTTTGTTTTGCTCCACAACTCTTTGCTCTAATTTTCAAGGTTTTTCGCCCGCAAGATCTGCATAGAATCAAAAAGGAAACTTGCTGAAATTTTATGTTGTAGCATATCCAGGAATTAATGGAGGTCACGAGGGAAATCAACAACAATTTTTTTGAAAAATGGCAAAGTTTTGTGAGAGGAGTTAGCCAAGTTTTCCCACATGTTTTACTCAAATTTAACCATACTAGCTTAACCACAATTAGGATGAGATGAAGTGAGGAAGGGGGTAAAATTTTTGTGTCTCCTCTATCCCCTCTATCCCCCAGGGGACATTGATGAAAATTAAAATGAAAATGTCCAACTTGGGTGAGAGTAGGGGCTGAGAATGAGCTTTGGAGGGGCGCAGATGAGAATGGAAAGGGTAGAGAGGTGGTTCCATAGGTGACTAGGGGCTAATGGAGAAGGGGGGTAACAATTTTATGTCCTCTCTATCACATTTTTCCTATGGGGGATAGTGGGGATAGTTAGAGTGAAAATTGTGACTTGAAGTTCAACCATCATGAAGGGGGCAAGTAACGGAGTGAAGTTGTGCAACCTAGGGGTAGGAGTGGTGATGAGTAAGTGACGAAAAGTTGGCATGACAAGGGGGTTGCACTTTTGTGTCCCCCCTTTTCCATTTGTACACCTTGGGGGACATGGGGACAAGGTGAGTGAAAAATGTGACTTGGACACTTTTGGAAAGCTGTTGATTACTCTAGTGTCCAAATCGGGACACCGAGATTGATTTTTTCACCATGAGAGCATAAGAAAGTGTTTTAAGGTAAAAAAAATTATGATTTTGACTTAAAAGAACATTATGAGATCATTGGAACCATTATTAGGAGCCAATTATCCTTAAAATTCAAAATTTAGGTCAAATTTCATCTTGGACTAAGAGGAATAGCTGCTATGTTCTGAATCACCTCAGGAAATATTTGAGTCTTGGAAAAAAATTCATATTTATATCTTGTAGAGGATTCCAAGATATTTCCATTGACTATTTTTTTGCCTCATAAGATTCCCTTCTAGAACTCCTAAAATCATTTGGAGAAGTAAGCTTTCACTGTTGGAGCTTCTATTCCTTACACCCAAAATCACCCGATGTTGCACAAGTTGTTCCTGAATCAAATTTTCTTCATAGAAATTTCTTAAACCTTTTTGGACATAGAATTCAATGGGGGAAAAAAACATGGAGAAATGTATATTTTCCTTGAAGGCTTCCAGAGGGTGTTTCCTAGCTATAAAATGACCAAAAATGGCCTTTTTAGGCCTCCAGAGGAAGTTGTCTTCATCGAATCTTAATAAGTTCATTAATCTCATTAGGCACTCTTTCATGCATGCTGAAACCATAATGGGATGGAAAATTGACAAAAACCTTCAACCATGAATAAACGATCCTAAGGTCACCATGTCACCAATGCTTGAGTGGGTGACTAACTCATAGGAGGATTCAATAGACCAGATTCTTACTAAATGTGATCTACCCATGGTAGCTAAGTTGGTCAAAATGGGAGATTTAGCAAATCTATAAATGGGCTAGCATGAAATATGATCCCTTGGTTCAATTCATTCCTAAATTGGATCTAATGGTTGATCTAGAAAGTTGAGTATTCTAAGTTATACAATCTTTTTTATTGCTAAAAGGGACATCTTCTATCCATCTAAACAAATTCACAAAATTATTCCAATTACAAACTTACCTCTATTCAGTGCTAAAGAAAAGTACTTCTATAAATACTAAACAAGTGAGATAACCATGGTGTGGCCTATTCACCTGTGTTGAGTGTATTGAAACTAAAGGTATTTAACTTAACCTAATTCATGACCAATGTTTCCAAATGATTTATGATGCGTAGACAACCTGTTTTAATGTTTTCAATCCTATCAGGGTCTAGGAAAAAGAGGATCCACCGGGGATTGCTATAAAAAGATCAAACCCAACTTAGAACCTTCATAATTACTTTCAAATGAAAGGAAATTGATTTCTACATCTATTTGATTGTGATGCAACGAATGATAGAATGAGGACGAAGTGGGAAATCACAACAACAAATCCAACCTAGAATTCACATAACAATGGTAAATCCACATGTGTAGTATTTTTCCCCTTAGTAAGAAAAAATTCAACTCTGAGTGTTCATATGAGTCCAAGGGTTAGGAATCAAGAATCATATAGTTTAAACTTGGTACAAATAAGAGTATTTTGGTAGTTCCCAGATACAATGACCAGTATAGAGAGATCTCAGAGCTTGGCTATGCAATTCCTAGCAAGATCGTAACAACAATAAAATGCAGGAGAAGAGGAGTACACATAAATTAACTCATATGACCACTAATGTACTAATGCGTTGACATACAATCATGGAATATATCATGGAGGATGGGAGGTAGACACATGCATACCTAGGACCTCAAGAAGGAGCAATTCTTAGTGAATTACTCTATTTGATGTGGAAGGAGGAAGGAGCTGCAAGAAATCAAAGGATAATTACACAATTTGGCTACACGGATGCATTTCACTATGAACTTAGCATGAGGTGACAACACGTTGAAGAATCTAGATAAAGTGGACAAGACTGGTAGCTACGCCTATTTTGAGGTAGCAGTCTGCATAACCAGGATCTCAGTAGGGAGGCGGTCTTGGCACTGAAGGCCAAAACATGCGCTTAAAGAGATGGAAGACTAGAAAAAGCACGGGAAGGCTAAGTAAAGACGTCTAGGTGACAAATATATAATGCGAAGGGAAATTAGAACTCAAACACCTTCTTGAAAGGACCTGAATCATCATTGGGGACTTTTGTAACCATTTTCTGACAATGTAGCACATGTAATTTTGGGTGCATACAGAAACACACTTAATTTTTTTTTATAAATATTATCTGATCCTGAGTGAGGGTGGATGATGTAGGGTCCTTGGCATGTAGACTGAAGAAGATACATAGTGACATCAAACATAATTTTCAAGTATGGGCTTAGTTATCATGATCAAAAATTTCAATTTTTCATGCTAGACATTTTACATGACAACAATTGGATCTAGTTCGGGGACATTAGACTATAAGGGGTAATGAAGAACCTCATAACTCTCTTGGGGTAGCAGACCAATGCTTTATCCACTGGGCCATAGAGTCACCGCATTGGATAATCAACAAAGCTTGAATCATAACCTAGATTGTACAAATGAAACAAATACACTAGCCAACAACACACAACCTCAGAAGGAAACACAAAAAAGGGAAACCATGATAAAAAAATCCCAAATAACCTATGATACATGTGGACGCCAAACTATTTTCACTGTAGCATCAATTCTTACTGAATGTTTACCCCCACACGGGCATCACCGAATACCTTTCTTCTGCAAACCCGTTGAATGGCTCACTGAAATTTGACCCCTTTCTCAATTTCTTGAGAAATTTTGCATGATTGCTCTTGCAATTGAGGTTCCTCTTAGTTAGTTCATTACCTTCGTTGTTTTGACACTCTGCTTACTTTTTCTCATTTATTCCCAAGTTTATTCCAATTGCTGATTTTCTTTCAGTGCTACGAGAATGAGTCTTGATCATACTAGGCTTGCTATTTTCATACAGGGGATTATGATCTTTGATAGAAATTTGAATTTAATTTTTCATCTTCTTCGTGACCATTTTTTCCATGAGTTTATTCTCTGCATAATGTTTCAAGAGCCTTCAACACTATCACAAGACTCTTGATGACTTCACGTTTCTCAATTGAACAATCTATCCTTCATACAAATTTGCTCATTTTTGATATGCTTCTCTCTATGGTGTGACTTGCATAGTGGTTCATAATATTGAAAATAAAATGAGCACGGGGTTAGACATGAAAAACGAAAAGCATCACCTTCTCCATTTAAGCCATTTGAGCTTCAAAATTTGGCTTCATGATGAAATCACCCTTTCCTTGAGTGGAGTCAATCGTGAAATATTGAATCAAATCCTTATTTGTAAATACCTTATTGAGAGGGTCTTCATCTTGAACAAAATCATCCTTGGGGGACTCAAACACCATATCATCAATATGTTCTTCATTGAGAAGTTCTTCATTTTCTTAAAAGTAGAATGGGCATAAGATTGGGGCTAAAACATCAAGATCATCATTTTCCCAATCTTGACCATTAAAAAACTTGAGAATTCATCTCCATAATGAAGTCATTCTCTTCTTGAGTAGATCAACTTCAAGAGGCTTAAGAATATTTTCATTCATGCATTCCTTCTTGAAAGAGTCATCCTCTCCTAATGGGAAAGATAAAGCTTCATATTCACAATCATACTCATTGAATGAGTCTTCATGCCAAACCTTGAGAACATGATTGGAAATGTGAGACTCCCCTGCCAAGAAGTTGTTTAATGTCACTCCTTGATTCTTCTTAATCTTCATTTCTCATCACCTCGGGATTGCTTTGTTATAAGTCAAGATTTCCATGACCTATCATCACCATAAAAAGGAATATCTAACATCCATACTCAGTGGGAAGAACCCACTATCAAGTTATGGTTCCATCAAATCATCATGATGATTTCCACCAGCTCTGTCATACCTCGGGTTCTCCTCCATCAACATGGGTAGCTTAGAATCTTCCCTCGAAGCTATGAAAAAGTTGTAATACCTTGAATCTTGAAATATGATATCCACCTTTGATTCATTTGGTCTCTGAATGGTGTATTTCATTTTCCTAATAGGAAGAAGCTTATTCATTATACCATTGAATGGAATGGTGGCATGTAACCAATTCATTTGTATATATATTCTGACATCCCTACAAAAGCTTCAGCTCAACAATATAAAATATGAGGCTGGCATGTCTGCTACGGATATTTTCATCATGAACTTCTTGTGAGGAAAATATGTAAATGCTACTTGAGCATCTTTGACCTATCCATTAAGAGGTACTTCTTTGGTTTCCATGGAGTAACAATGGCCAGTGGTAGGCGTGAGAGAGAGACCAAAATATTTAGTAATTTTACAGGCATGACATTGTTAGAGGCACCAGAGTCAATAATCCAATTATTTAGTTTATACTCATTGACCAGTAAGGCTAGATAGAAAGGTTCTAGTTTTCCAGATGTGAAGGGTGTGGAAGAAAGAAGGTTCTAAGAAGGAGTGGTATGAGGAGATTGGAGGTAGTTCTTTCCAGTGAATTTTTTGAACATGAACTTTGAACTATTTTCTTTGATAAATTTGACTAGCCTATAAAATTTCTTGGGATGAGTTCTCAAGTACTCAACCTCTGAAATCTCAAATTTGGATTTCTCACAATGGTCAATGATGTCAAAAGGTGAAGAAGTGGTAAGAAAATCAAGAACTATGGTAGCCTTGACATGAGTAAGATTTGTATTCTTAGGATCAATAGAAATTGAAACTGATTTATCAAGAGGGGATGAATGAGACTTCCTCGAAGAGGCAGACAAAGTCTTGATTGAGGTAGTTTCAGAATTCTTCTTGGATGACCCATGGAAGTGGAAAAATATGATCCTCATTTTGTTTTTGTTTTTCATAGAGCCACCATTTGAGGATTTAAATGCTTCACTTGGGTTGCGGAAGAAGAGGCTTCTTTCTTCATTTGTGCGTGAGTGAATACTGCACAAGAGTAGCTATCCATGGATTCTTCAAAGTATTAATCCATTGAGTATTCATAATACCCAATCCTAGCACATCCCATCTTATTCTTCTTCTCCAATTTATGATTCAACAATTTCTTCTCCTTCATTTTTAATGGTCCCCCATACTGTATTAACCAATGGAGCTTCCAATGCGAGCCTTCGAGGTGCTCATGTAATCTGATTTTTGTTCCAGTGTTTATTGAGCAATTTATTTCTTCAATGAAGTCAATTCATTAGCCAATATTTGTAGAAATAGATAAAATATTTCATCTTTAGAAATTTGGGACTTATCCTTCATTGAATGGTTATTAATCTTACATGACATGATAAGGTCATATTCCACTTCAATGGAAAGTTATTGAGTGTTTTGTAAAGTATTTGATTGAGATATCCATAGTATGCAACCAACTTCGGGAAACTAAGAATTCACAAAGAACCTTTTATGATTATCCAAAGTAGGATGGGCATCATTAGGATTCTTGTTGATGAGCTTATTGAACTTCGTTAACAATTCTCTCACGGGATCTTGAAATTCATTCTTTATATGTGCTAGTTTAGCGAGGAGGGCATGAACATCTTCCGTAGTCTTAAATCTTGCTTCAAACTTGGTTTTCATATCATCCCAATGAGCAATTGAGCATGATGGAAAGTAGTAAAACCAATCTGCAATGACATCTTGTAATGATTCCATGAATAGTCAAACAACAACTTCATGTCCCACTCCAAGAATGCCACAAGTTATGATAAAAGTTGTAATATGATCATTTGGACATTCCTTTCCATCTCCATAGAATTTGGGAAAGTTCTTTATTAAAAATTTTGGAAGTTTGTGAAGTGGTGGAGGCAATGCTAGTGGCCTAGTATTCTGTCCTCATGGAAGAGGCGTAGTCATTTTTTACCCTTCTTCCTCTGGTTATTATTCTCTTTATTCTTCTACAAGAATGAGGTTTAGTGGTGCTACAGTTGGTTCTCCAATATGAAATTCAAGAGGAAAGTTAGGATCAAATTTAGAATAGTATTCTTGAGTGGCTTACGTTGCTATTTGAACAATGGGAAGCCTGAAATCAATTTTTTGTTACTCTTTAAATGTCGGGTCAATTATGCCACTTGCACAATCAACTCGAGTGTATCTTATTTTTGCCATTTTTTCAAAGCATTAAGGAATGAAACTGAGAAAAATGCAGATTTTCAATAGGATTATAGTAAGGATTTCGAACATTTAGATGGCATTTTTGGCATTTTTCAATTTTTTATTTTTTATGGAATCACCTTCAAAATATATTTTAATTTTTTATTATTTTTTTAGAATATATTTTAAGGCTTGCACAAAGATTTTTAAGATCTTCCCTAATGAATTCACTTTTCAAAAATTGTTGGTGAAATAATTTGTTGTAGTGTACTATCAGATTATTGGTTTTCACAACGGTCATGGGGCTAAGAACCTCCTTCTTGGGTATGGGAAGGCTCCCATTATTGAATGTAAACTACCTAAAACTATGGGGTGGCCGTTAGGCTAGAGATCACATAGGAATACTCTATTAAACCTATAGAAAAGTGTTTATATAATGTACAAGGGAGGAATTTTCTATGGAGGAAGTAAAGGGGAGTAGGATAAATAAGGAGAGTGGGATAATGTTGTGAGTAGGAACTATTAGATTCTCACCAATAATAATCAGAGTAGGTCCACACTCAATTATAAGAACACACCAATGTAATTAATCAACATTACTAACAAACTAGAGACACAAAGTTCTACATATTCATTAATTAAGGAAACAAAGTTCCTTCTTGGTTGTACAAGATCACCATCCTAGAAAAGTTGGAGATTAGAGAGGATAGATGAAACATAGAAAAGGAAATAGAGGAAATGTAGCTTTTATTTCTTGATGTAGTAGTGATACAAAGCTCAATAACATACAACAATCAACAATTACTAACCCCTTTGGAATGGATAATTCATTCCAATTTATAAAGCAATACAAATGTCTTTTCATCTCCCCCCATATGAATTTTCACCTTTCCTCATCACTTGTGAGCTTCCATATTCCTAGGAAATGAAATTGAGTCTTTTTCTTATTGATGAAAAAATACTCTTACAATGTTGGGTTGAAGTTCACTTAAGTGAATAAAACAAAGTAGTGGAAAAGTACCTTCTTAATGAAAAAATGTTAGAGAGATGAGAGAGAGAGGGAGGAGAGATAGAGAGAGAGAGAGAGAGAGAGATAAATAGGGTTGAGGGAATCTGATGACTAGAGAAAGCTATGTTGATGAAGAACTTTCTTGACTAGAGGCATTGTGATCACAATCTCCTTCTTTTATGAGATATGGAAAAATTCCAGGGCATCAAAGAAGTGTTCAAAAACATTGTTATGAGATTTGCATTGTGATGGGAACATGATGATCTTATTTGATCACAAGGTAGGAGTTAGGGTATGGGGATCACTTCCTTACTCCTCTAGGCCTTCACAATTCATTTTGTGACCAAAAATCAACTCCATGATGCTCAAACCTTTTTATGCTTGTATGCCACTCATTAAAATATGTTTTCATCTTATAGATAGAAATATTTCTCCCTAAATGAAATTTAGGTCCTAGGGCCATCCAATGAATTGAAATGAGGTGATTGCATATGATTCCTCTTTTGAGGTGTGAACACACTACAAGGTGTTGAATGAGTGTTTAAGAACACTACTAAGTGAATAACATCATGTGAAATTGAGATGATTACCCATTCTTGCAAACATGGTACTACAAATGAAGATCATCCCCTTTCCCTTCCTGGATCCAAAATACTCCTTGAATGGAATCATCTTTAGGATGCTCATACAACTTCTTACTCATACGCCTCTCATTGGAATAGATGAATTCTTGATCCTACAAACATGATGGCCCTAGGTACCTCAGTAGCTTGACTGGTGCATCTTAACTTGTTCCTTGAAGAGGTTTGAACACAATGGAAAAGTTAGGATATGATGATCACCACCTTACTTCTTGAGTTTCACATTTTATCTTTGTGAAAAATATGTCACCTGAGTGGAAACATACTTAGGATATCTGGACACCCTTTTGCTCAATTACTCCTCATGGAAATAGGTTTCCTCCTCCAGATAGAAGGATTGATCCCTAAATGAAACTTGAATTATTGTCTAAGAATGAGGTCCATGTTCTTGACCTCCAAACTGCATTAAAACAATATGAATGCCACCTCCTCTACTTGTAAGATGTGAGCACATTACAAAGTATTGGTTAAGTGTTTAAAAAACACTTTCATGAGATATGCATTGTTTGTGAGCTTGAGATGACTACCAACATCACTCATGGTGATATTCTCTTATCATGATCTTAATGACCATTTCCTTGATGAATTGAATTTCAATGAATTTATTGATGTTTCAAATCCTTCACAGACCTCATGATGTTCTTGATTTCACCTGCTGTCCAAGTTATTGTCTTTCACACACATTGATTCACTATGATCCAGGGATTTTTTTAGTGGCGAATATTCATACTATGGTGAATATTCCATTTTAGAAAAAATTGAAAAGGTAAATTTTCTGGCACGGGTCATTGACATGTTCCCCTAAAAATTAAAGTTTAATTTTTTTAGGGGTCGGATTCACCTACCTCTTTAAAATATCCCCTATATAATCCTATATTATTCTCCAGGTAGAACACTACTTGCTAACTCATACCATATGGGGGCATATCTATTATCAAGTACATAAAACTTGCAAAACAACATATTCTAGTACACAAAAGTATAATTTTTAAGACAAAAGCATTCAATTGACGCGTGAAAAGAAGACTCTGTTGATGGGCGACAAGAAGGCTCTATGGACGGGTGAAAAGAAGGCTTTGTGGATGGGTGACAAGAAAATTATGTCGATGGGCAACAAGAAGGCTCTATGGACGGGTGACAAGAAGGTTATGTGGACATGCGACAATAAGAATCTGATGACAGGAGACAAGAAGGATTTGTTGACAGGTGATAAGAAGGCTTTGTTGACAGGTGAAAAGAAGATTTTGTTGACGGGCTACAAGAATAACCTTCTGACGTGTGATAAGGAATTGTTGTTGATGCGTGACAAGTTTCGTTTGTTAATGCACGACAAGGTTTGTTTGTTGACATATGACCAAGAGCTTATCTGACTCGAATTTATCACACTGAGAACAATGGAAGCTGCTAGTGCTCAGAACACCCAATAAGTTGCAAAAAAAACTCAAAAGTCTCTGTTCAATTTTTTTGGAAACTTTGTTGGTTCAGATACCGCAACCACCAGCACCCATAGAGATCCCACTGAAATCGATCAAAGCACATATTGTGTGGAAGGTGTTATTAAAGTGGACATGCATTCTACTCAGTATAAGCCAAATGACATCTATAATGATACCATGCCAGGGCTTGAAGATATTCTAGTAGCGCAAGTAGAGCTTGAAGATATTCCAGTAGTGTAGGTAGATCTTGAAGATATTTCTGTTGATGTGCAACCAAGAGTGTAAAATGCAACACAAAATTCAAATGCAAATAGTGGTTCATGGAAAAGGAAATTTGATGATCGTGATATTCCTAAAAGCTCTGCATATAAAAGTAAAACAATGAATACGAACAAGAATATGTGGACACTTGGGAGGACATACAAGTTTGACTCGGCTACAAAATTTCTATTTATTGAACCTGTACAACCAGCTAATTATGAAGAAATTTCATCAGAATGTACATGTACAATATGTATGTGGAAATTGGGAAGGCAACAAAAAATGCAACTGAAGTTGGACACAATTGAAAAACACTGTGGAAAACAATATTTCATTGTAACTGGGGAAGATGACCAGAAAATAAAAACACACAGATGGAAAACTGAAAAAGAATGCATGCATGTGAAATATGTGGTAAAATATGAGGCTGATCAAAAAAGACGCAGACTTCTCATATAAAATGGCGGAACGATCACATCACAAATTGGTAAGATGAATCAATCAAATTTGCGTGCTGAACTCATACAATTTTCTACTTTATTCCACATTCTTAAGAAAGGAAGACCAATTTTAGATTTCATCGATTTCAAACCTTTGTATCAATATATTGGAATGAAAAATGTTCCCCTATCTCATTGGTCAGACAACAGTGCATGGGAAATGGCTAAATGCCTTGCTATGATTGAGAAGGAAGATTTGAAAGAGTGTGTAAAAAATGCAAAGTTTATCTCTTTGTCAATTGATGAAGTGATCACTGTTGACAACACTACATGGGTATATATCCATGTTTACACTTTAGAAAATCATATGAGGACTCCATATCTGTTGGGTGTTCAGAAAATGGTTGAAAATTGCAGCGCATAAAACCTATATAAACTAGTTATTTCTCTTTTGAAAGAAATTACTGGCATGGCTGTGAATGAAATTGCTACAAAGTTGGTATGCATGGGAGAAGATGGTGCATCAATCATGTAGGGTCATAGAAATGGGCTATGTGTTTGATTGCAAGCATCAGTCACCCCTTATATGTTAGTAATTCACTGTATGGCTCACAAAATGAATTTAGCATATAGAATCGTTAGCAAATACGAAAATGTTGCAAAAGTAGAAGACCTTACAAGAGAACTACATGCCTATATGGAAAGCAAACCAAAGCTATTTCTTGAGTTTTAGAAATTTTCCATAGGAATTACAAATGGTAAAAAAATTCTAAAGGACGTTGAGACAAGGAAGATTTCGTTATATGAGCCTGCATGCAGAGTGCGTGAGGAGTATCCTTCATTGGTTGGTTTCATGCACAAATATCATCATGAAATTCACAGGGCGAGGGACTTGTTGTTCCGTCTAACTGATTTGGAGACATTGCTTACATTGGTAGGCATTCTTCCAATGCTACAGGAGATCAATACATCGATGAAGCATGCACAAGGGAGATTAACCTATATTGTTGATTTTATACGGATGAGAAAAATGGTATGTATGAGTCTTGATGCCTTGTACACTTCCATGGATAGTTTTGATATACCTATATTTAATAACTGGAAATTTTTATTGGATCTTAACCATCCTAATAACTTTTTGAGATTTAATATCCATGATCACCTTCGTATCCATGTTAGGGGGAAAGAGATACCACTGCACATTCTATAAAAAAGTAAAGACATCAACGGAAAAATAAGAAGTTCTTGTGATATGAAATCTATTTGATTATGTGGTAATTGAAACAAGAATAAAACTCAGTTAAATTACAGAATCCTTAGCATATGAAATTAGAGAACGTTTCAACCAAGACAAAATTCTTGAAGCCATGGGTGTGGTGAATCCAAATTTTTGGAATACAGAAGGTGGCCGTGTTGATTTTGTAAGTAAGATTTTCCATAAATACATGGGTATAATATTGGACCATTTAAGAAAAACATCATAGGTCAAGGGTATTGAAATAAAAGGTATACTGAATATTGATTTAATGAAGACTTAATCAACTAATTTTGTAACGACAATGAGGTCACAATATAAACTCTTAGAAGAACCTTCAGAGACTGGTGCTATTACAAGGCTCTGGAAAAAAATATACCAAAGTAGTGTGTTACAGGAAGACATTAGTGAATATTTTCAGTTGTATGAGTTGTGCCAAACAATGATTTTGGGATCCATGGGGGAAGAAAGAGTTTTCAGTGCTTTATCTTTTATTAAATCAAAACTAAGTAATAGGTTGGATAAAAATGTTGAAAGTTACATAAGGTGTTATGTTTCTCGCTACTCTTTGGAAACCTTTCCTTTTGATAGAGCTATTGCGCATTGAAATTCCCTTACTGAAAGAAGAGGTGTAAATAATACTGCTACAAGTCCAAGTAATCTCAATGATGAGATTGGAAGTGGTGCATCTTCAAACTCTACAGATGCAAATATTGAATACGAAGAAGCTATTGAAAATGGACTGTTTTAGCTTTAAATAGGTATCACCTTGACATTACACTTTAACTGTTCTTATTTATTCAATTTCATATTAAGAGATTCTAATTTAATTGTTTATAGTTTGACATAAATACCATTGTAATTTTGCAGATGCAAATATTGATAGTGAGGAGGCTATTTTTGATATGTAGTTATCATCGAAGATTTTACAGGTATGTATATCTATATTTATTCAAATATTATTATTTATTAAAATTGGATTTATTTCATTGGTATTTTAAATTTTCAAACCACTTTGATATTGTATTTTGCAAGGTATTCAAAGCTCAGATATGGATTCTGCATATTCTGCCACGCTTAGTGTCTGGTATAGTTATCATCCACTCTGTAGTGCATTCTTGATATTTGTGTCACCTTCGATATGAACAGGTTCTGGTTTTCTTTAATTTGCTTAGGTTAGATCTGGATTCTACATTTTAATTTCTCTTCATTTCATTGATGTCTATGAAAAACATGAGTTGACATCCATCCAAGGAAGCTCTCGCTTCTTGGAACTGAGATTATCAGGAAACTCACCCATTTTTATTCTAATCCTTATCCATTTTTCGTGTTGAATTCTCGAGAATCGAAGGTCGTCTAGCTTGCTCAAGAAGATAAGAGGTACCTTAAACCCTATATTCGCGGTTAGCCATAGTTTTAAATGTGAAGAAGATTTTACCGTATTAAGATATTTGTGTCATACCACATTCTTTTTTTTCTTTGAGCTTTGTCGTTTCAATTCGATATAAAGGTTTGAAAATAAATGTGTAGAAATGATATGCCTATTAAAGAGTTTGAAATTTAAAATAGAGAGAAGAAGCTTTTACTATATTAAGATGTATCTGTCACACCATAATGCACATTCTTAATTTTCTGAAAACAATTATCCATTATCATCATCTAGTCACATACAATTCATCATCATCCATAACTACTTTATTTTCATTATCCACATAGCACCCCATTCTAAATGAATAAATGGATGATCCATTGTAATGTCTATTATAATGTCATCAAACATATTAGATGTCATCACCCACATGTAATGAAAAATGTAATCATGACCATCATTGCATGCAGAGATAATATTGCATAAAGTTTAAATCCATGAATCATGATTATCCATCAAACATACACACCATATACAATATAGAAATTCTATATAAAAATATAACATACAATTCATCTAGTCATGTATAATTCATCATCATTCATATCTACTCTGATTTCATTATCCAGACATCCACACCTAATGCCCACATAGAACCACATTCTAAATGAATAAATTAATAATAACTATAACCACATCTACTCTAATTTCATTATCCAGACATCCCCATCTAATGATAAATGTAACTATCACCATCATTGCAAGCACATATAATATTGCATAAAATTTAAATCCAAACTTCAAATTAAACAATATTCAAGCATCAACTTTCATTCTTCTATATATCAAATATTTAAAGTTTCAATTTTGAGGTTCCCTAATCCTCAAGCCTCAATCATTAACATTTTCACCAGACCCTACTGTATTCCTTGCCTCAATTATCCCCAAACTAATCAAATCCTCAACAGTCATGTCTAGGTTCTTGACGATTTCTTCTTCTTCCTTTGTAGCATCTCCATGGGATGTCAAAGAAGGATCTCCCGCTGCTTTTGCTTTAAATAAAATCTCAGGGTCGTAGCCATTCTCTTTGATTATCTGCTTAAGTGTATTGTTTTGTTTGTTAACTAAACAATATTTTCTTTCATCTTAATTGTTGTGGATAAACTGTTCTTTGCTGTTTCCAAGTGAACTTGGAAGACCTTGGCTTGAATATTTAATTTTTCATATTTCAGCTGCAACAAAAAGAGTGAAGTCAATTAAACATATTAAAATTCAAATTTTTAGTGAAAATGGGCTGGAGTATGCTTTCAGAGAAACAACCCTGGATTGATTTAATCAAAGCTAAATACCGAAATCAACAAACTGTTTATTCTTTCCTGCAAGATGAGCACCTCCCCTATGGTTCCATTTTTTGGAACAATCTGGTTAAGAGCAGAAATTTCATTAAGCAGGGTAGTAAATGGAAAGTGGGTGATGGTTGGGATATAAATTTCTGGGAGGATAACTGGTTTAATGGAAATCTTATGGACAATTTTGGGATTGTTAAGAACAGTCTTGTAAACAAATATGGCATTAAAATCAAGGATTATATTGAGGGAAATGGCAATAGAAAGAAATGGAAAAAACTATCAGTGGAGCGAGATGATCTGGTACAAATTATTTCCTCCCTTCAAGTTCAGTTAGATATTATTCCCTTAAGTCAACTGGATACTAAGGATGAGCTGATCTGGCATAATTCCACTAATGGGGATTATTCTGTCAAAATTGGGTATAACACTTTCTTCGACAGTAGTCAATCTGAGTTCAATTGGAATAGGATTTGGATGGCTGAATTAACTCCTAAAATAAATTTCTTCCTTTGGCTAGCTATCAGAGGCAAGATTCTTACCACTGACAAACTGATGAGAAGAGGTTTTATAATGCCTAATAGATGTCATCTCTATAAAAAAGACTCTGAGGATATCAGTCATTTGTTTATCCATTGTGATTATGCTACCAGAATATGGAGTTTTGACCTCTCTAAATTTGAAGCTCTATGGGTGGTGCCGAAAGATTTCAATCAGCTATGGACTCAATGGAACCCACCCTATAGACATTGTGTTGTCAGAAGGATCTGGAAGCTGGCTATCCCTCATATCATTTGGAGGATATGGAAGGATAGAAATGATATTATTTTTAGAAATAAGAATCAGAACTATAAGCTCAGTATTATTTGCTAATGATATCAAAGAGAAAATAGCTAGATTTAAACCCCCCAAAAATAAGAGTTATCCAGAAAATGAAGAGTATGTCTTATCCAACTGGCAGATAGGAGCTGTCAGTAGCAGTAGCAATCCCAGTAATAGTATTGATAGATCTTTGATTAAATGGCATCCTCCTGATTTTAACTGGTATAAGTTGAACTTTGATGGGGCCTCTAAGGGTAACCCTGGGACTGCGGTAGGGGGAGGAGTGATCCGGGATCATAAAGGTAATCTGATTGCTGCGTATGCTGGAAAAATGGGAATTCAAACCAATCATTTTTCCGAAGCATTATCTGCTTTATGGGGCCTGAGAATTGCCTAGAATTATAATATCCAAAACCTCATTCTTGAAGGGGACTCCCTGAATATCATTAATCATCTTAATCAGTGCTCACCTCCAAGCTGGAACATTAAGGATTTTATCTCAGAGTCCATAAGTATCTACCAAACATTCACTAATATCCGGATCATACATACTTACCAGGAGGGTAACAAGCTGGCAGATGCATTGGCAAATTATGGCATTAATGTTAACCACATTGTTTGGGATAATAATAACATTCCTAAATAGCTTCAAAGCAACATTCAAGCGGATATCTATAAACATGCAAATTCAAGATTTGGGATATGATCATTGGGAGTGGATTAATAAAGCTCCCACACGTGCTGACTTTAAAACTAATCTTATACAATTCTTGTCAAACAATCAAGTTTGTATGAAGAATAATGGAAAGTTCAAGTGGATTTATATCGAAAGGAAAGTCGCGTATGCGGGCAACATTGTGCTCTATACAATCTGGCTGCAAATCTCTATGGATCCCCAAGGCAGAAATAATGTTAATGATGATAGGGAGCGGGCTGGCAAAAGGGCCGTAGTTCCCACATGCGAACTTCCACAGGTTCAAATCAGCAGTCATGCGGGTATTTGTGGGAAAAGAAACGGCTATTCTCATAAGCATTTTCATTGCACGAATAATAATAGCAAAGGCAGACTGGCATTAGTGCTCTTAAGGTTTCTAATATTTTTTGTAAGAAGTTAAGCTCGGTGACGATGGGGGGTCCTCCTTGCCAGATCGAGCCCAGCGCGGATCCGGATTGAAGGGATAATGTGGAGCTTTGGAATATTCTAAGCTAGGGAGGTATCACCAACTTTATGGAGAAGGTTTAGGGCCATGATCAAAGTATTTCAGTGCATTTTGTAAAAGATTGGAAGGATCACACTGTTGAGTATGGAGGGTAGAAGATTGCAATCAATGAGGAGCTGATAGCTGAAGCGACTGGCCTTGGCATGGACGGATACCATTTTTTTAATAAAAGGGTTAATAGAGAAGATAAGGAGAGGAGATTTGTTGAAGGAACTGAGAAGCTGGTCTTTGTCATGGCAGGCCTGCTTGTCAATTCGATCCCCTCACCCTATGATGAGGTTACCCGCATGATGGTGCATTTCATTTCTTTGGAAGGGAGGTTCGTCACTGTACCTGCTAAACATCTTGTCTTTCCTCAATCATTTCCGCAGGAACCGCATGGTATGTTTCCCCCACTATCTGCTTAGCTCTCTTGAGTGCTCCATTTTGGAGTTTTAAAAGCATGCTCGTGTTGTTCCTTTACACGAGGGGCTAATTTTCTTGCTGCATAAATTGTGTCTCCTTCTGTCTCCTGGCCTCCCTTCCTCCCCTGGCTCTGTTTCCCCTCTGTCCATTTCTGCAGCCACCAGCCCCATCTCTCCACACTCTGTCCCTGCCACTGCTGCTGTCACCCCTCTCCCGGCCTTCCCAGCTCCATCTCCCATTCCCCCCACCTCTTCCCCCACCCCCTTTGCTTCCACTTCAGCCAGATCAGTTACCAGGTCCTCTAGAAGATTGAATCTTGATATCCCTGCTGTGGGGAAGGGTCCTCAGGAGATTGAAACTACCCATAACCTCCTTCATATTAGCGGTGCTAGTTCTCAGGAAGAACATATGGAGAGCTCCATAAAAAGGCTGGAGGCCTTAGAAGCTGACATGAAGCTATTGAGGGAAGAGGTTAAAAACATGGCAAAACAAAAAGGTAAGAGGAAGAAGAAGGAGGAGGTTGCTATGGATAATATCCAGATTGAAGATATTTACAAGAAGCTGAACTCCTTAGACTCCCATTTAGGGAAGGCCAAGACTCACCATGATTATAACATGGCCATTTTTACTGCTATTCAGGAGTTTATTGAGCAACATGTCCGAAGTGTCTCCAATCTCATCGGGGTTTTGGCTACCCTTTGGGGGACTGATAAGGAAAGCAAAAGGACCATTGCTCAGCTGGATGTTATTGACTCTGCCCACATGACGACCTTGGGGATGTTAAAATCTTGGAAAACTATCAAATTCACCATTGACAAAGCTGCTAAGAAGTAATTGGGGGTGCTTTTGTTGCACTTCTATGTAATTATTGTTGTTTTTTTGCTGTCGTTTTGCTGCTTTTCTGTAGTTTTCACTCTGTTTTGATTTTGTTTTGGTAGCTGCTCTTTGGTTACTTTGGGTTTCATTGACCCATCTAGATTTTGATCCTTTTTGTTCTGGTTCTCTTTCTTATTCTAGGTTCTAGGCCCTCTTTTGTACTCAAGGGTATAGTCCTTTTCAAAAAACTATTTGCCAATAATAATAATAATAATTTTTTTTTCAAACTGATTATATTTATTGAAATAGACCTAGGCCTCAACACTGATATTCTCCAATCTGTTTAATACTTTATCTAAAATATTGTTGTTATAGGTGTGGTTATATGCAAAAGTCCCACTTTTAGCTTTGATGAACAATGCATTCATCTTTGCGGGTTGATTTTTGACTGTTGTAAATAAGCTCACTCTTTTCCAATGGTTGTCATAATGACTTACTATCTCAGATATTAATACTTTTACCCTTCTCTCCCATTGAATGAGCTCACTGATTTGAGGCGTGATAAATTCATTCATGTGGGATTGAAAATCATAGCCAATCAAGTTATCCAAAGGAAATGTTAGCAAGTCATCACTATCTATATTAGAATAGGATGATTTTGAAAGAGAAGTATGACAGATTTCAGCTCGAGCAACGTTTGTTGCATCTTTTTGCTTTTGGGAGCGCTGATCCTAATAACAATAATAGAAATTAATATTAAAATTGAAATTTAAATGTTAAAAATTTAAATAAATTTAAAAGTACATTGAGATGGAAATATACGTGTTGGCCCTAAATCATATCACGTGTGTTGAAAAAACTAGTTGAGTCACTGCTATCAATGCCTGAATAATCTTCATCTAAAGTTATTTGATTCAAAACTGATTGCCTTGTTGCAGTGGGACAACCAGCGAGAGAGAGGGTCAGACTAGTGAATGACGAGGGAATATTTAGTGTCCCGATAGGGGCTGGAATCATAGGTATACATTTACCAATGGTCTTTTATCCTGAACCTCTAGTCAACATTTTGAATCGTAATTACGAGGTTGATTGAGTAGCTGGGGTTTGCAGATTTTGAGTAGAAGACAAAGGATGGCTATCAACTTTGAACAACAAGATGCCAAGAAAAAAATCATTAGTAATTACTAAATAATATGTAAAAGTATTAAATAAATCACAAAATAAATGAAGTCATACCTGGTTGAGCGGGATTTTGTTGCGGTATGAATTGATTGTGTAAACTCGGGGGATGTGACAAACTTTGAATTGTTTTGGTTGGAGCTGATGGTGGTAATATTTGTTGAGATTCGATAATCGCAGGAGATTATATTGAGTGAGTTGGTGATGCTTGTTTGAAGCACATGAGTAGTCCAAAGTCCCTGCAAGTGCAGGAAATACATGTCAATTCAATATGGTAAATCATTAAATGGTAAAATCAAAATGTAAACAACCCTACTTTGAATGTTAAGGGTATTACGTCTCTGTCGTTTCATTAATACAAATACTTGGGGATCAGCTGATGAGAAAACTTCAATTTCAGATTGTGATTCTCCCGAGGCCTCAACATGTTGTTGGCATCTTCCTCTTGATGTAGATTTTTTTCGTGGAAGAGACTCCAAAAATATTTTCTACATAAAAAAAATATTCAATCAGAATTACATTATATTAGTGCACAAAAATTTGATCAGAATGAGAAAAACATAAAAAAGACAAACTTTTACCTGCTGCTCTTCAAGTGGAATTGACAAATTTTTCATTGTCTCATTTGTGTAAGTTGGAGTTGGTTCATATTTTAAATTATAAAAAGCCTCATAATAAAGAGCTAGGATATAGTTTGTTGAATGAATAACTGGTTTTTCTTAAATTGATGCATTGGTAATGTCAGCCTTTATCTTGTTAGATAGAAATGTGCACCAATCAAATTTTTGATTTCCAATTATTGCAAGAATGTATGCAACAACCCAATTTGGAATGTCAGTTTGTCGACCCCACATAATAATTCTGGCTTGAAACAAATAAATCAAGGCAATAAGAAAGTGGTCTGCAAAATCTTGTAGGTCCACTCCTCATCTGGATTTGCTGACATGAGCTGTAAAAGTCATCAGAATTAATATCAATTTGAATTAATATAAAAAAAAACATTCAAACGAGAGTAAATTACACTTACAATCAACATTGAAACCATAACTAGATTCCAGGAAAATCTTATCATTTTTAGTGAGTGTTGCCTTGGTTGTTACTATCAACACATTTTTAAAAGGGAGGCCTGTCAATCAATGGATATCAATAGGTTTGACACCGAAGGAGAATGTACACTGATCTTCCAATGTAACAATAAAAGTACTATTTTCTTATTGTAGGACGAAAGGAGGTAGTTAAGAATCTGATGGTTAACCTCAAACTGGGGCATGCTAATAAGCCCTTAGAATTCAGATGCAACTATTGAATCCATGTATTCTACATTTATTTTCATGACTACATTTATGTGGGGGCACATAGCGCTTATTTATTGAATCTTGGCCTTGGAGGCTCTAGGTGTTGGATCTTGAGGTTCACCTTGGGTAGAAGAAGCCATGACGTTGACATATGGTACCTGTAGCAAGAAGTGCTTAGAGAAGGAAAAAATCTGGTAGCTGGGAAATGAGAACGTGAAAATGAGGGGTTGTGTTGGTATTTATAGGGAAAATTATGGTTTCTTGTTGTTATCGCACGACAACAAGGTTTTTCTGTCACCCGACAACAAAATTTTGTTGACGGACGTCAACAACACTTTCCTGTCACGCGACAACAAAATGGTGTTGATGCCTGCCAACAATATTTTGCTATCATGTGAAAGAAAAATGTTGCTGACGCATGTCAACAACATTTTTGCTGTCGCACGACAATAAGGTCTTGTAGAAGTGTGTCAACAAAATTTTGCTGTCATGCGAAAACAAGGCACTATTAATGGGCGTCAACAATACCTCACTGTCGCGCGATAGTAAAATGTTTGCTGACGGATGTCAACAAGATTTTGTTGTCATGTGAAAATGAGGTGTTGTTAAAGCCCGTCAACAACACCTTGTTTTTGCGTGACAACAAAATTTTGTTGACGCACGGAAACAGGACCTTGCTGTCACGTGACAACAAAATGTTGTTGATGGGTGTCAGCAACATTTTGTTGTCACGCGACAATGAGGTGTTGTTGATGCCCATAAAAAAATCCTTGTTATCGCACAACAACAAAATTTTGTTGCCACATGATAATAAGGTACTGTTAATGCCCGTCAGCTCTCTTAAACCTACCAGGTGAATATTTTGTGCAGAAACCTATGAAAATTCACCTTTGTGGTGAATGCAGCCAAAGTAATATTCACTGGGGATTTTCCACCTCCTTTTTTCTAGAGGCTTCTTAAAGTGAACCCTGTTATGATCGGTTCCTTGTTCTTAGAAAGAGAGCTAATCACAAAGTAGGATTTAGAATGAGAACCTCACCTTACCCCTCATGGATAATTTGGTCATTAAATCACACCTTTGTGGAAAATAGGCCTCTTTCACGGGATGGAATCAACTTCAGGGGTTCAAACAAGTTCTACAGAGGTTAAAAGAATCCATCAAAAATTTGGGTTGGATCTTCCTATTTCACCTCGGTGATGAAGAAATCTCATTTTCAAATGAATTCAACCATGATTAATCCCTTCTTCCATAATTGGGATGATTTGAACCATTTATCTTCTTACATCAAACCGTGCCATGCAGAAATCACCTCTGGACTAATGCTTTGGGAGCCTGCGAGGGTTTTAATTCCTATCTGAAACATGAGACAACTTCCCATCCTTGCAATGGTGGAAAAAATAAATGTGATAGGAAGAATGGGAGTTACCATAAGCTTTCTGAACTCAATTCCAAGACTTACTATTTTTATCAAGTCCTATCCAAGACTGCTATTTTTATTAAAATTTCACCATTTTCTCTTTTTGATGATTCTTGCTCATTTGGAATGTTGTGGATGTTGAGAATTCACCTTTTCTAAAAAATTACTATTTTTAGGCATGCACAACCTTGTACACTTACTATTTTTAGAAATGTGTCTTCTTGATGTCGGGTTACAACGAAAATAATTTCAAAAGTTTCTTTTTTGCTCTAAGACTCTCTACTCCAATTTTCAAGGTTTTTCACTCACATATCTATAGAATCAAAAAGGGAACTTGCTAAAATTTGTTGTTATATCATGTCTAGACATTAATGGAGGTCGGGAGGGAAATCAACAACATTTTTTTTGAAAAATGGATAAGTTTTGTGAGAGGAGGATTTGGCCCAATTTTCCCATAGTATTTTACTCAAATTTAACCATACCATCTTAACCGGAGTTGTGCTAAGGTTAAGTGAGGAAGGGGGTAAAAATTTTGTGTCCCACCTATCCCCTATGTCCCCTGGGGGACAATGGGGACAAACACAATGAAAATGTTACTTGGGTGAGAGAAGTGGTTGAGAATGAGCACCGAAGGGGCTAGAGGAGGTTCTATGGTGACTAGGGGCTGCATGGATAGGGGGTCACAATTTTGTGTCCCATATATGCCCTTTATCCCTTGGATGATCATGGGGATAGTCAGGGTGAAATTTTTTTACCTTAGGGTCAGCTATCATGAAGGGGGCAAGTGGCAGAGTGAAGTTGTGCAACTAGGGGAAAAAGTGGTCACACTTTTATGCCCCCATTGTTCCCTTTATCCCTTGGGGGATAGTGGGGACAATTGAGGTGAAAAGTGAGACTTGGGCACTTTTGGAAAGTTGGGATTACTCACTGTGTCCAAATCAGAACACCGAGATTGATTTTTTCACCTTGAGAGAATATGAAAATGTTTTATGGTAAAACCTTATATTATTTTTACACCAAAACACATTATGAAATCATTAGAAACATTATTATGTGCCATATATGTCTGAATTTTTAAATTTATGTCACATTTCATCTTGGACTGAGAGGAGCAATTGTTGTGTTCTGAATTACCTCATGAAATATTTGTGTCTTGGAACAAAATTCATGTTTACATATTATAGAGGGTTCCATTATAGTTTCATTTTTTTCTTCCTAACTCCTTATAGAACTCCCAAAATCATTCGGAGAAGCCAACTTCCACAGTTGAGGATTTCATTCCTTACTCCCATAATCATCCAATGTTACACAAGTTGTTCTTGAATCAAATTTTCTTCACAAAATTTTCCTAAACTACTTCGTAAATATTCAATTATCTCTAAAACCACCACCAGATGATTTAGAGTTTCCCTAAAGGCTTATGAAGGGTGTTTACCAGCTGTAGAATGGTCAAAATTGAACTTTTTAGGCCTTTAAAGGAATTTTTCTTTCATCAAATCTCAATAAGTTCATCAATATCATTAGGAACTCTTCCCTGCAAACTAAAACACACTTAAAAACCTTGTTAGCACTTTCCTATGAGCCTGAGTGAGGGTGGAGCTGAGGGCATGTTGGCCAGAGGAAGGATGCACAGTGACCGAAAAACATAGTTTTTAATTGTGGGCTTAGTTGTCATGATCATTTTTTTTAATTTTTCATGTTAGACATTTTGCATGACAACACTTCTCTAAATTTCAAGAGTTCAAAACCTTAGTCAAGAATGCCTCTAATATAAAAATTAAAATTATTATATCTGATAACAAAGGTGAATACATTAGTAAAAAGTTTGATGAATTTTTGGTGTTGTAGGAGATTTAGCGCGTGTTAACCAATCCCTATTCCCCACAACAAAATGACATCACAAAAAGAGAAATTAGGACTATATTAGAAATGGATAGGACTAAGATTCACATGTAAAATGTGCTTATTTTTGTTTTGGTAGAAGCAATGAATATTATGGTTTACATCCTAAATGTTAGGAAATAAGAGATAAAATATGTGGAAAAATCCCTCACAGAATCGCAACAATAGAAACTAATATGCAGAAAATATTACAGATCTCAAATAAAAGTGTAGAATAAAATAACACAACACAAAGAGACAATTTTTAACGTGGTTCACCCAATTTGGGCCACGTCCACCAAGAATCACTTGCTCAGATTTTATTACAAGCCACCACTCTCTCAATACAATATCCAGATCTATTTGGAGCTATGCTCAGCAAACTCTACAGAATTCACACCCGAATTCAAAGCACATTTGCAATATTTTTCATACCTCTATCATACCATATAAATAGACAACTGCTTAAGTAGTTTTACAAAACCCTGGGTATCAAAACCATGGGAAAAAACCATCCCATAAACCTATGGGTCAAAATCCCACCCATATGAGAAAATCATGTTTCCCAATATATCGGGCACGTTTCCCCGAATCTTGACGAGGATACATGAAAAGTATATAGTACTCTTAGTGTACAATCTTCAACACTTTCACACATGAAAACAGGCTCCACAACTTAACAATATCCCTCTTGGAGACTAATTTTCCTCTGATAAAACTTCTCAACCCTTCACTAGTTTCCGTGAAGACCCACCAAAGGTGAACACAACTTCAGTTTTTCCCTTGTGACCACCTCAGTCATCATGTCTGCAGGATTCTGACTGGTATGGATCTTCTCCAGCTTTAACTTCTCTTCCTCCAAAGTTGTCCTGATGAAATGGTACCTTAACTATATATGGTTTGTCCTAGAGTGGAAAGAAAAGTTCTTAGCTAGGTGTATAACACTCTGAATATCACTATGCAGCTTCCCTTCCTCCTACATATGTCCCAAATCCTCAAGCAAATGTTGTAAGCAAATCATTTCTATGCTGGCCTCTGTGGTTGACAAAGCCACCAACTTCTATAGTCGTGAAATCCAACTCACTGTTGTCCCACCTACAGTGTAAACATAACATGTCGTGATCCTCCTACTATCTACATCTCCAACCATATCTGAATCTACATAACCACACAAAGTGGTGTCTGATCCACTATAGCACAAAACTGTCTCCATGGTCCCTCTCAAATACCGAAGGATCCACTTTACTACCTGCCAGTGATCTCTGCCTGGATCACTCATAAATATACTCACCACTCCCACTACATGGGAAATATCAGGCCTGGTACACACCATGACATACATCAAACTACCAACTGCTGATGAGTAAGGTACCTTAGACATTTGGTTTCTCTCCTGCTCTGTCTTGGGACACTGCTCCTTTGATAACTTGAAATGGCCTGCCAAAGGAGTCCCAACCGGTTTAGCATCCTGCATATTAAACCTCTCCAATACTTTCTTAATGTACTCTTCCCAAGATAAAGTCAGCTTCCATTCCTTCCTATCCTGAGATATCCTCATACCAAGGATTTGTTTAGCTGCCCCCAAATCCTTCATAGCAAAGGATTCACTTAGCTGCTTCTTGAGTAAATTTATTTCCTGCATGTTTTTACCTGCAACCAACATGTCATCCACATATAGACACAGGATAATATAACTGCCATCCTCAAATTTCTTTGTATACACGCAATGGTCAGAATGACATATAATATAACCTTTCTCCATCATGAAGCTATCAAATTTCTTATACCATTGACGTGGAGCTTGTTTCAAGCCATACAAGCTCTTCTTCAGTTTGTACACCATCTCCTCTTTACCTTTGACCTCATAGCCCTCTAGTTGCTGCATATATAGTTCCTCCTCCAAATCACCATGGAGAAATGTAGTCTTTACATCAAGCTGTTCTAAGTGCAAGTCTTTTGCTGCAACTATTCCTAGAACAATTCTAATAGAAGTCATTTTTACTACAGGAGAAAAAATCTCATCAAAATCTATACCTTTTTTCTGTGTAAACCCCTTGACCACCAACCGGGCCTTGTATCTTTTCTTGCCTCCTTCTTCCTCTTTGACTCTGAACACCCACCTGTTCTGTAATGCTCTTTTGCCTTCGGGTAGCTTCACCAAATCCCATGTCTGGTTCTCTATGAGGACCTAATGCGCCTCATCCATGGCTTTCTCCCACTTCTTCTTGGCATCTACCTGCATTGCTTCATCAAAGCTCTCTGGTTCTCCACTATCAGTGAGTAACAAATAATAAAGAGAAGGAGAAAAACGTTCAGGTTCTCTTCTTACCCTAGAAGACCTCCTCAATATAGGAGTTTGGGGTTCCTGTTGAGGAGGTTCCTGAACTGATTCATGTGTCACTTTTCCATCCAGAAGATCCTCTACCATTGCATATTCTTTCTTGGATTCTTCCCTGTTTTCCTGTAACTACTGCTTATACATGACTTTCTCATTAAAGACCACATCCTTAGATCGAATGATTTTCTTGTCCTTAATACTCCAACATTTATATCCAAAGTCATCACCACCATAACCAATGAAAGTATATTTTTCTGACTTAGCCTCTAGCTTGGTCCTATCATCCTTGTCTATATGAACAAACACCTCACATCTAAAGACTCTAAGAAATGAATAATCAACTTTCTTACCATACAAAGCCTCCTCAGGTATGCCTCCATCCAAGGCACTTGAGGGTCCTCTTTTTATCAAGTACACAGCTGTGCTCACCGCTTCTGCCCAAAAAGAAAGAGGTAGTCCTGCATGTAACCTCATGCTCCTAGCACGTTCCATTATTGTTCTGTTCATCCTTTCTAATACCCCATTTTGCTGCGGAGTTCCTGGAACCATCTTTTGCCTGCGGATTCCATTCTTAGAATAGTAATCATCAAATTCATTGCTGCAATACTCCCCTCCATTATCTGACCTGAGAAATTTTAGCTTAAGACCTGTTTCATTCTCTACCAAGGCTTTCCATTTAACAAAAGTGTCAAATACATCAGATTTGTTTCTAATACAATAAACCCAAACTTTCCTTGTTACATCATCAATAAAAGTAACATAATAACTTGAACCCCCAAGAGATGATACCTGAGCCAGCCCCCACACATCAGAATGCACCAACTCTAACTTACTCTCTTTCTTTGTAGGTCCAACCTTGAGAAACCTTACTCGCTTTTGTTTCCCATATATGCAGTCCTCACAGAACTCCAAACCTGTTTCTGTATATCCAAGAAAATCCTTCTTTATGATCTCCATGCCCTTATGGCTCATATGACCAAGCCTATAGTGCCACAATGTTGTATATACTTCTGAAGCCACAAGATTACAAACATTAGTGCTATAAGTGGTTAAATACAAGGTTCCAACCTTCTTACCTCTTGCCACCACAAGAGCACCCTTGGTAACCTTCCAAGAGTCGGCTATAAATATCACAATACAACCATCACTTTCCAACTGCCCTACCGATATCAAAATTTTTCTTAATGTAGGCACATGTCTGACATCCTTCAATAGCCAAGTATTCCCATTCTGCATCTTAACCTAAACAAAACCTTTTCCAACTATGCTACAAGGCTCATCATCACCAAGAAAAACATGCCCAAAATCTCCTTGAACATAATCAACAAAATAATGCCTATGTGGAGAAGCATGGAAAGAAGCCCCCGAATCTAAAACCTAAGATTTAGTAATATTGTGCAAAGAAAGAATCAAAGAATCCTGACATACATTACCCGTTGCCACATTTTCCTCCTTGTTTTCTTCCTATTGTTTCTTCTTATCCCGAAGCTCCCAACAGTCCTTCTTTGCATGCCTAGACTTTCCACAGTGCCAGCATACTATCTTGCTTTTGGATTTTAACCTTGGCCGATCCTTTGATTTTCCACGGTTTCCTCTATTCTTCTGTCTCCCTCTAGTTTCCACCGTCAAATCATTCCCTAAAGTAGAAGATTCATTAGATATTTTTCTTCTCATTTCCTCGCTTAGAATCACCCCTACAACATCCTCAAACTTCAACTTTAAGTTAGTAGAAACTGAGTTTCTTACCACCATTACCAGACTATTCTAACTCTTAGGTAAAGAGCACATAACTAATGAAACCCTAACTTCTTCATCAAATTCTATTGTAATCAAAGCTAGCATATTTACAACCGTATTAAAATCATTTAGATGATCTGCTACCAAACCATTCTCAGACATCTTCATATTAAACAACTTTTTCATTAAAAATATCTTATTAGAGGCAGAGGATTTTTCATATAATTTCCCTAATGCATCCATCAGTTCTTTTGTAGTCTTTTCCTTTGAAACATTAAATAATACCGAAGATGCAAGACACAACCAGATTGTCCCAAGTGCCTTCCTATCCAGCAAATCCCATTCCACATCTGTCATGCTCGAGGGTTTGTTCACCTTCTCAGACAGCGGAGTATAAAGATCCTTCTTATAAAGGTAATCTTCCATCTGCATCTTCCAAAGACTGAAATTCTGCCCGTTGAATTTATCAACCCTAGATCTTCCATCATCTACCATAGCTCCCACTCAAGATAAAAATTTCCATGTGATTCAACACTTTAGCAAAACAAACTAGGCTCTGATACCAATTGTTAGGAAATAACAGATAAAATATGTGGAAAAATCCCTCACAGAATCGTAACAGTAGAAACTAATATGCAAAAAATATTATAGATCTCAAATAAAAGTGCAGAAAAAAATAACACACAACACAGAGAGACAAGATTTAACGTGGTTCACCCAATTTGGGCTACGTCCACCAAGAATCACTTGCTCAGATTTTATTACAAGCCTCCACTCTCTCAATACAATACCCATATCTGTTTGGAGCTATGCTCAACAAACTCTACAGAATTCACACCCACATTCAAAACACATCTGCAATACATTTTTTGTCTATCTATCATATGCATAAGACCATATAAATAGACAACTGCTTAAGCATTTGATACAAAACCGTGGGTATCAAAACCATGGGCAAAAAAACCATGGGTATCAAAAACCAATGGGGTATCAAAAAAATGGGTACTGAAAAAAAAAACCATGGGCCCAAAAACAACCCATAACGGTTACCCATTACCCATGGGTTAATAAACCACCCATGAAAATTTGCTTCGGGGGGGCTTCACCCCCCGAACCCCCCTGACCCGCTCACCTGGCGAGCGGGACCGCCGTAAAAATACCCGAGTGTAACACATAGAAGGTGTACACTCTAACATGAAAATAGGCTCCACAAACATAAAAATCTAAAACAATGTGGGGAAGTTGGAGCAATTTGAATTTCCTTGGTTGGAGAATCTGTTAATTCTATAATTGGTTTCCCAAATGAACAGGTTATGGGAACATTCAAAATTTGTAAAATTTCTCCCCATGTTTGAAGCCTATAATTAAAGAAGAAATGCATGACCCAGTATACAAAATAAAATTGTGTATGAGATAAACTTTATTAAAAAGACTTTGATGCATGATTGATAAAAAAATGAAACCTCATTTGGAAAAATTCAAATGGGTCATAAAAATATTTAAATTTTAATTCAGATTTGCAAATTGATTGCCAACCTTAAAAAACAATATTCAGGGGTACCATTGTGAATAATTGCTTACAAATAGTAATTATTCAAAGATCAAAAGAAACTTTGTTCAATATTAAAACTAACTTTTATGATTTTAAATAAGGTTTACTATTTTTAAGCTATGATAAAAATACCCAATTTAATGTTTTCTTGATAGGGGCATCAAATCAATTTCCACAAGTTTTCAATGAAATGAAAATCAAATTTTATTTTGAAGCTTTGCCCATATCTCACATGCAATTACTTTTAATGGCATCTGAAAACCTTCCCAAAAATTTACTTCCAATCATCTTCTCATCTAATAAATGCCAACTTATCAATCCCAATTTTAGGAACTTTTTTTCAACATTTCTTAGATAAAATCAATTAATTAAGGTTACATACAATTAATCACTTTATTTTAGGATGTTTTCTAAGATAATGCATCTTATTGAACGAATTTTAACTACCATAGAGATTGGATAATTTACTCTCATGACAAATCAAAACAATAATTTACTTCTATACCATTACAAATGCAAATTGAAATCCAATCCATTGTATATAACAAATTGCACCTTCTAGAAAAAACCCTAATCACCAATTCCTATTGGGGATTTCATTTGGAATTGAACCTTTGCTTAAATCTAGTACTTCGACATTAAAAAAACATTGTATGAGCTGTCCAAATCAATGCACAATTCCAAATAGTAAGAAATTTATTGAGTTGACTGAAACATTTAATGAAATCTTCATCCTTCGTACTATGAAATTTTTACTTCCAATTACAAAAGGCTACAAAAATTCCTTTCAAGTTTGCATTTGACCAAGGAATTCCATTTCCAATTCAGAAATGTATCTTATGTCTTATTTTTTGAATTTCATCAAAATAATATTCTGTTTTAAAATTTTTAAAATGGATTTAAATTCATTTTCATTTGGACTTTTTAGACATACTCTTCTGCATTTTGACAATTCCATCAATTTTTGAAACTTTTGATTCAAACAAATATCCAATTTGTAAATTCCTAGGTTGTGAGAAATTTTACTTATTTTTCAATTGAATAGATCCTAAATTTTTTGTGGAAAAGACCTTTTTCCTCACAACTCTAATAAACTTCAATTTTTTCCATTTTTATGAAAAATGAAATAATCCATTGAACCAAAGAACTAGTTGACTGATCCATTAAGGACTCAAAAGTTCCATTAAAAAAAGTACACTACTCTTTCTTCTTGTTTTTTCAAAAAGCCATGACCAAATTTTCCCTCATGTACATTGTGAAACTCCTTTCATGTCTGATAACTCTTCTAACATTAGGGGGGAATCATTTGCATTAATCCTCACAATCTGATATACATCCCTTAAATTTTGTTGTTAAGATCCATAATCAGTCATCTTTTGAAATGTCTAAATTATTTAATTGCCCTCAAACTTGAAGTGAAAAATTAATCTTAGATCATGTTCATTTCCATCATACCATGCTTCCATTAGGAAAATTTTTAAATTCTTGAAAATTTTCATTGGAATATTGTCCCTCAATCTTAATTGATTTTCATATTTAAACTTTATTTTTTTTATTCTAAACATGGGGTTGAACATTAAAAATTCAAGTTTAAATAACTTCCATGTAAATTGACCGGAATTTTCATCAAAAACACATCAATTCAGAATGATGTAATACCACACCTTCAAAATAGTCAACCCTTATTGATTCTATATCACTTGTTTACAGAATCCACTTGAAGAATTACATCAAATTATGTCACCCTTTGAAATTAATTAAGTTATTTCTAAATTCATTTACCATAATTTTCAAAGTTGCATTAAATTCAAAGAAAAAATATTATAACCATAAAACCAATGAATACCAATTGGAAAATCCAAATTTTTCTCACTCACATCCATCCTTGAAAAGTTCCTTGTTTAAACTTTTTGAATTTTTTCCTCCAAATTCATGAACAACATTGAGGAGGATTGGAGAACTTTTTGTTGGCTCGTATTGAAAATTTGCAATTTCAGACTTCTTACAGATCACATTGATGATAAAACAGATATCTTGACAATTTGAAACCATTATTTCATATTACCCATTGGCCTTTTTAAAGGACTAATTAAAAATTTCTTTATATTGTTTTAAAAGATCAATTTTAGGATTTCCCTTATAAGGACTTAAACCTTTTTTTTTATATATCATATATTACCAATAGCCAATTAAAGTTGGAATATAGATCACAATGACCATTCATCAATTTACGCATTTTTTCATAACATAAAACATTTCCAAGGTGATTCCAAATTGATCATCCCAAGCAAAAGTATAACTTATGAAATGGTCGCCAAGTTTATATTGGTTCATCAAAACTTATTAAAAATCATTTCTAAAGTAAAATTATACCTATTAAAACTTTTACTAATAAATATTTTCAATAAATATATGAAATGTGAAATAATCAATGACTTAGTTAATATTGACTTTTGGAAAATTAGATATCACAAACATGCTAGCATTTCAATCTTTTTCCATCACTTGATGAGTAAAAATGATAGATAAAATGATCCAAATCCAATCTCTAATGGCATATCTTACATGCATGTAGTTACTATTGGTGGTTTATTGAATCTAATCACCTTGGAGATTTTCCATACCCCAATGGCTCATTTGACATTTGTAAGAAATATTTCTTGAAGTTACCCAATGTTAACCATTGTATCTTTTCAAAATTTCCTTGTTCACCTAGACATTTTAACATTCAAAATATCTCCTTTACAAAAAATTCATAGGTTTTTTCCATCCTAAAAAATTTCTAATCAATAATTTACCTGAAATTTTAATATACAATTCATTCAAATTTTAATCCTAATTCCACTTCATTACAATTGTATCAAATTTACATTTTATAACAGATATTCAATATTAGAATGAAACTTGAACAATTTCCCCATTCAGTTAATAGAAGGTTTTTATTATCTTATCCATCATTCCAAATTCAAAATCTTTAAGGAATCACACAAAGGCCCTAAATTTCACATACTCCATAGACATTAACTCTTCATAAAACATACAGTTTGAGACAATATTTTGGAACCAATTTTGGTTAATTAATTTTCAATTTTTTCTAGATAAAAGTAAATCACTATTTTAAATTTTAAAGCCATCTCAAATCTATTGTTTTAGTAATATTTTTTAATAAACTTAATTTTTTCATTATTTACAAACATCAATTTCTTCATGCATTTACCATACCCTTAAAAATTTTACACCCTAAATTCAAAATTAAACATAACAAAAACCCCTTTGGAATTAACTAGATTTTTAGTTATATAAAACAATTTCATATACCAACTTTTCATCTTATGGACTTACTTAAAGTGTTGCTTAATCCACCATGTCTAATACTTATTTAAATACTTGTTTAAAAAATTGAATATTAATTAAGTCTATACATCATACAATTCACATAATCTTCAATCAAATTCATGTTTTCACTAGCCTTGAATGAATTCCTACTAATTCTCATAATTATTCTTATGAATTCATTTAAAATACTAACCATGCAACAAATTATTTAAATGTCCCATGATCCCATCCACACCTTAATTCATTAATTTAAACTTTTTGAACAGGCATTATTCATTTCTCAAACCATGTTTACAAATACCCAAGTAATTTCTGAAGTCATTAATACCCCAACATTGTCAAATAAAACCCCTTTTTCCACTTACATTTCAACCCTTCCCTATTAATCATCTTGGTTGATCTTACAAAATTTGACCCATTTTTGGATAATCCAAATACCATCACAATAAGTTCATATTATTTTTTGAAAATCGAATATTCTATTAAAGGTTTCATTCTATCATTTGGCCACATCAATACCATTATGTCCCAAATTTATTAAAGGCTTGTGGATTTAAATCCTACCATTCCTAACAATATACCGTTACTCTAAACCATTTTTTTTGCTTGAATTAGGTAATGGAAATCAACCATTTATTTCAGGAGTACCTTTTTACAAATCAACAAAATATCTTTTTCAAGGAAACCCTTTTTCATTATTATACAAATGTTTCACCAATATACACACCCCATAAAATTAGAATTTCCTTTCATAGATCTCAACAATGGATTCAAAACTCATAAAAGACATCTTGAATTTATAATTCATCTAACTTCATCCTTTAGGCAGTTTGTAGCAAGCGTATTCATCAGAATTGAATGAACATTATTTTAGGATCAATCCATTGTTTACCTTAAGTAGAACATATTCATTAGTATAATGCTTCCACCTTTTATCTTTTCCACTTCAACACATCCAACATAGCTGAATGGCTTGTGTTACCAAGGAGTATCTGAAAAGCCACATATTTTTACATCTTTGGAACATACATTGATAACATTCAACTCATATTGTCACTTGACTATCATAGAGATTATTCACATTCCCTCATTACCTTTAAAATCTTCATCAATCTTCTTTCAACATCTGTTTAAGTTAATTCCCACCATCAAGCATTTCAATGATTATGCTGATCTAACCTATCAATATCTTGTGATTGTCCCTTATATTGAATCCTAGGGAAAGAAAAAATCCTTCATAATACATTTTTAATTACCTCATTGTGGAAAACCAAGGGGTGAAAATGAAATCCTGTAGGAAGTTTTTCATTTGTTTTGGGCAATGATATTTTTGATCCATCTATAGGAAATTGTATTTTATTTTAGGAGGACTACCCTTAGTCTAATTTTTAGTGAAATGCATTATGTGATAAAAACCAGCTAATATTCTTCAAATTTGATTCGATTATTAATCTTCAGGCCAATTTTTCCAATTGGAAACTCATCATTTAAATCAAGGTCAAAATATCTTTTAAAACCCACAAGATCTTTATCCTTTACCAATTTGCTTCAAAATTGGCAAATGGGTTGGTAAGGATGAACCTCCACCAGGGTTTAGATTAAATATCTAATGTCAATCATTATTTTCACATTAGAAATTCTAAGCTTTTGACCAAAGGTATGGAAATTCATAGTGTTTTGAATCCATATTTCTCATTAACCTAAGTTTCTAGAACCTCAGGCATCACAATCAGGATAATTTTTGTAACAATTTAATCATTATCTCCAACAATTTATGGTAATAAGTTCTACAATTGGCTTCATTAGGATAAACCTTTCCTCACCTTCCAAAGAGAATTCAATTTTACAAATGATTGGTAATCCAAATTTCTAAGAGTTTGTGCCAATCCCATTATCCATTCCTCATATCATAGACATGATTCCTCCAATATTTATACTTTTTATAGATTGTAAAGTTTGGTTGCCCAATCAGTATACGTTCTTCTCAACCTTTGTTTAATCTATGGCTAAATCTTCAAATTTAAGGTGGATTACTTATCTGCCATCAGCCTTAATTGTTCGAATCCTTTAAGTTGCCCAAATTTGTAATTAGTATGGATGAATTGTTAGGAAGGAAAAGGGGAATTCATTTCATTTTCACCTTTCAAACAATGGCCAAAATCCACATAAGTTAAAAAAACTGTTAAAAAAAAATGTATACGGGAATCAATACTTTTTGAAAATTTCTCAAGTCAACTCATCGATGTTGTCCTCAAAAACCATCATTATGTATATCTTTGGAACACCATGGATGCAGGAACCCTCGACAAATGTAGGGGTTAAATTTTGTTCTTTAGGGCCCAAATCAAAATTTCATAGAAGTTCCTCTATGATGAAAGATTGATGTACTATTTTTAAAGTTCCAAAACTTTATGAACATTTAGGCCAATTTGTTTATTCGTGATTTGGGGCCCATATTGAATAACAAATGTCAACAAGTCTTTTTGATCCATATTGAGCCTTATTGGAGCAATGTGATTAAGTGAAAGGCCACATGATGTGGCAAGAAAGCCTCCAGCTTATGGGAACCATGGTGAAAGTGAATCTAAAACCATTTATTCTAATGCCCTCAATGAATAATCCAAAGGTGGGAGTCATTAATGTTCCTCTCTCTTAAGGGCTATCAATACCTAGGCCTATCGTTTAGGGATGTATTAGAATTCGACTATCGTTCTCATTTAATCCTATTACCAAACACTAGACTTTGCTAAATCAGGAGATATACAAAGAATGGAAATTTTTCCCCTTCCCTTAAATTGTAAGTGGAAAAAGCTTCAATTCATACAATGTGCATGTTGTCACCATTTTCTATTTAAACAATTCATTCAACACTTACTCATAAATTTATAAATCAATGGAACTCTTTGTTCATAACTGGCTTCCATTATGCATTATCTCAAATAGAATTATGTGGTCTACCATCAACTGAATGACAAAGGACTAACCAATGGGCAAATTACCACTTGAAATGCCAAAAATTTTGCGAAAATAGCGTTTCATTCTTGAAATGAGGAATTAATTATCACTCTTAAACTGCATGATCAACCCTACAAATATTGATTAAAATCATGTAAAAGGGAAAGCATGAATGTCTCTTGTAATTCAATGGGTTCCTAATTCCAACCGATATTTCTAAGCAACCATGACTCATATTTAAAATCAAATTCAGGATGCTCTATCAAAGTCAAATTAAAAATGGTTTTATTTGAGAACACCACCTTAAAAAGTGACAATAGGGACTTAAAAAATGAGAACATGAATGCAAATGGATACTTCAGAATACTTCAATAGAAACCATCTTTCTTCGAATACAAAAATGTAATAATTTGCCCTACAAATCATAACAGAATAATAGGTAAATACCCTCAAAAGGATGGCTAGGTAAGGTCATTTCTTAGACATCAATGCAGATTCGGGAAAGGAAAACATTTCAACATATTAAAGATTATTCATTCCTATCAAAAAATTTTCGTATTGATAGAGCATTGATACAAAAACCGAACTTGCACCATTTGGGGATTTCCAAGGTTTTTCATAAATTACCCCATAGGAAACTTTGGGTTTAGTCAAAAATTTATGGAAACATTTATGAAAAAATTCAATGACAAATGGTTGCATATCACCAAATCCTTTTTCATTAGAGAAAAAATGAACTCATTCAATATTTTTATTTTTAGCATTGGAATAGATTTAATGAATGTAATTGCATGGCTAAGTGTCCTAAAGTCTTAAATGATTATTTAAGCATAAAGCTAGGGTTTAGAATATAGGATTGATCATAATTATAAGATAATTGTGTAAGAGAGAATTCTTGGTGAAGATGGAAAAATCTTGAAGAAAGACAGTACTGAACATCTGAGAGGTGTGGAAGATTGTAAATCTTCATTGTATATCTTGTCAAATCTTTGGATAATAGATTGGCTTGTTTCTTGGTGGACGTAGCCCACATTGGGTGAACCACGTTAAATTTGGTGTTGATTTATGTCTCTTGTTTTGTATAATTCTTTTGGTAGAATATCCACTTTTATTTGCATGTATGCTTAGATTTGATATATTGTCTATACAACCGGTGTGCTAACCCCAACAACTGGTATCAAAGCTTTGTTTGAGGGTTTTGTGTGTTGACAGATTTACTCACAGAGGGTTTTCTGATTGAGCGGGAGCTACATCAATGACAGAAGATAATAAATACAAGGTAGAGAAGTTTGATGGCTGAAATGATCAATTATGGAAGATGCATATTGAGAATTATTTGTATCAGAGAGATTTGTACTTACCGTTGGATGAGAAGTCTAGACCTACGAAGATGACTGATGAAGAATGGAAGATTCTTGATAGAAAGGCTTTGGGATCTATAAGATTGAGCCTGACAGCATCCGTGGCTTCCAATATTACAGAAGTGGCTTCTACGGTAGACTTAATGAAATCTCTTGCTAATTTATATGAAAAACCTAGTGCTTCAAATAAAGTTTATTTGATGAAGAAACTTCTTAGTTCTAAGATTGTATGAAGGTGAATCTGCTTCTAGTCATTTGAATGATTTCCAATCTATTGTAAATCAGTTAAAATCGGTTTCAATACCATTTGATGATGAAGTAAAAGCACTTTTATTGTTATGTTATTTGCCTGATAGTTGGGACAACTTGGTAATGGCTGTTAGTAATACAACATTTGCTAATAATATTTTAAAGTTTGATGATGTGGTTAGTATAATCTTGAATGAAGAAATTCACAGGAAAAGTACAGAGGAAACATCATCTGGAAATGCTTTGAATGTAAAAAGCAGGGGCATGTAGAAGGAGAGATTCAAGAGTAAGAGTAATGGGAAATCAAAGTCAAGGGATAGCAAATCTAAATCTAGAAGTAAGGGAATTACTTGTTGGAAATGTGGAAAGAAAGGACATGCAAAGAAAGATTGTTGGTCAAAGAATAAAGAGAACCAACAACCAGACAAAGGTAAAGAAGTGAAACTTGTTGTATCAGAGGTAATGCAAGATGCTCTTATTCTTTCTTTAGATAGTAGAATTGAATCATGGGTTTTAGATTCAGGAGCTTCTTTCCATGCAAACCCTAATAAGGGTTATTTCAGAAATTATGTCCAAGGCAATTTTGGGCATGTTTATTTGGGTGATGATGAACCTTGCAGTATTACTAGTAAAGGGGAAGTTCATCTAAAATTGTAGAATGGAAATACATGGGTATTGAAAGATGTGAGGCATGTGCCAAGCCTCAAGAGGAATCTTATTTCTGCATGACAACTAGGTGAATCTGGTTGCATGGTTATTTTTATAGGAGACTCTTGGAAAGTCACCAAGGGTGATTTTGTTGTGGCAAGACGTAAGAAGGTAGGAATGTTATATTTATCTACTTGTATTACTGATTCCTTTTCTGCATTATCTACTTCAGATTCAGATGCATGCATGTGGCATAATCGGTTGGGTCATATGAGTAAAAAATGAATGTAGATCTTAAAGGCTAAAGGTAAGTTATCAGATTTGAAATATTTAGATTTTGATTTCTGTGAGCATTGTATCTTTGGAAAGCAATAGAGAGTGAGATTTCTCAAAGTTGGGGCAACTAAAAAGGAATAGAAATTAGAGCTTGTACACTCAGATGTGTGGGGACTAGCTCAGGTAGCTTCTCATGGTGGATCCTAGTATTATGTTACTTTCATTGATGATGCTACAAGAAAGGTATGGGTTTATTGTATTAAACGCAAATCTAATGTTTTTGAAACTTTTAAAATATGGAAAGCCCTTGTTGAGAATGAATCAAATTCTAAGTTAAAGTGCCTTAGATCTGAAAATGGTGGTGAATACTATAACAAGGATTTCAATGATTATTGTTCAGTGAATGGGATATGTAGAGAAATAACGGTTCCAAGAACACCACAGGAGAATGGTGTTGCAGAGAGAATGAACAAGACAATCATGGAACGTGCTAGAAGCATGAGGATACATTCTGGATTGCCCTTGTAGTTTTGGGCAGAAGCAGTTGATACACATTTTATTTGATTAACAGTGACCCTTCAAGTTCACTAGATGGAGGAATACCAGAGGAAGCATGGACTAGAAAAGAGGTAGATCTTTCTTTTCTTAAAGTTTTTGGTTCAGAAGCTTTTGTGCATGTTGATAAAGAAAATAGAAAAAAGTTGGATGCAAAATCCAAGAGGTGCACTTTCATTGGTTATGGATCTGGTGATTTCAATTTTCGTTTTTGGGATTTAGAGAATTCTAAAATTGTTAGGAGTCGTGATGTTGAATGGAATGAAAAGAGAATGTACAGGGATCAAATTTTGGTACCCAAGGATGAGAAAATTGAGAAGTTTATTCATGAAAATGAACTCTCAGGTTTTAAAGAAACATCTACAGAAATACACAGTAACCGTGGTCAGTTAGGTCCTAACCGACATTGGTCAAATGAACCACTGATGGTTACAAAGGATTAGAACCAGTGTCGGTTAGCCGAACTGAAATCGGTTAGAGGTGATCGGCGTCAGTCACTGTCAGAAGTTGATACTAATGTCCCAGAGGTCCAAATTGAGCCTCCATTACCCCAAACTCCTATGAGAAGATCACAAAGGGTAAGTAAACTTCCATAAAGATTTTCACCTTCTCTATTTTATCTATTATTGACTGTTAGTGGTGAACCAGAAAGTTTTGAATAGGAAATGCAGGTTAAAACTCACGTTCAGTGAGAGCATGGCATGGATGAGGAGATGAAATCTTTGGAAAAAAATAGACTTGGGATTTGGTTAAATTGCCAACAAGAAAGAGAACATTACAGAACAAGTGGGTTTACAGAATTAAGGAAGAAGAGGGTGGACAGAAAAGGTACAAGGCAAGGCTTGTAGTAAAGGGATTTACACAAAAGGCAGGTATTGAATTTGGTGAAATATTTTCTCTTGTTGTTCAGATGACTTCTATTCGTACTGTATTGAGTTTAGTTGCAGTAGAAGATTTGCATTTAGAGCAACTAGATGTGAAGACGGCTTTCCCTTCATGGTGATTTGGATGAAGAGATTTATATGCAGCAGCCGCTTGGGTATGAAGTCAAGGGTAAGGATAAATTAGTGTGCAAGTTGAAAAAGAGCCTATATGGGCTCAAGCAAGCTCTAAGGAAATGGTACATGAGGTTTGATAGTTTTATGCATGAGCATGGTTACTTGAGATGTGAATTTGACCATTGTGTTTATTTCAAGAATCTTGAAAATGGGAGTTATATTATTTTGTTACTGTATGTGGATGATATGCTTATTGCAGGATCTAGTATGTAGGAAATTGGTGAGCTTAAGAGAAAGCTAGCTCACACATTTGCAATAAAGGATTTGAGAGTTGCAAAAAGAATCCTTGACATGAAAATACATAGAGACAAGAAAAACAAGAAATTGTATTTGTCTCAGGAGGATTATATCTACAAGGTGTTAGAAAGGTTCAACATGCGCAAAACTTGTTAGCACACCTATGGCTGGACACTTCAAATTAAGTAAAGATTAGTGTCCTTCATCAAAAGAGGAGGTCAAACACATGACACAAGTGCCATATGCTTCAGCAGTTGGAAGTCCCATGTATGCTATGGTTTTTACAAGACCAGACATTGCACAAGCAATGGGAGTTATGAGTAGATATATGGCTAATCTAGGTAAAGAGCATTGGAAAGCAGTCCAATGGATACTCATGTATTTGAAAGGGACATCTAGCATATAGTTATGCTATGGAGGTTCAGATATTTCATTACGTGGCTATGTTGATTCAGATATGGTTGGAGATCTGGATGGTAGGAGGAGCACTACTAGATATATTTTCATAGTAGGTGGAACGATAGTTAGCTGGATTTCGAGATTGTAGAAGGTTGTGGCTTTGTCTACTACAGAGGCAGAGTATGTTGCAGCTACAGAGGTTAGTAAGGAGATGATATGGATGAGTGGGTTCATGGAAGAGTTGGGTAAGGAGCAAAGTAATTGTAAACTGTTTAGTGACAGTCAGAGTGTAATTCATTTGGAAAAGAACTCAGCATTTCATTTGAGAACGAAACACATTCAGTTGAGATATCACTTCATACGACAGGTATTGGAGGATGGACAGTTGAATCTAGAAAAGATTCATACAAGCAAGAACCCTACGGATATGCTAACGAAGCCATTAGCAAAGGAGAAGTTAGAGCTATACTCCACTTCTGTTGGTCTTCAAGTTTGAGGCTCAAGGAGGAAGAAACAAAGCTAAGGAGGAACCAAGAATGGCACTGTACAGGTATAATGCAGTAATTAATCTCCAAGTGGGAGATTGTTGAGTATGGAGATAAATTACTCATGTTTTAGCATGTAATTGGAACTTGCTGGAAAATACAGTAACCAGAATCGGTCAGGGAAGACCAGAATCGGTTAAGGTTTGACCGGCATCGGTGAGGGAAAGTTAGAACCAACGATGGTTGGGCAGAACCAGCATCAGTTACCTGTGTGACGAGCTTTTGATTAACTCTCGGGTTTTATTTTTATTTTTAGCATTGGAATAGATTTAATGAATGTAATTGCATGGCTAAGTTCCCTAAAGTCTTAAATGACTATTTAAAGCATAAATCTAGGGTTTAAAATATAGGATTGATTATAATTATAAGATAATTGTGTAAGAGAGAATTCTTGGTGAAGAAGGCAAAAGCTTGAAGAAAGACAGTACTGAACATCTGAGAGGTGTGGAAGATTGTAAATCTTCATTGTATATCTTGTCAAAGATTTGGATAATAGATTGGCTTGCTTCTTGGTGGATGTAGCCTACACTGGGTGAACCACGTTAAATCTGGTGTTGATTTATGTCTCTTGTTTTGTATAATTCTTCTAGTAGAATATCCGCTTTTATTTGAATGTATGATTAGATATGATATATTATCTATACAACCATTGTGATAACCCCAACAAAACTATCAAACTTTGGTAAACAAGTTCTCATAAAGTGGCACTTTAGAACCTCCCATATGATCCTATAGCTTAACGTTAGGAAATTTTACAAAATTATATCTTGGTTTCTCTCCTCTCTACCCATTTTTCTCACAGTGGCAACTAATATATCATGATAGAAAGTATCTATTTGAGTCAGTATTAGGGTGTTTGGGTTGATATTTTACAAACAAAACCTAATCACACTGAAGGAATGGTTGTCACACGTCTCGCAGGATGGTATACACTATCGAAAGTTTTTTTCTACCCAATTTTCCTAGACCTTCCTGACTACATCGATCGGGTGACATTTCTTAAGATCCCTGAGACTAGAAAAATATAAAACTTTGGCAGGTAAGTTATACAAAAATTTGGCATGTGAGAACCTCCCATATGAGGCTATAACTTTCCATTTTTCCTACATACAAAATTCTCTCTCATTTTCTCTCCTCTTTTCTTGATTTTCTCACGGTGGCAATGAATAAAAAGTGCCAAAAAGCATCAGTTGGAGTTAGTATTAGGCTGCTCGGGGCTATATTTTTAAAAAAAGCATCATGGCACAAAATGGATGGTGTTTACACATCTAGGCGAGATGGTATAAACTATCATAAGTGTCATTTTAATACCTAACCATCTTGAATCTTCCCAGCTACATTAATCAGATGACATCTCTCAAAAGTATTAAGACCCAAAAAAGTCAAATTTTGGTCGACAAGTTATCAAAAACCATGGCACCTAAGAACCTCCTATCTAAGCTGAGAACGTAGAGTCAAGATTGTATACAAAATCCTCTCTCGATTTCCCTCCTCTCTTCCTTATTTTCTTGTTGTAGCTATGAATGAAATTTGGTAGAAAGTGTTAGTTTGATGTAGTGTTAGGGTGTTTGGGGTGATATTTTGTGAACAGAACCTCGTGGAATGAAACGAAAAGTTACCACACATCCGGGTAGGATGGTATATGCTATCAAAAACATAATTTCATTGGCCATCTATCTCATATATCCTCGGCTAAATTGGTTGGACAAAGTCTCTTAAGATCCCTGAGACCAAACACTTGTCAAACTTTGGCAGGAAAGTTCTTATAAACCATGGCACCTGAGAACCTCATGTTTAATCATAAAACTCTTGATGTAAAACCAATATAAAAAACAATCTCTTGGTTTTTTTCATATATGTTTGGTTTTCTCGTGGTGGAAAAAAATGCAATGCACCAAAAACCTAAAAAGATATCATGTTCTTTCATTTGGTCAAACACTTGATGTGTATAAACTAAAGATACCACACGGGAATTTAAAAGTTTGATAAACCTTTTCATAACATTTTACATATATATCAAAAGCAACACTTGCAACTACAACCTCCAACAAAAAATTCCTACTATGCCTTGATGGATG
The DNA here is from genome assembly GCA_019776745.2 of Taxus chinensis. Taxonomy (NCBI): domain Eukaryota; kingdom Viridiplantae; phylum Streptophyta; class Pinopsida; order Cupressales; family Taxaceae; genus Taxus; species Taxus chinensis. The sequence continues at coordinate 198,580,791 of CM034152.1, read as the reverse complement.
TCCCTACCCAAAGGCAAAGATTTTATTTTTCCATGGCAAATGTGAGTTAATTAAGTTGATTTTCTGTTTGTTGAATTTGGTTGAATTGAAATACATAAAACCACATTTATTTCAATTATTTTGCTGAAAAATTCACACAACAATTATGTGATTCCACATTTTACATAGTCTCTCGAAAAAAAATATTTTTTGAATTAACGAAATTGCTTTACATCTCTCACAACAATTTTTTTCACAATAATATTTTTAATTCCCATCCATTTGAATGTCTCTGAAAAATTTAATCAAGACATAGACCATTTGTCAAATATGTGAGTAATAGTACATTTTCCCTTCCTAAAAGTTCCAAAATTTTTAATCCAAGGAACTTCATCCAGGTGGTCGATACACTACAAATTATAAGTAGTGACCACTATGAAGAAATATTGTTAATAGAAAAAATTCCCTATAATTTTAATAGGTGTAGGGGTGGTACACAAGGTGTGAAAGACAATTCATTTCCTTGTCGATATATCATGCACGACAAGAAGGGTAGTGAACATAAGTGGATACTAAAATTACAAAGTACATATCTATAATTTACTCATGAGATAGAGGTATTGTCAACCAATAGAGTTTTTTTTTATCTTTTTATCAACTCACTAAATAAATTAATTCAATAGATCATATTATGAGACTTGGAAGACAAATAATTCCCCAAAACTTAAACATATCTCCATGTGTAATTCAGTTCCAACCATATTTTGGGTAAAAAACTACCCATAACAATTGGTTTTCCCTATTGAATGCTAAAGCCCAAGATTTTGAGGAAGTTGGATTCATTTTCAATATGGCCACTAATAAGTTGAGATTAAGGGTAAGTGGGAAGAGATATGCCCTTCATAATTCCTTTAGAATATTTAAGTTAAGTTCATAAGGCCCATTCTAAGAGCGTTCATGGACTTTTGAGTCCTAAAAGTGCATTATGTCATGTAAAATATCTAGAATGAAAATTGAAATTTTTTAAGCATGAAAACTAAGCCCTTAGTTGAAAATTAGTCTTCCCAATCACTGTGCATTTTTCCTCTGGTCAGCCTGCCCTCAGTTCAACCTTCACCCCGACTCAGAGGAAATTCACAACAAGGTTTTAATTTTTTTTTAGTGTGCATGGATGATTACCCAAGGTGATAAATGAATTCAGTAAGATTTAGTGAAAGCTAACTTCTTCCAAAGGCCTAAAAACACCATCTTTTCCATTTCGTAGTTAGTAAACACCCTCCGGGAATGTTTAGGGAAATTATAAAGAATATGAGGGTGATGTAGGAGAGAATTTAAGGTTTTTAATAAATTTAGAAAAATTTAGGAAAGAAAATCTCATTCAGGAGTAATATGTGCAAGACCGGATTTCTAGGTGCAGGGAACGAATGTTCCTCGGTAAAAGGTTGACTTCTCTGGATGATTTCGATAGTTCTGGAAGGATTTAGGAGGAAATAAAATATGTATAGGAAATATTTGGAAATCCTCTAAAAGGTGAAAATATGAAATTTTATCTAAGGCTTAAGAATTTCCAGATATACTTAAAACTTTTGCAGCTGCCCCTCTTAGTTCAAGAAGGAATAGACCTTAAATTTTGAGTTGCATGAAGAATTGGATTTTATTAATGCTTCTATTGATATTGAAATTTTATTTTGAGTGATAATAATATAATATTTGGCCCCAAATAATTTTCTTAAGCTCTTGTGGTGAAAAACTCAAGTTCGATGTCTAAAAATGGACATCCAAGGAAAAATTGGCTTTCCAAATCAGGCACAGTCACACTTTGGACACTCTTGTGTCTCCTATGTTCTATAGAGGGAAAGGGGGAAAATGGGGACACCAAAGTGCAGCCACCTCATCCTCCCCAAGTCACACTATGGACATTCAGATGTCCCAGATGTACCCTCATAATGTAAATCAAACGGAGTTGTCACCATTGGTCGCACTTGAGAACTTAAGATGTTTTGGACACCAAAGTGATAACCTCATTTCTATCCATCCTCACAATTTTAAGGGTGTGCACTTTAATATTTAATGGACTATCCATTTTGACCCCTCTTGGGGATCACATTTTATGTTATAATTTTATTGTTTCCCAAGAAATGCATTTTTCTTTCCCTTTACTTTTATATAGTAAGAGATATCCGGGCATGCACCTCTATCTTCATTCGGTGGTGGATGGTTTGATTTCTCAGATCCTAGTTTTGACAAGCCCTTAGACTTCCCATGTATAATATTTTGAGTACTTTTTTATCCCCCATTTATTCCATAAGGAACAAGGAGGATTAATATAATGTGTGGGGGGAATCATCCATTCTAGGTCCTTTTGACACCATGAGAACCTGACCAAACCCCTTAGTATTCTATTTTCAGCCCTCAACTCCTAGTGTCAAGCCCTCACACTTCCCATGTCATATTTTGGAAATCCACGAGTCCCTTTTATCCCCTAAGGGATAGAGAGGATAAAAATTTTGACCTCGCCCTAATCATTCATTTGTAAGATATTGAACTGTGTAGAAGTTAAAATTCATGACCAACGATGTAAGTCATTTGTGTTCATGTAGAAATTTTAGTAAATCTGATTTCTCCAAAACATAACCATTTTAACGTGTGAATTTATGTGTTTTTTCCTCTAACCTCCATTAATGGATGACATGCGTATAATAATTATAGTATTTCTACCATAAATTTTAATTTTTATTCGACGGAGATCAGGTAGGAAAAAAACCCTAAAACTTGGAGCGAACGTTCCTCGAAAAGTCTACTTTCATCTGAGCCATTTCTTACATGATGAGGTGGTTGATTATTCAAGATATGGAGGACTGATTTTTCACTCATTAATCTTCCCTCATAGATGAAAATATCATTTTCCCACTAATCTAGATGAGGGAATCATCTAAAAATTGGAACATGGAATCTTGGAACAAAACCCAGAATTTCAAGACCATTTTCGTCGCAATCCACCTCCTGTAAGTGTCACTTATAAAAATATAATATGTTCATGACTAGGTATGTCTAAAAATAGTAATTTTCCAAAAATATAAAAAACCTCATCATTATCGACACTTTGAATGAGCTAGAAACATCAAAAAGTGAAAACTAAGAAAACTTGCTAAAAATCACAGTACTGTTAGGACCTGCTAAAAATAGTAAGTCTTAGAATTGAGCCCAAAAATTTGTGACAACTCTCATTCTATTCATCTTGTTTCTCTTTTCCATCATCACAAGGGCGAGAATTTTTCTTATGGCTCAAACAAGAAAGAAGACCCCCCGCAAGTTCCTAAATCATTATTTTCAAACTAATCTGCATAACACAATTTTATGCAAGAAGTTGGATGGTCCAAATGATCCTAGTCCTGGTAGAAGGGATTCAATTTGGTTGAATCCATAGATAAAGTTACATCATGTAGATCAAAATCTAACAAGGAAAGGATCAAAAGTAATCAGTATGTGCGAAAGATAGTAACTTGGACAATGAGTGAAATTAGGAAAATCGTGAGGCCTGCGAAGAATTTAAAACTTTAAGAAGACCACTGAAACTCAAGTTCATCAAGGGAATAGTTAACAAGAGCATGATAAGAGAATATCACCATGAGTGATGGTAGGATTCATCTCGGGCCCACAAAAAATACATACCCTGAGAATGTTTCTAAAGAACTCACATATTACAAGTCAAAGAGGTGGAAATTACAGTGTTTTAATGTAGTTTGGAGGTAAAAAACATGGAGCTCATCCTCATACATTCCTTCAAGTTATATTCAAAGATCAATAATTCTTTCTGAAGAAGGAAACCTATTTCCATGAGGAGTAATTGAGCATGTTTCCACTCATGTGACATCTTGGTCAGGAAAGTGAATTTTGAAGGAGTCATCATGTTCAAAAGTAAAATGGGAAGCTCATGGAGTAAGTTGAGGATCGTCATATCCTAAATTTTCCTTCATGTCCATATATCTCCTAGAAACAAGTCATAATTATCTAGTCAATCTACCAAGGTATTCATGACCATCATGTGTGAAGGATCAAAAAGTCATCTATTCCCATGAGAGACATATGAGAAAGAAAGTCAGGATTCTTGATCCAAGAAAGATAAGGTAATGATCTTCATTTAGAGCGCCATGTTTAGAGGAATGGGAAACCATCCCAGTTTCACTTAATGTAATTCACTTGGTAGTGTTCTTAAACACTCATTCCAAACATGGTAGTGTGACAACACTTCAAAATAGTAAGCACATTACAATCATCTCATTTCAGTCCAACAGATGGTCATAGGATAAGAATCTCATTCAAGAATAAATCCCCTATCTACAAAGTGAAGGCCTATTTCACTAAATGAAATAAAATCATAAATATGTTTGAGCATCATAAAATGAATTCATGGTGACAGAGGTGAATTGTGAGAGGACTAGAGAAGTAAGAAGGTGATACTCACTCTTACCTTGTAATCAGAAGAGGATCATCATGTTCTTACCACAATGTAGATCTCATAACAATTTTTTTGAATCATTAACTAAAATGTGGATATTCTAGTGTAATCTAATATTATGCACAACATTAAATGAATAGAGTAAAATGTAGTTCAGTAAACCAAGGCAAGCTAAGCAATAAAATATGAAACCCTATTATTAACTAAAATATGGATATTCTAGTGTAATCTAATATCATGCACAACATTAAATAATAGCTAAGTAAATAAAGAAAGAAATTGAAGCCACTAAGTAAGTAAAAATATGAAACCCTAAAGACAAAGACGGTTAGGATAAACAGAATGCAGGAGTGACTGCACAAGAGCTCCAAAAATTACAAATTTTGAATATTTGGTTGGACTGGGGTGCCCGGGGAAGGACTGCGGTGCTCTGGTTTAAGATCTGGGTGTCATGGTCTGTGAAAAATCTCTGCAAACCTCCTCCAAGGTGTTGCTATATGTTCACATATGTTTGCCTCTTGTCATGTTGTTTTCATTGGAGTGCACTATATTTCACTATAAATTAGAGATGCAGAAGAGACCTACAAAACCCCAAACCAAGCATCAAAACCCTAAAAAAATAAAGATTGCTTATGAAGGGGTCAAACTGTCCTTAGTGGCCACAATGATGGACTTACTACTGATCGTTGCACTACATATCAGAATCAATTTAGTTCTAGGTGTGTGTGTGTGTGTGAATATCATGCCCTAGGTGTTCTTGTGTCAGTCACACTTTATGAAGTAGTGAGTAATAACTAGATGTAGAAATGTAAATAAATAGTGGATGGAATATAATAAACTTCCCTCTTATCCAGTTTGTCCCTTGTGATGGAGCTATATGGATGTAAATAAAGCTTTAGATTCCTTAGATGGATGCAACCTTACATGGTGATAGTAGTTCTTAGTGCTTGGTCCCTCATTATGGTCTAATAATTTTATATTTATATGTCGAGTCACAATTTCATGGATCTTGTCCCTCCCTTCTACCTTAGATTGCACCTTAAATTATATTTCCTCAATTGACGCTCCTTTGGATCAATTGATGTTATGTGAAATATTTTACACTTCATTTTATCCATCATGTTTCATTCTACAAGTTTATAACTTATTTCTAACAACCTAATCTATAAATAACGTTCCAATATAGCCATGAATTCTACCTTCATTCCCATGTAGACCCTTTGCATGTTAGATCAAGGGATTTTGAGTGTTATAGGATTTAACACACCTTTTTAAAAAATTGAGGAAACTTTCTGAATTATTCCTGTGAAAGAGGATGTTTGAGGCCAAGCCAAATTCTTAATGTAGAATACAAGATTGAACATTCAAGGGAAGCTAGGACTAAGTGTTAGGTATCTGCATAAACATGGACATGAAGATAAAAAAATGATTCGATTCATTGAGAAATGTGATGATAACACACCTACAAGGATATGATGAATCTAATGTGATATGAAAGTCATCATGAAAGAAGGAAATACTATGATATGAAACATTGGAAGAGAGCTATACTTTGAGAAAAGAAAACATCACTACGAAACAATGTATAAATAAAACCATATTTTGGATCATTTTTCCATTGGTAATAGACTATTTTGGTGTTTTTTCTGGCATGTTTCTCATAAGAAGATACATTAATTTGTGTGTGGCGTACAAGTGATGTTGTTAGACAATTAGACAATTTTAACTATATTGATTTAACCTCACTTTTTCATTTATTTTACATCAAAACCACATCTACTCTACGCCATCTCACAATGATGCAAGACCTACATTACTAACATCGAGGGGTGGTGCAAATGTGATGCAAAAATTGTTGGATATTAAAAAATATAGAAATATGGTTAATCGTAATTATGAATAATTATATTACATTTTTTGTTTATTTACAACTACTAAACATTGTATACTAAAATATTATTTACATTGCATTATCCACTGAGAATTTGTAAAGCATCCAAATATTATTATTATTAATAAAGGAAGACTTTGTCTAAATTCAAAATGTGATTTACAATACTATATAACATTGTAATTTCAAGGGAGTATTAAGGGGTCCCTTTTAAAAATTAAAAAAACAAACAAATGCATAACTACATCTTGAATTTCCTAGTAATTGGTCTTGTTGTTCCCTCTGATCTTGCAATCTTCTTTCTCTTCCTAAACTCGATCCTCTTTGTCACCCTCATCATCCTCTTCATTGTGCTCCTGATCATCCCCATCATCATGGTCCTTCCCTAAATACACTTTATACTTCTAATTTTTTTTAACATTATAAAATTTATTGATAAAATGTTAAAAGTTTTCAATTTTAATTTATAGTTTGTGTGTACAAAAAATTGAACAAGTTACATGCCTTATCGGGTAAACATTGATTATCCTTTTCCCATTGATTAAACACTTTTGTGTTTCCATCTCAAGTCTTTCAATGTTGCACATAATTTCCTTATTGTGTTATTCTTATAAAACTCTTCCTGGGAATACAAATCTATGATAGAATTACATAAATTAATATTTTATTTTAAAAAATAGTAAAAAAACAACATATCTCTATAAATAATTCTTATATAACTTACAAATTTATTAGTGGGATTTTCTAAGTTTTTTCAGTCCAAACAATGAGTCACCAACCCTTTTTCATACTTTGGCTTCATACCCCTTGAGTGCATTACTTTGATCCCTGCATCAATTGTAATATGCTTTAAATTTTTAATCAGTCACCGTGTTATATAATCACAATAACATTCTGATTGTAGGATATATTTGTCTTTTATAAGATGTGAAAGGAAACCAAGCAAAATAAAATATCAAATTAAGGAAAATGTGTTTATCAACCACAATGCAAAGATTTAAATTTTCCTCTTTACAGTACAAATGGTAACATATATAATTCATTTCATTAATTAAACTCTAGCTATTAGTGCCTTCTGTTAACTAGTTGTCACAGAAATCGAACCAATCATATTTCTCTATTTTCAGGGGGTTGAAAACTTATCCTTTCATCATCTATGTTTTCCTTGGTAGTGAAAAATTTTAAAATTTAAATATAGGAATGTTGGTGAAATAATATTTCACAGTGAAATATTATTGGTTTCCCACCGATGGTCATGGGGATAATCTCCTCCTTATTAGATATGGAGAGGCTCCCATTATTTAATGTAAACTAACTAAAGTTGTGGGGTTTCCATTAGGCAGGGGATCAAACGTGAATACTCCACTAAACTTGTGGAAAATTTCTTGATACAATGTAAAAGGTAGGAATTTTATTTGAGGAGTGGTAAAGAGGAGTGAGGAGAATATGTAGAGAGGTGTTAATGTTGCCTGAATAGGAACTAGTAGAATCTCACCAGAATATAACTAGTGATAATTCCACATTCAATTATAAGAACACTATAGCATATGTAAGTAACCTAGTAATTTCATACTAATATAATTGGAGACACAAATTTATGATCTTGTGTGTATGACAAGGTCAAAAATTGTTTGCAAACCCTGGAAAGTAGAGAGTATGGATTGAGGAACATAGAGTTTTTTCATAGAGGTAGAAGAATGTATCTTATTGCTTGTAGTAGAATGTGAATATCTAATATGCTTTATGAACAATGATGATGTGATGTCTAGACCCCTTTGGAATGGAGGAGCCAATGTCTAATGTGCAGTATCTGGGGTAAAAAATGTAGTATGTAGCCTCTCCCCTCATGTCACTTGTCCATCTCAAAGCTACTATATGAAATGTGTAAAATTCCCTAGGAACATGACGATGCTAACGTGTGACTGAGTATTTGTATGCTAAAATTTTGTTAATGCGAGTATTAAGACACTCAAGTGATGTAATGATGAAAGAGTGGGGTAAATGACATTCTCAATGAAAGAATCAGAATGATAGAGAGAGGGATAAGAGAGAAATAAAGATCATGTAAGTGATGATCTAGAGAATGGGAAAGCTTCCATTGATGAAGATCATTTCAGTCCGAATGGATAAGCTTTGAGGAAATTGATTAATGAATGATATTATTTTCAATCTGACCTCTTGTTGAGTTGAAACAATGTGGTTTTAACTTGCTTATTTTGTGACGATGTCCAGGTACTATTGACTCATCAGGAACTTACTCCTATCAACTATCGAAATTCACCTCCGTGCAAAAATTAATGCCTGCATGGGGAATGTTGATTACAATCAGTTATATCTAAGATGCTAGAAAGTGATGCATTCTTGCTCATTATTTTGGCTTCACTGCAAGAGGTCCTTTTCAATGATGCAATGGAACTTCCACTCCCTGAATTTGTTGAGTGATTTGGTGAAATATGTAAAATGATGAGGTGTATTTTGGTACCATTTTTTACAGTCACAGTCAATGGAGACTCATATCTACTTGCCATCTAATTCCATTTTAGACGTTATACCCTACCATGTGATAGGTGTAAACTGATAGCTCAATGTTCAATTTCAACTTGACTTACCACTGATAAAGCACATCACTTTGCAGTAATAATAGCAGGTGTGGTTTTTATTAAAATTTACATCTATCAAACAAATGGCACCTTTCAGTGGTTGAGGATGCTTGTGTAATAACCAGTATGTGGATTAATAATTTTACTGAGTTTTACTAATCACGGTCGCAGTCAAGGGAATTGATCAATGCGGTCATAAAAAATAGAATATTTATATTTTTTCACTAGAGTATTCTCTGGACACAATGGTATGTACAATTGAAAAAAGGAGTTTTTATGGCATGTAATTTTATAAACCAATGTTTATTAGTTTGTTTTAAGTCCATTAGAGGACTATCAATTACAAAGTCCTCTATAACTATTGATAGTTTCTGGTCCATAGATTCTAAGTAATGTCCATGTGATCAAAAATGGACAATTGTGAACCAGTCATATGGCTATGTAGTGAAAGTCAATATGGACTAAGAGTCACTTGTAAAAAGATTCATAGCTTCTAAAGGATTTATATGGGACATAGGTTGAGTTCAGATCCATTATGAATGCATATTTGGTAGTATCTAACATCTACATTGTAAATATGACATTTGAGATCCAAAGATTTAATTTTTTTGAAAGTAAATAACATTAGCAAGAGGATTATATTTGAAGGCTATGTGTTGAGAATATGCATCTTCTAAAGTTTGATATATTGATTCAATGACTTCTTTTCAATCACCAATGCGAGTGGTAGCCACACAAATATGTTGGACTGGCTATGCCTTAAATTCAGTGTGTTTTCTTAAGCATATTTTCATTCAATAAGATACTCATGATTTCGTTGACTCCTATTTTGAGGATAAATGAATGAGGATCCTATCAGCATGAATGTGGAGTATGGGTTAATCTAAATCATGGAACTAATAATGATGGATATTCTAGCGTAATCTAGATGTTATGAACAACAGTAAATAAATAGTAGTAAAATGTAATATTGTAGACCTTAGCAAACCCAATTAAGATAAGATAGAAAATGTGAAACCCTAATGAGAAAGAGAGGGTTAGGAAAGGCCTTGGACTGCTTCGACGACTGTTTGGAGACTCTATCGCCAGTGAAGACACTAGATGAACACCGAGGAGGAAATAACGACCACACATAGAGGCTCAATAGAATGTGCATATCATGGATTTTCAATAGGCTAGAATCGGGTTCTTGGAGAAGGACTGAGGCGCCTAGGGTGCTCTAGTTTGGGATCTGGATGCCCTGATTCTTTGAAAAAGGTTTGATAAACATCCTATCAAGGTGTTGTTGGATGTTCTCTCTATGTTCACCTCCTATCGTGTTAATGTTTCCCTGGAACTACGTCAGATGAATCTTTGCTGTAAATTAGGAGATGAAGAAGAATCATGTAAAAACCCCAAGCCAAGAATTAAAACCCTAGAAAAAAGAAATATGCATATGAAGGGGTAGGATTTTCCTCAACGGAAACAATGGTGGGACTTAATAACTGAGTGTTACACTACATTTCAGACCTAATGTATTTCTAGTAGTTTTAGGTGTGTGTGTGTGTGTGTGTGTGTGTGTGTGTGTGTGTGTGTGTGTGTGTGTGTGTGTGTGTGTGTGAATATCATGCCCTAGGTTCTCTTTTGCCAATCACACTTTGTGAAGTAACGATCAATAACTAGATGTAGAAATGTAAATAGATGGTGGAGGGAATAGAATAAACTTCCCATCGTATGCAGTTTGATGTAGATAAAGTCAGCCTTGTCCCTTGTGATGGAGCTAGATGAGATGCAAATGGAGCTCTAGATGCCTTAGATGGATGAAACCTTATGTGGTGATCGTAGTGCTTAGTGGTTAGTACCTTCATTATGGTCTCATAAATTTATATTTATATGGTGTTCTCTTGATCTAATTTCATGATTAACATTGAAAAGGGCTTGACCACTAAAAATATGGAAAGCTCAAATGGATAGAAAGTGCCCAAAAGATGAGTGCAAGGTGTAAAAAGGATCAGGGCACTCCGAATGGGACCAAGGCACTTGGGGCGCCCCAGTATTAGGCTGGGTGCCCTAGTCAGGGATAAAATGATGCCAAATGGAAAAACTAAATGGGTAAGTACATACGAGAGGTCGGAAGTGACGAAAGAAAGTAAAGTATAAAGGCCAAAGGACATGGGTTAATTAATACTTTCTTCACTCAAAAGCCATCTAAATAGTAGCATGAGACTGAGACTAAATAATACCCAAAGTGCATGATTTTGTGTCTACATTGAACACTCATTCAATGTTATGGAATTCTTCATATCTCACAGAAGGGGAAGATTGTGATCACAATACTTAAAGTCTGTAAAATCTTCATTGGTAAAGGTTTCATCTTCGTTAGATTGATCATCCCTCTTCTTTATCTCGCATCCTTCTTCTCTCTCCATATTCTAATTCTTCACCAAGAATGCACTTTTCCCTATTTTGTCTTATTCACTTAAGTCACCTTCAATTTAACATTGTAAGAGTTATTTTTCATCAATAATAAAAAGACTCATTTTCATTTCCTAGGAATGTGGAAGGTCACAAGTGATGAGGAAAGGTGAAAAGTCATGTGGGTAGAGATGAAAGGACAATATGTAATGCTATAAATTGGAATGGATTCTCTATTCTAAGGGGTTGGAAATTGTTTATTGTTGTATTTTGTTGATATTTACAACTACTACATCAAGCAATAAAATTTGCATTTCTTCCATGTCTATGTTTATGTTCCTCTACTCTCTTCATCTCTACTTTCCAACTTTGTAAGAATGGTGATCTTATATAATCAAGAAGGAACCTTGTGTCCTTGATTGATGAATCTGTAGAACTTTGTGTCTCTAGTTTTTTAGTCGTGTTGATTTCTTAAATTTTTTTGTTCTTCTAATTTAATGTAGACCTAATCTAGTTGATTTATGTGAATTTTGTAACCCTACTCACAACATTAACCCTCCCTCTCCTTATTTCTCCAACTCCACTTTACCTCCCTTCACAAAAAATTCCTCCCTTGTACATTGTATAATCACTTTTCCACATGTTCATTGGAGTATTCATGTGTGATCATCAACCTAAGGGCCACCCCATAACTTTGGTTATTTTATATTTAATAATGGGAGCCTCCTTATACACAAGAAGGAGGTGCTTAGCCATGTGACCATTAGTGGAAACTGATAATTTACACTGCAACAAAATATTTCACCAATAGTTTTTGGTAAATTTGTTGAGGAGCATCTTCCCTTTGTGCACCAGTAAAGATCTTTGAAAATACAAAAATATATATATTAAAAAAAATCCATAAAAACTAAAAAATACCAAAAATATTGTCTCAATGTTCAAGAGCCTTGTTGTAATCATATTGGAAAACCTGAATTTTTCCAAGTTGCATTGTTATCTAAGAATCTGAGAAAATTGATAGAAAAGAGATACACTCAATTTGATCGTGTAAGTGGCATAATTGAGCTGACATTTGAAGAGCGACAAAAATTTGATTTCAGACTTCCCATTGTTCAAATAGCAAGTCAAACTAGTCAAGATTACTTTGTTGAATTTGATCCTAACTTTCCTCTTGAAGGTCACATTGCAAAAGTAGTTATAGAACCACTAGACCTCATTCCTCGTGAAGAAGAAGTGGAAGAAGAACCAAAGGAAGAATGAGAAAGAATGGTTACACCTATTATTTGGGGACAAAAATACTGGTCCATTGGCCTTGGCTCCACCACTTCATGAACTTTCAAAAGGATCAAGAAAGAACTTTCCCAAATTCTATGGAGATGGAAATCAACATAGAAATGATCACATTACAACTTTCATGACATCCTTTGGCATTCTCTAAGTGGGACATGGATATGTCATTGTTCGACTATTTATTGAATCATTGCAAGATGCAGTTGCAAACTAGTTTTACTAATTACCACCATGCTCAATTATTGATTGGGATTATATGAAAACCAGGTTTGAAGCAATATTCAAGCCTGTAGAGGATACGCATTCCCTCCTTGCTAAACTTACTCAGATGAAGAAAATAACCATAAGATTCCATTAGAGGTTTTGTAGAAAAATTCAATAATTTTATCAACAATATTTCTATTGATACTCGGTGTACTGTGGATAATCAGAAAAATTTCTTCATCAATGCATGAATGCCCAGTTTCTTGAAGTTAATTTCATACTACAGAGAGCGTAATCAAAAAATTGGGACAATACTCAAGAACTTTTCATTGATGTGTAAGATGACCTCATTATGTCAAGAAAGATCAAGAACCATATAATAAAGGATAAGGCTCAGAGTTTCCAAGATGAAAGAGTTATCCATTACTACAAAATTTGGTCAACGACTTGAATTCATTAAAGAAGGAATTTTCTTAACATGCCTTTCCTAAAAATAGGAACAAGAATCAGCTTACATGAACACCCTGAAGGATTGTCTTAGAATCTCTACCACTTAATGTAATATGCGAGACCACTGAAGATGAAGGAGAAGATATTACTGAACCAAAAATTGAAGAAGAAGAAAAATATGGATGTGCTATAATTGGGCATTTTGAATTCTTGCCAAATAAAGATTCTAAATAATCCATAGTTGATATGGATAGCCACTGTTATGCAGTGTTCAATCGATCACAAATAGAGAAAGAAGTCTCTTCTTCTACTACCCAAGCTAAGAAATTAAATCCTCAAATGGCGACTCTAGGAAAAATACCAACAAAGGGAGGATTATCGTTATCTACTTCCATGGGATCATCCAAGAAGAAGCCTGAGACTACCTCATTTATAAATCCATCCACCTCTTCGAGTAAGTCTCATTCACCTTCTCTTGATAATTCAAATTCAAATTTCATTAATTCAAAGAGTGCAATTTCATCTCATGTCAAGGTTTGCATCATTCTTGATGTGCTTACCACTACTCTACATTTTGACATCATTGATCATTATAAGAAATTTAAAATTCATATTTCTGAGTCTGAATACTTGAAGAATCATCCCAAAAAAATTGATAAACTTGTTCGGTTCATCAGAGAAAGTAGTTCAAGTTCATGTTCCGAAAATTCCACTACCAAAGAACTACCTTCCGCTCCTCATGCCACTCCTCATAACTTTATTTCTTCAACACCCCCTCCACCTCTAGGAAATCAGAACCTTTCTATCTAGTCTTGTTGGTCAATAGATTTGAGCTGAATAATTACATTATTGACTCTGGTGCCTCTAAAAATTTCATTCCCGTAAAATTTGCTAAATCTCTTGGTATCTCTCTCATTTCTGCTACTGGTCATTACTACTCCATGGAATCCAAATAATTACCTCTTGTCAGCCAAGTCAAGGATTCTCAAGTAGCATTTTCATATTTTCCTGACAAGAAGATCACGATGAAAATTCTTGTAGTCGACATGTCAGCCTCATATGGTATGTTACTGAGTTGAAGATTTTGTTAAGATGTTGGGGGAGATATACGAAGGGATTTGTCTCATACCACCATTCCAGTAATTGGTAAAATGAATAAGCTCCTTCCTTTCAAAAAACTTAAGTACATTATTCAAAATTCAGATGATCCAAGGGTGGAAATCTTATTTCAAAATTCAAGAAATTACAACTTGTGCATAGCTTTGGAAGAATATGTCGAGCTACCCATGTTGATGGAAGAGTATCCAAGTATGATGGAGCTGGTCATAAAGCCTAATGATGATTTGACATAATCAAAACTTAAAATCATGTACTTCCCATTGTATGTGAGCATGAACATAGTTTCTCTATTGGGTGGTGATGATGGTCATGAAAACATTGACTTACAAAAAATCAACGCTGAAGTGATAAACAATGCGGGTCATGAATGAAAAATGATACCAAAAAATTTCTTGGTAGGTAATCTCTATGTTTCAATAATGTTCTTAAAACTCATCATGAATATTTGTCCAATAATTATGATTGTGAATACGAATATTTATCCTTCTCACCATGAGAGAATGACTCTTACAATGAGGAAAGCATGAATGAAAAGAGACTTTAACTTATTGAAGTTTAATCTACTCAAGGAGATGATGAATTCGTCATGGAAATGGACTCCTTAATCATGGTGGTCAAGATTGGGAAAATGAAAATCTAGATATTTCAACCCCAACCTTGCACTTATTTCCTTTTCATGAAGATGGATACTTTCTCAACGAAGAATAGTTAGAAGAGATAGTGCTTGATTTTCCCAAGGCTGATTTTTTTCAACATGAAAACCTTCTTGGTGAGGGATATGTGAACAAGAACACTCTTGAATATTTTTAGGTGGACTCCACTCAAGGAAAAGAGGCTTTCGTTATGAAGATAGATTTTGAAGCTCAAAATGGCCAAAATAGAGAAGGTGATGTTTTTCATTCTTCATATCTGAACTTGTGCCCATTTTCATTTCAAGCAAATAAGGCACTATACAAGTCACATCATAACAAGCAACATGTCAATAAAAATATGATGTGCATGAAATAAGATTACTTGGAGTTGTAGACACAAAATCCATGCACTTAGGTACATTTATAGGTCCTAAAGCATACTAACGTATACATGATACCTAAGCAATAAAACTAGTGGTTAACAACTTATTTTGGCATTTTGGTCACTTTATCTCTTACACTTTACTAGTTTTACACATCTTATAGCTCTTCCAGATCTTTTGGTCAATTTATCTCTTACAATTTACCAGTTTTACTTCTCTCAAATAAAGGTCCAAGCACTATAAGAATTATCTATCACCACCTAAGCTTGTAAAAAGGAAAAATAGCACTACAAGGCATACAACTATCACATCCATACAAGGGACAAGGGTTGCATTAATATGCATACACAACATAAGTTGGGAGTTCATTCTATTCAATCATACACATTATGCATGTTTGGGACAATTTAGATCTATTCCACTATCATCATACAACTTGTGCAAGGGAATCTTAGGGCACGGGACATAGATACACACACAAAGAACTATATGGATTATGAGATGTAGTGCAGCACTCGGTTATAAGTTCACTTTTTGGGTGACCGTCAAGGTCAGTCCAACTCCACATTTTGCATCTTTTTTATTAGATTTGATGTGGTTTATGGATATGTGTAGGTAGTCATCTGTTTTGCAGGTTATATGTGTTATCGTAACCCTAACAGAAAAGTTTGAGCGACAAAGTGAATATTTGAGTGAAGACCTTCTGACCTAGAAAAATTCAGAACCTGAGAATCTGAGCGGACACTAGCACCCAAATCAGTCACTAGTTCCTAGGATGCTCTTTTCCTCCTGCAAGCACTCCTATCCTTTACATTCCCATGTCTCTGAACCTTCACCGAGTCCTTGCAACATTATCTCTAGCCTATTCCAGCAAATACACAGTTACAATCATTCCCAGGTTGCATGAAATCAGCTAAGTCATATTCCTCTCTCATTTGCTTAGTGTTTTACATTTTTGAATGGTTATTGCTTGCACATTGTACTTAATTACTTTAATATCATTTTTTACAATAGTTACTTTGAATTAATATTTAATTAAACTTATATTGAATCAAGAGAAATTGAGAAACGTGGAGCATCAAGAGGCTTATGACAGTGTTGAAGCTTCTAAAACATCTATTGAGAATCAACTCATGAAAATACTGGTCATGAAAAAGATGAAAAATAAAGGAAAATATCCTATCGAATATCATAGCCCTTAGTATGAATACAATGAGCCTAGTATGATCAAGACTCATTCTCGTAGCAGTGAAGGAAGATCAGCAATTAAAATGAGCTTGTAGACACAAATATTGCACATTAGACAATATTTAACCCAGTTGTATACTACTATTTAGAAGGTTCTCAAGTGTACAAAGTACTAATTAATCCCACCTTTTGGCCACCTTTTTCTTATCTTTTATTTCATCTTTCTTGTGTATTTCCCAATACCTATCATCCCATTTCATGACCTTTCCGACATTCTATCCTAAAATCAGGGTACCCTAGCCTATACTAGGGCACCCTGAGGTGCCTTGATCCCATTCTGAGCACCTCTGTCTATGCACAACCTCTTCCTCTTATTTTTGGGTCACTTCTAGTTGTTGGTCATCCTTATCTTCTTCTCAATCAACCTTGTCCAGATTAATTATGAAATTAATCTTGAGAGCCCTATAAATATAAATCTATAAGACCATAATGAGTGTCCTAGGTCATTGCATCTTATCACTACTATCACTCCATCTAGGGTTGCATCCATTGCATCACTTGCATCCACAAAGTGCCATGTATTCAAGCTAGGAGATCTGCATCACACACACACACACACACACACACACACACACACACACACACACACACACACACACACACACACACACACACACACACACACACACACACACACACACACATACACACACTTCATAGGGGGAGGTATTACATTCTATTCCATGCACACATATTACTTACATTTCTATAACTATTATTTCTCGCTACTTCACAAAGTGCGATTGACACAAGAGCACCTAGGGCACAACACACACGCACACACCCACACCAGAACTGAATCAGGGTCTAGAATGTAGTGCAATGATCAGTGATAATTCCACTAGTTTGGTGGCTCAAGTCAGTCTGACCCATTCATATGCATCTTTCATTTTTGTACAGTTTGATACTTCTTGCATTACGGGTCATTCTTCAATTCATCTAAAAAATCTAGCACGACAGATAGGAAACACTCAAAGACACTTAGCAACCATACCAAATTCAAATTATGAGGATTTGTAGTGTTTCGAGTGCCCATATTACAAACTAGGGAACCCCGAGGCACCCCAGTACACTCCCAGGTGCCTATGTCATCTCAAAGAACCTAGATCTACCCTTCACAAGGTCCCTGAGGGTTCATCGACACTTCTAGATTTTATTTCCAGATCTATGACACTATGTGACAGTCCTCTGTTATCATCTGAGTCTTTTCCTTACCCTTATCTTACACATTAGGCTTTCATTTCATCTAGAATAGCTTATTTACATTTATTTAATATTGCTTCAGATCATTTACAATGTTTTAGTCCTCTTAATTAGATTAACATTAATACCCTAGATATCCCCTTAGGCCATCTAGGAAAATCCGTATTTTTGTTAATCGGAACTTAGGAATAAATGAGAAGATGGAAAGAAGGTGTCAAAGAAACAAAGGTAATAAAATGACTAAGTGGACCCCAAATGCAAGAACAATCATGTGATATTTCTCAAGAAATTGAGAAAGGGTTCATATTTTAATGAGCTTGTCAATGGATTTGTGGAATGAAGGCATTTGGTGATACCCATGTATGGGTAAGCATTCAGCCAAATTTAGTGCTACAACGAAATCAGGTTATCCTCTACATGTAAAATAGGTGACTCAGGATTTTTTTTCATGTTTTCCCTTTTTGTTGTGTGTTTCCCTTCATGTATTGTGTTTCCTTTCCTTCTAGTGTGTTGGTCGTGCTCATTTTTTGGTTGTGTTTGTGGTTTTTCTTGTTGTTCAGTGTAATGATTCTATAACCTAATGGACAAAGCACTAGTCTACTACCCAATGTGATACCTGATATTCTCTATTTCCCATATAGTCTAATGTCCCCAAGATAGATCCATTTGTTGTCATGCAAAATAGCTAGCATGAAAATTGAAAATTTTAAGCATGACAATTAAGCCCCTAATTGAAAATTAGGCTTCACATTCACTGTGTATCCTTCCTTTTTCCAGCCTTCCCTCAATTCAACCTTCACCCTGGATTATAAGAAATTCATAACTATGTTTTCAAGTTATTTTTAGTGTGCAAGGATGATTACCTAAGGTGGTAAATGAATTCAGTAATATTTACTGAAAGATAACTTCCTCTAGAGGCCTAAAAAGGCCATCTTTGGCCATTTCACAACTGTTAAACACCTTCTCGGAATGGTCAAGAAAATTCTAAAGCATCAGGGGGTTATTTTAGAGAGCATTGAATGTTCTTACAAAAAATTAGGAAAGAAAATCTCATTCGGGAGTAATGTGAGCAAAACTAGGTTTCTAGGGGCAGGGAACGAATGTTCCTCGATAAAATGATGACTTCTCTAGATTATTTCAAGAGTTCTAGAATGAGTTAGGAGGAAATAAAATAGAAATAAAAAAATACATGGAAACTATCTATAAGGAGGAAATATCAAGTTTGATCTAAGGCTTAAGGGTTTCCGGAGATACTTCAAACTTATGAAATTGGCCCTCTTACTTAAAGAAGCAACAGGCCTTCAATTTTTAGTTTTTCAGTAGAATTGGATTTTGGGAATGCTTCAAATTATCTTGAAATGTTATTTTGAGTCAAAAATATATAATATTTGACCCCGAATCATTTTCTTATGCTCTCATGGATAAAAAAACAAGTTTGATGTCTAAAAATGGACATCCAAGGAAAAATAGGCTTTCCAAATCAAGAACAGTTGCACTTTAGACACTCTTGTGTCCCAAGTGTGACCTTCTCCTCCCCAAGTCATACTTTGGACACCCAGGTGTCCCCATTTTCCCCTATTTCCTCATAGTGCAATGAGGACAAGAAGGATTCCAAAGTGTGACCTCACTCCTTCACCCATGTGGCACTTTAATGCCCCCGGTATCCCCTCTATCCCCCAAGGGATAAGAAAGACACAAATTTTTGACCCAAGAATGCATATAGCCCTTGGACACCATGTGACCTCATCAAACCCCTCTAGATCCCATTTTCAACCCTCAAATCTTAGTTTCAAGCCCTCACACTTCCCAAGTTGCACTTTGGACACTCAAGTATCCCCTTTATCCCCTCTTTCAAAAAAATGACAAGGATGACAAAAAAGTGTGACCCAAGTATGCATGTAGCCTCTGGACACCATGTAACCTCACCAAACCCCTGTGGGGAACATTTTTCAGCCCTCAAATTCTAGCTTCAAGCCCTCACACTTCCCAGGTCACATCTTGGACACCTAAGTGTTCCCTATTTCCCCTTTTTCCCCCAATGGATATATAGGACACAAAATTTTGACATCACCCCAATCATGTAATTTTTTCTAACTGCAGAGAAGCTACCATGGACAAGAGTAGGTCAAAAATTACACAGAAACCAAAATAACTCTATCTCTCTAAAACTTAACCATTTTAACTGGAAAATTGTTATGGTTTTTCATCTCAACTCCATTAATGGATGATCTGTCTCAATAGAAAAATTACATCAAGTTTTAATTTTTATTCTACAGAGATCTAACAAGAAGAAAATCCTAAAACTTGGAGTGAAAGTTCCTCGAAAAATCTAATTTCATCCGAGCCATTTCTTACATGATGAGGTGGCTACTTTTTTGAGATATAGAGGACTGATTTTTCTCTCAATATTCTTCCCTCCTTGATGAAATATCATTTTCCCACTAATCTATATGAGGGAATCATCGAAAAAATTGAGCAAGGAATATTTGAGAAAAACCCAGAATTCCAAGACCATTTTCATCGCAACATGCCACTTGTAAGTGCCACTTTTAAAAATAGTAGGTGTTCTTAACTAGGCATGTATAAAAATATTAAGTTTCCAAAAATATCAAAACCTCAACATTCTTGACACTTTGAATGATCTAGAAACATCAGAAGGTGAAAACTATGAAAACTTGCTAAAAATAGAAGTCCTACTAGGACCTGCTAAAACTACTAAGTCTTAGAATTGAGCTCGAAAATATGTGATAAATCTCATTTTTCTTATCTCTTTTCTTTTTTCCATCATCACAAGGCTGATAAATTATCTTGTGTCCCAAATAGAAAAGAATACCCCCTGTAGGTTCCTAAAGCATCAGTTTTGAGGTGATCCACATGACACGATTAGATGAAAGGAGCTAGATGGTCTAGATCATCCTAATTGTGGTAGAAGAGAGTCATCTTGGTTGAATCCATCCATGAAAGGGACATCATGTACATCACACTATGGAAAGGAATGAGTCAAAGTGAATCAGTGTGTGCAAAATACAATAACTTGGATAATAAGTGAAATAAGGAACATCGTGAGGTCTATGAAGTATTTAAAACATCAATACCTCCACCAAAACTCAAGGTCATCAAGGGAATAGTCATCAGGATCATGATAAGAGAAGCTCAATAAAATCTCACCATGAGTGATGGTAGAATTCATCTTATGCTCACAAAAAATGTATACCTCCTGAGAGTTTTTCTAAACACTTAATCAATGCTTGGTGATGAACTCACATCTTTCAAGTCAGAGAGGTGGAAATTACAATATTTTAGTGTAATATGGAGGTCAAAAACATGGAACTCATCCCCATACATTCCTTCAAGTTCCATTCATAAATCAATCATTTTTTCTAAATAATGAAACCTATTTCCATAAGGAGAAATTGAGCATGTTTCTGCTCATGTGACATCTTGGTCAAGAAAGTGAATTGTGAAAGAGTAATTATGTTCAAAAGTGAAATCGGAAGCTTGTGGAGTAAGTTGAGGATCGTCATATCCTAAATCTGCTATGATGTTCATATATTTCATGGAAATAAGTCAAAATGATCTAGTCAAGCTACCAAGGTATTCAAGACCATTATGTGTGAAGGATAAAAAATTCATCTATTCCCATGAGAGGCATATGAGAAATAAAGTGAGGATTCTAGAGGTAGGAAAGGTAAAGTGATGATCTTTATTTGGAGCACCATGTTTGCAAGAATGGGAAACCATCCTAGTTTCACTTAATGTCATTCACTTGGTAGTGTTCTTAAATACTCATTCGAAACTTGGTAGTGTGACCACACCTCAAAAGAATAAGCACATTGCAATCATCTCATTTCAGTCTAATGGATGGTCATAGGATAAGAATCTCATTCAGGAAGAAATCCCATATCTACAAAGTGAAAAGCTATTTCACTAAGTGAAATACAATCACAAATATTTCCAAGCATCATATAATGGATTCAAGGTCATAGAGGTTAATTGTGAAATGCCTAGAGAAGTAAGAACGTGATCCTCACTCATGCCTTATAATCAAAATAGGATCGCTATGTTCCTACCACAATACAAATCTTATAACAATGTTTCTAAACACTCATTTGATGTTGTGAAATGATTCATATCTGATATAAGGGGTATATTGTGATCACAATACTTTAAGACACCAAGCTCTTTATTGGAAAAAGGTTTCATCTTCATCAGATTTATCAAACCTCTTCCATATCTCTCATCCTTCTTCTCTCTATATATTCTAAAACTTCACCAAGAATGCACATTTTCCCTATTTTTACTTATTCACTTAAGTAACCTTCAATTTAATATTGTAAGAGTCCTTTTTCATCAATAAGAAAAAGACTCAATTCCATTTCCTAGGAATATGCAAAGTCACAAGTGATGAGGAAAGGTGAAAAGTCATGTGGGGGGAGACGAAAGGACAATTTGTAATGTTATAAATTGGAATGGCTTCTCCATTCCAAAGGGTTGTCAATTGTTGATTCTTATATTTTTTTTAGATTTACCACTACTACATTAAGCAATAAAAGTTACATTTCTTCTGTTTATATGCTTATGTTCCTCTACTCTCTCTCTACTTTCCAACTTTGTAAGTATGGTGATCTTACATAACCAAGAAAAAACCTTGTGTCCTTGATTGATGTATCTGTAGAACTATGTGTCTCTAGTTTGTTATTCTTGTTGATATTTTTCATTGTTGTGTTCTTATAAATGAATGTAGACCTACTTTTGTTTATGTGTGTGAATTATGTAAGCCTACTCACAACATTAACCCTCCCTCTCCTTATTTCTCCAATTCCCCTTTACCTCCCTTCATAGAAAATTCCTCCCTTGTAAATTATACAAGCATTTTGCCACAAGTTTAGTGGAGTATTCTTGTTTGATCCCTAGCCTAACAAACACCCCACAACTTTAGTTACTTTACATTAAATAATGAGATCCTCCCCATACACAAGAATGAAGGGCTTAGACTTGTGACCATTGGTGGACTCCAATAATTTGCACTGCAAAAAATTATTTCACCAACAGTTTTTGGTGACTCTTATAGGGAAGATATACCCTTTGTACACCTGTAAAAGATATCTGAAATTACAAAAAAAACATATTAAAAATATCCATGAAAACTGAAAAACTAAAAAATACCAAAAAATACTATCTGAATGTTCAAGACCCTTGTTGTAATCCTACTGAAAATATGCATTTTTTCCAAGTTACAATGTTATTCATCACTCTGAGCAAGCTGGAAGATACACTTGAGTTGATCGTGTAAGTGGTATAATTGACTTGGCATTTGAAGAGCAACAACAAGCTGATTTCATACTTCCCATTGTTCAAATAGCAATTTAACCCGGTAAAGAGTACTTTTCTGAACTTGATCCTAACTTACCTTTTGAAGCTCACATTACAAAAGTAGTTGTGGAACCACTAGACCTCATTCCTCCTGAAAAATAAATAGAAGAAGAACTAGAGGAAGGATAAAGAATTGTTGCACCTCTGCCTTAGGGAAAAAATATTGGTCCAATGGCCTTAGCTCCACTACTTCATGAACTTCCAAAAGGATCAAGAAAAAACATTCTCAAATTATATGGAGATGGAAAGCAATGTCCAGATGATGTCATTACAACTTTCATCATAGCCTGTGGAATTATCTGAGTGGGACATGAAAATGTCGTTGTTTGACTATTTTTGGAATCATTGCAATATGTTGATGCATAATGGTTTTATTGTTTACCACCACACTTAATTACTGGCTGGGATGATATGAAAAACAAGTTTGAATTAATATTCAAGACTGTAGAATATGTTCATGCCCTCCTTACTTAACTTACTCAAATGAAGAAATAACCACAAGAGTTCATGAGATATTTTGTAGCAAATTTCAACATGTTGATCAACAAGATTCCTACTGATGTCTGTCATATTGTGGATAATCAAAAAAGGTTCTTCATGAATGCCCAGTTTCCTAAAGTTTATTTTCATACTACATAGAGCGTAACCAAAAAATTTGGAGAATGCTCAAGAACTTAACATTGATGTGCAAGATGACCTCATTATGTTAGGAAAGATCAAGAATCATCCAATGAAGGATAAGGCCCAAATTTTCAAAGAGGAAAGTGTTGATCCATTACTAAAAAAGTTGGTCAATGACTTAACTTCATTAAAGAAGGAAATTTCTCAACATGTCTCACCTCAAAATAAAAATAGGAATCAGATTGTAGGAGCACACCAAAGGCTTTCCTTGGAAGCTCTACCAGTTAATTCTATATGCAAGACCAGTGAAGATGAAGGAGAAGAAATTATTGAACCAAAAAATGAAGAATAATAAAATGGATGTGCTAGAATTGGGTATTTTGAATACTCACATGATGAAGATTCTAAAGAATCCATAGCTGATATGGATAGTTACTCTTATGAAGTGTTCACCTAATCACAAATGGAGTAAGAAACCTCTTTTCTCGCTACCCAAGCTAAAAAAATTAATCCTTAAATGGATACCCCATGAAAAACAACAACAAAAGGAAGATAATCATTGCCTACTTCTATGGGATCAAGCAATAATAAGCCTAAGACTACCTCATTCAAGAATCCATCTACCTCTTCG
This sequence comes from Taxus chinensis, assembly GCA_019776745.2. NCBI lineage: Eukaryota > Viridiplantae > Streptophyta > Pinopsida > Cupressales > Taxaceae > Taxus > Taxus chinensis. Next base: position 198,556,314 of record CM034152.1, on the reverse strand, counting down.
AGTAAGTCTCATTCACCTCCTCTTGACAAATCAGTTTCAAATTACATTAATCCTAAGAATGAAATTTCCACTCATGTGAAGGTTATCATTGTTCCTAATGTGCTTACCACTTCTCCACATTCTGACATCATTGATCATTACAAGAAATCCAAAATTTAGATTTTTGAGTTTGAGTACATGAAGAACATCCCAAGCAATTTGATAGAATTTTCCAGTTCATTAGAGAAATTAGTTCAAGTTCATGTTATAAAAATTCCACTACCAAAGAACTACCTTCCACTCCTCATACCACTCCTTCTCAGAACTTTCTCACTTCCACACCCTCTACCTCTAGAAAATTAGTACCTTTCTATATATCCTTGTTGATCAGTGGAGATAAACTGAACAATTGCATTATTAACTCCGATGCCTCTGAAAATGTCATTCCCGCAAAATTTTATAAAGCTCTTGGTCTCTCTCTCATTCCCACTACTAGCCATTGCTACTCCATGGAAACCAAAGAAGTACCTCTTGGTTTCCAGGTCAAAGATGATCAAGCAGCATTTGCATATTTTCCTGACAAGAAGATTGCAATGAGAATTGTCATAACAGACATGTCATCCTCATATGGTATGTTACTAAGTTGAAGCTTATATCAAAATTTTGGGGGAGATATACATATGGATTGGTCATATGTCACCATTCCAATCAATGGTAAAATGAAGAAGCTCCTTCCTATCAGAAAAATGAAGTACATTGTTTAAAATCCATATGATTCAAGGGTGGACATCCTATTTAGAAATTCAAGAGATCACAATTTTTTAATAGCTTTAAAAGAAGATGTTGAGCTACCCTTGTTGATGGAAGAGTATTTAAGGATGACAGAGACAGTCAAAAATAATTATGATGGTTTGATAGAATCAGAACTTGAAAGCATGTACTTCCCACTAGATGTGAGAATGAACACAGTTTCTCTATTAGGTGGTGATGATGTTCATGAAAACATTGACTTATAGGAAAGAAATCCTGAAGTGGTGAACAATGGTGGTCATGAATTAAAAATGATACCAAAAAAAATTCTTGGAAGGTAAGCCCTATGTTTCCAATAATGTTTTTAAAACTCATCATGATGATGTTTCCAATAAGTATGATTATGAATATGAAGATTTCCCCTTACCACCAAGAGAGAATGACTCTTGTAACAAGGAATACATGAATGAAAAAATGATTCAACATATTGAAGTTAACTCTACTCAAAGAGAAGATGAATTCGTTATGTAAATGAACTCCCTAGTTCATGGTGGTCAAGATTGGGAAAATGAAAATCCAGATATTTCAGCCCCAACCTTGCACTCATTCCCCTTTCATGAAGATGGATACTTTCTCAATGAAGAAATGATAGAAGAGATAGTGCTTGATTTTCCCAAGGCTGATTTTGTTCAAGATGAAAACCTTCTCGGTGAGGGATATGTGAACAAGAATACTCTTGAATCTTTCAAGGTAGATTCCACTCAAGGAAAAGTGTATTTCATTATGAAGATAGATTTTGATGCTCAAAATGGCCAAGATGGAGAAGGTGATGTTTTTCATTATTCATTTATGACCTTATGCCCATTTTCCTTTCAAGAGGATAAGGCAATGTGCAATTCATATCATAACAAGCAACATGTCAATAAAAAGATAGTGTGTGTGAAAGAAGATTATTTGGATAAATCAAGAAATGTGGAGAATCAAGAGGCTTGTGATGGTGTTGAAGCTCCTAAAACACCTATCGATAATCAACTCATGAAAATAGTGGTCATGAAGTAGATTAAAAATGAAGTACAAATTCCTATCGAATTTCATAGGCCTCAGTATGAATACAATGAGCCTAGTATTAGCAAGACTCGTTCTCATAGCAGTGAAAGAAGATTAGCATTTGGAATGAACTTGAGAATAAATGAGAAGATGGAAATAAGGTGTCAAAGAAATAAAGGTAATGAATTGACTAATCAGATCCTTAAGTGAAAGAATAATCATGCGAGCTTTCTCAATAAATTGAGAAAGGGGTCATATTTTAGTGAGCCCGTCAATGGATTTGCAAAAGAAAGGAATTCGGTGATACCCGTGTACAGGTAAGCATTCATCCAAGTTTGGTGTTACAATGAAATTGGGTTTTACCTCGCATGTAAAATACTTGAATTAGGATTTTTTTTTATGTTTTCCCTTTTTTTCTGATTCCCTTCCTGTCTTATGTTGCTTTTCCTTATAGTGTGTTGGTCGTGTTCATTTTTTGGTTTTATTTGTAGCATTTCTTATTGTTCAATGTAATGACTCTATAACCAAATGGAAAAAGAATCGGTATACTACCCCATGTGATACCTGATGTTATCTATTTCCCCTTACAGTCTAATTTCCCCAAGATATAGCCAATTGTTGTCATACGAAATAGTTAGCATGAAAATTGAAAACTTAAAGCATAGCAATTAAGCCCGTAATTGAAAATTATGCTTCCCATTCACTACGCATCCTTCCTCCAACCAGCCTTCCCTCATTTCAACCTTCACCCCAGCTTAGAGGAAATTCCTAAAAATGTTTTCAAGTTTATTTTACTGTGTAGGGATGATTACCCATGGTGATAAATGAATTCAGTAAGATCCAGTGAAAGATAACTTCCTCTAAAGGCCTAAAAGGCCATCTTTAGCCATTTCACAACTAGTAAACACCCTCTGAGAAAGTTCATGGAAATAATAAAGCATCTAATGGTGATTAGAGAGAGAATTGAAGGTTTCTAAATAAATTTAGGAAAATTTCGGAAATAAAATTTCATTCAGGAGAAATTTGTGCAAGACCAAGTTTCTAGGTGTAGGGAACGAATGTTCCTCAGTAAAAGGTTGACTTCTCTAAATGATTTCGGGAATTCTAGAAGGATTTAGGAGTAAATAAAATATGAATCACAAATTTATGGAAATTATCTACAAGGTGGAAATATCAAATTTGATCTAAGGCTTAAGGGTTTCCAGAGATACTTCAAACTTCTACAGCTACCCCTCTCGATTCAAGAAGGAATATACCTTAAATTTTGGGTTTCAATAAGAATTGACTTTTGATAAATCTTTCACTAATCTTGAAATGTTATTTGGAGTCAAAATAATATAATATTTGACCCCATGTCATTTTCCTAAGCTCTCGTGGCAAAAAACTCAAGTTCAGTGTCTAAAAATGGACATCCAAGGCAAAACTGGCTTTATAAATCAAACACAATAGCACTTGCACACTCTTGTGTCCCCTCTGTCCCCTAGGGGACAAGGGGGACACAAAATTGTGACATTATCCTCCTTCATAAGTTGCACTTTGGGTCATATTCCCCTATGTCACCATAGTGCAAGGGGGACAAGTGGGACACTAAAGTGTGACCTCAATCTGTAACGCCTTGATTTTTTCAAGCTATCATGGTAATATCTTTTCATGATGTTGTAACTACTGAATTGAAGATAATTATGTTAAGATATATCTTTAATATTAAAAGGAATTTGTTACTAATTTGGACCTTGTTTACTGTAAATTGTTTACTTGGGACGGAGGTTATTATAGCTTGTGTTTTGCAAAATGAGACAGCATACTTGTTGTATGTTGATGAACTCTTGTTGCTGATTGATAGCACACCTTAAATCAATTCCATTGATCCAAGGTATGTTGTGGCCTTCTTGTGATTGCTTTGTCGATTTACTTCTAAAACGGAATGAAATCTGAACCAGACTGAAGGCTGATATAAATGTTGCAGCACCTGATTTCAGGTATAAATATCTGGTACATAGATGCCAATGGAAAAGGTTTGATTCCCGAACCACATACAAGTTGTAATGCTAGACAGCATAAGACAATAAGAGCCTAGATGCAAGTGACACAGGTATGTGTTGAACATAGGACGAAACGTCCTGCATTGTGTTGAATGTGAACGCCGGTCAGAAAGACTTGTTGGAAACTATTAAGTAAATACTATGAGGACTAAACCCTAACCTACAACTATGTTTTATCCTATAACCTAGCTACTACCCTATGTGGATTTTAAATTGCATGGGATGAAAATTGATGCAAATCCTAATAACTTAAGAACTAGGTGAAAAACCTAGCTATGGACTATAAAATCCTAAACTATTACTAACCTATGGAAGGGGACTTATGGACCCATGTGGATGGAAAACAGATAAGAAGGGAAGGTTAGAAATTTATTAGGACAGTAAATGAAGTCCTTACAGTTTTAGCACCAAGTTTGGCACGAACAAGGAAAGGTTAGAGGCATTCAACTAGCTAAGTAGCTAAGGAAGAATTGCAAGCAAAAATTTGAAAAAGAAATTCGCCAAACCTGAGTCGGAGGCGGCGTGAGAATTGAGGAAAAAGCAATGCATTCAATGCATTAATGATCTTGGTCTTAGTGACCAACTCGCCTTGGAAAGAGGGTAGAGGGAAAATTGTTGGTTATTGTATTCATTCAAGTTTTTGGTTGCTCTGCATTTCTTCCATGGTTCTTTCGAACCTGCTATTATTTTGATTACTGTTGCTATTATTTGGAGAAGCCACGGCTATTTTTGAGCTTGTGGGAGTTAGTGGACTGTTGGGTAGGCCTTGCTATGGATGCCGTGGAGAAAAATAGCTCCAGTGGACGTGGTTTTCTTTGAACCACAAAAATAATTATAGGCATGTTGAGCCCTTCTCCTTAAACTGTTTGCTTTTGTTTAAACATCTCATTAAAACAACTCTGCTCTTATGATGGGTGTTTAGTTGTATGAAGTTGTTGATTTGTATGAAGTGATTTTGGGTCGAGTCATTTTTCTTCTACTGAATACGACTTGGTTATTTCTTTGCAAATGGATAAATAAAGGAATTTGTGCTTGTTGTATGAGTCTGCTTTGATAGAATTGTGTAATCATTCTACTATTCATTATGGATTCGAGTTGGTAAATGTGCCAACGATGTGAGTATTGTTTTCTAAGTTCTGTGCATTCTTGTAAAAAAATGGAAGGATGAGATGATTCTGTATACCCTGGTTTGAACTGTCATTATAAAAATGAACACGACTTGGGTATTCTTGTGTGTTTTGAAGAAAATGAGTGTTTTTCTTACTGAAATTATTAATCAAATAAGTTTTCTCTTCTATTGTTTTGAAATCTGAAGGTAATGGTAAGTGGATTTTATTGTGCATTAGGGATTCGGTTTTATGGAAAGTGATACTGATATAGAGATTGTTTTCTGAGTTCTGTGCATGAATGGTTTTAGAAAAATCGTGAGAATGATAGATGGAACTATTGTGTGAGTTATTTTCTCTGAGGGTATACAGTGCATAAAATACAAATTCTTGGGAACAGTGGGCTTGTTTCATCATTTTACTCTCACGCCTTTTTAAAATGATTAAATGCCTCCATATTTGGTTTGAAATCCATGAAATAATTTGTTTTAGGAATTATTTACCTAATTCTGGAACTGAGTATCTAGATATTTACCAGATGGATTAGAGTTTACTATTTCAGTCTTCTGTGGATTGGATGATGAAATTATTTGTATATATATGTATGTATATATATACGAACTGCCTTCTAGACATCTTGTTGTTTCATCAAGACTGAACTGAAGTGGAATTCTTTCTTTAAATGTTTGGAAAATGATTCTTTTTACTATTAGGATATGAATCTTGATTTTGTAGCTAGTTGTACATTCTTGCTTGTTCAGGCCTAGCTGAAATGCTTGTTTTTGGTTAAATGTTTTGGTTATACAACTAGCTGTATATTCTTGCTTGTTTATATCTGGACGAGAAAGTCCGTTGAGTGAAATATATGGAGGAATTGATTGTATTAGAGATTCTTTTGGTACTAATGCTTATGGACCAGTTGCAATGAACTCTGGTCAACTTTCTGGAAAGGTAGTTAGTAGTTTTTGGGATACTGAAATATACTATTTAGAATGAATCATACTAGTGGATCAGGTCTGTTCTAACTAGTGAATAATCGGTTAGACAGTAAAAAGAGGTAATATGATCCTCCTTTTATTCGGTTATTGATTTTATTTACTTCTCTTTGGTCTGTTATCATTGATTGATATCACGTCTGGATTAAATTATTTAGTACAGTTATGATGAAAGGAAAGAGAGTATTGGATGGGTAATTTGAAGTAATGATCAATTCTTCTTTTATACAGTTGAAATTTTATACTTGTTATGAAATGAATTTTGTACTGCCTAAGGCGTAATCATTTGCATTTAATTGCTATTTACTTTCTTCTGATTCAAAGAAGTATTATTCTGTTGTTGAATTTTGAGGATTAACACCAATGAGTTCATGGTGAATGACTACTTTTCTCTTCAGTGTTTTATTGTTTGAAATTAGACGAGTAGTATGAAAGGAAAGGAAAGTGGTTCTGTTGGAAGTCTTATTTAAAATATATTTCGTGAATCTTTTCTTTAACTATTGTAAGGGAATGGAATTGATAGCATTTACATTTGAACAGCAGTATATACATAGGTGTATTAGTTCTTACAGATGTTTTAATCTGGAACTGTTTGAAGGAAATTACTTCTTGTAGTAATTATTAGGGAAAAATGGTAGCAATCCTTTTGTCTGATTGGGATGGTAATTAGATGATTGGGTTGTTAAGCTGTTCATCCTTATTAGTACTTAATTCTTGGATGATGTTCTTCTTCTTTTTTAACGTTCCATAAAAGCAGGGTTCTTTTATTGAGACAGTTAATTAAAAGCACCTCATTTTAATGACAAGTGCTTAATATGCTCAGTTCAATGAACTGACCCGTGCAAGTAAATTTTACAGATGGTTCTTGAGTAAAAATGAAGACATGGTTATTTTCTGATACTTCTTCTGAATAACTAAGGATGGATCATATTTGATAGCTAATATTCCTCTATGAGGAAATGGGAAAAGAAGAAATTACATTCTTCTATCCTTATGTGTTGTAATGTTGTTTGATATAAATGAAGTCCAGTTGTTTAGACTGGCAATTGTATAGATTGTAAAACTTATGGATGAATACAAGGAAAAGTGTGATATTTTAATGGTTGTATCATTTTGATACTGTTTGAATAAGATTGAGAATATAATATTATTCTTTGATTTGGAATTAATCAAATGATAGTGAATATATTTTAAAAAGGGCATAATATCTATTCTTTACTGAAATACAACTTTTAAGTTGGTATGTGCAATTAATTCGTACTTGGGTTAATATGAAATTTTGATTGACATTGAAAAAGAGTTTAAATGATTATGAACTCTAAATTGAATGATATTTGGGATTATTTTATAAGATAAGGAATATAAAATAACAAAGGGGTAGTTAAACCTTGTATTCGGACTTCGTTGATATACTCGTAGTGTTTAAATTCAGAAATATTAGATATGGGGAAACATATCTATTGTTAACAAACCTTAACTGAAGTAAGGTTAAGGAGGATAGCTGACTACCTTCTTTTAAGAATGGACCTCGTGAATGATATCTAATAAGATGGAATTCTAAATCTGATTACAGTTGTGGGTAAAATTTGGTTAAGTTTAATAGGTTGAACTTAATATGTTTAGTTGTAGTGGACTGTTAGTCCGAAGCTTAAAGAAAAGAACCAAGAAGAAATTATGCAACCCTTCGGTATGAAGGAGAGAATGCACATTGAGCTATAAGACAAATTAATTCTCTCTTAGCTATATACAACTATAATGAGTAACGAGGTTAAGGATCAGCACGGTTGCTGAAAATTGATCTTAAATATTAAGATTATAATCCAATCACACTCGAGCTGGATGTGTACTCCTTGATGAGAGGATTCCGTAGGATCTTGGCACACACCAGCTGCAATATGGTGTCTTCATGAAGGCGGGGCCTTCATGACAACACAATGTTGTAGCTGACATGTTACAACGCCCTCCCGAATCGAATCATCAAGTTTACATAAGCTAGGACTAAGTTCTTAGATGAGGATAGGAATGTGATCGCGTATATGGAGTGACTCTGGAGGGCTAAAGGTAACTAGACACACGTATTCGCCTAGGGACGACATAGTATGTCTGCGTACCTTTAGTTACCATGAGTTCCTTCCTATACTCGTTCATATTGCTAGTTGGGGTTAGAGCTTGACCTTAGACGAAAGGACTGACAGAGATCAGGAAAGACCATTCTAGATAACAGAAGAAGTGAGGTGAAGGACGTATTCCATTGATGTGTATAACATCTAGGAATATGATCATGCAAAACATGTGAAAATTTTTGGCCAAAGTATCGCAAGTTGTTGGTTGCGTTGTCCTAATCACCTAGTTTAAGAAGCAGGATATCATATGAATATTAGTAACAGATATTCAGATAGGCCTCTTAAATGGATCACTTCGATAACCGGAAATGGTAAAAGAACCCTGTATACTTATTACACAATGCATGGATTAACATGAAGGATCAGTAAGCCGTCGAGTCATGAAATGAGAGATCGTTGAAACTCTGAGCCATAAAATGGGAGATCGGTAGTTCTTCGAGTCATTTACTGTAACATCCCCATTTTAAGATACTAGAACAAGGGAATTTTTTTATATATATATAACGTTCTCTGTTATGAATTATATAATTCAAACACACGTTCAAGTTTTAATAATTGTTCTCTGCCCAAACAACACAGTTTGGAACACACAATTTCCTTTTAAAACTAATGTTCCATGTTCGCATATTTACAATATGGAACACACATTCAATGCCATTCAATCTTATAACAGATTCTATATGCTGCTGTAAATGACTCGAAGAACTGCCGATCTCCCATTTTCATGGCTCGGAGTTTCAACGATCTCTCATTTCATGACTCGGCAACAACCGATCCTTCATGTTCGTTCATGCATAGTATATTATATATACAAGTTCTCTTAACCGTTTCCGGTTATCGAAGTGATCCATTTAAGAAGCCTATCTGAATATCTGTTACTGATATTCATCTGACATCCTGCATCTTAAATTAAGTGATTAGGACAACGCAACCAGCACTTGCGATACTTTGGCCAAAGATTTTCACATGCTTTGCATGATCATATTCCTGGATGTGATACACATCAATGGAATACGTCCTTCACTTCACTTCACCTGTTATCTAGAATGGTCTTTCCTGGTTCCTACCAGTCCTCTCAATTTAAGGTCAGATTTAAACTTCCAATTTCCAACTAGCAATATGAACGAATATAGGAAGGCACTCCTGGTAACTAAAGATACGCAGACATACGGTGTCGTTCCCCACGATTCTGTGTGTCTAGTTATCTTTAGTCCTCCGGAGTCACTCCGTATACGTGATCATACTCCTATCCCCAGCCAAGAACTTCACATTCAGCCTATGTATTCTTGATGTTTTAATTCGGGAGGGCATTGTAATATGTCAGCTATAACATTGTGTCGTCATGAAGACCCCGTCTTCATGAAGACACCTTGCTGTAGCTGGCATATGTCAATGTCCTACGGAATCCTCTCATCGAGAGTACACATCCTGCTCAAGTGATTTGGATATGATCTTAATATTTAAGATCAACTTTCAGCAACCATGCTGATCCTTTATCCTCGTTCCCGTTACAGTTGTACGTAGCTAAGAGAGACTAAATCCGTCCTTTAGCTTGCTATGCATCTTCTCCTTCGTACCGAAGGGCTGCATTTCTCTACTTGGTTTTCTTCTTAATCTTCAGATTAAGCAGCCCGTTACCGACGGACGTGATAAGTTTAACCTATTAAACTTAACCAAGATTTTTACAACTGTAACTAAATTCAGAATTCCAGCTTACTAGACGTCATTTAAACGAGGTCTAATTCCTATTAAATGTATTCATTTATTCTCCTTAACCTTACATAGTTAAGGTCCATTAGCTTTGGATATATTTATCCCATATCCTTTCTTTCTGAATTTAACATACGAGGTTATTAATGGAGTTCGGAAACGAAGTTCAATTACTCCTGAGTTAATTGATATTCCTTAGCTTCCAAGCTAATCCTGAATACCTATCAGTTATGGAATCATATTCTTCCTAATCCTTTTTAATGTCAATTAAAAATTCATCTTTACCCAAGTATGAACTAATTGCACATTTCAACTTAAAAGTTGCATTTAGGTAAGAACAGATATCAATTCCTTTTTAACATCCATCCAAGGACAATTAAATAAATCCAAATCAGGGAATAACATTATATTTCCAATTTAATCAACAATATCAAACTGATATAGTTATTAAAATATCACACTTGTATTTGTATTCATCAATCCATTTCATAATCCATACATTTGCCAATCCAACTGACTGGACTTTGTTTACATAAAACATCATTACAACTCATAGATAGAAGAATATACTTTCTTCTTTTCACAATTCCTCGTAGAGGAATAACAACTAACAAATACAATTCATCTTCTGATAATCAAAAGAAGCAACAGAAAACAGCCATGTCTTCGTTCTAATCAATTTCCATCTGCAAAATTTCTTGCACGGGTCAGTTCAATGAACTGACCATATTAAGCACTTGTCATTAAAATGAGGTGCTTTAATTAACTGTCTCAATAAAAGAACCCTGCTTTTATGAAACGACAGTAAGAACATCAATCAAAAATCAAGCATCAAAAGAATGGACAGCATAACAACTGAACCATCAAAATACCATCCCAATCAGCCAAAGAACTGCTGTCCTATTTTCCACATAACCGTTACAAGTTCCAAATTACAATATTTGTAAAGTTTAGGAATACAAGTAGCATACTGCTGATATAACATAACTGTTATCCTTTCCACTCCTTTCATTAATAATAAATGCAAAGGGTAAAACTAACTGAAATGTAAACCAATTACTTTCCTTTCAGTTCATGCATCACATTAGATTCCAAGCAATCAAACACAGACGAGAAAGCAACCAGTAATGCATATAGTCGCTCATATCTAAGCACTACAAGATTCGTTATTAACGATTACAGATTTCCAACTGAATGATAGAAGAAAAGATCATTTTTCCAAGTTATCCATCCACATTCCTATCTCTTTCCTCATGACTGTTCTAAAAATTGAATCCAACCGAGACACAAATCAAGATAACAGTTCAGAGTGAAACTTACAAAATCCATTCGGAATTCACTTTCCAGCAGCAAGAATAATTTCATTCATAATCAGCTTTAAATGAAAACAAGGAAGAATTTATCATCCTCATCAATACTTCATTTAAATCAGGCTCATATGAATACCCAAAAACAGGTTAGTACAACATCGTATTTATCATAGATCAAATAGTATAAGGATGCATACTATGTATTTACTGTACTAGAAGACCCCATACTTCTTTCACTGTATTTTTAACCAAATAAACAGTTATACAATCATGCAATCAATTAATCACATGACCTCCTATATCCATGATCGCGTACAGTTCAAAATACAATTTACACATTGCTGTTACCTACAACAAGACTTAATCATAATGCACAATAAGGCTCTAATGCTATCCCCAGAATTCAACAGCAAGAAGAGAAGAAATCATTCCTTTCACCTTTCAATAAGAAATCAACCATTTTCTTCAAACTCAACAAGAATTGTTCAGGTCGGTTTCATTTCTTTTAAATGACTGTGCAAGATCGGAGACCGCAAGAAACATTTAAATATTCTATTTGTACAGAAAAACACAGCACTCAGGAAACAATTTAAATGCCACTGTCCTCTCTATAGACTGAACTTATAAAGTTCAATAAACCACCCGACTACTGATTTTTATCAGTTCAAACAGCAGAAAGAAGAAGAATTCCTTACCAATAAATGTTTCTACCCGAATCCATTTTTCTATTCACAATGATGTACAGAACCCAAAATGCGATTTTCATATAATAATACCCCTATTAATAAAAAAAAAGCATAGGATATCAGATGCACAACAAGGTACAGTCAAGACAGATCCTAACCGCCTACTTATTTCCAAAATTTTCCATATTATACATAAATAAAAAGCCGAGTTCTTGTTCACAACTACAGTCCGAACTAGAAGATCGAACAGTATCGATAAAACACAACAAATCCTTCTACCCTCACAATTAGAAATCAACATAATTCATTTAATGTACAGAAATACAAGCCAAGCTCGTTTTCACGACTACTGTCCAAACTGTAAGATCAAATCGATTCCATAAAACACAATAAAATCAACCTTTCATCACAGCCAGAAGAATGTAATCATCTATAAGTGCAAAAGAAAAACAATTTCTTTTCCAGCTCCCACGAATACCCAAATCGTATTCGTCTATTTCTTAAGCAAGAAAAAGGAACAACAAAAACGTATTACCATTTCTTCCTTCAAATCGAATTCATATGCTCATACAAAACCCAAATGCCATTTCCATCAAAATCCAAAACAGCAGAAGGAAAAAGGATCTTATTTCCTTTAAAAATTTCAGTAAAGAATACGACTTCAAACAACTCGCACAGCCTGTAGAGATTTCATTCCATAAAATCATTTAAAAAGAATTATCCAGTTCGAATTATTATTAACAACCATCTCGAAATTGATTTACTCTCAGCTGAGTATTCATAAACATAATTTCTTATAGTTTCAGTAAAGAACATCCTCAATACTGTCAAACAAACCAACACAACACGACTATATTTCAAACTCATTTATACATGCAAAGACAGTTCTAAACACAACAGCAAGAAAACGATTTTACCCATCATTTCCAAAAATGACAGCAAGAATCGACTAAACCCAAATCGTCTCAACATGACAACAATCAAATAAACCCAAAACCCAAGAGTAGGGTTGTTTTAATGAGACGCTTAAACAAAGCAAGTATTTTTTAAAGAGAAGGGCTTAACATGCCTATAAATTCTTCCTCGAAACTCGAAGAAAACCGCGTCTACCGAAGGTATTTCCTTCCACGGCAATAGCACGAGCTTCCCAAAATCACCTTTCCTCTTACAGGCTCAGCAACAGCCTCCAATTTCCAAGAAACGGTGATAAAAACCAAATGAAACTGGTTCGACTGAACCAAGCAAAAACCAAATGCAGAGCAACTTCTCCAAAATCCGAACAACACAAAATGACTAACAAAATTCCTCCAAACTCTTTCCAAGGCGGACTGGTCACGAAGACCAAAAAATTAAATGCATTAAAGGCTCTGCCTTTTCCCATTTTCCCACGCCACCGCCAACTTGGGTTGGCGAACTCCTAATTTCTAATTTTACATGCAAAACCAAATTTAGTTCCATGTCCAACTAGATACCTCCGCCACTTACCTGTTCCCGCCAAACTGGCACTGTCCACGTAAGGACTCCTCATTAATGCCATTAAACACCCTTCATCCTTATCCTCTCCCTCCAAGGGTCTGTGCGTCCCCTTCTAGGTTAGGATTACTTTAGGGTTCATATTAGTGTTCGACCTAGGTCATAGCCTAGTCTTTAGGTTAATAGGACTTAGGTTTATTTCCCTTTCTTTTTACATAATTTAAAAATCCACTTAGGATAGTAGTTTAGGATGTAAGGTAGAGCTTAGGATTAGATTAGGATCTAATTCCCTCTAACACCTAACACTAACCACCTTCAATCCTGTCAAGTCTTCCCGACTGACTTCTAATTCCAACACTGTGCAGGACATTTCGTCCTTTGTTAACATGCCTGAGCCACCCGTATCCCGGCATTCCTTGCCTTACGAGGTCTCACGTTACGACAGGGTATGGTTTGTGAATCAAACCCCTTTTCCGTTGGCATCTACGTGCCAACTGTTCATACTTGTAATCAGGTGTTGTACATTTATATCATCCTACAATTCAGTCAAGAGTAAATCGACAAAGCGATTACAAGAAGGCCACAGCATATAGAATTCAGCAAGCATACGACAATTTGTCGTCACATCAGTAACATACAAGCAACAATAACTGTTGTCCCATGCAACTAAATTACAGCATGCAAGAATCCAGATTTGCAACACATTCCCTTAAGATCAAAATATATATTTTAACATGCTTGCCTTCTTTTCAGCAGATACAACAGTATGAAAAATAATCACCAAGATAACTTATAAAATCAGGGTGTTACAATGAGGGTTGACTACCAAGGGTAGTCCAACCTTACTCATGCACATTGATTTTTCCTTTTAGTTATCTAATGTTTTAATGAAGTTTTCTACAAGTATCAAGGGTTTTTACTTGTTACAAGTGTTTAGGGTTTTTACTTGTTGCAGGTGATGTCGAAGTTGTGTCAGCCCTAAAGATGGACATCAACACTTGGTTCCAAAAAACTAGAAGGTAATTTAATTTGCATAACCCCACTATGCGCAAGTCCAAGATCGTACATAAGAATTTGGGATTGTGTAGAACCAGTCAAGACGATACAATAATTGTATGATCCTACATCATAGTAGTTTCTAGTTCTAATTTTAGAGATGAAGCATTTACGTATTTAGAAAATTTATATCATCCAGTCTACTCACCCAAATCATTTTGGTACCACTGTTTGCAAGTCAAGTGTCCTCTTTATCCCCTCTATCCACAAGGTACAATGGTGACACAAAAGTGTGACCCAATCATGCATGTATCCCCTGGACACCATGTGACCTCACCAAACCCCTTCGGAGTCCTAGTTTCAAGCCCTCATACTTCCCAAATTGCACTTTGGACACCCAGGAGTCCCCTTTATCCCCTATTTACCACAAGGGATAGAGAGGTCACAAAAATGTGACCTCGCCCAAATCATACAAATTTTTCTAACTATGGAGAAGCTACCATGGCGAAGAGCAGGTTAGAAATTGCACTGAAACCATAATAACTCTATCTCTGCAAAACTTAACCATTTAAGCTTGTAAATTCCTCTTTTTTTCCCTCTGAAATACGTTAATGTCTAACATATAATAGCATCAAAATGACTATAAGTTTCCTTTTTTATTCTATGGAAATTCAGAATTAAAAACCCTAAAACTTGGAGGGAACGTTCCTAAAAGAAATTTACTTTCATCTTAGCCATTTCTTACAAGATGTTATAGTTAATTTTTTGAGATATGGAAGACTGAGTTTTCTCTCATTATTCTTCCCTCCTCAATGAAAATCTCATTTTCCCACTAATCTAGATGAGGGAATCATCTTAAAATTGGAGTAGGGATTTCTGGAGTAAAACCCATAATTTCAAGATCATTTTCGTTGCAACCCTCCACCTGTAAGTGACACTTATAAAAATAGAAGATATTTATGACTAGGCATGTCTAAAAATAGTAAGTGTCCAAAAATAGCAAAACCTCATCATTATTTATACTTTGAATTAGCTAGCAACATCAGAAGGTGAAAACTATGAAAACTTACTAAAAATAGCAATCTCGCTAGGACCTGGTAAAAATAGTAAGTCTTGGAATTGAGCCTAAAAAGTTATGACAACTCCTATTCTACGTATCTTGTTGTTTCTTTCCATTATCACAATGTCGATAAGTTGTCTCGTGTCCCAAACAGGAAAGAAGACCCCCCGCAGGTTCCAAAAGCAGCAGTTCCAAGGTGAGAGGCATGATACAGTTTGATGCAAGAAGTTGGATGGTCGAGATCATCCTAATTTTGGTAGAAGAGAGTCATATTGGTTGAATCAACCCATAAAAGGGAAATCATGTGGATCACACTATGGAAAAGAATGGATCAAATTGAATCAGTGTGTGTGAAAGATAGTAACTTGGACAATGAGTGAAATTAGGAACATCGTGAGGTCTGTGAAGAATTTGAAACATCAAGAACTCCACCAAAACTCAATGTTAGGTTGTGGAGCCTATTTTCGTATGTGTAAATGTTGAAGACTTTACACTAAGAGTATTATACACTTTCCACAGTAATGTGCCTAATATATCGAGAAACATGCTTTTCTCATATGGGATTTTTGACCCGTAGGTTTATGGGATGGTTTTGGCCTATGGTTTTGATACCCATGGTTTTTTGAAATTGCTAAAGCATATGTCTACTTATGTCTAGATGTGTCTAAATTCAGGTGTGAATTTTGTAGATTTTGTTGAGCATAGCTCCAAACAGATCTGGGTATTGTATTGAGAGAGTGGTGGCTTGTAATAAAAATATGAGCAAGTGATTCTTGTGGACGTAGCCCAAATTGGGTGAACCACATTAAATACTATCTCTACATTGCGTTCTTTTATTATTCTGCACTTTGTTTTAGATCTGTAATATTTTCTGCATATTAGTTTCTACTATTGTGATTTTGTGAGGTATTATTCCACATATTTTATCCCTTATTTCCTAACACTCAAGGTCATCAAGGGAACATTCATCCTTTTTCCTTCAAGCTCTGTTTTGAAAATACAAACAATACAACTGAATATGAGGCACTCATACTTGGATTGAACATGGAAAAAGAAATGGGAGTGAAGAATCTTCACACTCGTGGTGATGCAAAGTTGATTGTGAAACAGGTCAGAGATCTTTTTCAAGTGAAGAACAAGAGATTGAAGCATTATAGGAATCTTGTCTAGGATTCCATTGAGTTTCTTGATGCTTTCTCCATTGAAGTTGTGCTAAGAGAAAGGAACATTAGACATGATTCACTAGCTGTCTCAGGATCTTTGTTGATTCCTCACCTAGATTTATCTTAGGAGAAATTTACCATTGAAATTATTCATAAGCCCAGTGTACTAGATAATGCAAATAACTAGTAGGTTTTCAACGATGATCAACATTTTCTCTCTTTCTTGGAGCTTAAGGAAATTTTTGACCGGTTGTATTTTGAAGGAAGTGAGACCTTTCCTAGAGAGTGTGTATCCTCTAATGAAGGAGATATCAAGGAAGAGAAGAATCAAGATGGCTACATCAAATTGAAAGGTAATAAGATCCCTAAAGGGATGGTGAGTTTTAAGGACCTGTTTGATAAGCATGATAGCTACATTAATTCTAGAGCTTCTCAGGAATCTCGACAGTCTGTTGAATGTGAAAAGATTAATATTGGGAGTCTTGATGAACCCAAGATGGTGAACATCGGAAAATGTTGCACTCAAGAGGAGAAGAAGAAGGCAATAAATCTACTAAAAAGGTACGCTGATGTTCTTTCCTATTCGTATGATGATCTCAAAGATTTCCAACCAAAGCAAATGCAACACTTTATCCCTATGAAACTTGGGATCAAACATTTCAATGAGAAACAAAGGCAATACAATCCCAAGGTTGCTGGTACTATTTTACAGGAGATCTAGAAGTTACTAAAGGCAAGGATAATCTTCCCTATACATCATTCAACATGAATTGCCAACATTGTGCATGTCAGGAATAAGAATGGTGAGATTCACATTTATGTGGATTTTAGGAATTTGAATCAAGCCTCTCTGAAGGACAACTATCCTCTCCCCATGATGGATAGTTAAACTTCAGAGAGGCCTATCTTGGAAGAATTAAAGATGCACAAGTAAATTTAGATGCTTTTCCAGAGAAAAGGGTCTTAGCCACCATTTTTGTAGCTGTGCATATTCCTCCCTCATATGGGTTGTTGTTGAGTAGAAATTTTTGTAAGGAGGTAAGAGGTGAAATTCAAATGGACTAGTCGCATGCTTTGATCCCGGTCAATGGAAAAAATGAAGAAGCTACTGCCTGAGAACCAAACTGAGTATATTATGCAAAAGACTGATGATCTAAAAGCACAGGTACTCTATGTAGATATAGGGCATGGTAACTACATGATCATGTCACAAGATGAGGCAAAGCTTCCTAAGGGAGTGATTCATGACCCCAATGACATTTGGACTCTAGAGTTTGATGGAAGCTAATCTTAAGCTGGTTCTGGAGCTAGAGTGGTGCTGAACTCTCTAGAAGGGAACATTCATTCTTTTTCCTTCAAGCTATATTTTGAAAATACAAACAATAAAACTGAATATGAGGCACTCATACTTGGATTGAACATGGAAAAAGAAATGGGAGTAAAGAATCTTTACACTTGTGGTGATGTAGAGATGATGACACAGTTCAGATTGTGACAACGAGTGGGTCAGATATCTATTTCAAGTGAAGAATGGGAGATTGAAGCATTATAGGAATCTTATCTGGGATTCCATTGAGTTTCTTGATACTTTCTCCATTAAAGTTGTGCCAAGAGAAAGGAACACTAGAGATGATTCTCTAGTTGTCTCAGGATCTTTGCTGATTCCTCACCCAGATTTCTCTCTGGAGAAATTTACCATTGAAATGATTCATAGGCCCAGTGTACCAGATAATGCAAATAACTGGTAGGTTTTCAATGATGATCAACATTTGTTCTCTTTCTTGGAGCTTAAGAACAATTTTGACCAGTTGTATTTTGAAGGAAGTGAGACCTTTCCTAGAGAGTGTGTATCCTCTAAGGAAGGAGATATCAAGGAAGAGATAGATCAAGATGGCTGCATCAAATTAAAAGGTAACAAGATCCCTAAAGGGTTGGTGAGTTTGGAGGACCTGTTTGATAAGCATGATAGGTACAATAAGTCTAAAGCTTCTTAGGGAGCTTGCTGAATGTGAAAAGATTAATATTGGGAGTCTTGATGAACCCAAGATGTTGAACATTGGAAAATGTTACACTTAAGAGGAGAAGAAGAAGGCAGTAAATCTACTAAAATGGTATGCTGATGTTCTTACCTATTGGCATGATGATCTCAAGGCTTTCTAGCTGAAGGAAATGCAACACTTTATCCCTCTGAAACCTGGGATAAAATTTTAGGTAGAAACAAAGGCAATACAATCCCAAGGTTGCTGGTACTATTTTTCAGGAGATCCAAAAGTTACTAAAGGCAAGGATAATCTTCCCTATACATCATTCAACATGGATTTCTAATGTTGTGCATGTCAGGAAGAAGAATGGTGAGATTCACATTTATGTGGATTTCAGGAATTTGAATCAGGGATCTCTGAAGGACAACTAGCCTCTCCCCATGATGGACAATTTTCCTTCAGAGAGGCCTATCTTAGAAGAGTTAAAGATGCACAAGTATATTTTGATGCTTTTCCAGAGAAAAGGGTCTTATCCACCATTTTGGCACTTAGCTGATATTCCTCCCTCATATGTGATGTTGTTGAGTACAAATTTCTGTAAGGAGGTAAGAGGTGAAATTCAAATGGACTAGTCGCATGCTTTGATCCCGGTCAATGGAAAAATGAAGAAGACTACCTGAGAACCTGTTTCACTCAGAAATGCTTCGTTCCTTATAGAAATAGATAAGGTTAGGGTTAGGAGGAATACCTGTAGAATGTCGAGATGATGTGCGCGTACCGTAGAGAAAGATCAGGCTGACTGCGAAGAACTCCTTTTTGTCTTGGAAGGACTACCTGCAAATAAGAACACAAGACCACAAGATTTTGATTAGATAGTAAATGAGGGAACTGCCTTGGGCCCAAGAAATATGAAACTTCCTTTCGAAGGTGGTCAGTTCCCCTGCTGATATGAGTTAACACAAAATACTGTAAAATATCAATTAAATTGCTTGGCTGAACTGGGTAGGGGAAAGGCTATTTTTCCTGAAAATGTACAATTTGATCAAAGGAACCGATGCCGGTTACCTATAACCGATGGCGGTTACTGATAACCGATACCGGTGGGTTCTAGGATCTTCTGGGCTGGTTGTGGAGTTTGTAATGGCTGATTTTTGGATAGTTTTTGGGGAACGGGATTCAGTTAGAAACAAAAAGAATGACAGCTCTCATAATTCAATGGTACGTTGGATAATGGATCCAGAAACGGATTTGGGAGGACTGTAATTCCAAAAGCATAATGAAATGTTCCATAATGGAGGACATCGTTGTCCTGATGTCAACTTACTAGGTTTTTGACAAAGATGCCAGTTGATCTCCTGATGGCTGCCAACTCTTCTGGTTTCTTCAAAAGTCGTCTGCACTTCTTGGTCAAGTGAAGTTCTGGACTCTGCTAATCGCTTTGGACTCTCCTTTGATTCAACAATCCTTCGACTGATCTCCAAAATGAAATTTCGATCCATTGACTCATTTGGTTTGGGGAGCCCATTTACAGGGAACCGATGGCGGTTACGTAACCGACGGCGGTCGAGTAGGAACCGGCATCGGTTAGGAAAAAGTAGGCTATTTTTAGTAAAATAGCCCACCTTTCCCTGCTTTTCTCCCGATGAGATCAGTTCTTAACGCTTGGTCAAGTGGCTAGAAGGTCTATATTATAACTTTGGGTGCGAGTAAGGAGGCATTAGTTATGGATGTGAGTCTAGACCAAGTCATGGGTCCTAATTAGGTTAGTTTAGGGTTAGGGCTAAGTCATGGTGAGGTGGGCAAGTGATTTGAGGTGGCGGGTAAGGCGATGTGGATTTATCAATTATGAGGTAATTAATAAATAATTGTGTAAGGTTTAGGTGATGAGTTTAGGTTGCGAGATGAGATGTGGGTCACAAGGGATCGTAAGACACGAATTTGGTGTCTACAGAACCAAAGTGAGAATATTGTGCAAAATACTGATGATCTAAAAGCACAGATACTCTATGGAGATATATATTGGAATTGATAACTAGCATTGCAATCATTATCACAAGATGAGTTGAGCTTCCTAAGGGAGTGATTTTATGATCCCAATGGCATTTGGACTCTAGAATTTGATGGAAGCTGATCTTTATTTCTGGTTTTGGAACTGGAATGGTGTTGACCTCTCTAGAAGGGAACATTCATCCTTTTTCCTTCAAGATCTATTTTGAAAATACAAACAATACAACTCCGAATATGAGGCACTCATACTTGGATTGATCTGAATGGGCAAAAGAAAATTTCTTCTGGAGTGAAGAATATTTGCGCTCATGGTGATGCAGAGATGATTATGAAACATGGTCAGAGATCTTTTTCAAGTGAATTTCAATGGGATATTGAAGCATTATAGGAATCTTGTCTGGGATTCTGTTATCTCATTTTAGTGATTCTAGCTAAAATTAAGATAACCATAGAATTTTTTTGGAAGAATCTCCTAAATTGTCCTTTTGAGGAGTTTTTCAGGTTTTCGGGTTTCAACAACATGAAAACATATTTTTTACATGCTACATGCAAATTGTTTCCCAAAACCTGAAACCTGAAATAAGTCAGGCGGTTGGGTTTTCAGAACTCATGAACATCGGAACACGATTTGGAAAAAACATGCTTCACGTCGCTTGACTTCCGAATCCCGAAACCCGATATGTTCCTTTGTGTTGGGTTTTCAGAACCTTGGAACATCCAAACATCTCATGCATAATGTCGCCTATTTCCCAAAACCCAAAACCTGAATTGATAGCTAACCCTTTGTATCGGGTTTCCGGGAACTCCAAGCAAGATGACATGGCATTAACTCTGAGTTGTCAGGTAGTTGGCACACGTGTCAGGTGAAGTTTCATAAATGCTAGGGTTTTATAAATAGCCTAATTTTACACATCATTTTTACCTGTTGTAATTTTTCTACGTGGATTTTTCATACTTGTGCCGGTGACCTCCAAACCTGATCGAGCTTCTTGATCGATTTCATGTTCCGTTTTTTATTATTTTTCAAGATTACTAAAGGTATTTTAATTTTCTTGCCGATTTGAGGTCTTTTGGATTTATATTTGAGATATTCTTTTGATGTTCTCTGTTCTTTCTTATTTTTCCTCTCGGTTTAGGGTTTTAGATTATTTTGTTCATTTTATGTTGTATTCCATTGAAATTTATTGTTTGGAATTCACCCCTAGTGTGTTTCTTTATTTTATCCCATGGAATATACCCTATTGATTATTGAAAAAATATAAAATTCCTAACTGGTGAAATGGCGGGAATTTTGCATGTCCTGACACCTCAGAAACTTGATTCCTTTATTTTCAAGTTTTACAGGGTGTTCAACATCTCCTTGTTTCCGCCATTTGTCGGGCTTCAACGAGTGCTCAAAAATCTCCATGTTCCACCAGTGTATCAGGTTTTACCAAGTTTCAGACATCTATCAACCTCCGACATACACTTTGCAGTGTATCGGGTTTCTTCGAGTGTTCAACATCTCCTTGTTTCCACCAGTGCATCGGGTTTTACCAAGTGTCTAACACCTACTAAGTTCTGACACTCTCTGCAGTCTGTCAAGTTTTGTGAAGTGTCCAAAAAGACTTTATTTTTGACATACATTCTAGTGTGTCAGGTTTCATCAGGTGCTTTACAAGTTCTAAAATGTGGATAGTGTGTCAGGTCTGTAGGGTTGCTCAGCAAGCTTCCAAGTCTGAATGCTCAAACAGGAGTTGTCTAGGAATTATTTCTTCACGATTTCTCATGTCCTATCCTAGATCATCTAAGGATAAGTCAGACAGGTCAGGAAAGATGAAATACAAGTACCAGAAAATGGAATCCCCCTCCTACATAGATTTCAATTATGACATCCGAGATACAGAGCTTGGTAACATTGACATGGAAGACTTTTGGAACAGAACCAAGGATTCTTCTCAGAGTCCCTGGATGAAGTCAATAACCAATAGTGGCCTCCCTCTTACAGCAAGATTCCCAATGTCTTCTCAATGCCCTGAGTTCATTTTGGCCTGTGCTTCTAATTATGATTCACATTCTCGCTCAGTAAAAAATCAAGCAGGAGAAGTCATAGTGAAGTTGGACGGAGGTTACTTTGATGACCTCTTAAGATTACCCAACTTTCAGGAATATGTTGATGTAGATATTAAGTCAGCATAGAAATCCTGGGACAAAGATCAAGAAGACTGCATCAAGCATGTGAATAAAAAGTTCTTGATCAAGGCCAAGCCAGTTGTCTCAAGGTTTCCCAAGTTTTTCCCCAGGAGTGATTTCATCCTTGAAATCAGCGACATCATCACCCTGTTGAGTCGAGTATTTGGACTCCCTGAGTCAAGAGACTTCCAAGGGTGGATGTATCAATTTATGGTCATTATAAAGAAGAACGAACAAGGGATTGATTGAAGTAGTCTTATAAGTGATGAGATTGATTCCCAGATGAAGACAGTCTTGACTACTGGAAAATTCTATATGCTACCATATGTCACTTATGCAGCATCCGGCATGAGAAATTATCTAGGGTTGGATGCAAAAGGAGATAGGATAATAGAACACATATATTGATACTTCCCTCAGCCAACAATGAAGGGTTTCAAGGATCAATTCAGAAGAGTGAATGATGCCTTCTTTTATGAAAATATCTGCAGGATGAACCCTATCTAAGGAAAAGAAGAGTCTCTGACGAAGCATGGGCCAAAGTATCAAAATGGGGTTGTATCTTCTTACAGTTCAAGAAGTTCACATACCTTCGGGTGGTCATGTACCCGGGTGATCCTTTCCGATTGCCCAGATTCCCAAGTGATAAGTTGATCCTAATGGAGTTGGTAAGACAATTGTTGGATTTCCACAAATTCCAACAGAGTAAGCACAAGGCTGCCGTATCCTTCCCTATTTCCATCGGAAGGTACACATGCTCGACGGTGGTTAAAGCTAAGAATGTGGTGCATGAGCTTCAGGACAAGTTGAAGAAGCACATGAAGCACAGAGATGGATTTGATTTCCAAGGAGTCCTTAAATAATACGGGACTTTATATCTACATGTTCCCAACATAGAAGATATTTAGGTTCATCTTCGGGATGAGCTTATCATCCGAAGAAAGGACAATAGCAAGTTGAAAATTGAAGAAATCCTAGATGCTGGATTTATCTGACATCCCAGAAGGGCACTAAGGACAACGAGAGTGTCCTTGACGCCTTGTATGATGGGTTGAATGAAGACTAATATGTATTCCCGGCCATTGATTGGTCCATTACTGAGAAAGCTTCTATTGTGGGGAGAGCTACTCAAATTCTTTCCTCGTACTAAGGCATGGCTCATTTCTTCCGGAATGAGTTATAAAGAAGGGATTTTTTCAAAGCTAGATACTTTCGAAGTGGGACCCTCCAAGGGGAAAAAGGAAAAGGATTAGAACCCTTCCAATAGGACAATAAAGGTTAAGTTTTTCAGAAAGGGAGAAGATCAAGTAACTACACCAGTGGCCACTCTCCCACAAATAGTTGAGGTTCCTGATTCACCTCCATAACCAGAACAAGGAAATCCTCCTTCAGGAGAAGAGATTGTTCAACCTTCCATTCCTCTTTTGGTTGACAGTTCATCAGAGGTAAGTCTTCCTCTTATCTCTCAAGCTCTAATTTCAGAATCCTTGCCTCCTCCCATTCAACCTTCCTTGCCTCAGAATTCTTCACCAAGTTCCTCAGCCATGGCTAGTATCTTCTGTAGCCTCTCACCTCTCCCCACTGGACCCCAGTTAACCATGGACATGCCTCCTCCTTCTACACCTTCATTCCCTGAATCCATTACCATGGACACTACACTTGCAGTGGTCACCACTCCACAAGCTAACCTTCCTCCACCTAAAGATGTGACCGTAACACCTACAATGGGAGCAACTTATTCCAATATGCCTCAATGGTTAGTAGATCATACTCCAAGGAAGAGGAAGGTGGTAGTTCCATTACCAGCCTTTGATTTCAGTTCCCTCAAGGTCACTCCTACCAAGTCGGCCAAGAAACCCAAAATAGTTTCAAGGATTTCAATGGATGCCTTAGGGCATAAATTTGTAGAAATTGCTACTCCCATGGCTGATAAAACTAAGGATGATATAATGGTCACAGATTATCAAATCACAAGGGTGGCTCTAGGGAAAGTAACAACAGAGGGAGCACAACATGATGCACAAGATGCCATGAATGTGTTGTGCCAGAAGCTGAAGGAAACTAAGGAAAATAGAGATGAGTTAAAAGAGAAAGTACAACAGCTAACAGAAGTGCTACTCAAGCTCTCAAAGCCTCCTGAGTCAACACCATCATCCTCTACTCCTATCAGGTTTGATTTCTCATCAGTACCCATGATCAAGAAGATTAATGAGAAGGGGAGAATGGTCGATGAATGGATCCAAAGGCTGCTCCTACAAGGAAAAGAAGTCATTGAGGACACCATGGAAGTCTACAAATCCTTAGAGGATATAAAGAAGGATGGAGAGAAAATGGATGATGAATTTTCAGCAGAGATTCAGGAACCTAGAGTTAACTTTTGAAGCTCTCCAAATGCTGAAACAGTTTTTTTTTAAAATAACGTTCCATCCCACATGTTGGTCGAAGAAGGCATTATTCCACATGGGGAAAAACATTTTCAACTATATGCTGCTGTAAATGACTCGATGAACTGCCGATCTTCCATTTTCATGCCTCGGAGTTTCAATGATCCTTCATTTCATGACTCGGCAACAACTGATCCTTCATGTTTGTTTATGCATAGTATATTTTATATACTTGTTCTCATAACCTTCCCCGGTTATCGAAATGATCCATTTAAGAAGCTTATCTGAATATATGTTACTGATATTCATCTGACATCCTGCATCTTAAATTAAGTGATAAGGACAACGCAACCAGCAATTGCGATACTTTGGCCAAAGATTTTCACATGCTTTGCATGATCATATTCCTGGATGTGATACACATCAACAGAATACGTCCTTCACCTCAGTTCACCTGTTATCTAGAATGGTCTTTCCTGGTTCCTACCAGTCCTCTTTGTTTAAGGTCAGTTTTAAACTTCCAATTTCCAACTAGTAATATGAACGAATATAGGAAGGCACTCCTGGTAACTAAAGATACACAGACATACGGTGTCGTTTCCCCACGACCCCGTGTGTCTAGTTATCTTTAGTATTCCGGAGTCACTCCGTATACCAGATCATACTCCTATCCCCTGCCAACAGTTACACATTCAGCCTATGTATTCTTGATGTTTTAATTCGGGAGGGCATTGCAATATGTCAGCTGCAACAGTGTGTCGTCATGAAGACCCCGTCTTCATGGAGACACCTTGTTGTAGCTGGCATATGCCAATGTCCTATAGAATTCTCCCATCGAGAATACACATCCTGCTCAAGTGCTTAGGATATGATTTAATAATTAAAATCAACTTTCAGCATCCACACTTGATCCCTTGATCCTCGTTTCCGTTACAGTTGTATAGGGCTAAGAGGGACTAAATCCGTCCATTATCTTGCAATGCATCTTCTCCTTCGTGTCAAAGGGCTGCATTTCCCTACTTGGTTCTCTTCTTAATCATTGGATTAAGCAGTCCGTACCGACGGACGTGATAAGTTTAACCTATTAAACTTAGCCAATATTTTCCCAACTGCAACTAAATTCAGAATTCTAGCTTATTAGACGTCATTCATACGAGGTCTAAATTCCGAGAAATGTATTCATTTGTTCTCCTTAACGTTATATAGTTAAGGTCCATTAGTTATGGATATACTTATCCTATATCCTTTATTCTAAATTTAACATACGAGATCATTAATGGAGTTTGAAAATGAAGTTCGAACACTCTGAAATTAATTAATATTCCTTAGCTCCTAAGCTAATCCTGAATACCCTTTCGATTATGGAATCATATTCTTCTTAAACCTTTTTAATGTCAATTAAAAATTCATCTTTACCCAAGTATGAACTAATTACATTTTTTCAACTTAAAAGTTGCATTTAGATAAGAATAGATATCAGTTTCATTTAACAGCCCTCCAAGGACAATGAAGAAAATCCAAATCAAGAAATAACATTATATTTCCAATTTAGCCAGCAATATCAAACTGATATAATTAATAAAATATCACACTTGTAATTGTATTCAACATTTCATGTCATAATCTGTACATTTGCCAATCCAACTGAATAGGCATGGTTTACAATAAGGCATCAATACAACTCATAGACAGAAGAATATACTTTCTTCTTTCCCACAATTCCTCGAGGAGGATTAAAAGCAACAATTACAATTTATCTTCAACTAATCAAGAAGCATCAGAAAACAGCCATGTCTTCATTCTAATCAAATTCCATCTGCAAAATGATTTGCACGGGTCAGTTCAATGAACTGAGCATATTAAGCACTTATCCTTAAAATAAGGTGCTTCAACTAACTATCTCAATAAAAGAACCCTGCTTTTATGAAACGACAGTAAGACATCAATCACGAAAAAGGTACAAAAGAAAGATCAGCATAACAACTGAACTATCAAAATATCATCACAATCAACCAAAGGACTGCTGTCTCGTTTCCACATAACTGTTACAAATCTTAATTCACGATATTTGCACAGTTAAAAATATAAATAGCTTACTGCTGATATAACACACTGTTATCTTTTCCACGCCTTTCAATAACAATAAATGCAAAGGATGAAACTAACTGAAATGTAAATTCATTACTTTCCTTTCAGTTCATGCATCCTATCTAAGCACTACAAAATTCATTAATCACAAATTACAGCTTTCCAATTGAATGAAAGAAGAAAAGGTTATTTTTTTCAAGTCATTCATCCATATCTCTATTTCTTTCCACATGACTATCCTAACAATGGAATCCAAACGAAAGACAAATCAAGATAACAGTTCAGAGTGAAACTTACAAAATCCATTCAGAATTCACTTTCCGGCAACAAGAATAATTTCATTTATAATCCGTTTTAAACGAAAACAAGGAAGAACTTATCGCCCTTACCAATACTTTCTTTAATTCCGGTTCATACGAATATCGAAACAGGTTAGTAAGACATCGCATTCATCATGGAACAAGCAAGATCAAGATGCATACAGTTCATAATAACAAGTTACACATTGCTGTTACCTACAGCAAAACCAAATTCTTATGCAGTAAAGCTCCAATGTTATTTTCAGAGTCAAAAATAGAAAAAAGGGAAAAATTCATTTCCCTATAATTTCATTAAGAAATAATCATTTTGTTCAAAATGAAATCAAAAACCCAAATCGTGTTCATCTTAGCATGACAGCTCAACTTATAAAGATAACAGAACAATCGTTCTCATTGAAAAGCAAACTCACATAGCCTGTACAGTTTCAATCCAATATACCTCAAACAATGGATATCCAATTCGAGTTCTATCTCGATCAACCCGTTAATTCCCAAAAAAAGCATTCTCCATTTTCTTAATGAAGTACAGAACTCAAAATATAATATTCATATCAATACCTTAATAAAGGAAAACCCGCATAGGGGTGTTAATTGCGTAAGTTTGGTACAGTCAGGACAGACTCAGAAAACAAGCTAATTCCCATATTTTCCATTTATTTATACAGAAATCCACGTCAAGTTCGCATTCACAAGATAGTTCAATTCAGAAGGTCAAACCACAACTACAAGATGCAATGAAATCAACCTTTCATCACAACAAGAAGAAAGTATGATCATTTATTACACAGAATACAAACCAATTTGTAATCGTGTCTACAATCCGAACAGGAAGACTGAACAACATCAATAAAACACAATAAAATCATCCTATCCTCACAACAAGGAGAAACACAACTCATTAATAACTTCAGAAGGAAAAACAGTTAACTTTTTCCTACTTCTCACGAATACCCAGTACGTATTCGTTCATTTCCTATACAAGAACAGGCACAGCAAAGGAAATATTGCTATTACTTCATTCAAATCGAGTTCAATTACCCATAGAAAACCCGAATGCCACTTCCATCAAAATCCGAAACAGTACAAGGGAAAGGATCTATTTCCTTAAAGAAAATTTCAATAAGAACTACTTCAACAACTATTATTTCCTTTCTTCCAGTTCGTTAGAGCAATGAACGATAGTTTCAATAGTGAAAACAACTCATATTACGTATATAGTCTCAAGATACGTAGGACAAATTTCCCGTTACTGTCAAACGAACCAGTACAACAGGAAGGTATTTCATTCGAGAAATACAAGGACAGTTAAACTCAGCAGCCAAAGACAATGTTTCTTATTATTTCCAACATGACAGCAAGATTCAACGAAATCCATTCATAGCAGCATAACATGATTGCATTTCCACTTCCTTTTTTTTTTTAAATGCAAGGACAATTCCATACACAACAGCAAGGAAAAGATTACACAATAAAGAAACAATTACACAGCTTGTTCCAATTCCACACAACACGAACAAAGAAAGAGAATATCTATTCCAACTTGATTCGTGCAAAAACAATCAAAGCTTCGAGAGCAAACCAGAAATGATTCTTCATATCATTTTCCAAAAAAGAGAAGCAAGAATCGATGAAATCCAAATCAAATCAACCCAACAACAATCACAGAATCCAAACCCAAGAGCAAGGTTGTTTTAATGAGACACTTAAACAAAGCAAGAATTTTTAAAGATAAGGGGCTTAACATGCATGTAATCTCTTTTCCAGAACTCGAAGAAAGCTTTGTTTGCCGCGTTATTTCCTTCCACGGCGACAGCACAAACTTCCAGCACTCCTTTCTTCTTCAGGCTTAGCAACAGCCTTAAAAATCTCCAAGAACAGTGTCAAATTCTAAGAGCTGGTTCGACTGAACCAGGCCAGAAAAAACCAAATGCAGAGCAACTTTGCAAAGGCTCGAATCGACCAAATGAAAATCAAAATTCCCTCATACACTTTCCAAGGCGAACTGGTCGTGAGGACCGAGAAAAATCAATGCATTAAAGGCTCTGCCTTTTTCCTAACTTTCCACGCCACTGCCAACTTGAGTTGGTGAACTCAATTTTCAAATTTCCCATGCAAAACTGAATTTGGCTCTATCTCCAAATAGATGCCTCTATTTCCTACCTGCCCCGCCAAAACTGGCGTTGTCCACGTATGGACTTACCAATAAATGCTAATGAATGCCCTTCCTTCATCCTTATCCTCTCCTTCCAAGGGTCTGCGCGCCCTTTTAGATTAGGATTAGTTTAGGTTGCATATAGTGTTCAACCTAGGTCTTAGTTTAGCCTTAGGTTATTAGAACTTAGGTTTATTTTTCCAATTTTTTTTTTTTTGAATTTAAAAATCCACTTAGGATAGTAGTGTAGGATGCATGTTAGGACTTAGGATTAGTTTAGTTTTTTTTTAATTCCTACTAACCACTAACACTAATCAACTCCTAAGCCAACCTCCATTCTGCCATCCTACAGACATTCACGTTAATGCAGAGTAGGACGTTCCGTCCTCTGGATCACGTATCAAGGCCACCCGTGTCCAAGCATTTCTTGCCTCACGAGGTTCCAAGTTCGACAGTACAGGATTCAAGAATTGAACCCCTGTCGTTGGCATTTACGTGCCAGCTGCTCATACCTGCAATCAGGCGCTGCAACGTTCATGACAACCTCGGGTTCAGTTCAAGAGTAAATCAATACAGAAATCACCAAAAGCCCCTCAGCATACTTGGATCAATGAAATTGATTCAAGGTGTGCTGTCAATCAGCAACGAGAGTTTAGCAAGTATACGACAATTTGTCGTCACATTAGCAAACACGCAAGTACAATAATTGCTGTCCTATACAATAAACCACAGCATGTAAGAATCCAAGTTAGCAACACATTCTTTTAAGATCAGAGTTTATCTTAACATGTTTTCTTTCATTCCAGTAGTTATAACAGTATGAAAAACATTCACCAAGATAATTTGCAAAATTAGAGTGTTACACATGTGAATGACTTACCACCTCGGCTTAGTGCCATCTCCTTTCCTGCGATCAATTTACGAGTTTCTCACATATTTCTGAGTCGAGCCTCACATATTTCTGAGTCAAGCTCCTTGTCGAATTAGTCCTTCTTTACTTGACTGAGCTTCTCCAGATGATGCTTATATTCCATCTACTCGATCTAAGCCAAGGGTTGAGATATTCATCTAGCTCGATGAGTTCCCAATCACTCGAGATCTAAACCCAAACACATGTATGTCTGAAAATATCTCCTATATCTGAATGAATCTCTCCTATGTCGGGTTCACCTTCAAAGTACCTCGTGTCTGAGACTATGGAACACGTCCCTTGCATCAGTCTTTGAACCAAAACAACCCGAAAATCCTAGCCCAAGCTCGGCCTTGGTGTCATTGTGAACACCTCACCCATTTTTCCCCTGAAATGCTCTATGAGCCTGACTGCTGTGTTAATTCATCTATGCATTAGGCCATGCAGTAAATCATGCAAGCTCGTCTTGTTCTAGCTCTCAACAGGACTTAGCCATGTAATGTGTTGACTTTTTTTCTAAACCAGCGTCGTCTTGAGCCATCTAATACCCTGAATGTGGACTCTAATCATTTTTTCCTCTTCTCAGCTCATGGAGATTCCTCATCAATGATGAGCTAATATCGACTTAGCTTTGTATATTTAGCTGACCATTGTATTACACATCAAACCCCTCTGAATATCCAACTCATCCTATCTTCCTAGCTCGATAGAGTGATCTAGTCATCTACTCAGCTTTCCTTGTCTCTCTTTTTTCCGCAGACATTCTAATTCAATACTCCCACATCTCCTTGTTTTGCTTTCACCTACTATGGCGAAATCCTCAAACTAATGTCTCAGCTTGATATCTGAGCTAATTTATATGATGGCTTGCCCATTACATGGCTCAAGGAACTGAGCTAAGTCCCTTGGAAAGTTCCTGATACGTGATCTTTTATGACTTGATTCTCCTTTGCAGACCTTTAGATCCATTCACTTTGAAAGAGAATCATCCCTCAAGCTCAACCTGCACGTACAAAACAACCTCACGGATACTCTCGTATACTCCTTTATTAGTATGACTCACCAAAAATCCCATGAACCATCCCACCGAATTCATACTTCACCTCAACGCCAAGTTTAACCAACCAACTCACTTCTATGGTCATTGAAAAACTCTCCAATCTACTTAGTCATGAAATAGCCTTGACCAATGCTACGTTTGGAACGAGCTTGTTTTATGAAAACTTGAACATTTTTACCTCTCCTGAATTAGATCTTATCACTGGTGTTGATAGACTTTGCATGTGCAATTTTTCTCAAAATTGGTGAGGTACATAACAAGCAAAGAGGATAAGACCTTTTAAACATGCAACTTATCGGAATTTTGATCATCAAACGAATGTGTAAAGCTCTTTATAGGAAAACACTTCCTCAACTATAGAGGGGTGGAAATCTCTCAAAAGCAGTCTTTGAGATGATCCCATTCCCATGAATGGGCAAATGCTTCTCCATTGAGCACAAAATTTATGAAACGAATTGACCCTTTGTAAGTTTTGATAATGAATGGCCCATTTTTCAAAGGCGTCAAACTAGGTGTACAAGGTTTCTCCCTGTTGCATCCAATTTTAAATCTCCCTCTTGAAAATTCTTGTCAAACGCCTTCTTGATCAACATATTTCTGGTGACCTCTCGAAGCCTGATGTTGCTTCTAAAGTCATGATTCTAGTAGCACTTAAGTCTAACTCCATTGGGCATGGAACCTAAATGTCATAGGATCACTCTCCATAACTGATTTAAGTTCGGTGAGCTAACTCCAAAGAATAATTCCTCAGGCATTACAGAATCTTAAACTTCTCTTTTCGTATACCAGCATGAAAGGCAGAAATATGTACTGGCCTCTTTTAGGTGTGCTTGATTTGCCTATCAGAGAATTACAAAAGTTGTGTGAATGCCAAGTCATCCTGTTGGTTTTCCATTGTGCATATTGATAATCCTTATGAGGTTCTTGTTGCTAGCCTCAACCAATAATTTCCTTGCGAATAGTTAATTGGATGAAGTCAATGAGGTAAACCCCATTCTTAACAGGAAATTCAAAACAAGCTTCAACGACCAGAAAATCATTATGTTGTCTGAAAGCACTATAAATGGAAAACACCTGAACCTTGTCATTATGCCTTTGAAAATCTCAAGAACTAAATATTTGATCATTACCCTCACATTCAATGCCAACTTCTCTTTCCATCGAGTGAAATAGTACGTTGCAGTAAGGAACCCATTTATGTCCATCAAAGATGGAGAAGTTTGATCATTCTGGCTAATGAAATCTAACCCCCATTGAACAAAGGTTGATCAGTTGAATTGGATGAGAGTGGAAGGGCCTTCAACTTCTAATATTCCATTGTGAAAAAGGTGCATTCTTTGCATTTCTTTACCCAAAGATAGGCATCTTTGAACAAATCTGGCCAATAGTAGCCCCCTCATGATTTTTGTAGCAGTTCGTTCATGCAAAGTAATGCCCTCCCAATAGACAAATTCTTCATTGTATTTACTTACTTGTTCTGGACCTATGAATCGAAGAGAACACTATTAATCCTCCGAAAGAGAACATTATCCACTAGAACATAAGGAATAGACTGAAGATGAAAGGTCCATCTTTAAGTTCTATCCATGTCAACTGGGTATATTCCGGAGAGAAGAAAAGCCTTCATCTTTGATAACCATTCAACCGGATTATCTCAGTCATCACTATTTAGAAGTGTCACGTCCTCGTCACCTTTTGATTCCAAATCTACAGCAAGTTGTTGACACAAACCTTTACCTCTAACTAGCTTAGTAACCTTGATGTGCATGTCATACTCCATCACTTTAGTAATCCACCTAGCACGTTTCTCGTTCATATCCTTGTTCAATAGAAAAATCCTTAACACCTAGATGAGATACCATCAAATGAATTTGGTTGTTGGAAAACATATACCTAAACTTTTTCAAAGCCCGAATAGGAGCAAAAACTTGATTTTCAACAAATGAATATTTGAGCTCATAGTCTTTTAGGGATTAGCTAAAGAAAGTGATTGGTTGTTCCATCAGATCATCATTCTACTGAGTGTGGATCCCAAAAATACTCTCCTGACCTATAAAAGCGTAAATAATAAAATCTTTATCAAACCTTGGATTCACCAACGTAGGTTCTTGAGAAATGGTTGTCTTGATGGCTTTAAAGCTCTCCTTTCCTTCCTTCTTCCACGAGAATGGCATATTTTTCTTCAACATGGTTGTTAATGGTTTAGACAAGGTTAAGAACTGAGGGATGAATCTTCGCATGAAATTTATGGTTCCCAAGAAACTCTGAAGACCTTTCTTGTGACTTGGGAGAGCTAGGGAAAAAATCAAATGAATCCTGGTTGGATCGATTGAAATTCCTTCCACTAGAACAATATGTCCTATCAACTTTCCCTTGTGCACTGCAAAAATTCATTTCTTCAAGTTGAGTGAAACCCCAAACTCCATGTATCTCTTGAAAACCTTGATTATATGTGCAATGTGATCTTCTACATGCTTGGAATACACATTTATATCATCAAGATACACCAAGATGATGTCGTTGATTAATCCCTTAAATGCCATATCCATAGCTCGTTGGAAATTATCTCCTGTAATGGATAATCCGAATGGCATCTTATTGTATGCGTACATGCCCCACTTGGTAGTGAAAGCCATTTTGAACTTATCATACTCTTTGACTAGAATCTGGTTATAGCTTGAATATCCATCAAGCAAAGAAAACCTTTTCACTCCAGCCACTATTTGAAGGATTTGCTTCATTGACAGAAGAGGATAATGGTCTTTCAATGAAGCCCGAACCAGGTCCCTGAAGTCCACGCATAACCGGATTTATCTTATTATTCTTTCTCATGGGAACTAGATTGGCTACCCAAGAGGAATACTTGATCGGAAAAATAATGCAAGCCTCGATAAGCTTGGTCAGCTCCTTTCTCATCATTGGCTCAATTTTGGGATTAACTGGCCTCTATTTTTGGCAGATTGGCTTGGCATTATGATCAAGTTCAATCGTATGTTGTGCTAGATCTGGAATGAAGCCACATAGATAATTATAACTCCACGTAAAAACATCATTATACTCTTGACAAAGTTTGACGAAAGCCTCTTTCTCCTCTGGGGTACACACTTTGCCAATCTTTAGGAACTTTTCATTTGCTACCTCAACTTCTTCAAAGTCATCCTCTTTGACTACCATGTTATAAATTTTTCTTTTGGTATGATCATCTGAATTAAAAATGGACTCAAGAGTAACCAAGCCTTTTGGTAGCTTGTTACTTTTCAATTGTATAATTTGGTCACTATATGCCTCCTGCAACTTATCTTGATTTTTCGCAGTTTACTCCACTTCTTCCTACAGAAAAAGAATTATTTGTTTTTCGTTATTAAAAAACTTTCCAACTACTCGCATTATCAGGAACTGCAGGTCAAACGACCATTTTAACATGTTTTCACACGTCTTTCATTATATCAACAAGTACATTGTATTGTGATCCAACTGTATCAAGCTTATCAA
This sequence comes from Taxus chinensis, assembly GCA_019776745.2. NCBI lineage: Eukaryota > Viridiplantae > Streptophyta > Pinopsida > Cupressales > Taxaceae > Taxus > Taxus chinensis. The sequence continues at coordinate 198,521,307 of CM034152.1, read as the reverse complement.
CATCTTGATTTTGATTTCTAGGAACTGTGTGGATCCTGAAAGCCTCGAAATATTCAACAAAATCCCAGACTCAGTTCTTATACGATCTTAGAAAATCATTTTTGGATGCGCTAAGCACTTTTACTTTATGTATAACCAATCCGTTGTCAACAAAAACAGTCAAGGCTTTGATTCCCTTCTTTTTAGCCAGCTGAATCCCTTGCACAAGAGCTTCATATTTGGTAGCATTGTTGGTGCAACTGAATTGTAGCCAAAAATATGAGAAATACTTATCTCCTTCAGGAAAAATTAGCACCACACCAGCACCTGCTCCATTCTTACTCCTTGAGCCATCGAAAAATAGTTTACAAAGTCCCTCAGAGTTGTTTTGGGTTTTAACAAGTTGTGGTATGATCGCACCTTCTTCGTGGATACAATACATACCCACTCACGTTTCTTGTAAAATCAAAAAACTAGCTTCTTCTTCTACTAATACCTCAACATAGGGATAATATTGATGATTCCCACTTACCTCATCCAAAACAGTATCAAGGAAATCTTCCACAAGGGTTTTTGGTTCATGATCAGCATCTTCTTCCTCTGGATCATGAATGGTATAATTCCCATTTATAGGACTATCAATGTAGGGATCCACATGATTATGGAAAATTAGTTATGCCCTTATAGTCACCTTTATTCTATATCGAGTCCTGAGGATCATATGTGACCAATAAGCCAACAGGTAACTACCCTTCTTATCAGTGAAATCTTGCGATAGGAAAATGGCAAAGAGGGGAGGAATATCGATGACATATATATCTTGTGTGAATGACAAACTAGGACATGCATGGATAGTAATCTATAGTCCTTTAATGATTCCAATGGTCTGAACTACGGTACCATCTAACTAAAATAACTCCTCTGGAGACTGGTGTATATTGTATTCCTAGCACATCTGTAATTTTCTTGGGCATGACTAAGCTTGCTAGCACAAGAATTGATCATGCAATTATGTACCAAATTGTCACCAATGATCAAGGAAATATATAATGGTGGTAGTTTATTACTCTTGGAAGTAATTTTCCCTTCCAGTTGACACAAAATTGTAGTAGATATTTCCCCCATGACCTGAAGCTTCGTTAGTTATACCAAAACTTTTCAGAGCCTCTTGCAAAAGGTTTCTTTGAGAAGGAATTGAGAGTGTGTCCCACATGGTAACACTCAGGTTGGTCTTCTTCATCTGTTCTACAATACTGAAGGGAATTGCTCCTACTTTTCAAACATTTATTTGGGCATTAGAATCCTCTTTTGGAAAGTGCATGTTGGGTACTTTGATGCCTGAAGGACCTTTTTTATTTGAAGCCTAACTAGCCTATGTTTTTGTTGACATTTTTCCCTCGTATTTTTTGGAAACCACCACTTGTGGCCAAGGCTGTGAAGTGGATGTTTGATCATATTTAGAAGGTTGGGATTCCATTTCCCTCTTTTTGGATCAAGTATTTTCTACCACTGATGAAGAATGTACATTCAATCCACAAAAATCTTCCACTTTCCAATTTAACAAAGTGGTTTCTTCAGGTGCCTGCAGTTGATCTGTTGCTTCCTACGTAGATGAATTTTCCATTAATTGTGGTGGAGAAGATACACTTTGAACCATAAGGGCCTAGCTAAGAACTCCATTGGGGAAAATTTATTGTTTCAGGGTTGTGAACAAGGATAACACCATTCATAGTCTTGAACTAGATTATTCTGGACATGTACAAGGGCTCTAGAAGAGCTAGCAGTAAGAGGATTCCTAAAGTTTAGAGGATTGGCATTCACAACTTGATTTTGTGACTTGATTATTTCCTTGAAAATGTGGGCGGTTAGCCTGATACTGTTGATTTTGATGATTGGTAAGGATGATTATATTGATATTATTGCCTCTTGAGTGCTACAAGTTTGTTCCCAAAGGTTTGTAGTAGTGACTTGACCTCAACTTGATCATTTGAAGGGGTGGGTGCAGACTGAGCTGGTACTTAGAGGTTATTGGATGATTGATGAAATAGGCCGAGGTTGGTTGATTACTGGAAAGTTCCAGAAACAACAACATGGGACGGTCTTAGGTGTTATCTTCCTAGCCTGAATCAAAAAATTCTCCGCTCTTATGGAAAATTTGTAGGCATCAGGCAGTGTAGCCCCTCTCATGGAGTGGATAATAACTGCTACATCATTATTCAAGGCTCATAAATAATACAAGAATGCATTATCAGAAGAATAATTTATGAGTTCCAGAATTCTATTCCAAGTCTTTTGGAATCGGAATTTGAAATTAATCATGTATTCCTGAGGAGCTCTCTTTATGGTAGTGAGTTGTTCCATGAGTAACAGGTGGTCACTCTTGTATTCAAACTATTTGCAGATATTTTTCTCCCAACTCATCCCAAGTGGTTATAGTGTTAGCTTCTAACCCACAAAACCACTGAAGTGATTTTCCCTTGAAGAAAGTGGCAAGGAGTCTAACCGCAACATTGTCTTCTGTAATATTATATACTGCACAAATGTTGGCCACATCAATAATATGTTCCACTGGAGTAATATGAGTTTCCCCTATGTATAAGGGAAACCTTTTGAGTGTCGCGGCAGTTATGGGATCATGTTGGGCCAATTAAAGAAGATTGTATACATTGAAAGGAGGAAAATCTTGATGCCTTGCAGGGGCTACCATAGTTACAAAATGTTGATTGTTCCTTGGTGGAGGAAACCTTCCATAAGGAGGATTTAAATGACCCCTACGAGGAGATGCTACAACTGGTGATGTTGAAGTTCCTCTTCTCCTTCTCCTTGGAGGAGACAAAGATAACTCGATATGTTGGTAATTTCCTTCTCGTCTTGTAGAAGCTCTTGTCTGAATTCTTCGCATAAGTTAACACACTGAGATTCAAAATCTAGAGATATGGAGTCACTAGGTACTTTGATTGTGCAAGTGTGAAGAGAAGTACCAACTCTAGTCCCATTGGGCATGCAAAAACTGTTATCACCAAATCACTACACCCTCTGAATGGCTAAGTGATGAATAGGGAATTCAGTGTGATTGGGTAACATGGGATCACCTCTCAAGCTATGGGACTTGGGCTCGAGGTGAACCTCTGGAGAAGGTTGGCTTCCTCTTCCTAAACTAAACATGTCACTACTTATAGTGCAATAAAACAACTAACTAGACCTACGCTAACATTTTCATGGGGTTAAGGGAGATAAATTTAAAATAAATAGAACCTACACTAGAAGTGGTGATGCACCAAGAAAGGGTTGTTACTAGACAATTTTTAAGTTTTCTAGTGAAGGAAGATGAAAATGAGAAGGATGTACAAGCATCACAACTCAACCACATGCAAAGCTTCACTCTCAGATAAGAAAAAAACTCCTAAAACCTACAATGTAAACTTGAAGTTACACAATATACCTACATAGCACAAGAAAGGAACATAAAGAAGTAGCTAGAATGATGAAAGGACCAATAATTAGCCACATAACACAATTTTATTACTTTAATCACGTGCATAATACATCATTACATGAGGAAGAGGAAAAAATTGCCATTACAATATTGGAGAGAGAGGCTTGAAAGTCCCCACAATCCACAATAGATTAACTTGTGAAAAGGGAGATGATTATCTGAAAAATGTCCAACCGTCTAACCTCTTGGAATGAATTCCTCATTTACATTCATAGAAAGATCCATTTGTGAGAGAAGAGAGGAGGAATCCCTAAATTTGGGAACCTGGTCTCCATAATTGATTACATCATTAATTGCACATAAGAAGAAAATTCCACCACTATGCCCTCATAAACTCAAAATTTTGGATTTATCCTCCATTTAAATAAAAATAATATTTTTTAAAATATCATTTTCCTTTGGTGGGGCCCCCTAAGGTTTGGTTTGTGCTTGAAAGAGGTCTTTAAGGCTATATTGGCATACCAACTCACCAGCCAACTCGGTGAGCTGGTTGGCGAGTTCCTTACATTGATTGGAGTGATAGTCTTTTCTTTACTCCTTCGTCGATCCATTGGTTAGCCACTTTGCATTTGACTTAGCAGCTTTGATATTGCCTCAGTAGACTCCTTGAAATTAACATGGAATGACCTTCATTTACCTCCACCTACGACTCAATGTCACCTCGTGATGTGCCCAGTCATTGGTCACTCGACTCACCTAGTGACATGATTTGATTCACCCCTACCTCCATCAATGTGTCCTCTTGATTTGGCGAGTTACCTGGTCATCACACATGGTGAACACTCTAAACGTAATCCCTTGAAAGTCCTCCCTCTATGTTTAATAGCCGAGCACCTTGGCCGACAACCATCCTGGAGGTGTGTTGACCGATCTAACCATTTTCATTCCCTCAAACTTGGCATCTAACAACTTGGCACACAAATCCTCCATGCATCATCTCTCCTGCCCACCTTCACATTTACATTGGTCAACTTTCACTAAACACGGGCTCCAAACTTTGTGATTGGTATTAAAACAACCGCTTCTCCATGACACCTTGTTGTCCTTGTCAATCATCCTATTAACTTGGTGGATAACTCAGTGAATTCCCTTCTAGCTCATCGTTTGATCCGAACACTAAACCAATGACCTCCCAGAGTTGGTTGTTCTTGTTTTGGATCACGACTGTTGTTTTACAATGCACAACATGGATTTCACACCACGTAAGTATAAAATGGGAATCCCAAACTTTCAACACCATCTTACCAGCATACCAACTTGGTGGGTTGGCCCTTAATCCCTACATTCCCACAACTCGGCTCAGCTCGATCTGAGTGAGCCCACTCTCGCTGAATTCTCCTTAGGCTCATCATCCAATTTCCTGAGATGCATCATGAGCTCCTTGTAACATCCCCATTTTAAGATACTAGAATAAGGGAAAAAAAAAAATTAATATATATAATGTTCCCTGTTATGAATTATATAATTCAAACACATGTTCAAGTTTTAATAATTGTTCTTTGTCCAAATAATGCAGTTTGGATCACACAATTTCCCTTTAAAACTAATGTTCTCTGTTCACATATTTGTAATATGGAACACACATTCAGTGCCATTCAATCATATAACAGATTCCATATGCTGCTGTAAATGACTCGAAGAACTACCGATCTCCCATTTTCATGGCTCGGAGTTTCAACGATCTCTCATTTCATGACTCGGAAACTTACCGATCCTTCATGTTCATTCATGCATAGTATAATGTATATACAAGGTTCTCTTACCGTTTCCGGTTATCGAAGTGATCCATTTAAGAAGCCTATCTGAATATCTATTACTGATATTCATCTGACATCCTGCATCTTAAATTAGGTAATTAGGACAATGCAACCAACACTTGCGATACTTTTGCCAAATATTTTCACATGCTTTGCATGATCATATTCCTGGATGTGATACACACTAATGGAATACGTCCTTCACCTCACTTCATCTGTTATCTAGAGTGGTCTTTCTTGGTCCCTACCAGTCCTTCTAATTTAAGGTCAAACTCTAACCCCAGCTAGCAATATGAACGAGTATAGGAAGTTACTCATGGTAACTAAAGATACGCAGACATATGGTGTCATCCCTAGACGACTTCGTGTGTCTAGTTATCTTTAGTCCTCCGGAGTCACTCCGTATACGTGATCACATTCCTATCCCTAGCCAAGAACTTAATATTTAGCTTATGTAATCTTGATGATTTAATTCGAGAAGGCATTGTAATATGTCAACTATAACATTGTGTCGTCATGAAGGCCCCGCCTTCATGAAGACACCATGCTGTAATTGGTGTATGTCAATGTCCTACGGAATCCTCCCATCGAGAGTACACATCCAGATCAAATGATTTGTTATGATCTTAATATTTATGATCAACTTTCAGCAGCCTTGCTGATCCTTTATCCTCGTTCTTGTTACAGTTATATGTAGCTAAGAGAGACTAAATCCGTCTTCTAGCTTACTATGCATCTTCTCCTTCGTACCGAAGGATTGCATTTTCTCCACTTGGTTCCTTTCTTAATCCTTGGATTAAGCAGTTGATTACCGATAGACTTAATAAGTTTAACCTATTAAACTTAACCAAGTTTTTCCACAATTGAAAACAAATTCAGAATTCCAGCTTATTAGATGTCATTAAAACGAGGTCTAATTCTCAATGAATATATTCATTTATTCTCCTTAACCTTACTTAGTTAAGGTCTGTTAACCATGGATATGTTTTTCCCACATCCTTGCTTTTTGAATTTAACATACGAGGCTATTAACGGAGTCCGAATACGAGGTTCGGTTGCTCCTACGTTATTTGATATTCCTTAGCTTTCAAGCTAATCCTGAATACCTATCAGTTATGAGATCATGTTCTTCCTAATCCTTTTTAATGTCAATTAAAAATTCATCTTAACCCAAGCATGAACTAATTGCACATTTCAATGTAAAAGTTGAATTTAAGTAAGAATAGATATCACTTCCTTTTAAATCCATCTAAGAACATTTGAATAATTCCAAATCAAGAATTAATGTTATATTCCCAACTTAATCAACAATATCAAACTGATACAGTCATTAAAATATCACACTTGTATTTGTATTCATCCATCCATTTCATAATCTATACATTTTCCAGTCCAAATTACTGGACTTTGTTTATATAAAACAACATTATAACTCATAAGATAGAAGAATATAATTTCTTCTTTTCTCAATTCCTCATAGAGGAATAATAACTATCAAATACAATCCATCTTCAGAAAATCAAAAGAAGTATCAGAAAACAACCATGTCCTCGTTTTACTCAAGTTCCATCTGCAAAATTACTTGCACGGGTCAGTTCATTGAACTGAGCATATTAAACACTTGTCATTAAAATGAGGTGCTTCTAATTAACTGTCTCAATAAAAGAACCCTGCTTTTATGAAACGACAATATGAACATCAATCCAGAATTAAGTATCAAAACGAATGATCAGCATAACAACTGAAACATCTAATTACCATCCCAATCAGTCAAAGAACTACTGTCCTTTTTCCCAAATGATCATTACAAAAAGTAATTTCCTTCAAACAGTTCCAGATTACAACATCTGTAAAAACTAGGAACACACGTATGCATACTGCTGTTATAACATTAAATGCTGTCAATTTCCTTCCCTTTCATTAGTTATAATATCAAAGGATAAATTTGACTGAAATATAAACCAATTTACTTTCCTTTCAGTTCATGCCAACTCATTTGATTTCAAGCAATTAAGTGCAGATGAGAAAAACAAACAACAATAAAATGCAGATGCTTAAACCAAAGCAATACAAAATTTGTTCCCTAACGATTACAGATTTCTAACTGTATAAGAGGAGAAATGACAATTATTCCAAGTTATCCATCCACACTCCTATTCCTTTCCTCACGACTGTACTGAAAGTTAAATCGAAACAAGACATCAATCAAAGATAACAGTTCAGAGTGAAACTTACGAAATCCATTCAGAATTCACTTTCCAACAGCAAGGAATAAATCCATTCCTACTCTGCTTTTAATAAAAACAAGGAAGAATTTATCATCCATATCAATACTTCCTTTCAAACAGGCACATATGAATACCAAAAACAAGTAGGTATAACATCGTATCCATCATAGAGTAAACAATGTAAAGAAGCTACTATGCTCTTACTGTACTAGAAGAATTCATACTTCTTTCACTGTATTATAACCAAATGAACATTTATACAGTCGCTTAATCAAATATTCACACGACTTTCTATACCTATGAACGCACACAGTTCATAAACAACAATTTGCACTTCGCTGTTACCTACAACAAGTCGAACCCATGTTGTACGGTAAAGCTCTATCGATGCTATTTCCAGAATTCAAATAGCAAGAAGAGAAAAATTCATCCCTGTAACTATTTCCATAAGAAAACATCCATTTTCTTCAAACACAACAAGAATCACTCAAGTCGAGTTCATTTTTATTTTGAATGACAGTGCAAAATCAGAGATCACACGAAACATTACCATTTCTTCAGAATTTAAAACAGTAAATCTTTCGTTTGTACAGAAAGAAAACAGCACTTAGAAAAATAATCTAAATATCACTGTCACTTCTGTCAAGCCGAATCCAAAATGCTCAATGGATCTCCAATTACCATTTCTTTCAAAATCTAAAACAACAGAAGGAAGAGGAACTCGTTTCCTTAAAAATTTCAGTAAAGAAACAATGTCAAAACAACTCACCATTTTTACAACATGCAAAATATCATAATATAAAGAACGAATTCCCCCAATATTGTCGAACAAATAAACACAGCATGGGCTGTATTTTCAATTCAATACTTATGCAAAGACAGTTCAAATCACAATAGCAAAGAAAAACAACTCTACCCAAATCATCTCAATCATGACAGCAAAATCGAATAAACCCAAAACCCCCTTCATCAAAAGAGCAGGGTTGTTTTAATGAGACGTTTAAGCAAAGCAATTAGTTTAAAGAGAAGGGCTTAAAATGCCTAATAATATTCCTTGAAGCTCAAATAAAACTGCGCCTACAGGAGTTATTTCCTTCCATGGCGACAGGAGCAAAGCTTCCCAACAATCACCTTCTGCTACAGGCTCAAAAATAGCCTTAGATTTTCCAAAGAAACAGAGATAACAATTAAACACAACTGGTTCGACAGAACCATGAAAAACCAAATGCAGAGAAACTTCCAAAAACCTGAAAGAACAAAATGAACAAAAAAATTTCCCCTATCCTCTTTCCAAGGCGGGCTGGTCGCGAAGACCAAGAAAATTAAATGCATTGAAGGCTCTTCCTTTTTCCTTTTCCTCACGCCACCGCCAACTCGGGTTGGCAAATTGCCAAATTCAAATTTTGCATGAAAACAGAGTTTAGTCTCATGACTAACTGAATGTCCCTATCTTTTCCTATTCCCGCCAAACTTGGTGCTGTCCACGTAAGGACCACATTCATTGCCCATTAAATTTCCTTCCATTCTTATCATTTCCATTCCCCATGGGTCTGTGCGTCCCCTTCCCTAGGTTAGGATTAGTTTAGGATTTATAATAGTGTTCATACCTAGGTCATAGGTTAATAGGACTTAGTTCTATTTTCAGCCTTAGAATTTAAAAATCCACTTAGGATAATAGTTAGGGTATAAGGTAGAACTTAGGGGTAGATTAGGGTCTAATCCCCTCACCCTTAATTAATTAATTTCCAATCAAGTCTTTCCAACTGACATCCAATTCAACGCTATGCAGGACGTTTCGTCCCATGTTTCACATGCCTGAGCCACCCGCATCTAGGCCTTTATCACCTTACGGGGTCTGGCGTTACAACAGTGTATGGTTTGAGAATCGAACCTTTTCCGTTGGCATCTACGTGCCAGCTATTCATACCTGAAATCAGGTGCTACAACATTTATGTCAACCTTCATTCTGTTTTAAAAGTAAATTGGAAAAGTGATTACAAGAAGGCCACAACATACCTTGGATCAATGTAATTGATTCAAGGTGTGCTGTCAATCAGCAAATAGAGTTCATCAAGCATACGACAGATATGTTGTCACATCAACAAACATACAAGCAATAATAACTATTGTCCCATGTAAACAAATTACAGTATGCAAGAATCTAGATTAGCAACACATTCCTTTAAGATCAAAAATATATCTTAACATGTTTGCCTTCATTTCAGCAGTTACAACATTAAGAAAGTAATCACCATGACAACTTACAAAAATCAGGGTGTTACACTCCTCACCTTTGAAGCTCCCTATCTGATCAAACTGATTTTAGTTTGATGTGATGGCTCAACCTTACCAAACCTTTTTCCTTTCTTCCTCACAAGAAACTCGCCAAGTGCCCTGTGACATGATTTGGTCACGAATTTTCCTATGTTAAGCTAAACTTGACTTGTTCATGGACATTCTAACTCAAGCGTCCCAAATATCCTTCAAGCTCGTCATGGACTCCATGAACTTGTCACCAAGTTTTGACTCAAGCTCACCATTTCTTCTAGCTCAAACTCGGCCTTTATCTCGGCCCTCTTCTGAGTTAACATCTAAATGCCTTGATGAGTTGTTTCAAAATGAACTTGACAAGCTCTCTTCCTTCTTTGCATGTTGATGCCTTAGATATACTTGTTTATGCCATGATCAAGTTGACTCCATCTCTAAACAACTCGATGGAAGGCTCCAAACTCCCTGACATCGTGTGAGTTGAGCTTCTCCATAGCCGAGTTACACTGCCGAGTTGCTTATGTGCTCAAATGCACCTCATTCGCGAAGTCAAGTGACTTCCTCTCCTGACTGAGACATTCTAATGCTTTCCCTATATTGTAACTCTCAGTGTGAGCCATCCTTCTAAACTTGTGTCATGAACTCATTTCCAAGCACCCCGAATCGAATTATTCACGGTGTTTTAAACTCATCCTGAGCCATCCTAAGTTAATTTTCAAACTCATCATTCTGACAAACATTATGGGTTCCTCCAAGATGTCGAATCAACTTGAGCTCCTTATTCACTTCATCATATATTTACTCATCGATCTTTCTAACCTCTTTCAACCTATGAATCATTTCCTTAATTACTCATTCTTGAATGCTCAAGGTCTGAGTCAATGGCTTTAATGAGGCTCGACTCACCAAATTCAACCGTGAGCCCGCTAAAATGAACTTGATTCACACTTTTTACACTTATAAATTTATTTTGGCTCAACCGGGCCATTTGGTGGGCTATCTCTACCTATGCACAATGTGAGCTCATCGAGCAGCTCGGTGAGCTGTTTGAGCTTGAGTCACATTATGATCATTTTTGCACCCTTTCAACCTCCACACTAACTCTTTGAAATTTTTCTTGAATTTTCTCGAATTGAGAATGCCATGGAGATTAAATGGAGTACCTTCGAGCACAAATTTTTAATCTTTCCATTATCACTTGATTTTTAGCGAATGTGGGCCCGCAGAGGCAATTTTATTATTCTGAACAACTCTTGAGCCTCGAACACCCAAAAAATGGAAAATTAGTCTGCAACAATCCTAAACGTTCTTGGAGTACCGTAAAAACCCTTCAAACACAAAAATTAACTTGAAATGTTCCAAAATGTCTCATGAATGCCTCTATGGTATTAGAGCACAATAGGCACTTTGTTGTCCAATTTTCTCCAAGGGGAAAATTTACATAACAATATTTAAGGTCACAAGTGATGAGGACAGGTGAGAAGTCATGAGGGGGAGATGAAAGGACAATTAGTAATGTTATAAATTGGAATGGTTTTTCCATTCCAAAGGGTCTACCATTATTGATTATTGTATATTGTTGAGATTTACCACTACTACATCCAGCAATAAAAGTTTTATTTCTTCTCGTAGTGATATTGCATAACCAAGAAGGAACCTTTTTTCCTTGATTGACAAATCTACATAACCGTGTATCTCTAGTTTATTAGTCTTACTGATTTCTTGCATTGTTACATTCTTCTAATTAAATGTGTATCTACTCTGGTCGATGTATGTGAATTTTGTAAGAATGCTCACAACATTAACCCTCCCTCTCCTTATTTCTCCAACTCCCCTTTACCTCCCTTCATAGAAAATTCCTCCCTTGTACATTGTACAAGAAATTTTCCATAGGTTTAGTGGAGTATTCTTGTGTGATCCCCAGCCTAATGGTCACCCCACAACTTTAGCTAGTTTACATTTAATAATGGGATTCTCCCCATACACAAGAAGGATGGGCTTATCCCCATGACTATTGGTGAAAACCAATAATTTACACTACAAATTATTTCTCACGCCCCTCTTTATTTGACAAGACTATTAGAATGGTTGAGTAATTTACCATTTAACACCTAATGACCCTCTCTATTATTTATAGGACTATTAGTTCCATTGATTCCGTTCTTGATTGACACCTTACATCCTATTCTTAATTTATTTTCCTCTTTTACCACCTACCACTCAATTTTCCTACGTTATCTTACATTTTTACCTTTTGGATATTACTCTTTTCTCTATTGCCTCTTTTACTATGGGTTTTAGATTTAAATTTATGAGTATGTATGGCAGTACCCTTTGGAACTTATCACAAGTGACCATCTACTATGATTACATAATTGTAAGCTCCCTACCATGTCTAGGTATCCTCTTATAAAATAACAATAATGATTGAAAGTGTCATTTTGTCTCTTATAGCCAATTACGATTCTTGTAGCTCAACTCTTGCAACCTATCTTCTTGTCTCTCACCCATGTTTATCCTTATTTTTTGATGAAAAAATAAAAATATGTTAAACATTATATCACTCCTTTTTTATATAAGTAAAATTTGGAAAGGCTCCAAGAACTATACAAATTGAAATATGTACAAGAAAGGAATTACCATAATAGTAGTAAAGAAGCTATAAGGGCCAAACAAGCTTGACCCCCTAGATTCAGCCATAAAGTATCAAAAGATCTAACTTCGTTTTAATAAATAATATAAAGCAACATTTTTCCTAAGAAAGGAGACTAGGAAGGACCAAATCTACATGGCACAGAACATAGAAACAACACCCAACAAGATCAAAAAGGAAATAAAAACACCAATTTTGAGTCATTAAAAAGGCAACAAATTAGGACCTGATATTTTTCCCTCTTCTTTGAGAGCTTGTTCAATCCTAGGTCCTCTTGTCACCATGGTTATCTACATCCTTGTTACTAGCTTCCAGTTAATCATCGGAGCTGCTGAGAACTAGCTTCATGGTTATGCTCTCTTTGACCCCACTAGCTAAGTGTTCCTAAATGATAGTAATACGCTGCCCTTAAGAAATAGAATCTGCCTTAACCCTTTTCAAATCAGTGTTCAAATCATATAATTCCCCAACCAAATTATGATTAATCTGTAGGATATATTCAACAGCCTTCTCCAACGACTCTATCATATTCTTCATATGGTCCATGGTAGAGAGAAAATCAGAGTCCATAAAACCCTCAGGACACTCAATATTACCTTTGGAATGTTCCCCATCTAAACCCAATTTCTACAAAGTAATGGTTACTTCAGATAGCCTTTCCCATCCAAACCTCAAGCTTTATGTTTCCCCTTGAGGCTGGCTAACGACATATTATCATCAAAATCACCACATTTGCCTTCAATCTCAACATGTTTATTACGGATAGGTTTACCTCCATTAAATAGTAATATAATCAAACCATGGTGTAAAGGAGACATTGTTTTTTCAGCTTGGAAATATCTCACAAAAACAAACAGCTAATGAAAAATGGGAAAAGGTAAATTGATCCACATTTATGGTGAAAGTGATTTAGCACTACTTTTTACATCATACGTGTGTAAACCTAATTAGTGTTTATTTCCTACCTTATATTACACACTTCATATTAGGCCTAGTGAGGTTTTTTCAAGATAAGACTCTTATCTAAGTTATAATTCTAGAAGTATCTAAGAATCACAAATTGTATGTTTTTCTTATATTGGTTGGATGTAAACTATATAGTGCAAGTCATCTTTCAGACCCATTTGATAAGATATTTGAATCCATATAAAGGTATAAAAGTTAAACGCCAAAAGAAAATTTAAGAACCATGTTATGAAATGAAAAATAAATAAAAAATAACAAAAAAGGCAATTATTACAATCAACAAAATTCAATCACAAAAAAGACATGATATCATTTAGCACACCCACTTATCCTAGTTAAAAACTCAAACTCCACAATTGGCCTCACTACAAAGATTGAGTTCCTTTGAGATGAGGTAAGTTTTGTTAACTGAGTATTAAGCCACATATATTATTTAGTGCATGTTTTCATGCAACGTTTTTTTCATAACAATTTCAAACTTTCAAACATGACAACATTAAGCCACATATTAAAATCCTTCTCGCAGTTAATGTAGACATGTCCTCCGACGAACTCAGTAACTTTTTTACCATTATAAAGGCCAGGAGGAATGTGATAATGTGATTTTTAAGTGTGTTTCATGTTTAGGGGATGTTATTCAAATTTATTTGTGAAGATATTTGGATTCAATTGAAGACAAGTGCTTCAAGAGGCTCTAAAAGGACTATTTTCAGGATTTTTCCACTTGGTAAGCACCCCCCGTGAATGTATAGGGAAATGATAAAACATCTAGGAAGTGTGTGGTAGAGATATGTAATCATAAAAGGTAGTTTAAGAAAATTTTTTAAGGAAAATCAGGTTTAGGAACAAGTTGTGCAACATCGAGTTACTTGTGGCATGGTGCAAGGAAATGAAATTGGTGAAAAAGGTAGTTGTCTTGTTCTAAAGGATTAATGAGCCTCAGGATGAATTGGAAAGAAAAAATATACTCATCAAAAATATAAGGAGGCCTACTTCACATTAAAAAATGTTTTAGGAGATTCTGTGGTGCAGATTTTGATATTTGTTCCCAGAAATGCAGGTGAAGATCCCCGATCCCAGTTGAGATTCAGCGGAAGGTTTTGGGAGTTATATAAATATTTGGGACCTTATTAAAAATATAAATTAACATATGTAAGCCACTCTTCACACCTGATGTTTTTTTTTTCCTTGTGGTCATCATATACTTTAATGGTTGTATCTTTCACTGACGCACAAGCTTGAGCAAAATTGAAAAGGGGGTAAATTTAAATTTTCAGGAATAATTGGATCCTTAAATTTTTGGTAATGTTCTCATCAGCCCTTTTAGGTTAAAAACATATAATTTTTTCCTATGGAACTCTAAGGGAAGCTTTCGAGGCAAGAAAACCTTCTCAGGTGGCTATTTTTAGCAGTGTTTGGTGAATGCAAGGCTTCGAAAAGTGGTAAGGAGCACTTGGGAACCTATAATGTACCTTTTTCCCTTTGAAAAAATTAAATGAGGTCATGGGGGATAATATAATGTGCCGCCATGGTGATAGGATTGGTTTATGAGCTTGCGTCACTTAAAAGGTAACTTGATGGGTTATAAAAGTGTTATAAAATCACATTGAGTTTTGACCCCTTTGTCACGATAATTGGACCCATGGCACATTTTCAAGAGGATTATGTCCCTTTTTCACTTGACCAAATGGACATGAGGGACATAAAATTGTGCCACCACATGGAGGATGATGTTACATCACTTAAGTTACCACTTCAAGTGTTACAAGAATGTTTTCAACTCACCTTCACCTCTAGCCCCTTTCTCATGGAGATCTGACCCATGGCGCATTTTCAAGAGGCTTATGTCCCTTTTTAACCTTTCTCAAAGGGATAGGGGGACATAAAATTTCTCCACCACATGGAGGATAATATTTCATCACTTGAACACTTCAAAATTTATCTATATGTTATTTTTCTCAACTTCATAACTAGTGTGTTTTGGCCCTCTCCTCATGACTCATCCACCCTTGGTGTGTTTTTCCATGGATGATCTCCCTTTTTTACCCTACCAAAAGTAGTAAGGGACATGTTGACATATCAAACCCATTTAGTAATCTCTAACCCATCCTCACTTTCTAATTAACCTAAGTTTGCAAAGATTATCAAAGGTGAGTTTGAGCTTGAGTTAGCTAGGTAGGAATGCAAAGTTGGGTATAATAAACATTTGGCTATTTTTAAATGTCATTTTACAAATGTTTCTTCCCTCCATTTATGATATGTACTATTAGGTTGCCTATTTTTCCCCAGAACCACCATTGTTAGAACAACCTTTTTGCTCACATCTCCCTCATCTTAGGCTTCGTTTTTCTTAAAAATTTTACCTATAAATCTCCTACGCCCGAACTACCTTTAAGATGATGTAAAAAAGCATTTGCATTAATCTTAATCCAGGTTTTTATAGCATAGCTCCTTGAATATTCTAGCAAGAAAAAATTGCCTTTTCAGATCCTAGAAGAGTATCCGGTGGATTGAAAACTCCTACAAATTGGGGCATAAAATCATATTAATGTTCCTGAACCCAATGAAAAAATTTTCTCCTTAATCGAACACCGGGAAGGCATACTTATATTTTTATTAATTTGGCATATGAACCTCACTAAAAATAGAAAGTTTGAATAGATAAGTAAGAAACACGTTAGGAACCTATGCGTAATTCTCCAAGCCCGGAGACCCAAAAAACTGCATAAGATGTGAAAATTAGGAAAGTTAGCTAAAAATATAAACTAAGAATGAGGTGTGAGTTACTGAAAATAATAAGCATCTATGATCAAGTTAAAATTTCACACACATCTTAATGTCCTCATTCGTATCTTATGGTTGGCATTATGGAACCATCTTCTCGTTCCATAATTTCATGGAATGGCCAACAAAAAGGTGATTTTGAAATAAAGAACAATGGATGTTTTGGGAAAGAAAAAGAAGGGTGGATGGTGATACATGTTGAATTATATCCTTTTGTGAAGGTATATAAGAGGTCTGAGATTGGAGAGAATACTTATGAAAAAATTGAACCACATGAAGCTGATCGTTTTCGGTCTCATAATCATCTTGTGGATCTAGTTGTTCCTGTTAAAACACTTGAATCACCTCATATCGGTCATGCCTTTGGTCTTCCACCAAGCTCTTGAGATGCACTATTTTTATTTCCACACTCTCCTAAGGATTTCTCATGGGTAAAGGACTTACTTGACAGAATAATCTAGGGCACAATGCATATACAAGAAGTGACTCCTAACTTCTGAGGCCATCTCAAAGTACATAAAGAATAAGAGGGGCAAGAGAGCATATACAAATTCTCTGTTTCTACACCGAGAATTCCGTATCTCAATATGTGGAGGTGGCACATCCGAGAGGTAAATAAGCTCATGGTAGAAATGCAATCCAATGATTATGGACTGATGAAGGTATCTCTTGGGTCAAGCTACCCATGAAAGTGATGCTCATGTATTCAAGGAGTCTTCAACTCAGATCCTTGCATAGAATGGGGAATACAAGGAAGACCATTGACCAATTAGAGGAGCATATGAAGACATTGTCTTCATACATACTATTATTTCTTGAACCAGGTTCACCATCATTGTCTTCGAATGAGACTAGTCTCTCCTAATTTGTAGCTTCGATTCCTAAAAAATCAATAAGAGCTAAGACATTCATCATGTAGGGAAAATCTAATGATAAATGGGTAAACATGATTGTTGAAAATGGGTAAGACCTTGTTTTACTTGAGGCACTCTTATTGTTCTGAATATGTCTCAGCTAATATGTCAAGGATAAGGGATACTAGTGAAGGAGTTTGAGAAAGAAAGGTCCATTTTGGACAGTCTTCATCCTCTTGGTCTCGGAGATGAGCTATTTGGACTCTTCCTTCTTAGTAAATCATAAATGTATTTTCATCTATTGCTGGAGAATTTATCCTACCTTTTTTCATGCGTACAATGATTACAAGGTGTGATGTGTTAAATGAGGGAACTTTCCAAGCTCGAGTCCTATGAAAAACATGTATCTAGGATCTCAGATAAGATTATCAAAGGTGTGCAGGATTTGGGAGCACCTACACTCAATGAGAACACATTCGCATCAAAAGGAATCTTTACTTCCTTTCAATAGGTGGTCTAGATAGCCACAGGAGAGCCCTCTTCATTCAACGAGAATACTTTGGAACCTCTCTCACATAGATTAGATGCTCTATTTCCAATCTTGTAAAATACCATGAGAATTTGTTAACATAGTACATAAGGCTTGGTAGCATTCCTTATACTTGGCTCAGTACATTGGATCATGTGTGCATCCCGCATTCAGAGAAGGTAGAAGTGGTAGTGGCTCAATTCAGCAATGAGGTCAAGGGCACAAAGCTAATCATCCAAGATCTTCCATGGGAGCCTACAAGAGTTTATTATTCATGAGAGAAGACTTCTCTATCAAATTATTAGTCAACTCCTTTCTTCCTCTCATTTCTCTCTTCCCTCTTTCTAATTCCCTCTATTGTAATGAAATCATTGTAATTTTTCTTATTCACTTAAGTGACTTCCTCATGTGTTGCATTGTAAAAGTCCCTTTTGATTTATAAAAAGGGGACTTATTTTCTCACTTCCTAGGAAGATGGAAAGTCACAAGTGCAATAAGAAC
The DNA here is from genome assembly GCA_019776745.2 of Taxus chinensis. Lineage (NCBI taxonomy): Eukaryota > Viridiplantae > Streptophyta > Pinopsida > Cupressales > Taxaceae > Taxus > Taxus chinensis. The sequence goes on along the minus strand of CM034152.1, from coordinate 198,503,292 downwards.
ATTGAAAGGTCATGTGGGGCGGCTAGATGAAGAAGACAATTCACAATGCTATAATTGGAATGGCTTCTCCGTTCCAAAGGATATGAAAGTTTACTTTTTTGTATCAATTATGGATTGTTACATGGTTGTTGAGATTTTTATCACCAACACACAATAAATAAAAGCTACATTTCTTCCATTTCCCTTTCTCATATTTTCCTCTATTCTCTTTCTTTTTTGCACTTTACAAGCATAGTAATCTTAAATAACCAAGAAGGAACTTTGCATCCTTGATTGATGAATCTAAAGAATTGTGTGTCTTTAGTTTGTTAGTCTTACTAATGGCTTACATTGTTTAGCTTTCCTCTAATTAATGTTGAACTACTCCAGTTATTATGTGTGAACATTTGCTATTTCCTACTCACAAAAATAACCTTCCCTTTCCTAATTTCTCTCATTTACCCTCATCTACTGACAAATTCCTCCCTTGTACCCTGTACAAGCACTTTGCCACAGGTTAAATGAAGTGTTCCTATGTGTGATCCATCGACCTATTTGGCCACCCCACATATATTTATATAGAATTAGGATAGTTTACATTCAATAATGGGAACCTCTCCATACACAAGAAGGAGGGGCTTATCCCCGTGACCATTGGTGGAAACCCATAATTTGTAACACAACAAAGTATTTCACCAATAGTGCCCTTGATTTTTTATTCAAATACCTAATCTTTATTTCATGCATAGCTCCTTAAGTGAGGTTTAGAGGAATAGGTAAAATGATACATGGGGAGATAGGATACGTCATTTAATTTCATTGCATCTCATAGTTGAAATGGAATATCTTTATACTCCACTAATTTTCTTAAGCCAAATCTAAATATTATGATTCCTTCACTCCTTGATGTCAAGAAATCCTACTCTTTAAAATCTAATTAGCATGTCTTGATTATAGTAAAGAACTTGTTTTCACATGGTGGTACCCATTTTCCCTCCCTTTTACATATTATCCCCATGTTATACAAGCTATATTCTAATCATTTCCCTTTTTATTTTCTTCATTTTCTCCGTGTTTTTTTGTTCATACTAATATCATGATAGTCATTAGTGTATAAGGTCATTCTCTTATCTTTTGTATCTCTTTAATTTAAGGATGTTCTTTCTCCATCATCACTATATTCTATCTTGAATTTATCTTAATCACCTTAAGGATTTTGAGTGTTGCATTTTGGTGATTTATTTCCCTTCTAACACCTTATTGAAATCATTTTAGGTTCCCTTAGATCTAATATAGTATTCATTTATCATATTATTCAGACTTCACCTAAACCACTATATCAACATTTTATACCTTATTACCTCTAGGCCTACTAGATTTGTTGATTAGTTTCCATATTAACACCTTATTATCTCCTACACACTACCTATTCCTATCCTAACATCCTCCTATGAGATTTGTTCCCATATTTTATATATACATGTATGTCAAAGTATGAGTTACCATACAAAGTATTAGAGATATAAAAAAATCAAGCTCAAACTGTGATGCAAATAAATATGGGCGTATGTCACAATTTTATGTATTAGGGGAAATCATGAGGTTTTTTCCATGAATAAAGTAGATAAACTATTCAATATAAATCTACACAATTATAAAAAAAAATCTAGACCATCTTATATCACACAATGGTAACATGCAATGATATTTGGTTGGGGAACATGTATACACCTTATTTTTCAATCTTACTAAATTTTGTTTTTGTAAGCACCATTGGCATATTAATCCACTCTAAATTATGTCTCATGAGGCATTATCAAGAGTGGGGAACATAACAAAAGGTAGTTCTAGTTAGAAGTATCTATTGATTAACCTAGTATTTTAGTATAATTATTTAGCATTTTATTGATAATTCTATGGATAATAATGCACCTTTGAGAGTGTTTTTATAACTAGATGTTTCTCTTAGGTATATGTTGAGTTAGCACCATCAAGTTTACAGTTTTCTAGTTTGATCTGATTATTTGTCTAGTTTAATTAACTAGTTAGTTCGAATCACATCCTTCTGTTATGGAGATTGATATCTACTGATCAAGGGTTGTAACTTATTGTAACTAAGTTTCTCAATGCCTATATGAATTGAATCTTCATTTCATTAATTCAATGATAAGTTTTAAGTTGATTTCTAGTTTTTTTCATTTAGAATTAGAATTAGAATGCAAGTATTTGATAAGAAGAGAGACACAAAAGGAGAGAGGTATAATATGTTGTTTTTGAAAATATATAAAAATTAATTAATTGGATGTGGAGGAGGATCACCAAGAAATCCCCACTCTAAAGACTTCATTTTCAGATATTATTCATTTTTATAGGTGCATCTCTAAGTTTGGACGTTTGATAGGTTCATGGTCTAGTTCTGGTATTACAAAAAAAAGGCCTTGATAGGAATTTTAGAGATCTACCCATGTAGAATCTCCCTTTAGCTAGATTACCTTAGGTTCTTGAGCTCCTATAGAAATCCCTAAGCTCATATTTTCATCACACCATTGCCTAGCTTAACTTACAAATCTAATATTTCCACCAAGCCCCTTGTAGAACTCAACACATTTGATCTTGGATTTGTTCCTATCAAGATCTCCCATGAGATCACATCTCCTAAAATTCCATGAGTAAGGATCCGCTCTACATAAATATTCAAGAAATCCCATAAGCTAAACCTTACCATTATCAAGCTCCTCTGGTGTATATCATGACTCAACTCCTTTATGAACTATATACTTTACTCAGTTGATAATTTTTTGGATCATATTGAATCACATCCATTAACTCAGATTTGTATTGATCCACCAAACCAAGTCACATCAAAGGTTGATTCCTACAATGTAAACCTTGCATTTAGAAAGATTTTTTTGCCTCAGTATAAACACAACCACTCCATAAATGATCTAACCTCACACAATGGCATTGTTCTCATGATATATTTGTAGACTTATCTATGTCATAACCAAGCTCTTACATGCACTCAAGTATGAGACCTTAAATAAGTGGCACCATATCACCTATGAGTATCCTAGAACTCATTTTAATGCAATGGTTATGTAAACACAAAAGATAGTGGATCTAGCACACCATACCCTACACATTATAATTGACTGTAAAATATTTTGTAAATCCACAAAGCCACGCGTAAGCCAAAACATACCTAGCCAGTCAAAGAACAACCAATGGAATCCTAAAATAGCTTGATTTCTATGCTAATAATGGGGTAAGTTTTTTAAAAAAGAAACCTTTAAACTTTGTTTCATAAATTAAACTAATTCCCCTCTCTCAATGTATTTTATTACCCTTAAGTGGCAAGTTTAGACCATATTTGCAAAAAAAAATCATATTTCAAACCTCGTCTTAGCATTTTATTTTACATGTGAATCATGCTTCAAAACAAAATTAAAACCCCTTGATATGTTTCTAATATTACACAAATAGGGAAAATCCTAAGAATTTTATTAATATGCATAATCAAATATTACAATACACATGAGATGGAAACAATTCTTATAGGAATTGTACTTCCTTATTAGATCCACTTAAGGTGAATGAAATATTTCCTAGATAGTGGTAGTTATGCAAAAATAACATATTTACCCTAATAACCTCTACATGTATACCTACAGAAACAATATCCCAACAAGAATTACCCCTAAAAGTATAGGGATAAATTATTATCACAAGACAACTAAAAGGTAACTAAACTAAATTAATTAAAAAATTATAATTTAGTATTCACTCATAGTGGTGAATTAAGCCTAGTTGAATCTAACATTACCCCTTTAATTAAACATGCTCTAAAGTTAATAGGAGAGTAAAACTATGACTGCCTCAAATTTGGGATGTGTTATAGACTTTATGAAGATATCTGCATGTTAATGTTCTGTTAGAAAATATTGAATTTGTATGTTGTTGTTCTGAACATGTTCACAAATGAAATGTATTTTCACCTCAATATGTTTGGTTCGCTCATGAAAAACTATATTTTGAATAAGTTTCACTAATCCTTCATTATCAACATGTAGGATATTTGGATGTATATGTGGTATTTTGAATCCTTCAAGTATATGTCAGAGTCATGTTGATTCACAGATAGCTCTACGTTCTACATGATATTCTCATTTTATGGAGTACCTTGAAGCATAAGTCTTCTTCTTAATCCCCCATGATACCATTCTATATCCCAAAAAGAATAAAAATATTAAAGTGGATTTCATGTCATCTATGTTCCCTGTGTGATCTAAATTTGAATATCATGTCACGAATAATTTATCAATATTCTTGTATTTTAGGTCGTAATCTATAGTTCCATTGATGTACCTAAATATCTACTTTGTTACTTTCCAATGACAAACCCTGGGTTCTTGCATGAATCGATAAATATAGTTGACTATATAGCTAATATTTGGCCTAGTATATGTCAAATACATGAGACTCCCAATCAATTATTGATAGATAGTTACATTTACTTACGGAGATGGATCTATTCGAGACAATTGAAATCTTGTCTCCATAGGTGTAGTCATTAGTTTGTTATTCATCATATGAAATTTCTTGAGTGTTGTCTTGGTGTAATTCAATTATGATACAAATATATGATTCTCTCATTTCCAAACTTCAAATCTAACTAAATAATGTAGAATCTTGTGATCGGTCCATTGTCATGCTAAATGTTTATCATGCAAAATTTAAAATTTTGGTCATGAAAACCAAACCCATGATTGAAATTATATTTCTCGGTCAATGTCAACCTTTCCTTTGGCCAGAATTTCAACTATGTCACCCTCATTATGGTCGAGAGGAATTTGATAACATGATTTCCAAGTGTGTTTCATGTGTAAATAAGCTTACCTATTTTGGTTCTTGAAGCTATTGAGATATATGAAAAAACAATGCTCCTAAAGGCTTCAAAGGGGCTATTTTTGGTCTGTTTCTCATTGGTGAACATCCTCTTGAAGCTTACAGGGAAAATTAAAATCATTTGGGAGTTGTATGGGAGATAAATTAAGTTTTCCAAGGCAGTTTAGTGATATTTCATGGAGATAATTGAGGTCAGGAACAAGTTGAGCAAAACCAAGTCATTTTGGGAAAGGCACAAGGAAATGCATGTTCCAAAGAAGCTAGTAACCTTGTGAATTTTTGGGAGCTCATATCCTAGGAATTGGAAATATTACAAATCCTATTTCATGGTGTAATAATCAAGGAATAATTCTAGGATTATGAAATGCGGAAAACTATCCACCAGTGCAACACAGGGGTCTTTTTATAAGGTGGAACTTTCCTGAAGGGTTTCAAAAACATAGGGAAGATTTAGGAACCTAAATAAATGTCAAATTTGATTACATTAGACACTCCTCATGTTTCATATGTTAGATTGTTTCATACTCTTTTTGGACTCCGGTGGCAATCAGCTTATTGGCGCATGCACAAGGGCTAAAGTGGAAAATGGACTAAAAGGGAATATTTAAAGATGAATCAAGTCTTGAAATTTGTGGGAATGGATTTGGTGGGTTATTTTTAGTAAAAATAATATAATTTTGTCCCTCTTGACTCCATGTCTTACTCCCGAGCCCGAAATTTAACTCATACTATTTTCATGTTGAAATTGATGACATCAGCATTCCAAGAACCTTGGGCGGGGATTTATAGGCATGATGTCCCTTTTTCCTAATGTGTAAGGGGACATGGGAGACACTAAAATGTGTTCTCCTTATGGAGGAGTTGGTTTCGTCACTTAAGTGATAACATAAAGTGCTAGGAACATGCCATAAACTCACCAAAACTCACTCTTGACCACTTTTCATGACACAAGCACCCCTTGGCAGCCATTTTGAGGTATGATGTCCCCATTTAAAAAAATTCCAACACCCAAGGGGACATGGGGGACACAAAAAAAATTCCCTTATACTTAGCTCATTTTTGGCACTTAAAACCACAACCTAGAGTGCTATGAAGTTATTTTCAACTCACAGATCTTGGCCCCATCCTCATGAATCAGTCACTCATGGTGCATTTTTGAGGGGGTGATGTCCTTTTTAACCCTATTTTATAGGGTATAACCACACCTCCAACCTCCACCATACCTGGGTTATCTTGATTGGGTTTAACATGGGTTAAAATGTGCAAATGAGAGGGAAATCAAGTTTGAAAGGGTGAAAGCCATTCAAATACAACACTTAACCAATTTTAAAGCTTATTCATATTATTTACTCTCGTAAATTCATGTTGGTATGTTGTTATGTTTACAAAAAAAATTAAACACCCTTCATGCTCTAAAATCTCTTTTTTCTCATATCTTCCAAGCCACATGCGCGATTGTCATGAAACTTTGACAACTTCTTCCTCTCCAAAACACCTTTAAGAAGAGTATAAAATTGTTTACATTGATTCTCTGATATATTTTCTACATCCATCTGAAATTTTCAGCCAAAAAAACTTGCCTTTTCAAATCTACACAAACTCGGCAATTGAAAATGAAGCAAAACATCCAGGTGAAAAATAGAAAAATTTGAAACTGATTTCATCCCAATCCAAAACCTGAAAGGCACATTTATAAATATAGTAAGTCACTACCATGATGACATTCTAGAAATAGTATTTCTATGAAACCAGTGGTTTTTAGAAACATTGTTCTCTCTCTCAAATCCAAAATAGGAAAAAGGTGACAATTGTGAAAGTTGCTAAAACTAAACATCCAATTGTGACTTACTAAATTTAGTAAGTTCTCAAATAGTGCTCAAAACTTTCACACTCCTCCATCTCCCTCCCGTGTCACCATCTCTTTTCACCATGAAGATAAAATTCTCATGATTTGATCCAATTTCTAGTTTATTCACTGAATACCCCAATGTAGGAGATAGTGATGTCGCTCACGTGGACCTGGAAAACCTCAAGTAATGAATGTTGAAGGAACATTGAGAACCTGTAGAGGAGAATATTTTCTCAAGTGGTCTATTTTGGGCATGTGCTCATCCATTGTTAGTTCAAATCATGAAGCTAATTCTATCTTGTGCCCAACACTATGACCCTGACTTAAGAATGGATATCGCTAATGAAAACTCAATTCTAGCAGTTCTCACTCCAAAAGGAATTTAACAATGCTTAAAAATTCCCACTTACAATAATATGGTTATCATCACTCGATAATTTTCCTCTCGGAATGGTGATGAAAAAATTCATACTTTTAGGGAGTGATAGTGGGTTCATGGCTCTAAAAAGTAAAAAACCCTCTCGGATGCCTAAATCAGTGTCTCGAAGTGAATTTCATGAGGCCTACGGTAATACAGTGGTCCTAATAAATAGGGAAACGATAGAAGAAATCATGAATTACTTCCATGATTGGATGGCCCAATTCATTCTATTGGTTACAAAACATAATCAGATGATTGACTGGGAGAAAACCATAAGTAACAACATTCATAGGCAGTTAGTGTAGTTTCCTACCTCCAAGAAGTTGTCAATGACCTCATATCTGGTGTATGATCTCACATATATAAGACCATTCTAAGGTCTCTTTAGTGCCCCAAATGTGCCACATAAGTCTCTCACATTCAAGAAGTATCCTCAGCTCACATTCTGGGAGATTAGCTCTCATTTCTCAAGGGTGAACGATGCATTCACCATGTTTTTCATAAGGCTCCTTGAAGGAAATCCTGAGTAGAAAATATCATCACAGAAAATTAAGTTAATTGAGAAGTATGAAAGTCACTTCATTCAATTTCCCATCTTCACTTATCTCAGGGTTAGAGGTTTTGATCTCACCCCTCTCCGATTACCAAAATAATTGAGTGACAAGATCATCATGATTGAGTTGTGTCGGTAATTTTCCTATGTTCACACCAAGTGCAAGAATGCAAAGAGGAAGGGTGTTTCGTTCTTTATTTCATTAGGAATATATTAATACAAGAGTGTGATTGATTTTACAAACATTGAATCTTCCCTCACAACCTTAAATTGGTATTATTTTTTGGTTAGGTGCAACTACGACCCCATGAAGGATCATGAGTCCTTCCTCTTATCAAGATTGACTCACATTTCACAAATTGAGGACTATTGGGCCAATTATGAGGATGCTTTTAACGTCAAAATATGGGACTAAATGAGGATGGTGTGAATCAGATGAGATATTTCAAACTTGAATTTTTTTTAGGGAGGATGATGGATCTAACCTATTTGACCCTGAGTATCAGACAATGTTGTCATCTTCTCTTCCTCCCACTCCATGGAATATTCGGGAGCCTGATGACATCAAGGAGAGGACCATGCAGTAATCAAGAGGTAAAAATAATGGTTCAAATAGAGGAATTTTATCATTGAGAGTGGAGACACGTTGGCTTCTTCCAAGAAAGTTTCCCTCACTTCTTCTCACAAAGTACCTAATGGGGCCATCGGGTCCTCTTATTCAAAAATATCATCCAAGATAAAAATTGTGGAAGTAGAGTGCACCGATGTTTCCCCCCTTGTGGAGATTCACAAGAAATAAAAGGTCAGATAAATTCATTTGGTGCAGTTTGAACCAAGAGAGATTAACCCCTCTCAATTTCCTAATCATCCTAAGAATCCAAGTGTCTCCCCAGAGGCAGTGGATTCATTTCATCTTGATCATGTTTTGGTTCCATATCAAGCACTTAAGATGCCTAATTTCTTTTCAATGCCTTTTGAGCCTTTTCCATGAGTACATGAGTTTCTTGGAGGATAATCAAGAACGGTGCAAGAAACAACAACACCTAACTTTAAGGCCATCTCAAAGTACATCAAAACCAATCGGACCAACAAATCTCAATCAACATCTCATTTATTCACTGAGGCTTCTGGATCTTAGTATGTGGAAGTTGCACATCCTACAGTGAATAAACATATGGAAGAGATGACACCTAATTGACCGTGTTGAAAAAAATTTCCTTAGGGTAGGCTACACATAAGGGAGATGTGCATTTGTTCAAAGATTATGAATCCTGATTACTTGTGAGAAATGAGAAAAATAAGAAGACTATGGAACAACTTAAGGATCATGTCAAAACCTTGATTGCTTATGTGCAATCATTCCTATATCCAAATACATCATCTCTCCCTCTTACAGAAGAAATATCGCATATCATTTGTTTTGATCCTATATGATCAAGAGAGCATAAGGGTACACCATGCAAGGAAGAGCTAATGAAATATGGGTGGAGAAGATCATTGAAAAAGGAAAGGTTTTGTTTTTTGAGGTTCTCTCTTTGCTCAATGTTGTTTCAGCCACTATTTCAATTATCAAAGTGACTGAGGGGGAGATTGAGAAAGAAAAATCCCTTTAGGAAAGCATTCTCCCAATGGTACCTAAGATGATTTTTCTTAACTCCTATTCCTTGGTGAACCAGAATGTATTTACATCCATCTCTGAGAATTTGTCTCCTGTGTGGTCACGCATGATGAGTGTTAGGTGTGATTTAATGGGTGATTCCATTTTAGAGATTGAGTCCATAAAGTAGCATGCATCATAAATATTAGAGAATTTTATCAAAATATTGCAAGAGATCGGATCATCCTCACTCAATGAAAATTCATATTTGGAAAAAATATTGAATTCCTTTCAAGAACTGGATCAGAAAGATGTCAGAGATCTCTTATCCTTTAATGAGGATACCTTAGAATCTCTTGTGGAAATTAGAGGTTTTGTCTCTAATACCACAAGATATCACAACATTTGGTTCACACTATTTAGAACACTTAGTGGCATTCCAAAGACCTGGTTTATTGTTTTGGAATAAGTGCACATTCTACAGTCTAAGAAAGTTGCCTTTGTAGCAATACAGTTCAACAAGGAGTTCAACGGCAATGAATTAATTCCTAGAGAATTTCCACAGGGTATCGTGGGAACTAGATATTATTTATTTGGGGCTTCTTCTTCCTTAACATGGTCATCTCTCTTCTTTTCTCTCTCTCTATGTTATATTTCTCAATTGGGAAATGTATTGTTTGGATTTTTCATCTTATTCACTTAAGTGACCGTTCTAATACTTCATTTTAAATTTTCCCTTTTCATTAATAAGAAAGGGGATTATTTTTCATTCCTAGAGGAATATGAAAGGTCACAAGTGGTGGTAATATGAAGGGTCATGTGAGGGGTAGATGAAGAGACATTGTAAAGCTATAAATTGGAATGGCTTCTCCATTCCAAAGGGTTAGATTTTCTTGGTGGATACCTTCCATTGTCTTACTACAACTAGGAAACTACAATTATTGTATATTCTTGTCTTATGTTTTCCTTTGCATCTCAAATTTACTCCATGATCATGGTTACTTGTGTAATATTATGCAAATAAACTTTAATTTACTTGTGTTTTGTTCCTTGTTCCTTGACATGGTGTCTTCTCATTGATAACTTGGAAATATTCTGGTTTTATGTAAATAAACTTAGCTTGTTATTTATTGAGTAAAACCCCCTTCTCACTTTCTCCCCTCTCTCCATGCATGCACCTTTCCTCCGCCTCCTTTTTTCACATGGGTCTAGTGGAGTATTCCTATGTGATCCCCGGTCAAAAGTCCACCCGCAATGGTTAGATTAGTGTATATATTTCTTATTTTCAATAAATGGGGCTTCCCCATTCCTAAGCAAAGGGACCTAGTCCTTAAGCATTGGTGAAAACCCCTAATTTTCCCTTGTGAAAAATGATTTCTCCAATATGTTCATGTCGAATGATCACGTTAGATCTTTCATTGTTGATTCAATCATCCTCACTGAACTTCTAGTGATAACTAGATCATCGACATATATTGTAACAATCATTATCTCCCCCTTGGTTTTTGAGATAGAGATTATGATTGTATGGAATCTTGTTGAATCGATGGTGTATGATATGTTCATATATTTTGACGTACCATACCCTAGGATCTTGTTTGAGATTGTACAATGATTTTATAATTTTACATACCTTTTCCTCTTTACCTGGTATGACAAAACCTTCTGGTTGATTCATGTAAATTTCTTCCTATGAGTACCCATTAATAAAGGCACTTTTCACATCCATTTGGTGAATTTTCCAACCAAATTTCACAACTAGAGAAAACATTATCCTAAAAGTTTATATCTTAGCTATGTGAGAAATATCATCTTCATAATCAATGCCTTATTTCTAAGCATATCCCTTAACTACCAACCTAGCCTTGTTTTTTATGAATTATTCCATCTGATTTGTAATTTGCTTCAAATTTCCATCTGCATCTAATCGGCTTCTTCCCTAGTGGAATATTTGTAAGCTACCATGTGTTATTCTTCATGAGTGAGTTGTATTTTGCATCCATAACATCTTTCCAATGTCTAGGATCTATGGCTTCTGAAACTATGGACAATTCATTAGATTCAACAATTCTACTCATTAAGGTCAAATTGATCCCATTTCAAACCATATTGCATCCTTGGCACCATCCAATTTTTCACCTCGTATCATACTCGTATACTACTTAGGCATATGTTGAGTGGTTCCTGTGGGTGGTGGTTCTTCACCAATTTCTCCATCATCACCATCCTCTTCATAGTGATTACCATCTTTTGTTTTCACAATAGGTTTGATATGATCATTATGTGAGTGTATGGAATGAGCATTAGTTGATAAATCAACATCCATGCTAGTGTAGACCCTTATATTTTTTGGATCCATTAGTTTAAAACCAAGTGCATCATCACTATATCCTAAGAAGATATATATTTTTGATTCCATATCAAGTTTAGTTCTAATTTTCTTAGGAATGTGCTTATTAGATTTACATCCCAAAACACTAAGGTGTGCAATCAATGGATTTCACCCTAACCATGCTTCATGTGGTGTTACTCCATGAAGAGATATAGTGGGAAATCTAGTTTAGTAGATAAACTGCCATTTTAGTTGCTTTGACCCACTATGTTTTTGTTAAGTTCACATCATCAATCATGAAAGGAACGATAAGAAGATTGTTCCAAGTCATGATCTTAGATGATAATAGCACACCACATTAGATTTGTAAAGCAGAAGAGTTAAAATACCATACATGGAAATACATCATAATCCATAATGCTCAATACATTACAATACAATGACTTGAATTACTCAATAAGAAAGATGTACATATAGGAGGGAAGTGCAACTACTACCTAAATCAGTGGTGAAGAACTCCCACTAACTGATACTAGTAGTTAAGTTAACTCCAAAAGACTAGTAAGCTAACTCCACATAACTCTGAAGCTAACTCAACACAACTAGTACACCTAAACAAGCTAACCCAACAAGTGTAGGGCTAACACAAGTGTAAGAATTATCCTAATAAATTAATAAAAGGATAAATAATAATCTACACTAACACCCTCCTGCAAGCATAGCTTAGGTGGGCAAAAAAGAAGGTGGGTCCCGAAAACAAGGCCTGATGAGGTACCCACTTACACTAATTGGAAAAATTGGACTCCGCAAAGTACCCAAAATTAGTAATAACAAAGTTGAGAGTCCAAAATCTTGCTGCAAGATATCCTCATAAGCTCAGCTCTAAAAAATCGTACAATGTTGAAGAAGAATGGTGCGCATTGTGCTTTGAATCCATTGCTCTATCATAGAACTCAAAAATAACTGACACTGGGATTCACCAGAATAGCTCCATGCAAGGAGACTATTAATGGAGTGATGTTGAAAATGTAAAAAAACACCAAACATAATTTGATCAACTACTACAAATAAGTGTGCCACGATCCAAGAATAACCAAGGAAACAAGGCACGGACATGAGATCTAAATAAATAGGAGTGCCACGATCCAAGAAAATATAAGGTAACAAGGCAAGGACACAAAATTCGAAGAAGCAAGATCAACTGCTACAAATGGGTTTGTTACGATCCAAGAACAATAACCAAGGCAACAAGGCAAGGACACGAGATCCAAATAAATATGAGTGTCACGATCCAAGAAAATATAAGGTAAAAAGAAAGGACATGAAACCCAAATAATCAATATCAAGACCACACCCTCTCATACTGTTGAATGAGTAGAGTGATACCACAGATTTGTATGAGTTGCCAAAATCAACTACTTGAACACTGAAAAACTAACATTGGGCTTCACCAGAATAGCTCCCCCACAAGAGAGACTGTCAACATGCCAAAAAATTGTCGAAAATACAGATCCAAAGTATCCCAACAAATAAGAGATATATAAATGTATACACACAGAGATACAAGAATGCAACACCCAAAATCTTAGGACGTCGCGCTCAACTGAAATTACGTCTACAAGTGATTACAACACCCTCCCAAATTTGGAATTTTATAATTAAGTGCATGTAAATATTACAATGAGTAATAGTACATTTTATATTTGAAATATGTGTATGAAAATATCACTAATGTGTAGATCTTGAAAAAATACACAATTTCAAAAAAAAATACCTTGATCCAAGCTACGGATCAAAAGTTATGAGCTCTAGAAGGTTTTGCTATTAAAACAATATTTTAATGCTGATTTTTTTAAAAGGTGCACGTGACACCCAAATGTCCAAAGGGTAAAAGAGTGCATCCACATGATACAGGCTTACAACCAAAGGATAAAATCATGCGCCCAAAACCTAAATGGCCAAAGGGTAAATCATTACATTCACAGGGTACACATCAATATCCAATGGATAAAATAATGCACCTAGAGGGTATAGATCTGCGTCCAGTGGATAAAAGACTGCATCCAAAACAAAAATATGCATAGGGTAAAAGAATGCATGTGGAAGGTACATGCTTATATCCAATGGATAAAAGAATGCACCTAGATGGTACAAATTTGCGTACAGTGGATAAAATACTGCATCTAAAATAGAAAAATATACATAGGGTAAAAGAATGCATCTGGAAGGTACACGCATATATCCAATGGATAAAAGAATGCACCTTGAGGGTACAGATCTACGTCCAGTGGATAAAAGACTACATCCAAAACAAAAATATCCAAAGGGTAAAAGAATGCATTTGGAAGGTACACACTTATATCCAATGGATAAAAGAATGCACCAAAAAAGTACAATTGTTAATACAAACTTTGACTGCAAATATCTCTTTTTCTAGTGCATGTATCAAAAAATAGAGAGATACCCAGAAAGTTTCTTGAAAAAACCAAAAAGTAGGTATAATTTTTTAGTCAAAAAATATGTTTGTACATAATTATACGTATTTTTTGAGAAATGTGCCAAAAAACCCTTTAAATGCCCATATTTGACTGTCTCAAAATATGGTCGAGTTTATAGTCAATTCTAGGGTTTTGGAACCTTCCAAATCCAATGGCGCACTCTGTCTTACATAAAAATGCATATTGCAGAAAATTGCTAACAATTTCTGAATACATGAAAATAATAAACTCTTGCTTGTAAAGAAAAACTTACAAATGGATGTCTACATCATCTATAGCTCTGATACCATGAAAGGAATGATAAGAAGATTGTTCCAAGCCGTGATCTTAGATGATAATAGCACACCATGTTAGATTTGTAAAGCAGAAGAGTTAAAATTCTATATATGGAAATCCATCATAATCCATAATGCTCAATACATTACAATACATTGACTTGAGTTAAAAGGGGCTTATCTTTCCCAAAAAGTGTTGAACTCGTTGCTCGTGTATTCTCCCCCTTGACCTAAAAAGAGTGTTTTTATATTTTGACCAGGCTCAGTTTCAACAAGGGCTTTGAACTTTTTAAAAGTGTCTAAGGCTTGGTCTTTGGTGTGAAGATAATATATCCATATTTTTCTTGAAAAATCATCAACAAAGAGAATGAGGTATCAAAAACCCAGAATGGATAGATCTCATTGGTCTGCACAGGTCAGTGTGCACTAGATCAAGTTTTCCTCTAACTTAAAATGCAATATGTTTAAAAGTTGTTCAATGTTGTTTACCTACCAAACAATATTGACACTTATTTGTACCCCTTTTAAGAGGTGGAAAATACCTCACCATGTCGTATCAACAGAGTGTGTTGATATCCAAAACTAACATGTCCAAGTATTTTGTGCCATAGTTGTGTTGAGGATGTGTCCTTAGCCACACGAGATTTATCGTCTCACTGAACAAAATCCAAATGAAACATTATACCCATATTTAAATTTTTTTCAATAATTTTGGAGCTTCGTGACTTATCTCTTATCAATCACATCTTTTTACCACCTTTACTCAAATTCCATTTAAATATTGTGGTCTAGTAATTGACTTACAGATAATTGATTTTTTGTTAAACCAAGGTCATATAAAACATATGTAATTATACAAGTATGTTGTCCAATTGGTAGTGAAATGGAACTTATCCCTTGAACTATGTATGATGTATCATCACCCAAATAAACATGGTTTTTCATGGGTGTGTCACTCAATGTAAATAACCAATATTTGCATCATGTCATGTGGTGGGTTGTACCTGAATCAACATACCAGATTGTATTTGTAGAATTTGACTCTTCATTTGATTGTGCACTATACAATAAGTTTTCATCATCATATTGATCTTCTTATTTGGCAATGTTTCCTTGTCGAGATGATTTCTTCTTCCAATTTCCCTTATTGTGTACCTATTTATTTATTTTTTGGCCTTATTTAGATTGTTGGTTGTCAATTTTTTCCACTAGACGATCCTTTTTCGAACATGTTAGACCAACAATCCTTTAACTCATGTCCTTTAAGACCACAAATATGACATTTTTGTTGGGCCTTTTAGCTTTTTTGATTGTTACCTTGCTTGAAATCATGTTTAAGAGACTTGGCCTATTTTTTTTCCTTTTTGAATAAAAGTGCGTGCGTGTGCTTCAATTTTTGTACTTGTGTGAATGGATTCTTCTTGTTATACCATATTCACCAATTGTTCAAAATTTATTGTTTGACCAACTATGTTCAACGTGGTAAGCAAAATTTTGTATGATGAAGGCATATCTTTCAAAATAATTAGCACAAGTGATTTGTCACTTACTTCTTCTTCTAAAGCTTAAAGTGATGCTTGAAAAGTTACAACATGTCTTAGAAAAGTCTCAACTTTTTCAGTTGGTTGCATTTTTAGATTTAATAAAATACTATGGAGAAGAAGTAGTGTGTTTCTATTGTTTACTCATACATAGTTTTTAATTCATCCCATGCTTATTTTGTTGTTGTGGCTTCAAGAATACAAGGTTAAACATCATCAGAAGCACCAAACAAAATTATTAACTTTGCTTTTTGATTTACCCAATCAAATGTTTGTTGTGCAACATTGTTTCTAGATCGTGTGAGTGTACCAGTTACAACTGACCAAATATATTCAAATTCTAATTATGCACGAATTTTCATTTTCCATACAATATAATTATTTGTTCAAAGTAGTTCTGAATCAGGTAGAAAAACTTAGGTGCCATGTTTGCATCCCTTTAAAAACTAGAAAAAGAGAGAAGAGGAGAAAATTTTAAACACTTCCCCCCTCAAATTAGTACACCCCCCAAAATGATATTTTATTAATTTATGGGCTTGTTTTTTGGCCATGTTACAATAAATTCATGTTATGGCCAATTTACAAAATTACAAAAAATTAGCACTACCTATTAATATTAGAAATTTTCCATTTTGCTGAAAAAATAGCTCCCTTATTTCCTTGGAAAAATTAAATTTTTCGCAATTTTTGTTTTGTTTTGGGCTATATGGCCTCTTTTTTGCTTACAAAGTGTTCTTGAAACTAAAATACGATAAATAGAAACAAAAAATGAATAGGGATCTTTGGCCTCCTTTCTTGTTTAAAATTTCTCAATTTTCAAAAATATTAGCATTTTATTTAATATAAAAAAGACACTCCTATCAGGGATTTCTCCGCTAATGGAGTTATAGGGATACTAAATGGTTTAGAGGGTCTTAAAATAGCCTGGTTGTTAATTATTTAGGATGAATCCAAGTAAAAAAAATTGTTGTTGGTACCAAGTCCCAATAGGGATCTTTGGCCTCCTTTTTTGTTTACGATTTCTTGATTTTCCAAAATATTAGCATTTTATTTAATATAAAAATAACACCCCTATTAGGGATTTCTCCTCTAATGGAGTTATAGGGATACTAAATGGTTTAGAGAGTCTTAAAATATCCTGGTTGTCAATTATTTAGCATGAATCCAAGTAAATTTCTTTGTTTTTTTATGAAAAAGATCTTATATTATATTAATTCAATATGATAAAAGATAAATTTCAAAAAAAAAGTGGGTGGTATGAGAGCACACCTCAAAACCACAAACAAATCTAGGTCAATCCTAAAAGGATGAAGGACAAACTTAGGTTGATCCTAGGAGAGAACACAAACTAAGCATCACCTAGAAGCAATCAAAATACAAAGTCATGCAGTAGCAGCAAACATGCCCGAAGCGGGCAAATCATGATCATCTGGCCAACCCGAGCCAGGTAAATCCTTGCCACCATCCAAGAGCTCCCAGTCAACAGTAAATTCTTCCTCTAGATCTGCCCCCCCACAAGTAGGAATTGTGAGGTTAAGGAGAGGGAATTTTTCAAACGATGGTGGTGGTAGGGGTGGATTTCATCCATCAGCAGTATGAGGTGGCGTAGCGGTGGGAGGAGAGCCCCATCCATGTTGGTGAGGTGGTGATTCCTAGCCTTGTTGGTAAGCTAGTGAAGGACTCTGGTGATGACGAGGTGGTGACCCCTGGCCATGGCACCGAGTTGGCGAGTAACTTCTTTGGTGAAAAGGGCCCAGGTAGTGGCGAGCTCGGAAGAAAGCACATCCTTGTGAACGGATGCGTCAACCACAGCCATGGCCTGAAGGCAAGGAGCGCCTGGTAGGAGACAGTGGCACATGAGAAACATTACAAGGGGCTTCCCCCGGTGACACAGCAGGGTGTGGAGGTGGTCCACCTCCAGCGTAACCTTTTTGACCTGGACTTGTATTTGCAGTAGAACATTGGAGATCGCCATAGATTTGTTATAAACTGAGAAAGATTGATCAACTGCAGAATTAGCAAAGAAAAATCATTTCTTTCTTTCCATATCAAAAATAGAATTTCCCCTCTGAAAACATGCCAAATTTGGGTGAACATAGGAAGAATCTTGGGATTATCTCCCAAAAGGATATGTTGCCAAGTAAAGCAATGTGGCCTTAATGGAAATAAAAATGAATGAATCCAATTCTAGACAATCTGAGCTTTGGGAAAAAACCAGAAAAATATGCAAGATGGTTTCCAAGTGACCGCAAAATGGGAATTTGGGAGCTGGGATCCCAATTTAAACAAGACGAGCCCCAATAGGAATTCCTTGGTGTAAAATACACCAGAGGAAGTGGGAAATTTTGGGTCCCACACAAAAATTCCACACAGTGGCAAATCACCTACTCCAGGTAGACGGAGTGGATTGGATTCCCCATCGCGTGTTGAGTTTATCCACCATGGGAAAATGAGGTGAAATCCAACAGTAGCCTTTACTAGATTTGTAATTGTAAAAAGGAGTATTTGCATGGCATTTCCATTTTGTCCATCAAGGGTGAGAGGAATGCATAGCAATCTTGTGTAATATGTGTTCGAGAACCGAGCTGATCACCGCAGTATAAGTATCTTGGTCTTGGTTAGAGAGCCAAAAATGAGTTTTAAATGTTGGCCAAGAGAACCAGGATTGCATATTTTTACAGAATAAGTCCTCAATGGTGAAAATTTCATGCTTGAAGAATTTGAGCTCAGCAATTCTCGGGGCTTCTGCCAAACACTTATCTTTTGTTTGAAGAATCAGTGACCACTAGAGGGATTGATGATTAACAAAGAGCCCATTCTAAAAGCCATACCCCTTCCACAAAAGCTAAGGTTTAATGCATTTCCATGTTTTCCAATATCTATTAAGCACAAAAGTGCCAACAATTTTGACAAGCAATGGGGTGATGATTAGATTGAAAAACCTCAATCCTTTCCACGCAGGGCGGCCATAAGGAGAGACTTCAACAATACCATGCCTTATGAGAACTTTCCAAGCTTGTTGGCCAGTGATGCTTCTGATGATCCATTTTGTGTAAAGTTCCCGCCCTTGATGTTGAGTTTCAATAAGGCCGAGTCCCCCAAAATTGCGGGGAAGGAAACATATTTCCTAGGCCACCCGATGAAATCCTTTTCCTGTAAAAGCATTAGCCCATAAAAATGCTTTGAGCAGCTTTTCCAGCTTCTGAATGGAGGCTTTGGAAGGGACCCAACACGATGAGTAATAAACATGTGTGGCCGCAATAACTTTGGAATAAATTTGGAATTTTCTAGCCAAAGATAGAGGTTTAGTAATCCAATACTCCAACATTTTTATCACCCTTTGAATAACATATTACCAGAGCTTAATCGGGGAGGCTTGAAAAGTAAAAAGAATACCCAAAAACTTGAATATTTTTCCATGTGCCAGAATATTCCATTCAAAAGTGGTAAGCCAATCTGGTGCAGTAAGGAAGGATTGTCGATAACACTAGGTTTTTCGCCATTAAATCAACGAGTCAGAGGCTAAGCAGAAAGTATCCAAGCATTGCATATCATTACAAATGTTGGCTTTGTCTTCAATGAGCATAAGAAAGGAATCATCCACAAAATGCCCATTAAGTGAGGGAACGGGTCAACTCTTTGACCTCCCCTCACTCAAGTTTCTAATAAAAATTAGGTAGCTACTCCAGTAGCTAGCTATTATTATATAAAAAATTCCTAGTTTAATTTAAAGTAGAAAATTTTGGGTCGTTATTTTTTAAAAGAAAGAAAAAAAAACCCCGAAAAATTTAAGCCAATATTTTTTAGATGCAAGGCTTTAGTCTAAAACCAACCATATCATTTAATAGGATTTGCATATGATGATATAATAGTTTTTATTTTTGTTATAAATAAAAAATAAAATGCAGTGGTTGAAACCCAACCTTGGTGCCTACAGTATTTTTTCAACTTGAAGATATCCACATGTATGCCAATGGAGGTACTTGTATGGTTATAGAACTAGAAAGCCACACTACCAAGGACTAAAAGCATGCTAGCAATGTAAAGTGAATCACTAATGCCAAGGTTAGTTTTTCCTAGTTTTTCCAAACTCTAATTTATAGGTTTACACCAAGCGTAAGATCCTCAAGCCTCTAGTCATAGCCTCACGATGCTAAATGTGGGTCAATTGATATCCCTAAAAGCATAGTTCAAGTGGCAATCCTCCTTCTAAATGCAAATCTCATTTTTCATATATTTTCCAACACTTTTATCATGTGTGTATGGATCCATTGGTTTACAAGAATGTGAAGAACATGGCTTTAAAGTCGAGAAATAGGCCCTCAAATAATCTCAAACAACCAACCAATTCCTTCAACGCTTATTGCTTGGAAACAACTCCAAAAATAGAACTGTCAAAAAACATTATGACACAACACCCCTAAACTTTTCATACCGCTATATTTATATGTGACTAACTCAATCACAAAATTTTAGTGAAAAAACCCCTAATTGGGGAAAAATTAAAAAAAAATTGAAGAATTTTTCCAGATATAGGCCTGGTGCAAGAGGCAGAGCTTGGGTTGTTCCTCCTTACCCAATGCATAAACTAAAAAACACAAAATTTGCTAAGTTCTTGTGAGAAGCAATCCTTTCTCTCTTTGCTCAACAAGCTTCTGCTGGGGCTGTGGAGTCAGAGACATGGGAAATGATGAGGTAAGGGGCTATTATCGCTCCACCTTACCCAATTTTTCACTAGAATCTCCTTGAAATCTCCTACAACTTCCTACTACCCTCTCAGGATCAGAATACAAGATCTAATACTAAATGATACTACACAAACATTGCAGAGCCTAAGAATTTTATTAATATGGAGAAGCAAATATTACAATACACATGAGATGATAAAAATTCTTATAGGAATTGTACTTCCTTATCAAATCCACTTAAGGTTAATGAGATATATCTCTAATAGTGGAAGATATTCAAAAATAACATATTGTTAGGAAAAAACGGGATGAATAATAATATAATAAATTCACTAAATATCCACCAAATAAATTGTCCAAGAATTATAGTCTTAAGTGTGCAAGTAAATAAATGAAATAACTTCACTATGTAAATGAGTAAAATTAAATGTACAACATTATATTTGCATGGGGAAAACCTCGTAGTAAAACCCCCCACAAATTAACACTTTCCTTTATCGATAATTTATAATTTTTAACTCAACACTTCTACTTTCTTCTCGTGTCCCACAATACATATAAAACCACAATAACCAAAGTTTATAATATGAAAATGTCATATTACTGCACCCAATCTCATGTGATATCACCCTATTTGTAGAGTGGGTGATTCAGCTACACCCGAGCGCATCGTTTCACTCTCATTAATTAAATTAAAAGATTTAACTATACCATTCACTTAAATTGGAAAGGGGGGCAGATAATTAAACTTATAATACTCTGAGTTTTATAAAAATATTAAAAAGATGTTAATAAATTGGTGGCCCCAGTTAATATTAACTTACATGCCAAATTACCTTTTTATACAAATCCATAAATCATCAACAACAATTCAAGCTAGCATATTAACATGGGAAATCATATAGATGTTCCCAACAAAATTCTCCGGATAAGTGCTTTACATATGAAGAATCAAATAAGATTATGGAGCCTTTTATGAAACAAGGATCTATCATACCTAATATTTTTTTGGTAATTACAAGTAAACTCGCGTGTTGTGATCATTTAATTAAGACTCACATATAGTGATATTTTACAAAATGGAGGAATTATAGGAAGTTTACAAAAGGCCATTAAGAGGTGGCATTTTCATGCACACTCCCCCTCAATGAAAACTCTGAAAGGCCTAATAAGGCATGAAACTTGTAAAACTTCACAACACATAGTGACTTCGTGAAAATGTTTGCAACTTGATCTTCAATAGGATAGAACTATAGATCAGGATTTCCATTTAGGAATTTCACTTGAATGAAGTGCATATGAATCTCTATATGCTTTGTTCTCTGATGCTCAACTAGATTTTTTACAAGAGCGATGCAATTCTGGCTAGCACATAGAAGAAGAATACTTCCTTTTACACCCATATGGAGTTCATATATCAATATTTTTAGTTACATGGCTTCTTTGGCTGCTTCCATGGCACTTATATACTCATCTTTAGTAGAAGAGAGAAAATATCAGTTACTTCTTGCCACTCCAAGTGATGGTACTTGTACCAAACTTGAAAACATATCCAAAACTAAATTTTCCATCTATAATATCACCAACATGGTCAAAATTATAATAACTAAATAAATTTGCATCATTACTAGAAGAATAATACAAACCATATTCCTTTAATATATTTTAAAATATTTTATCCATTTTCCAATTGTCCTCATAAGGATCTTGCATAAATCTATAAACAACACCTACTGCATTTGAAATATCAAGCATAGTAATAGTCAAATAAATCAAACTACCAATTAGTTATCTATACAAAGTGGGGTTAGCTTTCGCACATGCAGTTTTATGATCTAATTTAACATCAAATTCAATGGGAATGGAAACATATTTATAATCAATCGTGTTAAATCTTTTAAGTAAATTATTAGTATATTATAAATGAGATGCAATGACCAAGTTTTGATTTGGAAAATTAACCATCCCTAAATAACATATTTAATAGATCTAGATCAGAAATTTCAAAATGTTGTTTTAATTTAGCTTTAATTTTCAAAATTAAACTATGATCATTGCTAGTAATTAACCGATCATCCACATATAAAACAATTATAATAATCTTATCATTTTTAGGTATCACAAATGAATCATTATCAAAACAACAATTAATAAAACCGAGATACTTAAATAAGCCATTTATCTTAGAATACCAACCTCTAGGAGCTTGTTTAAGACCATACACACATTTTTTAAGTTTACAAACATATAGTTCTTTGCCAGGTTCTACAAACCCTTTAGGTTGTTGAATATAAATTTCTTCTTGTATATCACTATTTAGAAAAGCATTTTTCACATCCATTTGGTGAATTTCCCAACCATATTGGGAAGCTAATACAAGGAGAATTCTAATAATGCTAATTTTGGCTACGAGAGAAGAGGTTTCAAAATAGTCAATACCAGGTTTCTAAGAAAACCCATGAGCTACTAATATTTCTTTAAATTTAGCAATTTCTCCTACAAAATTATACTTAATTTTATACAACAACCTAGATCCTACAATGATTCTTTTTAAAGGAGGTGGGATTAATTCTTAAGTGTTGTTTTTGATAAAAGAATTTTATTCCTCTTTCATAGCTTCTTATCGTCTTTTATCTTTACTAGATTCTTTGAAATATTGTCATTCAACTTTATATAGTGTGATCAAGGCATGATAGGTATGTTGACTATGAGTCATCTTTCAAAGACTATCAAGATGAGAGTCCTTAATAAGATTATGAGCCCATTTAGGTATTTTAGTTTATAACTCATTTTGTGATGGATCCCCCTCAACCTCTACATCCATATTATACGAAGATGGATTTCCATCCTCTAGAACTTCAATTTCTTCCTCGTGAGAAACATGGGAAGATTCCAAAGAAGATTCAAAAAATGGTTTTTCTAATACATGAGCATTCTTATTTTCTACAATCTTGTATTTAAATGGATCATATAGTCTCAACCCTTTAGTGTGACCTCCGTAACTAATGAAGATACAAGAGTAGGAGGTAGGTTCGATTTTCTTTCATTTAAAATTATGAATAAAGATAGAAGCAATACTACCAAATATTTTTAAGTGTGAGATATTATGTTTTTATTTTGTCCATACTTTAAGAGGTGTAGTTTGATACAATGCTTTAGTACGAACCCTATTTAGTGCTAGGTTGTGGAGCCTATTTTCATGTGTGAAAGTTTTGAAGAGTGTACACTAAGAGTATTGTACACTTTTCATGTATCCTCGCTGGGGTTTGGGGCCGGGGCCCGAGTGGGGGTCCAGGGGTGGTAGCCCCTAGTAATGAGGGGTTCAGGGGCGCAGCCCCCAAAAAAAAAATTGGGCCTTAAAACGTGCCTGATATATCAAGAAATGTGTTTTTCTTATATGGGCGGGATTTTGACCCATAGGTTTATGGGACGGTTTTTGCCCATGGTTTTGATACCCAGGTTTTGTAAAACTGCTTAAGCAGTTGTCTATTTATATGGTTTTATGCATATGATAGAGGTATGAAAACATTGCATATGTGCTTTGAATTCGGGTGTGAATTTTGTAGAGTTTGTTGAGCATAGCTCCAAACAGATCTGGGTATTATATTGGGAGAGTGGTGGCTTGTAATAAAATCTAAGCAAGTGATTCTTGGTGAACGTAGCCCAAATTGGGTGAACCACATTAAAAATTGTCTCTTTGTGTTGTGTTATTTTATTCTGCACTTTTATTTGAGATCTGTAATATTTTCTGCATATTAGTTTCTACTGTTACGATTCTATGAGGGATTTTTCTACATATTTTATCTCTTATTTCCTAACAATTGGTATTAGAGCCTAGTTTGGTTTGCTGAAGTGTTGAATCACAAGGAAATTTTTATCTTGAGTGGGAGCTATGGCAGATGATGGATGATCTAGGGTTGATAAATTCAACGGGCAGAATTTTAGTCTTTGGAAGATGCAAATGGAAGATTACCTTTATAAGAAGGATCTTTATACTCTGCTGTCTGAGAAGGTGAACAAACCCTCGAGCATGACAGATTCGGAATGGGATTTGTTGAATAGGAAGGCACTTGGGACAATCCGGCTGTGTCTTGCATCTTCGGTATTATTTAATGTTTTAAAGGAAAAGACTACAAAAGAACTGATGGATGCATTAGGGAAATTGTATGAAAAATCCTCTGCCTCTAATAAGATATTTTTAATGAAAAATTTGTTTAATATGAAGATGTCTGAGAATGGTTCAGTAGTGGATCATCTAAATGATTTTAATACAGTTGTAAATATGCTAGCTTTGATTACAATAGAATTTGATGAAGAAGTTAGGGTTTTATTAGTTCTGTGCTCTTTACCTAAGAGTTAGAATAGCCTGGTAATGGTGGTAAGCAACTCGGTTTCTACTAACTTAAAGTTGAAGTTTGAGGATGTTGTAGGGGTGATTCTAAGCGAGGAAATGAGAATAAAAATATCTAATGAATCTTCTACTTCAGGGAATGCTTTGACGGTGGAAACTAGAGGGAGACAGAAGAATAGAGGAAACTGTGGAAAATCAAAGGATCGAGCAAGTTCAAAATCAAAAAGTAAGATAGTATGCTGGCACTGTGGAAAGTCTAGGCATGCAAAGAAGGACTGTTGGGAGCTTCGGGATAAGAAGAAACAACAGGAAGAAAACAAGGAGGCAACTGTGGAAACGGGTAATGTATGTCAGGATGCTTTGATTTTTTCTTTGCACAATATTACTGAATCTTAGGTTTTAGATTCGGGGGCTTCTTTCCATGCTTCTCCACATAGGCATTATTTTGTTGATTATGTTCAAGGAGATTTTGGGCATGTTTTTCTTGGTGATGATGAGCCTTGCAGCATAGTTGGAAAAGGTTTTGTTCAGGTTAAGATGCAGAATGGGAATACTTGGCTATTGAAGGATGTCAGACATGTGCCTACATTAAGAAAAAATTTGATATCAGTAGGGCAATTGGGAAGTGATGGTTGTATTGTGATATTTATAGCAGACTCTTGGAAGGTTACCAAGGGTGCTCTTGTGGTGGCAAGAGGTAAGAAGGTTGGAACCTTGTATTTAACCACGTATAGCACTAATGTTTGTAATCTTGTGGCTTTAGAAGTAGATACAACATTGTGGCACTATAGGCTTGG